>CP129454.1:8507500-13307500 GCA_030445155.1 Quercus variabilis
GCAACCACCTCTAGATCTCACAGAAGATTCACACACACAGCGTAAAGAGCAACCCCAAAACGTGGCTAGGGTTTTCCCTTTTATACTTAGAGTAAAACATAAAACTCTGCACGTCAAACGGGCTTGGGCTGAGTTGAAAATTCTGCAGAAAAAATAATCTACGTGACTTTCGATCGGTCGAGTCTAATTCTCGATCGATCGAGCCAGGCAAATTTACACGGTAAATCCTGCAGCAACTCGATTCCAACTTTACATAAAAAGCAAATACTTTGAGCAAGTCTAAACAAGACTAAAATGTTTTTATCATGGTTTACCAACATTACAAAATCAAATTCTAATACATTAGTTCCTAATTCTTAGAACCTAACGAACTCCCCCTTTGGCAATCCATGACAAAACATAAACTATCAAAATGCTCAAAGTTTACAAAAACAACCCATTACAAAAACATTGCCCAACAAAACAAATCCAATCTAACTACTATCTATCAATTGCAAGTGTAGACAGCAGCACGACTGAATCAACCTGTATATTTCCTGAAACACTCAACAAACGCATAAACGCTTGTGTGGAAAATACAAGTAAAACAAAATAACTTCTTAATTTCATATAACACACAATAAAGACATATATCATGAATAATCTCATAAATATAAATCAATAAACAATGTGAAATAAGAAACATATATCAACAATGTATCTCCCCCTATCATGAATAACCCAATCAAAATAAAGAATACATTATGAGCCAAAAAATGTAAATACACAATGAAGCACCTAGATACAATCTAATAGCTCCACAAATATAAAAATCTCTCCCTAACAACAAAATCTCCTCTACAAATGTACTCCCCCTTTTTGTGATGGAATGCCAAAGGGCGATCAGAATCCATCGTCAAAAGAAGGTCGCGGAGGCGATCGTCTTAAATGCTCCAAATCCGATCGCAAAGCATGAAGCTCATCAAGCATGTCCACCAAAAGCTGACCATGAGCCACCTGAATGATCATGACAGTCTCCAGCATACGTTGAATGTCCAAAGTAGATGGTGGGGGAGCAGCAACAGCAGCAGGATCAACTGATGCCTCAGCAAAAGTAGTACCTGTAGAAGAGGGAGGAGGAAGTGCGACACTAAAAGACTCAACCCTAGGGCATTTAGAGCTCGGTCTCAACTGAACAGCCCTTTGCCTGAGAAAGGTGGCACCTATGGGAGCAATAACATGGATAGGCTCAGACACCGGAAACTTGTCTAATCCTAGATGCAAAAGAATCCTATGAATAAAAAGGGGAAAGAAAAGAGTATGAGCAACAAAACTACTCCTATGAACTTCGTTCAAAGAACGAATAAAAAGATAAGGAAAACTAATAGGAGCATCTGTAACTAGGGCATACAAAAACGCACAACGCTGTAAAGGAATGGTGTGCAGATGAGAGATAGGCCATAAGGAATGACAAGAAATCCAAAAGAAAAGGTAGTGAACCTCAGTGAGCTCAGCAATGGTGATCTGAGGATCAGAACCCCACTGGATAGAAGAACCAGTGATGTAAGACATGATGTCGTCCAGGGGAGGAGACTTATCATAAGGTTAGACAGGATACTAAACCACTGGTACCCCAAAAGCATCAACCACTACTGAAGGAGTAATGGTGTACTCTACACCTCGTATCCAACTCTTAACTAGAGTGTTGGAATCATAGACGTGGATAGAGAGGTTCGAGTAGAACTCTCTAATCAAGGTAGCTAGAGGTAGATGACCAATATCCAACAATGATAGCCAACCCCATGCTCAAAATTAGTCCTAATGGCAGGATCAAGCTTATTTAACAAAACCTTTCTCTCAGCCCATATGTTTCTCTTAAGGTTAAGCTTCTCAAAGGTCTCTTAGTTTTTCTCACTTGAAAACCTCTCACTATCAAAAAAATGAGCAGAAGGTGAGAGGGCAGACCTATTAGCTCTAGTCTTCCTAGGCATGATACTATGGTAAGTTCAAGACAAACAAAAAAGAACCAAGATGAACAAAGGATAAAACCAAGGGTAGACTGCAAGTTAGCACAAAACAAAATAGAAAATAACAATCTAGATGATGCATGAACAATATAATGTCATGATGCATGGTTTAATGCAGTGAGAATAAGTTCAATACAACTTTAGATTCACAAAATTGGCTTGAGCATAAAATTTATATCAGAAACCCCAAAATTTGAAAAACCACTTGTTCAATTTTTTTAAAAATTGACCAATTGATCATTAAAAAATATAGATAACACAAACTAATGATCATATGAATCAATTCAACAAGCCAATTTCATCAATTTAAACCTAATTGAACAAAATCCCCAATTTTGGTATATCCAAGCCCTAGAATTTTCAATTTCTCAAAAATCACCAAATTGATCAAATTAAACCATCAAGAACAGTTGTATATCATCCCACAACAAAAACCCATTGATCAATTTGGAAAGAAAAAGCTTAAATCAACAAAAACCCCAAAAATTCTTAGGATCAAAATTTTCCCCAAAATGCATGATTTAATGCATGAAACATGAAAATAAATGCAAAAGGAAGGTAAAAAGGCCTTACCGGCCTTGGGAAAGAAAAACCCTTGTAAATTTTTGATGGAAAACGACAAAAATCTTGCTTGGACTCTTAGACCGATCGAATAGAGAGAAAAAGAGTTTTGAAACTTTTGAAATAGTGTTTGAACACGTGAGAAACTCAGTTTTTAAAAAACTCTCTATACGATTTTCGATTGATCGAAAAATAGGTTCGATCGGTCGAAAATGCTTCGATTGATCCATTAACAATCGAGCACCAATCGAAACAGACAGAGCCTGACCAAAATTTTAATCACAATTTCGATCGGTCGAAAAACAAATTCGATCAATCGAAATTCTGGAAAAATCACATTTTTGAAAAACAAAGTAATTTTGTGCAAAACTCCTCCAAGCATTGAATTTTAAAAATAAAATGCATGAGTATGAGATGAAATGCTTTTCAAAAACACTTGTTTTGAACCCAGTTTTCCCAAAATTAAGATTTTTAATCAATTTTCCTTAAATTCTCAAACAACAAACATGTTTGGTATAAAACTTAAGAAATTTTCAAACTTGGTTAGCCAAACCAAAATCACACACAATAACATGTACAAAATTTAGCAAATAGTAACTTGTATAGTGTGTGCAATTAGCAAAAGCTTGAGATACATGGTGAGGTGATATGTAAATAGAAATCAAGCATAAAGTCTACAAAATTTGTCACATAGAATTTGAGAGAAACTATCACCTAAAGAGTTACATCATATAACTTTCACATCTCCTAGAATAAAAGCTTGCAATCATGTAAGTTTCTTGATTTGCCTCATAATGTACACATCAATTTTATTTAATCAGAAACTTATTAAAATAGCCGGGATAATGTACACATCAATTTTATTTGATTGATTTAATTATAGTCCAATAATGTACACACAAATTTTAGTATTTAAACTGAAGCTACACCTTATGTTCTTTTTGTGCATGTGTTACACTTTCTCGAGCACAAAATCTTACGATATGCACTAAGGTGTTCATGATTAGCTAATAAACAGTGGTGAAATGGTTATTTATGCATTTTTCAAAAGGATCAAGTCCGACAATCAAAGGCAAGTGACTTAAAGATAAAGACAAGGTGATCAAAAACTATAAACATCTTTCCCACATAATATGCACTACAAAGCTCAAACTAGTAAAGTGCAAGAAATAAGCTCATCAAAGCTAAACAAGGTACATAAACATGTTATGCAAAAATAAATTGGCCAACCTTGATTTCAAATCCAAGGAAAATAGTGCAAAACACATATTGCTTCCCTTTTCCCTTTTTTTTTTTTTTTTTTTTTTATATATATTTTATATTTTGAAAAAAATAACAAAAACATTCCTAGAATGAAATGCATGAATGTTATGCAATGTAAGTCCTAGAAAATGGAGAAAACAAAACAGCAAGAAAGATGGTCACAAAGAGTAGAGTAATGAAGCATAAGGACCATGTCAGAAAGACTCAATTAGATTGAGCCTTTTTCATCCAAAGCTTTTTAGATGCACCTCTAGCATTGGAATTCTTATTCACATTAACATGATGACCAACTCTAGGATTGGAATAAAGGTTTAGAGTCTTTACCAATTCACCAATAAATATCATAGGATCTTGTGCTTAAGGCACATGTACTTTTGGTTTATTTGCTCGCTTAGTAGCTTGCAACTTGAAACAGTTTGGATGAATGTGCCTAGACTTTCCACAAAAATGACAAACCCAAGCAGGTTTAACTTGCAACTTGCCTTTAGGAGGATTAGGAGCCTTAATTTTAGACTCTTTAAAATCAACCCTAATCTTCCTAGAAGGTGAAATATCTACAGGTTTAACAACCTCACTCACAAAGGGTTTGACAACCTCACTCACGGGGGGTAGTAAAAGGAACAAAATTTGTGTAATGGGGTTCAGGCATATAGATGCTTTCTACAAAACCTAAGCCAATTTTGTCAGAGGGTGACTTTTGAACACTCAGCATGTGATCAAGTTTGGAGCTTGCAGACCTATTAGTTTGTTCTCTAGCAACAGATAATTCAAGTTCCAAATTCTTAACTTTATCAAGCAAAAGCATGTTCTCAGTCTTCACATTATTCAACATTTCATTAGCATCAAACAGTTTCACAAGTAAATTTTTCTTTTCAAGTTCAAGAAATGCAATTTTCTTTAAGCCTAAATCAACACTCATAGCATCCTTTGCAGCAATTTTGCAAAGTTTATTGTAGGCTTCTTATGAATCTGCATCCTTAGAGAGTTCCCCATCAGAAGGGTTCTCTTCAACAACAATACTTTCATCAACTACAGCAGTAGCAGTGAAAGTAATGAAGTTTCCGTCCTCGTCACAACTAGACTCATCATCGGAAACTTCATCATCACTAAGGGTTACAGTCGTAGCCTTACCCTTAGACCTTAAGTATGTAGGACATTCAGATTTCATATGACCATACCCTTGACACTCAAAACATTGTTGCCCCATAGAATTATTAGAAGGTTGACATACTTTTTCTTTAGGTTTTTCAGTGTCATTAACTTTAGTGGGATCATTCCTCCTAAAATTTCTAGGTTCAACAATGTTCTTACCTCTTGCCCTTCTATTATTGTTCCTAAGAAAATTTCTAAAGTTCTTGGCAAGGTAAGCAATCTCTGTAGCAGAGAGCTCATCATCAAATCTACTCACATCAACATCATCAACAGATATAAGAGCCATTGATTTGAATTTGCTAGTCTTAGGTAGGTCCAACTCATAAGACTGAAGTGATCCTACAAGTTCATCAATAGGGATGGAGTCCACATCCTTGCTTTCAGTGATGGCAGTCACTTTGGGTCTAAAATTCCCAGTCAAAGATTTAAGAATCTTCCTAACAATTTTAGGTTGATCATAGATTTCACCCAAATTATAAGCAGAATTAACAATATCATTAAGCTTAGCATAGAATTCATCAAAAGATTCATCATCAAACATCCTAATGCTTTCAAATCTAGAAGTTAGTTGCTGCAATTTATTTATCTTAACTGCCTTTGTGCCTTCATGCACAGTCTGAAGGATATTCCAAGCAGTATGAGCAACCTCAACATTAGAGATTCTCTTAAATTCCTCCATAGAAATAGCATTAAAGATAGCATTCATAACTTTGCTATTAAAAGCGGTTGCTTCTTTCTAAGAAGTTTGCCACTCACTCATAGGAGTAGTGGGCTTCTTCTATCCATATTCAAAGGAATTTCAAACTCTCTCATCAATAGATTTCAGAAATGCTTTCATCCTTACTTTCCAATAAGCATAGTTATTCCCATCAAAGTGAGGTGGAATAACAAGAGAGTGTCTGTGTTCCATGACAGCAGGGGTCAAGGATCAACTCTTAGATTAAAGGATCTACAGACAAAAGAGCTACCCGCTCTGATACCACTTGTTTATTTTTAGACCCCCTAAAACATAATTAGATTAACCTAGTTAATTAGCCAAGTGATTACTTAGTCAAATTAAGCAGATCTAGGTTAACACAGATAAATCATATCAATGTAAAGTGCGGAAAATAAAGAACACAAAGATATGATGACCTAGAAAAACCAAACCGGTAAAAAATCTAGAGAAGATTTAACCTAGCTATCCTCAAGGTAAAACTGAATCCACTATGAAAGAATTGAAATTTACACAATAGCGACTTAGACCACTAACATCCTATTGCTACCTCAAGTAGGAAACTTACTACCACAACCCCATGATAGCTCTGAGTCCACGTACTACTTCTTTCTTGGATTCCCAGCAAGTACAAGCACTCCCGCTTGTGTATCTTTAAGCTGTTGAATATGCAACTGAATGATCACCAAGTTCTTGACATAATCTTGAATCTCGGAAACCCTAAGTATGTGTGAAGGCAACCACCTCTAGATCTCATAGAAGATTCACACACACAGCATAAAAAGCAACCCCAAAACGTGGTTAGGGTTTTCCCTTTTATACTTAGAGTAAAATATAAAACCCTACACATCAAACGGGCTTGGGTTGAGTTGGAAATTCTGCAAAAAAAAAAAAACAATTTTCATGACTTTCGATCGGTCGAGTCTAATTCTCGATCGATAGAGCCAGGTAGATTTACACAGTAAATCTTACAACAACTCGATTCCAACTTTACATAAAAAGCAAATACTTTGAGCACGTCTAAACAAGATTAAAACCTTTTGATCATGGTTTGCCAACATTACAAAATCAAGTTCTAATACATTAGTTCCTTATTCTTAGAACCTAACAGAGTTGAAAAGTGTACTGTGGATGTGTGCTAGCACAACATCAGCCAGGGAATTTGAGAGAGGGATGGACCATCTTAAGAGTTTGGATGAAGAAGCTTGGAAGTACCTGTCTGATATAGAGCCTGCATAGTGGACCAGATCCCACTTCTCTACAAGAGCTTTGACAGATTGTTTGGTGAACAATCTGAATGAGAGTTTTAACTCTATGATTGTGAAGGCTAGAGACAAGCCCATCTTATAAATGCTGGAGTGGATCAGAGTTAGGCTTATGACCAGGCTGTATACAAAGAAGATTGGCATAGAAAAGTATCGTGGCAAGTTGTGTCCAAGCATATAGGACAAGTTGGAGAAGTTAAAATTAGAGTCTAAGGGCTTCTGTGCAATGCCATTTAGAAGGTTTATGTATGAGGTTGACAATGAGAGGGAAAGACATGTGGTGGACTTGGTAGGGAAGACATGCAGTTGTAGAGCATAGGACTTAACAGGAATCCCCTGCAAGCATAGAGTTGCAGCCATTTTTACAAATCATAAGAAATCAGAAGACTACACTCATCCATGCTACTACAAGGATGCTTATATGGAGACATATAAGACACCCATACCTCTCATGCCTAGCCAATCTAAGTGGATGTCAAGTAGCCAACTCAAGCCTGTTGCACCTATTATCTATAAGCCACTAGATAGGCCACCCATGAAGAGGAAGAGAGATGCTGATAAGCCAAGGAACCCCTATAAGGTGTCTAGAGCAAACAAGCCAGTGAAGTGCGGAAGGTGTCAAAAGGAATGGCACAATGCAAGGCGATGCAAGACCAATGTCACTGGTGAGACACCATGGAAAAGGAGGCAGAGATTGCAGAAAGGAAAATCTGTAAGTTTTTACAAATTTTTTTTATTCAAAAGCAAAATGCCAATAACTGACATTGTAAAAACATACTCATATATAGTTGCAAGGCAATGGAAGGCTTTCTGCACGTAGACAAGGATCCCAGGTCCCAACATCATCTCAGCCCCCACCAACACATCAGCCTTACACTATGGCCTCATCCTCATCCAACCAGGCAGCAGGGTCACAGCCACCAGCTCCACAGCCACAAGCTCCAGCTCCATAGCCACAAAATCCATAGTCACAGCCACTAGTTCCATGGTCACAAAACCCAAGTCAGTGGTACTCTTCAGACTTCAGGTACACAGTTAGATGAGCTCCTTAGTTCTCTTCAAGCTAGCCAACACCACACACCCATGTAAAAACATGGGACAGTAGACTACTTGCTACCAGAGGAGCTATTTTGAGAGGAAGGGGTGATGCAGCTAGGACTCAAAAATGTAGAACAAAAGGTGAAAATGCCTGCTGTGGTGGGAGAGGCAGGGGCAATAAATGAAGACTAAGTTAAGACACTTTTGTTGCTATGCATTAGAGTTATGTAGTATTAGGGTTATATGTTATTTGTAGACAATGGCATGACAGATAATGGCAAGACACTTTTTTATATAGCTGTTCAAATACTTTTTGTATTTTTGTAAGTTTTGTAAACAATGGGCAGGTGCAACTATTTTGGTTATTGTTGTACCAAATGCCTTATATTTACTGGTGGTTGATGAAAGACTATTCAATATCACCTTACATATGTATACAATTTCCCAACTTAATGATAGGTGTTTAGAATTATTATTTAGATTATTGCAGTTGCCCATATATGAGTTTGTTTATGTGATTGGTGTATGTGTTGAATAGCAGGTTTGTGTGTGCATTTGTTGTCTTTTCTTGCAAGTTGACAGATAGTTGTCATGCACTTTAAACTTTAATCAATTCACTTTCAACACATTTATCTTCACACAATGCACTTTATGCACTTTATGCACAACCCAACACAACTCACAACATCCAACAAAACACCAACACTAACAGCTCACAGCTCACAAGTAGCCAATTCACTTTAAACAAAACAAAAATACCAACAACATCTAACATAAATAACACTTTCTCTTAAAAAGGCTTATATTATTAAGTGGCTTCAAGCCAACAGCATCTACCATCTTACATAATTTTCATTCTCAAAAAAAGCTTACATAGTTCTATTACAGAATTAGTGCAATTATGCACTTTGTCTCTTGCTCTAAAGCTCTCATTGCTATCTCCTTGGCTTGAACAAAGGAAGCTCGAAACTTTCTCTCCCTCTCAATGGCTTTTGCTGCCCTGTCTTGAGCAATTTCTGCCATTTAGGTAGCTTCTGCTACTATCTGGGTAGCTACTCTTTCCCTTTCATGTACAAGTTGCAGCTCACTCCGCAGTAAATCCAGCTTTTGTTGCACCAAATGGGTAGCTTCATTTCCACTCATACAAGTGGGATTATCAAGCCATTTAAAGAAAGGGCACTTGGGACCAACCTGTTCATAAATTGAATTGAAACACATCACATTCCAATCTCACATGAATCAACAAGATTAATTAAAAAGTATACTTACCTTATATCAGTTACAACCCAGAAACCTTCTCCCAAAATTATCCACTGTCAGACTTGTTCTCAACACACAAGTCTCATATGTACACATATGCCCACTTGACTCTGAATAATTTCCACTCGAAGAAGACATCAATTATCAACTTCCTGTGAATCAAAACTATCATCAAACTTTAAACCCCAAAACCCACATAAAGCAGAAATGTCGTACCTGGTGATGATCTATCTTTGAATATTCAATGCCTCAAGACAACCCAAATTTAGAACCTCACCCTCACTTGAAAGCACGATCAGAAAAATCAAAACCCTAGCTCAATATAAGGGATTTTCGTGTTTCTAGGGCTCATGAGGAAAAGAAGAGTGGGTTTGTGTTTTTGATCCATGTTATGTTCTGATTTTCAATAAAAATGTGTTTTTCTAACGTCTGATGGTGAGGTGGGTAACAGATGGGTAACGGATTGAAGTTTAGGTGGGAAAAGTGTAAATGATTGAAACACCAGTAGGCAAAGTGAAAACGAGTCATACCACAAGTGGGTTTACTGTAATTATCCCTTAGATTAATTTGAGTGTTTTAAGTGATGGACCTATATGTAAGTGATGTAATGTAATTATTAATTGATATCAAACAAGTTGTAGTAAAGCGTGCACCAAAATACGTGCACTGAAAAAACTTGGATTAACCAATGCGACGACATCCAAGCATCAATCAACAATTGGCTGACAACAAAATTACAAAATTAGGGGGGATTAGCACAACAATTAAAATAGTGAGTGTTTTTTTTTTTTTTTTTTTCCTTTTCATCTATTGCTTATACAATGAGAAGCAATTCTCTCAGTTTTCTACTCTTATATGTGGGAATGTATTCAATATTCTTATGCAACAATTTAAAAAAATTATCAATTGATTTAGTTAAGGACAAAATTTTCTGCCAATTCAAAGGAAATTTCTCTTAAAATGAGTACATGACAATTCACAAATTGGCCATATAACTATAAGTCAGTGATTGAAAGTCATGAATCATGTGATTCAGAAGATAGTTTTGTAAATTGTCGTATACTAACAATTTAGAGGAAATTCAAATTAAACTTGTTCAAAGAAACTCTTGGACTTGCAGCAAAAGCTGCAAAACAAAAATTGAGTGGCCTAATTTTTTTTTTTTTGGTGAAAAGGAACTATCTAGGGTAAACAATACCCCAAGTGTCAGCTAAAAACTTCTACAAAATATAGGAAGGAGGATACGAAAGAAAAACAAAAAGACCACTAGAAGATTTCCCTTTCTCGGCCAAAAGATATGCGCAATGCTTTCTTTCATGGTGGATGTGAAATAGGTAAGTGTTGGAGCATTTTAATATTAAATAATTAAAATGAATAAATGTTATAACAAAAATGTAAAGATGTGGGAGTGAATATGGAAGATGAGGAGTTAGTGAAAATGTTTAATCCCACATTGAAAAGGAGAGAGACTATTTTATTCTTTTTAATTGAGGTGATTAATGGGCTAAAATGAATTGTCTCAGATATTGGGCTAGATACATGCGCAAGGGGGAGGTGAAGAGTGTAGGTATCAAAATTGGAAATAAATCAGCCTCTTGGATCCTCCTACTTGACAGCCCATTCAAAGTAATTACCATATCCGTTAGTGAGTAAATGGCCCGAATTAATACTCCATTTTTATTATGGACAATGAAGAGCCATTGACCCACTTAATGGACTATCCGTTTGGGTCTTTTCATTCTTCAGAAACTCCTTATCTCAACATTAATTAAGTAACTCCAACCTATCAGATTAATATCAAACAATTAATCTTGTAACACCCACTACATCAGAATAATAGACCTAATTAATTAAATTGATTAAGGTAGTAATTTCGTGAGGTCTATTAAGCCTATAAATAGATTCATTCATACACAATCCAAGTTACTGCAATATACAATATACACACAAAAAATAGAGAGGTTCTTGTCAAAGAAGAGTGTTATTTCTGGTGGAGTTTTGGGTTTGAACACTTTGTGCAAAGGTTGTTCTAGCCACACGACACTTATTGGGCTGTTGTATCCTGGGGGAGACAAGTCAGAGAATGTCTGCACCAGTTACAAAGTTTAGCTAACTAAGGGCTTGAATCTCCTTAAAAAGAGCGAGTGTCGCGCCTCAGTTCAAATATTGTTATATAATTTCTTTCTTTACGTTAATAATATTCAGAAGTATTATTCAGTTTCTCGTTGTGTTATTTCCATTATTATTGTGTTTGCACCAACAATTTTAAGGAGATTCAACACATGGAGCCTACACAAGAAAAACCAAATGAGCTTGTTGGAGATCTTAATAAGCCCTTTCGCTTTAAGGGAACCCACTTCGAGAGGTGGTAAGGAAAGATCCTCTTCTACTTGAGTCTTCTTAAAGTCTCCTACATCCTTACTGACAAAAATCCATCAAAAGTTCTTATCGATGAGATGAGTGAGGAAGAATATATTCTCCATCAAGAAAAAATAGATAAATATACGAAAGATGAATATAATTGTCGCTCTTATCTATTGAATTGTCTTGCCGATCATTTCTATGATTATTATGATACAACTTACATTTTTGCTAAGAAAATTTGGAAAACTTTACAAAGCAAGTATGATACCGAACAGGCAAGTGCAAAGAAATATGCTGTTAGCAGATTTTTCCGTTACCAAATGGTGGATGGAAAATCGGTGGTGGATCAAGCACAAGACTTCCAAATGATTATGGCAGAATTGAGATCCGAAGGCATAAAGATTGGAGACAATTTGGTGGTAGCTGGCATAATTGATAAACTACCACAATCTTGGAGGGAGTTCCAAAAGACTTTGCGGCACAAACAAAAGGAGAAATCCTTGGAGACTTTGCTCATACACATCCGTGTGGAGGAGAAGGCTAGAGGACAAGATGCACTCATGATACAAGAGAGCAATGGTAATTCCACCACAAAGGTAAACCTTATTTTAGCCAATAATAATATGCTTAAAAATCATTTTCCTAGAAATGGTCAATTGAAGCCTAAAAAGAGAGCCTTTAAAAATAATAATAAACCTCAAGGAAGGGGAAACCCAAATAAAAATTACAATAAGAACCAAGGACCCATTTCACAAGATCAATTTAATAGATCCTGTTTTGTTTGTGGCAAGAGTGGGCATATTGCTCGATTTTGCAAATTTCGAAAACGTGAATCTGTCCCATAGGCTAACGTAACCGAAGAGCCTTTAGTCGCTATGATTACAAACATCAATATGGTACAATATGTTAAAGGGTGGTGGGCAGATTCTGGTGCTAATAGGCATGTCTGCTATGATAAAAATTGGCTCAAATTGTACACTCCTTTTGAAGAAGAAAAAACTGTTATGCTTGGTGACTCTAGCAAAACCAAGGTTCTTGGGAGTGGTGAGGTTGAATTGAAATTTACTTCTGAATACGTGCTAACATTGAAAGATATTCTTTACACTCCGTCCATGAGGAAGAATTTGATGTCAAGTTTTTTCCTTAACAAGGCTGGCTTCAAGCAAACTATAGAATCTGATAATTATGTAATCACTAAAAAGGGATTATTTGTGGGCAAGGGTTATGCTTGTGTTGGAATGTTTAAATTGAATGTTGAGAATAGTAAAGCGTCTACCAGTTCAGTTTATATGCTTTCTTCTATTAATTTTTGGCATGCTTGTTTGTGTCATATAAATAGTAGATATGTGGGAATTATGAGTAGTTTAGGATTAATTCCAAGACTGTCAAAAGATTTTGAAAATGTGAAACTTGTAGTCCAGCTAAGATTACAAAAAAGCCTCATAAAAGTGTTGTAAGAAATACCAAATTGCTTGAGTTAATTCACTCTGATTTATGTGAATTTGAGGGAATTTCAACTCGTAGAGGAAATAGATATATTATCACTTTTATTGATGATTTCTCAAAATATACAACTATTTATTTGTTGAATGCTTTTGAAAAATTTCAAGATCTTTTAAAAGAAATTAAAAATCAATTCGGTAGAAAAATAAAAAGAATAAGAAGTGATAGAGGTCGTGAGTATGAATCAAGTGCATTCAACTCATTTGTTCAGTCTTTGGGAATTATTTATGAAACTATTGCACCATATTCACCTGCTTAATGGCGTGGCTAAAAGGAAAAATAGAACTTTAATTGAGTTAAAAAATGCCATGTTAATTGAATCTGGTGCACCTTTACATTTTTGGAGTGAAGCTATTTTAACTGCATGTCATGTTTTGAATAGGGTGCCACAGAAAAAGTCACACACCACACCTTTTGAGATGTGGAAATGACATAAGCCAAATTTGGGATATTTGAGAGTATGAGGTTGTCTTACTTATGTAAGGCTTACTGACCCTAAAATGCCTAAATTAGGTATAAGAGCTACTACTTGTGCTTTTCTTGGTTATGCGATTAATAGTGCAGCCTATGGATTTTTTTATCTTGAAAACAAAATAATTGTTGAATCTGGTGATGTAATTTTTCATGAAGAAAAATTTCATTTTAAATTGAAAAATAATGGGGGTGAAGAAAATATTTTGTCACAACCTAATTCTTCTACTTCACATTTACAAAATCAAGAAAATTTTGAAATGGAACCTAGAATGAGTAAAAGAGCAAGAGTTGAAAAGGATTTTGGTCCTGATTATTATGTTTTTAATATTAAAAGAAATCCTCAAAATTTAAAAGAGGCTTTACATCACCTGATGCTATATTTTGGAAAGAAGCTGTAAATGATGAGATGGAATCTCTAATTTTTAATAGAACTTGGAAATTAGTAGATCTTCCACCGGGTTGTAAGACCATAGGTTGTAAATGGGTCCTTAGAAAAAAGTTGAAACCGGATAGATCAATAGATAAGTTTAAAGCTAGACTTGTTGCAAAAGACTTTAAACAAAAAGCTGATCTTGATTTCTTTGATACTTTTTCTCCGGTAACAAGAATTACATCTATTAGATTGTTAATTGCTATATATGCAATTTTTTATTTGAAAATTCATCAAATGGATGTAAAAACTGATTTTCTAAATGGGGACCTAGTGAAAGAGATTTATATGGATCAACCCGAAGGTTTTGTAGAGCCTGGACAAGAAAGCAAGATATGTAAGCTAACTAAATCCCTATATGGCTTAAAACAAGCACCTAAGCAGTAGCATGAAAAGTTTGATTCTTGAATGATTGAGAATGGTTATAAATCAAATGAATGTGATAAATGTATTTATTCTAAATCATGAAATAATTTACATGTTACTATTAGCCTCTATGTGGATGATATGTTGATTTTTGGCTTAAATATGCATGTTATAAATGAGACAAAAAATATACTTAAAAGCCATTTTGATATGAAAGATCTTGGTGAGGCTAATTTTATTTTGGGCATGAAAATTACAAAAGCATGTGATGAAATATATCTTGATCAATCATATTATGTTGAGAAAATATAATTGTCGTGATCACAAAAATGTAGCTATTCCTTTTGATTCTAGTGTTTATTTATTTTCTGTGAATAATGATGATGAGATTTTTAATCGAAAGGATTATGCTAGTATCATTGGTAGTTTGCGTTATGCTATTGGTTGTACTAGACATGACATTGCATATGCAGTAGGAGTGCTTAGTAGATTTACTAGCAAGCCTAGTAAAGATTATTGGCTAGCTATTTGAGCGAGTCATGAGATATTTAATTGGTACCAAAAACTATGACTTATTTTATAAAAGGTACCTTGCTATGATTGAAGGTTTTAGTGATGCCGATTGGAATACTTTGTTAGGTGATTCTCTCTCAACCACTGGTTACAATTTTACCTTAGGTAATGGTGCTATTTGTTAGAAATCTAAAAAGCAAACAATAATTGTTAATTCAACCATGGAAGCTGAATTAATGGCATTAGTTTCAGCTAGTGAAGATGCAAATTGGCTTAGAGATTTGTTATATGAAATTCCACTTTGAGAAAAGCTAATTCCACCTATATTAACTCATTGTGATAGCACTGCTGCAATTGATAGAGTTAAAAATCGTTACTACAACGGTAAATCCAGACCTATAAGAAGAAAGCACAGTACCGTGCGATCTTATTTGAGTAATGGCATTATAACTGTGGATAATATTAAATCTAATGATAATCTTGTAGATCCATTTACCACGGCCTTGGCAAAAGATAGAGTCTGGAATACATCGAGGGGGATGGGACTAAAGTCCATAAAATCATAAGCCATGTATGAGGATACCCAACCCAAGGACCAGAGATCCTGAGAATTGGGTTCAATGGGAAAAATAAATCATATGATGGTTGTAAGAAATGCACTATTTTTTTAATTATTTATTTTGTAAATAATTTTTTTTTTTAATTGTTCATCCCTATGATGTAAGTGCATTTATCCTGTAATGTGGAGATGTTGAGTAAAAAATTCTTAATGAAATTTGTAGCTCGTATGAGTGGGGTGTCAGAATTATAGGAGCACCCTTGACAAAATTTCACCTGTGTGAGTATAAGGGTGGGGCCGCTCCTTATGAGATTTGGACTTAATCTCAAATACACTCATGAAACCGGGATCAACACACGGCTGTAAAGTGCTAGCTATAAAAGCTCATGTCAACACTTGGGCTATTAAGTGTAAGCAGTGACGCTTAATTTCCCTAAAGTAATCCTAGTTCAAGTCGGAGACCACTGCGACTCTGGAGTTGAGATCGCTGTTTTACTAAGTGAAGGTTCAATGCAGAGCACACCTTCATGATGCATAGTGACCCGTCTTTGCCTGGTAATCTCTCTTTAACTAAAAATTTTAATATTAAAATGAGTGGGGGATTGTTAGAGCATTCTAATATTAAATAATCAAAATAAATAAATGTTATAACATAAATGTAAAGATGTGGGAGTGAATATGGAAGATGAGGAGTTTGGTGAAAATGTTTAATCCCACATTGAAAAGTAGAGAGACTATTTTATTCTTTTTAATTGTGGTGATTAACGGTTTAAAATGAATTGTCTCAGATATTGGGCTAGATACGTGTGCAAGGGGGAGGTGAAGAGTGGAAGTATCAAAATTGGAAATAAATCAGCCTCTTGGATCCTCCTACTTGACAGCCCATTCAGAGTAATTACCATATCCGTTGGTGAGTAAATGGCCCGAATTAATACTCCATTTTTATTATGGACAATGAAGACCCATTAACCCACTTAATGGACTATGCGTTTGGGCCTTTTCATTCTTCAGAAACTCCTTATCTCACCATTAATTGAGTAACTCCAGCCCATCAGATTAATATCCAACAATTAATCTTATAACACCCACTACATCAGAATAATGGACCTAATTAATGAAATTAATTTGGGTAGTAATTTCATGAGGTCCATTAAGCCTATAAGTAGACTTATTCATACACAATCCAAGTTACTGCAATATAAAATATACACACAAAAAATAGAGAGGTTCTTGTCAAAGAAGGGTGTTCTTTCTGGTGGAGTTTTGGGCTTGAACACTTTGTGCAGAGGTTGTTCTAGCTACACGACACTTGTTGGACTGTTGTATCCTGTGGGAGACAAGTCAGAGAAGGTTTGCACCGGTTACAAAGTTTAACCAACCAAGGGCTTGAATTTCCTTAAAGAGAGCGAGTGTCGCGCCTCAGTCTAAGTTGTCTAAATAGTGTTGTGTAATTTCTTTATTTACGTTAATAATATTCAAAAGTATTATTTAGTTTCTCGTTGTGTTATTTTCATTATTATTGTGTTTGCACCAACAGTAAGCTTCCTCAAAATGCTAGATGAGGGACCTGTAGTCATGGATTAATGCACAGAATGGATGAGAGCTATCAACTGCAATATTAGTAGATAGACAACAACTGATTTAGCATCTATTTCAATAATGAGTTTATCTATATTGAGATTTTTTCCAAGTGCAAGACCATCTCGCAAACCCCATAACTCGGCTGCCATTTAGGGGGTGTGGCCGATATTTCTTGTGAATCCGCCAATCCAGTTGCCCGCTGAGTCTCTTATGAGTGGCCTATGTTTGGTAATGAGTTGCTTTGGCAAGGCTTAAATGACCGACAAGCATTGTGAGCTGAAATAGAGATGAGCCCAACTGGTCCATAGCCATTTGCTAAGCTTTGATGCTTCTGGCCTGTACTCTTATAGAGAGCTCTCTACCTCTAGTATTGTGTCTGTTTTGACTAGTTAGTTTCTTAAAGTAATGTTTAATAATCTATTTAAAGAAAGTTTTTATGGATAAAAAAAAAAAAAAACCATTAATGTTTTGACATTTTTTTCATTTCTCATAAAAATTATGTTAAAACTTTCTTAAAATATATTATTAACTATTGCTCTAAGAGCACCCGTTAACATGGTAATAATAAAAAAAATAAAAGAAGTGAGCTGAGCCCCACTAATTCAATGATTTGGTGAGCCCATTACTCAGAACAAGCATTAAAGAGGTGGGCCTACTGGGTTGCTCGTTGAAGATACTTGCGTGGGACTTAATGCTTTTTTTTTTTTTTTTTGGTTGGGTTAGACCATGTTAATCCAGACTTCTTGTACCACACGGATTTAGTAGATGAAACCAGATTCTCCTAGTAAAATAACCTTTTTTTTTTTTTTTTACAAGATAAAAAATTTTACTCTAATATAATCTAATTGTATATATGTGTGAAACTCCTTCTTAGAAATTTGAACTCGGCCCTTGTCTCCCACACCCACAAACACTTATATTTGTATAGTGATCATCACACCAAAAGTATACAGTAATAGTAAAATAACTTTCAAAAAACAAATAATCTCTTATAATTAGTTTGAAACATGGTAAAATACGGTACATTTATAATACAGCAAGTATACGAACGGGTATTATGAGGTATTTTTCATGAAAATTACGTTTCAAAATTCGGCTATTGGGCTCAAATAGTCTAGCCATTTGCTAAGCTTTGATGCTTCCGGACTGTGCTCTTATAGCCCAGCTAGTTTCTTAATGCAATTTCCTTTTAATGAAAAAAAGAAGAGAGATGAGCCCAACTAATCCAATGATTTGGTGAGCCCATTACTCGGAACAAGCATTTAAGGGGTGGGCCTATTGGGCTGCTCGTTGAAGATAGTTTTGTGGAACTTAATGGGTTTTTATTTTTAATTATTTTTTATTTTTTATTTTAAATATAATTTTTATATTGGGTTAGACCATGTTAATCCACACCACACTTCTTGTACACAGGGATTTAGTAGAGGAAACTGGATTCTACTAGTAAAAGAACAATCGAAAAACAAGTGCAGTGTGTGAAAGGTTTTATGGGTGATCAAGTGCAGGGTCCAATGTGTTTACTGAGTGAAGATGTGAAAGTGTTTCTTAACAATTTTGTAAAATTTTTGTATTCTCACGTTAAGAGAAATCACAATAGAGTTGCTCATAGTCTGGCTAGAAATGCATTATGCATACCAGATGTTCAAGTATGGATGGAAGATGTCCCATCACATATTGGTTCGATTTTACTATTGGATGTAGTTGAATTGCATTAATAAAATCCATCAGTTTTCTTCTCAAAAAAAGAAAAAAAAAAAAAATCTCTTATTAATGAACCCACCATAACCCCACTTAACCAACATTTCTCTAGTTGTTAGCCTAATTTCATTCCAAGCTAAGGATCTGATAAATCTCCCAAATTTTGAGAGCAACCATTGTACAAAATCCTCATTTGCTAAGTCAAGTTGTGATAAGTGATAACCTATCTGAAAATTCTTACATTTAAAAAAAAAAAAAAAAAAAAAAAAAACCTATCTAAAAATTCACCTCCACGTCTAATCGAGTTGGAGGGCAGAACTAGTAACCCTGTTTCAGAATACTAGAAATTTGGCATTCACATTACTTGCAGCTTCAAGAATCATCTAATGAGTAATGATCAAATCTACGCAATAATGTACCTTCAGGGTGACACTTATCAAGCCTAACGAATGTCTTAACACCATTAGTAATGGAATGTTTGATCCAAAGACAAGTTGTTTCCCTCAAGCTTCAAACTTTTACTGCAACCCCATGAGCAATTTTGAGGAATTTTAACACTTCAAGAGCTTCAACTAAAACACTATTCTCCTTTTCTATTTTATAAGGATTTTCCCCGACCATAAGCTGTTTGAGATTATATGAATGAATATTCAATCTGGTAGTATTTATTTTATTGTTTCTAATTTTAAAGCAATGTTGGATTAATAATTGCATGTAGATCTAAGTAAAAGTGTTCATTCAATGATTTTAATCCATCAATCGGACTTTTTTTTTTTTTTGGAGGGGGGCTTGGGTTGGATCAAATTTAGGTTGGCAAAATTTTCAATATGGTCAACCCAAACTGACCCACATTATGTATAATATATCTATTTTATTTGTTAGTTTGATTTATGTTAGATTTTAAGACTTTGCATAAAATTGTCAATTTTATTTATCTTAATTAGTTTTAAAGGAGATTGAATATTATGCAAAATTGTGTAAATTAAAATAAATAAATGAGTTTAAATAGTTGAATGATAGTTTTTTTTTTCTTAAGCGACAAAATGGCTCCTACCTGATGATGTAACTCAATTTCAGTTGGGTTGGATTTCAGAGCTAATATGGTTTGGGTTAGATTGGAGATTTTCCAATCCACGGGCTGTGCTATGATCTACACTCTTCATAGGTCTTGGTTGAATCAGAGATTATCACAAGAACAAGAGAGAAAGCTCAATTTAATTAGCTTACAACACAGTGAAGAAGTGGAGGGGGGTACTTAAATCCAGGTTCTCTTTAGTCAAAGAATCAGTTAATGTAGCTGAAACAGAAGACTCTTGGCGAGTTACTATTGCTCAATTAGTGTTTAAATTATAACAAAAATTCTAGGGTTAGCTTAAAATACAAGTTACAAGCCTAAAACAGAAAGGAACAATACACGTGCTAAAAAAAATCATTACAACGCTACTTTAATGGTTAGCAAGCAGCAAAAAGTGTTTTCAGTTCAAAATTTTTATTAAGCTTCTGGGTTAATGTTGTGAAGTAAATGATTAAAAAGCTAGTCACCTCTCATTCATGGCTAACATCACATTGTTAATTATAAGAGTTTGCATCTCTCTTCAAATGTTCTTGAGAAGTTTCTCAAAGAGCCTATTCTCAAGGTGACATTATTGCCCCCTTTATGTGAGCAAATGATTTTGAGTCTAGCACGTTTAGTCTTAAAGAAGGAAAGCAAGAAATAACAATATTATGTGTGTCTTAGAGTTTAGCCACATTAAAATTTGTAAATCACATACTTTGGAGCCGAAAGAAGAAAACCTAGTTAGGCCATTACCCTTGAAAGAAGGGAAGAGTACCACCCACAAAGGAAAAGCACAAATAGAAAACACAAAAGAGATGGCCAACCAAGAAGGAAAGAATAGCTTTCACAAAGTGATTATATGTGTGAGATTAAATATTATATGAAATACACTAAACAAATAGATGATGTACTTCAATTGTATAATTGGCTTATGTAATAGTTGTGACTTGTGAGGTTACCCACACGCGTTGTGGAGCCAAATGGGCCATGCAATGCCTATAATTCACAGTCAAAATGATCTAATATTTGACTAGCCGTTGATTAGAGAACCTTTTTTTTCATTGGGATTGTCTCTCATACTCGCTCAATTATTGCTCAAAAACAATCAAAGCAAGTGAGCAATCTAACACTCCCCCTTTGCCCATTTAAAAAACTTGTCAATCATATGTGATTGTCTAATAAAACAGAGATAAAATGTGTATGATGTAGAAAGAGAGAGATTTGCATCAGCAACTACATGGAGTTGATTGATGCAGCTTAAAACCCGGATAGGCCATTAAAAAAACCAGAGCACTAGAAAGTCAAAGTTTGCAGCTGCCACCCAAACTTCCACCTTAATAGTAAAATCATTTTTGGCCATATATTTCTCTTTAAAACTTTTCTATCTTTAATCCCAGGCCAACCCATAAAAAATATTCAACTTATTAGCACCTCAGATTCTTACTTCCCTTGTAACACTTTTTCTCAGCAAATGATCTCATTAGAAGTTTATTTAAAACGAATTTCAGTCTGTTCAATTAGTCAAGTCTGTTCAATTAAGAGCCGGTGCGAACAAGAATCTCGGAGGCCTTATTCCCCAAGAAATCTGGAATTGTACCGAGTTGACCATGTTAGGCCTAGCCGAAACAAGTGTCTCGGGTTTCCTTCCTCCAAGTCTCGGTCTCCTCAAGAAGCTTGAAACCATATACATGTGGGAAACTCTTGTCTCCGGCCAAATCCCACCTGAAATTGGCGACTGTACTGCCCTCCAAGAAATCCGCCTCTATCAAAACTCGCTCACCGGTTCAATACCGAAAAGTCTTGGAAACCTCAAAGACCTCCAAAAGCTTAGTCTCTGGGAAAACAGCTTGGTGGGTACTAGTCCATCAGAGCTTGGGAATTGCAAGAAGTTAACACTTCTCGATGTTTCCTGGAACTCGTTAACCGGAAACATTCCGCAAAGTTTCGGAAGCTTATCAGCTTTGCAAGATCTCAGACTCCAAATGAATCAAATATCGGACGAAATTCCAGCACAATTAGAAAACTGTAAGGAGCTCCCCTGCATCAACTTAGGCAACAACAGTATCGCCGGTACGATACCTTCCGAAATCGGAAACCTTACGAAACTTCAGCTACTTTTGTTGTATGAAACCGAGTTAGTGGGACCCATTCCATCCTCAATTTCCAAATGTCAGAATCTCGAAATTCTTTATTTGGCTTCTAACGGTTTGACTGGGAATATTCAGTTCAAGAAACTAAAAATTATCGATCTTTCCTCCAACAATTTATCGGGTGAAATACCGGAAAATATTGGAAACTGTTCGTCTCTAATTTGGTTCGAAGTTGGAGATAACAAGCTTACGGGGCCAATACAGAGAGAGATTGGGAACTTGGAAAATCTAGATATCTTGGGTCTCGGTTTGAATCGAATTTCGGGAAATGTACCCGCCGAGATCTTTGGCTGCCGAAACTTGGAGAATCTCAATTTGCATTCTAATTTGATCACCGGAAACTTTCCTGGTAAGTTAAGCCGCCTTGTTTTGTTGCAGTTTGTTGATTTTTCCAATAATTTTATTGAAGGTACTTGGCCACTTCATGTACTTCCACGGCACATTGTTTTCTTTTCAATCTTAAGGAACAATTTAAGTGGAGAGATCCCTTCCTCGATTTGCAATCTCAATTTTGTTAACTACCTTGATTTCTCTCATAATCATTTTAGTATGATTCCTCCATGTTTGGGAAATATGACTAATCTCATAAATTTGGAACTGCGAAATAACAATCTTCATGGCACCGTCCCACAATTTGTAAAGTGCAGCAATTTGAAAAGTCTTAAACTAGCCGACTATCAATTAGAAGGGCCATTGCCACGTTCATTGGTCAATTGCAAGAAACTAGAAATTCTAGACGTTGCTAACAACAGGCTTAACGACACATTCCCTCATTGGTTAGTAAATCTTCCAGAGTTGCGGGTTCTCGTATTGGGATCAAACAACTTTCATGGTTCCATAGGCAATCACAAGACTAAATTCTCATTCCATAATTTGAGAATTATAGACCTCTCTCACAATATGTTCCATGGTCATTTGCCATCAAACCTTTTCAAGTATTTATCAGCCATGATGAATGGGAACACGGATAATGATGGATTGAAATATATGAGTGATGATTATTATTCTGTTTTCAGAAGACATATGGATGATGTTAATTATTCTCATAATAATTCTGCTACAATTGATGTTACAATTGATATTAAAGGGAATTACATTGACGTGGTGAAAAGACTAACTCTATTGAAAACTATTGATTTTTCTAACAATAGTTTCAAAGGAGAAATTCCAAAGGTAATTGAAAGCTTGGATCACTTAAAGGGCTAAATTTTTCACACAATAATCTTATGGGTCATATACCTATATCATTTGGAAATTTAACTAATCTTGAATGGTTGGATCTCTCCTCAAACAAGCTCACAGGTAACATTCCTATACAATTGACAGATCTTACATCGTTGGCAATTTTAAATCTCTCAAAAAACCATCTTGTGGGATTGATACCTCAAGCTAAACAGTTCAATACATTTACAAATGCTTCTTACAGTGGAAACTTGGGTTTATGTGGATTTCCATTAACAAAAACTTGTGGCAATGATGAGGGACAACAACCACCACCATCACCAACCATCCAAGAAGACGATTTTGGATTTGCAAATGGATTTCATTGGAAAGTTGTATTGTTGGGATACGGATGTGGTTTCATGTTTGGATTAGGTATGGGCTATCTTGTGTTCTCAAGTGAAAAACCAAAATGTCTCTTGAAAATTGTTTATGGAGAACAACGCAACAAGGTGCGAAGATCCAAGAAGAATGCTCATGGAAGAATTAATTGAAGCTGAATTTTGCAGATACAAATAATGATTTTAGGTATTTATTTATGTACTGCTATATTAGAAAACGCATTTTTTTTTTATTGAGTCGTATTAGAAAATATTTTATTTAATAATTTTGGTTCTTAAAAAAAATGTCCTTTTCAATTGTAAAGATGATTTTTCATTTTTAATTTATTTTCTACCAATCAAAAATACCTATTTTTGTGTCAATGTTGAGGCTATCACCATATTTTATTTTATTTGTTATTATTATTATTTTAGGGGGCAACTCCTCTACCTAGCTAGTTGAAGTGCCAAATAACTGGGGGAATATTCTAAAACTACACATAAAAAAAATTATTATTACATCCTTGTAATTATTATCTACATTTTGCAAAACAAAGAAGATTTTGTTGGTTGGATCGCTTGAAGAGTGATGTTCATTTTACTAGTGCAAAGTAAGATGTTTTAATTATGCACGTTTTAATTCAATTATGTTTCTCCTAGAGTTTTTTTTCCCCACCATATGTGTTGAAATTAAACTTTATTTTGATATAACTAAGCTGTGATGTATTTTGCTTTTGTTTTTTCTTTTTGTCTAGTGATAGATTATTTTTTGTTATTTTTTTTTTTTAACTCTTTGTTTGACCCTCATGGGTTACTCAGGTGATGAACTCGTTGGTCTAGGGTATGAAATAAATTTGGAGGTCCCACTCTTAATTTATCACATTATCTATTCATGGGGTTTTTGGGGTATTTCATAAAAAGAGAGTGGAATAATCTAGCCAAATATTAAGACAACACTTCCTTATATCAAACAAACAAACAAACATTTCTAGCTAGACTATTGTAGCATCATTTAGTTTTGTACTTTAATTCTTAAAATGATCATCTACTAAAGAATTAAAAAGAATAATAATTTTATTTGTATTAGCAAATTTTGCTAGAAATATTCAATGCAAACAAGAGTGGAATTTAAATTTTAGTCCTAATGACAGTTGTTGAGTTTTCTCTTTTTTGTATACCACCTAATTCTTCAAACAGAACAGTTTGTTATGATTAAATACATTTTCATATATTTAAAAGTGTGTGTGTGTGTGTGTGTGTGTGTCTCTCTCTCTCTCTCTCTCTCTCTCTCTCTCTCTCTCTCTCTCTCTCTCTCTCTCTCTCTCTCTCTCCTTGGGACCTAGTGTAAAGCACATTTTCCAGGGGAGAAACAATTCATAAAACGCACCTACTACTTTGAGGAATAAGGATTGACACTAATAAGGGTCCGTTTGGATATCGCTTATTTTGTTAAAAACTGAAAATATTGTAGCAAAATACTTTTTAAATATATGAATAGTACTGTGGGACCCATTTTTAATGAAAATTTTGTTGAAAAATGAGATTTGTGGATCTCGTAAACAATGAACGAGACCCAATGGTTACTCAGAAACGCGCTTCTCCAAAAAAAAAAATATGCAGATGCAGGGACGTGGACGCAATCCAAACATGTACTAAAACACACATTGTTTAATCTATCATTCGTAGGGAAATTAGAGCAGTTGTATTATTAAGGTCTGTCAAATGTGTACATGGGCAACTCATACCACCTAAAAATATTCAATTAGGCCTTTTTTTCCCTACTTTTTTTAAGGAGTGTTCTCTATTGATATTAAACTACGAAAGGATTACAAAGTAAGCAAAATACTTTAACAAAACACAAATAAATAATTTACCCCAAGATATGATGAAACTGCAAAGACTAGTAGTCTCACATATTTCTTTAAGAAATCCACCAAAACTTTTAAATATCTTTTTCTTTTTAATTCAACATCTATTTTTTTTCTTTGGGTATTAATTCACGATCAAACTGTCTAAAGACAAACACTCTGCCACAATTTGTACACATGCCAAGTTAATATCTATATCCATATATATCTAAAAGCTGAAACGTAGCATTTATTGTTGCTACACTCTAGTTGAGCCACATCAGTGTCCACGTCATTATTATTTTTCTTTCTAATTTTCCTTTTTTTTTTTAACATTTACTCACTTTTTAAATATTTACCCTTTCTCCAAACTTTCTCTATGCCTTACCTTTTCATCTCCCTACTACCCTCTACCTTAATATCACTCTTCATCTTTCCCTTCATCTTCCTTTTTTTTTTTTTTTGTCCTTTCTTATTCAAACCTTCTTACTATAAATTTTTCATTCTCTCTTCCATTCTTTACATACTTTTCCCTCACAAAAAAGGTTCTCTCTCTCTCTCTCTCTCTCTCTCTCTCTCTCTCTCTCTCTCTCTCTCACAATTTTTGGTGGATTTTTTATTTTTCTTGCATCTTTGCTTTAGGTTGATAAATTTTTATGTTCTTTAGAACTTTATATTGAGTTGATGTGATTTAGTTTTGTGATTTAAGTTTTTTTCTCTCTTTAATTGTTAATTTTATTACATGTGTTTTTCTTTAAATTCTTAGTTTGGGTTGCTTTGAATTCACCTATTTAGTTGTTCTATATATGTTTTTTTGTACAACATGACATTTGTTTTATGAAATTCCTTTTAGACTTGATATGTTATCTTTTCATTTGATTTTTTTTCTCTCTTCATGTGCAATAATTGACTTCTAACAAAAACTATTCTATTTATATATTTAGAAATCTATTTGTTCTTAATTCCAACAATTTAAATTTTGTATGGGCCATAAGGAACAAAGGGATCTATAATGCATTCATGTTCTCCTCATATCATGATAAATCTGAGTAATTGAATAGTATTGTTGTTTAATTTACCACTACTACATATTTTTTCCTAAAAGCTACATACCATCGATTATAACACCAAATGGATATTTCAAAGTTCATTTGCATGATTACTTTGCTGTGTCGTGAATTGAAACATTGTTGGGTAATTATGTACGTTAAATTATATGTGTAGCCTCTTGACTTGCAAAGAGTAAGTACTAATTTATGCTAAGTTTTTGTTATTGGTATTCTTTAGAGCTATAATGGTTGATACGTCTAATGAGGCTCCATTAATTTATGCAAGGTCTCGCCTAAATAACAAGCAATAAAACAAGACAATTCATGTTCAGCTTTTTAGATTTTTTTTTTTTTTTAAATGCTTAGCATTTTGGTAACCACCAATTCGTTTTGTTAACTCAACATCATAAAGTAACTTTAATTTAGTTATATGGATAGGGTTCACATTTCATGTTGCAAAAATATATATATATATATATATATATTCAAGCTAACATCAATATCACTATTACGATTGATCACTTAAATTTAGCCATGTCCTCCATATCATTAAATTATTAATATTTGCCCCTATTTTTTTTAATTTATAAAAATTAAATATTGTTGAGGTTCAAAATTAATCACAGTCTAAGGCCCAAAGAAATAGCATGTTGGGACAATTTCATGGAAATAAAGCTTGAGAAAATAAAATAAAATAAAAGGCTAGGCTCACGAAATGAAGAAAAGAGAAAGAAGAAAAGGGTGAGAGGTCCAAAGAATTGGGATCCAAAGACCCATGGAAGAAACAGACTTTAAAATACATGAAGCAAAGGAAAGGCACAGCCGGACAGGATCAATAACCCAAAAGAAGCCCAACAAAAAAAGCTGGGCTGGGATCCCAAAAGTTACCAGAGTTCGGGGATCCCTGGGGCGCGCAACACGGTCCAAGTAAGATTGAAACAAGTTCAAAAAAAGGGGGGGGGGGGGGGGGATAAAAGACAAAGAGCATGTGGGTCTCATGCGCCCAGACATACAATGGGATCAGAAAGTACAAAGCAAAACTTTCATGAACGCAGGAGCTGTGCCTCAAGGAACCAAGAATGAGAAAACCACAAAAAGAGGTAACTGGAAAGAGCTTTCAACCCAGCAGTGAAAGATTCCAACTATTTGGGGAAAATGACAAGGATGGAGTGTAACCAAAAGCTGGAAAGGTGAAAGAGAGGGCCAAATAGCTGAAGATCAGCGACCTGAGGGGACATTGAAATGGAAAATCAGCTAGGGGCTTTCAGCTTGGTCGCACCAAAAGGAAGAAGTTATGAGAAAAAAGGAAACGACCAGCTCCTGAGTAAACTGACACAGCACGAACTCTCAGGGGCAAAAGGGAGAAATCACTGGTACCTCGGAACCCTAGAGCTACATTATAAAAGAAGGGGTAAATCCATGCTGAAGAAGGGAGATTAATCATTCATTGATTTTTATTCAGGCATTCATCGCCATTTTTTTGGATTCCTAGAAAAGATATAGAGTCATAGAAAGAACTCTATAAAGTTCAAGGAAAAACAGAGGAACTGCTCCTGGTATCCCAGAGACAGTCACTATAGTACATACTCGGATTCAAAAAATTCAAACTTTACAAGTCTTGGAAGCTTGAATAGCTATCAAAGTCTGTAATTTTTTAACTTAGTTGAACCTTGTATCACGTCTTAGTGAGTACTATAATCATAACCAAAGAAAATTAATAAAATGCCTCTCACTGATTCGAGCATCCTTAACCTTTTTTTTTACCGTGTTTTATTTACTGTGCATTTCCTGTCATTCAATATAGATATTTTCTCTTGTTAGTTTATTTGTGTTGTAGGAAGCCTGCTTTGTGCACCACTTGGTTCTTAAACTGCCTTTTAGTTGCGGTGAACCAAGTCAAGTCCACCAAGAACAATTATTTGGCCCAGGATCTTTAGGCTACTGTGCTGAGAAAAAAAGGGCACTCTCACATTTTGGCGACTCCACTGGGACTGGGTAAAGAAAAGGGAAGAAACAATCCCTTCATAGAGCATGCCTCCAAGACCAAGGAACATCAAAGGTACAAATATGCCACCTGCGACCTCTGAGCCCGTGGGAGAAAATGAAGTGGCCTCTAGACAAAGAGGCGAGGTGCCCCTGACAAAACAGGGGGTCATGTCAAAGCAAAGGAAAGCAAGGTAGGAGCCAGACCCTATGGCTCGAATGATTGCAATGCTGAAAGATTTGTAGCAAGAGGTCCGTCTTCTCAAAAAAGGCAAGACACAAGAAATCATGGACAATGCCCCCCTTTGTGGGCAACCAAGATAGGACCTAGCCAAAGGGAGGGTCCGCAGTGGGAGGAGGAGCCAACCCCCAGTACCTAACACTGGCAGATGTCAGTGCCCTCCTAAACAAGAAAAGGAGATGCCTGGTGGGATCCCAAAAGCTGGGATCCCAAAAACCTGTTTTCATCAGTAGTCAGTTGGTAGCACAAGAAAAGGAGCCACTGGTGGCCTTGCTCAAAGAATACATGGATGTGTTCGCATGGACCTATGATGAGATGCCTGGTCTGGATCTTGGGCTGGTGGTTCATGCTCTCAATGTGGACCCAGGAGTCAAACTAGTAATCCAACCAGCCAGGGTCTTTCACACTGATGCAGAAGCTCAGATAACCCAAGAGGTCAAGAAACTGCTAGTTGCTAGTTTTATCAAGCCCATTTAACATCCTAAATGGCTTTCCAACATAATACCTATAAAGAAAAAGAACGGCCAAATTCGTTGCTGTATGGACTTCCGTAACCTAAACAAGGCATGTCCAAAAGATGAGTTCCCTCTACCTAATATTGACCTTCTTGTGGATTCAGCTGCGGGAAGCTCTATGTTTTCATTGATGGATGGGTATAGTGGGTATAACCAGATTCGCATGGCTGCCAAGGATGTCGAGAAGACAACATTCAGGACCCCAATTGGGAATTTTTATTATACTATGATACCCTTTGGCCTCAAAAATGCAAGGGCTACGTACCAACAAACCATGACAACCATCTTCCATAATATGATG
Source organism: Quercus variabilis (assembly GCA_030445155.1). NCBI lineage: Eukaryota > Viridiplantae > Streptophyta > Magnoliopsida > Fagales > Fagaceae > Quercus > Quercus variabilis. The sequence goes on from CP129454.1 coordinate 8,536,933, forward strand.
CATAAGGAAATGGAAGACTACATGGATGATATTGTGGTCAAGTCAAAAACTAGGGCAAGACACCTTCAGGTACTTGAACAAGTTTTCAAAAGATGCAGAGAATACAAACTATGCATGAACCCCATGAAATGGACCTTTGGAGTATCTGTGGGAAAGTTCCTCGGGTTTCTGGTATATCACAGAGGCACAAGTGTAGATCCAGCCAAAGCTGCAGCCATTACCACAATGAAAAGACCAACAATAGTGAGGGAGCTTAAAAGCTTCCTAGGAAGGGTCTCCTACATTAGGAGATTTGTGCCAAGGCTGGCTTCAGTCACAAGCGGCTTATCCAAATTGGTAAGGAAATGAATCGAGTTCACCTGGGGAACGGAATAATAGGAAGCCTTCCAAAGGATCCAACAGATTATGAATTATTTACCCACTCTCCAAGCACCAGTACGTGGGCGACCCCTGTTGCTGTACTTAGCATCAAATGCCAAAGCAATAGGAGCCTTGCAGGCATAAGAAGATGATGATGGGAATAAGTAGCATGTTAATTATGTAAGCAGGACACTCAAGGATACCGAGACCAAGTATCCCAGGATAGAAAAAGCCTGCCTAGTGGTTATTTACGCATCTCAGAGGTTGAAGAGGTATTTTTCAGCTCACCAGATTCTTTTGGTGACTAAGTCACGCCCCATAAAAGCACTCTTGCATCAACCCCTCCTAACAGGAAGAATAGCACAGTGGCTGGTCTTGCTCTCTCAATATAACATAGGCCTCAAGACATCCAAGGCTGTTAAAAGTCAAGCCATAGCAGACCTCTTAGCACAGTTCCCAGGAAAGGAAGAAAGCTCGCTAAGTGAAGAGATCCCGAGTGAGGTAGCAATGGCAGGGATCCCAGCAAAGAAATGAACAATAAGATTCGATGGGTCAGCCATAACAACCTCAAATGGAGTGGAAGTTGTACTAAGCTGTGAGGATAGGGACACCATACCCTTATCTTTCAAGCTTGGGTTCTTCTGTTCCAATAATGCAGCTGAATATGAGACATACTTTATCGAGTTAACTATAGCATTTAGTATAGGGGTAAAACATATGAGAGTACTGGGAGATTCCAATCTTGTAGTTTCCCAAGTGAAAGGTGACTTTGCACTAAAGGAACAAAGTTTAGTAGCTTACAGGACTTAGGCGCAAAGGCTAGAGCAAGAATTCCAGACCTTTAGCATAGAGTACATGCAGAGAACCGAAAATAGGTTTGCTGATGCTCTTACCACCCTGGGATCCCAGGTGCCATTCAAAGGACGGGATAGACTGGTCAGAATAGGAAGGCAGGAACATTTTATCTTAAAAATCCTCTAAAAGATATCCCCCGGAGAGCCTAAACAATGGGATTGGAGAAGCGAACTGAAAGAAAAAATGAAAGAAACAGGATTCGGGAGGAGTGTCAAAGAACTAAGGGACTACGCTTTAATAAAAGAAGAACTATACAAGAGACTGCCTGGAGGGATCCTATCCAGATGTATCAACGAGAAGGAAGGAAAATTAAGATTGGAAGAGCTACATACCCGAGTCTGCGGAACCTTAGAAAAGATCTGCCTATATAGAAGAATGTAACGCATGGGATACTATTAACCTAATATGAACAAAAAGGCAGCAACTATATAGGAAAAATGTCAAGAATGTCAATTCTTGGTGGACAAGGAAGAGAGCTACACTGTATTTATTACAGAAGATTAGAGAACTCCCTTCATGGAATACTTGGCTCAAGGGATCCTACCAACTGACAAGACCAGCTCAAGAAACTCACAGTCAGATATTTCTTGCAGGACGGGATCCTATTAAAAAATGGATACAGTAGGGATCCCCTAAGATGCCTGGGGCCAAGGGAAGCCAGGGAAGTAGTCAGGGAAGTCCATTTGGGTGATTGTGAAAGTCACCCAGGAAAAAGGAGGCTCTATAAATAGTTACTATTGTTGGGGTACTACTGGCCAACATTGAAAAGGGACTCCGAGGAGCTAGTCAAAACCTGCCACGCATGTCAAGTCCTCGGAAATGCAATCCATACTCACCCAAATATGTTACAGGATATGACAACGCCATGGCCTTTCCATACTTAGGGGCTTAATCTCATAGGGCCTATAAATCCCCCATCCAGTGGTTACATATGGATCTTGGCAGCTACCGAGTACTTTACAAACTAGGTAGAGGCCATCCCCTTGAAAAAGGCCACTGGAGCAGCTGTAACAAACTTCATTCGAGAGCACATCATTACAAGGTTTGGGATCCTTAGGAGATTGATTAGTGACAACAGGACCCCATTCATAAACAAAGACATGAAAGGGTTGACTGAGGCTTATTACATCAAGCATGGAAGATCTACGCCGTACTACCCATAAGAAAATGGCCAGTTAGAGGCCACTAATAGGGTGATATTAAAGATCCTTAAGAAGATGAAGCAGGAGTATGGAGGGAAATAGAGTGACCACTTGACTGATGTACTTTGGGCATGCAGGAGCTCTATGAAGACAGCTATGGGATTCTTACCATTCTCCTTAGTCTATGGAACAGAAGTCATTAGCCCAGTGGAATTAATTATTTCCACACCAAGAGTAGTACTTGAAGAAAGTCAGGAGGACACCGAGGACACAAACAATGAAAGGAGATTAGCAGATCTTGAAGGGGTAGAGGAAGAAAGAGAACTAGCCAGGAGAAGAAGTCAGAGGTACCAACAAAGAATGACTAGAGCATATGCACAAGCAGTATGCCCAAGAGCTTTCAATGAAGAGCAGCTAGTACTAAGGACAGCAGAACATGTAAGAAGGAACCTACCAGGACCCTCCAAATTTGCCCCAAAGTGGGAGGGACCCTACATCATTAGAGAGACTCATGATAGTGGATATTACTACCTTACAAAGGAAGAAGGGACAGTCCTCACAGAGCCCATAAATGGGAAGTGGCAAAAGTAGTACTATGCATAAGAGATGAGAGGTCTCAGTACACCGAGATCCTTTTTGCCAACTCTCCAACCTGCTAAGTGTTTTTTTTTTCAACATTCTCGTTTTTTATTATTATTATGAATTATCACTTAAGTAATTTTGTTTAGGAACCCATGGTAGATGGACACTCTGTGATCTTTACTATCTTTGCTAACTTTGTTGTGTTCCTTGAATGATGATTGTGTTTTAATTCAATGAAATCACTCTTTATTTCTCCTCAACTATTAAATCCTAAGTATTGTAAAGTCCTAACATGGGCGGAATTAGGGGAGGATACCTGGAAAAAAAACTTTTTTAATACATGACCCAAGATCACCCCACAGATAGTTGCAAATAGTTAAGTTTCAAATACATGATCTAGGATCCTAGGCAAGTGCAAAGGATACCTAGCCCAGTACTTGACACCAAAAAAAAAAAAAAAAGACTTGCCAAGCTCAAGAACTGAGACAAAAGGGAGGGGGGAAAGAAAAATCGCCCAGTGTACCCAGTTCAGTACTTGCACAACAAAAAAAGGGGGTACCTGGTCCAGAACCTACAACAAAACTTGTGGGAATCATGGCCCAGGACTCGGTACCAAAGAAAGAAAAACAATGTAAAAAAAAAAAAAAAAAAAGATCCACATACCATTAAAAAAGGATTAGAAGCAATCCTAAAACACAAATACTTAGAGGCAATCCTGAGACACAAATACTTAGAAGCAGTCTCAAAGCACAAATACAGATCTATGTAAAAAGAAAAAGCCAGAAATAATGTTCAAACAAAAAGATAGAAACTTATACAACCCCAAATTATTCATACACATCTAAACCAGCTAAAAAAAAAAGAAGAAAGGGGAGAAGGCTAGGAAATAAGGCCAGCCAACAAAGAACCATCCGAGGAAAGAGCAAGGATAGCTAAAGAAGAAAGAACCCTCTGCCTTTTAATCTTCAAATCTTGCAAAGTCCTGTGAGCAGGAGCTAAAGCTTCGTCAGCAGCAGCAATCTCAGCATCAATGCTCTTAGAAGCTTGCCTCCGAAATAGCGTGGGCCAATGATCACAGATACTCCTGCAAAAAGGACAAGTTGAACTTGGCTTCTAAAATATCCTGTACCACCCCTCTCCACTCCAAGAGCTTTTCTTCAGATAAAGAGTCTAGTGAAGAATCTCTCAAGGAAATCAACACGGCACATAGCATCTCTATCAGAATGTTCCCCAAAAATACACCTCCTCTAAAACCAATGGTAAAATACTCGTAGCTCTTGAACAACCCTTCTAGCAACAGGCCCTTCGTGGGCACAGAAAAGTGCAAAAGGTTGTCATAGGAGAGTCCAAAGTGGTGAAAGTGGCTAGAAGGAAGGCTATTGAACTCCAGAAGATCAAAGTGAGCCAAAAAAGTGGGGAGCCTTGAAGCAGGATCTAAAACAGCCACTGTTGGAGCCTCCCCCATTGTTGCATCACCACCTGAAAGGGCTGAGGAACCTTCAACCCTTTGGGCAGTATGAAGATCAACAACCTGAGCGGATCCCACAACCCTCTCAAGAATCACAAGCTTAAAACCTCTAACTCTAGTATCAACTTCTGCAAAAAAAAAAAAAAAAAAAAAAAAAAAAAAAAAAAAAAAAAAGGAAAAGGAGGGGGAAACAGACTTAGTAGAAAAAAAAAATAGAAGAAAGAGAAAGAAGAAAGTAAAAGAGGATAGAGTGGAAACCAATATCGGCCTCTTGGGACGGATCCTCCTTCTTTTGTTCCTCTGACTTCTTGGATGACTCTGAGAAAGAGCACATAGCAAGTTGAAGAAAGGGTGAGGAAGTCTCAGCGAAATAACTAAAAGAGGGCAAGGATACAGGGGGCTTCGCCATAACAAAAAAAAAAGACAGGAGAAGGGCACAAAAGGAAGAAAGAAAGGGAAAATGCAGTAAGAGTGATCAACACCCACCTTCAGAATCCTTCAATTCTAAAAAAGAAGCAGCACTAGAGGAAGATCTCACAATGGCTTGGCCTGAAAAGGAAAAGGAAAGAGAGAACTCAAAAAAAAAAAAAAAAAGGAGAAAGAGAAAAGGGGGATACAAAAGAAATAGAGCTAAATGCTATTATAAGAGAATAATGCTCACTTGTTTGTCTGGATAGAGATGCGCCTCCCAAAGATTTTGCACTTAACCCCGTCTGAGGTAACACAATCCTGATGGAATTGGGAGTCTACTCAGATTAAGGACCTTGGGACGTAGGAAGTTCGGGAGCCTCAGGATCCTGAGTAGCTTGGACATCCAGCATTGGCTGCCTAGTCTCTCCAGCAATGCTACCACTGGGGGCCTCTTCTCCTGTACCCTGAGATGCAGCTGCAACCATTTCCTCTTCCAAATTCTTACCAACCGCAGGGGGAGAAACTTCCACCTAAAAGAAAAGGGGGGTGCAACATGAACAACAAAAAGCATAAGTAACAGGACATCACAAATATACAGTATTGGAGAAATGGATAAAAGCAAGCGGCAAAAGGCACAGATGAAGGAAAACCATACCACATCTTCACCAGAGGATTGGCTTCTACCTTTCATGGGGCCAACTTACGCTTGGACTGCAGGGAAGACAACCACTCATCAGTTTAAAAAAAAAAAAAAAAAAATTGCAACGTAAAAGAGAAAATAAGGAAAGAGGCATTGCCCTTCTCTCTCTCTCAACAGGGTCTCCAGGTCTCTATTGTTTATTACGGGTACATCCAAAGGGTCCCAGAGAACCATGGACTGAAGAACTCACAGGAACCTGGGGAAAAGAAGACTCTACCTTAGTCTTCACCCGGCTCCTTATGGCCAAAAGTTGCTCAACTTCTTTTTCCTCAGCAAGCATCAACTGTTTCTGAGATTTCCCAGTCTTCTTCATTTTTGTCTTAGGGCCAATGCTCTTTACACTCTCTTCAATTGCAATCTCCTTCAATTTTTCCTGCTTAATTGCTCTTCCTTTACTCATGCCTACGGGAGTACTAGCATTTATGGCCTCTACCGCCCCTTCTTAATTGGTATCCCAGTAGAAGAACCAACGATAAGGTCACATCTTGGCCAGGTTTCTGGAAAATCCTGCTCATAAGTCACCCAACCTCCCCTGGAAGCGTGCCACTCTGCGAAACCTGTTTTACTACTCGCAACAGTAGAAACAATACTAGCAGTAGGTAGAGATAGACACTTGTTGGATGTTGGAGCAGAAGAAATGCTAGGGTTGAGGACTCTCCCAATTATCTCAAAACTAGTATAGTCAACAAAAGATTTTTGTACTCTTCTCCAATAGTCAGCATAACCATTAGAGGCAAAAACCCCTCTCTGAAAATTGGACACTACAAACTGAGGACTCCTTCGTGAAAAATAGGAAAAGGCCTGGAGTCTCATGAAAGGATCCAAGGAAGGAAGAGATGGTACTATGTCATTAAACACTAGGAAAATATCCTGATCGAAACCAAACTACCGAAGTACTCGATGCACCGAATAATGAGTGTACTAGGGACCACTTGAGGAAAGCACAGTAAGCCAAGAAGGACTAATACAAGCTAGGTAGGCTAAGCTACCCTCATCACCGTGACGCAAATCGAAAGTATTTCCTATAGAAGTCAGAAAAGGGGATAACACAAAATCACAAACAAAACTGGGGCCAAACTCCCAGGGAGAACGCCAATGCAAATGACTTGCTTGATCAAATAACTCAACCAAATTAAGGCTGCCACCTTTCAGACTAAGCCAATGAAAAATAATAGGGTGACTGTCAGTTGAGTTGCCATAAAGCCCTTTAACCATATCAGGGGATCCCTGAAACTTATCTTTCACAAATTTTAAATTCCTACATCTTGCTAAGGTGACCGAAGAATGATCCCACATAAATACCTGGAGAATGGCGCAATGAAGAGAAGAAGTAATGACATAACAAAAGTCACCCTCGATTTGATCTCCATGAAGCTGATCCAGTTGAGAATATACATGGCCCAAAAATATGGAGGCTAGGGGATATTGAGCGCCCTTAGCCAACCTAATCGCCAATGGAAAGAGAGTAGACTTGATCCCGTACCCAGGGAACTCACTAAACAGAAACTTGCTAAGCCAGAATGTGAGGAACCTAGCTCGCCTAACTTCCTTATCTTTCTCACGCGAAAGATTCATAACCCACCTACACATCCTGGCCAGTTTCCTATCAAGAGAAGCAATACGTCCACCAAAATGAGCAAATAACTTTTCTTCCACCTTGAGATCCTCGTCAGAAAGATTAATATCAAAGGGATTTTCATCCCCAAGCACTGGAAGGAGGAAATTGTTGACCACATCTTCCAAGGTGACAGTCAGTTCGCCAACAGAAAAAGAAAAAGTATGTAGAGCAAGACACCAACAGCGTACCAAATCTCCCTAAGGTCTGGGACCTAAGCAGAGCCAACGAAACCTGCTTGACCAGAGAATACCCAGGCATGAGTGGATGGAGGGGCCTCACCATGGGACACTTGAGTAAAGAATAAGCTAAGGAAGAACCAGGAGTCTCGTAAAGGAAAAGTAGGATGCCCAATGACCTCGTGAGACTCATCTTGTGTAAAACTAAAGGAACCTTCACCTTCAAATGGACTAGGAGTACGCTCCTTTCTTTTTCGAGAAGAAGAAGAAACCATTGAGACAATGGGTATCTTAAAAGTAAGGGGAATTAAGAAGAAAGCAAGAAGCAACAGACTGATTGGAAGAAAGAGAAAAGAGACTAGGAATGGAAGATTCAGGGAGATAAAAAGATAATGTGAAACATCTAGAATAAAGACACAAAGAGCAGTTGGAGAAGACAATATGTGGAAAGATGCGCCAGTTGCCAGAAATTTAATTTAAAGAGGGAAGAGTTATCAGCAATTATTAATTAGAGTTATGGGAAACGTAAAAATAGGTGGTGGAAGTTTTTAACTCAACTACCACGTCCCATGTAAAAAGGAGGAGTTACAAGAGAAAAAAAAAAACCAAAAAAAGAAAAAAGAAAAGGGGGTCAGGATACAAAAGACCGAAAATAAAAGATCAAGATCCCCGAAGAAGGATCAAGACGGAAAAATCCTGCAGAAACTCAACTACTCATGCATGGACTACAGGCAATCGATGAGCTCGGGGGGCTAAATGTTGAGGTTCAAAATTAATCACAGTCTAAGGCCCAAAGAAATAGCACGTTGGGGCAATTTCATGGAAAATAAAGCTAGAGAAAATAAAATAAAATAAAAGGCTAGGCTCACGTAATGAAGAAAAAAAAGAAAGAAGAAAAAGGGTGAGAGGTCCAAAGAATTGGGATCCAAAGACCCATGGAAGAAACAGACTTTAAAATACATGAAAGGCCTAGCTAGCCAGGATCAATAAGCCAAAAGAAGTCCAACAAGAAAGGCTGGGCTGGGATCTCAGAAGTTACCAAAGTCCGGGGATCCCTAGGGTGCGCAACACGGTCCAAGTAAGATTGAAAACAGCTTCAAAAAAAGAAAAGGGGATAAAAGATAAAGAGCATGCAGGTCTCATGCACCCAGACAATACAGCGGGATTAGAAAGTACAAAACAAAATGTTTATGAACGCACCTCAAGGAACCAAGAATGAGAAAATCACAAAATGAGGTAACCGGAGGGAGCTTTCAACCCAGCAGTGAAAGATTCCAACTATTTAGGGAAAATGAAAAGGATGGAGTGCAACCAAAAGCTGGAAAGGTGAAAGAAAGGTCCAAATAGCTGAAGATCAGCGACCTGAGGGCACTTAAAAATGGAAAAATCAACTAGGGGCTTTCAGTTGGTCGCACCAAAAGGAAGAAGTTATGAGAAGAAAAGGAAACGACCAGCCCTTGAGTAAACTGACACAGCACGAACTCTAAGGGGCAAAAGGGAGAAATCACTGGTACCTCAGAATCCTAGAGCTACACTATAAAAGAAGGGGTAAATTCATGCTGAGGGGGGGGGGGGGGGATTATTCATTCATTGATTTTTATTCAAGCACTGCTCGCCATTTTTATGGATTCCTAGAAAAGATGTAAAGTCATAGAAAGAACTCTGTAAAGTTCAAGGAAAAACAGAGGAACTGCTCCCGGTATCCCCTAGACAACCATTATAGCACGTACTTGGATTCAAAAAATTCAAACTTTGCAAGTCTTTGAAGCTTGAATAGCTATCAAAGTCTGTAATTTTTGAACTTAGTTGAACCTTGTATCACGTCTTAGTGAGCATTGTAATCATAACTAAAGAAAAATTAATAAAATGGCTCTTATTGATTCGAGGATCCCTAACCCTTTTTTTTTACTATATTTTATTTGCTGCACATTTCCTTACTGTTTGAAATGTCATTCAATATAGATATTTTCTCTTGTTAGTTTATTTGTGTTGTAGGAAGCTTGCTTTGTGCACCACTTGGTTCTTAAATAGCCTGTTAGCTGCGGTAAACCAAGCCCAGTTCACCAAGAACAAATTATTCAGCCCAGGATCTTTGGGCCACTATGCTGAAAAAAAAAAAAGGCACTCTCACAATGATTAAATGAAAATGCAAAACCAAGGTATTTTCTTAAGCTTATGTGTTGATAAGGTTTGCAAAAATATGGCTCCATATACCCAACATTGATTTAAGAATCATATATAAATATATAGTCGACACTCTCCCTCTTTCCTATTCTTTTTTATTTTTAATATTTTCCTTTTGTTTTGTCTCCTTATAGCAAGTGAGGCTTTGTAAGTACATTAAAATAATTAACATAATATTTTTCTAAATAAACCTCTAACATCAAAGTTTCAAGAATTTTTAAATATTGTATCAAAAAAGAATATTAAAATATAATTCCAATTTAAATTATATTACCAAAAGTGAAAAAAAAAATTAAAATTAGTTATTTTAATCAACGTGATGAAAAATAGTGTTTGATGGAACCGTGAAGCATCCATCTAGCCAAGAGAAATAATGTTAGATGATTAAATCTAAATGAAAACCGAATAGATTTATTTAAGCTTATGTGTTCCAAAAAGGATCATGATCATCCTTTTTTCTTTTTTCTTTTTTTTCTTGCAAATGATGGTTCTATTGTCACATTAGATAATACCAACATCACATTTGACTGTACTTTTTTCACATTTGGTTGTACTTTAATTTTTTTCTCACATTTGATAGTGTCATCCTCACACTATGCAATATTAACATCACATGTGACTGTACTTTTGTCATATTTAGTACTCCCCTTATTTCTTAATCACATTTGATAGTTCCATTGTCACATTAGACAGTACCAACATCACATTAGATTGTACATTTCTCACACTTGGTGGTGCTTTTGTCACATTCGATGGTTCCCTTTTTTTTTTTCACCAATTACCATAATACTCCCGAAACCAAAAAAATGATCGAAATATCCATAGAACCTAAAAACTGATAGAATCACCCTACAACTAAAAATTTAAAAAAAAAATACCAAAATTACTATAAAACCCAAAAAAATAACCGAAATAACCATGAAACTTAAAAAATGACTAAAATACCCTTAGAACAAAAAAAGTTGACCAAATGACCTTGAAACTTAAAAAAAAAAAAAAAAAAAAAAAAAAGACCAAAATTACCATAAAACCTAAAAAATGACCAAAATACCCTTAGGACAAAAAAAATGACCACATGACCTTGAAACTTAGAAATTGACTGAAATGACCTTGAAACCAAAAAAAAAAAAAAAAGACTAAAATAACCTCGTAGCCTAAAAAGTGACTGAAATACCCATAGGACCTAAAAAATGACTTAAATATTTATAATCCATTTAATAATATAAAATTTACAAAAGAAAAAAAAAAGTGAAAAAAAAAAATTTACCCAATACTTGATTTCTTGAAAGTAAAGTACCATACAAAAAGATAAAAATAAATCACTTCACAGTCCACATTCTAAATACTAATTACTATTTTAAATATTTATGATTCATTTAATAATATAAAATTTACAAATGAAAAAAAAAAAAAAATTTACCCAGCACTTGATTTCTTGAAAGTAAAGTACCATACAAAAAGAAAAAGATAAAGATAAAGATAAATCACTCCACAGTCCACACTCTAAATACTAATTATTATCTTAAATATTTATAATCTACTTAATAATATAAAATTTAAGTGAAAAAAAAATTACCTTGTACTTGATTTCTTGAAAATAAAGTACCATACAAAAAGAAAAAGAAAAAGAAAAGATAAATCACTTCGCTGTCCACACTCTAAATACTAATTACTATTTTAAATATTTATAATCCACTTAATAATATAAAATTTACAAAAAAAAAAAAGTGAAAAAAATTACCCAGTACTTGATTTCTTGAAAGTAAAGTACCATACAAAAAAAAGATAAAAAAGAAAAAAAAAAGATAAAGATAAATCACTTCACAATTCACAATTTAAATATAAATTACTATCTTAAATATTTATAATCCATTTAATAATATAAAATTTATAAAAAGAAAAAAAATTGAAAAAAAAACTTACCCATTACTTGATTTTTTGAAAGTAAGGTACCATAAAAAAATAAATTAAAAAAAAAAGATAAATCACTTCACAGTCCACTATTTAAATACTAATTACTATCTTAAATATTTATAATTCACTTAATTAGGACTGAGCACAAACCCGGCCAACCCGACCCACCCAACCCGAAGGATCTTGGGCGGGTTGAATGGATGCTTGGGGCGGGTTCGAGTCCAATATTTGGGTCTGCCTTAGGCTTAGGTCGGTTTTGGATCCAACCCGACCGGATCGATCTTAAAAAAAAAAAAACCACACACACAACTAATGTAGCAGACAAGCACGAAACTATGGTTCAAAATCTTGTACTATTTTTAGTAAAAATATGATACATACCCAAGATAGAAAATCCCCTCAAAAGAGAGAGAGAGAGAGAGATATGTAGTGTTTTTTTTTTTTTTTTTTTTGGTTATGCTAGAGAAAATAGGACTGTATTTATGATGATAGAAACAAATAAGAAAATGATAAAAAAAATAATACAGATTTCACTATTCCATACTCGTTGGGTAGACTTAACACCTAATTGGATAATGGAATTTAATATTCTTAATTTATTGTTTAAAGGGCGTTTTCAATAGTCTTTTAACGAGTTTCCATATATGAACTCTACTATTTAATTCTTTTAATAGATCTTTCCGTAATTTTCAATGTCAAGTGTTGATTTTATATATTGTTTTTATTTAAATAGAATTGCTCTTTTCTTGCAATATTTCCAAATATAATTTTTAACATAATTACAAAGCTCTTAATGACTTTCAATATATATTAGTATATGCGTGAGATAAAAATAAATTGAATTTGACTAAGCTTATGTTTTAGATTAACTAAATTTGTAAAGCTAGAGAAAATAATACATTAATTTGTAAAGCAAGTCGTTACAACTTATTAATATTTCGTGTTTGCCACACGATGACCACATTTTAATTAACTGCAGAGGGAATGTACTAATTAATGTTGCATCAAACTAACCTATTTGCTTCTATTCTTAGATAAAACTAGAATGCATACAAAGTTAGTCAATTCCCTTCATTTCACCAAATGACATTTTTTTTGCCTAATCAAGAAATTGTAAAAGTTATATTTAAATACAAACTAACCTATTTGACATTTTCCCGAAACTTTCAAATGTTGTTTTTATATATTGCTTTTATTTAAATAGTAATGGTCTTTTCTTGCAATATTTCCAAATATAATTTTTAGCATAATTTAGTTTATTGTAGCATAATATTCTAATGACAATACTCTCCATCCAAATGATAATAAAATAATTGGAATTTGCAAAGGAATAACTCTAACAATAATATTTTCCATAGTGAAAGTCAAATTGTTGTCTAAAAAATATTTTATTTCAGTCCTAATTATATCAAGGATCTTGTTTCTTATTGGAAAGTATATTTCCAAACCAAGCCTAGTGCTGATGTAAACAAAAATGGTAAATTTTATTTTCTCATTCAATGAGGAGCGGGTCAAGATATACACAAGGAAAAAAATTGTAAAAGTTTGTTGCCTAATCAAGAAATCACGACCATTAAGCCTATACGAAAATAAATAAATTATTGAATTTAATTTTTCGCACTAATGTAAATCACTAAATTAGTAAAATAATTTCAATAAAATATTGCCTAAACAACTACTAAATTTGCAAGTTGAATTTCTCTCTGTTAAAAAGGTATGTGTTTTGAATTGATTTTGAGAGTCCTATCAATGTAACGAAAGAAAAATAAGAGTCAGAAACACATGACAGATTTGGGATTTTGATTTCCATGGCACTGTTGATATTTGCATGTTGAAAATGCTTCTTGATAACTAAATAAGAAAAATAGTTTCAATAAAATATTGCCTAAACAGACATGCATTAACTTGATAAAAAAAAGGAATTAACATTTATTGTCATAAAAAGTGGAGATCCTTCAAACATGGAAGTTTAAAAATAAAAATAAAACTATGACAACTTTTAAATGGCAAGTTTGCAAGGGTAAGTAATTTTTTCCCCATTAATAACTCATTAAAGCAGTGGCTATTTCAATGTTTCATTAGGCCTTTCACAGTTTCACCTTCACACAATTTGGAAAAAAAAAAAAAGAAAAAAAAGAGAGAGAGAGACTGACCCAATACCTGACCACTCGACCTGACCCAAGACCCATAATTTTTGGGTTGGGTCGGGTTTCTCCCTAATAAACCCAATTATTTTTTGGTCGGGTTGCGTGTGGCAGTAAAACCGACCCGACCCAACCCGATATCAGTCCTACACTTAATAATATAAACTTTACAAGTGAAAAAAAAAATTTTATCTAGTACTTGATTTCTGGAAAGTAAAGTACCATACAAAAAGTAAAAGATAAAGATAAATCATTCTACATTCCATACTCTAAATAATAATTACTATCTTAAATATTTATAATCCACTTAATAAAATAAAATTTACAAGAAAAAAATTTGAAAAAAAAATTTACTCAGTATTTGATTTCTTAAAAGTAAAGTACCATACCAAAAAAAAAAAAAAAAAAAAAGATAAAGATAAATCACTCCACAATCCACAATTTCAATACTAATTACTATCTTAAAATTTATAATCCACTTAATAATATAAAATTTACAAAAGAAAAAAAAAGTGAAAAAAAAAAATTTACCCAATAATTTATTTCTTGAAAGTAAAATCTTATACAAAAGGAAAAAAAAAAAGATAAATAACTCCATAATTCACAATCTAAATACTAATTACTATCTTAAATATTTATAATCCAGTTAATAATATAAAATTTTTTTTAAAAAAAGTGAAAAAAAATTACCTAAGACTTGATTTCATGAAAGTAAAGTCCCATACAAAAAGAAAAAGAAAAAGAAAGATAAATCACTCCGCAGTCCACGTCCTAAATACTAATTTCTATCTTAAATATTTATAATCTACATAATAATATAAAATTTACAAAAGAAAAAAAAAAGGTGAAAAAACAAATTTACCTAATTTTTGATTTCTTGAAAGTAAAGTATCGTACAAACAAAGAAAAAAAAAAAGAAAAAAGAAAAATATAAAGAAGATAAAGATAAAGATAAATCACTACATAGTCCACACTCTAAATACTAATTACTATCTCAAATATTTATAATCTACATAATAATATTAAATTTACAAAAGAAAAAAAAAGTGGGAAAAAAAAAAATTTGCCCAATACTTTATTTCTTGAAAGTAAAGTACCATACAAACAAAAAAAGAAAGGAAAAAAAGATAAAGATAAAATCATTACATAGTCCGTACACCAATTATTGTCTCAAATATTTATAATCCACATAATAATATAAAATGTACAAAAGAAAAAAAAAAGTGAAAAAAAAAATTACCCAATACTTGATTTTTTTGAAAGTAAAGTATTGCCAAATAACCATTTATTTAGGAAAAAAAAAATGAGTAGGGCATCGTTTTTTTTTTTTTTTTTAATGAGAGTGGGTGGTGGATAATTATAACAAGGTCCCACTTAAATTTAGACAGATAGAGCAAAATTGGACTCTAATTTTATATTTGAATTGAACAATTGAAATGATAATTGTTGTGTGGTCCCCATATAAATCTAGACATATGGCATGAAATTGAAACTCTAATTTAAAATTCTAATTTAAGTTTGTCTTAACTTCAACTATTATTATTATTATTATTATTATTATTATAGAAAATATATATATATATATATATAGATTATCAATTGATTTAGTTGAGGACAAACTTTTCCTTCAATTCAAAGAAATTTTTTTCTTAAAATGAGTACAATGCAATTCACAAATCCATATTACATAATCTCATTTATTAATGATATGGCTATTATATTGGTCATATTAACAATATCAGTTGGTGATTGAAATTTGAAAGTCATCAATCGTGTTATTGACACAATAGTTTTGTAAATTGCCAAATAACCATTTTTAGAGGAAATTTAAGTCAAACCTGTTCGAAGAAATTCTTCGACTTTCAGCAAAAGTTGGGTGGCCCAAGTTGGGTAAGAGCATCAGCATCCGAAATTCCAATTCTACTTTATTTTACTATTTTTAAAAGCCACTTTATCATTATATCATACTATTTTACAATACCTCTAGCATCTCAACTTTTATTTTCCTATTCTACTCATTAAAATAATATTTATACACAATAAAATATATATTTTTCTTTTTTGTTTTTTTCCTAATTTTCCCCTCCACCTTCCCTCAACAACTATCACCGGGCCTCCACTGCCTAGTCACCACCACTGTGCCTCCACCAATATCTCACCGAAGCAAAAACCCATATTAAAAAAAAAAAAAAAAAAAAAACCAAAACCCAGAAAATGCAAAACCAGAACCCAGAATGGCAACATAAGCCACCGATCTGTTCTTCAACCTAAAATCTTAAATGTGCAAAACCAAAATGGCAACACAAGCCATCGATCCCACTCCAAATCAAATACTCGATCTTCTCGAACCCCACGAACTCAAACCCAATCTCCTCGAACCCAAGGTACGATCTCACCACTTGAACCATGATCTCCACGATTAGACCACGATCTCCACAATCAGACCACGCCGGGTGAGACAATGGAGACAGTGGCCAACGGTGGCCTGGGCTTGGCGTTGCTGGGCGATGGTGGCCAACAGTGGCCTAAGGGAGAGCAAAGGGAGAGGGAGAAGTTTGAGAGAGAGAGACGTGGGATACAGAGTGAGAGAGAGTGGGAGAGTCAGGGAGAGTTAGGGAGACAGATGAGAGAGAAAGATAATAAAATAATAGTTTTTGTTTTAGAATTGTGCTACAATGCAATTCTACATGTAGAATTGCACTGTAGCACAATTCTAAATTTTTTTTGCAATAGTTGCATTATACAAGTCCGGATGCAGAGGTTATTTTGTGCTTCTATGTTCAAATGAACCAAGATATGGCATATGCCATTTGGGCTACGGATGCCCTAATGAGCTGCTTGGGCAAGGCTTAAAGGACCGACAAGCATTGTGAGCTGAAATTTAGATGAGCCCAACTACGCCTTGATGAGCCCAACTCATTTATAGCCATTTGCTAAGCTTTGACACTTTCTGCCTACAGTACTATGCTTGTATTGGCTAGCTAGTTTCTTAATGCAATTTTCCTTTTAACAAAAGATGAAATGAAATATATGAGCCCAACTAATTCATTGATTGGTTGAACCTATTACTAGGAACAAGCATTAACGTGTGGGCCTGTTGGGTTGCTCGTTGAATATAGTTGCGTGGAACTTAATAGTGTTTTTTTATTTAGGCGAAAGTATTTACATTTTATTATCCCAGTCAACTTATTCTCTAATATTTTGATAATAGTTAATTTGGTCTTTATTATTTTCATTTTGTAATCAATTTGATTCTCACCAATAACTTTTTAACAAAAATTGCATGTGGCTAACGAATTATACTGTTAGCATACTTCACACCTACTTGGCTACTAAAATAATAATTAAAATTTTATTTAGCATATAAAAAATGCCACATCAGCTGCATCTAAATGAAAACAAAAAATTAATTAATTAATTTCTCAAATTTACGGATTGAAAAAAAAATAATCTTAAATCTCTCTTAGCCTTTGTTTGGTTGCCAAGAAAACAAACGAAAACACCATTGAAGCCCATCTAAATCCAACCCCAATCAAACTTTAAATCCAAAAAAACCAACCCCAATTGAAACCCACCAGCCACCAACACTCAATATCGGAGAACCATTTTTCAGATCCAAAACAATCGAGGAACCCATTTTGCTGATTGGTGATGTTTGGTTGCTGTGGCCGCGCTTGAAGCTTACTACCTCTGTCCACCACCACCAGTGATTGCCACCAGAAGTTGTGCTTGTACCGTCCTTGTCTCTCTCTCTCTCTCCTTTTCTTTGTTCTCACTAAAGCATCATGACCATGACTCTAGGATTAACTTCTCTTGCCGTTAACTGCCACCACCACCGTTGATGACGATGCCTCGAATTGATTGTGTCTCCCTCTCCTTGCTTCTTTCTCTACGCGATCTGTTGCAGCCAAATCACCCCAAGCTTCATCTCACTTCTTCCATCACCATGGTCTCTAGACAACTTCGCTCGTCACCGCCACGGTTAGTAGTGGCTCTCAGCTTTTCTACCTTGGCTCCCACGATCCCGTGGCTTCTCTGCTGCCTTTGACTAAGGAAAAATGTTGGTTTTTGATTTGGGGTTCATGAATTTTCATGATTTGGGGTTCATGATGGGACTAATGAAATCATGCATAGACCAGGAAAACTGGTCCGACGAGACGGATTTACACTGACGAGTTACTAGTTCACTAACGAGGCTTAAACACCTCATTCAATGTCGCCAATAAACGCCCTGGACGGTTACAAAACCAGTTGTACAGACCATTGGGATAAAATTAAAAGCAACATGATGAGGTCAGAAAACGTTACTCAGAAGGGTGTTAAGAACCACCTTAATTGCCCAACGGCTAGAGACTCCAACAACATATATAAAGCCCCCCACATGGCCAAGAATGAGGTATGTGCACATTGAGATAGTTACTGTAAAATTTCTCTGTTACACTACATTGCTCTTTCTTAAATAATTTTCAATACTGACTTTGGCATCGGAGACGTTGTGGCAGGCACCACACCGGTGACCACACTCAAGGGTACATACTTACAAGAGGCCGAAGATCATTTCTGTCTACACGCATTGGCTGACGAATTCACACTTCATCAGTTTGGCGTCGTCTGTAGGAAATCGACATTTTCGTGTTCAATACAAAAAAAATAGTCTCACATGGAGTCTAATCCGGATTCTGCAGCCTTAGCTCAACAAGTTCAAACCCTTGCAGCCACTATTGAAGAACTGACCAGGAAAAATCAGGAGCTGAAACTACAGCTTCAACAAGAAGAGAATCGATTTAAAGGGAACCAAAACGACGAGGGAGATAGCCACAGAAGAAGTGACCATCAAAGGCCCGCTACTCCAACCGAGCGCAACTCGGACCTTCTCCACGAGATGAGGCAGGAGATGGGCGAACTCAGAAATGCCATCAAGGAGAAAACAGATCGAAGTGTAGATCGAATGGTTAGGGCAATAGATTCGCCGTTCATCCCAGCAGTCCTTGAGTGCCTAGTACCGTCGAAATTTCGGCTGCCCCAGCTTGAACCATTCGATGGGCTAAAGGACCCTCAAGATCATCTGAACACTTTTAAGACGACCCTAGGGCTCCAGCAGCCCCCAGATGAGATACTATGTCGCTCCTTCCCCACCACCCTCAAAGGAGCTGCAAGGGAATGGTTCACGAAGCTGCCAACGTCGTCCATTGACAATTTCGAGTAGTTAAGCAATGCCTTCTTGCATCACTTCATTGGAGGACAGCGTCCTAAGAGAACCGCGGATCATTTACTTACCATCAGGCAGGGAGAAAAGGAAACTCTGAGGTCATACGTGAAACGCTTTACTCGCGAAACACTGGAAGTGGATGATGCAGACGATAAGGTACAACTGATGACCTTTAAGGCAGGGTTGAGATCTAGAGAGCTCGTTTCATCACTCGCAAACAATCCCCCAAAAACGATGGCCGAAATGCTCCTGAAAGCACAAAAGTACATGAACGCCGAAGACACATTAGTGGCCATCAGGGATAGAGGGAGACCAAGAGACAAAGAAGAAAGGAAAGATGATGATCGTAGAGGGTAAAAGCGGGAGCGCCCAAATCGTCGGACCAATGACGTAGTCAAAAAGAAGGATGACAAGGGATCGCAAGCGGTAAAATTTACCCCTCTCATTATGCCAGTCGATAAAATCTTAGCGTAGATTAAGGACGAGCATTACCTTAAGTGGCCGCGACCATTGCACTCATCCCCTAACGTCCGCAACAAGAATAAATACTGCCGATTTCACAAGGACCACAGCCATTACACTGAAGATTGTCGAGACCTCAAAGAATAGATTGAGGAGCTGCTATAGAAAGGAAAGCTACAGAAGTTTGTCAAGAAAGGGGAACACAGTAGATTCCGAGATGGAAACAAGGGTCAGCACGAGTCCACCTCCGGGGGCAATAACTGCCAGTACTAGCCCCCTCAAAATGTGATAGGGGAAATACAGACGATCGTAGGAAGACCCATGGTAGGTGGGTCATTCAAGTCCCTTAAGAAAGCACATCAACGACAGGTGAACAGCGTCCACATGACACCCCCGTTGAAACAGAGACGAACTGATCAGGACGTGATTTTCAATGAAGGAGATGCTAGGGGAGTGAAACAACCTCACAATGACCCCCTGGTCATAGCACTTACAATAGAAGGGTTCAACACAAAGAGGATCCTCGTGGACAATGGAAGCTCTGCTAACATCATTTACTTCCCTGCGTTCCGGCAGTTGAAACTAGATCCAAAAAGATTACGTCCATTTGATTCCCCCCTTGTCAGCTTCAGTGGAGACAGGGTAAACCTTAAGGGCATAGTGACATTGACGGTGACAGTGGGAACCTACCCGAAGCAGTTGACCTGTGATTTGGACTTCTTGGTGGTGGATTGTCCCTCGACTTACAATGTAATCATTGGAAGACCAACGCTCAACAAGTGGAAATCATCCACGTCAACCTACTGCCTGAAGATAAAATTCCCAATGGAGAATGAGGTAGAAGAAGTCAAAGGAGATCAAGTTTTAGCTCGGGAGTGTTACCAGGTCGTCGTGGGCGCAAAGGAGAACCATACATGGACGATCGAAGAAAAGGAGAAAGAAAAGGTGGAGGCCTTGGAGACAATAGAATTATCCGATGAAGAACCAAACAAGACGACCAGGATAGGGACGACTCTAAGTCCTGAGATGAGGAAAACGCTGGTTCAATTTCTTAAAGAAAACTTAGACGTCTTTGCTTGGAGCCATGATGACATGCCAGACATATCTCTAGAAGTCATCCAACACAGGCTGAATGTAGACCCGAAAAGGAAGCCCATTAAACAAAGACGAAGAGTTTTCGCACCAGAAAGAGATCAAGCGATTACTGATGAAGTTAATAAGCTCTTGGCTGCCGGCTTCATCTGCGAAGTATATTACCCAGATTGGCTCGCAAATGTCATCCTGGTGAAAAAAGCAAATGGGAAATGGAGAATGTGCGTAGACTTCACAGACCTGAACAAAGCATGCCCGAAGGACAGCTTCCCTCTCCTGAAAATAGACCAGTTGGTAGACTCCACAGCTGGGCACAAGCTTCTAACGTTCATGGACGCTTTTTCTGGATACAACCAGATAAAAATGGCAGAACAGGATTAGGAGAAAACAGCCTTTATCACAAGCCAAGGGCTCTATTGCTATAAGGTAATGCCCTTCAGACTGAAGAATGCCGACGCCACTTATCAAAGATTGGTAAATAGAATGTTCAGCAAGCAGATAGGCAGGAACATGGAAGGATACGTAGACGACATGCTCGTCAAGAGTAAGAAGGAACTCACCCATTTGGACGACCTCAAAGAGACATTTGCTACTCTCAAGCAATATCATATGAAGCTGAACCCCAGTAAATGTGTCTTTGGCGTAGCCTCGGGGAAATTCCTGAGATTTAATATGTCCCAGAGGGGAATTGAGGCGAATCCAGAGAATGTATAACCAATAATCAATATGACCTCGCCCAAGACCGTCAAGGACGTCCAGAAGCTGACACGAAGGATTGCAGCCCTTAATAGGTTCGTCTCTAGAGCGACGGACAAATGCCTACCCTTCTTCAAGACATTGAGACAGGCTTTTGCGTGGACTGACGAGTGCGAGGCCGCATTCCAGGAATTCAAACGTTACTTAAGCAATCCACCCCTTCTAAGCCCGTCAAAAGAAAGTGAGAACTTGTACTTGTACCTGGCAGTGTCAGATACGGCCGTCAGTGGAGCCTTGATCTGAGAAGAGGACGGGAAGCAACTCCCTGTCTATTACATCAGCTAAGCCTTCCAGGGAGCTGAGTCCAGGTATCCTCAGATCGAGAAGATCACGTTCGCGCTGATAGTAGCTTCACAAAAACTCAGGCAGTACTTCCAAGTGCATCCTATTTTGGTAATGACGGACCAACCAATCAAGAAGTCCATGAGTAAGCCCGAAGCAGTAGGGAGAATGGTCCAGTGGGCGATCAAGCTCAGTCAGTTTGATATTGAATACCACCCCAGGATGGCCATAAAATCACAAGCTTTGGTAGACTTCATTGCGGAATTCACCCACCTGGACGAGGACGGCTTCACCATTGAACATAAGCAATGAACAATACAGACCGACGGCTCGTCAGCCCATAAGAGAGGAGGAGTAGGGGTAGTCATATCACCCCCGATGGAGAAAAGCTAAAATATGGGGTTCAGTTGAAATTCCTAGCAACTAATAATGAGGCCGAATATGAAGGGATTCTGACGGGGTTAAGGCATGGAAGAGAGTTTGGAATTAAGAACCTAGTGATCTAGAGTGACTCGAAGCTAGTAATTGGGCAAGCCAGGGGAGAATATGAAGCCAAAGAAGAAAGGATGCAGAGGTACCTCAGATTGACGAAGAATCTAGCTCAAGAGTTCGAAAAGGTGGAGTTCGTGAGTGTTTTTTTTTAGATTAATAATTACATGTAAATCCAAACATAGTTAGTAAAATATGGTACGCGTTTAATACTATAAATATATGGATAGGTATAATTCGGCATTTTACATGAAATTATGTTTCAAAAATTTGTCATAAAAATATGGAAATGTTGAAAAAATGGTACATGTATAATACGAGTATTATACGTTTATTTTTGAAAAAATTGTAGCAAAAATACGGAAACATTTGTCATATATATTTTTTTTATATAAATAAAAAAAATCTTTGCATCATGACCATTTAACTCTTGTTGAGTATGTCCAAGAGCCTTATAACTCAACTAGTTGACATATTTTGATTTTTTTTTTTTTTTTTTTGTCTAAAAAATGTTCATAATTTTTTTATTTATTTATATATTTTAGAAAGGATAATGCCATAGTTTCAAACTATATTACAACATTTTTTACAAACTAATGATATAGTGAGTGTTTATTAGTAAGTGAAAACGTGATGTTAGTGGTGTGAATAAATGAAAATGAACAAAGCTAGAAATACAAACTATATATATATATATATATATATATATATATATAATGAGAAACCATTACATATTTTAGAAATTCACGGCTTAAAAATTGTGTAAGTTGTAACCCTAATACTAGATATAATTTGAACTCATATATGTGTGTAATTGTGCTTGTTTTTAAATATACCCGTGCATATACATATGAGGTTATATATTAGTTTTTTTTGTATAATTACCTATGATTTAAACCATCTTAAGACTAAGAGAAAATTCAATTAAATTTCAAATTAGATTTCAAAAGTTAGACAATGTTTGGTTAGTGTAATTTTAAGATAATTGCTTTAGTTCTCTACCAAATTGATTTGTCCATGAGCCTAAGTTAGCTCTTATTAGATCAGCAACCGTCGACATTGGTTGTCAGTTGGAGGTTGAGGCAGAGGGTTTGGGGGGAGGAGATGAATCTAAAGTTTAGATTTTTTTTTTTTTTTTAATTTTTTAAAATTTTTATTTTAGTTGCTTTTTAGAAACCATTATTTTAGTGATTTTGTTAGTAAATCAATGACATGACATAATCTGAATTTATTATAAAAGAAATGTTAAAATTAAAGTGACTTTATATGGTAAAGTTTTCCTAGAACATATAGAAGATCTTGATCTATATAAGACTAACTCATCATCATTGTTTGCACACTTTAATTTGCACAAAACAATAATTCTACAAAAATATTTCTTCAAAACAGGAAAAATAAATAAATTAACCCATACCACACACATGTCCATTTGTATCTTTACTCCCCCACCCCCCAACCAAAAAAAAAAAAAAAAACACTATGACATATGATGGCTCATGGTTTTGCCTTGGCAGAGCAGATAACGAGTTTGATTTAAAGCTTTAGGGTATAAATCTATTACTTATCATTTTCTTTTGTAAGAAAACAAATTATCTCTATTTATTATGCCTAAATTATAAAGTAGGCACATTTAATTTCTACACATGATGCTTTTACATTTTACAAGATTGTTGTCAAGCATAGAGTTCCATAGTATCGTATTCCTTATACAAATATAAACAATAGTAAATAATTATAATTTACAAAATCTAAACAAATATTAGTAATTCTTCAAATTTTTTCCTTTATCAGTACTATTGCCATGCATAAGCATGGATTACAACCTAGTATAGAATTGTGAAGGAATGCAAAAAATTTAGTTGTAGTGTTTATTGTGTACAAGAATAAAATAAATTAATCAAATAATTTGTGAACAAACTAAAACTTAACTTGTGTTCAAAATAAAATAAACAATATTGAATTTTTAATACTTGAGACAACAATGAAATCTAGAGGAAAGTCTCAAATGACCAAACACACACCCCCTGTTCTTTGTCAAAAGACAAGAGGAAACTTGAGGTCAAAAGAAAGAGTAAATAGTGCACTATTTTTTTTTTCCAGGGATGAGAGGAAACTTGAGGCCAAAAGAAAGACAAAACATTGCACTGTTCTTTGTCAGGAGAGGAGAGGAGACTGAGGTTAATAAAAAGAGAAAATAGTGCACTATTCTTTGTCAAGGGATAAGGAGGAGACTGAGGGCAATAAAAGAGAAAACAATGCACTGTTCTTTGTCAAGGGACGAGAGGAGACTGAGGTCAATAAAAAGAGAAAACAATGCACTGTTCTTTGTCAAGGGAGGAGAGGAGATTGAGGTCAATAAAAAGAGAAAACAGTGCATTGTTCTTTGTCAAGGGACAAGAGGAGACTGAGGTCAATAAAAAGAGAAAACAATGCACTATTCTTTGTCAAGGGATGAGAGGAGAGAAAACAATGCATTGTTCTTTGTCAAGGGACGAGAGGAGACTGAGGTCAATAAAAAGAGAAAACAATGCACTGTTCTTTGTCAAGGGACGAGGAGGAGACTGAGGTTAATAAAAGAGAAAACAATGCACTGTTCTTTGTTATGGGACGAGAGCAGACTGAGGCCAATAAAAAGAGAAAACAATGCACTATTCTTTGTCAAGGGACGAGAGGAGACTGAGGGAAATAAAAAGAAAAAACAATGCACTGTTCTTTGTCAAGGGACAAGAGGAAACTGAGGTCAATAAAAAGATAAAACAGTGCACTATTCTTTGTCAAGGGAGGAGAGGAGATTGAGGTCAATAAAAAGAGAAAATAGTGCATTTCTTTGTCAAGGGACAAGGGGAGACTGAGGTCAATAAAAAGTGAAAACAATGCACAGTTCCATGTCAAGGGATGAGAGGAGAGAAAACAGTGCATTGTTCTTTGTCAAGGGACGAGAGGAGACTAAGGTCAATAAAAAGAGAAAATAATGCATTGTTCTTTGTCAAGGGATGAGGAGGAGACTGAGGTAAATAAAAGAGAAAACAATGCATTGTTCTTTGTTAAGGGACGAGAGGAGACTGAGGCCAATAAAAAGAGAAAACAATGCACTGTTCTTTGTAGAGACAGAGGTCAATAAAAAGAGAAAACAATGCACTGTTCTTTGTCAAGGGACGAGAGGAGACTAAGGTCTATAAAAAGAGAAAACAATGCATTGTTCTTTGTCAAGGGACAAGAGGAGATTGAGGTCAATAAAAAGAGAAAATAGTGCATTGTTCTTTGTCAAGGGATGAGAGGAGACTGAGGTCAATAAAAAGAGAAAACAATGCACTGTTCTTTGTCAAGGGATGAGAGGAGAGAAAATAGTGCATTGTTCTTTGTCAAGGGATGAGAGGAGACTGAGGTCAATAAAAAGAGAAAACAATGCACTGTTCTTTGTCAAGGGACGAGAGGAGACTGAGGTTAATAAAAAAGGAAAACAATGCACTGTTATTTTGTCAAGGGAGGAGAGGAGATTGAGGTCAATAAAAAGAGAAAATAGTTCATTGTTCTTTGTCAAGGGACAAGAGGAGACTGAGGTCAATAAAAAGATAAAACAATGCGCTGTTCTTTGTTAAGGGATGAGAGGAGAGAAAACAGTGCATTGTTCTTTGTCAAGGGACAAGAGGAGACTTAGGTCAATATAAAGAGAAAACAATGCACTGTTCTTTGTCAAGGGATGAGAGGAGAGAAAATAGTGCATTGTTCTTTGTCAAGGGACAAGAGGAGACTGAGGTCAATAAAAAGAGAAAACAATGCACTGTTCTTTGTTAAGGGATGAGAGAAGAGAAAACAGTACATTGTTCTTTGTCAAGGGACGAGAGGAGACTGAGGTTAATAAAAAGTGAAAACAATGCACTGTTCTTTGTCAAGGGAGGAGAGGAGATTGAGGTCAATAAAAAGAGAAAATAGTGCATTGATCTTTGTCAAGGGACAAGAGGAGACTGAGGTCAATAAAAAGAGAAAACAATGTACTGTTTTTTGTCAAGAGATGAGAGGAGAGAAAACAATGCATTGTTCTTTGTCAAGGGACAAGAGGAGACCGAGGTCAATAAAAAGAGAAAACAATGCACTGTACTTTGCCAAGGGATGAGAGGAGAGAAAACAATGCATTGTTCTTTGTCAAGGGACGAGAGGAGATTGAGGTCAATAAAAGAGAAAACAATGCATTGTTCTTTGTTATGGGACGAGAGGAGACTGAGGGAAATAAAAAGAGAAAACAATGCACTGTTTTTTGTCTAGGGAGGAGAGGAGATTGAGGTCAATAAAAAGAGAAAATAGTGCATTGTTCTTTGTCAAGTGACAAGGGGAGACTGAGGTCAATAAAAAGAGAAAACAATGCACTATTTTTTGTCAATGATGAGAGGAGAGAAAACAATGTATTGTTCTTTGTTAAGGGACGAGAGGAGACTGAGGTCAATAAAAGAGAAAACAATGCACTGTTCTTTGTCAAGGGAGGAGAGGAGATTGAGGTCAATAAAAAAAGAAAATAGTGCATTGTTCTTTGTCAAGTGACAAAAGGAGACTGAGAGAAATAAAAAGAGAAAAAAATGCACTATTCTTTGTCAAGGAACGAGAGGAGACTGAGGTCAATAAAAAGAGAAAACAATGCACTGTTCTTTGTCAAGGGATGAGAAGATAGAAAACAGGGCATTGTTCTTTGTCAAGGGATGAGAGGAGACTGAGGTCAATAAAAGAGAAAAAAGTGCACTGTTCCTTGTCAAGGGACGAGAGGAGACTGTGGTAAAAAAAAAAAAAAAAAGAAAGAGAAAACAATGCACTGTTCTTTGTCAAGGGAGGAGAGGAGATTGAGGTCAATAAAAAAAAGAAAATAGTGCATTATTCTTTGTCAAGTGACAAAAGGAGACTGAGGTCAATAAAAAGAGAAAACAATGCACTAGTTTTTGTCAAGGGATGAGAGGAGAGAAAACAATGCATTGTTCTTTTTCAAGGGAAGAGAGGAGATTGAGGTTAATAAAAAGAGAAAACAATGCACTGTTCTTTGTCAAGGGACGAGGAGGAGACTGAATTCAATAAAAGAGAAAACAATGCACTGTTCTTTTTTAAGGGGCAAGGGGAGACTGAGGCCAATAAAAGGAGAAAACAATGCACTATTCTTTGTCAAGGGATGAGAGGAGATTGAGGGAAATAAAAAGGGAAAACAATGCACTGTTCTTTGTCAAGTGACGAAAGGAGACTGAGGTCAATAAAAAGGGAAAACAGTGCACTGTTCTTTGTCAAGGGAGGAGAGGAGATTGAGCTCAATAAAAAGAGAAAATAGCGCATTGTTGTTTGTCAAGGGACAAGAGGAGACTAATGTCAATAAAAAGATAGAACAATGCACTATTCTTTGTCAAGGGATGAGAGGAGAGAAAACGGTGCATTATTCTTTGTCAAAGGACGAGAGGAGACTAAGGTCAATAAAAAGAGAAACAATGCATTGTTCTTTGTCTTCTTTGTCAAGGGATGAAAGGAGATTGAGGTCAATAAAAAGAGAATACAGTGCACTATTCTTTGTCAAGGGACATGCACTGTTCTTTGTGAAGGGACGAGAGGAGACTGAGGTAAATAAAAAGGAAAAATAGTGCACTGTTCTTTGTCAAGGGATGAGAGGAGACAGGTGAATAAAAAAAAATAGTGCACTGTTCTTTGTCAGGGGATGATAGAAGACTAATGTCAATTAAAGGAGAAAACAGTAAAAATAAATTAAATATTTAAAATTCGAGCATTATATCCTTTTGAGGTTTAGCACCAAGAAGCAAAGATTGGTTGCCAACAATTAATCTAGAATCAATTAATCCACATAAAACAATTCTATAGCCTCTAATTTTATGCTGGTAAGTAAAGGAGACCCATGAGAACAAAATTTTGGCATCCGATTTTTCAATTTCAAGCTGGCTGGATTCAAAAATTCTGCATCAAAAATTTTTACTCGAAACTACACTATTGGTATTGAAGTTTACCGTGTGAGTGCAGTTGATTATTCAAGTTATAAGTAATCACTGTTATTCAAGCAGTGACAAATGCTCGGTCTCTGTGTCTGAGTAACAAAACAGTTAAAGCAAAGAAAATTAAAGCAAGTAACATTAAACCAATGTTTTGTCATCACAACCCGGTGACTTAGGAAAATAAGGCTTAGAAAAATAAAAGTTAAAACCATTGTTCGGTCACCACAACCTGGTGACAATGGGTAAACCAAGCACGTTAAAAAAATCAAACAAGAACATAAAATAATAATAAACTAAACTGAAGGTTCGGCAGATGGTAGTTGGACAACATTATCAGTATGGTGGGCGGGTGAACTTTCGGTTGGTTGCTCGATGGAGATCGTTTGGCCTTGTCCGTCCCCGGCAGCATGAAGTTTGCTGGTGACCTTAAGGTTAACCATCTCCACATAAGTGTCGACGACATGAACTAGCTCTCTCATGCTGAGGGTCTCCTCTTCGTCAGCAGCACCTGCCTGGCTTTGAACGGGAATGGGGCTTGAAGTTAGGTAAAGGATCTACTCAAGATTCTTCAGCGAGGAATCCTTGGCCACTCCCATCGTTTGTTGCATTGCCAGCCACCCTTTACCAAACCCATGATGTCAGGCTTGGAGGACAATGGGCTCCACAGAGTTTTTAGCGTCT
This sequence comes from Quercus variabilis, assembly GCA_030445155.1. Taxonomy (NCBI): domain Eukaryota; kingdom Viridiplantae; phylum Streptophyta; class Magnoliopsida; order Fagales; family Fagaceae; genus Quercus; species Quercus variabilis. The sequence goes on from CP129454.1 coordinate 8,565,427, forward strand.
GTAAAGCCCAAGTTGTACCCCCTCTCCTCGGAAGCATCAAGGGCTACCTTAAGATCGACAATCTCGTCAACTTAGGCCAAAGTCAGACTCTCCGCCTCTGCTAGTTTAAGCTCTATGCCCCCCAGCTTGGCTTCCACCTCGACCAACTTCTTCTCAGCTGCCAACTAGGCCTCTTTGCAGCTTTAGCCTTTTTCTCAGTGTCATCAGCGGCCTTGCCTTTCTCCTTCACCATGTCTGCCACCACATCTTTCAGGGCCTTTTTCCTCTTGATGTCCTCGGCCAGTTCCTTCAACCAATCGTCAAGGACATGAGTCAGTTGCGCGGCCTGATTAAACAACAATAACCAGATATAACAAGTGCAAAAGTGAAGTAAATGCACATGCAACAAAACAAATGAAAAATAGGGAGAAAAATGGTTACCACTATTGTATACCATTGAAGTTGCCTTGCTAGCGACTCCTCAATCCCATCTGAGTAGAAGTTGACGTGCTCGAGTAGAAGAATGCCTTGCACTATGCTTTGGGCCACCTGCCCCCCTTGGCCTGTACCCAAGTCCTCAAGCTGGCCGTTGCTGGTAGGGGCTCGTCGCCAAGCTTGAAGGTGGGTTGCCAGGCTGCCACAAGTCGGGAAAAGGAGGCAACATTTGTCCCGACTTGGACAATTGGTCTGGAGGCACAGACAGGTTCTCAGATGACGATCCTACTAGATGCCCGGGGAGGGGTCTTTGAGGGAGCGTCACTAGGAACCTTGGAAGGATCACCAACGCATTGCTTCTTCTTAGCATGACCAGAGGATGGAGGGGGAGGGGTCCGATCTTTGGCAGGAGTCTTCTGGGGCTGAGCAGCAGGGCAGGCACCTAGCTAGAACCGGTCAATTGACAGAGTGTGCCTAGTTACCATCTTTTCACCTAAGTTAGCCTCTGCTTTAGAGGAGTGGACTAATTCAGCTACTATTAGCTCAGCTTCCTGAACTAGGGCGTCAGGCCTTTCAACAAGAATGTGGGCTTTGTGGCTTTGGGACACATGCTCGGCTAACTCGTCCCTCACCAAGGCAAGGTCCTCGGCAGTTGTGTAATGAGGACCAAGATCCCGAGCTTCACCAGTGGTTAAGGAAGGAGCGGGCTATCTACTAACAAGGCCTGGTTGAATGACTGCTAGGTAGAATACACGGGGTTAACACCGAGTATCAAATGGAATGCTCGGAGTTGTCTGTCTGTGTGCACAAAAATCTCTGACCTAAATACAAAGTTAAGATCTCTCACTTGCATAACTCTGAGATTTGGTTTAAATCTTTTTCCTTCTACAGCCGATCAATAAAGGGACTGGTTAGTATTTAAACAAGTAAATTAAGTTTAAAAAAAAAAATCAAACTTAAAACAAAGGAAAGTGCTTGATACCGACCAACGTCACGCGGCTAAAGAGGGCAAGGGAGCTCATCGGCAAGCTAATTGCTGCTTACTTGGACAAATTCTCCCGCCAAGTTTCTATTAGATATGAGTCGTACCCGTATATCCCTAGTTTTTAAGTTATAGTCGGTCTTAATGTTGCCGCACAGACTATACATAAAGTTGATGTCATGGTGGTTTAGTTGCAACCCAAATATTTAGTTTAACCTACTGACACAACTCACCACTTGGTAAAAATTACGGGGGGTTTGGTTGGGACACAGGCCGTAAAACCTAAGGGTACCTATAATAAGAGGGTCTACGGGGAACCTAACCCCACCCTCGAGAATAGCCCTTAAGGGGAAAAATACTACATTTGAGCCAGTACACCTATGGAGATCGATATCACCCTCATGATAGTAGGCAATATCGACGTCTCCAAGAACGTCATAGGCTGCTCTAAAGCTAGCCAAAGATGCTTCAGAAGAGAGGAGGTGAGAATAGGCCATTCCTAGACTTTAAGATCAAGGAAAAACTGAAAGAAGAAGAAAGAGCAAGAAGGAAAGGTAAAGTAAACTTATTGTGGGCTCTAGGAAACGGTGTTTTGGGCTAGAGAATGTGTGCACAAGAGAAGTATGCTCGGCAGAGAGGGAGTTTGAGGAAGAGAAGATGTAAAAGTGATGAGGAAACATAGAAGGAACAATTTATAGGGTCCAATGGAGAAATAAATAACATTTAATAAATAGGTGGTGGGAAAACTCTACGAATCCCCATTGTAACTGCCACACGCACGTCACCTCGGTTCACGAACCGTCAGGTTATGATGACGGCTGAACCAGACAGTTTGATACAACACACCTTTTAAGGGCGCATTAATGAACCTCTAAACCATTTAGTATCTACTTGTTAAACTTCCTGAAGAGTTTCTATATCTTAGTATCCTTGATTCATTCTCGGTAACTGAGCACGAATCAAGGGGAAGCTAATGTACGGTACAGGGTCCCCAGGCCCACTTAGGCCTTGAATCTCAACCCTACAGTGTGGTCCATGACCCCAACCCCTTTGTCTGAAGCTGGGCCCTAGGCTCGCTAAGGCCATGGGCCCAGGCCTCATGCCACTATGCTTGACCCAAGGCCAATTGGGCAAGTAATCTTGATCTGTACACATCATGATTCATAATCTGAGACTTGCTCAGTCAACTACATCTTGGGCAGGAACCTGATTGCTTGAGGATACTATATCTCGGCTGCTCGGTATTGTCTTGGGGAATATCGCTGTCGAACATCCCTCTTGAGGTGGGAACCAGTTCCAAAGCCACTATTACCACTCTCAACTAAACACTCACTTAGAAACAATGGAATTGGACCCCCTTGCCCACTAATAACCTAGAGTAATCATAATCTCTTCACTGATCTTGAGCTATAAATAAGAGAAGAGAATGAAGAATAGGAGGTGGTTGAATAATTCTAGAGGGAACAGAGGGCAGAAGGTATAAGGAGAGCAACATGAGAGAAAGGAGAGGAATTTGTAGGCATAGGTTGTGCTGTTGGGTTTCTAAGTTAAGAACTACCCATAGTAAGAAATCAAAAGCCCACATTACAAATAGAATGTGAGCCCAAGTGTTGAACAAGCCCGTAAGCCTCATTTTGGGCATGCATAGTAATAGTTAAAATTAAGTTAAAAATCACACATACACATATACATTTCCACACACAAATCAAATCCTTACAGTAAAAAAAAAAATAAAACAAAAATAAAGAGAGAGAAATTCGTATATTCTTATTACTAGTTAAAATTTTTAATAAATAGCCTAAAGAAACGAATCAGTTTTGAACACCAATAATAGTAATATATATATATATATATATACACACACACACACATATATATATATATATATATATGTGTGTGTGTATATATATGTGTGTATATGTGTGTGTATATATATACACGTATATATGTGTGTATATGTGTGTGTGTGTATATATATATATATCTAATTGGAGAACTAAGTCAATCAGCAAAATCAGAACCTTGATTACATTGGAGGGTAGCCTGATGAGCCGACTTCTCGATCTCAATAAGGGACTTGGATGATTCCAATAAGGCCCTCCTAGTCCTGATCTTGCAAGTGGCCTAGAACATGACAAGTTGTTAAGGCAAGGAAAAATTTTACCCTAATAATTTAAATTGTTAACCAGGTACATTGGACCAAAACTTTTGGTCCAAAAGCATGTATTTATTGAAAAATACAGTGAAAAATACAATCAATGTTTTGTCCTGATTTTGGTTAACTAAAATTTGAATGTCCCACCTTTTTTTTTAGCTGAATATTTGATTGTCCCATTTCAACACCCTTTTTAGAGCTATCTTTTGCCTTTCGGTGTACGGAATAATAGCTATCAAATTCAAACAAAGAAAGCCATACTTTCTTTGTAGCAGAAACAAAAGAAGCCACGCTTTCTGTGCTTAGAATGTTTTGTATCTTTGGAGAGTGAAAAAGGCAGGGTTGGGACCTTGGGCTAACGAGAGATGCATATTCGAAAATTTCCTTTTTCCTTTCTAGCTTTTTATTTATTCCCTTCCTGCATCTGCATACTGCATGCATGCCCTTTATTTATTTATTTATTTTTAAATTTTTTTTTATTGGAACATTCCTGCCCTAGTTAGAGAACAATAAACATATATTCAAAATAAAAATAAGAGAAATGCTAATGAAAGTCTTTAAGGCACTAGTTAATAATCAATTTTTTAAAAATTTTGATACCGCTATTATAGGATATGAAAAAAGTTGTCAACATATTAATTACTTTTCTTTTTTATTTCTCATAAAAATTTTCTGTAAATAAATTATTAACTAGCGGCATAAAAGCACTAGTTAGCATTTCTCTAAAAATAATAAATGAATAATCTTCAAGATTTCAAGCCTCTCTCTCTCTCTCTCTCTCTCTCTCTCTCTCTCTCTCTCTCTCTCTCTCTCTCTCTCTCTCTCTCTCTCTCTCTCTCTCTCTCTCTCTCTCTCAATGCATCTCTTCATGTTTTGCAATATAAAAAATTCATATTGTTAAGTATCCCAAAAAAAAAAAAAAAAAAATTTGAAAAACCTGCCCTATGACATATCTACTTTTTGTTTTTTTGGCTGAATATGACCTATCTAAAGATTGAAGAATAAAACCCCACTAGCTTCAAAGTACAAAGTGTCAACCCTTCTCATCAGTCTCATTGAAACTCTCCACTCTCACCACAGCCACTCTCCATCTGCCCCCCATCCCAATCCAAAAAAAAAAAAAAAAAAAATGCAGCTCCTCCTCTTGCTCCTCCTCCACCTCCAAATCCACACAACTCACTCAGCCCACATCCCAGAATACAAAGCACTTCTCTCGGCTAAGTCCCTCATAGACGACCCACAATCGGCCCTTTCATCATGGAACGCCACCACCACGAACCACTGCACGTGGAGGGGCGTCACGTGCAGCGACACCACTCACCGTCACGTGACATCTCTTGACCTCTCCGGTCTCAACCTCTCCGGCACTCTCTCCCCTGACCTCGCCCACCTCCGCTTCCTTTCGAACCTCACCGTCGCCTCTAACCAACTCTCCGGCCCCATTCCTCCGCAGCTCTCTTCTCTCTGGTCTCTCCGCTACCTCAACCTCTCCATCAACATTTTCAACGGCACTTTCCCAACGCAACTCGCTTCCCTCAAGAACCTCCAAGTCCTCGATATCTACAACAACAACATGACCGGTGAGTTGCCTCTGACTGTCGTTGAAATGCCTAACCTCAGCCATTTGCATCTCGGCGGTAACTACTTCACCGGTCAGATCCCGACCCAGTACGGACAATGGCAGTTTATTGAGTATTTGGCGGTCTCCGGCAACGACCTAGTCGGCACTATACCTGCCGAGATCGGAAACTTGACGACCCTGCGTGAGCTTTACCTTGGATACTTCAATGCCTACGAGGGAGGCATTCCCGCCGAGATCGGAAACCTGTCGGAGCTTGTTCGTATCGACGCCCCAAACTGTGGGTTAACCGGAGAGATACCACCGGAGATTGGGAAGCTACAGAAGCTCGACACTCTGTTTTTGCAAGTGAATGCGCTTTCGGGGTCTTTGATGGTGGAGCTTGGGAATTTGGCGAGCTTGAAATCCGTGAACTTGTCGAACAACATGCTCACGGGTGAAATTCCATCCTCGTTTGCTCAGCTGAAGAACATGACGCTGTTGCACTTGTTTCGCAACAAGCTTCACGGTGCTATTCCGGACTTTATCGGAGACTTGCCGGCGCTCGAGGTTTTAGGGTTGTGGGATAACAACTTTACTGGTACCATTCCATCCTCAATTTCCAAATGTCAGAATCTCGAGGTGCTTGATTTGTCTTATAACAATTTGACTGGGAATATTCCCAAAAGAATCTTTCAGCTCAAGAAGCTGAAAACGCTCTTGCTTCTCTCAAACGATTTATCTGGCGAAATACCAGAAAATATTGGAAATTGTTCGTCTTTGTTTCGGTTTCGAGTTAATGATAACAAGCTTACTGGGCCAATACCAAGAGAGATTAGGAACTTGGAAAATCTAGATACCTTGAATCTCGGATCGAATCAGATTTCGGGAAATGTACCGGCCGAGATCTTAGGCTGCCGAAACTTGACGTACCTGGATTTGCATTCTAATTTGATCACTGGAAACTTTCCTGGTAAGTTAAGCCGCCTTGTTTTGTTGCAGTTTGTTGATTTTTCAGATAATTTGATTGAAGGTACTTGGCCACTTCATGTACTTCCACGGCACATTGTTTTCTTTTCAATCTCAAGGAACAATTTAAGTGGAGAGATCCCTTCCTTGATTTGCAATCTCAATATTATCAACTACCTTGATTTCTCTCATAATCATTTTAGTATGATTCCTCCGTGTTTGGGAAACATGAGTGACCTCATAAATTTGGATCTGCGAAATAACAATCTTCATGGCACCATCCCAAAATTTGTAAAGTGCAGTAACTTGAGGAGTCTTAAACTAGCCAGCAATCAATTAGAAGGGCCATTGCCACGTTCATTGGTCAATTGCAAGAAATTAGAAATTCTAGAATTTGCTAACAACAAGGTTAACGACACATTCCCTCGTTGGTTGGTAAATCTTCCAGAGTTGCAGGTTCTCTCATTGCGATCAAACAACTTTCATGGTTCCATAGGCAATCACAAAACTAAATTCTCATTTTCAAATTTGAGAATCATAGACCTCTCTCGCAATATGTTCCATGGTCATTTGCCATCAAACTTTTTCAAGTATTTAACAACCATGATGAATAGGAGCATGGATAAAGGTGGATTGCAATATATGGGTGATCATTATTATCATGATTCTGTTGCAATTTATTTTAAAGGGAATGATATTAATGTGGAGAAAATACAAACTCTATTGACAATCATTGATTTTTCCAGCAATAGTTTCAAAGGAGAAATTCCGAAGGTAATTGGAAAGCTTGGATCACTTAAAGGGCTAAATTTTTCACACAATAATCTTATGGGTCATATACCTATATCATTTGGAAATTTAACTAATCTTGAATGGTTAGATCTCTCCTCAAATAAGCTCACAGGCAACATTCCTATACAATTGACAGATCTTACATCATTGGCAATTTTAAATCTCTCAAAAAACCATCTTGTGGGATTGATACCTCAAGGTAAACAATTCAATACATTTACAAATGCTTCTTACAATGGAAACTTGGGTTTATGTGGATTTCCAGTGACAAAAACTTGTGGCAATGATGAGGGACAACAACCGCCACCATCACCAACCATCCAAGAAGATGATTTTGGGTTTGCCAATGGATTTCATTGGAAAGTTGTATTGTTGGGGTATGGATGTGGTTTCATGTTCGGATTAGGTATGGGATATCTTGTGTTCTTTAGCGAAAAACCAAAATATCTCTTGAATATTATTTATGGAGAACGACACAACAAGGGGTGAAGATCCAAGAAGAATGCTCATAGAAGAATTAATTGAAGCAGAATTTTGCAGATACAAATAATGATTTCAGGTATTTATTTATGTACTATTATATTAGAAAATATATTTTTTTTATTGAGTCATATTAGAAAATACTTTATTTCATAATTTTTTTTTTTTTTTAAGAATGAATTTATCTTTATTTCATAATTTTGGTTCTTAAAAAAAAGGTACTTTTAAATTGTAAAGATGATTTTTCATTTTTAATTTATTTTCTACCAGTTAGATATACTTGTTTTTGTGACAATGTTGAGGCTATTACCATATTTTATTTTATTTGTTATTATTATTATTTTAGGAAGCAACTCCTCTACCTTGCTAGTTGAAGTGCCAAATAATCGGGGGCATACTCTAAAACTACACTAAAAAAAAAAAAAAATTATTATTACATCCTTGTGATTATTACCTACATTTTGCAGAACAAAGAAGATGTTGTTGGTTGCATCACTTGAAGAGTGGAGTTAATTTTACTAGTGCAAAGTAAGATGTTTTAACTATGCACGTTTTAATTCAATTATGTTTCTCCTAGAGTTTTTTTTCCCACCAAATGTGTTGAAATAAAACTTTGTTTTGATATAACTAAGTTGTAATGCATTTTGTTTCTGCTTTTATTTTTTCTCTTTGTCTGGTTGGTAGATTATTTGTTGTTGTTATTTTGAACAATTTGTTTGATCCTTATGGGTTACTTGAGTGATGAGCTCACTGGTCTGGGGTATGAAATGAATTTGAAGGTCCCACCCTTAATCTATCACATTATCTATTCATGGGGTTTTGGGGGTATTTCATAAAAAGAGGGTGGAATAATCTGGCCAAATATTAAGACAACACTTCCTTATATCAAACAAAAAAACAAATATTTCTAGCTAGATTGCTGTAGCATCATTTAGTTTTGTACTTTAATTCCTGCTTAAAAAGATCATCTACTAAAGAATTAAAAAGAATAATAATTTTATTTGCATTAGCAAATTTTGCTAGAAATATTCAATGCAGACAAGAGTGAGATTTAAATTTAAGTCCTTATGATAATTGTTGAGTTTTCTCTTCTTTGTATACCACCTAATTCTTCAAACAAAATATTTTGTTATGATTAAATACATTTTCATATATTTAAAAGTATATATATCTTTGGGACCTAGTGTAAAACACATTTTCCAGGAGAGAAACAATATAGAAAACACACCTAGTGCTTTAAGGAAAAAGGATGATACTTATATGGTTAAAACACACATGGTTTAATCTGTCATTCGTAGGGAAATTAGAGAAATTGTATAATTAAGATCTATCAAATGTGTACAAGTTGCTTATTTCTTGACTGAGGCAAATTATTATGTGGATTTTCAAGGGCAACTCATACAACCTAGCAAGATTCAATTAGGCCTTCTTTTTTCCTACTTTTTTTTAAGGAGTGTTCTTTATTGATATTAAACTATGAAAGGACTACAAAGTAAGCAACACACTAATACAAAACACATCTTTCTTTAAGAAATCCACTGAAACTTTTAAATATCTTTTTCTTTTTAATTCAACATCTTTTCTTTTTTTCTTTGGGTATTAATTTATGATCAAACTGTCTAAAGACAAACACTCTGCCACAATTTGTACACATGTCAAGTTGTTAGAGTATTCACATAAGCTCATGTAAAATTTGTGTCTATTTTACACATAAAAACCTACTTTTTCTATTTTACACATTCACTTTTACAATACTCCCATATCAGTTCATCTATTCTATCATCTCTTTTATTTAAACAATCAATTTTTTCAATTATTTTATTATTTCTCAACTAACCTTTTTATACGCGCTCTATCTCTCTCTCTTTCTCTCTTTCCATTTTTTCTGATTCTATTTCTCTATACCCATCTCTCTCCCTCTCGGTCTATCTCTCTATACCCATCTCTCTCCCTCTCGGTCTAATCCACACTAGCTTTGATCATAAGCTCTGATCCACAGCTTCGATCACAAGCTCCGATCCACAGTTGCACCGATCCACAGCTTCGATCTCCTTAACTCCGATCCACAAGCACCAATCTCCCTAGCTCCGATTAGGCTCCAATCCACAGCTCCGATCACAAGCACCGATCCATAGCTCTAATCTTCCTAGCTTCGATCCACAAGCACCGATCTCCCTAGCTCTGATCAGGCAAGACCCATACCCACGAGCTCCGATCAAGCATGACCCACGAGCTCCGACGACCCAAATCGTTCCGATAAGCACCGATATCTCTGTCCGTTTGGGTTTATTTGTGTGTGGGTGTGTTTGTGTGTGGGTTTGTTTGGGTTCATTTTCAGTTGATTCTGGCACGCTGGATGTTGGGAAAGAGAGGTAGGAGATGAGAGTCAATTAGAGAGGAAGGAGAAAAAATTATTAAAAAATTAAATACACGAGCTACAGTGCTCGTGTAAATTTACACGGGTACTGTAGCTCGTTGATAAATTTCCACAAGTTTACATGACTTTGAAAGGATTGATGTGGAGTGTTTTTTGGTTCAAAATGTGTAAAAGTGATTAAAATGTGTATTTTACACATTTATACTAGAGCTGATGCGAATGCTCTTATTAGATTAATTTGAATGCTTTAAATGATGGACCCATAATTGATACTAAACAAACTATGGTAAAGTATGTGCCAAAATACATCCCCTAAAAAAACTCGGATTAACCAACGCGACGATGCCCAAGCGTTTGTCAACCATTGGCCTACAACAAAATTAGGGGGATTAGGTCATAACAAAAGCCTCCTTACTATTAATTATTGTTTTAGTTAGAATATTAGCATATATAGTAGTTTCTTTCCCGATGAGCATGTTGGGGATGGACTTCCTAGAAATGTTGGATTAGTAGAAGCTTGTAGTAAAAAGTCCAAGTGTTACAAGGATGACAATTAAAACACCAGTTAGCTCCTCTTCCTAGCTTTTCTACGAAAGCTATTATGAAGTATACATGTTAATGACCAAATGATTTGCCATAAAATATGTTAGACAATTTGGAAGAAAATTGTTTGATTTTTATTTCTCCTTTTTCATCTATAGCCTATACAATGAGAAGCAATTCTCAGTTTTCTTTCTATATGTGGGAATGCATTCCATATTCTTATGCAAAGATTTATCAATTGATTTAGTAAAGGAAAAACTTTTCCTCCAATTCGAAAGAATTTTCTCAAAATTACTACATGAAATTCACAGATCCATATCACATGATCTCATTTATTAATGATATGGCTATTAAATTGGTCATATTAACTATCAGTTAGTGATTGAAAGTCATGAATCATGTGATTGATAAGATAGTTTTGTAAATTAACAAATAAAAATTTAGAAGAAATTCAAAATCTAGAGTGGTTCTACTACTACAAACTATTTCACAACTTTTTTGCTACAATTCTAATGTAGTAGATTGTAGGTAGTTATTTAATACTTATACATGGAATCATTAAAAAAAAAAATTTCTCCATTCAGACTCTACCACATTACAATTGTAATAAGATAAAAAAGTTGTGTAATAATTTGTGTTATTGGATTTTTTTCAGTGGAAAATAAAAAACTATGTCGTATCAGTGAAAAATAAAAACAGACATGGCATATCAAAATGGTGTCATTTTGCCCCAATTTAAAACACGAATCTCAAAGCCTAAAATACACTGTTTCAACCAAGTTCAAAAATCTCAAATCAAAAACCCCACGAAAGCAGCTCCCTCCCAAATCGCATGGTAGAGACCCTTTGTGAACCCACACCCCAAAACCATAAGCTCAACTAGATCAGGTCCATAGCCGTGGATCACACCTCAAAACCATCGGCTCGACCATATCAGGCCACTATGAGAACTCTTTCTCTTCTCTCCAGCTCTATTTTTCTCTCTTTTTGCATATTTTAGCTACTTTACTATTAGTCTATTATCACAAACAACAAGATGCCCCAAATAAAACATATTTACCAGATCATATAAAGAATAGAAGAAATCCATAACCACCAAAATACCAAAAAAGGGACAAAAGCAATTAACTTTGAAAAAAAATTGAGAAGGCAACTTACAAGGGAGCTTTTCCATTAGAGGCGTAGCAACCTCATGGAGAATCCATGAAATGATGAGAGAAAGTGCAAAGAGGCCGCAATATGCAATTCTGGCAGTGAGGCAGCTAATCCTTAGACACCACAGTCTGACATGTGTCACATTCGCAAGCCGCATATATAACACAACGCAATGCAAGATGCTGCCCACATCTTATCTTATCTTTTCATAATCAAATACCCACAGTGGCCATCGCTGTGGACCTAGTCTGGTTCAGCCAATGGTTTTGAGGTGTGGGTTCACGATGGGTCCCTGCTTTGCAGTTTGGGAGGGAGCTGCCTTTGTGGGGTTTTGATTTGGAATTTTAGAACTTGGCTGAAATGGTGTAGTTTAGGCCATGAGTTTTGTGTTTTAAATTTGGGCAAAATGGCACTGTTTTGATTGTTCTACGTGTGCTTTTATTTTTCACTAAAATGACGTATTTTTGGGACTAATTTGGCAAAGATAAAACATGCACGGTAATGTGTCAGTTAAAGGCAAAAAATAACCAGGGGTGCAAATTACTAACGAAATCAAATATCTGAAATTTTGGGAGTGTAAATCTAATAACCCAAAACTTAAGGGATATAATTTGCAATTTACCCAAAAAGATATTTAAAAACAATTTAGACCAAAGAAAACTTGTTTATGTTCATTTATTTACTAGCACTTCGTTTGGGAGTTTATAAGTGAGCTAAGTTTACATCTAAATTTAAACTCAACTATATAAATCAAGCTTATGCATAATAATATGTTCATGAACAAGCTTGTGAGTTTGTTTACTCAAAAAAAAAAAAAAAAAAAATTTGAGTAAGAAAACTTGATTTAAATATATATAATGTTATATGTTTTTACTATATATAATGTTATAAACTGACAAAATAGACTATTTATTAGAAACTAAATTAGTTAGGTTAAGGTAAAGTCTTTTATTATCGAATAAAAGATATCTCTCCTACACAAAAAATCAAATTGGTATTTTGTGCTGAAAATAAAATGGCAAGAACGGATGGTATAAGTTAAAATTATCTTTAAAAAAAAAAAAATTATGCATCAAACAATTTTATAGCCCTCAGTTTACACTGGTTTGTTTAGTAGAGGGACCCGTAAGATTATGATTTTCAATGTCTTCCACAATTCACGCACGCGTTAGAGAGACCCACAAGGCCATAATTTTCCAAGTCTTTGGCCAATGAATTGAAGAAACATCTGCCATCTTAATTCTCATCACTTTGAAGCATATAATATCAGTCTATGCCATCTTAATTCTCATCTCTCTCTATTGTTTAAATGTTTTATATATGTATTCTTTTTTGTCCTCATGCAATTAAAAAATCAATGATTAAAGAATGCTAATGAGATTTCAAACAATTAATTCTTTAGAAAAGGAAGAAAAAGACCTAAACAAGAAATGCTCATTCCGAAAGGAAAAAGTCATCATGCAAAAAACAATACAAGGGATATCTGACTGGTAAAAATCTTGAACAAATAGTGATATTGTTACATTCATGGACCATTAACCATGATAAGAAATCTTGAATAGCATAAGACCAAGCAACAAATAGAAAAGCATTGTTCCAAGGGACTAAAGCACCCAACATTAAATAACAATAAAAAAGTATTTTATGAGACTTTCTAACAAGATCTCCCTCACAACATGCATGAATCTCACATGTGTAGGTTTCATATACTATGAGAAGATGATTTCATAAGATCGTTTCATGAGATATTCTCTCCCACTATAGTAGGAAAATAGGTTAGATAATTAAATGAAAATGCAAAACCAAGGTATTTTCTTAAGCTTATGTGTTGATAAGGTTTGCAAAAATATGGCTCGATATACCCAACATTATTTTAAGAATCATATATAAATATATACTATATAGTCGACACCCTCCCTCTTTTCTATTCCTTTTTATTTTTAATATTTTCCTTTTGTTTTGTCTCCTTATAGCATGTGAGGCTTTGTAAGTATATTAAAATAATTAACATAATGTTTTTCTAAATAAACCTCTAACGTCAAAGTTTCAAGAATTTTAAAATATAATTCCAATTTAAATTATATTTCCAAAAGTGAAAAAAAAAATTAAAATTATTTATTGTAATCAACGTGATGGAAAATAGTGTTCCATGGAACCGTGAAGCATCCATCTAGCCAAGAGAAATAATGTTAGATGATTAAATCTAAATGAAAACCCAATAGATTTATTTAAGCTTATGTGTTCCAAAAAGGTTCTTAATCATCCTTTTTTTCTCGCAAATGATGGTTCTATTGTCACATTAGGCAATATCAACATTACATTTGACTATACTTTTTTCACATTTGGTTGTGCTTTAATTTTTTTCTCACATTTGACGGTGTATCCTCATATTGAGAAAATTCTTAAGTACTCCCAGAGTATGAAGAAATGGTGCTTCCTCCTCTCACATTCACGGTGAACCTCACCATGAATTTAATGAGCGGTCATCACTATGAATGTGAGAGGAGGGAGCATCATTCTCTATACTCCGGGAGTACCTAAGAATTACTCTTCACATTGTGCAGTATCAACATCACATGTGACTGTACTTTTGTCACATTTGGTGCTCCCATTATTTCTTTATCATATTTGATGGTTCCATTGTCACATTAGAGTGTACTAGCATCAGATTAGATCATACATTTCTCACACTCGGTGGTACTTTTGTCACATTTGATGGTTCTTTTTTTTTTTTTTTCTCGTCAATTACCATAATACCCCCGAAACCTTAAAAATGACCGAAATACCCTTAAAACCTAAAAAATGACAGAATCACCCTAAAACTTTAAAAATTTTTAAAAAAAAAAAAAAAAAAAAACCAAAATTACAATAAAATCCAAAAAATGACTGAAATAACCATGAAACTTAAAAAATAACCAAAATAACCTTAGAACAAAAAAAATTGACCAAATGACCCTAAAACTTATAAAAAAAATAATAATAAAAAAAAGACCAAAATTACCATAAAACCTAAAAAATGACTAAAATAACAATAAAACCTATAAAAAAAAAAATACCAAAATACCTCTAGGAAAAAAAATGACCACATGACCTTGAAACTTAGAAACTGACCGAAATGACCTTGAAACCAAAAAAAAAAAAAAAAGACTGAAATGACCTTGTAACCTAAGAAGTTACTGAAATACCCTTAGGACCTAAAAAATGATTTAAATATTTATAATCCACTTAATAATATAAAATTTACCAAAAGAAAAAGAGAAGGGGGGATTTTTTGGGGAGGAAAAAGAAGAAAGGAAAGTTCTGAGTACTTGGGAATCCTGATGTAAAATTAGATGCTTATTTGTTCTTTCAATACAAGTCTAACTTCGCTCTCTCAGTGTCTTCGGACAGAACTCCTTGCTGTTATCTTTTCCCATCTCTTATAAAATTCATTGGTTTGGGCCTAGCTTGAGGGGCACACCCCACTATTTCAAGTGGGCCGAGGCGCACACCCCTTTTCTTCGGGCTCTTACAGTCATTTTTTAATTTGAGGAACTAATTGTGCTCACATGAAACTTAGGGGATGAATTGTACTTATAGAGTAAACTTTAAGAAGCAATAGTGCTATTTTGCTAAAATTTTACAGCCTCCAGTTTACATTGGTTAATTTGGTTAGTGGAATGACCCATTAGGTCATAATTTTCACAAGTCTTCCACAATTCACACTTGCTAATAGAGAGGCCCACAAGGCCTATAATTTTCCAAGTCTTTGGCCAATGACTTGAAGAATCATCTGCAGGTTGAAGACTTCTAATCACTTTGCAGCATATAAATATCTATTTATGCCATCTTAAATCTCATCTCTTTCTATTTTTTAATTAATGTTTTAGGTATCATGCAATTAAAAGTTCAATGATTAAAGAATGCTAATGAGATATCAAAGTTCAAACAATTAATTCTTTAGAAAAGGAGGAAGAAAACCTAAACCACTGATGCTCTTTCTAAAAGGAAAAAGTCATCATAAAAAAAAAAAAAAAAATACATAGGATATTTGACTGGTAAAGATCTTGAACAAATAATTATATCCTTAGTGAATTCAAAAGAATTCAATACATTTTTCCTAAGCATTAACACGTAGCAAACAATTTTGACTTCTCACTTCTCCTTAAATCAAATAACAAACATTTATAGTATGGGTCCGTTTGGATTGAGCTTATTGTTGCTGAAACTGAAAACTGAAAATTGAAAACACTGTAGCAAAATAATTTTTAAATATGTAAATAATATCGTGGGACCCATTCTTAATGAAAAAGTTGTTAAAAAGTGATATTTGTGGGTCCGTGAACAGTGCACGAATGCACTGTTCACAGTGGAAAAGTCAGCCTTTGCGGCTGAAAGAAAAAAAAAAAAGCACAAACGCGTTTTCATCAAAACGCAGATGCTAAACGCCGAACCCAAACGGCCACTATATATCAATAATTTCCATATTAAAATTGCTAGAACGTTTAAAACAGAAACGGTTTATAAGGAAATATATTTGACAAGGAAATATTGCTATATACATTAAGTCACTAAAATTCATTTAGTCAGTATCATTAAGAAGTAAAAAGGATTTAGCTTATCTCCAGTACTTTTCTAATTGGAATCTCCCTTTGTTTTAATAAGAAATTGTCACGTCATCCACTAACTAAATAAAAAGTGGAAATTAAAACCTACTACCACTTGTCATTATATATTTAACACAAAAAGACATGTTCAGTTAAAGAAGTATTGGAAGTAAGCCAAACCCAAATAAGAAACTGACGTATTTGAAATTATTATCAGATTTGAATTTCAATAATAACAAAGAAACTGACATAGCCATAAAAAGCTAAAAATTAATTTAATCAATTCACTCAATCAAAAAAAAAATTTAATATTTTTATCAAAATAATCCAACATATTATAATCCCAGTGAAAGTGAAATTGAAGGGGGGAGACTTAGATTAGATTTAGATTTGAGAAGATATTATGAAATTGAAACAATTGTATTCACTATTGACTCAGAAGGGACTTTGGTCACGCTCAAAAAAGAAAAAAAGGGACTTTGGTAAGAAGGTTTGATTGAAAAAAAATTTTATGTTTATGATTTCATATTTTTTTTCCCTGACCTAGTCTCTGCCGCCGCTCACAGGGTCTAGCCAGTGGAATCTCCCTTGTCCTCCTCAAAGTGATAAGTTTCTTCCCTCTTGTAACACGATTTCAGGTAGGGCTCGTGGGTCTCCTTTTTGGGGTGGGAAACAGACTATAGGTAGTTCTTGTGGGTCTTCTTTTTAGGTAGTTCCCTTTTCTCTTCTTTTCTTTTTGCGGGTACTCAATCCACTAAACCTGGTGTGCATGTTTCCCACACCGTGGAACGTATTCTTGAAGGTTGGAGTAGATTCTTGCTTTCAGATAAAGAAGGAGATCGAGTAAGGCTTGAAAAAAAATAGCAATCATCTGACAGTAACGAGGTTGTTCTAGCAGCGAAATTTCTTAATAGAAGGGTGCTTAATGTGGATGCTATTGGCCGAACCTTTGGAAGACTCGTAAGAGTTTCAATATTCGGCAAGTCGGGGATCACTTATTCCTTTTTGTTTTTGAGTTGGAGACTGATGCAAAGAGGGTCCTCACTAACGAACCCTGGAGTTTTGATAAGCACTTAGTTCTTTTTCGTCGTTTGGAAGGGGCTCGGTTTGTGCGAAACCTGAAATTTTCAACTATCAAATTTTGGATACTAATGCATGGGTTGCCAGTGAACCGACTTGATATACCTACGGCTAAACAGATAGGTAAGACTATTGGGGTTTTATTACCAAGTGGCCGAGAGGTAGAGATGATAGCAGGTGATTTCTTGAGAGTTAGGGTGGAGGTTGATGTCTCAAAGCCACTATGTCGAGGCAGAAGGGTGATCTTGGACAATGAAGAGGAGGTTTGGGTAGCTTTTAGATATGAGTTGCTGCCAAATTTTTGTTATTGGTGCGGAATGGTTTGCCATGATGATAAGGATTGTGACATTTGGCTCTCAAGCAAAGGGTCACTCCCTTAAGAATCACAGGAGTTTGGAGCATGGATGCGAGCAACCCCTTTCAATTTAGGAAGGAAGACGTTCTGTTCGGTTCCAAGACTGGAAGTCTGTCAGGAGAAGGAAACACGACAACAGGACCAGAATGAGACGCATGGTGATCAAATCTCTCAGCCAACACCCTCCTCTAGTGTCCACAATGAAGGCAGGTTGACGGAGCCAATCCTTAATTTGGAAACAGTGGTCTTGGTGGAGAAAAATTCCTTGGGAAGCTCTACCTAAAATCTCGCCCCAAACTCAAGAGTTAGTATTAATCCCGTATCTGACACTTCCCATATGGCGCATGATTCTTTTGAATTTCAAATTCAAGAGATTGATACAGAATTAACTAAATTTGACAGATTGGGTGAGGTAAATCAGGAGGCAGAAATACAGAAGCCTGTTTCTCATTCCAATACTGAACCTAATGATGGGGTGGTAGGTGCAACAAGTGATGAAACTGCCACTACTCTTCCCTCCTTAAAAACAACTTAGCCTAACCCTACTTCAAGAAAATGGAAATAGCTAGCACGACAAGTCCATGTGGGAGATTCCTCCATGCAAAGTACATTGGCTAGGAAAAGATCCGATGAGGAATGTGGGTGGGGCCAAACTGATGAACCTAGCAAAAAAATCCAACTCTCTGAGGACTGTGATCTTTTAAATTCAATGGTGGATGCTGCGAAGCAGTCCCGCCAAGATCAATGAGTTGCTTTGTGTGGAACTGTCGTGGGATTGAGAACCTACGTATAGAGAAAGAGCTTGATGTTTTAGTCCGGGCAAAAGATCCCTCTATCCTGTTTATAGCCGAAACATGGACGGATGAAGTAAGGCTAAAAGATATTAAGAGGAACCTGGAATTTGATAATGTGTTTGTCGTGCCCCGAAACAATAGAGGTGGAGGATTAGCTTTATTTTGGAAAAATTCTATGGATGTAAATGTTGAAATTTTTTCCAAAAATCATATTGACTCTATTATTAATAAAGGGAAGGAGGATGCTTGGAGATTCACAGGTTTTTATGGGGAACCTGTAACACACTTGAGACATGAATCTTGGTCGAAACTTAGACAATTAAATTCTCTTTTTAATCTTCCTTGGCTTTGTGCAGGTGATTTCAATAAGATTCTCTGAAAAGTAATGAGAAGCATGGTGGAAGTAGTCGTTCACAATCTCAAATGCAACTTTTCGAGATGTGGTCGATGAATGTGGCTTCCTTGATCTTGGGTTTGTTGGTCCACAATTCACATGGAGTAAACACTTTGCAGCGGGTCACTCGGTGTGGGAAAGGCTTGATCAGGGTCTAGCCAATTATGATTGGCTTACAAGATTTGCAAGGGCAAGGGTTCACCATCTTCACTCGGACTCCTTAGATCATCATCCTATTTTGATTGTCCCCGCAAGACTGGAGGTGGATAGAAGGAAGAAACTCTTCAGATTTGAAGAGATGTGGCTCTCCGATAAGGGTTGTGCTGAAACGGTAGAATCAGTGTGGCTGTCATGGAATTTTGATCACTTAGATTTTCGAGTTATGGCCAAAATAGAGAAGGGTCGAGATGAATTAATGAAGTGGAGCAGTGAGCACTTTGGGAGCGTGAAAAAGGAGTTGCTGCTGAAACGTAAAATGCTAGCCGAAGCAGAAATAGAAGCCATGCAATCTGGGTGTAATGAACGTGTTAGACAATTGAAGCTAGAGATAGATACATTGATGGATAAGGAAAATAGGATGTGGCTGCAGCGGTCAAAAACTCATTGGGCCACTCAAAGGGATCGAAACACACGTTATTTTCACTCTAGAGCCACAAAACGGTACCGAAAAAATTATATTCACAGATTGAGGAGGCTGAATGGACAATGGAGCTCTTCTAACAATGAGGTGGCTGATATCCTTGTCAAATACTACACTGAGCTTTATACTTTGGCAGCACCTATTGATTCTGAAGAAACGTAACTCTCTATTCACACGTTGGTCAGTGCCCAAATGAATGAAAAGCTATCGGCGGAGTTTAAAGCATGGGAAGTTCATACGGCAGTAAAGCAAATGGCTCCTTTGAAGGCACCCAGCCTGGATGGGATGCCTTCAGTCTTTTTTCAGAAATTTTGGCCTTTGATTGGCGATGAGGTAACAGATTCTGTCCTTCACTTACTCAACACCGCCACCTTTCCACCCCACTTGAATCATACTTTCATCTCCCTAATTCCTAAAGTTCAAAATCCGGAGTTGGTCCCTGAGTTTCGACCTATTAGCCTATGTAACGTATTATATAAAATTTTCTCTAAAGTATTGGCTAATAGGTTGAAGAAAATTTTACCTAAACTTATTACTGAACATCAGAGTGCCTTTACAAAGAGTCGCCTTATTTTAGATAATATTTTAATTGCTTTTGAAAGTCTTCATAGCATGCAGAATAATAAATCCGATAAAGAAGGCTATATGGCAATAAAGTTAGATATGAGCAAAACTTATGACCGAGTGGAGTGGTCCTTTTTAGAGGCTGTCATGCGAAGAATGGGTTTAACAGAAAGGTGGATACAACTGATGATGGTAGGGGTAAAAATGGTGTCTTACTCTATTTTGGTGAATGATGAACCTAAAGGCCTGATCAAACCTTCCCGAGGAATCAAACAAGGAGATTCGCTCTCTCCTTTCTTATTTTTGTTGTGTACTGAAGGGTTGCATGGTCTTATTTCCCAAGCAGCAAGACAAGGAGAATTAACGGGTTATTCCCTTTGTAAAAATGGCCCCAAACTAATTCATCTTCTCTTTGCAGATGATAGCTTGTTATTTTGCAGATCCACTTCTCAGGAATGTGAGAAAGTTTTGGCGATCTTGGATACTTACAGCAAATGCTCGGGGCAATATATAAATAAGAGTAAAACCACAATCTTCTTTAGCAAGTCTACCATTTCGGAAAGGAAGCAATATATTAAGGAGGCTCTTGGTGTTCCTGAAATCAGAAGTTATGAGAAATATTTGGGGCTGCCATCTTTTATTGGTTGAAGAAAAAGAGCAAGCTTTGACTACATTAAGGAAAGAGTGTGGAGAAAATTACAAGGGTGGGAGGAGAAATTGCTATCACAAGTTGGGAGAGAAATTCTCATTAAAGCTGTCATTCAAGCCATTCCTACCTATACGATGAGTTGCTTTAAATTACCGGTAGGGCTTTGCAATGAGCTTGAAAGTCTTATTAGAAAATTTTGGTGGGGACAAAAGGGTGATCGAAGAAAAATACATTGGGTGAAGTGGAGCACCATGTGTAAACCAAAGGGGGAAGGAGGTATGGGTTTTAAAGACTTAGCTTTGTCTAATGATGCACTCTTGGCAAAACAAGCTTGGCGGCTCCTGCACAATGATTGATCTCTCTTTTCCCGGGTTTTTAAAGCAAATTTTTTTCCGCATTGTTCACTCTTGGAGGCCTCAAATTTTGCCAAAAGGTCTTATGCTTGGCAAAGTATTTGCATGGAAGAGAAGTGTTGAAGAAAGGAGCAAGGTGGCAAGTGGGTAATGGAGAAGATATTAGCATTTGGGGTACTGCTTGGCTTCCATCAACTGCGGACCTGAAGGTTAATAACCCCATGGGAATTGATTTCCTAGAAATCAAGGTCAGCACTTTGATCAATTCACATACTCGCAACTGGGATGTGGATTTGTTGAAGGCTTTATTTAGACTAGAGAAGGCACAATTGATCAACGGCATCCCACTAGGAAGTGCCTCGGCCAGAGATAAGGTGATTTGGCCTCATAATCAATCTGGGGTATACACAGTAAAGTCAGGTTATTATTTCCTTTCTAGGGACTGAGATTTGTTGGATGGCGGATCAAACACTCCTACCCCTCCCAAGAAGCTTTGGAAATTTATTTGGAGTATGTCGGTTCCAAGTAAGGTACGGATTTTTTGTGGAGGGCAGCAAAGAATGCTATACCAGTCAAGACCAGCTTAGTTCAGAGGAAGATATTGACAGAGGAGACTTGTGATCAGTGCAAATTGCAACCCAAGAATGTATTACATGCTCTGTGGTCATGCTCTTGCCTTGATGAGGTGTGGATGGCTAATCAAGTCTAGAGTTTCAGGAACACGAGGACTTTTTTAAACTTCCAGCAGCTCATACTCCATGTTATTGATGCAGACCTGGACCTAGAACTGTTCTCTATGGTGGTGTGGTCTTTGTGGCATAGACAGAATCAAGCTAGAGTGGCTAATGCAGTCCTTCCACTTGGGCAGACTCTCCCTCGAGTTCAGCAGCAATTGCAGGACTTTTATCGAGCCCAGCCGGTGAAATCAGCCCCTTCACAAACTACTTCCCACTTAAATACTCGGTGGACCCCTCCCTCTAGCCCCATGTTGAAAGTAAACTATGATGGAGCAATTTTTCATGAAACCAATGAGGTCGGATTAGGTGCTGTCATCAGGAACAGTGCAGGCCAAGTGGTAGCATCCAATGTTGAAAGGATTACCCTTCCTCAGTCAGTGGCAAAAGTGGAGGCAGCAGCAGCTCGACGGGCCATTCTCCTTGCTAAGGAGCTGAATCTGGGCTCCATTACTTTGGAAGGTGATTCAGAGATCATTACCCATGCCCTTCAGGATGCAGAGCAATCCTTTGCTACCTTTGGTAACCTTATTGACGAAATAAGATTTCATGCAGACTCTTTTCTTAATTGTAATTTCTCTTATGTTAAGCGAAAAGGGAACTCTGTAGCTCACAGCCTTGCTAGACATGCGAAACATGTTAGCGGCTTAGTTGTTTGGAGGGAGGATGTTCCCCCTCCCATTGTTTCTATTCTTTTAGCCGATTCTGGCTGAGTTTTTTTCTTTAAATGAAATTCAGTTTCTTTCTAAAAAAAAGGGGGGGGGGGGGGGGGGAACTTTGGTATTGTGAAGATAAACCACCCAAATTAAAGTTTGATTTTGGGTATTGCCAATAAATGGTAGAGGAAGAATTGCGAGAGAGATAAGGGGAGACTTATCGAGTTTTTATTTTTAAGTTTTTAACATAATGATGAATTAATTAATTAAAACATGTGTACATGTAAATCTATTTTAAAGTTAATTATGTGCCATAAAACATGTAAAATCTATTTATCTTCTTTTTAATAAAAAGAAATGTTACATCGATTAAAAAAAAAAGATGCCACATCATTGTTACATCGACTAATAATGCTCATTTATTATTATTATTAGGGACTTGCATAGCTAGTTGAAGTGCCAAATAATCAGGGGCATATTCTAAACTACACTTTTTTATTATTACCATTACATCCTTGTGACTATTATCTACATTTTGCAGAACAAAGAAGATGTTGTTGGTTGGATTGCTTGAAGAGTGGAGTTCATCTTACTAGTGCTAAGTAAGATGTTTTAATTATGCACGTTTTATTTCAATTATTTTTATCCTAGATTTTTTTTTGCTTTCACCAAATGTGTTGAAATAAACTTTATTTTGATATTACTAAGCTGTGATGCATTTTGCTTCTCCTTTTATTTTTTCTTTTTTGTTTGGTTGGTAGATTATTTGTTGTTATTTTTAACTATTTGTTAGACCCAGGTATGACATAAATTTAGAGGTCTTAGACTCAAAAAATCTACCACACTATTGATTTATGGGGTTTTTGGGGTATTTAATAAATAGAGAGCGGAATAATTTAGCCAAATATTGAGACACCACTTTCTTATATCAAACAAACAATCAAATAGTTCTAGCTGGACTGTTGGAGCATCTTTTAGTTTTGTACTTTAATTCCTGCTTAAAATGATATTGTTACATTCATGGACCATTAACCATGATAAGAAATCTTGAATAGCATAAGACCAAGCAACAAATAGAAAAGCATTGTTCCAAGGGACTAAAGCACCCAACATTAAATAACAATAAAAAAGTATTTTATGAGACTTTCTAACAAGATCTCCCTCACAACATGCATGAATCTCACATGTGTAGGTTTCATATACTATGAGAAGATGATTTCCTAAGATCGTTTCATGAGATATTCTCTCCCACTATAGTAGGAAAATAGGTTAGATAATTAAATGAAAATGCAAAACCAAGGTATTTTCTTAAGCTTATGTGTTGATAAGGTTTGCAAAAATATGGCTCGATATACCCAACATTGTTTTAAGAATCATATATAAATATATACTATATAGTCGACACCCTCCCTCTTTTCTATTCTTTTTTATTTTTAATATTTTCCTTTTGTTTTGTCTCCTTATAGCATGTGAGGCTTTGTAAGTATATTAAAATAATTAACATAATGTTTTTCTAAATAAACCTCTAACGTCAAAGTTTCAAGAATTTTAAAATATAATTCCAATTTAAATTATATTTCCAAAAGTGAAAAAAAAATTAAAATTATTTATTGTAATCAACGTGATGGAAAATAGTGTTCCATGGAACCGTGAAGCATCCATCTAGCCAAGAGAAATAATGTTAGATGATTAAATCTAAATGAAAACCCAATAGATTTATTTAAGCTTATGTGTTCCAAAAAGGTTCTTAATCATCCTTTTTTTCTCGCAAATGATGGTTCTATTGTCACATTAGGCAATATCAACATTACATTTGACTATACTTTTTTCACATTTGGTTGTGCTTTAATTTTTTTCTCACATTTGACGGTGTATCCTCATATTGAGAAAATTCTTAAGTACTCCCAGAGTATGGAGAAATGGTGCTTCCTCCTCTCACATTCACGGTGAACCTCACCATGAATTTAATGAGCGGTCATCACTATGAATGGGAGAGGAGGGAGCATCATTCTCTATACTCCGGGAGTACCTAAGAATTACTCTTCACATTGTGCAGTATCAACATCACATGTGACTGTACTTTTGTCACATTTGGTGCTCCCATTATTTCTTTATCACATTTGATGGTTCCATTGTCACATTAGAGTGTACTAGCATCAGATTAGATCATACATTTCTCACACTCGGTGGTACTTTTGTCACATTTGATGGTTCTTTTTTTTTTCTCTCGTCAATTACCATAATACCCCCGAAACCTTAAAAATGACCGAAATACCCTTAAAACCTAAAAAATGACAGAATCACCCTAAAACTTTAAAAATTTAAAAAAAAAAAAAAAAAAAAAAAAAAAAACCAAAATTACAATAAAATCCAAAAAATGACTGAAATAACCATGAAACTTAAAAATAACCAAAATAACCTTAGAACAAAAAAAATTGACCAAATGACCCTAAAACTTATAAAAAAAATAATAAAAAAAAAAGACCAAAATTACCATAAAACCTAAAAAATGACTAAAATAACAATAAAACCTATAAAAAAAAAATACCAAAATACCTCTAGGAAAAAAAATGACCACATGACCTTGAAACTTAGAAACTGACCGAAATGACCTTGAAACCAAAAAAAAAAAAAAAAAAAAGACTGAAATGACCTTGTAACCTAAGAAGTTACTGAAATACCCTTAGGACCTAAAAAATGATTTAAATATTTATAATCCACTTAATAATATAAAATTTACCAAAAGAAAAAGAGAAGGGGGGATTTTTTGGGGAGGAAAAAGAAGAAAGGAAAGTTCTGAGTACTTGGGAATCCTGATGTAAAATTAGATGCTTATTTGTTCTTTCAATACAAGTCTAACTTCGCTCTCTCAGTGTCTTCGAACAGAACTCCTTGCTGTTATCTTTTCCCATCTCTTATAAAATTCATTGGTTTGGGCCTAGCTTGAGGGGCACACCCCACTATTTCAAGTGGGCCGAGGCGCACACCCCTTTTCTTCGGGCTCTTACAGTCATTTTTTAATTTGAGGAACCAATTGTGCTCACATGAAACTTAGGGGATGAATTGTACTTATAGAGTAAACTTTAAGAACCAATAGTGCTATTTTGCTAAAATTTTACAGCCTCCAGTTTACATTGGTTAATTTGGTTAGTGGAATGACCCATTAGGTCATAATTTTCACAAGTCTTCCACAATTCACACTTGCTAATAGAGAGACCCACAAGGCCTATAATTTTCCAAGTCTTTGGCCAATGACTTGAAGAATCATCTGCAGGTTGAAGACTTCTAATCACTTTGCAGCATATAAATATCTATTTATGCCATCTTAAATCTCATCTCTTTCTATTTTTTAATTAATGTTTTAGGTATCATGCAATTAAAAGTTCAATGATTAAAGAATGCTAATGAGATATCAAAGTTCAAACAATTAATTCTTTAGAAAAGGAGGAAGAAAACCTAAACCACTGATGCTCTTTCTAAAAGGAAAAAGTCATCATAAAAAAAAAAAAAAAATACATAGGATATTTGACTGGTAAAGATCTTGAACAAATAATTATATCCTTAGTGAATTCAAAAGAATTCAATACATTTTTCCTAAGCATTAACACATAGCAAACAATTTTGACTTCTCACTTCTCCTTAAATCAAATAACAAACATTTATAGTATGGGTCCGTTTGGATTGAGCTTATTGTTGCTGAAACTAAAAACTGAAAATTGAAAACACTGTAGCAAAATAATTTTTAAATATGTAAATAATATCGTGGGACCCATTTTTAATGAAAAAGTTGTTAAAAAGTGATATTTGTGGGTCCGTGAACAGTGCACGAATGCACTGTTCACAGTGGAAAAGTCAGCCTTTGCGGCTGAAAGAAAAAAAAAAAAGTAAAAACGCGTTTTCATCAAAACGCAGATGCTAAACGCCGAACCCAAACGGCCACTATATATCAATAATTTCCATATTAAAATTGCTAGAACGTTTAAAACAGAAACGGTTTATAAGGAAATATATTTGACAAGGAAATATTGCTATATACATTAAGTCACTAAAATTCATTTAGTCAGTATCATTAAGAAGTAAAAAGGATTTAGCTTATCTCCAGTACTTTTCTAATTGGAATCTCCCTTTGTTTTAATAAGAAATTGTCACGTCATCCACTAACTAAATAAAAAGTGGAAATTAAAACCTACTACTACTTGTCATTATATATTTAACACAAAAAGACATGTTCAGTTAAAGAAGTATTGGAGGTAAGCCAAACCCAAATAAGAAACTGACGTATTTGAAATTATTATCAGATTTGAATTTCAATAATAACAAAGAAACTGACATAGCCATAAAAAGCTAAAAATTAATTTAATCAATTCACTCAATCAAAAAAAAAATTTAATATTTTTATCAAAATAATCCAACATATTATAATCCCAGTGAAAGTGAAATTGAAGGGGGGAGACTTAGATTAGATTTAGATTTGAGAAGATATTATGAAATTGAAACAATTGTATTCACTATTGACTCAGAAGGGACTTTGGTCACGCTCAAAAAAGAAAAAAAGGGACTTTGGTAAGAAGGTTTGATTGAAAAAAAATTTTATGTTTATGATTTCATATTTTTTTCCCTGACCTAGTCTCTGCCGCCGCT
Source organism: Quercus variabilis (assembly GCA_030445155.1). Taxonomy (NCBI): domain Eukaryota; kingdom Viridiplantae; phylum Streptophyta; class Magnoliopsida; order Fagales; family Fagaceae; genus Quercus; species Quercus variabilis. Next base: position 8,592,298 of record CP129454.1, read on the forward strand.
CACAGGGTCTAGCCAGTGGAATCTCCCTTGTCCTCCTCAAAGTGATAAGTTTCTTCCCTCTTGTAACACGATTTCAGGTAGGGCTCGTGGGTCTCCTTTTTGGGGTGGGAAACAGACTATAGGTAGTTCTTGTGGGTCTTCTTTTTAGGTAGTTCCCTTTTCTCTTCTTTTCTTTTTGCGGGTACTCAATCCACTAAACCTGGTGTGCATGTTTCCCACACCGTGGAACGTATTCTTGAAGGTTGGAGTAGATTCTTGCTTTCAGATAAAGAAGGAGATCGAGTAAGGCTTGAAAAAAAATAGCAATCATCTGACAGTAACGAGGTTGTTCTAGCAGCGAAATTTCTTAATAGAAGGGTGCTTAATGTGGATGCTATTGGCCGAACCTTTGGAAGACTCGTAAGAGTTTCAATATTCGGCAAGTCGGGGATCACTTATTCCTTTTTGTTTTTGAGTTGGAGACTGATGCAAAGAGGGTCCTCACTAACGAACCCTGGAGTTTTGATAAGCACTTAGTTCTTTTTCGTCGTTTGGAAGGGGCTCGGTTTGTGCGAAACCTGAAATTTTCAACTATCAAATTTTGGATACTAATGCATGGGTTGCCAGTGAACCGACTTGATATACCTATGGCTAAACAGATAGGTAAGACTATTGGGGTGTTATTACCAAGTGGCCGAGAGGTAGAGATGATAGCAGGTGATTTCTTGAGAGTTAGGGTGGAGGTTGATGTCTCAAAGCCACTATGTCGAGGCAGAAGGGTGATCTTGGACAATGAAGAGGAGGTTTGGGTAGCTTTTAGATATGAGTTGCTGCCAAATTTTTGTTATTGGTGCGGAATGGTTTGCCATGATGATAAGGATTGTGACATTTGGCTCTCAAGCAAAGGGTCACTCCCTTAAGAATCACAGGAGTTTGGAGCATGGATGCGAGCAACCCCTTTCAATTTAGGAAGGAAGACGTTCTGTTCGGTTCCAAGACTGGAAGTCTGTCAGGAGAAGGAAACACGACAACAGGACCAGAATGAGACGCATGGTGATCAAATCTCTCAGCCAACACCCTCCTCTAGTGTCCACAATGAAGGCAGGTTGACGGAGCCAATCCTTAATTTGGAAACAGTGGTCTTGGTGGAGAAAAATTCCTTGGGAAGCTCTACCTAAAATCTCGCCCCAAACTCAAGAGTTATTATTAATCCCGTATCTGACACTTCCCATATGGCGCATGATTCTTTTGAATTTCAAATTCAAGAGATTGATACAGAATTAACTAAATTTGACGGATTGGGTGAGGTAAATCAGGAGGCAGAAATACAGAAGCCTGTTTCTCATTCCAATACTGAACCTAATGATGGGGTGGTAGGTGCAACAAGTGATGAAACTGCCACTACTCTTCCCCCCTTAAAAACAACTCAGCCTAACCCTACTTCAAGAAAATGGAAATAGCTAGCACGACAAGTCCATGTGGGAGATTCCTCCATGCAAAGTACATTGGCTAGGAAAAGATCCGATGAGGAATGTGGGTGGGGCCAAACTGATGAACCTAGCAAAAAAATCCAACTCTCTGAGGACTGTGATCTTTTAAATTCAATGGTGGATGCTGCGAAGCAGTCCCGCCAAGATCAATGAGTTGCTTTGTGTGGAACTGTCGTGGGATTGAGAACCTACGTATAGAGAAAGAGCTTGGTGTTTTAGTCCGGGCAAAAGATCCCTCTATCCTGTTTATAGCCGAAACATGGACGGATGAAGTAAGGCTAAAAGATATTAAGAGGAACCTGGAATTTGATAATGTGTTTGTCGTGCCCCGAAACAATAGAGGTGGAGGATTAGCTTTATTTTGGAAAAATTCTATGGATGTAAATGTTGAAATTTTTTCCAAAAATCATATTGACTCTATTATTAATAAAGGGAATGAGGATGCTTGGAGATTCACAGGTTTTTATGGGGAACCTGTAACACACTTGAGACATGAATCTTGGTCGAAACTTAGACAATTAAATTCTCGTTTTAATCTTCCTTGGCTTTGTGCAGGTGATTTCAATAAGATTCTCTGAAAAGTAATGAGAAGCATGGTGGAAGTAGTCGTTCACAATCTCAAATGCAACTTTTCGAGATGTGGTCGATGAATGTGGCTTCCTTGATCTTGGGTTTGTTGGTCCACAATTCACATGGAGTAAACACTTTGCAGCGGGTCACTCGGTGTGGGAAAGGCTTGATCAGGGTCTAGCCAATTATGATTGGCTTACAAGATTTGCAAGGGCAAGGGTTCACCATCTTCACTCGGACTCCTTAGATCATCATCCTATTTTGATTGTCCCCGCAAGACTGGAGGTGGATAGAAGGAAGAAACTCTTCAGATTTGAAGAGATGTGGCTCTCCGATAAGGGTTGTGCTGAAACGGTAGAATCAGTGTGGCTGTCATGGAATTTTGATCACTTAGATTTTCGAGTTATGGCCAAAATAGAGAAGGGTCGAGATGAATTAATGAAGTGGAGCAGTGAGCACTTTGGGAGCGTGAAAAAGGAGTTGCTGCTGAAACGTAAAATGCTAGCCGAAGCAGAAATAGAAGCCATGCAATCTGGGTGTAATGAACGTGTTAGACAATTGAAGCTAGAGATAGATACATTGATGGATAAGGAAAATAGGATGTGGCTGCAGCGGTCAAAAACTCATTGGGCCACTCAAAGGGATCGAAACACACGTTATTTTCACTCTAGAGCCACAAAACGGTACCGAAAAAATTATATTCACAGATTGAGGAGGCTGAATGGACAATGGAGCTCTTCTAACAATGAGGTGGCTGATATCCTTGTCAAATACTACACTGAGCTTTATACTTTGGCAGCACCTATTGATTCTGAAGAAACGTAACTCTCTATTCACACGTTGGTCAGTGCCCAAATGAATGAAAAGCTATCGGCGGAGTTTAAAGCATGGGAAGTTCATATGGCAGTAAAGCAAATGGCTCCTTTGAAGGCACCCAGCCTGGATGGGATGCCTTCAGTCTTTTTTTAGAAATTTTGGCCTTTGATTGGCGATGAGGTAACAGATTCTGTCCTTCACTTACTCAACACCGCCACCTTTCCACCCCACTTGAATCATACTTTCATCTCCCTAATTCCTAAAGTTCAAAATCCGGAGTTGGTCCCTGAGTTTCGACCTATTAGCCTATGTAACGTATTATATAAAATTTTCTCTAAAGTATTGGCTAATAGGTTGAAGAAAATTTTACCTAAACTTATTACTGAACATCAGAGTGCCTTTACAAAGAGTCGCCTTATTTTAGATAATATTTTAGTTGCTTTTGAAAGTCTTCATAGCATGCAGAATAATAAATCCGATAAAGAAGGCTATATGGCAATAAAGTTAGATATGAGCAAAACTTATGACCGAGTGGAGTGGTCCTTTTTAGAGGCTGTCATGCGAAGAATGGGTTTAACAGAAAGGTGGATACAACTGATGATGGTAGGGGTAAAAATGGTGTCTTACTCTATTTTGGTGAATGATGAACCTAAAGGCCTGATCAAACCTTCCCGAGGAATCAAACAAGGAGATTCGCTCTCTCCTTTCTTATTTTTGTTGTGTACTGAAGGGTTGCATGGTCTTATTTCCCAAGCAGCAAGACAAGGAGAATTAACGGGTTATTCCCTTTGTAAAAATGGCCCCAAACTAATTCATCTTCTCTTTGCAGATGATAGCTTGTTATTTTGCAGATCCACTTCTCAGGAATGTGAGAAAGTTTTGGCGATCTTGGATACTTACAGCAAATGCTCGGGTAATATATAAATATGAGTAAAACCACAATCTTCTTTAGCAAGTCTACCATTTCGGAAAGGAAGCAATATATTAAGGAGGCTCTTGGTGTTCCTGAAATCAGAAGTTATGAGAAATATTTGGGGCTGCCATCTTTTATTGGTTGAAGAAAAAGAGCAAGCTTTGACTACATTAAGGAAAGAGTGTGGAGAAAATTACAAGGGTGGGAGGAGAAATTGCTATCACAAGCTGGGAGAGAAATTCTCATTAAAGTTGTCGTTCAAGCCATTCCTACCTATACGATGAGTTGCTTTAAATTACCGGTAGGGCTTTGCAATGAGCTTGAAAGTCTTATTAGAAAATTTTGGTGGGGACAAAAGGGTGATCGAAGAAAAATGCATTGGGTGAAGTGGAGCACCATGTGTAAACCAAAGGGGGAAGGAGGTATGGGTTTTAAAGACTTAGCTTTGTTTAATGATGCACTCTTGGCAAAACAAGCTTGGCGGCTCCTGCACAATGATTGATCTCTCTTTTCCCGGGTTTTTAAAGCAAATTTTTTTCCGCATTGTTCACTCTTGGAGGCCTCAAATTTTGCCAAAGGGTCTTATGCTTGGCAAAGTATTTGCATGGAAGAGAAGTGTTGAAGAAAGGAGCAAGGTGGCAAGTGGGTAATGGAGAAGATATTAGCATTTGGGGTACTGCTTGGCTTCCATCAACTGCGGACCTGAAGGTTAATAACCCCATGGGAATTGATTTCCTAGAAATCAAGGTCAGCACTTTGATCAATTCACATACACGCAACTGGGATGTGGATTTGTTGAAGGCTTTATTTAGACTAGAGAAGGCACAATTGATCAACGGCATCCCACTAGGAAGTGCCTCGGCCAGAGATAAGGTGATTTGGCCTCATAATCAATCTGGGGTATACACAGTAAAGTCAGGTTATTATTTCCTTTCTAGGGACTGAGATTTGTTGGATGGCGGATCAAACACTCCTACCCCTCCCAAGAAGCTTTGGAAATTTATTTGGAGTATGTCGGTTCCAAGTAAGGTACGGATTTTTTGTGGAGGGCAGCAAAGAATGCTATACCAGTCAAGACCAGCTTAGTTCAGAGGAAGATATTGACAGAGGAGACTTGTGATCAGTGCAAATTGCAACCCAAGAATGTATTACATGCTCTGTGGTCATGCTCTTGCCTTGATGAGGTGTGGATGGCTAATCAAGTCTAGAGTTTCAGGAACACGAGGACTTTTTTAAACTTCCAGCAGCTCATACCCCATGTTATTGATGCAGACCTGGACCTAGAACTGTTCTCTATGGTGGTGTGGTCTTTGTGGCATAGACAGAATCAAGCTAGAGTGGCTAATGCAGTCCTTCCACTTGGGCAGACTCTCCCTCGAGTTCAGCAGCAATTGCAGGACTTTTATCGAGCCCAGCCAGTGAAATCAGCCCCTTCACAAACTACTTCCCACTTAAATACTCGGTGGACCCCTCCCTCTAGCCCCATGTTGAAAGTAAACTATGATGGAGCAATTTTTCATGAAACCAATGAGGTCGGATTAGGTGCTGTCATCAGGAACAGTGCAGGCCAAGTGGTAGCATCCAATGTTGAAAGGATTACCCTTCCTCAGTCAGTGGCAAAAGTGGAGGCAGCAGCAGCTCGACGGGCCATTCTCCTTGCTAAGGAGCTGAATCTGGGCTCCATTACTTTGGAAGGTGATTCAGAGATCATTACCCATGCCCTTCAGGATGCAGAGCAATCCTTTGCTACCTTTGGTAACCTTATTGACGAAATAAGATTTCATGCAGACTCTTTTCTTAATTGTAATTTCTCTTATGTTAAGCGAAAAGGGAACTCTGTAGCTCACAGCCTTGCTAGACATGCGAAACATGTTAGCGGCTTAGTTGTTTGGAGGGAGGATGTTCCCCCTCCCATTGTTTCTATTCTTTTAGCCGATTCTGGCTGAGTTTTTTTCTTTAAATGAAATTCAGTTTCTTTCTAAAAAAGGGGGGGGGGGGGGGGGGGGGGAACTTTGGTATTGTGAAGATAAACCACCCAAATTAAAGTTTGATTTTGGGTATTGCCAATAAATGGTAGAGGAAGAATTGCGAGAGAGATAAGGGGAGACTTATCGAGTTTTTATTTTTAAGTTTTTAACATAATGATGAATTAATTAATTAATTAAAACATGTGTACATGTAAATCTATTTTAAAGTTAATTATGTGCCATAAAACATGTAAAATCTATTTATCTTCTTTTTAATAAAAAGAAATGTTACATCGATTAAAAAAAAAAAGATGCCACATCATTGTTACATCGACTAATAATGCTCATTTATTATTATTATTAGGGACTTGCATAGCTAGTTGAAGTGCCAAATAATCAGGGGCATATTCTAAACTACACTTTTTTATTATTACCATTACATCCTTGTGACTATTATCTACATTTTGCAGAACAAAGAAGATGTTGTTGGTTGGATTGCTTGAAGAGTGGAGTTCATCTTACTAGTGCTAAGTAAGATGTTTTAATTATGCACGTTTTATTTCAATTATGTTTATCCTAGATTTTTTTTTTGCTTTCACCAAATGTGTTGAAATAAACTTTATTTTGATATTACTAAGCTATGATGCATTTTGCTTCTCCTTTTATTTTTTCTTTTTTGTTTGGTTGGTAGATTATTTGTTGTTATTTTTAACTATTTGTTAGACCCAGGTATGACATAAATTTAGAGGTCTTAGACTCAAAAAATCTACCACACTATTGATTTATGGGGTTTTTGGGGTATTTAATAAATAGAGAGCGGAATAATTTAGCCAAATATTGAGACACCACTTTCTTATATCAAACAAACAATCAAATAGTTCTAGCTGGACTGTTGGAGCATCTTTTAGTTTTGTACTTTAATTCCTGCTTAAAATGATCATCTACGAAACAATTAAAAAGAATAATAATTTTATCTACATTAGCAAATTTTGCTAGAAATATTCAAATGCAAACAAAAGTGGAATTTAAATTTAAGTCCTTATGAAAGTTGTGGAGTTTTCTCTTCTTTGTATACCACCTAATTCTTCAAACTGAAGAATTTTTTATGATTAAATACATTTTCATATATTTAAGAGTATATAAATCTTTGGGACCTAATGTAAAGCTCATTTTCCAGTGAAGAAACAATTTAGAAAAAGCACCTAGTGTTTTAAGGATTGACACTTATATGGTTAATACACACGCTGTTTAATCCATCATTCGTTGGGACAGTAGAGCATATGTATTATAAAGATCTGTGAAATGTGAACAAGGTTCTTATTTCTTTGACTGAGGCAAATTATTATGTGGATTTTCAAGGGCAACTCATACAACCTAGCAAGATTCAATTAGGCCTTTTTTTTCCTACTATTTTTTAAAGGAGGGTTATTTATTGATATTAAATTATGAAACTTATGCAACCTAGTAAGATTCAATTAGCTTCTTTTTTTTTTTTTTTTTTTTTTTACCTACTTTTTATAAGGAGTGCTCTTTATTGATATTAAAGTTAAACTAGGAAAGGATTACAAAGTAAGCAGCACACTTCTACAAAACACAACACACACATAATTAATTTACCCCCAAGATATGATGAAACTGCAAAGACCAATACTGTCCCATATTTCTTTAAGAAATCCACCCAAACTCTTATTAGAATTTTTTTTTAATGAGTCATATTAGAAAATATTTTATTTCATAATTTTGGTTCTTAAAAAAAAGGTCCTTTTAAATTGTGAAAATGATTTTTCATTTTTAATTTATTTTCTACCAGTTAGGTATACCTGTTTTTGCATCAATGTTAAGGCTATTACCATATTTTATTTTATTTGTTATTATTATTATTTTAGGGAGCAACTCCTCTACCTTGCTAGCTGAAGTGCCAAATAATCGGGGGCATATTCTAAAACTACACTACAAAAAATTATTATTACATCCTTGTGATTATTACCTACATTTTGCAGAACAAAGAAGATGTTGTTGGTTGGATCACTTGAAGAGTGGAGTTAATTTTACTAGTGCAAAGTAAGATGTTTTAACTATGCACGTTTTAATTCAATTATGTTTCTCCTAGAGTTTTTTTTTTCCCACCAAATGTGTTGAAATAAAACTTTGTTTTGATATAACTAAGCTGTAATGCATTTTGTTTCTGCTTTTATTTTTTTCTCTTTGTTTGGTTGGTAGATTATTTGTTGTTGTTATTTTGAACTATTTGTTTGATCTTTATGGGTTACTTGAGTGATGAGCTCATTGGAGATCCCACCCTTAATCTATCACATTATCTATTCATGGGGTTTTTGGGGTATTTCATAAAAAGAGAGTGGAATAATCTAGCAAAATATTAAGACAACACTTCCTTATATCAAACAAACAAACAAACAAATATTTCTAGCTAGACTGTTGTAGCATCATTTAGTTTTGTACTTTAATTCCTGCTTAAAATGATCATCTACTAAAGAATTAAAAAGAATAATAAGTTTATCTGCATTAGCAAATTTTGCTAGAAATATTCAATGCAAACAAGAGTGAGATTTAAATTTAAGTCCTTATGATAATTGTTGAGTTTTCTCTTCTTTGTATGCCACCTAATTCTTCAAACAAAATAGTTTGTTATGATTAAATACATTTTCATATATTTAAAAGTATATATATATATATATATATATATCTTTGGGACCTAGTGTAAAACACATTTTCCAAGGGAGAAACAATATAGAAAACGCACCTATAGGGTTAAAACATGCATGGTTTAACCTTTCATTCGTAGGGAAATTAGAGCAATTGTATTATTAAGGTCTATCAAATATGTACAAGTTGCTTATTTCTTGACTGAGGCAAATTATTATGTGGATTTTCAAGGGCAACTCATACAACCTAGCAAGATTCAATTAGGCCTTCTTTTTCCCCACTTTTTTTAAGGAGTGTTCTTTATTGATATTAAACTATGAAAGGACTACAAAGTAAGCAACACACTTAAACAAAACACAAATAAATAATTTACCCCAAGATATGATGAAACTAAAAAGACCAATAGTCTCACATCTTTCTTTAAGAAATCCACTTAAACTTTTAAATATCTTTTTCTTTTTAATTCAACATCTTTTTTTTTTTTTCTTTGATACTAAACAAGCTATGGTAAAGTGTATGCCAAAATACATCCCCTAAAAAAACTCGGATTAACTAACGCGATGACGCCCAAGCATTTGTCAACCATTGGCTTACAACAAAATTAGGGGGATTAGTACATAACAAAAGCCTCCTTACTATTAATTATTGTTTTAGTTAGAATATTAGCATATATAGTAGTTTCTTTCCCGATGAGCATGTTGGGGATGGGCTTCCTAGAAATGTTGGATTAGTAGAAGCTTGTAGTAAAAAGTCCGAGTGTTGCAAGGATGACAATTAAAACACCAGTTAGCTCCTCTTCCTAGCTTTTCTACGAAAGCTATTATGAAGTATACATGTTAACGACCAAATGATTTGCCATAAAATAGGTTAGACAATTTGGAAGAAAATTGTTTGATCTTTATTTCTCCTTTTTCATCTATAGCCTATACAATGAGAAGCAATTCTCTCAGTTTTCTTTCTATATGTGGGAATGCATTCCATATTCTTATGCAAAGATTTATCAATTGATTTAGTAAACGACAAACTTTTCCTCCAATTTGAAAGAATTTTCTCTCAAAATTACTACATGAAATTCACAGATCCATATCATATGATCTCATTTATTAATGATATGGCTATTAAATTGGTCATATTAACTATCAGTTAGTGATTGAAGTCATGAATCATGTGATTGATAAGACAGTTTTGTAAATTAACAAATAAAAATTTAGAGAAAATTCAAAATCTAGAGTGGTTCTACTACTGCAAACTATTCCACAACTTTTTGCTACAATTCTAATGTAGTAGACTGTAAGTAGTTATTTAATACTTATACATGGAATCATTAAATTTTTCTTCTCCATTCAGACTCTACCACATCACAATTGTAATAAAATAAAAAAGTTGTTTAATAGTTTGTGTTACTGGATTTTTTTTCTTCAAATCTGTTCTAAGAAACCCTTGGACATGCAGCAAAAGCTACAAAACCAAGCTGAGTGACCTAGGTTGGGTAATGAGCTGCTTGGGCAAGACCAAGGTTTTCAGACCTGGACCATTCAATGAACCGAAAAAATGAGAGGTTCAAGATTTTTAAGGTCGAACCAAAGTCAAACCGTGATGATGTCATAATTAATTTAATAAATAAATAAAAATAATAAATTATAAATAATAGAAAAATTGACTAAAATAAGAAAATATTTAGGTAGCAAAAACGTAATTTTATAAAAACAAATTATATATATATATATATATATTTTTTTTATGAAGCCTACGTCTAAATTAAGCCCATGCCTTAGGCAAAAAATGCAGAAAAATAAGAGAGAAAGCGCAAGTGAGACAGAGAAGAAGAAAAGAGGCGATGCGATCTAAAAGTCTAACAACATCTCACAATGGTTTGAAGCATCAACAATGATGGTAAGTATCAAAAATAAAATCCAAATCTGAATCGTAAGAACCGTCAACAGTTTTCAAACCCGAGAGGTTTGACTGTGGTTTGCACGATTCACTGCTTTTCTTGTATAGGCCGGTTCTTGAGAGTTAAAAACCCGTATTGATGAATGGTTTCAGTTCATCCGATCGGACCATACAGTCCGGTCCGGTCCGGGTTTCACATCCTTACCGCAAGACTTAAAAGAACGACAAGCATTGTGAGCAGAAATTGAGATGAGCCCAACTGGGCTAAGCTTTGAAGCTTCTGGCATGTACTTTCTACCTCTAGTACTGTGCCTGTTTCGGCAAGCTAGTTTCTTAATGCAATTTCCTTTTAACTAGAAAAAAGAGATGAGCCCAACTAAATCAATGATTTGGTAAGCCCATTACTCGGAACAAGCATTAAAGGGGTGTGGGCCTATTGGGTTGCTCGTTGAAGAAAATTGCGTGGAACTTAATGGTTTATTTTTTTACCTTTTTTTTATTGGGTTAGATCATGTTAATCCACGCTTCTTATACCACACGAATTTAGACGAAACTAGATCTACTAGTAAAAGAACATTAAAAAATGTATCAAAAAAAAAAAAAAAAGGAACATTCAAAAAAAAAAAAAAAAAAATTAATCTCTTATTTTAGTTTAGCCGGTAGTCTCTAATACGTTCTATTCTCTAGGGTTTTTTTTTTTTTTTTTCTTTTTTTTAAGAGAAATACGTTCTATAGGTTTGATATACGATTTAATTTATATGTAAGGAAAAAAAAAAATCTAAAACCTCAATTTATTTCTATAGAAAACATAAGATGAACCCCATGTAACCAACCAATCTCTGGTTGTTAACCTAATTTCATTCCAAGCTTCAGAACACTAGAAACTTTGGCATTCACATTACTTGCAGCTTCAAGAACTATCCAGTGACCAAATTTACTCAATAATGCACCCTCAGGGTGCCAATTATCATGCCTAACGAATGTCTTATTCCCATTACAAATGGAATGTTTGATCCCAAGACGAGCTATTTCCCTAATAAGCTTCAAAATTTGATTCCAACCCCGTGAGCAATTTTAACACTCCAAGAGTTTCAATTGAATCGCTATTCTCCCTTTCTATTTTATAAGGAATATGGTGGTTGAGATTATATGACTAAATATTCAATTTGTTAGTATTTATATCATTGTTTCTACTTTTTAAGTAGTGTCAGATTAATAATTACATGTAAGTCCAAGTAAGAGTGTTCATTCAACCAACGAACCCGACACTTCATGTTAGTTTTTTCATGAGTTAATGGATTTTATTTTAGGTTGGATTTTTTTTCTTTTTTTCTTTTTTTTTTTTTTTTTGGGAAGGGGGTGGGGGGGTGTGTGGGGGAGGGTAACTTGGGTTGGATCAAATTTAGGTTGGCAAACTTTTCAATATGATCAACCCCAACTGACCCAAATTATGTATGATATAAATATTTTATTTGTTAGTTTGATTTATGTTGGATTTTAAGACTTTGCATTAATTGTTAGTTTTATTTAATTTAATTATTTTTAAAGGAGATTGTTTCTCAAAAAAAGAAAAAAAAAAAAAGAAAAAGAAAAAGAAGAAGAGTTTTAAAGGATATTGAATATTATGCCCAATTGTGTAAATTAAAATAAATAAAGGAGTTTAAATAGTTGAATAATAGTTTTTTTTCTTAAGCGACAAAATGGCTCCTACTTGATGATGTAACTCAATTTGAGTTGGGTTGATTTTTAGAGCTAACATGGGTTGAGTTGGATTGGAGATTTCCCAATCTAAATGTTGTACTGTGATCTACACTTTTATAGTCTGGGTTGAATTGGAGATTATTGCAAGAACAAGAGAGAAAGCTCAATTTAATTAGCATACAACAAAGTGAAGGAGTATGGGGGGGGGGGGGGGGGTGTTGGTGTTGGTGTTGGGGTGTGAGGACTTAAATCCAAGTTCTCTTTAGTGAGAGAATTGGTTAATGTAGTTGAAAAACAAGACTTTTGGCGAGATACCATTGCTCAAGTAGTTTTTAAATTATAACAAAAATTCTAGGGTTAGCTTAAAATACAAGTTACAAGCCTAAAACAGAAAGGAACAGTACACATGTGCTAAAAAAATATCACAAAGCTACTTTAATGGTTAGCAAGCAGTAGAAAGTATTTTCAGTTCAAAATGTTAATTTAAAAGCATCTCGTTTAATGTTGTGAAGTAAATGATTAAAAAGCTAGTCACCTCTCATTGATGGCTAACATCAAATTGTTAATTATAAAAGGATTACAAAGTACGAAACACACTTCAACAAAACACAACACACACAAATAATTTACCCCAAGATATGATGAAACTGCAAAAACTAGTACTCTCACATATTTCTTTAAGAAATCCACCGAAACTCTTAAATGTCTTTTTTTTTTTTTCTTTTTTTTTTTTTCAATTCTACATTTGAAGCGATGACGGCTAAGCATCAGTCAACAAGTGGCTTACAACAAAATTACAAAATTAGGGGATTAGTTTAAGCCTCCCTACTATTAATTCTAGTTTTAGTTAAAATATCAGTATGGCAGTTTCTTTTCTGATGAGCATGTTGGGGATGGACTTTCTAGAAATGTTGGATTAGTAGAAGCTTGTAGTAAAAAACCGAGCGCTACAAGAATGACAATTAAGACACGAGTTAGCTCCTCTTCTTAGCTTTTCTGAGAAAACTAATATAAAGTGTACGTGTGAATGACCAAATGATTCGCCATAAAATAGGTTAGAAAATTTGGAAGAAAATTGTTTGGTTTTTATTTCTCCTTTTTCCTCTATAGCCTATACAGTAAGAAGCAATTCTCTTAGTTTTCTTTCTATATGTGAGAATGCAGTCCATATTCTTTGAAATTAAAGAGATGTCAGTGATTAATGGACATGTTTTTAGTTATTAAATCTTATATTTTGTAACTTTTTTATTTTTTGCTAAATATCTTGTATTTTGTACTTAAATTTGCATTTGTTTGTTAGTTTATACTTTATATCCCTTTCAGCCAAACTAGTCATATAATTTAGTCATTGAGTAATTGTTATTTTATGAAATATATTATTGAACTTATTGTAGATACAACTACAACCTACAACTAGGTAAGTGTATACTATATAGCAAGTCTACAATAAATCTTTTTATTAAAAAAAAAAAAAAAAAAGGTCTGGCTGAACAGGGAAAAAATTAAAACCGAATTAAACCAATTTTTTTTCTCAAAAAAAATGATTTTTTTTTTTTTTTTTTTTTCATAATCAATGAATGACAATCCATAAAGCGCAAGATTTTTAAGGTCTGGCCCAACGGGAGTGGCAGCCCAAATTCAACTAGACTTTTTTTTCACACTCTGGGGCCACATGGCTTAAACTTCTCGGCGCTAATCAACGTCGAAGGGAAAGCAGTAAAGCAAAAAGTTTATGAAAAAATTGTAAGTTAGATATTTGAAGTTTGGGTTATTTAGATTTTATATTTTAAAGTTTTAAAAGTTTGATTTTACTTTTTAAAGTTTAATTCTATTAGCAATTCGCATTCCTCATTTAATTATTGTCGTTAACTAACATATTACTATGCTGACGTGTTTATTTTGGCTAAATCCGCCCCAAAACTATGCCGTGTCAGTGAAAAATAAAAGACCTGGCATATCAAAATGGTGTCATTTTGCCCCAGTTTAAAACACAAAACTCAAAACCTAAAATACACTGTTTCAACCAAGTTCTAAAATCTCAAATCTAAACAGACTAAACCCCACGAAAGCAGCTCCCTCCCAAATCGCATAGTAGAGTAGAGACCCTTTGTGAACCCACACTCCAAAACCATAAGCTCAACTAGATCAGGTCCATAGCCGTGGTTCACACCTCAAAACCATCGGCTCAACCATATCAGGTCCATAGCGGAGGCCACTATGAGAACTCTTTCTCTTCTCTCGAGCTCTATTTCTCTCTCTTTTTGCATATTTTAGGTACTTCACTAGTATCACAAACAACAGGATGCCCCATATAAAACATATTTACCAGATCATATAAAGAATAAAAGACATCCATAACCACCAAAATACCAAAAACGGGACAAAAGCAATTAACTTTGAAAAAAAGTTGAGAAGGCAACTTACAAGGGAGCTTTTCCATTAGAGGCGCAGCAAACTCACGGAGAATCCATGAAATGATGAGAGAAAGTGCAAAGAGGCCACAATATGCAATTTTGGCAGAGTGGCGACTAATCCTTAGACACCACAGTCCGACACGCGTTACATGCGCAAAGCCGCATGTATAACACAACGCAACGCAAGATGCTGCCCACATCTTATCTTATCTTTTCATAATCAAACACCCACAGTGGCCACCGCTGTGGACCTAGTCTGGTTCAGCCAATGGTTTTGAGGTGTGGGTTCATGATGGGTCTCTGCTTTGCAGTTTGGGAAGGAGCTGCCTTCATAGTGTTTTGATTTGGAATTTTAGAACTTGGCTGAAATGGTGTAGTTTAGGCTTTGAGTTTTATGTTTTTAATTTGGGCAAAATGGCACCGTTTTGATTGTTCTAGGTGTGCTTTTATTTTTTGCTAAAATGGCGCATTTTTTGGACTAATTTAGCAAAAATAAAACATGCACGGTGATGTATCAGTTAAAGGCAAAAACGAACTAGGGGTGCGAATTGCTAACGGAACCAAACTGCAAGTTGTGAAATCAAATATCTTAAACTTTGGAGTGTAAATCTAATAATTCAAAATTTTAGAGGTATAATTTGCAATTTACCCAAAAAGATATTTAAAAACAATTTAGACCAAAGAAAACTTGTTTATGTTCATTTATTTACTAACACTTTGGTTTTTTTTTTTTTTTTTTTTTTTTTTTTTTTTTTTTTAGATACTAAGTATTTTTAACACACACACGGAGAGAGGAGAGAAAGTTTTTTAAAGAAACTTATAGTGGTGTATATTCAAAAGAGTCTAACTTTTAGATACACAGCACAGGTTTTAAACCTCTTTAACTTACACTTATTTTCCAATGTGGGATTTACCCACATTTTTTTTCTTTGAGAATACTAAGTACTAACACTTCGTTTGGGAGTATATAAGTAAGCCAAGTTTAAGTCTAAATTTAAACTCAACTATATAAATCAAGCTTATGCATAATAATATGTTCATGAACAAACTCTTGAGTTTGTTTACTTAAAAAAAAAAAAACTTGTGAGTAAGAAACTTGATTTAAATATATATATATATATATATAATGTTATATGTTTTTACTATATACATATATAAAATATATCAATATAAAGTTGATATTAAATTTTGTAAGTTTGTAAGTAATTTATTAAAATATAAAATTGTAGGGGCTCCTTTTTCGGAGGTGGGCCCCCGACAATGAATTTGTAGAGAGTGGGCTCAAGATCTAGGCCCTAGTGAAGGACGCAACGGCCATGCATGGTTATTCGTGGACTGTGGCAATCTTAGTACTAACTGGGGAGACACAACAGGGATCCTCGGACGTGTTGAAAAGGCGGCGATGGTTCCTCTCTTATTCAAATGAGCTTCACAGTCTATCAAAGAAAATGCACTGTTACAGTATGTTTTTCTCCCTGATTCTCCCTCACGTCCTCCTCTCTAGTGGGGACGTCCTACATTATATATCCCTTCCTCAGATGATCTTAGCCCTACACTTGTCGATCAACCCGGTTTCCACTTGAGTGCCTGTCCTGTCAGCCGCATTCCTATCTCTCTGCGGGTTGCGGCGCCCAAGGTGGCGCTGTTCAGGGGTCCTATCCTCATTAATGCGGCCAGGACGTTAGTTGAGGGCATTTAATGTGGAGGTGACAGTACGTCTGGGACTTGCACCTCCACCATGCTTCCACGTCCGGTGCTCGGCACCTGCCAGGTCCTCCTTGGATTCCCTGAGAAGTTCCCCTTGACGGACTGCAGCCTGCGTATCTCCTTACTTCGGGTTCCCGAGGATGCTTCCATCCTCGGCGCGTCTTCCTAGCATGCAAGTCCTTTGCGCCTCGTCCTCGGACCTAAGGCATGTCCTCGGACTCCAGGCGATCCTCGGCATGGGCTTTTGGGCTTGATCGAGAGTGGGCCGGTGGTGCCAACTCTTTATGGCCCCACAATAGCCCCTCAAAATCTTGCTGTCCGCATCCTCGAGCGGAGAGGAGGATTTTGACATCCTTGGATCTATTCCACGTCCCATCGAATCCTGCCCTTTGTCAGGGTTGATGGCTTTTCGCCTGCTCAAGGCGCGTTACTGGCGCTTCGACGTGGGTGTCGTGCCTTGCATTAAATTCGGGCGGCTTTATGCTCCCCACGTTCAACGGGCTAATTTCGATCTAACGGTAGGGATGGATCTGGCATTTATGGGCGGGAGAACTCGCGCAGCTCTTCCGCTGAGGGTATAAATACCCATTTGAACTGCTTCTTCCCTTCCCATTCGCAGTCATAAGCTCTTGCGCCTTCCACCAAAGTCCAGCCAAATCTTCACCTACACTTCCAGCATAAAAAGTCAATCCGAGGAGCTCTTCCTCATCCCTGTAAGTTGCTCTATCCCTCTCTGAGCTTTTTCTTTCCCTTTCTTCCCTCTTTGATTTGCTTTCCCCTTTTAGTCCCCTTAAGGCATTGCTTGGGGATGGGTAGACTTAAGAAATACGTTTTTACTGAGGAGGCGATGGAGGACTTCGTCGACCGATGCAAGATACCGGCCAACGTGGGCTTGAGGTATTGTGAGTATGGGGAGTGGTTGCTCCGAAGGTGGACGGGCGAAGTGGCGATTCCCATTATCGCCTTCCTTGAAGGGGGGCTGAGGATCCCCATGGGGCCTGTGATGAGGAATTACCTTATATATTTCCGGCTAACCCCCACCCAATGCGCCTCTAACATGTTCAGAATTCTGGGCTGTGTGGACGCCCTAAACGAGGAGATGGGTCTGAGGCTGACCCATCATGACGTAAATTACTGCTACAATCTTCAACATTTGAAGGGCAAGTCCTACTATATGAGGACGAGGGACGACAGAGTCCGGCTCATCCAGTGTCTCCTCGAGTCCAACAAGGGGATGAATGAAGACTTTCTCATTGTGTCTGGAGAGTGGCATGATGGCCTTCACTGTCCGACGACAGAAGGGACACCAGGTGGGGTAGTGGGAGTAGGAGGGGATTTGGAGGTTCCTCCCTGTTTATCGCACTTTTCCCCTTTGCTCAGTCTGACAACTAACGTGGATGTGTTTTCTTTTTGCAGATCCGCACACCTTCGAGCCCAACTTCAATCTGGTTAACAGGGAAGACCTACAGAAGGTGCTCAGGTCGGCGGATTTCGAAAACGAGGCAGACCACCAGGTTAGGGCGGCTCACAAGATTTTGAAGTACAAACCCATCCAAAAGTCGTTTGCGGCCCCCAAGTACGTGATCAGGGCAAACGATCCTCGGCTGTCACAGATAGAAGTGACCGAGGACGGATTTAAGTTTCCCGAGGGTCCCACAACTTCAGAAGCTGTCACCGTAGCGGTTCCCCCACCTTCCCCTACATCCTTAGAGGCCGCGGGAGAGGATATAGAGAGAGGGGGAAGCAGCCGACCCTGGTTTTGCCGAGGAGGATTTCAGCGTCTTCGAGCAACTCCACGAGTCCGAGGACCCCTCCGAAGACTTGGGCGATCCCCGCTTGTTTGAAGCGGAGCTTGAGGAATCTGGGCCATCTACTCGGTCCAAGATGGGTTACAAAAAGAAACCCCGACCCAGTTTGTCTGAATTGCTTGAGGGACAGCCTGGGAAGTCTAAGCCGAAGCTGCCTCCTCCTTCCCTCAAGACCCGTACTGCCCATACCAGGTCGAGCTCATCTCAGTCTCGGCTACCCCCTTCTCCGCCTAAGACGACCTCTCCGTCAAGGCGCGAACTTGCCGACCCCAAGCAGAAGAAAGATAAGGGCAAGAGGGTCATGGAGGAGAAGCCCGGGCCCACGTGGGAGGGCGACGATGCCCGGCGGCCATCGAAGCAGCTGAAGATCGGCCACAAGGACCAGGAGAAGCAGGTCGAGGACCAGCCTCCGGCTGAGGCGTGGCTCCCCGCCCCAATGCTCCGCGGGAGTCCTCTGAGGGACGACGCCTCCCTTAGGGATTTCAAAGAGGGCGAGGGCGCGTATGTGGCCGACGCGGTGGAGAGGTGCCTACTGCTCCCTGCAGACATGGCGCAGCTTGGAGCCATGAGGAGTAGGGAGGTCTTCCTCTGCCTCAAGCGGTACTTGGGGATGGTAAGTTCTCGGACACTCGTGTTTTACCCTCTTCTTTTTCTTTAGTTTTGTCCTTCTTTCTCCGTGAGCTAACTTCGCTTTGTACCTGTTTCGTTGGGCAGGCTGTCCAGGCAACCTTCAGGTTGGAGGAGGCAGCCAACGACCATGGGAGGGCCATGGATGCTGAGCGTGAGAGGCGCTTGCAGGCCACCAAGGTCCTCAAGGTCTCCGAGGAGGATCTTGCCAAGGCCAGGGAGCAGCTGAAGGAGATGGCCAGGGAAAGGGACAACGCGATATCCGGCCTCGAGGGTGCCCAGAGGCAGGCTGAGGAGCAGACGAGGCGCCTCGGTGAGGTCGAGCAGCAGCTCAGGATCGCCCGAGAGCTGATAGACGACCTCTAGAAGGAGAAGGCTGCTGCCGAGGAGGCCAGGCTCGAAGCGGAGAGAGGAAGGGAGCAGGCCCTGGCAAATAAGGAGGCCGTCGAGGAGGCTGCCTTTGAGGCAGGGGCAGCTGAGGCAGCGGCTGAGTATAAATCCCAAGTCCCCGAGTTATGCCGGCGCTACTGCTCAGAAACTTGGCACGAGGCCCTGAGGCAAACCGGGGTGGAGGCCTCTTCTGTCCTGTGGAGGGAGGAGGGTGTATACTATCCCCTCGCCATCCACGAGGCTGCTGCAGGTGGGTCAGAGGTTGAGGATGCCACCGTGGAAACTCCTGCAACTCCAGGGGAGGGGGCCCTGGATGCTGAGGCCATTGGCGAGCCGGTTCAAGGGAGTGATCCCTCCCCGGTGATTGAATTGGGCGGCGGCTCTGATGAGGACAATCCCCAGCAGGTCGAGGGGTCCGCCCCTGACACCCCGGCCCCACCTGTTGAGGGGGTGGCTGTTCCCGCCGAGCCTCCCAGCGAAGCGGGCGATTAGACGGAGGCGTCCCTTCTTCTTTTCTTCTCTTTTTTTTTGCTTTAGGGAACTCTTTTTGTGTAATATTTTGAACTTAATGAAATGAAAGCTTTGTTTCTTTTTCTGCGTCGTGGTTGTTTCCTTGCTTGCATATTATTCATTTTTTGCTTGCCTATCGTGGTTCGTAACTTAAGGTTTTGGACCGGGAAAAGTTTTATTTGCGAAATGGCTTACAACGTACATTACATCCTAAGGAATAGGCAGATTTTACGAAGTAGGCACTAAGGTTCTTTTGAAGTAGAAAGCTTCCCCACGGGACCGAATCCGAGGACCACACAGTACTTTGGTTCTGTCTAATCACTTAAGTTTTCTGAAGCAGCTAGTTTCCCCATAGGACTGAGTCCGTGGACCATGCAGTCCCTTGGTTCTGTCTAGCGCTTAGCATTCTTAAGTGGCTAGTTTCCCCATAAGACTGAGTTCGAGGACCACGCAGTCCCTTGGTTCCGTCTAACACTTAGTTTTCTTTTAAATTGGTTAGTTTCCCCATAGGACTGAGTCCGAGGACCATGCAGTTCCTTGGTTCTGTCTAACACTTAGTTTTTTTTTTTATTCGTTAGTTTCCCCATAGGACTGAGTCCGAGGACCATGCAGTTCCTTGGTTCTGTCTAACACTTAGTTTTTTTTTTTTAAATTGGTTCGGAGGTGAAGGACGTAAGCGAAAGGAGACAATAACATTAATTGGAATAATTCCTTTATTAATAGTAGTACCTTTTCAGGTTATTTACATTCCATGGGCGAGGTACAGGCCTGTCATCTAGGTCCTCCAAGTAATACGCCCCTATCCCGGCTACTGAGGTAATCCGGTAGGGCCCTTCCCAGTTGGGTCCCAGCTTTCCCCAAGAGGGATTCTTAGCCGCCCCGACAACTTTCCTTAGCACCAGGTCCCCTGGCGCCAGCGGTCTGAGCTTAACGTTAGCGTCGTACCCTTGTTTGAGCTTCTGCTGGTAGTGGGCCAATTGTATCATTGCTCGCTCCCTTCGTTCGTCCACCAGGTCCAGGTTCCGCTCCAGCAGCCCGTCGTTGCTGGCTGGCGTGAAGGAGCTCGTCCTTAGCGTCGGGAGATTTGTCTCCAGGGGGATCACTGCCTCGGCGCCATAGGTCATGGCGAAAGGCGTTTCCCCCGTTGATCGTCGAGGCGTGGTGCGGTACGTCCATAGCACATGGGGTAACTCTTCTACCCATCTCCCCTTGGCGTCGTCCAGCCTTTTCTTAAGCCCATTCACAATGACCTTATTGACGGCCTCGGCCTGTCCGTTCCCCTGGGGGTAAGCCGGCGTCGAGTATCTGTTTGTGATTCCAAGTTCGCTACAGTACTCCCTGAACGCTTTGCTGTCAAATTGGAGCCCGTTGTCCGAGATGAGGGTGTGAGGGGTCCCGAATCGCGTAACAATGTTCTTCCAGAGGAATTTTTTGACGTCCACGTCCCTAATATTGGCCAGCGGCTCGGCCTCGACCCACTTGGTGAAGTAGTCTGTGGCCACCAACAGATATTTCTTGTTTCCCGGCGCCTTGGGGAAAGGCCCCACAATGTCCAAGCCCCACTAGGCGAATGGCCACGGGCTGGACAAGGGATTTAGGACCCCTCCTGGCTGATGGATACTCGGGGCGAATCTCTGGCACTGATCGCACTTCTTGACGTACTCCTGGGCCTCTTGTTGCATCCCCGGCCACCAGTAGCCTTGCGTGATGGCTCGGTGGGACAAGGATCTCCCCCCTGTGTGGCTTCCACATATTCCCTCATGCAGCTCTTCGAGTAGCGATTCCGTCGCTCCAGGGTGAACGCATAGCAGGTATGGCCCGGAGTAGGAGCGCTTATACAGCTTATGGTCCTCGGATAACCAGAATCGAGTGGCTTTCCTCCTAATTTTTTCAGCTTCTGACTTGTCCTCAGGCAGGATGTCATCCTTGAGAAATCCCACTATGGGGTCCATCCAGTTGGGACCCATCTCAATCTGATGGACGGGGACTCCCCCCGTTGGCGCTCCACTTGCCCTTCCCAAGTGCTCCACAAGTATCGTCCGAGGCAGAGACCCTGCCGAGGAGGTTGCGAGCGTGGCCAACGAGTCGGCGTGGCTGTTCCCGCTTCTGGGGATGTGAGACAAGCTATAAGGGCTAAACTCTAACTGCAAGCGCTTAACTTGGCTCAGGTACTCTTGCATTCGTGGATCCCTGGCCTCCATCTCCCCATTCACCTGTCCGACCACCAACCCGGAATCCGAGAACACCTCTATCGACTTTCCTCCCATCTTCTGCACCATGGTCATTCCTTGTATTAGTGCCTCGTACTCGGCCTCGTTGTTTGTGGCCGCGAATCCGAGTCTCAGGGACTTCTCCAGGACATGACCTTCAGGGGACACCAAGACTAGTCCCACTCCTGAACCTCGCTGGTTAGCCGCGCCATCGACATATACCTTCCAACAGGGTGCCTCAGAGGTGGAGACTGCCCCCACTAGCTTTTCACCATGATTTCCCCCTTCGGCTGCGACCTCCACAGCCGGTTCGGCGAACTCCGCTGTCAAATCTGCCAGAACCTGGCCTTTTATGGAGGTCCGAGGCACGTACCTGATGTCGAAAGCCCCTAGAATCGTATTCCATTTCGCGATTCTACCCGTGTAGTCAGCGGTTCGCAACACAGATTTTAAAGGCAATCGGGTTAGGACGACCACGGTGTGAGCTTGAAAGTAATGGGGGAGCTTCCTCGTGGCGTGGACCACAGCCAGGATAGCCTTCTCCAGGGGCAGGTATCTCACCTCCGCTTCGTGGAGCGACTTACTGACGTAGTAAACTGGCTTTTGAACGCCGCCGTCTTCTCGTATCAATACCAGGCTTACCGCATGGGGTGCCACAGCAAGGTATGCGTATAGGACTTCATCGGCCTCCGGATGGGACATGATGGGCAGACGGGATAGATAGTCCTTGAGTTGCTGGAAAGCCTCGGCACACTCCTCGGACCATTCAAACCCTTTCCATTTGTTGATCAGGCGGTAGAAGGGCCTGCACCTGTCAGCTGACCTGGAAATGAACCGGTTCAGCGCTGCGATCATCCCTGCAAGCTTTTGGATCTCTTTGGGGTTCCGGGGAGGCTTCAAATTGTGGATGGCCTTGATCTGGTCGGGGTCAACTTCGATCCCACGGTGGGTGATCATGTACCCCAAGAATTTGCCAGAGCTGACGCCAAAAGAGCACTTTAAGGCGTTAAGGCGCAGCCTGTGCTTCCTCAGGACGTCGAACGTGAAGCCGAGGTCCTCCACGTGCTTGGACTCCTGCTTGCTCTTTACCACCATATCGTCGACGTAGACCTCGATGCTTTTGCCCAACATCGGCTCGAACATTCTTGTCATCATCCTTTGGTAGGTGGATCCTGCGTTTTTCAGGCCAAACGGCATGACCTTGTAGTGGTAGTTTCCGACGGGTGTGACGAAGGCTGTCTTCTCTTGGTCTTCCAGAGCCAGCGGTATCTGATGGTAGCCCTGAAAGGCGTCAAGGAAGCTCATCCGAGGATGGCCCGCTGTAGCGTCTACCAGCTGGTCTATCCATGGCATTGGGAAGGGGTCCTTCGGACACGCTTTGTTCAGATCAGTGAAGTCCACACAGACTCTCCACTTTCCGGTCTTCTTCCTGACCACCACTGTGTTGGCCAGCCATTTAGGGTAAAAGACTTCTTTGATGGCTCCTGCACGCTTAAGCTTGTTGACCTCTTCCTTGATCGCGTCAGCGTGTTCTTTCGACGGGCGCCGAGGCGGCTGCTGCCTCGGAACCACGGACGGGTTGACATTGAGGTGATGGCAGATGAAAGAGGGGTCAATCCCAGGAGCGTCGCAGGGTTCCCATGCGAACACGTCGAGGTTCCTTTTGAGGAACTCAAGCAATTCCTCCTTTTCTTGCGGAGGCAGTTGGACTCCGACCTGGAAGAACCTTTCCGGGCTATCGCCGATTAGCACCTTCTCCAGGTTCTCGCACACGGCACCCTCGGCGGGCGCGTTAGGAGGCACCGCCGGGGGCTTTGACTGCTATAATGTCTCCTCGGCGTGAGCCGAGGGTTGTGCATCAAGCCGGTAGGATATGGCGGCGACCGTGCACTGCCTAGCCGTGGGTTGGCATCCTCGGATCTCCAGGACCTGATCCCCGGACGGGAATTTCACCTTCTGATGCAAGGTGGAGGCGACTCCCCCTAGGGTGTGGAGCCAGGGTCTCCCCACGATGGCCGTGTAGGGAGAGTATGTGTCCACTACCACGAAGTTCACCTCCACCACCTCTGGGCCCGTCTGTATGGGCAACCTTATCATGCCCTTTGGGGTGACGAGCTTCCCGTCGAAAGTCATTAGGGGGGAGCTATAGGGTGTCAGGTCTTCTGGCTTTAGCCCCAGCCCCTTGTAGAGGTCTGGGTACATGACCTCGGCCGCGCTGCCCCCATCCACCATCACCCTTCTCACGTCGTATCCTCCAATTCTGAGGGTGACGACTAGAGCGTCATCGTGGGGTTGGGCGGTTCCTGCCTTGTCTTCCTCCGAGAAACTTAAGTCTGGTGGGCAACTCCTCCTGGCCCTCTTCAGCCCCTCCTGGGAATCCTCGGCGGGCTGTCGGACTATAGACAGCACCCTCGTGGGCTGCGTGCCTATCCTCCCTGGTGCCGCCAGGATTACATTGATCGTTCCCGTGGGCTGCCCCATGTCGAGGTCCCTCCGAGGTTCTTGGAAGTTCTGGTTTTGCTGGCCGCTGGAATGGTGGAGGAGGTGCTTCAACCTTCCCTCCCGGACTAACTGGTCCAGGTGGTTCCAGAGGTTCCTGCAGTCCTCCGTATTATGCCCGTAGTCCTGGTGGTACTGGCAGTAGCGGCTCTGATTGCGCTTGGCAGGCTCCCCAGCCATCTTGGCTGGCCATCTGAAGTACGGTTCGCTCTTTATCTGCTCCAGCACCCGGTGTACTGGTTCTCGGAACACAGCGCCGACCGTTTGGGTGGTAGTTGTCCCAGATTGCCCACCGAAATCCCTCCTCGGACGGGCGTTATCATAACGGTCCGACCTGAAATCCTTCCTCTCCTGGGGGATGACCTTCTCCTTGCCCTTGCCCTGTAGCAGGTCCTCTTCTACCCGCTTGTACTTGTCGATCCGATCCATCAGTTGCCGCACGCTGGTGGCGGGCTTACCAGTTAAGGACTTCCTCAGGCCATGTCCCATCGGTAGTCTGTTCTGGAATGTATTGATTGCGACAGCATCGTACTTGCCATCCAGGTCGTTGTAAATCTCCCAGTACTTGTCCGAATAAGCTTTGAGGGTCTCCCCCTCGCGCATGGACAGGGATAACAACGCGCTCATGGGCCGAGGAGGCCTGCTATTGGTGACAAAGCGGGAACCGAAAGCCTGGGTCAACTGCCTGTACGAGTCCATGGAGCCCGACCTTAGACCGTTGAACCACCTCATTGCTACAGGTCCCAGACTGGACGGGAAGACCTTGCACATCAGCGCTTCATTCTTGGAGTGGACAGCCATTCTTTGGTTGAATTGGCTCACGTGCTCCACGGGGTCCGTCTTGCCGTTGTAGGCGATGAAGGTTGGTTGCTGGAACCGCCGAGGAAGCTCCGCCTCCTCTATGCGACGCGTGAAGGGCGACCTGGAGAGTTGGTCCAGCGCCCTGCTCATGGCGTCGCCTCCCAAGCCCCTGGGGGTTGGGTTGGTACGCCCACGCCTCTGGTAGCGCTCCTCCTCGTGGGAGAAAGTCTCGCTGGGGGGCGTCCTTGACCTCTGCCTGTATTCCTCGTCACTTTCGTCTTCGGAGAATGGATCGGGGCTGGGCTCGGACCTTCTTCGCTGCACACGGCGTAGCTTCCTCTTGAGATCATCTATCTCACGCTGCATGGCCACCTTGTCATCCCTTCTTTGGGAGGCGTGGCTGTGGGCCTCTTGTGATCGCGCGGCCTGGCCGTCGCCGCGTTCCTGGGGCCCCTCCCGGCGGGTTTGGCTTCCGCACGTCGTTGAAGTATGCATACTTCCCTCCCGAAATCGCCCATTGTCGTTCTGACCGCCCCCCAGGTCGCCATAGTTGCCCTGATGCCGCGACTTCGCCGGTTCGGGTCGATTGGGAGTACTTTGGTGAGGGCCTGATCCTACCATGCTTGACTGTCGTTCCTGCTAGCGCACAAGTTCTCCCCACAGACGGCGCCAATTGTAGGGGCTCCTTTTTCGGAGGTGGGCCCCCGACAATGAATTTGTAGAGAGTGGGCTCAAGATCTAGGCCCTAGTGAAGGACGCAACGGCCATGCATGGTTATTCGTGGACTGTGGCAATCTTAGTACTAACTGGGGAGACACAACAGGGATCCTCGGACGTGTTGAAAAGGCGGCGATGGTTCCTCTCTTATTCAAATGAGCTTCACAATCTATCAAAGAAAATGCACTGTTACAGTATGTCTTTCTCCCTGATTCTCCCTCACGTCCTCCTCTCTAGTGGGGACGTCCTACATTATATATCCCTTCCTCAGATGATCTTAGCCCTACACTTGTCGATCAACCCGGTTTCCACTTGAGTGCCTGTCCTGTCAGCCGCATTCCTATCTCTCTGCGGGTTGCGGCGCCCAAGGTGGCGCTGTTCAGGGGTCCTATCCTCATTAATGCGGCCAGGACGTTAGTTGAGGGCATTTAATGTGGAGGTGACAGTACGTCTGGGACTTGCACCTCCACCATGCTTCCACGTCCGGTGCTCGGCACCTGCCAGGTCCTCCTTGGATTCCCTGAGAAGTTCCCCTTGACGGACTGCAGCCTGCGTATCTCCTCACTTCGGGTTCCCGAGGATGCTTCCATCCTCGGCGCGTCTTCCTAGCATGCAAGTCCTTTGCGCCTCGTCCTCGGACCTAAGGCATGTCCTCGGACTCCAGGCGATCCTCGGCATGGGCTTTTGGGCTTGATCGAGAGTGGGCCGGTGGTGCCAACTCTTTATGGCCCCACAAAAATTAATAATTTTCATTTATTAATAATATAAATAGTCCATTTTGTTTATAAATTGACAAAATAGACTATATATTAGAAAGTAAATTAATTAGGTTAAGGTAAAGTCTTTTATTATCGAATAAAAGATATTTCCCCTACACAAAAAAACAAATTGGTAGTTTGGGTTGAAAATAAAATGGCAAGAATGGATAGTATAAGTTAAAATGATCTTTTTTTTAAAAATTATGCATCAAACAATTTTATAGCCCCCAATTAATGCTGGTTTGTTTAGTAGACGGACCCGTAAGATTATGATTTTCAGTCTTCCACAATTCATGCATGCGTTAAGAGAGACCCACAAGGCCATAATTTTCCAAGTCTTTGGTCAATGAATTGAAGAAACATCTGCCATCTTCATTCTCATCACTTTGAACAGGGCTGGCTAAATGAATTTTGGGGCCTAGGTGAAAGCTTTATATGGGGCATTTTATTGTATTTAATTATAAATTCATATATTTTTTTAATTAAAATTTATTTTTCTTGTTTTTTGAGAGGCAAAATTACTAATTAAATTTTTGCATTTAAGTTCCGCTAACATTTCCTTTTCAATTGATAATATGGTTAATCCACTTAATCTTGTGACATGATTGATCTTAAATAGGATTTATTAATTTTAATTTTGAAAAACTTCTTTCTGCGAAAGCAACTGTAATAGGTATAGTTAGTAATATTTTGAAAGCAATACATGCATTTGGAAAAGATTCTAGCCTCTTTATATAATTTAGTACATTAATCGGAGAGTTTTCATTTATTTGCAAAACTTCTTTTAAAACTTTTAATACTTCTACAAGATTTTTTTTTTTACTAGTAATAAATTTGTCCATAGCTCCTTTTTGAGATTCAATTAGTTCTTCTCTCTTTTCTTTTCTTTTTCTTTTTTTTTTTCTCTTCAATTTTTCATATCCAGATGGATATTTTATAGTAGACATTTGAAATTAAAAAATATTTATGAATAAATGAAACACAATCCACAATAAAAAATAAAAAAATACAATTTAACTAAAATAATATAAATTTAATGTATAAAACAATAGAACCTTATTTATCAAAAGTATAATTGCAGCTTTACTTAATATAATCACTTTACACTTTAAACTCCCGCACAAAAAAAATTAAAATTAATATTAATACAAAAAAAATTATTATAAATTGATTGGATCCGCTAAGAGTCTAAGACCAGCCCACTAGCAAAATGTGTAGGACTCAACTTGAATCACTTGATCCACTAAGACTAAGACCAGCCCACTATCCCTCCATGGCTCCATCCCACTAAATCTGATTTCTTAAAAAAATAAATAAAATAAATAAATAAAAAACGTGTAGGACTAGGATGATAGGATCACTAGATGAGATCAATACTTTAGAAAATGTGTAGGACTAGATCAATTTCATTGGATCAATACTTTAACTTCCATACCACTAAATCTGATTTCATAAAAAAAAAAAAAGAAGAAGGAAAGAAAAAAGAAAAGAAAAAAAGAGGAAGGTGTAAGACTAGAAGTCTAGAATCAATATTTTAACGCTTTAAGTGGGTCTTCGGACCATACCATAGCCTTCTAGAGAAATCTAAAGAATCAACAATTAAGAGAACAAACAAAAAAGAGTAAAGAGAATCGTCTTCAAAAAACCCAACAGCAAACTCCTTTTCAAAAAAAAAAAAAAAAAAAACCAGCAGCAAACCATGAAGAAGACGAAAGAGGCAAAGAAAGAGAACAAAAAAGGAACCCGAAATGAAGATTTGTGAACACACTAAGTCTATTGTCAACATCAATTGATGAATAAGCCAACTAAAAAGAGTGGATTTTTTAGAATCAAGATGGAGAGAGTGAGTGTTTTTTTCTTCTTTCTTTTTTTTGCCTTTTCTTATTTGTCTCTTCTTTCCTTTTTCTGTCTTTTGTAACTTTTTCTTCTGCATTTCGTTACTTGTATATTGAGAAAATCAGTCATCAGTGTCTCTCTTTCTCTCCCTCTTTACATTTCAAGTAATAAACATGGTTTTCTTAACGAAATGTGGAACAAAGATTTGATCCAAAGGATATTTAGATGTGGTGATTTTTTTGCTGAGAAAGCTAAAAATTTGGTGATGTGATTAGCCTTCATGTCATTACAACGTTTTTTCTTTGTGAGAAACGGGCCTTACATTTTTTTTTTTCCAGCCAAGAAAGATATTATATAATATATTATTACTATTGGGGGCCTTTTACATGTGGGGGGCCTTAGGCAATGGCCTATAGGTTCAGCTGGCACTGACTTTGAAGCATATAATATCAATCTATGCTATCTTAATTATCATCTCTTTCTATTGTTTAAATGTTTTATATATGTATTTGTGGGGCCCGAGGGCCCAGAATCCCCGGCCCACCTTTAGGCAGGCCCAGGTTCCAAGCCGAGGAAGGCGACCTCCCCAGACGGCCGGCCTAAAGGCTTTAGTCCTTCCAAGTCCCGAGCCGAGGATACGCCTATCCTCGGCACACCTAGCCTAATCTAGTTAGGGGGCAGACCTACTGCAGATGGTCACATCCACACTTAACTATTCTGCCAGGCCCTCCAGGTTCCATCAATACTGACAAGACCCTTCACTGAAAAGCCTTGGGGGCAGCAACCCCCGGCATGGGAAAGAACCTGTCTGATGGGACAAGTCCTGAACCATTAGCCCGGATGGCCAACAGCTGTAAGGCCAGGATCGAGCCAGAGAGAGTATATAAGTTAAAGAACCCCCCTGGTGAAGGGGGGGCCTCCTCGGACCCCAGCCGAGGAGCAACCCCAGACGGAGAGCAAATAGACGAAAAGTTCTAGGAAGACCGGAAAAGAGCCGGCCGGAGCCAAACCCTTTGCCCCACTCTCTACAAATTCATTGTCGGGGGCCCACCTCCGAAAAAGAAGCCCCTACAATTGGCGCCGTCTGTGGGGAGGGTTAGTGTGCCGGCCGGCGCGACCGGCGATCGTTCTAAGGCAGTTACTACTCAGAAGTTGGCGATGCAAAAAAAAAAAGGGAAAAAGCAAAAGAAAAGAAGAAGAGAAGAATGGCAGTGCGAAAAGAAAATTCAACAACAAGTAAAAGAAAGGTCCTTTATTAATGCAGAAGAGATTACAAGAGATTACAACTACAATTCTCATTATTTCATAAAGAAAAAAAAAAAAAGCTAAACTACAAATACAATCGGAGGCTCAGACAGGCATGTTTTACAAGAATCCCTACCAGCTAATCCTACAATCGGAGGCTCAGGCGGACCGGTCCCGGGACTGGCTGGGCAAGAGACTCGCAAAGAATTGCTGTCAGGAATGAAGGAAGTGTCAAGCCGTGCTTTTACCAGCGCCCAGAGAATGGGAGAACTGGACAGTAAAAGCACGGGAAGGGGGGGCTAGGGGCTGGCTCACCTTCAAACCAAAGCTTGAACAAAGTGAGGAGCCCCTAGACCCCGGGACACCCTCCCTCGTGATGCTTCCTCGACCCCCTCCGAACTACGTGAGCATTGACCGTCGGAGACGGCAATACTCGGGCACCGGCCATGACGAGAGTTCGCGTGCCCCCTTCGTCGGAGGTGCGCTCTGGGGGAAGACGTTAGGTATTTCAACGACGTCCCCCCTGGCCACCATGCGAGACTCGGCCAGTGTTACGCCTAAACTCTGCCGCGCCGGCAGCCCAGTGGGGACTGCGGCCACGGCGGCACTTGGCTCCAGGTCTCCTAACTGCGGCCACAACCCTGGTGGCGGTATCAAAGGGACTCAAAAGGGCGAAGGTGTATACGTCTGTTTGTGGGGGAGAATTCATTGAATGAGGAGAAACGCTCCCCCCAGAACGCCTTTTATGGAGGGCGAAAACCAGCGGGAGTTGAACCGCGTGGAATTCGAAGGGGAAATTATCAAAGGGAATTAATTCCCACCCAGTCCCAAGGGGATTGCCAGCTGCCTGCTGCGTGTTAATTCACGAGGGCATTAATGGAGGCGCGTTGCGGACACCGAAGCGTCAAACAGGAAGCGCGAAAGGCCCAGCGACGCCTCGTAAACCAGAAAGTTGGGGAACACGAACCAGAGGCAAGATCAGCCCCACGTGCGAGGTCACAAGCCGACCTGAGGAAAAACAGCTCACGGAAAAGACCCGAGGACAACCCCCTACCAAAAACGAAGTCCTCGGATCCGAGGAGAAAATCCCATTGGAGGCAACTGTGCAGTCGTGGTACAAAACCTCTTGCTCCGGCATCCTGCAAGGGGCTAGGGGGATAGACCCCTACCCGACATGAGACTGAGTTGCCCAGAGAGGTGAACACTGTGTCCTCACGCTCGGGGCCCACGTGGAAACGATGGCAGCAATTGTACCTAGGTCTTGCATGGTCCTCGGACTCAAGCCTACGGGGAGCTGGCCACTCGTACTTAAAGGCAGCAACTGTACCTAGGTCTTGCATGGTCTACGGACTCAAGCCTAAGGAGAACTAGCCAATGGAAACGATGGCAGCAATTGTACCTAGGTCTTGCATGGTCCTCGGACTCAAGCCTACGGGGAGCTGGCCACTCGTACTTAAAGGCAGCAACTGTACCTAGGTCTTGCATGGTCTACGGACTCAAGCCTAAGGGGAGCTAGCCAATGGAAACGATGGCAGCAATTGTACCTAGGTCTTGCATGGTCCTCGGACTCAAGCCTATGGGGAGCTGGCCACTCGTACTTAAAGGCAGCAACTGTACCTAGGTCTTGCATGGTCTACGGACTCAAGCCTAAGGGGAGCTAGCCAATGGAAACGATGGCAGCAATTGTACCTAGGTCTTGCATGGTCCTCGGACTCAAGCCTACGGGGAGCTGGCCACTCGTACTTAAAGGCAGCAACTGTACCTAGGTCTTGCATGGTCTACGGACTCAGGCCTAAGGGGAGCTAGCCAATGGAAACGATGGCAGCAATTGTACCTAGGTCTTGCATGGTCCTCGGACTCAAGCCTACGGGGAGCTGGCCACTCGTACTTAAAGACAGCGACTGTATACGAGGAGCTATCTATTTTACGACAGAGTCAAGACACTGCTCGGTCCGAGGATCCATTCCCGTGAAGAAATTAAATACCTAAAGAAGGGCCTAATGGTCGATCCGACCACTCAAGAAAGGACCAGCCAAACCGACGGCCTTCCGGACCATAGGGGCCGAGGTTTGCAAAACCCTCCTCCCCGTCCGAGGATACGTGCAGCAGGGTTTTTGAGGGGCTATTGTGGAGCCCGAGGGCCCAGAATCCCCGGCCCACCTTTAGGCAGGCCCAGGGCCCAAGCCGAGGAAGGCGACCTCCCCAGACGGCCGGCCTAAAGGCTTTAGTCCTTCCAAGTCCCGAGCCGAGGATACGCCTATCCTCGGCACACCTAGCCTAATCTAGTTAGGGGGCAGACCTACTGCAGATGGTCACATCCACACTTAACTATTCTGCCAGGCCCTCCAGGTTCCATCAATACTGACAAGACCCTTCACTGAAAAGCCTTGGGGGCAGCAACCCCCGGCATGGGAAAGAACCTGTCTGATGGGACAAGTCCTGAACCATTAGCCCGGATGGCCAACAGCTGTAAGGCCAGGATCGAGCCAGAGAGAGTATATAAGTTAAAGAACCCCCCTGGTGAAGGGGGGGCCTCCTCGGACCCCAACCGAGGAGCAACCCCAGACGGAGAGCAAATAGACGAAAAGTTCTAGGAAGACCGGAAAAGAGCCGGCCGGAGCCAAACCCTTTGCCCCACTCTCTACAAATTCATTGTCGGGGGCCCACCTCCGAAAAAGGAGCCCCTACAGTATTCTTTTTTGTCCTCATGCAATTAAAAAATCAATGATTAAAGAATGCTAATGAGATTTCAAACAATTAATTCCTTAGAAAAGGAAGAAGAAGACCTAAACAAGAAATGCTCATTCCAAAAGGAAAAATTCATCATGCAAAAAACAATACAAGGGATATTTGACTAGTAAAAATCTTGAACAAATAATTATATTCTTACATTCATGGACCATTAACCATGATAAGAAATCTTGAATAGCATAAGAGCACCTTCGTGGATACTCATATCGTTCAAGGACTCTTTGTGGAGTCAAAAATCTTATCCATGGACCATGATA
The DNA here is from genome assembly GCA_030445155.1 of Quercus variabilis. Lineage (NCBI taxonomy): Eukaryota > Viridiplantae > Streptophyta > Magnoliopsida > Fagales > Fagaceae > Quercus > Quercus variabilis. Next base: position 8,624,821 of record CP129454.1, read on the forward strand.
TTATAATTCATAATCTGGTACTGGTCTAGCTATTATAAGGGAATAAATCTTGTAATTCATATGTTAATGCGTATCTTTTTCTTCTTCTTCTTCTTCTCCTTGGTCAATTTTTAGATACATATTAAATAAAAAAAATGGACTGGCATCCGTTTCTCTTAAATATTTGTTGAGAGGATATGGGACAAGCATATTCCCCACTGCTTATTTGATCTTGCAATTTTCAAGCACATTGCATTGGCTATTCGATTTTGCGTTTACTCGCAAGTCAAAACAAGGGGAAATGACAGAAACAACTAATGTTGACAAGGATTGCAACAAATAGAATAGACCAAGCAACAAATAGAAAAGCATTGTTCCAAGGGACTCAAGCACCCAACATTAAATAACAATAAAAAAGTATTTTATGAGACTTTCTAACAAGATCTCCCTCACAACATGAATGAATCTCACATGTGTAGGTTCCATATACTATGAGAGGATGATTTCATAAGATCGTTTCATGAGATACTATCTCCCACCATAGTAGGAAAATAGGTTAGATGATTAAATGAAAATGCAAAACCAAGGTATTTTCTTAAGCTTATGTGTTGATAAGGTTTGTAAAAATATGGCTCCATATACCCAACATTGTTTTAAGAATCATATATAAATATATAGTGTGGGTTTCAGTTAGCTCAACTAGTAAAGTCTCTAATGGTTGTATAAGAGATCTGGGTTCAATCCCAGCTTATACCAAAAACTGATTGGTGTCTTGGTCTAATGATAAAAAGCTATTATCAAGAGCGGACGTCATACGTTGAAACTCTCCCAAAAAAAAAAAAAAAAAAATATATATATATATATATATATAATGTCCGTTTGAATATCGCTTATTTTGCTGAAAATTGAAAACTAAAAACAATAAAAAAAAAATAATAAAAAAGTTATTGTTTACGCGTGGGCTACTGTTCATAAGCGTAAATGCACTATTCATGTCCCATGTTAAGGAATGGAATGGAATGGAATGGAAAAAAAAGGAATGGAATGGAATGGAAAGAAAAGAAAAGAATATTTTTAGAATATTCTTCCCTTCCTCTTGCTTGGGAGTTTTAACAGAGGGAATGGAAAGCCCATTCCCTTGTTTGCAAGTTTAGGTGGGAGGGAATGGAATGGTTAAGAGGGAATACTCATTCCCTCCTAAGCCCTCAAATTCTCAAATTTTTGTTCCCCCCAAATTGGGAGGAATAGGAGGGAATGGATTTAGGTTTAATGAAATTTTTATTGAAATCCCTAAACTACCCATTGAATCTTAGCTCTTTATTCTCAACCAGCCGTACTAATATTTTTGCTCTCACTTTGCCGCTCCTTTCTCACGCTGCTGCTAATCACAACCAGCCGTACCAATATTTTTGCTCTCTCTTTGCCGCTCCTTTCTCACGTTTCTGCTAATCCCAACTGTGAGTTTTTCAACTGTTTTGATTTCATTGATTTATTTACTATTAAAAAAAATTTCAATTGTTTCAATTGTTTTGCTTTCATTGTTTCAATTGTTTTGTTTCTGTTTTTTTTTTCCTTTCATTCCCCTATATTCGGTATGCTGGATTGATTAGTTGATTAGTTGACTTGTCTTCTGGATTTGATCACAAACGGCTTGATTTTGAAAAGAACCCTCTTTCTCCTCAACTTGATCTTGCTCTCCCAGAAGTTTGAAACATTTTTTTATAGTACTCCTCGTTGTGTAGGGTGATACTGATACATTACTTAAAAAGAGTAACATGGTAATGACTAGTCTTGTAATTAAGTCACAGCCTTTGGTAAATCCAGCATCACCTTATATATAGTTAGGCTAGTAAGTTTTAGTAGTATGTAATGAAAAGCAAATGGTGGCTTGACTGTTTTATTGCCTATACACTTGTTAGTTTGTCTTCCTATAAAGATATAAGCATAACATGGTAGCGAGTAAGAGAGGAAGGGTTTTAGTTGGTTTACAAATTTTACACTCATTGGGGGCTATCCAAATAGTGCTATTTGCCTTTCATGTTAGGAGATATGCTCTGTTTTTCGGTCAAGAAACAGAGTATTTTTTAAGTCAGCCATCTTTTGATTAGGCAAGGGTGAGGGCTACAAAGAGGGTTTTTGTTAGATGATATTCCTCTCAGGTTAATGAATTTAGTTTAAACTAATGTATTATATTAGTTTAAGCTAATATAATGCAGATGCTTCAGGAAAGGTTGGGTCAGCTATAGCTTCGTAGTTGAGAAAATAAAGGACATGGACTATACTGGTACAGATGTATGAGGGAATTCTCCAAAAATTAATAATGTAAAAATACAAATGCTAACTCATGATTAGCCGAAGGCCAATGCCAACAAGCATTTGTATTCTTTCAACGTGGAACAATCACTTATATATAAGTGATTGTCCCACGTTGAAAGAATACAAATGCCAACATTCTTACAACGTAGAACACTTATATATATAAGTGATTGTTCTACGTTGTAAGAATACAAATGCCAACATTCTTACAACGTAGAACAATCACTTATATATATAAGTGTTCTACGTTGTAAGAATGTTGGCATGTTGGCATTTGTATTCTTTCAACGTGGAACAATCACTTATATATATAAGTGACTGTTCTACGTTGTAAGAATACAAATGCTTGTTGGCATTGACCTTCTGTTGATCATGTCTAGTTGGCCAACTTTTGTATTAATAATGTACTAAAATACATGTATATTATGTATTTATTTATTATCTTGTAACCTTGCCCCACTGAACTAAAATCCTAACTCATAATTGAGAAAATATAATATGAATTCAACAAAAGGCACAAGAAATCCTATATGTGGTGTAATAATTATTTAATTAGAGTTTCTCAATTTGTTATAAAAAATAATATCAGTTAGGTATGAAACTAGCAACTTTCTCTTAGAGCCCTCCATTTAATTAAGCGTATACTTTACATCCTTTTTTGACTTTGAACCTTGACTCGGTTAGAGGCAGCTCCAGTTAAATCTAAACTTATAATTAGTTAGACTAATAACTAGTTAGACTAATAACGTAACTATTTTTTTTAGAACATGTGCCCATAATTTTTTAAGTTGGACTGATAACATAACTATTTTTTGTACATAGATGGATTTGAATGATGAGGTACTTAAGACCATAATTTTTTCGGACTTTATGCGAAAACTAGCCTTGGTTCATGCTGCATGCCGTTATTTGTGTTACATTATCCATCAAAGGCAACGACTAAAAAGAAGGCGTGTTCCCCACATTCCTACACAGTCAACCATAGAAAGACAGAAAGTTCGTGATGAAATAATGTCTCGACTTAGGAATAGTGAAAAATGCTATGATGTTATACGCATGGGTCCACAAGCTTTTCAAGGTTTGTGTGACATTTTACGGAGAGATGGTGATCTTCAAGACACACAGCGCGCCACGGTTGAAGAGCAAGTTGGCAAGTTTCTTCACATGCTAGCACATAATCAAACGCATCGTACAATGTCCTTCTTTTTTTGTCGTTCCCGTGAGACCATTAGTCGCCATTTTCATAAGGTGTTAAGATCAATAATTATGTTAGAGGATCAATTCCTTCGACAACCTGACGGAACCCAAGTGCCACTTGAAATACTACAAAGTAGTAGGTTCAACCCATATTTTAAGGTAAATGTATCATGCATATAACTTATATTTGATAGTAGTTTAGTACAAATATATTTTAAGGTAAATGTTTTTGAGAGATAATGTTAATCTCAGGATTGTATTGGGGCACTTGATGGAACACATGTTCGTGTCAAAGTGTCTAATGAGGATGCACCAAGATATCGTGGTAGGAAAGGTTACACAACACAAAATGTGTTGGCGGCATGCTCATTTGATTTAAAATTCACATATGTATTACCGGGTTGGGAAGGAACTGCTTCAGATTCAAGAATAATAAAGAGTGCTTTAACTAGAAACGATAACTTGAAAATTCCACAAGGTAAATTTAATTCAAATACGTATTAGGGTGTATTCTTTATAATTAAAAAATTGTAGTATATAATTAATGGTTGTTATTGTTGATTAGGTAAATATTATCTTGTTGATGCGGGATACATGAATAGAAGTCGCCTGATTGCACCTTATAGGGGAGTGCGTTATCATTTAAAAGAGTACTCTATTTGTCCCCCTGAAAATGCTAAAGAATTGTTTAATTTGCGACATGCGTCATTGCGCACTGCTATTGAAAGAGCATTTGGTGTACTTAAAAAGAGATTTCCTATCATAGCAAGTACTACAGAGCCTAATTATTGTGTTGACACACAAAACGAAATCATTTTAGCATGTTGCATACTTCACAATTATTTAATGGGTGTCGATCCTGATGAAAGTATTATTGCTGAAGTTGATGAAGAGGTTTTGCATTCTCATCGTGAACGTGTGGCCCCTACTCCAAGAGAAGATGATGAGGATGCTAGGCAAGGAGATATTATAAGAGATTCTATAGCATCAGCCATGTGGCAAAATTATGTCCAAATGTGATAGATTTTAGGTTTATTGTTGTCATGTCGTTTAAGACTATGCTATGTTTCAATTACTTAGACCTAAATGTTATGCAAATTTCTCTTTTCATTTTGATATTGCTCTCTATCTTTTTATAATTAATATTAATATTTACACAATATTTTATATGTGTTTTTTGTTCTATTAATTATAGCATGGGTAAGATATCAAAGAAGAATGGTGGAGATCCAAGCAAAGAAGTACAATGGAGTAGTATTATGGATGATGCTTTAGTGGATGCTTTTTTACATCAGGTGATCATAGGTGGTAGAGTTAATGGAACTTTTACCTCAAAGGCATATGATGACATAGTGAAAGAGTTGGTTGAAAAATTTAACATGGAGATTAACAAGGATAAGGTGAAAAATCGACAGAAAACACTGAAGAAGAATTTTCATGAATGCTATGACATATTTAAAGATGGATTGAGTGGTTTTGGATGGAATGATTCTTTAAATATGTGGACAGCTGAACCAGAAGTTTGGGAGCCACTCATAGCGGTAAATTACCATTTTTTTTAGTTTAATTTTGTATTACATAATTATATCTGTTGTTTAACCATTTGTCTTGGTTTGTAACAGTCTAAACCTGCAGCCAAGAAGTGGATGACAACACCTATACCCAACTACTCTAAGATGGCACAACTTTGGGCTAAAGATAGAGCAAAAGGTGATCATGCTGAAACTGCAAAGGAGAAACGTGCTAGGTATGCTGCATCGACCACTATTGATGAGATTGATAATTTGATATCTCAAAATGAAGTTTCTTTGGAGAACTTTGAAGTGGAAGATGATCAGAGGTCACCAGAAATTAATGTTGCACGTTCTCGAGTGTCATCACAGGATGCAATGTCTTCTAAAAGCAAGAAAAGACGATTGGCAGAAGATGATGAACTCGGGAATGTAATTTCCCAGTCATTTGATAATGTATCAAAGGCAATTGATAGGGCGACTGAGGTTATGGCAAAGTGTTTTTCAAAGTCATATGGAGCAGAAGTTCACGCAGCTTTGGGCGTATTGGACTTAGATCCAATATCAAAGACTGAGGCCTACATATTTTTGATGGAAAATCCAACATATAAGGAGATGTTCTTTGGTTGCCCAGATCATGAGCGCAAATGTGTCTTATTGACACTGATGTCTAGGCCTAAAAATTAAAAAAAGTGAGGGATTTTTTTACCATCCTTAGTTTTGGAATGGATTATGTTGTTTTGTTTTGTTTTGTTTTGGCAAGACTCATTACCGGAGTTTTTTTTTTTTTTTTTTAAAGATATTTGTTTGCATTTTTAGACTATTTATTTTGTTGAGAATAAATATGTGATGCGTGAATTTCTTTACAACATAGAAATATATATAACTTGTTTTTTAGCTACAATAAAATTTTCTTTTTTCCTTAAACTAGAATTATTTTAGTTTTATATCAAGAAATTGATATGTTAATAGTTCTATCACCTCTGTTCTTAGCATGATGCAACCTATTCACCTTGAAAATCTATATTGTAATTCAATAATCTAACATAGACCCAATTGTGGCTAACTAGTTTCACATTCTCCACTAAATACTAAATATTTCAAAGCAATTATAAGTTGTCATTGATTATTTTTTATGTTCTTTAAAATGAGGGGTATAATAGTAATGTTATTATAAAATGATTCCATTCCATTCCTTCCAATGTCACTTCCAAACAGTGTTACTTACTTTCCATTCCATTCCATTCCTTTCCATTCCTTTATTTTATAACATCCAAACAAGATTTTTAAATTTCATTCCATTCCATTCCATTCCATTCTTTTCCCTACTAAATCCATTCCATTCCATTCTATTCCATTCCATTCCTTTAATGATCATTCCATTCCATTCCTTTATAAACTCCCAAGCGGAGCCTTAAGCTTATGTGTTGATAAGGTTTGTAAAAATATGGCTCCATATACCCAACATTGTTTTAAGAATCATATATAAATATATAGTGTGGGTTTCAGTTAGCTCAACTAGTAAAGTCTCTAATGGTTGTATAAGAGATTTGGGTTCAATCCCAGCTTATACCAAAAACTGATTGGTGTCTTGGTCTAATGATAAAAAGCTATTATCAAGAGCGGACGTCATACGTTGAAACTCTCCCAAAAAAAAAAAAAATATATATATATATATATATATAATGTCCGTTTGAATATCGCTTATTTTGCTGAAAATTGAAAACTAAAAACAATAAAAAAAAAATAATAAAAAAGTTATTGTTTACGCGTGGGCTACTGTTCATAAGCGTAAATGCACTATTCATGTCCCATGAACAGTGCAAGAGGCGCTAAAAAAAAAAAAAAAAACGTAGGAGAAATCATTTCTATCCAAACGTATACATAGTCGACACTCTCCCTCTTTTCTATTCTTTCTTATTTTTAATATTTTCCTTTTGTTTTGTCACCTTATAGCATGTGTGGCTTTGTAAGTATATTAAAATAATTAACATAATATTTTTCTAAATAAACCTCTAACGTCAAAGTTTCAAGAATTTTAAAATATAATTCCAATTTAATTATATTACCAAAAGTGAAAAAAAAAAATTATTTATTGTAATCAACGTGATGAAAAATAGTGTTCCATGGAACCGTGAAGCATCCATCTAGCCAAGAGAAACTCTTCCTCTTTTCTATTCTTTTTTATTTTTAATATTTTCCTTATTTATTTATTTATTTTGTCTCCTTATAGCATGTGAGGCTTTGTAAGTATATTAAAATAATTAACATAATATTTTTCTAAGTAAACCTCTAACGTCAAAGTTTCAAGAATTTTAAAATATAATTCCAATTTAAATTATATTACCAAAAGTGAAAAAAAAAAATTAAAATTATTTATTGTAATCAAGGTGATGAAAAATAGTGTTCCATGGAACCGTGAAGCATTCATCTAGCCAAGAGAAATAATGTTAGATGATTAAATCTAAACTAAAACCCAATAGATTTATTTAAGCTTATGTGTTCCAAAAAGGTTCATGATCATCCTTTTTTTCTCACAAATGATGGGTCCATTGTCATATTAGGCAGTACCAATATCATATTTGACCATACTTTTCTTACATTTGGTTGTTTTTTTTTTTTTTTTTTTTTTCACATTTGACAGTGCTATCCTCACATTGTGCAATATCGACATCACATGTGACTGTACTTTTGTCACATTTGGTGCTCCCCTTATTTCTTTATCACATTTGATGGTTCCATTGTCACATTAAAGTCTACCAGCATCATATTAAATCATACATTTCTCACACTCGATGGTACTTTTGTCACATTCGATGGTTCCTTTTTTTTTTCTCGCCAATTACTATAATACCCCCGAAACCTTTAAAATGATCGAAATATCCTTAGAATCTAAAAATTACAGAATCACCCTAAAACTCAAAAAAAAAAAAAATTACCAAAATTACTATAAAACCCAAAAAATGACCGAAATAACTATGAAACTTAAAAAATAGCCAAAATACCCTTAGAACAAAAAATAAAATCTACCAAATGACACTGAAACTTAAAAAAAAGACCAAAATTACCATAAAACCTAAAAAATGACTGAAATAACAATGAAACCTAAAAAACAAAAGACCAAAATACCCCTAGGACCAAAAAAAAAAAAGACCACATGACCTTGAAACTTAGAAATTGACTGAAATGACCTTGAAACCAAAAAAAATTACTAAAATGACCTCATAACCTAGGAAGTGACTAAAATACCCTTAGGACCTAAAAAATGACTTAAATATTTATAATCCACTTAATAATATAAAATTTATAAAGGAAAAAAAAAAGTGAAAAAAAAGTTTACCCAATACTTGATTTCTTGAAAGTAAAGTACCATACAAAAAGAAAAATAAAAGATAAAGATAAATCACTAAACAGTCCACACTTTAAATACTAATTACTATCTTAAATATTTATAATTCATTTAATAATATCAAAATTACAAAACAAAAAAAAAAAAAAAAAAATTTACCCCGTACTTGATTTCTTAAAAGTAAAGTACCATATAAGAAGAAAAAGAAAAAGAAATATAAAGATAAATCAACTAGTTCACACTCTAAATACTAATTACTATCTTAAATATTTATAATCCACTTAATAATATAAAATTTACAAAAAAAAAATGAAAAAAAATTTACCCAGTACTTGATTTCTTGAAAATAAAGTACCACACAAAAAGAAAAAGAAAAAGAAAAGATAAATCACTTCACAGTCCAAATCTAAATACTTATTACTATTTTAAATATTTATAATCCACTTAATAATATAAAATTTACAAAAAAAAAAAGTGAAAAAAAATTACCTAATACTTAATTTCTTGAAAGTAAAATCTCATACAAAAAGAAAAAGAAAAAGAAAAGATAAATCATTCCATAGTTCACACTCTAAATATTAATTGTTATCTTAGATATTTATAATCTACTTAATAATATAAAATTTACAAAATAAAAAAGAAAGTGAAAGAAAAAATTTACCTAGTACTTGATTTCTTACAAGTAAAGTACCATACAAACAAAAAAGAAAAGAAAAGAAAAGATAAAGATAAAGATAAATCACTACACAGTTCACATTCTAAATGCTAATTACTATCTCAAATATTTATAATTCACATAATAATATAAAATTTACAAAAGAAAAAAAAAAGTGGAAAAAAAAATTCACCCAGTACTATATTTTTTCAAAGTAAAGTACCATACAAACAGAAAAAAAAAAAATAAATAAATATAAATCACTATACAGTCCACACTTTAAATACTATGTACTATATCAAATATTTATAATCCACATAATAATATAAAATTTACAAAAGAAAAAAAAATACCCAAAACTTGATTTTTTGAAAGTAAAGTACTACCAAATAACCATTGATTCAAGAAAAAAAATAAATAAATAAAGAGAGGAGGACAGTGTTTTTTTTTTTTTTTCTTTTTTAAGGTGAGTGGGTGGTGGATAATTATAATATGGTCCCACTTAAATTTAGATAGATTGAGCAAAATTGGATTCCAATTTCATATTTGAATTGAACAATTGGAAGGATAATTATTGTATGATCTCCACATAAATCTAGACACATAGCACAAAATTAAAATTCTAATTTGAAATTCTAATTTGAGTTTCTCTCAATTTTACCTATTATTATATATATAGATATATAGATTATCAATTGATTTAGTTGAGAACAAATTTTTCCTCCAATTCGAAGAAATTTTTTTCTTAAAATGAGTACAAGGCAATTCACAAATCCATATCACACGATCTCATTTATTAATGATAGGGCTATTAAATTGGTCATATTAACTATATTTGTTAGTGATTGAAATTTGAAAGTCATCAATCGTGTTATTGACCAGATAGTTTTGTAAATTGCTGCCTGGGCAAGGCTTAAAAGACCGACAAGCATTGTGAGCTGAAATTGAGAGGAGCCCAACTATGCCTTGATGAGCCCAACTGGTCTACAGCCATTTTCTAAGCTTTGATGCTTCTAGCCTGTACTCTTATAGGCTTCCTGCCTATAGTACTATGCCTGTATTGGCTAGTTAGTTTCTTAATGCAATTTTCCTTTTAACAAAAAATGAAATAAATGAGCCCAACTAATTCGTTGATTTGGTGAACCCATTACTAGGAACAAGCATTAACGTGTGGGCCTGTTGGGTTGCTCGTTGAATCTAGTTGCGTGGAACTTAATAGTGTTATTTATTTATTTATCGTGCCTAACGAATGTTTTACCACCATTAGCAATGGAGTGTTTGATCCAAAAATTTACTCCAACTGGATTAGCAATTTTGAGGAATTTTAGCACTCCAAGAGCTTCAACTGAATCGCTATTCTCCCTTTCTATTTTATAAGGATGGTGTTTGAGATTATATGATTGAATATTCAATTTGTTAGTATTTATATCATTGTTTATACATTTTACTAGTGTTAGATTGATAATTAAATGTAGATCCAAGTAAGAGTGTTCATTTAACCAACCAACCTGACGCTTCATGTTGGGTTTTTCATGGATTGATGGGATTTATTTTAGGTTGGATATGTGTGGGCCTTTTTTTTTTTTTTTTTTTTTTTTTTTTTTTTTTTTTTTTTTTTTCAGATTTATAATTACAGGTAAATCCAAACATAGTTAGTAAAATACGGTACGCATTTAATACAATAAATATACGGACAGGTATAATTAGGCATTTTTCATGAAATTATGTTTCAAAAATTTGTCATAAAAATACAGTAATGGTGAAAAAAATGGTACATGTATAGTACGAGTATTATATATTTATTTTTGTAAAAAATTGTAGCAAAAATACGGAAACATTTATCATATATATTTTTTTATATAAATAAAATAATCTTTGCATCATGACCATTTAACTCTTGTTAAGTATGTCCAAGAGCCTTATAACTCAATTAGTTGACATATTTTGATTTTTTTTTTTTTTGGTCTAAAAAAGAGTTCATAATTTTTAAAAAAAAAAAAAAATTAGAAAGGATAATGCCAGAGTTTCAAACTATATTACAACATTTTTTACAAACTTATGATATAGTGAGTGTTTATTAGTATATGAAAACGTGATGTTAGTGGTGTGAATAGATGAAAATGAATAATGCTAGAGATACAAACTCTCTCTCTCTCTCTCTCTCTATATATATATATATATATATATAATTAGAAACCATTACATATTTTAGAAATTCAAGGCTTAAAAATTGTGTAAGTTGTAACCCTAATATTAGGTATAATTTGAACTCTTATATGTGTGTAATTGAATATTGTTTTTAAATATACACGTACATATGCATGAGGTTATATATTAGTTTTTTGTATAATTATCTATGATTTAAACCATCTTAAGACTAAAAGAAAATTCAATTAAATTCCAAATTAGATTTCAAAAGTTAGACAATGTCTGGTTAGTGTAATTTTAAGATAATTGCTTTAGTACTCTACCAAATTGATTTGTCCATGAGCCTAAGGTAGCTCTTATTAGATCGGCAACCGCCAACGTTGGTTGTCAATTAGAGGTTGAGGCGGAGGCTTTGGGGGAGGAGATAAATCTAATGTGTAGATTTTTTTTTTTTTTAGCTGCTTTTTAGAAACCATTATTTTAGTGATTTTGTTAGTAAATCAACGACATGACATAATCTGAATTTATTATAAAAGAAATGTTAAAATTAAAGTGACTTTATACGGTAAAGTTTTCCTAGAACTATAGAAGATCTTATCTATAGAAGACCACCTCATCATCATTGTTTGCACACTTTAATTTGCACAAAACAATAATACTACAAAAATATTACTTCAAAACATGAAAAATAAATAAATTAACCCATACCACACACGTCCATTTGTATCTTTACCCCACCCCCCCCCCCCCCCCCCAAAAAAAAAAAAAAAAAAAAACTATGGCATATGATGGCTCATGGTTTTGCCTTGGCAAAGCAGATAACGAGTTTGATTTAAAGCTTTAGGATATAAATCGATTACTTATCATTTTCTTTTGTAAGAAAACAAATTATCTCCATTTATTATGTCTAAATTTATAAAGTAGGCACATTTAATTTGTACACATGATGTTTTTACATTTTACAAGATTGTTGTCAAGCATAGAGTTCCATAGTATCATATTCCTTATACAAATATTAACAACAGCAAATTATTATTATTATTATTATTATTATTATTATTATAATTTACAAAATCCAAACAAATATTAATAATTCTTCAAATTTTTTCCTTTATCACTACTATTTCCATGCAAAAATTTTAGTTGTAGTGTTTATTATGTACAAGAATAAAATAAATTAATCAAATAATTTGTGAACAAACTAGAACTTAACTTGTGTTGAAAATAAAATTAAATAAACAATATTGAATTTTTAATACTTGAGACAACACTAAAATCTAGAGGAAAGTCTCAAATGACCAAACACCCTCCCGTTGTTCTTTGTCAAAAGACAAGAGGAAACTCGAGGTCAAAAGAAAGAGAAAACAGTGCACTGTTCTTTGTCAAGGGAGGAGAGGAGACTAAGGTCAATAAAAAGAGAAAATAGTGCATTATTCTTTGTCAAGGGAGAAGAGGAGACTGAGGTCAATAAAAAGAGAAAACAATGCACTGTTCTTTGTCAAGGGATGAGAGGAGAGAAAATAGTGCATTGTTCTTTGTCAAGGGATGAGAGGAGACTAAGGTCAATAAAAAAGAGAAAACAGTGCACTGTTCTTTGTCAAGGGACGTGCACTTGTCTTTGTCAAGGGACGAGAGGAGATTGAGGTCAATAAAAAGAGAAAACAGTGCATTGTTCTTTGTCAAGGGATGAGAGGAGACAAGTCAATAAATAAATAAATAAAAACAGTGGATTGTTCTTTGTCAAGGGACGAGAGAAGACTAAGGTCAATAAAAGGAGAAAAAAGTAAAAATAAATTAAATATTTAAAAGTTGAGCATTATATCCTTTTGAGGTTTAGCACCAAGAAGCAAAGATTGGTTGCCAACAATTAATGTAGAATCAATTAATCTGCATAAAACAATTCTATAGCCTCCAATTTTATGCTAGTAAGTAGAGGAGACCCATGAGAACAAAATTTTGGCATCCCATTTTTTCAGTTTCAAGCTTGCTAGATTCAAAAATTCTACATCAAAAATTTTTACTCAAAACTACACTATTGGTATTGAAGTTTACCGTGTGAGTGCAATTGATTATTCAAGTTATAAGTAATCACTGTTGGTCTCTTAAATTTAAAAAATGAGGGCTGTTTATAGTCCTTTTGTTAATTGTCATTATTGCTATTGTTTATGTGTTTTACAACTAAGTGTTTCACAAAACTGATGCAAAAGAGAAAAAATGGGTCATATGTCTCATTTCTCTTCCCCATTGTATATCTGTTTCTTAATTAATAAAGTCTACTATCGTTTTCTGTCAAAAGTGTTTCTTAATTAATCGCTGTTGGTCTCTTAAAACACCAAAACTCAAAATTCTCAAATGTAAGCCCATTGTTCATCTCCATTCTATCTTCTTCACATCACCATGAATCATCCATTCTACCAAGAGTTCCATTTGCTTTATTTGAGATTTTATTGATTAGGTCTTTTTTTTTTTTTTTTTGGCCTTGTTTTTTGTTTTGAGATTGAAGAGGGTAAGAGTGAGTTTATTGATAAAGTTGATTTTTTTTTCTAGGTTTTTATTGCGTTGGACACCAAAGCAAGATTGGGTCTTTCTTTATCTTTTTTGGGTGCTTTTAAACTTTCATCTAATGAATATGGGTTTAGTATTTGAACTTTCAAACACCATTTTTGGTTTTCTGTTTTAGTCTTTAACTATAATTGAATCCCCTCTCTATTTTTCTTTTTCGATTTTTGTTGAAGCAATTGTATCTAAAACAATTGTACTCCTTTAGTACAAATTGGATCTAAATTTGCATGTATATACCTATATAGAGCTCTATCTCATTCTTCTTCCCATATGGCTTCATCATATCTTGTGAACACTTAGATTTGGATTTTAGAAGAAGATTAAGGTTAAATTTAAATTATAATTCCAGTGAAAGTGAAATTAAAAGGGAGAATTAGAATAGACTTAGATTTGAGAAGATATTTTGAAATTGAAACAATGGCATTCACTATTGACTCAAAAGGGACTTTGGTATTATGAAGATAAACCAGCCAGATTAAAGTTTGATTTTGGGTATTGCCAACAAATGGCAGAGGAAGAATTGCAAGAGAGATAAGGGGAGACTAATCTAGTTTTTATTTTTAGGTTTTTAACAGATTGATGAATTAATTAATTAATACATGTGTACGTGTAAATCTATTTTAAAGTTAATTACATTCCATAATACATGTAAAATCTATTTTTCTTCTTTTTAATAAAAAGAAATGTCACATCGATTAAAAAAAAAGATGCCACATTATTGTTCCCGTTAGCTATATAGGCAATAACAATAACAATAGTTAGCAAAAGGACTAATAATGCTAATTTTTTAAATTTGAGAGACCAGTAGTACTCACATAAAACTTTAGAGACGAATTGTACTTATAGAGTAAACTTTAAGAACCAATAGTGTTGTTTTAATTTACATTGGTTAATTTGGTTAGTGTAATGACCCATAAGGTCATACTTTTCACAAGTCTTCCACAATTCACGCTCTCTAATAAGAGACCCCAAGGCCTATAATTTTCCGAGGCTTTGGCCAATGACTTGAAGAAACATCTGCAGGTTGGAGACTTCTAATCACTTTGCAGCATATAAATATCCATTTATGCCATCTTAATTCTCGTCTCATTCTATTGTTTAAATTAATGTTTTAGGTATCATGCAATTAAAAGATCAATGATTAAAGTATGCTAATGAGATATCAAAGTTCAAACAATTAATTCTTCAGAAAAGGAGGAAGAAAATCTAAACCACTGATGCTCATTCTAAAAGGAAAAAGTCATCATAAAAAAAACAATACAAAGGATATTTGACTGGTAAAGATCTTGAACAAATAATTATATCCTTACATTCATGGAACATTAACCATGATAAGAAATATTTAATAGCATTATAGCACCTTCGTGGATACTCATATCATTCAAGGACTCATGTTGAAATTGTCATACTTTCTAATCTGCTTTTTGGAATACATCTAAGACATAAATGGAATCTTTGTGGAGTCAAAAATCCTATCCATAAACCATGATATTATAATTCATAATCTGGTACTGGTCTAGCTATAATGATGGAATAAATCTTGTGATTCATATGTTAATGCGTATCTTTTTCTTCTTTCTTCTCATTCTTGGTCAATTCTTAGATACATATGAAAAAAATGTATCTTATATAAGTAAAATTTCAAATGGACTGGAATTCTTTTCTCTTAAATATTTGTTGAGAGGATATGGGACAAGCATTTTCCCAATTGCTTATTTGATCTTGCAACTTTCAAGCCCATTGTATTGACCAGTGACTATTCGGTTTTGCGTTTACTGAATCCACCACAATCTACAGTCTACACCCAACTCACAAGTTAAAACAAGGGGGAAATCATAGAAACAATTAATGTTGACAAGGATTATGATGAAAAGCAGTGTTCCAAGGGACTCAAGCACCCAACATTAAATAACAATTAAAAAACAATAAAAACTAATTTATGAGATGTTTCTCTCAAAACACATGAATCTCATATGTGCAGGTTTCACATACTATGAGAGGATGATTTATGAGATCGATATCCTCCCACCATAGTAGGAAAATAGATTAGATGATTAAATGAAAATGCAAAACCAAAGGTATTTTCTTAAGCATATGTGTTGTTAAGGTTTGCAAAAATATGGCTCCATATACCCAGAGTTGTTTTAAGAATCATATATATAATATATATATATAGTTGGTACTCTCCCTCCTTTATTTTCTTTTTTTATTTTTAATATTTTCCTTTTGTTTTGTCCCTTATAGCATGTGAGGCTTTGTAAGTACATTCAAATAATTAAAGTAATATTTTTCTAAATAAACCTCTAACATAAAAGTTTCAAGAATTTTGAAAATATAATTCCAATTTAAATTATGTTACCAAAAGTGCAAAAAAATTAAAAATTTTATTATTTATTTAGGTTATTTTAATAACCCATTATACTTTTTAGGTTGTGATAAAACTTGGTCTTACATAATTTCATTTCTCTATGTAACATAAAGTAAATTTTCATTTTTACCATGTATTTTATTGTTCATTTTCAATTATATTGTTGATTTTGTTTTATATTTTACATACACTATTTTATTAATCTGCACATTATACAACAATAGTACTAATTTGTAATCATCATGATGAAAAATAGTGTTCCATCGTGATGAATAATACTTAACTTGTGTTCAAAATAAAATTAAATAAACAATTTTGAATTGTTAATAAAGCTAGAGGAAAGTCTCAAATGACCAAACACCCTCCCCTTGTTCTTTGTCAAAAGACAAGAGGAAACTTGAGGTCAATAAAAAGAGAAAACAGTGCACTGTTTTTTATCAAGGGATGAGAGGAGACGGAGGTCAATAAAAAGAGAAATCAGTGCACTGTTCTTTGTCAAATGATGAGAGAAGACTGGGATCAATAAAAGGAGAAAACAGTAAAAATAAATTAAATAATTAACAGTCGAGCATGATATCCTTTTGAGGTTTAGCACCAAGAAGCAAAGATTGGTTGCCAACAACTAATCTAGAATCAATTAATCCGCATAAAACAATTCTATAGAATCCAATTTTATGTTGGTAAGTAGAGGAGACCTATGAGAGCAAAATTTTCATGTCTTTGGCACCTGATTTTCTTAGTTTCAAGCTAGCTGGAATCAATAATTGTGCATTAAAAAATTTTAGGCGAAACTACATTATTGATACCTAAAGTTTACCTATGAGTGCAATTATTCTTTTAAGTTTTAAATAAGCACTATTGATCCCTCAATTTTAAAAATGAGGGTTGCTAGTCCTTTTGTTAACTACTGTTAGTGTTATTGCTTATGTGGCTAATGGAATAATAATGACGTGTCATATTTTTATTACAAATATTTTACAAAATTGTCGTGGCATGATGAAAAAAAAAATTATAGGTCGGATTTTTGTATAAATAGGATTTGAATTTGGATGTATATATATGCCTATATGGAGATCTTGCACTGTTTTCCCATATGGTTTCATCATGCCTTGTGAACACTTAGATTTGGATTTGAGAAAGAATATTAAGGCTAGATTTAGATTAGAAACCCAGTGAAAATGAAATTAAAGGGGAGACTTAGGTTAGATTCAGATTTGAAAAGAAGATATTTTGAAATTGAAACAATTGTATTCACTATTGACTCAAAAGGGACTCTGGTATTGTGCAGATAAACCAACCGGATTAAATTTTGGTTTTAGGTATTGCCAATAGATGGTAGAGGAAGAAGGCGAGAGAGATAAGGCGAGACTTATCGAGTTTTAATTTTTAGGTTTTTAACAGAGTGATGAATCAATGAATGAATTAATTAAAACATGTGAGCCAAAATTAGGTGAGCCAAAATTCATTGTTCCACTCATAGTCTTCTTGGGCTGGTTTTTGTTTTTGTTTTTATTTTTTTAAATGCACAATTTTAAGTGGTGATCATAGTTTAAAACCAGTAACAATTTACCACTTCAGATTTATTGTAAAAATGTTATAGACACAAATAATAAAATATCAGACCAAGACCTATCATAGTTGGAAATAAAAGGTATTGTGAAAAGTTATAACATTTTGTTGTGTTCCTAAACTTCTTTTTTGGTTTAGTCAAAATTTGGTGAGCCAAAATTTACTATTTAAAGCACAATTTTCTTCACTTGGCATTTTGTTTTGTTTTTTTTTTTTTTTTTTTTTTAATGCATAATTTAAAGTCGTTGGCTCAGCTTAAAACCAATAACAATTTGCATCCTAAGATTTGTTATGAAAATGTTGTAAACATAACATTACTCTAAAATAAAATAATAAAATATCATACCAGGGCCCTCCATAGCTAAAAATAAACATAATATGAAAATATTATGACATTTTGTTGTGTTCCTAGACTTTTTTTTTTTGGTAATGTCTTAATTTGTTGAGCCAAAATTCACTTTTTTAAGCACAATTTTCTATATATGAGCATATACGCCTGCTATTACTGTTTTAGTTAAACTTTAATGAAAGAGAGATGCTATGTCTACAATAATTTTACAACAAATCACAGGTGGTTAGTTGTTATTGGTTTAAATTTGAAACTAACGCTAAGATTACTTTTTTGCCCCAACAATAACAACCAGTAACAACTTGCCACTTAGGATTTGTTGTAAAAATGTTGTAGACATATCATTTCTCTTAATGAAATCTTATGAGTCCTAGAAAATTTTGCTGTGCAATTAATGTCTTAAATGTCCCAAAAATTTATTCATATATTTTGAGTTTTATGTGGTGGTAATACTTGGAAAATAAGAATGCTGATGTATGGTCTCTATTTGCTACCTAGAGAACAATAATTTACTAGAGGTTTAAATCTTCTAGATTTATAAGTTTATCTAATGAAAACTTCAATGACATGTCCTTTTTTTCCTTGCTTAAAAGGGTGTTCATTACAATTTTTTTTTTTTTTTGAGAAATAATTACAACATGTTGCTAACCCCGCAGCTCGAATCCTTTTCTCCCTAGACCCTCAAGCACTTTGTGCATGGGGAGGTGTCAATTTAGCTACAAGGCTTTTGACAAATTAAAAGGGTGTTCATTACAAATTAAATAAGTTAAACATCCTAATTACACTTATAAAATAAGATGATAAATTAGGAAATATGAATAACAAAATATTCATTGTAAATGGTTGTAGGGATTTAATTTGATGAAAAGTTTCAATTATAGCATATATCATTCATTATGAAATTTTAAATATTGTGGCAATGTCTTATCAAAACTTAATTATTTATTATTGGAAGATGATGACATTCATTATCATTCTTAGTAGAATTTTTTCGTGAGTAGATATCACTTTTAGTAAAATAGGATATCTAAGAAATTATTATATTAAACATATATTCATATGGTAAATAACAATACTAAATTTAAGTACATGATTTCATACTTCTTCCAAAAAAAATATTATCTTATTTTTCTTGCTTAAGGTGTAGCACGTGCCTTGCACTACAACCCAAACTAGTATTATTAAAAGTGCAAAAAAAAATATATTAAAATTTTTATTATTTATTTAGATTATTTTAATAATCCATTATACTTTTTAGGTTGTGATAAAACTCAGTCTTACAGAATTTCATTTCTCTGTGTAACATAAAGTAATTTTTCATTTTTACCGTGTATTTTATCGTTCATTTTCAATTTTATATATATATATATATATATTTTTTTTTTTTTTTTTGCATACAATATTTTATTAATCTGCACATTTTACAAAAATAATACTAATTTGTAATCATCGTGATGAAAATATTGTTCCATGGGACCGTGACGCATCCATCTAGCAAGGAGAAATAATGTTAGATGATTAAATCAAAATGAAAACCCAATGGATTTATTTAAACTTGTTCAAAAAAGGTTCACGGTGAATATTTTAGAGAGAATGTGACATAAAATTCAATTAACCATCAAATGGAGTGGATTTTTTTTTTCCTATTGTATTCTGTGCATCATTACATGCATGATAAAACATTTTTACATGAAAAGCAAAAGTCTTGGTTTTTCGTTTTGGGGGGCCAAACCGCCATACCAATCCTTGGATTAAAATTTAAATCGAAATAGAGAAATTAAAATATTGTTACTACAAGCTTGTAGCCCACAATATATGATTTGGTTCCTCTCATTATCTCTCCCTAGCCTCAACTCAACCAACATTTTTAGTTCAAACACAACCAACCCCTCTTCCTTCGCATACTTTCCTCCCTCTCATTCCACTTTTGTAGCATAGCTGTAATGCCTCTAAATCCATGGAACACCCTCTTCTCCTTCCTAACAATCATCCTTCCCCTCCTGAATCCCTTTGTAGCTTTCGCTGTTAATCCACAAGGCGAAGCTCTTCTTTCATGGAAGCAAAGCCTGAATGGACCCGCTGAGGCCTTGTCTAATTGGAACCCAACAGATGAAGCTCCATGTGGGTGGCTTGGAATCACTTGCAACATCAACAAGGAGGTCGTGGAATTGGAATTAAGGCACTTGAGTTTATATGGTACAGTTCCAACTAATCTCTCTTCCTTGGTTTCATTAACCAAGGTTGTACTTTCTAGTACAAACCTCACGGGTTCAGTCCCAAGAGAGATTGCTATACTACATGAACTGAATTACTTGGACTTGAGTGACAATGCGTTAACCGGTGTAATCCCATCTGAGATCTGCAACTTGCTTGAGCTCCAAGAAATCCACCTCAACTCGAACCAGCTAGAGGGCTCGATTCCAGTTCAAATCGGCAACCTCACAAGCTTGAAATGGCTGACTCTTTATGACAACCAGCTCAATGGTGAGGTACCTAGTTCAATAGGCAAATTGAAGAATCTCCAGTTGATAAGAGCCGGTGGGAACAAGAATCTCGGAGGCCTTATACCTCGAGAAATCGGGAATTGTACTGAGTTGACCATGTTAGGCCTAGCCTACACAAGCGTCTCGGGTTTCCTTCCTCCGAGTCTTGGTCTCCTCAAGAAGCTTGAAACCATGAACATGTACTCATCCCTCCTCTCCGGCCAAATTCCACCTGAACTTGTCAACTGTAGCGCCCTCCAAAACATTCATCTCTATCAAAACTCGCTCACCGGTTCAATACCGAAAAGTCTTGGAAGCTTAAAAAATCTCCGAACTCTTTATCTCTGGCAGAACAGCTTGGTGGGTATGATACCATCCGAAATCGGAAACCTTACGAAACTTCAACAGCTTTCCTTGTTTAAAAACAAGTTAGTGGGACCCATTCCATCCTCAATTTCCAAATGTCGGAATTTAAAAATTCTTGAATTGGATTCTAATGGTTTGACTGGGATTATTCCCCAAGGAATCTTTCAGTTCAAGAAACTGAAAATAATCTATCTTTCCTCCAACAATTTATCTGGTGAAATACCGGAAAATATCGGAAACTGTTCGTCTCTAATTTGGTTCGAAGTTGGAGATAACAAGCTTACAGGGCCAATACCGAGAGAGATTGGGAACTTGGAAAATCTAGATATCTTGGGTCTCAGTTTGAATCGAATTTCGGGAAATGTACCTGCCGAGATCTTTGGCTGCCGAAACTTGGAGTATCTCAATTTGCATTCTAATTTGATCACCGGAAACTTGCCCGGTAAGTTAAGCCGCCTTCTTTTGTTGCAGTTTGTTGATTTTTCCAATAATTTTATTGAAGGTACTTGGCCACTTCATGAACTTCCACGGCACATTGTTTTCTTTTCAATCTCAAGAAACAATTTAAGTGGAGAGATCCATTCCTCGATTTGCAATCTCAATTTTGTTAACTACCTTGATTTCTCTCATAATCATTTTAGTATGATTCCTCCATGTTTGGGAAATATGAGTGATCTCATAAATTTGGAACTGCAAAATAACAATCTTCATGGCACCATCCCAAAATTTGTAAAGTGCAGTAAATTGAGAAGTCTTAAACTGGCCAACAATCAATTAGAAGGGTCATTGCCATGTTCATTGGTCAATTGCAAGAAATTAGAACTTTTAGATGTTGCTAACAACAGGCTTAACGACACATTCCCTCATTGGTTGGTAAATCTTCCAGAGTTGCGGGTTCTCTTATTGCGATCAAACAACTTTCATGGTTCCATAGGCAATTACAAGACTAAATTCTCATTCCCTAATTTGAGAATTATAGACCTCTCTCACAATATGTTCAATGGTCATTTGCCATCAAACATTTTCAAGTATTTATCAGCCATGATGAATGGGAACATGGATAATGATGGATTGCATTATATGGGTGATAATTATCATTATTATTTTGAAAGAGATATGGATGATGATAATTATTCTCATAATGATTCTATTACCATTGATGTTACAATTGATATTAAAGGGAATTATATTGACATGGTGAAAATACTAACTCCATTGAAAACTATTGATTTTTCCAACAATAGTTTCAAAGGAGAAATTCCAAAGATAATTAGAAAGCTTGGATCACTAAAAGGGCTAAATCTTTCACACAATAATCTTATGGGTCATATACCTATATTATTCGGAAATTTAACTAATCTTGAATGGTTAGATCTCTCCTCAAACAAGCTCATAGGCAACATCCCTATACAATTGACAAATCTTACATCATTGGCAATTTTAAATCTCTCAAAAAACCATCTTGTGGGATTGATACCTCAAGGTAAACAATTCAATACGTTTACAAATGCTTCTTACAATGGAAACTTGGGTTTATGTGGATTTCCATTAACAAAAACTTGTGGCAATGATGAGGGACAACAACCACCACCATCACCAACCATCCAAGAAGATGATTTTGGGTTTGCAAATGGATTTCATTGGAAAGTTGTATTGTTGGGATACGGATGTGGTTTCATGTTCGGATTAGGTATGGGATGTCTTGTGTTCTCAAGTGAAAAATCAAAATATCTCTTGACTATTATTTATGGAGAACAACGCAACAAGGTGTGAAGATCCAAGAAGAATGCTCATGGAAGAATTAATTGAAGCAGAATTTTGAAGATACAAATAATGATTTCAGGTATTTATTTATGCACTATTATGTTAGAAAATACATTTTTTTTTTATTGAGTCGTATTAGAAAATACTTTATTTCATAATTTTGGTTCTTAAAAAAATGTCCTTTTAAATTGTGAAGATGATTTTTTATTTTTAATTTATTTTCTACCAGTCAAAAATACATGTTTTTGTGTCAATGTTGAGGCTATTACCGTATTTTATTTTGTTTGTTATTATTATTATTTTAAGGGGCAACTCCTCTACCTTGCTAGTTGAAGTGCCAAATAATCGGGGACATATTCTAAAACTAAACTTAAAAAAAAAAAAAAAAAAAAAATTATTATTACATCCTTGTGATTATTACCTACATTTTGCAGAACAAAGAAGATGTTGTTGGTTGGATCGCTTGAAGAGTGGAGTTAATTTTACTAGTACAAAGTAAGATGTTTTAATTATGCACGTTTTAATTCAATTATGTTTCTCCTAGAGTTTTTTTTTTTTTTTTTTTCCCCACCAAATGTGTTGAAATAAAACTTTATTTTGATATATCCAAGTTGTTATGCATTTTGTTTCTACTTTTATTTTTTCTCTTTGTTTGGTTGGTAGATTATTTGTTGTTATTTTGAATTATTTGTTTGACCCTCATGGGTTACTCGGGTGATGAGCTCATTGATCTAGGGTATGCAATAAATTTGGAGGTCCCACTCTTAATCTATCACATTATCTATTAATGTGGTTTTTGGGGTATTTCATAAAAAAAAAAAAAAAAAATAGTGGAATAATCTGGTCAAATATTAAGACAACACTTCCTTATATCAAACAAACAAACAAATATTTCTAGCTGGACTGCTGTAGCATCATTTAGTTTTGTACTTTAATTCCTACTTAAAATGATCATCAACTAAAGAATTAAAAAGAATAATAATTTTATTTGCACTAGCTAATTTCGCTAGAAATATTCAATGCAGACGAGTGAAACTTAATTTAAGTCCTTATGATAGTTGTTGAGTTTTCTCTTCTTTGTATACCACCTAATTCTTCAAACAGAATAGTTTGTTATGATTAAATACATTTTATATATTTAAAAGTATATATATCTTTGGGACCTGGTGTAAAGCACATTTTCCAGGGGAGAAACAATATAGAAAAGGCACCTAGTGCTTTAAGGAATAAGGACACTTATATGGTTAAAACACACTTTGTTTAATCTGTCATTCGTAGGGAAATTAGAGCAATTGTATTATTAAGGTCTATCAAATGTGTACAAGTTGCTTATTTCTTGACTGAGGTAAATTATTATGTGGATTTTCAAGGGCAACTCATACAACCTAGCAAGATTCAATTTGGCCTTCTTTTTTCCCTACTTTTTTTAAGGGGTGTTCTCTATTGATATTAATCTATGAAAGGATTACAAAGTAAGCAACACACTTCAACAAAACACAAATAAATAATTTACCCCAAGATATGATGAAACTGCAAAGACCAGTAGTCTCACATATTTCTTTAAGAAATCCACCAAAACTTTTAAATATATTTTTCTTTTTAATTCAACATCTATTTTTTTTTTCTTTGGGTACTAATTCACTATCAAACTATCTAAAGACAAACACTTTGCGACAATTTGTACACATGTCAATTTGTAATTAGATTAATTTGAGTGCTTTAAATGATGGACCCATAATTGATACTAAACAAGCTATGATAAAGTGTATGCCAAAATACATCCCTTAAAAAAACTCAGACTAACCGACATGACGTCACCCAAGCATTTGTCAACCAATGGCTTACAACAAAATTAGGGCGATTAGTATATAACAAAAGCCTCCCTACTATTAATTATTGTTTTAGTTAGAATATTAGCATATAATATATATATATATATATATAATAGTTTCTTTCCCGATGAGCATGTTGGGGATGGACTTCTTAGAAATGTTGGATTAGTAGAAGCTTGTAGTAAAAAGTCCGAGTGTTGCAAGGATGACAATTAAAACGCCAATTAGCTCCTCTTCCTAGCTTTTCTGCAAAAACTAATTTGAAGTATACATGTGAATGACCAAATGATTTGCCATAAAATAGGTTAAACAATTTGGAAGAAAATTGTTTGGTTTCATCTATAGCCTATACAATGAGAAGCAATTCTCTCAATTTTCTTTCTATATGTGGGAAACTAGAATGCATTCCATATTCTTATGCAAAAATTAATTGATTTTGTGAAAGACGACAAAATTTTCCTCCAATTCGAAGGAATTTCTCTCAAAACAACTACATGAAATTCACAAATCCATATCACATTATCTCATTTTTAATGATACAGCTATTAAATTGGTCATATTAACTATCAGTTAGTGATTGAAAGTCATGAATCATGTGATTGATAAGATAGTTTTGTAAATTAATAAATAACAATTTAGAGGAAATTCAAACTCTAGAGTGGTTCTACACTTTTACTACTACATTCTATTCCATAACTTTTTGCCACAATTCTATCGTAGCAAACTATGAATAGTTATATATTATCTACACATGGATTCATTATATATTTTTTTCAGTATTCACAATCTACCGTATTACAATTGTGACAAAAAAAAAAGTAGTGTAAATGCTGGATTTTTTCATCAAACCTGTTCTAAGAAACTCTTGGACCTGCAGCAAAAGCTGCAAAACCAAGCTGAGTGGCCTAAGTTGGGCAATGAGCTGCCTGGGCAAGACTTAAAAGAACGACAAGCATTGTGAGCAGATTTTGAGATGGGTCCAACTGAGCTAAGCATTTGCTTAGCTTTGATGCTTTGACCTGTACTTTTATATAGGCTTTCTGCCTCTAGTACTATGCCTGTTTCGGAAAGCTAGTTTCTTAATTCCATTTCCTTTTAACCAGAAATAAGAGATGAGCCCAATTAGTTCAATGATTTGGTGAGCGCGTTACTCAGAACAAGCATTAAAGGAGTGGGCAGTGGGCCTATTGGGTTGCTCGTTGAAGATACTTGTGTGGATCCACACTTCTTGTTTTTTACCCTTTTCTTATTGGGTTAGATCACGTTAATCCACACTTCTTACACCGCACGGGTTTTGACGAAATCAGATTCTACTGGTAAAAAAAAAAAAAAAAAAAAAAAAACTAGCCTCGTCTCACACTCTTCACCCGTAGTGTGTGACGAGATTTTTTTTTTTTTTTTAGCAAAAAAAATAACTGTGTTTTTATTTTATATATATAATTTTTATTTTGAGAATTTAGTTTATAAGTGGATAAAACAATTTGAAAATTAACAAAATAGAAGTCCTATTTTTTAGGTAATGTTTTAGTAAGAGTTAGATTTACATTTTTTCTAAATTATTCTTTAGTTTTGTCTCTACTTAAACATGAAAGTATAGAAGCATTTTTGAACTAAAAAATGAGAAATCTAAACAGAAAAAGTCTCTTAAATAGTAGTATAGATAAATAATCTCTTATTTAACTTAACGGGTAAAATTTCTAATACATCTATAAGTGTAAAATACTATTTTATGTATTAAAGAAAAATCTAAGATTCCAATTTATTTCTATAGAAAACACAGGATGAACCCACCATAACCCCATTTAACCAACCAATCTCTAGTAAATCTCCCAAATTTTGAGAGCAACCATTGTACAAAATTTGCTTTGTCAAGTTGTGATAACCAACCTAAAAATTCACCACTACCTCAGATCTAGTTGGAGGTCAGAAATAGTAACCTTGTTTTAGAATACTAGAAAATTTGGCATTTACATTACTTTCAGCTTCAAGAACTATCTAGTGACCAAATGGTCCAAATCTACGCAATAATGTACCTTCAGGGTGCCAATTATCATGCCTAACAAATGTCTTACCACTATTACAAATGGAATGTTTGTTCCAAAGACAAGCTATTTCCCTAATAAGCTTTGAAATTTGACTCCAACCCCATGATCAATTTTGAGGAATTTTAACACTCCAAGAGCTTCAATTGAATCACTATTATCCGTTTCTATTTTATAAGGATGGTTTTGAGATTATATAACTGAATATTCAATTAGCTAGTATTTATATCATTGTAGATCCGAGTAAGAGTGTTCATTCATCAAACCAACCAGACGCTTCATGTTGGTTTTTTCATGGGTTGATGGGTTTTATTTTAGGTTGGATATTTTTTTTTTCTTTTTTCTCTTTTTCTTTTTTTTGGGGGGGGGGGGGAGGGGGGGAACTTGAGTTGGATTAAATTTAGGTTGACAAACTTTTCAATATGATCATCCCGAACTAACCCACATTATCTATAGTATATGTATTATATTTGTTAGTTAGATTTATGTTGGATTTTAAGACTTTGCATAATATTGTTAGCTTTATTTATTTTAATTAGTTTTGAAAGAGATTAAATATTATGCCCAATTGGGTAAATTAAAATAAATAAATGGGTTTAAATAGTAGTTGAATAGAAGCTTTTTCCTTAAGCGACAAAATGGCTCCTACATGATGACGTAACAGGTTTTTAGAACCATTATGGGTTGGGCTGGATTGGAGATTTCCCATTCTAAAGGTTGTGCTATGATCTGCACTCTTCATAATCTAGGCTGAACCAGAGATTATTACAAAAACAGGAGAGAATGCTCAATTTCATTATCTTACAACAAAGTGAAAGAGTTGTTTTGGGGGGGGGGGGGGGGGGGGGGGTGTGTGGACTTAAATCCAAGATTCTTAACTTAACGTAGCTGAAACACAAGACTCTTTGCTCAATTAGTGTTTAAATTATAACAATAATCAGGGTTAGCTTAAAAATTAAAATACAAGTTACAAGCCTAAAACAGAAAGGAACAATACACGTGCTAAAAAAATCATTACAAAGCTACTTTAATGGTTAGCAAGCAGCAAAAAGTGTTTTCAGTTCAAAATTTTTATTTATAAGCATCTCGGTTAATGTTGTGAAGTAAATGATTAAAAAGTTAGTAACCTCTCATTCATGGCTAACATCACATTGTTAATTATAAGAGTTTGCATCTCTCTTCAAATGTTCTTGAGAAGTTTCTCAAAGAGCCTACTCTCAAGGTGACATTATTGCCCCCTTTATGTGAGCAAATGATTTTGAATCTTGCACGTTTAGTCTTAAAGAAGGAAAGCAAGAATTAACAATATTATGTGTCTTAGAGTTTAGCCTCATTAAAATTTGTAAATCACATACTTTGGAGCCGAAAGAAGAAAAGTTAGTTAGGCCATTAACCTTGAAAGAAGGGAAGAGTACCACCCACAAAGGAAAAGAACAAATAGAAAACACAAAAGAGATGGCCAACCAAGAAGGAAAGAATAGCTTTCACAAAGTGATTATATGTGTGAGATTAAATATTATATGAAATACACTAAACAAATAGATGATGTACTTCAATTGTATAATTGGCTTATGTAATAGTTGTGACTTGTGAGGTTACCCACACGTGTTGTGGAGCCAAATGGGCCATGCAATGCCTGGAATTATAATTCACAGTCAAAATGATCTAATATTTGACTAGCCGTTGATTAGAGAACCTTTTTTTTCATTGGGATTGTCTCTCATACTTGCTCAATTATTGCTCAAAAACAATCAAAGCAAGTGAGCAATCTAACACTCCCCCTTTGCCCATTTAAAAAACTTGTCAATCATATGTGATTGTCTAATAAAACAGAGATAAAATGTGTATGATGTAGAAAGAGAGAGATTTGCATCAGCAACTATATGGAGTTGATTGATGCAGCTTAAAACCCGGATAGGCCATTAAAAATACCAGAGCACTAGAAAGTCGAAGTTTGCAGCTGCCACCCAAACTTCCACCTTAATAGTAAAATCATTTTTGGCCATATATTTCTCTTTAAAACTTTTCTATCTTTAATCCCAGGCCAACCCATAAAAAATATTCAACTTATTAGCACCTCAGATTCTTACTTCCCTTGTAACACTTTTTCTCAGCAAATGATCTCATTAGAAGTTTATTTAAAACGAATTTCAGTCTGTTCAATTAGTCAAGTCTGTTCAATTAAGAGCCGGTGCGAACAAGAATCTCGGAGGCCTTATTCCCCAAGAAATCTGGAATTGTACCGAGTTGACCATGTTAGGCCTAGCCGAAACAAGCGTCTCGGGTTTCCTTCCTCCAAGTCTCAGTCTCCTCAAGAAGCTTGAAACCATATACATGTGGGAAACTCTTGTCTCCGGCCAAATCCCACCTGAAATTGGCGACTGTACTGCCCTCCAAGAAATCCGCCTCTATCAAAACTCGCTCACCGGTTCAATACCGAAAAGTCTTGGAAACCTCAAAGACCTCCAAAAGCTTAGTCTCTGGGAAAACAGCTTGGTGGGTACTAGTCCATCAGAGCTTGGGAATTGCAAGAAGTTAACACTTCTCGATGTTTCGTGGAACTCGTTAACCGGAAACATTCCGCAAAGTTTCGGAAACTTATCAGCTTTGCAAGATCTCAGACTCCAAATGAATCAAATATCGGACGAAATTCCAGCACAATTAGAAAACTGTAAGGAGCTCCCCTGCATCAACTTAGGCAACAACAGTATCGCCGGTACGATACCTTCCGAAATCGGAAACCTTACGAAACTTCAGCTACTTTTGTTGTATGAAACCGAGTTAGTGGGACCCATTCCATCCTCAATTTCCAAATGTCAGAATCTCGAAATTCTTTATTTGGCTTCTAACGGTTTGACTGGGAATATTCAGTTCAAGAAACTAATAATTATCAATCTTTCCTCCAACAATTTATCGGGTGAAATACCGGAAAATATTGGAAACTGTTCGTCTCTAATTTGGTTCGAAGTTGGAGATAACAAGCTTACGGGGCCAATACAGAGAGAGATTGGGAACTTGGAAAATCTAGATATCTTGGGTCTCGGTTTGAATCGAATTTCGGGAAATGTACCTGCCGAGATCTTTGGCTGCCGAAACTTGAAGAATCTCAATTTGCATTCTAATTTGATCACCGGAAACTTTCCTGGTAAGCTAAGCCGCCTTGTTTTGCTGCAGTTTGTTGATTTTTCCAATAATTTTATTGAAGGTACTTGGCCACTTCATGTACTTCCGCGGCACATTGTTTTCTTTTCAATCTCAAGGAACAATTTAAGTGGAGAGATCCCTTCCTCGATTTGCAATCTCAATTTTGTTAACTACCTTGATTTCTCTCATAATCATTTTAGTATGATTCCTTCATGTTTGGGAAATATGACTAATCTCATAAATTTGGAACTGCGAAATAACAATCTTCATGGCACCATCCCACAATTTGTAAAGTGCAGCAATTTGAAAAGTCTTAAACTAGCCGACTATCAATTAGAAGGGCCATTGCCACGTTCATTGGTCAATTGCAAGAAACTAGAAATTCTAGACGTTACTAACAACAGGCTTAACGACACATTCTCTCATTGGTTAGTAAATCTTCCAGAGTTGCGGGTTCTCATATTGCGATCAAACAACTTTCATGGTTCCATAGGCAATCACAAGACTAAATTCTCATTCCATAATTTGAGAATTATAGACCTCTCTCACAATATGTTCCATGGTCATTTGCCATCAAACCTTTTCAAGTATTTATCAGCCATGATGAATGGGAACCCGAATAACGATGGATTGAAATATATGAGTGATGATTATTATTCTGTTTTCAGATGACATATGGATGATGTTAATGATTCTCATAATAATTCTGTTACAATTGATGTTACAATTGATATTAAAGGGAATTACATTGACGTGGTGAAAAGACTAACTCTATTGAAAACTATTGATTTTTCTAACAATAGTTTCAAAGGAGAAATTCCAAAGGTAATTGAAAGCTTGGATCACTTAAAGGGCTAAATTTTTCACACAATAATCTTATGGGTCATATACCTATATCATTTGGAAATTTAACTAATCTTGAATGGTTGGATCTCTCCTCAAACAAGCTCACAGGTAACATTCCTATACAATTGACAGATCTTACATCGTTGGCAATTTTAAATCTCTCAAAAAACCATCTTGTGGGATTGATACCTCAAGGTAAACAGTTCAATACATTTACAAATGCTTCTTACAGTGGAAACTTGGGTTTATGTGGATTTCCATTAACAAAAACTTGTGGCAATGATGAGGGACAACAACCACCACCATCACCAACCATCCAAGAAGATGATTTTGGATTTGCAAATGGATTTCATTGGAAAGTTGTATTGTTGGGATATGGATGTGGTTTCATGTTCGGATTAGGTATGGGCTATCTTGTGTTCTCAAGTGAAAAACCAAAATGTCTTTTGAATATTGTTTATGGAGAACAACGCAACAAGGTGCGAAGATCCAAGAAGAATGCTCATGGAAGAATTAATTGAAGCTGAATTTTGCAGATACAAATAATGATTTTAGGTATTTATTTATGTACTATTATATTAGAAAACACTTTTTTTTTTTTTTATTGAGTCGTATTAGAAAATATTTTATTTAATAATTTTGGTTCTTAAAAAAAATGTCCTTTTCAATTGTAAAGATGATTTTTCATTTTTAATTTATTTTCTACCAATCAAAAATACCTATTTTTGTGTCAATGTTGAGGCTATCACCATATTTTATTTTATTTGTTATTATTATTATTTTAGGGGGCAACTCCTCTACCTAGCTACTTGAAGTGCCAAATAACTGGGGGAATATTCTAAAACTACACATAAAAAAAAAAATTATTATTACATCCTTGTGATTATTATCTATATTTTGCAGAACAAAGAAGATTTTGTTGGTTGGATCGCTTGAAGAGTGATGTTCATTTTACTAGTGCAAAGTAAGATGTTTTAATTATGCACGTTTTAATTCAATTATGTTTCTCCTAGAGTTTTTTTTTCCCCACCATGTGTGTTGAAATTAAACTTTATTTTGATATAACTAAGCTGTGATGCATTTTGCTTTTGCTTTTGTTTTTTGTTTTTTCTTTTTGTCTGGTGATAGATTATTTTTTGTTGTTTTTTTTTTAACTCTTTGTTTGACCCTCATGGGTTACTCAAGTGATGAACTCGTTGGTCTAGGGTATAAAATAAATTTGGAGGTCCCACTCTTAATTTATCACATTATCTATTCATGGGGTTTTTGGGGTATTTCATAAAAAGAGAGTGGAATAATCTAGCCAAATATTAAGACAACACTTCCTTATATCAAACAAACAAACAAATATTTCTAGCTAGACTGTTGTAGCATCATTTAGTTTTGTACTTTAATTCTTAAAATGATCATTTACTAAAGAATTAAAAAGAATAATAATTTTATTTGTATTAGCAAATTTTGCTAGAAATATTCAAGGCAAACAAGAGTGGAATTTAAATTTTAGTCCTAATGATAGTTGTTGAGTTTTCTCTTTTTTGTATACCACCTAATTCTTCAAACAGAACAGTTTGTTATGATTAAATACATTTTCATATATTTAAAAGTGTGTATCTCTCTCTCTCTCTCTCTCTCTCTCTCTCTCTCTTTGGGACCTAGTGTAAAGCACATTTTCTAGGGGAGAAACAATTCATAAAACGCACCTACTACTTTGAGGAATAAGGATTGACACTGATAAGGGTCCGTTTGGATATCGTTTATTTTGTTAAAAACTGAAAACATTGTAGCAAAATAATTTTTAAATATATGAATAGTACCGTGGGACCCATTTTTAATGAAAGTTTTGTTGAAAAATGAGATTTGTGGATCTCGTAAACAATGCACGAGACCCAATGGTTACTCAGAAACGCTCTTCTCCAAAAAAAAAAATATGCAGATGCAGGGACGTGGACGCAATCCAAACACGTACTAAAACACACATTGTTTAATCTATCACTCGTAGGGAAATTAGAGCAGTTGTATTATTAAGGTCTATCAAATGTGTACATGGGCAACTCATACCACCTAAAAATATTCAATTAGGCCTTTTTTTCCCTACTTTTTTTTAAGGAGTGTTCTCTATCGATATTAAACTACGAAAGGATTACAAAGTAAGCAACATACTTTAACAAAACACAAATAAATAATTTACCCCAAGATATGATGAAACTACAAAGACTAGTAGTCTCACATATTTCTTTAAGAAATCCACCAAAACTTTTAAATATCTTTTTCTTTTTAATTCAACATCTATTTTTTTTCTTTGGGTATTAATTCATGATCAAACTATCTAAAGACAAACACTTTGCCACAATTTGTACACATGCCAAGTTAATATCTATATCCATATATATCTAAAAGCTGAAACGTAGCATTTATTGTTGCTACGCTCCAGTTGAGCCACATTAATGTCCATGTCATTATTATTTTTCTTTCTAATTTTCCTATTTTTTTCTAACATTTACTCACTTTTTAAATATTTACCCTTTCTCCAAACTTTCTCTATGCCTTACCTTTTCATCTCCCTACTACCCTCTACCTTAATATCACTCTTCATATTTCCCTTCATCTTCCTTTTTTTTTTTTTTTTTTTTTTTGTCCTTTCTTATTCACACCTTCTTACTATAAATTTTTCATTCTCTCTTCCATTCTTTACATACTTTTCCCTCACAAAAAAGGTTCTCTCTCTCTCTCTCTCTCAATTTTTGGTGGATTTTTTTTATTTTTCTTGCATCTTTGCTTTAGGTTGATAAATTTTTATGTTCTTTAGAACTTTATATTGAGTTGATGTGATTTAGTTTTGTGATTTAAGTTTTTTTTCTCTCTTTAATTGTTAATTTTATTACATGTGTTTTTCTTTAAATTCTTAGTTTGGGTTGCTTTGAATTCACCTATTTAGTTGTTCTATATATGTTTTTTTTTGTACAACATGACATTTGTTTTATGAAATTCCTTTTAGGCTTGATATGTTATCTTTTCATTTGATTTTTTTTCTCTCTTCATGTGCAATAATTGACTTCTAACAAAAACTATTCTATTTATATATTTAGAAATCTATTTGTTCTTAATTCCAACAATTTAAATTTTGTATGGGCCATAAGGAACAAAGGGATCTATAATGCATTCATGTTCTCCTCATATCGTGATAAATCTGAGTAATTGAATAGTATTGTTGTTTAATTTACCACTACTACATATTTTTTCCTAAAAGCTACATACCATCGATTATAACACTAAATGGATATTTCAAAGTTCATTTGCATGATTACTTTGCTATGTCGTGAATTGAAACATTGTTGGGTAATTATGTACGTTAAATTGTATGTGTAGCCTCTTGACTTGCAAAGAGTAAGTACTAATTTATGCTAAGTTTTTGTTATTGGTATTCTTTAGAGTTATAATGGTTGATACGTCTAATGAGGCTCCATTAATTTATGCGAGGTCTCACCCAAATAACAAGCAATAAAACAAGACAATTCATGTTCAGCTTTTAGATTTTTTTTTTTTTTTTTAAATGCTTAGCATTTTGGTAACCACCAATTCGTTTTGTTAACTCAACATCATAAAGTAACTTTAATTTAGTTATATGGATAGGGTTCACATTTCATGTTGCATATATATATATATATATATATATATTCTCAAGCTAACATCAATATCACTATTACAATTGATCACTTAAATTTAGCCATGTCCTCCATATCATTAAATTATTAATATTTGCCCTTTTTTTTTTTAATTTATAAAAATTAAATATTGTTGAGGTTCAAAATTAATCACAGTCTAAGGCCCAAAGAAATAGCATGTTGAGACAATTTCATGGAAATAAAGCTTGAGAAAATAAAATAAAATAAAAGGCTAGGCTCACGAAATGAAGAAAAGAGAAAGAAGAAAAGGGTGAGAGGTCCAAAGAATTGGGATCCAAAGACCCATGGAAGAAACAAACTTTAAAATACATGAAGCAAAGGAAAGGCACAGCCGGACAGGATCAATAACCCAAAAGTAGCCCAACAAAAAAAGCTAGGCCGAGATCCCAAAAGTTACCAAAGTTCGGGGATCCCTGGGGCGCGCAACACGGTCCAAGTAAGATTGAAACAAGTTCAAAAAAAAGAGGGGGGGGGGATAAAAGACAAAGAGCATGTGGGTCTCATGCGCCCAGACATACAGTGGGATCAGAAAGTACAAAGCAAAACTTTCATGAACGCAGGAGTTGTGCCTCAAGGAACCAAGAATGAGAAAACCACAAAAAGAGGTAACTGGAAAGAGCTTTCAACCCAGTAGTGAAAGATTCCAACTATTTGGGGAAAATGACAAGGATGGAGTGTAACCAAAAGCTGGAAAGGTGAAAGAGAGGGCCAAATAGCTGAAGATCAGCAACCTGAGGGGACATTGAAATGGAAAATCAGCTAGGGGCTTTCAGCTTGGTCGCACCAAAAGGAAGAAGTTATGAGAAAAAAGGAAACGACCAGCTCCTGAGTAAATTGACATAGCACGAACTCTTAGGGGCAAAAGGGAGAAATCACTGGTACCTCGGAACCCTAGAGCTGCATTATAAAAGAAGGGGTAAATCCATGCTGAAGGAGGGAGATTAATCATTCATTGATTTTTATTCAGGCATTCATTGCCATTTTTTTGGATTCCTAGAAAAGATATAGAGTCATAGAAAGAACTCTACAAAGTTCAAGGAAAAACAGAGGAACTACTCCCGGTATCCTAGAGACAGCCACTATTACACATATTCGGATTCAAAAAATTCAAACTTTACAAGTCTTGGAAGCTTGAATAGCTATCAAAGTCTGTAATTTTTTAACTTAGTTGAACCTTGTATCACGTCTTAGTGAGCACTGTAATCATAACCAAAGAAAATTAATAAAATGCCTCTCACTGATTCGAGGATCCTTAACCTTTTTTTTTACCGTATTTTATTTATTGTGCATTTCCTGTCATTCAATATAGATATTTTCACTTGTTAGTTTATTTGTGTTGTAGGAAGCCTGCTTTGTGCACCCCTTGGTTCTTAAACTGCCTTTTAGTTGCGGTGAACCAAGTCAAGTCCACTAAGAACAATTATTTGGCCCAGGATCTTTGGGCCACTGTGCTAAGAAAAAAGGGCACTCTCACATTTTGGCGACTCCACTGGGACTGGGTAAAGAAAAGGGAAGAAACAATCCCTTCACAAAGCATGCCTCTAAGACCAAGGAACATCAAAGGTACAAATATGCCACTCGCAACCTCTGAGCCCGTGGGAGAAAATGAAGTGGCCTCTAGACAAAGAGGCGAGGTGCCCCTGACAAAGCAAGGGGTCATGTCAGAGCAAAGGAAAGCAAGGCAGGACCCAGACCCTATGGCTCGAATGATTGCAATGCTGAAAGATTTGCAGCAAGAGGTCCGTCTTCTCAAAGAAGGCAAGACACAAGAAATCATGGACAATGCCCCCCTTTATGGGCAACCAAGATAGGACCTACCCAGAGGGAGGGTCCGCAGTGGGAGGAGGAGCCAACCCCCAGTACCTAACACTGGTAGATGTCAGTGCCCTCCTGGACCAAGAAAGGGAAAACTTTCGGGAACCCCTAAGCAATTTTCTCGAGATCCCCAATTCCCACCAAAACTCCTTGGCAAGCCATATCCCAAAGGATATGAACCCCCAAAGTTCCATCCCTTTGATGGAAGAAATGGAAGCGCCGTGGAACACGTGAGTAGGTTCGTTCACACCATGGGCCCCTACGCAGGAGACCAAGAGCTGTGTCTAAAAGAGTTTGCTAAATCTTTAATGGATAGAGCATACACTTGGTACACTACGCTGAGACCCGGGTCCATTAAAACCTGGGACAAGACGATGGAAAGATTATGTACAAAATATTACCCCAGTGAAGACAAGGTCACTTTCCAAAGCCTTCAGATGGTAAGGCAGAGGCCTGGAGAGGATCCCGTCTAGTTCATCAAATGATTTGAAGATGTGTCTCTAGATTGTTATGGGGATCATGAAGAGAAAGAACTCGTAGAGACTTGTATATCTAACATGCTTTTCGATTACAGACTAAACCTCGAAAATCTATGTATCACACAGTTCGCTGACCTGTTACAGAGAACTAGAAGGACAACACAAACTATGAGGACAAAGAGGATACCAGCATCCCAAGCCATGAAAGCATCAATGGGAGAAAAAAGGAAAAGCCCTGACAGAAAAATGTTCGAGGAACCACCAGTGATACCATGTACCACAGAAAGGTTAAACCATGTCCTGGACAAATGGATCAGGGATGGAGTGGTTAGGCCATTCACTGTGTCTAGGCCACTAATCGAGGAAGAAAGGAAAAATCCCTTGTTTTGCAGGATTCATAATTATGTCAAGCATTCCACCAAGGATTGTTGGACCCTCCGTAGGCTCTTTCACAAGAAGCTAAGAGAAGGAACCCTAGAGATCACTCAGAAGGAGCCAGAAGTACAAAGGAATCCCTTGCCCAACCACAAAGGGAAGGGGGTGATGGCTATATTAATTCATGGGAACCCAGCAGAAGCAGAAGCAGAAGTAGAAGAGCTAGAAGGATCCTTCCACCTGAGCACAGTTAGGACCTTCCAGAAGAATCCTAAGTTCAAATCATTATTCAACCAACTTGGATTTGGACCAGAAGCAAGAAGGGTGGCCACGAAGTCTCTCATGACTATAACAGCAAATTTAGGAATTGAATGTTTCACAGTAGAATCACATGCTAGCCGAGCTTTCTTAGAGACAACCAATGCCATAACTTTCACTAATGAGGATATGGAGGTTGAGCATCTAGACCACCGTAGACCCTTTTATCTAATGGCCACCATAAAATGGTGTCCAAATCAGAAGAGCCCTGGTAGACACAGGGGGCATCGCTCAACCTCATAGCCCTAAGCACTTTGGAAGTCGTGGGCCTAGCTGGAAGGATGATCCTGGGGGCTCCCATGGAGATAACTGGATTTGGAGGATCAACAAAATCAACCGAGGGATATGTATAGCTGGCCCTAAGAGTGGGGCTAATAGTAGCCTTGACTAGATTTCATGTAATCAACTCAGAGGTGTCCTACCATGTACTGCTAGGACGGCCATGGCTCCATAAGCACTGCCTTATACCATCCATGTACTATTAGTGTGTTAAAGGGAGATTGAATGGGAGGCTTGTAAGGATTCTTACCAACCATAACCTCTTCAGCTAAAGAGAAGTAAACTTTGTGGAAAGAATGTTCTATGATGAGTTAGAACTGGACAATGAGAGTCCTATGCCAGGGACCCAAGAGCACCTATCTTGGAAAAAGAAGAAGGAGGAGGTACCTACAACTTAAGAGAACTCCTGAAGAGAAAAAGGAAAAAAAGGGAGCCCAGCACCTTAGGATCCCTAGAATGTGTAGTAACACGGGAACCCGGGGGAAGATTGATTTACCGCTTATGAAGGTGTGCAGGAGGGTCCCGGACCACCAGAATGTATGGTAGCTCAAGAGAAAGTCCCAGAGGAACAAGTTAAAGAGACACAAATTAAACTTGAGGAAGAATTGGAGGAAATAAACTTGAGGGCTGAGCTGGGATCCCAAAAGCCTGTTTTCATCAGTAGTCAGTTGGCAGCACAAGAAAAGGAGCCACTGGTGGCCTTGCTCAAAGAGTACATGGATGTGTTCGCATGGACCTATGATGAGATGCCTGGTCTAGATCCTGGGCTGGTGGTTCATGCTTTCAATGTGGACCCAGGAGTCAAACTAGTAATCCAACCAGCCAGGGTCTTTCACATTGATGCAGAAACTCAGATAACCCAAGAGGTCAAGAAGCTGCTAGCTGCTAGTTTTATCAAGCCCATTTAACATCCTAAATGGCTTTCCAACATAATACCTATGAAGAAAAAGAACGGCCAGATTCGTTGCTGTATGGACTTCCGTAACCTAAACAAGGCATGTCCAAAAGATGAGTTCCTTCTACCTAATATTGACCTCCTTGTGGATTCAGCTGTGGGAAGCTCTATGTTTTCATTCATGGATGGGTATAGTGGGTATAACCAGATTCGCATGGCTGCCAAGGATGTCAAGAAGACAACATTCAGGACCCCAATTGGGAATTTTTATTATACTGTGATGCCCTTTGGCCTCAAAAATGCAAGGGCTACGTACCAACAAACCATGACAGCCATCTTCCATGATATGATGCATAAGGAAATGGAAGACTACATGGATGATATTGTGGTCAAGTCAAAAACTAGGGCAGGACACCTTCAGGTACTTGAACAAGTTTTCAAAAGATGCAGAGAATACAAACTACGCATGAACCCCATGAAATGGGCCTTTGGAGTATCTGTGGGAAAGTTCCTCGAGTTTTTGGTATATCGCAGAGGCACAAGTGTAGATCCAGCCAAAGCTGCAACCATTACCACAATGAAAAGACCAACAACAGTGAGGGAGCTTAAAAGCTTCCTAGGAAGGGTCTCCTACATTAGGAGATTTGTGCCAGGGCTGGCTTCAGTCACAAGCAGCTTATCCAAATTGGTAAAGAAATGAATCGAGTTCACCTGGGGAACGGAGTAACAGGAAGCCTTCCAAAGGATCCAGCAGATTATGAATTATTTACCCACTCTCCAAGCACCAGTACGTGGGCGACCCCTGTTGCTGTACTTAGCATCAAATGCCCAAGCAATAGGAGCCTTGTTGGCACAAGAAGATGATGATGGGAATAAGTAGCATGTTTATTATGTAAGCAAGACACTCAAGGATGCCGAGACCAGGTATCCCAGGATAGAAAAAGCCTGCCTAGTGGTTATTTACGCATCTCAGAGGCTGAAGAGGTATTTCTCAGCTCACCAGATCCTTTTGGTGACTAAGTCACGCCCCATAAAAGCACTCCTGCATCAACCCCTCATAACAGGAAGAATAGCATAGTGGCTGGTCTTGCTCTCTCAATATGACATAGGTCTTAGGACCTCCAAAGTTATTAAAAGTCAAGCCATAGCAGACCTCCTAGCACAGTTCCCAGGAAAGGAAGAAAGCTCACTAAGTGAAGAGATCCCGAGTGAGGTAGCAGTGGCAGGGATCCCAGCAAAGAAATGGACAATGAGATTCGATGGGTCAGCCATAACAACCTCAAATGGAGTGGAAGTTGTACTAAGCTGCGAGGATAGGGACACCATACCCTTATCTTTCAAGCTTGGGTTCTCCTGTTCCAATAATGCAGCTGAATATGAGACATACTTTACCGGGTTAACTGTAGCACTTAGTATAGGGGTAAAACATATGAGAGTACTAGGAGATTCCAATCTTGTAGTTTCCCAAATGAAAGGTGACTTTGCACTAAAGGAACAAAGTTTAGTAGCTTACAGGACTTAGGCGCAAAGGCTGGAGCAAGAATTCCAGACCTTTAGCATAGAGTACATGCAGAGAACCGAAAATAGGTTTGCTGATGCGCTTACCACTCTAGGATCCCAGGTGCCATTCAAAGGAAGGGATACACTGGTCAGAATAGGAAGGTAGGAACATTTTATCTTAAAAATCCTCTAAAAGATATCCCCCGGAGAGCCTCAACAATGGGATTGGAGAAGCAAACTGAAAGAAAAAATGAAAGAAACAGGATTCGGGGGGAGTGTCAAAGAACTAAGGGACTACGCTTTAATAAAAGAAGAACTATACAGGAGACTGCCTGGAGGGATCCTATCCAGATTATCAACGAGAAGGAAGGAAAATTAAAATTGGAAGAGCTACATACCCGAGTCTGCGGAACCCTAGAAAAGATCGGCCTATATAGAAGAATGCAACGCATGGGATACTATTAACCTAATATGGACAAAAAGGTAGCAACTATATAGGAAAAATGTCAAGAATGTCAATTCTCGGTGGACAAGGAAGAGAGCTACGCTGTATTTATTACAGAAGATTAGAGGACTCCCTTCATGGAATACTTGGCTCAAGGGATCCTACCGACTGACAAGACCAGCTCAAGAAACTCGCAGTCAGATATTTCTTGCAGGACGGGATCCTATTCAAAAAGGGATACAGTAGGGATCCTCTAAGATGCTTGGGGCCAAGGGAAGCCAGGGAAGTAGTCAGGGAAGTCCATTCGGGTGATTGTGAAAGTCACCTAGGAAAAAGGAGGCTCTATAAATAATTACTATTGTTGGGGTACTACTGGCCAACAATGAAAAGGGACTCCGAAGAGCTAGTCAAAACCTGCCACACATGTTAAGTCCTCGGAGATGCAATCCATACTCACCGAAATATGTTACAAGATATGACAATGCCATGGCCTTTCCATACTTAGGGGCTTGATCTCATAGGGCCTATAAATCCCCCATCCAGTTGTTACATATGGATCTTGGCAGCTACCGAGTACTTTACAAAATAGGTAGAGGCCATCCCCTTGAAAAAGGCCACTAGAGCAACTGCAGCAAACTTCATTCGAGAGCACATCATTACAAGGTTTGGGATCCCTAGGAGATTGATCAGTGACAACAGGACCCCATTCATAAACAAAGACATGAAAGGGTTGACTGAGGCTTATTACATCAAGCATGGAAGATCTACGCCGTACTACCCATAAGAAAATGGCCAGTTAAAGGCCACTAATAGGGTGATATTAAGGATCCTTAAGAAGATGAAGCAGGAGTATGGAGGGAAATAGAGTGACCACTTGACTGATGTACTTTGGGCTTGCAGGAGCTCTATGAAGACAGCTATGGGATTCTGACCATTCTCCTTAGTCTATGGAACAGAATTCATCAGCCCAGTGGAATTAATTGTTCCCACACCAAGAGTAGTACTTAAAGAAAGTCAGGAGGACACCGAGGACACAAACAATGAAAGGAGATTAGCAGATCTTGAAGGGGTAGAGGAAGAAAGAGAACTAGTCAGGAGAAGAAACCAGAGGTACCAACAAAGAATGACTAGAGCATATGCACAAGCAGTATGCCCAAGAGCTTTCAATGAAGAGCAGCTAGTACTAAGGACAGCAGAACATGTAAGAAGGAACCTACCAGGATCCTCCAAATTTGCCCCAAAGTGGGAGGGACTCTACATCATTAGAGAGACTCATGATAGTGGGTATTACTACCTTACAAAGGAAGAAGGGACAGTCCTCACAGAGCCCATAAATGGGAAGTGGCAAAAGTAGTACTATGCATAAGAGATGAGAGGTCTCAGTACACCGAGATCCTTTTTGCCAACTCTCCAACCTGCTAAGTTTTTTTTTTTCAACATTCTCGTTTTTTATTATTATTATGAATTATCACTTAAGTAATTTTGTTTAGGAACCCATGGTAGATGGACACTCTGTGATCTTTACTATCTTTGCTGACTTTGCTGTGTTCCTTGAATGATGATTGTGTTTTAATTCAATGAAATCACTCTTTATTTCTCCTCAACTATTAAATCCTAAGTATTGTAAAGTCCTAACACGGGCGGAATTAGGGGAGGATACCTGGAAAAAAAAAATCTTTTTAATACATGACCCAAGATCACCCCACAGATAATTGCAAGCAGTTAAGTTTCAAATACATGATCTAGGATCCTAGGCAAGTGCAAAGGATACCTAGCCCAGTACTTGACACAAAAAAAAAAAAAAAAAAAAAAAAAAAAAAAAAAAAAGACTTGCCAAGCTCATGAACTGAGACAAAAGGGAAGGGGAAAAGAAAAATCGCCCAGTGTACCTAGTTCAGTACTTGCACAACAAAAAAAGGGGGTACCTAGTCCGGAACCTACAACAAAGCTTATGGGAATCATGGCCCAGGACTCGGTACCAAAGAAAGAAAAACAATGTAAAAAAAAAAAAAAAAAAAAGATCCACATACCATTAAAAAAGGATTAGAAGCAATCCTAAAACACAAATACTTAGAGGCAATCCTGAGACATAAATACTTAGAAGCAGTCTCAAAGCACAAATATAGATCTATGTAAAAAGAAAAAGCCAGAAATAATGTTCAAACAAAAAGATAGAAACTTATACAACCCCAAATTGTTCATACACATCTAAACCAGCTAAAAAAAAAAGAAGAAAAAGGAGAAGGCTAGGAAATAAGGCCAGCCAACAAAGAACCATCTGAGGAAAGAGCAAGGACAGATGAAGAAGAAAGAACTCTCTGCCTTTTAATCTTCAAATCTTGCAAAGTCTTGTGAGCATGAGCTAAAGCTTCGTCAGCAGCAGCAATCTCAGCATCAATGCTCTTAGAAGCTTGCCTCTGGAATAGCGTGGGCCAATGATCGCAGGTACTCCTGCAAAAAGGACAAGTTGAACTTGGCTTCTAAAAGATCCTGTACCACCCCTCTCCACTCCAAGAGCTTTTCATCAGATAAAGAGTCTAGTGAAGAATCTCTCAAGGAAATCAACACGGCACACAGCAACTCTATCAGAGTGTTCCCCAAAAATACACCTCCTCTAAAACCAATGGTAAAATACTCGTAGCTCTTGAACAACCCTTCTAGCAACAGCAGGCCCTTCGTGGGTACAGAAAAGCGCAAAAAGCTGCCATAGGAGAGTCCAAAGTGGTGAAAGTGGCTAGCAGGAAGGCTATTGAATTTCAAAAGATCAAAGTGAGCCAGAAAAGTGGGGAGCCTTGAAGCAGGATCTAAAACAGCCACTGCTGGAGCCTCCCCCATTGTTGCATCACCACCTGAAAGGGCTGAGAAACCTTCAACCCTCTGGGCAGTATGAAGATCAACAACCTGAGCGGATCCCACAACCCTCTCAGGAATCACAAGCTTAGAACCTCTAACTCTAGTATCAACTTCTGCAAAAAAAAAGAGAAAAGGAGGGGGAAACAGACTTAGTAGAAAAAAAAAAAAAAAAAAAAAAAGAAGGAGAAAGAAGAAAGTAAAAGGGGACAGAGTGGAAACCAATATCGGCCTCTTGGGACAGATCCTCCTTCTTTTGTTCCTCTGACTTCTTGGACGACTCTGAGAAAGAGCACATAGCAAGTTGAAGAAAGGGTGAGGAAGCCTCAGCGAAATAACTAAAAGAGGGCAAGGATACAGGGGACTTCGCCATAACAAAAAAAAAAAAAAAAAAAAAAAGACAGGAGAAGGGCACAAAAGGAAGAAAGAAAGGGAAAACGCAGTAAGAGTGATCAACACCCACCTTCAAAATCCTTTGATTCTAAAGAAGAAGCAGCACCAGAGGAAGATCTCACAATGGCTTGGCCTGAAAAGGAAAAGGAAAGAGAGAACTTAAAAAAAAAAAAAAAAAAAAAAAAAAAAAAAAAAAAGAAGAAGAAGAAGAAAGGAGAAAGAGAAAAGGGGGATACAAAAGTAATAGAGCTAAATGCTATTATAAGAGAATAAGGCTCACTTGTTTGTTTGGATGGAGATGCGCCTCCCAAAGATTTTGCACTTAACCCCGTCTGAGGTAACACAATCCTGATGGGATTGGGAGTCTGCTCAGATTAAGGACCTTGGGATGTAGGAAGTTCGGGAGCCTCAGGATCCTGAGTAGCTTAGACATCCTGCATTGGCTGCTCAGTCTCCCGAGCAATGCTACCACTGGGGGCTTCCTCTCCTATACCCTGAGATGCAGCTGTAACCATTTCCTCTTCCAAAGTCTTACCAACCGCAGGGGGAGAAACTTTCACCTAAAAGAAAAGGGGGGTGCAACATGAACAACAAAAAGCATAAGTAACAGGGCATCACAAATATACAGTACTGGAGAAATG
Source organism: Quercus variabilis (assembly GCA_030445155.1). NCBI lineage: Eukaryota > Viridiplantae > Streptophyta > Magnoliopsida > Fagales > Fagaceae > Quercus > Quercus variabilis. The sequence continues at coordinate 8,668,974 of CP129454.1, forward strand.
GATAAAAGCAAACGGCAAAAGGCACAGATGAAGGAAAATCATACCACATCTTCACCAGAGGATTGGCTTCTACCTTTCATGGGGTCCAACTTATGCTTGGACTACAGGGAAGACAACCACTCATCAGTTTTAAAAAAAAAAAAACAAAAAAAAAAACAAACTGCAACATAAAAGAGAAAATAAGGAAAGAGGCATTGCCCTTCTCTCTCTCTCAACAGGGTCTCCAGGTCTTTATTGTTTACTACAGGTACATCCAGAGGGTCCCAAAGAACCATGGACTGAAGAACTCACAGGAACATGGGGAAAAGAAGACTCTACCTTAGTCTTCACCCAGCTCCTTATGGCCAAAGGTTGCTCAACTTCTTTTTCCTCAGCAAGCATCAACTGTTTTTGAGATTTTCCAGTCTTCTTCATTTTTGTCTTAGGGCCAATTCCCTTTACACTCCCTTCAACTGCAGTCTCCTTTAATTTTTCCTGCTTAATTGCTCTTCCTTTACTCATGCCTACGGGAGTATTAGCACTTATGACCTCTACCGCCCCTTCTTAATTGGTATCCTAGTAGAAGAACCAATGATAAGGTCACATCTTGGCCAGGTTTCTGGAAAATCTTACTCATAAGTCACCCAACCTCCCCTGGAAGCGTGCCACTCTGCGAAACCTGTTTTACTACTCGCAGTAGTAGAAACAATACCAGCAGTAGGTAAAGACAGACACTTGTTGGATGTTGGAGCAGAAGAAATGCTAGGGTTGAGGACTCTCCCAATTATCTCAAAACCAGCATAGTCAACAAAAGATTTTTGTACTCTTCTCCAATAGTCAGCATAACCATTAGAGGCAAAAACCCCTCTCTGAAAATTGGGCACTACAAACTGAGGACTCCTTCGTGACAAATAGGAAAAGGCCTGGAGTCTCATGAAAGGATCCAAGGAAGGAAGAGATGGTACTATGTCATTAAACACTAGGAAAATATCTTGATCGAAACCAAACTACCGAAGTAATCGGTGCACCGAATAATGAGTGTACCGGGGACCACTTGAGGAAAGCACAGGAAGCCAAGAAGGACTAATACAAGCTAGGTAGGCTAAGCTACCCTCATCACCGCAACGCAAATCGAAAGTGTTTCCTATAGAAGTCAGAAAAGGAGATAACACAAAATCACAAACAAAACTAGGGCCAAACTCCCAGGGAGAACGCCAATGCAAATGACCTGCTTGATCAAATAACTCAACTAAGTTAAGGCTGCCACCTTTCAAACTAAGCCAACGAAAAATAATATGGTGGCTGTCAGTTGAGTTGCCATAAAGCCCTTTAACCATATCAGGGGATCCCTGAAACTTATCTTTCACAAATTTTAAATTCCTACATCTTGCTAAGGTGACCGAAGAATGATCCCACATAAATACCTGGAGAATGGCACAATGAAGAGAAGAAGTAATGACATAACAAAAGTCACCCTCGATTTGATCTCCATGAAGCTGATCCAGTTGAGAATATACATGGCCCAAAAATATGGAGGCTAGGGGATATTGAGCGCCCTTAGCCAACATAATCACTAATGGAAAGAAAGTAGATTTGATCCCATACCCAAGGAACTCACTAAACAGAAACTTACTAAGCCAGAATGTGAGGAACCTAGCTCGCCATATAATTTAGTCATTGAGTAGTTGTTATTTTATGAAATATGTTCTTGAAATTCTTGTAGATACAGCTACAGCCAACAGCTGAGGAAGTGTCTACTGTATAGCGAATGTACAATAAATCTTTTTTTTTTTTTTTAAATATTAAGGTCTGGCCCTACGGGAAAAAAATAAAAACCGAATTAAACCAAAAAATGATTTTTTTTTTTTTTTTTCATAGTCAATGAATGACAATCCATAAAGCACAAGATTTTTAAGGTCTGGCCCAATGGGAGTGGCGGGCCAAATTTAACTAAACTTTTTTTTCACACTTGGCCCCACATGGCTTAAACTTCTTGGAGCTAGTCAACGTGGAAGGGAAATGCGGTAAAGGAAAAAATTAATGAAGAAAATTGTAAATTAAAAGTTTGAGAGTTTGGATTTTATGCTTCAAAATTTTAGAAATTTGATCTTATTTCTTGCAGTTTGATTTTGTTAGCAATTTACACTCCTCAATGCTGACGTGTTTTATTTTTGTTAAATCAAAGCCAAAACTATGGTGAAAACTATGGTGAAAAATAAAAGTAGACCTAGCATATCAAAATGGTGTCATTTTGGCCCAATTTAAAACACAACACTCAAAGCCTAGAATACACTGTTTCAACCAAGTTCTAAAATCCCACAGCAAAACCTCACGAAGGCACCTCCCTCCCAAATCGCATAGTAGAGACCCTTTGTGAACCCACACCTCAAAACCATAAGCTCAACTTGATCAGGTCCATAGCCGCGGTTCACACCTCAAAACCATCAGCTCGACCATATCAGGTCCATAGCGGAGGCCACTATGAGAACTCTTTCTCTTCTCTCCAGCTCTATTTCTCTCTCTTTTTGCATATTTTGGCTACTTTACTAGTATCACAAACAACAAGATGCCCCAAATAAAACATATTTACCAGATCATATAAAGAATAAAAGATATCCATAACCACCAAAATACCAAAAAAGGGACAAATGCAATTAACTTTGAAAAATAATTGAGAAGGCAACTTACAAGGGAGCTTTTCCATTAGAGGCGCAGCAACCTCATGGAGAATCCATGAAATGATGAGAGAAAGTGCAAAGAGGCCACAATATGCAATTCTGGCAGAGCAGCAACTAATCCTTAGATACCACAGTTTGATATGCGTCACATTCGCAAGCCGCATATATAACACAGCGCAACGCAAGATGCTGCCCACATCTTATCTTATCTTTTCATAATCAAACACCCACAGTGTCCACCACTGTGGACCTAGTCTGGTTCAGCCAATGGTTTTGAGGTGTGGGTTCACGATGGGTCTCTGCGTTGCAGTTTGGGAAGGAGCTGCCTTCATGGGGTTTTGATTTGGCATTTTAGAACTTGGTTGAACGGGTGTAGTTTAGGCTTTGAGTTTTGTGTTTTTAATTTGGACAAAACGGCACCGTTTTGATTGTTCTAGGTGTGCTTTTATTTTTCACTAAAATGATGTATTTTTGGGACTAATTTGGCAAAAATAAAACATGCAGAATGATATGTTAGTTAAAGGTAGAAACTAACCAGGGGTGCAAATTGCTAATGGAACCAAACTTTAGATTGTGAAATCAAATATCTGAAATTTTGGGGGTGTAAATCTAATAATCCAAAACTTTAGGGATGTAATTTGCAATTTACCCAAAAAAAATTTAAAAACAATTTAGACTGAAGAAAACTTGTTTATGTTCATTTATTTACTAACACTTCGTTTTAGAGTTTATAAGTTAGCCAAGCTTAAGTCTAAATTTAAACTCAACTATATAAATCAAGCTTATACATAATAATATGTTTATGAACAAGCTCATGAGTTTGTTTACTCAAAAAAAAAAAAAAAAAACTTGTGAGTAAGAAACTTGATTTAAATATATATAATGTTATATGTTTTTATTATATACATATATAAAATATATCGATATAAAGTTGATATTAAATTTTGTAAGTTTGTAAATAATTTATTAAAATATAAAATTAATAATTTTAATTTATTAATAATATAAATAGTCTATTTTGTTTATAAACCGACGAAATAAACTATATATTAGAAAGTAAATTAGTTAGGTTAAGATAAAGTCTTTTATTATCAAATAAAATATATTTTCCCTACACAAAAAATCAAATTGGTATTTTGATATTAATAATTTTAATTTTTAATTTTTTTTGATGAGAAGACTACGGCTTTTATTGAGAAAATCAAATAAAAGATATATCATAAAAAAGAACTTGCTCTAAGAAGCAAGGGGTCTCCTCCATCCAAGTCAAATAATCTGCAATGTCTAGAGCATGCTTTGCTAACAAGTGTGCAGGTCTATTAACTTACCTTTTCTTATGTGAAAAGACATTAGAATACCTTGTACCACAGATGCTATCACAGTTGGCGGAGTGGACTAACCACAGAGTGCATTGTAGACCACCAAAGAATCGCCAAGGATGAAGTCTTGGACACCCACATCACGTGCAAACTCCAGCCCCAATTCAAACACCTTAGCCTCCACTTCTAGACCACCCAAAGGATCATTGAACTTCCTACTTAGAGCAGCAATAACTTGCCCATTTGAATCTCTGATCATCGCACTCGCACCAGCACATTTTTGGGCTGAGAAGACAGCACCGTCAACGTTAACTTTGTATCTTGCCGTTGGAGGAGGAGACCAACCAACCACCCGAGGCACCACAGGACTGGAAACCACCTGATTTGCTGCTTGAAACTCCTGTAAATATTGGCGAGACCACTGGACCAAAGCCATTGCACTCTTCTTTTTTCCGCCATGCCAAACCTCGTTACGATTATACCATAGTGCCCACGCCAGCGTGACCACCAGTTCAGCGTCCTTGTCTTCATGGAAATCCGACATCATAATCTGCCATAGCAAGTCATGGAACAATGAAACTTGAGTCTGATCAAACAAAAACCGTAGCTTTGTGCACTGCCAAACTTCCTTCGCACGGTTACACGACCAAAATAAATGGCCCACTGATTCGATGCCCTCCATACAGTCATCACAACTCACGTCCAGTTGAATTCCCCTTCGCGATAGGTTCTCCTTTGTGGGTAAAACACCTCTGTAGGCTCTCCATGCGAAGTGTCGCACCTTATGGGGTACTTGCAACCTCCATAGCTTCTTCCAAAATCTACAGTTCGTGCTAGAATCCGGGCTGGTACCACTGTTGCTTGGCCGGGCCTCCTCCATTGCTAACCTGTAAGCACTTCGAACAGAAAATAATCCATTAGAAGTAGCAGCCCACACAAGTGTATCATTTGGCAGACGTGAACTTAGTGGTATGCTTTTAATCAATTTTGCTTCATGGGGTAGAAAAATGGCATCAATAGTCGACACTCTCCCTCTTTTCTATTCTTTTTTATTTTTAATATTTTCCTTTTATTTTGTCACCTTATAGCATGTGAGGCTTTGTAAGTATATTAAAATAATTAACATAATATTTTTCTAAATAAAACTCTAATGTCAAAGTTTCAAGAATTTTAAAATATAATTCCAATTTAATTATATTACCAAAAGTGAATTTTTTTTTTTAATTATTTATTGTAATCAACGTGATGAAAAATAGTGTTCCATGGAACCGTGAAGCATCCATCTAGCCAAGAGAAACTCTCCCTCTTTTCTATTCTTTTTTATTTTTAATATTTTCCTTTTGTTTTGTCTCCTTATAGCATGTGAAGCTTTGTAAGTATACTAAAATAATTAACATAATATTTTTCTAAGTAAACCTCTAACGTCAAAGTTTCAAGAATTATAAAATATAATTCCAATTTAAATTATATTACCAAAAGTGAAAAAAAAAAATTAAAATTATTTATTGTAATAAACATGATGAAAGATAGTGTTCCATGGAACCGTGAAGCATCCATCTAGCCAAGAGAAATAATGTTAGATGATTAAATCTAAACGAAAACCCAACAGATTTATTTAAGCTTATTTGTTCCAAAAAGGTTCACGATCATCCTTTTTTTCTTGCAAATGATGGTTCCATTGTCACATTAGGCAGTACCAACATCACGTTTGATCGTACTTTTCTCACATTTGGTTGTACTTTAATTTTTTTTTTTTTCACATTTGACGGTGTTATCCTCACATTGTGCAGTACCAACATCACATGTGACTGTACTTTTGTCACATTTGGTGCTCCCTTATTTCTTTATCACATTTGATGGTTCCATTGTCATATTAGAGTGTACCAGCATCACATTAGACCGTACATTTCTCACACTTGGTGGTACTTTTGTCACATTTGATGGTTTTTTTTTTTCTCACCAATTACCATAATACCCCCGAAACCTTTAAAATGACCGAAACACCCTTAGAACCTAAAAAATGACAGAATCACCCTAAAACTCAAAAAAAAAAAAATTACCAAAATTACTATAAAACCCAAAAAATGACCGAAATAACCATAAAACTTAAAAAAATGGACCAAAATATCCTTAGAACAAAAAATAAATTGACCAAATGACCCTGAAACTTAAAAAAAAAAGACCAAAATTACCATAAAACCTAAAAAATGACTAAAATAACAATGAAACCTAAAAAAAGACCAAAATACCCCTAGAACAAAAAAAAAATGACCACATGACCTTGAAACTTAGAAATTGACCGAAATGACCTTGAAACTAATAAAATGACTAAAATGACCTCGTAACCTAAGAAGTGATTGAAATACCCTTAGGACCTAAAAAATTACTTAAATATTTATAATCTACTTAATAATATAAAATTTACAAAGGAAAAAAAAAGTGAAAAAAAAAAAATTTACCCAATACTTGATTTCTTGAAAGTAAAATACCATACAAAAAGAAAAGATAAAGATAAATCACTAAACAATCCACACTTTAAATACAAATTACTATCTTAAATATTTATAATTCATTTAATAATATAAAATTTACAAAACAAAAAAAAAAAATGATTTTTTTTTTATCCAGTACTTGGTTTCTTGAAAATAAAGTACCATATAAAAAAAAAAGAAAAAGAAATACAAAGATAAATCACTTAGTCCACACTGTAAATACTAATTACTATCTTAAATATTTATAATCCACTTAATAATATAAAATTTACAAAAGAAAAAAAAAAGTGAAAAAAATTTACCTGGTACTTGATTTCTTGAAAATAAAGTATCATACAAAAAGAAAAAGAAAAAAAAAGATAAATCACTCTATAGTCTACAATCTAAATACTAATTACTATCTTAAATATTTATAATCTACTTAATAATTTCAAATTTACAAAAAAAAAAAAAAAAGTGAAAAAAAATTATCCAGCACTTGATTCCTTGAAAGTAAAATCCCATACAAAAAGAAAAAGAAAAAGAAAAGATAAATCATTTTGCAGTTCACATTCTAAATACTAATTGCTATCTTCAATATTTATAATCTACTTAATAATATAAAATTTACAAAAGAAAAAAAAAAGTGAAAAAAAATTTACCTAATACTTGACTTCTTGAATGTAAAGTACCATACAAAAAAAAAAAGAAAAAAAAGATAAAGATAAAGATAAAGATAAAGATAAATCACTACATAGTCCACACTCTAAATGCTAAGATAAATATTTATAATCTATATAATAATGTAAAATTTACAAAAGGAAAAAAAAAAAAAAGATGGAAAATAAAATTTACCTAGTACTTTATTTCTTGAAAGTAAAGTACTATACAAACAGAAAAAAAAAAAGAAAAAAAAGATAAAGATAAATCACTACACAGTCCACGCTCTAAATACTAATTATTATCTCAAATATTTATAATCTACATAATAATATAAAATTTACAAAAGAAAAAAAAAAGTGAAAAAAAAATTACTTAGAAGTTAGAACTTGATTTTTTGAGAGTAAAGTATTGCCAAATAACCATTTATTCAAAAAAAAAAAAAGAGAGAGGAGGACAACGTTTTTTTTTTTTAAAAAAGAGTGGGCAATGGATAATTATAACATGATCCCACTTAAATTTAGACAGGTTGAGCAAAATTAGACTCAAATTTTAATTCGAATTGAACAATTGGAAGGATAATTATTGTGTAGTCTCCACATAAATCTAGACACATAACACAAAATTAGAACTCTAATTTGAAATTCTAATTTAAATTTTTCTTAGTTTCACCTATTATTACATATATAGATATATAGATTATCAATCGATGTAGTTGAGGACAAACTTTTCCTCCCATTCAAAGAAATTTTTTTCTTAAAATGAGTACAAGACAATTCACAAATTCATATCACACGATCTCATTTATTAATGATATGGCTATTAAATTGGTCATATTAACTATATCTGTTAGCGATTGAAATTTGAAAGTCATCAATCGTGTTATTGACAAGATAGTTTTGTAAATTGCCAAATAACCATTTTTAGAGGAAATTAAAATCAAACCAGTTCGAAGAAACTCTTGGACTTTCAGCCCAAGCTGCAAAACAAAAGCTGAGTGGCCCAAGTTGGGTAATAAGCTTGCTTGGGCAAGGCTTAAAAGATCGACAAGCATTGTGAGCTAAAATTTAGATGAGCCCAACTATGCCTTGATGAGCCCAACTGGGCTTCTGGCCTGTTCTCTTATAGGCTTTCTGTCTATGGTACTATGCCTGTATCAGCTAGCTAGCATCTTAATGCAATTTTCCTTTTAACAAAAAATGAAATAAATGAGCCTAACTAATTCGTTGATTTGGTGAACCCATTACTAGGAACAAGCATTAACGTGTGGGCCTGTTGGGTTGCTCGTTGAATATAGTTGCGTGGAACTTAATAGTGTTATTTATTTATTTATCATGCCTAACGAATGTTTTACCACCATTAGCAATGGAGTGTTTGATCCAAAATTTACTCCAACTGCATTAGCAATTTTGAGGAATTTTAGCACTCCGAGAGCTTCAACTGAGTCGCTATTCTCCCTTTCTATTTTATAAGGTTGGTGTTTGAGATTATATGACTGAATATTCAATTTGTTTGTATTTATATCATTGTTTATACTTGTTAACTAGTGTTAGATTGATAATTACATGTAGATCCAAGTAAGAGTGTTCATTTAACCAACCAACCTGATGCTTCATGTTGGTTTTTTTTATGGGTTCATGGAATTTATTTTAGGTTGGATGTGTGTGTGTGTGTGTGTGTGTTTTTTTTTTTTTTTTTTTTTTTTTTTTCTTTAGATTAATAATTACATGTAAATCCAAACATAGTTAGTAAAATACGGTACGCTTTTAATACTATAAATATACGGACAGGTATAACTTGGCAATTTTCATGAAATTATGTTTCAAAAATTTGTCATAAAAATACGGAAATGGTGAAAAAATGGTACGTGTATAATACGAGTATTATATGTTTATTTTTGTAAAAAATTGTAGCAAAAATACGGAAAAATTTATCATATATATTTTTTTATATAAATAAAATAATCTTTGCATCATGACCATTTAACTCTTGTTATGTCCAAGAGCTTTATAACTCAACTAGTTGACATATTTTGATTTTATTTTATTTTTTTGTCTAAAAAAAGTTCATAATTTTTTATTATTATATATTTTAGAAAGGATAATGCCAAAGTTTCAAACTATATTACAACATTTTTTACAAACTAATGATATAGTGAGTGTTTATTAGTAAGTGAAAACGTGATGTTAGTGGTGTGAATAGATGAAAATGAATAATGCTAGAGATACAAACTATATATATATATATATATATATTGTACGACACCGGACCCCCAGAACCATTTGGGCCTTGAAACCTAGTTCTACAGTATGGCCCATGGTCCTAACACCCCTGTCAGAAGCTGGGCTTAAGTCCTACTAGGGCCGTAGACACAAACCTCATGACATCATGTTCGGCCCAGAACCCTTTAGGCGGGTCATTGTAATGTATGTTCATTAGTTCATAGCAAGGGAGTTGCCTAGCAAATCTTATCTCCGATGAGCGTGACTACTCGGAAAGGTCATATCACGGGTGCCCAGTGCCATCTTGAGAAGTATCGCTGCCGAACATCACCCCTTGAGGTGGGAACCAGTTCCAATGTCACTCTCACCACACCCCACTCTCAACTAAACACCCACTTAGCGATAACAACATTGGACCTCCTCTCCCATTAGCCAGGAGAGTAATCATGATTCTTCCACTAGTTTTGGGCTATAAATATGAGAAATTGAGGATGGGAAATGGTTGTTGAAAGGTTCTGGAGGAAGCTTAGAGTTGAGAGCAGTAGAGTCATTAGAGTGAAAGGGAAGGAATACAAAGGCTAGAGAGATATTGTTAGGTCTCTAAGCTAGAATCACCCAAAGTAGGGAATCCAAAACCCACATTACAAATAGATTGTGAGCCCAAGAGTGAGTTAGCCTGTTAATCTCGTTTTAGGCGCCCACAATTGGCGCCGTCTGTGGGAATCTCCTACAAAGCCATGGTTCAATAGAGACTCACGCACGAGAGAATGTTTGAAAGACGTTCAAGGAGTTATGCTAAAAGTGGTTTGATGGGATCTTCTTGGGGGTCCACTTGTCGAGAATGGAGGCAAAAGAGGTGTGAAGATAGGGACTGTGAACAAGAGAAAGAGCAGTCTGGCCTTGGAGAGGGGTTGTACCAAACCTAGTGGACAATATCAGGTGCATCAAGGCACAGGCAATTTGACGAGAGAGACGAGAAACATGAGCAATTACGCAGGCTGGTGAAAGATCTGGAATTGGAAATAGGGAGTAGGCACCGGAGAAGGGATTAAGACAATTGAGAAGAGAGATCTAATACTAAGGGAGATTGTTATGGGATGGGCTCCAATCAATCTGGTTCCTGTCAACATCGAGAACGTTCACATTCACAGGACCCGTCGGTGCCAAAACCGTTCACACTCACGGGGGTCCTGTCAACGCCAGGATCGTTCATGTTCACAGGAATATGCAGACCGGGGTTCAGATTCCCCAGAAGAACGACGACCCCATAATGCTGCCATGGATGCAATGAGCTGCGCCTTACACAGAGCTGCTCGATCGCCATTCTTAGACGACATTAAACGGGCCCCAATGCTGAATAGATTTACATGCCCACCATTCAATTCCTACGATGGGAAAACGGACCCGGTAAAGCATGTTAGTCATTATGTCCAGATGATGTCACTACATACTCACAATGATGCGCTAATGTGCAAGGTATTTCTCTCAAGCCTCGGCCCCACCACTTTGAGATGGTTTAATGGGTTGCGGAAGGGCTCCATCCACAATTTTGCCAAGTTGATCTAAGAATTCGATGTCCGATTTGTAACTTGTAGCCGGGTGTCACATTCTGTGGATGCACTACTATCTATGAAGATGAGGGTTGGGGAAATCCTTTGCAGTTATACTAGTCGGTATTGGGAGCTTTATAATAAGATCAGTGGGGGCAATGAGAAGATTGCGGCTAGCACTTTTAGGATGGGGCTGATCGAGGACTCTGAGCTACGGGAGTCATTAACGAGGAAGCCTCCCAAAGATATGAGGCAACTCATGAGGTGTATTGAGGAGTACAAGCGCTTGGAGGATGATCGGCTGTAGAGTAAGGGTAAGGTCCTGTTAGTAAATCATCCTTGGCAGAGCGGTTTTCAGCTAAGACTTTGAAGGGATTTGAGGATACAAAGGCCAAAGTTGCAACTGGGGGAGGTGAACATGACATTCAAGGAGTCGGTGCACAGAATCGTAGATCGAATTAAGAACGAGTTGTACTTCAGATGGCCAAACAAGATAGGGGGTGACCCATCTCGGAGAAACCAGAATTTGTACTGTACCTATCATAAGGATAAAGGGTATACCACCAAGCATTGCCGAGTGTTAAAAGACCATTTAGGGCAACTGGTGAAGGCGGGATTTCTGAAGGAGTTCGTGGTGGATTCAAGGAATCGAGACACTAGGCAAGGTGATCGGCAAAAAAGGAACCCTCTCCCACCTCCATTGGGAGTGATTGAAGTCATCCATGCCGCCTCAAGGGATACTGTCATGGCTGGAAGAAGAGGGGTGTTGACAATAGCACCCATAGGAAATTGCTCCAGCGAGCAACCCTTCGAGAAAAAAAAGAAGATTGGTTGGGAGCCCATCGCTTTTGACAACGATGATTTAGAGGGAATGAGTTAGCCGCACGATGATGCGTTGGTGGTGACGGCCTGGGTAAACGGTTTCATAGTAAAGAGGGTAATGGTAGATCAGGGAAGTGACGCCGATGTAATGTATCTGGATTTGTTTAGAGGGCTCAGATTGAAGAAGGAGAACCTCTCAAAATACAAAACGCCCCTAGTGGGGTTTGATGGCCAGGTGGTGATTCCCGAGGGGTAAATATCACTTCCCATGAATATGGAAGGAAAGGAAGTAACTATGGATTTTATAGTTGTCGCTTCGTTTTCCCCTTATACGGCCATTCTAGGAAGGCCATGGATCCATGCGATGGGGGTAGTCCCCTCAACACTGCATGTGAAAGTTAAGTTTCACATCGAACAGGGCGTTGCTGTAGTAAGGGGGTGTCAGAAAATGACCAGGCAATGTTTAGTGACCGCGGTCGATTGGAAGCACAAGCAGGATAAACAAAAGGAAACCGTCGAGAAGGTCCCTTTATAAAAATTATAGGAGCCTCGAGAAGCAATGGGGGCTAGTTGTGCTAAGGAATTAATCAGAGTAAAGATACTATCGGATACTGATCGGTATTTTCAGATAGGGGCAAGTATGAAGGATGGAGATAAGGTAGAAACGTTATTATTTCTTATACAAAATATAAATGTGTTTGCTTGGTGTCTGTATGAGGTGCCTAGGGTTGATCCCGAGTTCATTGTTCACAAGCTTAACGTAGACCTGTCATTTCCTCCAAGTAAGCAAAGGCAAGAAGGTCAGCAAAGGAACACGTTGTGGCAGTGAGATAGGAGGTTGGGAGGTTAAAAGAGGCTGGGGCGATAACGGAAATCTTCTTCCCAGAATGGCTGGCAAATATTGTGGTGGTCCGGAAGAAGAATGGCAAATGGGAAGTTTGTGTAGATTTCATGGATTTGAATCGAGCGTGTCCAAAGGACCCATTCCCTATGCAAAAGATAGATCAATTGGTCGACGCCACCTGTAGGCACCCGAGGATGAGTTTCGTCGATGCCTTCCAAGGTTATCATTAGATCGCCCTAGCTGCCGAGGACCAGGAGAAGACGACATTCATCTCCCTTAATGCCAACTACCATTACACTGTGATGCCCTTTGGATCAAAGAATGTCAGGGTAATGTATCGATGAATGATGACTAAGATGTTTCAGGACAAGATTTGGCGTACTATTGAGGTGTATATTAACAACATGGTTGTAAAAAGTAAACAAGAGGCGTAGCATGTAGAGGATCTTCGTGGGGTATTTGAGGTACTGCGGCAACATAAACTGCGCCTTAATGCTGATAAGTGTGCTTTTGGAGTAGGGGTCGGCAAGTTCTTAGGATATTTAATCACAGGCTGAGGAATAGAAGGCAATCCCGATCAAATCGAAGTCGTGAAGTGCCTCAAGCCGACAAGTAACTTGAAGGAAGTGCAAGTATTGATCGGAATGTTAGCTGCCCTTAACCAGTTCATTTCTAAGTTTGCTGATCGCTGCCATCCATTTTATCAACTCTTGAAGAAGTGGAGGGGATTCTAGTGGGATGAAAAGTGTGACAAAGGTTTCCATGACGTAAAGGAGTATTTGATGCAAGCACCCATGTTAACAGCCCTAGAGCCTAGGGAGGACTTATTCATGTACCTCTCAGTTTCAAATCATGCCATAAGTATCGTGCTTCTGAGGGATCAAGGAGTGCAGCAGCTCATGTATTACATTAGCAAGACTTTGGTTGACGCTAAGACTAGATACTTGCCCCTGGAAAAGCTGGTGTTGGTGTTAGTGCATGCTACCAGGAAGCTGCCTTACTATTTTCAGGCTCATACCGTATACGTGTTGACTGAATACCCTTTACCGTCATTGTTGAAGAGATCTAACTTCACGGGCTGGATAGCTAAGTGGAGAACCAAGCTCGGAGCCTTTGACATAAGGTACAAGCTAAGAAGTTTAGTGAAAGGGTAGGTTTTGGTTGATTTTATGGCAGAGTTCTCTCCTAAGAACGAAGGGGCAATGGTTTGTCATGTGGAAAGTCGACCATGGAGGGTGTTCGTGGACAGCACCTTAAGTGCCATGGGGGCTGTTGCCGGGATTGTCATTATCACTTCGGAAGGATTACGGTTGGAGCACTCTTTTAAGTTGGGGTTCAGGGCCTCTAACAACGAAACTGACTATGAGGCATTGCTTGCCAAATTAAGAACTGTTTTGGATGTGGATGCCCAGGATGTAGAGATTTATTCAGATTCTCGACTGGTTGTTAGCCAGGTGCAGGGCAGTTTTGAAGCCTGGGATTCTTAAATGAAAGAGTACTTATTGGTGGTAAAGCAAGTCATAAGTAAGTTTTGTACGACAAAGGTGGCCCAAGTGTCCCGGGGGTAGAACAAACATGCTGACTCTCTAGCCACATTGGCATCATCAATGACGGAGGATGTGCCTCGGTTAATCAAGGTAAAGCTCATAGCGGAGCCAAGCATCAATACTGCGGTTGGTGTTGCAGTGATTTCGACAACTGGGCCATGTTGGATGGACCCAATCATTGAATTTTTGGCAGACGATCGAGTCCTAGATGATGTGAAGGAAGCTAGTAGGGTTCGCCAAGTAGCTACTCGATACTGGTTGTCGTCAGATCATAAATTGTACCAAAGGTTTTTTGGGGGACCATACCTTTTGTGCTTACACCTTGAGAAAATTATTAAACTCTTGGTCAAGCTACATGATGGGGTGTGTGGTACTAATATGGGGGGACGCTCATTAGCACACCGAGCAATGATTCAAGGGTTCTGGTGGCCACAGATGCAGAAGGATGCCACCGAGTATGTGTGTCAGTGTGAACAGTGCCAAAAGCATGCCCCCTTGATCCACCAACTAGCAGGCCATCTGAATCCAGTCAACAGCCCTTGGCCCTTCGTGCAATGGGGGCTAGATATTCTTGGCCCGTTTCCCCGAGCCACGGGTAATCGAAAGTTCATTTTGGTGGCTGTCGATTACTTCACCAAGTGGATGGAGGCAGAGGCGTTAGGCAATATTCAGGACGTGGATGTTAAGAAGTTTGTATGAAGGAATATAGTCATGAGATTAGGGGTGCCAGACTTTCTTATATCTGATAATGGATTACAATTCAATAGCAGAGCCTTTCTGAATTTTGCAGTGGTCTTGGCATCAAGAACTGGTACTCCACCCCAGCGTATCCTCAGAGCAAAAGGCCAAGCAGAAGCCACCAACAAAGGAATCGTGAACAGATTAAAGAAAAGGTTAGATGGTGCTAAGGGTAGGTGGGCCGAGGAGCTGCCCAACGTTTTGTGGGCATACCAGACAACTCTTAAAAGGTCTACTGGGGAAACTCCGTTCTCTCTCATGTATGGGGCAAAAGTTGTAATACCGGCCGAGGTAAATTTATGCAGTGCCCCGGTTGTAGGATTTGTCCCTACCCAGAACGATAAATTATTGGAAGAACGTTTGAACTTGCTGGAAGAGTACCGAGAAGCGGCATCTATAAGGTTAGCCGAATATCAGCAAAAACTTACCCTGCGCGACAACTGTGATGTCAAGACGAGAGAATTCAGTGCTGGGGACCTAGTGTTATGGAAAGCAGTAGGGAATACGCGGGATACAAATGCTGGGAAGTTGGCCCCAACCTAGGAAGTGCCTTATAGGGTAATTATCATTGCAGGTGCAGGGGCGTACTTCTGAGAAGACTTAGATGAAAGGCCACTTCCTCGGCCATGGAATATCCACAATTTGAAGAAATTTTATCATTGATCATTCATACACGGGGGTGCAAATTAAATGTAATCTTGTATATATGTTTTAGTAATTAGTATGAAGGTGGTATTTATATTTACAGATGCATTTAGTTTTATTATTGCTAATTCATTAAAGGCGTTGCCAGCCAACAAGTGTGAAGAAAGTTATGGGGACAGATAGCTTGATCCCTTTTAAGGATAGAAACCTGCTTCCGGTTTGATCTTTATCATCAAGCAGGTGGAAACCTTACACTAAGAAGTTTTCTAAGGACAAAAACCTGCTCCTAGTTTGATCTTTATCACCGAGCAAGTGGAAACCTTACACTAAGTTTTCCAAGGTCAGAAGCCTACTTCTCAGTTCAATCTTTATCACCGAGCAGGTGGAAACCTTACACAGATTTTTTTGAGGATAGAAACCTACTCCCAGTTCAATCTTTATCATTGAGCAAGTGGAAACCTTACACTAAGAGGTTTTCTAAGGACAAAAGTCTGCTTCTCTGTTCGGTCTTTACCACCGAGCAAGTGGAAACCTTACGCCAAATTTATCTAAGGACAGAACCCACTCCTGGATCCATTTCTATCACAGAGTAGGAAGAAACCTTAAATTCTCCCAAGGATAAAAACTTATCCTCGATTCGATTCCTGTCACCGGGCAGAAGGAAACTTATTCTCAAAAGTTATTTAAGTACAAAAGGATCGACGCATATCAAATCCTATTAATACCACCGAGGAGCGAATTCTTTCTAGATACTAATGACCTTGTCCGAAGTAATTCAGGTCACCATGCATGGCCGGCAATTACCTGGCCTTTTGCAAGCACAAAAGAAAGCAGTCTAGAATACAGGCATAAAACAATCAAAGAACACAACAGGAAAGATAGTAGCAAACATTCATAAATATAATTAAAGCCAACATATAAAAATTAAACCAATGTTTTGTCACCATAACTCGGTGACTATAGAAAAGTTAAACCTAGGAAAAATAATTGTTCTGTCACCACAGCTTAGTGACATAGTTAAACTTACTGAAAAGAAATAAACTACTTAAACAAAAGAAGAGTAAAGTAGACAGAATAAATCCAGTTTGGCAATTAACATGTAAGGTCTGCAGGTTGGAAATAGGCAACATCCCCAAGAGGCTGCTGGGTTGCTAAAGGTGGTTGAAGTTGAACATCCTCACCGGGCTGATCACCAGCATGGGGGTCGCTGGTGGCTTCCAGATCAGCCGGCTCCACGTGGGAGTCAATTGCCTCCGCCAACTCCCTCATGCTAGTGGTTTCTTCCTCATAAATTACTCCAGGGATGTTCTGCATGGCAGTTGAAAAATTTGGGAAAGGGATTTGATTGGGGTTCCTTAAAGGAGAATCCTTTGGGACCCCCATAGCTTGCAGGGCAGCCAACCAACCCTCATCGAACCCGAGCTTCTAGGCTTGACAGATGACTAGCTCGGCAGAATTCTCAGCGTCAGCAAAACCCTCGTTGTTCCACTTGTTTTCACAAGCTTCCAACACTAACTTCAGATCGGCCAACTCCTTTGCTAGAATGGTGTTCAGACTCTGGGCCTCCACTAACTTGATCTCGGTATCACCTAGCTACACCTCTAGTTCTGCAGACTTGCTCTCTGCTAGTGCCTTAGCCTTCTCAGCCGTAACAGCCTTCTTTTCCACAGCTTCAACAGCCTTCACTTTTTCTTTCGTTGTAGCCTCAGTGATGTCCTTAAAAGCCTTTTCCCATTCAACGTCTTCGGAAAGCTCCTTCATCCTCCCATCGATGATATGAGACAGTTGGGCGGCCTAACCAAGCAATAATGATGAGTGTGAAAACGAAAAGAATGAACGCGTGTGAAAACAAATAAGAAACCAGGAGGCAAGAGATTACCGCTACGGTGTGCCATTGCAACTGCCTGCCTAATGACTCGTCCATCCCATCCTTAAAAGAGTGAATATCCTCGGGCAAAAGAAGGCCGTGCACCAAACCCTAGGCAACATGACCCCTTTGGCCTTTATCCCATACTCTTACATAGGCAGACACGGGAAGAGGTTTACTGTCAACCTGGAAGGTGCGGCCAATCCGCCGCGACTCGAGAGGTGGACGCCACGTTCATCCTAGTTTGGGATGTGGGCTCCCAGATGACGATACCCACTGATGGTCAGGGAGGAGTTCTCGTGGGTGCATTACCCGAGCTAGCATGTGTTCGTTCAGCCGTACGCTGCCTCTTCTAGGAATTGCCTGAAGGAGGGGGAGGAGGTGGTGGATCACAACCTTGAGGTTCTTGCTGTTGTGCGGCTAGCCAGGCACCAGGCATAAAACGACTGATCGTCATCGTCTTCCTTGTCACCTTGTCGTGACCTTGATCGGATTCGATTTCTAAAGAGCAAACTAATTCAATGGTTGCTCCCTCGGCTTCCTGAACGGGAGCTTCAAGTTCAAAAGAAGCCTCTGGTTCTACAGGGGCCTCAGGCTGAGCGGGGGCTTCAGGCTAAACCAGCACGTGTGCCTATTCTCGGTGGTGTTGAGACACATGTTCGGCTGATTCATCGCATATGGGTGCAAGCTCATCCGAACAAGTATACTGCAGACCGAGATCACAAGCTCGCCTACTGTAAATCTTGGAGGAAGAAAATTTGCGTGCCGTACGTCAATGTAGGAAAGGAGGGGACTATCAACTAACAAAGCTTGGTTGAATGCTTGCCAAGTGGAATACATAGGTTCAACGCTGAGGATTAAATGGGACATCTGGAGTTGTCCGTCCCAATGAACGAAATATTCTGACCTAAGCACAAAATTTAGGTCCCAAACATGTACTACTCTAAGATCTGGCTTAAACCTTTTGCTCTTTGCACGGAAGCAACATAAAAACTAGTTAGTAATTACTTAATCAGATCAAAATTAATAAAATGTAGTTAATAAAGTATGTTTGGTACTGTCCAACTTCGCGCAGGGGAGCTCCTCGGCAAACCAATTGCCACTCACCCGTACGAACTCTCTAGCTGAGTTCCTATTTAAGTCAAGTAGGCATGAAATGAGCCATACCATCATATCTCTGGTTTTTAAGTAATAATCTGAATTTATATTGCCGTACAAACTATACATGAAATTGATGTCATGATAATTCATTTGCAACCCTAACAACTGGTTCAACCTACTGACGTAACTCACCACTTGGTAAAAGTTAGGGGGGAGTTGGTCGGGACAGAGACCGTAAAATCTTAAGGTACCTAAGATGAGGTCTTCGGGGAACCTAACCCCACCCTTAAGAATTTCCATGAAGGGAAAGAAAACCGTATTTACACCACAGCGCCTTTGGATGTCGATATTGCCTTTGTGACAGTAGGCAATATCAACATCCTTAGGGACATTGTAGGCAGCCCTAAAAGTAGCCAAAGTGGCTTTTGAAGAAAGGAGATGAGAGTAGCCCATTCTCTAAGCTAGGATTCCTAGAACTATGATTATGATAGAATAGAAGGAAATAGAACAAGTAGAAGGAAGGGAAAAGGGAACTTACTGTGGGCTCTAAGAAGGAAAAATGTTCTGGGCTAGTAGATGAATGCATGAAAAGAGTATGCTTGGCAGAGTGAAAGTTTGTAGGATGAGGAATGCAAAAGTGAAGAAGAGACTCAGAGATGACTATTTATAGGAGCCAAAAGGGAAATAAATGGTATTTAATAAACGGGGAGTGGGAAACCCTAGGAATCCCTACCTTAACTACCACACGCGTGCTGCTTCGGTTCGCAAACTGTTAGACAATGATGACAGTTAAACTAACCATCAGATACAATGCACCTTTTGAGAGCGCATTAATGGGTCTCTCAACCGTCCAATATCTACCCATTGAGCATCCTAGGCGGTTATTGTCTCTTGGATTCCTTGATTTGCCCTCAGGCACCGAACACGAATCAAGGGGGGGGGGGGGGGGCTAATGTACGGCATCGGACCCCCAGAACCATTTGGGCCTTGAAACCCAATTCTACAATATGGCCCATGGTTCTAACACCCCTGTTAGAAACTGGGCTTAAGTCCTACTAAGGCCACAGACACGAACCTCATGACATCATGTTCGGCCTAGAACCCTTTAGGCGTGTCATTGTAATGTATGTTCATTAGTTCATAGCTAGGGAGTTGCCCGGAAAATCTTGTCTTTGACAAGCGTGACTGCTCGGAAAGGTCATATCACGGGTGCCCAATGCCATCTTGAGAAGTACTGCTGTCAAACATCACCCCCTGAGGTGGGAATTAGTTCCAATGCCACTCTCACCACACCCCACTCCCAACTAAACACCCACTTAGCGATAACAACATTAGACCTCCTCTCCCACTAGTCATAAGAGTAATCATGATTCTTCCACTAATTTTGGGCTATAAATATGAGAAAATGAGGATGGGAAATGGTTGTTGAAAGGTTCTAGAGGAAGCTTAGAGTTGAAAGCAATAGAGTCATTAGAGTAAGAGGGAAGAAATACAAAGGCTGGAGAGATATTGTTAGGTCTTGATAACGCCTTAAAATGTATATTTGTTATATATTTATGTGGGCGTTATCTCCTTATTACTATGCTTAATTTGTATAATTAAGTCATGATTTGCATTAGTCCCTATTATTTATCTTTACATAATTTCTTGAATAAGATGTTATTTATCGTGTGTAATTTTCTACTTTCAGGAAATCATGTGAGAAAGATGAGTTTACAGGAATTTGTGAGAGAATAGAGGCCAAACTAGAATTAAAGTGGAGCTAAAGGACCATGCTTAAATGTCTAAGGATGTGTAGCTGGAGTTCTTGGATCGTCTGCCATGATTGGAAGCTTCAAATAAGGAAAGAAATCAAAGAAGCAGAATCTGAAAAGGAAAAATCTGATTTGAGCACTGATCAGTATTTTGGATGTATCTCTCTTCTAAAAAATCTAACTAACACAAGGTTAGATGGATTGGAACCGTGACTTAAATATCTACAACTTTTCAGTTTTGAGTTTTTCCAAATTCTCAACTTTAGAAGGCCGAAATTAACTCACAAGTTACTGCTATAAACCTGGACGGAAATTAAAATAGTATAAGTTTTATTTTCTTTGGACACTTAGACATTAGGGTTTTAGAAGGGAGGCTGGGAGAACGAATTTTGGTAGAGAAAACCTTGTATTTTTCTTTCTCTAATGGTAGCCTAAACTCTTTGCTAGGGCTAGAGTTATGTTTCTTCTATACGGCATGAATATTCAATGTTATTCTTTCTAGGATTTTATCAATGACATATTTGATTGTTCAATTAGATTTCTTTTGATGTATTAGTTCTTCCATGCTTTCAATAAGTTCAATCATGTTTTTCTTATTGTTTAGAGGAATTTCTAATAGTTTCAAATAGAAATCATGTTTTAAAGTGAATGGGTTTTTCTGAAAATTATTCTAACTGCATTATTAATCGAGGTTATCATGCGTTCTTGAATTGTCTCAGTTCAACCGAATCATAAGTTTTTAATTGTATAAGAACAATCAATTGTGAAATATATAATTTCTTAGATCACAAAGAATTTCATATCGATATAGGTAAACACCCCGATGCCCTAGTATTTACATTATTGATTTAAATCAGTTTTTATTATTATTCTTGTTAACAATCACCAAGTAAAAGTATTTTTCTTCTTTACCCAAATTTTTGTTTAATTATATTGTCTTTGAATCTATCCTGCTCCTTGTGGTTCGATCTCGGTACTCTGAGAATTATATTGCTACGATCTCCTGCACTTGGGAGTGAGCAAGCAGGTCTCTAAGCTAGAATCACCCAAAGTAAAAAATCCAAAACCCACATTACAAATATATTGTGAGCCCAAGAGTGAGTCAACCCGTTAATCTCGTTTTGGGCGCACACACACATATATATATAATGAGAAACCATTACATATTTTAGAAATTCACGGCTTAAAAATTGTGTAAGTTGTAACCCTAATACTAGGTATAATTTGAACTCATATATGTATGTAATTGTGATTGTTCATCTCCATTCTGCCTTCTTCACATCACCATGAATCATCCATTCTGCCAAGAGTTCCATTTGCTTTATTTGAAATTTTATTGATTATGTTTTTTTTTTTCTTCCTTGGTTTTTTGTTTTGAGATTGAAGAGGGCGAGAGTGAGTTTATTGATAAAGTTGATTTTTTTTTTCTGGGTTTTTATTGCTTTGGACACCAAAGCAAGATTGGGTCTTTGTTTATCTTTTTTGGGTGCTTTTGAACTTTCATGTAATGAATATGGGTTTAGTATTTGAACTTTCAAACACCATTTTTTGTTTTTTGTTTTAGTCTTTAACTATCATTGAATTCTCTCTCTATTTTTCTTTTTCGATTTTTGTTGAAGCAATTGTATCTAAAACAATTGTGCTCCTTTAGTACAAATTGGATCTGAATTTGCATGTATATACCTATATAGAGCTCTTGCTCATTCTTTTTCCCATATGGCTTCATCATGTCTTGTGAACACTTAGATTTGGATTTGATAAGAAGATTAAGGTTAAATTTAAATTATAATTCCAGTGAAAGTAAAATTAAAAGGGAGAATTAGATTAGATTTAGATTTGAGAAGATATTTTGAAATTGAAACAATTTTATTCACTATTGACTCAAAAGGGACTTTGGTATTGGAAAGATAAACCAGCCAGATTAAAGTTTGATTTTGGGTATTGCCAGCAAATGGCAGAGGAAGAATTGCAAGAGAGATAAGGGGAGACTAATCTAGTTTTTATTTTTAGGTTTTTAACAGATTGATGAATTAATTGATTAAAACATGTGTGTGTGTGTATCTATTTTAAAGTTAATTACATTCCATAATACATGTAAAATCTATTTTTCTTCTTTTTAATAAAAAGAAATGTTACATCGATTAAAAAAAAAGATGCCACATTATTGTTCCATAACTTCCCTTAGCCATATAGGCAATAACAATAATAACAGTTAACAAAAGGACTAATAGTGCTAATTTTTTAAATTTGAGAGACCAATAGTGCTCACATAAAACTTTAGGGACAAAATTGTACTCATAGAGTAAACTTTAAGAACCGATAGTGCTGTTTTGCTAAAATTTTACAACCTCTGATTTACATTGGTTAATTTGGTTAGTGGAATGACCCATAAGGTCATAATTTTCACAAGTCTTCCACAATTCACGCCCTCCAATAAGAGACCCACAAGGCCTATAATTTTCCAAGGCTTTGGCCAATGACTTGAAGAAACATCTGCAGGTTGAAGTCTTCTAATCACTTTGCAGCATATAAATATCTATTTATGCCATCTTAATTCTCGTCTCTTTCTATTGTTTAAATTAATGTTTTAGGTATCATGCAATTAAAAGATCAACGATTAAAGTATGTTAATGAGATATCAAAGTTCAAACAATTAATTCTTTAGAAAAGGAGGAAGAAAACCTAAACCACTGATGCTCATTCTAAAAGGAAAAAGTCATCATAAAAAAAAACAATACAGATGTTATTTGACTGGTAAAGATCTTGAACAAAAAATTATATCCTTACATTCATGGAACACTAACCATGATAAGAAATATTTAATAGCATTAGAGCACCTTCGTGGATACTCATATCATTCAAGGACTCGTGTTTAAATTGTCTTGCTTTCTAATCTACTTTTTGGAATACATCTAAGACATAAATGGAATCTTTGAGGAGTCAAAAATCCTATTCATAAACCATGATATTATAATTCACAATCTGGTACTGGTCTAGCTATAATGATGGAATAAATCTTGTGATTCATATGTTAATGCGTGTCTTTTTCTTCTTTCTTCTTCTTCTTCTTGGTCAATTCTTAGATACATATGAAAAAATTGTATCTTATATAAGTAAAATTTCAAATGGACTGGCATTCTTTTCTCTTAAATATTTGTTGAGAGGATATGGAACAAGCATTTTCCCAATTGCTTATTTGATCTTGCAACTTTCAAGCCCATTGTATTGACTATTCAGTTTTGCGTTTACTGAATCCACCAGAGTCTACGGTCTACACCCAACTCACAAGTTAAAACAAGGGGAAAATCATAGAAACAATTAATGTTGACAAGGATTATGATGAAAAGCAGTGTTCCAAGGGACTCAAGCACCCAACATTAAATAACAATTAAAAAACAATAAAAACTAATTTATGAGATGTCTCTCTCAAAACACATGAATCTCACATGTGTAGGTTTCACATACTATGAAAGGATGATTTATGAGATCGATATCCTCCCACCATAGTAGGAAAATAGATTAGATGAATTAATGAAAATGCAAAACCAAAGGTATTTTCTTAAGCGTATGTGTTGATATGGTTTGCAAAAATATGGCTCCATATACCCAACGTTGTTTTAAGAATCATATATATATATATATAGTTGATACTCTCCCTCCTTTATTTTCTTTTTTTATTTTTAATATTTTCCTTTTGTTTTGTCCCTTATAGCATGTGAGGCTTTGTAAGTACATTCAAATAATTAAAATAATATTTTTCTAAATAAACCTCTAACATCAAAGTTTCAAGAATTTTGAAAATATAATTCCAATTTAAATTATGTTACCAAAAGTGCAAAAAAAAAAATTTTAATTTTTATTATTTATTTAGATTATTTTAATAACCCATTATACTTTTTAGGTTGTGATAAAACTCAATCTTACATAATTTCATTTCTCTATGTAACATAAAGTAAATTTTCATTTTTACCATGTATTTTATTGTTTATTTTCAATTATATTGTTGATTTTGTTTTATATTTTACATACAATATTTTATTAATCTACACATTATACAAGAATAGTACTAATTTGTAATCATCATGATGAAAAATAGTGTTCCATCACGATGAATAATACTGAACTTGCGTTCAAAATAAAATTAAATAAATAATATTGAATTTTTAATACATGAGACAACACTGAAAGGTAGAGCAAAGTCTCAAATGACCAAACACCCTCCCCCTGTATTTTGTCAAAAGACAAGAGGAAACTTGAGGTCAATAAAAAGAGAAAACAGTGCATTGTTCTTTGTCAAGGGACGAGAGGAGACTGAGGTCAATAAAAAGAGAAAACAGTGCACTATTCTTTATCAAGGGATGAGAGAAGACTGTGTTAGGTTCTAAGACTTTAGGTTTTAAATGTATTAGAACTTCACTATGTAATGTTGGCAAACCATGATCAAAATATTTAGTTTAGTTTTAGACTTGCTCAAAGTGTATATATGTAAAGTTGGAATTGAGTAATTATAGAAAATTACTGTTCACTTTTTGCAAAGCTCGATCGATCGAAAATTAGATTCGATCGATCGAAGCTTGTGCAAAATGTTTTTCTGCAGAATTTTCCAACTCAGCCCAAGCCCATATGACGTGTAGGGTTTTATGTTTTGCCTTAAGTACAAAAGGAAAAACCCTAGCCATTTTTATATGTTGTTGTTTATGCTGTGTGTGTGAATCTTTTGTGAGATTTAGAGATGTTTGCCTTCATACACACTTAGGGTTATCAAAATCAAGATTAATGTCGAGAGCTTGATGATCGTTTTAGTTGCTGCATAAAGAGCTTAAAGAAACACAAGTGGGAGAACTTGTGGTTGCTGTGGATCAAGGAAAGAAGTAGTCCGTGGACTTAGAGCTATCACGTAGTCGTGACAGTAAGTTTTCTACTCGAGGTAGCAATAGGATGTTAGTGGTCTAAGTCGCTATTGTAAAACTTCAATTCTTTCATAGTGGATTCGGTTTTACCTTGAGGATAGCTAGGTTAAATCCTCCCCAGGTTTTTTACCGGTTTGGTTTTCCTGGGTTATCATATCGTTATGTTCTTTATTTTTCGCACTATTTCAATGATATGATTTACTTATGTTAACCTAGATCTGAATAATTTGACTAAGTAATCACTTAGCTAAATAACTAGGTTAAACAACTTGTGTATTAAGGGGTCTAAAAACATACAAGTGGTATTAAAGCGGGTTAGCTATAGTATTTAGATCTTTTAATCTAAGAGTTGATCATTGACCCTTGTTGTCATGGATAAGATCCCACCTCACTTTGATAGGAATAACTATGTCTACTAGAAAGTAAGGATGAAAACATTCCTAAAATCTATTGATGAGAGAGTTTAGAATTCCGTTGAATACGGATGGGAGAAGCCAACTACTCCTATAAGTGAGTGGCAAACTTCTCAGAAAGAAGCAACCGCTTTTAATAGTAAAGTCATGAATGCTATTTTAATGCTATTTTTGAATTCAAGAGAATTTCTAATACTGAGGTTGCTCATACTGCTTGGAATATTCTCTAAACTGTGCATGAAGGCACAAAAGCACTTAAGATTAACAAACTGCAGCAGTTAACTACAAGATTTGAATGTATTAGAATGTCTGAAAATGAATGTTTTGATGAATTCTATGCTAAACTGAACGATTTTGTTAACTTTGCTTATAATTTGGGTGAAATCTATGATCAACCTATGATTATTAGAAAGATACTTAGATCCTTGACTGAGAACTTTGGACCCAATGTGACTGTCATTACTGAAAGCAAGGATGTGGACTCCATCCCTGTTGATAAACTTGTAGGATCTCTCCAATCCTATGAGTTGGACCAACCTAAGACAAACAAATCCAAATCAATGACTCTTAAGTCTGTTGATGATGTTGATAGGAATGGATTTGATGATGAATTCTCTGATATAGAGATTGCATATTTTGCCAAGAATTTTAGAAATTTTCTTAGGAACAATAACAAAAGAGTAAGAGATAAAAAAAAAAAAAAAAATGCTGAACCTAGAAATTTCAAGAGGAATGAACCCACTAAAGTGAATAATTTTGAAAAATCTAAAGAGAAAGTAGGTCAAACTTCTAATAATTCTATGGGTCAACAATGTTTTGGTTGTCAATAGTATGGTCATGTGAAATCAAAATGTCCTACATTCTTGACGTCAAAGAGTAAAGTTATGGTTGTAACCCTTAGTGATGATGAAGTTTCTGACCAAGAGTCTGGTAGTGATGAGGATGGAAATTTCATTACTTTTACAACTACTGTTGTAGTTGATGAAAGTACTGTTGTTGATGAGAACCCTTCTGATAAAAAACTCTCTGAGGATGCTAATTTGCAAGAAGCCTATAATAAACTTTACAAGGTTGCTGCAAAGGATGCTATGAATGTTGATTTAGGTTTAAAGAAAATTGCTTCTCTTAAACTTGAAAAGAAAAATTAGCTGTTGAAATTGTTTAATGCTAATGAATTGTTAAATAATGTGAATACTAAGAACATGTTCTTGCTTAATAAAGTTAAGAACTTGGAACTTGAATTATCTGTTGCTAGAGAACAAACAAATAGATTTGCTAGTTCCAAACTTGATCACATGTTGAGTGTTCAGAAGTCTCCCTTAGACAAAACTGGTCTAGGTTTTGTAGAAAGCATCTCTGTATCTGAAACTAATTCCACAAACTTTGTTCCTTCTTCTGAGCATCCCGTGAGTGAGGTTGTCAAACTTGTAGAAGTTACACCTCCTAGGGAGATTAGGGTTGATCTTAAAGAATCTAAGTCTAAGAATTCTACCCTTCCGAACGATAAGTTGCATGATAGGCCTGCATGGGTTTGTCATTTTTGTGGAAAATCTTGGCACATTCGTCCAAACTATTTCAAGTTGCAAGCTGCTAAGCGAGCAAATAAGTCAAAAGTACATGTGCCTTAAGCACAAGATCCTATGGTACTTATTAGCGAGTTGGTAAAGGCTCTAAACTTTTATTCCAATCTTGAAGTTGTTAATTATTCTAATATGAATAATAACTCCAATGCAAGAGTTGCATCTAAAATGTTTTGGATGCAAAAGGCTCAATCTAATTGAGTCTTTCTGACATGGTCCTTGTACTTTATTTCTCTATTTTTTGTGACCTTTCTTCTTTGTTGTTTTGTTTTCTTTGTTTTTTTCTAGGATTTGCATTGCATAACATTCATGCATTTCATAGTAGGTTGTTTTTGTTATTCTTTTCAAAAATTAAAAACAAAAAACAAAAAAAAAGGAGGAAAAGGGAAGAAAAATGTGTTTTGGATTATTTTTCTTGGATTTGAAATCATGGTTGGCCATATTATCTTTACATAACATGTTTATGTACCTTATTTAGCTTGGATGATCTTATTTTATTGCACTTTACTAGTTTGAGCTTTGTAATGCATGTTGTGTGGAAGATGTTTATAGTTTTTGATCACTTGATCTTGATTTTGAAGTCACATGCCTTTGATTGTTGGACTTGAACTTAATGAGAAAGACATAAATAACCATCTCACTACTGTTTACTAGCTAATAATGAACACCTTAATGCATATTATAAGATTTTGTGCTCGAAAAAGTGTAGCACATGCACAAAAAGAACATAAGGTGTAATCTCAGATTAAATGCTAAAATTGGTGTGTACATTATTAGGCTATAACTAATTCACAATCAAATAAAATTGATGTGTACATTATCTTGGCTATTTTAATAAGTTTATAATCAAATAAAATTGGTGTGTACATTATGAGGCAAATCAAGAAACTTACATGATTGCAAACTTGTTTTTTAGGAAATGTGAGAATTATATAATGTGACTCTTTAGGTTATAGTCTCTTTCAAATCTATGTGATGAATTTTGCAGAAATTGTGATTGATTACTATTCACATATCACCTCACATGTATCTCAAGTTTTTGCTAGTTGCACACACTACACAAGTTATTCTTTGCTAAACTTAGCACATGATATTGTGTGTGATTTTGTTGTGGCCATCCAAGATTAAAAATTCCTTGATTTTAATGCAAAATGTGTTTAAAGTTTGAGATTTGAGGAAAATTTGATTGAAAATCTTGTTTTTGGAAGATCTAGGTTAAATTCAAGGGTTTTTGAAAAACTTTTCATCTCATACTCATGCATTTTACTCA
This sequence comes from Quercus variabilis, assembly GCA_030445155.1. NCBI lineage: Eukaryota > Viridiplantae > Streptophyta > Magnoliopsida > Fagales > Fagaceae > Quercus > Quercus variabilis. Next base: position 8,697,344 of record CP129454.1, read on the forward strand.
TAACACATTGTGCTTTGAGGAGTTTTTGCATTAAAATGCTTTGTTTTTCAAAAATTTGATTTTTCCAGATTTTCGATTGATCGAACATGTTGCTCGATCGATCGAAATTGCGATTAAAAACTTGGGTTGAATCTGTCTGGCTCGATCGCCACTCGATTGATGCTGGATCGATTGAATGTGATTTTCGATTGATCGAAAATCGTTTAGAGAGTTTTTTAAAACATAAGCTTTTCACATGTTCTTCACTATTTCAAAACTTTTCAAAAAGCTTTTTGGCCCTCAAGTGTTTTCTTTTTTTTTTTCAATCCAACTCAAGTGTTTCCCCCCCCCCCCCCAAAATTTTCTCAAGGTTTTTGTCATCTAGCACCGGTAAGACCTTTTTACCCTTTCTTTTTTAGTTTAATCTAATTTTTCATACATTTTAGGGAGATTTTCGGACCTAATAGCTTTTGGGATTTTTGATGTTTGAGAGGTTTTCTTTCAAAATTGATCAATGGGTTTTTTTTAGTGGATGATGTAAACATGTTTTTCATGGTTCATTTTGATCAATTTGGTGAAATGGGAAGTTTTTGAATTTCTAGGGCTTGAAACTACTCGAATTGGGGATTTTGTTCAATTGGGTTAAATTTGATGAAATTGGCTTGTGTTATTGATTCATTTTGTCATTGCATATTGTTATCTAACTTGTGTAATGATAAATTGATCAATTTATTGGGATTTTTGAAAGTGGGTTTTCAAAATTTGGGGTTTTTGATACAAACTCTATGTTCAAGCCAATTCTTTGTTTTTAAAGTCTAATTGAGCTTTTCTCAATGCATTAGAGCATGCATCATATGTTTACTATGTTCATGCATCATATAAATTGTTCTTTTCTATATTTTTTTTGCTTTAACCATGACTGATGTAGTTTGCCCTTGGGTTTTCTTTGTTTTTCTTTCTTTGGTTCTCTTTTGTCTATCCTATTCCAACCTTAGCATCATGACTAGGAAAACTAGAGCCAATAGGAAAACCACCTCCTTTTCTACTCCAGCCTTTGAGAGTGATAGGTTTCATACTGAGAAAAACAAAGAGACCTTTGAGAAGCTAAACATTTTTAGATCTGTATGGGCTGAGAGAAAAGTTGTTTTAGATGAGCTTGATCCGAAAATTAGGAGGAATTTTGAGTGTAGGGGCTGGTTACCTTTGATGGATATAGATCATCCTCCTCCGGCTACCTTGATTAGAGAGTTCTACTTGAACTTCTCTGTCCACTCCAATGATTCCAACACTCAGTATGTGATGAATTGGATACGGGGTGAGGAGTATGTCATTACTCCTTCGGTAGTGGCCTCTACTCTTGGGGTGCCTAAGGTATAGCAGCTTGTGTACGCTTATGAAGAGACCCCTCTACTAGATGACATTATATCATATCTCATTGGGTCTTCCATTCAGTGGGGTTCTGATCCTCGGATTACCTCTCATGAATTAACCTAGATTCATTATCTCTTTTTTCGGATTTCTTGCCATTCTATATGGCCCGTCTGTTATTTGCACACCATTCCTCTCGAGAGATGTGCATTTTTGTATGCCCTTGTGACATATGCTCCTATGAGTTTTCCTCATCTTTTCATTCGATCCTTGGTAGAGGTTCATAGGAGTAGTTTTACTGCACATGGTTTGTTTTTCCCTATTTTTATTCATCGAATTTTATTGCATTTAGGTTTAGATGAGTTTCCTGCGTCTGAGCCCATACACATTATAGCTCCCATAGGTACCACCTTCCTTAAGTAAAGAGCTGCTTAGATGAGAGCTAGCTCTAAACGCCCTATTGTTGAGTCTTCTTCAAGTGTTGCACCTCCTCCTCCTCCTTCTTCAGGTGATCCCACTGCTGAGGAGTATGTTGATCCGACTGCTGTTGCTGCTGCTCCTCCACCTTCTACTTCGGATGATTCTAGCATTTGTCATATGTTGGACACTGTCAGGACCGTTCAGGCGGCTCATGGTCAACTTTTGGTGGACGTGCTCACGAAGCTTTAGGCTTTGCATGCAAATTTGGCGAGTCTTAGACGGTCACCTCCTCTACCTCCTTTTGATGATGAGTCTTGATTGCCCTTTGGCAATTCATCACACAAAGGGGAAGTACATATGGATGGAGATAGGGGGAGATTTTTTTTTTTTTTTTTTTTTTTGGAGCTTTGGAGCTTTAGATTGTATCTAGGTGCTTCATCTTGTACTTTTTTTTTGGCTCATGATGTATTTTTTTATGAGTTGTATATGTTAGGGGGAGACATTATGTTTTTATTTCTGTTTCTTGTTTCAAATTGTACTACATTAGCTATTGCTTTATATTTATGAGGATATTCATGATATATGTCTTTTATTTTATGTTTTGTGAAATCAAGAATTTATTTTGTTTTACTTGTATTTTCCACACATGCGTTTATGTGTTTGTTGAGTGTTTCAAGAATATACAAGTTGATTTAGTTGTGCTACTGTCTACACTTGCAACTGATAGATAGTAGTTAGGTTAAATTGTTTTTGGTTGGGCAAAGGGGGAGTTTGTTAGGTTCTAAGACTTTAGGTTTTAAATGTATTAGAACTTCACTATGTAATGTTGGTAAACCATGATCAAAATATTTAGTTTAGTTTTAGGCTTGCTCAAAGTGTATGGATGTAAAGTTAAAATCAAGTGATTGCAGAAAATTACTGTTCACTTTCTGCAAGGCTCAATTGATCAAAAATTAGACTCAATCGATCGAAGCTCATATAAAATGTTTTTTTTTTGCAGAATTTTCTAACTCAGCCCAAGCCTATATGACATATAGGGTTTTGTGTTTTGCCTTAAGTATAAAAAGAAAAACCCTAGCCACATTTTTACGTTGTTGTTTATGCTGTGTGTGTGAATCTCTTGTGAGATTTAGAGGTGTTTGCCTTCATACACACTTAGGGTTATCAAGATCAAGATTGATGTCGAGAGCTTGATGATCGTTTCAATTGTTGCGTAAAGAGCTTAAAGAAACACAAGTGAGAGAACTTGTGGTTGCTGTGGATTAAGAAAAGAAGTAGTTCGTGGACTCAGAGTAGTCACGTGGTGGTAGTAAGTTTTCTACTCGAGGTAGCAATAGGATGTTAGTGGTCTAAGTCGCTATTGTAAAATTTCAATTCTTTCATAATGGATCCAGTTTTACCTTGAGGATAGTTAGGTTAAATCTTCTCCAGATTTTTTACCAGTTTGGTTTTCTTGCATGTGAAGGTTAAATTCTGCACTGAGCAGGGCATTGCTATAGTGAAGGGAAACCAGCAAATGGCTAGACAATGCTTAGTTGCCACCGTTAATTGGGAGAACAAACAAACCAAATAGAAGGAACCATCCAAGGAGGTCCCTTTATAGCAATTACAGGAGCCCCAAGAAGGAATGGGGGCTAGCTATGCCGAGGAGTTAATCAAAGTAAAGATATTGACGGATGATGACAAGTATTTCCAAGTAGGGGCAAGTATTGGGGGGGGGGGGGGAGGGGGGTGAGGACAGGGCAGAGATGTTGCTGTTTCTCATATAGAATGTGGATGTATTTGTTTGGAGCCCAAATGAGGTGCCCGGGGTGGACCCTGAGTTCATAATTCACAGGCTTAATGTAAACCCATCCTTCCTTCCCAAGAAGCAGAAGCCGGGGAGGTCGGTTAAAGAGCACGTTGAAGCTGTTAGGCAAGAGGTCAAAAGATTAAAGGAAGTCGAGGCGACAAAGGAAATTTTCTTTCTAGAGTGGCTTGTGAATACCGTGGTGGTGAAGAAGAAGAATGGCAAATGGAGAGTTTACGTAGATTTCGATTTGAACCGAGCATGTCCAAAGGACCTATCTCCCATGCCAAAGATCGATCAATTGGTGGATGCCACATATGGGCACCCGAGGATGAGTTTTCTAGAAGCCTTTCAAGGTTACCACCAAATTTCCCTGGCCACCAAGGATCAGGAAAAGACAACATTTATCTCTCCTGACACCAACTACCATTATACTGTGATGCCATTTGGGTTAAAGAATGCTGGGGCCACATATTAACGGATGATGACAAGAATGTTCCGAGATAAGATTGGGCGGACGGTTGAGGTGTACATTGACAATATGGTGGTGAAAAGTAAATGAGAGGCACGACATATAGAGGATCTCTAGGAGGTGTTCAAAATACTTTGGCGACATAAGTTGCACCTTGATGTGGATAAGTGTGTCTTTGGGGTGGGGGCTGGCAAGTTCGTAGGATATTTGATTACAAACTGAGAGATAGAAGTCAACCCTAATCAAATTGAAGCCGTGAAGCGCCTCAAGCCGCTGAGTAATCTGAAGGAAGTTCAAGTATTAACTGCCATGTTAGTTGCCCTTAACCAATTCATTTCCAAGTTTGCTGATCGCTGCCGTCCATTTTACCAGCTTTTGAAGAAGTGGATGGGATTCTAGTGGAATGAAGAATGTGAAAAGGCTTTTCAGGACTTGAAGGAGTATTTGATGCAGGCACCTATGTTGATTGCCCTAGAGCTCGGGGAGGATTTATTCATGTATCTCTCACTATCAGATCATGCCATGAGTGCCATGCTTTTGAGGGATCAAAGAGTGCAGCAACCCGTGTCTTACATCAGCAAGACCCTAGTTAACACTGAGACAAGGTACATGCCCTTGGAGAAGTTAGTGTTAGCACTAATGCACGCTACGAGGAAGCTGCCTCACTATTTTCAAGCTCACACCATTTATGTGTTGACCGAATACCATTTACAGTCACTGTTGAAGAGATCTAACTTCACGGGCCGAATAGATAAATGGGGAACCCGGCTTGGATCCTTTGATATAAGGTACAGGCCAAGAAGTTCGGTGAAAGGCCAAGTTATTGTTGATTTTGTTGCAGAATTTTCCCCTAGGAATGAGATGGAAGTAATTTGTCATGTGGATTGTCGCCCGTGGAAGGTATTCATGGGCGGCACATCAAGTGCAATGGGGGCTGGGGCCAGGATTGTTATCATCACTCCAGAAAGGATAAGGTTGGAACATTCTTTCAGGTTAGGGTTTAGGGCCTCTAATAACGAAGTTGAGTATGAAGCCATACTTGTTGGATTAAAAGCCATTTTGTATATAGGTGCACGAGAAGTTAAGATTTATTCGAATTCTCGACTGGTGGTTAGCCAGGTGCAGGCCAGTTTTGAAGCCCAAGATGCTCGACTAAAGGAATACTTGCGGGTGGTAAGGCAGGTTATGAGCCGGTTTCTTAAGGCAAAGGTGGTCCAAGTGGCCTGGGGGTAGAATAGACATGCAGACTCTCTATCTACATTGGTGTCATCAATGACAGAGGATGTACCTCGAATAATCAAGGTGGAGCTCATAGCGAAACCGAGTATTAACGTCGCGATAGGTGTCGCAGTGGTTTAAGCATCTGGGCCATGTTGGATGGACCCAATCATCGACTTTTTGGCCGTGGATCGAGTACTAGATGATGAGAAGGAGGCTAGCTGGATACACCAAGTAGCCGCTTGGTATTGGTTGTCGACGGATCGCAAATTGTACCGGAGGTCTTTTGAAGGGCCATATCTTTTATGTTTATGCCCCGAGAAAGTTAATGAACTCCTGGCCAAGCTATATGATGGGGTGTGTGGCAGTCATGTAAGGGGATGCTCATTGGTACACCAAGCAATGACCTAGGGGTTTTGGTGGCTGCAGATGTAGAAGGATGTTGCTGAGTATGTGCAAAAGTGTGAACAGTGCCGAAAGCACGCCCCATTGATCCACCAACCGGCAGGTTATCTGAACCTAGTGAACAGCCTCTGGCCTTTTGCACAGTAGGGGCTGGATATTCTTGGCCCTTTTCCCCGGGCCACGGCCAATCAGAGATTTGTTTTAGTAGCAGTTGATTACTTCACCAAATGGGTAGAGGCGGATGCGTTAGCTAATATCTGGGACGTGGATGTTAAAAAGTTTGTGTGGAGAAACATAGTTACAAGATTTAGGGTGCCAGACTCTTTCATATCTGATAATGGGTTGCAATTTGATAGCAGAGCCTTTCATGAGTTTTGCAGTGATCTTGGCATTAAGAACAAGTACTCCACCCTGGCATATCCTCAGAGTAATGGCCAAGCTGAAGCCACCAACAAAGCGATCGTGAATGGATTGAAGAAAAGGTTAGATGGCGAGAAGGGAAGGTGGGCCGAGGAGCTGCCCGACATTTTGTGGGCATACCAGATAACCCTCAGGAGGCCTATAGGAGAGACTCCATTTTCCCTAACATATGGGGCAAAGGCCATCATACCAGCCGAGATAAACTTGTGTAGTGCATGAGTTGTAGAATTCAACCCTGCCCAAAATGATGAATTGATGGTGAAACGTTTGGATTCAATAGAAGAATACCGAGAAGCAGCAACAATACAGCTAAACGAGTATCAGCAAAAGCTTGCCCGACGCTACAACTGGGAAGTGAAGATGAGGGAATTCTGTGTTGGGGACCTAGTGTTGCTAAAAGCAGTGGGAAATATGAGAGACACTAACACTAGGAAGTTAGCCCCGACCTGGGAAGGACCTTATAGAGTTACTGTCATTGCAAGCGCGGGAGCATACTACTCGAAGGATCTAGACGAGAGACCGCTTCCTTGGCCATGGAATGACCATAATCTAAAGAAGTTTTATCAATGAGCTATTGGCGCACGTGTATATCAAGTAATGTAAAGTAATGCAAGAGCAATGTTTATTCATATTGATATACTCACACTCGTGGTTTCACTACCATTAACTTGTTAACCTCGGCTAACAAACAAATGCGAGGAAAGTCTAATCTCAAATTTTTCAAAGGACAGAAGCCTGTCCCTGATTCGATTTTCATCACCGGATAGGTGGAAACTTTACGCAAATTTTTCAAAGAACAGAAGCCTGTCCCCGATTCGATTTTCATCACCGGATAGGTGGAAACCTTATGCAAATTTTTCAAAGGACAGAAGCCTGTCCCCGGTTTGATTATCATCACTGGACAGGTGGAAACCTTACGCTAAACTTTTCTAAGGACAGAAACCTGTCACTGGTTCAATCTTCATCACCGGACAGGTGGCAACCTTACCTTACATTTTTCTAAAGACTAAGGATAAAAACCTGTCCTCGGTTCGATTTTCATCACCGAACAGATGGAAACCTTGCACTAAAATTATCTAAGGAGAAAAACCTGTCCCCGGCTCGATTTTCATCACCAGACAAGTGGAAACCTTGCACTAAAATCATCTAAGGACAAAAACCTATTACTGGTTTGATTTTCATCACTAGGTAGGTGGAAGCCTAATTTCAACTTTTACCTAAGGAAAGGAGGTCGTTCCTTATCATCAAAAAGGTAAAAACCTTGCGCTAACTGCTCCTAACAATGCCCTTACACGAAAATTCACTTACAATGGAAGATTTAGTGCTCGGTTAACTTTGTACTCAGTTATGCTTAATCACCTAGCCTTTGTTTTTCTTAAATCAGGCAATGCACGACAACTACAGTTTATTTTTTGAAAGGTCAAATTCTTCCGAATGTAGACAACTACATGTGAAAATATACCTGCTCCTCTGAAAAGTTAATCCTAATCACCATTTGGAGGTAAACCGTGATAGGGCTGCCCGGCAAGTTGGAATGACAGATGAAAAATAAATAATAATAACCACAACCAAACATGATAGGAAGAATAACCTAGCAGTGATAAAGCGACCATTCATAAAATGCTCGGTCTCCATGTTCGAGTAACAAAACAGTTAAAGCATAGCAAATTAAAGCAAGTAACATTAAACTAATGTTTTGTCACCACAACCCGATGACTTAGGAAAATAAGGCTTAGAAAAATAAAAGTTAAACCATTGTTCGGTCACCACAACCCGGTGACAATGGGTAAACCAAGCACATGAAAAAATTAAACAAGAACATAAAATTATAATAAACTAAACTGAAAGATTGGCAGATGGTAGCTAGACAACATTATCAGCATGGTGGGTGGGTGCACTTTCGATTGGTTGCTCAGTGGAGATCGTTTGGCCTTGTCCGTCCCCGGCAGCATGAAGGTTGATGGTGACCTCAAGGTTAACCATCTCCATACAAGTGTTGATGGCATGAACTAGCTCCCTCATGCTGAGGGTCTCCTCTTCGTCAACAGCACCTGCCTAGCTTTGGACGAGAAGGGAGGTGGAAGTTAGGTAAGGGATCTACTCAGGATTCCTCAGCAAGGAATCCTTGGCCACTCCCATCATTTGTAGTGCTGCCAGCCACCCCTCACCAAACCCATAATGCTGGGCTTGGAGGACAATGGGCTCCATAGAGTTTTTAGCATCTGCAAAGCCCAAGTTGTACCCCCTCTCCTCGAAAGCATCAAGGGCTACCTTGAGGTCGACGATCTCGTTGGCTTGGGCCAAAGTCAGACTCTCCACCTCTGCTAGTTTAAGCTCTATGCCCCCCAGCTTGGCTTCCACCTCGGCCAACTTCTTCTCGGCTGCCAACTGGGCCTTCTTGGTAGCTTTAGCCTTTTTCTCGACGACATCAGCGGCCTTGCCCTTCTCCTTCACTGGGTCTGCCACCACATCTTTTAGGGCCTTTTCCCTCTTGATGTCCTCAGCCAATTCCTTCAGCCGATCGTTAAGGACGTGAGTCAGCTACACGGCCTAATCAAACAACAATAACCAGATATAACAAGTGCAAAAGTGAAGGAAATGCACATGCAACAAAACAAATGGAAAATAGGGAGAAAAAGGGTTACTGCTATTGTATAACACTGAAGCCACCTTGCTAGCGACTCCTCAGTCCCATTTGAGTAGAAGTTGACGTCCTCGGGCAGAAGAATGCCTTGCACTAGGCTCCGGGCCACCCGCCCCCCTTAGCCCTATACCCAAGTCCTCAAGCTGGCCGTTGCTGGCAAGGGCTCTTCGCCAAGCTTGAAGGTGGGTTGCCAGGTCGCCACAAGTCGGGAAGAGGAGGCAACATTTGTCCCGACCTAGGCAATTGATCAGGAGGCACCGACAGGTTCCAGGATGACGATCCCACCAGATGCCCGGGGAGGGGTCTTTGAGGGAGCGTCGCTAGGAACCTTGGAAGGATCACCAACGCATTGCTTCTTCTTAGCACAACTAGAGGATGGAGGGGGAGGGGTCTGATCTTTGGCAGGAGTCTTCTGGGGCTGAGCAGCGGGGCGAGCACCTGGCAAGAACCAGTCAATTATAGAGTGCGCCTAGTTACCGTCTCTTCACCTAAGTTAGCCTTTGCTTCCGAGGAGTGGATTAATTCGGCTGCTATTGGCTCAGCTTCCTGAACCGAGGCGTCAGGCCCTTCAACAGGAATGTGGGCTGTTGTGAAATTTTAAAGTACTCGCAAGTATACGAACCATACCAAAGTATAGTTTGACAAGAACGAGGTTGAACCCATAGGGACTTGAATGAACGTAGGAAAATTAAATCAAATCTTAACCAAATTAATCCTAATCTAGTTTAATAAAAATTGGTTGTTTTGAAATTAAATAAACTAAGCAAATAATAAAATTAAGCAAATAGTTAAACTAAACAAAAGATATAAAGCAATAAAAAGATGTAAACAATCAAGAGAAAGAAATTAAGGTTTTGGAATCCGTCTTGTAAGTCATATCAGCATATATTTATGATCATTAATTTTTCCCAACCACGGCATGATAATCTAGAAATCAATCTTGCTATCATAAAAAATATCCTCATTAAAATCCTTATTTTGAAAATCAAAAGCATGTTCTTCTTCGCTTCTTAAGTATAAAATCAAATCATCAATTGTATCCGTAGCCAAACAAATCACAAGATATATCCAATTCTAAAAATCAAATCATAAATTATATCCATTGACAGACAAATCACAAATGATATCAAATTTTATAATCAAGAATTAATAAACCAAGCATTCAATTAATTAAGACAAATCCTAAATCATGAGAAAAACGTGATTGAACTCATATCTAGAATCTCATATTAGTCAATTGATATGAAGCAAGAACAATTTAAATCATTAAAGAACAACTATTGTGGGAAAAATCAAATCACATAAATATTACTGATAATCCTTAACAAGGTTTCATCCTCAACCCTAATTATAAATTTAGCTACTCACGGTAATTGAAATAAAACAAAAGAATAAAATACTAAACATTAAACTAGACAAATAAAATAGAGAAAAAAATAGTCACAATGCTATCATGGAGAAAAGCTACAGAGAAGCCACATGCGGCACTGCCTCTTGCTCCAATTTTCTGTTTTGCATCTCAGCCCTAGCACTCGCCTCTCCTCTAAATTTTGCCCTAAAAAGCCTTTAAATAGGTCAAGGAATTCTATTACAAGTTGAATTCCCGTTTGGAGAAAATCTCAGATTTTTAGGCTTCACTTAACCAACTATTTTGGCCCATTTAACGTCAGAATTTGGGCTCCTAGTAAACTACAAAGTTGTAGCCCAAGTTAACTTTCCAGCCCAACTTGAATCATCTCGATTGGACATTTGAGTCGAAAGTTATGCCGAAATACTAACTGATGTGTAGGCTGGAATCCTAATCCGAATTGGACTTGGATTTGGTGTAAATTTCCTTTGATTCCTTACTCCAATTAGACTTAAATTTAATTGGATTGATCTTCTCTTGAATTCATGCCTGGCTGGATGTAAGTTGGCTTGATTCAATTGGCCTAGCTTTACTTTGCAAGTAAAGCCCTTGTTACCTACAACACAAAGATATTACATAATCAGTCACAAAATAACATAAAAGTAAAGCTAAATATGTAGGTATGTGAGTATTTTATTGTATATATTTCATGCACATCATGGGCTTTGTGGCTTTGGGACACACGCTCGGCTGACTCGTCCCTCATCGGGGCAAGGTCCTCGGCAGTGGTGTAACGGGGACTAAGATCCTAAGCTTCACCAGTGGTCAAGGAAGGCGGGAGAAAATTTGCGTGTCGGACGTCAATTTATGAAAGGAGCGGGCTATCTACTAACAAGGCCTGGCTGAATGACTGCTAGGTAGAATACACAGGGTTAACACCGAGTATCAAATGGGATGCTCGAAGTTGTCTGTCCGTGTGCACAAAAATCTCTGACCTAAGTACAAAGTTAAGATCTCTCACGTGCATAACTCTGAGATTTGGTTTAAATCTTTTTGCTTTTATAGCCAATCAATAAAGGGACTGGTTAGTATTTAAGTAAGTAAATTAAGTTTAAAAAAAAAAAATCAAACTTAAAACAAAGGAAAGTGCTTGGTATCGACCAACGTCACGCAGCGAAAGAGGGCAAGGGAGCTCATCAGCAAGCCAATTGTCGCTCACTCGGACTAATTCTCCCGCCGAGTTTCTATTAGAATTAGGGAGGCATGATATGAGCTGTACCCGCATATCCCTAGTTTTTAAGTTATAGTCGGTCTTAATTTTGCCGCACAGACTATACATAAAGTTGATGTCATGGTGGTTTAGTTGCAACCCAAATATTTGGTTTAACTTATTGACACAACTCACCACTCAGTAAAAATTTGGGAGGGGGGGGGGAGTTGGTCGGGACACAAGCCGTAAAACCTAAGGGCACCTATAATAAGAGGGTCTACGGGGAACCTAACCCCGTCCTCGAGAATAGCCATTAAGGGGAAAAAAACTACATTTGAGCCAGTACGCCTATGGAGATCGATATCACCCTCATGATAGTAGGCGATATCGACGTCTCCAAGAACGTCATAGGCTACTCTAAAGCTAGTCAAAGATGCTTCAGAAGAGAGGAGGTGAGAATAGCCCATTCCTAGACTCTAAGATCAAGGAAAAACTGAAAGAAGAAGAAAGGGCAAGAAGGAAAGGTAAAGTAAACTTACTGTGGGCTCTAGGAAATGGTGTTCTGGGCTGGAGAATGTGTGCACAAGAGAAGTATGCTCAACAAAGAGGGAGTTTGAGGAAGAGAAGATGTAAAAAGTGATGAGGAAACACAAAAGGAACTATTTATAGGGTCTAATGGAGAAATAAATAACATTTAACAAATAGGAGGTGGGAAAACTCTACGAATCCCCATTGTAACTGCCACACGCGTGCCGTCTTGGTTCAAGAACCGTCAGGTGATGATGACAGCTGAACCAGACAATCTAATACAATGCACCTTTTAAGGGCGTATTAATGAACCTCTTAACTGTTCAGTATCTGCTTGTTAAACTTCCCGAAGAGTTTCTATATCTTAGTATCCTTGATTCATTCTCGGTAGCCGAGCATGAATCAAGGGGGGGGGGGGGATAATGTACGGTACAGGGTCCCCAAGCCCACTTAGGCCTTGAATTTCAACCCTACAATGTGGTCCATGACCCCAACCCCTTTGTCTGAGGCTGGGCCCTAGGCTCGCTAAGGCCATGGGCCCAGGCCTCATGCCACTATGCCTGACCCAAGGCCCATTGGGCAAGTAATCTTTATTTGTACACATCATGATTCATAATCTGAGACTTGCCCAGTCAACTACATCTCGGGCAGGAACATGATTGCTCAGGGATACTATATCTCGGCTGCTCGGTATTGCCTTTGGGAATATCGCTGCCGAACATCCCTCTTGAGGTGGGAACCAGTTCCAAAGCCACTATTACCACTCCCAACTAAACACCCACTTAGAAGCAATGGAATTGGACCCCCTTGCCCACTAATAATCTAGAGTAATCATAACCTCTTCATTGATCTTAAGCTATAAATAAGAGAAGAGAATGAAGAATAAGGGGTGGTTGAATAATTTTAGAGGGAACAGAGGGCAGAAAGTATAAGGAGAGCAACACGAGAGAAAGGAGAGGAATTTGTAGGAATAGGTTGTGCTGTTGGGTCACTGAGCTAAGAACTACCTATAGTAAGTGTAGGGGCTCCTTTTTCGGAGGTGGGCCCCCGACAATGAATTTGTAGAGAGTGGGCTCAAGATCTAGGCCCTAGTGAAGGACGCAATGGCCATGCATGGTTATTCGTGGACTGTGGCAATCTTAGTACTAACTGGGGAGACACAACAGGGATCCTCGGACGTGTTGGAAAGGCGGCGATGGTTCCTCTCTTATTCAAATGAGCTTCACAGTCTATCAAAGAAAATGCACTGTTACAGTATGTCTTTCTCCCTGATTCTCCCTCACGTCCTCCCCTCCTTAGTGGGGACGTCCTACATTATATATCCCTCTCTCAGATGATCTTAGCCCTACACTTGTCGATCAACCCGGTTTCCACTTAAGTGCCTGTCCTGTCAGCCGCATTCCTATCTCTCTGCGGGTTGCGGTGCCCAAGGTGGCGCTGTTCAGGGGTCCTATCCTCATTAATGCGGCCAGGACGTTAGTTGAGGGCATTTAATGTGGAGGTGATAGTACGTCTGGGACTTGCACCTCCACCATGCTTCCACGTCCGGTGCTCGGCACCTGCCAGGTCCTTCTTGGATTCCCTGGGAAGTTCCCCTTGATGGACTGCAGCTTGCGTATCCCCTCACCTCGGGTTTCCGAGGATGCATCCATCCTCGGCGCGTCTTCCTAGCATGCAAGTCCTTTGCGCCTTGTCCTCGGACCTAAGGCATGTCCTCGGACTCCAGGCGATCCTCGGCATGGGCCTTTGGGGCTTGATCGAGAGTGGGCCGGTAATGCCAACTTCTTTATGGCCCCACAATAGCCCCTCAAAATCTTGCTGTCCGCATCCTCGGGCGGAGAGGAGGATTTTGACATCCTCGGATCCATTCCACGTCCCATCGAATCCTGCCCTTTGTCAGTGTTGATGACTTTTCGCCTGCTCAAGGCGCGTTACTGGCGCTTCGACGTGGGTGTCGTGCCTTGCATTAAATTCGGGCGGCTTTATGCTCCCCACGTTCAACGGGCTGATTTCGATCTAACGGTAGGGATGGATCTGGCATTTATGGGCGGGAGAACTCGCGCAGCTCTTCCGCTGAGGGTATAAATACCCATTTGAACTGCTTCTTCCCTTCCCATTCGCAGTCATAAGCTCTTGCGCCTCCCACCAGAGTCCAGCAAAATCTTCACCTACACTTCCAGCATAAAAAGTCAATCCAAGGAGCTCTTCCTCATCCCTGTAAGTTGCTCTATCCCTCTCTGAGCTTTTTCTTTCCCTTTCTTCCCTCTTTGATTTGCTTTCCCCTTTTAGTCCCCTTAAGGCATTGTTTGGGGATGGGTAGACTTAAGAAATACGTTTTTACTGAGGAGGCGATGGAGGACTTCGTCGACCGATGCAAGATACCGGCCAACATGGGCTTGAGGTATTGTGAGTATGGGGAGTGGTTGCTCCGAAGGCGGACGGGCGAAGTGGCGATTCCCATTATCGCCTTCCTTGAAGGGGGGCTGAGGATCCCCATGGGGCCTGTGATGAGGAATTACCTTATATATTTCCGGCTAACCCCCACCCAATGCGCCTCTAACATGTTCAGAATTCTGGGCTGTGTGGACGCCCTAAACGAGGAGATGGGTCTGAGGCTGACCCATCACGACGTAAATTACTGCTACAATCTTCAACATTTGAAGGGCAAGTCCTACTATATGAGGACGAGGGACGACAGAGTCCGGTTCATCCAGTGTCTCCCCGAGTCCAACAAGGGGATGAATGAAGACTTTCTCATTGTGTCTGGAGAGTGGCATGATGGCCTTCACTGTCCGACGACAGAAGGGACACCAGGTGGGGTAGTGGGAGTAGGAGGGGATTTGGAGGTTCCTCCCTGTTTATCGCACTTTTCCCCTTTGCTCAGTCTGACAACTAACGTGGATGTGTTTTCTTTTTGCAGATCCGCACACCCTCGAGCCCAACTTCAATCTGGTTAACAGGGAAGATCTACAGAAGGTGCTCAGGTCGGTGGATTTCGAAAACGAGGCAGACCACCAGGTCAGGGCGGCTCACAAGATTTTGAAGTACAAACCCATCCAAAAGTCGTTTGCGGCCCCCAAGTACGTGATCAGGGCAAACGATCCTCGGCTGTCACAGATAGAAGTGACCGAGGACGGATTTAAGTTTCCCGAGGGTCCCTCTACTTCAGAAGCTGTCACCGTAGCGGTTCCCCCACCTTCCCCTACATCCTTAGAGGCCCGACCCAGCTTGTCTGAATTGCTTGAGGGACAGCCTGGGAAGTCTAAGCCGAAGCTGCCTCCTCCTTCCCCCAAGACCCGTACTGCCCATACCAGGTCGAGCTCATCTCAGTCTCGGCTACCCCCTTCTCCGCCTAAGACGACCTCTCCGTCAAGGCGCGAACTTGCCGACCCCAAGCAGAAGAAAGATAAGGGCAAGAGGGTCATGGAGGAGAAGTCCGGGCCCACGCGGGAGGGCGACGATGCCCGGCGGCCATCGAAGCAGCTGAAGATCGGCCACAAGGACCAGGAGAAGCAGGTCGAGGACCAGCCTCCGGCTGAGGCGTGGCTCCCCGCCCCAATGCTCCGCGGGAGTCCTCTGAGGGACGACGCCTCCCTTAGGGATTTCAAAGAGGGCGAGGGCGCGTATGTGGCCGACGCGGTGGAGAGGTGCCTACTGCTCCCTGCGGACATGGCGCAGCTTGGAGCCATGAGGAGTAGGGAGGTCTTCCTCTGCCTCAAGCGGTACTTGGGGATGGTAAGTTTTCGGACACTCGTGTTTTACCTTCTTCTTTCTCTTTAGTTTTGTCTTTCTTTCTCCGTGAGCTAACTTTGTTTTGTACCTGCTTCGTTGGGCAGGCTGTCCAGGCAACCTTCAGGTTGGAGGAGGCGGCCAACGACCATGGGAGGGCCATGGATGCTGAGCGTGAGAGGCGCTTGCAGGCCACCAAGGTCCTCAAGGTCTCCGAGGAAGATCTTGCCAAGGCCAGGGAGCAGCTGAAGGAGATGGCCAGGGAAAGGGACAACGCGATAGCCGGCCTTGAGGGCGCCCAGAGGCAGGCCTTGGAGCAGACGGGGCGCCTGGGTGAGGTCGAACAGCAGCTCAGGATCGCCCGAGAGCTGATAGACGACCTCCAGAAGGAGAAGGCTGCTGCCGAGGAGGCCAGGCTCGAAGCGGAGAGGGGGAGGGAGCAGGCCCTGACTAGTAAGGAGGCCGCTGAGGAGGCTGCCTTTGAGGCAGGGGCAGCTGAGGCAGCAGCTGAGTATAAATCCCAAGTCCCCGAGTTATGCCGGCGCTACTGCTCAGAAACTTGGCACGAGGCCCTGAGGCAAGCCGAGGTGGAGGCCTCTTCTGTTCTGTGGAGGGAGGAGGGTGTATACTATCCCCTTGCCATCCGCGAGGCTGCCGCAGGTGGGTCAGAGGTTGAGGAGGCCACCGTGGAAACTCCTGCAACTCCAAGGGAGGGGGCCCTGGATGCTGAGGCCATTGGCGAGCCGGTTCAAGGGAGTGATCCCTCCCCGGTGATTGAATTGGGCGGCGGCTCTGATGAGGACAATCCCCAGCAGGTCGAGGGGTCCGCCCCTGACACCTCGGCCCCACCTATTGAGGGGGTGGCTGTTCCCGCCGAGCCTCCCAGCGAAGCGGGCGATTAGACGGAGGCGTCCCTTCTTCTTTTCTTCTCTTTTTTTGCTTTAGGGAACTCTTTTTGTGTAATATTTTGAACTTAATGAAATGAAAGCTTTGTTTCTTTTTCTGCGTCGTGGTTGTTTTTTTTCTTGCTTGCATATTATTCATTTTTTGCTTGCCTATCGTGGTTCGTAACTTAAGATTTTGGACCGGGAAAAGTTTTATTTGCGAAATGGCTTACAACGTACATTACATCCTAAGGAATAGGCAGATTTTACGAAGTAGGCACTAAGGTTCTTTTGAAGTAGAAAGCTTCCCCACGGGGCCGAGTCCGAGGACCACACAGTACTTTGGTTCTGTCTAATCACTTAAGTTCTCTGAAGCAGCTAGTTTCCCCATAGGACTGAGTCCGTGGACCATGCAGTTCCTTGGCTCTGTCCAGCGCTTAGCATTCTTAAGTGGCTAGTTTCCCCATAAGACTGAGTCCGAGGACCATGCAGTCCCTTGGTTCCGTCTAACACTTAGTTTTCTTTTAAATTGGTTAGTTTCCCCATAGGACTGAGTCCGAGGACCATGCAGTTCCTTGGTTCTGTCTAACACTTAGTTTTCTTTTGAATTGGTTAGTTTCCCCATAGGACTGAGTCCGAGGACCATGCAGTTCCTTGGTTCTGTCTAACACTTAGTTTTCTTTTGAATTGGTTAGTTTCCCCATAGGACTGAGTCCGAGGACCATGCAGTTCCTTGGTTCTGTCTAACACTTAGTTTTTTTTTTTCTTTTAAATTGGTTCGGAGGTGACGAACGTAAGCAAAAGGAGACAACAACATTAATTGGAATAATTCTTTTATTAATAGTAGTACCTTTTCAGGTTATTTACATTCCATGGGCGAGGTACAGGCCTGTCATCTAGGTCCTCCAAGTAATACGCCCCTATCCCGGCTACTGAGGTAATCCGGTAGGGCCCTTCCCAGTTGGGTCCCAGCTTTCCCCAAGTGGGATTCTTAGCCGCCCCAACGACTTTCCTTAGCACCAGGTCCCCTGGCGCTAGTGGTCTGAGCTTAACGTTAGCGTCGTACCCTTGTTTGAGCTTCTGCTGGTAGTGGGCCAATTGTATCATTGCTCGCTCCCTTCGTTCGTCCACCAGGTCCAGGTTCCGCTCCAGCAGCCCGTCGTTGCTGGCTGGCGTGAAGGAGCTCGTCCTTAGCGTCGGGAGATTTGTCTCCAGGGGGACTCCCCCCGTTGGCGCTCCACTTGCCCTTCCCAAGTGCTCCACAAGTATCGTCCGAGGCAGAGACCCTGCCGAGGAGGTTGCGAGCGTGGCCAACGAGTCGGCGTGGCTGTTCCCGCTTCTGGGGATGTGAGACAAGCTGTAAGGGCTAAACCCTAACTGCAAGCGCTTAACTTGGCTCAGGTACTCTTGCATTCGTGGATCCCTGGCCTCCATCTCCCCATTCACCTGTCCGACCACCAACCCGGAATCCGAGAACACCTCTATCGACTTTCCTCCCATCTTCTGCACCATGGTCATTCCTTGTATTAGTGCCTCGTATTCGGCCTCGTTGTTTGTGGCCGCGAATCTGAATCTCAGGGACTTCTCCATGACATGACCTTCAGGGGACACCAAGACTAGTCCCACTCCTGAACCTCGCTGGTTAGCCGCGCCATCGACATATACCTTCCAACAGGGTGCCTCAGAGGTGGAGACTGCCCCAACTAGCTTTTCACCATGATTTCCCTCTTCGGCTGCGACCTCCACAGCCGGTTCGGCGAACTCTGCTGTCAAATCTGCCAGAACCTGGCCTTTTATGGAGGTCCGAGGCATGTACCTGATGTCGAAAGCCCCTAGAATCGTATTCCATTTCGCGATTCTACCCGTGTAGTCGGCGGTTCGCAGCACAGATTTTAAAGGCAATCGGGTTAGGACGACCACGGTGTGAGCTTGAAAGTAATGGGGGAGCTTCCTCGTGGCGTGGACCACAGCCAGGATAGCCTTCTCCAGGGGCAGGTATCTCACCTCCGCTTCGTGGAGCGACTTACTGACGTAGTAAACTGGCTTTTGAACGCCGCCGTCTTCTCGTATCAATACCAGGCTTACCGCATGGGGTGCCACAGCAAGGTATGCGTATAGGACCTCATCGGCCTCTGGATGGGACATGATGGGCGGACGGGATAGATAGTCCTTGAGTTGCTGGAAAGCCTCAGCACACTCCTCAGACCATTCAAATCCTTTCCACTTGTTGATCAGGCGGTAGAAGGGCCTGCACCTGTCAGCTGACCTGGAAATGAACCGGTTCAGCGCGGCAATCATCCCGGCAAGCTTCTGGATCTCTTTGGGATTCCGGGGAGGCTTCAAATTATGGATGGCCTTGATCTGGTCGGGGTCAACTTCGATCCCGCGGTGGGTGATCATGTACCCCAAGAACTTGCCAGAGCTGGCGCCAAAAGAGCACTTTAGGGCGTTAAGGCGCAGCCTGTGCTTTCTCAGGACGTCGAACGTGAAGCCGAGGTCCTCTACGTGCTTGGACTCCTGCTTGCCCTTTACCACCATATCATCGACGTAGACCTCGATGCTTTTGCCCAACATTGGCTCGAACATCCTTGTCATCATCCTTTGGTAGGTGGATCCTGCGTTTTTCAGGCCAAACGGCATGACCTTGTAGTGGTAGTTTCCGATGGGTGTGACGAAGGCCGTCTTCTCTTGGTCTTCCAGAGCTAGCGGTATCTGATGGTAGCCCTGAAAGGCGTCAAGGAAGCTCATCCGAGGATGGCCCGCCGTGGCGTCTACCAGCTGGTCTATCCGTGGCATTGGGAAGGGGTCCTTCGGACACGCTTTGTTCAGATCGGTGAAGTCCACGCAGACTCTCCACTTTCCGGTCTTCTTCCTGACCACCACTGTGTTGGCCAGCCATTTAGGGTAAAAGACTTCTTTGATGGCTCCTGCACGCTTAAGCTTGTTGACCTCTTCCTTGATCGCGTCAGCGTGTTCTTTCGACGGACGCCGAGGCGGCTGCTGCCTCGGAACCACGGACGGGTTGACATTGAGGTGATGGCAGATGAAAGAGGGGTCAATCCCAGGAGCGTCGCAGGGGTCCCATGCGAACACGTCGAGGTTCCTTTTGAGGAACTCAAGCAATTCCTCCTTTTCTTGCGGAGGCAGTTGGACTCCGACCTGGAAGAACCTTTCCGGGCTATCGCCGATTAGCACCTTCTCCAGGTTCTCGCACACGGCACCCTCGGCGGGCGCGTTAGGAGGCACCGCCGGGGGCTTTGACTGCTATAATATCTCCTCGGCGTGAGCCGAGGGTTGTGCATCAAGCCGGTAGGATATGGCGGCGACCGTGCACTGCCTAGCTGTGGGTTGGCATCCTCGGATCTCCAGGACCTGATCCCCGGACGGGAATTTCACCTTCTGATGCAAGGTGGAGGCGACTCCCCCTAGGGTGTGGAGCCAAGGTCTCCCCACGATGGCCGTGTAGGGAGAGTATGTGTCCACCACCACGAAGTTCACCTCCACCACCTCTGGGCCCGTCTGTATGGGCAACCTTATCATGCCCTTTGGGGTGACGAGCTTCCCGTCGAAAGTCATTAGGGGGGAGCTATAGGGTGTCAGGTCTTCTGGTTTTAGCCCCAGCCCCTTGTAGAGGTCTGGGTACATGACCTCGGCCGCGCTGCCCCCATCCACCATCACCCTTCTCACGTCGTATCCTCCAATTCTGAGGGTGACGACTAGAGCGTCATCGTGGGGTTGGGCGGTCCCTGCCTTGTCTTCCTCCGAGAAACTTAAGACCGGTGGGCAACTCCTCTTGGCCCTCTTCAGCCCCGCCCAGGAATCCTCGGCGGGCTGTCGGACTATAGACAGCACCCTCGTGGGCTGCGTGCCTGTCCTTCCTGGTGCCGCCAGGATGACATTGATCGTTCCCGTGGGTCGCCCCATGTCGAGGTCCCTCCGGGGTTCTTGGAAGTTCTGGTTTTGCTGGCCGCTGGAATGGTAGAGGAGGTGCTTCAGCTTTCCCTCCCGGACTAACTGGTCCAGGTGGTTCCAGAGGTTCCTGCAGTCCTCCGTATTATGCCCGTAGTCCTGGTGGTACTGGCAGTAGCGGCTCTGATTGCGCTTGGCAGGCTCCCCAGCCATCTTGGCCGGCCATCTGAAGTACGGTTCGTTCTTTATCTGCTCCAGCACCCGGTGTACGGGTTCTCGGAACACAGCGCCGACCGTTTGGGTGGTAACTGTTCCAGACTGCCCACCAAAATCCCTCCTCGGACGGGCGTTATCATAACGGTCCGACCTGAAATCCCTCCTCTCCTGGGGGATAACCTTCTCCTTGCCCTTGCCCTGTAGCAGGTCTTCTTCTACCCGCTTGTACTTGTCGATCCGATCCATCAGTTGCCGCACGCTGGTGGCGGGCTTACCAGTTAAGGACTTCCTCAGGCCGTGTCCCATCGGTAGTCCGTTCTGGAAGGTATTGATTGCGACAGCATCGTATTTGCCATCCAGGTCGTTGTAAATCTCCCAGTACTTGTCCGAATAAGCTTTGAGGGTCTCCCCCTCGCGCATGGACAGGGATAACAGCGCGCTCATGGGCCGAGGAGGCCTGCTATTTGTGACAAAGCAGGAACCGAAAGCCTGGGTCAGCTGCCTGTACGAGTCTATGGAGCCCGACCTGAGACCGTTGAACCACCTCATTGCCACAGGTCCCAGGCTGGACGGGAAGACCTTGCACATCAGCGCTTCGTTCTTGGAGTGGACAGCCATTCTTTGGTTGAATTGGCTCACGTGCTCCACGGGGTCCGTCTTGCCGTTGTAGGCGATGAAGGTTGGCTGCTGGAACCGCCGAGGAAGTTCCGCCTCCTCTATGCGACGCGTGAAGGGCGACCTGGAGAGCTGGTCCAGCGCCCTACTCATGGCGTCGCCTCCCAAGCCCCTGGGGGTTGGGTTAGTACGCCCACGCCTCTGGTAGCGCTCCTCCTCGTGGGAGAAAGTCTCGCTGGGGGGCGTCCTTGACCTTTGCCTGTATTCATCGTCACTTTCGTCTTCGGAGAATGGATCGGGGCTGGGCTCGGACCTTCTTCGCTGCACACGGCGTAGCTTCCTCTTGAGATCATCTATCTCACGCTGCATGGCCACTTTGTCATCCCTTCTTTGGGAGGCGTGGCTGTGGGCCTCTTGTGACCGCGCGGCCTGGCCGTCGCCGCGTTCCTGGGGAACGTGCCCCTCCCGGCGGGTTTGGCTCCCCCCCGTCGTTGAAGTATGCATGCTTCCTTCCCGAAATCGCCCATTGTCGTTCTGACCGCCTCCCGGGTCGCCATAGTTGCCCTGATGCCGCGACTTCGCCGGTTCGGGTCGATTGGGAGTACTTTGGTGAGGGCCTGATCCTACCATGCGTGACTGTCGTTCCTGCTAGCGCACAAGTTCTTCCCACAGACGGCGCCAATTGTAGGGGCTCCTTTTTCGGAGGTGGGCCCCCGACAATGAATTTGTAGAGAGTGGGCTCAAGATTTAGGCCCTAGTGAAGGACGCAACGGCCATGCATGGTTATTCGTGGACTGTGGCTATCTTAGTACTAACTGGGGAGACACAACAGGGATCCTCGGACGTGTTGGAAAGGCGGCGATGGTTCCTCTCTTATTCAAATGAGCTTCACAGTCTATCAAAGAAAATGCACTGTTACAGTATGTCTTTCTCCCTGATTCTCCCTCACGTCCTCCCCTCCTTAGTGGGGACGTCCTACATTATATATCCCTCTCTCAGATGATCTTAGCCCTACACTTGTCGATCAACCCGGTTTCCACTTGAGTGCCTGTCCTGTCAGCCGCATTCCTATCTCTCTGCGGGTTGCGGCGCCCAAGGTGGCGCTGTTCAGGGGTCCTATCCTCATTAATGCGGCCAGGACGTTAGTTGAGGGCATTTAATGTGGAGGTGACAGTACGTCTGGGACTTGCACCTCCACCATGCTTCCACGTCCGGTGCTCGGCACCTGCCAGGTCCTTCTTGGATTCCCTGGGAAGTTCCCCTTGACGGACTGCAGCTTGCGTATCCCCTCACCTCGGGTTTCCGAGGATGCATCCATCCTCGGCGCGTCTTCCTAGCATGCAAGTCCTTTGCGCCTTGTCCTCGGACCTAAGGCATGTCCTCGGACTCCAGGCGATCCTCGGCATGGGCCTTTGGGGCTTGATCGAGAGTGGGCCGGTAATGCCAACTTCTTTATGGCCCCACAGTAAGAAATCCAAAGCTCACATTACAAATAGAATGTGAGCCCAAGTGTTGGACAAGCCAGTAAGCCTCATTTTGGGTGCGCACAGTAATAGTTAAAATTAAGTTAAAAATCACACATACACATATACATTTCCACACACAGATCAAATCCTCACAGTAAAAAAGAAAAAAAAAAAGAGAGAGAGAAATTTGTATATTCTTATTACTAGTTAAAATTTTTAATAAATAGCCAAAAGAACCGAATCAAATTTGAACACCAATAATAGTAATATATATATATACACACACATATATACGTATATATGTGTGTATATGTGTGTGTATATATATATATACTCTAATTGGAGAACTAAGTCAATCAGCAAAATCAGAACCTTGATTACATTGGAGGGTAGCCTGATGAGCCGACTTCTCGATCCCAATAAGGGACTAGGATGATTCCAATAAGGCCCTCCTAGTCCTGATCTTGCAAGTGGCCTAGAGCATGACAAGTTGGTAAGGCAAGGAAAGATTTTACCCTAATAATTTAAATTGTTAACCAGGTACATTGGACCAAAACTTTTGGTCCAAAAGCATGTATTTATTGAAAAATACAGTGAAAAATACAATCAATGTTTTGTCCTGATTTTGGTTAACTAAAATTTGAATGTCCCACCTTTTTTTTGTAGCTGAATATTTGATTGTCCCATTTCAACACCCTTTTTAGAGCTATCTGTTATCTTTCGATGTACGGAATAATAGCTATCAAATTCAAACAAAGAAAGCCATACTTTCTTTGTAGCAAAAACAAAAGAAGCCACACTTTTTGTGCTTAGAATGTTTTGTATCTTTGGAGAGTGAAAAAGGCAGGGTTGGGACCTTGAGCTAAGAGAGATGCATATTCGGAAATTTCCTTTTTCCTTTTTCCTTTCTTACCTTTTTATTTATTCCCTTCCCGCATCTGCATACTGCATGCATGCCCTTTATTTATTTATTTTTAAATTTTTTTTATTGGAACCTTCCTGCCCTAGTTAAAGAACAATAAACATACATCCAAAATAAAAATAAAGGAAATGTTAACGAGTGTCTTTAAGATATTAGTTAATAATCTATTTTAGGAAAGTTTTGATACTACTTTTATAGGATATGAAAAAAGCTGTCAAAATATTAATTACTTTTTTTTCATTTCTCATAAAAATTTTCTTTAAATGAATTATTAATTAATAGCTTAAATACACTCGTTAGTATTTTCCTAATAATAATAAATGAATAGTTTAAAGCTAGGACCTATCTACTTTAATTAAAAAATAATAATCATAATGTTAAGTATCCCAAAAAAAAAAATTGAAAAACCTGCCCTATGACATATCTACTTTTTGTTTTTTTGGCTGAATATGACCTATCTAAAGATTGAAGAATAAAATCACACTAACTTCAAAGTACAAAGTGTCAACCCTTCTCATCAGTCTCACTGAAACTCTTCACTCCCACCACAGCCACTCCATCTACCCCCCATCCCAATCCAAAAAAAAAAAAAAAAATGCAGCTCCTCCTCTTGCTCCTCCTCCTCCACCTCCACCTCCACCTCCACCTCCATATCCACACAACTCACTCAGCCCACATCCCAGAATACAAAGCGCTTCTCTCGGCAAAGTCCCTCATAAACGACCCACAATCGGCCCTTTCATCATGGAACGCCACCACCACGAACCACTGTACGTGGAGGGGCGTCACGTGCAGCGACACCACTCACCGTCACGTGACATCTCTTGACCTCTCCGGTCTCAATCTCTCCGGCACTCTCTCCCCTGACCTCGCCCACCTCCGCTTCCTTTCGAACCTCACCGTCGCCTCTAACCAACTCTCCAGCCCCATTCCTTCGCAGCTCTCTTCTCTCTGGTCTCTCCGCCTCAACCTCTCCAACAACTTTTTCAACGGCACTTTCCCAACCCAACTCGCTTCCCTCAAGAACCTCCAAGTCCTCGATCTCTACAACAACAACATGACCGATGAGTTGCCTCTAACTGTCGTTCAAATGCCCAACCTCCACCATTTGCATCTCGGCGGTAACTATTTCATCGGTCAGATCCCGACCCAGTATGGACAATGGCAGTTTATTGAGTATTTGGCGGTTTGCGCCAACGACCTAGTCGGCACTATACCTGCCGAGATCGGAAACTTGACTACCCTGCGTGAGCTTTACCTTGGATACTTCAATGCCTACGAGGGAGGCATTCCCGCCGAGATCGGAAACCTGTCGGAGCTTGTTCTTAACGACGCCGCAAACTGTGGGTTAACCGGAGAGATACCACCGGAGATTGGGAAGCTACAAAAGCTCGACACTCTGTTTTTGCACGAGAATGGGCTTTCGGGGTCTTTGGCGGTGGAGCTTTGGAATTTGGCAAGCTTGAAATCCATGGACTTGTCAGAGAACATGCTCACGGGTGAAATTCCATCCTCGTTTGCTCAGCTGAAGAACATGACGCTGTTGCACTTGTTTCGCAACAAGCTTCACGGTGCTATTTCGGACTTTATCGGAGACTTGCCGGCGCTCGAGGATTTAGGGTTGTGGGAGAACAACTTTACTGGTAGCATTCCTTAGGGTTTGGGAAAGAATGGAAGGCTTAAAACTCTAGATCTTTCTACCAACAATATTGCTAGTACGATACCATCCTCAATTTCGAAATGTCAGAATCTCGAGTTGCTTGATTTGTCTTGTAACAATTTGACTGGGAATATTCCGGACTTTATCGGAGACTTGCCGGCGCTCGAGGTTTTAGGGTTGTCGGAGAACAACTTTACTGGTACCATTCCTCAGGGTTTGCCGGTGCTTTATTTGTCTCATAACAATTTGGCTGGGAATATTCCCAAAAGAATCTTTCAGCTCAAGAAGCTGAAATGGCTCTTGCTTCTCTCAAACGATTTATCTGGACGAAATACCAGAAAATATTGGAAATTGTTCATCTTTGAAATTTGTTGATTTTTCGGATAATTTGATTGAAGGTACTTGGCCACTTCATGTACTTCCACTTCACATTGTTTTCTTTTCAATCTCAAGGAACAATTTAAGTGGAGATATTCCTTCCTTGATTTGCAATCTTAGTCGCATCAGCTACCTTGATTTCTCTCATAATCATTTTAGTACAATTCCTCCATGTCTGGGAAACATGAGTGATTATCTCAGAAATTTGGATCTGCGAAATAACAATCTTCTTGGCACCATCCCAAAATTTGTAAAGTGCAATAACTTAAGAAGTCTTAAACTCACTGACAATCAATTAGAATGGTCATTGCCACGTTCATTGGTCAATTGCAAGAAATTAGAAATTCTAGATGTTGGCAACAACAAGGTTACCGACACATTCTCTCATTGGTTGGTAAATCTTCCAGAGTTTCAGGTTCTCTTATTGCGATCAAGCAACTTTCATGGTTCCATAGGCAATCACAAGACTAAATTCTCATTTCCAAATTTGAGAATTATAGACCTCTCTCACAATATGTTCCATGGTCATTTGCCATCAAACTTTTTCAAGTATTTAACAGCTATGATGAATGGGAACATGGATAAAGGTGGATTGCAATATATGGGTGATGGTTATTATCATGATTCTGTTACAATTGATATTAAAGGGAATTATATTGAAGTAGTGAGAATCCATAATCTATGGACAACCATTGATTTTTCCAACAATTGTTTCCAAGGAGAAATTCCAAAGGTAATTGGAAAGCTTGGGTCACTTAAAGGGCTAAATTTTTCACACAATAATTTTATAGGCCATATACCTATATTATTCAGAAATTTAACTAATCTTGAATGGTTAGATCTCTCTTCAAACAAGCTCATAGGCGACATTCCTATACAATTGACAGATCTTACATCATTGGCAATTTTAAATCTCTCAAAAAACCATCTTGTGGGATTGATACCTCAAGGTAAACAATTCAATACATTTACAAATGCTTCTTATAGTGGAAACTTGGGCTTATGTGGATTTCCATTGACAAAAACTTGTGGCAATTATGAGGAACAACAAGCACCACCATCACCAACCATCCAAGAAGATGATTTTAGGTCTGCAAATGGATTTCATTGGAAAGTTGTATTGTTGGGGTACGGATGTGGTTTCACGTTCGGATTATGTATGGGATATCTTGTGTTCTCAGGTGAAAAACCAAAATGTCTCTTGAATATTGTTTATGGAGAACGACGTAACAAGGTGCGAAGATCCAAGAAGAATGCTCATGGAAGAATTAATTGAAGCAAAATCTTGCTGATACAAATAATGATTTCAGGTATTTATTTATGTACTATTATATTAGAAAATACTTTTTTTTTTATTGAGTCATATTTGAATATACTTTATTTCATAATTTTGGTTCTTAAAAAATTTGTCCTTTTAAATTGTATAAATGATTTTTCATTTTTAATTTATTTTCTACCAGTTAGAAATACCTGTTTTTTGTATCAATGTTGAGGCTATTACCATATTTTAGTTTATTTGTTATTATTATTATTTTAGAGGGCAACTCCCCTACCTCTACCTAGCTAGTTGAAGTGCCAAATAATCGGGAAAAAGTATTTAGTATCAAATGATATCATGTCATTCGTACCAAAATTTAATAAATGAGAGACGTGTGTAAAAATAACTACCCACTAACACATATCTTTCATTTGTTAGTAAGATACTTATTTTTTGGTGACTTGTCTCACACTTATTGGATTTTGATACCGCTAACATGGTATCATTTAATACCAAATACCTTCTTAATAATTGGGGGCATATTCTAAAATTACACTTTAGAAAAAAAAATTATTATTACATCCTTGTGACTATTACCTATTTTTTGCAGAACAAAGAAGATGTTGTTGGTTGGATCACTTGCAGAGTGTAGCTAATTTTGCTAGTGCAAAGTAAGATGTCTTTAATTATGCATGTTTTATTTCAATTATGTTTCTCCTAGAGTTTCTCCCCCCCCCCCCCCCCCAACAAATGTGTTAAAATAAAACTTTATTTTGATATAACTAAGCTATGATGCATTTTGCTTCTACTTTTATTTTTTCTTTTGATATAACTAAGCTATGATGCATTTTGCTTCTACTTTTATTTTTTCTTTTGATATAACTAAGCTATGATGCATTTTGCTTCTACTTTTATTTTTTCTCTTTATCTGGTTGGTAAATTATTTGTTGTTGTTATTTTTAACTATTTGTTTGACCCTCATGGTTTACTCAGGTGATGTGCTCATGGTCTAGGGTATGAAATAAATTTGGAGGTCCCACTCTTAATCTATCACATTATCTATTCATGGGGAGGGGGGTGGGGTTTGGAGTATTTCATAAAAAAAGAGTGGAATAATCTAGCCAAATATTAAGACAACACTTCCTTATATCAAAAAAACAAACAAACATTTCTAGCTGGACTGTTGTAGCATCGTTTAACTTTGTACTTTAATTCCTACTTAAAATGATCATCTACTAAAGAGTTAAAAAGAATAATAATTTTATTTGCATTGGCAAATTTTGCTAGAAATATTCAATGCAGGCAAGAGTGGAATTTAAATTTAAGTCCTTATGATAGTTGTTGAGTTTTCTATTCTTTGTATACCACCTAATTGTTGAAACAGAATAGTTTGTTATGATTAAATATATTTTCATATATTAAAAAGTATATATATATATATCTTTGGAACCTACTGTAAAGCACATTTCCAAGGGGAGAAACAATTTAGAAAACACACCTAGTGCTTTAAGGAATAAGGATTGACACTTATAAACACACATTGTTTAATCTGTCATTCGTTGGGAAATTAGAGCAATTGTATTATTATGGTCTGTCAAATGTGTACAAGTTGCTTATTTCTTGATTGAGGCAAATTATTATATGGATTTTCAATGGCAACTCATACAACCTAGCAAGATTCAATTAGGCCTTTTTTTTCCCTACTTTGTTTTTAAGGAGTGTTCTTTATTGATATTAAAGTATGAAAGGATTACAAAGTAAGCAACACACTTAAACAAAACACAAATAAAGAATTTACCCCAAGATATGATGAAACTGCAAAGGCCAATAGTCTCACATATTTCTTTAAGAAATCCATAGAAACTTTTAAATATATATATATATATATATATATATATTTTAATTCAACATATATATTTTTTTCTTTGGGTATTAATTCATGATCAAACTGTCTAAAGACAAACACTCTACCACAATTTGTACACATGTCAAGTTGTTATTAGATTAATTTGAGTGCTTTAAATGATGGATCCATAATTGATACTAAACAAGCTATGGTAAAGTGTGTGCCAAAATACGTCCCCTAAAAAAACTCAAATTAACCGACGTGACAACACCCAAGCATTTGTCAACCATTGGCTTACAACAAAATTAGGGGGATTAGTATATTACAAAAGCCTCCCTACTATTAATTATTGTTTTAGTTAGAATATTAGCATATATATAGAGTAGTTTCTTTCCCGATGAGTATGTTGGGAATGGGCTTCCGAGAAATGTTGGATTAGTCGAAGCTTGTAGTAAAAAATCCGATGTTACAAGGATGACGATTAAAACACCAATTAGCTCCTCTTCCTAGCTTTTCTGCGAAAACTAATATGAAGTATACATGAGAATGACCAAATGATTTGCCATAAAATAGGTTAGACAATTTGGAAGAAAATTGTTTGGTTTTTATTTCTCCTTTTTCATCTATAGCCTATACAACGAGAAGCAATTCTCTCTATTTTCTTTCTATATTTGGGAATGCATTCCTTATTCTTATGCAAAAATTTATCAATTGATTAGTGGACGGCAAACTTTTCCTCCAATTTGAAAGAATTTTCTCCCAAAACTTTACCCCATACTTTATTTCTTGAAAGTAAAGTACCATACAAATAGAAAAAGAAAGGAAAAAAAAAAAGAAGATAAATTACTACACAGTCTGCACTCTAAATACTAATTAGTATCTCAAATATTTATAATTTACATAATAATATAAAATTTACAAAAGAAAAAAAAAGTGGAAAAAAAAAATTTACCCATAACTTGATTTTTTGAAAGTAAAGTACTGCCAAATAACCATTTATTTAAAAAAAAAAAAAAAAAGAAAAAAAAAGGAGGACAGCATTTTTTTTTTTTTAAGAGAGTGGGCGGTGGATAATTATAACATGGCCCCACTTATATTTAGATAGATTGAGCAAAACTGGACTCCAATTTCATATTTGAATTGAATGATTGGAAGGATAATTATTGTGTGATTCCTACATAAATCTAGACACATAGTACAAAATTGAAACTCTAATTTGAAATTCTAATTTGAGTTTCTCTTAATTTCACCTACTATTATTATTATTATTATTATTATTATTATTATTATATAGATTATCAATTGATTTAGTTGAGGACAAACTTTTCCTCGAATTCGAAAATTTTTTTTCCTTAAAATGAGTACAAGGCAATTCACAAATCCATATCACATGATCTCATTTATTAATGATATGGCTATTAAATTGGTCATTTTAACTATATCAGTCAGTGATTGAAATTTGAAAGTCATCAATCGTGTTATTGACCATTTTTATTTTTTAGAGGAAATTTAAGTCAAAACTGTTCGAAGAAATTCTTGGACTTTCAGCAAAAGCTGAGTGGGCCAAGTTGGGTAATGAACTGCTTGGGCAAGGCTTAAAAGATCGACAAGCATTGTGAGCTGAAATTGAGATGAACCCAACTATGCCTTGATGAGCCCAACTGGTCTATAGCCATTTGCTAAGCTTTGATGCTTCTGGCCTGTTCTCTTACAGGCTTTCTGCCTATAGTACTATGCCTGTATTGGCTAGCTAGTTTCTCAATGCAATTTTCCTTTTAACAAAAAAATGAAATAAATGAGCCCAACTAATTTATTGATTTGGCGAACCCATTACTAGGAACAAGCATTAACGTGTGGGCCTGTTGGGTTGCTCGTTGAATATAGTTGCGTGGAACTTAATAGTGTTTTTTCTTTATTTATCATGCCTTACGAATGTTTTACCACCATTAGCAATGGAGTGTTTGATCCAAAAATTTACTCCAACCGCATTAGCAATTTTGAGGAATTTTAGCATTCCAAGAGCTTCAACTGAATCACTATTCTCCCTTTCTATTTTATAAGGATGGTGTTTGAGATTATATGACTGAATATTCAATTTGTTATTATTTATATCATTGTTTATACTTTTTAACTAGCATTAGATTAATAATTACATGTAAATCCAAACATAGTTAGTAAAATACGGTATGCGTTTAATACTATAAATATATGGACAGGTATAATTAGGCATTTTTCATGAAATTATGTTTCAAAAATTTGTCATAAAAATATGGAAATGGTGAAAAAATGGTACATGTATAGTATGAGTATTATACGTTTATTTTTGAAAAAATTGTAGCAAAAATACGGAAACATTTGTCATATATATTTTTTATATAAATAAAATAATCATTGCATCATGACCATTTAACTCTTGTTA
Organism: Quercus variabilis; assembly: GCA_030445155.1. Lineage (NCBI taxonomy): Eukaryota > Viridiplantae > Streptophyta > Magnoliopsida > Fagales > Fagaceae > Quercus > Quercus variabilis. Next base: position 8,728,447 of record CP129454.1, read on the forward strand.
AGTATGTCCAAGAGCCTTATAAACTCAACTAGTTGACATATTTTGATTTTTTTTTTTTTTTTGTCTAAAAAATGTTCATAATTTTTTTTTAATATTTTAGAAAGGATAGTGCCATAGTTTCAAACTATATTACAACATTTTTTACAAACTAATGATATAGTGAGTGTTTATTAGTAAGTGAAAACGTGATATTAGTGGTGTGAATAGATGAAAATGAATAAAGCTAGAGATACAAACTATATATATATATATATATATATATATATATATAATGAGAAACCATTATATATTTTAGAAATTCACGGCTTAAAAATTGTGTAAGTTGTAACCCTAATACTAGATATAATTTGAACACGTATATGTGTGTAATTGTGCTTGTTTTTAAATATACCCGTGCATATACATATGAGGTTATATATTAGTTTTTTTGTATAATTACCTATGATTTAAACCATCTTAAGACAAAGAGAAAATTCAATTAAATTCCAAATTAGATTTCAAAAGTTAGACAATGTCTGGTTAGTGTAATTTTAAGATAATTGCTTTAGTTCTCTACCAAATTGATTTGTCCATGAGCCTAAGTTAGCTCTTATTAGATCGGCAACCGTCAACATTGGTTGTCAGTTGGAGGTTGAGGCGGAGGGTTTAGGGGAGGAGATGAATCTAAAGTTTAGATTTTTTTTTTTTTTTTTTTAGTTGCCTTTTAGAAACCATTATTTTAGTTATTTTGTTAGTAAATCAATGACATGACATAATCTGAATTTATTATAAAAAAAAATGTTAAAATTAAAGTGACTTTATAGTAAAGTTTTCCTAGAACATATAGAAGATCTTGATCTATATAAGACAACCTCATCGTCATTGTTTGCACACTTTAATTTGCACAAAACAATAATTCTACAAAAATATTTCCTCAAAACGGGAAAAATAAATAAATTAACCCATACCACACACATGTCCATTTGTATCTTTACTACCCCCCCCCCCCCCCCCAAAAAAAAAAACAAAACAAAACAAAACAAAAAACAAAAAAAACTATGACATATGATGGCTCATGGTTTTGCCTTGGCAGAGCAGATAACGAGTTTGGTTTAAAGCTTTAGGATATAAATCTATTACTTATCATTTTCTTTTGTAAGAAAACAAATTATCTCTATTTATTATGTCTAAATTATAAAGAAGGCACATTTAATTTGTATACATGATGTTTTTACATTTTACAAGATTGTTGTCAAGCATAGAGTTCCATAGTATCATATTCCTTATACAAATATAAACAATAGTAAATAATTATAATTTACAAAATCCAAACAAATATTAATAATTCTTCACATTTTTTCCTTTATCAGTACTATTGCCATGCATAAGCATGGATTACAACCTGGTATATATTTGTGAAGGAATGTAAAAAATTTAGTTGTAGTGTTTATTATGTACAAGAACAAAATAAATTAATCAAATAATTTGTGAACAAACTAAAACTTAACTCGTATTCAAAATAAAATTAAATAAACAATATTGAATTTTTAATACTTGAGACAACACTGAAATCTAGAGGAAAGTCTCAAATGACCAAACACCCACCCCCTATTCTTTGTCAAAAGACAAGAGGAAACTTGAGGTCAAAAGAAAGAGTAAATAGTGCATTGTTCTTTGTCAAGGGACGAGAGTGTCAAGGGACGAGAGGAAACTTGAGGTCAAAAGAAAGAGAAAATAGTGCACTGTTCTTTGTCAAGGGACGAGAGGAGACTGAGGTCAATAAAAGAGAAAACAATGCACTGTTCTTAGTCAAGGGAGGAGAGGACACTGAGGTTAATAAAAAGAGAAAATAGTGCACTGTTCTTTGTCAAGGGACAAGGAGGAGACTAAGGTCAATAAAAGAGAAAACAATGCACTGTTCTTTGTTAAGGGACGAGAGGAGACTGAGGCCAATAAAAAGAGAAAACAATGCACTATTCTTTGTCAGGGGACAAGAGGAGACAGAGGGAAATAAAAAGAGAAAACAATACACTGTTCTTTGTCAAGGGACGAGAGGAGACTGAGGTCAATAAAAAGAGAAAACAATGCATTGTTCTTTGTAACAATGCACTGTTCTTTGTCAAGGGACGAGGAGGAGACTGAGGTCAATAAAAGAGAAAACAATGCACTGTTCTTTGTCAAGGGACGTGAGGAGCCTGAGGCCAATAAAAAAAGAAAACAATGCACTGTTCTTTGTCAAGGGACAAGAGGAGACTGAGGGAAATAAAAAGAGAAAACAATGCACTGTTCTTTGTCAAGGGATGAGAGGAGACTGAGGTCAATAAAAAGAGAAAACAATGCACTGTTCTTTGTCAAGGGAGGAGAGGAGATTGAGGTCAATAAAAAGAGAAAATAGTGCATTTTTTTTGTCAAGGGACAAGAGGAAACTGAGGTCAATAAAAAGAGAAAACAATGCACTGTTTTCTTTTTTATTTTGAATATTTTCCTTATGTTTTGTCTCCTTATAGCATGTGAGGCTTTGTAAGTATATTAAAATAATTAACATAATATTTTTCTAAATAAACCTCTCACGTCAAAGTTTCAAGAATTTTAAAATATAATTCCAATTTAAATTATATTACCAAAAGTGAAAAAAAAAATTAAAATTATTTATTGTAATCAACGTGATGGAAAATAGTGTTCCATGGAACCGTGAAGCATCCATCTAGCCAAGAGAAATAATGTTAGATGATTAAATCTAAACGAAAACCCAATAGATTTATTTAAGCTTATGTGTTCCAAAAAGGTTATTGATCATCATTTTTTTCTCGCAAATGATGGTTCTATTGTCACATTAGGCAATATTAACATCACATTTGACCGTACTTTTCTCACATTTGGTTGTGCTTTAATTTTTTTCTCACATTTTATAGTGTCATCCTCACATTGTGTAGTATCAACATCACATGTGACTGTACTTTTGTCACATTTGGTGCTCCCCTTATTTCTTTGTCACATTTGATGGGTTCATTGTCACATTAGAGTGTACTAGCATCACAATAGACCGTATATTTCTCACACTTGGTAGTACTTTTGTTACATTCGATGGTTCCTTTTTTTTCTCGCCAATTACCATAATACCCCCAAAACCTTAAAAATGACCAAAATACCCTTAGAACCTAAAAAAAAAGACAAAATCACCCTAAAACTATAAAAAAAAAATTACCAAAATTACTATAAAACCCAAAAAATGACCGAAATAACTATGTAACTTAAAAAATGACTAAAATACCCTTAGAACAAAAAAAATTTGACCAAATGACCCTGAAACTTAAAAAAAAAGATCAAAATTACCATAAAAACCTAAAAAAAATGACTGAAATAACAATAAAACCTAAAGAAAATTACCAAAATACCCCTAGGACAAAAAAAATGACCACATAACCTTGAAACATAGAAATTGACCGAAATGACCTTGAAACCAAAGCAAATTACTAAAATGACCTCGTAACCTAAGAAGTGACTAAAATACCCTTAGGACCTAAAAAGTGACTTAAATATTTATAATCCACTTAATAATATAAAATTTACAAAAGAAAAAAAAAAAAAGAGATAAATTTTTTTTACCCAATACTTGATTTCTTGAAAGTAAAATACCATACAAAAAGAAAAAGATAAAGAAAAGGATAAAGAAAAGATTGAGATAAATCACTACACAGTCCATACTTTAAATATTAATCACTATTTTAAATATTTATAATTCATTTAATAATATAATATTTACAAAACAAAAAAAAATGAATTTTTTTTTTTTTTTTACCTAGTACTTGATTTCTTGAAAGTAAAGTACTATACAAAAATAAAAAGAAAAAGAAATATAAAGATAAATCACTTAGTCCACACTCTAAATACTAATTACTATCTTAAATATTTATAATCCACTTAATAACATAAAATTTACAAAAGAAAAAAAAAAGTGAAAAAAAAAATTTACCCAATACTTGATTTCTTAAAAATAAAGTACTATACAAAAAGAAAAAGAAAAAGAAAATATAAATCACTCCACAATCCACAATCAAATACTATCTTAAATATTTATAATCCACTTAATAATATAAAATTTACAAAGAAAAAAAAAGTGAAAAAAAATTACCTAGTACTTGATTTCTTGAAAGTAAAATTTCATACAAAAAGAAAAAGATAAAGAAAAGATAAATCACTCCGTAGTTCGCACTCTAAATACTAATTGTTATCTTAAATATTTATAATCTACTTAATAATATAAAATTTACAAAAGAAAAAAAAGTGGAAAAAAAAATTACCCAGTACTTTATTTCTTAAAAGTAAAATACCATACAAACAAAAAAAGAAAAGAAGATAAAGATAAAGATATATCACTACACTGTCCACACTCTAAATACTAATTATTATCTCAATATTTATAATCTACATAATAATATAAAATTTACAAAAGAAAAAAAAAAAAGGTGGAAAAAAAATTACCCAGTACTTTATTTCTTGAAAGTAAAGTACCATACAAATAGAAAAAAAAAAAAAAGATAAAAATAAATTACTACACAGTCCACACTCTAAATACTAATTACTATCTCAAATATTTATAATTCACCTAGTAATATGAAATTTACAAAAGAAAAAAAAAAGTGAAAAAAAAATTACCCAAAACTTGATTTTTTGAAAGTAAAGTATTGCCAAATAACCATTTATTCAGGAAAAAAAGAGAGAGGAGGACAGTGTTTTTTAGTAAAGTGTTATTCAGTAAGGTGTTTGATCCAAAATTTACTCCAACCACATTAGCAATTTTGAGGAATTTTAGCACTCCAAGAGCTCCAAAATTTACTCCAACCACATTAGCAATTTTGAGGAATTTTAGCACTCCAAGAGCTTCAACTGAATCGCTATTCTCCCTTTCCATTTTATAAGGATGGTGTTTGAGATTATATGACTGAATTATTCAATTTGTTAGTATTTATATCATTGTTTATACTTTTTAACTAGTGTTAGATTGATAATTACATGTAGATCCAAGTAAGTGTTCATTTAACCAACCAACCTGAGGCTTCATGTTGGTTTTTTTATGGGTTGATGGGATTTATTTTAGGTTGGATGTGTGTGTGTGTGTGTGTGTGTTTTTTTTAAGATTAATAATTACATGTAAATCCAAACATAGTTCGTAAAATACAGTACGCGTTTAATACCATAAATATATGGACAGGTATAATTTGGCATTTTTCATGAAATTATGTTTCAAAAATTTGTCATAAAAATACGGAAATGATGAAAAAATAGTACGTGTATAGTACGAGTATTATACATTTATTTTTGTAAAAAATTGTAGCAAAAATATGAAAACATTTATCATATATATATATATTTTTTATATAAATAAAATAACCTTTGCATCATAACCATTTAACTTTTGTTAGCCAAAGGCCTTGTAGCTGAATTGGCACCTCCCTCTTGTACAAAGTGCTTGGGGGTCTAGGGGGGAAAATGGTTCGAGCTGCGGGGTTAACAGCATGTTGTAATTATTTCTCAAAAAAAAAAAAAAAAAAAAACTCTTATTAAGTATGTTCAAGAGCCTTATAACTCAACTAGTTGACATATTTTGATTTTTTTTTTTTTTTTTTTTTTGTCTAAAAAAAGTTCATAATTTTTTTTATTATTATATATTTTAGAAAGGATAATGCCAGAGTTTCAAACTATATTACACCATTTTTTACAAACTAATGATATAGTGAGTGTTTATTAGTAAGTGAAAACATGATGTTAGTGGCGTGAATAGATGAAAATGAATAATGCTAGAAATACAAACTATATATATATATATATATATATTGTATGGCATCGAACCCCCAGAACCATTTGGGCCTTGAAACCCAGTTCTACAGTATGGCCCATGGTCCTACCACCCTTGACCATAGACACAAACCTCATGACTTCATGTTCGACCCAGAACCCTTTAAGCGGGTCATTGTAATGTATGTTCATTAGTTCATAGCTAGGGAGTTGCCCGGCAAATCTTGTCTCTGACGAGTGTGACATCTCGGAAAGGTCATATCACGGGTGCCCGCCATCTTAAGAAGTATCGCTGCCAAACATTACCCCCTAAGGTGGGAACTAGTTCCAATGTCACTCTCACCACACCTCACTCCCAACTAAACATCCACTTAGCGATAACAACATTAAACCTCCTCTCTCACTAGCCATAAGAGTAATCATGATTCTTCCACTAATTTTGGGCTATAAAAATGAGAAATTGAGGATGGGAAATGATTGTTGAAAGGTTCTAGAGGAAGCTTAGAGTTGAGAGCAATAGAGTCATTAGAATGAGAGGGAAGGAATACAAAGGGTGGAGAGATATTGTTGGGTCTTTAAGCTAGAATCACCCAAAGTAGGAAATCCAAAGCCCACATTACAAATAGATTGTGAGCCCAAGAGTGAGTCAGCCCGTTAATCTCGTTTTGGGCCCACATAATTGGCGCCATCTGTGGGAATCTCCTATAAAGCCATGGTTCAACAGAGACTCACGCACAGGAGAATGTCTGAAAGACGTTCAGGGAGTTACGTTGAAAGTGGTTCTGTGGGATCTTCTTGAGGGTCCACCTGGTGAGAACGGAGGCAAAAGAGGTGTGAAGACAGGGACCGTGAACAAGAGGAAGAGCGGTTCGGCCTTGGAGAGGGGTCGTACCAAACCCAACGGACAATATCGGGTGCATCAGGGCACGGGCAATTTGACGAGAGAGATGAGGAACTTGAGCGGTTACGCAGGTTGGTGAAAGATTTGAAATTGGAAGCAGGGGGTAGGCACTAGAGAAGGGATCGAGACAATCGAGAAGAGAGATCTGATACTAGAGGAGATTGTTATGGGACGGGTCCAATCAATCTGGTTCCCATCGACATTGAGAACGTTCACATTCATGGGAGTCCCGTCTATACCAGAACCATTCACACTCACGGGGGTCTCGTTAACGCCGGGACCGTTCACGTTCATGGGAATATGCAGACTGGGGTTCAGATTCCCCAGAAGAACGACGGCCCCATAATGCCGCCATGGATGCAATGAGCTGCGCCTTACGCAGAGTTGCTCGATCGTCGTTCTCAAACGACATTGAACGGGCCCCAATGCCGAGCAGATTTACACGCCCATTATTCAATTCCTATAATGGGAAAAAAATACTAGGTAGAGTATGTCAGCCATTATATCCAAATGATGTCTCTGCATACTTACAATTATGCGCTGATGTGCAATGTATTTCCCACAATTTTTTCGAGTTGATCCAACAATTTGGTGTCCGATTTGTAACTTGTAGCCAAGTGCCATAACCTATGGATGCACTATTAGCTACAAAGATGAAGGTTGGAGAAACCCTTCGCAGTTATGCTAGTTGGTATTGGGAGTTTTATAATGAGATCGGTGGGGGCAACAAGAAGATTACGGCTAGTACTTTTAAGATGGGGCTGCCCGAGGACTCCGAGCTAAGAGAGTCATTGACGAGGAAGCCTCCCGAAGATATGAGGTAGCTTATGAGGTGTATTGAGGAGTACAAGCGCTTGGAGGATGATCGGCTATAGAGTAAGGGTAAGGCCTCGTTAGTAAATTGTCCTTGGTAGAGCAGTTTTCAGCTAAGACTTTAAAGGGATTTGAGGATACAAGGGCCAAAGTTGCAATTGGGGGAGGTGAATGTGACATTCAAGGAGTAAGTGCACAGAATCGTAGATCGAATTAAGAACAAGCCATACTTCAGATGACCAAACAAGATATGGGTGACCCGTCTCGGAGAAACCAGAATTTGTACTATACCTATCACAAGGATAAGGAGCATACTGCCGAGCATTACTGAGTGTTAAAAGACCATTTAGGGCAACTAGTGAAGGCGAGATATATGAAGGAGTTCGTGGTGGATTCAGGGAACTGAGGCACTGGGTAAGGTGATCGGTAAAAAGGGAACCCTCTCTCGCCTCCATTGGAAGTGATTGAAGTCATCCATGTCGCCCTAAGGGATACTGCCGTGGCTGGAAGAAGAGGGGTGTTGACAATAGCACCTATAGGAATTTCTCGGGCGAGCAACCCCCGAGAAAAAAAATGAAGATTGGTCAGGAGCCCATCGCTTTTGATGACAATGATTTAGAAGGAACAATTCAGCCGCATGATGATGCGTTGGTGGTGACGGCTCGGGTAGAAGGTTTCATAGTAAAGAGGGATCAGGAAAGTGGCACCGATGTAATGTATCCAAATCTATTCAGAGGGCTCGGACTAAAGAAGGAGAACCTCTCAAAGTACGAAACGCCCCTAGTCAGGTTTGATGGCCAGGTGATGATTCCCAAGGGGCAAATATCACTTCCTATGAATATGGAAAGAAAGGAAGTGACTGTGGCTTTTATAGTTATCGCTTTGTTTTCCCTTTATACAGTCATTCTGGGAAGGCCGTGAATCCATGCAATAGGGGAAGTCCCCTCAACACTACATGTGAGAGTTAAGTTCCGCACCAAACAGGGCATTGCTGTAGTAAGGGGAAGTCAGAAACCTGCCAGGCAATGTTTAGTGGCCGCGGTCGATTGGAAGCACAAGCAAGATAAACAAAAGGAAATCGTCGAGAAGGTCCTTTTATAGCAATTACAGGAGCCCTGAGAAGGAATGGGGGCTAGTTGTGCTGAGGAATTAATCAAAGTAAAGATACTACCGGATACTGACCAGTACTTTTAGATGGGGGCAAGTATGAAGGATGGGGATATGGTAGAAATGTTATTATTTCTTATACAAAATATAGATGTGTTTGCTTGGAGTCCGTATAAGGTGTTCGGGGTTGATCCCGAGTTCATTGTTCACAAGCTTAACATAGAGCCGTCATTTTCTCCTAGGAAGCAAAGGCCGAGAAGGTCAGTAAAGGAGCACGTTGAGGCAGTGAGACAGGAGGTCGAGAGGTTAAAGGAGGCCGGGGTGATAAAGGAAATCTTCTTCCTAGAATGGCTGGCAAATATCATGGTGGTCCGAAAGAAGAATGGCAAATGGAGAGTTTGTGTAGATTTCATGGATTTGAACTGAGCGTGTCTGAAGGACTCATTCCCTATGCCAAAGATAGATCAATTGGTCGATGCCACCTATGGGCACCCGAGGATGAGTTTCCTCGAAACCTTCCAAGGTTATTGATGTGCATGAAATATATACAATAAAATACTCACATATCTACATATTTAACTTTACTTTTATGTTATTTTGTGACTGATTATGTAATATCTTTGTGTTGCAGATAACAAGGGCTTTACATGCAAAGTGGGGCTAGGTCAATTGAATCAAGCCAAATTACATCCAGCCAGGCATGAATATTAAATTTAAGTCCAATTGGAGTAAGGAATCAAAGGAAATTTGCACCAAATCCAAGTCCAATTCGGATTAGGATTCCAGCCTGCACATCAGTTAGTATTTTTGGCATAACTTTCGGCTCAGATGTCCAATTAAGATGATTCAAGTTGGGCTGAAAAGTTAACTTAAAGGGCTACAACTTTGTAGTTTACCAGGAGCCCGAATTCTGATGATAAATGGGCCAAAATAGTCGGTTAAGTGAAGCCTAAAATTCTGGGATTTTCTCCAAACGGGAATTCAACTTGTAATAGGATTCTTTGACCTATTTAAAGGCTTTTTAGGGCAAAAATTCAGGGAAAGAGGCTAGTGCTAGGGCTGAGATGCAAAGCAGAAAATTGGAGCAAGAGGCAGTGCCGCATGTGGCTTTTCTGTAGCTTTTCTCCATGATAGTATTGTGACTATTTCTTTCTCTATTTTATTTGTCTAGTTTAATGTTTAGTATTTTATTCTTTTGTTTTATTTCAATTACCATGAGTAGCTAAATTTATAATTAGGGTTGAGGATGAAACCTTGTTAAGGATTACTAGTAATATTTATGTGATTTAATTTTTCCCACAATAGTTGTTCTTTAATGAATTAAATTGTTCTTGCTTCATATCAATTGACTAAGATGGGATTCTAGATATGAGTTCAATCATGTTTTTCTCATGATTTAGGATTTGTCTTAATTAATTGAATGCTTGGTTTATTAATTCTTGATTATAGAATTGGATATCGTTTGTGATTTGTCTGTCAATGGATACAAGTTATGATTTGATTTTTAGAATTGGATATATCTTGTGATTTGTTTGGCTACGGATACAATTGATGATTTGGTTTTATACTTAAGAAGCAAAGAAGAACATACCTTTGATTTTTAAAATAAGGATTTTAACGAGAATATTTTCCATGATAGCAAGATTGATTTCTAGATTATCATGTAGTGAGGTGGGAAAAATTAATGATCATAAATATATGCTGATATGACTTGCAAGGTGGATTCCAAAACCTTAATTCTTTTCCCTTGATTGTTTACATCTTTTTATTGCTTTATATCTTTTGTTTAGTTTAACTATTTGCTTAATTTTATTATTTGCTTAGTTTAATTAATTTCAAAACAACCAATTTTTATTAAACTAGATTAGGATTAATTTGGTTAAGATTTAATTAATTTTCCTACGTTCATTCAAGTCCCTGTGGGTTCGACCTCGTTCTTGTCAAACTATACTTCGGTACGGTTCGTACACTTGCGAGTATTTTAAAATTTCACAACAAGTTTTTGGCGCCGTTGCCGGGGACTTGGTTAGGAAAATAAATTAGGTTTTAATTGAATTTTTCCTTCTACTAGTTGTAGTTAATTTAAAAAAAAAAAAAAAAACAAAACAAAAAAACAAAAAAAAAAAAAAATTTATTTCTTTGTGCTTGGTGTATGAGAACTTGGGTACGTGATAAAGAAAATCGTCTTGTTAGTTTTGATTATTCATCCACAATGGGAGAAATAGGAGATGATTCAAAAACTCTTAGGGAGTTGTTCTCACCCATAACCACCAACCCTCCATCTTGCATAGTATTGCCTGCAACCACTGCTGCACATTTTGAGTTGAAACCACAGATAATTCATCTTCTTCCTACTTTTCATGGATTGGATAGAGAAGACCCTTATATGCATGTAAAAGATTTTCTTGAGATTTGTGCTACTTGTAAGTTCCAGAATTTCACTGATGACTCTGTTCGCTTGCGTTTATTCCCTTTTTCCTTGAAGGATAAGGCAAAAGCATGGCTTAATTCTTTGTCACCTGGATCTATCACTTCATGGGAACTATTGGTTACAAAATTCCTCTCTAAATTTTTCCCAATGGCCAAGACCAATGCTTTAAGGAGAGAAATTGCAGATTTTTATCAGGATGAACAAGAGAAATTTTATGAGAGTTGGGAGAGATTTAAGGACTTGATCTTAAAATGTCCTCATCATGGTTTTGAAACATGGAGACTAGTACAATATTTTTATAATGGTTTGACTCAGACAAATCGTAACATGATTGAGTCCATGAATGGTGGTAGATTTTTGAGTCTTGTAGATGATGAGGCATACAAATTTCTTGAGAATTTTTCTGAAAGTTCACAACAATGGGATTTTTCCAATCGTAAAGAGAGATCCACACCTGCAATTAAGAAAGGAGGATTGTATGAAGTCAGTGAAGATTTAGACATAAAAGCTAGGTTGGACAATCTCACTCGTAAGGTTGAGGCTTTAGCTTTAGGTAGAGGGATGAATTATGTCAATCAAGTTCAAAGTGAAACATGCTCTATTTGTGCAAGTCCTATGCATACAACACAAATGTGTCCTTCCGCAATTGGGTATCCTGATTTTTATACTGAGCAAGCAAATGCACTGAATAATTATGGAAAACCATTTGCTAGTCCATTTTCAGAGACATACAATCCAAATTGGAGGAACCATCCTAATTTCTCATGGAGGCAAAATCAGCCTCCCACAAATGTAGGTGGACAACAAGTGCATCAACAAAGTCAATTTCGTCCACCTAGTCAAACATATCCTCCCATTCCTCAATCAACACCTCAGTTTGTAGCACCACCAAGACAACAACCATCTTTGGAGGAGTCTCTCAAAACTTTCATGCAATCAACTAGCCAAGCCATTCAAGAGATGAAAAGTTCCACTCATTTGAATACTCAAGCTATTTCAAAGTTGGAAAATCAAGTTGGCCAGTTAGCAACCCAAGTTGGAGAGAGGGAAAAAGGAAAGTTTCCTAGTCAACCCATACCTAACCCAAAAGGACAGTATGCCATCAATGGTTCTTCTAGTTCCACCCATGGACAAGAACATGTTCAATCTATTACTACCCTTAGGTCTGGTAAGCAAGTTGATAATCAAGTGAAAATGCCAGAAGTGGAGGATGATGAGAATTTTGTGTTAAAGGAAAAAGGAACTCATAGTTCACATGATGATCATGGAGAAAAGGAGAACAACCCACCCGCCACCCCAATTCAAGATCTTAGTTCTCCCCTTGATAAGAGGTTTGTTCCTAAAGCTCCATTTCCTCAAAGGTTAATCAATCCTCAGAAAAGTGCACAATTTGGAGACATTTTAGAGGTTTTTAAGCAAGTGCAAATAAACATTCCATTTCTTGATGCAATTCAGCAAGTTCCTGCTTATGCCAAGTTTCTAAAAGATCTTGTGACAACGAAGAGAAAGACAAATGTCCCTAAAAAGGCATTTTTGACAGAGCAAGTCAGTTCAATTATTCAGAATAAATATCCAGTGAAATGTAAGGACCCTGGATCCCCTACAATTTCATGCAAGATTGGGGATCGTCTCATTGAGCGAGCTTTGCTAGATTTGGGGGCAAGTGTGAACCTAATGCCATATTCAGTTTATTTACAGCTAGGTTTGGGGGAGTTGAAACCCACAACCATGACACTTCAATTAGCTGATAGGTCTGTGAAAATCCCTAGAGGTATTGTTGAGGATGTGCTGATTAAGGTGGATGCATTCTACTTTCCTGTTGATTTTGTTGTGTTAGACACTGAGCCTGCTTTGAATGCTAGTGCACAAATCCATGTCATTTTAGGTCGCCCTTTCTTAGCCACATCCAATGCTTTAATTAATTGTCGGAGTGGTGTGATGAAGATTTCTTTTGGAAATATGACTGTTGAGCTTAATATCTTTGACATAAGTAAGCAAGACCTAGACAATGAGGATATATGTGAGGTTAACATGATTGGGAGCCTAGTCAATGACACTTTCCTACAACCAAGTTGTGAGGATCCCCTAAAGGATTGTTTAACCCATTTTGATTGCAATTTGGATACTGAAAAATCAATTAACAAGGTCAATGCATTGTTGGATTTTGTTCCTCTCTTAAGTATTGATAGTTGGCAGCCAAAAGTGGTCCATTTTCCACTTTCTTCATCTCCATTCCTATCTATTGTAGAACTATCACAGTTGGATGACTTTTGGGAACACCAATTGATAAGTATACTTCAAGAGCATAAGGAAGCTATAGGTTGGAAAATTGTTGATCTTAAGGGTATTAGTTCCTCTATGGTTATGCAAAGAATTCACTTGGAAGACATTGGTAAAGCTTCTCAACATGTTTTTGACCCAGGTAAGTTACAATATCATTGGACTAGTCCATTCATAATAGGCATTATTTATCTCCATGGTGCTATTGAGATTGAGAATCCTAAAAATGGTGATATGTTTAAAGTTAATGGCCAACGTTTGAAACCATTTTTAGAACTTGAGCCTCCAGAAGTTGAAGAAGTCATTTTGGATGGTCCTGTTTATCAGGATTGATCTCCAGTTGTGTTAAATCTTTTTGCAAAAAAAAAAAAAAAAAAAAAAAAAAAAAAAAAAAAACATTTTCTTGTTTATTTTCTGCTTTTAGATTAATATTTGTGTTTATTTTCTTGTTTAGTTTTATTTTCTTTTGTTCTAGTTGATATTTGACAGAAATTAAAATTTATAACAATCAGCTTGATCAAGGTACGTCTCCTCCTTCTCCTTACCTTACTTGTTTCTTCTTAGTTCTCATGTTGCATATTACTATTTTTCTCTCTTTTCATTCAAGACATATATTTGAAAGTATCATTTTTAACATTGAGGACAATGTTTGGTTTAGGTTTGGGGGGGATGTATATAGATTTCTAATTTTTTGTCTTGTTTTTCTTTGTTGTGTAAAAAAAAAAAAAAAAAAAAAAAAAAAAAAAAAAAAAAAAAATCTTTTGCCTAACTTGAGGTTTATGTTTTGAGTTCATTATACTACTCTTGCTTAAAGAATTTCATTGCTTTCATGCTCAATTCATTGCACATGCACGTAGCCACTCAGACACAACTTGTTGTTGAAGGATAAAAATGATTAGAAAATCTTGATGATAACAATGTGGAGACTGTAACCCCTGTGAGTTTTGAGCCAATCATTATTTTTTTTTGAGGGTTATTTATTGTTTCTAATCTTAATGTTCATTTGGAAGTGCGCAATATATTTCCCTTGTTGTAGTCTCATTATTCTTTCTTTTGGCCAAGAAAAAAATATGATTTTAAGCCACACTTGAATCTTTTGAAGTCATTGATGTTGAATGAATTATACTAGTCTTTGAGAGATGAGATTAGACCATTTTTGTCTATTTTGAGCCATATATGTGTATTTTTTTTTTTTTGATACATTATCGCTAGTCACCCCGTTGAGCCTTTTAATTAGCCTTTCTTTCTTAAAACCCTTATCCATAGTGTTTCAAGATGGAATTTGATCAGTTTGTTTCAAAGTGGTGGTTTGTGCGAGAATTCAAAGAAGAAAGAAAAAAAGAATTGAATTGAAAAAAAAAAAAAAAAAAAGAAAAGTGTCAAAAAGAAGAAAATAAAAAGGATTCTCATTAAATTTTGAGAAGTGAAATGGAAGGAAGGAGTACTGCTTTAAAGAAAAAGAGGTGAAAAAAAAAAAAAATGTTGAGTGGAAATTCCAAAAAGAGTTGACATTCCAACAAATCTTGAAAACACTTGTTATTATTTACCTTCACCCATATTTATTTCATTCCATTTACTTTTACCCTACATTACGTCCTAATAAAGTCTTTATTTGATCTTGAAGATTGTGTAGTTCAGATATTGATATGACTAAGAAGAAAAAGGTGTGGTATAAATTCTTTTTGGCATCCTTTCATGAGACTACTTGTTCTTTCTTGATTAAGCGTTTTTCATGTGGTTTATATGTGAGATGTTTGATTTTGCTTACATTATTCCGCTCACATATGTTGTTGAGAGTATACACCCCATTTCAGAGTGATTTCATTTGTTGAGTGATAACACCAGAAAGATTTGAGTTGAAGCATACTTTCAAATAGAGATTCGAGTCAAGTTTATTCTAAAACTAAGAGTATGTTTGGGTCGGCTACCACTTTTCACTCACATTGAGTTTTGATGGCATGAGAAATTTCTTTAGCATTTGAAGTGTTTTTGAACTTGAACTAATCCTCTTTGCAGAAGGCAATTGAAAAAAAAAAAAAAAAAGTTTGTTTGATTCTCTTTGTTTTGTTTTTATTTTTTTTTTTAGTATTCTTTCTCAGAATTTTGTGGGTATATTCCCTGTAAACCCTCACGAGACTACAACTCGTCCACTAGTGTAAGCTAGGGGTTTAAAGGCTTGTTGCATACGCTAAATGCAATCGAAAATTCCAGCGAAAGTGGATTAGTTAGGATTTCCTTTTTCTTTGTTTTTAATTTCTTTGTTTTGTTTTACTCTTTATCTGTTTTGCTCGAGGACTAGCAAAATGTAGGTTTGGGGGCAAGTATGAAGGATGGGGATATGGTAGAAATGTTATTATTTCTTATACAAAATATAGATGTGTTTGCTTGGAGTCCGTATAAGGTGTTCGGGGTTGATCCCGAGTTCATTGTTCACAAGCTTAACATAGAGCCGTCATTTTCTCCTAGGAAGCAAAGGCCGAGAAGGTCAGTAAAGGAGCACGTTGAGGCAGTGAGACAGGAGGTCAAGAGGTTAAAGGAGGCCGGGGCGATAAAGGAAATCTTCTTCCTAGAATGGCTGGCAAATATCATGGTGGTCCGAAAGAAGAATGGCAAATGGAGAGTTTGTGTAGATTTCATGGATTTGAACTGAGCGTGTCTGAAGGACTCATTCCCTATGCCAAAGATAGATCAATTGGTCGATGCCACCTATGGGCACCCGAGGATGAGTTTCCTCGAAACCTTCCAAGGTTATCATCAGATTGCCCTAGCTGCTGAAGACCAGGAAAAGATGGCATTCATCTCCCCTGATGCCAACTACCATTACACTGTGATGCCTTTCGAATTAAAGAATGCCGGGCGAACGTATCAATGAATGATGACTAGGATGTTTCGGGACAAAATTTGGCGTATTGTTGAGGTGTGTATTGACGACATGATTGTAAAAAGTAAACAAGAGGCGTGGCATGTAGAGGATCTTCATGGGGTATTTGAGGTACTGCGGCAACATAAACTGCACCTCAATGCTGATAAGTGTGCTCTTGGAGTAGGGGCTAGCAAGTTCTTAGGATACTTAATCATAGGCCGGGGAATAGAGGTCAATCCCGATCAGATTGAAGTCGTGAAGTGCCTTAAGCTGCCAAGCAGCCCAAAGGAAGTGCAAGTATTGACCGGAATGTTAGCGGTCCTTAACCGATACATTTCTAAGTTTGCTAATCGCTGTCGTCAATTTTATCAACTCTTGAAGAAGTGGAGGGGATTCTAGTGGGACGAAGAATGTGACAAAGCTTTCCATGACCTAAATGAGTATTTAATGCAGGCACCCATGTTAATAGCCCTAGAGCCCAGGGAGGACTTATTCATGTACCTCTCGGTTTCAGATCATGCCGTGAGTATTGTGCTTCTGAGGGATCAAGAAGTGCAGTAGCCTGTGTATTACATCAGCAAGACTTTGGTTGACGCTGAGACCAGATACTTGCCCTTAGAAAAGCTAGTGTTGGCATTAGTGCATGCTACCAAGAAGTTGCCTCACTATTTTCAGGCTCATACCGTATACGTGTTGATTGAATACCTTTACAGTCATTGTTGAAGAGATCTGACTTCATGGGCTAGACAGCTAAGTGGGGAACCAAGCTTGGAGCCTTTGACATAAGGTACAGGCCAAGAAGTTCAGTGAAGGGGCAGGTTTTGGCTGATTTTGTGGTAGAGTTCTCTCCTAAGAACGAAGGGGCAATAGTTTGTCATGTGGAAAGTCAACCAAGGAAGGTGTTCGTGGACAGCACCTCAAGTGCCATGGGGGTTGGTATCGGGATTATCATTATTACTTCGGAAGGAGTACGGTTGGAGCACTCTTTTAGGTTAGGGTTCAGGGCCTCCAACAACGAAGCTGAGTATGAGGCCTTGCTTGCCAGATTAAGAACCGTTTTGGATATGGGTGCATGAGATGTAGAGATTTATTCAAATTCTCAGCTGGTTGTTAGCCAGGTGCAGGGCAGTTTTGAAGCCCAGGATTCTCAAATGAAAGAATACTTAATGGTGGTAAAGTAAGTCATGAGTGAGTTTTGTACGGCAAAGGTGGCCTAAGTGTCTCAGGGGTAGAACAAACATTCTGACTCTCTAGCCACGTTGGCATCATCAATGACGGAGGATGTGCCTCAGTTAATCAAGGTAGAGCTCATAGCGGAGTCGAGCATCAATACAGCGGTTGTTGTTGCAGTGATTTCGACAACCGAGCCATGTTGGATGGACTCGATCATTGACGTTTTGGTTGATGACCGAGTCCCAGATGATGTGAAGGAAGCTAGTAGGGTTCACCGAGTAGCTGCTCGGTAGTGGTTGTCATCAGATCATAAACTGTATTGAAGGTCTTTTAGGAGACCATACCTTTTGTGCTTACACCCTGAGAAAGTTATTAATGGGGTGTGCGGTAGTCATTTGGGGAGATGCTCATTAGCACACCGAGCAATGACTCAAGGGTTTTGGTGGCCACAAATGTAGAAGGATGCCATCAAGTATATGCGTAAGTGTGAATAATGCCAAAAGCATACCCCCTTAATCCACTAACCAGCAGGCCATCTGAATCCAGTCAATAGCCCCTGGCCCTTCGCGCAATGGGGGCTAGATATTCTTGGCCCGTTTCCTCGAGCCATGGGCAATCGAAAGTTCGTTTTGGTGGCTGTCAATTACTTCACCAAGTGGAAGGAAGTAGAGGCGTTAGTTAATATTCGGGACGTGGATGTTAAGAAGTTCATATGGAGGAATATAGTCATGAGATTTGGGGTGCCAGACTTTCTTATATCTGATAATGGATTACAGTTCGATAGTAGAGCCTTTCGTGAATTTTGCAGTGGTCCCAACATCAAAAACCGGTACTTCACCCCAGCGTATCCTCAGAGCAATGGCCAAGCAGAAGCCAACAACAAGGCAATCGTGAACGGATTGAAGAAAAGGTTAGATGGTGTTAAGGGTATGTGGGCCGAAGAGCTACCCAACGTTTTGTGGGCGCATCGAACCCCCAAAACCATTTGGGCCTTGAAACCCAGTTTTATAGTATGGCCCATGGTCCTAACACCCCTATCAAAAACTAGGCTTAAGTCCTACTAGGGCCATAGACATGAACCTCATGACATCGTGTTTGGCCCAGAACCCTTTAGGCGGGTCATTGTAATGTATGTTCATTAGTTCATAGTTAGGGAGTTGCCTGGCAAATCTTGTCTTCGACCAGCGTGACTGCTCGGAAAGGTCATATCACGAGTGCTCGGTGCCATCTTGAGAAGTACCGCTGCTAAACATCACTCCCTGAGGTGGGAACCAGTTCCAATGCCACTCTCACCAGACCCCACTCCCAACTAAACATCCACTTAGCGATAATAACATTGGACCTCCTCTCCCACTAGCCATAAGAGTAATAATGTTTCTTCCACTAATTTTGGGCTATAAATATGAGAAACTGAGGATGGGAAATGGTTGTTGAAAGGTTCTAGAGGAAGCTTAGAGTTGAGAGCAGTAGAGTCATTAGAGTGAGAGGGAAGAAATACAAAGGTTGAAGAGATATTGTTAGGTCTCTAAGCTAGAATCACCCAAAGTAGGAAATCCAAAACCCACATTACAAATATATTGTAAGCCCAAGAGTGAGTCAACCCGTATACACATATATATAATGAGAAAGCATTACATATTTTAGAAATTCACGGCTTAAAATTTGTGTAAATTGTAACCCTAATACTAGGTATAATTTGAACTCATATATGTGTGTAATTGTGATTGTTTTTAAATATACTCATGCATATACATGAGGTTATATATTAGTTTTTTGTATAATTACCCATGATTTAAACCATCTTAAGACTAAGAAAAAAATCAATTAAATTCCAAATTAGATTTCAAAAGTTAGACAATGTCTGGTTAGTGTAATTTTAAGATAATTGCTTTGGTACTCTACCAAATTGATTTGTCCATGAGCCTAAGGTAGCTCTTATTAGATCGACAACCGCCAACGTTGGTTGTCAATTAGAGGTTGAGGTGGAGGGTTTGGGGGAGGAGATGAATCTAAAGTTTAGATTTTTTTTTTTTTTAAGCTGCTTTTTAGAAACCATTATTTTAGTGATTTTGTTAGTAAATCAATGACATGACATAATCTGAATTTATTATAAAAGAAATATTAAAATTAAAGTGACTTTATACGGTAAAGTTTTCCTGAAACTATAGAAGATCTTGATCTATATAAGACCACGTCATCATCATTTTTTTGCACACTTTAATTTGCACAAAACAATAATACTACAAAAATATTACTTCAAAACAGGAAAAATAAATAAATTAACCCATACCACACACATGTCCATTTGTATCTTTCCCCCCCACCACCCCCCCCCCCCCCCCCAAAAAAAAAAGAAAAGAAACTATGACATATAATGGCTCATGGTTTTGCCTTGGCAGAGTAGATAACGAGTTTGATTTAAAGCTTTAGAATATAAATTGATTACTTATCATTTTCTTTTGTAAGAAAACAAATTATCTTTGTTTATTATGTCTAAATTTATAAATTAGGCACATTTAATTTGTACACAAGATGTTTTTACATTTTACAAGATTGTTGTCAAGCATAGAGTTCCATAATATCATATTCCTTATACAAATATTAACAACACTAAATAATAATAATAATAATAATAATAATTATTATTATTATTATTATTATTATTATTATTATTATTATTATTATTATTATTATTATTATTATTATAATTTACAAAATCCAAGCAAATATTAATAATTCTTCAAATTTTTTCCTTTATCACTACTATTTCCATGCATAAGCATGGATTACAACCTGGTATAGATTTGTGAAGGAATGCAAAAATTTTAGTTGTAGTGTTTATTATGTACAAGAATAAAATAAATTAATCAAATAATTCGTGAACAAACTAGAACTTAACTTGTCTTCAAAATAAAATTAAATAAACAATATTGAATTTTAAATACTTGAGACAACACTGAAATCTAGAGGAAAGTCTCAAATGACCAAACACCCTCCCCCTGTTCTTTGTCAGAAGACAAGAGGAAACTTGAGGTCAAAAGAAAGAGAAAATTGTTCTTTGTTAGGGGACGAGAGGAGACTAAGGTCAATAAAAGAGAAAATAATGCACTGTTCTTTGTCAAGGGAGGAGAGGAGACTGAGGTCAATAAATAGAGAAAATAGTACACTGTTCTTTGTCAAGAGACGAGAGGAGACTGAGGTCAATAAAAAGAGAAAACAATGCACTGTTCTTTGTCAAGGGATGAGAGGAGAGAAAATAGTGCATTGTTCTTTGTCAAGGGAAGAGGAGACTAAGGTCAATAAAAAGAGAAAATAGTGGACTGTTCTTTGTTTTCTTTGTCAAGGGATGAAAGGAGATTGAGGTCAATAAGAAGAGAAAACAATGCACTGTTCTTTGTCAAGGGATGTGCACTGTTCTTTGTCAAGAGACAAGAGGAGACTGAGGTTAATAAAAAGAGAAAACAGTGCACTGTTCTTTGTCAAGGGATGACTTTGTCAAGGGACGAGAAGTCTAAGTTCAATAAAAGGAGAAAACAGTAAAAATAAATTAAATATTTAAAAGTCAAGCATTATATCCTTTTGAGGTTTAACACCAAGAAGCAAAGATTGGTTGCCAACAATTAAGCTAGAATCAATTAATCCACATAAAACAATTCTATAGCCTCCAATTTTATGCTGGTAAGTAGGGGAGACCCATGAGAACAAAATTTTGGCATCCGATTTTTTCAATTTCAAGCTGGCTAGATTCAAAAATTCTGCATCAAAATTTTTTACTTGAAACTACACTATTAGTATTGAAGTTTACTGTGTGAGTGCAATTGATTATTCAAGTTATAAGTAATCACTGCTGGTCCCTTAAATTTAAAAAATGAGGACTGTTTATAGTCCTTTTGTTAATTGTCGTTATTGCTATTGTCTATGTGTTTTACAACAAAGTGTTTCACAAAACTGATGCAAAAGAGAAAAAATGGGTCATATGTCTCATTTCTCTTCCCCAATTGTTGTTTCTTAATTAATAAAGTCTACTATCATTTCCTTTCAAAAAAAAAAAAAAAAGTATTTCACAAAATTGACCTGGCATGAAGTTGCATCAGCTTTAAAAAAAGATTTAAAATAAAAACTTAAAACACCAAAACTGAAAATTCTCAAACGTAAGCCCATTGTTCATCTCCATTTTGCCTTCTTCACATCACCACGAATCATCCATTCTGCCAAGAGTTCCAATTGCTTTAGTTGAAATTTTATTGATTATGTCTTTTTTTTTTCTTTTCTTTTCTTTCATTTTTTTTTTTTTTTTGCCTTGGTTTTTTGTTTTGAGATTGAAGAGGGCGAGAGTGAGTTTATTGATAAAGTTGATTTTTTTTTTTTTTTTTTGGGTTTTTATTGCGTTGGACACCAAAGCAAGATTGGGTATTTGTTTATGTTTTTTGGGTGCTTTTGAACTTTCATGTAATGAATATGGGTTTTTGAACTTTCAAACACCATTTTTGGTTTTCTGTTTTAGTCTTTAACTATCATTGAATCCTCTCTCTATTTTTCTTTTTCGATTTTTGTTGAAGCAATTGTATCTAAAACAATTGTGCTCCTTTAGTACAAATTGGATCTGAATTTGCATGTATATACCTATATAGAGTTCTTGCTCATTCTTTTTCCCATATGGCTTCATCATGTCTTGTGAACACTTAGATTTGGATTTGATAAGAAGATTAAGGTTAAATTTAAATTATAATTCCAGTGAAAGTAAAATTAAAAGGGAGAATTAGATTAGATTTAGATTTGAGAAGATATTTTGAAATTGAAACAATTGTATTCACTATTGACTCAAAAGGAACTTTGGTATTGTGAAGATAAACCAGCCAAATTAAAGTTTGATATTGGGTATTGCCAGCAAATGGCAGAGGAAGAATTGCAAGAGAGATAAGGGGAGACTAATCTGGTTTTTATTTTTAGGTTTTTAACAGATTGATGAATTAATTAATTAAAACATGTGTACGTGTAAATCTATTTTAAAGTTAATTACATTCCCTAATACATATAAAATCTATTTTTCTTCTTTTTAATAAAAAAAAATGTTACATTGATTAAAAAAAAGGATGCCACATTATTGTTCCATAACTTCCGTTAGCCATATAGGCAATAACAATAACAACAGTTAACAAAAGGACTAATAATGCTAATTTTTTTAAATTTAAGAGACCAATAGTGCTCTTAAAAAACTTTAGGGACAAATTGTACTCATAGAGTAAACTTTAAGAACCGATAGTGCTATTTTGCTAAAATTTTAGAGCCTCTAATTTACATTGGTTAATTTGGTTAGTGGAATGACCCATAAGGTCATAATTTTCACAAGTCTTCCACAATTCACGCTCTCTAATAAGAGACCCACAAGGCCAATAATTTTCCAAGCCTTTGGCCAAGGACTTGAAGAAACTTCTGCAGGTTGAAGACTTCTAATCACTTTGCAGCATATAAATATCTATTTATGCCATCTTAATTCTCGTCTCTTTCTATTGTTTAAATTAATGTTTTAGGTATCATGCAATTAAAAGATTAACGATTAAAGTATGTTAATGAGATATCAAAGTTCAAACAATTAATTCTTTAGAAAAGGAGGAAGAAAACCTAAACCACTGATGCTCATTCTGAAAGGAAAAAGTCATCATAAAAAAAACAATACAAAGGATATTTGACTGGTTAAGATCTTGAACAAATAATTATATCCTTACATTCATGGAACATTAACCATGATAAGAAATATTTAATAGCATTAGAGCACCTTCGTGGATACTCATGTCATTCAAGGACTCGTGTTTATTGTCATGCTTTCTATTCTGCTTTTTGGAATACATCTAAGACATAAATGGAATCTTTGTGGAGTAAAAAATCCTATCCATAAACCATAATATTATAATTCATAATCTGGTACTGGTCTAGCTATAATGATGGAATAAATCTTGTGATTCATATGTTAATGTGTATCTTTTTCTTCTTTCTTCTTCTTCTTGGTCAATTTTTAGATATCTATGGAAAAAATGTATCTTATATAAGTAAAATTTCAAATGGACTGGCATTCTTTTCTCTTAAATATTTGTTGAGAGGATATGGGACAAGCATTTTCCCAATTGCTTATTTGTTCTTGCAACTTTCAAGCCCATTTTATTGACTACTCGGTTTTGCGTTTACTGAATCCACCACAGTCTACGGTCTACACCCAACTCACAAGTTAAAACAAGGGGGAAATCATAGAAGCAATTAATGTTGACAAGGATTATGATGAAAAGCAGTGTTCCAAGGGACTCAAACACCCAACAATAAATAACAATTAAAAAATAAATAAAAACTAATTTATGAGATGTCTCTCTCAAAACACATGAATCTCATATGTGTAGGTTCCACATACTATGAGAGGATGATTTATGAGATCGATATCCTCCCACCATAGTAGGAAAATAGATTAGATGATTAAATGAAAATGCAAAGCCAACGGTATTTTCTTATGCTTATGCGTTGATAAGGTTTGCAAAAATATCGCTCCATATACCCAACGTTGTTTTAAGAATCATATATATATATATATATAGTTGATACTCTCCCTCCTTTATTTTCTTTTTTTATTTTTAATATTTTCCTTTTGTTTTGTCCCTTATAGCATGTGAGGCTTTGTAAGTACATTCAAATAATTAAAATAATATTTTTCTAAATAAACCTTTAACATCAAAGTTTCAAGAATTTTGAAAATATAATTCCAAGTCTTTGGCCAATGACATGAAGAAATATCTGCAGGTTGAAGACTTCTAATCACTTTGCAGCATATAAATATCTATCTATGCTATCTTAATTCTCATCTCTTTCTATTGTTTAAATGTTTAATGATTAAAGAATGCAAATGAGATATCAAAGTTCAAACAATTAATTCTTTAGAAAAGGAGAAAGAAAACCAAAACAATTAATGTTCATTCTAAAAGGAAAAACTCATCATACAAAAACAGTACAAATGATATTTGACTGGTAAAGATCTTGAACAAATAATTATATCCTTACATTCATGGACTATTAACCATGATAATAGCATTAGAGCACCTTCGTGGAAACTTATATCGTTCAAGGACTCGTATTTTAAATTGTCATACTTTCTAATCTGCTTTTTGGAATGCATCTAAGACATAATTAAGTGGAATCTTTGTGGAAGTCAAAAATCTTATCTATGGATCATGATATTGTAATTCATAATCGGATACTGGTTTAGCTATTATGAGGGAATAAATCTAGTCTTTTCGTGAAAATGTTGTATCATTTTGTTATGTTCCATTTTTTTTTTAGTCAAATTAGGTGAGCCAAAATTCATTGTTCCACTCATAGTCTTCTTGGGATGGTTTTTTGTTTTTTGTTTTTTTTTTTTTTAATGCACAATTTTAAGTGGCGATCATAGTTTAAAACCAATAACAATTTGTCACTTAAGATTTGTTATGGAAATAAAACGTATTGTGAAAATGTTGTAACATTTTGTTGTGTTCCTAAACTTCTTTTTTGGTTTAGTCAAAATTTAGTGAGCCAAAATTTATTGTTTAAAGCACAATTTTCTTCAGTTGGCATTTTGTTTTTATTATTATTTTTTTTAATGCATAATTTAATGTGGTTGGCCTAGCTTAAAACCAATAACAATTTGCATCCTAAAATTTGTTATGAAAATGTTATGAATATAATATTACTCTAAAATAAAATAACAAAATATCATACCAGGGCCCACCATAGCAAAAAATAAACGTAATATGAAAATAATATGACATTTTGTTGTGTTCCTAGACTTCTTTTTTGGTAATGTCTTAATTTGTTGAGCCAAAATTTACTTTTTTAAGCACAATTTTCTGTAAACGAGCATATACACCTACTATTACTGTTTTAGTTAATCTTTTATGAAATCTTATGACTCCTAGAAAATTTTGTTGTGCAATTAATGTCTTAAATGTCCCAAAAATTTATTCATGTATTTTGAGTTTTATGTGGTGGAAATACTTGGAAAGTAAGAATGGTGATGTATGGTCTTTATTTGCTACCTAGAGAACACTAATTTACTAGAGGTTTAAATCTTCTAGATTTATAAGTTTATCTAATGAAAACTTCAATGACATGTCCTTTTTTTCCTTGCTTAAAAGGGTGTTCATTACAAATTAAATAAGTTAAACATCGTAATTACACTTATAAAATAAGATGATAAATTAGGAAATATGAATAACAAAATATTCATTGTAGATGGTTGTAGGTATTTAATTTGATGAAAAGTTTCAATTATAGCATATATAATTCATTATGAAATTTTAAATATTGTGGCAATGTCTTATCAAAACTTAATTATTTATTATTGGAAGATGATGACATTCATTATCATTCTTAGCAAAAAAATTTCGTGAGTAGATATTACTTTTAGTAAAATAGGATCTAAGAAATTATTATATTAAACAGATATTCATATGATAAATAATTATACTAAATTTAAATACATAATTTCATACTTCTTCCAAAAAAAATATTATCTTATTTTTCTTGCTTAATGTGCAGCAGATGCCATGCATTGCAACCCAAACTAGTATTACTTAAAATTTTTATTATTTATTTATATTATTTTAATAATCCATTATACTTTTTAGGTTGTCATAAAACTCAGTTTTACATAATTTCATTTCTCTGTGTAACATAAAGTAATTTTTCATTTTTACCATGTATTTTATCGTTCATTTTCAATTATATTTTTGATTAATTTTTTTTTTTTTTGCATACAATATTTTATTAATCTGCACATTATTCAAAAGTAATACTAATTTGTAATCATCGTGATGAAAAATAGTGTTCCATGGGACCGTGAAAAATCCATCTAGCAAGGAGAAATAATGTTAGATGATTAAATCAAAATGAAAACCCAATGGATTTGTTTAAACTTGTTCGAAAAAGGTTCACGGTGAATATTTTATAGAGAATGTGACGTAAAATTCAATTAACCATCAAATGGAGTGGATTTTTTTTTTCTTTTGTATTCTGTACATCATTACATGCATAATAAAACATTTTTTCGCGAAAAAGTCTTGGTTTTTCGTTTTGAAGGGCCAAACCGCCATACCCAATCCTTAAATTAGAATTTAAATCGAAATAGAGAAATTAAAATATTGTTACTACAAGCTTGTAGCCCACAATATATGATTTGGTTCCTCTCATTGTCTCTCCCTAGCTCCAACTCAACCAACATTTTTAGTTCAAACACAACCAAACCCTCTTCCTTTGTGTACTTTCCTCCCTCTCATTACACTTCGAAGCATAGCTGTAATGCCTCTAAATCCATGGATCGCCCTCTTCTCCTTCTTAACAATCATCCTTCCCCTCTTGAACCCTTTTGTAGCTTTTGCAGTTAATCCACAAGGCGAAGCTCTTCTTTCATGGAAGCAAAGCCTGAATGGACGCACTGAGGCCTTGTCTAATTGGAACCCAACAGATGAAACTCCATGTGGGTGGTTTGGTATCACTTGCAACATCAACAAGGAGGTTGTTGAATTGGAATTAACGTACTTGGATTTATATGGTACAGTTCCAACTAATCTCACTTCACTGGTTTCGTTAGCCAAGGTTGCACTTTATGGTACAAACCTCACGGGTCCAATCCCAAAACAGATTGCTACACTACATGAACTGAATTACTTGGACTTGAGTTTCAATGCGTTAACCGGTGAAATCCCATCTGAGATTTGCAACTTGCTTAAGCTCCAAGAAATCTACCTCAACTCGAACCAGCTAGAGGGCTCGATTCCGGTTCAAGTCGGCAACCTTACTAGCTTGAAAGTGCTGTGTCTTGATGAAAATCAGCTCAATGGAGAAATACCCAATACCATAGGCAACTTGAAGAACCTCCAAGAGATAATAACCGGTCGGAACAAGAACCTTGGGGGCATCATACCCCGAGAAATCTGGAATTGTACCGAGTTGACTGTGTTAGACCTAGACCAAACAAGGGTCTCGGGTTTCCTTCCTCCAAGTGTTGGTCTCCTCAAGAAGCTTGAAACCATAGTTATCTCCGCAGCCCTCCTCTCCGGCCAAATCCCACCTGAAATCGGCAACTGTTCCACCCTTCAAAACATCTACTTCAGTCAAAACTCGCTCACCGGTTCAATACCGAAAAGTATCGGAAACCTCAAAAACCTCCGAAATCTTTATCTCTGGGGGAACAGCTTGGTGGGTACCATTCCATCAGAGCTTGGGAATTGCAAGAAGTTAACACTTCTCGATGTTTCGTGGAACTCATTAACCGGAAACATTCCGCAAAGTTTCGGAAACTTATCGGCTTTGCAAAAACTCACACTCCAAATGAATCAAATATCGGGCAAAATTCCAGCAGAATTTGAGAACTGTAAGGAGCTCACTCAGATCGACTTAAGCAACAACAGTATCGCCGGTATGATACCATCCGAAATCGGAAACCTTACGAAACTTCGACTACTTTTTCTGTTCGGAAACGAGATAGTGGGACCCATTCCATCAGCAATTTCCAAATGTCAGAATCTTGAAATTCTTGATTTGGCTTCTAATGGTTTGACTGGAAATATTCCCCAAGGAATCTTTCAGTTCAAGAAATTGAAAATAATCGGTCTTTCCTCCAACAATTTATCGGGTGAAATACCGGAAAATATCGGAAACTGTTCGTCTCTAATTTGGTTCGAAGTTGGAGATAACAAGCTTACAGGGCCAATACCGAGAGAGATTGGGAACTTGGAAAATCTAAATATCTTGAGTCTCGGGTTGAATCGAATTTCGGGAAATGTACCTGACGAGATCTTTGGCTGCCGAAACTTGGAGTATCTCAATTTGCATTCTAATTTGATCACCGGAAACTTTCCTGGTAAGTTAAGCCAACTTGTTTTGTTGCAGTTTGTTGATTTTTCCAATAATTTTATTGAAGGTACTTGGCCACTTTATGTACTTCCACGGCACATTGTTTTCTTTTCAATCTCAAGGAACAATTTAAATGGAGAGATCCCTTCATCGATTTGCAATCTCAATTTTGTTAACTACCTTGATTTCTCTCATAATCATTTTAGTATGATTCCTCCATGTTTGGGAAATATGAGTGATCTCATAAATTTGGAACTCCGAAATAACAATCTTCATGGCACCATCCCAAAATTTGTAAAGTGTAATAACTTGAAAAGTCTTAAATTGGCCGACAATCAATTAGAAGGGTCATTGCCACGTTCATTGGTCAATTGCAAGAAATTAGAAATTCTAGACGTTGCTAACAACAAGCTTAACGACACATTCCCTCATTGGTTGGTAAATCTTCCAAAGTTGGTGGTTCTCGTATTGCGATCAAACAACTTTCATGGTTTCCTAAGCAATCACAAGACTAAATTCTCATTCCTTAATTTGAGAATTATAGACCTCTCTCACAATATGTTCCATGGTCATTTGCCATCAAACCTTTTCAAGTATTTATCAGCCATGATGAATGGGAACATGGATAACGATGGATTGAAATATATGAGTGATGATTATTATTCTATTTTCAGAAGAGATATGGATAATGTTAATTATTCTCGTAATAATTCTGTTACAATTGATATTACAATTAATATTAAAGGGAATTATATTGATGTGGTGAAAATAGTAACTCTATTGAAAACTATTGATTTTTCCAACAATAGTTTCAAAGGAGAAATTCCAAAGGTAATTGGAAAGCTTGGATCACTTAAAGGGCTAAATTTTTCACACAATAATCTTATGGGTCATATACCTATATCATTTGGAAATTTAACTAATCTTGAATGGTTAGATCTCTCCTCAAACAAGCTCACAGGTGACATTCCTATACAATTGACAGATCTTACATCATTAGCAATTTTAAATCTCTCAAAAAACCATCTTGTGGGATTGATACCTCAAGGTAAACAATTCAATACGTTTACAAATGCTTCTTATAGTGGAAACTTGGGTTTATGTGGATTTCCATTGACAAAAACTTGTGGCAATGATGAGGGACAACAACCACCACCATCAACAACCATCCAAAAAGATGATTTTGGGTTTGCAAATGGATTTCATTGGAAAGTTGTATTGTTGGGGTACGGATTTGGTTTCATGTTTGGATTAGGTATGGGATATCTTGTGTTCTCAAGTGAAAAATCAAAATGTCTCTTGAATATTGTTTATGGAGAACGACGCAACAAGGTGCGAAGATCCAAGAAGAATGCTCATGGAAGAATTAATTGAAGGAGAATTTTGTAGATACAAATAATGATTTCAGGTATATATTTATGTACTATTATATTAGAAAATACACTTTTTTTTTTTTTTGACTGAGTCATATTAGGAAATATTTTATTTATTAATTTTAGTTCTTTAAAAAATGCCCTTTTGAATTGTAAAGATGATTTTTCATTTTTAATTTATTTTCTACCAGTGAAAAATACCTATTTTTGTGTCAAAGTTGAGACTATTACTATATTTTATTTTATTTGTTATTATTATTATTTTAGGGGGCAACTCTTCTATCTAGCTAGTTAAGGTGTCAAATAATCGGGGGCATATTCTAAAACCACACTTTAAAAAAAAAAAAAAAAAAATTTATTTTTGCATCCTTCTGACTATTACCTACATTTTGCAGGGCAAAGAAGATGTTGTTGGTTAGATCACTTGAAGAGTGGAGTTAAGTTTACTATTGCAAAGTAAGATGTTTTAATTAGGCACATTTTATTTAAATTATGTTTCTCCTAGAGTTTTTTTTTTTTTTTTTCACCAAATGTGTTGAAATAAAACTTTATTTTGATATAACTAAGTTGTGATGCATTTTGGTTTTCCTTTTATTTATTTATTTTTTTCTCCTTGTCTAGTTGGTAGATTATTTGTTGTTGTCATTTTTAACTATTTGTTTGACCCTCATGGCTTACTTGGGTGATGAGCTCATTGGTTTAGGGTATGATATAAATTTGACGGTCCCACTCTTAATCTATCACATTATCTATTCATGGGGTATTTTTGGGTTATTTCATAAAAAAGGGAGTGGAATAATCTGGCCAAATATTATAACAACACTTCCTTATATCAAACAAACATACAAATATTTCTAGTTGGACTGCTGTAGCATCATTTAGTTTTGTACTTTAATCCCTGCGTAAAATGATCATCTACTTAAGAATAAAAAAGAATAATAATTTTATTTGCATTTGCAAATTTTGCTAGAAATATTCAATGCAGACAAGAGTGGAATTTAAATTTAAGTCCTTATGAAAGTTGTTGAGTTTTCTCTTCTTCTTTGTATACCACCTAATTTTTCAAAACGAACAGCTTGTTATGATTAAATACATTTTCATATATTTAAAAGTATATATATCTTTGGGACCTAGTGTAAAGAACATTTTCCAAGGGAGATACAATTTAGAAAACGCACCTAGTGCTTTAAGGATTGACACTTATATAGTTAAAACACACATTGTTTAATCCATTATTCGAATGGAAATTAGAGTAATTGTTTTAGAAAGGTCTGTCAAATGTGTACAAGTTGCTTATTTACTTGATTGAGGCAAATTATTATGTGGATTTTCAAGGACAACTCATACAACCTAGCAAGCTTCAATTAGGCATTTTTTTCCAACTTTTTTTAAGGAGTGTTCTTTATTGATATTAAACTGTGAAAAGATTACAAAGTAAGCAACACACCTCAACAAAACACAACACACAAATAAATAATTTACCCCAAGATATGATGAAACTACAAAGACCAGTAGTCTCACATATTTCTTTAAGAAATCCACCGAAACTCTTAAATATCTTTTTGTTTGTAATTCAACATCTATTTTTTTTTTCTTTGGATATTAATTCATGATCAAACAGTCTAGAGACACACACTCTACCAGAACTTGTACACATGTCAAGTTGTTATTAGATTAATTTGAGTTCTTTAAGTGATGAACCTATGTGTAAGTGATGTGATGCAATTATTAATTGATACCAAACAAGTTGTGGTAAAGTGTGTGTCAAAATGCGTCCTTTAAAAAACAATTAGATTAACCGATGTGATGACACCCAAGCTTCAGTCAAAAACTCACTTACAAGAAACTTACAAAATTAGGGGGATTAGTACCTCCCTACAATTAACTCTTGTTTTAGTTAGAATATTAGCACAATAGTTTCTTTCCTAATGAGCATGTTGGTGATGGACTTTCTAGAAATGTTGGATTAATAAGTTGTAGTTAGAAACCAAGGTGTTGCATGTATGACAATTAAAACATGAGTTAAATTTTTTTCATCTAGAGCCTATTCAATAAGAAGCAATTCTCTCAGTTTTCTCTCTTATATGTGGGAATGCATTTCATATTCTTATGCAACAATTAAAAAAAAATTATCAATTGATTTAGTTGAGGACAAACTTTTCCTCCAATTCGAAGAAATTTTTTTTTCTTAAAATGAGTACAAGGCAATTCACAAATCCATATCACATGATCTCATTTATTAATGGTATGGCTATTAAATTGGTCATATTAACTATATCAGTTATTGATTGAAAGTCATCAATCATGTGATTGACAAGATAGTTTTGTAAATTGCCAAATAACCATTTTTAGAGGAAATTTAAATCAAACCGTTCAAAGAAACCTCTGACTCTCAAGAAGCCACCCAAACTGAGCCACGGTTCGGTGAGTAGATGTTAGTCAAAAAGAAAAAGCATTTAGTTCAAAATGGAAAAGGCCGTGGGACTAGAATATTGAATCAACAGGATGCTAGTTCTAAAGCAACTAGGGACTTGGATAGTCATTTACGCAATAACCTGTCCAGTTTTAGGCCTGATGTGACGTTAAAATTTAATATGGGCTAGGCTGCAGTAGCTGTTGGGGTGAGTAGTTCTTTTGAGTCACATGATAAGGGTTGCCACATGCAACCTGTGCATGACACCTCCCCTATGGAGAAAAGTGAAGTCAGTCTAAGGACTGCAAATGACGTGCTAGTTTTTAAATCTTCTCAGAAGGCTGATTCTCGAAAGGAGAAGTCCACTACAATATCTAGAGAAAGGAAAAATCCCACCACTAAAGGGAATAGATCACTAAAGTGCCTAAACCCAGACTCTGTCCAAAGCCATAAAATATCCTTGGTTAAGGAAAGTTCATCAGCTAGCCATGGCAAACAACACCACAATCGCTCCGCCTCTGGCACCAACGGGGTGGGCAATATGGTATCGCAGCAAGGCCATAATCGTTCCCGACGAGGTGATAGCCCAAATAAGAGCAGCCCCGACGGAAGCCTTGGGAAGATTCGAAGAGGATTTAGAGATGGCCTGGAAGCACATCTTTCCGGTCACACCAACCAGCATCAACACGGGGAAGTTTCCGCTGGATCATCCAGCATGGGGAACAACTCCAAACCCATGGTGGAGCTTTCTCACGGATGCACCAACGATCTCAATGGCAGTTGCTCAGGAGTTGAATTTGCTAAGACGTCCATTGGTGCAGCCTCACTGGGACGAATTCGAATGGCTTGTTCAGGAAAGGAAGGTGATAGACTTCAGGGGCTCGGTGACATCTCATATGGGGAATGTTCCAACCATGAAGCTATTTCAACCAGTCCAACGCATGGAGAGATGCGATCTTCTGCTATGCTGCAGGGAGGAAATACAAGGGATATTGAGTTATATGGTGATGTGGAAACCAGATTGGACGGCGTCCAAGGATCTACTGGGGAGGTTGGGATGGAGCATGATTGCCTCAGCCAGGATGGGGACTAATCCGCCAGAAATTCCTAATAATCGTTGTGCAAAAATGAATATCATAATGTGGAATTGTAGAGGTGCCCTAAACCCGGATTTTAAGAGGCGTATTATGGAAATTATGGTAAATCATTTTCCTTCCATATTGATTCTTACTGAAACTAGAGTTGCTGGTGATAGAGCTGCCAAGATCATTGAGGACCTCCCCTTTGATGGCTTTTTCGTTACTGAAACGGTTGGTTATGCTGGTGGTCTCTGGCTCTTATGGAAGAAAGAGGAGGTTGAGGTTTTTGTGATGTCAGCCACGGAGCAGGAGATCCATGCAACTGTTAAGGTATGTCATTCAAACCTTACTTTGCTTATTACTTCTATTTATGCTAGCCCTCGTATAAATGAAAGAAAAATTTTGTGGTCTAATTTAATGCAAGTAGCTAAACTGCATAAGCTTCCCTGGTTGATCCTTGGAGATTTCAATGAGGTTTTGTGTGGGGAGGATAAACTTGGGGGTAGACGGATTAATCTTAGCCGAGCACTTGATTTCAAAGAGTGTTTGGACAACTGTAATCTGCTTGATCTTGGATTTTCTGTGCCTAAATTCACCTGGACTAATTCAAGACAAATCTTAGACCTAATTTTGGAACGTATAGACCGCTGTTTTGCTAATCCAGACTGGAGATTACTTTTTCCGGAGGCTTCAGTGACTCATTTGCCGAGAATTTTCTCTAATCACTGCCCTGTGCTTCTTGAATTTTTTCGCCCCCTCCCAGTTGCTGAAGAGAGGCCATTCAGATTCCATACTATGTGGATGCATCATCCCGATTTTCCTAATGTTGTTAAGAAAACTTGGGAGTTGGAAGTGAATTTGGGTTCAGCCATAAGGAAGTTCACTGAGAATGCTAAGCAATGGAACAAATCTATTTTTGGAAATGTTTTTACTCGGAAAAAAAGAGTACTGGCCAAGTTGTATGGTGTTCAAAAAGCCCTTGCAAATAGACCCAACCATTTTCTCGTCCAGCTTGAAAAAGACTTGACTGAGGAGTATTCGGCAATCATGCAACAGGAAGAGGAGTATTGGGCGCTCAAATCTCGTCTTAACTGGGCTGTCTATGGGAACCGAAACACTTCATTTTTCCATGTGTCCACCCTTGTGAGGAGACACAGGAATAAAATCAAGAGTGTTAAGAATTCAGTGGGTGAATGGATTACTGATGAAGCTGGGGTTAAACAATTCTTTTTGTCAGAATATAAGAGGTTGTTTGAGACTGAGATGGCCTTCTCTTTTCTTTCCTCTGATATGGAAAATTTTGCTTGCTGTTATCTGTCTGAGGAAGAGGGGGATTACCTAAGTGCTCCTGTGGTGGAAGAAGAAATAAGGCAAGGCTTGTGGGCATTGAAGCCTTTCAAAGCGCCTGGTGTTGATGGCCTACATGCTGGTTTTTTCCAGTATTTTTGGGAAGATGTTAAACACTCTGTGTGTAATGAAGTAAGTTCCATTTTTGATACGAGAAGCGTGCCAGAATACTTGAATGAAACACTGATTACCCTTATTCCGAAGTGTCCTAACCTGGAAAGCTTTAGCAACTATAGGCCAATCAGCCTATGTAATACCATTTATAAAGTGGTCACTAAGATTATTGTGGGACGTATTAGACCTTTTCTTGACAAGTTGGTGTCTCCTTACCAGGCCGCCTTTGTGCTAGGAAGAAGGGGCTTGGATAATGTAGTCATAGCACAGGAGTTGATTCATACGCTGGATAATAAGAGAGGGAAGATGGGGTTTATGGCAATCAAAATTGACCTTGCCAAGGCTTATGATCGTCTTGAGTGGTCATTTATACGTAAAGTGCTTAGAGCATTTCGCTTTCCTCATGTTCTCATAGACTTGATCATGAGCTGTGTCTCATCTACTAGCACCTCTATTTTGTTCAATGGAGGCAAACTTGAGACTTTTAAGCCTTCTAGAGGGATTCACCAAGGAGACCCTCTCTCTCCGTACCTATTCATTCTCTGTATGGAGTATCCTGGTTTCTTAATAAATAAGAGCTGCATGGAAAAGAAGTGGACCCCTGTGAAAGTTTCCAAAGATAATGTGGAGATATCTCATTTGTTTTTTGCCGATGACCTCTTGCTCTTTGCTAAAGCTAATCTTGCTGGAGCTAAGGCTATCAAGGAGGTGTTGGAAAAATTTTGTGAAGAATCGGGGCAACTTGTGAACCTGGATAAATCTAGAATTTACTTCTCCCCAAATTCTCAGGATGGGGTTAAGGAGAGCATCAGTACCACTTTAAATATTCAAGTTACTTCTTGCCTGGGTAAATACTTGGGTTTCCCATTGAGACATAAAGGTGCCGGCAGATCCCAATACAATTTCATTGCTGAAAAGATTATTTCTAAACTCTCCGGGTGGAAGGCTAAATTTTTATCCTTTGCTGGGAGGACTGTGTTGGTAAAATCTGTAATGGCAGCTATCCCTAACTATGTGATGCAGGGGGCTGCACTTCCTGTACATCTTTGTGAAAAAATTGATAAAATTAATAGAGATTTCTTATGGGGCTCCACTATGGAAAAGAAAAAGCTACACCTGGTTGGCTGGAACAAAATCATCAAATCTAAAGAGGAGGGTGGGTTAGGCATACAAGCAACTAAGGCAAGGAATATTGCCCTTCTTGCCAAACTAAATTGGCGGCTTTATCAGGAAAAGGATGCTTTGTGGGCCAAAGTTGTGCTCAATAAATATTGCTCTCAGTCTAGAAGACAATCCAAGGATCCGAATAAACTGACATGCTCCCCCATTTGGACTGCTGTCAAGGCGGGTTTCAAGGTGTTTGAAAAAGGTATATGTTGGTATATGGGTACTAACTCTAAGCTGAATTTTTGGGAGAGCAAATGGGTTAAAGAAGGCACGGTTAGGGAGTTAATTGAGAGGCCTTTTATGAGACATGAGGCTGATCTCACCATTGCTGAGATGTTTCAGGTGGGGAGATGGTGTTTTGAAAAAATTTCTTTTGATCTGCCTTTTGAAGTTCGGGGAAAAATTATTGCCAACCCGATGCAGATGTATGGGGAAAAAGATGATACCCTTGCTTGGAAATATTCTAAAGATGGTGATTTTAGTGCTGCTTCAGCTTATGATTTGGCAAGTGAAGAGGACAAGGGGCTGTAATCCTTTTCGGGTAAATGGCTATGGAAGTTGGATACACTTCCAAAAATTAAGCATTTCATATGGCTGTGTTTTTACCATAGTGTTCCAGTTAGGCAGATTCTTAATACCAGGGGTATCCAATGTAATACTTGCTGCCCGCTGTGCCAGTGCCAAGATGAATCTATTATCCATCTACTGAGGGATTGTCCTTTCGCCTTAAGCTTCTAGAATAAAATTGGAACACCTCAGGCTTGCGCTAATTTTATGCAGCTTGACTTGACGGAATGGATTACACAGAACTGCCTTTGTAATAACCATATTCAAGCCAACGGGATTCCATGGATTACTCTTTTTCCATTTGCACTTTGTTGTCTATGGAAACATCGAAACAAAGTAGTTTTTGACAACTCTGCTAGTAATCCTAACCTCTATGTTACGTGTATTAATATGGCTAGAGAATTTTTTTATTGCGTGGGGAAGGGGAAGCAACTAAAGAGGTAGATTGTTACTCCTATTTGTTGGCATAAACCTGAAGAAGGATGGTTTAAACTTAACTCAGATGGGGCTTCTCAAGGCAACCCGGGAAGGGCTGGGGGTGGAGGCCTCATTCGGGATCACCAGGGGATGTGGATCAAGGGATATATGAGGAGAATAGGTGTGGCATCGAGTTTTGCTGCTGAGTGCTGGGCCTTGAGGGACGGGCTGCTGCTTGCAATTCAATTGGGCATTAAATTTTTAGCTGTTGAACTTGATGCTCTTACGGTTGCTAAAATTGTATCTGACTGTTCAACAACAAACAAATCATACTCCCCTATTCTACATGATTGCAGGTTCCTCCTGAGGCAGTTTCACCGCTTCAAGGTCAGCCATACCTTTAGAGAGGCGAACCGTTGTGCTGACTTTCTTGCTCGTGCTGGCTGCTCACTGGATGATGATTTTGTTGTGTTAGATTTACCATCTAGTGATATATTATGTAATATGTTAAGTTCAGATGCTACTAGTCTGTACTCTTTTAGGCTCACAGCCACGACTTCGCCATTTATGGCTTCTTAGTTTAATATATATATCCCTCTTAACCAAAAAAAAAAAAAAAAAAAAAAAATTTTGGACTTTCAGCAAAAGCTGCAAAACAAAAGCTGAGTGGCCACGTTGGGTAATGAGCTGCAGCAAGGCTTAAAATACCGACAAGCATTGTGAGCTGAATTGAGATGAGCCCAACTGGTCCATAGAAGTTTGCTAAACTTTGATGCTTCTAGCCTGTCCTCTTATAGGCTTTCTGCCTATAGTACTATGCCTGTATTGGCTAGCTAGTTTCTTAATGCAATTTTCTTTTTAACAAAAAATGAAATAGATAAGCCCAACTAATTCAATGATTTGGTGAACCCATTACTAGGAGCAAGCATTAATGTGGTGGGCATGTTGGGTTGCTCCTTGAAGATAGTTGCGTGGAACTTAATAGTCTTATTTATTTATTTATTTATTGGGTTAGACCGTGTTAATCCAGTAATTCTCACTTCTTGTACCACGCGGATTTAGCAGAGGAAACTGGATTTAGGGGTTTAGGGTTCCAGTTAGCTTAATTGGTAAAAATTTTAATGGTTGAATAAGAGATCTAAGGTTCAATCTTCGCCTATACTAAAAACAAATTGGTATCTTAGTTACACAATAATGCACCTTCAAGGTGCCAATTATCATGCCTAACAAATGTCTTACCACCATTAGCAATGGAATGTTTGATCCAAAAATTTACTCCAACCGCATGAGCAATTTTGAGGAATTTTAACACTCCTAGAGCTTCAACTGAATTGCTATTCTTCCTTTCTATTTTATAAGGATGGTGTTAGAGATTATATGACTGAATATTCCAATTTGTTAGTATTTATATCGTTGTATCTACTTTTTAAGTAGTGTCAGATTGATAATTACATTTAGATCCAAGTAAGAGCATTCATTTAACCAACCAACCTGACGCTTCATGTTGGTTTTTTCATGGGTTGATGGGTTTTATTATAGGCAGGATATGGTTTTTTTTTTTTTTTTCATATTAATAATTACATGTAGATCCAAGCATAATTAGTAAAATATAGTATGCGTTTAATACTATAAATATACAAACAGGTATAATTTGGAATTTTTCATAAAATTACATTTTAAAAATTTATCATAAAAATATAGAAATTGTGAAAAAACGGTATGTGTAAAGTACGAGTAATATACATTTATTTTTAAAAAAATCATAAACATTTATTATATATATTTTTATATAAATACAATAATCTTTGCATCATGACCTTTAACCTCTTATTAAGTATGTCTAAGAGACTTATAACTCAACTAATTGACATTTTTTTTTTTGGTCTAAAAAAAAAGTTCATAATTTTTATTATTATTTTAGAAAGGATAATGCTAGAGTTTCAAAATATTTTATAATATTTTAGTTGATTTTTAGAGACCATTATTTTAGTGGTTTTGTTAGTAAATCAATGACATGACATAATCTGAATTTACTATAAAAGAATTGTTAAAATTAAAGTGACTTTATAGTTTATATGGTAAAGTTTTCCTAAGAACTATAGAAGATCTTGATCTATATAAGACCACCTCATCATCATTGTTTGCACTCTTTTGCACAAAACAATAATACTACCGAAATATTACTTCAAAACAGGAAAAATAAATAAATTAACCCATACCACACACACATGTCCATTTGTATCTTTACTCAAAAAAAAAAAAAAAAAAAAAAAAAGCTTATGACATATTATGCCTGTTTCTACCTTGGCAGAACAGATAACGAGTTTGATTTAAAGCTTTAGAATATAAATCGATCTTTTACTTATCATTTTCTTTTGTAAGAAAACAAATGATCTTCGTTTATTATGTCTAAATTTATAAAGTAGGCACATTTAATTTGTACACATGATGTTTTTACGTTTTACAAGATTGTTGTCAAGCATAGAGTTCCATAGTATCATATTCCTTATACAATTATTAACAACAATAAATAATTATTATTATTTTAATTCTAATTTACAAAATCCAAAAAAGATATTAAAATAATTCTTCAAAATTTTCCTTTTTCACTACTATTTCCATGCCTAAGCATGGATTACAACTTGGTATAGATTTGTGAAGGAATGCAAAAATTTTAGATGTGGTGTTTATTATATACAGAAATAAAATCAATTAATCAAATTATTTGTGAAAAAACTAAAACTTAACTTGTGTTCAAAATAAAATAAAATAAATAATATTGAATTTCTAATATTTGAGACAATACTGAAAGCCAAGAGGAAAGTTGAGGCCAATAAAATTAAAAAAAAAAAAAAAAAACAGTGTAGTGTTCTTTATCAAGGAAGGAGAGAGGATTGAGGTCAATAAAAGGAGAAAATAGTAAAACTAAATTAAATAGTTAACAGTTGAGCATTATATCCTTTGGAGGTTTAGCACCAAGAAGCAAAGATTTATTGCCAACAATTAATCTAGAATCAATTAATCCGCATAACAATTCTATAGCCTTCAAGTTTTAAGTGATCACTATTGGTCTCTTAAATTTTAAAAAATAAGAGTTGTTTATAGTCCTTTTGTTAATTGCCGTTATTGCTATTGTCTATGTGGCTAACGGAACAATGACGTGTCATTTTTTTACAACTAAGCATTTTACAAAATTGACCTAGTATGATGTTGCATCAGCTTTAAAAAAAGATTTAAAATAAA
The DNA here is from genome assembly GCA_030445155.1 of Quercus variabilis. NCBI lineage: Eukaryota > Viridiplantae > Streptophyta > Magnoliopsida > Fagales > Fagaceae > Quercus > Quercus variabilis. The sequence continues at coordinate 8,768,382 of CP129454.1, forward strand.
AACTTAAAACATCAAAATATCAAAATTCCCAAATGTAAGCCTATTGTTCATCTCCATTTTGTCTTCTTCACCTCATCACGAATCATCCATTCTGCCAAGAGTTCCATTTGCTTTATTTGAGATTTTATTGATTATTTTTTTTTTCTTTGGGCCTTGGTTTTTTGTTTTGAGATTGAAGAGGGCGAGAGTGGGTTTATTGATAAAGTTGATTTTTTTTTTTTTTTTTTGAGTTTTTCTTGCGTTGGACACTAGCAAAACTGCAAGTATATAAACAAAAACCATGATATGAGGAAGAAACACTAAGTTTCAAATTTGAGTAGCAATATGACTTTCTCGTAGTAATAAAAATATAGACAATTCAAAACATGGAACAATATCAAAATTAAAATACCTAATTCAATTATCTTTTATGTTGAATCCAAACAAATAATTAATTGAAATTAATCCAAACAAATAATTAATCAACCAAAAATCATAGCTTTTAATAAGAAAACAAAAAATTACATGAACCTAAATAAAATGCATTTAAAGTGAAGAATTAAGATCAACTTACTAAGACGCAAATACCAAAAACCCCAAGATTTAAAACTTCAAAATTTATAGAATCCCGAAATTCTACTTCGTAACCAAACCAAATTCAAGAAATTTATATATAACTAGCCTCTAAGCACGCGCTCATGCACATGCTCAGAGGCTCTTTTATTTTTTGGGTAAGGGTTAATTTAGAGCATTTATTATAATTTGGAATTACTACATTTTCCAATCACAAAAAAAAAAAAAAAAAAAAAAAAAAAAAAAAAAAAAAAAAAAACCTAGGGGTGTGATGAGTATTATGTGCGGTGAAATAATTTTCATCACATCCCTAGGTTTTTTTTTATTTTTTTTTTATTTTTAATTTTTATGATTGGAAAATATAGCAATCTTAAATTATAATAAATGCTCTAAATTAACCCTTATCCAAAAAATAGAAGAGCCTCTGAGCATGCACGTTAGAGGCTAGTATTTTATAAGGTATGTAACATTTTCTATGGAGTAGTAAGTTAATAAGCTTTTTGTTAAAGGAAATGCTCCTAAAAAGATCCTAAAATTTAGTAACTACCCATCCACTTTTTCCCCCCTTTTTAGTGTTGTTGATGTTGTTCTTTTTTTCAAATTTTATATATGACAATTATCATTTTTTGTCTAATCCTAAAATGTAGTTTTTTTAATTCTAAAATTTAGCCATTTACTACACATCCATAACATAAGTTGTGGGGCCAAATAATCTGGCAACCCCAGCCCACTTTATATTTGGCCCAAGGCCCACATCGAGGATGAAGAAACACCGCTAAGGACGACCATGTCCTCAGACAGCCGAGGTCATAGAAAGGAAAGCAGCACGCCACCGAAGGTGGCCTCCTTATGCATCCCAAGAAAAAGACAAGTACAAAGAGTCAGTCATGGAAGCACGATGGAGGAGCAGTTCAAGGAAAGATTGTCACCTCCACAATAAATGCCCACCACTGGCATTCTGACCGCATTAATGGGGAAGTGAGCCCTAAACAATGTTGCCTTGGTTGCTACAACTAACATGAGGATTGGTGAAGTGGCTGATGGGACAGGTAGTCAGGTATAAGCTTGGATGATCAACAAGTGGAAGGTAAAGATCGTCCAAAGAGGACTATATAAATAGGTAGAACAGATTATAGAAGGGAGACTCATGTAACCATGCTCATTCAACGGTTATTACAATGAAGCTCCTCGGATTGTGCCGAGGACAAACTTTCTTAAATAATCTCAATTCATCTCTATCCGATGGTAGCGACGATCATCACAACCATTGTCCAAGCACTAAGACCTAGTTCTTGAACTCCCTCTCTACAAATTCATTGTATTGGGCTAGTTGAGTCTGAGTCCATTCACTCAAAGTAGAAGAGCTCAGATCCAGTCCCTACAATTGGCACTGTCTGTGGGGAGAACTTGTGCATTAGTGAATGCAATGGTCGATTGTTCCTACGTCGTTAGCTTACGTCAAGTTAGGCAATTTTGTGTCGCCTCCAACGACACCAATTTCGAGTCCTGTTAAAAAAAAAAAAAAAAAAAAAAAAAAAAAAAAAAAAAAAAAAAAACAATGCACCCGCTCAAGAAACAATTGTTGTAGAAAAATGAAAGATTCAAAGAATGAAGCAAGTAAATAGTGCACCCTTTTTATTAAATAAAGGAAAAATACATCATACGCCTAATGGCTTAGACAAGCTTGTTCTAAAGCAAACCATACAAACAGGGGCTTAGATAGAGAGGCTGAGACAGGCTTGTTTTAAGGCTACCAACAGCAACCGAGCCCGTATGGATGGTGCCAATGATAAGAAATGAGAAGACGTGGAAGTGCCTGACTGCCCCGTCCCAAGATGTTCCCTTAATTCTTTTCCAATTGCATGATAATTAAGCATTAGAGGCGATAGCACCTGGGCATCGACCATTCCGCGATCCTACGAACCTTCGTCGGTAAGTAAACTGAATGCGAATCACTACCAGCTTGAAGGTTAGGCAAAGACACATACTGGAGAAAAAATGTTATGTTTCTCACGGACCACGCCCGCTTCGGATCTAAATTGATGAAGAAGGACCTTCCTTCTTGCTCGGTTGAAAGGTAGGAACATCTTTGGCTTTCGCTCTCTTTGCCTCAATTGCGTCGTCTAAGGTCTAGGCAGTGTTCTTGGTTCTTGAAAGGGGCTTGGCTTCCTCGCCCTTGCCTCCATCCAAGGCTATCCCATTCCCCTAAGCCTTGATCATGATCTTGGCAGAGTTCTAGGAGATGCTTAGAAGGTGGGGAGGTCAGAGTCCCTGTTGAACTCAAGGATTCATGAAATGTGGAAGGACGATTCCCAGAGAGCCTTATATAGAAGGCGAAGGTTGGTGGGAATTAATCCGCATAGAATTCGAAAGAAGAATTACCAGCGACATTAATCCTTATCAATTTCCAAAGAGGCCACCAACCGCTGGATCTGCGTTAATCCACAAAGATATTAATGAGGGCGTGCCTCGCATACCGAAACGTCAAGCACACAACTCGAATAGCCAAAAGATGCCTTGTAATCAAGAGTGGCGAAAAATTGGCGCAATGGGGCTACTATCGCACATAAAGGCAGAAGGACAAGCTGCCCTTGTCCAGGTCAATGTTAGGCTGATTGCCCAGTCTAAGGAGGAATCCCTCCTCCGCAAGGCGAGGCCAAGACCATTATCGCTCTAGAAGCAGACATTCCAACGTCGAGGACAAGTTCCTTTACTCCGTATAGTAGCAACGAAGTACTAGACAGAACTAAGGGCTTGCATAGTCCTCAAACCCAAACCTATGGGGAAACTAGTTACTTCAAGAAAAACCTAAGTACTAGACAGAACCAAGCTCTTGCATGGTCCTCAGACCCAAACCTATGGGGAAACTAGTTATTTCAAGAAAAACCTGAGTAGTAGACTAAACCAAGGTCTTGCATGGTCCTCAGACTCAAACCTATGGGGAAACTAGTTACTTATAGGAGAATATAAGTGTTAGATAGAACCAAGGTCTTGTATGGTCCTCAGACTCAAACCTATGGGGAAACTAACTACTTCAAGAAAAACCTAAGTACTAGACTGAACCAAGGCCTTGCATGGTCCTCAGACTCAAACCTATGGGGAAACTAGTTACTTACAGGAGAACCTGAGTACTAGATTGAACCAAGGTCTTGCATGATTTTTGGACTTAAACCTATGGGAAAACTAGTTACTTACAGAAGAATTTAAGTACTAGACAGAACCAAGGTCTTGCATGGTTCTCGGACTTAAACCTATGAGGAAACTAGTTACTTCAAGAAGACTAAGTACTAGACAGAACCAAGGTCTTGCATGGTCCTCAGACTCAAACCTATAGGAAAACTAGTTACTTAGAAGAGAACCTAAGTACTAGACTGAACCAAGGTCTTGCATGGTCCTCAAAATCAAACCTATGAGAAAACTAGTTACTTACAAGAGAATCTAAGTACTAGAGAGAACTAAGGTCTTGCATGGTCCTTGGACTCAAACCTATGGGGAAATTAGTTACTTTAAGAAGATTAAGTACTAGACAAAACCAAGGTCTTGCATGGTCCTCAGACTCAAACCTATGGGGAAACTAGTCACTTCAAGAAAACTAAGTACTAGACAGAACTAAGGTCTTGCATGGTCCTCAGACTTAAACCTATGGGGAAACTAGTTACTTCACATAACTAAATGCCAAACTGGCTACTTTCAACAAAACGGAGCGAGAGCATTCAACTAAGTTGCGAACGCAGCTAGAGGGGAGTCTAGTGCCTTGGATCACTTGCCCCCGCCTACTTCGATAAAGATGCAAAACGGAAGCAAGCCCTTGAGCATCGCTTAGAGCACTTTAAGTGCTGAAATGCTTTCTTAGGCTCGGCAAGCTTACAAAGGACGTATGATTGTATAACGTATACATCGTTGACCAGAATCCTTTGTGACTCATCCAAAGGGGAAACAAGTTGCATTGCTGAGAAGTTCAGTTTTTGGTTAAAGCCTGAGGCAAAATTTACATCGTGGGTCCATCGTTTTCAATTATCCAAGCACTATTGGCACACCGCTAGGATCAACCAATTATTGAGCAAAGCATTAAATCAAGATAAATAAAGGGACGCGTCGTTCGAAGAAATAAACACAGGCGATTGGATATATTACACCAAAAAAACAATTTCATACAATATCACCAAGACAAAAAAAATGGAACGAAAAGAAAAAGAGACCATAATGGACCCAGTCAACAAAATAAGATAGCCCGTCAAGATGGCCTATTTCTTCAACTTGATAGGCAGCTTGTTCTTGGGGGTTTGCTGAGAAGCTTCATTTGATCCCTCGGGATCTTGGCTCGGAGGGGCAACTTCGGAGGACTCCTTCTCGGTAAGAGGAGCTTGGGAGTTAGCAGGAGGCTTTGCCACGTCCTGGGGCATTGCTGGGTTACTGATTTCTTCTTTCTCCAACGTCCCTTGGTGCCTAGTCTCCTCGGCAGACTTATCAGTTGACATTGGATCGTTGGCGGCACTGGCCTAGCCTTCGTTTGTCGCTTTAGAAGCGGTGCCAGCTTCAGGGTTAGCAGAGGCAGCCTCACGAATGGCAGGGGGATAATACACCCTTTCAGCCCTCCTAAGCTCAGACGAGGCCTCAACCCTAGCTTGGACAAGGCCTGTTTTTTAGTGCCACCTAGGCCGAATACTGCGCTGTCTTTGGCCCTCGTCATCTCCTTCAGGTCCTCCCTTGCCTTCTTGAGGTCAGCCTTAGATTTCTTAAGGGTATTCACGGCATCCAAGTACTTGTCGCGCTTCTGATCCAGGGCTCTACTCTAGTTATTGGCCTCCTCTTCCAACCTAAAAGTGGCTTGGACAGCCTGTCAATCAAAACAAGTACACCGTAAGTTGGGAACTAAGGAATAAAATTCAACAAAGGCACAAGTACCAGAAGTCTTACCATACCCAGGTACCTCTTGAGGTTAAGGGCAACATCCTGCCTCCTCAAGCCCCCCAGCTCAGCCATGTTAGAGGGGAGAAGTAGGGACCTCTCCAGGGCATTGGTCACATAAGTGCCCTCGCCCCCTCAGAAGTCCCTAAGGGTGGCGTTATCCATCAAAGGCTTCCCATGAAGCATGGCGACAGGCAACCAAGCTTGGGGCTCAGACTGCTGGGTGACCTCCTTTCCCTTGCCCTGACCACCGATCCTCAACTGCTTGGAAGGTTGGTGAGCTTCATCTTCCTTTTGGGAGGATCGAGATCCCCCCCCATCCACTAGGTCTTTGCCCTAAAAAGGCCTCTTCCTCTTCGGATCGGTGGACTCGAGCCAAAGGTCCGAGGTTGGCAGAGTGGAAGATGACCTAGTCTACGCAAGCAAAGACTTAGGTGGGGGAGGAGGAAGCTTGGATTGTGACTTCCCGGTGTGTCCTTCCCCGGCTGGCGCTCAATCAGGTCGAACAGGCTGGTTTGAGGTTGTCTCTTGAAACCCATCTCAGCCTGAGTACCAGTCCTTGATGACAAAAGGTCTGCTTCAGATAAATAGGGGTCACCCAAGTCACCAGAAGGGTCCTTGGATAGATGAACTTGGTCAAATGCACCAAATTCATCCTCGGATGGACCTAGATCAGCTACTTCTTCTTCTCTTTCCAAACTTCCTCCCTCAGCCTCCACAGCTTAGTTGGACAAGGAAGAGCCTGCCAATGGAACGCCTTCTGGGATGGAAGATCCTTCAAAAAATGAGAACCCGTGCTTTACCATAGTGATTTGGCGAAGCCTAGGGTCCTTGGCTTTGATCACGTATCTGGGAGTTGAGAAAGACTTCTGGATTGGTTTGTACCTAAGAATCTTGTAAGCAGCTCTAACCTGGTTGTCAGCCTCGTTCACAAAGACTTCTGTCCTAAGTACAGTTTTCAAGTCTTCCTTGTTGACCAAATAGAAGTGCCGTTCAAAGGCGTGTGGATCTGCAAAAGAAAAAGCTAGTTCTTGTTAACAACCAAACAATGCAAACAGTGAAATCCTAGCAGATCAACCTTCCCATATTCTGAGTACCCTACCTGGCTCCCCATCTTCTGTTGGATAGTGAAGGCCGTCGTGCCATTCCCCGAACACAATGAGAAAATCTTTATTCAACCCCTTGCTAGACTCAGGGAGACACTAGATGAGTCTAACTCTATCATCCCTCGTCTTCATGTAGTAGGACTTACCCGTTAGGTGCTGGAGGTTGTAGCACAAATTCATGTTGTGATGGGTTAACCTCAACTTCATCTTTTCGTTTAAGGCATCCATGCAACCTAAGATCCTGAACATATTAGTGGTGCACTGGGTAGAGGCTAATCAGAAGTGCCTAAGGTAGCCCTTCATCACTGGCCCCATAAGGATCCTCATACCACCTTCAAGGAAGGCGATTATGGGAACCACTACCTCACCAACCTCCCTCCTGATATACCAATCCCCATCTTCACAGTACCTTAGACCCACGTTACTAGGTATTCTATAAGTGGCGATGAATTCCTCCATCACATCCTCATACTCAACCAACTTCTTAAATCTATCCATCCTAAAGAACGGCTAAGAGACTCAGGGAAGAGCAAAAGGAAGAGAGGAATAAAGGGAGAAGAAAATCAGAAAGGGAAAAGCACAAGATAGGGTAAGAAGAAAATTTACAAAAATGAGGAAAGGCACTTAGGACAGGATTTTTAGGCTGCGAAGAGACGTGAGTTGGGTTAGAGACTTGATTGGATTCAGGGTGTGTGCATAAGAACTCTTGAATGCAAAAGTGAAGTGGCAAATCGGTTCAAATGGGTATTTACCCCCTCACCAAAGACAACTGTGCAAGGCTTCACACCCAAAATGGCAAAAGATCCCCACCATTGGGTTACCATCACACCGTTGAACGTGGAGAGTATGGAGCCGCCAAAATTTAATATGGGTGCGTACCGCATATCGAAGCGCCAAAAATGTGCATTAGACAAGTGAAAAGACTCTAAGCGTTGGTAGATGACAAGACTTGACAAGCCATGACAAAGGCCCAAGAACATCAAAATCCTCCTTCCCGTCCGAGGAGCCGAACAGCAAGATTTCGAGGGGCTATTGTGGGGCCAAATAATCTGGCAACCCCAGCCCACTTTATATTTGGCCCAAGGCCCACGCCGAGGATGAAGAAACACCGCTAATGACGACCATGTCCTCGGACAGCCAAGGTCATAGAAAGGAGAGTAGCACGCCACCAAAGGCGGCCTTCTTACGCATTCCAAAAAAAAGACAAGTACAAAGAGTCAGTCATGGAAGCACGATGGAGGAGCAGTTCAAGGAAAGACTGTCACCTCCACAATAAATGCCCACCACTGGCATTCTGGCCGCATTAATGGAGAAGTGACCCCTGAACAATGTTGCCTTGGTTACTGCGACTAACATGAGGATTGGTGAAGTGGCTGATGGGATAGGTAGTCAGGTATAAGCTTGGATGATCAACAAGTGGAAGGTAAAGATCGTCCAAAGAGGACTATATAAATAGGTAGAACAAATCATAGAAGGAAGACTCATGTAACCATGCTCATTCAACGGTTATTACAACGAAGCTCCTCGGATTGTGCCGAGGACAAACTTTCTTAAATAATCTCAATTCATCTCTATCCGATGGTAGCGACAATCATCACGACCGTTGTCCAAGCACTAGGGCCTAGGTCTTGAACCCGCTTTCTACAAATTCATTGTATTGGGCTAGTTGGATCTGAGTCCATTCACTCAAAGTAGAAGAGCTCAGATCCAGTCCCTACATAAGTAAATAAAAGCTTAAATTGAAAATTTATGGCAAAAGATACATGTTAATTGTATAAAACCACAACTGTATTTTGAGATTTTTTTTAAAAATAAAGTATTAAATGGTGCTTTAACCTTAACAAAAGGATAATACAATTGGGAATTAATGATTAGAAGTATCTAGAAAAAAAAAAGTATAAAAACCTCATGATTATTTGTTGAGAAGAAAAAAAAAATAATACTATAAAGTATTATTAAAGGTGGTTTAACAAAAACGCAATAGGAATAATAACGAACTTTTATTTTTCAAATTCACGTTTTCCTCTTCTTCTTCTTCTTCTTCTATTTTTTCTTTTAATTTTAATCTCTTCCATATTTTTGAAAAAAAAAAAAAAAGACTTCTACTATAAAATCAATACTATAACTTCTCCATCCATATCCTTATATTTAGGCACTAGCATATCTAATTTTGAAAGAAAATAAAAGGCTAAATTTTAGGGAAATTTAAAAGATTAAGGTGGGGAATTGGTGCGACCCTATCCTTATTTAAAATTTTATCAAAAAAAGAAAAATTACACGTTTAAAAAAATCCCATATTCTATCCATGTACTATTTAAAAAAATCCCACTTTCTATCCAATGTTTAAAAACAACTCGACCAGCTTTTTTTTTTTTTTTTTTTCAAATTCATGTGTTCCTCTTTTTTTTCTTTTAAATCTCTTCCATATTTTGGGAAAAAAAAAAAAGGGACTCCTACTATAAAACCACTACTATAACTTCTCAATCCATATCCTTATATTTAGGCACTAACATATTTGACTTTGAAAGAAAATAAAATGCTAAATTTTAGAGAAATTTAAAACATTAAGGTGGGGAATTGGTGTGACCCTATCCTTATTTAAAATTTTATCAAAAAAAGAAAAACGACAAGTTTAAAAAAAAATCTTATGTTCTATATTTAAAAAAAAAAAAATCTCACTTTCTATCCCACATTTAAAAACTACCCGACCACCCTTTTTTTTTTTTTTTCAAACTCACATTTTCCTCTCTTTTTTTTTCTTTTTTTTTTCTTTTAAATCGCTTCCATATTTTGGGGAAAAAAAGACTCCTACTATAAATCCATTACTATAACTTCTCCATCCATATCCTTATATTTAGGCACTAACATATCTAATTTTGAAAGAAAATAAAAGGCTAAATTTTAGGATAATTTAAAATATTAAGATGGGAAATTGGTGTGACCCTATCTTTATTTAAAATTTTATCAAAAAAAGAACTACATGTTTAAAAAAATCTTATGTCTATCCGTGTACTATTTAAAAAAAATCTCACTATCTATCCCACGTTTAAAAACTACCCAACCACCTTTTTTTTTTTCTTTCAAACTCACGTTTCCTCTTCTTCTTCATCTTTTTTTTTTTCTTTTTCTTTTAAATCTTTTCAACATTTTGGAAAAAAAAAAGACTCTTACTATAAAACCACTACTATAACTTCTCCATCCATATCCTTATATTTAGGCACTATCATATCTGATTTTGAAAGAAAATAAGGGAAATTATTGTGTACTCCCGGAGTACCATAAATGCACACTCCCTCCTCTCACATGAATGGTAGGTCTCACTAATTTAATTCATGGTGGGACTCACCATTTATGTGAGAGGGGGGAGTACGCATTTATGGTACTCCGAGAGTACCTAATAATTTTCCAGAAAATAAAAGGCTAAATTTTAGAGAAATTTAAAAAATGGAAGAAGTGTAACTTATTTACACGTTTAAATTTCTCAGAAATAAGGACATTTACATGTTTAAATTGGGTAACTATTAACATGATACATCAAATATATAATAATACCCTCTAAAAAATAGTGGTGTAAATTACATTTAAAAAAATAGCATAAATTACATGGAAATTTTTGTTTACATAAGACCCTCTAAAAAAAGTAGCGTAAATTACATTTTAAAAAAAGTAGCGTAAATTACCACTTCAAGCAGTTTAATTCCGTTAAAACCCAACACCAAATTGACCAATCATGCACACATTTGGTCTAGCCTGCAATGCCTCCATAAATTCCTTAGTCCTAGACCTCGTAATTGTACCCAAATTGTTCACCAAATCTATAACCCAAAAACTAGAAAAAGTGTTAGCAATTTAAAATCACATTAAATATTAAGTTCTTGGACCAAAACAGAGAAAAATAATATATAAGTACCTGCATGCATAAATAGAGAGAGTCTTGTTGAATCAAATCTTATCCAATACCTATAAACATAAATGCAAAACCAATCAGTCCTAATTCTCATCCAAGTAGCTTAATTCCTTTAATAAAAATACCATAAATTCAAAAAAAATAAAAAAAATAAAAACTAAAAAAAGGAGTTTACCAATATTCTTTTTCAAGCAGCCAGTTCAAGCACAAACACTTCTAAAAAGCCACTGTGAAAATATAAAACCTAAAAAGTTGTTGGAGCCTTTGATAGTAAATGTCTTCAATCCGAAGAAAAATAAAGGAGGACATAGAGCTAAATTAAATGCCTTCAATGTGAAGAAGAATGAGAAATAGAAAGTGAGATAGAAACTGGTAGTGTACATGAGTTTGTGGGTCTTATTAAAGTGTAAGATTTTCAATTTACATATTTATCCCCATTAGTTGAAAACTTGTAGGTGGATATGATAAGGGTATTTTGGGCAATGTATTAGTAAGAGTTAGAGTTGCATTTTTACCTGATTATCCTTTCGTTTTGTCTCTACTTAAATATAAGGGTGTAGGGGCATTTTTGAACTAAAAAAAATGAGGAATCCAAACATGTGAAGCCCCTTAAATAATAGTGTATATATATATACATACATACATATATATATATATATATATTTATTTATTTATTTATATGAATATGGGTTTAGTATTTGAACTTTCAAACACCATTTTTGGTTTTCTGTTTTAGTTTGTAACTATCATTGAATCCTCCCTCTATTTTTCTTTTTCGTTTTTTGTTGAAGCAATTGTATCTAAAACAATTGTGGTCCTTTAGTACAAATAGGATCTGAATTTGTATGTATATGCCTATATAGAGCTCTCGCACATTCTTTTTCCCATATGGCTTCATCATGCCTTGTGAATACTTTGATTTAGATTTGAGAAGAAGATTATGGTTAAATTTATATTATAATCCCAGTCAAAGTGAAGTTAAAGGGGAGACTTTAATTTTCACAAGTCTTCCGCAATTCACCATCGCTAATAGAGAGACCAATTACAGGGCCATAATTTTCCAAGTCTTTTGCCAATGACTTGAAGAAACATCTGCAGGTTGAAGACTTCTAATCACTTTGCAGCATATAAATATCTATCTATGCCATCTTAATTCTCATCTCTTTCTATTGTTCAAATGTTTTATGTATCACGCAATAAAAAGTTCAATGATTAAATTATGGTAATGAGATATCTAAGTTTAAACAATTAATTCTTTTGAGAAGGAGGAAGAAAATCTAGACAACTAATGCTCATTCTAAAAGGAAAAAGTCATCATACAAAAAACAATACAAAGGATATTTGACTGGTAAAGATCCTGAACAAATAATTATATCCTTACATTCATGGACCATTAAACATGATTAAAATTCTTTAATAGCATAAGCGCACCTTCTTGGATACTCAAATCGTTCAAGGTCAAGGATTCGTAATTTAAGAAGATCTCTTGGATTTGCTTTTTGATTTAATCATTTAACTTATTTTTCTTATATGGTGGGAGAGGATATGTCATGGATGATGGAATGGTTGCATCAAACCACCTTCTTATGCTGTATGAGACCTACATATGTAAGACTCATACATGATGAGAGAGAAAGAGAGACAGATCTGATTAGATCATCTTATACAATTTCTTCATAATTTGTTACAACTAGATAATTTCCCGTGCAAATGCGTGAATACTTTGCAAATTAATTTGAAACAATTGTTACGTTATTTAAGACCTATTTGTATATAATATTCATTTTGCTTTATAATATTTAGTTTTACCAAAATATTGCTAAACGCTTTGAAACTCAATTTTCTTAATTCATATTTGATATAAAAAAAAAAAAAGTTTTCTCAAAGAATTGGTTTTTGAATATTGAATGGAATTGCTCTGCTAATCTAAAATTTTGAGGTCAGAATAGTCAATGTTTTTTACATTTGTAGGAGACTAACATATTATATTATTTGTAAGCTTTATTATTATTATTTTTTTAAATTGAGTAAATTATTTTGAAATTTGAAATTTATAAATTCAAATTCAAAGCAAAAAATACTTTCTGTAGGGACTGGGTTTGGGCACTTCTACTGTTGAGTGAGTGGACTTAAGCCTAGCTAGCCCAATACAATGAATTTGTAGAGAGTGGGTTCAAGAACTAGGCCCTAGCAAGCGAACAACGCCCAATATAGCATTCGCCACCATTCGACATAGATGAATGGAAATTATCCTCAAAGGTTTGTCCTCGGCCCGGTCCGAGGAGCTTGGTGATAGTCCTTCTTTTCTCAGAAATCCCCCCCTCTTTAATCTGTTTCTTTTCCTTATATAGTCCTCTTCCAATGATCCCTTTCCTCCACTTGTTGATTATCCATGCCTCTTTCTGACAGCCCGTCCCATCAGGCACCTTACCAGAATTCCCAGTGAATTGCAACAACCGAGGCAACACTGTTCAAAGGTCATTTTCCCATTAATGATGTCTGAATATCAATCGTGCGCATTTAATGTAGAAGTGACAATTCAATCCTGTCTTTGCTCCTCGGCCACCCTTCCACGGCCGATGTGTTGTACTTGGTCTTTCTCCTTAGATGCCTTGGAGGGCTGCTTTTGGTGACCCGTTACTTCTACCTCCTACGGTCTTGGTTGGCTAAGGACAGGGTCGTCCTCGGCAAGGCTCCTAGGCAATTTAGGTTTTCACACTTCATCCTCGGGCATTTCCTCCTCCTCGACATAGGCCTTGGGCTGGATACAAAGGCGGCCGGGGTTGCCAAATTCTTAGGTCCCACACTTTCATATCCTAAAATTACAAAAATTCAAGCAACTTCCCAAATACTTCCTCAACTACTCCATTTTAATAACCAATACCGAGCCCGATATCTCAAACACTCATTTCATTATCTTAACAAAAGGGAATCATTTGTAAATACTGGCATATAGAGAATGTGATAAAATAAAGAAAAAATGGTTTATAAACATTTCCATTTATCAAGATTTAATTGCATTTAGCAAGACTCTACATTAAAAAATAAAAATAAAAATAAATCACAAAAATGATTTATTGTCCGTACAACCAATAAGCTTAATGGAAGACAATTTCATTCTAAGGGGCAGCCGAAGTCTTTGTGAAAATGATTTTGGTAACCACTTAGCATCCACAGTAGTGGAGCCAAATTCTTAGTTTTTTAGCACCACAAAAAGTCACTTTATCTATTTTACCTTTTTACATCCAACAGCAGTAGTTTTATTTTAATTTTTAACACAATAAAATAATATAGACATTACAATAAAATAATATTTCATTCAACCAACAAAACACAACCACAATCACCATCAAAGCCATAGAAATCACTGCACAAAGACATGGAAAGGAAAAGTTGTGTGAATGCAAAATGAAATAGAAATCACTGCACAGAGACACGAAGAGAGGAAAAGTTGTGTGAAAACAAAATATAATGCAGAAGAAAGAATAAAAAATAAGAAAAGTAATGTGAACGCAGAATGAAATAGAAATCACTGACGCAAAATGAAATAGAAATCACTGCACAGAGACTTGGAGAGAGGAGAAGTAGAAATCACCGCATAGAGACACGGAGAGAGAAAATGTTGTGTGAACGCAAAATGAAATGCAGAAGAAAGAATAAATAATAAGAAAAGTAGTGTGAACGCAAAATAAAATAGAAATTACACAAAGACATGAAGAGCAAAATGAGAGACACTAAGAGAGGAAAAGTTGTGTGAACGCAAAATGAAATGTAGACTAAAGAATAAAAAAAATAAGAAAAGTAATGTGAACGCAAAATTAAAAAAAAAAAATATTTTTTTTTTACCTTTTAAAATAGTGCACAAAAATAGCTGTTTATTGTAGCTATGGAGCCAAAAATAGCTGTACATTTTGAGTTTTAGTAGTGCTAAAAATAGCTATATAGTTATTTAACACCACTATTGTCAGTGCTTACATTGCTTAGTGCATAATGAATTGGAATGTACTCATTGAAAGCCAATATCAGGTCTTACTTTTTTAATGGTGGAGCTTCTAGATTGCCCAAAATGATGATTTGTACTGCTCAAAGACTTGATTTTTTGTTTTGGGCGGCCAAATTGCCATAGCCAACTTGGATTAGAATTTAAAGCAAAATAGAGAAATTAAAAATATTGTGCAATTGGAAAATAGAGAGAAATATAACATACTTAGAGCATTAGCACTAGGGAATTCCAATTCTACTCTATTTTACCATCTCAGAAAGTCACTTTATCATTATACCATACCATTTTACAATATCTCCAGTATCCCAAACTTTTATTTTCCTATTCTACTCATTAAAATAATATATCTATATAATAAAATAATATATCCCCTAATTACCATCATTTATTCTTTTTTTCTCGTTCTTTCTATTCAACAACCACAAATTTTATAGAAAACACCATCACCACATGCCCACAACCGCCCACCACCACTGCACTACACACACCTGACACCACCACCATTAACAGCAACCCATAATCTACCATCAACACCTAAAAAAAAAAAAAAAAAATCCAAAACATCAAACACCAAACACCGATCACCCAAAAAAAAAAACCACCTGCAGAAATCCACAATCCAATGTCAATCACCCAAACACCGATCACCCTCGCCGATCCGAACCCATGGCAAACCCATAGCCCAACGCCGATCTCCACACCACACCCAAACATCGATCACCCTCGTCGATCCGAACCCACAGCAAACCCATAGCCCAATGCCGATCTCCACACCACACCCAAACACCGATCTCTACGCCAAACCCCAAACACCGATCTCCACTCCACCACACTGATTTGGAGTTTTGGTGGCTATGGAGTTTTGAGTTTTGAGTCTAAAGAGAGGGAGTGAGTGAGGACTGAAAGGAGAGAGAATTAGAGATTGAGAGTAGGATAGAGAAAGAGAGAGAGAGACATAATAAGATATTAGTTTTTTTTTTTTTTTTTTTTAACTAGAGAAATACGTTCTATAGGTTTTGTAGGGGGGGGGGGAGCCCAATCTTACGTAGTGGGCCTAAAGCCCTATTTAAAGATTACTATATGTCCGAAGAGAAGGAACCGGTTGAGATGGAGTCTATTTGGAAGAAAGATACTTGGAAATGAAAGAGTACAATCTGAAAAGGTCACCAGTGGTCCGAAGAGGTCTTACTCCTTGGATACGAATAGTCTTGATCAATCAAACGTGTGGAAGGTCTGAATGATCTTCCTAGCAATCCCAATGATAAAGATAAGCTCTGGGTATGTTTGGAGACGATAAGAACAAAGAAATATTTAAAGGAAAAGCTGCTACCACCATATTGAATGCACTGTAGCAATTTTTCTGACCGCATTTATGTGGAGAAGACCCCTGAACAGTGTAACCTCAGCTACCGCCACTCACAAAGAGCTAAAGAAGATACATGACATGACATATACTCAGGTAGGTACACGGATGAAGAACAAGTGGATGATGAGGATGATGGAGAAGGATGCTATATAAAGAAGAAGGGCTCCTGATAAAGTGAGGGGGAAAAAAGGACGATAGAGAAGAAAGAAAGGCTTTATTGTAGCTCTAAGAACTGTAATCACTATTCAATTTATCATAAACCTGTACGAACTTCAATTCATTTCGTCTTTACGTATATCTTTCTGCTGGTTTATACTTGGAGGTTTTAATCAACCGTTGTTAATTCCATAATTAACCTAGCTCTATCACCTACGCTCTACAAATTTATTGTTTTGGGCTTGGGTCACAAATTCTAACCCCACAGGTTTGATATACTATTTTATTTATATGTAAAAAATAAATAAATAAAAAATTTAAAACCTCAATTTATTTCTATAGTAAACATAGGATGAACCCCATTTAACCAACCAATCTCTGGTTGTGAACCTAATTTCATTCCAAGCTTCAGAACACTAGAAACTTTGGCATTCACATTACTTGCAGCTTCAAGAACTATCCAATGACCAAATCTACTCAATAATGCATCTTCAGGGTGCCAATTATCATGCTTAACGAATGTCTTATTACTATTACAAATGGAATGTTTGACCCAAAGACGAACTATTTCCCTAATAAGCTTCAAAATTTGATTCCAACCCCATGAGCAATTTTAACACTCCAAGAGCTTCAATTGAATCGTTATTCTCCCTTTCTATTTTATAAGAATGGTGTTTGAGATTATTTGACTGAATATTCAATTTGTTAGTGTTTATATCACTGTTTCAACTTTTTATGTAGTGTCAAATTTTATCAAAATTGTAGCAGAGAAGATCACAAGGAAGCAAGAGCAGAGCATGAAAAACAAGTAGAGATTGAACTGAGTAAAGAACAAAGTGCTACTTAAACGACATCAGCTCTATGAGTGAAAATCATGCTCATACGACAAGTAGCTTAGGCTTTGTTTAATTGTATAAATGCTCACACGTGGGAAAGTCTGTTATTGGTATGATGTCACGTGTAGGAGTTAGCTATTTTCAGAGGTTAGCATTAGTTATTCTGTTAGAGTGTATCTGAGCTTAGATCAATGTATATATATAATCTTGTATTCACATTTTACAATCAATGAAATATACAGAAATTCATTCAATTTTCTGATATGGTATCAGAGCAAATTCCCAAATCTTTTTAGGGTTTTGTTTCTTCTTTCTTTTCTTCTTCAATTTTCTCGAGAAAGGCACTCTGTTTTTTGAGAAAATTTTTCTTTCTTCTTTCTTTAAGGAAAGTCTTCCTTTTCTTTATCATCAATGGCTTCAACTGCCACAACCACAACTACAACTGGTTCTGCTAATGGTTCTATACCTAGAAATCCATCATCTTCTTCTCAGGAGTCACCAATGGACGATCCCCTGTTCTTGCATCATTCTGAGAATCCAAGCTTAGTGTTAGTTACACAACCTTTAATTGGTGGAGAAAACTACTCTGCTTGGGCTCAAGCTGTGAGGAAGGCCTTGCTAACCAAGAATAAGCTGGGATTTATTGATGGGACTCTTACTCTCTCATAACCATTGATTTCTACTCCTTCTGTGCAAGCATGGATTAGATGTGACAACATGGTTGGAACTTGGCTGACCAATTCAGTCTCTTCGAAGTTGCAAGCAAGCATTATATACGAAGATACTGCTCTAGAAATATGGAATGATTTGAAGAACCGTTTTGCCCAAACCAATGGACCAAGAGTGTTCAACCTTCAAACGAAAATTGCGGAGTTACACCAAGGTGAGATGAGCATTTCTGACTTCTTTACCCAGTTAAAGGTCTTTTGGGATCAGTTACAAAACCTTAGTCCGTTTCCCACTTGCACCTGTGGAAAGTGTATGTGCAATATCAACAAAAGGCTTAATGATCTACAAGGTTGAGAGTCTGTGATGAAATTCTTAATGGGAGTGAACGAGTCCTTTTCCCAGGTTAGATCTCAGGTGTTGCTCATGGATCCTATTCCATCCCTCAGCAAGGTTTATTCTTTGATGATTCAAGAAGAAACTCAAAGATCAACCCCAAATACCTCTGTTGTTATCGTAGATTCTACTGCTTTGGCTGCCAAGATGTCAAATGATCAAGTCAACCATATCCTCAATTTTGTGAATTCTGGTGGGAAGGGTAGAGATAAACCTGTTTGCACTAATTGTGGCAAAACTGGCCATATTGTGGACAAGTGTTATAGGCTACACGGGTTTCCTCCAAGTTTTAAATTCAACAATAAACCTGCTATGGCACACCAAGTCTCCTCAGGTTCAGGTTCAGAATTTGCCTCTCCAATGCATCAATCTTTTGCATTCACTCCTGAGCAGTGTCAGCAACTTTTAACCTTGTTTGGTGCATCAAATTCATCCATTACAACACCACCAAAAGCATCAGATGTCAGTACACCTACTTCTGCCAATATGGCAATGACAGGTATGGATTTTTCCCATAGTGTTTTTGCTGCACAAGTAGTAAATAGAAGGGCTTATGGTGGTCATGCTTGGGTGTTGGACACTGGTGCTACTGATCACTTTGTATGCTCAGTGGATTTGTTAACCTCTATCACAGCTATTAGGTAGTCCTTGGTTAAATTGCCTAATGGGGAATCAGCTCAAGTAACCCACATTGGGACTGTTAATCTTTCTTCTTCTTTAACACTTAAAGATGTCCTTTGTGTTCCATCTTTTTCCTTTAATCTTTTATCTGTCAGCTCTTTAACTCATTCACAGCCATATTATTGTGTTTTTCTATCTGCTTACTGCTTCATTCAAGACCTTACTTCCTGGAAAACAATTGGGGTGGGCAAGGCACTTGATGGATTGTACCTGTTGCAGTTAAACAGCCTCCATCAGTCTTTCAGTTCTTCTTTTGCTACCTTCTTGTCTACTCACAATCTCAGTGATGTTTTTGATCATTTCACTGCTATTACCTCCACATCAGAATCTTCTCAATCTTCATCTATTTGGCATGACAGGTTGGGGCATCCATCTGATGTTATACTTAATAGTTTGTGTCATGTAATTCCTGCTTTAAAACCTTCTTGTAATAAAGGTTGTCAAATCTGTCCTATGGCAAAACTTAAGAGATTGCCTTTTCCTTTTCATAATAATATCAGTTCTTGTGCTTTTGATTTGCTTCATATGGATGTATGGGGTCTTTACTCAACTCCTACTTTGGATGGCTTCAAATATTTCTTAACTATTGTGGATGATGCTACAAGAGCAACATGGTTATTCTTAATGAAGTCAAAATCTGAAGTTAGGCAGTTATTTTCATCCTTTTACACCATGGTTCATACCAATTTGATCTTAAAATCAAAACTGTTAGAACTGATAATGCCAAGGAGTTTAACATGTCTGATTTCTTTAGTTTTCATGAAATCATACATCAAATCAGCTGTGTTTACACTCCACAATAGAATTCTGTTGTAGAGAGGAAACATCAGCACCTCCTTTGCATAGCTAGAGCTTTACAGATTCAATCTCAGCTTCCTATTCAGTTTTGGGGTGATTGTGTTTTACATGCAGCCTATCTTATCAATAGGCTTCCTTCTCCATTGCTACATGACAAAACTCCTTTTGAACTCCTCTTTCACAAACCACCAGATTATTCTAATCTCAAAACTTTTGGCTGTTTATGTTTTGCATCCACCATTTCTCACACCAAGTCAAAATTTTCTCCAAGGGCAAGGAAATGTGTTTTCCTTGGATTTCCTTTCAATGTTAAAGGTTTCAAGGTCTTTGATCTTGAATCTCATACTGTTTTTGTTTCTAGAGATGTCACATTTCATACAGATGTGTTTCCCTTTGTCCTCAATTCTATTAATTCTGTCAAGCAGTCTTGTCCCATTCCTGTGTCTTGTGTTCCTGCTATCAATCCTCTTTCTGATCCTTTAATTCAATTTGCTATCCCTCATGACCTTTTTTCTCATATTCATCATTCCATTGATGATGATCTTCTTGATGAGGTTCCTGTTGAACCTCTTAATCCTATTACTGATCCTGCACCAGTTCGAAAATCTTCTAGACCTGTCAAACCACCCTCATACTTACAAGCCTACCACTACAACCAGGTATCTTCTGTCACTGATGCTTTTCCTTCCCAATCAGGTACCTCTCATCCCCTTTCTTCTCATTTATCATATCATCATCTCTCTTCTTCTTATAAATCTTTCTGTTGTTCCATCTCTTCACTTGTTGAGCCCACCTATTTTTATCAAGCTGCTTCTAATCCCAAATGGCAAGAAGCCATGACTGCTGAAATAGCTGCACTTGAGGCAAATCACACATGGACTTTAACCCTTCTGCCTGCTGGTAAGAAGCCTATAGGGTGTAAATGGGTGTACAAAATCAAGTATAGGGCTGATGGTTCAATTGAGAGATACAAGGCAAGGTTAGTTGCTAAAGGTTTTACACAAAAGGAGGGTGTGGATTATTTTGAAACCTTTTCCCTTGTGGCCAAAATGGTGTCTGTCAAGGTGCTTCTTGCTGTGGCTGCCATAAAAGGCTGGTTTCTTAGTCAATTGGATGTGAATAATGCATTTCTGCATGGTGATTTAAATGAGGAAGTCTATATGGCTCTTCCACAAGGGTTTCATAGCCAGGGGGAGGTATTTTGTAAGCTGAATAAGTCCTTGTATGGGCTTAAACAGGCATCTAGGCAATGGTTTGCCAAGTTTTCTAGTACCTTGATTCAGCTTGGTTTTACTCAATCCAAAGCTGATTATTCATTGTTTACTAGGAGGCAAGGTGATATTTTCATGATGCTTTTGGTGTATGTGGATGATATCTTGATAGCTTGTAATGATAAGGCTGAGATAGACAAGTTCAAGGTCTTGTTGGATGAGAGGTTCAAACTCAAAGATTTAGGTGACTTAAAATACTTCCTTAGGTTGGAGGTTGCTAGATCAACCAAGGGAATTGCCCTCTGTCAAAGGAAATACACTCTTGAGGTGCTTAATGATGCTGGTATATTGGGATGTAAGCCAAGCAAGACACCTATGGAACAAAATCTCAAGTTAAGTCAACTACAAGGAGAAGAGCTCAAAGACCCCAGCACCTACAGAAGGTTAATTGGGAGGTTGTTGTATTTGACCATCACAAGGCCAGACATCACCTTTGGTGTTCATAAGCTTAGCCAATACATGTCAAAGCCAAGAAAGCCACATTTGGAAGTAGCTTATAGAATTTTGCAATACTTGAAGAATGAACCAGGAAAGGGCCTCATGTTTTCTTCCACAACAAATTTACATTTAAAAGGTTTTGCAGATGCTGATTGGGCTTCATGTTGTGACACAAGGAAGTCAGTAACTGGTTATAGCATTTTTATTGGAGAATCTTTGGTGTCTTGGAAATCAAAGAAGCAGTCCACCGTTTCCAGGTCTTTAGCAGAGGCTGAATACAGAGCTATGGCTGTTGCAACATGTGAATTTGTATGGATTTTATACTTTCTAAAGGATATTGGAGTTAAACATGATAAAGAGGCATTGCTGTTCTGTGATAGTCAGGCAACATTACATATTGGTTCTAATCCAGTTTTTCATGAGAGGACCAAACACATTGAAATAGACTGTCATGTGGTCAGGGATAAAGTTTTGGAAGGTGTTATCAAGCTTAATCATGTAAGGTCTCATTGTCAATTAGCATATATGCTTACCAAAGCATTGGGGTACAATCAGTTTTCTAATCTCATTGACAAAATGGGCATGATGAACATACACACACCAGCTGCTCTTGAGGGGGAGTATCAGAATTGTAGCAGAGAAGATCATAAGGAAGCAAGAGCAGAGCATGAAAAACAAGTAGAGATTGAACTGAGTAAAGAACAAAGTGCTGCTTAAACGACATCAGCTCTATGAGTGAAAATCATGCTCATACGACAAGTAGCTTAGGCTTTGTTTAATTGTATAAATGCTCACACGTGGGAAAGTCTATTATTGGTATGATGTCACATGTAGGAGTTAGTTATTTTCAGAGGTTAGCATTAGTTATTCTGTTAGAGTGTATTTGAGCTTAGATCAATGTATATATATAATCTTGTATTCACATTTCACAATCAATGAAATATACAGAAATTCATTCAATTTTCTGATAGATTTGTACATAACAAAAGCCTCCCTACTATTAATTCTTGTTTAGTTAGAATATTAGCGTAGTAGTTTCTTTCTTGATGAGCATGTTGGGGATAGACTTTCTAGAAATGTTGAATTAGTAGAAGCTTGTAGTAAAAAATCTGAGCGTTGCAAGGATGACAATTAAAACACGAGTTAGCTCCTCTTCCCAGCTTTTTTGAGAAAACTAATATAAAGTGTATTACATCTTATATTTTGTAACTTTTTTTTTATTTTTTATTTTGCTGAATATCTTGAATTTTGTACTTGAATTTGCATTTGTTTGAATGAGTACTTGTTATTTGTTAGTTTATACTTTATATCCCCTACATCCAAACTGGCCATATAATTTAATCATTGATTAGTTGTTATTTTATGAAATATATTCTTGAAATTCTTGTAGATACAGCCTACAGCCTACAGCTGAGTAAGTGTATACCATATAGCGAATGTACAATAAATCTTTCTTTTTTTTTAAATATTAAGGTCTGGCCCAACGGGAAAAAACATAAAAACTGAATTAAACCAAAAATGATTTTTTTTTTTTTTTCATAATCAATGAATGATAATCCATAAAGCACAAGATTTTTAAGGTCTGGCCCAACGGGAGTGGCAGGCCAAAACATTTTTTTCACACTTAGGCCCTACATGGCTTAAACTTCTTGGAGCTAATCAACGTGGAAGGGAAAGCAGTAAAGTAAAAAATTAATGAAAAAAATTGTAAATTGAATTTATTCTAAAGTTTGAAGTTTGAGATTATTTGGATTTTATGTTCCAGAGTTTCAAAAATTTGAATTTATTCTTTGAAGTTTGATTCTATTAGCAATTCGCACCCCTCAATTAGTTTCTGCCTTTAATTATAATATTACCGTGCTGAAGTATGTTTTTTTTTTGCCAAATTAACTCCAAATCTATGCCGTTTCAGTGAAAAATAAAAAGTAGACCTCACATAACAAAACGGTGCCATTTTGACCCAATTTAAAACACAAAACTCAAAGCCTAAAATATACTGTTTCAACCAAGTTCTAAAATCCTAAATCAAAACCCCACGAAGGCATCTCCCTCCCAAATCGCATAGTAGAGACCCTTTGTGAACTTACACCTCAAAACCGTCAGCTCGATTAGATCAGGTCCATAGCGGCGATTCACACCTCAAAACCATCGGCTCGACCATATCAGGTCCATAGCGGAGGCCACTATGCGAACTCTTTCTCTTCTCTCCAGCTCTATTTCTCTCTCTTTTCCAAATTTTAGCTACTTTACTAGTAACACAAACAACAAAATGCTCCAAATAAAACATATTTACCAGATCATATAAAGAATAAAAGATATCCATAACCACCAAAATACCAAAAAAGGGACAAAAGAAAACTACATTGAAAAAATTTGAGAAGGCAACTTACAAGGGAGCTTTTCCATTTGAGGTGTAGCAACCTCATGGAGAATCCATGAAATGATGAGAGAAAGTGCAAAGAGGCCACAATATGCAACTCTGGCAGAGCGGTGGCTAATCCTTAGACACCACAATCCGGCACGCGTCACATGCGCAAGCTGCATATATAACACGACGCAACGCAAGATGCTGCCCACATCTTATCTAATCTTTTCACCACCAAACACCCATAGTGGCCATCGTTGTGGACCTGGTCTGGTTAAGCCGATGGTTTTTAGGTGTTGCTTCACAATGGGTCATTGCTTTGCAATTTGGGAGGGAGCTGCCTTCGTAGGGTTTTGATTTGGAATTTTTGGCTTTGAGTTTTGTGTTTTAAATTCGGGCAAAATGCCGTTTTGATTGTTTTAGGTGTGCTTTTATTTTTCATTGAAATGACATAGTTTTGAAGCTGATTTGGTAAAAATAAAATATGTTAGCATGGTAATGTGTCAGTTAAAGGCAAAAACTAACTAGGGATGCGAATTGCTAACGGAACCAAATTTAAGCTAGTGAAATCAAATATCTAAAACTTTGGGAGTGTAAATCCAAATAACCTAAAATTTTAGGGGTGTAATTTGTAATTTATCCAAAAAACCATATTTAAAAACAATTTAGACCGAAGAAAAATTCTTTATGTTCATTTATATACTAACATTTCACTTGGGAGTTTATAAGCGAGCCAAGCTTAAGTGTAAATTTAAATTCAACCATATAAATCAAGCTTGTACATAATAATATGTTCATGAACAAGCTCGGGAGTTTGTTTCCTCAAAAAAAAAAAAAAAAAAAAAGACTCGTGAGTATGAAACTTGATTTAAATATATATAATATTATATGTTTTTACTATATACATATATAAAATATATAAATATAAAGTTGATATTAAATTTTTTAAGTTTGTAAATAATTTATTAAAATATAAAATTAATAATTTATTAATAATATAAATAGTCCATTTTGTTTATAAACTGACAAAATAGACTATATATTAGAAAGCAGATTAGTTAGGTTAAGGTAAAGTCTTTTGTCATCGAATAAGAGATATCTCTCTCACACAAAAAATCAATTGGTATTTTATGTTGAAGATAAAATAGTAAGAATGGACGCTATAAGTTAAAATTATTTTTTTTTTAAAAATTATGCATCAAACAATTTTATAGCCCCGAGTTTACGGCTGGTTTGTTTAGTAGAGGGACCTGTAAGATTTTGATTTTCAGTGTCTTCCACAATTCATGCACTCGTTAGAGAGACCCACAAGGCCGTAACTTTCTAAGTCTTTGATCAATGAATTGAAGAAACATCTGCAGGTTGAAGACTTCTAAATTCTAATCACTTTGGAGCATATAATATCAATCTATGCCATCTTAATTCTCATCTCTTTCTACTGTTTAAATGTTTTATGTATTCTATTTCGTCCTCATGCAATTAAAAAATCAATGATTAAAGAATGCTAATGAGATTTCAAACAATTAATTCTTTAGAAAATGAAGAAGAAGACTTAAACAAGAAATGCTCATTCCAAAAGGAAAAAGCCATCATGCAAAAAACAATACAAAGGATATTTGACTGGTAAAAATCTTGAACAAATAATTATATCCTTGCATTGACGGACCATTAACCAAGATAAGAAATCTTTAATAGCATAAGAGCAGCTTCGTGGATACTCAGATCGTTCAAGGACTCTTTGTGGAGTCAAAAATCTTATCCATGGACCATGATATTATAATTTATAATCTGGTACTGGTCTAGCTATTATGAGGGAATAAATCTTGTAATTCATATGTTAATGCGTATCTTTTTCTTCTTCTTCTTCTTCTTGGTCAATTTTTAGATACATATTAAAAAAAAAAATGTGTCTTATATAAATAAAATTTCAAATGGTCTGGAATTCTTTTCGCTTAAATATTTGTTCAGAGGAAGAGGATATGGGACAAGCATATTCCCCATTGCTTATTTAATCTTGCAACTTTCAAGCACATTGCATTGACTATTCGATTTTGCGTTTACTCACAAGCCAAAACAAGGGGAAAATGATAGAAACAACTAATGTTAACAAGGATTGCAACAAATAGAATAGACCAAGATCGTATTAAGAAATTGTAAGAAGTTATAAGATGAAAAGCATTGTTCCAAGGGACTCAAGCACCCAACATTAAATAACAAAAAAAAAAAAAAAACAATAAAAAAGTATTTTATGAGACTATCTAATGAGATGTCTCTCACAATATGCATGAATCTCAGTGTAGGTTCTATATACTATGAGAGGATAATTTCATGAGATCGTTTCATAAGATGCCCTCTCCCACCATGGTAGGAACATAGGTTAGATGATTAAATAAAAATGCAAAACCAAGGTATTTTCTTAAGCTTATGTGTTGATAAGGTTTGCAAAAATATGGCTCCATATACTCAACACTGTTTCAAGAATCATATATAATTATATAGTCGACACTCTCCCTCTTTTCTATTCCTTTTTATTTTTAATATTTTCTTTTTGTTTTGTCTCCTTATAGCATGTGAGGCTTTGTAAGTACATTAAAATAATTAACATAATATTTTTCTAAATAAACCACTATCGTAAAAGTCTCAAGAATTTTAAAATATAATTCCAATTTAAATTATATTATCAAGAGTGAAAAAAAAAAAGATTAAAATTATTAATTGTAATCATCGTGATGAAAAATAGTGTTCCATGGAACCGTGAAGCATCCATCTAGCCAAGAGAAATAATGTTAGATGATTAAATCTAAACGAAAACCCAATAGATTTATTTAAGCTTATGTGTTCCAAAAATATTCATGCTCATCCTTTTTTCTCGCAAATAATGATTCTATTATCATATTAGGCAGTACAAATATCATATTTGATCATACTTTTCTCACATTTGGTTGTACTTTAATTTTTTTCTCATATTTGATGGGGTCATCCTCATATTGTGCAGTACCAATATCACATGTGACTGTACTTTTATTACATTTGGTGCTCCCTAAACAGTTTTAGACCCCTTAAACCAACCAGATTAACCTAGTTAATTAGCCAAGTGATTAACTTAGTCCAATTATGCAATTCTAGGTTATCATAAACATACAATCATATCAAATGAATAAAGCAGCAAAATAATAAATAACACAAGATATGATCACTTAGGAAAACCAAACCGGTCAAAAACTTGAGGAGGATTTAACCTAGCTATCCTCAAGGTAAACCTGAATCCACTATGAAAGAATCGAAGTTCATACAAAAGGACTTACAAACTCCCCGCTTGACTTCCTAATGCTACCCACCAGTAAAATTTACTGACATGACCACGTGCAAGCTCCGAATCCATGGACTCCTTCTTTCTTGGATTCTCCAATCAGCTACAAGCACTCATACTTGTTATTCTTTAAACTCCAATGGCAGCAACTGAGTTAATCATCAAGGTGTTGAAGTAATCTCTACCTCGAAAACCCTAAACTTTGTGTAAAGGAAAGCTCCTTTAGATCTTACAAGAGATTTACACAAAACAGAAAAGTATGAGCAACAATACAACAGGAGCAACTCTAAAAATGTGACTAGGGTTTTTCTTTATATACCTAGGGTAAAAACAGAAAATCCAAAACATTTAATGAGTTAGAGCTGAGCTGGAATATTCTGCAGAAAAACATTCTGCTCGAGATTCGATCGATCGACTCTTTCTTTCAATCGATTAAGCCAGGCCAAAATGCACCAATGCATCTGCAGCCTCTTGATTCCAACTTTACATGAAAGATCCAACTTTGAGCAAGCCTAAACAAGACTAAACATATTATTTTGATCATGGTTTGCCAACATTACACATTAGAGTTCTAAATACATAAATTCCTAACAAACTCCCCCTTTGGCAATCCATGACAAAACACTAACTAAAACTCAAAGTTTACAAGTGAAAGCCCTTTACATAAATAATGCTCATAAAAACTAAAATTCAATTCTAACTACTATCCATCAGTTGTAAGTGTAGATAGCAACTCAATTGAATCAACCTGTATATTCCTGAAACACTCAACAAACGCATAAACGCATGTGTGATAGAAAATAGTAAATAAACAGGTATAACATTGTTATATGATTCACACAGAAACATTTATCAATGAATAATCTCATAAATATAAAACAATAAACAGTGAATCCAAAGAAACAAGAATCATGTATATATTATGTATATCTAAAAACATGTTACTCCCCCTAACATGAATATCCAAAAAAAAAAAAATGATATACAAAGTGAAGCGTCTAGATACAATCTAATATCTCCACTTGCTCCTCAAAACAAAAAAAAACTCTCCCCCTAACTACAAAACTCCTTTACAAAGTCTACTCTCCCTTTTTGTGACGGAATGCCAAAGTGCAATCACAATCCATCATTAAAAGGAGGTGGTGAGGGTGAACGAAGATGTGCTAGATCAGCTCGCAACGCACGGATCTCGTTAAGCAAGTCCACCAATATCTGACCATGAGCCGCCTAAACGGTCATGACAGTCTCCAAAGTACGACGGATATCAAAGTCATCCGATGGAGATGGAGGAACATCAGCAGCAACAATAGCATCAGGATCAGGAACAGCCTCACTAGTAGGACCTGTAGAAGAAAAGGGAGGAAGTGCGGAACCAAAAGGCTTAGACCTAGGGTGTTTAGAGCCAGCTCGAAGGTGAACAGCCCTCTGTCTAAGAAAAGACGCACCTATGGGAGTAATCACATGAACAGGCTCAAAGGAAGGGAAACCACTAAAATCAAGATAAAGCAAAATCCTATAAATAAAAATAGGATGAACAAGAGCATGTGAAGAAGATGAACTCCTATAAACTTCGTTCAAAGAACGAAGAAACAAATGAGGAAAATTGATAGGAGCATCAGTGACAAGAGCGTACAAAAATACACACCGCTCGAGAGGAATGGTATGAAGATAAGAAATGGGCCAAATAGAGTGACACGTTATCCTAAAGAAGATATAATGCAACTCAAAAAGCTCAGCAGAGGTGATCCTAGGATCAGAACCCCACTAGATAGAAGACCCAGTGATGTAAGACATGACATCACTTAGAACAGGAGACTCATCATAAGGATAGACTGGGTGCTGGACCAAGGGTACCCTAAGAGCATCAGCCACTATCGTTGGAGTAACAAAGTACTCTACGCCTCATATCCAACTCTTGACTAAAGTGTTGGAATTATAGACGTGGATAGAGATATTCAAGAAGAACTCTCTAATCAGGGTAGCTAGAGAAGGAGGACCAAAAACATCCAATAGAGGTAACCAGCCCCGACGCTCAAAGTTTACCCTAATGGCAGGATCAAACTCATCTAAGATGACAGAATGCTCAGACTAAATCTTTCTCTTAAGGTTCAGCTTCTCATAAGTTTCTTAGTTTTTCTCACTCGGAAACCTCTCACGGTCAAAGGAAGGAGGGAAAGGAGTAGGTGTGGGGGCAGACCTACAAGCCCTAGTGTTCCTAGGCATAGTGCTAAGGAAAGGACAGAGATACAAAAAGAAAACCAAAAATAACACAAAGACCAACGGTAGACTGCAAATTAGCACAGAAAGAGATAGAACAAAATCTATATGATGCATGGACAACCACAATGTCGTGATGCATGTACTAATGCAGTAAGCAAAGTTCAAATTAAGTTCAATTGCACAAAATTGGCTTAAGCATAGAGTTTCTAACAAAAACCCTAAAAATTTGAAAAACCACTTGAAAATGTTGAAACAGATTGATGAATTGAGCATTACATAACACAACACACAGATTATAATGCTTAATTACATCAAAACAACAAGCCAATTTCATCAAATTCAACCTAATTGAACAAAATCCCCAATTCGGATTCAACATAAACCCTAGAAAATTCAATTTTCTATAATTCACAAAATTGATCAAATTAAACCATTAAGAACAAGTTTATATCATGTCCTCACGAAAACCCATTGATCAATTGCACAAAATAGGGCTTGAATCAACAAAAATCCCAAATTTGCAAGGTTCGAAAATTTGAGTGTAAAATGCATGAAAAATGTATGAAAATAAACTCAAAAGGAAGGGCAAAAGAGACTTACCGGCTTGAGGAAAGAGAATCTGTGCAAAAAATTTGGAGGAAAATGACAAAAAATTGACTGTAGAGCCTTGCCTAGTCAGAGAGAGAAGAAAAGTTTGAAAAAAACTTTTTGAAAAAGTGTTTGAATCAGTCAAGAATAGTGTTTTAAAAAACCTGATTTGCGACTTTCGATTGATCGAAAATTAAATTCGATCGATCAAATCAATCCGAGATTTTTTTTAAAAGAATTTTAAATATTTTCGATCGATCGAAAAACAGCTTGGATCAATTGAAACAGACAGCGGCTCACAGTATTTTGAGAAAAATTACAGTTTTGAAAAACTCAAACCAGTTTTTGAAAATAACTCTTCAAAGCATTAAACAAAATGCATGAGTATGAGATGTAATGGAATGCTTTTTCAAAACCCAAAATTTTAATCCCAGTTTCTCCAAAGAAAGTTTCAGCCATTCTCACTTTAAGTTCTCAAGCAAACAAAATGTTTTGCATAATACTCAAGGTATTTTCAAACTTGGTTGGTCAGACCAAAAACACACACAATACAATGTACAGTATTTAGCAAAGAGTAACTTGTATAGTGTGTACAACTAGCAAAAACTTGAGATACATGTGGGGTAATATGTAAATAGAAATCAATCACTAAGTCTACAAAATTCATCACACAGAATTTAAAAGAGGTTATCACCTAAAGAGTTACATCATATAACTCCCACATCTCCTAGAGTATAAGCTTGCAATCATGTAAGTTTCTTGAATTTTGCCTCATTATCTTGTGGATTGGCATCAAGCCTAATAATACACACCAATTTTAATTATGTGAAATAACATCAAGCCTAATAGTACACACCAATTTTAAGCATTAAGCAATTAATCGAGGCTACACCTTATGTTCTTTTTATGCATGTGCTACACTTTCTCGAGCACAAAATCTTATGATATGCACTAAGGTGTTCATGATTGGCTAGTGAATAGTGGTGAGATGGTTGTTTATGCCTTTCTCAAAAGGATCAAGTCTGACAGTCAAATAACATGTGACTTCAAGATCAAGACAAAGTGATAATCACCATAAACATCTTTCCCACACAACATGCACTACAAAGTTTCAACTAGTTAAGTGTAATAAATAAGCTCATCAAAGCTAAACAAGGTACATAAGACATGTTATGTGTAAATAAATTGACCAACCTTATTTTCAAAGACCAAAAAAAATAGTGCCAAACATATTTTTCCTTTCTCCATTTTTTTTTTTTAAATTTTAAAAGAGAAAACAAATAAATCCTAGAATGAAATACATGAATGTAATGCAATGCAAGTCCTAGAACAAAAGCACAAAAACACAAAAAACCAAAGAATAATGGTCACAATGGAATGAGCAATGAAGCACAAGGACCATGTCAGAAAGACTCAATTAGATCGAGTCTTTTGCATCTAAAACCTTTTAGATGCACCGTGAGCATTGGAGTTCTTATTCACATTCAAGTGATTTCCAACTCCAGGATTGGAATAAAGGTTCAAAACCTTTACCAATTCACTAATGAGTGTCATAGGATCTTGTGCTTGAGGCACAGGCACTTTTGGTTTGTTTGCTTTCTTAGTAGCTTGAAGCTTGTAACAGTTAGGACAAATATGTCCAGACTTTTCACAAAAATGACAAACCTAAGCAGGTTTTCCATGCATCTTGTCCTTAGAAAGGGTAAAATCTTTAGGTTTGGACTCTCCTAGATCAACACTAATCTTCCTAGGGGGTAAAACTTCTATCTATAGGTTTGACAACCTCACTTACAGGGGGTTTAATAGTTTCACTCACAACCTCACTCACGGAAGGTTTAAAAGAAGATGAAGGAACGAAGTTCGTGGAAGTAGGTGCAGACACAGAGATGCTTTTAGCATATCTTAAACCAGATTTGTCAAAATGATACTTTTGAACATTCAACATTTGATCAAGTTTAAAACTAGCAAATCTAACAACAGATAAATCATGTTTTAAAGTTTTAACTTTATCAACGAAAAGCATGTTCTCAGATTTCACATGATTCAAAAAATCATTAGCATCAAATAATTTAACAAGCAGATTTTTCTTTTCAAGCTCAAAAGAATCAATTTTCTTCAGGCCAAGTTCAACATTCATAGCATCTTTTGCAGCAACTTTGCAAAATTTATTATAGGCCTCTTAAAGATCTGCATCCTCAGAGAGTTCCCCATCAGAAGGGTTCTCTTTAACAGATATACTTTCATTGACTGCAGCAGTAGTAGTGAAAGCAATGAAGTTTCCATCCTCGTCACATCCAGACTCATCATCAGAAACCTCATTATCACTAAGGATTACAGCCATAACTTTACCCTTAAACCTCAAGAATGTAGGACATTCAGATTTAATATGACCATACCCTTGACAGCCAAAACACTGAGCATCCAAAGAATTGTTTAAGGATTAACCAACTTTATCTCTAGGTTTTTCAAAGTTATTAACCTTAGAGGGATCATTCTTCCTAAAGTTTTTAGGTTCAACAGTGTTTGTACCTCTTGCCTTTCTGTTGTTATTCCTAAGAAAGTTTCTAAAATTCTTGGCAAGGTATGCAATCTCTGTAGCAGAAAGCTCATCATCAAATCCACCAACCTCAACATCATCAATAGACTTAAGAGCCATTGATTTGGATTTGAAAATTTTGGGTAGGTCAGACTTATAGGACTAAAGAGATTCTACAAACTCATCAACAAGGATGGAGTCCACATCCTTGCTCTCAGTAATGGCAGTTCCTTTGGGTCTAAAATTTTCAGTTAAAGATCTAAGAATCTTCTTAACAATTTTAGGTTGATCATAGATTTCACCCAAATTAAAAGCATAATTAACAATATCATTCAATTTAGCATAGAATTTATCAAAAGATTCATCACCAGACATTTTAATGCTTTCAAATCTAGAAGTTAATTGCTATAGTTTGTTAATTTTAACTGCCTTTGTGCCTTCATGCACAGTCTGGAAGATTTTCTAAGCAGTATGAGCAACCTCAATATTAGAGATTCTCTTAAATTCCTCCATGGAAACAGCATTAAAGATGGCATTCATAGCCTTGCTATTGAAACCAGTTGCTTCTTTTTGAGAAGTTTGCCACTCACTCACAGGAGTAGTGGGCTTCTCCCATCCGTACTCAACGGAATTCCAAACTCTCTCATCAATGGATTTCAGGAATGCTCTCATCCTTACTTTCCAATAAGCATACTTATTCCTATCAAAGTGAGGAGGAACAACAAGAGAGTGTCCATGCTCCATGACAACAGGGGTCAAGGATCAGCTCAGAAATCAAAAAATCTCCAACAAGAAAGCTACCTGCTCTGATACCACTTGAACGGTTTTAGACTCCTTAAACCAACCAGATTAACCTAGTTAATTAGCCAAGTGATTAACTTAGTCCAATTATGCAATTCTAGGTTATCACAAACATACAATCATATCAAATGAATAAAGCAGCAAAATAATAAATAACACAAAATATGATCACCCAGAAAAACCAAACTGGTAAAAAAGCTAGGGAGAATTTAACCTAGCTATTCTCAAGGTAAATCTGAATCCACTATAAAAGAATCGAAGTTCATAAAAAGGACTTACAAGCTTCCCGCTTGACTTCCTAATGCTACCCACCAGTAGAACATACTGACATGACCACGTGTAAACTCCGAATCCACAGACTCCTTCTTTCTTGAATTCTCCAATCAGCTACAAGCACCCACGCTTGTTATTCTTTAAACTCCATTGGCAGCAACCGAGTTAATCATCAAGGTGTTGAAGTAATCTCTACCTAGAAAACCCTAAACTTTGTGTAAAGAAAAACTCCTCTAGATCTCACAAGAGATTTACACAAAACAGAAAAATATGAGTAACAATACAACAGGAGCGACTCTAAAAACGTGGCTAGGGCTTTTCTTTATATACCTAGGGTAAAAACAGAAAACCCAAAACGTTTAATGAGTTAGGGCTAAGCTAGAATATTCTGCAAAAAAACATTCTTCCCGAGATTCGATCGATCGAGTCTTTCTTTCGATCGATTAAGCCAGGCCGAAATGCACCAATGCATCTATAGTATCTCGATTCCAACTTTACATGAAAGACCCAACTTTGAGCAAGCCTAAACAAGACTAAACATATTGTTTTGATCATGGTTTGCCAACATTACAAATTAAAGTTCTAAATACATAAATTCCTAAATCTTTAGAACCTAACACTCCCCTTATTTCTTTACCACATTTGATGATTCCATTATCACATTAGACAGTACCAACATCACATTAAACCGTACATTTCTCACACTCAATGGTACTTTTATCGTATTCAATGGTTCCTTTTTTCTTTTCACCAATTATCATAATACTCCCTGAAACCTAAAAGATGATTGAAATACCCTTAGAATCTAAAAAAATGACAAAATCACCCTAAAACTATAAAAAAAAAAAAAAAAAAAAATTACTAAAATTACTATAAAACTCAAAAAATGACCGAAATAACTATGAAACTTAAAAAATGACCAAATTTCCTATAGAACAAAAAAAAATTGACCAAATGACCTTGAAACTTAAAAAAAAAAATAAAAAAAATAACCCTAAAAAATAACCAAAATAACAACGAAACCTAAAAAAAGACCAAAATACCCCTAGGAGGAAAAAAAATGACCACAAGACCTTGAAACTTAGAAATTGATAGAAATGACCTTGAAACCAAAAAATAAAATGACTAAAATGACCTTGTAACCTAAAAAGTGGTTGAAATACCCTTAGGGCCTAAAAAATGAATTAAATATTTATAAAAATTTACCCAATATTAGATTTCTTGAAAGTAAAGTACCATACAAAAAGAAAAAGAAAAAAAAGAAAAAATAAATCACTCCACAGTCTACACTCTAAATAGTAATTACTATCTTAAATATTTATAATTCATTTAATAATATAAAATTTACAAATGAATTTTTTTTTACCCAGTACTTAATTTCTTGAAAGTAAAGTATCTTACAAAAAGAAAAAGAAATATAAAGATAAATCACTCCACAGTCCACACTGTAAAAACTAATTGCTATCTTAAATATTTATAATCCACTTAATAATACAAAATTTACAAAAGAAGAAAAACTGAAAAAAATTTACCCAGTACTTGATTTCTTGAAAATAAAGTACCATACAAAAAGAAAAAAAAAAAAAAAGATAAATCACCCCACAGTCCACAATCTAAATACTAATTATTATCTTAAATATTTATAATCCACTTAATAAAAAAAATTTACAAAAAAAAAAAAGTGAAAAAATACCTAGTATTTGATTTCTTGAAAATAAAGTACCATACAAAAGGAAAAAAAAAAAAAGAAGATAAATCACTTCGCTATCCTCATTCTAAATAATAATTACTATCTTAAATATTTATAATCCACTTAATAATATAAAATTTACAAAAGAAAAAAAAAGTGAAAAAAAAAAATTATCCAATACTTGATTTCATGAAAGTAAAGTACTATACAAAAAGAAAAAATATATATAAATCACTCCATAGTCCACAATCTAAATACTACTTACTATTTTAAATATTTATATTCCACGTAATAATATAAAATTTATAAAAGAAAAAAATTTACCTAGTACTTGATTTCTTCAAAGTAAAGTACCATACAAAAAAAAAAAAAAAAAAGATAAATCACTACAATCCACAATCTAAATACTAATTACTATCTTAAATATTTATAATTCGGTTAATAATATAAAATTTACAAAAGAAAAAAAAAAGTGAAAATAAATTACTTAGTACTTGATTTTTGAAAAGTAAAATACCATACAAAAAGAAAAAAAAAAGGAATAAAGATAAATCACTCCACATTCCACACTCTAAACACTAATTACTATCTTAAATATTTACAATCCTCTTAATAATATAAAATTTACAAAAGAAAAAAAAAAGTGAAAAAGAAAATTTACCCAGTAATTGATTTTTTAAAAGTAAAGTACCATACAAAAAAAAAAGATAAAAATAAATTACTCCACAGTCCACAATCTAAATACTAATTTCTATCTTAAATATATATAATCCACTTAATAATATAAAATTTATAAAAAAAAAAAAAAATACCCAGTACTTTATTTCTTGAAAAAATCTTATATAAAAGAAAAAAGAAAAAGAAAAAAAGATCAATCACTCCACGGTCCACAATCTAAATATTGATTATTATATTAAATATCTATAATCCACTTTATAATATAAAATTTACAAAAGAAAAAAAATGAAAAAAAAAAATTACCCAGTATTTGATTTTTTTAAAGTAAAGCACCATACAAACAGAAAAAGAAAGAAATAAAAAAAATAAAGATAAATTACTACACAGTCCACACTCTAAATAGTAATTACTATCTTAAATATTTATAATTCACATAATAATATAAAATTTACAAAAGAAAAAAAATGTAGAAAAAAAAATTACCTAATACTTGATTTTTTAAAAGTAAAGTACCATACAAACAAAAATAGAAAGAAAGAAAAAAAAAAAGATAAAGATAAATTACTACACAGTCTACACTTTAACTACTAATTACCATCTCAAATATTTATAATTCACATAATAATATATAAAATTTACAAAAGAAAAAAAAATTGAAAAAAAAAAATTACCCAGTATTTAAGTTTTTTAAAATAAAGTACCATACAAAAAGAAAAAGATAAAAATAAATCACTACACATGCCACACTCTAAATACTAATTATTATCTTAAATATTTATAATCCACTTAATAATATAAAATTTACAAAAGAAATAAGAAAAGAAAAACAAAATATATCCAGTACTTGGTTTCTTGAAACTAAAGTATATAAAAAAGAAAATAGAAAAAAAGATAAATCACTCCATAGTCCACAATCTAAATATTAATTATTATCTCAAATATGTATAATTCTACTGTACACTCCATTTTTTTTTTCGTGGGATACGGTACCCATTAGTAGGCAACTTGCTGTACCTGGTTTCCAAAACATTCCATTTGATGGTTTCATCCTTACATTGTGCAGTTCTAACATTACATGTAGCAGTTCTTTTGTCACATTTGATGGTTTCCATATTTTTTTTTTCTCATATTTGATGGTTTCATCCTCACATTGTGTAGTACCAACATCACATTTGATAATACTTTTGTCACATTTAGTGGTTCTCTTTTTTTTTTTCTTACATTTGACTATTCTATTCTTACATTGTGCAGTACCAACATCACATATTACTGTACTTTTGTTACATTTGGTGGTTTCCTTTTTTTTTTTTTTTCTTTTTTTTTTTTTCTTACATTTGATGGTTCTATTGTCACATTAGATAGTACTAACATCACATTTGACCTTACTTTTCTCACATTTGACTGAAATGGCACCGTAACCTAAAAAATTATTGAAATACGCTTAGAACCTAAAAATGATCGTAATGCCTCTCGAAACCTAGAAATTATTGAAATACCCCTGACACTTAAAAAATGACCGAAGGACCTTTGAAATCTAAAATTGACCAAAATATCCCCTGAAACCTCTATTTGCAAGACCAAAATGACAATAAAAAAGTTATATAACCACTCTATTTGCTTGATTTGAAACTCAATGATTTTAAAATTAATATATTTTAAAAGCTTGATTTGAAATCAATGGATTTAAAAAGCCATTGATTTTTAAATTCCCCGTTTGGGTCTTTTTATACAATGAAGGATTTGAAATTCTATTGTTTGGATACCTAAATTTGGATTCGGATTTAGATTTAGAATTAAGATAAATAAAATACTTTTTTCAATCATTATTTTTCTTAAAATTTCTACGTTTTAATTTTAGTTACAGTTTTTTAATAAATACATGAGGTAATGAAAAAGCCATTGATAATCCAATTAACAAGATAATGATTAAAAATTTATCATCTCAGCCGACAATTTTTTTTTTTTTTTTTTTGCCAACTATTGACCACTAAAATGTTCTATATCAACATAAAGAGAGAACCCAAATGCATGAGTTTTTTCACAACATTTAAAACTCAAACTAATTTTTTTTTGTTACAAAGTTTTTATCAACTAAAAAGTTCTATATCAAGAGAGACGATAAAGTATCCAAAATATGTGTTTTTTACAAAAAAAATTCAAAACAAAGAGGCCATTGATACACCAATTGACAAGATAATGACTAAATATCATCCATCATAGCCAACTAAAAAAATGTCTTGCCAACTCTTTCCAACTAAAATATTTTAGAGAGAGTACCCAAAATACATGGGTTATTTATTTATTTTAAATTTTTTAACAACATTCAAAATCTCAAACTAAAAAATTGTTTCGGAGTGGATCTTTTCTACTCTTTTTTCTCTGGCAATGCTTAATTGCATAACTTATTGATACCAAATGTTGACGTGTTGTTGTGCAATAGAAGAATTCGTCACTTTTCTCCTTCCTCAGTCATAATTTCAACTGCATCGTCCATATATTTTGCACCAATACCAATAGCTCTATCCTTCCCACACAAGATCTCATTGTCCTCCAATTGTAGCAAGACTGACAATTGCTTTCGTCAAAATGGCTTTCAAAAGAGAAAATGAAAGCCATTGTGTTATGTCAACATAAAGGTATTAGAGATTTTCTGTAAAATGTGTGATGGGTAGTAATCAACAACCATGTAGCGTTTACCAAATGCCAACCCTTACCAAGCTCATCTCGCCGTCGCATATACTTCCTTAACCTATACAAACTCATATAGACATTTTCATATAATACTTCAACCGAATAGAAATTTTCCTTTAACAAGCAAAACAAATTGATTAGCAGGAGTTTCAACAAGACCAAACATACCGCATCAAACATGTCACAATGAAGCTTGGTGATGGAGTCTCCATGGTCAAGCTCCTAAGCAACTCCATATGCAATATAAGTCTTGGGACCCATATCTAACTTTTTGGGCAACTAGAGAGCAATGTTTAAAATACCCTTGTGTGGATGTGTATATTCCTTAAATGGCTAGCAACAGATAAACTCATCACCATGACATGGCAAGTGTTCAAATAAAGTAGATGGAGGCCAATCTTTTAGCTTCAGTATCAAGGGCCATGAACGACAAGCAAACTGACCTTCTGTATACCCAGTAAAAAACTAGCGGATGTCGATATTAGTCTGCGATTCATTATAATAATTAGCATCACAATGCAAAATTATCAAGGACTACTTGCATATCATTTTATTATGTTTGAGTAGACATGTGGAAAGTAAAAACACTTTAAACAAGAAGGGAAAAGTAAAAGGAAAAACAATGACAATAACTCCAAAAAAGAAAATATGTCTTGACAATCACTAGCGTGAATAAAGAACCACCAGAAAGTGGTGGTCCTCCAATTTTTTATAGGGCTTTTTATTATATATTAATTTGAGACTAAAAGGCAAGGGATAAGAAGGTAGTCATCTCCCCTTGAAATCAATTGGAAGGAGTACATGTAGCTGCTAATTCTCAAGTGAGGAGTATTTAAAGCACTTATTTTTTGTAAATGCCCTAGAACACTAATGAACAAGTTGCAAGAGAGCATCTCCATTTTTCCCATACTTGGATTGACTAAGATAACCATACTAAAACTCTATTCCTATTTCTTCCAAATTGAAAAACTATTATTAGTGGTCATTAAAGGTTGGGAATTGAATTACTGTGTTCAGAACTAAAAGGAACCTTCTTGAGAATAAAATAAATTGAAAATTCCTAGAAAGAAAACCTTTTTTTTTCAAGAATTCTCAAACATTCTCACTAAAAACTGATAAAGCACAATAGATCAAACACAAACTTCTGATGGGAATATGTACGAAATTCCCAGACCCTTAAGATGCAAAATACAGAAAAAATATACACCAAAAAAAAAAAAAATCACACAAAAGACAGTATTTACGTGGTTCGGCAATTTGCCTACGTCCACAGAGTTGTAAGGATTTCACTATTCTCAGGAAAAAATGCAAAGTGGGGCAGTACTATTTTTCTCTCTAAAAAACGGCATCAAAACCCTATTCTCTAAAATAACAGTTTTTATATTTTGCACACAGGATTCATAATGGGCTACAAAAAGGGGGCCAAATTTTTTTTATCATCTTAATTCTCATCTCTTTCTATTGTTTAAATGTTTTCTGTATTCTTTTTGATCTTCATGCAATTAAAAAATCAATGATTAAAGAATGCTAATGAGATTTCAAACAATTAATTCTTTAGAAAAGGAAGAAGAAGACCTAAACAAGAAATGCTCAAACAATTTTGTATAGGTTAAAATTACCCCTAAAAAAAACTAAGGCGAAAAGCCATTTTTAGTCCTTACATTTTCAGACGATTCCCATTTTAGTCTCTATATTTTATTTTTATCGCTTTTAGTCTCTATCCTGAAAAACGCTTTCCGTTTTGATCCCTGCCGTTACATCAGAAACGGAAAAAGCTAACGTGGCAAACGGTAGAAATAAATAATAGTAAATTAATGTCCATGTGGCCTAGATTAATAATAAAAAAATATTTTTTGGTATTAAAAAATGCCATGTCAGCATTTAA
Source organism: Quercus variabilis (assembly GCA_030445155.1). Taxonomy (NCBI): domain Eukaryota; kingdom Viridiplantae; phylum Streptophyta; class Magnoliopsida; order Fagales; family Fagaceae; genus Quercus; species Quercus variabilis. The sequence continues at coordinate 8,808,503 of CP129454.1, forward strand.
ATTAAAATATTTTTTTAATTTCTGGGTTTGTGTTCTTGGATCTGAGTTTGTGTACTTGTTGTTCTTGTTCAAGACACACTTAGATCTCAATTCATGTAATTTTTAGTTTTTAATTTAGTTTTTAATTTTTTTTATTTAGTTAAAATTAATAAATTAATTTTTTTTTTAATTTAGATACTGACGTGACATTTTTTAATGCCAAAAAATATATTTTATTATTAATTTAGGCAACGTGAACATTAATTTACTATTATTTATTCCTACCGTTTGCCACGTTAGCTTTCTCCGTTTCTAATGTAACGGTAAGGACCAAAACGGGAAGCGTTTTTAAGGATAGGGACTAAAAGCGGTAAAAATAAAATGTAGGAACTAAAATGGGAATTACCTGAAAATGGAGGGAGTAAAAGTGACTTTTTGCCAAAAACTAATTATGCATCAAACAATTTTGTAGCCCCCAATTTACGCTGGTTTGTTTAGTAGAGGGACCCGTTAGAGCATGATTTTCAATATCTTCCACAATTCACGCACGCGTTAGAGAGACCCACAAGGCCATAATTTTCCAAGTCAATTAAAAAATCAATGATTAAAGAATGCAATTAAAAAACCAATGATTAAAGAATGCTAATGAGATTTCAAACAATTAATTCTTTAGAAAAGGAAGAAGAAGACCTAAACAAGAAATGCTCTCTCCAAAAGGAAAAAGTCATCATGCAAAAAACAATACTAAGGATATTTGACTGGTAAAAATCTTGAACAAATAATTATATCCTTACATTCATGGACCATTAACCATGATAAGAAATCTTTAATAGCATAAGAGCACCTTCGTGGATACTCATATCGTTCAAGGACTCTTTGTGGAGTCAAAAATCTTATCCATGGACCATGATATTATAATTCATAATCTGGTACTGGTCTAGATATTATGAGGGAATAAATCTTGTAATTCATATGTTAATGCGTATCTTTTTCTTCTTCTTCTTCTTCTTCTTGGTCAATTTTTAGATACATATTAAAAAAAATGTATCTTATATAAGTAAAATTTCATATGGACTGCCATTCTTTTCTCTTAAATATTCGTTCAGAGGATATGGGACAAGCATATTCCCCATTGCTTATTTGATCTTGCAACTTTCAAGCACATTGCATTGACTATTCGATATTGCGTTTACTCACAAGTCAAGACAATGGGAAAATGATAGAAACAACTAATGTTGAAATGGATTGCAACAAAAAGAATAGACCAAGATTGTTTTAAGAAATTTTAAGAAGTTATAAGATAAAAAGCATTGTTGCAAGGGACTCAAGCACCCAACATTAATTCATTAAATAACAAAACAAAAAAAAAATATTTATGAGACTATTTAACCAGATCTCCCTCACAATATACATAAATCTCACATGTGTAGGTTCCGTATACTATGAGAGGATGATTTCATGAAATCGTTTCATGAGATACCCTCTCCCACCATAGCAGGAAAATAGGTTAGATGATTAAATGAAAATGCAAAACCAAATTATTTTCTTAAGCTTATGTGTTGATAAGGTTTGCAAAAATATGGCTCCATATACCCAACATTGTTTTAAGAATCATATATAAATATATAGTCGACACTCTCCATCTTTTCTATCCTTTTTTTTTTTTTTAATATATTCCTTTTGTTTTGTCTCCTTATAGCATGTGAGGCTTTGTAAGTACATTAAAATAATTAACATAATATTTTTCTAAATAAACCTCTAACGTCAAAGTTTCAAGAATTTTAAAATATAATTCCCAGTTTAAATTACATTACCAAAATTGCAAAAAAGATTAAAATGATTTATTGTAATCATCGTGATGAAAAATAGTGATCCATGGGACCGTGAAGGCGTGAAGCATATCCATCTAGCAAGGAGAAATAATGTTAGATGATCAAATCTAAATGAAAACCCAATGGATTTATTTAAGCTTATGTGTTTGAAAAAGGTTCACCAACACCCTCCGTTTCACGGTGAATATTTTATGGAGAATGATACGTAAAATTACATGAACCATCAAATGGAGGGATTTATTTATTTATTTATTAAATTTTTTTTTTTTTTTTTTTTTTTGTGTGTGTGTTCTGTGCATCATTACATGCATGATAAATAATAAAGTACGGAGCAGACAGATGAATCAAATGTGTCCAATAGTGTACTTGCTATTATCAAACATTTTTACGAGAAAAAATCGTTCAAACATTTTTACATGAAAAGGCAAAGTCCTGATTTTTCATTTTGTGGGGCCAAACCGCCATAGCCAATCCTTGGATTAGAATTTAAAGCGAAATAGAGAAATTCCTAGTAGTAACAATTCCGAGTGCCTATAGCCTTTCGTTAGTTTTTGAATGAAATTCCTAAGAGACAAAGTAGTAAGTAGTAACAACTATTAAAAAAACTTGAAGCCCGCAGTATATAATTTGGTTCCTCTCATTGTCTCTCCATAGCCTTAACTCAACCAACCCCTCTTCATTTGTATACTTTCTTCCCTCTCATTCCACTTTTGTCGCATAGCTGTAATGCCTCTAAATCCATGGAACACCCTCTTCTCCTTCGTAACAATCATCCTTCCCCTCCTGAATCCTTTTGTAGCTTTCGCTGTTAATCCACAAGGCGAAGCTCTTCTTTCATGGAAGCAAAGCCTGAATGGACCCACTGAGGCCTTGTCTAATTGGAACCCAACAGATGAAACTCCATGTGGGTGGCTTGCAATCACTTGTAACATCAACAAGGAGGTCGTGGAATTGGAATTAAGGGACTTGAGTTTATATGGTCCAGTTCCAACTAATCTCTCTTCCTTGGTTTCATTAACCAAGGTTGTACTTTCTAGTACAAACCTCACGGGTTCAGTCCCAAGAGAGATTGCTGTACTACATGAACTGAATTACTTGGACTTGAGTCACAATGCGTTAACCGGTGAAATCCCATCTGAGATCTGCAACTTGCTTAAGCTCCAAGAAATCCACCTCAACTCGAACCAGCTAGAGGGCTCGATTCTAGTTCAAATCGGCAACCTCACAAGCTTGAAATGGCTGACTCTTTATGACAACCAGCTCAATGGTGAGATACCTAGTTCAATAGGCAAATTGAAGAATCTCCAGTTGATAAGAGCTGGTGGGAACAAGAATCTCGGAGGCCTTATACCTCGAGAAATCGGGAATTGTACTGAGTTGACCACGTTAGGCCTAGCCTACACAAGCGTCTCGGGTTTCCTTCCTCCGAGTCTTGGTCTCCTCAAGAAGCTTGAAACCATGAACATGTACTCATCTCTCCTCTCCGGCCAAATTCCACCTGAACTTGTCAACTGTAGCGCCCTCCAAAACATTTATCTCTATCAAAACTCGCTCACCGGTTCAATACCGAAAAGTCTTGGAAGCCTAAAAAATCTCCGAAATCTTTTTCTCTGGGAGAACACCTTGGTGGGTACTATTCCATCAGAGCTTGGGAATTGCAAGACCTTAACAATTCTCGATTTTTCGAAGAACTCATTAACTGGAAACATTCCAGAAAGTTTCGGAAACTTATCGGCTTTGCAAACACTCAGTCTCTTAATGAATCAAATATCAGATGAAATTCCAGCACAATTAGAGAACTGTAAGGAGATCACTCAGATCGACTTAAGCTACAACAGTATCGTTGGTACGATACCATCCGAAATCGGAAACCTCACGAAACTTCAACGACTTTTCTTGCATAAAAACGAGTTAGTGGGACCCATTCCATCCTCATTTTCCAAATGTCAGAATCTCGAAATTCTTGTTTTGAATTCTAACGGTTTGACTGGGAATATTCCCCCAGGAATCTTTCAGTTCAAGAAATTGAAAATAGTCCAACTTTTCTCCAACAATTTATCGGGTGAAATACTGGAAAATATTGGAAATTGTTCGTCTCTAATTTGGTTCCAAGTTGGAGATAACAAGCTTACAGGGCCAATACCGAGAGAGATTGGGAACTTGGAAAATCTAGATATCTTGGGTCTCAGTTTGAATCGAATTTCGGGAAATGTACCTGCCGAGATCTTTGGCTGCCGAAACTTGGAGTATCTCAATTTGCATTCTAATTTGATCACCGGAAACCTTCCTGGTAAGTTAAGCCGCCTTGTTTTGTTGCAGTTTGTTGATTTTTCCAATAATTTTATTGAAGGTACTTGGCCACTTCATGTACTTCCACGGCACATTGTTTTCTTTTCAATCTCAAGAAACAATTTAAGTGGAGAGATCCCTTCCTCGATTTGCAATCTCAATTTTGTTAACTACCTTGATTTCTCTCATAATTATTTTAGCATGATTCCTCCATGTTTGGGAAATATGAGTGATCTCATAAATTTGGAACTGCAAAATAACAATCTTCATGGCACCATCCCAAAATTTGTAAAGTGCAGTAAATTGAGAAGTCTTAAACTGGCTAACAATCAATTAGAAGGGTCATTGCCATGTTCATTGGTCAATTGCAAGAAATTAGAACTTTTAGATGTTGCTAACAACAGGCTTAACGACACATTCCCTCATTGGTTGGTAAATCTTCCAGAGTTGCGGGTTCTCTTATTGCGATCAAACAACTTTCATGGTTCCATAGGCAATCACAAAACTAAATTATCATTCCCTAATTTGAGAATTATAGACCTCTCTCACAATATGTTCCATGGTCATTTGCCATCAAACCTTTTCAAGTATTTATCAGCCATGATGAATGGGAACATGGATAATGATGGATTGCATTATATGGGTGATAATTATTATTATTATTTCGGAAGAGATATGGGTAATTATAATTATTCTCATAACGATTCTGTTACCATTGATGTTACAATTGATATTAAAGGGAATTATATTGACATGGTGAAAATACTAACTCTATTGAAAACTATTGATTTTTCCAACAATAGTTTCAAAGGAGAAATTCCAGAGGTAATTGGAAAGCTTGGATCACTAAAAGGGCTAAATTTTTCACACAATAATCTTATGGGTCATATACCTATATTTTTTGGAAATTTAACTAATCTTGAATGGTTAGATCTCTCCTCAAACAAGCTCACAGGCAACATCCCTATACAATTGACAAATCTTACATCGTTGGCAATTTTAAATCTCTCAAAAAACCATCTTGTGGGATTGATACCTCAAGGTAAACAATTCAATACGTTTACAAATGCTTCTTACAGTGGAAACTTGGGTTTATGTGGATTTCCATTAACAAAAACGTGTGGCAATGATGAGGGACAACAACCACCACCATCACCAACCATCCAAGAAGATGATTTTGGGTTTGCAAATGGATTTCATTGGCAAGTTGTATTGTTGGGATACGGATGTGGTTTCATGTTCGGATTAGGTATGGGATATCTTGTGTTCTCAAGTGAAAAATTAAAATATCTCTTGACTATTATTTATGGAGAACAACGCAACAAGGTGCGAAGATCCAAGAAGAATGCTCATGGAAGAATTAATTGAAGCAGAATTTTGTAGATACAAATAATGATTTCAGGTATTTATTTATGCACTATTATGTTAGAAAATACATTTTTTTTTTATTGAGTCGTATTAGAAAATACTTTATTTCATAATTTTGGTTCTTAAAGAAATGTCCTTTTAAATTGTGAAGATGATTTTTTTATTTTTAATTTATTTTCTACTAGTCAAAAATACATGTTTTTGTGTCAATGTTGAGGCTATTACCATATTTTATTTTGTTTGTTATTATTATTATTTTAAGGGGCAACTCCTCTACCTTGCTAGTTGAAGTGCCAAATAATCAAGGACATATTCTAAAACTAAACTTTAAAAAAAAAAAATATTATTATTACATCCTTGTGATTATTACCTACATTTTGCAGAACAAAGAAGATGTTGTTGGTTGGATCGCTTGAAGAGTGGAGTTAATTTTACTAGTACAAAGTAAGATGTTTTAATTATGCACGTTTTAATTCAATTATGTTTCTACTAGAGGTTTTTTTTCCCCCCCACCAAATGTGTTGAAATAAAACTTTATTTTGATATAACCAAGTTGTTATGCATTTTGTTTCTGCTTTTATTTTTTCTCTTTGTCTAGTTGGTAGATTATTTGTTGTTATTTTGAATTATTTGTTTGACCCTCATGGGTTACTCTGGTGACGAGCTCATTGATCTAGGGTATGCAATAAATTTGGAGGTCCTACTCTTAATCTATCACATTATCTATTCATGGGGTTTTTGGGGTATTTCATAAAAAAAATAGTGGAATAATCTGGTCAAATATTAAGACAACACTTCTTTATATCAAACAAACAAACAAACAAATATTTCTAGCTGGACTATTGTAGCGTCATTTAGTTTTGTAATTTAATTCCTACTTAAAATGATCATCAACAAAAGAATTAAAAAGAATAATAATTTTATTTGCACTAGCAAATTTCGCTAGAAATATTCAATGCAGACGAGTGGAACTTAATTTAAGTCCATATGATAGTTGTTGAGTTTTCTTTTCTTTGTATACCACCTAATTCTTCAAACAGAATAGTTTGTTATGATTAAATACATTTTTATATATTTAAAAGTATATATATCTTTGGGACCTAGTGTAAAGCACATTTTCCAGGGGAGAAACAATATAGAAAACGCACCTAGTGCTTTAAGGAATAAGGACACTTATATGGTTAAAACACACTTTGTTTAATCTGTCATTCGTAGGGAAATTAGAGCAATTGTATTATTAAGGTCTATCAAATGTGTACAAGTTGCTTATTTCTTGACTGAGGTAAATTATTATGTGGATTTTCAAGGGCAACTCATACAACCTAGCAAGATTCAATTTGGCCTTTTTTTTCCCTACTTTTTTTAAGGGGTGTTCTCTATTGATATTAATCTATGAAAGGATTACAAAGTAAGCAACACACTTCAACAAAACACAAATAAATAATTTACCCCAAGATATGATGAAACTGCAAAGACCAGTAGTCTCACATATTTCTTTAAGAAATCCACCAAAACTTTTAAATATATTTTTCTTTTTAATTCAACATCTATTTTTTTTCTTTGGGTACTAATTCACGATCAAACTGTCTAAAGACAAACACTTTGCAACAATTTGTACACATGTCAAGTTGTAATTAGATTAATTTGAGTGCTTTAAATGATGGACCCATAATTGATACTAAACAAGCTATGGTAAAGTGTGTGCCAAAATACATCCTTTAAAAAAACTCGGATTATCTGACACGACGTCGCCCAAGCATTTGTCAACCAATGGCTTACAAAAAAATTAGGGGGATTAGTACATAACAAAAGCCTCCCTGCTATTAATTATTGTTTTAGTTAGAATATTAGCATATATATATATATATATATATATAATAGTTTCTTTCCCCCATGAGCATGTTGGGGATGGACTTCTTAGAAATGTTGGATTAGTAGAAGCTTGTAGTAAAAAGTCTTGAGTGTTGCAAGGATGACAATTAAAACGCCAATTAGCTCCTCTTCCTAGCTTTTCTGCAAAAACTAATTTGAAGTATACATGTGAATGACCAAATGATTTGCCATAAAATAGGTTAGACAATTTGGAAGAAAATTGTTTGGTTTCATCTATAGCCTATACAATGAGAAGCAATTCTCTCAGTTTTCTTTCTATATGTGGGAAACTAGAATGCATTCCATATTCTTAAGCAAAAATTAATTGATTTTGTGAAGGACGACAAACTTTTCCTCCAATTTGAAGGAATTTCTTTCAAAACAACTACATGAAATTCACAAATCCATATCACATTATCTCATTTTTAATGATACGGCTATTAAATTGGTCATATTAACTATTAGTTAGTGATTGAAAGTCATGAATCATGTGATTAATAAGATAGTTTTGTAAATTAATAAATAACAATTTAGAGGAAATTCAAACTCTAGGGTGGTTCTACACTCTTACTACTACATACTATTCTATAACTTTTTGCCACAATTCTATCGCAGCAAACTGTGAATAATTATATATTATCTACACATGGATTCATTATTATTATTTTTTTCATCATTTACAATCTACTGTATTACAATTGTGACAAAAAAAAAAAAAAAAGTTGTGTAAATGCTGGATTTTTTCATCAAACCTGTTCTAAGAAACTCTTGGACCTGCAGCAAAAGCTGCAAAACCAAGCTGAGTGGCCTAAGTTGGGCAATGAGCTGCCTGGGCAAGACTTAAAAGAACGACAAGCATTGTGAGCAGATTTTGAGATGAGTCCAACTGAGCTAAGCATTTGCTTAGCTTTGATGCTTCTGACCTGTACTTTTATAGGCTTTCTGCCTCTAGTACTATGCCTGTTTCGGCAAGCTAGTTTCTTAATTCCATTTCCTTTTAACCAGAAATAAGAGATGAGCCCAATCGGTTCAATGATTTGGTGAGCGCGTTACTCAGAACAAGCATTAAAGGGGTGGGCAGTGGGCCTATTGGGTTGCTCGTTGAAGATACTTGTGTGGATCCACACTTCTTGTTTTTCACCCTTTTCTTATTGGGTTAGATCACGTTAATCGACACTTCTTACGCCGCACGGGTTTTGACGAAATCGGATTCTACTGGTAAAAGAACATTTAAAAAAAAAAAATAAATAAAATAAAATAAAATAAACTAGCCTTGTCACACACTCTTCACGTGTGTGATGAGATTTTTTTTTAGTAAAAAAAATAACTGTGTTTTTATTTTATATATATAATTTTTATTTTGAGAATTTAGTTTATAAGTGGATAAAACAATTTAAAAATTAACAAAATAGTAGTCTTATTTTTTAAGTAATGTTTTAGTAAGAGTTAGAGTTACATTTTTTCCAAATTATCCTTTAGTTTTGTCTTTACTTAAACATGAGAATATAGGAGTATTTTTGAATTAAAAAATGAGAAATTCAAACAGAAAAAGTCTCTTAAATAGTAGTATAGATAAATAATCTCTTATTTAACTTAACGGGTAAAATTTCTAATACGTCTATAAGTGTGAAATACTATTTTACGTATTAAAGAAAAATCTAAGATCCCAATTTATCTCTATAGAAAACACAGGATGAACGCACCATAACCCCATTTAACCAACCAATCTCTAGTTGTTAGCCTAATTTCATTCCAAGCTGAGGATCTGATAAATCTCCCAAATTTTGAGAGCAACAATTGTACAAAATTTGCTTTGTCAAGTTGTGATAACCAACCTAAAAATTCACCACTACCTCAGATCTAGTTGGAGGTCAGAAATAGTAACCTTGTTTTAGAATACTAGAAAATTTGGCATTTACATTACTTTCAGCTTCAAGAACTATCTAGTGACCAAATCTACGCAATAATGTACCTTCAGGGTGCCAATTATCATGCCCAACAAATGTCTTACCACTATTACAAATGGAATGTTTGATCCAAGATGAGCTATTTCCCTAATAAGCTTCGAAATTTGACTCCAACCCCATGAGCAATTTTGAGGAATTTTAGCACTCCAAGAGCTTCAATTGAATCGCTATTATCCCTTTCTATTTTATAAGGATGGTTTTGAGATTATATGACTGAATATTCAATTGGCTAGTATTTATATCATTGTAGATCCGAGTAAGAGTGTTCATTCATCAAACCAACCTAACACTTCATGTTGGTTTTTTCATGGGTTGATGGGTTTTATTTTAGGTTGGATATATATTTTTTCTTTTTTTCCTTTTTTTTTTTGGGGTGGGGGGGAACTTAGGTTGACAAACTTTTCAATATGATCATCCCGAACTAACCCACATTACGTATAGTATATGTATTATATTTGTTAGTTAGATTTATGTTGGATTTTAAGACTTTCATAATATTGTTAGCTTTATTTATTTTAATTAGTTTTAAAAGAGATTGAATATTATGCCCAATTGTGTAAATTAAAATAAATAAATGGGTTTAAATAGCAGTTGAATAGAAGCTTTTTCCTTAAGCGACAAAATGGCTCCTACATGACGACGTAACAGGTTTTTAGAACTATTATGGGTTGGGCTGGATTGGAGATTTCCCAATCTAAAGGTTGTGCTATGATCTGCACTCTTCATAATCTAGGCTGAATCGGAGATTATTACAAAAACAAGAGAGAATGCTCAATTTCATTATCTTACAACAAAGTGAAAGAGTTGGGGGGGGGGGGGGGGGGGGGGGGGGTGGGGGGGGTGTAACTTAAATCCAAGATTCTTAACTTAACGTAGCTGAAAGACAAGACTCGTTGCTCAATTAGTGTTTAAATTATAACAAAAATCAGGGTTAGCTTAAAATACAAGTTACAAGCCTAAAACAGAAATGAACAATACACGTGCTAAAAAAATCATTACAAAGCTACTTTAATGGTTAGCAAGCAGCAAAAAGTGTTTTCAGTTCAAAATTTTTATTTATAAGCATCTCGGTTAATGTTGTGAAGTAAATGATTAAAACGTTAGTCACCTCTCATTCATGGCTAACATCACATTGTTAATTATAGGAGTTTGCATCTCTCTTCAAATGTTCTTGAGAAGTTTCTCAAAGAGCCTACTCTCAAGGTGACATTATTGCCCCCTTTATGTGAGCAAATGATTTTGAATCTTGCACGTTTAGTCTTAAAGAAGGAAAGCAAGAATTAACAATATTATATGTGTCTTAGTGTTTAGCCACATTAAAATTTGTAAATCACATACTCTGGAGCCGAAAGAAGAAAAGCTAGTTAGGCCATTACCCTTGAAAGAAGGGAAGAGTACCACCCACAAAGGAAAAGCACAAATAGAAAACACAAAAGAGATGGCCAACCAAGAAGGAAAGAATAGCTTTCACAAAGTGATTATATGTGTGAGATTAAATATTATATGAAATACACTAAACAAATAGATGATGTACTTCAATTGTATAATTGGCTAATGTAATAGTTGTGACTTGTGAGGTTACCCACACGTGTTGTGGAGCCAAATGGGCCATGCAATGCCTGGAAATATAATTCACAGTCAAAATGATCTAATATTTGACTAGCCGTTGATTAGAGAACCTTTTTTTTTCATTGGGATTGTCTCTCATACTTGCTCAATTATTGCTCAAAAACAATCAAAGCAAGTGAGCAATCTAACACTCCCCCTTTGCCCATTTAAAAAACTTGTCAATCATATGTGATTGTCTAATAAAACAGAGATAAAATGTGTATGATGTAGAAAGAGAGAGATTTGCATCAGCAACTATATGGAGTTGATTGATGCAGCTTAAAACCCGGATAGGCCATTAAAAATACCAGAGCACTAGAAAGTCGAAGTTTGCAGCTGCCACCCAAACTTCCACCTTAATAGTAAAATCATTTTTGGCCATATATTTCTCTTTAAAACTTTTCTATCTTTAATCCCAGGCCAACCCATAAAAAATATTCAACTTATTAGCACCTCAGATTCTTACTTCCCTTGTAACACTTTTTCTCAGCAAATGATCTCATTAGAAGTTTATTTAAAACGAATTTCAGTCTGTTCAATTAGTCAAGTCTGTTCAATTAAGAGCCGGTGCGAACAAGAATCTCGGAGGCCTTATTCCCCAAGAAATCTGGAATTGTACCGAGTTGACCATGTTAGGCCTAGCCGAAACAAGCGTCTCGGGTTTCCTTCCTCCAAGTCTCAGTCTCCTCAAGAAGCTTGAAACCATATACATGTGGGAAACTCTTGTCTCCGGCCAAATCCCACCTGAAATTGGCGACTGTACTGCCCTCCAAGAAATCCGCCTCTATCAAAACTCGCTCACCGGTTCAATACCGAAAAGTCTTGGAAACCTCAAAGACCTCCAAAAGCTTAGTCTCTGGGAAAACAGCTTGGTGGGTACTAGTCCATCAGAGCTTGGGAATTGCAAGAAGTTAACACTTCTCGATGTTTCGTGGAACTCGTTAACCGGAAACATTCCGCAAAGTTTCGGAAACTTATCAGCTTTGCAAGATCTCAGACTCCAAATGAATCAAATATCGGACGAAATTCCAGCACAATTAGAAAACTGTAAGGAGCTCCCCTGCATCAACTTAGGCAACAACAGTATCGCCGGTACGATACCTTCCGAAATCGGAAACCTTACGAAACTTCAGCTACTTTTGTTGTATGAAACCGAGTTAGTGGGACCCATTCCATCCTCAATTTCCAAATGTCAGAATCCCGAAATTCTTTATTTGGCTTCTAACGGTTTGACTGGGAATATTCAGTTCAAGAAACTAAAAATTATCGATCTTTCCTCCAACAATTTATCGGGTGAAATACCGGAAAATATTGGAAACTGTTCGTCTCTAATTTGGTTCGAAGTTGGAGATAACAAGCTTACGGGGCCAATACAGAGAGAGATTGGGAACTTGGAAAATCTAGATATCTTGGTCTCGGTTTGAATCGAATTTCGGGAAATGTACCTGCCGAGATCTTTGGCTGCCGAAACTTGGAGAATCTCAATTTGCATTCTAATTTGATCACCGGAAACTTTCCTGGTAAGTTAAGCCGCCTTGTTTTGTTGCAATTTGTTGATTTTTCCAATAATTTTATTGAAGGTACTTGGCCACTTCATGTACTTCCATGGCACATTGTTTTCTTTTCAATCTTAAGGAACAATTTAAGTGGAGAGATCCCTTTCTCGATTTGCAATCTCAATTTTGTTAACTACCTTGATTTCTCTCATAATCATTTTAGTATGATTCCTCCATGTTTGGAAAATATGACTAATCTCATAAATTTGGAACTGCGAAATAACAATTTTCATGGCACCGTCTCACAATTTGTAAAGTGCAGCAATTTGAAAAGTCTTAAACTAGTCGACTATCAATTAGAAGGGCCATTGCCACGTTCATTGGTCAATTGCAAGAAACTAGAAATTCTAGACGTTGCTAACAACAGGCTTAACGACACATTCCCTCATTGGTTAGTAAATCTTCCAGAGTTGCGGGTTCTCGTATTGCGATCAAACAACTTTCATGGTTCCGTAGGCAATCACAAGACTAAATTCTCATTCCATAATTTGAGAATTATAGACCTCTCTCACAATATGTTCCATGGTCATTTGCCATCAAACCTTTTCAAGTATTTATCAGCCATGATGAATGGGAACACGGATAACGATGGATTGAAATATATGAGTGATGATTATTATTCTGTTTTCAGAAGACATATGGATGATGTTAATTATTCTCATAATAATTCTGCTACAATTGATGTTACAATTGATATTAAAGGGAATTACATTGACGTGGTGAAAAGACTAACTCTATTGAAAACTATTGATTTTTCTAACAATAGTTTCAAAGGAGAAATTCCAAAGGTAATTGAAAGCTTGGATCACTTAAAGGGCTAAATTTTTCACACAATAATCTTATGGGTCATATACCTATATCATTTGGAAATTTAACTAATCTTGAATGGTTGGATCTCTCCTCAAACAAGCTCACAGGTAACATTCCTATACAATTGACAGATCTTACATCGTTGGCAATTTTAAATCTCTCAAAAAACCATCTTGTGGGATTGATACCTCAAGCTAAACAGTTCAATACATTTACAAATGCTTCTTACAGTGGAAACTTGGGTTTATGTGGATTTCCATTAACAAAAACTTGTGGCAATGATGAGGGACAACAACCACCACCATCACCAACCATCCAAGAAGACGATTTTGGATTTGCAAATGGATTTCATTGGAAAGTTGTATTGTTGGGATACGGATGTGGTTTCATGTTTGGATTAGGTATGGGCTATCTTGTGTTCTCAAGTGAAAAACCAAAATGTCTCTTGAAAATTGTTTATGGAGAACAATGCAACAAGGTGCGAAGATCCAAGAAGAATGCTCATGGAAGAATTAATTGAAGCTGAATTTTGCAGATACAAATAATGATTTTAGGTATTTATTTATGTACTATTATATTAGAAAACACATTTTTTTTTTATTGAGTCGTATTAGAAAATATTTTATTTAATAATTTTGGTTCTTAAAAAAAATGTCCTTTTCAATTGTAAAGATGATTTTTCATTTTTAATTTATTTTCTACCAATCAAAAATACCTATTTTTGTGTCAATGTTGAGGCTATCACCATATTTTATTTTATTTGTTATTATTATTATTTTAGGGGGCAACTCCTCTACCTAGCTAGTTGAAGTGCCAAATAACTGGGGAAATATTCTAAAACTACACATAAAAAAAAAATTATTATTACATCCTTGTAATTATTATCTACATTTTGCAGAACAAAGAAGATTTTGTTGGTTGGATCGCTTGAAGAGTGATGTTCATTTTACTAGTGCAAAGTAAGATGTTTTAATTATGCACGTTTTAATTCAATTATGTTTCTCCTAGAGTTTTTTTTCCCCACCATATGTGTTGAAATTAAACTTTATTTTGATATAACTAAGCTGTGATGCATTTTGCTTTTGTTTTTTCTTTTTGTCTAGTGATAGATTATTTTTTGTTGTTTTTTTTTTTTAACTCTTTGTTTGACCCTCATGGGTTACTCAGGTGATGAACTCGTTGGTCTAGGGTATGAAATAAATTTGGAGGTCCCACTCTTAATTTATCACATTATCTATTCATGGGGTTTTTGGGGTATTTCATAAAAAGAGAGTGGAATAATCTAGCCAAATATTAAGACAACACTTCCTTATATCAAACAAACAAACAAATATTTCTAGCTAGACTGTTGTAGCATCATTTGGTTTTGTACTTTAATTCTTAAAATGATCATCTACTAAAGAATTAAAAAGAATAATAATTTTATTTGTATTAGCAAATTTTGCTAGAAATATTCAATGCAAACAAGAGTGGAATTTAAATTTTAGTCCTAATGACAGTTGTTGAGTTTTCTCTTTTTTGTATACCACCTAATTCTTCAAACAGAACAGTTTGTTATGATTAAATACATTTTCATATATTTAAAAGTGTGTATCTCTCTCTCTCTCTCTCTCTCTCTCTCTCTCTCTCTCTCTCTCTCTCCTTGGGACCTAGTGTAAAGCACATTTTCCAGGGGAGAAACAATTCATAAAACGCACCTACTACTTTGAGGAATAAGGATTGACACTGATAAGGGTCCGTTTGGATATCGCTTATTTTGTTAAAAACTGAAAACATTGTAGCAAAATAATTTTTAAATATATGAATAGTACCGTGGGACCCATTTTTAATGAAAGTTTTGTTGAAAAATGAGATTTGTGGATCCCGTAAACAATGAACGAGACCCAATGGTTACTCAGAAACGCGCTTCTCCAAAAAAAAAAATATGCAGATGCAAGGACGTGGACGCAATCCAAACATGTACTAAAACACACATTGTTTAATCTATCATTCGTAGGGAAATTAGAGCAGTTGTATTATTAAGGTCTGTCAAATGTGTACATGGGCAACTCATACCACCTAAAAATATTCAATTAGGCCTTTTTTTCCCTACTTTTTTTAAGGAGTGTTCTCTATTGATATTAAACTACGAAAGGATTACAAAGTAAGCAAAATACTTTAACAAAACACAAATAAATAATTTACCCCAAGATATGATGAAACTGCAAAGACTAGTAGTCTCACATATTTCTTTAAGAAATCCACCAAAACTTTTAAATATCTTTTTCTTTTTAATTCAACATCTATTTTTTTTCTTTGGGTATTAATTCACGATCAAACTGTCTAAAGACAAACACTCTGCCACAATTTGTACACATGCCAAGTTAATATCTATATCCATATATATCTAAAAGCTGAAACGTAGCATTTATTGTTGCTACGCTCTAGTTGAGCCACATCAGTGTCCACGTCATTATTATTTTTCTTTCTAATTTTCCTTCTTTTTTTTTTAACATTTACTCACTTTTTAAATATTTACCCTTTCTCCAAACTTTCTCTATGCCTTACCTTTTCATCTCCCTACTACCCTCTACCTTAATATCACTCTTCATCTTTCCCTTCATCTTCCTTTTTTTTTTTTTTTTTTGTCCTTTCTTATTCACACCTTCTTACTATAAATTTTTCATTCTCTCTTCCATTCTTTACATACTTTTCCCTCACAAAAAAGGTTCTCTCTCTCTCTCTCTCTCTCTCTCTCTCTCTCTCTCTCTCTCTCTCTCTCTCTCTCTCTCACAATTTTTGGTGGATTTTTTATTTTTCTTGCATCTTTGCTTTAGGTTGATAAATTTTTATGTTCTTTAGAACTTTATATTGAGTTGATGTGATTTAGTTTTGTGATTTAAGTTTTTTTCTCTCTTTAATTGTTAATTTTATTACATGTGTTTTTCTTTAAATTCTTAGTTTGGGTTGCTTTGAATTCACCTATTTAGTTGTTCTATATATGTTTTTTTGTACAACATGACATTTGTTTTATGAAATTCCTTTTAGACTTGATATGTTATCTTTTCATTTGATTTTTTTTCTCTCTTCATGTGCAATAATTGACTTCTAACAAAAACTATTCTATTTATATATTTAGAAATCTATTTGTTCTTAATTCCAACAATTTAAATTTTGTATGGGCCATAAGGAACAAAGGGATCTATAATGCATTCATGTTCTCCTCATATCATGATAAATCTGAGTAATTGAATAGTATTGTTGTTTAATTTACCACTACTACATATTTTTTCCTAAAAGCTACATACCATCGATTATAACACCAAATGGATATTTCAAAGTTCATTTGCATGATTACTTTGCTGTGTCGTGAATTGAAACATTGTTGGGTAATTATGTACGTTAAATTGTATGTGTAGCCTCTTGACTTGCAAAGAGTAAGTACTAATTTATGCTAAGTTTTTGTTATTGGTATTCTTTAGAGCTATAATGGTTGATACGTCTAATGAGGCTCCATTAATTTATGCAAGGTCTCACCCAAATAACAAGCAATAAAACAAGACAATTCATGTTCAGCTTTTTAGATTTTTTTTTTTTTTTTTAAATGCTTAGCATTTTGGTAACCACCAATTCGTTTTGTTAACTCAACATCATAAAGTAACTTTAATTTAGTTATATGGATAGGGTTCACATTTCATGTTGCAAAATATATATATATATATATATATATATTCAAGCTAACATCAATATCACTATTACGATTGATCACTTAAATTTAGCCGTGTCCTCCATATCATTAAATTATTAATATTTGCCCCGATTTTTTTTAATTTATAAAAATTAAATATTGTTGAGGTTCAAAATTAATCACAGTCTAAGGCCCAAAGAAATAGCATGTTGGGACAATTTCATGGAAATAAAGCTTGAGAAAATAAAATAAAATAAAAGGCTAGGCTCACGAAATGAAGAAAAGAGAAAGAAGAAAAGGGTGAGAGGTCCAAAGAATTGGGATCCAAAGACCCATGGAAGAAACAGACTTTAAAATACATGAAGCAAAGGAAAGGCACAGCCGGACAGGATCAATAACCCAAAAGAAGCCCAACAAAAAAAGCTGGGCCGGGATCCCAAAAGTTACCAAAGTTCGGGGATCCCTGGGGCGCGCAACACGGTCCAAGTAAGATTGAAACAAGTTCAAAAAAAAAGGGGGGGGGGGAATAAAAGACAAAGAGCATGTGGGTCTCATGCGCCTAGACATACAATGGGATCAGAAAGTACAAAGCAAAACTTTCATGAACGCAGGAGTTGTGCCTCAAGGAACCAAGAATGAGAAAACCACAAAAAGAGGTAACTGGAAAGAGCTTTCAACCCAGCAGTGAAAGATTCCAACTATTTAGGGAAAATGACAAGGATGGAGTGTAACCAAAAGCTGGAAAGGTGAAAGAGAGGGCCAAATAGCTGAAGATCAGCGACCTGAGGGGACATTGAAATGGAAAATCAGCTAGGGGCTTTCAACTTGGTCGCACCAAAAGGAAGAAGTTATGAGAAAAAAGGAAACGGCCAGCTCCTGAGTAAACTGACACAGCACGAACTCTCAGGGACAAAAAGGAGAAATCACTGGTACCTCAGAACCCTAGAGCTACATTATAAAAGAAGGGGTAAATCCATGCTGAAGAAGGGAGATTAATCATTCATTGATTTTTATTCAGGCATTCATCGCCATTTTTTTGGATTCCTAGAAAAGATATAGAGTCATAGAAAGAACTTTATAAAGTTCAAGGAAAAACAGAGGAACTGCTCCTGGTATCCTAGAGACAGTCACTATAGCACATACTCGGATTCAAAAAATTCAAACTTTACAAGTCTTGGAAGCTTGAATAGCTATCAAAGTCTGTAATTTTTTAACTTAGTTGAACCTTGTATCACGTCTTAGTGAGTACTGTAATCATAACCAAAGAAAATTAATAAAATTCCTCTCACTTATTCGAGCATCCTCAACCTTTTTTTTTACCATGTTTTATTTACTGTGCATTTCCTGTCATTCAATATAGATATTTTCTCTTGTTAGTTTATTTGTGTTGTAGGAAGCCTGCTTTGTGCACCACTTGGTTCTTAAACTGCCTTTTAGTTGCGGTGAACCAAGTCAAGTCCACCAAGAACAATTATTTGGCCCAGGATCTTTAGGCCACTGTGCTGAGAAAAAAAGGGCACTCTCACATTTTGGCCACTCCACTGGGACTGGGTAAAGAAAAGGGAAGAAACAATCCCTTCACAAAGCATGCCTCCAAGACCAAGGAACATCAAAGGTACAAATATGCCACCCGCGACCTCTGAGCCCGTGGGAGAAAATGAAGTGGCCTCTAGACAAAGAGGCGAGGTGCCCCTGACAAAGCAGGGGGTCATGTCAGAGCAAAGGAAAGCAAGGTAGGAGCCAGACCCTATGGCTCGAACGATTGCAATGCTGAAAGATTTGCAGCAAGAGGTCTGTCTTCTCAAAGAAGGCAAGACACAAGAAATCATGGACAATGCCCCCCTTTGTGGCAACCAAGATAGGACCTAGCCAGAGGGAGGGTCCGCAGTGGGAGGAGGAGCCAACCCCCAGTACCTAACACTGGTAGATGTCAGTGCCCTCCTGGACCAAGAAAGGGAAAACTTTCGGGAATCCCTAAGCAATTTTCTCGAGATCCCCAATTCCCACCAAAACTCCTTGGCAAGCCATACCCCAAAGGATATGAACGCTCAAAGTTCCATCCCTTTGATGGAAGAAATGGGAGCGCCGTGGAACACGTGAGTAGGTTCGTTCACACCATGGGCCCCTACGCAGGAGACCAAGAGCTATGTCTAAAAGAGTTTGCTAAATCTTTAGTGGATAGAGCATACACTTGGTACACTACGCTAAGACCCGGGTCCATTAAAACCTGGGACAAGACGATGGAAAGATTATGTACAAAATATTACCCCAGTGAAGACAAGGTCACTTTCCAAAGCCTTCAGATGGTAAGGCAGAGGCTTGGAGAGGATCCCGTCTAGTTCATCAAATGATTTGAAGATGTGTCTCTAGATTGTTATGGAGATCATAAAGAGAAAGAACTCGTAGAGACTTGTATATAACATGCTTTTCGATTACAGACTAAACCTCGAAAATTTATGTATCACATAGTTCGCTGACCTGTTACAGAGAACTAGAAGGACAGCACAAACTATGAGGACAAAGAGGATACTAGCATCCCAAGCCATGAAAGCATCAATGGGAGAAAAAAGGAAGAGCCCTGACAGAAAAGTGTTCGAGGAACCACCGGTGATACCATGTACCGCAGAAGAGTTAAACCATGTCCTGGACAAATGGATCAGGGATAGAGTGGTTAGGCCATTCACTGTGTCCAGGCTACCAACCGAGGAAGAAAGGAAAAATCCCTTGTTTTGCAGGATTCATAATTATGTCAAGCATTCCACCAAGGATTGTTGGACCCTCCGCAGGCTCTTTCACAAGAAGCTAAGAGAAGGAACCCTGGAGATCACTCAGAAGGAGCCAGAAGTACAAAGGAACCCCTTGCCCAACCACAAAGGGAAGGGGGTGATGGCTATATTAATCCAAGGGAATCCAGCAGAAGCAGAAGCAGAAGTAGAAGAGCCAGAAGGATCCTTCCACCCGAGCACAGTTAGGACCTTCCAGAAGAATCCTAAGTTCAGATCATTATTCAACCAACTTGGATTTGGACCAGAAGCAAGAAGGGTGGCCACGAAGTCTCTCATGACTATAGCAGCAAATTCAGGAATTGAATGTTTCACAGTAGAATCACATGCTAGCCGAGCTTTCTTAGAGACAACTAATGCCTTAACTTTCACTGATGAGGACATGGAGGTTGAGCATCCAGACCACCGTAGACCCTTTCTAATGGCCACCATAAAATGGTGTCCAAATCAGAAGAGCACTGGTAGACACAGGGGGCATCGCTTAACCTCATAGCCCTAAGCACCTTGGAAGTCGTGGGCCTAGCTGGAAGGAGGATCCTGGGGGCTCCCATGGAGATAACTAGATTTGGAGGATCAACAAAATCAACCGAGGGATATGTATAGCTGGCCCTAAGAGTGGGGCCAATAGTAGCCTTAACTAGATTTCATGTAATCAACTCAGAGGTGTCCTACCATGTACTACTAGGACGGCTATGGCTCCGTAAACACTGCCTTATACCATCCATGTACCATCAGTGTGTTAAAGGGAGATTGAACGGGAGGCTTGTAAGGATCCTTACCAACCATAACCCCTTCAACTAAAGAAAAGTAAATTTTGTGGAAAGAATGTTCTATGATGAGTTAGAATTGGACAATGAGAGTCCCATGCCGGGGACCCAGGAGCACTTATCTTGGAAAAAGAAGAAGAAGGAGGTACCCACGACTTAAGAGAACTCCTGAAGAGAAAAAGGAAAAAAAGGGAGCCCAGCACCTCAGGATCCCTAGAATGTGTAGTAGCATGGGAACCGGGGGGAAGATTGATTTACCGCTTATGAAGGTGCGCAGGGCTTGAGTGCATCGTGCAGGAGGGTCCCGGACCACCAGAATGTATGGTAGCTCAAGAGAAAGTCCCAGAGGAACAAGTTAAAGAGACACAAATTAAACTTGAGGAAGAATTAGAGGAAATAAACTTGAGGGCTGAGCTAGGATCCCAAAAACCTGTTTTCATCAGTAGTCAGTTGGTAGCACAAGAAAAGGAGCCACTGGTGGCCTTGCTCAAAGAGTACATGGATGTGTTCGCATGGACCTATGATGAGATGCCTGGTCTGGATCCTGGGCTGGTGGTTCATGCTCTCAATGTGGACCCAGGAGTCAAACTAGTAATCCAACCAGCCAGGGTCTTTCACACTGATGCAGAAGCTCAGATAACCCAAGAGGTTAAGAAGCTGCTAGTTGCTAGTTTTATCAAGCCCATTTAACATCCTAAATGGCTTTCCAACATAATACCTATGAAGAAAAAGAACGGCCAGATTCGTTGCTGTATGGACTTCTGCAACCTAAACAAGGCATGTCCAAAAGATGAGTTCCCTCTACCTAATATTGACCTCCTTGTAGATTCAGCTGCGGGAAGCTCTATGTTTTCATTTATGGATAGGTATAGTGGGTATAACCAGATTCGCATGGCTGCCAAGGATGTCGAGAAGACAACATTCAGGACCCCAATTGGGAATTTTTATTATACTGTGATGCCCTTTGGCCTCAAAAATGCAAGGGCTACGTACCAACAAACCATGACAGCCATCTTCCATGATATGATGCATAAGGAAATGGAAGACTACATGGATGATATTGTGGTCAAGTCAAAAACTAGGGCAAGACACCTTCAGGTACTTGAACAAGTTTTCAAAAGATGCAGAGAATACAAACTACGCATGAACCCCATGAAATGGGCCTTTGGAGTATCTGTGGGAAAGTTCCTCGGGTTTCTGGTATATCACAGAGGCACAAGTGTAGATCCAGCCAAAGTTGCAGCCATTGCCACAATGAAAAGACCAACAACAGTGAGGGAGCTTAAAAGCTTCCTAGGAAGGGTCTCCTACATTAGGAGATTTGTGCCAAGGCTGGCTTCAGTCACAAGCGGCTTATCCAAATTGGTAAAGAAATGAATCGAGTTCACCTAGGGAACGGAGTAACAGGAAGCCTTCTAAAGGATCCAGCAGATTATGAATTATTTACCCACTCTCCAAGCACTAGTACGTGGGCGACCCCTGTTGCTGTACTTAGCATCAAATGCCAAAGCAATAGGAGCCTTGCAGGCACAAGAAGATGATGATGGGAATAAGTAGCATGTTAATTATGTAAGCAGGACACTCAAGGATGCCGAGACCAAGTATCCCAGGATAGAAAAAGCCTGCCTAGTGGTTATTTACGTATCTCAGAGGTTGAAGAGGTATTTTTCAGCTCACCAGATTCTTTTGGTGACTAAGTCACGCCCCATAAAAGCATTCTTGCATCAACCCCTCCTAACAGGAAGAATAGCACAGTGGCTGGTCTTGCTCTCTCAATATGACATAGGCCTCAGGACCTCCAAGGCTGTTAAAAGTCAAGCCATAGCAGACCTCCTAGCACAGTTCCCAGGAAAGGAAGAAAGCTCGCTAAGTGAAGAGATCCCGAGTGAGGTAGCAGTGGCAGGGATCCCAGCAAAGAAATGAACAATAAGATTCGATGGGTCAGCCACAACAACCTCAAATGGAGTGGAAGTTGTACTAAGCTGTGAGGATAGGGACACCATACCTTTATCTTTCAAGCTTGGGTTCTTCTATTCCAATAATGCAGCTGAATATGAGACATACTTTATCGGGTTAACTGTAGCATTTAGTATAGGGGTAAAACATATGAGAGTACTAGGAGATTCCAATCTTGTAGTTTCCCAAGTGAAAGGTGACTTTGCACTAAAGGAACAAAGTTTAGTAGCTTATAGGACTTAGGCGCAAAGGCTGGAGCAAGAATTCCAGACCTTTAGCATAGAGTACATGCAGAGAACCGAAAATAGGTTTGCTGATGCTCTTACCACCCTGGGATCCCAGGTGCCATTCAAAGGAAGGGATAGACTGGTCAGAATAGGAAGGCAGGAACATTTTATCTTAAAAATCCTCTAAAAGATATCCCCCGGAGAGCCTAAACAATGGGATTGGAGAAGCGAACTGAAAGAAAAAATGAAAGAAACAGGATTCGGGGGGAGTGTCAAAGAACTAAGGGACTACGCTTTAATAAAAGAAGAACTATACAAGAGACTGCCTGGAGGGATCTATCCAGATGTATCAACAAGAAGGAAGGAAAATTAAGATTGGAAGAGCTACATACCTGAGTCTGCGGAACCTTAGAAAAGATCTGCCTATATAGAAGAATGCAACGCATGGGATACTATTAACCTAATATGAACAAAAAGGCAGCAACTATATAGGAAAAATGTCAAGAATGTTAATTCTTGGTGGACAAGGAAGAGAGCTACACTGTATTTATTACAGAAGATTAGAGAACTCCCTTCATGGAATACTTGGCTCAAGGGATCCTACCAACTGACAAGACCAGCTCAAGAAACTCACAGTCACATATTTCTTGCAGGACGGGATCCTATTAAAAAAGGGATACAATAGGGATCCCCTAAGATGCCTGGGGCCAAGGGAAGCCAGGGAAGTAGTCAGGGAAGTCCATTTGGGTGATTGTGAAAGTCACCCAGGAAAAAGGAGGCTCTATAAATAGTTACTATTGTTGGGGTACTACTGGCCAACATTGAAAAGGGACTCCGAGGAGCTAGTCAAAACCTGCCACGCATGTCAAGTCCTCGGAGATGCAATCCATACTCACCCAAATATGTTACAGGATATGACAACGCCATGGCCTTTCCATACTTAGGGGCTTAATCTCATAGGGCCTATAAATCCCCCATCCAGTGGTTACATATGGATCTTGGCAGCTACCGAGTACTTTACAAACTAGGTAGAGGTCATCCCCTTGAAAAAGGCCACTGGAGCAGCTGTAACAAACTTCATTCGAGAGCACATCATTACAAGGTTTGGGATCCTTAGGAGATTGATCAGTGACAACAGGACCCCATTCATAAACAAAGACATGAAAGGGTTGACTGAGGCTTATTACATCAAGCATGGAAGATCTACGCCGTACTACCCATAAGAAAATGGCCAGTTAGAGGCCACTAATAGGGTGATATTAAAGATCCTTAAGAAGATGAAGCAGGAGTATGGAGGGAAATAGAGTGACCACTTGACTGATGTACTTTGGGCATGCAGGAGCTCTATGAAGACAGCTATGGGATTCTTACCATTCTCCTTAGTCTATGGAACAGAAGTCATTAGCCCAGTGCAATTAATTATTCCCACACCAAGAGTAGTACTTGAAGAAAGTCAGGAGGACACCGAGGACACAAACAATGAAAGGAGATTAGCAGATCTTGAAAGGGTAGAGGAAGAAAGAGAACTAGCCAGGCGAAGAAGTCAGAGGTACCAACAAAGAATGACTAGAGCATATGCACAAGCAGTATGCCCAAGAGCTTTCAATGAAGAGCAGCTAGTACTAAGGACAACAGAACATGTAAGAAGGAACCTACCAGGACCCTCCAAATTTGCCCCAAAGTGGGAGGGACCCTACATCATTAGAGAGACTCATGATAGTGGATATTACTACCTTACAAAGGAAGAAGGGACAGTCCTCACAGAGCCCATAAATGGGAAGTGGCAAAAGTAGTACTATGCATAAGAGATGAGAGGTCTCAGTACACCGAGATCCTTTTTGCCAACTCTCCAACCTGCTAAGTGTTTTTTTTTTCAACATTCTCGTTTTTTATTATTATTATGAATTATCACTTAAGTAATTTTGTTTAGGAACCCATGGTAGATGGACACTCTGTGATCTTTACTATCTTTGCTGACTTTGTTGTGTTCCTTGAATGATGATTGTGTTTTAATTCAATGAAATCACTCTTTATTTCTCCTCAACTATTAAATCCTAAGTATTGTAAAGTCCTAACACGGGCGGAATTAGGGGAGGATACCTGGAAAAAAAATCTTTTTAATACATGACCCAAGATCACCCCACAGATAGTTGCAAATAGTTAAGTTTCAAATACATGATCTAGGATCCTAGGCAAGTGCAAAGGATACCTAGCCCAATACTTGACACCGAAAAAAAAAAAAAGACTTGCCAAGCTCATGAACTGAGACAAAAGGGAGGGGGAAAAGAAAAATCGCCCAGTGTACCCAGTTCAGTACTTGCACAACAAAAAAAGAGGGTACCTGGTCCAGAACCTACAACAAAACTTGTGGGAATCATGGCCCAGGACTCGGTACCAAAGAAAGAAAAACAATGTAAAAAAAAAAAAAAAGATCCACATACCATTAAAAAAGGATTAGAAGCAATCCTAAAACACAAATACTTAGAGGCAATCCTGAGACAAAAATACTTAGAAGCAGTCTCAAAGCACAAATACAGATCTATGTAAAAAGAAAAAGCCAGAAATAATGTTCAAACAAAAAGATAGAAACTTATACAACCCCAAATTGTTTATACACATCTAAACCAGCTAAAAAAAAAAAAAAAAAAAAGGGGGAGAAGGCTAGGAAATAAGGCCAGCCAAAAAAGAACCATCCGAGGAAAGAGCAAGGATAGCTAAAGAAGAAAGAACCCTCTGCCTTTTAATCTTCAAATCTTGCAAAGTCCTGTGAGCATGAGCTAAAGCTTCGTCAGCAGCAACAATCTCAGCATCAATGCTCTTAGAAGCTTGCCTCCGGAATAGCGTGGGCCAATGATTGCAGGTACTCCTACAAAAAGGACAAGTTGAACTTGGCTTCTAAAAGATCCTGTACCACCCCTCTCCACTCCAAGAGCTTTTTTTCAGATAAAGAGTCTAGTGAAGAATCTCTCAAGGAAATCAACACGGCACATAGCATCTCTATCAGAATGTTCCCCAAAAATACACCTCCTCTAAAACCAATGGTAAAATACTCGTAGCTCTTGAACAACCCTTCTAGCAACAGTAGGCCCTTCGTGGGCACAGAAAAGTGCAAAAGGTTGCCATAGGAGAGTCCAAAGTGGTGAAAGTGGCTAGAAGGAAGGCTATTGAACTCCAGAAGATCAAAGTGAGCCAAAAAAGTGGGGAGCCTTGAAGCAAGATCTAAAATAGCCACTGCTGGAGCCTCCCCCATTGTTGCATCACCACCTGAAAGGGCTGAGGAACCTTCAACCCTCTGGGCAGTATGAAGATCAACAACCTGAGCGGATCCCACAACCCTCTCAAGAATCACAAGCTTAGAACCTCTAACTCTAGTATCAACTTCTGCAAAAAAAAAAAAAAAAAAAAAAAAAAAGGAGGGGGAAACAGACTTAGTAGAAAAAAAAAAATAGAAGAAGGAGAAAGAAGAAAGTAAAAGAGGATAGAGTGGAAACCGATATCGGCCTCTTGGGACGGATCCTCCTTCTTTTGTTCCTCTGACTTCTTGGATGACTCTGAGAAAGAGCACATAGCAAGTTGAAGAAAGGATGAGGAAGTCTCAGCGAAATAACTAAAAGAGGGCAAGGATACAGGGGGCTTCGCCATAACAAAAAAAAAAAGATAGGAGAAGGGCACAAAAGGAAGAAAGAAATGGAAAATGCAGTAAGAGTGATCAACACCCACCTTCAGAATCCTTCAATTCTAAAGAAGAAGCAGCACCAGAGGAAGATCTCACAATGGCTTGGCCTGAAAAGGAAAATGAAAGAGAGAACTCAAAAAAAAAAAAAAAAAAGGAGAAAGAGAAAAGGGGGATACAAAAGAAATAGAGCTAAATGCTATTATAAGAGAATAATGCTCACTTGTTTGTCTGGATGGAGATGCGCCTCCCAAAGATTTTGCACTTAACCCCGTCTGAGGTAACACAATCCTGATGGAATTGGGAGTCTGCTCAGATTAAGGACCTTGGGACGTAGGAAGTTCGGGAGCCTCAGGATCCTGAGTAGCTTGGACATCCTGCATTGGCTGCCCAGTCTCTCCAGCAATGCTACCACTAGGGGCCTCCTCTCCTGTACCGTGAGATGCAGCTGCAACCATTTCCTCTTCCAAATTCTTACCAACCGCAGGGGGAGAAACTTCCACCTAAAAGAAAAGGGGGGTGCAACATAAACAACAAAAAGCATAAGTAACAGGACATCATAAATATACAGTATTGGAGAAATGGATAAAAGCAAGCGGCAAAAGGCACAGATGAAGGAAAACCATACCACATCTTCACCAGAGGATTGGCTTCTACCTTTCATGGGGTCAACTTACGCTTGGACTGCAGGGAAGACAACCACTCATCAGTTTAAAAAAAAAAAAATTGCAACGTAAAAGAGAAAATAAGGAAAGAGGCATTGCCCTTCTCTCTCTCTAAACAGGGTCTCCAGGTCTCTATTGTTTACTACGGGTACATCCAGAGGGTCCCAGAGAACCATGGACTGAAGAACTCACAGGAACCTGGGAAAAAGAAGACTCTACCTTAGTCTTCACCCGGCTCCTTATGGCCAAAGGTTGCTCAACTTCTTTTTCCTCAGCAAGCATCAACTATTTTTGAGATTTCCCAGTCTTCTTCATTTTTGTCTTAGGGCCAATGCCCTTTACACTCTCTTCAATTGCAATCTCCTTCAATTTTTCCTGCTTAATTGCTCTTCCTTTACTCATGCCTACGGGAGTACTAGCACTTATGGCCTCTACCGCCCCTTCTTAATTGGTATCCCAGTAGAAGAACCAACGATAAGGTCACATCTTGGCCAGGTTTCTGGAAAATCCTGCTCATAAGTCACCCAACCTCCCCTGGAAGTGTGCCACTCTGCGAAACCTGTTTTACTACTCGCAACAGTAGAAACAATACCAGCATTAGGTAGAGATAGACACTTGTTGGATGTTGGAGCAGAAGAAATGCTAGGGTTGAGGACTCTCCCAATTATCTCAAAACTAGTATAGTCAACAAAAGATTTTTGTACTCTTCTCCAATAGTCAGCATAACCATTAGAGGCAAAAACCCCTCTCTAAAAATTGGACACTACAAACTGAGGACTCCTTCGTGACAAATAGGAAAAGGCCTGGAGTCTCATGAAAGGATCCAAGGAAGGAAGAGATGGTACTATGTCATTAAACACTAGGAAAATATCCTGATCGAAACCAAACTACCGAAGTACTCGATGCACCGAATAATGAGTGTACCAGGGACCACTTGAGGAAAGCACAGTAAGCCAAGAAGGACTAATACAAGCTAGGTAGGCTAAGCTACCCTCATCACCGTGACGCAAATCGAAAGTATTTCCTATAGAAGTCAGAAAAGGGGATAACACAAAATCACAAACAAAACTGGGGCCAAACTCCCAGGGAGAACGCCAATGCAAATGACTTGCTTGATCAAATAACTCAACCAAATTAAGGCTGCCACCTTTCAGACTAAGCCAATGAAAAATAATAGGGTGGCTGTCAGTTGAGTTGCCATAAAGCCCTTTAACCATATCAGGGGATCCCTGAAACTTATCTTTCACAAATTTTAAATTCCTACATCTTGCTAAGGTGACCGAAGAATGATCCCACATAAATACCTGGAGAATGGCGCAATGAAGAGAAGAAGTAATGACATAACAAAAGTCACCCTCGATTTGATCTCCATGAAGCTGATCCAGTTGAGAATATACATGGCCCAAAAATATGGAGGCTAGGGGATATTGAGCGCCCTTAGCCAACCTAATCGCCAATGGAAAGAGAGTAGACTTGATCCCGTACCCAGGGAACTCACTAAACAGAAACTTGCTAAGCCAGAATGTGAGGAACCTAGCTCGCCTAACTTCCTTATCTTTCTCACGCGAAAGATTCATAACCCACCTACACATCCTGGCCAGTTTCCTATCAAGAGAAGCAATACGTCCACCAAAATGAGCAAATAACTTTTCTTCCACCTTGAGATCCTCGTCAGAAAGATTAATATCAAAGGGATTTTCATCCCCAAGCACTGGAAGGAGGAAATTGTTGACCACATCTTCCAAGGTGACAGTCAGTTCGCCAACAGAAAAAGAAAAAGTATGTAGAGCAGGACACCAACAGCGTACCAAATCTCCCTAAGGTCTGGGACCTAAGCAGAGCCAACGAAACCTGCTTGACCAGAGAATACCCAGGCATGAGTGGATGGAGGGGCCTCACCATGGGACACCTGAGTAAAGAATAAGCTAAGGAAGAACCAGGAGTCTCGTAAAGGAAAAGTAGGACGCCCAATGACCTCGTGAGACTCATCTTGTGTAAAACTAAAGGAACCTTCACCTTCAAATGGACTAGGAGTACGCTCCTTTCTTTTTCGAGAAGAAGAAGAAACCATTGAGACAATGGGTATCTTGAAAGTAAGGGGAATTAAGAAGAAAGCAAGAAGCAACAGACTGATTGGAAGAAAGAGAAAAGAGACTAAGAATGGAAGATTCAGGGAGATAAAAAGATAATGTGAAACATCTAGAATAAAGACACAAAGAGCAGTTGGAGAAGACAATATGTGGAAAGATGCGCCAGTTGCCAGAAATTTAATTTAAAGAGGGAAGAGTTATCAACAATTATTAATTAGAGTTATGGGAAACGTAAAAGTAGGTGGTGGAAGTTTTTAACTCAACTACCACGTCCCATGTAAAAAGGAGGAGTTACAAGAGAAAAAAAAAACCAAAAAAAGAAAAAAGAAAAGGGGGTCAAGATACTAAAGACCAAAAATAAAAGATCAAGATCCCCGAAGAAGGATCAAGACGGAAAAATCCTGCAGAAACTCAACTACTCATGCATGGACTACAGGCAATCGATGAGCTCGGGGGGTAAATGTTGAGGTTCAAAATTAATCACAGTCTAAGGCCCAAAGAAATAGCACGTTGGGGCAATTTCATGGAAAATAAAGCTAGAGAAAATAAAATAAAATAAAAGGCTAGGCTCACGTAATGAAGAAAAAAAAGAAAGAAGAAAAAGGGTGAGAGGTCCAAAGAATTGGGATCCAAAGACCCATGGAAGAAACAGACTTTAAAATACATGAAAGGCCCAGCTAGCCAGGATCAATAAGCCAAAATAAGTCCAACAAGAAAGGCTGGGCTGGGATCTCAGAAGTTACCAAAGTCCGGGGATCCCTAGGGTGCGCAACACGGTCCAAGTAAGATTGAAAACAGCTTCAAAAAAAGAAAAGGGGATAAAAGATAAAGAGCACGCAGGTCTCATGCACCCAGACAATACAGTGGGATTAGAAAGTACAAAACAAAATGTTTATGAACGCACCTCAAGGAACCAAGAATGAGAAAATCACAAAATGAGGTAACCGAAGGGAGCTTTCAACCCAGCAGTGAAAGATTCCAACTATTTAGGGAAAATGAAAATGATGGAGTGCAACCAAAAGCTGGAAAGGTGAAAGAAAGGTCCAAATAGCTGAAGATTAGCGACCTGAGGGCACTTAAAAATGGAAAAATCAACTAGGGGCTTTCAGTTGGTCGCACCAAAAGGAAGAAGTTATGAGAAGAAAAGGAAACGACCAGCCCTTGAGTAAACTGACACAGCACGAACTCTGAGGGGGCAAAAGGGAGAAATCACTGGTACCTCAGAACCCTAGAGCTACACTATAAAAGAAGGGGTAAATTCATGCTGAGGGGGGGGGGGGGATTATTCATTCATTGATTTTTATTCAAGCACTGATCGCCATTTTTATGGATTCCTAGAAAAGATGTAAAGCCATAGAAAGAACTCTGTAAAGTTCAAGGAAAAACAGAGGAACTGCTCCCGGTATCTCCTAGACAACCACTATAGCACGCACTTGGATTCAAAAAATTCAAACTTTGCAAGTCTTTGAAGCTTGAATAGCTATCAAAGTCTGTAATTTTTGAACTTAGTTGAACCTTGTATCACGTCTTAGTGAGCATTGTAATCATAACTAAAGAAAAATTAATAAAATGGCTCTCATTGATTCGAGGATCCCTAACCCTTTTTTTTTACTATATTTTATTTGCTGCACATTTCCTTACTGTTTGAACTGTCATTCAATATAGATATTTTCTCTTGTTAGTTTATTTGTGTTGTAGGAAGCTTGCTTTGTGCACCACTTGGTTCTTAAATAGCCTGTTAGCTGCGGTAAACCAAGCGCAGTCTACTAAGAACAAATTATTCAGCCCAGGATCTTTGGGCCACTATGCTGAAAAAAAAGGCACTCTCACAATGATTAAATGAAAATGCAAAACCAAGGTATTTTCTTAAGCTTATGTGTTGATAAGGTTTGCAAAAATATGGCTCCATATACCCAACATTGTTTTAAGAATCATATATAAATATATAGTCGACACTCTCCCTCTTTCCGATTCTTTTTTATTTTTAATATTTTCCTTTTGTTTTGTCTCCTTATAGCAAGTGAGGCTTTGTAAATACATTAAAATAATTAACATAATATTTTCTAAATAAACCTCTAACATCAAAGTTTCAAGAATTTTTAAATATTGTATCAAAAAAGAATATTAAAATATAATTCCAATTTAAATTATATTACCAAAAGTGAAAAAAAAAATTAAAATTAGTTATTTTAATCAACGTGACGAAAAATAGTGTTTCATGGAACCGTGAAGCATCCATCTAGCCAAGAGAAATAATGTTAGATGATTAAATCTAAATGAAAACCGAATAGATTTATTTAAGCTTATGTGTTCCAAAAAGGATCATGATCATCCTTTTTTCTTTTTTCTTTTTTTTCTTGCAAATGATGGTTCTATTGTCACATTAGATAATACCAACATCACATTTGACTGTACTTTTTTCACATTTGGTTGTACTTTAATTTTTTTCTCACATTTGATAGTGTCATCCTCACACTGTGCAATATTAACATCACATGTGCCTGTACTTTTGTCATATTTAGTACTCCCCTTATTTCTTAATCACATTTGATAGTTCCATTGTCACATTAGACAGTACCAACATCACATTAGATTGTATATTTCTCACACTTGGTGGTGCTTTTGTCACATTTGATGGTTCCTTTTTTTTTTTCACCAATTACCATAATACTCCCGAAACCAAAAAAATGACCGAAATACCCATAGAACCTAAAAACTGATAGAATCACCCTACAACTAAAAATTTTTTTAAAAAAAATACCAAAATTACTATAAAACCCAAAAAAATAACCGAAATAACCATGAAACTTAAAAAATGACTAAAATACCCTTAGAACAAAAAAAGTTGACCAAATGACCTTGAAACTTTAAAAAAAAAAAAAAAAAAGACCAAAATTAGTAAATTACCATAAAACCTAAAAAATGACCAAAATACCCTTAGGACAAAAAAAATGACCACATGACCTTGAAACTTAGAAATTGACCGAAATGACCTTGAAACCAAAAAAAAAAAAAGACAAAAATAACCTCGTAGCCTAAAAAGTGACTGAAATACCCATAGGACCTAAAAAATGACTTAAATATTTATAATCCATTTAATAATATAAAATTTACAAAAGAAAAAAAAAGTGAAAAAAAAAAATTACCCAATACTTGATTTCTTGAAAGTAAAGTACCATACAAAAAGATAAAAATAAATCACTTCACAGTCCACATTCTAAATACTAATTACTGTTTTAAATATTTATGATTCATTTAATAATATAAAATTTACAAATGAAAAAAAAAAAAAAAAAAAAAAAACATTTACCCAGCACTTGATTTCTTGAAAGTAAAGTATCATACAAAAAGAAAAAGATAAAGATAAAGATAAATCACTCCACAGTCCACACTCTAAATACTAATTATTATCTTAAATATTTATAATCCACTTAATAATATAAAATTTAAGTGAAAAAAAAATTACCTTGTACTTGATTTCTTGAAAATAAAGTACCATACAAAAAGAAAAAGAAAAAGAAAAAATAAATCACTTCGCTGTCCACACTCTAAATACTAATTACTATTTTAAATATTTATAATCCACTTAATAATATAAAATTTACAAAAAAAAAAAAAAAGTGAAAAAAATTACCCAGTACTTGATTTCTTGAAAGTAAAGTACCATACAAAAAAAAGATTAAAAAAAAAAAAGATAAAGATAAATCACTTTACAATTCACAATTTAAATACAAATTACTATCTTAAATATTTATAATCCATTTAATAATATAAAATTTATAAAAAGAAAAAAAATTGAAAAAAAAAATTACCCATTACTTGATTTTTTGAAAGTAAGGTACCATAAAAAAATAAATTAAAAAAAAAAAAAGATAAATCATTTCACAGTCCACTATTTAAATACTAATTACTATCTTAAATATTTATAATTCACTTAATTAGGACTGATCACAGACCCGGCCAACCCGACCCACCCAACCCGAAGGATCTTGGGCGGGTTGAATGGATGCTTGGGGCGGGTTCGAATCCAATATTCGGGTCTGCCTTGGGCTTAGGTCGGTTTTGGATCCAACCCGACCGGATCGATCTTAAAAAAAAAAAAAAAAAAAACCACACACACAACTAATGTAGCAGACAAGCACGAAACTATGGTTCAAAATCTTGTACTATTTTTAGTAAAAATATGATACATACCCAAGATAGAAAATCCCCTCAAAAGAGAGAGAGAGAGAGATATGTAGTGTTTTTTTTTTTTTTTTTGGTTATGCTAGAGAAAATAGGACTGTATTTATGATGATAGAAACAAATAAGAAAATGATAAAGAAAATAATACAGATTTCACTATTCCATACTCGTTGGGTAGACTTAACACCTAATTGGATAATGGAATTTAATATTCTTAATTTATTGTTTAAAGGGCGTTTTCAATAGTCTTTTAACGAGTTTCCATATATGAACTCTACTATTTAATTCTTTTAATAGATCTTTCCGTAATTTTCAATGTCAAGTGTTGATTTTATATATTTTTTTTATTTAAATAGAATTGCTCTTTTCTTGCAATATTTCCTGTGGGGGAAAAGGGGCCAGACCCAATATAATGGGCCGAGGGCCCACGAAACGGCTATCTTACATCCGAAAAGAGAGAAAAGAAAAGGACAAGGCCCAGCTAGGAGTAGGATCTTCATGAACGAAAGATCAGTGCTGTCCGAGGAGGATGTCTCCTGTCCGAGGAGGGTATCTCCTGTCCGAGGAGGAAGTTTCACTTTGACAGGATATCACAGGCTAGTCGAGTACGAGAAAAGCCAGAGTGATTGCCCGAGGACTTCACCTGATCAGGATAAGCTCAGAGCAAGGGCTGGAGATGATAAGAACGAAGAAATATCTAAAGGAAAAGCTGCTACCACCGTATTTAATGCACTACAACAACTTTTCTGGCCGCATTTATGTGGAGAAGACCCCTGAACAGTGCAACTTCAACTACCGTCACTCCCAAATAACTAAAGCATACCCATGATGTGATATGCACTCAAGTAGATGCACAGATGAAGAACAAGTGGACGATGGAGATGATGGAGGAGAGTACTATATAAAGAAGAAGAGATCCTGATAGAAGGGGGACGGAAAAAAGAGAAAAGGAGGAAGAAGAGTAGTTTTACTGTAGCTCTGAAACTTGTAATCACTGTTTGTTTAATGAAACACCTCTTCGGACATTGACCTAAGAGTCTTCTCGGCATTATTTTATGTTACTTTTGTCTTACGTAATTCAACCCACCATTGTTAAATTCAGACCCAGCCCAGCTCTTTCACCCACTCTCTACAAATTTATTGTTTAGGGTACGTTGGGCCGCTAACCCATACTTTTGGGCCTAGGTTACAAAAGCGGACCTTACAATTGGCGCCGTCTGTGGGAAGAGCTTGAACGTAAGGGAAGAATAGCAGTGGATGGTGATGGCTAATCAAGGGCAACAACCGGCAGAATCCGGGGCCTCCTAGCATATTGACCCTTTTCTTAACCTGGAACATAGGCAGGACCGTGAAGGCAGTGTACACACTACACACACTGAGCGAACCCAGCCTCGTGGCGGAAGTCATGTTTCCCATGCAGAGAAAAACAGCATGCAAATAGAGATTGAAAGGTTGAAGAGGGAGTTACGCCTGGAGAAGAGGAAACGTGCTGCACCACATCCTGATGATGACATGGATGACGGACAAGACATTACTTATCAGCAGAACTCTCAAACTCCAATCAGCGAAACCTTTTCGTATGAAGCTGAACACCCTCGTGAGAAGCGACCACGAGAACTACCATATGGAGGGGTGGGTAACGATGCCATGAGTAAGGCCCTGAATCAGATTTCCAAGTCGCCTTTTACACGAAGGATCGAAGGAGCGGAGCTGCCTCGGCGTTTTAATCAACCAACCTTTACTATCTATAATGGCAAAACAAATCCTGTGGAACACGTCAGCCATTTTAATCAAAAAATGGCTGTTTACGCCAGGGACGAGGCCCTGATGTGCAAGGTATTCCCCTCGAGTTTAGGTCCCATAGCCATGAGATGGTTTGATAACCTGAGAGCCGATTCCATCGATTCCTACCAAGAGCTTACTCAGGCTTTTGGTTCATGATTTGTCACCTGCCGAAGGGTGCCCAGGCCCTTGTCCTCCCTTCTGTCTTTAAGCATGCGCGAGGGGGAGACGCTGAAGGCGTACTCGGACAGATACTGGGAGATGTTTAACGAGATAGAAGGCAACTTTGATGCCATGGCCTTGGAGACGTTCAAGCTGGGTCTCCCCACTGATCATGGTTTAAGAACGTCTTTGTCCGGCAAGCCCGTTGTTAGCATGCGCCAGCTCATAGATCGCATCGAAAAGTATAAAAGGGTAGAAGAAGATCGACAACAAGGGAAGGGTAAGGATAAGACTACCACCCAGGACAGGAAGGACTTTAAGTCAGATTGCTATAACAACAGTAAGCCGAGGAGAGATTTCGCTGGACACTCAAGTTCAGCAAATGCCCAAACGGTTAATAGCGTGTTTAAAGAGCCCGTGCACCAAGTTCTGGATAAGATAAAGAATGAACCATTCTTCAGATGGCCGAATAAAATGGTGGGGAATCCGGAGAGACGCAATCATAATGTCTACTGTCAATATCACCAGGATCATGGGCATACGACTGAAGATTACAGAAGTCTATGGGACCATCTGGACCAACTGGTCAGCGAGGGCAGGCTGAAACACCTTTTGCATCGCTCCAGCGGACGAGGGCAACCAGTCTCAGATGCCGAGAGGGGGGATTCTGCAAAACCCCCTCTAGGAATTATTAATGTTATTTTCGCAGCCCCAGGAAGGACAGGATCCCGTCCGTCAAGGGTTATGTCTGTGGCTCGTCTGCTGGTGGGGGATGCCGTTAGGAATCCGAGGAGCCCTGGGAAGGCAATATCCCCTATTCTAGGCTTTTCGGATGAGGATAAGGCTGGAACCATTCAACCCCACGAGGATGCATTGGTAGTCACCCTCAGGATTGGGGGATATAATGTGAAGAGGGTAATGGTAGATCAGGGCAGCGCGGTGGAGATCATGTACCCTGATCTTTTCAGGGGATTAAATCTCACGCCCAGCGACTTAACTCCATATTGCTCCTCTATATTTAGCTTTGAAGGAACAATGGTCATTCCGAAGGGACAAATCCGACTGCCCGTGCAAACCGGCCCGGAAATTGTTGAGGTGGATTTCGTGGTGGTAGACGTCTATTCCCCTTATACGGCGATTGTAGCTAGGCCCTGGTTGCATACACTGGGGGCTGTCTCCTCTACTCTACACCAAAAGGTCAAATATCCTTCCGAGGGACGAGTATGTGAAATCCGCGGGGATCAGTCCTCGGCTCGGCAATGTCTAGTGGCGGCCATACGGCATGGGTCTGAGGATGAATCTTCGGGAGGGGTGGTCAAAGACCTATAGCAGTTAAAGGAACAGATGCCGCCTGTTGACGAGCAAAGTGAGGGCGTAAAATGTGAGGACTTAGCACGGGTCATGATTGGGTCCGATCCTGAAAAGTACTTTCAAATTGGAGCTCAGATACCTCAGTTAGAAAGGGAAGAGCTGATTGACTTCCTCAAAAGGAATATTGATGTATTTGCGTGGAGCACTTATGAAGCACCGGGGGTGGATCCAGAATTCATTTGTCATCATTTGAGGGTTAACCCTCTAATCATACCAAAGAAGCAACCTCCTCGGCGGCCATCCAGAGAGCACGCTGAAGCAGTCAGAGAGGAGGTAGGAAAGCTTAAGCAGGCCGGGGCTATTAAAGAAATTTTCTATCCCGAATGGCTAGCAAACACTGTGGTGGTAAAGAAGAAAATCGGAAAGTGGCGAGTCTGTGTAGACTTCACCGACTTAAACAAAGCCTGCCCTAAAGATCCCTTCCCCATGCCGAAGATTGACTAGCTGGTAGATGCTACTGTCGGCCATCCTCGGATGAGTTTTTTAGATGCTTTTCAGGGGTATCATCAGATCCCCCTCGCTCCAGACGACCAGGAAAAGACCGCTTTTGTTACCCCCATTGGTAACTACCACTATAAGGTGATGCCTTTTGGCCTGAAAAATGCAGGTTCTACTTATCAGCGGATGATGACCAAGATGTTTGAATCACAATTAGGCAAGACCATTGAGATTTATATAGATGATATGGTGGTTAAAAGCAAGCTTGTTGCTGAGCATTTGAAGGACCTTGATGTGGTTTTTGAAGTCCTGAGGAAGCATAAGTTGCGCTTGAACGCTTCGAAATGCTCGTTCGGAGTTGGGTCAGGCAAATTTTTGGGCTACATGGTCACGCACAGGGGAATTGAAGTTAATCCTGATCAGATAAGGGCTATCCATGATCTGCAGCCTCCTCGGAATCCGAAAGAGGTGCAGAAGCTAACAGGAATGACGGCTGCGTTAAACCGATTTATATCCAGGTCTGCGGACAAATGCAAACCCTTCTTCTCCCTGATTAACAAATGGAAGGGTTTCGAATGGAATGAAGAATGTGCCTCGGCCTTCCAAC
This sequence comes from Quercus variabilis, assembly GCA_030445155.1. Taxonomy (NCBI): domain Eukaryota; kingdom Viridiplantae; phylum Streptophyta; class Magnoliopsida; order Fagales; family Fagaceae; genus Quercus; species Quercus variabilis. Next base: position 8,846,157 of record CP129454.1, read on the forward strand.
AGCTTAAGGATTATCTATCTCGGCCAACGATTATGTCCAGCCCTGAACCCGACGAGGTTTTATTTGCCTACATCGCAGTGGTTCCTCACGCTGTAAGTTTAGTGTTGATAAGAGTGGATCAGGGAGTTCAGAGGCCGGTCTATTGTGTAAGCAAATCGCTGCACGAAGCCGAGGTCAGGTATTTACCGCTGGAAAAAGCTATCCTGGCCGTAGTGTTAGGAACGCGGAAATTGCCTCACTACTTCCAAGCCCATACTGTCGTGGTGCTCACGCAACTCCCACTTAAAACAGTACTTCGAAGTGCTGATTATACAGGGAGGATAGCCAAGTGGGGCACTATTCTAGGATCCTTCGATATCAAATACATGCCTTGCACGTCAGTCAAAGGCCAGGTCCTTGCCGATCTGGTGGCCGAATTTACGGAGCCCAGTTTGGAAGATGTAGAAGCAATGCCGAGCATGGATGAAAAATCAGTTGGTTTGGTTTCTCAACAAGATCCTGCTCATTGGGAGTTGTACGTAAATGGCGCTGCAAACCGGAAAGGTTCTGGAATAGGGCTGGTTTTGACATCTCCAGAAGGGATCATCATCGAAAAGTCACTAAGGCTGGATTTCGGCGCCACAAATAATGAGGCTGAGTACGAAGCCCTACTGATGGGAATGGTTATGGTCCGAAAGATGGGAGGAAAGGTCGTAAAGGTGTTCTCGGACTCAAGACTGGTTGTGGGCCAAGTACTAGGAGAATTTGAAGCTAAGAACGAGAGGATGCAGGGTTATTTGAACAGAGTCAAACGCCTGCAAGAGGAGTTTGGATTTTTCAGTCTGATGCATGTTTCCAGATGCGGCAATGCACACGCAGATTCTTTGGCCACATTAGCCACCTCTTCGGATCAAGATTTGCCGAGAGTTATCATCGTGGAGGATCTTTATGAGCCCACTGGAACAGGAAGAGACGCAACTCAAGTGCACCAGATTCGAAAAAGTCCATGCTGGATGGATGCTCTAATCAGATTTTTAAAAGATGATGTCCTGCCAGAAGAGCGAAAGGAGGCTGACAAGATCCGAAGGAGGGCCGCTAGGTTCTGGTTGTCCGAAGACCAAAAATTGTATAAACGCTCTTATTCAAGGCCATATCTATTATGTGTTCATCCAGAAGCCACTGAGGCACTACTAGAAGAATTACATGAAGGTATTTGTGGAAGTCATACCGGAGGCAGATCATTGGCCCATCGGGCCCTTACCCAAGAATATTGGTGGCCGAGCATGCAAGAAGAAGCTCGAGACTATGCGAAGAAATGTGATCAATGTCAGAGATTCGCACCAAATATACATCAGCCGGGGGGAACCCTCAATCCATTGTCTAGTTCATGGCCGTTTGCCCAATGGGGTTTGGACATCGTGGGTCCATTCCCTAAAGCTACAGGGAACAGAAAATATCTCCTGGTCGGCACCGATTATTTTACGAAGTAGGTCGAAGCGGAACCTCTTGCCAATATCCGAGATGTAGATGTACAAAAATTCGTATGGAAGAGCATTGTAACTCGCTTTGGAGTTCCACACACCCTTATTTCAGATAATGGCTTGCAGTTCGACAGTACCTCGTTTCGGAGTTATTGTAGCGAACTTGGGATCACGAACAGATACTCTACTCCCTCCTATCCTCAGGGTAATGGCCAAGCTGAAGCAGTCAATAAAGTTATAGTCAGTGGCTTAAAGAAGAGGTTGGACGACGCAAAGGGAAGGTGGGTCAAAGAATTGCCACACGTGCTTTGGGCTTACAGAACCACCCCTCGCAGGTCTACTGGAGAGACTCCTTTCTCAATGACTTATGAGTCCGAGGCTGTAATTCCTTTGGAAGCCAATTTCCCAACTCTGAGAACCAGTTTGTTCTGCCTGGACAACAATAATAAACTCCTGGAAGCCGGATTGGATTTAATCGAAGAAAGGAGAGAAAACGCCATGGTTCGGCTGGCTCACTATCAACAGAAGCTCAGACAGGGCTATGACGCCAAGGTCAAACCGAGACCCTTAGAACCCGGTGACTTGGTGCTCAGGAAAGTTGTCGGCAGCACAAAAAACCCAGCCTGGGGAAAATTAGGACCAAATTGGGAAGGCCCATATCGCATCACGTCATGTGCAGGTATTGGAGCATATTTTCTTGAAGACTTGGACAGTCATGTAATACCCCGCCCTTGGAATGTAAATAACCTCAAGAGGTATTATTATTAATCGAGTTGTTTTCTTGTTTATTTATAATAACACTATTTATTCGCTCTATAAGTGTTTAAACTTAAATCTGATCATGCCTGTAGTCCTCGGACCAGATGATCTCGGATTAGTTAACACTATTTATTCGTTCTCCAAGTGTTTAAACTTAAATCTGATCATGCCTGTAGTCCTCGGACCAGATGATCTCGGATTAGTTAATACTATTTATTCGTTCTCCAAGTGTTTAAACTTAAATCTGATCATGCCTGTAGTCCTCGGACCAGATGATCTCGGATTAGTTAACACTATTTATTTGTTCTCCAAGTGTTTAAACTTAAATCTGATCATGCCTGTAGTCCTCGGACCAGATGATCTCAGATTAGTTAACACTATTTATTCGTTTTCTAAGTGTTTAAACTTAAATCTGATCATGCCTGTGATCTTCAGACCAGTTGATCTCGGATTAGTTAGCACCATTCGGTTAATTGGTTAATGTTACTTTTCATACACGATATTAATTGTACAAATTATTTACAAAGCAAAGTAATTTTGTTTCTCTTTGACTATAATTACCAAGTGAAATCACTTGTAACGCAAAAAGATTATATTAAACTGCAAGCACCAGCGTATAAACAAAAACTAGTTCATTGATAAAAAACATAGTTTACAATTTCCTCAACAGTAAAAAAAAAAAAAAAAAAAAAAAAAAAAAAAAAAAAAAAAAAACCCCAAAGTCTATGTTGGAACTTGCTGAAGAGGACCCGAGGGTAGCTTCTCCCCTTCTAAAGATTCACCCTTCTCTTGCTGGGGCTCAGTAGAGGAGACTTGGTCACCTGGCAGTGGAAGACCCTGGTTAGGCTCAAGAGTAACCAGGGGATTTAGCTCGGCCAAAGGTCGCTCAGAGGCCTCGGGGGGTTGTGCAGGAGGAGCATCGTCATCCGGATACTGCCGAATATCCTCGCCATAGAAGATATTCTCTGGCCGTCGAAGATCTGAGTCTGGAGGAACTCCAGCAGCATCTAATGCTTTGCCCCAAGTCAAGTCGCAGTAATCCCGAGCAACCAAGGCAAATTGCTCGGTGAGACCTTTCTCGGTTGTCTCCACCCCCAACTGATAGGACGCCCTTTTTTCAGCTTCAGTGGCCTCCTTAGCCAGCTGGGCGTCCCTCTGAGCTTCCTCGGCAGCCTTCTTGGCCTTCAGCAGCTCGGCGCGAAGCTCTTTGATTGTTTCCCTTTCTGCGGCCAACTTTTTCTGAGCTTCGCTCAGCTGCCTGTGCTGAGACTCGGCCTGGGACTCCGCATTTTTCAAACCAGCGTCCAGGCTATCCCTCTCCTGGGCTACTGCTTTTAGCTGGTCCGAGAGCTTCGAGGTCTCTTCCTTTATGTTGCCCAAGACTCTCTCTGCTTCAGACCTAGCTTGGGCCTTGGCCTGGGCTTCCACGTGGGCCTTGCGGTTCCATTCTTCAGCCACAAACACCTGCTGAGTGATCTGAACAAGGTTACGGTGTTAGTATGCAAACATAAAAAATCAACGCTATAACCAAGAAGTGGAATGGATATACTTACCATGGCCAAGTCCCTCTTCAGAGACATAAAGAGTTCATATTGGCTGAAACGCCTATATGAATCCATGTCTCGGGGCAGAAGTAGAGGCTGCTCCAACGCCTCAGCTATCAGTGCCGCCTGACCCCCGTCGTAGTTTCTGACCAAGGTATCCCAGGGAAACGGAACACCGTCGAGCTCTAGCCGGGGGGACCATAAGCGTTGTCCTCGGCGCACCTCGGCCAGATTAGGGTCCTCCCTGCTTTCCACTGAGGAACCCCTCTTTTGACGGGGCTCTTTGGTCACCTTTTGCTGCTTGGTCTTGGGTGGCAGCCCTTTCTCTTTGTCTTCAGGATCCATCGGCCTCTTCTTTTTCAAGTCCGGTATCGGTTTGAGAGCCGGATCAGGAACCTGTGAAGTGGGAGGAGGTGGAGGCACATTGGCAGTTGGACGAGAGGTCCTTGTCTCCTTAATTTCTACTTTATTGCTCCTCTTCTTAAGAAGTAGTCTTAGATCAGACATCTCTTCCTCCGAGGAATCTTCAGGTATTGTTGTCAGCAATAAAGGTGGTCGGATGAAGGACTGTCTATCCGCTTCTTCTTCGGAATCCGAAGGAATAACGTGGACCCCTCCCTCGCTCTCCCCTTCGAATTTAAACTTGTCAATTTACTCGTCCAAGGAAGTGGACGAGGATCCGACTCGTTCTCTCACAGCCGGCTGTGCAAAAGGAACTTACTGGACTGGTCGGACGAGCAGTGGAACACCCTGGGGATTAGGGTGTGGAACCGGTGGGAGATCGTAGGGCGCAAGGAAACTCTTCCGAGCAACGTCTATACGTTGCAATCTATAATCTCCCTGAATAATGGCATTCCCCGCTGGCTGGACGTCTGCTGGCTTCGGAGTATAGCTAAGTATGAGGGGAATAGACCTCAACTGCCTGTCTTCGCTGACATATATCTCCAAGCGCAGTAGGTAATTAAGGGCGGGCACGTTGATAAGGCTCAGCCGATGAGCAATATGTACCTTATCTGTAAAACAAACAAAGCAAACAAATTAGAAAGCAGATACAAAAATAGACTAAGGAGTAATTGCAGAAAGAGAAAATCCTAAAGCTATGGTTAGAGACCCTAAGTCCGAGAGGGCACACCTGGCTCTCCTGGCGTGGTCGGACAATGTAGACGTCATGCCATGCGCCCGAGACAACCAAATAGTCATCCTTCATCCCCTTATTGGATTTAGGTAGGCAGGAAAACAGCCTCACGACATCGGAGCGGGATTTAAGGTAATACCCCCCTCCCCTTTGGCTACGACATTCATACATGTATGTTAAGTCGTGCCAGGTTAGCCCTAAACCTAACTGCTCATTTACGACATCGAAGGCCCCTAATATTTTAAAAGTGTTGGGTGCGCATTGCTCGGGGGAAAACCTATGGTTGAGGAGATAATTTCGGGTCACGGGACCCATTGGAAGGGTCATTCCCCCTTAAGGAAGGCGATCATAGGAATTATGACCTCTCCTTCTGCTCGGTCTAGTAGTAGTCCCTCTGGGGGGCAATACTTCAGATTTACCCCCTGTGGGATATGGTGGGCTCTCTTGAACTCCTCAATCAGCGTCGGACTATCGATGAGATATCTGTATCTACCCATTTCTAAAAGGATGGATGAAATAATGAAAGAAAGCGGTGGCCGAAGAGAAAATAAAGACTCAAGGTACGCCGAGACTTACTATATCACGAGCGAGACGAATTCCCTAATTTGAAATGTGCTTTTGAGAGGGATCTTGAAAGCAGAAGACGCAGAAATCCGAGAGGGTGTGGAGTGCTTTTGAAGAAGGGAAATCTCCGGAAGCTCTGAAAATTCTCTGAATGCTGTGAATGTGTGTAAAGTGAGAAAAATAACTGCCTACAGATATTTATATATGGGGACAGACGGAGCGGTATCATTCATCTCGCACGAATCGCGAAGACAAACTCCAACTGTTTGATCCACGATCTACCGTTGGATGCAAGAGACAGAGCCGCCTGAAGTAATTGATGCAACGCCTAGGGAATGGGACATTTACAGTGGCAATAATGAGGCGCGCGTCTCCACAAGCTCGCGCGTATAAACAGGGGTATTCGTGACTTTTCGTTTTTACTTTTGCTTATTTCTTTTATTTTTCTTTTCTTTCATTCCCGCGTATCAAATCAAAATTATTCTCTCTTCCCGCTTGCGTGGGAAAGAAATAAAATTTTGAGGGGCTATTGTGGGGGAAAAGGGGCCAGGCCCAATATAATGGGCCGAGGGCCCACGAAACGGCTATCTTACATCCGAAAAGAGAGAGAAGAAAAGGACAAGGCCCAGCTAGGAGTAAGATCTTCATAAACGAAGGATCAGTGCTGTCCGAGGAGGATGTCTCCTGTCCGAGGAGGGTATCTCCTGTCCGAGGAGGAAGTTTCACTTTGACAGGATATCACAGGCTAGTCGAGTACGAGAAAAGCCAGAGTGATTGCCCGAGGACTTCACCTGATCAGGATAAGCTCAGAGCAAGGGCTGGAGATGATAAGAACGAAGAAATATCTAAAGGAAAAGCTGCTACCACCGTATTTAATGCACTACAACAGCTTTTCTGGCCGCATTTATGTGGAAAAGACCCCTGAACAGTGCAACTTCAACTACCGTCACTCCCAAATAACTAAAGCATACTCATGATGTGACATGCACTCAAGTAGATGCACAGATGAAGAACAAGTGGACGATGGAGATGATAGAGGAGAGTACTATATAAAGAAGAAGAGATCCTGATAGAAGGGGGACGGAAAAAAGAGAAAAGGAGGAAGAAGAGTAGTTTTACTGTAGCTCTAAAACTTGTAATCACTGTTTGTTTAATGAAACACCTCTTCGGACATTGACCTAAGAGTCTTCTCGGCATTATTTTATGTTACTTTTGCCTTACGTAATTCATCCCACCATTGTTAAATTCAGACCCAGCCCAGCTCTTTCACCCACTCTCTACAAATTTATTGTCTAGGGTACGTTGGGCCGCTAACCCATACTTTTGGGCCTAGGTTACAAAAGCGGACCTTACATTTCCAAATATAATTTTTAACATAATTACAAAGCTCTTAATGACTTTCAATATATATTAGTATATGCGTGAGATAAAAATAAATTGAATTTGACTAAGCTTATGTTTTAGATTAACTAAATTTGTAAAGCTAGAGAAAATAATACATTAATTTGTAAAGCAAGTCGTTACAACTTATTAATATTTCGTGTTTGCCACACGATGACCACATTTTAATTAACTGCAGAGGGAATGTACTAATTAATGTTGCATCAAACTAACCTATTTGCTTCTATTCTTAGATAAAACTAGAATGCATACAAAGTTAGTCAATTCCCTTCATTTCACCAAATGACATTTTTTTTGCCTAATCAAGAAATTGTAAAAGTTATATTTAAATACAAACTAACCTATTTGACATTTTCCCGAAACTTTCAAATGTTGTTTTTATATATTGCTTTTATTTAAATAGTAATGGTCTTTTCTTGCAATATTTCCAAATATAATTTTTAGCATAATTTAGTTTATTGTAGCATAATATTCTAATGGCAATACTCTCCATCCAAATGATAATAAAATAATTGGAATTTGCAAAGGAATAACTCTAACAATAATATTTTCCATAGTGAAAGTCAAATTGTTGTCTAAAAAATATTTTATTTCAGTCCTAATTATATCAAGGATCTTGTTTCTTATTGGAAAGTATATTTCCAAACCAAGCCTAGTGCTGATGTAAACAAAAATGGTAAATTTTATTTTCTCATTCAATGAGGAGCGGGTCAAGATATACACAAGGAAAAAAATTGTAAAAGTTTGTTGCCTAATCAAGAAATCACGACCATTAAGCCTATACGAAAATAAATAAATTATTGAATTTAATTTTTCGCACTAATGTAAATCACTAAATTAGTAAAATAATTTCAATAAAATATTGCCTAAACAACTACTAAATTTGCAAGTTGAATTTCTCTCTGTTGAAAAGGTATGTGTTTTGAATTGATTTTGAGAGTCCTATCAATGTAACGAAAGAAAAATAAGAGTAAGAAACACATGACAGATTTGGGATTTTGATTTCCATGGCACTGTTGATATTTGCATGTTGAAAATGCTTCTTGATAACTAAATAAGAAAAATAGTTTCAGTAAAATATTGCCTAAACAGACATGCATTAACTTGATAAAAAAAAGGAATTAACATTTATTGTCATAAAAAGTGGAGATCCTTCAAACATGGAAGTTTAAAAATAAAAATAAAACTATGACAACTTTTAAATGGCAAGTTTGCAAGGGTAAGTAATTTTTTCCCCATTAATAACTTATTAAAGCAGTGGCTATTTCAATGTTTCATTAGGCCTTTCATAGTTTCACCTTCACACAATTTGGAAAAAAAAAAAAGAGAGAGAGACCTAACCCAATACCTGACCACTCGACCTGACCCAAGACCCATAATTTTTGGGTTGGGTCGGGTTTCTCCCTAATAAACCCAATTATTTTTTGGTCGGGTTGCGTGTGGCAGTAAAACCGACCCGACCCAACCCGATATCAGTCCTACACTTAATAATATAAACTTTACAAGTGAAAAAAAAAATTTATCTAGTACTTGATTTCTGGAAAGTAATGTACCATACAAAAAGATAAAGATAAAGATAAATCATTCTACATTCCATACTCTAAATAATAATTACTATCTTAAATATTTATAATCCACTTAATAAAATAAAATTTACAAGAAAAAAATTTGAAAAAAAAATTTACTCAGTATTTGATTTCTTAAAAGTAAAGTACCATACCAAAAAAAAAAAAAAAAAAGATAAAGATAAATCACTCCACAATCCACAATTTAAATACTAATTACTATCTTAAAATTTATAATCCACTTAATAATATAAAATTTACAAAAGAAAAAAAAAAAGTGAAAAAAAAAGTTTACCCAATAATTTATTTCTTGAAAGTAAATTCTTATACAAAAGGAAAAAAAAAAAAAGATAAATAACTACATAATTCACAATCTAAATACTAATTACTGTCTTAAATATTTATAATCCAGTTAATAATATAAAATTTTTTTAAAAAAAAAGTGAAAAAAAATTACCTAAGACTTGATTTCGTGAAAGTAAAGTCCCATACAAAAAGAAAAAGAAAAAGAAAGATAAATCACTCCGCAGTCCACATCCTAAATACTAATTTCTATCTTAAATATTTATAATCTACATAATAATATAAAATTTACAAAAGAAAAAAAAAAAGGTGAAAAAACAAATTTACCTAATTTTTGATTTCTTGAAAGTAAAGTACCGTACAAACAGAGAAAAAAAAAAGAAAAAAAAATATAAAGAAGATAAAGATAAAGATAAATCACTACATAGTCCACACTCTAAATACTAATTACTATCTCAAATATTTATAATCTACATAATAATATTAAATTTACAAAAGAAAAAAAAAAGTGGGAAAAAAAAAATTTGCCCAGTACTTTATTTCTTGAAAGTAAAATACCATACAAACAAAAAAAAAAAAGGAAAAAAAGATAAAGATAAAATCATTACATAGTCCGTACACCAATTACTGTCTCAAATATTTATAATCCACATAATAATATAAAATGTACAAAAGAAAAAAAAAAAGTGAAAAAAAAAATTACCCAATACTTGATTTTTTTGAAAGTAAAGTATTGCCAAATAACCATTTATTTAGGAAAAAAAAATGAGTAGGGCATCGTTTTTTTTTTTTTTTTTAATGAGAGTGGGTGGTGGATAATTATAACAAGGTCCCACTTAAATTTAGACAGATAGAGCAAAATTGGACTCTAATTTTATATTTGAATTGAACAATTGAAATGATAATTGTTGTGTGGTCCCCATATAAATCTAGACATATAGCATGAAATTGAAACTCTAATTTAGAATTCTAATTTAAGTTTGTCTTAACTTCAGCTATTATTATTATTATAAAAAATATATATATATAGATTATCAATTGATTTAGTTGAGGACAAACTTTTCCTTCAATTCAAAGAAATTTTTTTCTTAAAATGAGTACAATGCAATTCACAAATCCATATTACATAATCTCATTTATTAATGATATGGCTATTATATTGGTCATATTAACAATATCAGTTGGTGATTGAAATTTGAAAGTCATCAATCGTGTTATTGACACAACAGTTTTGTAAATTGCCAAATAACCATTTTTAGAGGAAATTTAAGTCAAACCTATTCGAAGAAATTCTTCGACTTTCAGCAAAAGCTGCAAAGCAAAAGTTGGGTGGCCCAAGTTGGGTAAGAGCATCAGCATCCGAAATTCCAATTCTACTCTATTTTACTATTTCTAAAAGCCACTTTATCATTATACCATACTATTTTACAATACCTCTAGCATCCCAACTTTTATTTTCCTATTCTACTCATTAAAATAATATTTATACACAATAAAATATATTTTTTTCTTTTTTGTTTTTTTCCTAATTTTCCCCTCCACCTTCCCTCAACAACTATCACCGGGCCTCCACTGCCTAGTCACCACCACTGTGCCTCCACCAATATCTCACCGAAGCAAAAACCCATATTAAAAAAAAAAAAAAAAAAAAAAAAAAAAAAAAAAAACCAAAACCTAGAAAACGCAGAACCAGAACCCAGAACGGCAACATAAGCCACCGATCTGTTCTTCAACCTAAAATCTTAAATGTGCAAAACCAAAATGGCAACACAAGCCATCGATCCCACTCCAAATCAAATACTCGATCTTCTCGAACCCCACGAACTCAAACCCAATCTCCTCGAACCCAAGGTACGATCTCACCACTTGAACCACGATCTCCACGATTAGACCACGATCTCCACAATCAAACCACGCCGGGTGAGACAATGGAGACAGTGGCCAACAGCGGCCTGGGCTTGGCGTTACTGGGCGATGGTGGTCAACAGTGGCCTAAGGGAGAGCAAAGGGAGAGGGAGAAGTTTGAGAGAGAGAGACGTGGGAGACAGAGTGAGAGAGAGTGGGAGAGTCAGGGAGAGTTAGGGAGATAGATGAGAGAGAAAGATAATAAAATAATAGTTTTTGTTTTAGAATTGTGCTACAATGCAATTCTACATGTAGAATTGCACTGTAGCACAATTCTAAATTTTTTTTTGCAATAGTTGCATTATACAAGTCCGGATGCAGAGGTTATTTTGTGCTTCTATGTTCAAATGAACCAAGATATGGCATATGCCATTTGGGCTACGGATGCCCTAATGAGCTGCTTGGGCAAGGCTTAAAGGACCGACAAGCATTGTGAGCTGAAATTTAGATGAGCCCAACTACGCCTTGATGAGCCCAACTCATTTATAGCCATTTGCTAAGCTTTGACACTTTCTGCCTACAGTACTATGCTTGTATTGGCTAGCTAGTTTCTTAATGCAATTTTCCTTTTAACAAAAGATGAAATGAAATATATGAGCCCAACTAATTCATTGATTGGGTGAACCATTACTAGGAACAAGCATTAACGTGTGGGCCTGTTGGGTTGCTCGTTGAATATAGTTGCGTGGAACTTAATAGTGTTTTTTTATTTAGGCGAAAGTATTTACATTTTATTATCCCAGTCAACTTATTCTCTAATATTTTGATAGTAGTTAATTTGGTCTTTATTATTTTCATTTTGTAATCAATTTGATCCTCACCAATAACTTTTTAACAAAAATTGCATGTGGCTAACGAATTATACTGTTAGCATACTTCACACCTACTTGGCTACTAAAATAATAATTAAAATTTTTATTTAGCATATAAAAAATGCCACATTAGCTGCATCTAAATGAAAACAAAAAATTAATTAATTAATTTCTCAAATTTACGGATTGAAAAAAAAATAATCTTAAATCTCTCTTAGCCTTTGTTTGGTTGCCAAGAAAACAAACGAAAACACCATTGAAGCCCATCTAAATCCAACCCCAATCAAACTTTAAATCCAAAAAAACCAACCCCAATTGAAACCCACCAGCCACCAACACTCAATATCGGAGAACCATTTTTCAGATCCAAAACAATCAAGGAACCCATTTTGCTGATTGGTGATGTTTGGTTGCTGTGGCCGCGCCTGAAGCTTACTACCTCTGTCCACCACCACCAGTGATTGCCACCAGAAGTTGTGCTTGTACCGTCCTTGTCTCTCTCTCTCTCTCCTTTTCTTTGTTCTCACTAAAGCATCATGACCATGACTTTAGGATCAACTTCTCTTGCTGTTAACTGCCACCACCACCGTTGATGACAATGCCTCGAATTGATTGTGTCTCCCTCTCCTTGCTTCTTTCTCTACTCGATCTGTTGCAGCCAAATCACCCCAAGCTTCATCTCACTTCTTCCATCACCATGGTCTCTAGACAACTTCGCTCGTCACCGCCACGGTTAGTAGTGGCTCTCAGCTTTTCTACCTTGGCTCCCACGATCCCGTGGCTTCTCTGCTGCCTTTGACTAAGGAAAAATGTTGGTTTTTGATTTGGGGTTCATGAATTTTCATGATTTGGGGTTCATGATGGGACTAATGAAATCATGCATAGACGAGGAAAACTGGTCCGACGAGACGGATTTACACTGACGAGTTACTAGTTCACTAACGAGGCTTAAACACCTCATTCAATGTCGCCAATAAACGCCCTGGACGGTTACAAAACCAGTTGTACAGACCATTGGGATAAAATTAAAAGCAACATGATGAGGTCAGAAAACGTTACTCAGAAGGGTGTTAAGAACCACCTTAATTGCCCAACGGGTAGAGACTCCAACAACATATATAAAGCCCCCCACGTGGCCAAGAATGAGGTATGTGCACATTGAGATAGTTACTGTAAAATTTCTCTGTTACACTACATTGCTCTTTCTTAAATAATTTTCAATACTGACTTTGGTATCGGAGACGTTGTGGCAGGCACCACACCGGTGACCACACTCGAGGGTACATACTTACAAGAGGCCGGAGATCATTTCTGTCTACACGCATTGGCTGACGAATTCACACTTCATCAGTTTGGCGCCGTCTGTAGGAAATCGACATTTTCGTGTTCAATACAAAAAAATAGTCTCACATGGAGTCTAATCCGGATTCTGCAGCCTTAGCTCAACAAGTTCAAACCCTTGCAGCCACTATTGAAGAACTGACCAGGAAAAATCAGGAGCTGAAACTACGACTTCAACAAGAAGAGAATCGATTTAAAGGGAACCAAAACGACGAGGGAGATAGCCACAGAAGAAGTGACCATCAAAGGCCCGCTACTCCAACCGAGCCCAACTCGGACCTTCTCCACGAGATGAGGCAGGAGATGGGCAAACTCAGAAATGCCATCAAGGAGAAAACAAATCGAAGTGTAGATCGAATGGTTAAGGCAATAGATTCGTCGTTCATCTCAACAGTCCTTAAGTGCCTAGTACCGTCGAAATTTCGGCTGCCCCAGCTTGAACCATTCGATGGGCTAAAGGACCCTCAGGATGATCTGAACACTTTTAAGACGACCCTAGGGCTCCAGTAGCCCCCAGACGAGATACTGTGTCGCTCCTTCCCCACCACCCTCAAAGGAGCTACAAGGGAATGGTTCACGAAGCTACCAACGTCAAACTTCGAGCAGTTGAGCAATGCCTTCTTGCATCACTTCATTGGAGGAGGCAGGGAGAAAAGGAAACTCTGAGGTCATACGTGAAACGCTTTACTCGCGAAATACTGGAAGTGGACGATGCAGACGATAAGGTACAACTGACGACCTTTAAGGCAGGGTTGAGATCCAGAGAGCTCGTTTCATCACTCGCAAACAATCCCCCAAAAACGATGGCCGAAATGCTCCTGAAAGCACAAAAGTACATGAACGCCGAAGACGCATTAGCGGCCATCAGGGATAGAGGGAGACTAAGAGACAAAGAAGAAAGGAAAGATGATGATCGTAGAGGGTAAAAGCGGGAGCGCCCAAATCATCGGACCAATGACATAGTCAAAAAGAAGGATGACAAGGGACCGTAAGCGGTAAAATTTACCCCTCTCATTATGCCAGTCGATAAAATCTTAGCGTAGATTAAGGACGAGCATTACCTTAAGTGGCCGCGACCATTGCACTCATCCCCTAACGTCCGCAACAAAAATAAATACTGCCGATTTCACAAGGACCACAGCCATTACACTGAAGATTGTCGAGACCTCAAAGAACAGATTGAGGAGCTGATATAGAAAGGAAAGCTACAGAAGTTTTTCAAGAAAGGGGAACACAGTAGATTCCGAGATGGAAACAAGGGTCAGCACGAGTCCACCTCCGGGGGCAATAACCGCCAGTACCAGCCCCCTCAAAATGTGATAGGGGAAATACAGACGATCGTAGGAGGACCCATGGCAGGTAGGTCATTCAAGTCCCTTAAGAAAGCACATCAACGACAGGTGAACAGCGTCCATATGACACCCCCGTTGAAACAGAGACGAACCGATCAGGACGTGATTTTCAATGAAGGAGATGCTAGGGGAGTGAAACAACCTCACAATGACCCCCTGGTCATAGCACTTACAATAGAAGGGTTCAACACAAAGAGGATCCTCGTGGACAATGGAAGCTCTGCTGACATCATTTACTTCCCTGCGTTCCAGCAGTTGAAACTAGATCCAAAAAGATTACATCTATTTGATTCCCCCCTTGTCAGCTTCAGTGGAGACAGGGTAAACCTTAAGGGCATAGTGACGTTGACGGTGACAGTGGGAACCTACCCGAAGCAGTTGACTTGTGATCTGGACTTCTTGGTGGTGGATTGTCCCTCGACTTACAATGTAATCATTGGAAGACCAGCGCTCAACAAGTGGAAATCATCCACGTCAACCTACTGCCTGAAGATAAAATTCCCAATGGAGAATGAGGTAGGAGAAGTCAAAGGAGATAAAGTTTTAGCTCGGGAGTGTTACCAGGCCGTCGTGGGCGCAAAGGAGAACCATACATGGACAATCGAAGAAAAGGAGAAAGAAAAGATGGAGGCCTTGGAGACAATAGAATTATCCGATGAAGAACCAAACAAGACGACCAGGATAGGGACGACTCTAAGTCCTGAGATGAGGAAAAAGCTGGTTCAATTTCTTAAAGAAAACTTAGACGTCTTTGCTTGGAGCCATGATGACATGCCAGGCATATCTCCAGAAGTCATCCAACACAGGCTGAATGTAGACCCGAAAAGGAAGCCCATTAAACAAAGACGAAGAGTTTTCGCACCAAAAAGAGATCAAGTGATTACTGACGAAGTTAATAAGCTCTTGGCTGCCAGCTTCATCTGCGAAGTATATTACCCAGATTGGCTCGCAAATGTCATCTTGGTGAAAAAAGCAAATGGGAAATGGAGAATGTGCGTAGACTTCACAGACCTGAACAAAGCATGCCCGAAGGACAGCTTCCCTCTCCCGAAAATAGACCAGTTGGTAGACTCCACAGCTGGCCACAAGCTTCTAACGTTCATGGACGCTTTTTCTGGATACAACCAGATAAAAATGGCAAAACAGGATCAGAAGAAAACAACCTTTATCACAAGCCAAGGGCTCTATTGCTATAAGGTAATGCCCTTCAGTCTGAAGAATGCCGACGCCACTTATCAAAGATTGGTAAATAGAATGTTCAGCAAGCAGATAGGCAGGAACATGGAAGTATACGTAGACGACATGCTCGTCAAGAGTAAGGAGGAACTCACCCATTTGGACGACCTCAAAGAGACATTTGCTACTCTCAAGCAATATCATATGAAGCTGAACCCCAGTAAATGTGTCTTTGGCGTAGCCTCGGGGAAATTCCTGAGATTTAATATGTCCTAGAGGGGAATTGAGGCGAATCCGGAGAATGTACAACCAATAATCAATATGACCTCGCCCAAGACCGTCAAGGACGTCCAGAAGCTGACACGAAGGATTGCAGCCCTTAATAGGTTCGTCTCTAGAGCGACGGACAAATGCCTACCCTTCTTCAAGACATTGAGACAGGCTTTTGCGTGGACTGACGAGTGCGAGGCCGCATTCCAGGAATTCAAACGTTACTTAAGCAATCCACCCCTTCTAAGCCCGTCAAAAGAAAGTGAGAACTTGTACTTGTACCTGGCAGTGTCAGATACGGCCGTCAGTGGAGCCTTGATCCGAGAAGAGGACGGGAAGCAACTCCCCGTCTATTACATCAGCTAAGCCTTCCAGGGAGCTGAGTCCAGGTATCCTCAGATCGAGAAGATCACGTTCGCGCTGATAGTAGCTTCACGAAAACTCAGGCAGTACTTCCAAGCGCATCCTATTTTGGTAATGATGGACCAACCAATCAAGAAGTCCATGAGTAAGCCCAAAGCGGCAGGGAGAATGGTCCAGTGGGCGATCAAGCTCAGTCAATTTGATATTGAATACCACCCCAGGATGGCCATAAAATCACAAGCTTTGGTAGACTTCATTGCGGAATTCACCCACCTGGATGAGGACGGCTTCACCATTGAACATAAGCAATGAACAATACAGACCGACGGCTCGTCAGCCCATAAGAGAGGGGGAGTAGGGGTAGTCATATCACCCCCGATGGAGAAAAGCTAAAATATGGGGTTCAGTTGAAATTCCTAGCAACTACTAATGAGGCCGAATATGAAGGGATTCTGACGGAGTTAAGGCTTGGAAGAGAGTTTGGAATTAAGAACCTGGTGATCCAGAGTGACTCGAAGCTAGTAATTGGGCAAGCCAGGGGAGAATACGAAGCCAAAGAAGAAAGGATGCAGAGGTACCTCAGATTGACGAAGAATCTAGCTCAAGAGTTCAAAAAGGTGGAGTTCGTGAGTGTTTTTTTTTAGATTAATAATTACATGTAAATCCAAACATAGTTAGTAAAATATGGTACGCGTTTAATACTATAAATATATGGACATGTATAATTCGGCATTTTACATGAAATTATGTTTCAAAAATTTGTCATAAAAATATGGAAATGTTGAAAAAATGGTACATGTATAATACGAGTATTATACGTTTATTTTTGAAAAAATTGTAGCAAAAATACGGAAACATTTGTCATATATATTTTTTTTATATAAATAAAAAAAATCTTTGCATCATGACCATTTAACTCTTGTTAAGTATGTCCAAGAGCCTTATAACTCAACTAGTTGACATATTTTGATTTTTTTTTTTTTTTTTTTGTCTAAAAAATGTTCATAATTTTTTATTTATTTATATATTTTAGAAAGGATAATGCCATAGTTTCAAACTATATTACAACATTTTTTACAAACTAATGATATAGTGAGTGTTCATTAGTAAGTGAAAACGTGATGTTAGTGGTGTGAATAAATGAAAATGAACAAAGCTAGAAATACAAACTATATATATATATATATATATATATATATATATATATATATATATAATGAGAAACCATTACATATTTTAGAAATTCACGGCTTAAAAATTGTGTAAGTTGTAACCCTAATACTAGATATAATTTGAACTCATATATGTGTGTAATTGTGCTTGTTTTTAAATATACCCGTGCATATACATATGAGGTTATATATTAGGTTTTTTTTGTATAATTACCTATGATTTAAACCATCTTAAGACTAAGAGAAAATTCAGTTAAATTTCAAATTAGATTTCAAAAGTTAGACAATGTCTGGTTAGTGTAATTTTAAGATAATTGCTTTAGTTCTCTACCAAATTGATTTGTCCATGAGCCTAAGTTAGCTCTTATTAGATCAGCAACCATCGACATTGGTTGTCAGTTGGAGGTTGAGGCAGAGGGTTTAGGGGGAGGAGATGAATCTAAAGTTTAGATTTTTTTTTTTTTTTAATTTTTAAAATTTTTTATTTTAGTTGCTTTTTAGAAACCATTATTTTAGTGATTTTGTTAGTAAATCAATGACATGACATAATCTGAATTTATTATAAAAGAAATGTTAAAATTAAAGTGACTTTATACGGTAAAGTTTTCCTAGAACATATAGAAGATCTTGATCTATATAAGACTAACTCATCATCATTGTTTGCACACTTTAATTTGCACAAAACAATAATTCTACAAAAATATTTCTTCAAAACAGGAAAAATAAATAAATTAACCCATACCACACACATGTCCATTTGTATCTTTACTCCCCCACCCCCACCCCCCCCCCCCCCCCAACCAAAAAAAAAAAAAAAAAAACACTATGACATATGATGGCTCATGGTTTTGCCTTGGCAGAGCAGATAACGAGTTTGATTTAAAGCTTTAGGGTATAAATCTATTACTTATCATTTTCTTTTGTAAGAAAACAAATTATCTCTATTTATTATGTCTAAATTATAAAGTAGGCACATTTAATTTCTACACATGATACTTTTACATTTTACAAGATTGTTGTCAAGCATAGAGTTCCATAGTATCGTATTCCTTATACAAATATAAACAATAGTAAATAATTATAATTTACAAAATCTAAACAAATATTAATAATTCTTCAAATTTTTTCCTTTATCAGTACTATTGCCATGCATAAGCATGGATTACAACCTAGTATAGAATTGTGAAGGAATGCAAAAAATTTAGTTGTAGTGTTTATTGTGTACAAGAATAAAATAAATTAATCAAATAATTTGTGAACAAACTAAAACTTAACTTGTGTTCAAAATAAAATAAACAATATTGAATTTTTAATACTTGAGACAACACTGAAATCTAGAGGAAAGTCTCAAATGACCAAACACACACCCCCTGTTCTTTGTCAAAAGACAAGAGGAAACTTGAGGTCAAAAGAAAGAGTAAATAGTGCACTGTTTTTTTTTTTCCAGGGATGAGAGGAAACTTAAGGCCAAAAGAAAGACAAACATTGCACTGTTCTTTGTCAGGACAGGAGAGGAGACTGAGGTTAATAAAAAGAGAAAATAGTGCACTATTCTTTGTCAAGGGACAAGGAGGAGACTGAGGGCAATAAAAGAGAAAACAATGCACTGTTCTTTGTCAAGGGAAGAGAGGAGACTGAGGTCAATAAAAAGAGAAAACAATGCACTGCTCTTTGTCAAGGGAGGAGAGGAGATTGAGGTCAATAAAAAGAGAAAATAGTGCATTGTTCTTTGTCAAGGGACAAGAGGAGACTGAGGTCAATAAAAAGAGAAAACAATGCACTATTCTTTGTCAAGGGATGAGAGGAGAGAAAACAATGCATTGTTCTTTGTCAAGGGACGAGAGGAGACTGAGGTCAATAAAAAGAGAAAACAATGCACTGTTCTTTGTCAAGGGACGAGGAGGAGACTGAGGTTAATAAAAGAGAAAACAATGCACTGTTCTTTGTTATGGGACGAGAGCAGACTGAGGCCAGTAAAAAGAGAAAACAATGCACTATTCTTTGTCAAGGGACGAGAGGAGACTGAGGGCAATAAAAAGAAAAAACAATGCACTGTTCTTTGTCAAGGGACAAGAGGAAACTGAGGTCAATAAAAAGAGAAAACAGTGCACTATTCTTTGTCAAGGGAGGAGAGGAGATTGAGGTCAATAAAAAGAGAAAATAGTGCATTTCTTTGTCAAGGGACAAGAGGAGACTGAGGTCAATAAAAAATGAAAACAATGCACAGTTCCATGTCAAAGGATGAGAGGAGAGAAAACAGTGCATTGTTCTTTGTCAAGGGACGAGAGGAGACTGAGGTCAATAAAAAGAGAAAATAATGCATTGTTCTTTGTCAAGGGATGAGGAGGAGACTGAGGTAAATAAAAGAGAAAACAATGCACTGTTCTTTGTTAAGGGACGAGAGGAGACTGAGGCCAATAAAAAGAGAAAACAATGCACTGTTCTTTGTCAAGGGACGAGAGGAGACAGAGGGAAATGAAAAGAGAAAACAATGCACTGTTCTTTGTCAAGGGACGAGAGGAGATTGGGGTCAATAAAAAGAGAAAACAATGCACTGTTCTTTGTCAAGGGCCGAGAGGAGACTAAAGTCAATAAAAAGAGAAAACAATGCATTGTTCTTTGTCAAGGGACAAGAGGAGATTGAGGTCAATAAAAAGAGAAAATAGTGCATTGTTCTTTGTCAAGGGATGAGAGGAGACTGAGGTCAATAAAAAGAGAAAACAATGCACTGTTCTTTGTCAAGGGATGAGAGGAGAGAAAACAGTGCATTGTTCTTTGTCAAGGGATGAGAGGAGACTGAGGTCAATAAAAAGAGAAAACAATGCACTGTTCTTTGTCAAGGGACGAGAGGAGACTAAGGTTAATAAAAAAGGAAAACAATGCACTGTTCTTTTGTCAAGGGAGGAGAGGAGATTGAGGACAATAAAAAGAGAAAATAGTTCATTGTTCTTTGTCAAGGGACAAGAGGAGACTGAGGTCAATAAAAAGATAAAACAATGCGCTGTTCTTTGTTAAGGGATGAGAGGAGAGAAAACAGTGCATTGTTCTTTGTCAAGGGACAAGAGGAGACTTAGGTCAATAAAAAGAGAAAACAATGCACTGCTCTTTGTCAAGGGATGAGAGGAGAGAAAATAGTGCATTGTTCTTTGTCAAGGGACAAGAGGAGACTGAGGTCAATAAAAAGAGAAAACAATGCACTGTTCTTTGTTAAGGGATGAGAGGAGAGAAAACAGTACATTGTTCTTTGTCAAGGGACGAGAGGAGACTGAGGTTAATAAAAAGTGAAAACAATGCACTGTTCTTTGTCAAGGGAGGAGAGGAGATTGAGGTCAATAAAAAGAGAAAATAGTGCATTGATCTTTGTCAAGGGACAAGAGGAGACTGAGGTCAATAAAAAGAGAAAACAATGCACTGTTCTTTGTCAAGAGATGAGAGGAGAGAAAACAGTGCATTGTTCTTTGTCAAGGGACCAGAGGAGACCGAGGTCAATAAAAAGAGAAAACAATGCACTGTACTTTGCCAAGGGATGAGAGGAGAGAAAACAATGCATTGTTCTTTGTCAAGGGACGAGAGGAGATTGAGGTCAATAAAAGAGAAAACAATGCATTGTTCTTTGTTATGGGACGAGAGGAGACTGAGGGAAATAAAAAGAGAAAACAATGCACTATTCTTTGTCAAGGGAGGAGAGGAGATTGAGGTCAATAAAAAGAGAAAATAGTGCATTGTTCTTTGTCAAGTGACAAGAGGAGACTGAGGTCAATAAAAAGAGAAAACAATGCACTGTTTTTTGTCAAGGATGAGAGGAGAGAAAACAATGTATTGTTCTTTGTTAAGGGACGAGAGGAGACTCAGGTCAATAAAAGAGAAAACAATCCACTGTTCTTTGTCAAGGGAGGAGAGGAGATTGAGGTCAATAAAAAAAGAAAATAGTGCATTGTTCTTTGTCAAGTGACAAAAGGAGACTGAGAGAAATAAAAAGAGAAAAAAATGCACTGTTCTTTGTCAAGGAACGAGAGGAGACTGAGGTCAATAAAAAGAGAAAACAGTGCACTGTTCTTTGTCAAGGGATGAGAAGATAGAAAACAGGGCATTGTTCTTTGTCAAGGGATGAGAGGAAACTGAGGTCAATAAAAGAGAAAAAAGTGCACTGTTCTTTGTCAAGGGACGAGAGGAGACTGTGGTAAAAAAAAAAAAAAAAAAAAAGAGAAAACAATGCACTGTTCTTTGTCAAGGGAGGAGAGGAGATTGAGGTCAATAAAAAAAGAAAATAGTGCTTTGTTCTTTGTCAAGTGACAAAAGGAGACTGAGGTCAATAAAAAGAGAAAACAATGCACTAGTTTTTGTCAAGGGATGAGAGGAGAGAAAACAATGCATTGTTCTTTTTCAAGGGATGAGAGGAGATTGAGGTTAATAAAAAGAGAAAACAATGCACTGTTCTTTGTCAAGGGACGAGGAGGAGACTGAATTCAATAAAAGAGAAAACAATGCACTGTTCTTTTTTAAGGGGCAAGGGGAGACTGAGGCCAATAGAAGGAGAAAACAATGCACTATTCTTTGTCAAGGGATGAGAGGAGATTGAGGGAAATAAAAAGGGAAAACAATGCACTATTCTTTGTCAAGTGACGAAAGGAGACTGAGGTCAATAAAAAGAGAAAACAGTGCACTGTTCTTTGTCAAGAGAGGAGAGGAGATTGAGGTCAATAAAAAGAGAAAATAGCGCATTGTTCTTTGTCAAGGGACAAGAGGAGACTAATGTCAATAAAAAGATAGAACAATGCACTATTCTTTGTCAAGGGATGAGAGGAGAGAAAACGGTGCATTATTCTTTGTCAAGGGACGAGAGGAGACTAAGGTCAATAAAAAGAGAAACAGTGCATTGTTCTTTGTCTTCTTTGTCAAGGGATGAAAGGAGATTGAGGTCAATAAAAAGAGAATACAGTGCACTATTCTTTGTCAAGGGACATGCACTGTTCTTTGTGAAGGGACGAGAGGAGACTGAGGTAAATAAAAAGGAAAAATAGTGCACTGTTCTTTGTCAAGGGATGAGAGGAGACAGGTGAATAAAAAAAAATAGTGCACTGTTCTTTGTCAGGGGATGATAGAAGACTAATGTCAATTAAAGGAGAAAACAGTAAAAATAAATTAAATATTTAAAAGTCGAGCATTATATCCTTTTGTGGTTTAGCACCAAGAAGCAAAGATTGGTTGCCAACAATTAATCTAGAATCAATTAATCCACATAAAACAATTCTATAGCCTCTAATTTTATGCTGGTAAGTAAAGGAGACCCATGAGAACAAAATTTTGGCATCCGATTTTTCAATTTCAAGCTGGCTGGATTCAAAAATTCTGCATCAAAAATTTTTAGTCGAAACTACACTATTGGTATTGAAGTTTACCGTGTGAGTGCAGTTGATTATTCAAGTTATAAGTAATCACTGTTATTCAAGCAGTGACAAATGCTCGGTCTCTGTGTCTGAGTAACAAAACAGTTAAAGCAAAGAAAATTAAAGCAAGTAACATTAAACCAATGTTTTGTCATCACAACCCGGTGACTTAGGAAAATAAGGCTTAGAAAAATAAAAGTTAAAACCATTGTTCGGTCACCACAACCTGGTGACAATGGGTAAACCAAGCACGTCAAAAAAATCAAACAAGAACATAAAATAATAATAAACTAAACTGAAGGATCGGCAGATGGTAGTTGGACAACATTATCAGTATGGTGGGCGGGTGAACTTTCGGTTGGTTGCTCGATGGAGATCGTTTGGCCTTGTCCGTCCCCGGCAGCATGAAGTTTGCTGGTGACCTTAAGGTTAACCATCTCCACATAAGTGTCGACGACATGAACTAGCTCTCTCATGCTGAGGGTCTCCTCTTCGTCAGCAGCACCTGCCTGGCTTTGAACGGGAATGGGGCTGGAAGTTAGGTAAAGGATCTACTCAAGATTCTTCAGTGAGGAATCCTTGGCCACTCCCATCGTTTGTTGCATTGCCAGCCACCCTTTACCAAACCCATGATGTCAGGCTTGGAGGACAATGGGCTCCACAGAGTTTTTAGCGTCTGCAAAGCCCAAGTTGTACCCCTCTCCTCGGAAGCATCAAAGGCTACCTTAAGATCGACAATCTCGTCAACTTAGGCCAAAGTCAGACTCTCCGCCTCTGCTAGTTTAAGCTCTATGCCCCCCAGCTTGGCTTCCACCTCGACTAACTTCTTCTCAGCTGCCAACTGGGCCTCTTTGCAGCTTTAGCCTTTTTCTCAGTGTCATCAGCGTCCTTGCCTTTCTCCTTCACCATGTCTGCCACCACATCTTTCAGGGCCTTTTTCCTCTTGATGTCCTCGGCCAGTTCCTTCAACCAATCGTCAAGGACATGAGTCAGTTGCGCGGCCTGATTAAACAACAATAACCAGATATAACAAGTGCAAAAGTGAAGGAAATGCACATGCAACAAAACAAATGAAAAATAGGGAGAAAAATGGTTACCGCTATTGTATACCATTGAAGTTGCCTTGCTAGCGACTCCTCAGTCCCATCTGAGTAGAAGTTGACGTCCTCGGGTAGAAGAATGCCTTGCACTAGGCTTTGGGCCACCTGCCCCCCTTGGCCTGTACCCAAGTCCTCAAGCTGGCCGTTGCTGGTAGGGGCTCATCGCCAAGCTTGAAGGTGGGTTGCCAGGCTGCCACAAGTCGGGAAGAGGAGGCAACATTTGTCCCGACTTGGACAATTGGTCTGGAGGCACAGACAGGTTCTCGGATGACGATCCTACTAGATGCCTGGGGAGGGGTCTTTGAGGGAGCGTCACTAGGAACCTTGGAAGGATCACCAACGCATTGCTTCTTCTTAGCATGACCAGAGGATGGAGGGGGAGGGGTCCGATCTTTGGCAGGAGTCTTCTGGGGCTGAGCAGCAGGGCAGGCACCTAGCTAGAACCGGTCAATTGACAGAGTGTGCCTAGTTACCATCTTTTCACCTAAGTTAGCCTCTGCTTTAGAGGAGTGGACTAATTCGGCTACTATTAGCTCAACTTCCTGAACTAAGGCGTCAGGCCTTTCAACAGGAATGTGGGCTTTGTGGCTTTGGGACACATGCTCGGCTAACTCGTCCCTCACCAAGGCAAGGTCCTCGGCAGTTGTGTAATGAGGACCAAGATCCCGAGCTTCACCAGTGGTTAAGGAAGGAAGGAGAAAATTTGCGTGTCAGACGTCAATGTACGAAAGGAGCGGGCTATCTACTAACAAGGCCTGGCTGAATGACTGCTAGGTAGAATACACTGGGTTAACACCGAGTATCAAATGGGATGCTCGGAGTTGTCTGTCTGTGTGCACAAAAATCTCTAACCTAAATACAAAGTTAAGATCTCTCACTTGCATAACTCTGAGATTTGGTTTAAATCTTTTTCCTTCTACAGCCAATCAATAAAGGGACTGGTTAGTATTTAAACAAGTAAATTAAGTTTTAAAAAAAAAAATCAAACTTAAAACAAAGGAAAGTGCTCGATACCGACCAACGTCACGCGGCTAAAGGGGGCAAGGGAGCTCATCGGCAAGCTAATTGCTGCTTACTTGGACAAATTCTCCCGCCGAGTTTCTATTAGATATGAGTCGTACCCGTATATCCCTAGTTTTTAAGTTATAGTCGGTCTTAATGTTGCCGCACAGACTATACATAAAGTTGATGTCATGGTGGTTTAGTTGCAACCCAAATATTTAGTTTAACCTACTGACACAACTCACCACTCGGTAAAAATTAGGGGGGGTTTGGTTGGGACACAGGCCGTAAAACCTAAGGGTACCTATAATAAGAGGGTCTACGGGGAACCTAACCCCACCCTCGAGAATAGCCCTTAAGGAGAAAAATACTACATTTGAGCCAGTACACCTATGGAGATCGATATCACCCTCATGATAGTAGGCAATATTGACGTCTCCAAGAACGTCATGGGCTGCTCTAAAGCTAGCCAAAGATGCTTCAGAAGAGAGGAGGTGAGAATAGGCCATTCCTAGACTTTAAGATCAAGGAAAAACTGAAAGAAGAAGAAAGAGCAAGAAGGAAAGGTAAAGTAAACTTATTGTGGGCTCTAGGAAACGGTGTTTTGGGCTAGAGAATGTGTGCACAAGAGAAGTATGCTCGGCAGAGAGGGAGTTTGAGGAAGAGAAGATGTAAAAGTGATGAGGAAACATAGAAGGAACAATTTATAGGGTCCAATGGAGAAATAAATAACATTTAATAAATAGGTGGTGGGAAAACTCTACGAATCCCCATTGTAACTGCCACACGCACGTCACCTTGGTTCACGAACCGTCAGGTTATGATGACGGCTGAACCAGACAGTTTGATACAACACACCTTTTAAGGGCGCATTAATGAACCTCTAAACCGTTTAGTATCTACGTGTTAAACTTCCTGAAGAGTTTCTATATCTTAGTATCCTTGATTCATTCTCGGTAACTGAGCACGAATCAAGGGGAAGCTAATGTACGGTACAGGGTCCCCAGGCCCACTTAGGCCTTGAATCTCAACCCTACAGTGTGGTCCATGACCCCAACCCCTTTGTCTGAAGCTGGGCCCTAGGCTCGCTAAGGCCATGGGCCCAGGCCTCATGCCACTATGCTTGACCCAAGGCCAATTGGGCAAGTAATCTTGATCTGTACACATCATGATTCATAATCTGAGACTTGCTCAGTCAACTACATCTTGGGCAGGAACCTGATTGCTTGAGGATACTATATCTCGGCTGCTCGGTAGTGTCTTAGGGAATATCGCTGTCGAACATCCCTCTTAAGGTGGGAACCAGTTCCAAAGCCACTATTACCACTCTCAACTAAACACCCACTTAGAAACAATGGAATTGGACCCCCTTGCCCACTAATAACCTAGAGTAATCATAACCTCTTCACTGATCTTGAGCTATAAATAAGAGAAGAGAATGAAGAATAGGAGGTGGTTGAATAATTCTAGAGGGAACAGAGGGCAGAAGGTATAAGGAGAGCAACATGAGAGAAAGGAGAGGAATTTGTAGGCATAGGTTGTGCTGTTGGGTCTCTAAGTTAAGAACTACCCATAGTAAGAAATCAAAAGCCCACATTACAAATAGAATGTGAGCCCAAGTGTTGAACAAGCCCGTAAGCCTCATTTTGGGCATGCATAGTAATAGTTAAAATTAAGTTAAAAATCACACATACACATATACATTTCCACACACAAATCAAATCCTTACAGTAAAAAAAAAAAAATAAAACAAAAATAAAGAGAGAGAAATTCGTATATTCTTATTACTAGTTAAAATTTTTAATAAATAGCCTAAAGAAACGAATCAATTTTGAACACCAATAATAGTAATATATATATATATATATACACACACACACATATATATATATATACGTATATATGTGTGTATATGTGTGTGTATATATATATATCTAATTGGAGAACTAAGTCAATCAGCAAAATCAGAACCTTGATTACATTGGAGGGTAGCCTGATGAGCCGACTTCTCGATCCCAATAAGGGACTTGGATGATTCCAATAAGGCCCTCCTAGTCCTGATCTTGCAAGTGGCCTAGAACATGACAAGTTGTTAAGGCAAGGAAAAATTTTACCCTAATAATTTAAAATGTTAACCAGGTACATTGGACCAAAACTTTTGGTCCAAAAGCATGTATTTATTGAAAAATACAGTGAAAAATACAATCAATGTTTTGTCCTGATTTTGGTTAACTAAAATTTGAATGTCCCACCTTTTTTTTTAGCT
Source organism: Quercus variabilis (assembly GCA_030445155.1). Taxonomy (NCBI): domain Eukaryota; kingdom Viridiplantae; phylum Streptophyta; class Magnoliopsida; order Fagales; family Fagaceae; genus Quercus; species Quercus variabilis. The sequence continues at coordinate 8,873,034 of CP129454.1, forward strand.
GAATATTTGATTGTCCCATTTCAACACCCTTTTTAGAGCTATCTTTTATCTTTCGGTGTACGGAATAATAGCTATCAAATTCAAACAAAGAAAGCCATACTTTCTTTGTAGCAGAAACAAAAGAAGCCACGCTTTCTGTGCTTAGAATGTTTTGTATCTTTGGAGAGTGAAAAAGGCAGGGTTGGGACCTTGGGCTAACGAGAGATGCATATTCGAAAATTTCCTTTTTCCTTTCTAGCTGTTTATTTATTCCCTTCCTGCATCTGCATACTGCATGCATGCCCTTTATTTATTTTTAAAATTTTTTTTATTGGAACATTACTGCCCTAGTTAGAGAACAATAAACATATATTCAAAATAAAAATAAGAGAAATGCTAATGAGAGTCTTTAAGGCACTAGTTAATAATCAATTTTTAAAAAATTTTGATACCACTATTATAAGATATGAAAAAAGTTGTCAACATATTAATTACTTTTCTTTTTTATTTCTCATAAAAACTTTCTGTAAATAAATTATTAACTAGCGACGTAAAAGCATTAGTTAGCATTTCTCTAAAAATAATAAATGAATAATCTTCAAGATTTCAAGCCTCTCTCTCTCTCTCTCTCTCTCTCTCTCTCTCTCTCTCTCTCTCTCTCTCTCTCTCTCTCTCAATGCATCTCTTCATGTTTTGTAATATAAAAAAATCATATTGTTAAGTATCCCAAAAAAAAAATTTGAAAAACCTGCCCTATGACATATCTACTTTTTGTTTTTTTGGCTGAATATGACCTATCTAAAGATTGAAGAATAAAACCCCACTAGCTTCAAAGTACAAAGTGTCAACCCTTCTCATCAGTCTCATTGAAACTCTCCACTCTCACCACAGCCACTCTCCATCTGCCCCCCATCCCAATCCAAAAAAAAAAAAAAAAAATGCAGCTCCTCCTCTTGCTCCTCCTCCACCTCCAAATCCACACAACTCACTCAGCCCACATCCCAGAATACAAAGCACTTCTCTCGGCTAAGTCCCTCATAGACGACCCACAATCGGCCCTTTCATCATGGAACGCCACCACGAACCACTGCACGTGGAGGGGCGTCACGTGCAGCGACACCACTCACCGTCACGTGACATCTCTTGACCTCTCCGGTCTCAACCTCTCCGGCACTCTCTCCCCTGACCTCGCCCACCTCCGCTTCCTTTCGAACCTCACCGTCGCCTCTAACCAACTCTCCGGCCCCATTCCTCCGCAGCTCTCTTCTCTCTGGTCTCTCCGCTACCTCAACCTCTCCAACAACATTTTCAACGGCACTTTCCCAACCCAACTCGCTTCCCTCAAGAACCTCCAAGTCCTCGATGTCTACAACAACAACATGACCGGTGAGTTGCCTCTGACTGTCGTTGAAATGCCTAACCTCCGCCATTTGCATCTCGGCGGTAACTATTTCACCGGTCAGATCCCGACCCAATACGGACAATGGCAGTTTATTGAGTATTTGGCGGTTTGCACCAACGACCTAGTCGGCGCTATACCTGCCGAGATCGGAAACTTGACGACCCTGCGTGAGCTTTACCTTGGATACTTCAATGCCTACGAGGGAGGCATTCCCGCCGAGATCGGAAACCTGTCGGAGCTTGTTCGTATCGACGCCGCAAACTGTGGGTTAACCGGAGAGATACCACCGGAGATTGGGAAGCTACAGAAGCTTGACACTCTGTTTTTGTACATGAATGCGCTTTCGGGGTCTTTGGCGGTGGAGCTTGGGAATTTGGCGAGCTTGAAATCCATGGACTTGTCGAACAACATGCTCACGGGTGAAATTCCATCCTCGTTTGCTCAGCTGAAGAACATGACGCTGTTGCACTTGTTTCGCAACAAGCTTCACGGTGCTATTCCGGACTTTATCGGAGACTTGCCGGCGCTCGAGGTTTTAGGGTTGTGGGATAACAACTTTACTGGTACCATACCAGAAAATATTGGAAATTGTTCGTCTTTGTTTCGGTTTCGAGTTAATGATAACAAGCTTACTGGGCCAATACCAAGAGAGATTGGGAACTTGGAAAATCTAGCTATCTTGAGTCTCGGATCGAATCAGATTTCGGGAAATGTACCGGCCGCGATCTTAGGCTGCCGAAACTTGACGTTCCTGGATTTGCATTCTAATTTGATCACCGGAAACTTTCCTGGTAAGTTGAGCCGCCTTGTTTTGTTGCAGTTTGTTGATTTTTCAGATAATTTTATTGAAGGTACTTGGCCACTTCATGTACTTCCAAGGCACATTGTTTTCTTTTCAATCTCAAGGAACAATTTAAGTGGAGAGATCCCTTCTTCCATTTGCAATCTCAATTTTGTTAACTACCTTGATTTCTCTCATAATCATTTTAGTATGATTCCTCCATGTTTGGGAAATATGAGTGATCTCATAAATTTGGAACTGCAAAATAACAATCTTCGTGGCACCATCCCGAAATTTGTAAAGTGCAGTAACTTAAGAAGTCTTAAACTGGCCGGCAATCAATTAGAAGGGTCATTGCCACGTTCATTGGTCAATTGCAAGAAATTAGAAATTCTAGATGTTGCTAACAACAAGATTAATGACACATTCCCTCATTGGTTGGTAAATCTTCCAGAGTTGCGGGTTCTCTCATTGCGATCAAACAACTTTCATGGTTCCATAGGCAATCACAAGACTAAATTCTCATTCCCTAATTTGAGAATTATAGACCTATCTCACAATATGTTCCATGGTCATTTGCCATCAAACTTTTTCAAGTATTTATCAGCCATGATGAATGGGAACATGGATAACGATGGATTGCAATACATGGGTGATGATTATTATTTTGTTTTGCGAATATATACTGATGATTATTTTTATTATAATGATTATTACAATTTTGCTACAATTGATGTTACAATTGATATTAAAGGGAATTATATTGATGTGGTGAAAATACTAACTCTATTGACAACCATTGATTTTTCCAACAATAGTTTCAAAGGAGAAATTCCAAAGGTAATTGGAAAGCTTGGATCACTTAAAGGGCTAAATTTTTCACACAATAATCTTATAGGTCATATACCTATATCATTTGGAAATTTAACTAATCTTGAATGGTTAGATCTCTCCTCAAACAAGCTCACAGGCAACATTCCTATACAATTGACAGATCTTACATCATTGGCAATTTTAAATCTCTCAAAAAACCATCTTGTGGGATTGATACCTCAAGGTAAACAGTTCAATACGTTTACAAATGCTTCTTATAGTGGAAACTTGGGTTTATGTGGATTTCCATTGACAAAAACGTGTGGCAATGATGAGGGACAACAACCACCACCATCACCAACCATCCAAGAAGATGATTTTGGGTTTGCAAATGGATTTCATTGGAAAGTTGTATTGTTGGGGTACGGATGTGGTTTCATGTTTGGATTAGGTATGGGATATCTTGTGTTCTCAAGTGAAAAACCAAAATGTCTCTTGAATATTGTTTATGGAGAACGATGCAATAAGGTGCGAAGATCCAAGAAGAATGCTCATGGAAGAATTAATTGAAGGAGAATTTTGCAGATACAAATAACGATTTCAGGTATATATTTATGTACTATTATATTAGAAAATACATTTTTTTTTTATTGAGTCATATTAGAAAATATTTTATTTAATAATTTTAGTTCTTTAAAAAATGCCCTTTTAAATTGTAAAGATGTTTTTTCATTTTTCATTTATTTTCTACTAGTGAAAAATACCTGCTTTTGTGTTAATGTTGAGGCTATTACCATATTTTATTTTATTTGTTATTATTATTATTTTAGGAGGCAACTCCTCTATCTAGCTAGTTAAGGTTTCAAATAATCGGGGGCATATTCTAAAACTACACTTTAAAAAAAAAAAAAAAATTATTATTACATCTTTTTGACTATTACCTACATTTTGCAGGACAAAGAAGATGTTGTTGGTTGGATCACTTGAAGAGTGGAGTTAATTTTACTAGTGCAAAGTAAGATGTTTTAATTAGGCATGATTTATTACAATTATGTTTCTCCTAGAGTTTTTTTTTTTTTCCACCAAATGTGTTGAAATAAAACTTTATTTTGATATAACTAAGCTGTGATGCATTTTGGTTTTGCTTTTATTTTTTCCACTTTGTCTAGTTGGTAGATTATTTATTGTTGTTATTTTTAACTATTTGTTTGACCCTCATGGCTTACTTGGGTGATGAGCTCATTGGTCTAGGGTATGACATAAATTTGGAGATCCCACTCTTAATCTATCACATTATCTATTCATGGGGTATTTTTGGGGGGGGGTATTTTTGGGGTATTTCATAAAAAAGGGAGTGGAATAATCTAACCAAATATTATAACAACACTTCCTTATATCAAACAAACATATAAATATATATTTCTAGCTGGACTGTTGTACATCATTTAGTTTTGTAGTTTAATTCCTGCTTAAAATGATCATCTACTAAAGAATAAAAAAGAATAATAATTTTATTTGCATTTGCAAATTTTGCTAGAAATATTCAATGCAAACAAGAGTGGAATTTAAATTTAATTCCTTATGAAAGTTGTTGAGTTTTCTCTTCTTTGTATACCACCTAATTCTTCAAACCGAATAGCTTGTTATGATTAAATACATTTTCATATATTAAAAAGTATATATATCTTTGGGACCTAGTGTAAAGAACATTTTCCAAGGGAGAAACAATTTAGAAAATGCACCTAGTGCTTTAAGGATTGACACTTATATGGTTAAAACACACATTGTTTAATCCATTATTCGTAAGGAAATTAGAGTAATTGTTTTATAAAGGTCTGTCAAATGGGTACAAGTTGCTTATTTATTTGACTGAGGCAAATTATTATGTGGATTTTCAAGGACAACTCATACAACCTAGCAAGATTCAATTAGGAATTTTTTTTCCAACTTTTTTTAAGGAGTGTTCTTTATTGATATTAAACTGTGAAAGGATTAAAAAGTAAGCAACACACTTCAACAAAACACAACACACAAATAAATAATTTACCCCAAGATATGATGAAACTGCAAAGACCAATAGTCTTACAAATTTCTTTAAGAAATCCACCAAAACTCTTAAATATCTTTTTCTTTGTAATTCAACATTTTTTTTTCTTTGAGTATTAATTCATGATCAAACAGTCTAGAGACACACACTCTACCACAATTTGTACACATGTCAAGTTGTTATTAGATTAATCTGAGTGCTTTAAGTGATGGATCTATGTGTAAGTGATGTAATACAATTATTAATTGATACCAAACAAGTTATGATAAAGTGTGTGCCAAAATGCGTCCCTTAAAAAACACTCAAATTAACCAACACGACAACGCCCAAGCATCAGTCAAAAACTGGCTTGAAAATTACAAAATTAGGGGGATTAGTACCTCCCTACAATTAATTCTTGTTTTAGTTAAAATATCAGCACAGTAGTTCCTTTCCTGATGAGCATGTTGGGGATGGACTTCCTAGAAATGTTGGATTAGTAAGTTGTAGTTAGAAACAAGGCGCTGCATGGATGACAATTAAAACACGAGTTTAATTTTTTTTTTTTCATCCATAGCCTATTCAATGAGAAGTAATTCTCTCAGTTTCCTCTCTTATATGTGGAAATGCATTCCATATTCTTATGCAACAATTTAGAAGATATTTAAATCAAACCTGTCCGAAGAAACTCTTGGACTTTTCAGCAAAAGCTACAAAGCAATAGCTGAGTGGCCCAAGTTGGGTAATGAGCTGCTTGGGCAAGGCTTAAAAGACCGACAAGCATTGTGAGCTGAAATTGAGGCGAGCCCAACTATGCCTTTATGAGCCCAACTGGTCTATAGCCATTTGCTAAGCTTTGATGCTTCTGGCCTGTTCTCTTAAATAGGCTTTCTGCCTACAGTACTATGCCTCCACTGACCTGCTAATTTCCTAATGCAAATTTCCTTTTAACAAAAAATGAAATGGATGAGCCCAAGTAATTTAATGATTTGGTGAACCCATTACTATTTACTAGCAACATGCATTAATGTGGTGGGCCTGTTGGGTTGCTCGTTGAAGATAATTGCGTGGAACTTAATAGGTTTTTTTACATTTTTTTTTATTGGGTTAGACCATGTTAATCCAGTAATCCACACTTCTTGTACAGTACCACATGGATTTAGTAGACGAGGTAACTGCCAGTAAAAGAACAATATTAACTTGTTCCAGTTAGCTCAAATGGTAAAGTTTTTTATGATTGAATAAGAAATTTATAATTCTATCTGCATTTATACTAGAAATTGATTGGTATATTGGTTTGATGATAAAAAGTTATCATTAGGAGCGGATGTCATAAGTTAAAACCCTCTTTAAAAAAAAAAAAAAGAACATTCGAAAACAATTAATCTCTTATTGAGATGAACCCACTATAACCTCATTTACAAACATTTCTATAGTTGTTAGCCTAATTCCATTCCAATCTCCCAAATTTTGAGAGTAGCCATTGTACAAAATCCTCATTTGTTAACCATTGTACCTATCTAAAAATTCCTCCAACCGCATGACCAATTTTGAGGAATTCTCCCTTTCTATTTTATAGGGATGGTGTTTGAGATTATATGACTTAATAATCAATTGTTTATACTTTTTAAGTAGTGTCAGAATAATAATTACATGTAGATCCAAGTAAGAGTGTTCACATTTAACCAACCTAACGCTTCATGTTGGTTTTTTCATGGGTTGATGGGTTTTATTTTAGGTTGGATTTTTTATTTTTTTTTCGCGGGGGGGGGGGGGGGGGGGGGTGGCTGGGGGACTTGGGTTGGATCAAATTTAGGTTGGCAAAGTTTTCAATATGATTAACCCGAAGTAACCCACATTATGTATAGTATATGTATTTTATTTGTTAGTTTGATTTATGTTGAATTTTAAGACTTTGCATAAAATTGCCAGTTCTATTTATTTTAATTAGTTTTAAAAGAGATTGAATATTATGCCCAATTGTGTAAATTAAAATAAATAAATGGGTTTAGATAGTTGAATTTCCGCCCTTAAGCGACAAAATGGCTCCAAAATTGATGTAAATCAATTTGAGTTGGGTTAGTTTTTTGAGCTAACATGGGTTGGGTTGGGTTGGATTGGAGATTTCCAAATCTAAAAGTTGTGCTATGATATGCACTCTTCATAGTCTAGGTTGAATAAGAGATTATTACAAAAACAAGAGTGAAAACTCAATTTAATTAGCTTACAACAATTGAGTTGGGTTGGTTTTTAACATGGGTTGGGTTGGATTGGAGATTTCCAAATTTAAAGGTTGGGCTATGATAAGCACTCTTCATAGTCTAGGTTGAATAAGAGATTATTACAAAAATAAGAAAGAAAACTCAATTCAATTAGCTTACAACAAAGTGAAGGAGTGGGGGTGGGGGAGAGGACTTTAACCCAAGTTCTCTTTAGTGAGAGAATCGGTTAATGTAGTTGAAACAAAAGACTCTTGGTAAGGTACCATTTCTTGATTAGTGTTTAAATTATAACAAAAATTCTAGGGTTAGCTTAAATCACAAGTTACAACTTATAAGCCTAAAAAAGAAAGGAACAATACACGTGCTAAAAAAAATTACTACAAAGCCACTTTAATGATTGGCAAGCAGCAGAAAGTGTTTTTAGTTCAAGATTTTAATTTAAAGCATCTCGGTTAATGTTGTGAAGTAAATGATTAAAAAGCTAGTCACCTCTCATTCATGGCTAACTTCACATTGTTAATTATAAGAGTTTGCATCTCTCTTCAAATATTCTTGAGAAGTTTATCAAATAGCCTATTCTCAAGGTGGCATTATTGCTCCCTTTATGTGAGCAAATGATTTTGAATCTTGCACGTTTAGTCTTGAATCATGTGATTGACAAGATAGTTTTGTAAATTAACAAATAACAATTTAGAGGAAATTCAAAATCTGGAGTGGTTCTATACTTCTACTACTACAAACTATTCCACAATTTTTTGCCACAATTCTATTGTAGCAAATTATGAGTAATTATTTATTACTTACACATGAATTCATCATTTTTTTTTTTCATCATTCACACTCTACCGCATTACAATTGTGACAAAAAAAAAAGTTGTGTAAATGCTGGATTTTTTCATCAAACCTGTTCTAAGAAACTCTTGGACCTGCAGCAAAAGCTGCAAAATCAAGCTGAGTGGCCTAAGTTGGGCAATGAGCAGCTTGGGCAAGACTTAAAAGAACGACAAGCATTGTGAGCAGATATTGAGATGAGCCCAACTAGGCTAAGCATTTGCTAAGCTTTGATGCTTCTGGCCTGTACTTTTATGGGCTTTCTGCCTCTGGCACTATGCCTGTTTCGGCAAGCTAGTCTCTTAATTCAATTTCCTTTTAACCAGAAATAAGAGATGAGCCCAATTAGTTCAATGATTTGGTGAGCCCATTACTCGGAACAAACATTAATGGGGTGGGCAGTGGGCCTTTGGGTTGCTCGTTGAAGTTACTTTTCTGGAACTTAATAGTTTATTTTTTACCCTTTTCTTATTGGGTTAGATCATGTTAATCCACACTTATTATACCTCACGGATTTTGACGAAACCAGATTCTACTAATATAAGAACATTCAAAAAATAAATCATCTTTTATTTAACTTAACTAGTAAAGTTTTTAATATGATTTATAAGTGTGAAATATTACTTTATTTATTAAAAAAAAAGATCTAAGATTCCAATTTATTTCTATAGAAAACACAGGATGAATCCACCATAATCCCATTTAACCAACCAATCTCTAGTTGTTAGCCTAATTTCATTCCAAGCTGAGGAAACTAGAAAATTTGGCATTTACATTACTTTCAGCTTCAAGAACTATCTGGTGATCAAATCTATGCAATAATGTACCTTCAGGAATTATCATGCCTAACAAATGTCTTGCCACTATTACAAATGGAATGTTTGATCCAAAGACGAGCTATTTCCCTAATAAGCTTCAAAATTTGACTCCAACCCCATGAGCAGTTTTGAGGAATTTTAACACTCCAAGAGCTTCAATTGAATCACTATTATCCCTTTCTATTTTATAAGGATGGTTTTGACATTATATGATTGAATATTCAGTTGGCTAGTATTTATATCATTGTAGATCCAAGTAAGAGTGTTCATTCAACAAACCAACCTGACACTTCATGTTGGTTTTTTCATGGGTTGATAATGATGGGTTTTATCTTAGGTTGGATTTTTTTTTTTTTTCTTTTTTTGTGTGTGTGTGTGTGGGGGGGGGGGGGGGGGAGGCTAGGTTGACAAACTTTACAATATGATCATCCCAAACCAACCCACATTATGTATAGTATATGTAATTTATTTGTTAGTTTGATTTATGTTGGATTTTAGGACTTTGCATAATATTGTTAGTTTTATTTATTTTAATTAGTTTTAAAAGAGATTGAATATTATGCCCAATTGTGTAAATTAAAATAAATAAATGGGTTTAAATAGTAGTTGAATAGAAGCTTTTTCCTTAAGTGACAAAATGGCTCCTACATGATGACGTAACTTAATTTGGGTTGGGTTGGTTTTAAGAACTAACATGGGTTGGGTTGGATTGGAGACTTCCCAATCTAAAAGTTGTGCTATGATCTGCACTCTTCATAGTCTAGGTTGAGTCAAAGATTATTACAAGAACAAGAGAGAATGCTTAATTTAATTATCTTACAACAAAGTGAAGGAGTGAAGGGTGGGGGTACTTAAATCCAAGTTCTATTTAGTGAGAGAATTGGTTAACGTAGCTGAAACACAAGACTCTTGGGGAGATACCATTGCTCAATTAATGTTTACATTATAACAAAAATTCTAGGGTTAGCTTTAAATACAAGTTACAAGCCTAAAACTGAAAGGAACGATATACATGTGCTAAAAAAATGGTTACAAAGCTACTTTAATGGTTAGCAAGTAGAAGAAAGTGTTTTCAGTTTACAATTTTAATATAAAAGCATCTCGGTTAATGTTGTGAAGTAAATGATTAAAAACTAGTCACCTCTCATTCATGGCTAACATCACATTGTTAATTATAAGTTTGCATCTCTCTTCAAATATTCTTGAGAAGTTTCTCAAAGAGCCTATTCTCAAGGTGACATTATTGCCCCCTTTATGTGAGCAAATGATTTTGAATCTTGCACGTTTAGTCTTAAAGAAGGAAAGCAAGAATTAACAATATTATGTGTGTCTTAGTGTTTAGCCACATTAAAATTTGTAAATCACATACTTTGGAGCCGAAAGAAGAAAAGCTAGTTAGGCCATTACCCTTGAAAGAAGAGAAGAGTACCACCCACAAAGGAAAAGCACAAATAGAAAACACAAAAGAGATGGCCAACCAAGAAGGAAAGAATAGCTTTCACAAAGTGATTATATGTGTGAGATTAAATATTATATGAAATACACTAAACAAATAGATGATGTACTTCAATTGTATAATTGGCTAATGTAATAGTTGTGACTTGTGAGGTTACCCACACGTGTTGTGGAGCCAAATGGGCCATGCAATGCCTGGAAATATAATTCACAGTCAAAATGATCTAATATTTGACTAGCCGTTGATTAGAGAACCTTTTTTTTCATTGGGATTGTCTCTCATACTTGCTCAATTATTGCTCAAAAACAATCAAAGCAAGTGAGCAATCTAACACTCCCCCTTTGCCCATTTAAAAAACTTGTCAATCATATGTGATTGTCTAATAAAACAGAGATAAAATGTGTATGATGTAGAAAGAGAGAGACTTGCATCAGCAACTATATGGAGTTGATTGATGCAGCTTAAAACCCGGATAGGCCATTAAAAAAACCAGAGCACTAGAAAGTCAAAGTTTGCAGTTGCCACCCAAACTTCCACCTTAATAGTAAAATCATTTTTGGCCATATATTTCTCTTTAAAACTTTTCTATCTTTAATCCCAGGCCAACCCATAAAAAATATTCAACTTATTAGCACCTCAGATTCTTACTTCCCTTGTAACACTTTTTCTCGGCAAATGATCTCATTAGAAGTTTATTTAAAACGAATTTCAGTTTGTTCAACTAGTCAAGTCTTTCCATAAAATAAAATAAAATAAAATAAAATAAAAAAATTAGTGAAGTCTTTTACTCATTGAATAAGAGACATCTGATCGAATCCCACCTACACTAACTCATTTTTTTAAAAAAGACGACTCTCCCTCTTATGCTTGAATTCATGATCTGGTCTATATTCCAACTAGAATACTTGTAATATGATTAACTTAACATGGTTGATTCAATTAAGTAAATGTTATATGTATTCATTTTTGTCTTCAAGCAATTAAAAGTTCATTGATTAAAGAATGCTAATGAGATTTCAAACAATTAATTCTTTAGAAAAGGAAGAAGAAAACCTAAACAATTAATGCTAATTCTAAAAGGAAAAAAGTCATCATACAAAAAACAATACAAAGGATATTTGACTGGTAAAGATCTTGAACAAATAATTATATCCTCACATTCATGGACCATTAACCATGATAAGAAATCTTTAATAGCATAAGAGCACCTTCTTGGATACATACTCATAGCTTTCAAGGACTCGTATTTTAAATTGTCATGCTTTCTAATCAGCTTTTTGGAATGCATTTAAGACAGAAGTGGAATCTTTGTGGAAGTCAAAAATCTAATCCATGGACCATGATATTGTAATTCATAATCTGGTACTGGTCTAGCTATTATGAGAGAATAGATATAGTAAATCATATGTTAATGCGTATCTTCTTCTTCTTCAAATGGACTGGCATTCTCTTAAATATTTGTTGAGAAGATATGGACATATGGTACAAGCATTTTCTCCATTTGCTTATTGGACCTTGCAACTCGCAAGCACATTGCATTAATTTACTATTCGATTTTGCGTTTACTGACTCCACCACAGTCTACACCCCACTCACAAGTCAAAACAAGGGGAAAATGATAGAAACAATTATTGTTGACAAGGATTGCAACAATTAATATGGGTCCTTTTACCCAAGATCGAATTTTTAGGAAATCTCAAATAATCTATATATATAGAGTTAAAGTCAAACGATTAGAGAAAGTCTAACTATATTTTAAATTGAAATTTAATTTTATGCCACATGGTTTATCTATTTTAAAATTTTTGTATTAAGTAAATTATTAGGTGCAAAAATTAAAAATTCTATATCTAATTAGATTCTAAATTGGATTTTAACACTCCGCTCACAAGTCAAAACAAGGGGAAAATGATAGAAACAATTAATGGTTACAAGGATTGCAACAATTAATATGGGTCCATTTACCCAAGATCGAACTTTTAGGAAATCTCAAAAAATCTATATATAGAGAGTTAAAGTCAAAAGATTAGAGAAAGTCTAATTATATTTTAAATTAAAATTTAATTTTGTGCCACATATCTTATCTATTTTTAAATTTTTGTGTTAAGTGAATTATTAGATGCAAAAATTAAAGATTCTATATCCAATTAGATTCTAAATTGGATTTCAATTAGAATTCAATTTTATGCCATGTATCCTATCTAATTTTTTAATTATTGTAGCAAGTAAATTATTGGATGCAAAAATCGAAGAGTTCAAATCCAATTAGATTTTAAATCATATATATATATATATATATATATATATAAAGTGAGAAATTATTACATATTTTAGAAATTTATGGCTTAAAAAATGTGTAGGTTGAAACTCTACACCATGTATAATTTGAACTTATGTGTGTGTGTGTGTGTGATTATTTTTAAATATACTTGTGCATAGGAATGGCAATTTTGCCCCGTCTCACTTGACCCACCCCTCACCGCTTTGCCCCACGCCCCCTCCCCGCAAAGGTAGTGGAACAGGGATGGGGTGAGATTTTAGTCCCGCACCATGGGACAGGACAAGGATGGGTTTAGACTTTTTAGACCTAACCCAACCCACCCTGCCTCGCATTGATAAAGGTTAAATTGTAAAAATTTTATACCGTAAAACCCTATTATTTAAACAAAAATATCATCAACTTATTTTATTCTACTTAATAAGGCTTTTAGCCTCTCTTTTTTCTCTAGCAAAGTTGGAAATAAGGTACCAATTTTAACATTTTCTTTTGTTTTTATTATAAACAAATTTATATACTATTGAATCATTAATTTTGTATTATGAGATTTTTGTTTTTGTTGTGATATAAACACTTTAATAATATTATTCAATTTTTGCTAAAAATTAGTTTGATTTGATAAGATAAATTTATTTGTAATTTCAAATATATTTTTACTAACGAAATAGGTTTTATTAAAAACAATTGTAATAGTTGTGGGCAAATTAACAAGAAGTCAAGTTTTACGGGGTGGGGCTTCGCGGGGCCCCAAGGGTAGGGATGGGACACGAAATTTTCCCCATCATGCAGGGCGGGGGCAAAGACCTTATCCTTCAGACCCGCCCCGCCCCATTGCCATCCCTACCTGTGCATATCCATAAGGTTATACACTAGTTATGATATAAAGGAATTTCCCAAGGGACTCAAATCATCCAACATAATTTTTTTTTTTATTTAAAAAAAGATATTTTATGAGATGATCTAATACAATGTCTCTCACAACATTTATGAGTCTCACATGTGTAGGACTCATACCATGAGAGAATGGTTTCATGAGACCGTTTCATGAGATATATTCTCATCATAAAAGGAAAATAGGTTAAATGATTTTAATTATCAAAATACAAAGCCAAGAATCTTCTTTTATATATATATATATATATATATATATATATATACATATTGTGGGGATAAAAGCCCAAGTTCGTGTATTAGGCCTTGGGCCCTATTTAAGGATGTGAGTATGTTCGAGGAGGAGTGAATGATTGGGAGATGCCCCAAAGTGGAGAATCACGTAAGGAAAGGATGGGGGAATATAGTCCGAGGAGTGTATCCTTCTCGGATACGATGAATATCGGTCAAGCAGCTACTTGGGCAATTTAGGTGACCTTCTTGGAAGTTCCAATGATAAGGATGAACTTCAGGCACATACAAATGTGATAAGATTACTGAAATATCTACAAACAAAAGCTGCCATCACCGCATTAAATGCATTGTGGCACCTTTTCTGGCTGCATTTATATAGAGAAGACCCCTGAACAGTGCAGTCTCAACTACCACCACTCATAGAGAACTAAAGAAGATGTTCAACAGGACATGTACTCAAGTGAAAGCTTAAATAATTAACAAGTGTGCGATCAATATGGTCTGAAAGGAAACTATATAATGTAAAAGACCTCTTATAAGAGGGGGATTGGAAGAAATAGAAAAGGAAGAGAAAAAAAGATTTACTGTAGCACTAAGAATTGTATTAGCTTTCTGGAACAGTAGTTCAGTTTGTAGGTCATCTCCTCGAACACCAATTTAATCAAATTTTAAGTGTGTTTTTGTGCTTATTCATCTTTTAAATCCTTATTAGCCGTTGTTTAATTCACAAATAGCTCAGCTCTTTCACCTACTCTCTATAAATTCATTGTATTGGGCTCATTGAGCTCACATCCCACATCTTTTGGGCTTGGGCTACAAATCATGACTCTACATATATATACATATATATATATATATATATATATAAAAGAAATTTTCCATTCTATATGTTATGGTTGCGATAAGTGGACACTCTCTCTTTTCTTTTCTTTTTGTTTAGTATTTTCATTTTGTTTTTTCTCCTTATACCACATGATGACATGGCACATAACTACATTAAAATTAACAAAATATTTTTTCTAAGTAAACCCCTAGCATCAAAGTTTCAAGAGTTTTAACAATATTATTCCAATTAAATTACATTGCCAAAAATTTTTAAAAAAATATAAATAAAAAGTTATATTATTTATTTTAGATTATTTTAATAATTTTTTATAATTTAGTGTGGGGGAAAAGGAGCCAGGCCCAAGGTAATGGGCCGAGGGCCCACGAAACGGCTATCTTACATCCGAAAAGAGAGAGGAGAAAAGGGCAAGGCCCAGTTAGGAGTAGGATCTTCATGATGAAAGATCAGTGCTGTCCGAGGAGGATATCTCCTGTCCGAGGAGGGTATCTCCTGTCCGAGGAGGACGTTTCACTTTAACAAGATATCACAGGCTAGTTGAGTACGAGAAAAGCCAGAGTGACTGTCCGAGGACTTCACCTGATCAAGATAAGCTCAAAGCAAGGGCTGGAGATGATAAGAACGAAGAAATATCTAAAGGAAAAGCTGCTACCACCGTATTTAATGCACTACAACAGCTTTTCTGGCCGCATTTATGTGGAGAAGACCCCTGAACAGTGCAACCTCAGCTACCGTCACTCCCAAATAACTAAAGCATACCCATGATGTGACATGCACTCAAGTAGATGCATAGATGAAGAACAAGTGGACGATGGAGATGATGGAAAAGGGTACTATATAAAGAAGAAGAGATCCTGATAGAAAAGGATCGGAAAAACGTGAAAGGAGAAAGAAGAGTAGTTTTACTGTAACTCTGAGCCTTGTAATCACTGTTTATTCAATGAAACACCTCTTCGGACATTGACCTAAGAGTTTTCTCGGCTTTATTTTATGTTGCTTCTGTTTTACGTAATCCAACCCACCATTGTTAAATTCAGACCCAGCCCAGCTCTTTCACCCACTCTCTACAAATTTATTGTCTAGGGTACGTTGGGCCTCTAACCCATACTTTTGGGCTTGGGCTACAAAAGAAGACCTTACATTTAGGTTTTGATAAAATTCAGTTTTACATAATTCCATTTCTCTATGTAACTTAAAGTAATTTTTTTTTTCATTTTTGCCATGTATTTTATCGTTCATTTTCAATTATATTGTTGAAACACTTGTTTTAACATACATACAATTATTAATATGTATATCATTGCATAAGCACATTACTAATTTCTAAGAGCATTCCCATCAAGAGTTTTAAATTTTTTTAGCATTTAACATCTAAAAAACCAATTTTATAACATTTAACACATCACTTTACAATACACCTAATATCAAAAAAAAAAAAAATTTACCACTTTATTTAAATATTCTTTCTTTATTATTTTTGTATTCTTCCTCTCTCTCCCTCTGTGTCTCTCTCTTTCTCAACCCAACTATTCTAAGCACTGCCAGCCACATCCACCAACCACAAAATCACAATATCAATTCACAACAGAGATATTGAACCCACCAAATCACAAAATCAGATCACCTCGTCGAAATCAAACAACAAAACCCACCAAAATCAATTCACAACAGAGACCCACGAACCCACCAAATCACAAAATCAAATCACCTCGTCGAAATCAAACCACGAAACCCACCAAAATCAAATCATACCTCAACTTACACTTGTTGAACCACCAAACCATGAAATCAACCCAGACCCATGAAATCACGAACAAGGATGATCCACCACCACCCACAAAATCAACTCGTCCTACGGAGAGAGGAGAAAGATCAACAGTCAAAGAAAGAGAGTGAGAGTTAGAAAGAAAGAGGGAGGTGACACGGAGAGAGACAAAGAGGCAGAGTGAAAGAGAAAGAGAGAAGAAATAGAGAAGAGAAGAGGCACGGAAAAAGAGGGAGAAAGTGATAAAAAAGAAAAATAATAACAATAAGAGCATTCTCATCAATGGTGTTAAAAATGCTAAATGCTATTTTTTAGCATTTTTAACACCTCAAATCATAAAAACCCATCTTTATCAAGGGTGTCAAATCTTAAAAATTTTAGCAACTTGCTACAATGATGTTTTATTACTAACACCTTACTATAGCAAGCTGCAACTATTTTTTATTATTTTCTTTCTTTCCTTTTCACTCTCTCCCTCATGCTCTCCATCCCCTCTCTCTTTCACTCTCTTCGCCTTTCTGTTTCCCTTTCTCTCTACATCTCAAGTTCGTGGGTCTTGGGTGTGGCCGAGTTGAGTCAGAGTTCTTGAGGCATCATTCTTGAGTTGGCATGGTCGGTGTTCTTGGCTGGGGTTGAGACCGAAGAGGCTAGGCCGCTGGGGTGGTGGTCATCGAAGAGGTTGTGGTGGGTTAGTTTTGTGGTGGGTTCAAATCGAGGTGAGTTTGCTTTGATTTTGGGTCTTGATTTGGTTTTGGGATTGTGTTTTGGTTTTACAGTGTGAAGGATGAAGGGGAAAGGAAAGTCAAGCCGCTGCTGTGGAAGAAGATGATGACGGGGAGGAAAATGGTGTTTGTGTCCGTGGGAACTAAGAGGTGGAACCAGATCGGCGGTTAACGGTGCTGTCGGATCGGGTCTTCCATGGGAGGACTAAGGAATTAGAATCTGATGGTTTGTTTTCATGTGTGTGGGTGGTAGTGAAAGAGATGAGAATGAGAATAAAAAATAATTAAAAAATTAATAATTTAATGAAGTGGTAAAAAATATAAAATCTTTGATGTTGGGTGTATTGTAAAGTAAGGTGTTAAAATTAATAAAGTAGGTTTTTGAGATGTGAAATACTAAATTTTTTGAAATCTTTGATGAGGATGCTCTAATAGCAACTTGCTAAAGTAAAGTGCTACTACTTTTTAGTTTTAGCATCTTTGATGTAGAGCATATTTTAGTTTTTTAAGCTATAAAATAGCATTTTAGCATTTTTCACATATTTGATGTGAATGTTCTAATCATTGTGATGAGTCCACGAAGCAAAGAAGAATAAAACACAAACCCAATAGATTTATTCAAGCTTTTGTACGGGAAATGATCTTTTTGATTTTATTGGAAATGAAGAAAGTTTCTTTTACAGTTAAATTTTTCTTTTTCTTATCTAACATTGCAGAGAATAGTATGTAATTTTACATGAACTATGAAATGAAACTATCATGGAGATAGGATCATTTTCTTTTGTGCTGATCTGCACATCATTATTACATGCATGCTAAGCAATAAAGTAGGGAGCAGACAAATGAACCAAGTATGTCCAATAGTGTACTTGCTATGAATTATGATCAAACATCATCACCATTGATCATTCTTTTCTATGAGGATGTGAGCTTTACACATGTCAGTTTCATGAAGAGAGGGACCTCTCTCACCTGAACCTGGCTATCAGACACGAGATCTTATTCTCTTAGCTCTCTATATTACTCTAGAACTAGCTAAACTTTTATTTAGCACTGACCATTTGAATGGTTCTCCACAGCCCTCTCATGGCTCTCTTATGCTCACATACTTATGTGCTGTTTTATTTCCGTATATACTCACACATCATTAAACAAAAGATAATGCCCATTACAATCATCAAGCTTAATGGAAAACCCCCAACTCTTAAAAAGTGTAAGAAAGAAAAAATTATCTTTTTTTTTTTTTTTTCTAAGAAAGTTTCGACTTATGATGTTTGCTTCTAATGATAACTTTTTATTGTTAAATCAAGATATCAATAAATTTTAGGTGTAAACAGAGATTGAACTCTAGGTCTCTTATTCAACTATAAAAAACTCTACTAGTTAAATTAACTAGAACCCACAGAAAAAATTGTCCTAATTGTGGGAAAATGATTTCTTCATGGATTCCAAAATATTCTCTGCATAAAACACTTCCATTGTAATTCCAAGGGGCAGCCGCAGTATATGTGTGAAAATGATTTTCTTTGGGTAGCCACTTAGAACTGCTTAGTGCTTAATGAATTGGAATGTACATAATCTCCCACTTGTGTGCTCACTGAAAGCCATTATCAGGTCATGTCAGATGACTGATAGATGATATGAAAACGTTATCACTTTTTTAATGGTGGAGCTTCTTCTAGATGGCCCAAAAAATGATGTTTTGTACCGCTCAATTATCTATCTAGTTTGTTATAAATATAAATCCGCATGTGTGAAGAGACTAGTAGATATATAAAATCAGTACGAAAAGATCTCTCAATCATTTATACGTGGAAATGTGAAGTCTTGATTTTTTGTTTTGGACGGGCCAGACTGCTATAGTGAATCCCTGGAGTAGAATTTGAAGCGAAATAGAGAAATTAAAATATTGTGCAATTGGAAAATACAAAAGATAAATATAACATACTTAAACAGTGGCACAGAGGTAGAATTTTAAGAGATAAAATAATTAACAATATTTTCTTAAAAATAAAATTAAACACACTAAATATAGAGTCCTATAGGAAATCCATCTTTTTTTATTTTGGTTTGGAGTAATAACAATTATTAAGAAAATACACACTTAAGATATTCATATAGGAGATATGGAAATTTGGAGACACATATATTTGTTGTAAAATATAACTCAAACATAGGGCTAAATTTAAATTTGTGGAAAGTTTGGAAGGCGATGTCACTTCCTTCCTACTTCGCAAGAAAAGACATAGAAAAGGTTTACGAATTATTAAGAAAAATTATAGCTTCCATTTAATGCTTTTGTGCACTAGACAGGATATTCGACAAACAAGAGGCCATTTTTGGCCTTGTATCCACCCAATGTCTCCCTCTATATAACATACGGTGTAGATTGTAAATGCTCTTACAATTTATTGGTGTACATTGCAAATGTTCTCAAAGTTTTAGAATGCACAATTCTAAACTCTCGTAGATGATGGTGGATAGATTAAACTATTAAATTGTACAATAATTTATACGTTGAGAGATGGATAATGTAAATTAACATCAAGTGAGGGTGTTGATTATAAAATTATTGAATTTGTGGTCATATTATAAATACTCCTATAGTTTAGGGTGGGATGATTACAATTAACCAAAAAAATATAATAAAATAAAATTACACCCAAAAACATAGCTACTAGATAAGAGACAATGGGAAATTGGCGAAAGATTGTTCCAAAAAGTTCAAGGGTACAATTAAAGTTACTGCTTTGCAGTTGCAGATAAGGAAACTATAATATAATAAAACTAAATTGATCGTTTCTTGAATTATTGATATCAAACTTTTGAGTCTTTTGGAATATATGAATTACTATTATTAACTCAGTTTACATTTTATTCTTAAATCCCATCATATTATTAAAAAAAAACACATGACACGGATAAGCACATGATGTGCTTGTGAATCATTGAAAAATGACCAACCATTCTCAGGTTCATTACATGCAAACTTTCCAACCCAAAACAAAAGAAGATAACTTGTAGTAGGAATGCTTGCCCAGTTGCTTGCACAATTCATCAATCATGCAATTATATCCATGATTTGGTTCCAAAATGCCTATTTAGTTGGAACTTAGTTTAGTACATTGTGACACCCCCAATTATGGGTTTTAGATTTGATAAATGCATGTTATGCATTGAATCCTACATTGAGTGTTTATTCAGTCCTACTAAATTGTATCAACAATCACGAGGAATTCTAATAGCCACTTGACTAGTTCTTTTGAAATATAATGCAAATATGACTAAAACTTCTACGGATCATGACAACATAGTTTCAACCGTTTATCAGTCAAGCATTCACTTGAATCTTGCAAATTGAAATTATGTCTTTCTTTCTTTCTTTCCTTTTTTATTTTTTGATTTGTAATGATTTTTCATGAATGGTTATAGTAAAAAATAGTGATGGAAGAGAGAAAGGAGATGTAATAGGAACTTATTCTACTTTGATGGGGTTTGCTTGTCTCTTCCTCTTTGCCATCGACAAAACAAAGACACTTTTCATAAACCAAAAGCTGTCCTATACCATGGCAGTTTTGGGTTCTTTAAGCAACGATCTACTTCCTCTCTCTCTCTCTCTCTCTCTCTCTCTCTCTCTCTCATGTGCAGCCCTCCCCATCTCGTGCTGAGATTCCTAATTGGACACATTTGTAAGGTAATTCGAATATATTAATATCAACCTCAGAGCATAGTCACGAGGTAGCCAATATGTGTGACTCTAAATCGTGAAGAAAATCCCACAACAAAATGATTCATATTCTCAGTATGGCCTGTAAATCACGTGACCTCTTTGTTACTTTAATTAGAAACCTCAATGGGGGTTTAATTATGTTGAAAACAAAACCCCATTTTTTTAATACAAATTCTGCAGAATCAGCACCTTAGCTCTTGTCATGGATGACCTGAAAATGTTGAATTTGTACACGACATAAACAATGGTTACAAAAAATTTCCTTTGAGAGTGTTATTTTTTAAATAATAAGCGCATTGTTAATTAGCATATGAATTTCATAGGACAAATGGACCATGTCATAGATCTCATCTTGAATTTATTTGAGATTCGAAGAGGCAGGTTTACAAGCATCTGGATCTAAGTCCATATCTTTCTAATATAGATCTAAATCTGAAATTGTTAAAATTTCAACAACAGGATTAAGGTCTGTATCCCATATGAATGATCAAGATCTAAGTCCCCTCCAAAATTTAGATAAAAAGGGACTTACAGGTTATGGTAAGAGCAGAGAACAATGCAGCATTGTATTTGTTCCAACAAATCTTTTTGCAGCTTTTGAAAACCTTTGAAGGGATATTTTTGGACACAGATTCAAAATCAATCTGAAGTGATTTCTGTTCTTCCAATACAGCAATTTTGTAGGCTCCAAATGAAACAAAATTGGAAAATGAACCCTCACCCACTAATACAAGTTTAAATATCATTATCATCAGTAAAACTATAAGTTCCTTTCTAGTGAAAATTAAATGTTTTTGGATCCAGAACTAAAATTTGTGAAGTGGTCTCAATCCTAGTAGTAGTAGACTCATCCAACTATACTCTAGACAAGGCTGACTCAGACCCCTCAGTGCTAATTGGCCAAATTATGCAGCAAGTGACAAAACCTTTTCACTTACTAATATTTTTTTTAGTTCTCAATTCTTTTCTTTAAACTAAAAAAACAAAAAAATTAAGATTATTTTGTACAAACCCACATATAAAAAGGATATAAAGTTCACACCAGAAAATCAGAGACAAAAGTGACTCTCACCAAGCTCTCCCACTTTCCATTTGAATTAAAAAAACAGTTATCCCTCCCTTCCCCCCCACCTCTTCTCCATCATCAACCATAAACAAATGCTAAAAAACAACCATCCAAAATTCCATTTCTCTCTGCATAAAAACATCATGGCCTAGCTGTTCTTGGATCCGGGGATTCTGGGTCTTTCAATTTATTTATACATATACCACTTAGAAAACTTGTAGCCCACAAGACATGATTTGGTTCCTCCCATTTTCTCTCTCCCTATCCTCAACTCAACCAACCAAACCCTCTTCCTTTGTGTACTTTCTTCCTCTCTCATTACACTTTGTAGCATAGCTGTAATGCCTGTAAATCCATGGAACACCCTCTTCTCTTTCCTAACAATTATTACCATTTCCCTCTTGAACCCTTTTGTAGCTTTCGCCGTTAATCCACAAGGCGAAGCTCTTCTTTCATGGAAGCAAAGCCTAAATGGATCCACTGTGGCCTTGTCTAATTGGACCCCAAGTGATGAAACTCCATGTGGGTGGTCTGGAATCACTTGCAACATCAAAAATGAGGTTGTGGAATTGGAGTTAAGGTACTTGGATTTGTATGGTACAGTTCCAACTAATCTCTCTTCATTGGCTTCATTAACAAAGTTTGTACTTTCTAGTACAAACCTCACGGGTTCAATCCCAACACAGATTGCTACACTACATGAACTGAATTACTTGGACTTGAGTGACAATGCGCTAACCGGCGAAATCCCATCTGAGATTTGCAACTTGCTTAAGCTCCAAGAAATCCACCTCAACTCAAACCAGCTAGAAGGCTCAATTCCCGTTCAAATCGGCAACCTCGCAAGCTTGAAATGGCTGACTCTCTATGACAACCAGCTCAATGGAGAAATACCCAGTTCAATAGGCAACTTGAAGAACCTCCAGGTGATAAGAGCCGGTGGAAACAAGAATCTCGGAGGCCTTATACCCCGAGAAATCGGGAATTGTACCGAGTTGACCATGCTAGGCCTAGCCGAAACAAGCGTCTCGGGTTTCCTTCCTCCGAGTCTCGGCCTCCTCAAGAAGCTCGAAACCATAGCCATCTACACAACTCTCCTCTCTGGCCAAATCCCACCTGAACTCGGCGACTGCACCGCCCTCCAAAACATCTACCTCTACGAAAACTCACTCACCGGTTCAATACCGAAAAGTCTCGGAAACCTGAAAAGCCTCCGAAATCTTCTGGTATGGAAGAACAGCTTGGTGGGTGCTATTCCATCAGAGCTTGGGAATTGCAAGAACTTAACGGTTTTCGACGTTTCGATGAACTTGCTAACCGGAAACATTCCGGAAAGTTTCGGAAACTTATCGGCTTTGCAGGAACTTCAGCTGAGCATGAATCAGATATCGGGCGAAATCCCAGCACAACTCGGAAACTGTACGGAGCTCACTCACATCGAGTTAGACAACAACCGTATCGCCGGTACGATACCACCCGAAATCGGAAACCTCCCGAAACTTCAGCTGCTTTTCTTGTGGCAAAACCAGCTGGTGGGTCCCATTCCATCTTCAATCTCCAAATGTCGAAATCTCGAAGCCGTTGATTTGTCTCAAAACGGTTTAACCGAAAACATTCCTCAAGGAATCTTCGAGCTCAAGAAGCTGAACAAGCTGTTGCTTCTCTCCAACGATTTATCGGGCGAGATACCGGAAAGTATCGGAAACTGTTCGTCTCTGATTCGGCTCCGAGCTAATGGAAACAAGCTTACGGGGCCGATACCGAGACAGATTGGGGCATTGGAGAACCTGGATTTCTTGGATCTCGGATCGAATCGGCTATCGGGTGTCGTGCCGGCCGAGATTTCGGGTTGCCGAAACTTGACGTTTCTCGATTTGCATTCGAATTTGATCACCGGAGAGGTTCCCGGTGAGTTAAGCCACCTCGTTTCGTTGCAGTATATTGACTTTTCGGATAATTTGATTGAAGGTGTTCTGAGTCCGAGTCTTGGATCGCTGAGTTCACTCACCAAACTCGTTCTCGGGAAGAACAAGCTTTCTGGAACGATTCCGAGTCAACTCGGCTCGCTCTCGAAGTTACAGTTGTTAGATCTGAGTAGTAACGAACTGTTGGGGAATATTCCGGCGAGTCTGGGGAAGATTCCGGCGCTGGAGATTGCATTGAATCTGAGTTGGAATCAACTTGCCGGCGAGATTCCGGTGGAGTTCGCTGGGTTAGACAAGCTCGGAATATTAGATCTCTCTCACAACCATCTCTCCGGCGATCTCCAGTATCTCGCGGACCTTCAAAATCTCGTGGTCCTCAACGTCTCCTTCAATAACTTCTCAGGGCGCGTGCCGAACACTTCGTTCTTCGCCAGCCTCCCTCTCAGCGTCCTCGCCGGAAACCCCTCTCTCTGCTTCGCCGCCAACGATTGCAACTCAGAAAATCCCAAATTATCTCCAAAATCTCGTACACGTGCCGAGGCAGCGCGTGTGGCAATGATAGTTCTATTGTGCGCTGCTTGTGCTTTGCTCATCTCGGCGCTCTATATCGTGGTGAACTCAAAGAAGAAAAACCTTGGTGGGGCCCAAGACGATCCCAATGCTGATGTGGAAATGGGCCCACCTTGGGAAGTGACACTTTACCAGAAATTAGACCTGTCAATTTCCGATGTGGCAAAATCATTGACACCTGGCAACATATTGGGCCGAGGTCGATCCGGGGTTGTTTACAAAGCCACAATATTCCCGTCAAACTTAATGATTGCCGTTAAAAGATTTCGGTCATCCGAAAAGTTATCTGCATCGGCCTTTTCGTCCGAGATTGCCACGCTGGCACGAATTCGACACCGAAATATCGTGCGGTTGCTAGGTTGGGGAGCTAACAGAAAAACAAAGCTGCTTTTCTATGACTACTTGGCTAATGGTAATTTGGACACATTGTTACATGAGGGGTGCGCAGGATTAGTGGAGTGGGAGATTCGGCTCAAGATAGCATTAGGTGTGGCTGAAGGGCTTGCTTACTTGCATCATGATTGTGTGCCTGCTATCTTGCACCGGGATGTGAAGGCCCACAATATTTTGTTAGGGGATAGGTATGAGGCTTGTTTGGCTGATTTTGGATTTGCAAGGTTTGTAGAAGATGATAATAATAATTCATTCTCGGCTATTCCACAATTTGCTGGATCTTATGGCTATATTGCTCCCGGTATGTATCAAACTTTACCCTTTTTCTTTTGGATATAATTTGTTGTTATTATTATTAGGCTACTAATTTAATTATCTAGTTTAGGAGATGATTATGTTGATTAGACAAATGTGACTTATGAGTTGTTAGATACTAAAAGCTTGATTAGTAATGTGATTAATGAGTTAATCATTGGTTAGTGACGTAAGGCCTTTGCTAACATAGGATGAGATGGGATAAAACTACTTTTTTGGACACTTCCATTTCTATGATAGTTGTTTGTTGTCGCTTTGTTTGTTCCTTATATATTTGGCTGTAAAGCACATGCATATTAGTATTTGATAGGTGAAGTGAACTATTCCATGGGGTATATCATATATGTGTGCTGAGCTCATTAATTTGCGGTGTGATATAAACTCTGAAGTCTTAAGTTTAATTTACCATACTATTAGTCCATGAGCTTTTGAGAGCATTTCATGAACAATAAGTGAAATAATCTAGTTAAAAGACTAGAACACCACTCCATTGTATAAAAAGAAGAAAAAAAGGGTGAATTGGTTCTGGACAAGAAATTTGGTATAGCATATGACATAACATGTACCATGCATGGCAAGAGTCCAAAACACCACACTTTATGTGGCCAGACAATTGCCCTACTTAGCTGTGATATACTTGATCTCTTTTGGATTTTATATTTTCATTATTTACACAACTTGTACCTTGTACCGGTGCCTCTAATAATTGGTGACACAAATTGATCATTTCATATCTGTGAAAATTGAACTGTGTTAATTTTAACATTTTTATTTTTCCTCCATATGGTTTATATTGCAGAATATGGTTGTATGCTAAAGATTACAGAAAAGAGTGATGTATATAGCTTTGGGGTCGTTTTACTAGAGATCATAACCGGGAAAAGACCGGTGGATCCATCATTTCCTGATGGGCAACATGTGATTCAATGGGTACGTGACCACCTGAAGAGCAAGAATGACCCAGTTGAGATCCTAGATCCAAAACTTCAAGGCCATCCAGACACCCAAATTCAAGAAATGTTACAGGCCTTAGGAATCTCCCTCCTATGTACAAGCAACCGTGCTGAAGATCGACCGACAATGAAAGATGTGGCAGCATTATTAAGAGAAATTCAACATGAGCCCACCATAGGAAATGAGGGCCACAAGCTGAATAGCAATTCATTGAAAAAGATGGAAAAGCCATCGTATTCAATTTCATCATCGTCCGTGACACCAGCTCAACTGCTACTCCTCCAAGGCTCTTCTCATTGCTCATTTGCTTATTCATCTTCCTCAGCTGGTTATATATCAGAACATCAATAGCTATATAGATTTTTATGTGTCATTATGTAGTGAGGGAAATATATATATATATATATATATATATATATATTCCAATATTGATTTGTAGTTGTAGGGGTCATAATATCTAAAGAAACTGTAAAGAGTTAGCAAGGGTCAATATTTTGGATAATTTGAAAACAAGTTGAGCAAAATGAGTGTATAGAGCAACTTGAAATTGTTGTCTCTAGTAAATGAGAGATCATTTGATATTTCCCAAATTCAAACTTGTTTTCACATCTAAAAAGACTGCATTTTTTTAATTTTTTAATATGTCTTGTGTTAAGTGCATTTTTGCATTGAACACTATACAATTCCGACACATCTTCATCTTTTTTTTAAAATATATATACATATATAATATGAGTCCAATTAACGTATACCTTTAGGGCATACATTAATAAATCCATTTTTAAAAAAAAATTATTAGGAGTTGAAAAAATTTTCAAAACTTTTTCAATTCCCATTAAAACTTTTTCCAAAAATAGTATACTATTGTGTGCCCTTATGGCACACGTTAGTAAATCTATATAATATTACCAAATGAAACAATGTGTGTGTGAGAGAGAGAAAGGAACACAAATTGTTGCTTCATTGCAAAGTCATTTTCCATCACTTCTCCAAAAAGGAGCAAGGGGATGTGTTGATGGATGTATGTGACTGTGTTATTTATGTTACCAAGGATGAAAAAGAATTTTAGAAAGTGATCTCTCTCTCTCTCTCTGATGTGTGGTTGTGGGAAAATGTTTGTAATGATTGGGCACTGTGATCCCCTTATCTCTCTTGATAATTGTTGAGTTAAGGATAAGAAAGAAGCTTCTTTGATTTCATGCATCCATCTAGGTCCCCACACCACGTGAAATAGAACCATACAACATTCAATAGGGCACTTAAAAAACTTAATTACGAAAAAACGATAACTCGATGTGCAAATACAACTAGAAACAAGCCAAAAGTCTTTTCCAAATATTAACTGATGTATACAGATGTACATACATGTATACATCAATACTTGTGTACAATACATTTTAACTTGCCACCACTTATTCTTGGATAAAGATAGAGACTAGAAATGATGACTGACAAAGAAAGTCCTTCAATTACTTACCAAAAGGACAAAAAAAAACAAGAAATTCTTCATATTTTCTTCTTCCTTTGATAAATTTTAACTATTTTGCACAATTAAAATGGATTAGATTGTTTAAGAATGTTGTGTGCTGTGTGAATGTGTGTCAAGTTCCGTATTTTTACCAGGTGCATCTTGAGTTTATAAGTAATAATTACGAAATGTGGCTAGCTATTTTCTTCGTACAAAAACTTTTGGCTCTGTATCTAACTAGTTACTATAAAGAAGAGCTACTGATCTTTCACAAAGATACTGCAGCGGGAAGCACCACACAATATAGGTGCAAGACTTGAAGACCACTTTACATATTTGTTGGAAGCTTTGCTTTGTTGGTAGCTCACTTGAGCAATAAGTCTTAGTCGTGGCAATGCTAGGCTGTGCTTGCAGTATCTTCTTTTTCTTCTTATACTAATATTATATGCAGTAAAGTTCTAAGCTAGCTCTTGTAGATCTCTGTTTGCTCTCACGTGATGCACTTGCAAGTTTAGCCACAAAGTGATAAAGATTCTAGCAACTTAATGGACCAACATGTGAGCTCTGAGATACACTGCTGGCATCAAAAATATATTTCAGAGAAACCAGGAAATTTTGGGCCTTGATAGAAAGTATATATCTAAGATTCCCAACGTAGATCATAAGAACTTAAATTAATATGGAGTATATTTTGTGTGGTCAGAGGGTCCACCACATGTAGGCATGATACATGGGAACCCACATGAATTTACATTAAGATGGTGACTGCCATGTGGCTCACTATCAGCACAGCTATAACGAAGGACTAGTAGTTGAATTTGGCAATCAAAGTGACCAAAACTTTGGTATCCCTTGGATAGTGTAGGCAAATAGGTGGGTTGGTGTTGATTTTGGCAGATCTAAGTGAGGTCGGCTTCACAGCTAACTTGGATCTAGCTAGGATCCCATCAAATTATAAGATAAAATTTTGGCTGGTGCTCAGTTAAAATTTTAAAGGAAGTGACACTTTATACTGAAACACATTGAGGTACAACAAACATGTTACCATGGAGAATTCTTTCCAGGTGAAATGGATGAAACTAGACTTATGATATGATAGAAAATGGATGGTTGAAAACTGAGGCATAACATTAAAAAGATTACGAAAAAAGATGTGGTAAACAGTAGTAAATCCTTTGTGACAGTTTGCCACAAGAACTAGTGGCCAAGCTGGAATTGCATAATTAGAGCTAAGAGATGACTGATAATTAGAAGATACAAGAACCCAGAATTGAATCAGATTTTCTCTGTGTAACATCATTTCAACAGGAAAAATTATGTGTTAAGCATGATGGCAAGGCTTATTATTGGTATGTTATTAATTAGATGATATAATAAACCAACAATATTTTCCTATCCACTAAAAAAATAATCCTATTTGCAGAATCGTTTTTGGTCACAAAACCTGTCGAAGTTAGTTTGGCTCTAAGAGGAGGGGGGAACAGAATCTCCATGTGAAAATCATATATGACAGTAATATTTGTTCACTAACAACCAGGATCTTACACTGTTCCCCTGTATATATCCTTGGTTGGGGCCACATCTTCATCATTTTCTATTTGGTTGGAGATGCATCTTCATCTCCATGATAGAAATACCTTATTGTGTTGTCATATAGGTCCATTATTACACTCGGACAAGACCTAATGTCCCAACCCAAATGCTTCACATCTCTTGTTAGATAATTATGTTTTCATTGATTTTAACACAAGGATGTGTCCATCAAAACGTCTCATCACCTTTTGATTGTCACTCCAGTTTGTTGGGGGAAGGGTCAGGGGGAACAGGTGAGCAGTGTCCCACATTTTTCATTATGCCTTTAGGCTTTCAAGTATGCGTTTGACTTGCATCTAGGGCTCCAATAAACTAAACAAAATACAGACACAACACATATCTAACAATGGCCATGCGTTGATCTCATATCTCATCCAGTTTACTGAAATACTGGATTGAAGTCTTGCCCTATTTTCACATGGTTGAAAGATCCAACCCATAAAGCAAACCATATAAATTAAAAGAAGTTTTTTCATAGCAAAAAGAATAACTAACAGTGAGATAGAAACTTAAAAGCTAAAGGCTACAATTGTTCCTAAGCAGAATAAAACATGAAATTCATGGCAGTGGATGTAACATATCAGCTGCAGCACTTAAAACAGGTATTGGTTTCAACTTTAGCTGTACAGATCATCATCATCTCCAGCAGCAGTGGCAGAGGAAAATGGGTCTGAAGCTCCTGCTGCAGCACTCTCAGTTCGATCTGGAAACCGAAACTCAGATCCAAAACCACGTGATTGTTGTAAAGTCTGAGCAAAGAGCTGGTATTTCCTGATGTCTGCATCACTGACACTTCGGCGGGCATATTTCATTGACTCTTCAAAGTGTGCTGCCTTTATCTCAGGAACCTCATCAATGTCATCCTCCTCCATAGCTTCAGGGTTCTCTCTCTTCCTTCTCTCCCTCTCAATATCCTGTCAGATGGGTTGAATAAAGAGGATATAAGGAATATGAAGTCCTTCCTTTTTAAGAAGAGAAGAAGAAGATATAGGAAGGGGTGGGAGAACAACGATGTGCATGCAGGATGTGCATATTATCAACCCAAGGTCATCCACCCATAATAACAATAATAACAAACCAAAGCCAACCAACATTACAGGAGCAAATGCAGAATTCTACAAATTGTAAAACCATCAAACCTGAATAATATTTTAGTTTCATATGCACAGCCAACAAAAAAAGAATTAAAGCATTTATATAAGCTATGAGAGGAGGAACAATGGAACAATAAATAATTTTTAATAACCTTGTTGGCATTTAACATTTTAAGATTAGCAAATTCAAATTTTCTGAAGAACTACAATCATGTTTTATATAAATATATATATATATATATATAATGAATAAATAAAACTATGAAGCATGATAACATGAACAGAGTGTACAGAACAAAAAAATTATTTATAAAAGCCATTTACACCATCAAAAATGGTGCCATATGTCTATCAAGTCAAGGAAAAATTACACCTTATATAAACACTAATCAAAGAATTCTCACACCGAGTGAGCAGCTTTACTAGACCAGCAATAATTAGTTTTGGTAACTTGCTGTCTTCCACACAACCAAGGTGGTCTAAGAACAATATGCTTATGAAACTAATGCTTTGCTAAATGCAACTTCAAATTTGGGAAAAGCACTTACCTTCTCAATATTTTCTCTAATAGCATATTTGCAGGCACGCTGACAAATTTCAGTGATATCTGCACCACTAAACCCTTGAGTATACCGCGCAAGAGCTGCAAGGTCAATCTCCTTAGAGATGGGCGATTTCCGCAAACATGCTTTAAATATCTGATGACGGGAAGCCTCATCTGGAAGTGGGATATAAATCAACTGGTCCAGACGTCCAGGCCTAAGCAAAGCTGAATCAATAATGTCTGGTCTGTTTGTTGCCCCAATAATGAACACTGTTTTCTTGGCTGTCATACCATCCATTTCTGTCAGAAGTTGGTTTAGTACTCTGTCTGCAGCACCACCAGCATCACCAACAGAGCCACCACGCTGAAAGTAGGGACCATCAAATAATCAAAATAAACAGTTAGTCTTAGTACAACACTTTGCAATTAACAGCAATAAGTTGTTTTTGTGTTTGTGTTTAGAGGTGAATGGATATGTGAAAGTACAGCCTAAATGGTCAGTACCTGAGTTGCAATAGAGTCCAGTTCGTCAAAGAAAAGGACACATGGAGCTGACTGCCTAGCCTTGTCAAATATCTCACGCACATTTGCCTCACTTTCTCCAAACCACATTGTCAGCAACTCAGGTCCTTTGACACTAATGAAATTTGCCTGGCATTCATTGGCAATTGCTTTTGCAAGTAGTGTTTTACCACAGCCAGGAGGCCCATAAAAGAGAACACCTTTAGAAGGTGACATGCCAAATTTCTCAAACTTCTCAGGATGCTCCACTGGGTATTGGACAGTCTGCAAGATGCCAAAAAATTGATATGAAATTTAGTGTACATAAATGAAATCTAACAGAGACAGGAGAATGCTCTAAAACGCATTTTTCAGAAGGGAAAAATCAAGATGGAACAAAGTACAAACCTCCTGAAGCTCTCTTTTAACGTTGTCCAAACCTCCCACATCTTCCCAGGAAACATTAGGAACCTCCACAACCTACCAAACAAGAAATCATGATTATTATCTCCTGTAAATGCAAATGGCATCTAAAATAGGCCAAAGAGAAACAATTTCCATATGAAGTAAAACAAGACTTCTTTTCAAAACTCACTGTTTCACGTAGCGCTGATGGATTTGAAGTTCCCAAGGCAGATTGGAAGTGTTCATTAGTCACAGCCATCGAATTTAACACCTCAGCATCAATAGTTTCATCCTCTAAGTCAATGACATCCATTTTCTCCCGAATACACTGAAGAGCAGCCTCTGTGCAAAGAGCAGCAAGATCTGCGCCAACATAACCATGGGTATCTTTCGAAACTCTTTCAAGATCAACCTGAAACATAATACCAATTAAAACATAAGATAATGTTATCACCATAAAGAAAATGATGTTTTAAATAAAATTTGAGAAAACGGTAGAAAGAATCTCACATCATCTGCAAGTTTCATATTCTTTGTGTGGATTCTAAGAACTTCCAATCTTCCAACCTCATCTGGTACACCAATGTCAATTTCACGATCAAATCTCCCAAATCTCCTCAGTGCAGGATCAATACTATTAGGCCTATTGGTAGCTCCCATGACAATCACATGTGCTCGGGACTTGAGGCCATCCATTAATGTCAGGAGTTGGGAAACAATACGCCTCTCCACCTCACCATTCGTCTTTTCCCTCTTTGGAGCAATTGAATCTATCTCATCAATAAATATAATAGACGGGGCATTCTTTTCGGCTTCCTCAAATGCCTTTCTCAAGTTGCTTTCAGACTCACCAGCTAGCTTTGACATTATTTCAGGTCCATTAATCAAAAAGAAGAATGCACCTGTCTCATTAGCTACAGCTCTTGCAATCAGAGTTTTTCCAGACCCAGGTGGCCCATAAAGCAAGATACCTTTTGGGGGTTTCACACCAATTGATTTGAAGAGCTGTGGGTGTCTTAGAGGAAGTTCGACTAGCTCACGGATCTGAGCCATTTGCTTCCTAACACCACCAACATCATCATATCCCACTTCATTCAATCTCTCCTCATCCTCACGTTTGATAGGGTCTCCCTCACAGAAGATTTCAGTATCTGGTGCGACAACACAATACTCACCAGGGTCTGTCTCAATAACCTTGAATTCAACACTTCTCATTCCACCCCTGACTAGAAAAAGGTCACCCTTCCTCACAGGTCGGTAAGATTCCAAGAAATATGCTGTTGAACCAGGAAAAAGAATCAGACAAAATCACAAAACTATATAACTACTTAATTACTAATTAAAATAGCAATAAATGAGCCAAGATGAAGTTAAAATAGCAAACTCACGCTTCAAATATACATCAAACAAGTTGCCACTGACACCCTCAATTGTATCATCAATCGGAAGGATGTGAACTCGTTTCCCATACTTCACATCAGGGCACTGATGGACAGATATAACGTCTCCAAGACGAACTCTAAGATTTGATCGAACAACTTTGTTCATTCTGATTTTTGGTTCTTCACATTGTTCATCAGCGAGAACAATACAGACTGTGTCTCTTCGCTTCTTTCCCTGTACACCACCAAGAAAGGAAAAAAAGGAAATGAATCACATTCTCAAAATCAAATTCACCTCTTAAGTAGCTATATAGAATGTAAAATCACCTTAAGTAAAACAGTGTCCCCACGGAAAAACTGAAGCTTTTCCATTGTATTAGGGTGCATGGAAACCACAGAGTTATCATCAGTTACAGCTTCATCAACAACAAGACGATTAGGAGACTTCTTGCGTTCCAGAATTGCAGTGGAATAATCCTTCTTATTACTTTTCCTGTTTTGAACATACAAATCAATTATGCTGGCAGAAAGGCTAAAGGAGTAAGAACTAATTAATCAAGAATTTCAGTAACTTTGGGGAAAGTGATGGACAGGAGAGAGAGAGAACATTGAATAGTTATGAGATACATGAAATATACACAATGAACAGAAGAAAAAGAGACATGTTAAAATAGTGTGTGATAATTTTTTATCCAATAAACTGAATGATGTAAACTAGTTTTGTGCCCAACATAAACCACTCAAGGTCAAGCCTCATTGGAACTTAAAATTTCTACTGTATTTCAAACTAATTTCAATTTATCACATATTACAATGTGATGCAGGAATCAACTATTTTTAACAGTTAACAAACAAACAAACGTATTAAAAAAAAAAAAATCAAAATTTCAGCTGTTATCAGTAGTCTCGATCTTCTGTATATCTACATTTTAACATTGGTGGAAAAAGCAATGTTAACATCCAACATAAAAAATTGCAATGTCCTTTATCAATTGGATGACAATGCAGATTACCAAACTTTCTCAATGAATTCATCATTAAATCGACCTGTGTAAATTGAAACTATAGGTTTGAAAAGTAAATATTCGACAATTATTAAAAACCAAGACTGACATTGAAATTCACCAACATGTATAAAAGAATATTTAAAATATCTCTAACTAATTTTCTCATTCAAAATTAAAAATACACAGTAAAAACATCCCAGAAGCTTAACTCTCACAATAAGCATCACACCACCATATATAATTTTATTTCAAATACATGTTACACTTAAAATCACATGTTCTACAATCCACTTAATTTTTGTAACTCTGTTTTATTATCCCAGTAAATATATTCCCAAAGAGTCATCAATCACACTATATCCTAGTTCACCATTCACATTAAAACAATACCATGAACACAATATAAAAAAACTAAAACTTCAACTTCAACAAAAACCCAACACAGACAAAAATCCCTGCAAAGCTTAACCCATTAATCAATGTGCAAAACAAACTGATCACATTTCAGCACAGCACAAACAGACACAAAATTCTACAGAAAGATTCTATCTTTACACATTGTAATAATTTTCCAAACGAAACAATCTTCATCATCCTAAAAGAAAACAAAAAAAAAAATCCCATGAAACTATCTTCCGGGTAAACAATAAAAACTCCCAAAGAAGCTATCTTTCGATGGAAACAAAAAATTAAAACATAAAAAGTTCCCAGGAAACCGTCTTCATGGGAAACAAACAGAAATTAGAAGTAGTGAAAAACGTACTGGTCCGCAGAGGAAGAAGAGGGCTGCCCATGATCTGGGGCAGAAGAGCTTGGATCTGCCATGGTTTTTCTCTCTCTCTTTCTCTGAGCTTTTCGCTTTCGTGTACTACAAGGTTTTTGGAAGAGTTTAACTTTAACACTTAAAAGCTTGGAAAAGCTAAGAAAAAAAAACGTGAAAGCCTTTTGTGTATTGTTTCGATATTTATAGGAAGAGAGAGAGTTCTAGTCCGAGTGCGACTTTTTTTTTTTTGATAATGTCCGAGTACAACTTTAACTAGGACTTGTTGGAGATACGGCTCTTAGCCAATAATCTTGTTCCACGTGTCAATGAACGAATAATATCTTGCCACGTAAACGCCGATTAACAATACAACCTAGTAATAACATGTACTATATTTTAAAAATAAAAATCTTATATAATAACAAATATATAACATATTATATTAAATTAAATGATTGATATTATAATTGTTTATTGTGCCAAGGTATTTTATATTAACCGTCGACATTTTTCATCATTTTTTATTAAGATTTTGAACTTGTACTTTATAATCCATTAAGATTTTTCTATAAATTTTTTTTTTTTTTAGAAACATTTTTTTTTTTTTTTTGATGATCAAACTTAATAACATTATGATATGAATGAATGTTATTAAGATTTTGATGATCAAACTTAATAACATTATGATATGAATGAATGAATGAATGTTTGTTTGTATGTAATATTTTCAGTAAGCAAAAATAAATTATTAAAATTATAATAAAATGAGACAATAAATAATTTATTTTCTTGAAAACAAGACCAAAAATATAATTTCAAGAATTGACCAAGGATTTCAAGTTAAGGAGGGCCGAAATATAAGCAGGAAAAAAAAAATGTCTTCTAAGTTAGCAATGTGGGCAATGTGGGATTTACTAGTTTTCAATTATAAATGTATCTAATTTAAAAATATTAGTTATAGCATTATGAGCAATGTTATAAATACAGTTTCGAACCTTATTTTGGTCTGTCTATTGAAATGGAATATTTAGGTATTAGCCTATTTCACTATTTTATGTGTGTGTGTGTGAGATATTGATTAAAACCCATATAAATTATTAAAAATTTTAAAATTATTAGTTTATATTTCAATTAGTATGTCAATCTTTAAGCCTAAAATATACATTTAATACATGTATTATCAAATTAACAATTAATTTTTCAGAATAGAATATGATTAACATGTATCTATATAATGACAGAAGAAAAAGTCATAAGCTAATTTCTTTTAAAAAAAAATACTATTACGTGTAGTGTAGGAGGGCGTAGAACCGTAGAAGGCTTAAAAATCAACATAAAAATCTAAGCTTCACTTGAATGCTAGTCAGGCTAGCCACGTGAAGCTCACAAAACTTAAAAAGTAAAAGAAAATAACCCAAAAAAAAAAAAAAAAATTAATGGTCCTTTTGGATGGAGGGAAAGTAAAGTAAAGTAGAATTGACTCAAAATTAGCCTATTTTGAACTAACTCTACTATACTTTCCTCTACTCCATCCTCAATCCAAACAGGCTTAAGAAACAAAGTTGAAGTGTTGAAGGTTTGTACCTGTGGGGCCTAGGTTAAAAACTTAAAATGGCTAATAGGTTTCAATTTTTTGGGTTGGGTTAGGCTTAGAGATGGCAATTTGGCCCCACCCTTCCCCACTTTGCCCCACATCGGTTTCCCTGCCCCACAAAGCTGGTGGGACGGGGATGGGGCAAGATTTTAGCCCCATACTAAAGGGTGAGGCGAGGCGATGATGGGTTTAGACTTTTTAGGCCCAACCCGCCCTGTCCCGCCCCGCATTGATAAAAGTTAAATTGTAATTTTTTTCATATCCTAAAATTCTACTATTTAAATAAATATATTATCGTCTTATTTTATTCTACCCAATAAGGCTTTTTGCCTCTCTTTTTTCTCTAGCAAGTTTGGAAATAAGGTACTAATTTTAACATTTTCTTTTGTCTTTATTATAAACAAATTTATGTATTATTGAATCATCAATTTTGTAATATGAGATTTTTGTTTTTGTTGTGATATTGTATTGTTAAACACTTTAATAATATTATTCAATTTTTGCAAAAAATTAGTTAGATTTGATGAGATAAATTTATTTGTAATTTCAAGTATATTTTTATTAACGAAACATGTTTTATTAAAAACAATTGTGATAATTATGGACAAATTAACAAGATATAGAGTTTTACAGGATATAGCGGGATTTCGCAAGGCTCCAAGGGGCGAGGATGAGGCAAGCAAATTTTTTCCGTCATATAGGGTAGGGCAAGAATGGGGGTAAGATGAAATCATGCGGGACGGGAATGAAAACCCCATCTTTCGAACCCACCCCATTCCATTGCCATCCCTATTTAGGCTGTCTAGGTTGATAATCATAGGAGAGGAGGACTAAGGCTTTAAAAGAGAGGAGGCCCAATTATAACAAACTCAAAATATACCTAATTGAAAAAAAATAAAAATTTTGGGCCAGAGCCTTGGCCCCACCCCCTCTTAGATACGTCCCTGTATACATTTCACTTAATTAGTTGGTATTTGCAAATAATTTATGAAATTATACTAAACGATTGGGATCTCAAATATTTAATCTTTAATCTCAAAATTTTCATTTCAATATGTAATATACTCATATTTAATCTTTTAATCGAATGAACCATGTGCATTCCCCATATAAAGTACTACATAAATCTGACTTTTCTTTTCTTTAAATACTAAAATTTATTTAGCAAATCATAGAATTGACCCAATTATGATATTGAAGACTTTTATATTTCATATCATATCATATCATATACTATATAATAAAATTTGGGCTTAGAAGCCGGGGTTGCGACAAGTGGCTTCACCAAATTACAGAAATTTTTTTAGATTTGTAGATTTTAAAATGAAAACATTTACATAAAAAAAAGTCTAATGCATCTTAAATTGTAGCAACGTAGATGTAGTGTGATCTAATTCTTCTTATTTTTTAATTACTCCATTTAAAAATAAAACAACGTATACTACACTAAATCAAAAGGTCTAATGCATCTTAAATTGCAGCAACTGTATACTACCAAAAAAAAAAAAGTGGTCTAATCTTAAATTGCAGTAATATTTATAAATTTTTTAAAAAAAAATTAGATTTTTTTTCTTATCTTTTTCTCTTATAATTTCTAAGTTTTAAAAAATATTAATTTAATTACAATCCAAATTCTTTTCTTCATCTATTTCTTCTTAATTTGATTACAATCCAAAATCTTCATCTTCATCTAATCTTTTTTTATTATCTATCTTATTGTTAGACTCCAATCATATTATTGAAAATATTTTCTTACGTTTGATCTTTTATTAATAGTATTATTTTAAAAAATTAATTTAATTACCCCCCTAAATATATATATATATATATATATATATATATATAACCGAGCAATGTCCTCACTAATTGATTAGTGATAGCCAAATTGCCCTTTGCTATTAGATTTTTTTTGTCAAATTCAAAATTTTAATGAAAATTCCTTTGAGAGAGAGAGAAAAATATGTAAGTTATGATATATCTTTTGAAGTTGTGATATAAGTTAAAAGGCAGCAAGTACAAATTGGATGAAATCAGTGAAGTTGTTTCTAAATGATATCTTTTGACGTTGAAGCTCATGACCTATAAGTTAATCCCCTTTTAAATTGCCAACAGCTCTGGTAAAGTTTGTACAGATTCTTTCTATAGAATATCTGAGTCCTACATTATTTGACCCTGAAGGCCAACTTTAATCTATTAAAAAGAGTACCCACTAACCCTTATCTTGTTAAATTACCGATTTTTTCAAAAGTTTAAAATATTAAGATATGATAATTTTAATTATTTAACCACATACTTTAACATCTCCCCTCACTTGTGGCTCAAACTTCCTTTTATTAGGTGAGGTCCAACACATGAGATTTTAAATAGGAGGTAGAGTGGAGTAGGCAAGGACTGAATTTATAATTTCTTATTCTGATACCATGTTAATTTACAATTTCTTCTAAAAGCTTAAGTTATTGAGATATAGTAAATTTAATCATTTAACCACATATTTCCAATCCCACACCCTATCCCTATCAGTATTATTAAAAATTAGTTCAAACTCTACAAATTCCAATGATCTATACCTTGCATGTCAATAGATAAATGGAGGGCCTTCTTGCCCTGGCTCTCCACTGATCTCTTGCAAGAATGCCATGATGCTTGTGTCTATGAGGAAAGAAAGTTCCATGAAACCAAAAAAAAATAAAGAAAGTGCAGCATCACTACTACACATACTCAATTCACAAGCTTGAGAATTCAGTCCCTTAGTAAACATTAGCTAGCTACAAAATTGCTTCACAATACAATGTGCAAGAGGAGGCAACTTGCATAGATTGGACAAGTCATCCCACTCTCATACTCATGGAACCAATTTTCATTTATTCTTGGCAAGTTACACACGCTAGTGAGCCTTAATCCATTCACTATCCATACCATTATTATGGTAAGAGGAAGTTCCATTTGAGATATCACCAGCAAGTTTCAGCAAATTCTTGACCAAAACATACGACTAACATCCTCGAGAATTTAAAGTGACATTTTTATGTCCATTAATTTAATAATAATGCTTGTGGCAGTGTGAAACCATATTGTAAGTGACCAACAAATGATCATTGACTAGATATTATTAATTAATTCCATCCTATTTCATAATAGCTTTTTCAACCAACAATGACCTCAAAGTCACTAGCCCTAACAAATTTTGGTAATCAAAGAGACTAGAACAAACTATAATAGGATCAAACTCATAAAACCAAAAATATTTTTACTTGCATTTATCAGACAAAATCTCTCTCTCTCTCATCCTAATTATCACATTTTTATAAGTTAGAATAAATAAACCTAGAGGCAAAGTGACAAACATACTCAAGAGAACCTAAACTCCATTCCATCATTATTATCATAATGCTTTCTTATCTTAGGTGACCAATAATGCTTTCTTATTTTAGGTGACCAACAAATGACCAGATGTTTAAGTCTCTTCTATTATTAATTATTACTAGTTGCAGACTTACGCAATACATGGGAATAAATAATTATTTTGTATTTTAATATAATGTATAATTTTTTTTTTTCTAAAATTTTTTTGAAGGTAATTTGGCCCCCCTAAAAATTAAAAAATTTCTATTCGGTCTAATTAGGTCTACTTCAGTCCACTTTAGTCCACTCGGTCAATTTCGGTCCCCCTTTAGTCCATTTTAGACTAATTGAGCCCTAAATTGATTTTTTTTTTTTTTTTAGGTTTTCTTTTCAAGTTTAGCTCAAAAAAAAATTCTTAATTTTTTGGTTGAAAAGGATTAAATTTTATTATATTTGGGTTAAAATCTTTAGTTTTGAGTTAAAAAGTACAAAGTAAATACTAAAATAGACATTATAAATTAGAAATGTGAGCCCCAAAAATGCAAAAAAAAAAATGATAAGTATTCAAAAGTCTTATTCGGTCCACATTAGTGTTCTATCCAGTCCATTCTGTCCTCTTCGGTCCTATTTAGTCCATTCTGTACACTGAAGTTCTATTCGGTCTTATTCAGTCTATTTTGGTCCATTCAGTACATATTGGGTCTATTCAGTCCACTTTAGTCCTAATCAGTCCATTATTTCCACTTTGGTCCTATTCGATCCATTCTCTCTACTTTGGTTCTATTTGGTCTTATTCAGTCCATTCTATCCACTTTGATCCAATTCAGTCCAATTCTGGCCATTCCGACCACTTTGGTCCTATTCAGTTCATTTTGTCCACTTTGATTCTATACGGCCCATTCTATCCACTTCGGTCCTATTCAGTCTATATTGGTCCTATTCAGTCCCGTTTGTTCACTTTGGTCTGATTTGGTTCCATTCGGTCCATTCTATCCACTTCAGTTGATTCGGTCTCATTCGGTTTACCTTGTTCCTATTCGGTTATCTTCTGTCGATTTGGTCCACTTTGTTCCATTTGGTACAATTTGGTCCATTCAGATTACTTGGTTCATTCTAGTCCACTTTGATCTATTTTTTTGGTGCACTTACATAATGAGAAATGATATGTTTGAGTTGAAAGCACCTAATCTAAATCCAAATATATATATATATATCAAACTCGTAATATTTAAAATCTTAAGTATAACATTTTATTATTGCTGTACTTTTGTTGAATCACATTAATATAGCATTTCAGTCCACTTCAATAAGACTAAATTTAAGTGAAAGTCTTTCTAAATATAAATACTATGAATATACAAATGTAATTTTTTGGGCAATTATTGTTTTAACGTCGTTACTTTTAGATGAATTGCATGAAGTTGATTATACATTTAAGCAAAATAAATAAATATATACATAAAAATTATTCATAGATAACCATGAAATGAATTCTGCTCCCATTTTGATGCAAAATATCAAAACAATAAGGACAATATAAATTTTAAACTTTGCATACAAGAACAAGACCAAAGTTTAGATATAAAAATAAGGAAAATATAAATCATTAAAACAAAAAATCAACTACTCTATCTTTATCCTCAGAATCAAGATACCAGATAAAGTGATTAGTAATGTTGATGAGCAGATTTTCAAAAGTCTAACCCCATCCACCCCCCCACCCCCACCCCCACCCCCAAAAAACAAAGAAAGAAAGAAAAAACTCCAGTACTATGTATCAGACAATTAAAACAAAATTTGAATGAATTACTATCTCTAACTTCTAGTCTTCTAATTGAAATTACACCACTGCTTTTTTTCTTTTCTTGACCTTCACCCCCTTTTCTCCACTGTTCTTCTTCTTCTTCACCATCTTTTCAATAGACAACCTGACCTTTCCTTTTCTTTGTACCATCTTCCTTCTTCCCCTTAGCAGCCAACTACCCATACCAGTTCTCTGTAAGACCATCTTTTTCTCCACCTTAGCCAACTTCTTCAAGCATTTTCACTTGCCAGAATTCTATCCCTCAGTCTTACTCTTTATCTCCCTTTATGCTCTTCTTACTCCCCAATTCACTGCTACCCATTCCACCAACATCCTAGCCCTCATCAATCCCCTATACATTTCAACAAACACCTCACCAACATTCATATCCATAATTCCATATACCTCACCCTCATCAATCCCCAAGCCTTTGCATTAGCCATGTGCATCAAAGTGATGGGGGAACATTCATGGAATTGCTAACTTAGTGGCTCAAGACTTCATGCGTGTGGTTTGGTGATTTATTTTATATTGTTTCCCTAACTGGCTGATATGGAAGGTTGCTTGTTATTTATGTCTGCTTTGAGGTAGGTTTCAGATATTTATGCTTCTGATTTGATAGTTGTATTGCTTTTTCATGTTATCAAAATAATAATAAGATTGGAAAATGATAATGAAGGGCTTTTTTGTCTAACTAATTTTGTCATAAGGTAAGCTAGCCTTACCCCTTAGGCTACTCTGTTGTTTTCTATTTAAATTGAGTAAACAGGACTGTTGAAATATAATTTCAGTGAAAACAAAGTAATGAGTCTAATGACACTACTCAGCCAAAGAAACATCATTACCCTAGAAACCATGACTCTAGAGAGAGATGTATACAATTATCCAGAAAATAAAATTGGGTTTTTTTGTTTTACTTTTCTTCTAATCTGCAGAAGAAGTGTCAAGATTAGATTATCTGCAACCCTCCTTTGCTGTCAAGATTAGATTTGCCGCATTGATGTCAACCTTCTGTATTTTAAGGATGACATGCCTAGGATGAAATAAGATGGGAGTGAAGATGATTGTGCACGGGAACAAACATTCACATCAGGGATTACAATCCATCCCTCTCCCTTTACTTGAAACATCATGCAAATGCTAGGGAGAAGGAGAGTATGACTACATGTATATATATTTGACGGTTGACATCAATGCAGGACAGGGAAAATAGAAATAAAAGGGAAAAAGAAAATAAACCAAACAAATCCTAAGCTTCACCACCCAATTAGGGTGCTTAGAATCACCACCAACACCAAGCAAAGAGAAAAACATCATTCTCTATTCATAATCACAATATTAACACCATGGTTTATCCATTGAAATTAATTGATAATCAATCAAACAGATCATGTCTAAAACTGTTGGAAGAAAATTCAACAAAAAAAGTTAAAATCTATTAACACAAAACTAAACTGATGCAAAGGAAATTAAGGTTTCTGTAATACACATCGATGGAATAGTAGCTACAGCACAAATTAATTAACTATTGTTCGGTTATAAGCTCATCATAAACTTCAGTAATGTAATAAATCTGGCTCTAGAATCTTCATAAGCTACCCAATTCACCTACGGTATGGGCAGCGTTTAAAGTTGAAATACAGACGCAAAATACCACCATCAAAAGTACACTTGAAGCCATTCTTGTGGGAATATTCCCAATCCTTGTTCACAATCCGAAAAGCAATGTCCTGATAAGGTGGCCCTGCATGGAACCTAATAATGCAAGTCTCACTCTCACCATTGTTGCTTTCAGAATCCTTGTCCTCCTCAAGAATGAAACTTGGAACCTTTGTTTTGTCAACAAGGTCTAGATAAAAGATATCAAATTTATACCCCTGCACAAACTTTGGAGGTGGGTTTTCATGATCATAGTGAGTCCTATTGTATTTGTTCCACACATATCCAGTGTGAACATGGTTCACATACTTTGGTTTCCTTGGTCTACACTTGTCGTGCCACCAATAAACCTGAGAGTCCAAGTTCAGTTCATTAATGGCGAAACTATCTTGTGAAGAAGGAGCTGTCCTTGGTGCCAACGCTTCTTGAAGCCTCCTTTGTTGTTGTTTTACAACAGCCAAAGCCATAGCCCTGTTTTCTTCTTCTTTTTCAGGTTCAGGGTCTGCTTCTTCTTCATCACAAAGACGAACACGAGCACGAGTAAGTTCTCTGGCTCTCTCATCACGTAGAACCTTGAAAGCCTTTTCAAGAGCCCTTCTTTTTCTCAGCTTTTCAAGCTCTGCCTTTCTTTCAGTGGATCTTGATTTCATATCAGCAACAATGTTAACACCTAAAGAAACATCCCTCTCTATTT
Organism: Quercus variabilis; assembly: GCA_030445155.1. NCBI lineage: Eukaryota > Viridiplantae > Streptophyta > Magnoliopsida > Fagales > Fagaceae > Quercus > Quercus variabilis. The sequence continues at coordinate 8,916,899 of CP129454.1, forward strand.
TCTTCTTCCAAATAAACTGACGACTCTTCATGTCGGTTCCACAACACAGACACACAAGACGCAGAACCTCAAATATGCCTTTGGTTCTCTCTCACAAATGACTATGGTTCTACAAAAAGGGCACACATCTAATATATATAGACTACCTGAGTCGGTTATAAGAATCCTAATATATGATGCATATGTAGGACTTGGCCGAATATTAAAGTATTAAACCACCGACACCAAAATATATTATATATTTTTGGAAATATGATATATAATGATATAATTTATCCAAAAATATATACCCCAATATGATGATTTTTTTATATTGAGTTTAATTTTTTTTAGGTGTTGAGTTTAACATAAAAACCACAGGTAATACTTCTCTCAAAAAAGGAAAAAAAAAAAAAAAAGATCATGGATGGACCGACTGTGTATTTGAAATATATAAAGTCAAAACCACCTTTTTTTTTTTTTTTTTTTTTTTTCTGGGTATATATATATATATATATAGAGAGAGAGAGAGAGAGAGAGAGAGAGAGAGAGTAGAAACAATAAAAAACCAGTTATTTTGTTCTTGACTAAAACAAGGTTGTATGATATGCCAATTGCAAGCATTCCCCAGATTTTTAATGTTTTCAATTCATATTTCCAAAAATAAATTAGTTTTAAATTTGATGTTTTCACAAAAAATCGTACCACCAAAATTAGTTTCGAATCTTGCTTATATTTTTTCCTAAAATTCTTTTAAAATTTTCACTCTTGAATATTTTTTGGACTTTCATCTTTATAATTTTCAACTTGTGTCATCAATAAAGTTTTGTTTTCTTAAAATTATTACAATCAAAATTGCATAACAAAACGGTTTTGAATTAAATATAACATAAAATGATAAAACCGATTTCAATCCTAAACTGGTTTTAGTTTGAACTAATTTTAATTTGTATTCAAATTGTATTAAAATTGAAGCAGTTTAATGTTTTGCAAACACCCCTGAGCTCCTTTCCATTATCTTTTTTTTTTTTTTTTTTTTTTGTTTTTAAATTTTAATTTGTCAAATTGAAAAATAAACCATTTATGAAATTTAACTTTTGGTTTTTCTAACCCAATAAGTCAAATCGAAAATAAACTGTTTATGAAATGATCCCCTATATAAATTAATTCAACGCAGAATGAAATGACCAATGGGTTAGTGGATCAAATTTGAAATATATGGATTTAAATGACACTCAATGATAATCTTCTTGACGCTGATTTGTACATTGATTGGTGTGGCAGAAATTGAGAATATATATATTTTTTCCAACAAAGCATTTCAAGAGATCAACCTTTTTAGAGCACGTGAGACCAACAAATATAAAAATATACATATGTGTGATAGAGAAGTGTCATTATAAAATCTTATATAATAATATTCTTTTTGTTTTCTCAAATATATAATATTCTTATATAATAATACTCTTATGTAATAAATATAATATTCTTATATAATAATAGCTTGGTTTTAGGCCTTGAATTTATAGACTACTTAGATTTAGGGTTTAGGATACATTGTTTGAGCCTTGAAAAATGATGAAATTGGGCCCAAACACGTATCAGATTTAACTCTTTTTTATGATCCAACTCCCCTTCAGAGGGTTTTTTTTTTTTTTTTTTTTTTTTTTTTTATAACCTACTAGCCAATAAGAATAACAAATAAGTTAAAACATTTATTTTGAAAATCAATAAGTTGAAATTTTAAACAACTATCCTCCCACACAAGTTAAATTATAACAAAAGAACCTACAACCAAAATCAACAACAAAATATTCTCAAAAAAAAAAAAAAAAAAAAATCAACAAAAAAATGAACTCTAAGCCAACACAAGTCAATTTACGTTGTTCCAAGCTTATTTACATCTTAAACCTTAAACAACTACAAGCCAATAAGTTACACAAGTACGTTTAAGCAGACTTCATACCCAAAACAAATAGGTTTAAACAGTTATAAGCTCAATGACAAATAAATATTAAAAATTGGGATCCTATTAAAATGTAAAATTAAAAATTACTATAGATTTAAAATAAAAACTGAATATATATATATATATATATATATAAACAACCTACAAGCCAATAAGGTCTACAAATAAGTTTAAACTTTAAACAGCAATAATCTCCGGCCAAACAAGTTATATTACAACCAAAGAACCTACAACCAAACTGCAAAGCGAATAATCTCAAGCCTACAGGTCCAATTTCCAAGTCAAGAGAAGTTACATAAACCATTACAATCTTCTTTCATTATCATCACAAACCTTACCAATTGCAATGGCATTACTGCGCTGAATCAAAAACCAATGATGGTAGGTTCCCCAGGTATTTAGCATTTTTGTGCCAGTTCTAAGAGAAAAGAAGAAACAAAGACAAGTAAGTAAATGAACAGAAAAGTAAATAATACTAATTAATGAATAGATAAATTACATCAAACAAATTATATTACCCAAATTAATTTGATAGCCTTCGACTTCTTTCATTGCCTCTCCAATATCAATTGGTGATTGTGAAGATCTTAGCCAATTTTGTGCACAGATAAAAGCCTCAATTGTTTTTGGAGACAATGGGCTCTGAAATGGATCCAAGACACGACCTCCAGTGCTAAAAGCAGACCTGGATGCAACAGTGGAAACAGGAATGGCCAACACATCTCGTGCTACTTGGCCAAGGATTCGATACTTTGATGAGTTCACCTTCCACCAATTTAAAATATCAAAATTTTCCATCTCAGGATCTTCGCAACCATCCAATAAATATTGATCCACTTCAGATTTGCGCTTTGCATTATCCTCATCAACTAAGTGTAGCTTGTATAAACTATTCAGCCTTTTCCGAACATCTTTCACGTTAGTATCAACCATCAATTGTGAAGAATGAGGCTTATAAATTGGCTGCCTGCTTAGACCTTCACTTGTAACCTTGCTTGCATAATGCTCATACAATCTATCTAAAGCACCCCGCACCTTGGCTACCATGTCATCCACTTGCTCATTATCATACAACTTCTTAAACCAGAACTTAACATAATTCAACTTGTATCGAGGATCAAGTACAACAGCCACAAACAACATTGAATTGATTCTATCGATACTTCCCCAATAGTAGTCAAATTTTTTCTTCATATTCTCTGCCATATCCTTCAAGAGAGGATCACCACCACTACTACACATACTACTTAATTCGCTTTGAATCAAAACAAGTTCATGAAAATATGCATTAGAAGTGACAAACAAAGAACCTGAAAATTGTAAGGCTGCTTCATAGAAAAGCTTGAGAAATTTAGAAAAAGCTTGAATATTTTCCCAATCAAAAGAATTGGGAGGGCCTATGGGTGTTTTCCCATTCCCATCATCTTCACGAAAGTGACGAAGGTATTCCTCATATTCCTCATCTTCCTCCATCCGTTCAAAAGCCTTCTCACACTTCTGCGCTGCATTTAACATCATATATGTTGAGTCCCATCTTGTTGGAATATCAAGGCACACTAAATTTTTACTTGAAATTCTTTCAAGCATCATACATTCCTTGAACTGCTCATATCTTGAGTGAGAAGACTTCACATATCTCATTGCATTACGAATCTTCATGATTGACTCACTAAGATCTTTCAAACCATCTAGCACAATAAGTTTCAAAATGTGCGCACAACATCTCATATGAAGGAACTCACTTGACAATAAGCTACCCTTTCTATCTTTTGTTTTTCTCCTTAAGAATTCAATAGCAACATCATTAGAGCTTGCATTATCTACTGTAATAGTGAAAATCTTGTCAATAAGATCCCATTCAAGCAAGCATGACTCTACCATCCTACCAATGGTCTCCCCTCTGAGATTAGGAACTAGACAAAAGTTTAAGATTTTTTTGTGATAGTTCCAATCACTATCAATGAAATGGGCGGTGAGACAAAGATAGTTAAGGTTTTCTAGTGAGGTCCATGTATCAGTGGTTAAACAAACCCTTTGGCTGGCACTCAACACTTTCTTCAACTTCTCCTTCTCTTTTACATAAAGTGTGATACAATCTTTTGTCACATTGAGGCGAGATGGGATGGGAAATCTAGGTTCAACCATAGCCATAAAGTCAAGAAAACCTTCACCTTCCACAATTCTAAGAGGCAACTCATCAATGATTATCATCCTAGCAAGCCCCATTCTTAATCTCTCCACGCTAAATTCTGTCACATCACTCTCACCTTCTCTCTCACTACCTTCTGGTTTATCCACTGGGGCATGAATGTAAGGATACTCTTCACAACCAAAACTAATATGTGCCAACAGGGCTGAAGTACCATGTTTCCTATGATGAAAGTTGAATCGCTTCTGACAATGAATGCATTCAGCTAGGGGATCATTGGGATCGCAATCCTGTAATTTTACAAAATGGTCCCAGACATGACATGGTTCTTCAGTGAAAAATTTAGTACTCACCCGATGTTGTGCGGTGGGTGATGATGCATCTGGAGGAGCTTCAAACTCGTATGCAGGGTTAGAATCAGAAGTAGCCTCCCCATCATTCATCTAATAAATGTGAAAAAAAAAAAAAAAAAAAAAGAAGCAAGATCAATCAAGCATGCCAGGACTAAACATGAAAAAAAAAAAAAATCAATAAAGATTTTGCCAAAACGTGTGAAAACAGTTTCTTTTTTTTTAAAAACCAATATCTCTAGCAAAATGGCTTTTTTTGCCAAATATTCAGTTTTTCAAAAAATGTTACTGAAAAGCTTATGCTTAAAGTTATTAGTTACGTGGCTCCTTTTGGAACTCGAATTTGCTAAGTCGAGTTATCAGCTTCGAACTTGAGTTTGCCAAACTTGGGAACTCAAGTTCCAAAACGGACCTTGGAGGCATTTCAATAATTTTTATTTATTTATTTATTTATTTTTTTGTAAAAACTAAAAATTTGGCAAAAAAAAAGCCCAAACAAAATACACAAACCGCAACAATTCACAAAAACAATGACCAATCTGCTTTGAATGAATGCATTTTCCAAGCAATGTTACAACAATTTAAGTCTTGTAGCTTAAAAACAAGTGTGCCAAAGCCAGACAATATTTCAAGTTACAGCTACAAACTCTGACAAATTTTCTAACATTTTTTAGAGAATGGTGAAATGATAACAATAACAACAAAAATACAACAATAGAAACGAAGAAAAAAAAATGAGAAGATTTTGAGAGAATTTACCGGTGAGTCCGCGTCGTAGGAATGCGAATCCGAATCCATATCAGCAGCTAACCCTAAAATTTTACAAAATATATAAATCTGCCATTAACAAAACAGACAAAAATCCATTATCACCACGACACCGCATTAGCATTCAAATTCACAGTAAAAGAATTTATTGAAAAATAAAACTAACCTGAAAAAGTTGAGTTTAGAGTGAGAGAGAGTGAGAGTGTTTTGTGAGTGACAAATTGTGACTGAGTGAGTGAGACGCTTCTAAACTTTTTAGGGTTTTTTTTTTTTTTTTTTTAATTAAAAAATTTTTTTTTTTTGGGGTTTAATGGAACGGCGGCGTTTTTCGTCGGTGTGTTGCAGAACCGAACCGAACCGTCGCACGCGGCGCTGCGTAATGGAACGGCAGCGTTTTATTTACTTTTATATGTTACTATGAATTGGGCCGAATTTGGGCCTGGACCAGCCTAGCCCAATTCCTTTTCAGAAAAAGACTGCAAAAGGCCTAAAATCGATTGGGCTTAACTTTAAGTTTGACTAAATTAAACTCTTGCCTTAAAAGATTAGGATTGTTCTTCATTTGGCCCCTAATAAACTTTACCACTCTAATTAGTTTAATATAAGGTATGGTTTAGGATTGTTCTTTATTTTGATCAATCAAATATTTGATTCATTTTAAAAAATTGTCCTTGCGTTCATGTCAATGACTAAACTAATTTTTAAGAGAAAGATTTAAAAAAAAAAAAAAAAAAACTTAGCATTTAAACCAAACACTATTTTTCATAAATAAAGAAAAATTTAAATCACTCAAAGGTCAACAAAAAGGACCATTTTAAAAATGAAATCAAATTTGATTGACTAAAAATAAAAATTTCAAAGGTAACTACAAAAAAAAAAAAAAAAAAAAAAAAAAAAAAAAAAAAAAAAAACCTAAACCTTAAAAAATATAAAACAAACTTTGTTACTGAGAGAGAGAGAAATGAATTAGGCCGAATTTGGGCTTGGACTTGCCAAGCTTTATTTGTTTTAAGATAAAAACTGTGCCTAAACGCCCGAAATCAATTGGGCTTAATTTCAAGTTTGACTAAATAGCACTCTTGTCCTTGAAGTTAAGGATTATTGATTTGGTCTCTAAAGTTGAAGTTCTTATTTTTTATTTTTGTCAATCAAAATTTATTTCATTTTGAAAATGATCCTTTTGTCTATGTTTGTGACTAAGTGAACTTTTGGATAGAGGCAAGCGTCCAGGGTTTGTGCATCCAGCGTTTTGCACGTGAGTCCCGTATACTGTTCATGGGACCTACAAACCTCTTTTTTCAGCAAAATTTTTATTAAAAATGAGTTTTATAGTATTATTCACATATTTAAAAATTATTTTACTATAGTGTTTTCAATTTTTAATTTTCAATAATAAATGATATCTAAACAGATCCTAATTCTACCCATTAAAAGATGAGAAGTTAACAAAAAATTTGTTGTGTTAAACATGTAATAAAAGCAAACACTATTTTTTTTAATAAAAAAAAAAAAACTAATAAAGTCTCTAGTTGTTAAATAAAAGATTTGCAATTCAATTTCTGTCTATACTAAAAACTGATTTATATCTTAATTTGATTATAAAGAACTACCATCGTAAGCGGATGCCCATTTTAAAACAGAACCAAGCTTAATGTAAAAGAAAAATTCAAAGGTAAGGACTAAAAATGAAAACAACCCAAACCCAAACGTGAGGGCATGTAATTTTCGTTTTTGTAAGTTTCGTTGAAGCTGTTTTTCCCTGCAAAATACAAAACCCATAACGAAATCTCACAAATTAACAACCTTTGTTGCCTTGCAACAACCCAACCCCCCCCCCCCCCCCCCCTCTTCCTTACTTTGGGAGAGAGAGAAGAGAGAAAAAATGGGAATCAGAATTGGAGGTCAGATAGAGAAGGTGAATGGGAAAGAATTGAATTACAGTGAGTTTGTGGAGAGGTATATGGAAAAGAACCAGCCAGTGGTGCTGACAGGTCTCATGGATGATTGGAAGGCTTGTAAAGATTGGGTCTTTGATAATGGAAAACCCAATCTCCATTTCTTCTCTACCCATTTTGGCAATTCCAGAGTTCAGGTACTAATTTGGTCTTCAATACCTTATTTTATTTTATATATGTTTATGGTTTTTATGCCATTGTTGTGAAAGATGTCAGTGGAATAATGGGTTTGTTCATTTATTTTGATCTGGCTTGAGGGTCTCTTTGGGTCAGAGAAATGTTGGTTTGGGGGGTATAGAATAGTTCCTTTGGATAAGAAACATTAGTATGAGTTTTTGAATGTGGTTTGGAGTCATGTTAATTCAAGTACTTTTGGCATGACCATAGAGATTTTTCAATTTTGGAGCTTGTTTTAGTAGCTGAAAAGTGTAAGAGATTAGTGTATTCGCAAGTGGACACCATGAATAAAAGTCGATACAGCATATAATGTGAGTGTGTATGTGTGCGCGATAACAGTAGTGGAGAGCATGTTTTGGAAAAGATTGTGGTACCGGGTATTTTGTTAAGGATTGGAACTTAAAGTAAAGCTTGTGTTAGTTGCAGAAAAAGTGTAAGAGTTGTGTGTATGCGCAGCGTGAGTGGACACCATGAATGAAACACAATGCAGCCCACAATGTGTGTGCTAGTGGGTACACCTGTGTGTGTCATCACACTACAGTAGTGGAGAGTTTGTTTCAGAAAAGACTGGTACCAGGCATTTTGTTAAGGATTGGCACTTAAAGTAAAGCTTGTGTTAGTTGCTGATCCGTGTAAGAGTTGTGTATGTGCAAGTGAACTCCATGAACAAAACACAATGCAGCCCATAATGTGTCTCAAGCATGTGGGTGTGGACATAGTGTGTGCTCACACCTAAATGCTATGAAATTTGACAAGTAATTTCCTTTCTTTCAATTTTAGAGAAAATTTATAAAGTAGAAGACTCGAGTCCTGTAGTCTCAAAACCAAATATGATCTACCTAATAGTTCATGCATTTGTTGATGATTAGTAAAGTTCAGCGACTAGATGTTACACTATTAGCTGTTTCTAATATCAAATAAAAATAGAATTCATCTATGGCATTTTTTTTGTTTGTTTGTTTAGAAATCAATTTATTATGAACTGAACTCAATTGTTACTGTGGAAATTAAAGGTTGCAGACTGTGGTACCAGAGAATTCACAGATCAGAAAAGAGTGGAGATGTCTGTTTCAGAGTTTGTTGACCACTGGCTGGAGAATTCTGTGCAGGAGCATTGTAGAGCTTCAAAAGATCACAGTAATGGCCATCCTGTGCTATATTTGAAGGATTGGCATTTTGTGAAGGTATGATAAAAAAAGTTGTTTTAATAATTTGTCTGCTTACTTTACATTTCTATAGAAGATTGTCTTTCTACAGGTAGTAAGAGTATGAGAACATTATATCTTAGTTTGATAAAAAATCAATTTCCATGGATGTTTAGTCAACTTACACAATAAATTAGCTGTATTAGTGTTTAATCAATGACCTGGTTGCAAAGTGGCCAAGTAATTATGAGTGTTCAGTGCAATAATTGGTAGAGTTTAAGGCATACAGACATGGCCATATCATGCTAACAACTTTTATTATCAGCTACAAATAACAAATAATTTAAGAAAGCTAGTGCATATATCCTATGAGAGAGAGAGGCAATGCTAATATATGTATTCTTTACTACTACTAATTACCTTCTTCTTCTTCTTTTCTCTTTTCTTTTTTTCAAATTTTTTAAAAGAAAATATGTAATTAGAATGTCACAAGGAACTATACCTAAAAAAAGTCATGCATGTGTCAGCATACTAGAGTCAAACACGCTATAATTCACATGTGTAGTTTTGAATTAAAAAAGTCACAATGCCCCTTTGGAACTCCACTTTGATAATGACTAAGCTGGCTAAGCTGCAACGTGTTTGATTGTCTATTTATACAAAGATGGAAAGTGAACTATTCGTTAGTTCTTTCTCAAGTCTGGTTATATGCTTTGACATGTATCATGGATGTACATAAACTTTCCTAACATTTGGTTTACTGATAAAAAAAAAAATTACATAAACCTTGCTCTGTTTGCATTCAAATCATTCAGCCATAAATATTAATCAAACCCTTGGGCTTTTTTTTTTTTTTTTTTTTTTTTCTTACAAAGAGTTATTTTTCAATTTTACCAATCTATTTGGTGGGGCAGTGTCACTTTGCCTGTGTCAGTTTCTCATGTCTAAGGCGTCTATGTTAGATCCTTGTTAATTCAGCGGTCTGATTTGTTGCCTTTATCCTCTTTAATCTTATGCTCAGGAGTACCCAGAATATTTAGCATACACAACTCCACTGTTTTTCTGTGATGATTGGCTCAACCTGTATCTCGACAATTATCGTATGCATAAGGATCCTGATACTTTTCAAGAGAATAATGAAATAAGTTGCTCTGACTATCGTTTTGTTTACATGGGAGCAAAAGGTTTGAGCACCAATATTATTCCTCTTTCATGTTAGTCACAGATATTGTTTAATTGATGTTCACTTATTTTAAGTGAAGGGAGAAAGCGGGGAGAGGTGTGGGGGGGAAGCTTGATGATTCCTTTGAACAGAGAGAATTGGATGTCCTTTCTATTGTTTAAATGTAATCTGATGCTCAATTAATTAATTTTTAAATTTTAATGTAGGATCTTGGACTCCTCTTCATGCTGATGTTTTCAGGTCATATAGTTGGTCAGCAAATGTGTGTGGGAAGAAACGATGGCTCTTTCTGTCTCCTTCTCAACATAATCTTCTGTTTGACAGGTATGAATACAGTTTCCTGTGCTTTCTATTAATTGGATAGACAGAGGGTAAACTTGTCGGTTCAAAAACCACTGGGTGCTCATGTCAACTTACTAATAATTTTAAAAAGAAAAAGAGAAGAAGATATTTTCACTTATAGAATAGAGGAAAATCAGATACATTCTAGATAAAGATAAATAGCAACTGGTAATATTCATCTTCCACGTGTGGATTTGCGATGATAAATATGTTGGAATTTTTCCATTCTTATGCAGCAATTAACTATTATATCAAGCTTAGACATTTATCCACTTTCGTATGATATCAGTAGCAACTGGCGACCACCTCTGCCATTTATCCATTCTATTACAGTAATCTGCCTCTACATATTTTCTTTGGGGCCAATGAACTCAAACTCAAGTGACACCTCCTCCCCTTGTAAATGCTAGGTGGATGGTGAGGCCGTGGGATCAAAACCATTGGGTGTGTGTGTAACTTACCCAATAAAACGTATTTTCTTTGGGCAACCATCTGTTCCTATTAACTATCAGGTTAATTAGTGCACAAAATTACACAAGAATATACTGACAGGACTTTTAAAAATTTGTTACCATATATATTGTCATTTGCTAAATAGCATTGAGGTGTAATAAAAGTTTGGAAGCAATATTATATGGTTGTTTAATTAGTTCAATTACTTATCCAAAAAAAAAAAAAAACAAAAAATATATGGTTGCTTAATTGAGGCATTATTCAGTTATAATTGTGGTGTAGGAAAAATGTTGGGTTTTCTTTTGTTGGTGGCTCTTTTGAGCCTACTTTCTGTTTCACTTAGTGTCATTAATTGATCTGAACATGCTTCCTACCCCTGGTAATTAAAGAAAAAAGAATCTAAATCCTCTAATAAAAAAGATGATACATAAGGTTGATCACCTAGATGACCTCAAAATTTTGGAGCTAAGGCTTGGTTTTTGTTGTACATAAGGTTTATCACCTCTGTATACCAAACCCTGCATCATATTTCATTATGAGTCCTGCCTAGCTGCCCATGATGGGATATTCAGTAAGCCTTTTCAAAATTTCTGTTTAATTTTTTGTTTCTTCTGGGGCACTCTCAAACCTGTCAGAGTATATTGGTGAGCTTACTTTCGAATTCTTTAACTGCTCATGTTGACAAATCTCAGTGATGTGAAAGGGTTGTGTAGAATGATGTATGGAGGAGAAAATTAGGTCATTTGACCATATGTCCTCTCATAAACTTGCTTATGTTATGTTAATTTCATTAGTAGTTGATAGTGATACAAAATAATGATAGAAGGTAGTTCCTATTATTGCATGTCTTTTGGACTTGTTTTAATTGCCATTTCAATTTCCATTCAGGAACATGAAAAGCTCTGTGTATAATATCTTTGATGATGTGAGTGAAAAAGTATTTCCTGGTTTTACAGAGGTAACTTGCCAGCCTAGATCTTTTAGCAACTTTAAATTCCCTTTAGTCTTCTGCATATGTTCATGTCTTGTGTGTTCATTGTGCAGGCAATCTGGTTGGACTGCACTCAAGAACAAAATGAAATTATCTTTGTACCTAGTGGATGGTATCATCAAGTTCATAATCTGGTATCTTAAACTTTTGTTTTTCTTTCTATTTTTTGGTGGTGCATATTATATATAGTTTTCTTTGTGCTTTTCTAATTTCTAATCCCAAGTCATTAATGAACATACAATTAGTTTTGCAAAGGCTGTCCAAGTTTTCTATTTTCCATTTCTGTGGTATTCCTCTCCCCTTACCCAGCAAAATGCAATAATGCTTCTTTTCTTCTTTCACCTTTAGGTAAAGTGTTTGAATAGTCTGCATTATTAAAGTCATTAGTCAATGCTGATTTCTCAAGATATCTGTATTAAAGGCAAGAATACATAATATATGACAACAAATTCTGCACTTTGAGTTTCTTCTCCATATCTGGCTTATGGGCCTCATCAAGTATGATTCGAAGTTCTGAATCTGCTCTAATTTTTGTTTTTGTTACCCTAAAAATAATATATATATATATATATTAATATTATATGCTGCTGTTTTCTTTGTAATTAGGGACAAAACCATTACATATCAAAAAATGAAAATAAAAAAATAGAGAAAAAACCATTAACATGATGTGCCTCTTAAACTATTCTGTGGCCTGCAGAAGCCACATTTTGGTTTACTTGCCTTTAATTAAGGTTGTATGTCTAATAGCTGTGTTTGGTTTTACATTGGGAATTTTACAGTTTATGGGAACTGAGTGTGTGCCCTTGATTCTAGAATTGGGACACTGTTTCTTTACTAGTGATTAGCAAAAGACATTTGGGGGCTATACTTATAAGGGATGATAAGGGTTTGGCTATTTTCCTTAGGGTCATTGTTAAACATTAAGTACTTTTGGACAATTTGAAGGCATTTCCCACTTGTTTGGCTGACTGTATGATCTAATTAGGATGCTTCTAGTTTAAAACTGATGTAGCATGTGAGATTTTTTGTATGGTTGATTTGGAGCTCCTTCAATTTCAGGATCTTTTTCCAACTTCTATCACATGTTTAGGCTCAGAGATAGGTCAGATAGGACTTAAATCATAGGCTTAATTCATTTAAATTTTTCTACAAGTTGAATGTTCGTTGGATGACAATGTCACTTATAACATGCATTTGTAATGTTTTCAGGAAGATACAATATCAATAAACCACAACTGGTTCAATGGCTATAACCTTTCTTGGGTGGTAAGTAGATACTAGATTCATGTAGTAAATTTATTAATATTTGGGCCTGTTCTAATTGAACTCAAGCCTTTCTCAATTTTTATCATTCTTCCAGTGGAATTTACTTTTGAGAGACTACAATGAGGCTAAGGAATACATAGAAGACATCAGGGATGTATGTGATGATTTTGAAGGTCTCTGCCAGCGCAATCTTGCGGCTAACACAGGTGTAGCATGAATTGTAGAGGATTGCTTAGTCCTTCTTTACTCAGTTTGTGTGCCACTAGGCAACCTCCTTTTTGCTTTTTAATATAAAACTTCTTTACTTAACCAAAAAAATTAACATTCTTTGGGGTTGCTAACCATGCACACACTTTTTTATGCTATTCCACTTCATCCTTAGATATCGTTTGATGGGAAGCATGGCTTGCAAAACTTGAACTAGAGTTGTAATATTCTAGAAGATTTGAAATTAATGATAAGGTATCCGACCCATGTAGTAAACCTGTTCTTTAACATGCCATTAAATGCAAAACTATCACTAATATCCCAATTTAGGCATAGGAAAAAACTAAGTTAATTATGAATCTTTCTAGTTTCAACAGGGCATGATCAAAACAGTGTAAAATATTCCCTCCGTCCCATTTTGTTTGTCCATTTTAGAAGATTTAACTTTTTAAGGAAACATCATTTAGTGCTTAATCTCAATAAACTGGACAAGTATTTTGGGACAGCCAAAAGTGGAATATTGGACAAACAAAATGAGATAGAGGGAGTAACAACCAATAATTATAGAAATTCTAATATACTCTCTTTAGTATACCATATTAAAAACAAAATGGCTTAGGTGGACAACTTATGAGGAAGAAAATCTAGCCAAAGCATGCTGAAATCACCAGAATAGATCTGCCTTTTCATTTCAAAGTCACCAGAGGTGGTGTTAACTTCTGGAGCAAACTCCAAGAGCTTGAATGTGAATCCCCATATTGATTTTTCGAACAGGATAGTGGAAAAAACTCATTATAAGGGAATATGTGATTGGCCAACTGTAGTACTACTTTGTTTTAATATAGTTGTAATGTAACTTAAGATCTGGATTTTCAATAATGTTCTTAAGCTCTTCTTCGTTTCAAATGTACCTAGGCGAGTGCCAATGGGACTATTTTCAATTTAAGGGTGCTTTAAGTGAGTTGTGCCTTTTCTACCTAAAATGTAAGTGAAATGAACTAAAATAAAAAATAGAGCAGGTCGTGCTCAGCCTGGCCCAAATTAACAATTAGATTAGCTTAATTGATGAAGAAGCTATTCAATTTTCTACCACAGTAGGCTTGCATCAAGGATGGAGTGAGCCCCATTTACTTGCATCATTAGTAGATGAACTAACAGCATATTTGGAAGAATTCCCATGACATTCTGTGCATTATATACATTTTAGTTGAGAACTAATACTAATTCCCATTGTGCATGCCTTGCTGCTAGTTGCACTATGAGAAGTTTGCTGTACTGGGATTATGCCAATCCTATATCTTGTATTGATTGATTTTTTTTCAACAGGCATGAACTTCTATGATTTCTTTATTTTCATAACACACTTCTGCTTGGCAAACTTGGTCCAACTTTGCCATTTACAAAGAGACTGCAAAAACCCCACTTGGAGTTCATCCACAGTAGCTCGGCATTTAGCTTTGAACCTTCGATCTCTCCGGAACATCGCAGTCAAGATCAACTCTATTGGTGGTGTGGCAGGAAGTCATGGCTTCTTCTTGGATATAAGGGAAACTTTAGATGATCCCACATTTCTTAATCTGTGTGTGGGCTTGGAAAATACATTTGGGATGATACACAAGAAACAGAGTTTCTGTTTTGATACAAAGAAAGATTTGGTAGATGATTTAACAAGCTTGGATATTATAAGAACTTATGGTTCCCAAATATGTACTGCCAAAGATCTGGTTAGATTTATTGACATTGCTATTGCAATAGTCAGTGGCATTAACGGTGAAATTGTTTTGCCTTCTGAATTAGATGGTGCTTAGATGTTCAATAAGAATTGATTTTGGCTGCTGTTTCCACTTTCCCTGCTTTACTGTTCTAAGAAATTTATGAGTGGCTATTTTTGTGTACGGCTTTCTCTCTTCATATGATTATAGTCTGCAGGAAGTGATTATTTGGATTGTGAATCATTCTTATAGGAGGATCTTATAGCAAGAATGCTGACTGTGAAGCTCTGGGAATGGTGTGTTCATTGGCTGCTTTCTAATTCATGCTGTGACCATGGTACATAAGAAACTAAATTAAGTCAATTACTGTTGCTGTAATTACTAGCACTGTTCTAGATTAACAATAAAAGAAAATTTTCTGGTCCCCCCCCCTTTTTTTTTTTTTCTGAATTTCATGATTAAGCCAGCCTAGTCCACAGCTTTTGTGAAAGTTTGGAATCTGAAATCATCTGTAACTATATAAAAGTTTTAATATAAAATTATAAAAATATTGATGCTTTAAGACAAATTGTGAAAATCAGTATTTTTTTAATAGAATTTTCAAGTCATGATAGTAAAATCGTAACTTGGCGGTGCATTCTGTGCTTAGTTGAAAACTGTCACGTCAGATATGCAATGGAAGATCATTTCTAAAGGATGAGATTTTTAACCATAGCTTTTGACATAGTGCTATTACTATTTGTGCTTAGTTGGAAATCGTTTCTTTGGAAAAGTATCATGGTCTTTCAAAACTTTATACATTTCAAGGTGAATAGGTGATTGATAGTGTTGCTTTTTTAACCAAGTAACTTATTGACCTTCCTTTACTGATCCACCGTACTCTTTCATTCAATAAAGTTGTGTAGATTTTTAGAGCTCAGCTTCTTTTGTTAGGACTTTTTTTTAAATTAATTATTTTCGATTTAATTGGACAAGGTGATTAAAATGTGGATTCTTCTCAAATGGTTTTTCTTTTGAATTTTTCAAAAATAGTTCAACACTGCTTCTAGCCACTAGGGTGCATTTGGATATCGTTTATTTTACTAAAAGTTAAAAAAATGAAAACAATAAAAAAAAAAAAAAAAAAAATTCCTTGTTACTGTTCCCATGAACAGGGCAAGAGGCGGTGGTCAAAAAAAAAAACACAAAATGCTAAAACGTGGATGTGTAGATGCGATCCAAACGGTACCTAAGTGTGCGTTTGCCTACGCTTATTTTGCGTTTGCGTTTTAAGTGCTGGGTCTCACGGCATTGTTCATGACCCAACCAACAAATGAAAAACACAGGAAATAGACCCACGGCAACACTATTACGTTTTAAAAATTATTTTGCTACAGTATTTTCAATAATAAGTTTTCAGTTTTTAGCAAAATAAGTTGTATCCAAACAGATCCTAAATTTGTCCACAATCAATCCCTTTGATAGAAAGTAAAACAATTTTAAATATTTTGTTAAGCCCTCAATGTGAAAAAAGCTAAAGAAAAAGTTTATTCACACAATCACACCTATTTTGTTTGTTTGTTTGTTTCAGTGCATCATGTTTCTCAAAAATACCTATGGGCCTCATCATTCATGTCCTGTAAGATGTAACCCAATAAAGTGAATAGAACAGCTTCTGTTTGAAGTTTGAACCTTGCTCCCCCTCCTTCCACACCCTTTCCCATCTACAACAAAAGAAACCAGCTTTTTTATGTCTTTTGCTTTTCCTGTCCTGTCCAAAGTGTCTGTGTCAGTATCCATGTCTTTGATGCTGAGAGACAGCTTCATGACAATAACCAAACATTCCTTCCATAAACATATGAACTGTTTTGCAACATACACTCTCTGAATTTCTTACCTAAGCATTCATCAATCATCACTAGGTACTAGCCTTTAGTTTAGGTTACTGCTCTTAAAACTTAATCCTTTCCCTTTGGGCCTTGGCTCTCAGTCTCATGTGATACAATGGTGGCTTTGTGTTTACCTTATCATTTATAAAAAGAATCGCTGATCTTTCATAACAAACCATAATGAAAAATGCATTTGGATTCTATTTTACGGATTGAGATCTGCACTGAGTGCAATTGGCATATGAGATTGAAAGTTAAAAATTCAACTTTCTCCCCGTCTTAAGTATTGCATCAAATCTCAATCCTTATTATATTAGGGCAATGATTATCTCACACTCTCAATGTCCAGCTTCATACATACCAGACAACCATTTACAAGTATTGCATCGGATTTCAATTCTTATTATATTGGGGCAATAATTGTCTCACACTTTCAATGTCCACGCTTCATTCATACCTGACAATCATTTATAAGTATTGTATCGGAGTTCAACCCTTATTATATTAGGGTAATGATTGTCTCACACTCTCAATGTCTACACTTCATACAAACAAGACAACCATTTACAAAGTTTGGATATCAGGTATCCACATTTATTTTAAACTAATATTTGGTGTTTATAGAGTGTGAACATTAGGAGTATGAGGCAATAATTTGACATCATATTATGCTTCTATCATGCAAAAGCTGCCTCTTGTTTCTTTATCAACTGAAGATTATTTGAGGGTTGGCTAAGATATGTTTTAAGTGGTTATGACATTGACTTTTTAAGATTAGGACATCTGGCTCAAAGGGGAATGGCACTGAGTTTTTCTAAGAAACTGAAAAAGACAAATGACATTGAAAATTATATGTTTCCCAATTTGGTATTAATCAATTCTCAACTTCAAGTCAATATTTGATAGCACAAACTTGGTTCGAGGAAAATGCTTGTTTGTTGTTGTTGGTATTGGGTTCATTGTATTTCAATATCTCAAGTTTCTTTTAATAATTGTTGTGTTGTGCTTACTTATATGAATAATGTATTGTGCTTACTTAGATACACTACTTTAGTTAATTCATTGTTTGAAAGCTGGGATCCAAGTTAACGTATAGATTATAATATTATGCAAAGGTTGTCCAATGTGTAAATCTGTCTGTTTCCTTCAGAATTTGCTTCTTTGATGCACCGCACATGCAAAGCCATATATAAATACCACTAGCACATTTGCATTGTCCTTCCTTTCAAAGAAAATAAATATTTGTGAAAGTGGTATGGGTTTTCTAAATGTCAATGACAATGGCAATTGTAGGTTTGGTAGGTTAACATATTGTAAATTTTATATATATGATTGGAATAGTTTTTTTTTTTTTTTGGGTTAACTTTTCTATACTCCAAAATATTCCTAACATGTATTTAATATTTCTACCTAAAAAAATGAAGACAAATAAGTTTTTTTTTTAAAAAAAAACAGTAAGGTTAATATATATATATATATATAATAAAAAAAAGTCCACACCTCATTTTTTTTCTTCTTTTAAAATAGCACACAAGGATGCCAATATTACTTAAGGCCTAAGGGTCTTGACAACGTGTTCCTGCCCGTAACATTGATTTATTTATTTTTTTTTTTCCATATAATTCAAGGATTTGGAAGAAAAAGGTGAAGAACTGAGAACATCACACAACTCAATTGTTATTGATAATATGTATTTCCACAAATTTACATACTCCCAAAGGTGGGATGAATAATGGGTAACTCGTTAGTAAAAATGGAATTTTGTGGGAAAATTTTTATGACACCCAAACCATGTTAAGGCTAAGATGCAATCTAAAAACTCATATTTGAAAAAAAAAAAAAACAAAAAAAATAAAATAATAAAATAGAGAAAAAAATATATAGGCTACTCTCTATATCCTGTGCTTTTCTTTTTCTTTCTTCATGGACATTTTACATTCCTTCCAGGACCTCCATAATAAAAGTAAGTTCCCCAAACATTATTTCTCCCTTGTTTTATATCATAACAATTTGGATGATCAGCCAAGAGATGAAGATTTGTTAGAGGAAGCAAGTTATTATCCCAATCAACAACTTGCAAATTTCTGAAATAAGAAGCTTTTCTAAATCCTTCTTCAGCAAAATGGCCACTACCCATTTGAGTAGCTGTGTGATAACCTGATGATCTAGAATTTACAATCTCTCCTCCAAATTGTACCATGCTAGCATGAGTTCTTAAGTGGCTAAACAAGAATGCTGGCCAATAACCAACCAGTAGTCCTGATCCAAATTCCAACCACCAATGTCCATGCTTTGGGTCCTACACACAAAAAAAATTATGTTCTAGTGACTTTTTTGGCTAAACTTTGGATGTACATTGCTTAAGTCTACCTTATTTCTCATTATGTCTTTGACTGCATAAAGGCAAACACAATGAATTTCCCTAACATGCGTCCAATTATCTTATTATATAGTCTTAATTACAAATGAAGGGAAAGAAATCACAACCACTAATGTAAGAGTAAATATTAGGGAAAATGGAAAAAAGAAAAGTATGCTTTTAATTCTTCAATTTATAATAGATGGTGGGAGTCAACCCAATCTTTGAAAAAATAATTAAAAAAATAAAAAGTTAGTGCTTTATTAAAGAAGAAAAGCTCATGCATCAGGAAGCCTTTTTTAAAAGGAAAAGAAGAGAATCTTACATTTTAATAATAAAAAAATCAGAAAGAATTATGTCAAGAAAGGTATTTTGCCTCTAAGTTCTTTAATGCCACCTAATGAATGATTATGCAATGTTGAACCAAATGTTTTTTGAAGGATTTTGTTCAAAGGAGACACTATGTAACATTATTTGTCAACTGATTGAAGCTAAGGCTTACCTTCCAAACCATTAAGCCAATATCAAACTGTCTACCATTGTAGTAGGACTTTGGAGAGATTGCTGCTCCAATAGCAACCCTGTTGTTGGTTTGGACAAAGCCTGAGCACAGTAAATTGTAGCATCCAGTTGCTTGATATGCATCAGTCTGTGATTGTATTGAAAAAAATGTCAGCACTAGTTATTATGGTTCTAATATTTAAGAGGAAAAGAGAGTAGATAGTACTTACTGTCCAATAAGTGAAGAACCTAGGATTCTTGTCACCATACAGATCTGGGCTAACCTGGAGAAATATGATCACAATATCTTATTAAACTCTATAAAAACCTTTGTTATAATACCCAGGAGTAGTTGAACAGTTTCCAAAAACTAATCCAAATGATGAAAATCTTTGTTGTCAACAATTGAATAAACTAAACTCTGTACCATAGTAGTGACAACTAAATATATTCAAATGATACACGTGTAGTTATTTGGAAGTTTAATTAGTATTACTAGAGAAAGTTCAATGGGTTCTTCATTAAGAAAATGCATAGCATCACACAATGATAGACTTGCCTGCCAACCAGCTTCAATCGTATTCAGATCATGGCCAAATGAACCAGAAATGACCCAAATTTGTGACAAGCTGAATTCATATTGATCAGTTACTTGAGGTGCCCACACGTTTATGCCGGCCTTTGCTCCATAATATTGATCTCCATTTACAAATAGAACTGCATGCTGCAATAAGAAATTATCAATGCTTAGATACTGAAATATACAGATGTGAAATATAAAGTAAAGTTTGTCCAGGTTGAGAAGAATATGGTACATTATGAGTCATTTTATTAATATGCAACTTTGACTTTAACTAATTTAGATATTAGCGAATTAGAAAAGCTAGTAAAATACTTCTTGAGCAAGCAGTAGCATACCCATTATACAAATTACATTCATAACATATGAATTCAATATTACCTAATACAGAGTACTCTGTAACTCAAAGCCAATTTTTACAATTAAGGTTTTATAATTGCCTGCTCCCTATTTACCAGAAAACTCTAAATGATTGAGGTAAAATGGAAAAAAGGAAACTTGGCTTTTTGTGTGAAACTAGCCTTATTGGTGGAAGGATTCTAGGAATGAGAAAAAAAAAAAGAAAAAAAAAAAAATAACACATAACCTTTCGAATGATGGAAACAAAAATCCCGTCTGGAAAAAAAATTGCATAAGCTTTAAAAAGATATCACTTGCAAGAAAACAGATTTCCAGAATTCGGTTTTCATTTCCATTTTCCAAATTTTCTTATTTCTAAACTTGAAAATGCTTTAGAATACTAACCTCATGACCACTTCCTGAAGAGTCTCTCCTCACATGTCTTGCTGGTTTTCTTCCATATCTGTCAATGGAAATTGCTCTTAGAACATCTTTTTCTGCAGTTCTTCTAATTGGAACAGTACCCTCTGGACATGATTCTCCAGATTCTGCCCATAGCTGAAAGCTCTTTGCCACTGTATCTGTTGTGTTAAGGCCTTTTGGTCTCTCTGGTGGATCCTGTAGAACTGAAGACTTTATTATCTCACAGAATCTATAGTTATCCAAAAAACAATCTTTATAAACATTAATTAGTGGAATTTATTTTCTTGTTTGAGTATCAATGATCTTGATGGAAAAAGAAAAAGAAAATTTTGAAATTACCAATGGTTTCTGTCCTTTAAGCTCAGGATGATCAAAAGCTGGTTGGAGATGAGAAAGAACACAGTCTATAACATCGCCATCAGGGCTCTGAAGCAAAATAAACAAGAACCCAGATCACAAAACCATAAAACACAACAATTTATATTGGTTGACACATAGAGAAACACCATGAAAAACACAAAATTTATGTGCCTGAATTGTCTTCACAGCAGGCTTGTTGATCTTGGTGAGATAATCTGTGACCCTCTTCAGCTTGTTCAACTGTGAAGCCGGGTGAAAAGTTTGGTTGGCCGGTAAAGAGTGACCGGAATCTGATAAAGCAGGGCTAACCAAGGAAACTACAAGAAGGAAAGCAACAAGAAGCATGGGAATGATTGAAGAGTGAGTTTTGTGGGAAGTAGGAGAATGTGAAGCAACAAGTTCATTTGAGGAACGTTGTTGTTGTGCTGTTGTTTGTTTTGGTGCAACAATTTGTGTTTGTATGCATTGGTGTTGTTGTCCTGTTGTGTGATGGATTACACAACACGGTTTGTTTCTATGTTTTGTCCATGGAACTGAATCTATTTCTTTCATGTCCATACAAAACAGTAGAAACCGTTCAAAGAAAATAACCAATCTTTAGTTCTACTTCTCACTTCTTCACCATTTCCAACATTATAAACAAACTTCTCTCTCCCTTTCTCTCTCTCTCTCTCTCTCAGATAGAGAGCATAGTGTCTTGGTTTTTTTTTCTCTGACACCTAAGAAATTTCAAGCACGAGCATATTAAAAAAGACCTGGATTGGTGGGGGCTGTACTTTTTCTTTAGCCCATAACAGCCTGTGGTCAAAAGAGCTTTTAAAATTCCCAAAATTTGAGTCTTTGAGAGAGAGGGTGTTTCACAGTTTCAGTTATAGACCTATAGTGACTACAAAGACTCTACAACCAAGAAAAAAAAAAGGAATACTAAGATTGAGAGATGACATTAGATTTGGATTTCACCAGACCAATGAGTGTGGAATCTATTTTATTCTTTTCTCTGATTTTCAAGAGAGTGGAATCACCCTTCACCATTTTGTCCATCTCTTCCTCTTTTTTTTTTTTTTTTTTTGCAATTTTTTATTTCACTTTTGTTTTTTGTAACAAGGTTTTCCAATTTGGAAATTAAAAAGATTGAGAGATGACATTTGATTTGGATTTAACTAGACCAATGAGTGTGGAATCTATTTTATTCTTTTCTCTGATTTTCAAGAGAGAGGAATCACACTTCATTGGTTTACCATTTTGTTCTTCTCTTCTTTTTTGAAATTTTTTATTTCACTCTTGTTTTTTGTAACAAAGAGTTTCCAATTTGGAAATTAATAACTTTAGTTTGTGTGTTCTAGCATGTCTAGTGCTCTAATTTATCAGTTTGTGTTCAGTTATATCCTACCTGCAGAATTTTTTTTTTTTTTTTTCCTTTGGTTTTTTACATTGTAATACTTTCTTTCCTTTTTTTTTTTTGGGGGGGGGGGGGGGGGGGGATAGTTTGAGGTCTTGGGTTGGTGCTGTTTCTCTTATTCTATGTTTGTTTCAGAAAATTTGAGGTCAAGATTTATGATATGATATCACGGTGCAGTTTCCTCTATCCAGTGCTGTAGGAGTACCAGAGCACAATTGAAAACTTGGATTTTGGTGGACCATTCTAATCATAGTATCAATTAAACCATGATGATGAATAAATTCCTTGCTTTCCAAATGGGTACAATTTTTTTGACCTAAGAAAACAAATTGTGAATTGCTTTTGACTATAAGAAAGAGCTTGTTGATAATTGAAATTCAAAAGGTTTTTTGTAATGATTTTGTGTTAGACCAAATTTTGTACTATGTGGCTTTTGCTGATTAAGATTTGCTCTTCCTGTTCACAAGGTAAAAGTATCTTTTGTACCTTATTAGTAACAATTATATCCAAATCACTTATGTAATAACTAATGAATGGGTGGGTTAGCTCAACCGATAAAAGTTTTTGCATTGAATATGAGATCTGGATTCAATCCCCCTTGTACAAAAAACGAATCGGTGTCTTGACTTGATGATAAAGAGCAATCATCATAAAGCAGATGCTATAAATATGAAATACTATCATACAATATCTATAATAAAAAATAAAAAATAAAGGTAAATAACCAATGAGTGAATGCTATCTTATTCAATTTTATACTCATTTTTCAAAAGTGATCTCAACTTCTCACATGATACTCATTTATTACTTTGGTTGATATATGGGTGACTTGATTATTATGGGTGACTTGATTATTACAACTCTTATCAGGGAGTTTTTTGTCCATGAAGTAATTAAGGCTATATCTTCCACTTTGCTACCTATTTGTTTATTATCAATCAAACAAACAGTCATTTAATAATTTCGGTTTATCACTGCACACCCTTAGTGCGATGGTCACTCCACAAGTAGAAGTGCTTGTGGAGTGTGAGGGGTAAGGGCCGAAGTTCAAGTCTCAAAGATAGAGCTTTACATACATATACACTTAGATTAGGCTCGAGTAGAATTCTATCTTGTATTTTAAAAAAATAAATAATAAATAATAATTTTGGTTTAGAAATGGTAAAAGCATACACCAATACAAATAAATGAGATGGAAGTCAAGCTAACATAATCAGTTATACATTTTCTTTTATCAAGCACAAAAAACAAAACCAATGTTCTTTGATAGTTGACACAATTATGACATCCATTTTTTTTATTTTACCTTGGCCGCAATGCATGCTTCATAGATTCCAAAAGTCTAGCTAACATGCTTAACAGATTTTCAAGAGGCATATAATATTTTCTACTCCAAAGAGGGGTCATAAAATCATTGTAATAATTCCACAAGGAAATAATAATGCTGTAGGACCATAGTGCCTTTATTTGATCAGTGGGGCTTGCTAGCTAGATGTTATGAATGTCAGGATCATCGGTACACTATGTCAATGCAGTCGAAGACCACCGTGCCGACATCTATTTAAGCCATTAAAGTCTTTGGTACCATTGGAATGACTAATGAAATTGAGAGACATTATTTATATTATTAGAAAATAGTGAAAATAGTGAATTTATTGTACAATCTTAGCGTGATGGTCTTTCTACAAGTATAAGTTTATATGCAGTGAGTATATTCTTGGCGTGATAATCACTCCATAAGTACAAGTTCTTGTAGGGTGGGAGAGAAGATTCGGAATTCAAGTTTCCAAAATGGAACTTCACACGCATATACTCTTAAATTAGGCTAAAGTTAAATTTCTATCTCAAATTAAAAAAAAAAAATGTAAATCTAATTATTTTATTAATATTCTAACATTTCTCCTCACCTGGGATCTAACTCTTTTTTTTTTTTGGTTTTGATTTGATTTGAAGTGATTTTCCATGTTCCACGATTTTGCTTTTCTATTGAGGCAAAAAATTTCATGATATTTTTCATCATCGTTGCGATAGCATATTGTAATTAGTGTAAAATAAAAAATAATGTTGATAATAGACTCGTGAAAATGACATCACACCAATTAGAAGTCATTCTCTCAAGTGTCTCTAACACTGCTTATTACTTTTTAGATGTCCATGAGTTTATGGTGCATTCTTTTTTGAATTTTTTGAGGTTCATGTCAGTCATAACTCAAGCTTTTAAGATGTTCAACCAGAATTCTGAAGAGAAAGAGAAGAAGATAAATTAAAAAGGCATTTGTTTGTCGGGGTAAAACAGGGCCCCTACATTCAGTTTTCACTCAAGGAAATTCAACACACACATCAGTACTTCCAGTTCCAATAGAAGGTGCAACCGTGCAAGTTAAAAGCAGTACATATAATCAAAATTGAAATACCAAAATGGCCAGGATCATGAAGAAGTGTATGATAAAATTTTCATATAAAAATTTTTTAACTATGCTTTTTGAAAGCCGGCAAAAATCATGTAGCAAAACACTCAAATTTCTAAAGTATATAGCAAAATATCAATGTTTTTGGAACTTGGCAATTAGCATAATAAAAATTTAAGTGGAACTCGATATTGCTAATATTGAGTTCTGCTAAAATAATACATATAGAACTCAATTTTGAAGATATTGATCAGTTTCACACAGAAATTAAGTTCTAAAATAGAAGTATTTTGCTAAATACTTTAGTAAGATGAGTGTTTGCAGAATACTTTAAAATTTAAGCCATTTTTTCCTTTTGAAAGTTACCATATTCCCATGTGGAAACCTACAAGCTACTAGTAGTAATTCTTTTTGAACATGGCCTGGCATTAATATAGTGTAGCATATAGCACAAAGGTATGGGCCCTCAACCTGGTCACTCTTTTTTCTGGGGTTCTGAGCAATGATGCTTGCCACTTCAAAATGCTCCTCTTCTCATACCATTCTTTAATTCTCTCTTCTTTTCACAGAGACCCACTCACTCTCTCAACTACCTATTCGGCAAAAATAAAAGAGTACTGTTGCAGAATAATATTGGTCCACTGTCTCTAAAAACCAACTGTCATGCAACCACAATGTATAAGGTTCTTTAATTTTTGGAACCATAGTATGATACATATTCATACCCCTTTGTAAAGTTTGGTTTGAGTCTTTGAGAGAGAATAGATTCCAAACCCCACAAACCTTGAAGAATGTATATTTTCCATGTCTTCCTAGATTTGATCCTCTTGAAGTTTGTGTTAATTAGTTATAGAATATAAAGCATAAAGAAAAAAATTAATGTAGTTTAAGGGCAGTGTGTACGTACATAAAAATATGTTACTGTTTGGAAAAGGCTGCCATTGCCATGCTTTATAAAAGGTTACGTAGCAACCAAGCAAATATATATATATATATATAGAAATAGCAAAGTTCTGCTACTACAGAGGAATCGTATGAGTAAACTATAAACAGCTAAGTTATTTAGGTGAGATTTTATTCTCATAGCTAGCTCTTGAAGTAATTCTTCTTGATCATTCTCATGTATGGGAACCAATTTTTTTACTTTCACTTTATATTATTCTTATCGATGTTTGCAAATTCGATGTCTAAAATAGTAGAGCCATGTCCCTAAGGAGATTCCATTGCGGTAGGAGTGATCATGCAGGTCACCATCCCAAAAGAATGTGAAAATTAGCAATAATGAAATCATAATTATCCAGTGGTTACTAAAAAAGCGAATACAATTAGCTACTATTATACCACTACAAAAAACTGGTTTTATAGCAGTTTTTTTTTAGCAGTTTTGAAAATCACCACTATAAGAGACCTAATACAACGCTTTTAAGAACTGTCACATCTATTACGGCAGTTTAAAGTTGGGGCTGTGAATTTAAAGCCGGAACTATCACAATTAAGGGTTTTTGATCCACTCAAAATGAAAAGCACATGAACTTAACCGGAACATAGCATAAACTGCAATATGAATTCAGTTCAATTGAAAAGTTAGTCAGAATTTAGTGATCTTTTGGACCTGGAAAGAAATGTTAGTAAGTTCACCTAAATTCTAATCTGAAATCATTTTATCTTCACAAGATAAGCCAGATATGGTCAAAATTGCAATGCCATTATGGACCTATGGTACAAGCACGCCACACAAGTAGCTGGTACCAACATGCTTGTTAGCCAAGCATACATGAGTGCATTACCACTACACCTTAGTGCCCATAGTGAAGATAGACTAAGATGGTGATAGATCATCTACTTTGTATGCAGAGAGTGCCATAGTGGATACCATGTGTTGTTATCTTTCTGATACGTATATAAAAATTTAACTCTTTTCTACCAAGAAAAGCTGAAAACTTAAGTGCCCCACTTGAAAATCTTGAAGACTCAAAGCTAACTAGCTATAATGAACTTATATTGGTATAGTATATTTCACATGGGTACCAACATTGCTAGCAAAAGTTATTGCTAACAAGGTATTTGTTTAATTGTATATAGCTACTTTACTGATTACTCTTACACTATGGTTGTGGAGGTTGATCAATAGGGACCTAAGGCAATAATGATGCTGGTCGAAAAATTGACCTTTGGGAGACTTCTTGGAAGTATATTGTTGTGGTGATGATACAAGACATTGGTCACGCTTCATTATTTTGCGGTCCCAAAAGTTGTGTCTTAAGGTACGTAGTGTGTGATTGTCTTCTTGTAGATAATTTTTGACCATTGGAAGCTTGCAACATGGTCATATTATACGTAACGTACGAGTGTCACCATGTTCTAGAGAAATGGTAAAGCAACTTGCTGTGGTGTTTTGCAAAACGGTGCGGACAAGGAAAGGCACTACTTCCTTTTGTTTTTGCTTTGTTTCGTTTTGTTTTATTTTGTTTGTAACTTAATGCAAAAAGCGATGGTTTAGGTGTGTTTTATTTTGTTTGTAACCTATTAAATACAAAATAGCGATGGATTAGGTGTTGAGTACTTGACTGTCGTATGATAATGATATCAACTATTTGTTTTTTTTTTTTTTTTTTTTTTTTTTTTTTTTTTTTTTTTTAAATTAAAAGTGAAGTAAAGTATAGTTATCTTTTAAAAAGAGTGAGGTTTTAAAAAAAAAAAAATACATAATCAAAGTAAATTAAAGGTTAAATGAAAAAGCTCATGATTAGGGCTGTCCACAAGTCGGATTGAACTGGGCTTAGGCTTAATCCGCACCCGACCTGACCCGATCAGGCAGGGCTTGTCTCAACCGTCGTTGACCTAAGAGGTTGATCTAATCGAGTAGATCGGGCCTTCAATGAGTGGTGGTTGGTTTGGTCAGCATCGTAGATCTGAAAATTACGAAAATTTGAAGATTGAATGGCAAAAATCTGGTGAGATTTCGCCAAATCCAATGAAAATCTGATGAGATTTCACCATATCTAGTAGAAATCTCACAAGATCTGGTGAGATCAAACTAAATCCGATAGAAATCTCACCGAATCTGGAAATTTTAACCGAAAAATCTTATACTAGTCAGTCGGTTCAAGTTTTTTTAAGTTTTGGGGGAGCACACCATCAACTGACTTGCCCACTGGAGTAGTCAAGTCAAACGGTAGTCGGCTCGGATCCCGTTGAATTTATCGGGTGGGTCAAGTTTTTGGGTGGGTTGAACAACCCTATTTGTGACTAGTGGACATGAATTGATTGCTTTCATAATGGTTTGTCATTTGGTGAAAGACCAAAAATATAGTCTCACAACCTTAAGTGAGGCCTGAAATTTGCAGGAACTATGTCTCACTCAGAAGTTGCCGCTTTGGTTTTGATTTGAACTCTAATTTATAATGAAAAGAAACAAAACCCAGTTTTTGCTTCACATTACAAGTCACAAGCAATTGCTATATATCAATATCAGTAACTTGTGCCCAACAAAAGACATTGCTATCGTGAACGAGAAACTGACCAGGAGATCGGTTGCGCTATTTAAATTTGGGTTGTATTATTTCTACAATTGTAAGTGGCGGAACCATATGGGAAAAATTAATACTTTATTTTAGTTTTTATATTTTTAAAATTTTTCCTATTAGTTTAATTCACACCCTTCTAACAAATTAAATCATGAATTTCTCATTTTTATAAGAGACATCATTGGGTCTCAAAGGCCATGGCTCCCCTTAAAATTTCAGGAAAAAATTACATAGATATACATATATAGGTTTGAAATTTTTTGTCTAAAAAAAATAATCTAGTCTCTTCAAAATTGAAATCCAGTTTCAATCCAAAAATAAAATCCAGCCCCCAAAATTAAAATGGGCCCAAAGAGCCACCAAAAAAAAAAAAAAAAAAAAATCACATAGCCCATAGCAGTTGATGGTGGCCCATTCCAAAAACAAAACAAAAATCTTCTTTATTAACCAATTTCTAAAATTTCCTTAGGAACAAAAATTCCTAAGCTTTCAACAAATTGCAAGAATTAAATTCCGTAAGAAAGAAGTAAAGAAATAAAGTAGTCCCATAGAAATAATACAAGAAGAAGATGATATAGAAAGACAAGAGAGCAATAATAAGAAAGATGGTCTAATAATGGAAGGAACAACACGTATAGAAAACAAAAGAAAAAATCCTAGTGTTATAGAAACTATACAAAAGAAGAACCTATACATAATTGATGAAGACAAAGAAAAAGGAATGATCAGAAAAGGTATAGTAAAAGAGATGTTAGAAAAAATTGAAAGGCCAAATGACACCATTGTAAAAATAGAACCTATACGTAAGAAATGAGATATACAAAGGAGTCTTTGGTACAAACACCCATAAAGGTAGCTCACCTCATCAACCATGAGCACCACACTTGGAAAACCTCACTAGTGCTCGACATCTTCAACCCCAGTTCAACACATGCCATTCTATCCATCCCTTTACCATTAAGGCCTAGACTTGATAAGCTCACTTGGATCCCTGACTCCAGAGGTTGCTTCACGGTAAAATTCGCATACAAAGAACTGATCCAAACCTACCTGCGCAGGTTCCCATTGATGTGAATTGGTCCAAAATTTGGAAAATCAGAGGCCTGGAAAGATTAAAAATGTTCTTGTGGAGAGTAGCTGTTAATACTCTTCCCATGAAGGAAAACCTTATGTGTCGTATGGACATTCCAAACCCGTGTTATATCCTCTGTAACCAAGAGGTAGAATTTGCTATTCATTTGTTCTCTAGATGCTAAGTAGTAAAAGCCCTCTGGTTTGCGGATTGATAGGGTTTCAGACCAGATGATATCCTTTTATCTAGCCCCAGTGATATTATAAAGGTCATCCTAGACCCCCCCCCCCCCCCCTCGCAGCCCTATGCCAATCGCAAGACCTTTGGCGAGTTACACTCAACATGGCACTCACTTTGGAAGGAATTTGGCATACCTGGCGATGTGCTTCATCCTAAAGGCTTTGCTGATCTTCATGCAACCTGTTTAAGGATCAATGCAAAATTCATGGAATGCTCTCAAGTTCTATCTCCTTGCGTGGTTCCTTCACCAAGTAAGACCATTGCCAAGTGGATGCCTTCACCTGTGGGCACCATCAAGTTTAATGTCGATGCAGCCATTTCCCAGTCAAAGGTATCCTTAGCAGCTATTGCTAGAAACGAGCATGGGGCTGTGATTAAGGTCTAGGCAAAAAGCATACCTCCTTGTTCCCTGTTCTTGCTAAAACTGAAGCAATCCTTTGGGCATTGCAACTAGCTTATGGTGAAAATTGGAGGCACATTACTGTGGAAAGCGATTCTAAAATCAGCATTGATGCCATCTTGGATGGTTCAGACAACCCCGTTTGGGCTATCTCTACTAAGGTCTTCAACATCAGACTATTAGCTAAGTCTTTTCTCTCCTGTCTTTTTCTTTGGGTTAATAGAAGTGGAAATGCTGCTGCCCATGTGACAGCAAAGTACACACTAGATTGTTTAGGATTTCTTACTTTTGTACTAGGCAATCTTCCAGCCAGTTTGGCTATTGTTTGTGAGGAAGATGCCTGTTAGTTCCTTTGAGTTATATATTGAAGTTTACCACCCAAAAAAAAAAAAAAAAAAAAAGCAAATGAGTACTCTAGTAGAACTAGTCAACAAAGGATGGACAAATAATAGTCCTAAAAAAAATGATAGTTTAAAGG
This sequence comes from Quercus variabilis, assembly GCA_030445155.1. Taxonomy (NCBI): domain Eukaryota; kingdom Viridiplantae; phylum Streptophyta; class Magnoliopsida; order Fagales; family Fagaceae; genus Quercus; species Quercus variabilis. Next base: position 8,947,502 of record CP129454.1, read on the forward strand.
AAAAAATTGATTAAAGACTAAAATCAATTGAAAGATCTATGATATATATACCCAAAATAATAGTTTAGCAGAATTAACTAAAAAAATAGAAATTTTAAATTCACCTTTAGATATAGACAGAAAAAGAAACATAACAGTTTTAAATACTATTAAGTCATTAGATAATAAGAAAAATAACATACACAAAAATACTATTTGTTATAAATGTAAACAATATGGTCATACTAAGAAACAATGTGATAGATATAATAAAACTATTAAGCAAATCAGTAAATTAAAGTTTGAGAAATATGTAATAAATGAATTAATGGAAATGTTTGATGTTAAACAAAAAGAGATAGACCAAGTAATGAAAAAGGAAGAACCAAAATCAATTAACCCACTCAAAGTCAATAAAAGAAAAAGGAAACAAAAAGGCATTATAATGAAATTGATAGATAGTCTATCTAATCACCTAAAAGATAAAAAAGTCTATTTACTAAAATTGAAAGATTCTATAGCTAGGCATATCTATTGTTTGTATTAAGTGTAAGAAATATGGACAATATGTTACAGAATGTGAAAAAGGAGAAAAAGCTAAGAAATAAAAAAAATAAGAAAAAAAAGACAAAAATGAAACAAGATGGAACGAACATAAAACCAGTAACTCTACAAGACTTAATGATAGAAACAAAATTAGTAAAATAAGAAATTAGAGAAATTAAAGAAGATAATTCCATAAACATAGATGAACAAAATATTACAGAAAAAATAAATTTAAAAGAATTTTTTAAATACAGAATTTCTTTAAATTCTGGAAGTGCACATTTGGACTGGTTTTTTTAATTGAAAGCTTATTTTACTAAAAGTTAGAATAAGTACAATGGTACATTTCGACCTTTAAAAATGAAGTACATAAGCAAATAAGCTTTGAAAATAATAATAATAATAAATGCTGGGAAACCTATTCTCAGATTAAGTTTTGTATTATCTGTAGGCACATGAATTTGGGACAAGCAAGATTTATTGATAAGACAACACAAATCTTGAAGAAATATAACCTAATCATTACAGATAATGTAGTTCAACTTTTGACCTTTAAAAAGTTGACAAATAATTATAAATTGTTTTTAATGAATAGGTCCAAGTGGTAAATAAACTACTACTTATGAAAATTACAGTATTTGATTAATGCTTTCACCCCTAAAATATAAAATTGATTTCACCCTCTCATACTTTGTAATCTTAATTCAATCTTATAGATTTTAGTTAGTTCAACTGGTAAAAATTTTTACAGTTATATAAGAACTTTAGAGTTTAATCTCCACTTACACCAAAAATCAACTGGTGTCTTGGTTTGATAATAAAAAACATAATCATGAAGCGGACATAATAATTTGAAATTCTATAAATAAATAAATAAAAAGTTATAATTTCTTTAGGAGCAATGATTATTCCCATTAGAGTAATAAAATAAATAAATAATAAGGACTAAGGAGATAAGCAAAGGCTTTTTTCAGAAGAAGCTTGTTGGAAAACTGCCTCAACCGTCTACGGGCTTGGCCCATCTCCATTTTCCATGAGATCCCCAACCAATTGAAAGATATAGGACAACCCATTCGCATTTTGATAACTCCATGTAGGCCCAGGTGTGATTGTCTAAGCCCATTGCATCTAAACTTTTTGCTTATGCTTTTGTTAAGTGGTAATAGTAACGAAAGAAAATGGGTTGTACTATATCTTGTTCTAGCTATCCACTAAATAAAAGAAAATAAGTTAAAAGTAATTCTATTTTTGTATTTGGGACTAACTTATAAGCTACTCTTTTGCTATTTAACTTTTATGTATAACTTTTTAAATTTTTTTTTTTCAAAGTACAAGTATATTTTAGCACACTTTCATCAAAATTTTTTTAACAAAATACTAAATAAATTATTCTCAAATGGCATAATGAACTTCAACTATCATCTAATACATTATTGGTTGTTTGAAGACTCTAAAAAACTTTTTTTTTTTAAGTAAAAACATCCTTAAATGTACAAATCTACCCATTATTTAGTTGTTATTATTATTACTATTTTTATAAATATGATAGAATTTTAACCTGTAACGTTTACTTCATAATGATTGTTTTTTATTATCACGCCAAAGTATATTTTTAGTTGTTTTTATTTACATTATTTTTGTTAGTTGGGGAGTCTTTATGAATTTTCATTTATTGCCTAGTTTAGAGTTTAGAATTAAGGGTGCTAACCTTTTTTTTCTTTTTCTTTTTAAGAAACAAACACACTCACATACGAGGGGGAGAGAAAGAGTTTTAACATAAAGGTACATCACAAACTCCACTTAAAAGTCATGGTAACTTTTAAGGGAGGGTAAAGCAAGTTATATTACATACAACACACTCTATTAAACAATATGGGACAATTTTTTTTAAGAAATAAACACACTTACACACACAAGAAAGAGAGAAAGGAGTTAAGGGTGCTAACCTTATATTACAATGTACGCACTATTTCCACAATCTATCTATTATCAGTAAGGCAATTTAAAAAAAAAAAATCTCATTTTCCGCCTTCTAGCTGTTGTTTTGTTTATTTATTTGTCATATATGAGTAAATTTAAATTGTCAATTTTTACTTATAACGATAGAATTCTAGACCTCAATTATTAGTAGAATAAGAATTGAGGAACTATGGACCTTGGTGAAGAAAATTGGTGACACGAATATATCATTTCTCTTTGATTGCTCTGGAAGTGTCCAAAAGAAGAATAAATTTAGATTCTTACATCAACTTGAATTTCAATTTTCTCATTTGATTCTCATGTCTACTCCAAATTGTCAATTAGATGCATAATTAGAATAAGGTGAACTGATAGAAGAGAATCAAAATGATAAAAACATTTTACGTGTGTGTTTAAGACTAGTTTAAAAGCTAGCATTCTGCTTTTTAACTTTTATATACATCTTTTTAAAACCTCGTTGTTTTTTTTTTTTTTTTTTTTTTTTTTTTTTTTTTTTTTTTTTTAACTTTTCCAAAATACACATATACTTTAGCATATTTTTAGCAATAAGCTAAATAAGCTATGACATATATATAAACTCATCTTTTTCTTTTATTCTTTCCATAAGTGAAGAAATCTTCAAGTAATAAACCACAACACTATAGCTATCACTTTCTAATGATTCTGCTTTTTTCTACTTTTCATATTCTTTGTTCCCCGTTTGGAATGTGGGATTTGATCATTTGAAGAAAGATACAAAATGCAACTGTTGCAGTTATGAGCAACAAAAATATAGAATCCTATATTCACCCACTAGTTCTCTCCAATAAAGAGAGCATATTTTTCTGGAAGAGATTTAGTCTATGAAATCAAGGTCACTGCATTATCATAACCTAATCAGCCTGCATGCCCTTTGTTACATTAAAAATTTCCGAATCTCTTTATTTTAAGTGAGTGGACGGACAGTAGTTAGGTAGAAATTAGAAGAAACAATATAATAAATAGTAACACCAGCCTATCAAATATGTTGAATGAGGTGTATCAAACATGTTTTGATATAATGAAAATTATTGATATGTTATGCATAAAGATAATACTAATTACCCACCTGGGGTGTGACTAATTTCCATTATGATGGTAATAAATACAATATAAAGCAAGAATTTTCCTTCAATTGGAGGTTAAGGAAGATATTTGAAGAAAAGCATCCACTTTCTTGATCTCGAATATAATTTTTTCAAGATAGTAAGTAAAGAAATCTGCACTATTTCTTTGGATAAGATGGTCGGGATAATGTTTTATAAAGCGGAGGTCATTGGTATAAATCTTTTCATCACCTTTGGATCAAACTCACTCATCAAAAGGAGGGAGGGAAACCACTATTTCTTTTTCTAAACCAATTGAGAATTTCAATTTAGTTGAGATGTTTAGAAGGCCTGTTTAATAGCAGATTACCAACGAGCAGGTGGATTATTGTTGCAACCTAACCATAAGTATGAGTACTTTTTTGAGAAAGGTACAAATATATGTCACTTGGGACGTCATTGACTCATTGTGGGCGAGCTGTTTTTATAAGTGAACTCTTTGATCATGGCTGTGATCAGCAATTCGGCATTTATTTGACTGAGCCTGATCTGTGTTTCAGCATGAATTAATGTCCAAATGCTCCATAGTACAGAGAGTACATCAATGACGTGACAAGTGAAGAAATTAAAGCACATTGTATAATAAATAAAAAGATACACTTATTTTCTTTTTCTGAATAAAAAAAGAAAGATACATTGGATATGTTTCTGGAATTTTCATACATTTGAATATGTGGGCGTGTATGCGCATGTGTCCAATGACTAATGTTACATAGCCTCCAAGAACAGGCTTGCTCTAGGATGGAGGCCACTGTCTTTGAGAGTCATTCCCATCTGATCAACACCATAGACTTTTCTAGGGAAGCTTGATATCAATCTGTAGTTTCCAATACCAGGGAGGCCTAATGAATCTATGTATCTGTATATTGACTGGACCTTGTCTGTGCTTGCGAAGCTTTGCTCTCTTCTTTCACCATTTGGAAACCTTATCAAAATCTGAAATATGAAAACAATGATTTAACACAATAAATACTTTTAATCTCACATAAATTATTTTGGTAGCACAAATACTTACCTGGGTAGCTTGAGGATTCGTTCCCCTATTTGCTACTTCTTTGTATTGAGTTTCTTTGTTAATGGCACCCTCTTTGACTTGAACATACTGTTTTTGACTGTTCCTAAGCTTATCATAATTTGGTTTATTAGAAGGAGCTTCTACTGGTTTCTGAACTCTCTCTCCTGAAAGCGAGTTCTTGAATCTTTCCTTTTCCTAAGATGGGCAAGAATGTTATTGGTTCATTGTCAATTTGCGGACTTATAGTTGAATTGGACCTAAAGCATGTAATATCATGTAGGCACACAACTCACACACCTTGTCTATCTGAAGAGATGCAAGATATGCTGCATCTTGTTCTTCTCTGAGGCGACGATCCGCTCTTATCTTTTCTTCCTGCTTGGCCCTTGCACTTCCAAAAGCCAACCCTTTCTCCTCCATTGTCCTCTGCAGAATCTCCACCAGTTCAGCAGGGGAAATTGGCCCTTCCATCTATACATGGACAGAACAGGAACAAAACAATAAGTTCAAGCATCGTCATTGTTACTATTAGGAGCAGCTAATGGGACATAACGGTGTGTGTGCCACACAGTCAATGTTAGCACTAAGCTAACAAGGAAATCGCATCACATTAGACCATACACGCATAAAATTTATCACAATTTGATTATTGTAGCCATTTAATCTTTTTATCTTTCTTATTACAACGACTACTGCTTTAATATAGAGGAAAAGGAAAGCGAGCATGCCCAACAAAAGCTCTAAATTTTATTCTAGAAATGAATACCAAACCAACCTGTTGCAGCACTGCTATGCTATCACCAGGGGCAGGAGCTATCACAGCACAGAATGGGAAACTGGCAGGCCTCAATATTGTAGCCATTTGCAAGCCTTCTTCTCTATTAGCCAGTGCTCCCCAGCAAACAAAATTAGCATCAAGAAACTGTACAACCAGTTCTGAACACAAAGTGTCCCTACAGAAAGAGGGAGTGAAAGGGTGCTCTGGTGCATGAAGGTACACGAACATAAACTTTTGATCATCCTCTGCTATCTTCAGGGCTTCCATGAACTGACAAGCATAGAAAAATGGATGGTTGGAACCGTATTGATCTTCAAAACTGGTTAGAAATGCCCACTCTTCTGGAACAGTAGGACTAATATTCTCCTCTGGATGTTGCAGTTGATAGTTTGAAGGTACATGTTGATTTCTTCTTCCTCCTATTCCCATGAGTTCTCTACCATGACCCATTGCTCTTGAAAATCCACCTATAATGTTCCTTGGAAGGCTTACCATTCTGCGTACAAGTGCATTGCCTGCTCTCCTATTGTCTCTCAAAATCGATGACATTGCTCTCTATTTAGTACTCACACACACACTATACTACCACAAAGATCGATGACCACTAATTGAGAAAGCAAAAGAAAAAAAGGTGTTATAGACTCATAGTACGCACAGCTTTGCTTTGAAGAGTGGTGGTGTACTGAGGCCATATTGTTGGGACTTTTTAAGGCAGAAAAGTGATGCATGGTGACAAAAAAAATTATTCGGCATGGCAAATAATTTTCATTTTCTTAGGTAACTTTTAAATAAAGAGAGACACATAGCATTAAAAAAATACCAAGATGCCTCTTCTTTTTGGCTTCTACAGAGTTGAAAGAGGATGCTTTACTTGTGAACGAATCCACCGTTAATATTGGAAGAGATTCTGAGATTCATGTATGTAGTTGTTGAATCCACCGTTAATAGGTTGATTGGTTAAAATTAAACTCATCTTTGGCCCACAATTATTTCACTACACAGGTTGGGACTCTTGGCTCATTTTTCTCTTTGTTACATGGGTTGGACTTCAAGGCCCACAAAAACAAGTCTAGCCCACTGATTGTATTGAGCCACATCAGGTGTCCTAAATCCTAACTCTAATTGCATTTGGCATTAATTAATTAAAAAGTCAGTTTTTTTTACTATTTATCTTATTTTTTCTATTATTCATGGGTCCTATTATACTTTTTGATATTATTTAAGGCTCCAATATACTATTTCAACTATCTTTTAGTTTTATTTATAATATTTTCAGTAACAAGTTTTCAATTTCAGCTAAATAAGAATAGGTTTGGATAGCAATGCGTTTGCATTGGAGCTGGTGTCTGCAATTTTTGGCTGGATCCCATGCACTGTTCACGGAACTCGCAAGTACGGAATTCAGCAAATATAACTTTAAAATTGGGTCTCATGACACTATTTACACCTTTAAAAATTATTTTGTTACAGTGTTTTCAGTAATAAGTTTTTAGTTTTTAGCAATAAGCGGTATTCAAATACACCATAAGCTATTCCAAACAAACACTAAAAATGATTTGAAAATTATTTTAATTTTTGATAATTTAGACTAAAGAGAATTTGAAAGTTATTTTTATTTTTTGATAATTTAATAGTTACAACAAGGGATTACAATATACGATTAAGGCATCAATTAAATTATACAACTTTCCCAAAACAAACCCAAAAAAAACCTATATGTAATAGGTGGGCCGGCCCATAATCATAATGATTTGGGTGCACAAAGTCCAGCCCAACAAATCCAATTGATTTTTTTTTTTTTTTTTTTGAAGCTTGCGATGGAATATTTGTTTTATTTGATTTTTTTTTTTTTGAGAAGTTTTTATTGATGTATGTTTCACGATAAAGTTGTAATATAATCCAACGTCCCATTAAAATAATACAACTTGGTTTTGTAAGATATATATGAAGAGTTTTTTTTTGGGAGAAACAACATATATATGAAGAGTAAGCGCGAAGAATGAAAGGAAAACCATGCAATTGATGCTATATGATGTGGGATATTGCTGAACTTGGTTTTCCTAACCAATTAAACAATATAACTTTTTTTTTAGGGGGTTAAACAGTATAACTTATGAGGGTGTAATGACACAATTGCATAAGTGACATTGTTTTATTGGTTAAAATGACCACTTTAGCAGTTCTCTGATAGTCTTAATAATTTCTTTATAATCTCTTTAGCAATATTTTGCTTGGAAATTGAGTTTCTAAAAGCCATTAAACTTTAAAGTGGCTAAGTGGTCTCTAAGTAATAAAGGTATAATTTGGCTAAATAAAAATTATTTATTTATGAAAAAGAAGCCAATTATTGTTAAATTTTTATATTTTGCTTTCTATGCATTATCATGGTAGTATCAATTTGAAAGTTTTTGTTTTTTAAATAATTGTACGAGGGTGATTATTACGTAGAAACCAGCAATTGTCATTGTAACCAAATTGTGTCTCTTATAAAAACAAGAAATTAATGATTGAATTTGTTAAAAAGGTCCAAATTAAATAATTTGTAATATTATACAACATAGTTTTATATTTTATAATATATTTTAATAAGGAAAATGTTAGTTCTCTTACATTTTAGTTGAGAGTTCAATATGGTTCCGCTACTTACAATTGTAATAATATTAACCCTCTATTCTAAAATAAAATAATAATATATAAAAACAAAACATATTAACCCTCTATTCTAAATAATAATAATAATAATAATAAATAAATAAATAAATAAATAAAGAAACTTCAATTTCAATAGTGCATCTAATGACTCATGGTTACTTAGTTTTACATCATGCGAATGATACCATCCCATTCTCTTCGTATATACATTTTCTTGCCCTTCATTAAAAGTTTAATAATTCATTTCAAATGTTAAAATATGGTGACAATGGAGCGGGACGAGCTCAAAGCATGGTGTTTTGTCCTAGCTTTCTATCCTATTTACAAAGAAAGAACACCACACAAGATGAGAGGGTAGATTAAGGACTCGATGGGTTGGAGGTATTTTCTCTATCCCTAATTAGGTAACTTCATCACCAAAGATAAAGTGATTGAAAAAAAAAAAAAAAAAAAAAAGCGGATGAGGGAAAACATGCACAAGATAGAACGAGATAGGTTGAGCAAGACAAGGTACTTTTACCGTGCTTGGATATTGTAGTTTTTTTATTCATTACAACTTCTTCTATTTTCTTCCTACATGATAATTATTTAACATACAACCAAACATATCCAAAGTTGATAAGAAGATATATATTTGAAGCTAGCAGCAGCCTAAAAAGTAACTGAAAATTTCCCATACCTACTCTTCCCCTTCCACAATGCAAAGTTAGTAACTGTGAGAAGTTGAACCCCTTCTTTTGTATAATAATGTAATAGTAAAATTGAAGTGCAGCAGATCATAATGTTCTTTTAGTAGTCAATAGCTGATGAAAAAACCTGTGTAAATTCATTAATAAGATTATTATTTTTGTTTTTACCAAAGGATGTGACAATTATATTAATCCCATTTAGTTTTATGTTAAAGATGTAATTTTTTAAGCTGCTTCAAGTGGTTATGTCTAGAAATTAAGCATGGACATGCTTGGGTTAAAGTGGTCTCACCAATGTACACAGTTCCAACACATGTTCACAATCACAGATGGTTGTATGTTACGTGGAAAAACCAATTCAGTCAACATTTCAAGGTTTAGTCATGCAAACCTGTACTTTGGAGGCAAAACTTCTAGTCTATGCAGCAACAGACATTTTCTTTGTTCAATTTCTTTTCCTTTGAAGATTTCTCAGCCAAAAGAATTGAATATTGGTTGCCTGTCTGGTATGCTTGAGTTCAGTACACACGAGGCGAATCCATACATATTTTCTCAATAGGCCCAATGAAGGGCAGTGCTCTCACCAATGGGTTTTGTTTTTCATTCCATGCATGTTTAATTTGGTTTTAGCAGAACTGTGTTGAGTTTGGTGTATGAGGATGTGTTCGGTTTTGTGTGATTAAATAAAGCTCAAAGTGCTGAACTAGGTGATGTTTTGTGCTGAAGTGAATGATTGATTTGGCGTGAACATAAACTACATAGTGAATGCCCCTAGATTAGCTGGCAAATGTTTTTGTCAGGTGGATTTAGTTGTCAGTTGGTTTTATTGGTTAGAGGCAAGCTCTTCTTTAGGAAGGCTCCAATAAATGAATAAAAGTGAATTTGATTGGAGAGGATGATTTAGAAATTCTCTTCGCTTTTGCATAATTAATCATTAGGCAATTGAAGCTTATTTATTAGATGAAGCTTGAAAAATGAACTACTATATAAAAATTGCAGATGATGGTTTAGGAGTTTTGATTCATTACATGCTCCTTGTTAATCATGATACAGTAAGCATTCAAACATAATTTGTTACCAGCATTTGTGTTGTAGAGATGGTGCAACCTCATGGAACCTCAACATTTTATTGTGGGGGAGTTTGGAATGGGCCATTGATTGTCACATCCACTAAACTCTCTGAACTCTTTCAAGAAGTGTGGTGGAAGTGACCACAGCTTCTTTATTCCTTTAGGCTTATAACAGAATTTCAAATAATGAAGAGATTTACAGCTGAACAATGCTGTTTCTGTTTAACTTTACCATGCCACGCGTCTTACTTAACTATGTTCAACTGAAATGGTGTCGTTTAAGTCTGTTACTCTTACAGAACTGAACAGAGAATTCGCTCTGTTTAGAGTACAAAAACAGAGCATTGTAATGCATTAATACATGGACGACAATTTTGACTACTATGTGAAATAACCATAATAACATAATACCATAACTGACAGATAATACTTAATACATCATAACTTAAGTAAACAAACTAGAAAATTAAACATAACAAGGAAACTCTTCTCACATGAACCCGCTAGACTGTGAGAAGAGTTTGAAGGCATCAAAGCACTGTTTTCATAGTTTAGTGATGTGCATATTTTCAATCTTGCATGGACAATCAATTTTCTGTTTCCATTCATACAGACAATCTTTCTTAGATTGAGGTTTTGTTGCATAACAATAATAGCAAGCTTTAACTCTATATTATTGTAACCCAGCCATTGCTATATATTGCCTCAATTTTCACAAGGTTGGGGCTTTGTTTGCGTGAACGACAATAGTAATGAACCACTAACTCAAATACTCGTCTTAAGTTTAGTTCATTGAATCTTAACTTTTGGATGATCATGTTATACAAGTATTGTTCAATTTAATTCACACCCATGCACTTGCCCTAATTTGGTTGGTGATGGGGGAATTTGATGTCAGTGTAACGATGCAAGAAGCAATATGGTTTTGAGAGGGGTAGCTTTTGTGATTGGAAGACTATTTAACAGCTAAGAAGATGGTGATAATATTCTTATATGTGGATGTGGTGTATTACCATTATTTTTGCTTGCATAACAATAATAGCAGGTTTTAACTCTCTATTTTTGTAACCCATTAACTAAATCAGCCATAGCTATAAATTGCCTCAATTTCTCAAGACTGGGGCTTTGTTTGCATGAAAGATAATAGTAATTAACCACTTACTCAATTATTCATCTTCAGTTTGGTTCATTTAATCTCAACTATAAGTTGTGTTCAATTTTAGGAATGCAAACTCATGCACTTGTCTTTATTTTGCTCGGTGAAGGAAGAATTTGATTTCAGTTAGAGATGCAGCAATCTTGGTTATTGGTTTTGAGAAGGGTAGCTTTTGTGAATTAATCTTTGGACAATTAGGATAATTTACAGACAGGAAAATACCCTTTTAGCCTCAAGTTATAGGCCTCATTTTTGGTCAGCCACTAGTAAGTTCAATATTAGATGGACATAAGCCCAGTAAAGAGAGGGGAATTGGGATTGTTTTCATTTTTAATGGGCAAAAGATAAGTCCACTCGATACTTCTTTCATTTCCCCTACCCCCCCACCCCACCCCCTTATTTTTGTCATGTTGATATTACTTGCTTCTTCATATGTTAATACTGGAGAGATAGGCATTGTCTTAGTTGCTTTGGGTGCCACTACAAATTTTAGCATGAGTTGGCAGTGTTCTTATAGCAGTGAAGAAGTAACCACTACTTGAGTTCATTGTATCACGGTACGTTCTTTAACTGCATGAGATTTGCACAGCTGGAAGCTTTCATGTATTTTTCCTGTTTGGTTGAAGGAAAATTATATTCATTGAAAAAAGAAGAAAAGGAAAGGAGAAGAAAACTCCAATTTGAAATTGTGCACAAAAAAACATATTTTCTTTTATAGATCAACTGTAATATAAGTGCAGACTGGTCCTAATATAAATACAAATGCTAGAATAAACCCGGGCACAACGTACAAATGTAGCAAACTGGGATTCCAAAACCCCATATTAGCAATAAAAGGGACAATGTATGGCTACCATTTCAAATTTATGGCCAGGTCCAGCAGTGATTCTACTTGGCGTATGGCTCTTTGTTTCTCCTGTTGCTTCAACCTAATCGCAACAGATTCAGGATCAAACGAATCTTGTCCATGCTGTGCTTCAGTTTGTTGATACCGGACCTCTTGTAGCAATGCATTAACCTCTCTGACAAAGTCTACCCTTAAAAGTGTATCATCAGTTTCAAGTGGAGGTTGAAGTGGCCCTTGATGCTACTGGGGAAAAAGTAAGCCGTTATGAAGTTAAATCAAACACAAATTAATTTGACCAATAGGATATAGTGTTTATATTAGATCTAGTTGTGACATATATCATCTGCTCCAAAGTTGAATGAAGCAATCCCAGACTGGTTAGTTTTATCTTGAACATTAAATGATCTCCCATTAGAAAAATGTTCCATTATCTTGGATATAATAGAGCCATGCTTTTATTTTACCGCCCAAGAAGGAGAAATGTGAATGTTCCTCTAATTAGTCTAGGTACTTCCTACAATCAATACCAACTCCTATGATTTTTCATTCTGTGCCTTCACAAAAAGAATGGTTATGCGCTTGTCCCTACATGCAGAGATTGTCCTGGTGGCCTGATGCCACTCCTGATTCCTTGAATGTGTGCATGCAAGAGAGGTTTCTATGAGAATAACCAATATGTCATTCTATACCCTAATAGATTTCTTCGGTACAGCTAAAAGAAAAGGCACCATCATACAGATGAAAAAGAAAAAAAAGGAAAGATCCGTGAATTCTACAAGAAACATGCTAGTTGTGGCTATCATGTAGTTTGATCAAAGCCATAGGAAATATAATTTGTATATTTGCAGCATACCTTATCAATGTCAAATCCTGCTGGAACAAGAATGCTAAATGGATCCTCTCTTGGAAAGGTGTCCACCATGCGTTTTTTGCATTCCTTCATCCAGCCTTCATCATCAAACCCATCATGCGTATTCAAAAGATCGTTGAGCAGTCTCATGGCAGGAGTAGCCTCCCATTTCAAAATCTCAGTCTAAAATATTAAGTAAAATTCAAAGCTTATAATTCTATTTTCTCCCAAGTAAGGCAACGAAGAAAGTAAACTACAAAATGGAAAGGGCCTAAAGGAGTGTCACGGTGCAAGATGTGCTAGGCTGGAATAATTATGTAAGGATTCTACTAAAAATCAGCACGATTTCAGATAAGATTTAACAACGTTCAGCATTTGGTTTTGAAAGTTAAAACCCACCTGTGTATTGAAACAAATGAATTTAAGCATGGCACTATTATATGAAAAGTAGTGTATACCTCAACCCTTCTATATAACAGATCAAGACTTCTTATAACATCCTTTTCTTCCTGGAAAATGAGATAAATATATAAATCAACATTAGAGAGATAGATAAAGAGACTGCATTATATTAAGTTCTACTGAACTCATACTATTAAGATTTACAAGGAACCAAAAAAAAAAAAAAAAAAAAAAGGACAAGGCAAAGCCTTATGCTAAAAAGGACAAATAAATTCCCAATTCTTGCCTTAAAAAACAAATACAAATTAAGAGGACTTGAGCAAATTTATTTGTTAGACATATGTAGTAATACCTATGAATAGTCAGCTAACAACCAACTGCTTTACCATTGAGTTGTTGAGGAACAATGAGAAATTAGATATTGATTTAAATTCCCTTTCTCAACCCATGACCAGTATGAGCTTGATTTTCCTTAAGTTTCAGGCATTGTGTTGGATATCAGATTGACATTGAAGGTTCAATGGTCTTTAATTTCTCTATTTGTTTGATACCTTATTTCTAAGTAAGAGAAACCTCCTAAAAGAAGACCTTGAACTCTCTTTTTCTCCAAATAATCATAAGTAATATGCGATTTAGAGTAACTTTGTCATCAGATTCCTTAATGAACATGGATGCCTTGCTTATAAGAAATAGCTAATCATAGTAACTTCATCACTTTTCCTTCATGAGAAATATTAGTTGAGAATTTGATACTCATAAATTCCAGATTCTAATCTATGATACATATTATTTTCTTCAAACTCGTAAAAACAAACTTTCTTTTAAATAAAAAAAATAGAAAAAAAAATTTTTGGTTCTATAAGTATTTACAAATCTTTGAGACTTACGAAACTAATGCTGAAATGCCATAAACACTCCTACACCTATAGAGAAATTAATAAAGGCAGCCATCAAGTTTGAACATTACAATAATCAGTGATTGCAAACATTTACATTGGCACACTAAAAAATGTTTGCAAAACATTACACTACAACAACATTGCATTAAAAGAAAAGATGCCACACAGAATTTAGAGACAACAAAAGACTAACTTACGTCACTTCTAGCAAGATCAAGGCGATTCCATATGACCATTAGAACAAGTTCATTGAGTTCTCCTTTCTCAGCAGCTTTCTCAATTTCCTGCATATAAGAAAGTTAATCAATAGTCACAATCATCCTACATGAATAGTTTGACTCAAACTTCCCACTTATGGAAAATGCTACAAGCTACAAAGGATGTATGAATATGGACAGCAACAAAATGAGATGTCCTTAGATAAAAGACATAAATATTTCCTTCATAACGAAAACAAAAGCAGCCAAAAAAGGAAAAAGGAAAGGGCTTTTACTTTTCAGAAGGACTTCTATCGACCCATGTGTATGCAGAAAGCACTCTTTAGAAATGAACACATTCTCACAATTTTAAAGCCTTAATCCCTTGACTGATTAAGCCATTTGTGAGGCATGAATACTGTAATTTATGATTACCTCTTCAACTTCTTCAGCAGCTCTGATCAAGCTCGAAACCAATCTCCGTGCTTTTCTAACATCTTCTTCCGGATACCCTTTCAAGCGTGTGCCAATTTCACGATACTCTTCAATCTTTCTTTCCTCTTCTTCTTCTTCTTCCTGTTGACGTCTTCGATGAAGCTCCTTTGTCTTTTTGCCATGCTTGCCATTCCTAACCTAGAGTAGGTTAATGCAACTTTCCAAATAGTGCACATCTTAGAGGTTACGTGAGTTCAACATAATAAGAACGTGGGTTTTACATTTAGGCAACATATTGTTATATACAGAATGCACACGATGCCCCAAAACCCATCAATCAGGACCAGTTATCCATTCAATTGAGGAAGTGATCATAATGTGAACAAAATATTTCAAGAATTAAGAAAATTATAACATTGGATTAAGCTATATACATGTGAAAGTAATAAAATGGGAAACAGTAATGCTATAAATTAAATTTAATTCTGGAGGACATGGACAATGCAATATAATTCAAAATAAATTTTTCTTAACTGGTAATAGGCAACTGTGAAAAGAGGTTCGTCTTTAACTTGCATGTCAATTGTAATTTCACAAACAATAAACTCAGATTGCTCAATTTGTAAGCTATGAAGGCATTCCATTAAAGCTGTTATAGAAAAGCACTTCAAATTGACTGAGATTGAGTCAAGACTAGGTGTAGCAGACAATGGGCCTTTAGTTATCAGCTCGAAAATAAATCAATAAGACCCACTCTAATAAATTCCTTTAGCAAAGTTACACACGATGACTGCCATTAACCATTTTACAAACACTATATATATATATATATATAGTATTAAAAAGTGTTGTATCCTTAAACTTATATTGTATTAGTAGTAAGTAAAAAGAACAGAGGTATGTTTTAATTTTAAAGAAGTGTTATATTCACAATATTTTTATAAGTTTTCACAATAAATTTTAAGTAGTAAGTTGTTATTGGTTTTAATATGAACATATTATTAAAATTACTTTCTTATCACTTGAAATTTATTGTGAAAATGTCGTGGAATGGATATAACATTTCTCTTAATTTTATTATTGGATGTTTGATATATGACTTAAGATTATCATCTTTCATCATCTCCATGAAATGAAATTGTAGAATAAATTGAAAATTTACATTTAAAAAAGTTATATATGATATATATTTAATTATGTATTAAAAAATAAAAATTCAAATTAGATCATTTTTAGAAAGAAAAAAATCATGCATAATTTAAATAAAATTTGTTTAAAGAAAAAATAATGCAACTGGTCGGGTTTAAGATTTTTCTAATTAAAAAAAAAAACAAAAAACAAATCCTTCAAATATTTCACGTACCAAAACCTGTTAAAATTTCCGAATTTCATCACAAATACATCCTATTTCTTTACCTATAATAAAAAGAGTGAAATCAAGCATCCAATTTGTTGAGCACCGTTGTTAATTACCATCCTGTTCTTGGACTTTGAGAGCTTTGTGATAGCTGAATCAAGTAGATGCGTGTTTATCCTCACCAAGTAGCTGAATTTCGTTTAGGCAAAATAATTAAATAAATATATTTGAGATCGATCTCGCAGTAAAATTTGACTTCGATGGAGTGTTTCTATTTCCTTTCTATGTTTTACACTGTACTCTGAAGAAACTTTTTTGTTTTTAGAATTATAGCAATCATTTTGTTAAATTTTTTTTAGCAGAAAAATAAAACATTATTTACTGTTTTTAAGGCTAACAGGAAGTCTTGAGTCGTTATTCGTTAATATCAATAGCGTTGCTTCCGTTAGTAAATAGGAAAAATAGGGAGAGAAGCACACATGGCTAATTATTATTTGTGAAGCATGAAATGGAGCATAGCAAATGGTTTGGAGTATTTTTATTCCTCTTTATATAATAATAAATAATTAATTACAAAGGGTAAAACTTAGTTACAAAGTGTCCTTAAATTATGTCATTGCATTGACCAAAGGCCTCATAGTTGAGTTTAATTTTCCTTATAAAAGATACCATGGCTTTTTCCATACTAATCGATACAATTATATATTTGATTTCAATTGTAAAACCTAAAATAAAACAGCTAAAGATGTGGACCTAAGTTTTGTCAAATTACAAATTTTCTATCCCACCTCAATTACCATAACCCAGGAGAGGGGTGTCCATCACTTTAGCCTTTTTGGAAGCCTAATGAGGGCCCCCGGCCTCAGACATAACCTTGGGTCTCGTCTTGGCATCACCACTTTGACATGGATGGTGAATTAAGTAATGTAAAGTCACACCATACTAGGCAGCTGTTTTTTTCTTTTCTTTTCTTTTCTCTTTTTTTTTTTTTTTTTTTTTTTTTTTGATACTACAGCTATCTAATTTGGGAGAAAGTATACCAGGTTTCGGTAATACCAACTCAGCATTTGTTTTGGTATTTCCTATCCAATAAATGAGTGACACTTATTTCAAAAAACCACATCAGACTACTCCAATAAATTAATCACAACCTTCTATACTATCGGGAAGATAAATTAATCATTTATTGGAGTAGTCTAATGTAGTTTTTTGAAATAGGTGTCATACATTTATTGAGTAGAAAATACCAAAACAGATAAATTTAAATTTAAATTTATTATAATTTATTATATAAAATTTATTATGAAATTATTGTAAAAATAATATAAATATAAGATTTCTAATAAAAAAAATGTTAGGACCATAATTAAATTCACAATTTTTATCTTTTACTACAACTTTTCACAAAATGTATTAGGTTAATATCCCTATCGCTCACAATTTGTTACAGTGTGAAATGTGGCAAGAGTTTGAAAAATAGTTATATATATATATATATATATATATAATTCAATTAGTGGGAAATATGGATTTGAATGCTCAACATCTTTGTTTAGTGTATAGATTAGGCTAGATTAGCCCATTGGTCTTAGCCTAGTATATTACTTGTACTGCACTCATATTACTTGTACTGCACACATACCTAGCCTATATAAGGCTCTCTTTTGTACATTGTTTTACACATAACAATATACAGACTATTCAGTCATTCTCTCTCACTTTATATTTTTAACATGGTATCAGAGCATTTTCTTTGATAGTTTGGTTCTTGTGAACATCTCCGAAGTTCTTCCGCTGCCCTCGACTTCATCCAGTAGTCACTGTCAGAAGCGAGTCACCGCCGTCACACCCACAACCCTATAACACTCGGATTTTGTCAGTTGTTGATCAAACCGCCAAAGTCAAGGCACACATTGAGAGATTTGACAATCCTGAGCAAAACCCAACCAAGAACGGCTAGAAATCACCTCTCACGCTCTCCCACGCGTCAAATGAAGTTTCTACTGCTTGATCATGCGCCACCATGCACTTGCATGCACCTTCACGCGCCGTCATCCTTTCACACGCGCCTCACCCACCAGTCACTCTTTGTCACGCGCTTCCACGCGCCCCCACGCACCTGCTCCATATCGCATCTTGCCACGTCAGCCCTAGAGTGACGTCACACAGCCACGTCATCATCCCATGTCAGCATACATCAGCATCCAGCCGTTGACGATTGACCAGACCGTTGACCGTTGACTAAAGTCAAAATTTTTCAATAGGACCTGTCTTGCTCAATTTTTTCGCGTAGATTCGATTTTGGGCTTCATTTCTGCATTTGAGGTCTCTAAATCTCATTTTTTGGTCATTTTCTTCATTATGGCTCAACAAAATGAACGAGACATCATACGTCCTATCACCATTATGTTGGATGGTCCTACTAGCTATCATGCATGGTCTCAAAATATGACTGTATTTCTCAAGGGTCGTAAAATGTGGAGATATGTGACTGGTTCAATTCCTAAGTCAGTACCAAACCCTAAGTCCAAAGTCACAACTGCTGAAGAGTCTTCTAAGACTATTGTTACAACAGAAGATTATGAAAATCGCCTAGAGGAATGGGAGAGTCCTCAGAGTAAGATCTTGTCTTGGTTTATCAATACCTCTATTCCCTCCATTCATAATCGTCTTCCTCGTCTTGAGACTGCTGAGGCTGCTTGGAAATTTTTGGCCAATCGCTATAATTGTACTAATGATTCAAGCTTGGAGTTTCACATTGAATCAAAACTTTATCAAATGCGCCAAGAGACGGGTCAGTCTATTTCTGATTTTTATTCTCAAACTTCTACTATGTAGGAATAACTTTTTGCTGCAAATCCTCCACTAGTGTGTTCTAAGGACATTGAGCTCTTTGTCAAATATTGAAATTGCCATAAATTTATGCACTTCAAGATGGGTTTGTGTGAGGATTTTGAGCCTACTTGGGCTTCTCTGCTTAGTCGGTCTCCTACTCCTTCTCTTGACGTTGCAGTCAAGGAGCTCATTTCTGAGGAGAACCGTCGGCCTACTCATCACATGTCATCATTTGATCATGTATTGGCTACACCATCTCCACAGTCTCCCATTGCTGCATTCACTGCTCCTCTACAAATAAACTCTGGGCATCCCACCTCTCAGTCTTCCAAAGGTACTCATTGTGAGTTTTGCTGTGCTAAAGGCCATGACATCTCAGTTTGTCGCAAACTGCAGAAATTTATACAAGAGCAAAATAAAGCTTCTCTTCCTCAGGCAGCTGCTGTATGTCCTTCCGATCCATCAGTTCCTGCAGGTCCATCTCTGGCTTCCTCACTTACTGCGGCTGATATTGAGGCAGTTGTTCAACAGGTTTTATCTCGCACTTCCACTGCCCTTTCTGTCACCTCAGTTAAACAACCTTGGTTTTTTTATACTGCATGTTGTAACCATATGACTCCTAATGAATCCCAATTTTCTAATAAGGCACCCTTAGAACATCTAATCACCATTTACACTGCTGATGGAACTCCTATGCCTGTTAATCATAAAGGAACAATCTCCTCTCCTTGTTTATCCCTTAGTGACACTTTTCATATCCCAAAGTTATCTTTCAATTTGCTTTCTATTGGTCAACTTTGTGAATTAGGCGTAGATCTTCTATTTACTAATCATGGTGTGGATGTGCAGGATCCCCGGACGAGTCAAGTTCTTGGGACAGGCCGTAAGGTTGGTCGCATGTTTGAGGTTCATGACTTGAAGATTCCTTCACAAGTTATTTCTGCAACTGCTACCACTACCACCTCCTCACCTGATCTATGGCATGCTCATCTTGGTCATCCATCCTTATTTTGTCTTCAATTGTTAGCTTCTCAAGGTCATTCAGGTTCAGTTCAGTTTCAAAATTTTGATTATACTTCTTGTCATTTTGGCAAACAAACAAATTACCCTTTAATAATAGTGACTCATTTTCTTCTGCACCTTTTGATTTTATACATTTTGATATTTGGGGTCCTGCACCTATTCCTACTGAGAGGGGATCTAAATATTTTGTCATATTTGTGGATGATTTTTCTCGATATACTTGGATTTATCTACTTCACCATAGGTCTGAACTTGTGTCTATTTACCAAACATTTCATAAAATGATTGAAACACAATTCAATCACACCGTCAAAGTTTTTCGATCAAATAATGCTCAAGAATATAATGATAAATCTTTCCTATCCTTTTTAGACAACAATGGTACACTTACTCAGCGGTCTTGTCCTTACACCTCTCAACAAAATGGTCGTGCAGAATGAAAACATCATCACATTCTTGATGTTGTCCGCACCCTTCTCATTTTTGCTTCTCTTCCTAAGTGCTTTTGGGATGAGGCTGCACTCACTGCTGTATACACTATTAATCATATCCCTTCACCAACTACATACAACAAATCACCATTTGAGCTTCTCTATGGTCAAACCCTCGACTACTCCTCTATTTGGGTTTTTGGTTCTGCTTGCTTTGTCTCTCTTTCTCCTCATGAACGAACAAAGCTCCAACCTCGTGCTCGTCTCTGTTGTTTCCTTGGTTATGGTGTATCTCAAAAGGGGTTTTGCTGCTACGATCCCATTTCTCATCGTCTTTGTGTCTCCTGTCATGTTGAGTTTTGGGAACAGGAGTCTTCAGCAGTTTCCTACATCCTCTTCCTCTGAGTCTCCCATTTTTATTGATCTTTTCCTCCCTCTCTATCCTAAACTTGTGGAGAATTCTTCAACATCGGCTGCCTCTCCAGAAAACTCATCTCCGATTCTATCCTCGGCATATGACCTGCCTGTCTTGGATCCTATGGCATCACCCTCTCTTGAGTCTCTTGATGGTCCTAAACTTCGTCGTTTCACTCGGGTAAGCATTCCTCCCCCTTATCTCTCTGATTATCACTGCTCTTTTGCCTTTGCCACCCTCTATGAACCTCACACCTATCGTGAGGCCCATACTGACCCTCTTTGGTAGCAAGCTATGAATGATGAACTAGATGCCCTTCATAAAAATCACACTTGGGATATGGTTGATTTGCCTCCTTGTCAGTTTATAGTAGGTTGTAGGAGGGTTTACAAGATTAAGACCAAGGCTAATGAATCTATTGAACGATACAAGGCTCGCCTAGTTGCCAAGGGCTTTACCCAGGAGTATGGCATTGACTATGAGGAAGCATTTGCTCCTGTTGCTCACCTTATATCTGTTAGATGTCTCATTGCTGTGGCTGCTGTTCGCCGTTGGCCTCTTTATCAAATGGATGTGAAGAATGCTTTCCTCAATAGAGACCTTCGAGAAGAAGTGTATATGTAACCACCCTCTGGCTATCCACACTCAGGCAGTTAGGTTTGTCACCTTCGCCATGCTCTTTATGGCCTCAAGCAGGCTCCTCGAGTTTGGTTTGAAAAGTTTAGCTCAGTTGTTACTCAGCAGGATTTCACTTCGAGTCCTCATGACACTGCTCTCTTCGTCCGAAGATCCTCTGCTGGTATCACTTTTATTCTTCTCTATGTTGATGATATGATTATTACTAGAGATGATTCTGCAGGTATCCGCTCTCTTTAGCACTTCCTAAGTCAGCATTTTGAGATGAAAGATTTGGGCACTCTCAGCTATTTTCTTGGGCTTGAGGTTACCTCATCCTCTGATAGATACTATCTTTCCCAAGCTAAATATGCTTCTGATCTTCTCTTCAAAGTCGGTATCACTAATAACAAGACTGTTTCCACTCCTTTGGAATATAATGTAAAGCTCACACCCTTGGATGGTGAACCTATATCTAATGCTACTCGCTATCATCAGTTGGTTGGTAGTCTGATCTATCTCACTGTTACTCGTCTGAATATTTCACATGTCGTGGGTATGGTTAGTAAGTTTATGGATGCCCCTCATTCTGTCCACTATGCTGCTGTTCTTCAGATTCTCCAATATGTCAAGGGTACACTTTATCATGGTCTACACTACTCCTCTCGGTCTACTCTTGAGCTTCATGCTTATTCAAATGCGGACTGAGTAGGTGATCCAATTGATCGATTCTCTATCACAGGTTTCTGTTTCTTGTTAGGTACTTCTCTTGTCTCGTGGCATAGCAAAAAGCAAGATGTTGTTTCCCGTTCTAGTACTGAGGCTGAGTATCGTGCCTTTGCCGACACCACCTACGAGCTTGTCTGGCTTCGCTAGCTCTTGGCAGACGTGGATACTCCATAGCCCACTGCTACTCCTCTTTATTATGACAATCGTAGTGCTATCTACATTGCTCATAATGATGTCTTCCACAAATGCACCAAGCACATTGAGATCGACTGCCACATCACTCGCCAGCATCTCAAGAAAGGCAATCTCAAGTTGTTCTTCATCTCATCTGCTGATCAGCCTGCTGATATCTTCACCAAGTCTCACCTGCCTGGCCATCTTCGAGATCTTATATCCAAACTCTAGTTGGCTTCCTCCTTGACACCTCGAGTTTGAGGGGGGATGTTAGTGTATAGATTATGCTAGATTAGCCCATTGGGCTTAGCCTAGTATATTACTTGTACTACACTCATGTTATTTGTACTGCACACATACCTAGCCTATATAAGACTCTTTTGTACATTGTTTTACAGACATCAATATACAAACTATTCAGTCATTCTCTTTCACTTTATATTGTTAACAATCTTTATTAAAAACACCAAAATAAAACTAGTTTTGAGGGATAGGAAGAAAGCAAGGTACAAGGTCCGGTTATAATGTCTGTCTAATTTGTATGTATGCAAAAAGATTGATAGTTAGGTGTGTGTGTGGGTTGAGGTTGACAGGCCGACATAGAGTAAGGTGGTACATGTAGACTTTGTAGAGATTACAAATATATATTTACGTGAGAGATCTCTTTGTAGAGATTTACAAATATTGATAGATTTCCCTTCATTGATAAGCATTAGGCAATTTGCCAAGTTGTTAGTATTTTTAAGAACTACCCTTTAGTTTCAATTGTTTATACTTATAATTCTTTCATTTAGAGGGTTTTTCATTATAAGTTTGTTAGACTTTAGAGTGGTTTGTGTGGTTTCAATGGTTAGGAATGTGCACATTTTTTGCGCTTGGTTCATGTCTTTGGAAGAGTTTAAAAATGTTTTGGAATACAATTGAAGCGGACATATAATCCACTATTTATCATTATTGATTATGATTAATCATTCTTAAATTCATATGATAAATTAGTATCAAATTAGTGTTATTTATTCTAATGTAATGTACACACTTTTATTATAAACCAAACACCAAGCTCGTGACTTGCAAGTGCTATCATAACTATCACATTTTTTTTATAAAAAAAAAAAAATCCAAACCCACCCCATTTATCCAGAGGAGTATGAGCACATGTGTTTGAGTGATACTAGCATAACATAGATACTAGCATAAAACACACACATCTATATATCAAATATGAATTTATTATATTGTTTAAGTAGCACCAATAACTTTGTTGCCACATCAATTAATAAAGTTTTTATTTGTAGTACCTTTAGCATTTTTCATATAATTTTTCACATTTTCTTTTCATAACTACTTTTATGGCCTTTTATGATTGGAGTAATAACGTAATATCACTTTCACCTAAATCTATCATCAATACGACTTTTATTATGCATGAATTATGCTCTAGCTGAAGCAGTTGCAATTTTATAAGGTTTAAACTTGAGTACTAGTTATGAAAATCAGTGCAAAACCATAGTAGAAGGGGATGCAAAAGTTTGTTTTCATGCTCCAACTAAAAAGAGAGAATCGGCTATTTCTACTATCATTAATAATGCTTTTGATTTAAGTTTGCATTTTGTTAACTGTTTATGTTAGGAGATCTCTTAACTCAACACCTTATTTTTCTACTAAATTTAATGTTGCTCTTAAAGTTTCTCTTGTAATAATTTTAATTTGCCTCTTGTGATTCTAGAAGTATGTAGGTGTATTAATTGTTGTACTTCTTTTTAGTTCTTAACGAAATTACAGTTGATCACATGTAAACTATCATAAGTTGTTACCATATTGAAAAGAACTCTCTATCTCTCTCCCACCAACACATCCTATAAAACCCACTTCAATACACAAAGGACTCACACCATTCTACAAAATTCTCCAGGTTAGTTTTTCTTTTTTCTTCTCTGCTTTTTTTCATTTTTTGTGCCTATTTCTTTTTCCTCTCTATTTTCTTAGCTGCCAAACAGCATATTTGTTCTTGTAAGTTGTGGCTATTTTTTATTTTCTTTTGAGCCAATTGCTATTTCCAAACAAGATTAGGGAAAAGAAAATAAAAAAAGAGAGTTACAACTGTTATTGATGTAGCAATTTTTTTTTTTTTTTTAATGCCTTGTTGCTATTTTCTCGGTAGCCAAACAATAAGTAGGATTTGGAAAAAAAAAAAAGAATTAGAAATTGGACAAATAATAAGGAAGATTGTGGCAAACATATATGTATTGTGATGGTTGTTGTTAGCATTGTTCTAAGAATTGATGTAAAGTACTAGGATGTTTTGGTAGCTATGGGCAGGTCACATTCTGTTATAGATGGCTAATTAGGCATGTGCTCAATTCAAAGATTCAAATTAAATTATTGCTAATACCTTTTGTTTAGTTTTATCTTTTCATTTGGTTGAATTTCATGGTTATTTAGATAATCAAAATTAAAATATCATCCTATACTCAATGGAGCGATACAATGTGGGTGTTAAAATTCGAGAGGGAAATTATGCAGCAGATTACTTGGCTTGGGATCTTGTGACTCAACAGCTTTGAGAAAGATTCACTACAACAACCAAAAAAAAAATAATAATAATAATAATAATACAACAAGTATTATCGCAACAAAAATAATAATAATAATAATAATAATGGAGTTAATATATATACTATTGCATCTCTAGGTCTTTTTTTTTTTTTTTTTTTTGTAATAGTAACTTAAATTTATTACATTAATATGAAATTGTAGCAATAATTATTATATATGTTACATCGAAATGTCTTGTTGTAATAGGTAACTCTTTTTATACATTGAGATATGTTGTTGCAATAGGTAATCTTTTATTTCACATTGAACTATATTGTTAGTATAGTTCCTAGATATGATTTTTGAATTGCAAAACAAGTTAATGAAAAAATTATTATTCAAGAAAATGATTTATTTATTTTTAAATTTTTTTTGATAAAAAAATCAACCTATTGCAATGAGATTTTTTCAACTTATTGCCTCAGAGTTTATTACAATGGCTTGCATCGACTTTTTTGTCATTGCAATAGCACCTATTGCAATGAGATTTTCAAAATAAATCATTGCAATATGTGTTACTTATTGCAATGAAAATCTAGTGTTGCATAAACTTATTGCCTCGGAGTTTATTACAATGGCTTGTATCAACTTTTTTATCATTGCAATAACACCTATTACAATGACATTAGTTGTTATTGCAACAACTTATTTTGTTATATTAAGTCTTTTTTCTTGTAGTGATTCCTTTGATGAACAAGGATTTTGAGCATGAGATCATAACTGAATGCTCAATGTTGAATCTGGCACCTCATCCAAACATTATCAGGTATTTGTATGACTTCAATCTTTTTGCTAATTAAGTGTTTTAGAATCTGATGGCTCTTTAATTTAAAGAGAAAAAAAATAATTATGCCACAAAGCATATTGTTTTGCATAAAACATTATTTACTTTCTTGGTAAACACTTTCACTTCGGACCTACAACTTATGCTTGTGGATTGTAGGGAAAAAAGAAGTTGCTTGTGGAACTCTTTATCCATTTACAATTTAATTTTTGATAGTTACAATTTTTTTAAAATAAAAAATGGCTCTAACTTTTTTCTTTGTGGATTTTCTGTTTGATGGCTTAAAGCGAATATTTTATGATGAAGGTCACGTAATTCTAGTTCTAGAGGATATCATCTCTGATTTGAGGACTCGCATGACCTACTGGCCAAAAGAGTTCCTGGACTAGAAGAAGATAAAAGTGAGACAATTTCACTCTTTTATTGTCATACATTTTTAGATATATTAGTAGTTGTTTGCTAATGAATTTTTTGAAGCGAAACTAAGTCTCTACAAATGGTGTAATAACAAGGACACACAAAAGATAATTTAGTCTTAACTATTTTCTAGATATATTTGAAAGACCTGCTTTGTGGTATTGCCTACTGCCACCCTTTGGAAGTTTTTCACATGGACTTGAAGCCTGAAACCATTTTGATAGATGCAAATGGTGCATTGAAGCTTGGTGATTTTGGAACTGCTAGGATATTTCCTAATTCCACTATCAAACTCACTCCTCAGGTATTCTCTACCCTTAAAATATAAGATCATGTGTATGTTTAAGTAGGATTGTGGCTGTATTTCTAAACATATTTGTGACAATATTCTAGGTTTACACACTGCAATACAGAGCACCAGAGATCTTGCTAGGTTCTAAGGACTACACAGTAGCTATTGACATATGGTCAATTGGCTGCATCTTTTTTGAAATGTTGGTAGCGAAGAAGCAACAAGAAAGGAAACTCTTTGATGGGAAATCTGAAATTGATATGCCGCAAGAAATTTTCAGGTATTATAGCTTGTGAATTCATTGACATATTTGCTTTAGTGTTTTGCGATTCAGTTTGTTATTTTTGTTTTTAGAAAGTTTGTACGTTTTTAGACCCCTTAAACACAAACAAATTAACCTAGTTATTTAGCCAAGTGATTAACTTAGGTAAATTATGCAAATCTAGGTTAACACAGATAAATCATATCATTGAACAGTGTGGAAAATAAAGAACATAATGATATGATAATTCAGAAAAACCAAATCGGTAAAAAGGCGAAAATGGGTATTTAGCCATAATTATTCAACTATATAGTTAGTAGTTCTAGTTTTCAAACTATATTATTTACTAGCATCTCAAGCCTAAGAGACCCGATTTTGACCTATAAATTGAGTATCAGAAACTCGATTTTCATGGTCCGATATGGCACATTTTTCCACGTGGCGACCACATGAAAATCGAGTGTCCAAGACTCGATTTACAACCCTTATAAAAGAAACCCAGATTAGAACATCATAGAAGAACCCAGAGAGAAGAAGGAAAAAAAAAAAAAAAAAAAAAAAAAAAAAAAAAAAAAAAAAAAAAAAAAAAAAAAAAAAGAGAAGATCGAGATTTGAGGGGGTGAGCCAGCCCAGGCAAACCACCACCGTGCGGTTGTGCACCGTGTGCGACCCAGGTCGCACTGCGTACATGACCCAAGCCGCAGGCTTCACCGCACACACGACCTAGGCCTACTTCAGCTCCTGTCTGATTTAAGTCTTCTTGTTTCCTCTAATCTGATTATATTGTTTCTTCCTATGATCTGATTGTACTGAGATTGGGATTATTGTGTTTCTGGATTTCTTAAACTTTTTTTTTTTGGCTTGTAAGAGAGACTGAGACTTAAATTTTTTTTTTTTAAATTTTTTTGGTTTATAAATCGAGCCTTAGAGACTCGATTTCCAAGTAGGCAACAAGTGCCACATCAGACCAGAAAAATCGAGTCTTTGAGACTCAATTTATATGTCAAAATCGAGTCTTTTAGACTTGAGATGTTAGTAAATAATATAGTTTGGAAATTGGAACTACTAACTATATAGTTGGATAATTATGGCTAAATACCCATTTTCACCCAGTAAAAAACTTAGGGAAGATTTAACCTAGTTATCCTCAAGGTAAAACAGATCCACTATGAAAGAATTGAAGTTTACACAATAGCGACTTAGACCACTAACATCCTATTGCTACCTTGGGTAAGAAACTTACTACCACGACTATGTGATAGCTCCGAACACAGACTACTTCTTTCTTGAATTCACAACAAGTACAAAAACTCCCGTTTGTGTATCTTTAAGCTCTTAATGCAGCAACTAAATGATCATCAAACTCTTGACATGAATCTTGATTCTTGATAACCCTAAGTATATGTGAAGACAAACACCTCTAGATCTCATAAGAGATTCACATATACAACATAAACAACAACTGCAACAACATAAAAATGTGGATAGGGTTTTCCCTTTTATACCTAGGGAAAAACATAAAACCCTACACGTCAAAAGGGCTTGGGCTGAGTTGGAAAATTCTATAGAAAAACAATCTGCACGAGCATCGATCGATCGAGTCTAATTTTCAATCGATCGAGCTAGGCAGATTTACACAGTAAATCCTGCAATACACTTGATTCCAACTTTACACTTAAAATTATATTAAAATTTTTTAATTAACATTAAACAAGCCACCTCAGCATTTTTATATCAAAAAGGCCAATATCTGATTCATTTCCATTTTTGACAACTCCTCCCTTCACCTCCCCTTTGCACACGTATCTAGCCCAATATCTGAGTTAATTCATATTAGCTCATTAATCACTACAATTAAAAAGAATAAAATAGTCTCTCTCCTTTTTAATGTGGGATTGAACATTTTCACTAACTTCTCATCTTTCATATTCACTCCCACATCTCTACATTTATGTTGTAATATTTATTCATTTTAATTAATTAATATTAAAATGCTCTAATAGTTTATTAAAAATTACCTTAAGGACATCCATTAACATGACTTAAGAAAATAAAACTATTTTTACAAGTTGACAATGACTATTTTTTACCATCTAAGTGTTAACGTAGCTACTAAAATTTAGACATGTCAGCGTCTCATTTAATTTTTTAATATTAAACATATCAATAGTGTAAACTGTTTGCCATGTAATCATTTTTTGTTAGTAAGTTAATAGTAAGGATCAAATTGACTGGAAGTTGAAAATAATAAGGACCAAATTGACTGCTACTAAAATATAAAAACCAAATTGATTGTAGCCTTAAAATATAGGGGCTAAAATAGTATTTTCACAATTTATGTAATATGGGCAATTTGGTGGTAACCCTAAATCATTGTGTTTTTATTACACTATTTGGGGTTAATATAATTTGGCAGTGTGTTTTTTGAGTTCTCCACCATAAGCCTTCTCTCTCCCTCTTTTAAATTTTGTTTATTATTTTTATTTGACATAATACCTAGTTATATTGGGAATTGCAAATTTAAATTTATATCAAAATGCAATATTTGCTATGTATTGAATGTATCCGTCAACGATTTGAGTAATATTGAAAGTAGTTTTATTATGAGTTTTGATTATCATGGTAGTATTCTTAAATAAAAAAAAAATGTGAAATTTGAACAATATATTTGAAAATTAAGGGGTTTAGTTGTACATTAAAAAAAAAAAAAAAAAAAACCATTACATAATTTAGAAAAATATAGACAACCTCAAAAATGAATTAACATCAATCAAACATGTCCGAAATAATAAAATGGTATCTTGTAGAAATGGATAGATGGAAAATTATTTTAGAAATTGTTTAATTTCCACAAAAAAAAAAAAAATAAAAAAAAAAATTATACATTATACTGCTGTGGGAGATGAGTCTTCCCTAATCAGGTATTGTCCGCTTTGGGATGAACAAGGTCGACCCTTGCTTCCACCCACACAGATTTGCTCTATCCCACATCAGGGAGAGATGCCTCCCACCTTCAACTTATAAGCGCTTGGCCTAAGTGAAGGTGTACCACTCATGTATGCTTCCCTGAACTATCCAACTCCCAGTTAATTCTTTCCTACACTTCTTGAGGATCGCCTCTCTAGTTCTGGTAGCTCCTCGGTATCTTGGTTCAGTCTCTTTTTGGGCTCCTTAGGGGTTCTTCTCACATAGGTTTGGCTAAACTTTTTTTGCTTTTTCTTCCTTCTCTAAGGCCCGAGGCTTACCCATTCATGAACTTGGGCTTCCTTTTACCCATTTTAAATGGGTCTTAGCTCACGAATTGGGCCTTTGCTATCCTTGAGGGCTCATTAGTTTTGGATTTCAATACGTGTAATATTTTGGACCTCAACAAAATGTTGTGTCCTTAGCTTTATTCACATGACAAATCTAGACATGATATCCCATAAAAAGTTACTTAGGTAGTTTAACATTGTTTAAAGTTACTCTAAGCGTAATTTTAATTTAACCCATCGAGAATTAAAATTAATATATGCACTCTCTGCATGCATGTAAAGACATATATAAGTCATTCATATACTTCAAAATAAAATGCGTCTGACAACATTGGTAAATTCATGAAGGCCTCTTATAGTATAGCATAAATATGTATGGCAATGTTGATTACACACTGTGCATCCACACAAGTGTGTAATGGGTTTTATGTTTATCCAAATATATAAAGGGTAATCAAAGGACGATTAGCTCTACTCTCTTTAGTTTTGATAGTTAACTATTAGCACTACTCTTGAATTAACCTTTTCCTTCATTAACAAATCGTAGACTTTTTCTCTGGTCTTAAGATCATCCTTTACATCAACAACCATTCGCTCAAGTGCAATAGCATTTTTCAGCAAATAAATAGCAACCTCCATCACATTTGATTGTTCATAAAATCCAGATATTCTGATGTCTTTTAAATGTAAATGTAGGCGATTAGAACATTCTCTTGTTTGAATTTGACCGCTGCTACTCATTCTACACAACTGCCAACAAAAAAGGGTAATGTTAGTCCATAAATGGAAATTTGCAAGTTAAAAAAAAAACCATAGTAAATAGGGTTATTAGCCAAAGGTCATGGATGACTGCGGTATACAAATGCTTATTAGTTGGATCAAACAACCTACCATAGGTGAGAGTCCATTTTATGGATATATATATATATATATATATATGAAGAGTAAGTGCAAAGAATGAAAGGAAAACTATTCAATTAATGCTATATGACGTAGGATATTGTAATAGGTTATTTTTGAAACAATTTTTTTATCGGTTTTTTAGTTTTGGGAAATTTCTAGTATAAGTGTATAACCTTTTTTTTTTTCCAAATCTCTTTGTTTTGGAGAGATTCTAGGCTAATTTACTCAATATTGAATCATTTTATGAAGAAATTATTAAGTCTAACTAGAGGATCGTTGAAATTGGTTCTCCCAACCAATTAAACAATATAACTTATGCAAGTATGATGTCACAATTGCATAAGTGACATCGCTTTATTAGTTGAAATGACTACTTAATCAGTCATCTAGTTGTCCTAAAAAAATTTTCATAATTTTTTTAGCATGCACAATATTTTGCTTGAAAATTGAGTTTCTAAACACTTTTAAACTTTTAAAGTGTCTAAGTCGTCTCTAAGTAATAAAGGTATTTTTGCTAAATAAAAATTATTTATTTATGCAAAAGAAGCCATTTATTATTAAATTTTAATATTTTGCTTTCTATGCATTATCATGGTAGTATCAATTTGAAAGTTTTTGTTTTTTAAATAATTGTACGAGGGTGATTATTACGTACGTAGAAACCAGCAATTGTCATTGTAATCAAATTGTGTCTCTTATAAAAACAAGAATAAATGATTGAATTTGTTAAAAAGGTGCAAATTAAATAATTTGGAATATTATATAACATATTTTTATATTTTATAATATATTTTAATAAGAAAAATGTTAGTTCTCTTACGTTTTAGTTGAGAGTTCAATATGGTTCCGCTACTTACAATTGTAATAATACTAACCCTCTATTCTAAATAATAATAATAATAATAATAATAATAATATATAAATAAATAAATAAAACATATTAACCCTCTATTCTAAATAATAATAATAATAAATAAATAAAGAACCTTCAATTTCAATAGTGCATCTAATGATCTCATAGTTAGTTTTACGTCATGCAAATGATATCATCCCATTCTCTTCGTATATGCATTTTCTTGCCCTTCACTAAAAGTTTAATAATTCATTTCAAATGTTAAAATATGGTAGCAATTGGGGCAGGACAAACTCAGAGCATGGTGTTTTGTCTTGGTTGTTTATCCTATTTACAAAGGAAAAACACCACACAAGATTGGAGCAGGGTATATTAAGGACTTGATAGGTTAGAGGTATTTTCTCCATCCCTAATTAGGTAACTTCATCACTAATGATAAAGTGATTGAAAAAAAAATACAAAACAAAACAAAGCGGAGGGGGGGGGGGCGGGGGGGGGGGGGGGGGGGGGGGGAACATGCACAAGACAAAGTATTTTTACTGTCCTTAGATATTATAGTTTTTTAATCAAACAAATAAATAGGAATAATTATTCGTTACAACTTCTTCTACTTTCTTCCTATATAATAATTATTTAGCATACAACCAAACCCAAACGTGTCCAAAGTTGATAAGAAGAACCATTAACATTAATTGATTTCTTTCATGAACAGAACTAGGTCTTAAATCTCATCTCCCAAATTACTGGTGCTTTGAAGTTTTTAATATACATTGTTCGTTCCAATGTTGGTGGGAGGCTAGGCCTACGTGGCTTGAGTTTGAAATTTTCAAAGGCAGGGTCGTTGGCGTGTTGTTGTATTTCTTCGTTGGTCACTGCCCTAGGGATTAACCCTTGTCTCGTGCGTATTGGGTATCTTCTGCCATGTATTGGCTTATTGCCAAGAAGGTAAGGATCCAAATACCACGTTCTTCTAGCTAGTTGTTTGTAATTTTCCAAGCCAGGAAGCAATAGTATAGTGTTTTCAACAATGTTAACGGGCCGAGAGACTACAACCCAAAAGCAAAGGAAGAGAGAGACAGAGAGACACAATGTCAAGAACAAAATGGTCATGAGGCTTGGCTTCGGATTACCCATTATTCTTTCTTTCTTTTCACCTACAGAACAGAGAGATAGCATGTGAAAGAGAGCCACTTTATAAACTTATATATATATATATATATAGTAAATAAATACTAAGACTTACGACTAGTATTTGAGAATTCCATCAGCCTCACAAATCATGCCATTAATGGCTATGAATAATAAATGGGGCGAAATTGACAACAGGAATTCATGAGCTGTGTACATAAAGATTTAAATTCAATTCCAGGTACAGTGTAACTGCGTAAATATGAAATATATAATAATAGTAATTATTAATAATGATTTATTATGATTGTAATTATATATGGAAATATAATTTCTATTTTTTCCCTTTAAAGAATGATTAATTTGGAAAGCTTTTAATAGCAGATCATATAAATATAGAGATAGAATTTCAAATAAAAAATATATAATAAAATTATGATGTGTAAAACTATGGTATTCAAATCTTCTAAATTTCCTAAAGTACTCTACCAATAGATTTCTTTAAATCCAAACCATTCTTTTATAATTTAAGGGTCTATATTTTGTCATGTCAGTATTTCATTAATAATACTCTTAAAATAATAAAATAATAAAATAATTTTGCAATCAAAACAATTAAGATTAGTGTTAGCGATATGGCAAAATCTAGATCATTAAAGAATTGTTCAAATTTAAGGAAATCTATTTAGTAGAGTATCCTAGAAAATTTAGATAATCTGAATTCAAAATTATGAGGTTTTAAAAGTTTATGCATTAATTATCATTTTTTTTAATGTTGAAAGAAAAAAAAAATTGTGACAAAATATTATGAAGTCAATTAAAACTCTTCTCTCAAAAAAAAAAATTTAAAAGTCTTCTTTTTCTTCTTCTTCTTTCTTTTTTTTTTTTTTTTTTTTTTTTAGAAACAAACATGCACACAACTCCATTAAAAAGTCATGTTAACTTTTTGAGATATATTATAGATTTTTAATTATATATATATATATATATATATTATAAATCTTTCGCAACATATATACTATAGATTTTTTTTTTTTTTTTTTTGAGAATCAAGACCAATCTTATTAAAATCAAAGACTGAGAAGATCATCCATAAATACAGGTTCAACGTCTGGTGGGATATCTTCCATCTAGACTGAGAAGAGTGGAGAAATAGGTGTCCGTCTCGCAAGTGAGCGAGCTACCATGTTACAGTACTGACTTACATGAGAGAATTATAAATCTGTGAAATGTGAAGCCAGGAACAAATTAAATGTCATTTGCTAGGTGGCTGAACTGGGCAAGAGATTTGGAACCGGTCTTCAAACTCTGCATCAATACTGCCGAATCACCCTCTAAGATAACTCTGTCGATCCCAATTTCCACCGTTAGCTCCAGTGCCCTCCTTGCTGCCAAAGTCTCAACCTCAATCACTGAGTAAGGTAAGGATACCAGTTGTGAGAGAGAGGCCATGACTAAAGCCTTCAGAGTTTCAAATGACAACCCCAAGTCCTGCATTATCCTCCTTTCTCAAAAATCACCTCATCAAAGTTAATTTTGTACCATGACGGATCAAGGGCTGGCCATAAACCAACCCGAGCTGCTGTTGCTGTATTATGGGTCTGTTGGGGTGCTGCTGCTTCAAGCTTCCTTTCCACTGCCTTCTCCAATACCTGGCTGAGAGTGTAGGAAGTTTTCCCCAGCCTAATGTTGTTCCTTCGATTCCATAAATCCCAAACCACCCAACAAAATAATACTGGATCATTTTTTTCTGTTAATATTATTCCAAGGAGGTCAATGAAACAGTTGGCTTGTCTCAATGTATTGTGATTCAAGCTTGGGGCAACCATATAGAGCATGTAGCATGCCTTCTTGGTGACACTTGCACTGCTCACATAGATTCTCAGGAATGACTTTTGTCCGCATTAGATTGTCCTTAATGGGTAGGGATTTTTGCATGATCGCCATAGAAAGTTACGAATCTTGCCAGGAATATCGAGGCTCCAAAGTGCCGTCCACAAAGGCTTCATTGAATTAGTGTTAAAGGGGCCAGATTGTTGTTGCAAAACTTCATTCTACAGGAATTTATATCCTGATTTAACCGAGTATTCACCAGCAAGGGTAAACGGCCAAATTAAAACATCTCTCTGCTGGGACTTGCACAATGGAATTTTTCTGATCATGGTTGCTTCGAACTCATGAAAAGTATGCTCCAGAATATCTTCCCTTTAAGTCCGCTGATGTTGGTCAATCAAACAGCTCACCTTAGCCTCATCTTGACCATGTAGAATTGGTGAGATAATTCGGGGATTAGTTTTTGCAGGAATCCAACTATCACCCCAAATTCTGACCGAATATCCATCTCCAATCCTCCATCTCGTCCCCTTCTAATCACCTCCCTGCTTCTGATAATACTTTTTCAAGGTGCAATTAAATAAGGTGCACTCCCTGCAATGTGGCTTACTTGGCCTAATTAGAGCTTGCCAAGTCAATTAAAAATCCAACTTAGCTTCCACCTCACTATGATTAACAAAACTAGCCAAATCTCACACAATGTTCAAACTTCTTCCCCTAGTTTTAGTATTACTTACTTTTGTAATTTAACATACCTACGATAAAAGAAATAAATTTATTTATTCTCGTGAACATGCTTGTATTTATTACTTGGATTATTAATAGCATCTCCAACATCGGCAAATACACACACACACACACAAAATCCTCTAAAGTGTTTTTTTTTTTTTTGGCTAATGAACAGTCACTCTTTTAGCCTAATTAAAGAGCTATTGTTCATTAATGAAAGAATAAAACGAAATAAAAAATTAACACACTAGATTAAAATATTCAACTTTTATAACAATAGCTACAAATCAACCTACCTCCTTTCTCTCTGAAACATCTCCAAACTCGAGGGATATACAATCAAAACCAAGACAAAGCACAATCTTTCATATAAAACTAATCAAATCATAACCCACACCAAAAAAAAAAAAAAAAAAAGGAAGAAGAAGAAGAAGAAGAAAAAGAGAGAGAAGATAAAAGTATGCTGATCTGATCTAGGCAACTAGGACACCTTGGGGGGGGGGGGGGGGGGGGGGCGCTACGAATGGACTAGGCAACGTGTGTGAAGTGTGAACGCAGATTTGAAAGGCCGACTCTCTCTCTTTCTCTCATGTGTCCTTTATGGTATGTTAAAAAAAGAATAAATGTAGAAATAATACATAAATGGGATAGAGAAAAGATAGAGAATTTGTTAGGAAGTATATTTACAAAAGTAGGTAGACAAAAGACAAAATGAAATATTAACTCTTTAACTAATACAAAAATTTGGAGAGTTTATTAGAGTTGCTCTAAGTTTAGTCTAAACCTAAATCCCCATAACTAAATAATGTCTTTGTAGAGTTTTTTTTCTTTTTTGGCATACCTCTTGATGAAGGTTAGACCCTTCTAATGTCTTTTTAGAGTTTACATAAGCATGGATGAATGCTGCCCGACGCCTAGCACTTAATCTTTTGAGGTGATAAATTCGATCCAAGTCGAGGTTAGCTCTTATAGGGTCCATTCTTGTTTCTTATTTTTTGGTGCATTAAGTTGGTTGTTTATATGATGGTGTCAGTCTAATGACAACGTACAAGTTGTGACCCCATACAATATATGAATAAACTACTATAACTTGATCTTTATTTAATATTGGAAATGAATAATTAGAATTTTAGTAAAGAAAAAGAAAATGCATATACAAGAAAATGGGAAGGTATTATTTGCACGACTTAAAACTAAGGTTCCAACTCTCACATATTTACTATATTTCATATCTATCTTTATGTGTTAAAATATGAATATTCTTGTATTCATTGTGGATACACGTGTGAAATGAGTATGAATTAAAGAATATTTTTCCTGAATCTAAATACATATTATATGAAGAGTTAAGATGAAAATGTTTAAGGGATGAGTTACAACATACAAGTCACAACCGTAGTGAGGTTTGGAAATATTCAGTGCTTTAGAGTTTAGACATTAGCCATGTGAATCCCACCAAAGTTGCAGTTTCGTTTTAATTTAAGTTTAGGGAAGATAGTGAAGGAATAACACTTATATGCAACTATTGACATGAAATTAGAAACATGCCACCATTGGCAAGATATTTAGAATATCAAATGTACTAAAACCATATATAGAGACTCATAGAACCTATAAACATTAATGCAATATTGTCTTACTTGTACCATATAGAAAGAAGGCAAATTGTAGCTTACTTGTTAAGCGTTGTTCTTAACACAATTAATGCCAAGTTTCTTCTTCTTTTTTCTTTTTTAGAGAGAGAGAGTAAAAGCAAAAAAGAAAAGACAAAGGGAGCTATTAAGGATAAGGAGTGCTTGACCTATTTGAAGTAGGGGCGAAAACAATCTAGTCTAGTCCAGTACAGTTTTTGCATTTTTTGGGACTAGACCTACTTATTTGGTCCCATAAAACCCTGGACCAAACCTGACAAGACAAGTAACCAATTTCAACCGATTTGGGCCCAATTGGTTTTGGTTAATTAGCCCGGTCCTAATTTTTGACACCAACCAAACCAACCATAGAAGGCATGATTTGTCCGATCCAATCATCCTCTCCAGTCAATAACAAGTTGAGATTTGCTCTATCCGATTAGGTCGAGTTGAGTGCAGGTTGAGCCCAAACCCAATCTGACTCGACTCGTGGACAGTCTTATTCACCACACTTAAAGCACAATCATATAAAATATAAATGTAAAAAAAATTTCCACTGAATTTATTGATATATTTCTTAGTCACAGCACAAGTAGGTCACATTAAGAAGACTAAATAGTCAATTTGAGATTACATCAAATGTATATACATTATACTAAAAAGGTGCCCCCTTTAAACTCCGGACCCTAATAGGCTAATGGTTGTTTTATCTTACAGGGTTGAAATATTCATCTTGTTGGTACTGTCATAATCTCTTTCTCAGAGATGTTGACATTCATACATTACCTGCTAAAAAAAATGTAGACTTTAATTTTATTTGAAGGAAATAATGGAAAATGCGAGACTTTTACTCTTTTCGGACAATTAAGATGATCATTTACGTTTCTTCCTTCCACCTTTTTTTTTCCTTTGACATAATTAAAATTTATGAAGCTCCCCAACTTGTTACCCATGGCCAAAGGATTGGCTTCGGATTACCCATTCTTTCTTTTTCACTTTAGAAACGTAGGCTGGGTCTGAAAATGGCTACCCTTAAATTCATACAGCAAATAAATAAACTAAAAATTATCAATAATATTTATCTCGAGTAATTTTTAGGTACTCCCGGGATATAGAGAATCATGTTCTCTCTTCTCATATTCATGGTAGGGTCTACTTATTAAATTTATGGTGGGGTCCACCATGAATGTGAGAGGAGGAAGCACCATTTTTCCATGCTCCAAAAGTACCTAAGAATTTTCCATTTATCTCTCTCTTTTTCCTCACAAGTCATGCCATTAATTAATGGGTGCTAAATTGATAACAAGAACAATTTCTGCCAAAGACCCTCAAACACTTTTAGTATTGGGAGGTGCTAATTAAGCTATTAGGCTTCTGACAAATAGGCGGATTTTTTACCACAAATATATATATATATATATATATATATATATATATATATATAATATACAAGTCAAAACAAAAACTTCTTCTCAAAAAAGAAAAAAAATGTCCAAAAATAAAAAATAAAAAACTTATATTGAGGCTCAACCATTTGGCGTGTTTCCAATGGATTGACGTGTGACAATTTTTTTTATATAGGATGATTACGATATACAATGCCAATAGTCTATAACCTCTGAAATGTACAGAAAAATTTATTTATTTATTTTAAATATGAAATTTAATAGTTAATAATTATTAACAAAGATTTATTATGATTGTCTTTATGTATGAAAATATATATTTTATTATTTAAAAAATGAGTTGGAAAGATTTTAATAGAATATTTAAATATAGAAAATAATTTCAAATAAAAAATATAATAAAATTATGAAAAACTTTTAGTTTCTCTCAGAATATAGTGAAACGATTTTCCCTCCTTTGCATTCATGGTAGACCTTTCCATGAATTAAATGAGTGGATCCCATTATGAATGTGAAAGGTTTATAAGGCTTTAAAAGTTTATGTATTATCCTTTTTTTTTAATGTTCAAAGAAAAAGTTTTTGTAACAAAATATTACAAAACCAACCAAAAGTTAGACATCTTCAAATATATATATATATATATATATATATATATATATATCTGTGTGTGTGTGTGTAAATATCCCTTGCAATTGACTATGGGTGCAATCCCTACAATGTGGCTTAGTTTTTTTTTTTTTTTTTTTTTTTTTTGGGGGTGGGGGGGGGGGGGGGGGGCGCGGCAGGAGAGGGAGGAGATTTTCATGGAAACCACCCACAGCAAGTTTTGACAGAATGCACATGGGAGGAATTGAATAAAGTGGCAAGTCTAAAGGTTAAGCCCTATAGCTAGGTTAAAAGCACCACCTCCTTAAAATGGTATGACACAATTGCTAAGCCAAAAGTACTCTTGATTAAAAAAAAAATCTTCTTCGGCATGAAATGTTGTACATATACGTTTAATGACACCCAAAAAATAAATTCATAAATTTTTTTACAACTATTTGAGATGATATATTGTGATTGACGTATAATAAAGATCATATTTACAATTATATGAAAATAATGTTTTATCAAGTTCCACTTAGTACAACAATAAAATTAAAAAACATTGTGAAAATATGTGTCACTAAGTATGGGACCAGTCATACACAACAGGGAACTTGTTTGCCATCCTTGCGTGTAACCATGAACCTTTTTTTTTGGGAGATAGTGTCATCATGAACTTTGAATTGGGGAATTTGAGGAAAGCCCCAATTTGGAACGGGTGTAATAGTTGAGTTCAAGAATCATGACATCCACGCTTTTTGTTCCTACTTTCGCTGGAAGATAGTGAAGGAATAACACTTATATGCAACTATTGACATGAAATTAGAAACATGCCACCACTGGCAAGATATTTAGAATATCATATGTACTAAGACCATATATAGAGACTCATAGAACCTATAAACATTAATGCAATATTGTCTTCCTTGTACCATATAGAAAGAAGGCAACTTGTAGATTACTTGTTAATTAAGCGTTGTTCTTAACACAATTAATGCCAAGTTTCTTCTTCTTTTTTCTTTTTTTAGAGAGAGCGAGAGTAAAAGATAAAAAATAAGGGGGGGAGGGGGGAGCTGTTAAGGATAAGGAGTGCTTGACCTATTTGAATCAAGGACAAAAATGGTCTAGTCCATTCCAGTTTTTGCATTTTTTTGGAACCAGACCTACTTATTTGGTCCCATAAAACCCTAGACCAAACCTGACTAGACAAGTGACCGGTTTCAACCGATTTGGGTCCAATTGGTTTTGGTTAATTAGCTCGGTCCAAAATTTTGACACCGACCAAACCAACCACTAACCATAGAAGGCATAATATGTTCGATCCAATCATCCTCTCCGGTTGATACCAAGTTGAGATTTGCTCTACCCGATTAGGTTGGGTTGAGTGCAGGTTGAGCCCAAACCCAATCTGACTTGACTCGTGAACAGTTCTATTAACCACACTTTAAGCACCACCATATAAAATATAAATGTAAAAAAAATTTCCACTGAATTTATTGATATATTTCTTAGTCACAGCACAAGTAGGTCACATTAAGAAGACTAAATAGTCAATTTGAGATTACATCAAATGTATATACATTATACTAAAAAAATGCCCCCTTTTAACTCCGGACCCTAATAGGCTAATGGTTGTTTTATCTTACATGGTTGAAATAGTCATCTTGTTGGCAATGTCGTAATCTCTTTCTCAGAGATGTTGACATTCATAAATTACCTATTAAAAAAAATGTAGACTTTAGTTTTATTTGAAGGAACTAATGGAAAATGCGAGCCTTACTTTTACTCTTTTCGGACAATTAAGATGATCATTTACGTTTCTTCCTTCCACTTTTTTTTTCCTTTGACATAATTAAAATTTATGAACCTCCGCAGCTTGTTACCCATGGCCATTCTTCTCTGACAAGGTACCAAGAGACTATTTAGAAATCTGTTCACACTAACACATACCCTTAATTGGTAGTACTAATTAAC
Source organism: Quercus variabilis (assembly GCA_030445155.1). Classification (NCBI taxonomy): domain Eukaryota; kingdom Viridiplantae; phylum Streptophyta; class Magnoliopsida; order Fagales; family Fagaceae; genus Quercus; species Quercus variabilis. The sequence continues at coordinate 8,988,350 of CP129454.1, forward strand.
ACGGGCTATAGAATTGGATAGCTTATGCGCCTTCTAGCTAGTATTTATATGTAGGCTCTATAGCTTAACAAAATCATCAAAAACCAGTGAAATCTGTTTTCCTCTTTCTCTCTCTCATTGAAAAAACATGTTTTCTTCTAATTTCTCTCTTCTGCTTGTCCTAATTCTCATTCTCATTTCCCAATCTGCAGACACCAAAACCACGCATTCACCACCATCCCAATCTCACTTGAGCATTCCCTTGTACCATAGGGACATGCTTGCCATAAAAAAGAATAATTTGGACTACAAAACCCTTGTCAATTCATACGAAGGGAGCTTGTTCCACACTAGTGTGTACAACCAGTTGGAAGGTGCGTATGTGGCATACCTCTGGGTCGGCAGCCCCCCTCAACGAGTAGGATTTCTTATAGACACCGGCAGTCGCTTGATGTGGTTGCAGTGCCTCCCATGCGAAGAATGTTACAACCAAACTGAAGGTCCCATATTTGATCCGGCTCAGTCTTCTTCATACGAAGAAATAGAATGCAACTCAATAGAATGCCATCATGAGGAACATATCATTGAGCCTTGTGATGTCTACGATTATGAAGGATCAAGTACTAATAATAGTACTACTGCAGAGGAGCAGTGCAGGTATAATTATGGTTATGCAGATGGTGAAACCACCTATGGTAGACTGATCAAAGAGAAGTTAACATTCATCATGGACCAAGAAGCTGTGGAGAATATAGTCATGGGATGCTCTGATTCCTTCGGGGGAAACTACAGCGGCAAATACGCTGGCATACTTGGTCTTAACCGTGGTCCTTACTCAATATTAGACCAACTGGGAGTCACAAACTTCTCATTTTGCCTACCAAATCCCTCATTCAAAGATCTCACTACACTCGACTTCTTCTACCCGGGCCCTAAAAACACCAGTGAAACCGTAATTACACCATTCATGATTCCTAGATTTGAAAAGTCTAATCAATATTATGTCAGTTTCTCAGGAATTAGTATCAACGACATCTTGTTGCCCATCCCTTCAAGTTATTGGCATCGCAGCAGCAGCTCTGGCAATGGCGATAATAATGGTGTCTTAATCGATTCAGGATCCAGTTTAACTTGGTTTCCCATAGAAGTATATACAATTTTCCGAGATAGTTTCGCGAAATTCACCTCAAAGGCCCTGTACCAGTTGGAGCACCCCGCTGGTATCCCAGTGACATTTGACACCTGTTTCCGAAGACACCCTTTTGAGGGTACTACTGATATTGATGTCCATTCCCCCATTGTCAAGTTTCATTTCATCTCCAATTCCATGTTCACTGCCTCTTCCATCACATTGACCACATCCCAGCTTTTCCTTGACATGGACAACAACACATATTGCCTTGCGTTTGCTTCTAGTTCTTACAATTCTACCATCATTGGCAGCCACCAGCTCCAGGGAACGCGCCTAACTTTCGACCTTTATCACAACAATCTCATACTCTCACCCAACGATTGTTCTTAGCTTAATAATAATAATTGTTTAATGTGTTGAGAAAAATCATGAACCTTATTTATAATACAATTATTATTATTATTATGTATTGATGATATGATATGGAACAAATATATTCAATAAAAGGCTTTGTCCAGTTTATTTATTTGCCCTAATTTTTCGTATCATTTACTTCTATATATTTGTTGTCTATTCTATTCTTTTTTCCTAGCAATTATTAATAGTTACTTTCATTAATCAGATATTCCTTTTTATCCTTCTTATTTATTATTCAGTTTTTTTAATAGACTTCTTTCAAATGCAACGGATGAAATGATATCTCATGTGCCAGACACATGAGACTACTACACGCTCACTTGTTATATATATATATATATATATATGTGTGTGCGCGCGCGCTTAATTATGAGGTTAAGGAGCAACAATGGGACCAACCCTTAGGATTAGCCATACTCCATTCCTCTTAATAATTAGTGAGTCGTTTCTATGGGAAAAGGCTGACAAGTACACAAGTCGGTGGCGGTTCAGATAAATGTTAGCTTACTTACTTTTGACTTGAGCTCCATATACATATGGTTCCACTATTAATTTTAATTGAATTAATATTAAACCCTGAATTTCATTAGTGCATCCGGTCTCCAGTTTTCATTCTCGTTACTGATGATAGCAATAGTACTTTCTAATTTGATGTGAAGCAAAATTAAACTGGGTTTTGTAAAGTTTCATTATGAGAAAGTAGGAACAAAAAGCGTGGATGTCATGATTCTTGAACTCAACTATTACACCCGTTCCAAATTGGGCTTGTTCCTTAAATTCCCTAATTTAAAGTTCATGATGACACTATCTCCAAAAAAAAAAAAAAAAAGTTCATGGTTACACGCAAGGATGGCATACAAGTTCCCTGTTATATATGACTAGTCCCAAACTTAATGACACATATATTTTCACAATATTTTTTTAATTTTATTGTTGTACAAAGTGGTAATTGATAAAACATTATTTTCATATAATTGTAAACATGATCTTTATTATACATCAATCACAATATATCATCTCAAATAGTTGTGAAAAAATTTATGAATTTATTTTTTGGGTGTCATTAAACGTATTATGTACAACATTTCATGCCGAAGAAGATTTTTTTTTTTTTTTTAATCAAGAGTATTTTTGGCTTAGCGATTATGTGTCAAACCATTTTAAGGAGGCGGTGCTTTTAACCTAGCTAGCTATAGGGCTTGACCTTTAGACTTGCCACTTTATTCAATTCCTCCCATGTGCATTTTGTCAAAACTTACTGTGGGTGGTTTCCATGAAAATCCTATATAAAAAATAAATAAAAAAAAAGCCACATTCCAAGGAATATTTACATACATACATACATACATACATATATATAATTGAAGAGGTCTAACTTTTGGTTGATTTTGTAATATTTTGTTACAAAAACTTTTCCTTTAAACATTAAAAAAAAAAAAGGATACTGCATCTACCTTTTCAGTAAAAAAAAAAAAAAGATAATGCATAAACTTTTAAAGCCTCATAATTTTGAGTAATTCTTAAGTACTCCCAGCACAGAGAATGATGCTCTCTCCTCTCACATTCATCGTAGAGTCTACTCATTAAATTTATGATAAAGTCCACCATGAATGCGAGAGGAGGGAGCATCATTTTATTATACTCTGAGAAAACCTAAAAATTTTCCCATAATTTTATTATATTTTTTATTTGAAATTCTTTTCTATATTTAAATCTTCTGTTAAAATCTTTCCAAGTCATTTTTTAAATAATAAAATATATATTTCCATATATAATATATATACAATCATAATAAATCTTTGTTAATAATTATTATAGCTATTAAATTTCATATTTGGATTAAATAAATAGAATTTTCTGTACATTTCATGTATAGGTTATGGACTACTGGCATTGCATATCGGAACCATCGTATATAAAAAAATTTGTCACATGTCAATCTAGTGGATTTCTAAACACGCCAAATGGTTGAGCCTCAATATAAGTTTTTGTTTTGACATTTTTTTTTTAAGAAGAAGTTTTTGTTTTGACTTGTATGTACTATATATATATAGAGAGAGAGAGAGAGAGAGAGAGAGAGAGAGATCTGTCTATTTGTCAAAAGCTTTATAACTTAATTAGCACCCCTTAATGTTAAAATTGCTTGAGAGTTTTTGGCAGAAATTGTTCTTGTTGTTAATTTCGCACCCATTAATTAATGGCATGATTTGTGAGGCTGCCAGATTCTCAAATTTCACCAAAAAAGAGAGAGAAAAATACTACTGATAAGTTTTAGTTTTTATTTATTTGCTGTATGTATTTAAGGGGAACCATTTTCAGACCCAGCCTACTTTTCTAAAGTGAAAAAGAAAGAATGGTAATCCGAAGTCAAACCCTTTGGACCATTCTCTTCTTCATGACAATGTCTCTCTCTATCTATTGTATTTTTTTTTTAATTTTTTAACAATTTTTTTTATTATAAAAAAAATCCTTTAATAAAAATTTACAAAATCTTTTACCAAACCTTTTTTGGTCAAATATTCTTATTTTTTTCTAATTTTAAATTAAAAATAATGATGAGTTATTTTGATCTAAATTTCATTTTGCATCTTTTTTCGTAAAACATAATAATTGTAATAAATTAGAATAATAATGTTGGTTTTATTTTTTATTTATTTATTTGGTTGAGAACTAATGTGGTGCTTCTAACTTCATTATTATTATTTTTTAAAGAATTTCACAACCTATAGCGTTCACTCCTAATGAAAGTTTTTTATCATCAAATCAATACATAATCAGTTTTTGGTGTAGGCAGGGATTGAATCCCAGATTTCTTACTCAACTATTGGAGACTTTACCAATTGAGCTAACTGGAACCCACTTCTAACTTTATTATTTGCTTGTACTTAGATATAATTTATGTACACAATAGTTGTTTGTAATTTGTGACTCTGGGTTTTGCCATGCCAAGTTGCCAACATAAAATTATTAGTTACTTCTAATGAGAATAATATAATTATGATGAGAATAATATAATTATATTATTCTCATTAGAAGTAACTAAGAAAAGAGTAAAATCTAATGACCAATGTCAAGCTACATTCTCAATGGGCTTGCCAAAATCACCATGTGGTTTTCAAATGTGAGATAGTCTAGACTTAAAAGGGTTAGCACTCAGAAATTCCTAATGTAGTTCTCTCTCTCTCTTATGTGTCCTTTACGGTATGTTTGGATGGAGGGAGAGGGGGGAAAGTAGAGGGGAGAAGATGAAAGGAGGTTGGAGAAGTACATGGAGGGAGAGTAGAGGGGAGGTAACTGGAAATTAGATTCACCTTTTTCTACAACCTCTCATCTCTACTCCCCCCCTAACCCCACCCCACCCCACCCCACCCCACCCTTCTCCCTCCATCCAAACATAGGCTTAAAAATAATTGGGATTCAATTAGAGACCAAAATATTGTTAGTTAATTAAGCACTCAATTTTTAAATGTGTGTTTGACAACTAATTAAAATCTAGTTTTTTGCATAAATTATCTAATGTTTGCGTTTTTATCTTATTTTTATTTCAAATAATCTAACTTTTAGCTTATTAAAAAAATTAATTTTTAGCTTTTTGTCTCACATTATACAAATAAAATACTAGAAATAAAACAATTCCCAAATGAAAATAAGCAAGTCATATTAAAAGTACCAAGCAAGTGAATGTTGAATTTTAATAGGTTAGCATGCATAATGGTATCTAGTCTTTTGTTATATTATCACACAATCTCCATTGAAAGAGATTTTATCAGTGCAAGTTCTCTTTTTAGAAATTGGTCAGGAGCCTAATACATGTGAACTCGATAAATATGGCATATTTTCAGTTTCATCTTTTGAATATAGTTAAAAAGAACACAAAATATTAGCTGGAATTGTAAATGCTTTTTTTTTTTTTTTTTAATAACATGGAATTGTAAATGGTTGAATAATTGCATGGTGATGGTGAGTTTTTAAATCTGAATTTTGTGTGATGGGGATTCTGATTGTCATTAGGTTATTAAACCAAGGTCATTAGGTTATTTTTATATGGTATGATTGACAAGGTCAGCATGGGTTTACCTAAAAAGGATATATGACTTTTTTTTTCTTTTTTTCTTTTTTTGATACGAAAAAGAATATATGACTAATGGTAGTGATAAGTCTGAACATGACATTTGATGAAATCTCAAATTGGTTTTTCATGTTTTTTTTTTCCGGCTTTATCCAAATGGAGTAAAGCCCTCTTCACTCTAGTACAAGCCAATTCCTCAAATTCCCCAATTTAAAGTTCATGGTGACAATCTTTCAAAAAAAAAGAAAAAAATGCTAATGGCGTGACACGCAAGGATGGCATACAAGTTATTCCCTGTTGTGTGTGACTGGTCCCAAACTAAGTGACACATACATATTCACAATATTTTTTAAATTAATTGTTGTATACTGAGCGGAAATAATTGATAAGTGTTAACATGATTTTTATTATACATTAATCATAATACATCATCTTAAATAGTTGTAAAAAAAACATGATTTTTTAAAAATTATGTACAACATTTCATGCCCAATATATATATATATATATATATATATATTTATATATTTAATCAGTAGTATTTTTGGCTTGGCCATTATGTGTCAAATCATTTCAAGGAGATGGTGCTTAATTTTAACCTATAGGGCTTGAGTATTAGGCTTGCCACCTTATTCAATTCCATCTATGCGCATTTTATCAAAATTAAACTTGACCTTGTTATGGACAGTTCCCATGAAAATCCCAAAAAAAAAATATATATATATATATATATATATTACCTAAAAGAGATATTGTTATACTATCATGAATGACTATCACACAATCTCCATTGAAAGAGAGTATATTTGTGCAAGTTTCCTTTTTAACAAATTGGTCAGGCCCAATACATGTAAACTTGATAAATATGGCAAATTTTCAGTTTCATCTTTTGAAAATAATGATTAAAAAGAAAACAAAATATACTAGATGGAATTGTAAATATAGTTTTAAAATCTCAATTTCGTGTGTTTGGAATTTTGATTGTCTGATTTAGCAGACATCACAAAATTTATGTGTCTTGAATTTCTTTTGAATATCAAAACTTAAAAAAATGAAAATAAAAAAGAGAGGGGATGATGATAATCACACACTACTTTGAAGTTTTAAACATGAATATTTTTTCTTTGGCTTTTTAAAAATGTGTATGTCAATGCATCAATTGTAGATATTGTTTTAAACGTGGACATTTTCTTTTGGTCTTTTAAAATGTGTATATTAATGCATCGGTAGATATTGACATTTGTATAAAATAATGGTGGTAAAATGAGTGATATAGAATTTTTTTTTCTCTCAAATTTTAATGGTGGCATTTTTAAAACTGTCCAATTTTTAAAAAACTATTTACAAACTGAACCTCGTCTACTTTCTTTCTAAAATGCACTGTGATAGACTTCATGCCATTAATAAGCTATTTACAAACTGAACCTCCTTCTCTCTTTCTATACTCCCTACACACTATTAGTCAATTCTGTGCATATATCATATATGCATGTGATACAGTGACGAATTAAGCCTATCTCCTACTCCCTTTCTAAAATGCACTGTCATGGACTTCATGCCATTAATAAACAATTTTCAAACTAAACCTCCTACTCTCTTTCTACTCCCAACACACTATTAGTCAATTATGTGCACATCTACATGTGGTACAGTGACGAATTAAGCTTATTCTTTTGCATCATTGTATCATTCGTATCAGTTTGGGTAAAATTTTCTATCTATTTTAACATAAAAACTTACTTTTTTTATTTTACATACTCATTTTTCAAAATTCCTCACATCATATTATATATTTTACATTATACTTCATTAAAATCTCAAATTTTCTTTATTTTTTTAATTGTTTCTCTTTTGTTAACCATCATCCACTCTCTTCTTTCATTTTTGAAATACATCAAAAAAAAAATTAATTGTAAAATAAATAATATCAGTGTAAATTTAAACGATTACTCTAAGTAAATTTACAATTATACACAGATTTATATAGATCATTTTTAGACAAAATTGTATAAATTGTATAAATTCTATACTTTTTTCTATTACACACGAACTGATGTGAATGCTTAATACAACTGAATATAGAGTAACTAGGATTAAGATAAGAATTCCACAAGGACTACATAACCTCTTTGTATATAAAAGTCCTATATATGTAACTAGCTAACCTGCAGACTCCACTTTCATTAAGAGCTTTTCTTCTTCTTCTTCTTCTTCTTCTTCCTTTTGCTCCTAATCATTCTATTTCTTCACTTTTTCCTCAACACTCTATCATGTTTTTCCTTTTGATCCTAATCATTCCATTTCTTCACTTTATCCCCAACACAGCCATCCCCCATGTTCAGCCCCACCCAAACACAACCATTGTGGCACCAAAAGCTAGTCGTGGCTTCAGTGTTCCACTGTACCACCGAGCTATGCTTTACAGAGAGGAATTCAACCTCACAAAGGCCACGAGTTCCAACTATGATGCTCAAAAGACAATGTTCACCACCGGCCTCTATGACTGGTTAAACGGTGTTTATGTGGCATACTTCATGGTTGGTGACCCTCCTCAACGCCAAGCACTACTGTTAGACATCGGCAGTGACCTACTTTGGGTGCAGTGCCAACCATGTATTACTTGTTTCAATCAAGCCGACAACCTTGAGTTCGATCCAAAAGAATCTTCTTCTTACAGAGAGATTTCTTGCAACTCCACACTATGCAACCATGACGAAAATTATATCTTTAGTTGCGATGGCACAATTGATAGAACTTCAAAAAACGATTGCAGGTTTCAAATATTCTATGCTGATGGTTCTATTGCCTCAGGGAAAATGATCACAGAGACCTTGGGGTTTTTCTCGGACGTTAGGCCCTTGGAGAACATATTAGTGGGATGCGCTAATAACAATCTAGGACACTTCGACGAAGAAACGAGTGGCATTCTTGGTCTTGGCCTTGGTTATTACTCGTTAATTAACCAATTGAAGGTGACCAACTTTTCCTTTTGTCTGCCAGGTCCAGACTTCATTTATGGCTCCACATTAGACATGTTCTACACCGAGCCTGAAAAGGATACCACCATCACCGTACCTTTGCTTCTTAATCCGCTTCACCCCAGCCACTATTTTGTTGGTTTCCAAGGAATTAGCTTGAACAATCAAATGGTTCCCATTCCACCATCTTACTGGGAATTCAGCACCGACCCCGAATCTAATATTGATGGTGGTGTCTTGGTTGACTCAGGAGCCTCAGTGAGTTGGATGCCGACACAAGTCTATGAAATTTTCAGTTCAAATTTCGTGCAACTCACCAATATGATCCAGGAGGAACCCACAGACTCCACAAAATTCGACACCTGTTTCTCAACCAGGTCCACATCCAGAAGTGTCCCTGAAGTCAAATTTCATTTCACCAACACCTACTCTCTCACATTAACAATGGAGCAGCTGTTCTGGAGGTATTCGCTTCAAAACAAACCTGATATGCTATGCCTTGCCTTTCATCATGGTCTCGGCTTTGGTTTTACTATCATTGGCAGCAAGCAGCTCCAGGGTGCACGGCAGACTTATGACTTGGTCAACATGAACCTCAAACTCACACCCAATGAGTGTTACTAACTAGTTTACTTGCTTAATATATTGTTTAATGTTAATTATGTTCTGGTTGTCAATCTCCATGTCATGGACTCATGCCTCACGGTGGTTTCTTGATCTCTTTATTACTGCTAAGTCTACTATAAAGGAAAAATATATATTTGCATGGTAATGAATGAATGTTACGGCTTAATTTAGTTGTCTTTGTCCAGCTTCTTCTTATCATCCATATCTGTTCTTTTAACAAGGCCTCTCTCTCTCTCTCTCTCTCTCTCTCTCTCTCTCTCTCTCTCTCTCTCTCTCTGCTTACCTTCAATGAAAACCTAGCACAAAGCATACATCACAAAGTATAAGGGGAAAAAAAAAGTGAGGCATGAATCTTGTTTTCATCAGTTCTTATAATTTAATTATACCTCTTACCAATTTAACAAGAGGGAAGTTTTGGACTTTTAATTTTTTTTTTTTTTTTTTTTTCAAAAATGGATGAGTGAGTTTGGCCCTAAGAGAAAGAAAGTAAAGGAAAGATCACATTAAGCTCCATTTCATAAGATTTAGTCTGCAAATTGCAATCGTGCTATCCCTTTTGGAGTTTGAAATGACAATAAAACTAATTGCTAACTCATGTGATGCACAAAAAATTTATTGAAAATGATATATATATATATATATATATATGTGTGTGTGTGTGTATGTATGTGTGTATATGTATGTATAATTATCTATGATCCTATTCATAGAGAATTTAATATGCAACATAATTAATTAACTTTTAGAATTTATGTAGAGAAGGCCAACATAATTTATCAAAATTTGATTAATGTTGAGTTTCTTTATCCAACTAAAACAATTGGTTCTAATTGATCTTAATTAATAGGCTCTAAAAGAAAACTAAAATTATATTTTAAATGATGATATGGAAATATGTGGTTTTTTCAAAAGCTTGCATGACAGTATAAGGAGTCAACCAAAAAGCCAAATACTATCATTTTCGCCCATGCAAAGTACGGAAAAAGTTTTAGATATATAAAACTAGTTTGTATTCAAAAACAGACACACATATTCAAATGTTTGAGTCACTTGAAATGAAATAATATAAAAAATAATGATGGTGAAATATTCAAAACATACTCATCAATAACGTAAAAAATATTTTAAAAAATAAGAAGATAATAAATATGTTTGTCCAATTATTTCAAAACCCACAAAAATATAATGTTTTTGAAACACATTTGATAAGAGAAAAGAGAATGAAAAGTTGTCCACATTGTTTTCTACTTCATTTGGTTATTCTTGATTCATGACTATACTAGTTTGAGTGGCATGTTGGACATGCTGCTCTATAATTTGAGAAAATTAAGATGGGTTACATCTGAAAAAGTACGAAACCCAACACTTAAAAATGGTATCTTAAAAAAAACAAACAACTAAAAAATAGTGTATAATCCACATTGTTTTCTACTTCATTTGGTTATTCTTGGTTCATGACTATACTAGTTTGAGTGGCATGTTGCACATGCTACTCTATAATTTGAGAAAATTAAGATGGGTTATATTTGAAAAAGTACGAAACCCAACACTTAAAAATGGTACCTTAAAAAAAAAAACAAACAACTAAAAAATAGTGTGTTATACAATGCTGGTCTCATTTATTAAGAATTTTGATTACATACTAACTTAGGAAAATTGTTATTATTATTATGGATTGGATTCAAGTTACACCATAAGTTCCAGTTAATTCAATTGGTAAACTCTTTTATGGTTGTATAAAAGATCTAGAGTTCAACCTCCACCTACACCAAAAACTTATTGGTATTTTGGTTTGATAATAAAGAGCTATTATCAGAAATGGACGCCAAAGGTTGAAACTCTCTAAAAAAATGGTTCAAGTTACACTTAGTATAACTTTAAACAATATTACACCAACCAATAGTTTTTAATTGGATGCAAATTTTGACAAATCCACCATCAGATTACAATGTAATCTTGTTGCAAGAAATTAAGACGTTACCACTTTGCAAATAAGTGGTAACGTCTTGTGCTTATCTATGGTAACAAAAAAGTGGAACAACATGTGGTATAGCAATATGGGTATTTGTTGAAAAAAGTGGTAAACTACCAGTACGTATAACTGCAGAGTATGATGTTTCTGTTGGGAAGAATGCATGCAAGCTTGTCAATCAAATTGGCGTACAAGTGCGGAGTAATTTGTCCAGTTACAACGTAAAAAATTGGAAAAGTATTGATGCTGCTACTAGAGATGTGGTGCTTCAAAATATCGCAGTAAATTTATATTAATAACGTGTAACTCGTCTTTGTTGTCACTAAGTATATTAATTCATATAATAATATTTTTATAATACATATATACTTCATTTTACAGGATCAGTTTGAGTTTGAAGGAGATTCCAACTAAGTAACGAAAACAGTAAATACAAAATGTGGAAGATTATTGAGTAGTGGCTCTAACAAGTTGTATCAAACTTATAAAAAGATTGTACAATCTCATGGTGAAGACTATGCAAAAAGCCACCCAGCAAAGAATGTCACACTTGAGCAATGGACTGGACTCATTGAAGGGAGATGGACCAATAAAGACTGGCTGGTAAATTATTTATGTGTATATTATTATTATTCAATATTTACTATATTATGTTGTCAAATGATTAGATTAATACTTAGATGAAGTAAATGTATACTGTTTTATTTATAATCTAATAAATATCTTGAATGTTCTTTATTAGAAAAAATCAAGAATTAATTCTACAAATAGAAGTAAAACTTCAGGCAAACATAGATGCGGGACAAAGGCATTTGCTGTTAGGGTTGATGAGGAGGTGCGTGTTTTTTTATTTTCTTAAACCTTAGTATATTACATGTTGTGATTAATTAATTATAAATAACTAACACTCGAATGTTAATTAATTAGACAAATAATAATGGCAGTCAAGTTCTTGAATTGGCAAAAGTCTACAAAGATGTTCATTTTAATCCAAACACAAATAAGTGGATACACCATGACGATGAAGTGACATATGTATGTGTATCATTCCATCCCTATTATTCTATCCTTATCATGTTTGTAAAGTTATTACATATGTAGTATTAATGTTGTGATTGCTGTTTTTTTTTTTTTTTTTTTCCTCTTTTAAATGGTAGGAAACTATTCTCAAAGTGCAAGAGGATCATTGTCAAGATCCTAATGCAATTCCCTTTACACAAAAGGAAATCTCAAACTTGGTTTTTAAGAAAAAATTAGGTATTGTAAAAGGACTTGGTATGAGACCTTCCTCTTCTCTAGTAACCACTGCCTCATTTAGTTCCTCGGTAGAGTATATTCATCGGTTAGAAAATGAGATAATTGAGCTCAAAGAGGCAAGAGTTATGGACGAAGAGGAGCGAGCTAAGGAGCAAGAGGCGCGAGCTAAGCAAGATGAGATCCAAAAGAATATTCTTAATTTTTGATGAGTAAGGGTTATGATAACGATTTTAACTATGGGGGTGGTTCATCTTCAAGTTAAATCACTTATTGGTTAATACTTTATCTTTAAATTAAAACACTTCATTTTTTATGTATCATTTGAAACTAATTATTAGAAATTTTTTTTATAACATAGTTAATGTTTTTATTTTACGATTTTAATGTAGTAGTGTTTTTATATTTATGTAGATTTCTTATTGGTAGCTTTAGGGATTTACTTTTGGCATTATTTGAAGACATATGAGGACATCTTTTGGCTTTAGGAGGTTCTAATTATATTATGCTATATTTTTTGTATTGTTATAAAACATCTTAAATTATTGTATGTGTTACAAACAATCATTGTATGGAAGGAGTTTGAATTTGATACTTGTTTTAATTTTAACTTGTGGAATGTATGGATCGATTTTTTATAAATGTGTTATTGAAATAAATGTGTTAATCAAATGTGAGGTTTTAATAATGTAATGACAAGTTACAAGTTAATATTAACGTCATGAAAATAATACAAACAGAAAATAAGTTTTAGTGACGAATTTTTTCGTCACAAATATGGCAACAAAAAATTGTTTTAGTGATGAAATATTTTGTCACTAAATGCAGTGGAATTTTGTAAGAAATGGTTTTAGTAACGATAATTTTCGTCACTATATGTGTATGGATTTTCTTAAAAATAGTTTTAGTGACGGATATTTTCGTCACTACATGTACCCGAAAATAGTTTTAGTGACGAAATTTTTCATCATTTTAATAAACTGAAATGGTTTTAGTGACGAAATATTTTCGTCACTAAATACTATTTTTAGCGAGAAAAACATTTAGCGACGAAACGTTTTTGTCGCTAAAAGTTTTTTTTTTTTTTTTTACCAAATCGGACTTTTAGTGACGAAATTTTTCGTCACCAGGACTTTTAGCGACGAGGCTACAGCGACGAAACGAATTTCGTCACTAAAGGTTCTTAGTGATGAAAAACTGGACTTTTAGTGACAAATTTTTTCGTCACTAAAAGTACATTTTCTTCTAGTGCATTATCTTCGTATATTCTTCATGCTTGCAAAATTTCAAGGTGATCAAAGATCAATAGTCATGTCATCAATCAATTATTTAAATTTAAGTTTTTGTAATTTGAAATAATGCATAAAAGATTAGTTTATGAATCGAATGGTAAATTACAACTGAATGGTATGAAATTTGACATGCATGTTAAGAACAAATAGAACATGTAGTCCAATTGTTAGATTTTCAAAATATGAATTCAATAATAAATTATTGAGTAGTATAATATTACTAAAAGTTATACCAAATTTAACTTGATCCTAACTTATTATTATTATTATTATTATTATTATTATTATTACAACTAATAGCCGCTGCAAATACGCACATACCCAAAAGAAAAAAAAAAAGTTGAAAAATGTCTTAAACCACCATAAAGCAATAAAATTTCTAACAATTTGAATCTAAATCAATTTTATTTTAAATAATACAAACTATATCAAAAATGACTTCAAAAAATAAAAGCTAAATGAACAAAATTTTCCTCCAAAACTAATTTGGATAAATCTTACGTGACAATTCATTAAATTATCCACGTTTCAAATTCGTTTCAAATTCCTTTAACAATCAAATTATTTTTAAAAAAAAAAATGTTAGTGAATGATTTCGCCTTTAGCATGCACTATTATTTTCTCTTAGGCATCACCTAAGGGACACTGCACCAAAAAAACACACCAAAGTCCAAAATCTATGCTCATAAGTACAATGAATAAGCAGATGTTCCACAGATTCCCCACTTTCTTGCATATATAACAATACCAAATTAAAAAGAAAATGAAGAAACAAAAGAATTGAATGTGTTAGTACTTAGTACAGCTCGTCCTAAGTGTTGGTAGAATTAACATAAGCGCAATTAAAAGAGGAATTGAGTTACCGAGGGGCTAAGGCCTCATCACTGCTAACTCCCCACTTTATAATCCAATATACCCAAAAACACCAAGCAAAAAGAGTGAAAACAACATTAAGATGATCAAAATCATAGCAAAGAGACTAAGAAAACTGAAAAGTAGTTGAAGGGTAAACTTGATTAAAGCAAAGCTAAACTCTCTAATTGACAGTCAAATATCAAGATCAAATGGATACCCCTTCATCTCTCCCCAAAAATGTTGTTTGGTATCCTTCATCTCTCCCTAAAATTATAGTCAAACATGCATTATCTAAGGCAACCATATCAAGCATGTGTAGTTAGAAATTAGGATATAACAAAGTTTGTAGCTAAACTTTGTAATTCAAAATTCAAAATTGATGAGGAGATAATCATATTAGATACCCTAATGAAATTCAGGTTTAATATTGTTACAATATTCAATATTTTTTTTTAAATATTCCGAATGGCTTATTTTGCATCCTTCTAACAAATTCAATCATTAATTTCTAATACACAATTTAGTTACAAATTTACAATGACAATTTGACAATTGCTAGTTTCTAGAATCTCTAGTGTATTAATTGCCTAGAATCTCTTCAAAACAAAGAAATTAAAAATAAATAAATAAGTTATTATACTAGAAAATTCCCAAAATTAAAAATTGATAGGAAAATTGTTTCAAAAGTTCTTCACATATGTTACATCGGATTATATCATACATCATCAATAGAAACAAATATTTTTCACAAAAAGTAAAAGAAAAAAAAATCACCACAACCTTTTGTGTGTGGCATGCTAAGAAAATAAAAACAAATATTTCATCAAAAAATATTATTAATATCAAATCTGATTACATTGAAACCCTAAAACCCATAACCATAATATGGCATTGATATAGACTATAGAGAGTGAAGATTAACAGACGAAACAACACTGACCGACCCATCACTCCTGAGCGAGAAGTCTAGGTTTAGGTTTGGGTTTATCTGTTGGTACGTACCAAAGCCTGGCTCTTCCACGAGAAATACGAGTACTAGATATTTTAGGATAAGCAAAACTCATAGTCCAAGCCCTAGGCACCACTGCTGATAGACTACAACGGCAGCGGCGGACATACTCTGGGCTGGGTTTGAAAACTCTTGAGCCATGATCAGTAGAAGGAACAATAACTGGTTCGTATTTCAACTTGTCTTCATCTTCTTCATTACTCTGTCCCTGTACTTGTCCCATAACGTACCCCAAGAGACAGACAATTCCATGAACAGAATGCTCATCATAATAATAATAAACATTAACTTCTTCACACTTCCCATCCTTTATCTCTTCACAAAATCACACACAACAACAAGAACACAAGATTTCTCTGAGATCTTCTCTCAAACATAAATAAATATAAACAAAACCCACAAACCTTTTTGTTTATATATTAAACCAACCTACCCTAGAATTCATCTACCATTTATTCTCACAAAAAAAAAAAAAAAAAAAAAAAAAAAAAAAAAAAACCCTAATCAAATTGGGATTGATTCCATCGGTGGACTGGACTTAATGGGCCGGCCACCTATTATATATTTAGGCTTTTTCCATGTACTAACTTAATATTTTAATCCTATCCCCAAAAAACAAAAAAAAAACCTTAATAATTTAATTGAAATAAATGCATTTATTTTGCATTTCAATTTTTAATTTCTTTTATTCATAACCATTAATATTTAATTGTTTTCATTTGCTTAGCAAATTTTTTTTTGTCTTTCCTTTTAGCTGGTTATTTAATTTTTGGATAAACTATTCAATTTAGTATTTGTCGTTATCTATTTGATGAAAATCATTTGCAAATGACCAAAATAAAAAATTAATTTTCGTTGATGTGGAAATAATTTTTTTTTTTTTTTTTAATTTTGGGGTAAGTTGCCGTATCAATAATTTACATTTAAGAGATAACGTTATGGACTAAATTGACACAACATTGAAAGGTTAAAAACCAAATTGGAATATGGTATAAAGGACAGAGACCAAATACCTAATTTACTTTTAATTTTTTTTTTCATCATAATAATAAACATTAACTTCTTCACACTTCCCATCCTTTTTTTCTTCGAGTAAGTCTAGTGTCATAAACCTTTTCACAACTTTGTTACGTGGCGACTTGTAAATGGTGAAATCATGGACTTACATGGACTCATTATTTTATTTTCACCACTCATGAGTCGTCACATTACAAAATTATGGTAAAGTTGTGAAAAAATTTGTCACTAGACTTAGGTAGCGTTTGGATTGCATTTCTGGGCAGCATTTGCGTTTTCCTTTTCTTTTCTTTTTTTTTATTGAGAACAGCGTTTTCACATGGGATGTTTTCTGTCAGTGGGTCCTGTGCACTATGCACAGGACCCACTACCTCTTTGTCCAGCAAATTTTGCACTGAAATATGTCTGTCAATGGGTCCCATGCGCTGTTCAAGGGACCCACAAACCTCTTTTTTCACACAAACTTTTAGAGGTGTCCAAGCAAACCTAGAACCTAACCAACCGGCCCGAAAACCGGCCGACCCGACACCGCGACAGTCAGCAGCGGGTCTCTGCCCATAAAACCTGAGTCGATTAACAGGGTTGAGCATGAAAAACCGATTTTCAACCGACCCGATCGGAAAACACATCAGAATTTTTGTTCCCCACTGATTGGAGTGGTTGCCGCTTTGTTTTTGTTCGATCTCTTCGAGTTACACTAAGATCTTGCAAGATCTCTTCGAGATCTAGCCTAATCTTGTTGAGATCTACCAAGATCTCTTCAAGATCCGGCCTAATCTCATTGAGATCTGCTAAGATCTCTTTGAGATCTGATCAGATCTAGCAAAAACTAGAGATTTCGACAAAACCAGCATCAATTTCTACAAAATTTGGCAACGATTTTTACAAAATCTAGCGATGATTCACATAGTCTGATACCAACTGATACCCGACCGAAAACTGATGACATCTGACCACTCGAACCACTGCCTTCGGCAGGTCGACGATGGGTCCAAGTTTAGGAGACCCAATCTGGTCGGGTCGGTTCTAGATTGGGCCCAAACCCGACCCAAACCGACTCATGGACAGGCCTACAAACTTTTATTAAAAATGAGTCCCGCGATACTATTCACACATTTAAAAATTATTTTACTAC
The DNA here is from genome assembly GCA_030445155.1 of Quercus variabilis. NCBI lineage: Eukaryota > Viridiplantae > Streptophyta > Magnoliopsida > Fagales > Fagaceae > Quercus > Quercus variabilis. The sequence goes on from CP129454.1 coordinate 9,006,086, forward strand.
AGTGTTTTTAATTTTTTGTTATTAGTTTTCAGCAAAACATAAGTAACGTAGGTACAATGGGGAGGCCAGATATACTAACTTAAAATTTTAATTGAAATAAATGCATTTATTTTGTATTTCAAGTTTTAATTCTTTTATTATAACCATTAATATTTAATTTTTCATATGCTTATCAATTTTTTTTAGTCATTCCTTTTAGGAGGTTATTTATTTATTTTTGCTAGAACTGTTTAATTTTTTTAAATATAAAATGTTTTTTTTTATGACGTGAAACCTCATCAAGGCAAGGTCCTTTGGATCCACTCCTAGAAGTAAATATATTTTTACTAAGCAAAAAAAAAAAAAAAAAAAAAAACCTTATAACAGAAAATCAATGCTCCAGAATAAAGTAGACAGTTACTATACCCAAAAAAATACAACCTTATAATACACTACATGGCTCCTAATTTATCTTCAAACATAGCAGTTAATGATTGCCAAGGAAGATCCTCAATTGAATGTAAAAAGTAAAGACCAAACGGCATAAGGTGGTGGCCAAACTAACACAACCTACTGTCCAAACGGTGGAGGCTGCAACACAATCCCGCCAAGCACAATGATCATTATAGGGTGGAACTATTAGGGGCTTGGGAACCGCCAGGCAGTTGAATTTCTTGCCAAAATGGTGAGAAGCAACGCTCCCACAATTTTGTTTCTCATAGAAACAAAACTGACTATTCAAGAGATGGAACCAATAAAGGCCGAGTTAGGTTTTCAATCTATGTTAGCGGTGTCTAGCGAAGGAAGATGGGGAGGTTTGGCATTGATTTGGAAAACTGAGGTGCAGTCGTTGATACAAACACCTACTCCCCTCACCACATTGATGCACAGGTCCTCCCTTCCTCGGGCCAACCGTGGAGACTTACAGGTATTTATGGCTATTCCAATAAGCAACAGAAACCAGAGACATGGAGGCTACTTCGTCACCTTCGTAGTCGGTCAACACTTCCTTGGGTGTACCTCGGAGATTATAATGAGATTTTGAGCTCTGAGGAGAAAAATGGTGGACTACCAAACCCACTGCCTCCCATTCTAGAATTTCAAAGTGCCCTACTCTTTTCTGGATTGATTGACCTTGGTTATAGTGGCTACAGGTATATATGGCGGAATGGGCGAGATGAGGAAGCATTTGTGAAGGAGAGGTTGGATAGAGTGTGTGCAATGGTCAATTGGTCAGAGTTGCACCTGAGGGCAAAGTTGATCCATTTGTTAGCCTTGTATTCTAATCATGATTTGGTATTGTTGGATACAACACCGGTCTCTACTCCTACTCCTCTACATCGGCACAAACTACGCAGGTTTGAAAAGAAGTGGGTGTCTATTATGTCCCAGACAAAGTTGGAACAGCCAAACAACGTGGCTGATACAATTGAAGTCACGCAGCTGAAGTTACCAAGTGGCTGAGGATTTAAATATCTGCTCTGTTTATATTCTGGTAGTTCAATTTGATTGCAATAAGAATTCCTATTATTTAGGAGGTTAGGTTGGTTGTGATTAGGCTGATTCTCTATTATTTAGGAGATTGAGTTGATTGTTATTAGGATAGTGTTTAACCAATTGTTACGGCTATTTGAATTATCTAGTATTCATTGTGATTGTTATCAGAAGTTGTGTTTAAATACAGCAAGGAAAGAAGTAAAAGGAAGCAGAAATTAATCTTAATTCTTTTCCTTTCTCCCACGTTTAGGAGGTTGGTTGCCTCATATACAACCAAAATTATCTTTTATAAGTGTTATTTACCCCAGACTTATCATTTGGTATCAGAGCAGGATGGCATCCAACCTGCGTTCCACCACAAATGAAGACCGGTTATCAGCCTTAGAGGTTGACACCCACACCATTAATCACCAACTTGAAAGGACGAATGAAGAAATTGCAACAGTAAAGAATGGCTTGGAAGCACTGACCAACGCTGTCGCACAAATTGGGAAGGACCTTAAAGTCATAGGAGGCAGAGGCAAAGAGTCGAGTAGTGTGCGTCTAGAAGAAGACAGGGGAAACAGATCGGTGAACCAAACCCAAGGCAATAGCCAAGGGGGAGGTGTGCAAACCCGATTCTCTCGCTTAGAATTTCCTTCCTTTAAGGGAGAGAACTCGACTGGATGGATCTACAAGGCCGAGCAATTTTTTTGATATCAGGGTACTACTCCAAATGAAAAAGTTGTGTTAGCCTCCTTCCATTTGCAAGATGATGCCTTGGAATGGTATCAGTGGTACGAGCAAACCCAACCCAATGTTACATGGGAGGCACTCACGCAAGCCTTATGCATAAGATTCGGCCCATCAGATTATGAGGATTTTGATGAAGCCTTGGCCAAGCTACAACAAACTGGAACTGTAAGGGAATATCAGAAGCAATTTGAACGACTAGCAGCACAGGTTCACAACTGGCCAGAGAAAGCATTACTTGGGAGTTATATTGGAGGTCTCAAGGAATAGATTCGATCAGAAGTGAAACTTTTTCGGCCCACAACACTACTGCATGCTACTAGTTTGGCACGCCTCCAAGAAGACAAATTACAGAAGTTACAACGACCACCACTAAAAACTGCCCTCTTGCCAACTCCACCACCCAAATCCGACCCCACAAGCACCTCAACGCCACGTCTACCCCTTGGAACTGATTTCAAAAGGCTTACATGGTCAGAAATGCAAGCACGAAGAGACAAGGGCTTATGCTACTATTGCGATGAAAGGTTTGCACCAGGCCATAGGTGCAAGAAGCAACAAGTCTTTTTACTAGAGACACTAACCAAACCCAAGGAAGAGGAGGGTAGCATTGTGGAGATTAAGGAGGATGATGAGCCAACACGTCCAGAGATATCACTACATGCCTTATCTGGAATTGCAACTCCTCATACCATGCGAATAACCGGACTCATCAACGGAAGACGATTACACATCCTTATTGACAGTGGGAGTACACACAATTTTGTGAACTCCAGAGTGGCCAAAAAGCTAAGATGTCGACCGGTAACAACTTCAGCATTTGAAGTCATGGTGGCCAATAGAGAGAGACTACGGTGTGATGAGATATTTTTGGCTGTACCCCTTGAAATTCAAGGCTACCGGTTTGAAACTAGCATGTATCCGCTACAATTGCAAGGCTCGGATGCAGTATTGGGAATGCAATGGTTACGAAGTTTAGGCCGAGTTATCCATGATTGGGAAAAACTTACTATGGAATTCACAGTTGCTGGACAAGACTACGTTATCCGGGGCGAAACCGCTAAGAAAATGTCGTATGGTTCAATGCAATCATTACAAAAGATGTGGGCTAATGAGGTATAGGATTTTTTTTTGATGCAAATAGTGAATAATATTGAACCAGAAGGGAAGACAATGGTAACAACAAGCCATGCGGCTGAGTTAGATCAATTATTGGCCAAATATCAGTCAGTATTCCAAGTTCCTACGACCTTACCTCCAGTGCGATCCCATGATCATCAAATCACACTAGAACCCGGTGCAAGTCCTGTTAATGTGAGACCCTATCGTTACCCACACATCCAAAAGAACAAGATTGAGCGAGCCGTTAAGGAGATGTTATCCACCGGAATTATTAAACCAAGCTTCAGTCCATTCTCATCACCAGTCTTGCTTGTCAAAAAAAAAGGATGGCTCATGGTGGTTTTGTGTGGACTATCGTGCATTGAACCAAGCCACTATCAAAGATCGATACCCGATTCCGGTGATAGATGAATTGTTAGATGAACTTCATGGAGCGGCTTATTTTACAAAATTGGATTTGAAATTGGGCTATCATCAGATACGAGTACAGCCTGAAGACATTCATAAAACGGCATTCAGAACTTATAATGGTCATTATGAATTTTTGGTGATGCCATTTGGACTCACTAATGCACCGGCGACATTTCAATCCTTGATGAATGACATCTTCAGATCTGCACTTCGGAGGTATGTCTTAGTATTTTTTGACGATATTTTGATCTATAGTAAAACTTGGAGTTCTCATTTGTGCCATCTGAAGATTGTTTTTGATACACTGTTGGAAAACCAATTATTTGTCAATTGGTCAAAGTGTCTAATTGGCCAGCAAGAAGTTGAATATCTTGGGCATATTATAAGTCCTAATGGAGTTACAGTAGACCTAGGGAAGATTATTAACATTAAGTCTTGGCCCACTCCAACCAACACCACCAGTCTACATGGTTTTTTAGGATTAACAGGATACTACCGGAAGTTTATCCAAAACTATGGCAATATTGCAGCACCGCTCACCAAGCTATTAAAGAAGGATGGGTTCAAGTGGTCCCCGGAAGCAGAGGAGGCATTTCAACGGTTGAAGCAGCCTATGGTGCAAGCTCCAGTACTGGCACTTCCGGACTTCTCCAAATTATTCATTGCCGAAGATGATGCTTCGGGCAATGGGTTGGGGGCAGTACTCATGCAAAAGGGATGCCCTATCGCCTTCTATAGCAAGGCCATTTCTGAATGAGCTCTTGGAAGATCTACATATGAGAAGGAACTAATGGTCATCATTCATTCTGTTTTAAAATGGCAGAGTTACCTCATTGGACGAAGGTTTCAAATCCGCACAGATCATCAGAGCTTAAAATATCTTTTAGAGCAACGAATTACCACTATCGATCAGCAACGTTGGATTGCTAAATTGATGGGATTTGACTACGAGATTGAGTATAGACCGGGTTATGACAACAAGGCTGCTGATGCATTGTCAAGATTACATGGGGAACTCGCTACGGTTTCATGCCCACAACACAATTGGCTAAAAGAAGTTCATAAGGAAGCTTGTTCACATTTAGACCTGGTGGCAATCCGTGAGGCAATTGCGAGAGGAGATGTAGCAGCAGAGAGGTTCAAGGAAAGAGACGGAATGTTATGGTATCAAGGAAGAATGGTTATACCAGCAAGTTCCCAGTACAAGTTGCACATCATTCATGAATTCCATAATACACCAATAGGTGGTCATTCCGGCGTGTTGCGAACTTATAAACGAGTGGCTGCCAACTTCTTTTGGGTTGGCATGAAACGAGACATACAGACCTACATCCAACAATGTGGCATTTGCCAACGTCATAAGTACGATACAACAACTCCTGTCGGGTTACTACAGCCACTGCCAATTTCGGAACGAATTTGGGAAGATATATCAATGGATTTCATCGAAGGGCTACCAAATTCACATGGGTATTATGTGATCATGGTTGTTATTGATCGCTTATCCAAATACGGGCATTTCTTGGCTCTTAAACACCCATATTCGGCAAAATCAGTGGCAGAATTATTTGCCAAGGAAATTACTCGCCTCCATGACATGCCGCGCTTGATAGTATCAGATAGAGACCCGATTTTCACCAGTCAATTCTGGACTGAATACTTCCGGATTCAAGGTTCTAAGTTGCGGATGAGCTCTGCTTACCACCCACAGACTGATGGGCAGACGGAGGTACTCAACCGCTGCCTTGAGGCATATCTGCGCTGCTTTGTGAGTTCACGGCAAAAACAATGGAGTAAATGGTTATCATGGGTAGAATATTGGTACAATACATCGTACCAAACTTCCACTCGGATGACACCATTTGAAGTAGTTTATGGCCGAGCTCCACCAACACTGCATAATTATGAGCATGGATCTACAGCTGTGGCACAAGTAGAAGACTCTCTTGTTGAACGGGATGCACTTCTGAAGGCCCTTAAAGAGAATTTGCAGTCGGCTCAGAATCGAATGAAGATCAATGATGACCGTCATCGCCGAGAACAAGAATTTGAACCAGGTGATTTTGTCTATCTCAAGCTTCAGCCCTTTCGACAAATGTCAATACGAGTTCGTGGAAACATGAAGCTTTCACCTCGGTTTTATGGGCCATTTTGTGCACTTGAGCGAGTGGGGAAGGTGGCTTATCGCCTAGAATTACCGCCAAACTCACATTTGCATCCAGTATTCCATGTGTCTCAGCTAAAGAAACAGTTAGGTGCAGCTGACTGTACAGTTGCAGAATTACCAACTGTCACCGAGGAAGGAATAGTGACCTTGGAGCCTAACCGGATCGTTGACTTCCGTTGGGTGAAGAGTGGCAAAAAGGTGCTACAAGAGGTTTTGGTTCAGTGGACCGGAACAAGTGTTGAAGATGCTACATGGGAGAGGTTTACGGACTTACAACATCAGTTTCCCTATTTGAATCTTGAGGACAAGATTCACCTTCAAGGGGAAGGGAATGTTATGTCCCAGACAAAGTTGGAACAGCCAAACCACGTGGCTGATACAATTGAAGTCACGCAGCTGAAGTTACCAAGTGGCTGAGGATTCAAATATCTGCTATGTTTATATTCTAGTAGTTCAATTTGATTGCAATAAGAATTCCTATTATTTAGGAGGTTAGGTTGGTTGTGATTAGGTTTGTTCTCTATTATTTAGGAGATTGAGTTGATTGTTATTAGGATAGTGTTTAGCCAATTGTTACGGCTATTTGAATTATCTAGTATTGATTGTGATTGTTATCAAAAGCTGTGTTTAAATACAGCAAGGAAAGAAGTAAAAGGAAGCAGAAATTAATCTTAATTCTCTTCCTTTCTCCCACGTTCAGGAGGTTGGTTGCCTCATATACAACCAAAATTATCTTTTATAAGTGTTATTTACCCCAGACTTATCAGTGTCTCACCCAGAATGCGAGCAAGTGATCCAAACCTCATGGAACCAGTCTCTAGCCTCGAGTAGCCCCATGAACCGTCTATTCAAAAAAATCAAGCAATGCCGATTAGACTTGGTAGCTTGGAGTCGGATTGCTTTTGGTAACACACGACGTAGGCTCAATGAAAAACAACAGGAACTGGAGGAATTCGTTGAGCATGGACATAGGCAAAACTTACACCGCATAACCGAGTTAAAGAGGGACGTTAACACCCTGTTGAACCATGAAGAAGTGTACTGGAGGCAGCGCTCTAGATCATTATGGCTCAAGGCAGGGGATAAAAATAACCATTTCTTGGTGGTGTCTTGGTTGATTCAGAAGCCTCAGTGAGTTGGATGCCGAAACAAGTCTATGAAATTTTCAGTACAAATTTTGTGCAACTCACCAATATGATCCAAGAGGAACCCCCAGACTCCACAAAATTCGACACCTGTTTCTCAACCAGGTCCACATATCCGGCCAGAAGTGTCCCTGAAGTCAAATTTCATTTCACCAACACCTACTCTCTCACATTAACAATGGAGCGACTGTTCTGGAGGTATTCACTTCAAAACAATCCTGATATGCTATGCCTTGCCTTTCATCATGGTCTCGGCTTTGGTTTTACTATCATTGGCAACAAGCAGCTCCAGGGTACACGACAGACTTACGACTTGGTCAACATGAATCTCAAACTCACACCCTATGAGTGTTACTAACTAGTTTACTTGCTTAATATATTGTTTAATGTTAATTATGCTCTGGTTGTCAAACTCCATGTCATGGACTCATGCCTCACGGTGCTTTCTTTATCTCTGTATTACGACTATTTCTACTATAAAGGAAAAATATATTTTTGCATGGTAATGAATGAATGTTAAGGCTTAATTTAGTTGTCTTTGACCAGCATCTTCTTATCATCCATATCTGTTCTTTTTACAAGGCCTCTCTCTCTCTCTCTCTCTCTCTCTCTCTCTCTGCTTACCTTCAATGAAAACCTAGCACAAAGCGTATGGTACTTCACAAAGTATAAGGAAAAAAAAAAAAAAAAAGTGAGGCATGAATCTTGTTTTCATCAGTTCTTATAATTTAATTATACCTCTTACCAATTTAACAAGAGAGAGGTTTTGGATTTCTTTTTTTTTCTTTTCTTTTTTTTCAAAATGGATGAGTGAGTTTGGCCCTAAGAAAAAGAAAGTAAAGGAAAGATCACATTAAGCTCCATTTCATAAGATTTAGTCTGCAAATTGCAATTGTGCTATCCCTTTTTGAGTTTAAAATGTCAATAAAACTAACTGCTAACTCATGTGATTATTGAAAATGATATATATATATATATATATATATGTATGTATGTATGTATGTATAAGTATTTATGATCCTATTCATAGATTATTTAATATGCAACATAATTAATTAACTTTTAGAATTTATGTAGAAAAGGCCAACATAATTTATCAAAATTTGATTAATGTTGAGCTGCTTTATCCTACTAAAACAATTGGTTCTAATTGATCTTAATTAATAGGCTGTAAAAGAAAACTAAAATTATATTTTATATGATGATATGGAAATATGTGGATTTTTCAAAAGCTTACATGACAGTAAGGAGTCAACCAAAAAGCCAAATATTTTCATTTACAACTATGCAAAGTACGGAAAAATTTTACATATATAAAACTAGTTTTTATTCAAAAACAGACATACATATTCAAATGTTTGAGTCACTTCAAATGAAATAATATAAAAAATAATGATGGTGAAATATTCAAAACATACTCATCAATAATGTAAAAATTATTTTTAAAAAATAAACGATACTCAATAAATATGTTTGTCTAATTATTTCAAAACCCACAAAAATATAATGTTTTTGAAAACACATTTGATGAGAGAAAAGAGAATGAAAAGCTGTCCAGATTGTTTTCTACTTCATTTGGTTATTCTTGGTTCATGACTATACTAGTTTGAGTGGCATGTTGCACATGCTACTCTATAATTTGAGAAAATTAAGATGGGTTACATTTGAAAAAGTACGAAACTCAACACTTAAAAAAGGCATTTTTTAAAATTAAAAAAAAAAAATTAAAAAAAAAAAAAAAACTAAAAATTAGCGTGTTATACCATGCTGATCTCATTTATTAAGAATTTTGATAACATACTAACTTTGAAAATTTATTATTATTATTATTATTATATATTCCAGCTAATAGCCCCTGCAACAAATACACACATACCCAAAAGAAAAGAAAAAAAGTTGAAAATGTTTTAAACCACCATAAAGCAATAAAATTTCTAACAATTCAAATCTAAATCAATTTTATTTTCAAAAAAGAAAAGCTAAATGAACAAAATTTTCCTCCAAAACTGATTTGGAGAAATCTTACGTGACAATTCATTAAATTATCCGCATTTCAAATTCCTTTAACAATCAAATTATTTAAAAAAATGTTAGTAAATGATTACTCCTTTAGCATGCTCTATTATTTTCTCTTAGGCATCACCCAAGAGACACTACACCGAAAAAAAAAAAAAGACACCAAAGTCTATAATCTATGCTCACAAGCAAATGTTCCACAGATTCCCCACTTTCTTGCATATATAACAATACCAAATTAAAAAGAAAATGAAGAAACAAAATTATTGAATGTGTTAGTACTTAGTACAGACCTTCCTAAGTGTTGGCATAATTAACATAAGCGCAGCTAAAAGAGGAATTGAGTTACCGAGGGGCTAGGGCCTCATCACTGCTAACTCCCCCACTTTATAATCCAATACACCCTAAAACACCAAGCAAAAAGAGTGAAAACAACATTAAGATCAAAATCATAGCTAAGAGACTAAGAAAAATGAAAAGTAGTTGAAGGGTAAACTTGGTTAAAGCAAAGCTAAACTCTCCAATTGATGGTCAAATATCAAGATCAAACAAATACCCCTTCATCTCTCCCTAAAAATGTAGTCAAACAACGCATTATCTAAGGCAACCATATTAAGCATGTGCAGTTAGAAATTAGGCTTTTCTCAAAAAAAAAAAAAAAAAAAAAAAAAAAAAAAAAAAAAAAAAAAAAAAAACAGAAAAACAAAAAAACAAAAAAAAAGTTAGAAATTAGGCTATAAAGTTTGTAGTTAAACTTTATAATTCAAAATTCAAAATTGATGAGGAGATAATCATATCAGATACCCTAATGAAATTCAAGTTTAATATTACAATATTCAATATTTTTTTTAAATATTTCAAATGGTTTATTTCGCATCCTTCTAACAAATTTTCATTAATTTCTAAGACACAATTTAGTTACAAATTTACAATGACAATTTGACAATTGCTGGTTTCTAGAATCTCTTTTGAATAAATTGCCTAGAATCTCTTCAAAACAAAGAAATTAAAATTAAAAAAAAAAAAAAAAAAGTTATTATACTAGGAAAACTGTTTCAAAAGTTCTTCAGATATGTTACATCGGATTATATCATACATCATCAATAGAAACAAATATTTTTCGCAAAAAATAAGAGCAAAAAAAAAAAATCATCACAACCTTTTGTGTGTGTCATGACTTCCAAACATCTCTGGAGTTAACAATAAGAAAATAAAAACAAATATTTCATCAAAAAAATATTAAGTATCAAATCTGATTACATTGAAACCCTAAACCCACAACCATAATACGGCATTGATATAGACTATAGAGTCTGAAGATTAGCAGACTAAACAACACTGACCCATGATCACGGCAGAGCGAGAAGTTTAGTTTTGGGTTTATCTGTATCTGGTGGTACGTACCAAAGCCTGGCTCTTCCACGCGAAATAGGAGTACTAGGTACACGAGTATGCAAACTCTTCATAGCCCAAGCCCTAGGCATCAATTCTGATAGACTCCGATGGCGGCCGCGGACATACTCTGGGCTGGGTTTGAAAACTCTTGAGCCATGATCAGCAGCAGGAACAACAACAACTGGTTCGTATTTCAACTTGTCTTCATCTTCTTCATTACTCTGTCCCTGTACTTGTCCCATAACGCTACCCCAAGAGACAGACAATTCCATGAACAGAATGCTGATAATAATAACAATAAACATTAACTTCTTCGCACTTCCCATCCTTTCTCTCTTCACAAAATCACACACAACAACAAGAACACAAGATTTCTCTGAGATCTTCTCTCAACCAAATATAAATAAACAAAACCCACAAACCTTTTTGTTTATATATTAAACCCACTTACCCTAGAATTCCTCTACCGTTCTACCCTAATTGAATTAGGATTGATTCCATCGGTGGGCCGGACTTGGTGAACCCAAAATAATGGGCCGGCCACCTATTATATATTTAGGCTATTAAAAAAAAAAACTTAATATTTTAATTGAAATAAATGCATTTATTTTGCAATTCAAGTTTTAATTTCTTTTCACATAAAAAAAAGTTTTAATTTCTTTTATTCAAAACCATTAATATTTAATTTTTTTCATATGCTTATCAAATTTTTTTTGTCATTCCTTTTAGCTGGCTATTTAATTTTTTAGTAAACTCCAATGCCAATATCAATTTAATTTTTGTCGTTATTTATTGGATAAAAATTGCAGGCAAATTACTAAAATAAAAAAATTAGTTTCCATTGATGTGGAAATAAATTTTTTTCTTTTAATTTTGGGGTCGGTTGCCACATCAATAATTTTCATCCAAGAAATAATGGCATGAACTAAATTGACTGGACATTAAAAGATTAAAAACCAAATTGAAATATGATGTAAAGGACAGAGATCAAATACGTAATTTACCTTTAATTTTTTTTTTTCATCATAATAATAAACATTAACTTATTCATACTTTCCATCCTTTTTTTCTTCGAGTAAGTTTAATGCCATAAACTTTTTCACAACTTTGCCACAACTTTGTTACATAACGACTCGTGAATGGTGAAATCATGGACTTACATGGACTCACTATTTTATTTTCACCACTCATGAGTTGCATTGTAATAAAGTTGTGAAAAAATTTGTATCACTAGACTTACTCTTTTTAGTCTTTATTCACCAAAAAAGCAAATGCCAACCACACGTACACAATAACACTATTTCTCTCAGATCTACTTTCAACCAAAAAAACAAACCCACAAACCTCTCAATTGGTGGGCTGGAGTTGTTGCACCCAACATAAGTAACGTAGGTACAATGGGCCGGCCAGATATATTAAATTAAAATTTTAATTGAAATAAATGCATTTATTTTGTATTTCAAGTTTTAATTCTTTTATTATAACCATTAATATTTAATTTTTCATATGCTTATCAATTTTTTTAGTCATTCCTTTTAGTAGGTTATTTATTTATTTTTGCTAGAACTTTTTTTTTTTTTTTTTAGAAATAGGTAAGTCAATTTTAATAATGTAAGTCAGATTGGAATATATCCTCTAAATCACTAGATAGATCTTTTACTCATACATCAGTATCTGCAAATAAAACTGCTCTTCTAGTAAGGGCATATGCTAACGTATTACCATCTCGTCGAACATGCTGAAACTGGCAGTACTGTAAAGTAACACCTTGGCTGCAAGTATCTTCAATTACATTCCCATACAATGTTTTGCACCTATCCTAGGCCTTTAAAGCCTGAACCACCCGCAAACAATCGCCTTCCACCACCACCTTGAAGATGCTTAGCCCTTTTGCAAAAATTACTGCTCTGTGTGCAGTCAATGCTTCAACCGTTTCAACTGAATGAGGCAACTTGATTTTCTAACTCAAAGCTGCTATGATGTTTCCATTGCAGTCCCTTATCACCACTTCCAAACCTACATAACCCATATCATCAAAGAGTGCTGCATCAAAATTAACCTTATAGACCTGGGGTGGAGACCAACGAACTAGGATGTTTCAAACTCACGACTTGACAGCTTATTTATTAGCATCCATAAATTCCGCCACCATAGCTCTTGCTCTATCCCTGACTTCATGGAGTGGCCAAGCTGATTGGTTTTTTCTCAAATGATTACGCCGCTGCCATAGGCTCCACACAATTGTAGAAAATAGTGCCACATGAGAAACCGGTCCTTTACTCATCACCTCCTCCAATAGATCAATGAAACTCCTAAAGCCTTTTATGTAGTATGGGACAAAACTAATCTTTGACTTCCACACAGCTTGAGCTTGCTCACACAGCCAAATACAATGCATGCCTATCTCTTGAAAGTCCCCACACAAAGCACAAGTATCCTCCGCTAGAAGTGGTTGATCTTTTAAGTTCTGCTTAGTGGGCAGTGAGTCTCTTGCCGCACGCCAGATAAAATGATGAATCTTATTTGGTGTCCTAATTTTCCAAATTCCCTTCCAAACCTTTTGGGATCCCTCCATTGAATATAAGCCCGGATCTTAACTACTTGCTTCTTCTGCTAGCATGCAATAGGCACTCTGAACGTTGTAATTCTCATCCAGGGTTAAAGGCCAAATCAACAAATCCTCAACACATCCCTCACTTACAGGAATAAGTTTTACCAACTCTGCTTCCCAAGGCACAAACATCCAACAGCTCCAGATCCCAAATTCTTGTACCTGGATAGAACAGGTCCTTGACATGACTCACAGTTGAATTATTTCTAGGTGAAATAATCATGCTATTTGCTTGATTCGGTAACCATCTATGACCCCAAATATCAATAGAGCACCCATCTCCAACTCTCCGCACAGCACCTTTATTAATCACATCACGCGTTTGGAAGATACTCCTCCATGCAAAAGAGCATTTTGGATGTACCGTGGCATCAAGTATACTCCCATTTGGAAAATACTTTTCCCTAAAGACGTTATAGAGTAGCATATCCTTTTGGTGGAGAAGCTGCCATACCTGCTTAGCAAGCAAAGCATTATTAAATTTCTAAATGCCTCTAAAACCCATACCTCCCACCGATTTTGAGGAACAAAGCGAACTCCACTTACCCCAATGGATCTTCTTTGAATCTCCTTGGCTCCACCAAAACTTTCGGATCATGGCTTCAATATCTTTGCATAAATCAACCAGCAACTTGAATACACTCATGGAGTATATGGGAATAGATTGAACCACCGCCTTGATCATGACCTCCTTACCAGCTTGTGACAGTAACTTCCCCTTCCACCCTTGCATTTTGGCCCAAATTCTCTCTTTAAGTGGGTGAAACAGGCTTTCTTTTCTCTACCTACAAAAGAGGGGAGCCCCAAATACTTTTCATAATGTTGTATTATTGGAACATCTAGAAATAATTTGATTGCCTCCTGCATTTGCTCATTAATATTTCTACTAAAAAATAAGGTGGTCTTATTCTTATTGATCATTTGACCCGAAGCTGCTTCATAATAGGATAGTAGCTTTTGGATTTTCTCACATTCCTCCAAAGTAGATCTGCAAAACAATAAACAATCGTCTACAAAAAAAAGGTGAGTAATCTTTGGTCCTTTTCTACATATGGAAAAGCCATGAATTTCCCCATTCATCACCGCCCTCCTAAGGATAGCATTCAACCCCTCAGCACAAAAGAGAAACAAATAAGGCGAGAGGGGGTCTCCTTATCTCAAACCCCTAGAGGGTTTAATCAGACCTTTTGGCTCGCCATTCACCAAAATGGAGTATGACACAGTGATACACTCCATGATTAATGCCACCCATGACTCTTGGAAACCCATCCTCAAGAGAATTTTTTCTAGAAAAATCCACTCCACCCTATTATAAGTCTTGCTTATATCCAATTTAAGAGCCATAAAACCTGTCTTTCCCTTGCAAGTGGTTTTCATGTGGTGTAGGGACTCAAATGCTATAAGAATGTTATCAATAATCATTCTATCAACACTAAAAGCACTTTGAGCTTCTGAGATAATAGAATTTAGGAAAGGTTTAAGACGATTTGCAATAACCTTACTGACAATCTTATATATCACATTACACAAACTTATAGGTGAACTCAGTCCTCATTCTGGATTTGAAACTTTAGGAATTAGGGTGATAAAGGTATGATTTATAGATTTCAAAAGAGAGCTAGAATTTAAACTAGACAAGACAGCTTGAGAGACATCCATACCAACCTTAGTCCAGTAGGTTTGATAGAACAATGGAGGCATTCTATCCAGTCCCAAAACTTTTAAAGGGGTCATTTCTTTAATTGCAAACTCTACCTCCTCCACCGTGTAGGGCCTAGCCAAATCAGCCCTCATCTCTTCAATCACTACACTCTGAACCCCATCCAGAACTTGTTCCAAGTCATGTGGATTAGAGGAAGTGAACAAATTTGCATAGAAGGCAGTGAGCATACCCGAAAACACATCCTCATCTTCGTGCCATGTACTATCTTCATCCCTTAGTCCCTTTATAAAATTCCTTCTCTTTTTTTAAGTAGCCGAGCCATGAAAGAATTTCGTATTTTGATCTCCACATTTTAACCGCTGAAGATGAGACCTTTGCTGCCACATCCTCTCTTCTTTGTCATATAATTCATTCAGTTCTATTTTCAGCCTTCTCACCTCTTCAATAATACCTGATCTAGCCGACACCTCTTCTGTCTTCCACAACAGCTCCTTAGTCCTTTTAATCTTTTGTAAAACACTCCCAAAATGATTTCTATTCCATGCTTTTAACATCTTCTTACATTTCTTTAGTTTCTTAGTTGCCACAAACATCAGGATTCCTTTAGTATTGCATGCCCATGCCTTTGAAATAATCCCACTGCATTCGGGGTCGGTCAACCATGCACATAGCCTTTGAAATGCCACAACATTTTTTAATTATAAAATCTTGATTTTTTTTTTTTTTTTTAATGACATGAAACCTCATCATGGCAAGGTCCTTTGGATCCACTCCTTGAAGCAAATATATTTTTACTAAGAAAAAAAAATACACCTTATAACGGAAAAATCAATGCTCCAAAATAGGGTAGACAATTAGTATACCCAATCAAATACAACCTTATAATACATGCACTACATGACTCCTAATTTATCTTCAAACGTAGCAGTTAATGATTGCCAAGGAAGATCCTCGATTGAATGTAAAAAAAAAAAGTTGTCTTATTATTAGCAAGGGAAATTATTGTGTACACCGGAATACCATAAAAAAAAGGTTTTATAACTGCATGCCTTCAAATTCTATAGGTTGACACAATTCCAAACCAACATCCTAAACACACTCATTTACTTCTTTGTTATGATCTTTGCACATGTATATATAACAGACTATCAACAAAGCATCACGAGAACATAATAAGCTTTGTCTTAATAACAATCATGGCAAAGTCACTATAAAGACCTCATTAGACCTATCATGATCGCTGTCTCCATAAGATCATAAATCATTGCCTCAATTGTTCAATATTTTTCTTACTATGCTCCATTTTTCAAGCATAAATCACAAAAATCGGCAGCCCCGCCAATGTGTTTTTTTGTACAACTTTTTAACAAGGTTTTTTTATATTAAAAAAATCCTTTAATAAAAATTTACAAAACCTTTTACCAAAACCTTTTTTTTTTTTGGTCAAACATTCTTATTTTTTGTAAAACATATTAATTGTAATAAATTATAATAATAATAATAATAATAATGTGGGTTTTAATTTTAATTTTTCTTTTTTGTTTTTGGTTGAGAACTAATGTGGTGCGTCTAACTCCATTATTTGCTTGTGCGTAAATGAAATTTATGTATACAATAAGTATTTGTAATTTGTGACTCCGGGGCTTTGCCATGCCAAGTTGCCAACATAAAATTATAAGTTAATTCTGATGAGAATAATATAACTAAGAAAAGGGTAAAATCTGATGTTTAATGTCAAGCTGCATCCTCAATGGACTTGCCAAAATCACCATGCGATTTTGAAATCTTAGATAGTCTAGGCTTAAGAGGGTCAGCACTCAGAAATTCTTAATGTAGTTGTCTTAATAAATTGTTTGTTATAAGGTTCTTCAGAATATTAGGAATCACCCATTCTCTCTCTCTCTCTCTCTCTCTCTCTCTCTCTCTCATACGCATCATTTATGATATATTTGGATGGAAGGAGAGGGGAGAGAATAGAGGGGATTGAGTAGATGAAATGTGATTGAAGATGTGCATGGAGGGAGAGTAGAGAGTAGGTGGTTAGAAATTAGGCTCACCTCTCCTGCAACCTCTCAAGGAGATGGTGCTTTTAACCTATAGGACTTGAGCATTAGACTTGCCTTTTTATTCAATTCCTACGATGTGCATTTTCTCAAAACTTGATCTTACTGTGGGTGGTTTCCATGAAAATCCCCAAAAAAAAAAAAAAAAAACTAATAATTTTACCTAAAAGAGATATTGTTATACTATCAGTGACTGTCACACAATCTGCATTGAAAGAAAGTATATTTGTGCAAGTTCCCTTTTTACCAAATTGATCAAAGCCCAATACATGTGAACTCGATAAATATGGCAAATTTTCATTTTCATCTTTTGAAAATAATTAAAAAGAACACAAAATATTTAAGCTGGAATTGTAAATATAGTTTTAAATCTCAATTTAGTGTGTTTGGAATTTTGATTGTTTGATTTAGCAGACATCACAAAATTTATGTGTCTTTGAATTTCTTTTGAATATGAAAACTAAAAATAATAATTAAAAAGTGAGAGAGAGGGAGAGAGTGTGATGATAATCACACATACTTTCAAGTTTTAAATGTGGATTTTTTTTTTCTTTAGCCTTTTAAAAATATATATATCAATGAATCAATTGTAGATATTGTTTAAATGTGGACATTTTCTTTTTGGCCTTTCAAAATGTGTATATTAATGTATCCATTGTAGTTGTATAAAATAATGAAGGTAAAATGAGTGTAATAGAATTTTTTTTTTCAAATTTTAAAGGTGCCATTTTCTTAAACTGTCAGAATTTCACTAAACTATTTACTGAACCTCGTACTCTCTTTCTAAAACGCACTGTGATGAACTTCATGCCATTAAACTGAACCACCTACTCTCTTTCTACTCCCAACACACTATTTCACCATTACAAACAAGTGGATACAAAGTCATAGATATATATAGCTAGCTAACCAGACTCCACTTTCATTAAGTGCTTGTTTTCTTTTCTTTCGTTAACAATGTTATCTTCTTCTTCTCTATCATGTTTTTCCTTTTACTCCTAATCATTCCATTTCTTCAAACACAAACACAACCATTGTAGCACCAAAAGCTAGCCGTGGCTTCAATATATTCCACTGTAACACAGATCTATATATGCTTTACAAAGAGGAATTCAACCTTACTAAGTCCACTAGTTCTAACTATGATGATCAAAGGACAATGGTCGGCGAACCTTGAGTTCGATCCAAAAGTTTGGGACTAGTGGTCTTAGTAAGGTTGAATTCCTCTATGTAAAGCATAGCTCTGTGGTACAGTGGAATATATTGAAGCCACGGCTACCTTTTTTGCCACAATGGTTGTGTTTGAGTGGGACAAAGTGAAGAAATGGAATGATAGAAGAAGTCATAATGAAAGTGGAGTCTGGTTAGCTAGCTATATATATAGGACCTTTATATACAAAAAGTTCATGTAGTCCTAATTGCGAAATTTTTATTTTAATCCTAGTTACTTTGTATCCAATTGTATTGTAATGATGCAAAAGAATAGGCTCAATTCGTCACTGTATCACAGGCATATATGCAGTTGTTTAAGAATTGAGTATAGTGTGTTCGTTTAAGAATTGAGTAATAATGTGTTGGGAGTAGAAAGAGAGTAGGAGGTTCAGTTTGTAAAAAACTTATTAAAATTTGGACAGTTCTAAAAAAATGCCACCATTAAAATTTGAAAAAAAAAATTCTATTACACTCATTTTACCTCCATTATTTTATACAATATCTACAAGTGAGGCATTAATATACACATTTTAAAAGGCCAAAAAAAATGTCCACATTTAATACAATATCTACAATTGATACATTAATATACACATTTTAAAACACCAAAGAAAAAATATCCACAATTTAAACTTGAAAATAGTGTGTGATTATCATTATTCTCTTTTTTTATATTTTTTTTTTTTAGTTTTCATATTCAAAAGAAATTCAAGACACGGCAAATTTTGTGATGCCTGCTAAATCAGACAATCAGAATTCCAAACACACAAACCCCATGTGTCACAAATTTCAACACCTATTTCTTCACAAAAGTAAATATCAATTGAGTAATTCTAAGACCACAAATTATTTTACAATTTTTTTTGTCATAACTC
Organism: Quercus variabilis; assembly: GCA_030445155.1. Classification (NCBI taxonomy): domain Eukaryota; kingdom Viridiplantae; phylum Streptophyta; class Magnoliopsida; order Fagales; family Fagaceae; genus Quercus; species Quercus variabilis. The sequence continues at coordinate 9,024,974 of CP129454.1, forward strand.
TGATGTAGCAAATTATGAGTGATTAATTATCACTTATACATGAACCTGCCACTTTTTCTTTACTAATTACACTTTGTCATGTCACAGTTATGATAAGAAATTGTAAAAAATTTTGTGGTACTAAACTTTTTCATACCAATCACACACGCAAAAGAACACAATATTTATCTGAAATCTTCTCAACAATTTTTTTTTTTTTTTAAAGAAACTACAAAGCTTTTTGTTTTAATTATATTAAACCAACCGACCTTAGAACATTCTAATTCAATTAGAATTAGGATTAATTCAATCGGTGGGCAGGAGTTGGTGAACCCAACATAAGAATCTTATGTACAATGGGCCGGCCACATATTATATATTTAGGCTTTTTCCATATGCTATTTTTTTTTTTTTTTTTTTTTTTTGGAGAAACATAGTAACTTAAAATTTTAAATGAAATAAATGTATTTATTTTGCATTCCAAATTTTAATTCTTTTATTTATAACAATTGATTTTTAATTTTTAATCCGCTTATCAATTGTTCTAATCATTCCCCTTTTTTTGCTGGAATTATCTTAAATTTTTTTATATAAAATGCTGGAATTTTTTTTATTTTGATGATGTTCAAGGTAGAATCTTTTGGACCTGCTACTCGAAGTAAATATATTTTTGCTAATAAAAAAAATTACACCTTACAATAGAAAAATCAAGCGTGCAAAATAGAACGAGCTACAAACAAATACAAGGTTAATGTGGATGGGGTTGTTTTTTCCTCTTAAAATGCAACTGGGGTAGGTGTTATTATTCGTGATCTTGAAGGCAAGTTCATTGTGGGTTTCAGTAAAAACTTTCTGGCACCATTGGGAGCTATTGAAGTTGAAGTTGAAGCCTTTGAATATTTAGCTTGGACCGAAGAGAGTCATTATTTTCTTGAACAAGCTCTTCCTCTTGATATATCAAGGGCTTTATATTAATGAAAGTTTTAGTCTATTTATCCAAAAAAAAAAAAAAAAAAACCTCTCACATAATGAAAGATTCTAAAAGTTAGGACACTATATTTATCTCACTCGGTTGTGAGTAAATTGCACCTAGAATCTCTTCAAAACAAAGAAATAAAAAAAAAAATTATTATACTAGAAAATTCCCGAAATTAAAAAATTGATAGGAAAATTGTTTCAAAAGTTCTTCAAATATGTTACATCGGATTATATCATACATCATCAATAAATATAAAAAAAATCCAAATACTAACTTAATATTTTAATTGAAATTAATGCATTTATTTTGCATTTCAAGTTTTAATTCTTTTATTTATAATCATTAATATATAATTTTTTTCATATGCTTATCAATTTTTTTTATCATTCCTTTTAGCTAGTTATTTAATTTTTGGGTAAACTACAGTGTCAGTGTCAATTTAGTTTTTACTGTTATATTTTAAATAAAAATTGCTGATGTGGCAAATGACCAAAATAAAAAATTAGTTTCCGTTAATGTGATAATGACCTTTTTTTTTTTTTAGTAGTTTGTTATATCAATAATTTTCATCCAAGAGATATCAACATAGACTAAATAGTCAAGACACTAAAATGTTAGAAACTAAATTAAAATGTGGTGTAAATGATAGAAATTAAATACATAATTTACCTTCTTCTTTTTTTCTAGAACTGTTTAATTTTTTATTATTATAAAATATTGGAATTTTGTTTTTATGATGTGAAACATATTTTTACTAGTAAAAAAGGTACACCTTACAACAGAAAAATCCAGCTTGCAAAATAGATGGAGCAATTGCTATACCCAAACAAAACAGCCACGGAATACAAGGGGGCCCAAGAAGGCCCAGGCCCGCCTGACCTTTTAAAAATCTCCTAAGCAGTAAGCTCCCTCACTAAAGGAGAGTGTCAATTTGCACAATAAATGTAGATGTGCTCTGAAAACCAAATATAGGCCCAAAGTGCTACTTTTGCAACGCGGATGGCATGGCATTCATGGTTCCACACCCATGAGGCTATCAACCATTCATTTATGACAGGGCATGAGCCCACAAGAAGGGATCCTTTGGAGTTATTAGATCATTCTCGTCAAAAGTGTTAAAAATGATAAATATTATTTTTTTAATATTTTTAGCACATTAAATCATAAAAACACCTCTTTTTTAGAGCTTCAGCAGTAGGTAGGGGGAATGCAAAATGTAAGCCCATTTTATCATTTAAGTCCAGAAGGCCCACTCCATTAAATGTTGTAAAATGTAACTATTGCAAAAAAAAAAAAAAAAAAAAAAAAAAAAAAAAACAATTGTGCTACAGTGCGATTCTAAATATAAAATCGCACTGTAGCTCAATAGTAAAAATAAAAATTGTTTTTTAATCGGTTTGGTCTTCTCTCTCTTCTCTCATTATTTCATAATTTTCATTATCTTTCTCTCTCTTTCTTTCTACTCTCTCTTTCTTCTTGCTTTCTCTTCTTCAACAACATGGAGGCAACGGTGTGAAGGCTTGATTAGCTTCTTTGGTGGAGGTGAAAAGGTTGTGAGTTTGTTCATGGGTTTCCGGCGTGGGTTTGTTTATGGGTTTCCGGCGTTTGGGTCGAATTTGGGTGGTGTTTGGGTGGTTGGATTTAGGTCCAGTGGTTGTGATTTTTTCCGATGGGTTGGGGGATTTGTTTCGATGGGTTTGATGGTGGGTTTCGGTGTTTGATGGGTTTGTTTGGTAGTGAGTTTCGATGAAGATGATGAAGACGAGTGAGTGATTTGTTCCGATGGGATTTGTTTTGACGAGTGATTTGCTATGGATTTTGGATTTTGATTTTGGCCAAATTTTGCTCAGTAGAGGTGGGTGGTGTGACTGAGAAGTTGGACAGTGGTGGTGGTGGTGGTAGTGGGTGGTTGACAAAGGAAGAGAAATAGAGATCAAAGAGAGAAGTGAGAAATATTTTTATATTATTTTAATGTGTAATATGGTAAAATAAAAGTTAGGATGCTAGGTGTATTGTAAAATAATATTGTATAATTGATAAAATGGCTTTTTAAGATGGTAAAATAGAATATGATGGCACGATCCATTGTGGATGCTCTTAAGGGTGTCAAATTTTAAAAATTTTAGCAACTTGCTACAATGAGATTCTATTACTAACACCTTACTATAGCAAGGTGCTACTATATTTTATTATTTTCTTCCCTTTTTTTTTCACTTTCTCTCCTATGGTATTTGTCTCTTCTCTCTGTCACTTTCTCTCTACCCCTCTGTTTCCCTTTCTCTATACCTGACTACCTCTCAAGTTTATGGGTCTCTATAGTGCTAGGTATGGCTAGGCTGCAGTGGTTTTTCGTGGATCGTGGGTCTCTGCGATGGGAAGGCCAACGACTACACAAACTCTATACTAACAAGAATTTCCACATCTCTATTCGCATCTTCCTCGTGGATCGTGGGTTGATTTCGATGTAGCTAGGCTAGGTTGCAGTGGGTTTTGTGATTTGATATCGGTGAGTTTTAATTTTGTTGGGTTTTGATTGATTTTGGTGGGATTTGATTTTTGTGGTTGGGTTCGTGGGTTGATTAGAGTGGATTTGGGTGCTGGTTGTGGATGGGTATGGGTTGTGGTGTTGGTGGCTAGTGGTGGATTGATTTTGGGTTGGGGTTCATAGTGATGGAAGGTGGGTGGGTGAGTGGGTTTTGGTTGATGGTGGGTATGGTTTGTGGTGGTGGTGGCTAGTGGTGGGTTGATTTTGGGTTGGGGTTTACGGTGGTGGCAGGTGGGTGGGTGAGTGGGTTTTGGTTTATGGTGGTTGATGGTGGTTGGGGTTAAGATTGTGGGTGGTGGTGGTGGCTGAGGTAGCTATGGCTATGGTTGTGGCTATGGGCAATGACAATAGATTTGTGGGTAGTGGAAGAGATGAGATTGAGAATAAAAAATAATTAAAAAAATTATATTTTGATGAAGTGGTAAAAAATATAAAACCTTTGATGTAAAATGAATTGTAAAGTGAGTTGTTAAAATTGATAAAGTGGTTTTTTGAGACGCTAAATGCTAAAAATTTTGAAAGTTTTGATGTGAATGCTTTTACCCTAAGATACACTAAAACAATTTAAGAGTTTACATAAATAAAATAAAAAAGTAAATTGTTTAATTCAAGGTAAGAATAATTTTTTTTTTTTTTTGATTACGTAACCACTTCTTAAAACATTTACATCAAATTATCTATTTTATATTACATTTCCTTAAAATATTATCTCTTGATCAATTTTTTATAACTCTCTCGAATCATCTCTCTCACTCAGTATATGAGTAAAGAAGTATTAAAATATAGAGTTGCATATGAATAGTAATTATATATATTTACAGGATTACTGTAACTTATCTTATTTTACACAAGTTTACATGAATTGATGTCAGTGATTTTTGGAATATGGTATGCAAATTTTTGGAGAACAAACACACCAAAAACTCATTCCAATAGCTTCTCTAAAAGCAAAACTTTTCCAATTTTTTTTTAAAGTTGCTAAAAGTCGTTCTCTTTAGAGCATCTCCAATAGGCTCTCTAAAGCCTTATTTGGAGAGCAAACACAGAAAAGTCAAGCTCCAACAGTCTCTCCATCTATATATATATATATATATTTTTTTTTTAGATTTGCTATAGTAGATCTCTTGAGCTGGAGAGCACTGTAGCAATTACTGTAGCTACTCCAAACATATTTCACTCTTAAAATAATCACTAGTTGAATAAAATAATGATTCTTTCTTTCTCATTCCTCTCTCTTTCGTTACTTCTCTATCTCAACAATTACAAACTAAAACATACCACAATCGAAACAAAAAAACAAAACCCAATCAAAATATTTGAAACACAAAAACAATTTTTCTCATAAGCCTAATGAAATCCGAACAATAAAAGCAAAAAAACCGCATTTTGTCGGCGGTAGGGAGGAGGACAAGCGGCTGTGGAGGCGGAGCAAATCGGTTGTGGAGAAAGACCCATTTGTATTGCATGAACTTCACACTCCTCATCCTCTTCCTCAGCCTCCTCTAGCACCCGATCTCCATGATCATCTTTCTCGTCATCTTTGTCACTGGTCTTCCTCTCTCTCTCTCTTTCTCTTTTTCTTTTCTTTTCTTCTTTTTTTTTTTTTTTTTTTTGGCTGAAATTCTCTCTCTGTTTGAGTCTTTGAGTTTGAGATGAAGATATTTTTTATGACTTTTGGTATGTGGTGGAGAATTGGTTTGTAATGATAGTGGAGTGTGTGTGTGGTGGAAACAATGGTTTGTAAAAAGTGGTGTGTACATGTGTGGTGAAAAATTGGGTTAATGATAATTACAAAAAATTTATGATCAGATATATATATTTTTTAGAGATGTTATGTTTATAATATTTTGACAATATTTTCACAATAAATCCTAAATAGTAAGTTGTTATTGGTTGCTATGAATAGGCAAAAAAGTAATTTAAGTTGTGATTCAAATTAGAACCAATAAGAACTTACCACATGTGATTTGTTATGAAAATGTTGTAGATATATCATTTTTTTTTTTAATTTTAGAAAAATTAAAAAAAAAAAAAAAAAGAAAAATAAAAGAAGAAGCTTGTGATAACTTAGTGAATAATAATGAATAAATAAAAACTAACAACTCATGACTATGTTATTTGTTATCTCAAGTGCTTCAAGAGTACCATTGAAAAAAAAAGACCAACCACAATTTTAAAATTTTTACCCATTGAGAGTTAGAAAATATAGTTGGGAATAAATAAAGAAAGATTAAAGAAAGAATAAAAAAATAAATGAAGAAATAATATTTAAATGAGATAGAGAAAAGATGGAGAGTTTATTGGAAAGTGTATTTGAAAAAAGTAAGTAGGTAAAAAATAAATGTAACTGTTCACTCTCCAAACAGTACAAAAATTTGGAGAGTCTGTTGGAGATGCTCTTATCTAGAGAAGACTGTAGCAACTCCAAATGAATTTTTCTACTTAAAAAAATCATACAACTCAATAAAAAACAATTCTTTCTCTCTCCTCTCACCATGGCTACAAACATTCACAATGGCTACAAACACAACAATCATTTCTCTCAAACATCTCTAAACTCAAGCATAATCAAAATACAAACTCAAAAAAACAGGCTTAAAATTAATCAAATCATAAAATTAAAAAAAATTAAAAAAAAAAAGACACAAATCATCTAACCCATCTGGGCTGCGTCGGGGAGGAAGACGAGCGGTTGTGGCAAAGCAAAGGTGCGGCTTGGCATAGTGATCACCGATTCTTCGACAGCTTGTGTCCTTTGATCAACGGTGGAGCAAGCAAGATCTCTCACTTCTTCTTTCTCTCTCTACCTCTTTCTCTGTTTCTTATCATAGAGAGAGCTAAAAAATGTTCTGAAATCAAGTAGAAAAAGAAGCTGGAGAAAGAAAGAGAGAGAGAGGTTTTGAAATCAAGTAGAAAAAGAAAAAGTAGAGAAAAAAAGGGGAGGATGGAGATAGGAGTGGGTATATGTGTGTGGTGGAGAAAAAGAAAGAGAAAAAAGAAAAGAAACGAATGGATGAAAGAAAGGAAAAATAATATAAAGAATAAGAAATGACTATTCAAAAATGCTACCACAATATTTTCACAATAAATCTTAAGTAACATATTGTTATTAGCTAATATTGGTGAGTAAAAAAATAATTTCAGTAGTGAGTTCAAATTGAAACTAGTAACAACTTTCTATATAAGATTTTGTTATGATTGTTGTCAGATGTAACACTTTTTGTTAAAAAATATAATTGTTGAGAAAATAGAGGAAGAATAAATAAAGATTAAAAAAGAATAAAGAATGAATAAAGAATGAATGAAGAAATAATATTTAAATGAGATTGAGAAATGATAGAAAATCTGTTGAAATGTGTATTTAAAAAAGTGGATAGGTAAAAGGTAAATATCATTGTTTATTGTCCAAACAGTATAAAAATTGAGACAAACTACTGGAGCTACTCTTATACTATTATACATAGATTGATATGAGTGCTCTAATGCCCTTAGTCATAAAAACATGTAGAAAATTTAACAAAAATGAAAGCTTGTTTAATTCTCATTTTATAATACTTTGAACCCCAAAATATTTTAATTACCAATATATTTAAGAGAGTGAAATTTTAACTAGACTAGAGCCAGTCCAATCAATTTAGAGAGCAAATAAAGTAATTAGAATAGAAACCCATTATTTTATCAAAAAAATGAAAGAAAAGAATAGATACCCATTAATTTTGAGTATGCATTAAATTTTTTTTTTTTTCATATTTCGCCCCCCTCCCCCCCTCTCAATCTTTTTTTTTTTTTTTGAGAGAGAGAGAGTCCCCCCTCTCAATCTAATTCCTAGGTCCATCCCTGCAATGCAAACCAGCATCCCAAACATTGATATCTACTTCTTTGTTTTATTTTGGTCTTTACACATGTACGTACCCGATGTTAGCAGACTATTTTGACAAAGCATCACAGGAACAAAATAATATCGGCTTAATAATCATGGCAACGTGATTACAAAGATTTCATTAGACCTGACCTAATCGTTTCACCTTAAGGGCATATATCATCGCCTTATTTGTTCAATATTTTACCTACTATGCTCCTTTTTTCAAGCAAAAATCATCAAGATCGGCTGCCCAACTATTTTGTATTTTAGTAAAATGTTCTACCAATGTTGTTTAGAAAAAAAAAACTTTTATAAAAATTTACAAAACCTTTTTTTTCTTTTTCTTTTTTGTCAAAGATTCATTTTGGTCTAAATTTCATTTTGCAACTTTTTCGTAAAACCTAATAATTGTAATAAATTAGAATAATAATGTGGGTTTTAAAGTAAAAACGACGTAGCCTTATTATTAGCCAGTAAATACAAATACAACTAACATCATAACCTTTATCAAAATCTTTATCGAAAACTTGCCAGAGACTGAGTCAGAGACACCCAGACAGAAAGATAGAACAACAAAAGTATTTAGTAAATATACCTTCGAGAACAAAAATGGCACTTCGTCTTTATCAAAAACTTCGACACCCATTTGTCCCTCCGAGTAATCTTTCCATTAAAGCCACTCCAACTCGCAGATTCTCTGTTCACAACTCTATCACTATGCCACAATCCGACCACTCACGCAAGGTTCTCCTCAGATACCCTCTCTTTTTTTTCTCTCTACTATCTTTTCATGCTTTTTAACTTTCCATTGTGAACTTTAGCTTTCAGTACTGTATATTTTACTGAGAACTTTAGCTTTTATGTCTCTGAATATGTTATACTTGTAACCCCACATGCCAATGCTTCATTTAGTGACACAGAAGACGCAGGGATAGAAATTCTGAATCATAAAGTGTGAACAATTTTTCCCAGAAACCAAAAAATGTTACAAGCATGCTAAAGATTCCTTTTTAAAAGTTTTTGAAGGAACCAAATGGATGAACTGCCTAATGCGTGCTTAAGAAATGTGCTAAAAGTAAAGTGTTAGTCCAAGTTGAATTTTTTGTTTATCTAGGTCCCAAGAAAGGAAAATTTTCATTCAACTAACCCCATCACAAGTTCACAATCATATAGAGCTTGGAAATATAAGGAATGATAAATGCAAAAGTGCAAAACTTGGTATGGTTTCTTAGGTGCTGCACCTTAGGTTTCTCAATTGAATTCAACCATATTGTTGTATTGACAAATACAACAAAAGCAATATTATCTTTTTTGAGGACAATTAAATTCAACAATGTCGTTCATTGGTCAATGCAACCACATGATTGAATTTAATTGGGGAACCACACCGAAAGAATTGTACCTAAATTTTACCCAAGAAAAATATAGGAACCCATTTTCTTTTATGGGTATTTTACTGCTATTCAGTTGACTGAGAGGACTAATGGAGGGTGAAACTGAATGGAGCCTAAAACTAGTTAATTGCATTAGTGTGTTTACATTTTCTGATATTGCACCGTGTTTGATTGTTTCTGCATATCAAATAAAATAAAATGATGGTGAAATTTTTTATAAAATATGTTTTCTAATATGCAGCTAGTTTTGGAGGTTAAAGAGAGGCTTGAAAAAGAGTATCCTAGTCTCCCTATAGGCAAAAATGGAAGAGATGACGAAGATATGATCCTATGGTTTCTCAAGGACCGGAGGTTTTCCATTGAAGATGCTGTTGCAAAATTGACTAAAGCCATTGTATCCTCAAAAACCTTGCAAAATTCTTAAGTTTAACATATGTTTACATTTGTGTGCGCATGCATAGGTGTTTCAATTTGAATTTTATTCAACTATTTTGGTTTTTGGAAAAGTTCAAACTCCTTGGCAAATGGAGTCTGAAAATAATTGCAAGACATTCAAGGAGACAGTTGTTTTAGAAAAATGCACTTTAAGTTGTTTGGATTTTCAAGATTATTTTGTGAATTTTTTTCTCCAAAACATCCCTAGTTGTTGCTTAAAAAATTGAATTGTTCTTTTTTTAAATGTGGCCATTAAGTTTACATTGGAAGATTTGTTTGAGTTAAAGAATGAAAAACCATGGATATTTTGATGAACTTTTATTTTCTCTTTTCAATTTTCCGTTCTACCCTTACAAGAAATGGCGTCAAGAATTCAAGGTGTCTGAATTGTCTGAAGAGTCAGTGAAAAATGTAGCTCAAACTGGAAAGGGCTATGTGCATGATTTTCTTGATGTCAATGACAGACCCGTGCTTATAGTAGTGGCATCCAAGCATTTTCCTGGAGTAAGTCTAAAACTTGAAGTACCACTCTCTTAATCTGCAAATATTGGCTTTGAAAGAATTTTTTTTTTTTTAAATTTTATTTTATGTTTATCTTGAAAATTTGAATATAGTCATTGACCCTACAATCTATGTTTTTGTCATGGAGTATAAACTTTTTTGTGGTATGATGAGGTAGACTTTCTGAGAATACATATTTGCAACTCTAGAGGAGTGTCTTTATATCCATGATCCCACAGTTATAAACCATTCATGACATGCTTTCTATGCTTGATTTACTACAAGAACATAAGTCATTGTCAAAACAAGTAACTTCAGGGATGGCCAGTCCAAATGGGAGAATGAAGAGTATCTGAGAATATGTTTGTGTATGAATTTCTCATAGAATATTTTTGCCTTTTTTTGATCAGTTAACATCACTTAAACCCCCTTCCTCTAAATTTTCTTTAGTCTATTGCAAATTATAGTGACTTTTAAACAAAACTAAGGATCACCATATGTACTATTGTTCTATTTATACATAGTATTTTGAAGGCAAGAAAATATTGTTAGAACTACTAACTCTAATTATAAATCTTTGATGATCGATTTTATTTCTGGCATGGGTTTTAGTTTCTAGTCATAAACATAAAATCATTTACTTATAGATGCAGGATCCTGTAGAGGATGAGAAGCTCTGTGTGTTTCTGATTGAGAAAGCATTGGCTAAGCTTCCAGCTGGGAAAGAAGAAATTCTCGGAATATTTGATCTTCGGGGCTTTGGCACCCAGAATGCAGATATTAAGTTTTTGACTTTTTTGGTAATTTTTATGCAATAGCTGCCGATTATGTTCTAGATGGGTAATTGAACTTGAATACATGTGATGTTTCTCTTGCGGAAATTACACTATCAAATGAGTTATATATCACAATAAAACACATAAGAATAAAAAGCATCCATTTCATCTGATGAGTTCTTTTTCATTTATTCTTAATACTTTTTGTGAACAAGTGTAGAGATGTATCTCCAAGTATTCTTCCAAATTCCTTAAGTTGCTGTTTGTTGTCAATTTTCTATAATTTGTCCTTGTACTCATACTGCTGCAACTGTTACTGGTTTTGCTTGCAATGAATCTATTGTTGAGAGTTGAGGTGATGATTTAAGAATTACTTCAAAGCCATGGCACTGAATGATTTTTTTAAATGGTAAAAGGAAAATCTTGGTTCATTTTGTATTTATTTGACATTGACTATTCTACTACACAATGCTGCTGCTCAAACATCTACTTGATCAGTTCCAATGTCAAAATCAAAAGGAAATAATCACTTTTACTTTTTATTTTGTTTTTAAACGTGAAATCACATACATGTTTTGTGTTTATTCATCGCTCTTCTTTTTTTTGGCAGTTTGAGTTGTGTTACTATTACTATCCAAAGCGATTGGGCCAAGTCCTCTTTGTGGAAGCTCCATTTGTGTTTAAGCCAATCTGGCAGTTTGCCAAGCCCATGATGAAATCATATGCTTCTCTGGTATGGATTTCTTGTGCACTTGTTGTTTCCAAGGGATGTAGATATCCTTTGTAAGTTTATGTTTGAAATATATAGTCTCAAGAGGAACTCTTATGCTGCATTACAGAGTTGGATACTCACCAACTTATCTTTGGTTCTTGAATTCTGAGGCTGCTATCAGATGGCCTTTTTGGCAGTGGGTTTAGCACCTCTTCAAATTTTTATTCTCCATTTTTCTTTTTCAAGCTTCTAGAATGAGACCTGGACATCAAATCACTGAATTTGAACTTGATCTGAAGCCTAACTTTCAGATGAATAATCATGGTGCTGTTTTGTACTTCATTCTGCCCTTCTGCTCTTGTTTATTTATTGTTGTATTATTTCATATATGTATTTGTTTTTGTAGGTGAGATTTTGCTCAGTGGATATTGTCAGGAAGGAATATTTTACAGAAGCAACATTGCCTGCTAGCTTTAGAGTCTGAAATGGCTTATTAAAATACAAATTTTTAGTTGTGCGTTTCATGATTTGGTGGGTAAAAGAATGATGCATTTAATTACGCAACTTCAATCTTATTTTGCTGCATTTGCTGTGCAATACTCCTCTTAAAATGAAGCAAACAATGAACCTTAAAAAGGAGGGATAGTATTGATCTTGCCAAACCACAGTTTTTGGAGGGCTGATTTGAATAAGGTCTAACAATTTGTGCATAAGTGGCCATTCCCAAATCCCAACCCATTTTGTTGGGAATTATTGCACCAATGAACAGTCCCTTGCTTTGATACACGTATTTGTTACAATCTCTCATTTTGATAACCCTTTGCTGAACTATTTGTTTGTTTTACACTTTATATGCAGGAATTTGAGAAGAACTGCAGTGGAGATGGTTCACAACTTGTTCAGGATGACTGGGATTTTACAGGTTGAACTTATTCAATTCTTCCTAGTCCTGCAGTTCAATAGAATATTGTTAAGCCAATATGACAGAAAAATACCTTTCTTGAAGATTTGTGCTAGGTAGGACAAAAGAACTGATCTTGACCTCTTTATTTTTTTAATAAAAATTGTATTAAATAGGAGAAAGGATTAGAGGTCTGAGATGAAAATAGGCTCAAATCTATTACTAGAAAAGGCTTGTTAAGCCAAATTGTGGACTGCCAAGCATTTCTATCTCCAATATATAAATTCCAACAACAAAACTGCTTAAGAGCATTCACTAACGATGCTATGGTCCAATTCAACACCTCGGTTGCATTTTTCAGAGGGTTCTGAACATTCAATACCTCTCCTGCAAGGATGATGTTTGGCAAAGTTCTGTTGAACAACACGTGAAATAGCAAAAAATGCGGCTTTAGCCTTGCACCATAAAGCTTCCCAATTTCTGTATTCAACTGGTTCAGGCTTGAGCTGAAATTCAATTTCATCCATCCTAATGTAGGAGCTAGGAACCCATTTGCTAGGAGAGGATTGCCTTGAGTAAATATACATTCATGCTTTGATATGGACAAGATAAATTCGATTCACCTCCACCACAATTGTGTCTGACCTTCCTGCCATCCCATGATGCAAGCAATGCCCTCAACAAGTTTCAGATGCTTGCTTGGGTATAAAATACATATGATCCATAAGTTACTGAGGTAACGTCAACCAAAGCAGCTAACAAGTAACAGCCATGTGTGATTGAATTTGATATATGTTTCATCAACATGTGCAAGTCATTCCCAAATTTGAAATCAAATTTGTTTACCAAAATGAGTAGTTAATATTTTTTAGGGTAACATCACTCGAGTCCAAAAAGTTTTAAAATTGACCAATTTGAATTCTAAACTCAACTTGGATCTTACACTGTTATTCATTTTTTCTCATCTCTCTCACCATGATTAGAGATTAAGTTGATAAGTTTTAAAAAGTTTTCAACTCGACTAACATTGGCCCAACCTTCAAGAATGATAAATGTATTTTAACAGATTTTTAAAATATAATATGAGTTAAGATAAACTCTTTAATCCATATCTTCCAACTTTTAAAGAGATAATCTCAATAACAAATGTGAATGTCTAGTACAAATGAAGTGTGTTTTGAAATTGTGACATCTTAAAAGGGTCAAGATTTAAAGAGAAATTACTATTCTCAAATAACTTCGAAACAATATCAATTTAAATATAGTTTTTTTTGGTAAACTTTTTAAATATAGTTATTACTTATTATTAACCTCAACCTGGAGGATATATAAGTTATGATTATTATTATAATATTATTATTTTCAACATTCGTGACACGAAACTCATGGAATATACTACTACGCAGAGCGCAAATTGACAATTTAATCCACTACCACTTCACATCACAACGTTAATCATACATGTACAAAACTGTAAATTGACAATTTCGTCCTACGTTGTCATTCTCCCTCACAAAAATCCACTCTTGATTCAGTCCCAGTTCCTCTCCAAAAAGTCAGAGACACCTTGTGTGTGTGTGTTCGAGAGACAGAGAGAGAGAGAGAGAGAAATGGAGAATCCAAGGTTGCTATCACTGGTTCTTTGTTTTGGATTTCTGGGTCTTTGCCACGCGATCGAATCGCCACAGTACACTGTGGTTCACTCGGAATCGGACTTCGAGATCAGACTCTACAGACAGTCCACGTGGATGTCTGCTCCAGCTAAAGACCTCTCCTTTGAGAAAGCCACCAAATTTGGTTTCCACAGGTGCTACTACTTTTTCTTAAACCATGTTGATTTTGAGTAATCTTAGGTACCCTTTTCTTTGTTTGATGAGAAAATGAAGGAAAACAAAACAGGAATCTAAAGAAAAGTTTTGGGCTTTTTTTTTTCTTTTTTTTTTGGGGTCTCTTTTTCTGTTTTGTATTTTGGGGTCAACAGCTTATGTAATATGTTCAGTTTAGTCTGATACATTTGACTGGTATAATCGAGGTGAAATTTCCACTTTCTGTTTGGTTGCTGAGAAATTATAGGATAAATGAAATAATTTGATCCTTGGTTTCTTGTCTGATAAGGTTTAAAATTTCAGGGACCCCATCAAAATAAGTCATGTTAATTCACAATTTAGTTTAGCTTTGCTCTTATTCGGTTTTCTTAGGAACCAAACTAGTAGTTGTTAGAAAATCAGGGTTTCGGTCCATGGACCGGACCGTACAGTAGGTATATATAATTTTTGAACCTTTAATTATCTGAAACTAAAGTAAGCCAAATGAGATGGTTTTTGAAAGGAGACGAAATAATTGTGACAACATCCTGTTTAATGATAACTACTGGCAGCATTTTAATTATCATGGTGCCTATTACCACAATCAATACTAAGGCTAGACAGAGCATTCCCTAGTTATACCAATTTCGACAACACATCAAAATGATCAAAACGTGTGTTAATAGAGAACGTGTGGTTTGCCAACAAGCTCGGGCTTAAATGGCACTTCCTCCTCCCACAAGAATGGGTGGAGAGTATGAGGCCATGGGACAAAACTTGAAAACCAAATTATTGACCTTTTGTTTTTAACACAGCGCATCTATCATGTCCTGTTACTGCATATACTATGACAGTACAAGATGTCTATAAGCATTTTTTTAATCCGTTTATAGGTATAGTGTAAATGCCCATTCTGGATCCACATTTCATTATAAATTTTTGTAAAATCCTTTGTGTACTCTTTTTTTATTAAAAATAAATTCCAGAGCTTTTCGTTTTGCTAAGATTTTGTTGTTGTTAATCTCACAGATTGTTCCAGTATATCCAAGGTGCCAATCTGAATTTCTCTCGGATTGCAATGACAGCTCCTGTCCTGACAAGCATAGTCCCAGAAGCTGGCCCTCTACACTCATCAGCCTACGTTGTCCGTTTTTACTTGCCCGTGAAGTTCCAAGCTAGCCCTCCACTCCCACTTCCAGAGCTGAACCTGAAACCCTATGCGTGGGACAGTCAGTGTATTGCTGTTAAGAAATTCTCTGGATTTGCTAGGGACAGTAACATTGTTAAAGAGGCAGAGAAACTTGCCATTAGCTTGAGCAGGTCTCCATGGGCAAATGCAACTTCTTCAGAAAGTAGTTATGCCTACTCAATTGCACAGTACAATTCTCCATTCCAGTTTATTGGGCGTGTAAATGAGGTTTGGGTGGAGGTTGATGCATCAGAATTTGATGGCTGTAAATCCAGTGGAGTAGCAACATACTAGACTGTGGCAGGGTTGGGCATGACTGCAATTTTCTGCATTATGTGCTTGGAGCTACTGATACATAAATTACTGTGTTTTGAATTCCCTATAT
The DNA here is from genome assembly GCA_030445155.1 of Quercus variabilis. Taxonomy (NCBI): domain Eukaryota; kingdom Viridiplantae; phylum Streptophyta; class Magnoliopsida; order Fagales; family Fagaceae; genus Quercus; species Quercus variabilis. The sequence continues at coordinate 9,040,437 of CP129454.1, forward strand.
CTGTAAATTTGTGTTCCCAAAAATTAACCCTGTATTATCTGTAATTTGTGACTCCGGGCTTTAGCAATGCCAAGTTGCCAACAGAAAATTATTAGCTACTTCTGTGAGGTTAATATAAATAAGAAAGGGTAAAATCTGATGACCAATGTCCAGCTGCATTATTCTCAATGGGCTTGCCAAAAATCACCATGCGGTTTTGAAATCTTAGATAGTCCAGACTCAAGAGGGTAGCACTTAGAAATTCCTAATGCAGTTGTCCTTGTTTGTAATCTCTCTCTCTCTCTCTCTCTCTCTCTCTCTCTCTCTCTCTCTCTCTCTCTCTCTCTCTCTCTCTCTCTCTCTCTCTCGTATGTGTCCTTTATGATATGTTTGGATAGAGGAAGAGGGGGGAGTAGATGAGAGGTGGTTGGAGAGGTGCACCTAATTTCCACCACCTCCCTCTACTCTCTCTCCCTCTCCCTCCATGCACCTCTCCAGCCATCTTTGGCTCTGGCTCATCTACATTCCCCCCACCCCCCAACACCCTTTCTCGAGGTCTCTCTCTCCCTCTATCCAAACATAGGATTAAAAGTAATTGGGATATAATGAGAGACCAAAATATTGTTAGTTAATTAAGCACTCAATTTTTAAATGTGTGTTTGATAACTGATTAAAACTGGTTTTTTGCTTAAATTATCAACTGTTTACGGATCTCATACAACTTTTTGTCTTATCTTTATTTCAAATAATCTAACTTTTAGCTTTTTGAAAATAAACTAACTTTTAGCTTTTTGTCTCACATTATGCAAATAAACTACGAAAATAAGCAATTCCCAAACAAAAATAAACAAGAAGTTATATCAAAAGTATAGAATGAATGTTGAATTTCAATATGTTAGTCTAGTCTTTAGTGATCCATGTGATCTTGTATTCAAGTCTCTTAGCCCTAGCTAACACCTTAGGGCCACAATCAAGTCTTCTAGCCCTAGATAACACCTTAGGGACATGTTTGCAAAATTCCACCTTATAACCCATATGGAAATAAAATGCTAGAAGTGAGTGATTGCCTATTGCTTTATTGTTATTGAAATCAATTATTCTCGAGTGTGGTTAGTTCCTTCATGTTTTTTCACTGGTACCTAGATCATGCTTCTAAGCCTAGTCAATATAATGCCTCTAGCTTAAAAAGTATCACGTAGCACTACTGTGCAAGTGTCAGCGCCCATGGGTTGCAGACATTGCAGTGTACCCCGTAACAAAAGTTTTTTTTCCCTATGCATTATGGTGCATTAGCATGGTCATATAGTGAGACAGGGCTGTTTTAAGCAAAATTCTCAGGGCTTACACGTATTGACGTATATAAAGAATACATCTTTGTTGTAAACAAAGATAATTTAAGAGAATTATCATGGAAGGAGATGCACTGAATATCATTGAGCCATTGAGAAACAAGAAACAAAATAGTTGTCTTTCACTGGAGAATTAAAGCAGTCTTGGAGGATGTCTTGTTCCTAGCCAAATCTTTTGATAATATATCATTTTCTTTTATACGTAAAGAAAGAAATCTTACCGTCCACCTTCTAGCCTAGTGGGCTGCTCTTTTGAATTGAATTGGGTCAGTTCCCATCTCTAACTTGTCATTGTTGTTAGCTCAGGCTTTAGATAGAGATTGTCACAGGCCCTTCCTTGATTATATATCTTTTGTTTCTTCTTACAAATAAAGTATTTATTCAGCCAAAAAAAAAAAAAGGTATGTCCTAAGGGCTAAGAACTGCAAGATTAACATGTTATCTTGATCGAGCTTGGGAATAGGGACCATTTTCCAACTTCTAAAATTAGATCTAAAAGTGAGCTCCAGCCCAGGTTCAGAAATTGGCACAATATTCCCACTCACACAAGGTCAAGTGACAGGATAGAATCGCTGCAGACAATTTCCAATGCTGAATGTGCCAACTAATTTCAAACCACACAACAAAATTGGATTTTATAATCAGAATATTTTCTAACAAATCCATCCTAAAAGAATAAATGAATTGTGGTTGTATAAGAACAATAAAACAGTGAACACATTGACCAGACTCCATTTATACTTTGTGCATGCATCCACATATTAGTTAGGTCGGCGTTTTGGATGAGCAACATACGATGGCAGAGACACCCCAGCAGCAGCACTATTCCTGCTTGGCATAGGCAGCTTGATTTGGCAACGATAAATGATAAATAGAAGGCATAGAAGTAAAACAAACAGAACAACGGGAGAGGACACGATCCCCATATTCTTTAAGGTAGAAATACTAGTCTCAGTTTTGGTAGTTCTGAACAATAATTGTTCACCTTCAACCAATGCAGCTCCTAATGTCCAAGAAACATCCCCTGGGCCAAATATTATCTCTTTATCACCAAGACAAAGAGAATCCTCAATGAGAGATGCCATATAAGGTACATGGAAACAATATTGTCCAGCATATTTTTGGTTCCTGGAAATACTGCTCAAGTTAGCCCATGATCTTGAGCATAACTGCTGACCTTCCTCCCAAATCTTTGTAAAGTCAGCTCTTGGATTCAGATTTAACGTGTTGTAAACAGCATAAAATCCAGATAAAGCATGAAAGCGTGCAGAGGAGTAAGTGGCAGCTGTCAAATTAATAAAGTCACCGCCTGCATATCACAAGTGGTACTTAAAAGGTGAATTCTTACTACAAATCCCTTTATGAAAAGAACTGAACAACTGTATAAGAGACATAGTGCATAAAGGAAAACTGATGCTCCTTTCTAGTCATTGATATTAGAAACTGCCATCTATTATCATAAGAAATAATATTTGGAAAATGCCAAATTAACATTGTAAATAATAATATACTTATAAACGAAGGTAGCTTTATGTCTCAACTTCACCAAACATGTGGTGCCTTGGAAGCTGTCCTATCATGAGTAACAATTAAGTTGCTATGACCATGAAAATAGTAATCATTGAGCAAAAGAATTTCAGATGGCTTATCCCATCCTTTGCTTAGAGTTTAATTCTTATAAACCAAAGTGACCTATCAAAAAAATTTCTTATAAACCAAAGTGCATAATCCTTCATTTGGTGAATAGCTTAAACCTATTATTCTCAATACTTAATACATCTCAAGAAATATGATGTTTTAAGTATTTACTTTGTAGACACTGAAAATCTATTGAATTCCTAAGGCTATCAGAAGAAAATTCAGAATCATAGCAAGACCAAATTAGTAAACTCCAAAACATGGATATCAGATCTTTATTTTTATTATTATTATTATTTTTTTTTTGTTGATAAGTCACATGGATCAGTATATGTCAAGAATAAACACTTTTTCGACCAGAGTACTCACCACCATAAGAAGATGAGCCTGCTTTACAGTTTGTACCAACTGTTGGTTGTGACCAATCTAAATTGCTTGAATTGATAGCGGCAGCCTTTGCAAGTCCTTTGCATAGCTCCCAATTGGGTTCTCCAACCAGATGCAAAGAAGGAAATTCAGCATTCCATGTTTGTCCATTGAAAATTTTCTGATAACTGGAATTAAGCCCTAAGCAACCAGAGCAGCTATAGTTTTGTACAAAATCAGAACCAAGACAAGGATGTCTGACTTCTAATGTATTATGAGTATTTTCTTTGAACCATTGTGCTTGGCTAAGCATGACAACACTCCTATCAAATGCCTCATTCAAACCAAAAGCTGGCAACGAGTATGCTAAAATCTGATGTTCCATTGAACCAATCTTTGATCTCACCAAGTGTGTGTACTCTCTTGCATCATCTATTTCCATCACAACCTGCAATGAGGAACCTCCCAGGTCAATAAGTCCCAAAGTGGGTGACTGTGAATAATTTTCAAATCTCCCCATTTTATAGTTCAGAGCGACCCAACCATAATAAGCTTCTTCTTTCCCACTCAATACCCTTATCCAATTCTTCCTATACAAAAATGTGTGCTCCTTCACGACAGCCTCTACATCCTCCAAAACCTGCCTAGCATTGTCAATAGCCAACCTTCTTAACCCAGCAGTACCTAAAACAAGAATTGGAGTGTCTGAATGTCTTTCACGAGGTACCACCTGTTCTGCCCATAAAATCAATGGTTCCAAAGACACTCTCACTCCTGATGAGTTGCCAACAAATTTATCTAATCCAGGTTCAGTTTGCATACAGTGATACTGACATGAATTCTTCCAAAGTGAACTCTTGGTTGTTTTGTCAGGATAAGAATGCAACAAAAGAGGAAACGTCATGTTACTTTCACCTTCTGACATCCACTCATACACATTCACTCGTGTCCCCGAGCTTCCACAGTCCACAACCACACTAAAATACGACTCCTTAAATACACTTCGGCCTTTTCCGGGGCTAAATGCAAAGTAAACACCAACCAATAACAGCACCACAACCAAAACAATGATACTTGTTTTCAACACCCGTTTATACCGAGTAAATCCCGTGATTGAGAGCTTAAGTTTCGATGGCGATTTGGGTTCCATATCACTATTATCAACATGAATCCATGCCAAATCCTACTAACCCTTTGAACCCCACTTTCTATTTTGCCCTCAAAATCTTGCTAATTTTTTCACTAATTGTAATAATACCCCAATGGGTCTATAAACTTGCAAAGCCATTAATGAGATACACCCACAACCACTCAATTCAGATATCACATAATGCCAAATCTTAAAGCTTTCTAGTTCCTACTTCATCTTTGCATTAAAAAAAATCTCTAGTTTATGTAACAGTAACCCAATTGAGCCAATAAAAACACACACACAACACGAATTTTTGTAATTAAAATGAAAACAATAAGTTTACAATTTGCACCATTTTCTAGAACCAAGAATATAGCAACTTTGACTAATAAAAAAAGGGTGTGCTCAGATGTGATCTGGGAATTGAAATGAGAGAAGAGATTACCTAGTTGGTCTCTGAAACCATGGAAACTGTACCAGCCCTGCGAATCTCTGATGGAGATGAGAGATCACAGAGAGTGTGACCCAGAGAGAGTCGGGTCAACTTGGCATCTCAATCGTACGAGCAAAATTGGAATTTAACCCTGATTCCCAAACTATTTAGTTAGTAGGCATGGTTTCAAAAGTGCCTAACTTACTATCGTCTGGCCCATAAGAAACTCAATTTTTGGCTTATAAACCGAGTCTCATAGACTCGGTTTTCAGGTTTGGATAAGATCTCATCTGACGTATTTGCCACTTGGTATCCACCTGAAAATCAAGTTTTAGAAACTCGATTTCCACTTATGTGTGACGTGGCAATTTGTATGTGACGTGGATGATCCACGTGGAAGTCACTTGAAAACCGAGTCTCTAAGACTCGATTTCTAATAGAACTTTTTCAAAATTTAAAGCACTCTAGTCTTTAACTAACGTCTCTCCACTCTCACTCACCCTCTTACTCTCACACAGACCAGAGCATTCTCACTCACCATCTACTCTCTCAGCCTCATCGACGCTGACCCTTGCTCACCGTCTCACTCTCTCAGCCTCATCGACCCCGACCCACTCTCACTCACCTTCTCACTCTCTCAGCCTCACCCTCTCACTCTCTCAACCTCACCGTCCCCGACCCACTCTCACGCCTCTGTCAGTCACCCTCTCCACCCTCACACAGACATTCTATCACTGTCTTTACTCTCTCACTCACCGTCTCTACTCTCACTCAGTCTCCACTATTTCACATTCATCAGCTTTGCCAAAAGAACAAAGATTGTATCAAACGGTCATCACAGAGTTTTGAGGTCCTTCAGTCTACGCGGTCTCTGGAAAAAAAATAAATAAATAAAAGGTGAGTCCCTTTATGCAAAATGTAAAGTGTGTTTCACCGTTTGTTTGCTAAGAAATAGTGGGAAAAATCAAAGAAACTTTGGTGAAAATTCTTCTTTTTTTTTTTTTTCCTATTTTGGTTTCTGTATTGAAATTCTAATAGAACTATTAAAAAAGATAGAAGCTTTATTGTTTTTTGAGATTGAATTGGTATGTGGAATCGGATTATTGTTTTTTGAGATTAAATTGGTATGTGGAATCGTCTGCATGTTTTTGGGTTTGTTTATATTTGCTAAGGATTTACTTTGATCTAAGTTTGATTTGGTCAGTTAGGGTAAATATGTTACTAAGAACGGAGAAATTGGATATATATATATATATATATATTTATTTATTTATATACTTGTTAGGTTGTTGAGGATTTAATTTTTAGTTGTTTTATGGAAAAAATTTATTCTAATTTAGTGCTTTTTTTAACAATTACAATAACATTAGCTTGTTAGGTTTCTGAGGATTTAATTTTAGTACTTTGTTGGAGAAAATATACTTTGATTATTGATTTTAGAGATGTTAGTAATATATGTACTTTTTCTCTAAAATCAGCATTGTCTAACATGAATGTAAATCATGTCATGTTCAACTCAAAAAAAAAAAAAAAAAAAAAAAAAGAAGGTGAACTTAATTTGTAACAATAAACCAAACAATCAGTATTGTCTAACATTATTGTGTTAAATTTTATTTAAGAGCCATTTTATTGACATTAGCTGGTTTGATGTGGATAAATCAAAAATTATGTATCAAAGATGGCATTCATTCATAAGTAATGTAAAGGTTATTAGGCTGAAATCAAATTGGTGGAATTTTTTTTTTTTTTTTTTAAATTGGTTTAAACACTATAGACTTAATCATTCATAATATAAATGATGACATGAAGTTGAATTAAATAAAACTAAGAAAATAAAGTAATTGCTTGTTATTCATTGGCTTTGGCCTTGGGAAGATTATGTTCAAGATATAGGAAATAAAAATGACTTCATTGTGTGTAACAAGGTTAAACTGTCTAGTTGGAGAGACACTTGAATTTACCTTTTTTTTTCCTTCCTTTTTCTTAATTGGGATATGGGTTTTAAGGTGAGGAACCTTCCCTCATCCTCATGGGCCATGATAACTTGATAAGTAAAATTGAGTTCTCCATTAATCAAACATGCTTTATCATTGGCATAAGTTGGTTCTATTCCTTTTCACTGATCATATTCTTTCTATTGATTGACTTAAAAAATTCATTTTGTGTATGACAATTTGGACATGAAATTTTTGTATAATCTTCTTAGGAACTTATATTTTATGTTGATCATAAAAATTATTTGGCTTTAAAGGCGTTTTTGATTATTTTGATGGATGCTATCTAGTACTAGTGGCTTATATATAGTCAGTGCCTTCAACTTCTTTTAGTTTTCCTTGTTTGACCATGGTACTTACCATTTAATTCATATGGGAGATAAAATTTGTTGTCAGTTGGTAGGGTTCTTTCTAAAGTATCTGCCACAGGGCTATAGAATTAATCGCTGCCTAGCATATATGGATCAGTCGATATTCAATTTGTTAAGGGTCATGGGAGTCAGAATATGAAATCCTTGGAAGTAGGAAGTAGTTGGTGACTAATGCAAGGGAGTTGAAAAACTTGTTTTTACTATAATGTTATTCTTGACGTTGATGATCATAGTTGCTCGTTTTTGTATTTATTAGATATTGGATTTGCATTAACCCATAGTATTTTTTACATATCTAGGTAATTTCCAAAACAATAACTTGAATTATTATGCTTTTACATATGTTGACAAATTTTCAAACAAAAGTCAGCAACTCACATGTGTTACTACTTGTGTACAGAAAAAAAGGACCCTAGAATTACATGTGTCCTTTTTATTAGATGGGACATTAGTAACTTAGATGGCTTTGGTTTAGCTTCCAACTTTGTTAAGTGCTTAATTTGTTTTGTACTATGTACTCAAGGCTATGCCATATGCATTCACCTAGCAATATCATCTAATTTTCCTACATCACATCTATTGCAAGATTTCAAATAAATGGAATCTTTTGACAATTTTGTACTCTTAACAATTCACTCACTTACTCTAAAGTAGATTGAGCTAAAAGCCTAAAAGTAGTATTCTCGAATTAGGAACTCATGGATCTGCCTTCTAATTTTCGTTTATAATTAAAAATGCAACTTTAGTTTATGTGACCCAAAACTCTGTTGTCATAATTTACTATGTTTGGTACATCTCTAACCATGTTGATTTGCATTATCAATGTTTATGGCTGTGAATTGTCTGGATGTTCAAGGCCCGTTTGGTCATAGAGTTTAAAATTTGTTGTTTAAAAAGATGTAAAAATTATTGTTTAAAAAGTGTTGTTGAAAAACGTATTTTTAGTGTTTATAAAACAAAAAAAATGTGTTTGGTATTATAGTTTAAACAATATGTTTTTAGTGTTTAAAAAATATAAAAATGTGTTTGGTATGTGTGTTTAATTTTATAAAAAAAAAAAAAAAAAAAGCTGAGCAAAAATACAAAATAATATTTTTAAATCAGGAGAGAGACAATAAGGCTGATCAAGTGTAAGACAGGAGACAGCAATTGATAAGGCTAATCAGGTGGGCCATATATTTTTCAATTTTTTTACCGAATTGCCACTCAAATGTGTGTTTATTGTTTTAAAAACAGCCTGGAGCATGTTTTAAAAAGCCCATGATTTTGAACAACATTTTTCAAACTTCACGTGAACAGAGATGGGCCACCAAACATGATTTTCTGGTTTTGGGCAGTACTGTTTTGTGTTTTGAAAACTAAACATACATTTTGAACTGATAAACCAAATGGATTTTAAGTTTACTAGTGTGATCACAGACTCATTTGTTGTAGGTATACTTCATTACCACTGTCTAGTCTTGAATCACTGAACTTGAATCACTAAATTTTTATGTATTGTCCTTTGAGTTTTGTATAGTTTTTTGTTTACCATGCTTTGGTGCTGACTTGTCAGTGTTGTTAGTTAAACTTAAACGCAAATCAAAATTTATAGTTTCAAAAATGCACTAACAGTCTTAAGTTGAATATATTTTTGATGATGGTTGAAAACACTTACATGCTACATGCTACATGCTACATATGCTGCCCTCGTAGCTCCAACCCATGCCTTCCCCTTGCTGCCTTAAGCACTTAGTAGTTGGAGAGGTACCAACTTACCCAAATGGTGTGGCGGTTCTTAAGTTGAATATTTTAATGTCATGTAGGCACTGGGCAATGAGATTAGATTTTAAGACAAGTTCCATTTGCACTGGGGAAGCAACTTTTGGTTTACTACTAGAGAGTGGTGATGTGTTTTTGTGGATTACGTTCGAAAGAAAAGCTATAAGGTTGTTGAATCCAGTTGGACATACAGAGGCAAGAAAAGAAACAAAGGTAATTTCTACAAACAACAATGAAAATTCAATCTATAATATCTAAGTGTGGGTTGGAGATGATATATTGGAGAATTTTGTTGGGATTGAATATTAATTGTTTGTTCCTGCTGTGATAAGCGTTTAGGTGTCAAAGATTGGAATGTAGTTATGAGATATAGAAGGGTGACCTATTAACAGCCAATAAAGAATGGGTTTTTGGGAAGCCCAATTGTGAGTTAAGGGTGATTGAGACTTGAGAGAGCCACTGGTTTGGGATGGTTGTGTTCATGATTTAATTAAAGATAGTTCATATATGTATTTTTGGATAAGCACTCTAACTAAAATTTCATTTTGGTTAATTGGTTAATAATCCAATGTGGATCATTTTTTGGACTTGTTAGTTAAGCATATTTTAGCTAGACTAGCCGCTTGGCTATTCCAATGTTAAAAACTCTTATCTTATGTAGGTATACATGGTGCCATTTGACTATTTGAGCTATGCAGTATGGGCATAATTTATGCTAAAAGCTCTTATCTTAGGTATTTATATATATATATTTGGGCATAATTTATGTTTAACTTTAGGTTTTAAAGAAGGTTGATGTTGTTCCAAGTAGATATTGTGGCAGTTGCATTGTTCACAGTAAAGAGTGTGGCCATAAATCCCCTGAATTTGTTAGCGATTGTTGTGTTTTTTACTTGGTGTATGAACAGTAGTTCTTTATCAAATCACTTCACCATCATTTTTTAGCTTGCTTTGCATTGTTTCAATGTTCCATTGATTTTACAAAATTTAAGGGCACTCCAGTATTTGGTGTTAGAACTCTTGTTGGAATTGTGGAAAGAGTTGTCTGATATAACTTGTGGGCTCTTTAGAATATAAAGATGGTGGGCCTTAGTGAAAGAATAAGTTGGCGTCTTATCTGCAATGTGTAGAATGGTATGTTTACTTGGTTAAAGATGGTCAACTTAAAGTTTGTTGTCGATCAATAGAGAAAAGACTCGGGCATAAATCTATTCCGAAAAAATACTTGTTGTTTGACTTAAAATGTCAATTATAGTGGAGTGATGATTAGTAGTTGTTTTTTGAGAATATTTCTTAGCTTTTTTTTTTTCTTTTTTCTTTTTTTGGCAATCATGTCTATTACTTGCTAATTGGTTATCATTCTTGTGCAGTATGGCTGTTGCAAATGCTGGACGGATTGACCATATGCATCCTAACCCTATTGACATGTCAGTGTTGAAGTTGCAATCCACCCATCAGTCCGAAGCTATTTGGAACGGGCAGGTAAAACACAACAGTACAGATTTAACCAATGTATACGCATTTAATTCATACAATGTACATGCACTTGCTGTAATATATTAATCCACAGTTCTGTCTTGTGTAGGATCCAGGGCCCCTTACCTGTCGTACCCGTAGTGAAGAGTTCTCCAATCAAGAGCCAATGGTAGACGACCAAGTCGTTGACATCATTAAGGTACTCGGATTGGAAGGACTCCTTTGAGTCTCGAGTAGAGAGATTGACCATGGCCTGATAACGGCCTTAGTGGAGCGATGGCTGCCTAAGACTCACACCTTCCACATGCCACATGGTGAGGTCACCATCACATTGCAGGATGTGGAGGTTCTTCTCGTGCTTCCTGTTGATGGTGACGCTATAACAGGGAGCATGCAGAAAGTTTGGGTGACTGTATGTCAAGAGTTCCTTGGCTTTCAACCTATAAATCAAGAGCAGCATAAGCAACTTATTGGCCAGAGGATTCTCATCAACCGACTTTTGCTACAAGTTACTGCTCCATTGCCGCCTAATGCTGAAAAGGATCAGCTGCATAAGTATGCACGATGCTACATCCTAGCACTACTAGGGGACACAATATTTATGGACAAATTCGACGATAGGGTGCATCTAATGTGGGTACAATAGTTGGAAGACCTTCGCAACCCATGAAGGTACAGTTAGGGAAGTGCTTGCCTTGTATAGTTGTACCGAGAGTTATATAGGGCAAGCGATAAGGACACTAGTCAGATCGATGGGTGCTTACTATCGGTCCAGTATTGGGCATGGGCTAGGTTCCCCTATTTGTGCCCGACAGTTGAGTGTGGCCCGCCAATGGGTGCTTATGGTCCTCCAGTGCATGCTCCATTGTCCCTGAAGTAAGTCTCTACTTTATAAGGACTATATCTTATTCTAGTGATATTATTAATTGAGTAAATAACTATAAGATTATCTTAGTAGTTATATGTAATTACATTATAGTCTTAGTCGTGACATTATCTTAGTAGGAAAGTTCTAGATATTGATCCTTTGTTCTTGATTATTATAGGTGGTTGTGGGTCCCAAACAAAAAAAATAGGTTTGCCCACATCTTCAGGGACATGTATCGCCAGCAAATAGCTTCAATGTTGCCAGGCCAAGTATGAAAATGCCTTGTTCAAGATGTTAACATGTTTAGGAACAAGATATACATTTGGTGAACTTTAAAATATAAACATAATTGCCTAATGTGTTGCGTACTTGTTTTTGGGCTACTGTAGGTGGTGTGGCAGTCGTATGAAGCCCATTTAGAGGACCTTCCGCCATGGTGCATTGCAGGGAGGGCTGTGTGGACAACAATGGTGCCGCTTGTATGTTTCCACCTAGTAGAGATACATACACCTGATTGTGTCATTCGTCAATTTGGGATGATCCAAGAAATTTCCCGCAATGTTGACATTAACACCATGCTTCATGCCATTGATTTGAGGGGAAGGTTGGTGTTGATTGGATGCGGAAACATGCTGTCCATATCATGGAGTGGGGTAACTGCCTTCAATGGCGTTGTGAAGCAATGCTTGGTGATATGCCTCCATAGCATCAGTATTTCAACTGGTTCAAAAGGGTGACTTGGAGGTTCATCGATGTTCCTGGTGCTACATTGATTCTAATGGTAACTTCTCCATGTCTTCTACATCTTACCGTACTTCTTAGCATAAAACCACAATTTAAAGAACATGATATATGTGGTCCAATGTATGCTTAGCCCATTTAGAGGACCTTCCGCCATGGTGCATTGCAGGGAGGGCTGTGTGGACAACAATGGTGCCGCTTGTATGTTTCCACCTAGTAGAGATACATACACCTGATTGTGTCATTCGTTAATTTGGGATGATCCAAGAAATTTCCCGCAATGTTGACATTAACACCGTGCTTCATGCCATTGATTTGAGGGGAAGGTTGGTGTTGATTGGATGCGGAAACATGCTGTCCATATCATGGAGTGGGGTAACTGCCTTCAATGGCGTTGTGAAGCAATGCTTGGTGATATGCCTCCATAGCATCTGTATTTCAACTGGTTCAAAAGGGTGACTTGGAGGTTCATCGATGTTCCTGGTGCTACATTGATTCTAATGGTAACTTCTCCATGTCTTCTATATCTTACCGTACTTCTTAGCATAAAACCACAATTTAAAGAACATGATATATGTGGTCCAATGTATGCTTAGCATCAAACCTCCCTTTTAGCCTTCTTGAATGCCCCAACGTACCACTTGCAGTTGGTGTCAATGCATTCGGCACACAATTTAGTTTTGGTCGATCTCTAAATAATAAAATTTCTATTATCATTTGCTGCATATATTATCAATGCACGCTTCACCGCCTCTTTATTTGCAAAAGTCAACCCTTTACTAAAATGCATCCCATCTTCCCAAGTAGAAACAAATGGTATCTGAAGACGTGAAGGATCAAGCATATTTTCCCAAGTATTTACGTAGAATGACTCGCCAGGAGGTGTGTAGGCAGTGATCATATTTGTATCACACTGGATGCCAATATCATTGTCTGCATCACCTTTATCATGGTATTCTATATTTTCCTCTTCAAAATTTGGAACGAGTTCATGGTCATCCATATCCCTGTTAAAGTCGCCTTGCTCAATCCTCTATTCGTACTCATCCATATCATCAATATTTTCACCATTATTAGTAGCATGATATTCGTCTTCGTCTTCCTCCCTTAAATGTGTCTCTTAAGGTTGGTGTGTTTCACCAGTATTAGTAGTATGATCTTGAGATGGAAGCGTATAACTTTCCATTGTATAGCCTCCCATTGTAGTGCATCCATCATTTAGGGTTGTAAATTGTAAAGATTTAGTTATTTGTTGCACCTCCTCAGTATCAACTTCTACAAGTAGCTCCGAACTTACGTACAACTCAGCAACATTTACTAGGGGCATTTTATGGATCCTATTAAACATGATCTTTACATGTTTGTCTTCTTTGATCGTCATATACCCGTAATTTATCCGTTCATGAAGGACTTCTTGTGGGTAACAATAAATAATCTTTATGTCATTACAAGCAATGTTCAAATTCAATTCTTCCATTATTTTCTTCTTCAAATCATTTAACGTCTTAGTCTTATGGTGTATCATCATGTAGTAGCATTCGATACTCGGGCCTCTAAATGGGAATCTGTCAATCTCTCTAGGATTGACAAGGGGTCCACCATAGTATACATTTATATCAATATTCTTCAGAGATTGTGAACCTATTAAAGTCAAGTATAATAATATGTTAGTAACATATTTTTATCTCTTTCATTTAACATCAATTGCAAAACCTTTTCTATCTACTCAAAGTTCAAAAATTACAACTTGTCACCCTGCATTTGCATATACTCACCCCACATCACATACAAACACACAATCATTATCATTTCATACTAAAACAAAAACAAAAAAAAAAAAAAAAAAAAAAAAAAAAAATCTAAAGACAGAACTCACCCCCATTGCGAAATTTCAAATCAACTCTAACAAAAATATAAATAAAAATATCAAACCAAACAAAAATATAATCATTAAAAACCTAACAATACAAATATACCAAGAATACATCTTAAATATATCAATCATTATTTCATACTCAAGCAAAAAAAAAAAAATTAAAGATAAATATCAAACCAAACAACAAAAGAAATTCATGATACATACCCATGATAAAAACCTAACAGTACTCAATGATTTTCATACTCAAGCAAAAAATAAAAACTAAAGAAAAATATCAAACCACACAACAAAAGAAATTCATGATACATACCATTGATAAATTTATAAACTACATTTTCTATTATTTTATTTTATTCTCAACTAAATAAATGAGTTTTTCATCCATCTATTTTTTTTTCATCTTTTTAATATTTTTCATCTTTTAACCAAATAGAGCCTTAGGGAGAAAATTTGATATTTTCAAAAAGTCTTAATAATACTTAGTATTAGCTAGCCTAAACCTTAGGGTCGTTTGTGTGTTTTATCATAGATTTATTGTTAGATTAAGGTTCGTGACTTGCAAGTTGCAACATTTTGGGTAATTAATTAAAGTTCATGGCTTGCAATATTGTGGAAGCATAAAACATCACCTTCGTCACTAATCATTTCTTTTTCCTTCTTTCCACGATTGTTTTTAATTATTATCTGGGAAAAAGGCATCGCTTTGACGAAAACCTCTAGTAGTTTTTTTTTTTTGGTTAAATAAAAACCTCTAGTAGTAATTTATATGCATTGGTTTTTCATTTAACATTTTGTGACTAAATCAAGTATTGACAAACAATTTGAAAATTAACAACAACAACGAAAGACTTAGTCCCAAATAAATAAATTAAAAAAAAAAAAAAAAAAAAACTCTACCAAGAAATTTATTTTATTACAAACTTACTATTTGAACTCAACAACCAAAACTTACCAATTAATAAGAAAGGAAAACACTAAAAAGAATTTTTTTTTTTTTTTTTTTACAATGCGGATAGTTTGTTGTTCTTAACAATTATTTTTTAGAATCCAACATTTAAGTAGTTATTTAATACGTTTTTGCAAGGGGCAACTCTTATTTTTTGGAAGGGCCAACTATCAATTTTAAGGTCTAGTATCTAAAAAATTTGCAAAATATATATACCTTATAAAGTTCTTTTAAAAATTTTGGCTAAGTGTAGCTCTACCCTCATAGAAAGGATATTAACGATGAGGAGGTGAACAATTTTGAGAACAATGTTTTATCAAGGCCAACAACAATTCAAGAAACAACATAATTTTTAACCTTAAGATTTTCAACCAGTTCCATGATGACAAGTTGACAACAACTCCATATTCAAGTCATATCAATGTCAAGATACATGTATAACTCAATTGAAAAGGATTCTAACTTGTTATTAAAAAAATGGGTGGGGGGAGAAAAGAAAATGAGGAAATTAATAATTTTCATATAAATTAACATCTAAGAAATATGTTTTTGGTGACAACTGTCATATAAAATTGTGTATGTGCTTGTTACAAATTGTGTCGTTCTTTCTAGCACCCAAGTATGGATCTCTCTCTCATATTCAAATTTTGGTTTTTGGAATTTTTGTGAACTTGAGTAGTATTTCTTGAAATCTTGCACCAAGATATGGCTCATTTAGAAGTTATGAGTTCCAATAATTAAAGATATGTTTTGTGTATTGGTTTACTTAGTAAGTGTGATGGTAAAGTGCAATTGGTGGAACTGGTTCATGGATGAAGTGCATACTAGGAATAGTATGAATAATGTTGATCTCAATGCACTGTGGACACAATTAAAGTAAATAGTTGTATGACTATAGTGCAAAGAAAGAAGCATGCTTGCTAAGTTTTCTTTGTAAACTCATCTGCCAGGGGCTCAACTTCCCATTTCATTACTTATGGCAACATTTGATATTTCTACTATAGCAACATTTGATATTTTTAGCAGATCAATCCCATTTTATTACTCATGGCAACGTTTAATATTTCTACTACAACAACATTTCTAATGGGAGATTACCAATACATAATGGAGCTAAAAAGTTATTATGGCAAAACCAAAATGAAGCAATTACATCACTAAATACAATCAATGATTATAATTTCATACTCAAGAAAAAATAAATAAATAAATAAAGACAAATTTCAAAACCAAACAATAAACAACCAACTAGAGAGTAAGACCCTTACCTGACATGAGGATGTGCAATGTGAGTGTTGGGATTGTATGAGAGTGAAAGGGGGAGTGAGAGAGGGAAGACTTGATTAAGTATTGGGATTGTATGAGAGAGAAGGAGTGAACATGTGAAAGTGAGAGACGTTTCAGTCAAGCTGTTGAGTAGGAATGTGTGACCCGAGAGACCTAGTAAAAAAAAAAGAAAAAAAAGAAAAAAAAAAGACCTATAGGGACCCAAACACGATCAGCCACGTGTCCTACATTTTGACCACAATTTAAAAATTGAGTTTCTGAGACTCGATTTTACTTTTAACAAACTGAGTCTCTAATGCTCGATTTCCATGTGGCATTTACGTGGAATATTAGACCACAGAAATTGACCTTCTAAGGCTCGATATGAAAATCGAGTCTATAAGACTTGACTTCCACATGGAAAATGTTCCACGTCAGAGTGCCTCAAAACATGAAATCTGAGCCTCTGAGGCTCAATTTATAAGCCCAAAATCGAGCCTTTTAGGCTCGAGATGCTACTAAGTTATATAGTTTGAAAAAGTGGCCTACTAACTATATTGTTTGGAAAACAAAATTAGTTTCCCATTTTCGCCCAATCGTATTCCTGGGAAAAACAAAAACAAAAACACAAAAACAAAAAATATTGTTGCTGTTTAGCACATGCTGAGTTAGTTAGGTGCCAATTTAGAAACAAAACATAAACAATTAGTAGCAAAGTCATGTCTCACACCTTAATTTCACAATATTCTCAAATTAACATATCTAATTCATGAGAAAGATTCAAATTGCAAACTGTGATGGGCACATCAGCACATGTGTGAGGTTACAAGTTAATACAGGAATCTTTTTAAATTGTTGTGAATTTTTGTTTTACCCCTAACTTTATTCTTAGTAGCAAGTAGCAATCATTTGTTGTAACTTGTTTAAGTAATGGACAATTACTTTCACACGAAATCACAACTTTTTATCTATCAATTACAATCCAAAATTGTGACAAAAGATATTTATCTTGACTTTCTTAACTAATATCTCACATGAAAAATGCTAAATGTACTACAAACTAATGTGGCAATAGTGAGTTTCAATTAGCTCAACTTGTAAAATCTCTCTTGTCGTTGAATAATAGATATAGGATTTGATCCATGCCTATACAAAAAATTAATTGGTGTCTTGGTATGACGATGAAGAGCAACCATTAGAAGACGTCATATGTTGAAACTATATTTTTTTCCAATGAATGTTTGAATTGTTTTTTTTATAATTGGTGACACATTATATTGTAAGGTTTATATAGTAAAATTTTACATCCCTAGCATTATTCATTTCACAACACTCTCTAATTTTCCTACCACCTCAAACATGGACCCATCATAATTTTTATTATTTTTTTAATAGATCAATTGATTTTTTTAATAACTCATGTGTGAAGTGGTAGGCGAATTGGATTTTGTAAACTTTTGTTGTGACCCTAACTTTATTACTAGTTACAATCAAGGGTGGTATAAAAAGAAATTAAAATAATTAGGGATAACAATGGGACGAGACATTAGCCAAATCATGGGAGTTGGTAATATGAATAATGGTTGCTCGTGTAACCACAACAATGTGAATAAGGCTACACATGTTATCCTTACATCAAATAAGAATTCAAGATCATGAGTATCCTATCTAGTCATCCCAATTTCATGCCTTCTTCAAGATTAGAAAATTCCATGTGAAATAGAAGTATGATAGGTTGTAATGGAGTAAGGTGGAGTCACTTTGGTATTTTTAATGAGATTCTTTTGGTTTGATTAGAGTTAGAGGCACAAGAGAAAAAAAAAGATTAAGGGAGAGAGAGAGAGAGAGAGAGAGAGAGAGAGAGAGAGAGAGAGAGAGAGAGAGAGAGATTGTACACACATGAAGCAGGGTGGGGTGGGAATAAGATGGGACAATTTAGGCAAAATCCATGCCCTCTTCAAGATAGAAAAAACCTCAAAGGGCTAGACTAGTCCAAGTGGGATGGTGGCATTTTTCCTTCGCTACTAATAATGGATTAGTATATTTTTTTGCTGAAATAATGGATTAGTATATATGTTCCTTACCTTAATGCCTTTCATGATTTCAATCATATATAGTTTTTATCAAGGTCAGTCAATAGTCTGGGTTTAAAGACGATAATTTTAAATGCGTTTGTTTCTATAGTTAGTATTGTCCGGTTTGGTATTCGTATGTATATAGAATACACCTACTAACATCATGTTGAAGGGTTTGGTTTTTTCTTCGACTATTGATATTGATCTAGGTGGCACCATGTTATGATCTTAATGTCCTATATGAATTAAGTGTAAATTTAATCATGTATTTATAAGCTCTTAGGCACTCTCCCCATCCAAGTCGGTTAAGAATGAGTTCTATCCATGAATTTCTAACACACCACTGGAGGCGATCGTTCCAGCTTAGAACAGTTAGTTGGGATTGGTCTTTGCAGTTTGCATAGCCCCATATTATTTAACATTGTTTTGCTAACGTTGTCTGACTTCTCATATTAATATCTTGCTTTTAAACTATAATATAACAGATGGAACATCTAAATCATCCAATATTAATTTACGTCATTCTTTTCCTACCAATAATTCATTAACTCAAACTTGAGTTGCTTTTTAAGCTTTTGTATTGTTCAATTAGAAAGAACCAATAGAGTTATTTTTCAATAACTCAAGCTGAACTACAGTTTGAAAGTTATCAATATGCCTTTTTCTTGAAAAGGTAAAGAGAGAGAGAGAGAAAGCATCCAATTCATTGGGGGTGATGGTGAGACCTTGCAAAATCTGACCGCATAAACAAATGGCAATCTTTAGCAATAAGAGTGGATGAAACAAGATCAACTCATCTTTGTACATCTCAATCACTTTTCTCTCCTACCATTCTTTCATCTTTCTCTTTTATGATTTGTCTCCCTCCATTTCAAATATCAGTGATCAGAATAGAAAGGACAGGTTCGAATTGGCACTTGTATTGTATTTTGCTGCAGTGGTTTTTGTACTTTGCAGTGTAGGACTTTTTTGTTTGGTTGCTCTGTTAAAAGTTAGAAATGATAGATCAAACTTGGAGCTTACTTCTTGGGGAGGGGGTCCCAATTGAACCAACAGGTCTTGGACATGTGGTCTAGGACTTTGATACTCACTTTTTTGACTTGCTTAACACCTGTGCACTAAGTTTATAACTTATTAATCCTTAAAGGATAAGGAATGTCATCATTACTGGGATTCAAGATCTGATAAGTGAAATCACCTATTTAAATCAATAAATACCAATTTACAGTTTTACCCTTCCACATATTTGTTTATTCTAACATTCTATTTGTCCTTAAATTCCAATGACAATGTTATCCTGTCTATTTTTTATAATGGTTTGTCTTATATCCAATGCTTTGAAATAAAAATCTTCTATATTATGTTCTATTTTATTCTTCACAATTATTATATTTACTTTTAATAATTATTCTTTATTATCAAATTAAGACATAATTTAGTTTTTGGTGTAAGTAAAAATTAAGTTTTATATATTTTATTTAACAATAAAAGACACCAATTAAGGTAATTGCCTTGGAATAAACACTAAAAAAATGAACAATCTTTTTTAGTGAGTAACAAAAAAAATGACCATTTTTTTTATCCAATGAACTTGTCATTATACTATTAGCCAGGAGATCTGGGGTTCACTCTCCGTTTACACCAATAACTAATTGGTGTTTTGGTCTGATGTTAAAAAACGCTCATCAGGAGCGAACACCATAAGTTGCAACTCTCTCAAAAAAAATTAGAAAAAAAATTATTAGATTAGACAAGTCCTTTTTGTGTTCAGTGAAAGTTTTCGCTGGATATGTCAAATATTGGACATGTGTCCAAATTCTATCTTGTCTAATGAAAATTTTAACTGGACACAAGCCTTCTCCATTATTTTTTACTCAAAACGACTGGAAAATATTATTAAATATTATACATTAATAAACTATATATTAAAATATTAATCGTTTCATTGAAAGCCGAGATTTGCCGTAGAAACTAGAAAGAGATATTTTCTCCTCCAATACAAGTACAACTACTGTATCCTTCATACTTATCTGTTATCTCTCTCTCTCTCTCGTTATTTTAATCAGTATATACAAAGGCAAGCATATTGCAACTTTGCCATTGTGGCACAGTGGCAGTGCACCAGTGCCTCGTACTTCCGAACAATTCTAAATATGCTTTGAAAATTAATTTATGTACAATTTTCTAGGTATTTTTTAATTAATTTTATTATATATATTTGAAAAAAACATTGCTTATATATTGTATTGATTGAAAGGCCATGGTTGAATTTAATTGGAAAATTTTAAAAATATTTTACCCCATAAAAAAATTAGATAGAGTTGTTAGAATGTTTTTAAGTTAGGTTTGTGATTAAATTAAACCATGTATTTACGTGAATCAATGTAATCATATGATTGAATTTAATTGAAAGCCTTTATTTTAGTGATAATTTCAATCTATGACGTTTATTTCTGATGATTGTTTTTTTATCATTAGATCAAGACACCAATTAGATTTTTGGCATAAACAAAGATCAACTCTCATATATTTGCAGATCAAAAAATAAAAAACTCTCATATATTTTATTCGATGACAAGCTACCCATTTTTTTAGAGCCTAAACTAATTTTACATAAGTTTTATCATAAAATTTTTATAATCTATTTACCTAATCCTAAAACTTTCAATTGTTGTTTGCTAATATGGCTTGTATCTAGTACTTTTTAACAATGGATAAGCTAAGATGTAGACACATGTCCAAAACTGGACACGTGTCTTAATCGTATTGTGTCCGGTGCAAAAATGCATTGGACACAAGCTTCATCCCCTACTAAAAATTTTACTTAAGCCCTAAAATTTGAAACTAATTTTTGCAATTTGAGACCTCTAGATTTATCTCAAACTCTAATGAGACTCGCTCCTAATAATTACTTTTATTATTAGACCAAGACACTAATTGAATTTTTGGTAGAGGTGAGGATTGAACTCCCATATATTTTATTTATGGACTAATTACTTTTTCAGTTGAGCTAATTAGAATCCATTTTTTTTAGAACCTAAACTAATTGTACATAAGTTTTACATTAAAATTTTTACAATCTATTTGCTTAACCCTAAAACTTTCAAATTTTTTTTTTGCCATATATACTTTTATACTAAAAATTTTACTTAAGCCCTAAAACTTGTAACTATTGTTTGCAGTTTGAGACCTTTAAATTTACGGTAAATAAATTTTTTTTACTTAAGCCCTAAAACTTATAACAAATAAATAATCATTTTATTTTAGATCTGTCAAATACTTTTTATATCCAACATGTATTTTAAATTTAAAAAGAAAAGTGAATAATTACAAAAACTTACAAGTGATATAATTGTAAATTGAAATTTTATAAACCTTAGTTGTATTCTATTGTTTGAACAAACTCTTTCAATATTGATACTTAGCATTTGATGTGTTATGTGGATGTTATATTTTTGTTGAACTATGTTATTTTGAATTTAGGTTGAAGTATATGCACTTCTTTTGGAGCGTAAAAAACTTATTTCTAGATGATGTTATATATTTTTTGAACTATGTTATTTTGAATGTGGGTTAAAGACTATAAGTGTATGCGTTATTTTCAGAATGTAAAGAACTTGTTTTTTTATGAATGTCATATTTAATATTAAGCGGGTTGAAATGAGTTGTGTCACATTCATGTCAATCTAACACAATCCATTTATTAAGCATGTCAAGTGAATCAGGTCATGTCAATCTACTTCATTAACAAGTTAGATTAGAGTTGAAGAGCTATAACACGATTATTACATGAGTCGGGTTTAGGTTAAGGCATTTAGTCAAATACTTCTACCTCGACACAACATGAACCCAACATGCTATCTCGAATTAACACCCCTAAATTTGCCTCAGACTCCAACAGAGGTCTTATACTTTCTTTTCCTTTTTTGAATAATGATTGGTGTAACATCTTTCTTTTTCTTTTTCTTTTTTTGATGGGAACATCTTTCTTTTTCTATATATAGATTACCCATAACGCCATTTAAAAAAAAAAAAAAAACTTTATCTTTATAAAACGAAAATCACAAATTTTGCTTTTTTTTTTTTTACTACAAAAGGTAGAAATCCCCCAAAAACTAAAAAAAAAAATTAAAACTAATAATAATAATTAATCTACAACTACAATTCTACATGTATATTAATGTCTAATTTCAATTTGTGTGTGAGAAAAAATAAAAAGGTTGTGTGTGCACATTAATAATCTTCACAAGGCCAACTCCAAAAATCCTCTTAACTCCTCAGCTCTCTCTCTCTCTCTCTCTCTCCCCCTCTCTCTCTCTTCTTCTTCTTCTTCTTCTTCGATCTGAAAAAAAAAAACCTCACCGCACTCAAATCCTTCTTCTTCAACTCTGTCAGATCTCTCTCTATCTCCGAACCTTCGTCGCGATCTTCATACACTCGCGCAGGTTCCGATTTCTCATCACTTTTCTCTCTTTCTCTCTGTGATACTTTCTTGGATTTTTTTTTTCGTTTCTCTTTAGGGTTTCCACGAATCCTTTCTGAACCTAGCTTTTTCAGGCAAGTCTAAATTTCCTCAGAAACTATTTTATTATTGTTATTTTTCGAGTTTTCGATGCTATTTCGTTCACACAAGAAATCGAAGCGGAAGATATAAAAATTTTTGAAATAGCGCAAAAGGGAAAAAAAAATTGATAAATGGATTTAGAGGACAAGATAAACTATGTGCCAAATGCTTGTTTTATTTATTTCCTTGTGGTTTCTCGGCAACCAAACGGAGCATTTGGGGTTTTATGGTTTTTTAAATTTTGTATATTATGTTTGAAATGGTTTGTATTTGCTTTGGAATTGAATTGTTTTGTTGTTGTTTCATTATTTGTAATTGGTTTAAATGTTTCTGTTTATGTGGGTTTGCACTTTGTGGATCAATTTTATTTGAAGTTATTGTTATTAAATTGAAAGGGTGGTCATAGTGATCAATACTGTAAAATGGGTTTCGATAAATGTCTCTTAATAATCCCATGTTTATATAGGAAGCTTTGTAATACAATTTTAGGAACCCAATAAGGTCTAGCTCAAATGTTACTTTGAACTGATATAACGAGGTGGGTGAAGGTTGAGTTTGTGGGTTCAAGATCACTAGTTATAATAATGTCTTATCCAGAGCATGAGGTGCTCTTACGTCTGTTAAGCCTGGGAGAGGTGGTTGATACAAATGTAGGAAGTAATGATTTGTTGTGCAAGGTTGAATGTGGTTGTTAATAGATTTAGAAGAAGTTGGATGTAGGGTAGAATTGTGAGGCAATGTGCAATATAGAATTGTAATTTAAAAGTTTCTCTTAGCCTTAAGAAGAAATAATATTTAGCAACTCTTTGGTATTTCTCTAAAAAATTTGTTTGTAATACTTTCTAGGCAAAAAAAAGAACTCTAAATGTAGACTAGTATGAATAATTGCTATGATTTAGGTTCAATTATTGTGAGATGAAATGGGGAAGACAAGAAGGAGCTTTTGTTGGGCAGACTTTTAAAAGAAATTTTGTTCCTGTATAAAGTGGAATTGTGATATGAAGGGCTTTATAACCAACCCAGCATACTTGAGGCAATGGATTTGTTGAGCTGAGTTGAGCAGAAAGGATG
This sequence comes from Quercus variabilis, assembly GCA_030445155.1. NCBI lineage: Eukaryota > Viridiplantae > Streptophyta > Magnoliopsida > Fagales > Fagaceae > Quercus > Quercus variabilis. Next base: position 9,064,346 of record CP129454.1, read on the forward strand.
TTGGAAGGAGAGGGCAACTAGGAGTCCAGAGTGTTGTTGTTGTTGATGTGTGGATAGAGAAGCTGATAATGTACTCGTGTGTCTAGCAGAACTGGTTTAATGAAACAGAACATAATTCATAGGAACTGAGAAAAGAAAGTAGTTTGCTCTTTTAGTTGATCTGTTGAATGGAATTTTGGGAATGCTTTTGTAATTAGTTGGGAATTGAGATGAGTTTTGATACATCTCATCATTGAATGTTCTTTTTTTAAAGAGGCAATCCCAATTTAATTGGAATTATTAGTTGAGTTAAACACATGATAGTGGTTGTTTTTGAATCCTATTGTATCTGGGTCTTTTGATTATTAGGATACAATATGTTGTCTTGGTGACATATAATATGATACTTAGAATTATGTGTATTGTTTTTAGCACAGCAGAACAGGCCATCTAGCAAGTGGAAATTTTTAAGAAAGCGGACCAGTGGCTGAAAGAACTGAATTCAAAAGAGAATTTATTGAACTGTGTAACTGTTGGCATCATGGGAGGAAATCAGGTTTAACAAGTAGTTAAGAGTATGGGCAGAAATTGTTTTTGCTACAATGTTTTCTATTATTGTTTGAAGATTTCCTATTTTGAAGGAACATTACTACTGAAGGGATGGACTTTGGTCAAAAAAGAAGTGTAGGTGTGGTAAACCGTAGAAATCTAGTTCGCATGGGATTCCAATTTTATAATACTCTGTTTAGGAGAATAATTGAGAGAAAAAAGGATATGGTTTACATTTGAGTCCCATGAGTCGCGGTACAAGTTGAAGCCCCCCAAAAATGAAACTGCTCTACAGCTAATAAAGAAAAAAAGGCTGCGTTATTGCAATTTTAGCTACTACCTTCCTTGTGATCTATAGGTTGGGGCTCAACAGTTTGGGCTGCCAACTGCAGTCTCTACTGTTACTATCCTTGAAACTAGTTATACAAGATATATGACCGTGTCTGCATCCTAACAAAATAGAAGTCACTGATTGATGATGGGGTCAGTGCTTTAAGGCATGAAGCTGAAGCAGGCCAACCCACTAACTTGACAAAACCAGTCCAACCCAACCCGATGTCTTGGGTTGGGTTGGAATTTTATTTTGAACCTTGAGTTTGGTTGGGTTTAGTTTGATAGGTTTTCCAACCCATTTGATTATGGTTATTTTAGTTTTTTAGTTTGATTTGTTTTAATATATTAAGAATTAGTTTTGATGAGTTTGGAATATGATTTAGGCATATTATGTGAACTGTAAAAATTTATCAAAACAAATGCTTAAATAGTTTATGGAAGTATAAATTTTTATAAGCCATGGAATTTTTAAGCATAATCCATTGACCCAACCCAACTTGTTCCATGTGGGTTGGGTTGGTTTCTACACATGTGAGGGGTTGGGATATGATGGGAATTTTTATTTTTATTTTATATGTAAATAAATTTAATAAAAAAAATGACAATCTAGTACACAGGTTGTATTCAAGAATCCTAAAGAGGGGGAAAAAACAATTAGCTAGAGCCTAGGTAGTCCATAAAATCTAGGAACCCCTCAATTGAAGAAAACATTGAGCCCGTCGTCTGCCCATATAAAGAATTCATAAAACCTCTGTCCCGTGCCATTCATACCCCTAGACCAAATCTTTAGAAGATGAGAATATGAGATCTCCTTTCATTGGCTGAAATGGATTATGCTAATGTATTAATTTGGCTAAAGGACATTGCAAATTTCTAACATTGGAAGTCTGGCACTGATATGTACCCCCCCCCCCCTCTCTCCTCTTCATATATGTATTGATAATTAGGGGTAAGAGGAACCCTAGATGTCTATTGGAAATATCAGGAAGTGCCGGTTGAATTACAAGGCTCTTGGCATATATATATATATAAAAGTTCTATGGTTTCGACTAAAGGCTTTTTATGTTTTACACATACATGTGGTTAAACTAACTTTTACAATATTTACAATGGGGGAGGGTGGTTAAGCTAACCATTTGATTGCTTTTTGTTTGATATGTTTCTCCTCCTTAGTGGATTCATCTCTCTCTCTCTCTTGGGTTTGCATCAGAGCCATCAAGTGGAAACAATTATTGGTAGTAGAAACAAATAGATTCCTTCTTAACCTGTTCACAAAAGCCAAGTAAATTTTTTAATGATGTGTGATCATGCAAGTGTATGAATTTTCAATTGAAATGATCTTTTACTGGACTGGTGGTGTTTGAGTAAATTACATCCCTAAGTAAGGCCGCTTTGCAGAGTTAGAGCCTATAAATAGAGGCACCAAGCAATGAAGTCTGTCAACTTGCACAAAGTGCTCTAGCTCTTTCCCTTACAAATAATCGTGAAAGTTTTATCATTGTTCTTCCTTGCCAGCATTATATCAACATGCCAAGGAATTCCCCACCAAATTGGCAGCCACCACAATCCTGGCATTGACTGCCTCAGTTGGCATCTAGCTGTGGAAACTAACAACATCTGTGACTGGGAGATGGCTCCACAAACTTGTGAAAACTACGTTGGACACTCTTGGGTTTGCATCAGAGCCATCAAGTAGAAACAATTATTGCTATTAGAAAAAAAAAATTGCTGTTCGGATGGATCCTGTCCTTGGGCACATTACTTCTTCTGTATTTTTTGATTGGTAGATAGTGGGGGAGAGGGGAGGGGAGGTTTGAACCATAGACATGAGGTACCACGAAAGATGCCATTACCATGGGCTATCATTTGAAGCCCCCATATCTACCAGAAAAGTTTTTTGAATGTTATAAAAAAATTGTTTTGTAATATTTGAATGGATAAAGATGTTTATACACAATCTTGTAATTGCTATGTATGTTTTGAAATTCACATCCATTACTACAACATCTTGAATTGATCAAAATGTTTTTTCCTTCTTTTCCCAGGCTGTCTCAAATTTTTTGAATGATTGTGCAAGGACAGTCAGACTATGACATCGAGTATGCTGAGTGGAGAGAGAAGGTATAATGTTTTCATTTCCCTTTAGCTTCCTCTAATATCTTCCTGGTAGCCTGGTCCTTGTTGCTTAAAAATCTTGAATGCTTCTCTTTTATAGTTATCTAAACTGTCACTCACTCTTATTTTCTTGATTTGCACATACTCACAGCAAGTGGTGCCAAATTCGGGGTTGCATGCTTTATTTGGAAGCCTGAGAGTTAAATTATAGCCCATGTGATGCATAAGAAGCATCTTCTGTGAGGTGCTTCAATGTTAGTTATGAAAATTTTGAACAAGATACCTATTTTCTTAGTTCATGAAAAAAATTGCAGCTCAGACTTTGTATACCAGTAGACTAATAGCGAGTAGTAAAGCATTTTCAATATCTTTAGAACCCAAAACTTTAAGCATTTCCATTAGCATTTATGGATGGATTGAGAGTGTAGTGTCAAATATTTAGGGGGTGAGTTAAGTTATAAATTGTTCATAATAAAAAATCTATAGATAATGTATTGTGTCTTTAATTCCTTTCATCAAAAGCAAAAAAGAATGAAAAGGAGGGGAATTTATGCTGTAGTTTCACTTATATAGCATGGATGGGTATGGGGGGTTGTCAGCTGAAAAAAAATGGGGATATCCCATGAATATTCATTGACCAGAGTTGTGCTAATAGGAGAGACTGTAATTAATAGGCAATAAAAATTTGCCAACTTCCTATGGTCTGATGTAGATTCATTGACATCTCCTGAGTTTATGAATTTTTCTGGTCACCCTATGGTATCCAATTGTTTGAGTCTACTACTCTCCTTGTATGGAGTGTGGCTTTGTTGCATTTTTCTTGTTTTTTCCTTCCTGTTTTACTTGATCATTGTAATTTTGTTTTTTGATTTTTGCCCCCACAGTACATCCCCAATGTACTTGGGCTGGTTATTTTTTCTTAATAAAATTTTTTCTTACCTATAAAATAAAAAGAATTAGTCACATGAAAATAATTGAGTACCATGAGGGATGTGATTAGAAAGAGATGTGGATGACTGAGAGTGTGGTAGCATATCCATCTCATGTCAGTAGATCTATTTTTGTTCATTTTTATGTTTTTTTCCTGATTAGAGAAATATCATTATTAGAATTTTCTGCTATTGTGCGTTAAATTTTTTAGTCTTTTTATTATTATTATTTTAATCTCCAGTAACTGCATGTCAATGGTTTCAGCTTTAGTTTTTGTTCCCCTGCATCCCCCTTCCCTTCTTTATGCATGTAAATATCCAATTAGGATAATGCGTTGGATTATTTAGTTTAAATTTGAACCATGATGTTGTCACTTGTCAGTCTTTATTATTGTGTTACTGTTTTTTATTTATTGTTAATTTACTGGGTGTTTATTCTTCTTCACGATTTTGGTGAAAATTGTTCTTATTATCCTTTTTGAGTTTGTGCTGGAGGATACTGTTGGTTAATCTGGTTTTCAGATTCTTTTATGCTGTAATTGACACACATTCTCACATTGTCATATAATGGTGCCATAATTCATGCAGGTGGGGGGCTGCCTCTGCCAGAAGAGGTGGCATGACTGTTTTAGGGAAAGTCACGGTTCCAAAACCCATAAACTTACCAAGTCAAAGGTATTTGGTTCCTGCTGAATTCTTTATGTTCACTTTACAGATATGAATTGTTTTTGGCCCCCCTAAGATTTTACATCATCTCTCTGTTGTTTTAAGGTTAGAAAATCATGGCTTGGACCCAAGTGTGGAAATTGTTCCTAGGTAAGTACCACATCCCTCAGTCTAGGGTATCTGATCTCTGTATGTGTGTGTGAGTATTATGATTTGTTTGTGTATCCATATAGTATTATAATGCTGTCACTATATGTCCTGATTATGAATGCCAAAGCAGTGCTTGAGTATATATGTTTAAACTTGTCAGGGGCACCCTTAGCTGGGGCAGTAAATCATCTTCTTCCACGTCAAATGCGTGGGGTTCTTCAGCACTGTCTCCGAGAGCTGATGGTGGTACTGGTTCACCAAGTCATTTAAGTGGCCGTCCTTCATCTGGTGGCAGCAGCACACGACCGTCAACTGCTGGTAGTGATAGAGCTCATGAACCTACTGCTAATGCATGGGGTCCAAACTCTAGGCCATCATCAGCTTCTGGTGCATTGACGTCTAGTCAGACATCACTAACATCATTGCGTCCTCGCAGTGCAGAAACAAGACCTGGTAGCTCACAGTTATCCCGGTTTGCAGAACAATCATCTGAAAATCCAGGGCCATGGAGTGCTGCTGGGACTGCAGAGAAACTGGTATATTTCTGATTGTAAGCTCATTGTTTGATTCTTTGCATTTTAACAATACTTACAAATTAAGAAGTTTCCTGCGCAGTTTTCTTACTGAAGGATATGCTGCAGTAACAATATATTGTTTCTTCATTAAAGTTGTGCAAAATATGTTATAGATGTTATATTTAGCATGTTATGTGGGCTGAATGTGTACCTAAATCCTTTTTTAACACCATTTACTGATATTTTATTTCTATAAAAAGAACTGTTTAAGCAAACTATATGCAGGACTGAAATGCAATAATTTTTTTATTTTTATTTTTATTTTTATTATTATTATTTTTTTTTTTGTGTTAGGGCCGTTTTATGAAACATAGTTTCACTGAAAGTTCTGTGATTGGCGGGTAGTGCCTTTTTCTGTACTTTCAGTAATTAGTTAATATTTTATTGAATAATTCACTGCCTTCAATTTTATGCATACTACAAAATAAACATTAAAAAAGAAAACCCAGACAGTATTTTGCAGTTAAGAGTGATAAACTATGTGTCAACTGATCATAATTTGGAGCATCATGTACCATGTGTATTTATTAAATATCTAGTAAATTCCGACAAAACTATAGAGGAATTAAAAGAGGCTTTTCCTTTTTATACTTCCTGTGTACTAGGGTTGCTCCACTTTTGCGCTTTTCTTTTAAGCGTATTTTTATTATTAATCCAAATGAAAAAAAAAGGAATTAAAAAATTGTTGGGGGGTGGGGAAGCTTGTGGTCTTTGGACTAGATGGCATCTCCTCCCTTAATTAGGGGGTGGAGGATAAGTCATGGGTTCAATACCATACGGGTGAGTGAGTTGTACTTGCTAGAAAAAGGATAAAAAATCTAGAATATCATTAATGCAATGGCTACTCTTTGTTAGATTCAAAGAAAAATCTGAGGAATATATTGGAAGGATTTCTTTTTCTTGCTTGATTATACCGAAATCTTCAATGGAAATGTATTCTTGGTCTTCATTGCAAAGAGCCTTGTAGTTTAACTAGCCTCTCCTGGTGCTTCTAACGGAGACATCCAAGGTTCAAATCCCCTCACCCCCACTGTTGAATTATAACAAAAATAGGTATTCTTGGCCTTCATTTTTTTTTTTGTTTTTGTTTTTGTTTTAGTGATATCAATAACCATATCATGATTCACGCTTATTGGAAGTGTCAAGGATATCTTGAGTTAAATTACAATTTTTGTGGCATCCCTATTTTTTGTCTTTAATGTAACTTTCCTTTGTTTGTTTAGAATCTCTCCCCTCTCAGTTTCAGTTTCTCTTACTTTGTCGCCACTTGTAGTTGCAGTAGGTTGAGGGGAAACAATTATGTGGTATTATATGGGATTGGTTTTTGGGTTGAGTTTTATACCGTATACTCAACTCTATGAAATTTCACCCTTGGCTATTCTTATTTTGTTTAAGCAGTTTATATTTGTTCTCTCTCTTGTGTCAGTTGTATGGCCTGATCTATGTTAGTTATCCACTGTTGTACCTGCAGGGAGTAATAGCACCCAAGAAGGATGCATTTTCTCTGACTTCTGGAGATTTTCCAACACTTGGTTCGGAGAAGGATATTTCTGGTAAGAATACCGAGTCACAAGGTTATGTTTATCTTCAGTTGCCTCCTTAATATTTTTTTTAGTGTCATGTTTATGTTTTTTAGTTACTATCATCAGAGTTAAGGGTTAATTTGATGGTTTACACCACTTGCTGTCATTGTTATGTACTTCCTTTCTTGATTGTTATACTTTAACTTTAAAAATAGTCACTTACCTGAAGGATTGAAGCTGATGTCATGCCTATTGTCTCTTTTATAAAGCTTTGAAGAATGAAGAATCTAACTGCATTGCTATTTTTTCATACTAAATTTTATGGAGCAGTTTTAGTCATTTTAGTTATGCGTGGTTTGCTTTACTTTTGCACTGTTTGTTAGATTTATGAAAGAAGAGGTTTATCATGGTGGTTCAAGTGTTTTAGTGGAATATTCTATGCAATTCTCTGATTGCTTGATCAACTGTGAATTACAGACCACGGTTCTCACAGGCGCCCAGGCTCGTCTTCCGGTGGAATAGCACTTCCCAAAGAGAGGAGTGGGGCTTCTACAGTTGGTTTGTGTACATGCAGTCAATTCCCATGCTTTTAATGAAGATGCTGGGTTCCTGTTCCTTGTGCCAATTTCTGTTTTAACGTTTAGCATTGCCTCATTCGAAAAAGGTATTCTCTTATTTCAGGTGATGTTGCTGTAAATGCAAATGTGAAAAGCGGTACTGCAAATTCTTGGGTAAGAGATCTCCCTGCATACAGTGATGAGGGAGTCACAACCGGCGCGGAGAGGTGGCAGGGCGATCCCCAGCCATACCCTAATCCTAGTATTACTCCTCAACATTATGAAGCTTGGCATGGTCCTCCAGTAACTAACCCTCCAGGTTGGTTCCGACCTCCAGGAGGTCCTCCATATGGAGCTCCTGTTGCTCCTGGTGGCTTTCCCATGGAACCATTTTATTATCGTACTCAAATCCCACCGGCTGCTCTTGCCAATCCACAGCCAGGCCCCCCACCAGGAGGCGCACCAAGAGGACACCATCCTAAAAATGGAGATTTGTATAGACCTCATATGCCCGATGCTTACATTCGCCCAGGTATGCCAATGAGGCCTGGCTTTTTCCCTGGTCCAGTTGCATATGACGGCTATTATGGTCCACCAATGGGTTACCACGCATCGAATGAACGAGATGTTCCATTTATGGGAATGGCAGCTGGCCCCCACGTTTATAACATGTACCCAAGCCAAAATGTTCCTGAGCCTGGCAATTCTCAGGGAAGATCTGGTGGATATGGTTCTACTGGCAAAACATCGGCTGCAGAACATGTGGAATCTGGTCATCATCATGATCCTCGAGGACCATACAAAGTTCTTCTGAAGCAGCAGAATTGTTGGGAGGGAAAGAATGAAGAGAAAAAATGGGAGGGTACAGTTGCAACAAATGCTGCATATGTTGAGAAGGGGGACCAACCAGGAATTTCTTCATTGGAAAATGACCGGAGGTCAGATTACAGAAATGATGAGGAGATGGCTTTAAGAAGAACAGAAACCAGTCAAGAAGTTTCGAGTCAGAGTTATGACAACCAACGATCTTATTCTTCTGTCCCTGTAAAAGTAAAGTCTCCTGAAAGTGAGGGAAATATGAGGGTATTGGATGACATTTCGGTGACACATTTGGAACACACATCCCCTGGTTTACAAGAAGTTCAAGGTCCTGTTTCAGCTGTTCCAAAAGATTCCTCTCTGATTCAAAAAATTGAGGGATTAAATGCAAAAGCCCGGGCTTCTGATGGATGGCATGATATTACATCTGTTTCCAGTTTGGAGGAGCGAAAGGATAAATTTCAGGTTCAGAATGCCAAGGCTAACCATTCTACAAATGAAGGTGGTAGTGGTTTTGTGTATACCGAGAGAACCCACACCACTGGAATGACAAATTCTGCCTCCCGTGAAATGGGATTTTCTGCTGGAGATAAGAGCCTTGAATCTACAGTAGTCAGTGGAACAACCATCTCCAGGTTTTTTTTTTTCCTGTTCTGTACCTTGCAGGCTTTCACTAACAATGTAGTAGTTATTTCTGTGTTCGTAAAATACTGATTTGCAGATTCACAGGAGATCTACACATGGTGTGCAAGGCAGAGGTGGTAATCGTGGAAGAGGAGCACTCAATAGCCAAGAGGTTGATGGGTGGCGGAAAAAATTTCCAGTGGTAGACTCTCCAAGCGTTGTATTAGCTTCACATTCTGACGTTCATGTGCATGACCACCATACCTCTGTTGAGGCTTCTGCAAAGTCTGGACCATATCCTGTAGCAAGGGATGAGAGAGAATCTGCTGATCCTGTTTCTGATCCAAGTGATTATCAAGCACAGGTAAGATATCCTCTTTTTTTTTTTTTTTTAAATGTTCCTTGTAGCTTTTATGCTTTTGAGTCTTATGATACTGGTATGCTTCATCAGCGTCCTAAGTTGAGAGAACTTGAGCAACGCGCCAAACAACTAAAGGAGGAGGAGGAAGAACGGACAAGAAGGCAAATGGCCAAGGCTCATGCAAAATTGGAAGAGTTGAATAAGCGTAAACAATCGACGGATGGTTCAAATCAGCAGTCAGAAGATGCTTTAAGTGGTGCTATCCAGAATAAGCAAGAATTGAATGTAGTTCCTCAAATTAGTGAGGGTAGCACCGGTAGAGCAGAACAATCCTGTGTTTTGTCTGGTGAGCTACCTCCAGAGAAACCTAAGAGTGCTAACAGGGAACCTTTAGTGCAAAACCAGTCGGGGTCCTTGCAGCGAGATGCTGAATGTGCTGATGTTGCTCATGTTAATAATGCTCCCCATGTTCATGATGGTAATGCGTCAAAGCAGAAGCGTATGAACTACAAACAAAAGCAGAATATGCTGTCAGAAAAGAAAATTGATGAGAAGTCAATTTCCACCCATAATGATGAGGCGCTGAAAAGTCATCCTGATGCAGCAGGTAAGGTCACAGTGTCAGTTGGGGGACTTGCTAGTGAAAGTGCTTTGAGCTGTGAGTCAAGCTTGCCTGTGAATGCAAATGCCATGGCCGAGTCGTCCGTTCATCAGAGAAAGAAGAATAGCAGAAGTGGCAAGAACAAGCACAAAGCGGAGTTGGCATCGTCTATGGCGGCTTTACAATCATCAGAATCAAAAGAAACAAATCATGTTAATGCTTCTGTTGAAAGTGGTAGGCCAAAGGCTTCTGAGTCTGAATTGGATCCTAATTCAATTGAGTCGGTAACTATTTCCAAAGATGCAAATCAGTTACCAGAACAGCGCTTATCTTTACCCAGCGAAGATCATGGTAGAGTGAATAGCCAGGGGAAATCTCAGCAGTCTCGCAGGATGCCAAGAAATCCACATGTTAATAGATCCGCAGAGAGAATCCAGAGCGATGTTATTTGGGCACCAGTGCGGTCACAGAATAAAGCTGACACTGAGGAAGCCAGTCATAAAAATGTAGTTGAGTCCAGTATTTCATCCGTCAAGAGTGATCATCAAGTCCAGAGCAATCCCAAAAAGAGGGCAGAAATGGAGAGATACATACCAAAGCCTGTAGCAAAGGAAATGGCTCAGCAAGGATGCATTCAACAACCAGTGGCATCTTCAATCAATCAGAATACATCAGATGAGACTGTTGGGAAAGCAGATTCTAGTTCTCAATTCACGGAATTTAGTCAACCTGCTAGTTCACCTAGTGGAAAAGTTGGGCTTCCCTTTGAGTCCAGGAATGGGGATGGTAGACAGAATAAGCAGGGAAAAGCACATGGGTCGTGGCGGCAACGGGGTTCAATGGAGTCAGTCGGCGTGCAAAGTATGCAGGAGGGACCTTCTTCATACCCTGATCGGAATGTTCAAAAATCAGTTGAGGATTTCCAACCTCAGAAGCCTGACGTGAATTCAGTGAAAGAGCAACCGAAATATTCTGAAGAAAGTAATGCTTCTGATGGATGGAACATTCCCAACAATTCTGATTCAGTTCCACTGGTTGCGGTTTCTGTCATAAAAGATCAGGGAGTAACAGGCAGAACGAAACGGCATCCACTCAAGGGACAGAAAGGTATGGGGAATAATAATGATTCTGATCACAAGAAAATAAATACTCATTCTTCAGCCTCTGAAATGAGTCAGTCAGACTTGCCTACTACTTCAAAAGAAAATAGAGGTCTTGGGGAACGGTCAACTGCTCATTGGCAACCCAAATCTCAGATGTCTTCAGCTAATTATCAACGGGGAGGCAGAACCAATAGTGGTCAAAGTGTAGATGGTGAAGTTGCTTGGGCAAACAAAAAGGAGTATACTCCCCAGGGTGAAGTACCTCTGGCAGCACAACAAGACAAGAGGTCAGGTGAAGTTGTACCCCAGCCTCACCATGATGAGTCTCCCTCTAAAAAAAGCACCGCAGAAGAAGCATTAAATGTAGGGCATCAAGAGGCTAAAAGAGGTAGAAAAGTAGGTTCGCTAAAGGGACGAACCCACTCCCCGAATCGAGTTCACGTTAGCCCAGTTGAACATGCTCCTGCAAATATTGATGTTAGACATGAGCAACGGTCATCATCAGGGTTCCGCAAGAGTGGAAACCAAAACAATAACCGTTTTGGCAGAGGGAATGAATCTCGTGGAGATTGGAACTCATCTGGGCAAGATAGCAAACATAACAACCAACCTGTGAACTGGGAAAGGCAGAGGCACAATTCACATTACGAGTACCAGCCAGTGGGCCCGTTTAACAATAACAAGTCCAACAATGCTGAAGGACCTAAAGATGGAACTCATAATGCAGGTCCGAGGTTCAGGGAGAGAGGTCCGAGTCATTCAAGGCGTGGTGGAGGGAACTTTTATGGACGGCAAAGTGGCAATGATCGAGTAGATGCTGGTTATGAGTAGTGATGATAGAAATTCCATGGTCAGGTTTTTGTTTGACTATAAACAACTCCATAATTTGTAGTGGATTGATCCCTCATGTTTTCAGGTAATACTAATTTTTGCGTAGTAGATCTTTTCAGTTATAACTTATTTATTAATCAATTGTCGACTGATGGCTATATGTTGTGCAGGGCTTGGAGCAAACTTGATGTGAAGTGATCTTAGATGGTTAGTTTCCTCTCATATTTTTGCAAATGTATCTGATCTAAGCATTGTAATTTGGTCACAGTGTGTTCGCTGTGGAACCCTCAATATGTCATCTTGTATTTAGTGACCATTATCCCTTTACTATGGAACACGAGAGAGGAAGAAGTGAAGTTTTCTGGTTCCCCATCGTATATCGCAATTTTCAGTTTGTGTTGTGGTGCCTGTGTTGGTGTGTGTGAATAGCCCTCTTTGTGGGGTTCAGCTTAATGCTTTAGAAATTGAAATAGCATGTGTATTAGCTATTAATAGCGAAGTAGCTCAACTAGTGTTTTCAGCAAAGCAAAGACATTTAAGGTTCAAATCTCACTATTAAATATATAACACTAATAACAGTTATCAAACAAACCACCAAGGCATATTTCTCTATCTACAAGCTACTTGACAGTCTTGATTAAATTATTGATTTTCCTATAAAAAGTAAACACTACAACTAAAACTCTGTACCCCCTTCTTCTATAAATCTATACTAATAGTTGATAACAAAAATATAATTGGAATAATACTATTTCATTTAATTAGATATAATGATTTTAAAAATAAAATGGTTTCTCCCCTCTCATCTATATATATGTACCTATGTTCTCATCGCAAGATATAGATAAAAAGGGAAAAAAAGTAAGATACAAAAAAAATATGAAGAGCAAAGATTGATATATTAGCATTAGAAATAATTTGATGCAGTGAATAACCACGAAAGAAAATAAGTAATTCAGATATAATTTTGCTCTAATGTATGTTTATCTTTTCTTTATATTTTCTTTAATTTATAACAAAATAAATAAATAAATTTGACGATGAATTTTGATTTCCATTTTGTCAACTGCAAGTCGGCAAGTCTGCATTGATAGAGGCATCGATGGGACAACGCAGCCATTTAGATATGGTTGAGTAGCTCGTTGGGCCCCCATTCTTTGTTTTAGTCTAGGTTTGGGATGAATCTTTGTTTTACCATACTATCCTTGTTGCTCTTGCTCATCTGAGCAGTCTTCATCTTTGTCTTGCTATTTTCTTTTCTATGCAAATGGTTTATTAATTATTACTATTATTATTGTTTTTATTTTTTAACTCTTCAATTACCCTTTATCGTAGTGAGAAAGGTAAGATCAAGAGTATTTGAAAAGTTAAAAAATAAAATAATAAAAACATTTGAAAAAACATTTTAAAAAAAATTCAATAATTTTTTTTTAATGAATAAAGTGCAAGAGTTTAGGTGTAGATTAGAAATTATCCAATGATTAGCAACAAATGTAATTATGTGAGAATATATATATATATATTTATTTATATTCTTCAGTGTGGACCTTAATCCATGGTCGACTATTCTATTACTGAAGCAAGTGCCCTTAAATTTGACTATATCTCTGTTGATTCACTACTTTTGTGTTTTATTTTGCTCATAACATGTATTGATTGGACAACAACCATTATTACCGCGGACCAGTTCTTATTAAGATTTATCTTGATATCAACATTACCTATTTATTTTTTATTTATATATTTTTAAAAAGCTCTTCTTAAATTTAGATCAATGTTATCATCTTAGTATATATTAATTTTATTTCTTAAAAATGGCTGGCATTAAACTGTATAATATATATAATATAAAAACATATCATAATTAGTATCGCTAAATTTAAAATTACCTCATATTACAAGTTATAGAACATATAGTCAATCCTTCCAAGATGCCAATCATAAATAATAAAAATAAAAATCCTTCCCTTCCTTTTCAAGAATTCGAATTTAGGAGTCATGGTTACAATTTATGATTTGAGATCAACCCTTGTTTTTAATGTGTCATAATGATTTTTAGAAATATTTATAGATCAACCCTTGTTTCGAACTATCATTTAAAAAAAAAAAAATCCCTCATTTTGAATGTTTCATAATCATTTTTAAAAATATTTATAATCTATATGTAACACCTTGGATCTTTTGAGTACTAAAGATTAGCCCAATAGAAAAAGGGTGTTCAGGGGGTGAGAATTATAAATTTCTCAACTTCTCTATTACTAATTAATGTGAGGCTCTATTAAGGTCCTACATATGTACTTTCTCACACGTCTAACTCATGACGTACATAACATCCACCAACAAGTGGCACATTACTCTAATACTACTTGTAACACCCTAAGTCCTTAGAGTTTAAAGAGAAATTCTACACTTATAATATTTTCACAATAAATTTTAGATAGTAAGTTGTTATTGGTTCTTAATTGAGCTAATTATTAAAATTATTTTATTATCCACCAATAACAACTAGCAACTACCTATCATTTAAGATTTATTGAAAAAATATTGTTAGCCCCGCATTTTTCAAGTCCAAATGTCTTAACTTAAGGGAGGTGTAAAATGTCCAAAGACAATAAACTTCTTACTTCTTAACCTTTTTGTCATGACGTGGGTGTTTCATGGCAAAATCCATTGCCTTTTCTTTATAATAATTTAAAAAAAAAAAAGTTTAGTAGACCCACAACCCGAATCACCAAAACGGGTCATGTCACAAAGACCACCGATTCCAAATTTTCCATTTTAATTATAATTATTTTTTTTATTTTTCAACCGCCTTTCTTTACCGTACCGGCTTTTTTAGTTTTTGTTTTTTTGGGTGCTTCGTTATCATCATATAATATCATATCTACTGTGAAAAAAAGGGTCCTATAAAAACCCTAAATTCAATCACCCAAACTCTCTCTCTTTGTTATATTTATAGAAATTCAATTGGAGGATAAAGATAAAAAAGGGTGCTCTTATTCTTATCATAATTGTATCAAGTTCTGTTTTTTTAGCACCCCCATATAGAAATTAGAAAAAATATTTGGTTTTTGAGGAGCTCATGAATTCGACTGCACAGGTCAGTGTAAATTTGCAACTTTTGGAGCTAAAGTTGTTGTCTTTCGCTTTATCTTAGGCTTTTGCTTTCTGGGTCTTTCTTACTTTTTTTTTTTTTTTTGGGCTGGGAATGTATTTGATTCTGTTTGGTGGCCTAGAAAATTGTGGAAAAAAGGAAAGGAAATTGGATTTAAAATATGACATTCAGGGTTTTTTGTTGTTATTTCCCTTCTTTTCGATAAGAAAATGAAAAACTTAGCTTTTCTTCTGCTAATAATTGGGGATGCATAATTCTCACGCCATTTTTTGTGTCAATCCTTGTTGGGTATTGGAGAGAGTGTGTTGTTGTTGTTTACTAGTAAAAGTTGGCCATGTATGGGTTTTTTTTGACTGAAAGTTTAGATTTTGTTTACAGATTTTGGAATATGTGTTTTTCAATATTCTTTGGTTTTGAGTATTATTTAGATGGGTGATTGTGAATTTTGCTTCTGTAGAACTTGCTTGTATTATATTGTTGTAAAATTGTGAACTTTTTGTATTATGTTGTGGGGATTTTACTTGGCTTATTATCTTCTGTCTTTGGATAAATTACGTGTTTATTGTGTCATTTTTTTTGGTTGAATAGGCCCTGTTAAGTAAATGATTGGGTGGTTAAGGGTGAGACAATGGTGTTGGTAACCCATCAAATGCAGGTAATGTAAGAAAGCCTTGATCACTTTATCTATATGCTTGTATGATGTTTGAGAAACAGAGTTATTTGATGTATAAGACTCGATAGTTAGTGACGTTCAACGTGTAACCTTCATTTATTTACATGGGTTTCAGATATCTACATGTATAGAAATCTTCTACTCTTAATTGTAAGTTTTGGTTTGGGAAAGAACCAGTTTAAGCAGTCCAAGAATGCAATTGTTTTATTCAAAAGAATGGTAGATGTTGGGCTAAATGACAATGTTAATGGTCAGCATTTAGAAAAAACTTCCTCAATAAATTGTTTTTTGTGCAATACATCTGAAATTCAAGTTTACATGAAAGAAGACAATACTTATCAAAAACATGAAAGAAGATAATCTATTTATTCACTTCGTAAATGTTCCAAGCCTGACTGTTTCTTGCCCCCATATTAGTTTTATTAAAATACTGAGCCACTTAAATTTATATGTCGTTAACATGTTGCCTTGTTCTTTTTTTAGTTTTAAATTCTTGTACTGGTTGCAATGCATGGAAGCATCTAAATAAGTATAACCTGGTAGAGAAATGAGTCAGCTGATGGACGGTGTCAATGTCTTTTACATGGATTAAACAATATGAACATAGATAAGTTAACAATCATGTGCAAGAAATCTGCTCATATATGTGCTTGCAATATTTTCCACATGAGCCAAGGAGCAGTCAGCCATGTCAATTATTTTGAGACTGTATTGACTCCTAACTTTTGATCTATGTCCATGTGATGTTAGTTAAAATCCATGAAAGTTTTTGACATGTTATCTTGCATAAACACGCTATGTGCTATTGCTGTGTGATAGTTTCTAGTTATTGTAAAATGTTCTCATCTTGTTTTCACTAATTACTTGATTCATATTTTGACTTATGTATATTTTGAAATCTAAAAATATTAATCTGTTTTATGCATTTCAGAATTCTTATTCAACATTTCCCTTGAGGCCAATATCATGGAGCAAAGGGATGGTGTTGAAGCATTCTGCAGCCACACTTCGGATGGTTGGGAAAGTAGATAGGTGTTACCTATTAAAGTACAACATTCGTTTAAGGTGAGAATTTTCCTTCCTAAGTGTGTCCTACTGCCAATATACCATTTAAAACTAGGAGAATTGAAAATATGACTTGTATGTTTGATGGTTTAAGGTGTCTGCCTCCTCAAGTTGTTAATGTTTTATATTTTCATGTTTATTAGTTATTGGATTTACAGTTGTGGATTTTCAGTTAATCGATTGGATAATGGTTCACAATACAAGCACATCCTTCTCTTATCTTCATTCTGCCTCTCCTTTTTGTGTAACTAATTGGTAGGCCTGCATATCAGATTCACACTTCGTGCAGATTTATCATTCATAATAATAATAATAATAATAAAATGTTGAAGTAAGAAACCAAAAAAAAAAAAAAATTCAACTTATTTGGTAGGCATTAAAATCATGAAATATACCTAGGATGAAAATTAGACAAGATTTAATGATTTTTTTTGCATATGGTTTTGTTTGTCTGTGGTCAAACTCTTTTATTTGGGTTGAAAGTGGTATTGTTCTTTAAAAAAACTCATTTGTGTTATTTCAAAAGCCATTCACTGTGTTATTGCCCATGAGACGTGGTTCTTTATTTTTCTTAATGTTTGGGGTTCACTAGGTGATGTACAGGAGAGTGGTGGGTGTGCTTTTTGGGTGGAGGATCATTTTAGTAATCATGCCAATTTGCTTGGAACATAGCCCCATTTTGTCTAGTGTAGTTATGGAGGGAGAGGAATAATCACGCATTTAATGGTGTGGAGATTCTAGTTGTGGTTGAAATCTTCATTGTTGAGATCTTTGTTTGAGTAATCTTGTACTCTCCAAAGAAGTGACGAGCATTCTATTGTAGATTTTACAGGCTCTCCTTTTAGATTGTAATTCTTTAGGAGAGTTTTATGTATACATCTTGTGTACATAAGCCTTTCCTCTTTTGAATAAAATGATTGCTTCAAAAAGAACATAAACGTTAAAACATATGAAATAAATTTAAGAGAGGGGGTGAGGGTGGGGGGTGATTGCTTCTTCCATGATCTGGTGGTAGGGATAGTTTTGTTCTGAACTTCTGTATCTGCATATTACAATGATTCTTTGTACATTTCTATGTTCTTGAGTTATACAGGTGTAGTTTTTCAGATTAAAATTATCTATAATTTTTAAAAATTTGGTATACTGATGTTTGTGGGTGGTATTCTAACAATTTTTCTTTCTCATACTTTAGAAGTAATATATTTATGTGTGTGTGTGTGTGTGTGTGTGTGTGTGCGCGTTTATGTGTGTGTGCGTGTGCGCGTGTGTGTATGTGCGTGTGTGTATATTATTTTAGAAATAGCCGGAGTTTTGAAGATACAGTGAGAAACATGCCTGATCTCAAGTTATTATTTTTTAGAACTTTACTGGACTGGTTGTCAGCTTTGAGGAGTCATTCTTTATTTTCAGTTGTTGATCTGCTAGATTTATCTAACTTTTGTAATTGATTGTTTTGTCCTCGTATACTTCCTATATACTTGGGTGACTCTTTTTTGTTATCAATAAAACTATTACTTATCAAAAAAAAATATATATAAATCTTTCTTCATTTTATAGCTGTTAAAATTTGTCACTGTCATTTATTAGATGTAATTCTTCTTACTCTTTTTTTCCACAGTGTAGGGGCTTCTTGCATTCGTGGAACAAAACTTAAGTCTTTGAGAATTTCAGCTTTCAAAGGCAGTGCCCAAAATGGTGAATCAGCAGGCAGAGTCAATGGATCAAAGGTACCAAAGAATTCAGTTAAACTAAAAGAGAGTGAGGATACCATAACAGAATCTCCAAAGGCGAATGACATTCCACTTTCTTATACCTCTGAAGCGAATCAAAGCATTGCATCATCCCCTGCCATTCATAAACTATTCAAGAAATGGTTGACAATGTTGCGCACACAATCACCAAGTCAAGTAGAGGATGGAATTTTGGGAGAAGAACTACCTCCAACAGAGATATCAGAGACTTGCCATGGGACTGAGAAGAAGGAAAGAGGTGAGATTCTAAAGGCGGTTTGGTGCCACTTTCTGGGTCTGGATGCAACAATAAAGATACCCTTACTAATATTGTAAGTATATTGGTTTTGGCCCGTCAATCTCTCTTCTGTTGATATGCTTGACTTGAGATATCCTTATCCATTACGGATTATGTCTTAAGATGGATTTGTGTGTGGGTGTGGAATGTGGGTGCATGTTTAACTGTCAATTTGTCTGTTTTCCTATGATTTTCTACCAATTTTACTTTTCTGGTAGTCATACTAAAAACAAGTTGTGTGTAGTGTTGATAGAATGTAGACTGTATATGTTATACTAAGGATAATATAAAGAAAAATAAAAAGAAATCGGGCACAATTTAGGCACTGTTTATACCTACTTAATAATGAACGGAACATTAGTCAAGGTCTCCTTAGTCCAACACATTCTTTCTTTTTTAGCTCAGTGAAAATTATTGCTGCCCCTGTAACTTTGATTGAGTTAGTGCTTCCTTCTTGTTCTATTGGAATCGTCTGCAATTTATGTAGCCTAGGATACATGCTATATTAATGAAAAATTGCATTAATGTGTAGTGTAGCTTATTACTGAATGTCACTGGTGTATTAACCAATTCTAATTGAAAATTTTGACTGCAATATTTTTTTGAATTGGGAAAAAGGTGAATGAAATTAATTATAATCATAAGGGACGATTTCTAACTTGTAGTTCTATCGGTAATCTTGATCGTTAACTTGAGCACAACCATCTGCAGTGTCATATAGTGCAGTCTTTTGGCATTATACAGTGACTTGAGGCATCTCTTGAATGCACTTCATATTGTATCACATAGTTTTGATAAATTGAAATGCATGAAAACGCAATAATGCTATACCCATTTCTGCTGCTTCTAATATCTCTTTTTAATTTGCAGCATCCCTTTGTACCTGGTGGTTAATTTTATTTATGGAGCTGAAGTTTCAAAGGAGTTGACTCCTTTGTGGGTTATTGGGCCCCTTATTATAGCTGCCTACATCAAGATGTTCCGCTGGTTGTGCGCGCTATATGTCTTCAGCTTCAAGCAGACTGTCAAAGTAATTAAAAACCTACCCACTTACTACATGGTGGCCTATAGCTATGTTGCACGTGGGAAGCTTAAAGAAGACATTCATGCTCGATTCTGGCAACCTGTAGTGAACATAAAGAACCTAGACTACAAAGATCTATCAAGAAAAAGGTTCAAAGAATTGCAAGAGTGGATGATGGAGAAATACCTTGATTATGTGGAATCAATATGGCCATATTACTGTCAGACAATTAGGTTCCTAAAGAGAGCTAATCTCATTTAGATATTGGAATTATGATTGAGTAAATTTTTGGGCGAGGGAAACTGGCTCAAATTAGAGTTGATTCTGAATATGTTTCAATAGAGGGTTGAGATTTTTGTAGTTGGCCAACCCCATTTTAGACTGGGTTCTTCTGGGTGTCTCTCGCTGGCCGTGTATCTGAGCAGAAAGAGTTGTTCGATTCCTGTAATTTTTTTTAGGGTGGTGCTTGTATTCTTGGATGTGATCCCTATTAATGTATTTCTTTTTTTTTTTTTATTCACTACCTGCGAATGTACTCTTGAGGTTCCATAATGAGATGGAAAGTGCTTTCAAACTCTAGTACTGTCATTAATGTTTCATTTTATTCCTGCCCTATTTTGCCATGTGTATGTTTTTTCCCTCTGCTATTATTGGGCAATACCATGGCTCCTTCATCTGTGCAGCATTTCTTCATTTGCTTTCTCTATGTCAGAATCAGCAGATTTCTATATCCCATCTCAACTGCTTTGTTCAAAGTTTCTATGAGTGCTAGGATTATTGCCTGGAGCTTTGCTGCTAACTACCATGCTATAGCATCCTACAAATAATTAATTTCCATTTCTGTTTTCTTGCAACAAAAACTATTCCTCTTGGAAATCAATGGAATATCAAAAGAATTGTGGAAAAGTGTTGTTCCAGGGAGAGGTCAAGAGAAAAGGGAGGAAATGGGTAATAAATAACCAATGGTTTCTAGCACCTCTAGTGTCTACACATTGAGAGGTTATTGTTTATTAGCAAAATAAAAATATAACTGAGCGGTTATTATGTCCTTTAAATGGAGTCTTTCCTCTTTTCGAGTAAATCTATTCTGTATTCGGTGTATGTATTCTCTCTCTCATATGAGAATGTGCCCTAATCCTATGAGAGGAAGTTTTTATTTTTATTATGTAGTCGTTAGCTGGTATATATAACATTCTATCATATAGGTGGATCCCACAAATATGGGATCCCATGTAAAATAGATGTTATATATTCTTGTTGCAACAAATACAACCTCTTGCATGAGGTGGAGGACTCCACCCAAAAGACCTAATGATTTCTCTAGCATATTGGGATTCGTATTTCATACCCTACTAAGCCCCTCCTTTGTTCACCTCCTAGGAAAAAAACAAAGCTTTTGAGGGTAGAAATAATGAGTAATATTGCCGATACAATAGTTTTTTACAATAATTCACAACACTTGAGTTAACATTTTTTTATTATTAGTTTTTACTGATTTCACTTTATTATCTATTATTTAGCAACTTGTTATATTCAAAGTTATGAAATATTTGTAAAAATATAACTTACCATCTCGTCACTTGTGAAACATTTCGTAAATATAACTTATTATCTTGTTAGTTAGTTGTTAAATATTTTGTGAAAATTGTAGTGAGGAAGAATAAGGGAGAAAGTCGGGCCTGGAATGGACCTACGCCTAAAAGGATAAACCCCTCGTCAAGCCCAAAACCCCTAAAACCCTATTATTCTGCATCCAAAAACCCACACACCCAAACTCGATTCACTCTCTCACTCACAGAAGAAACCAGCTCTTCCTCCTCACAGTCACAGCTCCACCAGCATACAAAAATGGCGACCCTTTTGCCCGAAACCTCTAAAAAAATCTTCACCCCAGAAAACCTCCGCGCCGCCGCTAAGCAATCCCAGCGCTGCCTGGTCGTTCCGGTTCGTCTCCGCCGTGCCATCAAAAAGTATCTCCGAGGTAGCTACTACCCATTTACTCATTTCCCAAATGCTTCTCTGAATTGTTTTCATAATATGCATACTTATATGTATGTATGCACAAGTGTTTGATTTTTTGGAGGTGGGTTTGGTTTTTTGAGTTAGAAATATGTATGTTTGATTCTTTGATTGTATAAGCATTTCATTTTTGGAGGTGGGTTTTGGGTTGTGATTTTAGTTAAATGATTAAATTTATCATTTCTTAATAGCTTAAACTAAAGACTGCAAATGAACCAAGTTGTTTATGAATAGCTCGAGCTTGGCTTGGGAAAAAGGCTTGCTTATGTTCATTTCCATGTGTTGGGTCCCATTCATTAAGGAGGAGTATTAGAATTATGATTAAATTCACCATTTATTAATAGCTTAAGCATTTGGGACAAGTGGTAGTTTATCAGATATGTATTGTTGGACTCTTTGTTTGTATAAAAATTTGATTTATGGAAGGGGGGTTTGGGGTACAGATATGTGTGCTTCTTTGTATGTGTAATTATATGTTTTTGGAGGCGGGTTTGGGTTATAGATAGGGATGTATGATTCGTTTTATGTACAAGTGTTTCATTTTTGGAGGTGGGTTTGGGTTTACATGTATGCATGCTTCTTTCTATGTATAAGCATTTGATTTTTGGAGTGTTTTTGGGGTTACAGATATGTATGTATGTATGCTTCTTTCTATATATAAGCATTTGATTTTTGGAGGTGGGGGATTGGGGTTACAGAGCTTGAGGAGCCGCACATGAAGAGGAAGGTGCTGAGGCTATCACAGTCTCTGAACACAATCAAGGATGTGAATGCGCAGATGGTGATGACAACGTCGAGGGAGCTGGTGGAGGATCCGTTGAAAACAGTAGAGCATTCAAAGCAGCGGTGGAAGATCAAGAGCTCCTATGGTGACATTGGCTTCAAGTATATGGAGGATGAGACTGCCGCTTATGTTGCATCTCGGATGCCTGCTGTGTTCTCCGCATGTTACCGAGTTCTCAAGGAGGTAGTATAGAAATAGAAGTGAAAAAACAGAAATTGAATGGGTGTTTCTTGTGTGTGGAATTGCTGGTATTTTTTTTTTTTTTTTTTTTTTTTTTTTTTTGGTTGCCAAAATTTGAGACTTAGATGAAGTGCTGAGCTTAAGTGAGTCAGAGAGTTGAATTAGGCTTAAGTGGGTGAAGGGTTTTAGTTCCCTTGAGTTAAAATAAATTTTTTCCCTGTATGTGTTCTTAGAAAGCAAATGAAGCTTTTGGGATTTGAAAATTTAAATTATTGTTTTGTTATAATTTTTGTATATTTTGGGTGTTTAGGTTCGTAGAAGGCTACCAGGTTTCTCTCCGGCTAGAGTGTTGGATTTTGGTGCTGGCACGGGTTCGGCTTTCTGGTGAAAGGCTCATTTTAATATCTCCCAATATAGTCACCTGCATACTAAAATGCATGTTGGTTTATTGTTATCTCTTAGTAGCTGCATTTGCGTCAATGTGAACAAAATTTTGTAGGGCCCTGCGAGAAGTGTGGCCACAGTCCTTGGAGAAAGTCAATTTAGTAGAGCCATCCCAGTCAATGCAACGTGCTGGCCGGAGCCTTATACAAGGTAACTGACAGTTTTCTCTTTTCAAGTAGTTGATCTTTCTGTGAGATTGTTGTATTATTAAAATTTCAAAGAGCAGTTGGAAATTAGAGGAAAAATTACTATTGTTTGAAGGAACCATATAGTAACTCTTCGCTATGTATTTTGGCTGGGTGCTAAATTGTATTGGTTCCGTTGTGTGGGTTTGGAGTCTTGGATTTGGAAGTCATGCAAAATTAGTGTTCATGTAGAGAATAACCTTATAAAACAATAGCTTATGACTTAATCATGAATTAACTTAGGTCAATGAAATTTACTGGATATGATTTGCACCAGGTGTGTGATATGATGCTTATATGCATGCTATAACAAGCTTAATTTGTGTAAAACCTTGTGCATAGTGAACTTTTTCATAAATCCTAATATCATTTTGCAACTATCATATGTCATAATATTATTAAAACTTTAAAAATGGAATCTAAAGTGGTACCAGAACCCATAGATCTTCATTCTGCAAGAATATTCCAATACTGCTGCATTCTTTTAGAAGTATCATTGTGATGTGGCCTAACCTCTGTTTCCATTGATTTATTATTATTCTAAGGTATCTCCACTAATGCTTCCTTCTAAATCTAAATACATCAGGTATGGCTGCAAAAAATGCTCAAGCATTCCTGTTAAGAAATGGGGGGATAGGCTTATGATTAACCTATTAATTTTTATTTTTAGGAGCAATTTAGATTTATATTTCATTTGACATGCTATCATTGTGTGCATTGAAATTATGTTGCCTCATTGACATTTTTTTATGAAATGTTAAGTATGTTTGCAGTATCAATAGGTTTTTCTATGTGACTATCCTCTGGTTCCCCCTCCCCCTCCCTCTTTTCCTGTACAAATTCATGAGATAAAGAAGTCATGTGATCAAAACAAAATTTTAATATTTATGTATTACAATTGTTTTAGGTATGAAGAATCTGCCACTTATTCATAGTTATGATAGCATTCAGGCACTTACTAAAAGCATCATTAAGTCAGAGAGAAGACATGACCTTGTGATTGCTGTAAGTTGCATTCTTCTTGGTCTCTTCCTAAAACATTTTCCCAAAAGTTATTTGAGCCTTGGCATGAATGTAGGAAGTATCATGTTTCTATTTGATATATTATTTTTTTAAACCACTGCACCTAAGGAATCTTTCATCAAATATGTATTATTATTTTTATTTGGTTTTATTTAGCCCATTTATACAATACAAATGAGACTTCCATTACTATTTTTTATTTATAAGAGAGCATACAAATATTTATTTGAAAATCCGGATTTGTGGCCTCTTCCTGGTACTAATTGATGTTTATTGTCTGTTGGCTATGGGGTGAAGTCCTATGTGCTTGGAGAGATACCATCTTTGAAGGACAGAATCACTATAGTACGCCAGCTTTGGGATCTTACACAGGATGTTCTGGTATGATACCTGCTTATGGAAAGTTTCATGTTTTGTCACATTCATGCATGGAATTGAGAAATCTTACATTATTGGTTGCGTTAATTGATTTTATAGTTATACACTTTTCAGCATTCAAGTTTTCTCCATTGATTGATTTATTTATTTTGAAATCCAAATGTGGAGTAGGTTTTGGTTGAACCTGGAACACCTCATGGATTTAATGTAATATCTCAAATGCGATCTCATATATTATGGATGGAGAAAAGGGTAAGTTGTTCATTCTTCAGGACAATATTTTAGTTACAGTACTGATTCAATATTTGTTGCAGGACTCCTGTGTTTCTGATTAACTACTATGCTTTATTAACCCTTCTCATGTATAGTGCCATATTCATGACTTCTTAGAAACTCCGTAAATCTAAAGCTGCAATCAATACAACTTCAAAGGACTTGGTGGTGGCTCAAAAAAGTGGTGCATTCATAGTTGCCCCTGTGAGTATTACAGTCATCCCCCCCTCTTTTTTTGTCTTTCCAATTCTCTTTTTCTCACATATGGTTCTCTTGATGCAGTGTCCTCATGATGGACAATGTCCACTGACAAGAACTAGTAAATACTGTCATTTTGTCCAACGCTTGGAGAGGACAACATCACAACGTGCATACAAGGTGCCTCCCTTAATCTATAACCTACTCTGTCTACCCCATGTGGCTACTGTTCCTTTGCTTAGTTAACCATTTGGTATATCATCTGTAAGTAGGCCAATCTGCTACATGTTGATATGCATGCCATGGATTTAAAACTTGAACTGTGAAAAGAATAAAAAAAAAGGAGTTCAAGGTTTTGAAGTCAGACCAGCATAAATAATTAAAGAACATGGAAGTGTTGCATTGAAAAAATGAATGAATTTTTTTTATTTGAAAAGTATTTCAAGTTTCATATTAAAAGAATGAAGATGCTATAATTTTTCCTTCATAAATAAGCGTGAGGTTTTAACAAGAAGCATTACAAGTCCCACATTAGAAAAATAAAGGAAATTTTAATACCTTTTCCTTTATAAATAGCACCCTCCTTCAAGTATGTGGAGCGTTGAATGCATGGGCTAATCTTTTTTGGGCATAGCATTCTTAAGTTAAATGAAAAGTTAGTTCATTTATTCTTAGTTTAATGATAATGATGATAATAATATAATGCTTGTGATGCATTTTTTTGTTTCTGGGGTTTTCCAGGTTTCACCATTTTTGAATAAAATATAAAATGCCCTTTTTTTGGACTGTATCAGCCTAGACACTGGTTACTAGTTAACCTGGTCTGATCAGCCGGTCAAGTCTGGTTTTTGAAAACATGATGCATGCAATGTCATATTTGTTTGACAGATGTTCCAAGCAAGAGTTTCTTGTGAAGCGGGTGTTAGATCCTTGTGTTTAAATGATTTATCATGGGTGTCAATACAAGACGTATCCTTGCAGGTTACTTTTGTAATGTAGTGCCCTTAAAAAAATGTTGTCAAAGAACTATACAAATTATGTTGTTCTCTTCTTATTTGGAAGTTGTTTGACACTTTTATTCCTATGATTCTTCTAGTTCTGAGAATATATATATATATATATATATTTTAAATTAAATTGAAAGCATTTAGGAAATTTATGCCATCACTATTACCATCTCTCTAATCAATGGCATTTTTGTAGCGTGCCAAGGGGGAACCACCATTGCGTGGCTTTGAGGATGAGAAATTTTCTTTCGTTGCTTTTAGACGAGGACAAAGACCAAGGTGAGTATTTGAAGAGCTGCTTTCAAAGAGATGGGGCTGTTTATTCATTAATTTTCTTAGTCATCAACAGCTCAATTCTAAAATAGTAAAGCTTACTTTATATTTTTGTTAAAAAAAATTACAGAAGATTTGATGGTATTTTGAAGTTCATCAGAATGAATAATGATTCTTTTACATATTAATTCTTAATTAGTTAAGTGACTTTTCATCATGCGTTCTTTCTAGTTTCTATCACTCTCTATGATGAGCATATTTGCCAAAACTGCCCATATATGATTTCTAAAATTATTTTCAATTCTTTAATTTTATTTTTTATATTTCCATCACCTAGCAGCTCCTTATGTAAATATTTTACATGACTGTTTAATTTAATCAGTGAACCCTGGCCCCTTGATGGCATGGAATTTGAGACATTGAAGGAACAACATGCAAAAAGAAATCCGGAAGATCTTGAAATTGACTATGGTACATCTGAATACTCTCAAAGCATGTTTTTGCTATAATGTGATTCCTAGCATGCATGTGCTAGTCAGTTTGCATTCTAGTGCAATCTGGGAATTTTTGAACTTCATTTTTGGTCTTTCTGAAATTTTCTCTTTTGACCTGGATAGAGGACTTAATCAAGTTACAGCAAGAAGCTGATAATATTCCATACGAAGAAGTGGATCCAGCTACCTATGATTCAGATATAATGGATACTGATGCTGCTGACCAGAATGATGAAGATGAGGAGGAAGAAGAAACAACCTCTGCTGATCTTGGGGGTGGTTGGGGCAGGATTATTTTTTCACCTGTTCGACGGGGCAGGCATGTCACTATGGATATTTGTCGATCAACCAATCAAGATGGTTCGGAGGGTTCGTTTGAGCGTGTGGTCGTCACGCAAAGTAAGAATCCTACATTACACCATCAGGCCAAAAGATCTCTTTGGGGTGACTTGTGGCCCTTTTGAGATAACATCTTTGATGTATCCCTTTGATGTATCTTGCCCTTGTAATACTAACGAAAATGTAAACCACAAGTGTTACATTCATATTTAAGTCATTTTGTATATGGTTCTAGACGACAAGGTTAGATTAGATGGATGCATACAATATAACAAATGTTCAATGTGCAAAAATGAGTGAATTCTATTAATTTGGTAAGCTAGAGAAGTCAGGTTTGTTTTTATCCATTTCTCAAAATATTTTTGCTTTTGGTTTCAATGACAGATTAAACTTAAACCACATAGAATGGCTTGACACCATAGAAAAGATCAACATATATATCAGCTTGAGGTGTTCTTAGCCTTTCAGCTGATTATTGTGTTCTTGTGGTGTCAAGGCCTATCCAAATTGATTTGGCACAACGAACAAAGTTGTAAATTAGCTGGTACAGAACTCTGCAAATCAACCTACAAAGCAGGACTAGCATGACTTTTGTCAAGTTACACGATGACACACACACTGACGCATGTCTTAGGCCTCATTTGGTACGCCTATTCAAACACATATTTTTAGTTTTTAAACAATATTATATGTATTTTCACACATTTTTTCACATATGATTTCAAACACGTGTTTTCAGTTTTTAAGTGCATGTACCAAACACTTCCTTAATATTCTGGACTTGTGGCCCCTTTTCAGTACACAATACGCATTGTTTTTTTACTTTTGATTTGGTTTTGGACCTTTTGGTTTGGTATTAATAAGAGTACGAAAATAACTCGGTAGATTCGGCAAAAGAAGTCAAGTGTCTTGTAGTTGAATT
Source organism: Quercus variabilis (assembly GCA_030445155.1). Lineage (NCBI taxonomy): Eukaryota > Viridiplantae > Streptophyta > Magnoliopsida > Fagales > Fagaceae > Quercus > Quercus variabilis. The sequence continues at coordinate 9,092,485 of CP129454.1, forward strand.
GATATCTCCCTGTCCGCTTGGGAGTGTAGGGGGAAGGGTTTGAGTTGCGAGGTATACATCATATTATAGTTATTTCTCAAAAAAAAAAAAAAAAAAAATTTGGCAATAGACATTTCCTTTTCTGCTTCACCATTGTTATAGGAGTAATGTTAAGGACCACAATTTTTACCATAATTTTGTCATAACTTATCTACTTTTACCCCATCACTCACAACTTGCCTACTTATTTTGTTTTGTACTGACATGAGGTTTGGTTTTTGTGTTTTAGATTTAAAATACATTTATATTAGGTACCCAAAAAAAAACATTTTACCTCACTAAAAATTTATTTTATTTAATTTACATATACATTTTTACCATATACTTTAGAACATTGTATTGGGTAAAAATTAATGTTTAATTTAGTATAAAATTCTGCATTTTCTATTTTATACATTTACTTTTCAAAACAATTATTAAAATATGTATTTGTAAAATTTTAAAGCGCCAAGTGCTTGTATAGTAGAAAAATGACTACATTTAGTCAATTAAGTCCAAAATTCACTCATATTTGGTCATGCAAACTTGTGTAAAAATATGTGGTTATTATAATAATCATGTAAATTTACACTGTGTTGATATCGTATTTTGTCCGGCTCTAAATTTCGATAAAAGTTTTAGCCATAAATTAAAGGATTTCATAGTTTTAATGGTTGAACCTCTTTTTTTATGCGATTGACTAAATTTGATTAAGCTTAAATTGAAATTTAACCATGTAATTAGATTAATTTTGATGTTATATTTAAAACCATGAAATTCCATGTAATTTGATTAGTGATGGATGAAAATTAGAGTTGGTTTGAATGAGATTTCACTAATTGAATGAAATTATCTATGTTGCATTTTAATTGTGGAAATAGTACATAATTTCCTATAGAAAGCGTGCTAAGATTTTGGAGTAAGTTTCATGGAAAGTTGGTACTAAATATACCATTCGAGTTTTATTTATTTATTTTTTTATTTGAGCATGCCATTAAGTTTTAATTAGGGGTGTCCAAACTCGACCAACACCCATCGAATCGATGCTCCCGTCAGTCTACGGTGGGTTTCTGCCTCCAAGAACCGACGTCAGCGGGTCAAGTGGCAGGTTTTCTTCTCCAAAACCTGAGCCACCTGACTCGACCGATCCTATATATGAAATCCGGCCAACTCTGGCAAGATCAAGTTCAGTTCCGTTGAGATGTCGACCAGATTTGGTGAGATTTAGCCAGATTCGACCAAGTCCCAGTAGATTTCAGAGAGTTTTTGCAGATTTTAATGACATTTGCAGATTTTGACGACTTTCACCATTGACCGAACCGACTCAAGCACCACCTGAACCCAAAACTGATTCGACTAATTGATGTCGGCAGTTGATTTCAAGTCCCTTCGCCCTCCACCTGACACCGGCGGGTCGGGTTTGGGTTGAGTCCAAAATTGAACCGGCCCGACCCGTGGACTGGCCTAGTTTTAAGCATTGCTTAAGGCATTTAACTGATTTTCTTAAACTACATGTCTTGTTTTTATCTGGGTCCATATTTGGTCCTTCATTTTATAAAGTTGTACATGTGATTTAATAATAAGTCAGGTTAATTTCTTTTAATTAATAAGCATGTCAAGTTTTATTCATAACTGTTGATTTAAAGTATAATTCTATAAGTGCATTGTAGTCTAAGTTCTAATTCAGTGAGTTAAGGTCTGTTCCAGTTGCTAGAAAATTTTTAGTAACCCTAAGGGTCATCACATTTTTATTAATTTCCATCCCTATTCTACATTCCCTATTAATTTCCATCCCTAAACCCTAACATTGTGTTTGGAAAGGGGTAAGGGAAAAGAAAAGAAGGGAAGAGCAAGTAAGATAGATCATTTCTATTGTTTGGTTGTCCAAGAGAGAAGAAAAGTTGATGAGGTGGAGTGCTGCTTTTTCCATGGGCCCTACTGTTTTGGTATCAATCCAATTTGGGTGAAAATGACAGTAAGGGATGTCACTAATTTTCTAGGTCCACATTTTATATTGTAAATGACTAATATATCCTTCACACTTTCAAGAAATTACAAGTGTACTAATATATGAATTTTCCCATCATTACAAGTGTATTAATATGTATTAATGAAGGCACAAAGGTAAAAGCATGCATTTTTCTGTTCTCTTTCTTAGAGCATTCTCATCAAAGAATGCAAATATTTTAGCATTTAACATCTCAAAGTCTTACTTCATCAATTGTAACATACCACTTTACAATATACCCAACATCAAACATTCTATTTTTTTTAGAACTTCATTTAAATAATATTATTTTTATTTTACCACTATGTCTCTCTCTTTCTCTGACACCACTTTCTTCTCCGTCCAAACAACTCCAATCATAGTCACAGCCACACCCACGGCTAGCCACTGCCAACCACCACCACCACCATAAAAAAAACCACCAGCTGGTAGCCACCATAATCCCCAACCACCAAAATCACAAACCCAGACCCACAACCTCATCACCACCCAAACCCACATCCTCATACCACCATCAACCAGGAAAAAAAAAAAAACAAAAACAACCTAAAGACCCACGACTGCCACAACGAGTACCATTTCAACAATTGCAACCATGCCTTAGCCACAACAACCACGCCTCAGCCACAACAACCACATCTCAATCACGTTCAACCATTGTCACAGCCACGGTCACACCCCCAACCACCACAATCACAACAAATTACAACCCACCACATCCAAAAAAAAAAAAAAATAATAATAATAATAATCACCCAAAACCACCATCAATGCCACCCGAAACCTACAAATTCGAACCCTACCATCACAGCCTAGCCTCACCCCAATACCAACAGCCACAATAGCCACCACAAAACCCACCACCCAACCACCCCGATCTCAACCCCATCAACCCACATTGTAGAGACCATGGTCAACCCACACCGTAAAGACCACAATCAACCCAAGACCCAAGACCCATGAACTTGAGATGTAGAGAGAAAGGGAAAGAAAGAGGCGGAGAGAATGATATAAAGAGTGGCCGGAGAGCATAGGAGAGATAATGAAAAGGAAAGAAGGAAAAAGAAAAATAATAAAAAATGGTAGCAGCTTGTTGCAGTGAGGTGTTAGAAATAAAACCTCACTGTAGCAAGTTACTAAAATTTTTAAGATTTGAAAGCTTTGATAAAGATGGGTTTTTATAATTTGAGATGTTAAAAATGCTAAAAAATAGCATTTAACATTTTTCTTCCATCCTTTCTTTCTTATAAAAATACTTTCTTCCATCCTTTCTTTCTTATACAAACCAAACAAATGAGAGATAGAATTTTCACATTTTCTTCCATCCTTTCTTTCTTATATCCAAACACGTCAAAAGGAAATATTTTCTACCCCTTCCATTCCTCTTTTCCTTTCTCTTTCTCCTTCCCTGTCTACAATCAAACACAGCGTAGGGAACTTTATATATTCATCTTTTTCTAAGAGAGGACAGACGAATCAGCTCGGGGGAGGTACAACACACCCAAAGAAAATTTCTCCCTTTCTCCCAACGGCTGGACCCTTCATCTTTTAAGGGCTTTCACTCCCCAGCATCCACCTAAAACCTCTAACATAACCCCCAAAATACCCACTGAAAAAAACACATCCACATGAGAAAGAACCATGAAACACCATCAAATGAGCTCCTCAAAGAAACACCCAAAAAACTTCCCTTCATAACCCGAAATACCCAGAAAAATCCCTCCTTTTCACCTACCCTAAATTGCAAACAGCCTACCTCAATAGCTGCAACTCTAACCCCTTTAGAGCTCCAAAAATAGAGCCTAAACAACCCAGAAAAATCCGTCATTTTTCTAGCCCAAAGACAGAACAAAAAAAAAAAAAAAATACAAGAAAGCTTCTTCCTTTTTCACATACCCAAAGCCTCACGAAGTTACAACAAAACACAGCCAAGATCCGATACAATAGCCATTTTCCAACCAACCAAAAAACCTCAACAGAGAACCTTTTTTCCCAGCCCAAAACCACAGAAAGCTACATCATTTTTCCATAAAACCAAAAAAATGTCCCAAAAACGCAGCTCCTTTTTCCATTTACGCAGCAAATACAGTCAATTTAGCAGCAACCAACAACAACAACAACGACGATAAAACAGCAGCAACAGATAGCAAACAAGCAAGGAAATAGAGAGACAAGCAGAAAAACAAAGAAGCCGAGCAGCATCCAACAGGTTCATAACAAGCCTTTTTCTTTTTTATATATTATCATGCATTTCATTTACCCATTTGGTTTTGGATTTAAAGACTCTAACTCTACTCTGTGTCTATTATCAGGCAACACTCAGCATGGAACCATAAACAAAAGAGAATGGAAAAACAGAGAACAACAAAAAGAAATGGGTAGCATCTTCTACTTCCCATCTCATTTTCGTGCTAGCTCTTATTTTTTTGGAAATGCATGCTCACATGTTAATGGTAGTAGCTCAAGTGTACATATGAACACAAGACACACACACACACACACAGCTACATATGTTCATTCATACTGTCATACATATACACATCGGATTTCAAATACATCTGAAACAATCTTCAAACCCCCAATTAGAAAATACCAATTTTGAAACAAAATCAAACCTATTTCTCCTTTTTGATATGATGGATTAAAAGAAAAAGAAAAAGAAAAAGAAAAAGAATTAAAAAAGGAGATGGAATAAGGTGGTGAGGTGTCAAATTATTATTGGTGTACTAGATTTGTCTTAGGTCCTGATTGGTCGAAGTAGTTTTATTAGGAAAAGGGTGGACCGGATCAAGCCTGGTCCAAACAGTGAACCCAGGCCGAAAGCTCAGCCTGGGCCCAATCTGATCAATCAACCCCAACTCGAAACCTTGAAGCCCACACTTAAAACGATACAGCTCTAAGCCTTCAGCCCATCTGAACCTATCGCACCAGCCCAAACCCCAATCACCCTTGGACCAAAACCTCCATTCCAATTAAAATTTCAAGCCCAACTAGAAAATTCACAAGCTTACAACAAGCCCAACCCGTGGCCCCACCAACACAAGCATCTTTCGAAAATTACAAACCATCCCAAGCCAAGTACACCCTCCAACTTCCTTATCTACCAACCATAAATATACGTACCCACTTTAGAACTGTAAAATTACAAGAAAGATAAAGATAGGTAGATAGAACTAGCTTGGAGCTAAATATATTAGTCACTGCTAGCCTACTTACACCATATCGTTGCAGTCCAAGGAGTAGAAGAGTATTCAATCCAGCTAGTAGGACCCCAATCCATATGGGTACTTTGAAGAGCATGTAATTTTTGGATTTAATGTCATAATTTTCCATTCATCTCAGTTTGAGACGTTTCTCTCTTCCATCCAATTAAACCACATGCATAGTGATTTTTATTTTGGACATAGAAAATACATTCATTAAAATGAAAATAAAGCAGTACAAACAGATGTGAAAAGAAAACAATTCAAACACCAACATAAATAAGTAAATAAATCATTAAAAATAAAAAAGAGAGTACATTAAAAATCACATTTTTTTAAATAATTCAAAAATAAAGAAGAAGAGATTTGAAAAAATAAAAGCAAAAAGCAAAATAAAAAAATCCGTGAGATTAGAATTTAGAAGAAAGGAAACCGAAAAAGAGAGAGAGAAACGTTTAAGTCTTGATAAACGGGAAAAAGGAGAAGAAAAAAAAAAGTGAAAATGTTGGGCTTAGTAGTCATATTTTATAGCAAAAAAAAAAAAAAAAACCTGTCTTTATTTTTTATATATAAATTTTATTTTGAGAATTTAATTTATAAGTGAATAAAGCAATTTGAAAATCAACAAGAGAGTATCTTCAAAAGAAAACCATTCTTAATGTAAGCACTAAAAGTCTAAAACTATTCTTAGTATAATTACCTGTTGAGATCATTCACCACCAATAATTCGATAGCAGATTTGACTATTGAAATTCATTATCTCTAACTTTGATCAATCTCTAACCATATCCTTTTTCTTTAAAGTTTCTTCCTCAAGAATTACGGAATTTGAAAACCACTTAACTATTCTTGGTTCTTTATTCTACCAATAAAATTGCGTGGGGTTGAAGTTTTAAATTTTTTTTATTGGTCAGATGAGGTATGCCTTCATAGATACTCTTAATATGTTACAACACAAAAACTAAATTTATTATTAAAAAAAAATAGTAGACTAAAAAAAAGAGTTTAATTGTGGCAAAAATAAAAATGAAAAAACGATATGAAATAGAAAAACTAAAATGCATAACTAAAGTAACGGTTATCAACCAAAAATGCAACATGCAACAACCAATGTGGTTGACGAGAGCGTGAGTGGATTATGTTGTCTTCATCTCTTCCAACAGATCGATATTATACTATTTTGGAAGGACTTTTCAAAAGAGTTGTATACATTGATGGTTATCAGTATATTTGAAGTGACGAAGAATATATAATCTACTCACTCTCTCATAAGCCATTAGTTGTTGTGGTGTTGGTTGGTGGGGACCTTACTTTAGTTATGTTTCTAATATGATGTATTTGCATTTTAGTTTTTATTTTATTTATTTCATATAGATTTTTTCATATATTTTTTTTGTCACAATTAACTTATCTAATCTTCTATTTTTTTTAATTGATTTAGATTTGGTGTTCTAACATATTAGTATCACATGTATTTATGAAGGTGTACCAAATTCATTGATTGTTGAAAATCTTAAAAAACTTAGACCTCACGCAGTTTTAGTGATGGATATGGAATCAAAAATAATAAATAAGTTTTTGAATTTCGTAATTATTGAAGGAAATATTGGAGAGAATGGATATGATTATATATTGAGAAATGATCAAACATTGGAGTGATATGATGGGTTTCAATACTTAAATTTAATTTATTAGTGAATAATGGTGACTTCATCTTTCAAAAAATTTAATTAATTTTGAATTAGGAAAAAGAAAATAAATCTTTATTTTTTAAATTTACTTTCTATTATTTATTAGATGCTAGACTTTTGTATCCATAGCAAAGCAAACATAAAAGGTATTGAGCTGTTTCTTGCAATAGTTTGCACCTCTTACGATCTTATGTTTGCTTTTCGTTGCTGCTATGGATATAAAAGGCCAGCAAGTATCTAATACATAATAATATGAAGTGATTTCAGCCATGAATGATTTATTTGATTTTAAAAAAAATTTAAAATTAGTGAAATTTTTTTGGAAGATAAAGTCACCAATATTTGATTACCGGTGTGTTGAAAGAGATGAAGAACGTATAATCCGCCCTCACCCTTGTTTTTGGTGGGTTTTTGGTTGACTTGTTTGGTGGGTTGTTGGTCGACAACCATTATTTTCGATATTTTTCTAATGTGTATAATTTTTTATTTTTTATATTTTTTTTCTAGTCATCTACTTTATTATTATTTTTTTATATAATAAATTTATTTTTATTGTTCTAACTTGTTAGTATCATTGGGTATTTATGAATGTGTAACTCACCTTAAAAAACATGATAAGGTTAAGTGTTCCAATTTCGAAACTCATGGGAAAAAGTTTTGGAGAAAATGGATATATCCAAATCCATCTTCTTGATTTGACCCACTTTCTTTGGTATTGTCTTAATTGGAACACTGGTATCCAAGATTAGTTATTTTGGTGCAATTTTTGTTTTTATTTTTTATTTTTTTATATTTTATTTTAAAATTTGTTTTTTTAAGGGAGGTTACAAGTTGGATGCTATCATATGAATGAAATGGGATGAGATCTTCTTGATTTTCACCATTTTCTTTGGTATTGTCTTCATAGGAGCATTGGTATCTAAGATTATTTGTTTTGGTGTACATTTTTGTTTTGTTTTTTAGATTTTTTTTTTTTTGGTCAAAAATGATTTCACCTTCCCTTGTTTGTTTGGTTGCGACCCAAAAAATAATTCTCACATTTGGTTGCACTGAATATTCCAGTGATAAGAGATGAAAACGATATTTAACATGTATTTTCTTTTTATATAAAGAAGAACAAATAATGTCGAACTTACCCCATTGTTAGCTACAAATTCTATAAATTGCAGTCTTTTTGCTGATACGTAGGTGACTCGTGAGATGAAACTCACAAATAGTCCGAAAATAAGCCAAGTTATATAAAATAAATAGGTGGCTCATGTGGATGTTGGAACTCACAACAGTAGAAAAACTAAGAAATAAATTGGTTAATAAGTACATTCCAAATGGACACTAAATCTCAATATAACATGATTACATTATTAAAAGAAATGTAGCCGTATACTCAAAAAATGTCTGGACATCTTCGTTTGTGTTAAAAAAAAAAAAAATTGTCGCCGCAGTAGATTAGATTTTCTAGCCCAACTTTTTCAGGTTGCTACCAATAATGTATCTAACAAGGGGAAAGGGCAATCCTTATCCTTAACAAAAGTAGTAAATACGTTTCGTAAAAAAAAACAACGCAAAGGTGGTAATAGAATAGTTCTAGAAAAGAAGAAATATAATCTATTAAAAAAAAAAAAAAAAAAAAGAAATAGAAGAAAAGAATTCGACGCAATAATTAAACAGACCAAACTTCTCTGTCTCTCTTTTACCGTATATGGTTGACCAACTTAGCTAGCTATCCAGAAAAAATCGGCCTTCATTTCATTGCCAGCAAACAGTTTCAAAGTTTCACACCTGTGGTTCTTGTAGCTTTGCCACCGAAAAACCACACCAAAGAAGCTTCCAACACCTGTTCTCTCTAACCTCTTTCTCTCTCATACAAATAAAGAGATATGGGATCGGTTTTCAGCTCAAAAATAAGCAAAGAAGAGCTAGAAATGGCGTTGAACAAGGCTAAGGAGATTGTGTCTTCCAATCCTGTTGCTGTCTTCAGGTTTTTGTGTTTTCTTTAATACCTCTCTCCATCAAAATATGCACACTTTATTTAACAAAATATATATATTCTTCAATACCTAATAAAGTTTGTGCTCTTAGCAATTCGGAATATATATATATATATATATATTTTTTTTTTTGGAACTGGATGATGGGTATTTTCATTTTTTTTTTTCTAAAATTTTTAATGTTTAGAACGAGAATTTCCATGTAAGAATATGCTTATATTGTTAGAGAAAGTGGGTTCATGCGGCACAAAAGTTGTGGTCATATTATAAATGATATAGTCATATTCAAAAGACTTTTGAGTATTGTGAACAAGGGGTCAAGTCTTGGAAAGCTAATTATAGTTTGATTTGTTGGAGTGTCTACTTTTGATTTTTTTCACATTCACACCAGTTTTTGTTTATGCAATAACTGTAAATGTTGGTCACTATCTTCATTGTTTATTTTTTATTTTTATATATATTGTCACTGCCTTCATAATATGAGGGTTTGGTTTTAGTTATCTTCAGATTCTGTTATCCTCTGTAGCTATGTACTAATTGGGTTTGGTATTCATAAAATCGCAGTAAAACTTACTGTGGCTATTGCAAGAGGGTCAAGCAGCTGCTCACACAGCTTGGAGCAAGTTACAAGATTATTGAGCTGGATGAGGAACGTAAGTGTTTCATATTTCTCTTGTAATTTCTCTATTTCTGTAGGCTGTAGCTATAGTAATAACATGTCCTGGTTGAAGCTTAATTAGTCCATTACTGCCTTTGTTATGAAATTTCCTTTCCATGTGTTACCTTGCTATCTTACAATGTTTGTTATGAAATGTCCTTTCTATGTGTTTCCTTGCCATCTTACAATGCTTGTTGTTAGAGATATATATTAGACATATTAGCCTAATGTAATAGGCCCAAGCCCATTCCTGCTTGTACTAGTAGTCTAGGGTTTAGTCGCCTATATATACTCTTGTTAGGGTTCATTATAACACATGTTATTGTACTACACTTCTATATAATAAAGATGTAGCCCTTAAGGGATTCCTCCGTGGATGTAGGCCGTCAAGGCTGAACCACGTAACCCTCGTGTTCTCAGTGTTCCTATTCTATGCTTCCTTTTCCGCATCCACTTTAGCATACACAACATGGTATAACACATTGCGTTTGATAATATTGTCCATTTAACATGGTATCAGAGCTAATATTCAACACTTGTTATGAAATGTCCTTTCTACGTGTTACCTTGCTATCTTACAATGCACAATGTGAGGAAATTTGGATAACTGCTTCTGTTGCCATCTTTGGATTTACAAATGCTTTGTTTTTAAAAGACTGTTGCCATCTTACAATGCTTGTTGTTAGAGATATATATTAGACATATTAGCCTAATGTAATAGGCCCAAGCCCATTCCTGCTTGTACTAGTAATCTAGGGTTTAGTCGCCTATATATACTCTTGTTAGGGTTCATTATAACACATGTTATTGTACTACACTTCTATATAATAAAGATGTAGCCCTTAAGGGATTCCTCCGTGGATGTAGGCCGTCAAGGCTGAACCACGTAACCCTCGTGTTCTCAGTGTTCCTATTCTATGCTTCCTTTTCCGCATCCACTCTAGCATACACAACATGGTATAACACATTGCGTTTGATAATATTGTCCATTTAACATGGTATCAGAGCTAATATTCAACACTTGTTATGAAATGTCCTTTCTACGTGTTACCTTGCTATCTTACAATGCACAATGTGAGGAAATTTGGATAACTGCTTCTGTTGCCATCTTTGGATTTACAGATGCTTTGTTTTTAAAAGACTGTTGTGGGATTTTGAGTTCAAATTGATATGAGAGTTTTAGACTTAAGAATTTTGTTTAACAACTATTATACATGTTTCATTTAATGGAATACATTATAGCAGCTGTGGTTGTTAAAATAGAGTTGTAAGTTACACTATATATTCTGAGTCGTGATATTTTATGCAATTATTTGCAAACATGTTGAGTTCTTCAAAGCTCATTCTCTAATAGCAAAATGAGGGTACAAATACTTGACACTAATCAGAAAGTTCTGAAGATTAAGTATTGTTCAATTACTATGAACACTCGCATCCATCTTATTCTTACCTGCATGATCAATTTAATATCCATATTGAGCTACTCTGTGTGTGTGGATTGGTACCACCTGCACCCCCATGTTTTTTTTTACAGATAATTCAATGTTGAGAAAGGGGGATTTTTTATTATTATATATAATTCAATTTTAGAGAATGGGGGATTAATACTCTAGACATCTTCATTGAAAACATCAGGAAGTATTAGTTGAGCTACAGTCTCTTGAAAGCCTGCTAGGTTTTGACACCCCCTCCACCTCATAATAAGGGAGACTAGCTCAAATGGCCTGTCTGCTTCTCTATTTCCATAACAATGAGATACTTAATAGCTATGCACTACCATATTTTTGAGGAACTTACGTTTTTGATGTATTTCTTTTTGAAGGTGATGGAAGTGACATTCAATCGGCTCTAGCAGAGTGGACTGGTCAGAGGACTGTGCCCAATGTGTTTATTGGGGGAAAACACATTGGTGGTTGTGATAGTAAGCCACCCGTTTCTTTGCTTCTTTTTAGTTTTAATGACTATCAATGCCTAGAATCTTTTGTTATCAAGCCCTAAGAAAAAACAATATATAGACTGAATAATTACCCTTTTCTGCATTTTTTCTCCTGTTATTGCAGCTATTATGGAGAAGTACCAGGCAGGTCAGCTTGTTCCCCTTCTCACTGAAGCTGGTGCCGTTGCCAATAACTCTGCCCAGCTGTGAATAATGTAGATACCAGATGTTTCTGTGAACAATGTGAAGAGAAGAAACTGCAAGCAAGGACAATAGATCAGATTACATGTTTGTTTTGTAATAACAATAAACCTGGACGCCTAGATGGCTAAATGCCAGTATGTGGTAAAGGAATGAAATATGGTTGATCAAGCTCCATGTCTCTTGCTGAGTATGGTTGGTGTGCTGACATGTTAGCAAATATTAGATTAGATACAGTGCTAACAAAGGGAAGCTAGTGACTGCACTAAGGGAAACTACTGAGGTCTTTAAAACTAGTGAATACAAAACGCTGAAGGGAGTGTGAATTTACACAACTTTTGTCATTCGGAGAAAACAAGAATAACAATCAAACTACAATTGGCCTATCTAAATTTGTTTTTCCTCTACTTGTTTATCAGGTCAAAAATAAAGCTTTTAGATCTGATTTGAAGAAGCAAACTTGATTTCCCTAGATCATACATGATTGCAGTTCTTAGAACTAAAACATTTGATACTTGCCCATGTGCACTTACACCTAAACTCAAACAAGTTCCAACTTTTGCTTAAAGTAATTTTTGATAATTCTAACTTTCATGGCTATTCAAGAGAGCCAAAATTTTACTCCTATGAGCCCAACAAATGGGTCACAGCTTAAAATAAAAAAGGGTTACAGCCCTATCTCCACGGTTCTAAGCAATCACTCATTTCTCATTACTTAAGTAATCACTCATTTCTCATTACTTATCAAAAGTAGTAGAGCCAGCACTGCACCAGCGGTTGGAATGGATAAAGAAACTGCAATGAAACCAGTAATGCAAATGATGTGTTCTGATTTCACTTGACTGCAAAAATGGCTCCTAAATCATAGTACATTCCGCTTTGTTTTCGCTTGTAATCAGAAGATGTATTTAGTAGGGCTTCCAATACCTTTAGTTGCCTGCCCCAGAACCCACTCCATCTTGCATGACTGGTTGATGGATCATTTGGAGCCCCCTTTCATCTTTTACTAAAGCTAGCCTTTGTTACAACCCTAGCCCTCGGCCGCCAGCTGCAACTTTTTTGACAAGTGGGGCTATGGTGACAAAAGAGAGAAATATGGATGGCAAATAAACGTCAAAGAAATTTCATAAGCTTGATTTTTCTCATAAACAGTCTGATAATAATCTATTATTATTGTTCATAGGTTTTTACAGATGCTTTACATGCTTGAAAACCTAACTCAACAATGAGATGAAGATGAGTTTAACTAAAAAAAATGATTAGCTTAAACAATGCCAAGGATCAAAGGGTACAAGTCTGTCCTCCTAACAAATAACAACTAAGCAACTAAAGATAACACCTAATTATAAATCAAAGAGTGGTGTTGGTGTAACCATGATTTTCCTGGAACCGTTTTTCCCTAGTTCCTACTTCAAGAGTTCTTGTTCCTGTTCCTACTCCCAGAGTTCCTATGTTACTTTCAGCTGAAAGACTAGTCTCTCCATCCCCATTAACTTATGTATGGTTCAGATTATTTTGCAGAAAACTATTTGCTTTCTCTGAACTATCTTGAGAGCTCTTTCTATACAATCAGTTTGATAAAAACCTTGTATAACAAGAGATTTACATGATCTGAAGTTATCTTTATCCCCAATATGAATTTGAGTTCAATCCTTATAAAGAGATTTGAATTGATCAGGTAGAGGTAGCTGTATCTTGTTCTGCAGCAGAGGTTGGTTGGGAGTTGGAGTCCGCAATATTATCCTTTAAATGTGGGAACCAGCTGCTTAATAAAAACTCCTGTGAGATGAAAAGCTGGGCTAATCCAAATGAAACTATCTTCAAACCGGTTAGGAAACGGTTCTCAGCAGTGTCCAGCAGCTTTATCTGTTTATACAAAGCACACAATTCATTCATCATCTGTGGTAAAAATCCCACTAGGAAAACCGTAAGCATGAGCACTCCAACTATAGTCCCATCCTTGGCTGGCAATTCCGGCTCTGAGAGAACAAAACAAATAATTGATAAACATGCTTCACTGGAAATTGACATGATCTCAACCAACTGAATGTTTTTCTTGATAAATGGCTTCTCGACAACAAGAAAGAAGAGCTGAAAACAAGTGATGCATAAGAAGATTATGGAGGGAATCTTAGAAGACGAGTTCTCCATATAGGCACCAGCCATAATCCCTAGCAAAACACGTCTCACGGACTCAAGCAATGTGTAGTATATTCTGAGTTTTCCAGACAGCTTTTGGATAAAAGGTGCTTCATCTTCAGTTTCGTCATCTGCACCTTGTTTATGGGAACTGCCCCCAGAACTTTGTGAGAGATTGGACATTTGAGGACCTCTAAAATCTTGAAATAGAGGCCCCAGGATGGTTAAGTAATTAGAATTCTGTTGGTTTTTCCATGTCCACTGGCCTCTCTTACCGGAAACCAAAAAAACTCGGACTATTTCTTGATACCAGTGAAAACCCCGGCCCTCTTGATGAACTTCCTTGTATTGAAGTAACTTTTCAAATGTAATACCTATAGAGAGGAACAAGAGCAAGGCCAGCAGTAGAAAAGATACAGCACCCAGGAGCAGAACGCCAACAGCAATCCCCGATGCCGTTCCTCCTTAATTCACAAAAGTGAGAGATGATTAACCCACATAGTTCTGTGCTTGATGTTCTTAGCATTAAAACCAATGACAAAGAGCATGTAAATGTGCAAAAAATTGTGAATCTTGGTTTTAGATAGTGTAATTCTAATATGATGCAGTTAGATAACTATGCTATGATGGTTGTCATGCACAGAGAAGTGAATTGAGTTAACGTCAGTGTGAACCATCAGCTTCATTGCAACATAATTATCTTTCGAAACTTTAATTTTGCATGATAAATGCATAGGTAAGGATTCATTTGTGGGGAAGGAAACAAACTGTCTAAGTTACCTCTAATTAGAGAGGCAGAGGCCTCACAAATACAAGGTAGCGCAAGATTTACAAGGAATATTTCAAATCTTGGGAATGTGAGTACTCCATAACCCCTCTGCATTTCAGAATTTCGCTTCCTCAATTTTAGGATGAGAAGGAGTAAAGCATGCAGCTGTATGCAACTGCCAACAATTATAGCTAACCAGAATACGCTTCTATAAAAATCCCTCCACCTACATGAGACAAAATCTCGTATAAGATATTAAATGGAAATGAATAATAGGGAACTAGGTATCAAGTTTTTCTTTTTTGGTTTGATCAATAATTTGCAATAATTCAAAGCATGAATAACTTCAATTTTTCATAAAACCTATAGAAAATTCTACATTTAGATAACTAGCAAATATTTAAATTAAATTGAACACTTAAAAAAAAAAAACAAATTTGATGAAATATTCCTTTATCACTTACATTAGTTTTTCTGCATTATATTAAATATTTTTCAAGTCCAAAAATAAAATAAAATAAATCTGTATTGAATATTTTCTCCATTTGTTTTGTTTCTAAAATCTATATGCAAGTTCACATAATAAATAGAAATAAGAGTCCTCGTAACTTACCCATTTAGAATATGTGGATTAAAAGCATATTCAGCATTTGGTCTCTGTAGGTGTAAAATGCATTCTATCAAAAAATTTACTCATTATAAGATTAAAGAAGTAAAAAACAAGCGTCACAGAAAAAGTAGAGGTTTCAGACCTCAATGAATGATTCATATGCCATTGCAGCCAGCGGTAACCCGGCCCTATTAAAACTCTTTGGTTTCATCTGCTCACCCGGAAAGATTCCTGAATAAGGAATTTTAGACATGTAGGAATGTGTGTTGGCAGGGAGACTCGAGTTTGCCTTAACAGTGTAGAGAATGTGCCCAGATTCCCATGGAAGACTAAAGTAGGGAATGCTCCATTGTAAACCCCTTGCAAATTCATAATACTCCACTGGCAGTCTCACTGCCAATCATCTAGATAGTGCAAAGACCTGAAGATGGCATGCAATTCTCTGTATGAAAGAGAAAAGGAAAAAAAATGCTAGTTAGTTCTACAAGAATGATGCAGTTCATAAGGTTTGATAAGTTCTAGTTGAATCACATCAGCAGTCACGTTGTTATCTTTTTTGTTTCCAATTTTTCCTATATATATTTTAAAACATTTTCTCATTTAAGGCAATTTAAAAACTCTATTATTTAAAAAGTAAAATATCTTTTAACCATTTTTTTTATTATTAATTTTCCAAAACTCTTCCTCCCTTTTAACTCTTCATCTCCCTACTACTTTCTACCTTAATATCATTCTCTCTCTACCCTTTTATCTTCTTTTATTTTGGCTATTCTTATTCTCAACATCTTACCATAAATTGACATTTTCTTTTCCATTTTATGCTTAGTTTTCTCACACAAAAAATGTTACTTCTCTCTCCCTCTCTCTCTCACTCTCTTAATTTGATTTTTTCTTTTTATTTTATCCATACTTTAGGTTGATGAACTTTTGTGTTAATTAGAATTCTACTTTGGGTTGATGTGATTTAGTTTTGTGTTTTAAGTTGTTATCATTTTTATTCTCTTTGATTATTAAATATTATCCTACGCATTTTACATATAGTATATAATAATATAATGCTCCTATTATATTACATAGCATGATTTGGATAATTTGATGTTTATTGCTATATATTTTATTTTTACTCTTTTTTCTTCTCATCTTATTTTATTCAACATTTAAATTCAATCACATCCTCCGTACTATTAAATTATGCAGCACAAATCAAGAAAATGGCTAGACACACACTTACCTTCCTTTAGGGAAATCAAAATATTTGTGTTATAAATGGTCATATAATTTATAGTTTAGATAGTACTTTTGAATGTGTCTATGACAAGCATTAATTTTTAGACTTAAAAGGAAATTGAGAATGGACTTTTTGATTCGAGAATAAAAAAATATTGACTACTCTATATCATTTCGATAAAAACCTTTATCATAGATACACTAATTTTATTTTATATTATGTGTTAGCATAGTCTCTTCTTCTTCTTCTTCTCAAAAATATTATGTATCATCTTTAAAGGATGCCAACAATTAAAAAAA
Source organism: Quercus variabilis (assembly GCA_030445155.1). Taxonomy (NCBI): domain Eukaryota; kingdom Viridiplantae; phylum Streptophyta; class Magnoliopsida; order Fagales; family Fagaceae; genus Quercus; species Quercus variabilis. The sequence continues at coordinate 9,109,233 of CP129454.1, forward strand.
GAAAAAGAGAAAAAAATGTTTTATATTACAATCTACTGAAAATGCATTTTAAAAATTTTAAACCTTTTCGATTTTTTATATCATTGACATATTTTACGGTTACCAAATATGGTAACTTAAGTCTTAATATTCTTGTTTTCAAAAAAAAAAAAAAGTCTTAACATTCTTAAGTTGTTTCGGCCAAAAAAAAAAAAAAAAAGGTTGTCACAAAAGAGGAGTTAATGTACATTTTTTTGCAAAATGAAATATCTATCCTATAAGACCACCAAACTTGATAATTTGCAAATGATGGAATCACTCACAACAATATTTGTATATTTATATAGTTCCAGCTAAAGTAATCAAGCATACTTTTAGTCTTCAAAAAACACATTTTTACCAATAGTTAAACGTTCATCATGGATAGTTTTAACTTTTCATATAATTTTCCCTCTACATATTCATCTATTTTAATTAGATTTTCCTTAAAAAAAAATTTAATTTAGATATCTATAAGTAAACAATGAAATAATGATTCATGAATAAAAAAAAAAAAAAAAAAAAAAACTATACATATTTATCTTGTGCGGTTGTAACTTTACATATAATTTTTCATTTTTATATTCATCTACTTTAATTTAGATGTTTACAACTAAATAATGAAATTTATAAACAGGATAATTAAAACAACCATATTTCTACAATTCAAAAAGTCACAATTTCTTTTTTCAGAAAAAGATTTTTTACATTTCCATGGATTTATTTATCTATTTTTACTTTGACATGCCACTAACCTAACCGCTTCATGCATTAAAAAACAAAATTTAAGGCTCATTACTGCTTCAGTTAAGATATTATGGATGTCTTAATTGATTGAGACCAAAATAGAGAAATGTTTCTCATATTTCCTTGAAAATTCAGAAGGGAAAAAAAAAAAAAATCTTTTGACATAGAAACCTTTTGACATACCACTAACGTAACTACATCTAACTATTTAAGTCATTCATGATATCTATTTCTTATTGATAGCCATAAGAATTACAATTAGCAAGGGAATACACAAAGTAATAAAGAGTCAATGAAGGAAGAAAAAAAAGAAATGAAATCAAATGTCAATTAATAACTGTTATTTGGAAAATAAAAAGGTAGTCAAGAGAAGTAAGAAATAAAATAAAGATGACTGTAAGGAGGACATTGAAAACTTTATAATGCAATAAAATCAACCATTGCATTCACTTAATTAATCAATAATTAACAATTAAATATAATAATATAAATTTTAAACTTAAAACTAATCAAATTCTAACTAGAGAAATTATATTTCCTATCATAACAAAAAATGTGATGTTCTTAAGTAATTTAGAAATTATATTAGAAATAAAGTTGGGAAATTTTATAATCTCATTTTTTTATATTTCATTTAACCTAATATATATATATATATATATGTATGTATGTATTTATAATCATAATCTTCATATATCATGTTATGGAATCATCAATCAGTAAATATATGATAATGGTAAGAAACGTTATAGACAAGATTATGAAAAATATGATAATTTTTTTTTTTTTTTAACCCTTTATAAAGTTAAAGGTGCACATCGACTTCAAAGAGTTGGGGCCATGATTGTTTATTTGTTTTTCAATAATGTCATTTAAAAAAATTTGTTTCAACTTCAAAGGGTTGTAAGATTTTTCTCTACCTTTTTATAACAACCAGCTACAGAATTACTGTCAATTTATGATTACCAAAAGAAAAAGTCAATTTATTTACTGTTGTGTTTCTAACACGGTGTAAAATCCCCGGTGTAAATTATTATCATGGTGTAACTAAATAATCAATTAATGAAATAACTGTTCAACTGAGTTAGATATCATACAAAAAGATTACTCTCAGGATGAGAAGAAAATGGACTTGAAAATTCCCCAATGGAGTGAATGCTTGCTATTGAAACCTTAATGATCCCAGCAGGAATAAATGTCACCACAATTGAAGTAGTTACAAGCCCAAGAATCATACGAGTTAGTTTCGGCACAGAATCTGTATATAATTTTTAAAAACTTACATCAGTAAATAAATGAGAAAATCAAAGGGCTAAAAAGTTTCATCTAGAGCTTAGATGTTGGACTAAAATCTAGCTGATAACAAGAGAAAAGAGTAAGAATACTTACAGTGCCTTACTTGTAGAACATTGGAAGGCAGATTTTTGTTTCCAGTAACATCCTCAGTTACGTTTTCGGGAACATTGACAGATACAATATCTTGGTCTGCTTTTATCACTACAGTATATATGCATTGACAGATACATTCTTGAAAGCTGAAAATGTTAATGATTATCATTTGGAAAGGAACAAAAATGAAAAAATGTTGAGAGTAAATATGCCATACTAATTGAAATATTATTTCCATCAAGAACCCAAATTGGTTTGTAAAAAGGTCATCGTCATGGTTTCTCATTTGTGTGGGTGCATTATTTATGTGATGTTGTGTTCATGTAAGGTTAACATGCATAGATACAAACAATAAGATAACCAGAAATGACTTGCCTCTGTAAATGCCCTCCTGTGATTGATATTTTAGAAGAGTTGAAGCCAAATACAGGCTTCCCGAATTTGATCAACATAGTGATGTTGTGTTCTCTTGTCCAAATATGGGATGGTGTACTCAGCATTACAGCAGGCCTTGGAGATTCGGAAGGAAGTGTAATCAACGTTACGTTAGGCCTCAGAGGATCTGAAGGTCACATTTATATCTATTAGGTGGAAACACCCTACAAATAGACATTTAAATATAAAGCTTTCCTAATTGCATATAATCTTTTTTTTATACGCCTAATTGCATATATATAACTGTAGAAAAACAATTCTATCTGAAGAGTTTCTATATTCAAAGAGTTGAGTAACAGAATATTGAAACAGAATTTTGATTCCACAAACATATTATTTATTCTCTCTTTGTAATGCTTGTAAACTATTGTCAATCGTACCATATATGAAAGTAAATGGTTCAACTGGGGAAAACGGAGTCCCCTGTCTGCTTATTATAGAGGTTGCATCAATGCTTACATTGACTACAGTCGTGTTAAATATATATGCAGCAACCTGAAAGCAGAGAGTGAAAATGAGTAAGAAAGAAAAGGTATGAGAAATATAGATCCTAGAGATATAAATGAGCCATTCCAAAAGCCATGTCAGAATTTTTTGAAGATGATTTATTTTCTGAATACAATTAATGGCTACAATGTTTCTAAGTGACCCAATTCAAGATGATGTTGTGCATTACATATTATACAAAATATATATAAGCCATTCCAAATTCATAGGACAACTAAACAGGCTCCTAACCTATGAACCAACTTTTATTCTCATGGCTGAAAAAATAAAATAAGATTGTGAGAACAATCTGACCTTAAATTGAAATCTGCTAGGCCCTTCATACTTTTTAGTGTCAACCAGAGGAAGAAGTGAGCCCTGACTCATTTGGAGAGAATATAAAATTTCCACTTTGAGAGAATTTTTAATTTCTTCAGATGTGTTGAGAATAGGCTCTGGAAAGGTTAAACAGACCCTTAGTTTCTTATAGTTATTGGTTGCTCGCACTAGTATAGTTTCACCTTTAAATTGAAGTTGCCTCTTAGGAACGTGAGTAGTTAAGTTGACACTTCGTCTATCTGTAGAATTAATGAACAGAGCATGTAAAGGACACATTGACAACAACAACAATCAACCAATCAATCAAATCAGACAAGGGCAGTTACATAAAGAGTCCAGATTATTCAATTTAAATATGATACAAATTGCCAATAAGTAAAGCTTAAGGCAGGCATTAGGTTGATAAAAACAAGAATAGCAATGGAAGGACATTTCACTTATAACTCTTCCTGAAAATAATGATACATGTTGCCTATTGGGAAAAAAAAAAATCCTATGGCAATAAAAACTAGACTCACCGAAATGCAAAGTGAAATTAGAATTCTTCTTTCTTTCAAATTTGTTCCCTGCACTGTCAGTACAAAAATTCTTATCCATTACCAAAATCACTCGCCCAGATTGAGCAGCGGATGATAAACCCACAAGGACAGAATATTGGAGGTTTGGCTGTAGAGTTTTGAGCGAGTTTGGAATAACTTGGCCAGCAGCATTGACCAAAAGCTGTAAAGAGTTTTCCAAAAGTGATGAAAATGTTAGAATTCGGTTTATTATTTAATCTAGACAGCACAACTAGTTAGAGAACCTGGATTATGGAATTAAATTTACACATCTACTTAATTAACATGGTGGACAGTTCCATATGAGGAATTTCAAGACATTTTTCAGTTATTCAACTTAAGCCATTCTTCAATAATAGAAAGGTTGAGAACAAATTAACCACAAAACCACAATTCTGAAACACCATTATAATGCAATAACCAAAGAGAGAACAGAAAATCAATTTAGAGTTTCTTTTTTTTTTTTTTTTTTTTTTTTTTTTTTTGTGTGTGTGTGTGTGTGTGTTTGTTAGCCACCTACTCACATTGCATTTCACAGACGAACATACAAAACCTCCACCAGTACAGGGTTCACTGTAAGATATATCTATAAGGACATACAGAGCATTTGTGAAAGGTGTTGAGGCTGAGATATATGCCGTTGGCGGGACAGTATCTGCAAAATTAAGGTATATAATATGAATCAGCTATGGGTACAGACAAAATACAAGTCAACATGATTGCCAGAAAATCTAAATTGGATTGTTAACATCATAGACTCAGTTAGGTTTCAGCAGGCTTGATAAAGTGTCAAACTAACCTTCAATGTGGAGGTGTGTTTTATGTCTTCAAGAATAAGAATAGTAAGGTAAAATTTATGCATTGCATAGAAATTTGAAAATTGGGTAGATGGGTTTTTGTAGAGCCCATTCTCAGAAAAATGAACGCCTTAGAAATTGTGTACTAAGAACACAACATAAGCTCATGGGAGGTAAAACATTTCCTCATATACATAGCTGTTGAAGACTTTCAAACAAGAAGGTCTTATTTGAAGTTGAGTGGTAATTGAAGAAAATATAATAGCAATTAGAAAAAGAATAAAAGGAAGGTTCTTAACCAACAGTCCAGTTATAGCTACTGCAGCCAACTCCTTGAGTCCCGTTGGGGCAAACCTCAAATTTATGATTTCCATCCTGCAAGCCTTCACACAAAACCTAGGAAGCACGGGTGCGTTTCGAGACTCGGGTGCGGGTGCGAGACTCGACAATTTTTGAAAAAGATGGGTGCGGGTGCGGCGGGACTCGGCGATTAAAAAATTATTAAAATTATTTTTATTTATATTTTTAATATATTACTAAGTATACTTTTTCACATTATATATACATATACTAAATTTAAGAACAATAATAAATAATAACTAAAATATAATATTCATAAATTAAATAAAACCCACAAAATTAATCTTTTTCTTTTTATTCCCTCCATTCAACTGTCAACAAGCCAACAACACATCACATTTAGTCTCATCAAAATATCAACTATACCTTCTTTTTTTTCTTTTTTTTTTTCATTTTTTTATTTCTCAAGTTTCCACTTTCCAAAGCTTAATCTACACCACACGTCCACACCTTTTTAAAAAAAATCCCTACACCAAGTCAGCCTTTTACAGCCTTCTCAAAAAAAAAAAAAAAAAAAAAAAAGGAAAAAAAAGTCAGCCGTTTACAGCTTCCTTTCTTCCTTTCTACAATTTTTTTCTTCGTTTCTTCTTCCTCTCCTTCGTTTCTTCCTTTCTACATTTTTTTTCTTCTTTTTTCTTCCTCAGCTACGTTTCTTCCTCAAACGGTGCATTTCGCACCTTTTTTTTTTTTAATTTCGGCCTGAACCGGCCATATCGGCGGTTTCGGCCGATACGGCCGAAACCGCCGATACTGCCGAAACGGCCCGAATTGGGCCGAGTCGGCCCGATTTGAGCCGCGTCAGCGCGATTCGGCTTCGCCACGTGGCCCGACGCGGCACGGACACGCGGTCAACGGTGTCCGACGCGCGTCGCCGCGTCGGTACGCGTCCGACGCGGGTGCGGCGCCTCTGGCGCCGCACCCGTGCTTTCCTGCACAAAACCGTCCCATTTTCATATTGAGAAGCATTAATGCGGCCAAAGCCATCATCCAACTGCACCAACAAGTTTATTAACCTATTATTTTGTGGAACAAGCCAAATCAACATCAAGAGAAAAACCAAAGTTTTCCCAATAAATCAAACCATGATGCAGCTTCTTCACTTCCCACTTACCATTGAAGTGGAAAGCAATACACATACACAAAGCAAAAAAAAAATTCCAATAATTTAGCTTGGCACCAGGAAGAATGATCATTAATTATAATAATATTATCAACTAAAGAAAAATACAAAAGTATGTACATATGAATAAACTGAATTCCAAATGGTTTTCTTGATTATTCTAAACTCTAAAAGAAAACTCAAGCTCATTTCATCCTTACAGAATGGAAAGACGTGCTAATTACTTCTTTAAATCAACCAACTCCCTTACACTAACTTAAGAACCATGAAATATATAAACTCATGAGAGAGAAAGAGAGAGAACAGAGCACCCGAAACAAAAGGCAAGTAAAACTTGCTCAAAGCATTAGTAGAGCTTAACGTACCTTGCAAGTGATGTTACAGTTGGCGCAAGCGCTACTCCCACCCACAAGAACTTCAAAGACGAATACGGTTGAGTTGAGATTTGAGAATGCATGGGGAGTCTTCAAGAACTTCACAGTGAGCTCTGAGTCATCACAGAGTGCTATGAAACTCAAAAGAGAAAAAACCGAGAAAAGTAAAAGCAGCAATGGAAGCTTGAGCAAGCCCATTTCAGAGCAAACCTTAATTGAAGTATGAGACATGTAAAGACCAACAATTTATAACCAAAAAAAAAAAAAAAACATTTGTGGGGACATTGTATGGAATCAGTGTTGTAAATGAGATTAGTTGGATAGAAAATAGATTATACAATGAATAGTAGAGTTAAGAGAATGACTTAAGAAGATGAGTGCAAGTTTGGACTGTTTAGTTGTTGATGAAGTAAGAAAGTGACATTAGAAGATGACTTAAGGATAGTACACATGAGAGTAAGAGCATTGGATCAGTATAATAGAAAAAGAAAAATATTTTCTATAATATTTTCATAACAAATTTTATATGACAAATTATTACGGATTGTTAATGGTAGGGTAGAAAAGTAATTTTAATAGTATATTCAACTTAGAACCAATAATAACTAAACAACTTATCATTTGTTATGAAAATGTTGTGAACGTAACACCTCTTGTATAAAAGTGATCACATTTTAGCCAATTGAGTCCAAAATTCACTCATATTTAAGGTTGTGTAAAAATACATTGTTAGTAAACTTATAAATTTACCCTAATATTATTCCTTTACTAAAATAAGTTAGAATTTTTACCGTAGCTTATGTGAATGCTGAAACGGTGTCAAAAGGCTTTCAGAGAAAGAGACAAAATAGACCAGGATTTGTCAGTCGACTCAGTATAAAATGAAGGGTGAAGAGGAGAAATTATTGGGACCTCCAGGAGGACCACTGATGTGGTCCTCCCTGGTCCTAACACCCAATTAAAAAATGCCACCTAGCCATCTTTTCTTACTCAGCTCCATATCACCACTGATGCCATTAACTTAACTATGATTAGAAAATCAAACCAAGGTTAAAAACTCAGCTCTACTTACCCACTTACCCACAGCCGAATTTAACCTAAAATCACCTAAACAAATTAAAAAAATTTCTCAAACACAACTCTATCTGCCTCTTTCTCAAAATCAAATGCCTAGAATTTGAAACCCTAGAATCTTCAAATGTCTGCGGCAGCGAAATTCAGTGAGAAGGGCCAATCATTGGCCCTAGAATCTGCAAATGTTTGTGGTTAATATTTCCTTCAAGGCCGAAGAAGAGTTGGAGAGCATGACAAAGGGAAGAGACCCAGATGAAGAAGACTTGATGGCCCCGCTTCTGTGGACATCGTCATCACCACTTCAATGGCATGACTTATGGTAAGTTCCCAACCCTTGAACATGATATCCAACCTTGCTGAAAACACTCTGTGATTATGCAAGAGATGCGGAGCCCAGATGGGTGGCTTGTCGGATTCGTGTAGCGGAATTGAGAAATGTCCTCAGAAACCATCACCGGCGGCAACAACAACAGTGATCCAGAGCTTCACGAATTACTTGCGACGAGTCCAAAGTTGTGAGGACCCGGCAATTTCGAATATGATGTGTTTCAGTGACAACTCCTCTTCTTTGTCCTTTTTCGTTTTAGAAAGGCTAGAGATGTTGGAAATTTCTTGAAGGACCACTAATGAGATGAAGGCATAGAAGTGTTTTAAGTTCTTTTCAATTTTTAATGTGAGGAAGACTGTGATTGTGAGTCATTTAGTTGTTGGGTTCCATAATTTTTGCATTTGAACATTGTTTGTTGATGCTGCAAAGATTGATGTCCCAAAGTTTTGAATAAAGATTGTATTAGTGGTATTTTGTTGTGGGCGAGATTGTATTAGAGGTATTTGGTTGTAGGATTGCTGCTAACTTGGAGGAATTGGTTCTGATGTGAATTGTTTATGTGGTTTTGGTATAGTTGTTCTGATGTGAATTGTAACTTTTAGTTATTGTATTTGCAAATAATTTTTGTGTTTATAGATGAGGTTCATCTTTTTGTTTTGGTGTTTGGATCTCATTGTAATTTTTTTTCATTTTGACAATAAAATTTCTCATTTGGTAGACTATTAGTTATGTTTTTTTGAGAGAAATGTTAGAAATTTTATTGACATAGAGCTATTGTATTACAAAAACTTTGGCCATGAGCATCGTGGGTAGCACATGAAGGCCACAACAAGTTAAAGTACAACCCAATGTTACATTTGCCAGTGCCAAAACAATGAAAGAATAAACATAGCCCAGCTTTGGGACCTAGGCAGCGAGCAGATGAGTTGAGAAACAGAAAAACCAGCACTTTTTTTTTTTTTTTTGAGTCAAATGGCAGCTGCATCTTCAGTTACATTCGCCCATTTTTTTTGCATCCTAGTTTGGTTTACCGAAAGGATGAGCAAAGGAAAAAAAAAAAAAAACCCAATTTTCCTAGAATACCTACCAGTTGCAGCAACATCTCCAATACATTTCCAGAAAAATAAAAATTTTCAGACCATGTTTTCGGCTGGGCTTGCCCAATATCTTCTCTGGAGAGAGAGAGAGAGAGAGGTAGATAGAGTTGTGTTTGAGAAAATTTTTGAATTTGTTTAGTTGATTTTGTGTTAAATTCGACTGTGGGTAAGTGGGTAAGTAGAGTTGAGTTTTTAACCTTGGTTTGATTTTCTAACCATAGTTAAGTTAATGGCATCAGTGGTGATGTGGAGCTGAATAAGAAAATATGGCTAGGTGGCGTTTTTTAATTGGGTGTTGGGACGTGGTCCTCCAGGAGGTCCCAATAATTTCTCGTGAATTACACCAAAAGTTAGATAAAAGTATTGATATCATCTAAATCATCAGCAATAAAGGAGTAAAAAATTTTGGATTCTGAATAGTCACTTTCTTATCAAGATTGTACAAATATTGGGAAATTAAAAAATTACTGAATGTGAATTCAAGAACTTTCTTAGCTCAATCAATTTAACACGCTTTACGAGTCAACTAAATCATTTGAGTTAATGTATATTTGGGTTCTGATAATCAGATGGTTTTATCTTAAATTTTCTACTATTAGAAGCTTATTTGTACTGTTGAAACTAAAAAATTACTTTATAAAAATTGTTGCATCTACACGGCAGCTAGGATTAAACAGTAGCATAGGTTCAAACAAAAAAAAATGTGTTCATTTATGGTCCGCATCTAGCCAATACTACAATATATATATATATATATATATATATATATATATATATATATAATATGAGCCACGTTCAGAACCTGCTGCCTAGTACCTGTGAAAAGCAAAAGATAGAAACTAATCAAGTAAAAAAAAAAAAAAAAAAGCTGAAAAGTAAATGGGAAAGTGGCAACACCAGAAAGTAAGGAGCAAGGTTTCATGAAAGTGGGTCTTCTCTTAAAATAAGGGAATCTAATTAAGAGATACATTATTTTGAATGTGTACTACTCACATCAATAAAACTCATACGTCAGAAGGCCTATTGGTGAGATTATGTTTGATGAATTTGATTAATTTAATAATTCTTGTTAAACATAATTTGATGACGTTTGTTAAATATAAGTTGACAATTATTGTTAAACATTGGTTAACAATTTTTTCAACATGGCCCCCCCCCCCCCCCAAAAAAAAGCTAGGGTCAGTTACCATTTTTAGTCAAAAAGCTATTTTTTTTGTGTCTCACTTTAATTTTGTTTTTCCTCACAATTATTTTTGCTAAGTACTTTTAGCAAAAAAATAAAAATAAATAATCAACTTATTTTATTTAGTTTTTAACTTTTTTTTCTATAATACTTTCAACAAAAAATTAAATAAGTTGTTCTCAAACATAAAATATTTATGCATATTGCTTGAGGGGTCAAATGGAAAAGAAAATAAAAATCTTCCAGCTCTATTTCACATATCAACCCAATTGTTTGTTTTGTTTGTTGTTATTTACATTTCCAATTAATTTCTCAAGTTTTCAAAACCATGTGGTAGAGTTGTAATCTGCAGATTGCTTCATAAAAATCTTCTAGCTCTATTTCACATATCAACCCAATTGTTTGTTTTGTTTGTTGTTATTTACATTTCCAATTAATTTCTCAAGTTTTCAAAACCATGTGGTAGAGTTGTAATCTGCAGATTGGTTCTACATTTTCATCTTAGGCATTCTAATTGGTTCCACATTTTTCATGCTCCTGCCACCTTATCAATAAGTTTATCAAGAGAGGGGAGGGACACTACGAATAAGTGGACCTGTTTCAACCCTTGTTTTTCGAGGGTTTATTAAAATTTGTCCAAATAAACACTAAATATAACACACGGGTGACTATTACTAGGCTTACTGAGAAACTTCAAAATAAATCAACATATAACCCCTGAAATAAGTGCTGAAAAAAATGGCGGGTGACTATTACTATGCTTACTGAGAACCTTCAAAATAAGTCAACATATAACCCTTGAAATAAGTGCTGAAAAAAAATGGCGGGCACATCAGCTTGAGTTTTTGTTCTAAAATTTGTAGATTTCCTAGTACCCCTCGAAAAAAGACTGTAAAACATAAACACTCACTGATTTATTTCTAAGCAAGACTGAAAAATTTTGTATGAAAATTTTAGAGTATTTAGGTCCTCCCTGTCTTATTCTTTTTCATTTATTTTTCCTCATTTTCCTTTGTTTGCTCTTTCTCTCTCTTGCGCTCACTCTCGAAGTAGATCGCATTTTCTCTATGTGCGAAGATGAATCACCAGAATGTGAGGAATCTCTGATCGGAGGAAGGAATTTTCCGATGAGGACAGCAGTGCCGACGAGAACTGTCATACTTTCTCCGTTACCACCTCCGGCGAATCTTCCGATGGTATTTTTTTTTGTAAAAATTAAGTTCGTATCTTGATCATACATAACGCAATCGTAATGATTGAATATTGTGCATTGCTCTGTGCCTCAATCTTTGTTTTTATTGATTGACTATGGAAATTAGGGTTCAATTTTGGTGTGTGATTTTAAACTTTGCTTTGGTAGCTGAGTATTTTTACAATTCAACATTTCAACCAGCTATAGATGGAGTACTGATGTTATTGTTACAATTCAATTCAACATTTCAATCATTTCATATAGGTTAGTAAAAATTCTAAGTCTTTTTGCAAATTTTTTTATTATAAATAAGTCTTTTTGTAATTCTATATTCAATTAATTTAGAAGGTTGATGCGAAAGGAAATAATAAAATTGGCTTGGCCAAGCTAGGATTGATTTTGGTTTTAGATTTGTGATTAATCAGGCTCTCTTGTGGTTGAGATTCATTCAATAGATATAGTGTCCAAGGAAATTGCAAGAACTTGTTTCGTTTGGTTTATATTACCTATGCAGCTTGGAATGTTGACCTCTTTACAAAAGCTGTGAGTTATATATATATATATATATATATATATATGTATGTATGTAGTTTGTCAATATTTGTCAAACATGAAGTAGACTCTTCTTATTAGCTGTGTAGTATCATTATTTATCTATATTGTTTCAGGTAAATTGATAGCAGTTGAGTGAGCTAGGAAGCCCTTCAAATTTTGTACTTTTACCTCTTTTTTATAGATCAGTATACGGTGGTTTTTATAGCATAACAGAACTTCAGAAACTTTTATTTTTAATAAATAGTTTTTCTTTTCATCAGAAACTTCTTCTTGCCATGAGAGCTTTTACTTTTCACAATGCATTAAACAAAATAATTCTCTCATGATTAATAACATAACATAGCTGTTCATAACATATTGGTTAGTCCATATCTAATAAGTTTGTACAGAGAAGGCCTCGTCACATTTGGGTGACCTCGTGTGCATGCTATTTTCCTCTTTGAGAGGCCTGATGGCACATCTTCTCATGGTTTTATTCCTCCCCGCCGTTCGTACACATTGGGGAGAAGGCCTTATTCAGATTAGAGTTACGGGCAATCCCATTTCCTTTACTTTAAATGGCCTAGAGTTACGGGTGGCCCTATTTCCTCTACTTTAAATAGCCAAACAGATAACATTTTTTTCATGGAAAGCCAGTAATTAACCCCTACTACTGGCCAAGTTCAGATTACCAGAGGACATAACCTGAAAACATTTTATACTTATACATCGTACTAAGATTCATAGTTTGCATTACATTTCACAATAATAGCATTTCCATTATTTTCTTTAAATATCATGTTCGTGGAATTAGAAATAGCATCAATATGCTTAAATCATATACATAAGGTTTCGAAAGCTCATGAACATATCTTTGTCTGAAACATGCTTATATGCCATATCTCTAATAAAAAACATTTTAATGCATAATATACTTTAAAATAACCTTATGACTTACCAAATGCTCATATAACTTATCCATTACCTGAAAGCAGAGGAACCAAGAGCCTAAAGTCGAAGGAGCTTAGACCTGGCGGCTGGTAACATCTAAACCGAAATCAAAACTTATTACTATCCATAATTTCCTTATTATAAACTTACACATTCATCTCAAAACCTATCTCTTATAATCCAGGAAATCCTATCCCCACCTTAATGAGGTTCCCACAAACATAAAATACATTCATCATACAACAAGATGTATTAAACTAAGGAAAATCAACATTCTCATATTAATACCGTATCTCTAGAAGAGCAACTTCATTTCAAAAGGTGCTTTGAGCTTAGGACAATAATGCATGCATAAATATACATTATTTTAAGCATTGTCATGTAACCATAAACACTCTTAAGGAAACATACAACATGTTCAGCAAAACAGCTTCATAAATACAACCGTCGAATGGTTTAAAACCCCTCCTTTGAGTACTATACCTTGAACCAAGTTATACAAAATTACTCTATTATCTAGACATATCATATTATGAGCATAATAAATTATAGCTCAAATCATTCACCCAAACTTTAGAATTAAATCCTTAAAGTTAGGCATTTCCCTTGCTGTTCACTGTTTTATTCCACCAGCATATACTTCATTTATAAAATACAAAAGGGCCATCAAATCTCATCCAAACCTCACGAAATTTTACAGAGCAACTCCCCTGTATGTCCAGTATATACCATAAAAATTTCGTAGTCAAAAAATAAAACCATAATTTACTAAAAATCATACAATACAGAACACTCTGATCTGTCCTGACAGATTTTCATACAAATTAGAAATTAAATAATTATTTTTATGTTCATCCAAATGCTGTGAGACCACTTCCATAACAACCGTATGTGTCTTTGCTTTCATAGAAAATAACCCTAGCATCCAAATTCACTATATATAATTTAATACATAATTTATCATGCATGAACACAGAATCTGTCACAGTGACAGTTTTGCAACACTTTCTTGTAAAATTCACAACAATTACCAAACAATGGTATTTTCATATGGGTATTTTTATGCACTCATTAGACATATTAGAAAACACTTATATATAGTCATTTAACCATTTTATAGCAAAATTAAATGAAGGAAATAGTGGAGCCAGCACTGCATCCGCTGTTGGAATGGATAAAGAAACTGCAATGAAACCAGTAATGCAAATGATGTGTTCTGATTTCACTTGAATGCAAAAATGGCTCCTATGTCATCGTACATTCTGCTTTGTTTTCACTTGTAATCAGAATATGTATTTAAAGCAGGGCTTCCACTACCTTTGGTGCATGCCCTAGAACCCACTCCATCTTGCATGACTGGTTGATGGATCATTTGGAGCCCCCTTTCATCTTTTACTAAAGCTAGCCTTTGTTACAACCCATAGGCCGCGAGCTGCACCTTTTTTTGACAAGTGGGGCTATGGTGACAAGAGAAAAATATGGATGGCAAGTAAATGTCAAAGAAATTTCATAAGCTTGATTTTTCTCATAAACATTCTGATAATAATCTATTATTATTGATCATAGGTTTTACAGATGCTTTGCATGCTTGAAAACCTAACTCAACAATGAGATAAAGTTAGTTGAACTAAAACAAATGATATCCTCCTAACAAATAACAACTAAGCAACTAAAGATAGCACCTAATAAATCAAAGAGTAGTGTTGGTGTACCCATGATTTTTCTGGAACCATTGTTCCCGAGTTCCTACTTCAAGAGTTCGTGTTATTGTTCCTACTCCCAGAGTTCCTATGTTACTTTCAGCTGAAGGACTAGTCTCTTCATCCCCATTAACTTATGTATGGTTCAGATTATTTTGCAGAAAACTATTTGCTCTCTCTAAACTATCTTGAGAGCTCTTTCTATACAATCAGTTTGATAAAAGCCCTGTATAACAAGAGATTTACATAATCTGAAGTTATCTTTCTCCACGATATGAATTTGAGTTCAATCCTGATGTGGAGATGTGATTTGATCAGAGGTAGAGGTAGATGTGGCCGTATCTTTTTCTACAACAGAGGTTGGTTGAGAGTTGGAGTCTACAATATTATCATTTAAACGTGGGGTAACTGTATCTTTTTCTGCAACAGAGGTTGGTTGAGAGTTGGAGCCTGCAATATTATCCTTTAAATGTGGGGTAGCTGTATCTTTTTCTGCAGCAGAGGTTGGTTGAGAGTTGGAGTCCGCAACATTATCCTTTAAATGGGGGAACCAGCCGCTTAATAAAAACTCCTGTGAGATGAAAAGCAGGGCTAATCCAAATGAAACTATCTTCAAACCGGTTAAGAAACGGTTCTCAGCAGTGTCCAGCAGCTTTATCTGTTTATACATAGCACACAATTCATTCATCATCTGTGGTAAAAATCCCATTAGGAAAACCATAAGCATGAGCACTCCAACTATAGTCCCATCCTTGGCTGGCAATTCCGTCTCTGAGAGAACAAAACAAATAACAGATATACATGCTTCACTGGAAATTGACATGATCTCAACCAACTGAATGTTTTTCTTTATAAATGGCTTCTGGAGAACAAGGAAGAAGAGCTGAAAACAAGTGATGCATAAGAAGATTATGGAGGGAATCTTAGAAGACGAGTTCTCCATATAGGCACCAGCCATAACCCCTAGCAAAACACGTCTCACGGACTCAAGCAATGTGTAGTATATTCTGAGTTTTCCACACAACTTTGGGATAACGGACTCAAGCAATGTGTAGTATATTCTAAATTTTCCAAACAGCTTTTGGATAAAAGGTGCTTCATCTTCAGTTTCATGATCTGCACCTCGTGTATGGGAACTGCCCCCAGAAATTTGTGAGAGATTGGACATTTGAGGGCCTCTAAAATCTTCAAATAGAGGCCCTAAGATGGTTAAGTAATTAGAATTCTGCTGCTTTTTCCATGTCCACTGGCCTCCCTTGCCAGAAACCAAAAATACTCGGACTATTTCTTGATACCAGTGAAAACCTCGGCCCTCTTGATGAACTTCCTTGTATTGAAGTAGCTTTTCAAATGTAATACCTATAGAGAGGAACAAGAGCAAGGCCAGCAGTAGAAAAGACACAGCACCCAGAAGCAAAACGCCAACAGCAATCCCCAATGCCGTTCTTCCTTAATTCACAAAAGTGAGAGATGATTAAGCCACATTGTTCAAGCATAAGCCACATAGTTCTGTGCTTGAAGTTCTTAGCATTAAAACAATGACAAAGAGCATGTAAATGTGCAAAAGATTATGAATCTTGGTTTTAGATACACATTCGTGTAATTCTGATATGATGCAGTTAGATAACTATGCTTTGATGGTTGTCATGCACAGAGAAGTGAATTGAGTTAATGTCCAAACAGTGTGAAACATCAGCTTCATTGCAACATAATTATCTTTCCAAACTTTAATTTTGCATGATAAATGCATAGATAAGGATTCATTTGTGGGGAAGGAAACAAACTGTCTAAGTTACCTCTAACTAGAGAGGCCGAGGCCTCACAAATACAAGGTAGTGCAAGATTTACAAGGAATATTTCAAATCTTGGGAATGTGAGTACTCCATAACCCTTTTGCATTTCAGAATTTCGCTTCCTCAATTTTAGGATGACAAGGAGTAAATGATGTCGCGGAAGCCTAAAGAAAGCACACACGATGCTCTCTTAATGAAACAGAAACTAAACTGTTAGTTCCTGGTAGTAAACCTCGAATCCACGAGGAGTTTTCCTTGAATCCACAAGGAGATAAAACTGGAATCCACCAGAAGAAAATTTGACAAAAGTTTGTTTTTATTGATAATAGTCTATCTTGCCTCTAACGGCTACAAAACATATAAATACTGAAGAAAAAACGTTTAAAAACCCTAATTCGCACTAATTAAGCGATTAGGTGACAAATTACCGAATTTTGCCAAAAATGGCAAAATTGAGTTAAATGCAAAATCATAAACTACTGACCTTAAGGGTCGTCCCAAAACAGACGGGACTTTATTTTGACTTTTAAACTAAAAGTTATTAAGGAAAAACAAATAATACTATAAATAGCAAAAACACTGTTATCGGGGCCTTAACGAAGGAATTTGCCTAAATTTTGGCGACGTTCATGGCTGTCATGAATCTGGATCAGAACGTCGTTTCCCTTCAACCTGCCAAATTTCATGCAATTCCGACACTGTTACCCCGATGGCCCCTACTGGCACCCCCCTTAGATCTTGTGTTGTGACTTCTTGCGCCCCTGCTGCTCAAGGAAGGCAGGTGCGGTCTGTTCTACATCAGTCCCCCCCACTTGAAAAGAACTCGACCCCGAGTTCCCACTATCTGGTTCATCAGGAGGATGATAGTCATACAAGTCAGCAACATTGAAGGTAGAAGAAATGCTCATGTCTGGAGGAAGAGCAACCACATAAGCATTGTTGTTGATCTTCTTAGTAATCTGGAATGGTCCATACTTCTTGTCCTTCAATTTGTTGTAGGTACCAACAGGAAATCTCTCCTTTCTAAGATAGACTAGCACTAAATCCCCAACATTGAAGATCTTCTCACGCCTCTTCTTATCAGCAGCTTCCTTGTACTTGGCATTTGTATCTTCAAGTTTCTACCTCACCTCCTCTTGCATAGCCTGAATACGATCAGCCATGTTTTCTGCTGCTTGACTCACTCCTGGAAGCTCAGGTAAAGGTACCAAGTCCAAAGCGTGTTTTGGGGGCACGCAGTAGACGATGGCAAATGGAGACTTACCAGTGCTTCTACTGACTGAGCTATTGTATGCAAACTCTGCTTGGGACAATGCAAGATCCCACTGCTTGGGCTTCTCGCCTGAGATACACCGGATCAGATTCCCCAAAGTGCGATTAACCACTTCTGTCTGGCCATCAGTCTGTGGATGACTAGTGCTGCTGTAATTCAAGGAAGTGTCAAAATGCTTCCACAAAGTCCGCCAGAAGTGACTAATGAACTTGGTATCCCGGTCAGAGGTGATGGATTTTGGCACTCCATGCAAACGCACCACTTCTTTAAAGAACAGATTGGCCACTTGAGTAGCATCTGAAGTCTTCTTGCATGCTATGAAATGGGACATCTTTGAGTACCTGTCAACCACAACAAAAACAGAATCCATACCTCGCTGGGTTCGAGGAAGACCCAGTATAAAGTCCATAGATAAATCTTCCCATGGTGCTTGTGGAACTGGCAAAGGCATATATAAACCAGTATTCTGAGATTGTCCCTTAGCAGTTTGGCAAATTGGACACTTCCTCACATGATTGCCAACATCCCTCTTGAGCTGTGGCCAATAATACCTTTCTTCCACTAGTGCTATAGTCTTATCTCTGCCCATATGTCCACCCAAACCTCCACCATGCAGCTCCTTAATAATCTGCTCCCTCAATGAACTTTTAGGGATGCATAATTGGTTACCACGAAAAAGGAAACCATCCTGGATGTACATACTATTGATAGCAGTATGAGTTTGTTGACACTTACCCCAAATATCACCAAAATCCTCGTCATTCTCGTATAGCTCCTTGAGGCAATCAAACCCTACAACTTCAGTACGTAGGGTGGTCAACAACGATGCTCGCCTGCTGAGTGCATCAGCCACCTTATTGGTGACACCAGACTTGTGCTTCAAAGTGAAATGAAAGCGCTGTATATAAGCTACCCACCGAGCATGCATCCTGTTAATGCTAACTTGACTATTGATGTGCTTTAATGCCTGATGATCTGTGTATAATACAAACTCCCTCTGAATCAGGTAGTGCTCCCAATGCTTAAGAGCCCGTACTACAGCAAAGAACTCCAGTTCATAGGCTGACCATTTACTTCGAGCTTCACAAACTTTCTCACTGAAGAATGCTACTGGTCTGTTGTCCTGAGAAAGAACAGCGCCTATCCCAACCACAGATGCATCACACTCCACCTGAAACACCTTATCGAAGTTGGGCAATGCCAAAACTGGGGCTGTGCTCAACTTTTCCTTGATCAAGGCAAAGCTTTGTTCTGCCTCCTTTCCCCATGAGAACCTCCCCTTCTTCAGACATTCAGTGATAGGGGCTACTATGCTACTGAAATCCCGAACAAATCTCCGATAGAAGGTTGCTAGCCCATGGAAGCTTCGCACATCACTCACTGTCTTTGGGGTTGGCCATTCTCTGACTGCACGGACCTTGTCCTCATCAACATGAATCCCATTTGCACTAACCACATACCCTAAGAACAGCAACTTATCAGTCAAGAAGCTGCACTTCTTCAAGTTGATATACAACTCATTGGCCTGCAACACTGCTAATACTTCTCGCACATGATTATAGTGGGCTGCTTCTGTCTTACTGTAAATTAGAATATCGTCAAAATAAACTACCACAAACCTTCCAATAAATGGTTTCAATACCTGATTCATAAGTCTCATGAAAGTGCTGGGAGCATTAGATAATCCGAAAGGCATAACCATCCACTCATACAACCCCTCCTTTGTCTTAAAAGCTGTCTTCCACTCATCTCCAGGTCGGATCCGAATCTGGTGATACCCACTCTTGAGATCCAGCTTGGTGTAACACTTGGACCCACTCAGCATATCAAACATGTCATCTAGTCGGGGAATAGGAAATCGATACCTGACTGTGATCTTGTTGATGGCTCGACTATCCACACACATACGCCAGCTCCCGTCCTTCTTTGGTGTTAGCAGTGCCGGTACTGCACATGGACTCATACTCTCCCTAATCTGCCCCTTGCTCAAAAGCTCATCCACCTGCCCCTGTAGAATCTGACCCTCTTGAGGATTCATCCTGTAATGTGGTAGATTAGGTAGACTAGCTCCCGGAACTAAATCAATGCAATGCTGGATGTCACGCATTGGTGGTAAACCTGCAGGCAGCTCTTCTGGAAACAGCTCTTCAAACTCCTTGATCAATGGTTGAATTGCCTCAGGTATCTCAGTAACCTTCTTTGGCTCACCATCTGTCACCACTACAGCATATACCTGTTTCAACTCCTTACACTCCCTGTCAAACTCATCTTCATTGTTCACTATAAGGAGTGCTGGCTTCCCCTCCACTTTAGAAGTTTTGGGTATACTGCCTTCCTTAATAGGGCCAAGGACAATTTTTCTGCCATTCTTAAAAAACACATACACATTATCCTTACACCTATGCGTAGCATCTACATCATACTGCCAAGGTCTACCCAGAATTAAATGACATGCATCCATTTCAACAACATCACAAACTACTTCATCTACATAACATTTACCCATAGAAAACGTAACATGACATTGTTGAGTAACAAGAGTTTCCGTACCTTTCTTGATCCAACCTATCTTGTACGGAGAGGGATGCTTTTCTGTTTTCAGTCCTAGCTTGGTAACCAAACTCTTCGATGCAATGTTCTCTACACTGCCACTGTCAATGATCAAATCACAAACCCTCTTACTGATGGTGCATCGTGCTCGGAAGATCTCATTCCGCTGATCACCGTATTCCACCCTTGGTGTGAGCAACAACCTTTGGATCACCAAAGATCGCCCTAATGGCACGCCTTCCTCGTCCTCTTGGATCTCATTGAGATCATAGGCATACGGATCTGCATCATTATACACCTCTTCACCTTCCTGTTCACCTTCTACCTCACCCTCTTCTGCCACTACCAGATTCACTACGGCTCGCTTAGGGCAAGTACTAGATCGATGTCCTGGTTCTCCGCACCTGTAGCACTTATTCCCAGTTGGCCTAGCATAGGGGTTGGCATTCGCTATTGGCTGGGCTGTGGAACCCGCTACTGCAACTGTGGATTGGTTGACGCCACTATTCTCCCTAACCACGGGTTGTGACCGTGGTGTAAACATGGGCTGTTTACCTTTGTTGGCAATGGAACTAGAGGACTCCGAACTGCGGTTGGAAAACTTCGAACCTGTCCTGAGATGCTGAAATTCTATTTTCTTGGATAAGGTTACAGCCTCATTCAAAGTATATAGGGTTTGTAAGGATACCTGATCTCGGATGGAAACTCGTAACCCGTGTACAAATCTGGATATCCGTTGATCTTCAGTTTCCTCCAAATCATTGCGATTCGCCAACCTGTCAAACTCCTCCATGTACTCATTAACTGTCCGAGTACCCTGCCTGCAATCCTGGTACTGTCTGAACAACTCCTGCTGGTAATCGGGTGGTAAGAACCGATCTGCCATTAATCTTTTCATCCTCCTCCATGACCGTATTGGAAGCTTTCGTTCCCGAGTACGGTTTAATTGAACACGATCCCACCAGGCAGATGCTCCTCCCTTCAATTTGTAGGCCACCAAACACACCTGTTTGTCTTCTGCTGTACCCATATAGTCGAAAAACTTTTCAACCTCACTGACCCAATCCAGATACTCTTCAATGGAGACATTACCATTAAAAGATGGTAACTCTATTTTCATCCGATAGTCCCTCTGCTCCTGATAATCTCGCCCATTATCCCTCGCGGGACCACGATGATTTCCAAAGACTCTCTCTGCATACTCCTCCTCTTCACTGTCTTCTTCGTTGTAGTCTTGCTGCCTGTTCCGGTTTGGACCACGATAGGGAGGGCCACGCACTTGGTTATCACGTCGCTCTTCATCAACGCGGTTAGGGTTTCGGTTAAGCAAAGTGGCAAGTGCTGCTTGAATCTGGTCCAGAGTCTGTTGGGTTGAATCACGAAATTGTTGATGTTCATCACGAAATTGTTGATTTTCATCACGAAAATCAAGGAACTCAGCCCTAGTGAGGACTGGGTTGTTGACGTCGTCACCGCCGTCATTGTTGTGGTGGTTACCGTCTCGTCGGTTAGCCATCAGACCAGGGTAAGTCAAGGCTCTGATACCAACTGATGTCGCGGAAGCCTAAAGAAAGCACACACGATGCTCTCTTAATGAAACAGAAACTAAACTGTTAGTTCCTGGTAGTAAACCTCGAATCCACGAGGAGTTTTCCTTGAATCCACAAGGAGATAAAACTGGAATCCACCAGAAGAAAATTTGACAAAAGTTTGTTTTTATTGATAATAGTCTATCTTGCCTCTGACGGCTACAAAACATATAAATACTGAAGAAAAAACGTTTAAAAACCCTAATTCGCACTAATTAAGCGATTAGGTGACAAATTACCGAATTTTGCCAAAAATGGCAAAATTGAGTTAAATGCAAAATCATAAACTACTGACCTTAAGGGTCGTCCCAAAACAGACGGGACTTTATTCTGACTTTTAAACTAAAAGTTATTAAGGAAAAACAAATAATACTATAAATAGCAAAAACACTGTTATCGGGGCCTTAACGAAGGAATTTGCCTAAATTTTGGCGACGTTCATAGCTATGAATCTGGATCAGAACGTCGTTTCCCTTCAACCTGCCAAATTTCATGCAATTCCGACACTGTTACCCCGATGGCCCCTACTGGCACCCCCCTTAGATCTTGTGTTGTGACTTCTTGCGCCCCTGCTGCTCAAGGAAGGCAGGTGCGGTCTGTTCTACATCAGTAAAGCATGCAGCTGTATGAAACTACCACCAATTATAGCTAACCAGAACATGTTTCGACAAAAATCCCTCCACCTACATGAGACAAAATCTCGTATTAGATATTAAACGGAAATGAATAATAGGGAACTCGGTATCAAGTTTTTCCTTTTGGTTTGATCAATAATTTGCTAAAATTCAAAGCATGAATAGCTTCAATTTTTCGTTGAACCTATAGAAAATTCTACATTTAGCTAACTAGCAAATATTTAAATTAAATTGAAAAGTAATTTTTTTTTTTTTTGATGAAATATTCCTTTATCACTTTCATTAGTTTTTCTGCATTATATTATATATTTTTCAAGCCCAAAAATAAAATAAAATAAATTTGTGTTGAATATTTTCTCCATTTGTTTTGTCTCTAAAATCCATATGTGTTAGAATTATGATAAAGTGATTAAACTCACCAATCCTTAACAGTTTAACCTTTTAGGACAATTGGTAATTTATCAATATACAAGTTCATGTAATAAATAGAAATGGTAACTTACCCGTTTAAAATATGTGGATCTAAAGCAATTTCAGCATTTGGTCTCTGCAGGTGTATAATGCATGCTATCAAAAAATGGACTCATTATAAGATTAAAGAAGTCAAAAACAAGCGTGACAGAAAAAGTAGAGGTTTCAGACCTCAGTGAATGATTCGTATTCCATTGCAGCCAGAGGTAACCCGGCCCTATTCAAACTCTTTGGTTTCAGCTGCTCACCCAGAAAGATTCCTGAATAATGAATTTTAGACATGTAGGAATGTTTGTTGGTAGGGAGACTCGAGCTCGTCGTGACAGTATAGGGAGTGTGCCCAGTTTCCCATGGAAGACTAAAGTAGGGAATGCTCCATTGCAAACCCCTTGCAAATTCATAATACTCCATTGGCAGTCTCACTGCCAACCATCTAGATAATGCAAAAACCTGAAGATGGCATGCAATTCTCTGTATGAAAGCGAGAAGGAAATGCTAGTTAGTTCTACAAGAATGATGCAGTTCATAAGGTTTGGTAAGTTCTACTCTTTCTGCCAATAATAGAATAAAACCCCAGCCCACAAAATCCCATTCTAAAGAGGTCAATCCTAGTTTTCCATTTTTGGAAGAAGTACCAATAGACTCCACGGGCTACAGCAGGGCCATTGGTTCAACAAGTCAGACCACATGGTCAAAAGGCTGAGTCCAGTTATATATTAAATTATATGTATAAAAATCAAGGAAAATTATTCTAGGAGTGTATTATTTCTATAGGAAGAGGAAAAGGGTTAATTTGTCCCACAGTTTTTCTAATTGTACTACTTGATTGCTAAGAGGCTACATATAATCATAGTGCAACGACCTGCTAGGTACAGTTTGATTAACTTCTGGTTCAAACCTTGGAAAATTCTGGATATGCCACAAAGAAAAAATAAGCAAATTAAATTGTACATCCGAAAGATCTTGTTTTACCGTAAATGAAATGCTTTGCAAAGACTATAAATATACTTTAGAATGAAGAGATCAAATATGATGTGTGGTGTTCTTATTCAAGGTGTCCCTAGAAAGTTAAACGTGCACATCGACTTCAAAGAGTTGGGGTCATGATTGTTTTTCAATAATGTCATTTTAAAAAATTTGTTTCAACTTCAAAGAGTCGTAAGATACTCTGTACCTTTTTACAGGGGCGGCGTTATTTGGAGGTTAGGGGGTTCAAATGAACCCCCTGAGCTGGCAATTTTTTATATTATAATATATAATATATATAATATTTTTAATAATTAATTTCTGATTTGTTCTTCTTAAAATAAAAATTTGAACACCCTGACTTTAAAATATTTTTTTAGTACAATTGAAATAATCTTAAATATGATCTTTTTAACAATATTTTAATCTTTTTAAACACACAAAAAAACCCAACAGCAAAAGTAAAAAAAAAAAAAAAATTTATCTTAAACCTAAAAAAAGCCTATTTAGATCTTAACAAATTTGAAATAAACTACTAGAAAATTCTTAGTTTACATTGTATATATAAGATTTACATTGTCTCTAAACAAATGTGTGCTGTACATTTTTTGCAAATTTATATAATATTGCACACATTTGTTTAATCTACAATATAAGTTCTACATTGATAGTACAATATTAACATATCATTGTCCTAAACTAATAGATAAAAGCATTTTAAATAGTAATAACTAAAGTTCACTTAATGAAAATAATTAATATGTTCATTGTATTAAAAATAATGTGCTAAATGAATTTATAGTTTATCTTTTATTTTTTTACTCATGCATACTATGGGCAAATTTGTAATAAGAAATCTTTGTAAAGCACAAAATTCATCTCTTGCCCAAAATACATCTTGTTGACCCCCTTAGAAAAAAATCCTAGAGCCGCCACTGCCTTTTTATAACTTCCAGCTACAGAATTAATGTCAATTTACGATTATAAAATAAAAGTCAATTTTTTTACTATTGTGTTTCTAACACGGTGTAAAAGCCCCCGCGTAGATTATTATCATGGTGTAACTAAATAATCAATTAATGAAATAACTGTTCAACTGAGTTAGATATCATACAAAAAGATTACTCCCCGGATGAGATAAAGAAGAAAATGGACTTGGAAATTCCCCAATGGAGTGAAGGCTTGCTATTGAAACCTTAACCAGCCCAGCAGGAATAGAGATCACCACAATTGAAGTAATTACAAGCCCATGAATCACACGAGGTATTTTCGGCACAGAATCTGTATATATATATATATATATATATTTAAAACCTTACATCAGTAAATAAATGAGAAAATCAAAGGGCTAAAAAGTTTCATCTAGAGCTTAGATGTTGGACTAAAATTTAGCTGATAACAAGAGAAAAGAGTAAGAATACTTACAGTGCCTTACTTGTAGAACATTGGAAGGCAGATTTTTGTTTCCAGTAACATCCCCAGTTACGTTTTCGGGAACATTGACAGATACAATATCTTGGTCTGCTTTTATCACTACAGTATATATGCCCTTACTATATTCTTGAAAGCTGAAAATGTTAATGATTATTATTGGAAAGGAACAAAAATGAAAATATGTTAAAGAGTAAATATGCCATATTAACTGAAATATTATTTCCTCCGAGAACCCAAATGGAGTGTAAAAAAGTCATCGTCATGGTTTCTCATTTGTGTCTGGGTGCATTATTTATGTGATGTCTTGTTCATGTAAGGGTTAACATGCATAGATACAAACACGAAGATAACCAAAAATGACTTGCCTGTGTAAATGCCCTCCTGTGATTGATATTTTAGAAGAGTTGAAGCCAAATACAAGCTCTGAGAAGTTTATCAACACAGGGATGTTGCGTTCTCTTGTCCAAATATGGGGTGGTGTACGCAACATTACAGCAAGCCTCGGAGATTCGGAAGGTAGCGTAACCAGCGTTACATCAGGCCTCAGAGAATCTGAAGGTCACATTTATATCTATCAGGAGGAAACACCCTACAAATAGGCATTTAAATATAAAGCTTTCCTAATTGCATATAATCCTTTTTTTATATGCCTAATTGCAAATATATAACTGTATTATAACTGAAGAGTTTCTATATTCAAAGATTTGAGTAACAGAATATTGAATCAGAATTTTGATTCCACAAACAGATGATTTATTTTCTCTTTAGCCTGTAAACTATTGTCAATCATACCATATAGGAAAGTAACTGGTTTAACCGGGGAAACTGGAGTCCCATTTTTGCTTATTATAGAGTTTGGATCAAGGCTTACTATGACTACAGCCATGTCAGATATACATGCAGCAACCTGAAAGGAGAGAGTGAAAATGAGCAAGAATGAAAAGGTCCTAGAGATAAAAATAGCAATAAATGTTCTCACACACACATTAATGTACAGTCGGCGTTTCACATGCGCTAGCCATATTTGTTAAGGGTGTCTACATTTAAAACATGAAACTGGTTGTGTACAGATGATGTACAATAATGACTATGTGATAATCAATACCCTTTTACACCTATATATATCTAACAGTTGAAGTGTAGCATTTATTATTACTATATTCTCATTAAGCTACGTCAGCAGTCACATCATCTACCTATTTCCCATTTCTCTTCACTACTTCCGACCATAACTTCCCTTTTACATTTTCATCTCTTTACTACTCTTAACTTTAATGTCACTTTTCATCTATCTCTCCTCTTTTTTTTTTTCCTCCTTTTTTACTATTCTTATCCTCATTTTATTACTATAAATATGACATTTTCTCTCCCATTCTATACATATTTTCTCACATGAAAAAGGTTATTACTCTTTCTCTCTCTCTCTCTCTCTCTCTCTCTCTCTCTCTCTCTCTCATATGTTTTACTTTTGTGTAAATTTTTTATTTTTAGTATCTCTACTTTAGATTGATGTATTGTGACTTCTTTAGAATTTTATTTTGGGTTGCAATTTGGTTTTGTGTTATTAAGTTATTATTTATTATTTTTTTCTTTTCTATGATTGTTAAATGTTATTCTATTGCATATAAATATAGTTTACAAGAATATAATGTTGTTCTATTATATATCATGGCTTGGATAATTTGGTATTTGACTTATGACTATATTTTTTTATTTTGATGCTTCTCTCTCTCTCTCTCTCTCTCTCTCTCTCTCTTTATATATATATATATATATATTTATATTATTTATTCTTTTTTGATGAATCATTGTATTTTTGTATATAATACTATTTTGGGTTAATATGATTTGGTACTGTGTTTGATTTTTTAAGTTTTCTGTCACAAGTCTTCTCTCTCCCTTTTTTAGCTTTTGTTTGATTTTGTTTTTTACATAATATTTAGTTATTTTGGAAGTGGGATTTTGACTTTATATCAAAATACAATGTTGACTATGTATTTGAATGTGTCTATTAACTATTAAAATTAAACCGCACAAGATGAATATGTATAGATAATATTTTAATTTTAACTTTTTATTGATTTATTATTTAGTTATAACATCAAAATTAAAGTAAATGAATGTGTAAAGTTAAAACTGCCTAAGATGAATTTGTAAAGCTAATATATTTTTATATTTAATATTGTCAAAAAATTAAAAGTAAAAAATAAATAATAAAAAAAATAATAATGTGGCCAATGATGTGACGGATAAGAAAGCTCAACAGGAGCATGCAATATGAAGATCCAGATAAAGGCAAATAAATCTTATAAATAAAAGTGTATGTAGTCAAAAAATAATTTTAATCATATTCTCTTTATGTTTTTATATAGATTATTTTCTTTTATTTCGATAGATGAAGTGTTCAATTTTAGACATAAAGTCTACTTTTTTCCTACATATTATTTTAAATATTAAATTTATAATATGGTATAGTTTCTTAGGAATGTCTAAAAATATGCAGTTCCAATCTCATGTGTTCATATTAGTAAACAAAACTCAATCAATAGTTTGAAGCTACTCCTACAATAGAAAAATTATATATATAATAATCTCTTTTTAAGAGGATGAAAATTTTGAATAATATATTTGAAACTCAAACAGTTTAGTTGTACAGGAAAAACAAATTAGGAAAATATAACGCATGATAATATAATTTATCAAGATTTGGACCGCCTAGAAAATGAATAATATTAATCAAATAAATCCAAATAATAAAATGATGATATATTTTTTAAGATAGATAAATGAAAAATAATTTTAGAAATTGTTTAAGTTTTTGAGAGATCAAATTATTTTCCACAAAATTTATGAGACAAATTATATATTATATCATAACTAAAATAAAATTATCTCTTCCCACGCATCGCGTGGGTCTGCGACTAGTTTTATATTAAGGGGAAGTTTAAGATGTGAAACCATGAAATTTTTTTTGAAGATGATTTATTTTCCCAATACAAAGATGATGTTGTGCATTGCATATTATACAAAATATAAATGAGCCATTCCAAATTCATAGGACAAATAAATAGGCTTCTAACCTGTTAACCAACTTCTATTCTCATGGCTGAAAAAATAAAATAAGATTGTGAAAACCATCTGACCTTAAATTCAAATCTACCAATCTCCGGAGTTATGTCACTGACATTCAGAGGAAGAAGTGTGCCCTGACTCATTTCGAGAGAATATAAAATTTTCGGTTTGAGAGAATTTTTAATTACTTCAGTTTTGTTGAGAACAACCACTGCAAAGGTTAAACAAATCTTTAATTTAGTACAGTCATTAGTTGCTTGCACCAATCTAGTTTCACCGTTAAGTTGAAGTTGCCTTTTGGGAACGTGAGTAGTTAAGCCGACACTGCGTCTATCTGTAGAATTAATGAACAGAGCATGTAAGAACACATTGACAACAATAACAACAATCAACCAATCAATCGAATTAGACAAGGACAGTTACATAAGAAGTCCAGATTATTCAATTTAAAATTAAATAAGATACAAATTGCCAATAAGTAAAGCTCAAGGCATTAGTTAGATAAAAACAAGAATTGCTATGAAAGGGCATGTCACCTATAACTCTTCCTGAAAATAAGGATACATATTTTCTATTGAAAAAATAAAATCCTATGGAAATAAAAACAAGACTCACGGAAAGTAGAATTCGCATATGAGGAATTCACATATAAAGTAGAATTCGCATTTCTTATAAGTTTGTTCCCAGCACTATCAGTACAAAAATTCTCCTCCATTTTCAAAATTACTCGCCGATACTGAGTTGTCGGTGATAGACCCACAAGGACAGAATATAGGAGGTTTGGTTGTAGAATGTTGAGCGAGGATGGTATAACTTGGCCATCACCGTAGACCAAAAGCTGTAAAGAGTTTATACAAAAATAATGAAAATGTTAGAATTCGGTTTATTATTCAGTCTAGACAGCATGACTAGTCAAAGAACCAAGATTATGGAATTCAATTTACACATCTACTCAATTAACATGGTGGACAGTTCCATATGAGGAATTTTAAGACATTTGTTAGTGTTTCAACTAAAGCCATACTTCAATAATGGAAAGGTTGAGAACAAATCAACTAGAAAACCACAATTCTAAAACACTATAGTACTGCAAGAACCAAAGAGAGAACATAAAATCAATTTAGAGGCTTTTTTACGTGTTTGTTAGCCTTCTACTCACATTGCAGGATTTCACAGATGAACATACAAAGCCTCCTCCACCAGTACAGAGTTCACTGAAAGATATATTTATAGAAACATTCAGAGCATCTGTGAAAGGTGTTAAGGTTGTGATATATGCCGTTGGTGGGACTGTATCTGCAAAATTAAGGTATAATATGAATCGGCTAAGTGTACAGACAAAATATAAGTCAACTTGATTGCCAGAAAATCTAAACTAGATTGCTAACATCATAGACTCGGTTTGGTTTTAGTAGGCTTGATAAAGTGTCAAACTAACCTTCAATGTGGGGGTGTGTTTAAGTCTTCAAGAATTAGAATAGTAAGGTAAAATTCATGCATTTCATAGAAATTTGAAAATTGAGTAGATGGGTTTTGTAGAGCCCATTTTCAGAAAAATGTACACTTTAGAAATTGGGTACTAAAGAACATAATATAAGCTCATGGGAGGCAAAACATTTCCTCACCTATATTTATATATATCTAAAAACTGAAGCTTAGCATATATTATTGCTAAAATCTTGTTAAGCCACATCATCCGCTTTTTTTTTTTTTTAAGTACTTTTATTCTCCCTATTTTAAAAGGAAGAAGAAGAAGAAAAAAAAAAAAAACTCTTCTTTTCCCTATTAGTCCACATTTATTGTTACATTTCCTTCAACCTTTCCCCTCCCTCTTTGCCTCTTTATCTCCTCAACACTCTTTACTTTATCGTTTCAATTTCTTCATATTTTTCTCTTATTTTATATTTTGATTCTTCTTTTTCCTATTTTATTTCGTATAAATTTGATATCATTTCTCTCATTCAATTCATATTTTTCCCACAAAAAAATTGTGAGTACCCTCTCTCTCTCTTTACTTTCTTTTGGTAGATTTATGTTCTTTCTTATAATTTTGATTAAGGTTGATGTTTTTTTTTTTTTTTTTTTTTTTTTTTTTTTTTTTTTTTAAATATATGTGTTTTGGTATTGTATTTTTTTAATGAACAAATTTTAGTTACAAAATTGGATGTAGCCTTAGGCTATAACCTTACTCAATATCTTTTATTGGAGGTAAGTTTTGACAAATCAATCATTGGATTACATCTTCTTCTTGTATACTCTATACTTACAAAATTTATAGAAAATTAAAGATCAATAGTTATACTATCGATATATATATATATATATATATATATAAGCAGAGATCACATGTGGAAAAGCTTGAGATTTTGCCAAATGGTGCATTTTATGCAAAGAGAATTGAAATATTCTTAAGTGCTACATCATAAATAAAAACAAATTAAATATTGACCTTTTGTTTTATTTGGTTCAATGTTTCAAAAGTTTTCTAATTAAAAAATATATATTCTTTGTATCATTTAGTTCAATATTTCAAGACTTTCATCCTTCATACATACATAAAACTTTTTGCATTTTAATTCACCATTTTCACCTCTTGCACTTCCACCCATTTATATATACCCACCATTGCTCTTCATGTCATCCTATGTGACATACAGACTAAAAATGACTTCATTTACCTTCAATCTTTCGTTGACATTTACCTAACTCTAGCATTGCTATTTCATCTAATCCTAACTTGTATGAGTTGTTTACAACCAAGAAAGGGAAGCTTGCATTTTATATTGAGTGACAACGGCAATTACGATTTTGATGTTAAAGTCGAACTTTGTGGATTTGTAGGTTTTGTAAATAATGTGATTGACAATGGGTGCTTAGGATATTTATTTTGTTTTAGAATTAAGGAGAAAA
The DNA here is from genome assembly GCA_030445155.1 of Quercus variabilis. Taxonomy (NCBI): domain Eukaryota; kingdom Viridiplantae; phylum Streptophyta; class Magnoliopsida; order Fagales; family Fagaceae; genus Quercus; species Quercus variabilis. Next base: position 9,140,607 of record CP129454.1, read on the forward strand.
AGAAAGATACAATCTATATCAACTTTTATTTTATAATATTCCTCCAAAGTTGTTTTTTATTTATTTTGTTTCACACTACTTCAATTGAATAATTATAATAGATATGTGTGTGCAATTTATAATTGTTTCCTTTTATGATGAACTCATCACTAATAAAATTATATAACAATTATGCTATAAAACAGATACATCATTCTTCAAAATTATTTTGCACAAGACATTACAATATTATCCGTGTTATTGCACAGGTAAGTTACTAGTTGTTTAAATTGTAAGTTTTTATAGTTTGAAATTATGCATAAAATATAGATTATATAGGAAATAATATCTGATTAACACAAAATTTGATATATATATTAAGAGCGTAAATAACATGCAATTCAATGGTTAGATTTTCAAAATATGTAGTAATCTTCATTTTATTGAGTAAGGTTGTAACCTTTAGATTACAACAAATTTTGTAGCTAAAGTTTGTCATTTTCTAATTTCTCATCACAAAGTCTTCCCTTTCCCTTTTATAGCTTTAGTTGAATTTTGGTTTGGGTTAATATCTGTTATGGATATTTTGTGGTATGATTGAATGGGATATTTGTGGGATATTTTGTAGCATGAATGTAAACAATGGTGCAAGTGTATTAGTCGGTTAAGCATTGTATAGTGTTGTTTGTAATTGTTGGTAGTGTACTGTGCAAGCTGTGACAGGGTGGCAACTCAGTTAGTTAGGAATTTGTTAGGAATTGGGTTTAGTGGAAAGGTACCAGACACGGGTTAGAGGGGAAGGCATTAGTCAAAGGGGTATTAAAGAAAAGGCTGTAGAGAATAAAGAAATAAGAAGAATGTTTCCAAATTTGCTTTCTCTTTCTCTAATGTCTTTCTCTATTCTTTTCTCTTTCTTTTCTTTTTTCTCTTTTCCTTTTGGAGGACCAGCCGACCACAAAACCCAGTTGAATAAAAACAAATCCATTTACGCCATTCTTAACAATATCTAAATTTTTTCTTTTTTTTTGGAAATAGTTACTTGATTTTATATTAAAACATAATCTACATGGCTATGAGTTTGAATATACCTACCAATTGTTACAAATTCTATCCTTTTTTATTTTTTATTTTTATTTTATTTTATACCTCATTTTAATTTTGGTTAAGATAATATTGTAATTTTGTAATGAGTTTTTATTATTACGATAATTTCCTTATTCCTTAATGAGTTTTTTGTCATTTTTTAATTTCTTATCACAAAGTCCTTCCTCTCCTTTTTATAGCTTTGGTTGAATTTTGGTTTGGGTTAATATTTAGTTTTTTTTTGGAAATAGGAACTTGAGTTTATATTAAAACACAACCTACATGGCTATGAATTTGAATATACCTTCCAACTGTTAAATTCTATCCTTTTTTTTTTTTTTTTTATAAATTTTTTATTCCTTTGGTTTCACTTTAATTTTGGTTAAGATAACATTGTAATTTTGTAATGGGTTTTTATTATCATGATAATCTCCTTATTCCTTAAGAGATGATAAATTTGAATGATAAATTTGAAACTTATAAAGTTTAGTTGTATATTAGGCAAATATAACACACTACAATAGAAGTTTGAAGAACATGGTTCACTTTATAAAAATATTAATCAACATACAAAAAATAATAGTATGATATATTTGTAGAAATCTTTTTAAAAAATAGATAATACTTAAAATAATTGTTACTTTTTATATATTACCATGGTCGGCTCTAGGAACAGTTCAGGGGGTTCAAATGAGCCCCTTGAGCTGGCCCAAAAAAAAAAAAAAAAATATATATATATATATATATAATTTTTTAATTTATTTTTGACCCTCCTAAAATAAAATTTTAAACCCCCTAGACCTAAATTTTTTTAAAGCCTAGCTGAAATGAACTTGATTATGATTATCTTGGTCTTAAAAAAAAAAAAAAAAAACTCAATATCAAACAAAAGTTACCTAAAATATGGGGGGAACAATAAGCCTAACAACAAAAGTATAAATTTATTCTTCTTAAATTAAAAAAAAAAACATATAGATCTTAAAAATTTTGAAATAAACTAATACATAAAATTTTATTGTATTTAGATCTCACTTGGAGTTTACTTAACAACAATAATTCATATGTTTATTGTATTTAAAAACAATAGATGATTTCCAAGATTTAATCTTAGGAACAATAATTAGTATCCTCATCATATTAATAAACCATTATAAAAAAAAAATCGTATTAATAAACAATATGCATTAAACTTGTAGTTTATCTTATATGAGAAACGCTATATTCATAATACTTTCACTATAAATTTTAAGTAATAGATTGTTACTGGTTGTTACTGAAGAAAAAAAGAAAAGAAAAGGTAATTTTAGTAGTGAGTTTAAGGGTCCGTTTGGTAAGAGATTTCTAGTAACATTGTTTAAGTTTTGTGAAAATACGAGTGAATGAAAAAGTATTGTGGAAATACGTATTGTGGTATTTAAACAACGTTACCAAACGTTCCATAAATTAGAACTAATAACAACTTATCATCTCAAATTGTTAGAAAATTGTTATGAAAATTTTGTAAATATAGCACTTTGTAATAAAGAAATCACGTAGACTGCAAAATTCATTTTTTACCCAAAATGCATCTTCTTATTGGCTCTCTTAAAAATATATCCTAAAACTGCCTCTGTATATTACACCCTATTAAATAATATTTATATATTTCACTGAATCTGTGGTTAGTAAACATAACTGTTGAAGACTTTCAAGCAAGGTGTTATTTTAAGTTGAATGGTAATTGAAGAAAATGTAATAACAGTTAGAAAAAGAATAAAAGGAGGGTTCTTAACCAATAGTCCAGTTATAGCAACCGCAGCCAACTCCTTGAGACCTATTGGTGCAAACCTCAAATGTATGATTTCCATCCTGCAAGCCTGCATATGAAACCGTCCTACTTTCACAATTTGAAGCAATGCCATCGTCCAGCTGCAACAAGAAGTTTATCAACCTATTATTTTGTGGAACAAGCAGCCAAATGGTGAAATTCCAAAGTTTTCCCGATAAGTCAAACCATGATGCAGCTTCTTCACTTCCCACTTACCATTAGGGCTGTCCACGGGTCGGGCGGGTCGGGTTTGTGCTCAACCCGCCGGCTGACCCGACCTAATCGGGTGGAGTCTGCATCAACCCGCCGCCGACCGAGAAACTGATCGGGTCGAGCGGATAAGACATCCAATTGGTTTCGGGCGGGTTGGTCGGAGTCAAGATCTGAGATTCCGGCGAGAAAACGGCGAAAAGTCAGTGAGATTTCGCCAGATCTGGAAGAAATCTCACTTGATTCGATGAGTTTTACTAGATTTGGACAAAATATCGCTAGATCTACTTGATAAATTGCTGAAATATGAAAATTTGTTGCCAGAATCTGAAAATTTGAAGTCGGAATCTAGAAATTTGAGGCCGGAATCTGGAAAAACTCGCCGGAATCTGGGAAAAACTCGCCGGAATCTGGAAATATCTGCCGGAGACTGGAAATTTTGGCTGGAAATTCTTAAACATTGGTCGGATCGGATTTTTCGAGTTTTGGGGGAGGAAAACTGAGATCGACCCGCCTCCGACCGGTGACTTGATCGGGTCGGCCGGTTTCGGATCGGTCGCCAGTCGGGTCCTCTGGGTGGGTCGGTTCTCGGATGGGTTTGGACAGGCCTACTTACCGTTGAGTTGGAAAGCAAAACACACACACACACACTAAGAAAAAAAAAATTCCAATCATTTAGCTTGACACCAGGAAGAATATGATCAAATAGCAAGTATATGAGCTGTAATTGTTCATTATAATAATCTTATCGACTATAGCAAAATACAAAAATATGTACATGTGAAACAGAATTCCAAATAGTTTTCTTGATTAGTCTGAAAATTCAAGCTCATTACATCCTTACAGAATGTAAAGACGTGCTAATTACTCTTCTAAATCAACCAACTCCCTTACATTAACTTAAGAACCACGAAACATATAAACTCATGAGAGAGAGAGAGAGTAGAGCACCCAAAACAAAAGCCAAGTAAAACAAGCTCAAAGTATTACTAGACCTTAACGTACCTTGCAAGTGATATTACAATTGGTGCAAGAACCATTCCCACCCACATGAACTTCAAAGACGAATACGGTTGAGTTGAGATTTGAGAATGCATGGGGAGTCTTCAAGAACTTCACAGTGAGCTCTGAGTCATCACAGAGTGCTATGAAACTCAAAAGAGAAAAAACCGAGAAAAGTAAAACCACCAATGGAAGCTTGAACAAGCCCATTTCAGAGTAAACCTTAATTGAAGTCCGAGACATGTAAATAAAGGCCAACAATTTATAACCAAAAGAAACACATTTGTGGGGTTTGTGAAAACAATTTTGAACGATGAGTGCAGTACGGAACCAGTATTGAAAATGAGATTAGTGGAAAAGAAAAGAGATTATACAATGAGTTTGGACTGTTTAGTAGATGATGAAGGTTCCATTAAAGATGTAGTGCACATTAGACCAACAGTGCAAGTTAAAGGCTTTCCAGACAGAGCAACGACAAGGATTTGTTAGTACTATAAAATGAAAAGTAAGGACAGACATGAGACATGAGACTAAGTTAGGAGACAGGACCATGCTTTCCTTTTTATAGGGAAATAAGTACACAGCAAATAAGATAAGATTAACATTAGCGGCCAGCTGTTTTCAAATATGTTTGGGGCTCACATGAATTTAAAATTAGATAAATCATGTGAGAAATAAAAGTTTTTAGGTTCTCTGAATCTCTCTCAAAATAATAATAATAATGAAGGCCATTATTTTTTGGAGCTATAATCAATTTTGTTCCTCAATTTTAATAACGGTTAATTTAGTTTACAATACTTTCAATCTGTGGTTAATTTGGTACTCAATTAATTTACTAACAAAAAATACTCAGGTAACAAACGGATTACACGAATAACACACTTAATATTAAAAAATTAAATGAGATGTTGACTTGTTTAAATTTTAGTAGTCATATCATTGCTTAAATGGAAAAATAAGCCACATCAGCTTTAAAATATTTTTTCTTCTATTTATTTTTTTCATTTAATTTTCTTATAATTCCTTTAACATTTAAGAAATTCATTTTATTTTTTGTTCTTCACTCTTTTTTGGTTCTTCTTCCCCTTACCCATAATCTGCAACTCATGAGGTGTCTATTAGTTTAAAATTCATAACTATTATCATTTTGTTTCAACATTATTGAATGAGTAGTTTTAGGATCACAAATTATTCTACAACTTTTTTCTCACAACTCTAATATGGCAGATTGTGAGTGGTTAACTATCACTTAAACATAGACCTATAATTTTTTCTTTACCAATCACACTCTGCTACATTACAGTTGTGGCAAGAAGTTGTGAAAAATTATGTGGTCCTAGACTTTTCCTTATTGAATTAGCCGCTTTTTTAGTTTCCAAAGAAAATAAATACAAAGCATGCCTTGGCTTTGGTTCAATTTTTCATAGCTTAAATTCCTTGTATCCTACTTGGATTATAAATGTGTTGCCCTTGAGCTGTTCATTCTCAAAAAAAAAAAAAAAAGGTATATTTTCTCGATGAAAAATTAATATACTCATACTTTGCTGTACAAATTGCATGCTTGTATAAAAAGCATTAATTAGGAAAACATTGTACGCTTTAGCTTTGTTTCATAGCTCATCTTGGATGGACTTTGGATATGGCCTTAGTTCTCATATATTGTATTGATCAATTGAAGACCTGCAACTTGGTTCTAGCTTACTTTATGTGGACAAGGGGTCTCTCTTTTCAGTTATAGAACCATACTTCTTATTTTAACGATTCTATTAAATTAGTTGAGTTGTTGCTCGATATGCAGTGCAATTAATTATTAGTATTGTTAGGTTCTAAAGACTTAGGAATTAATGTATTTAGAATTCTAATGTGTAATGTTAGCAAATCATGATCAAAACAGTTGTTAGTCTTGTTTAGACTTGCTCAAAGTGTGTGTGTTGTATGTAAAGTTGGAATCGAGTGGCTGTAGAAGTATTAGTGACTTTCGTCCTAACTCGATCGATCGAAGTTTAGACTCAATCGATTGAATATCGGACATATTGTTTTTTTTTTTTGCAGAATTCCAACTCAGTCCTAGCTCATTAAAACATTTAGGGTTTTATGTTTTGCCCTAGGTATATAAAACAAACCCTAGCCACGTTTTAGAGGTTGCTCATATTGCTGTTTGTGTGAATCTCTTGTGAGATCTGATAGATGCTTGCCTTCACACAAGTTTGGGATTATCAAGAAGGAGATTTCTTCAAGAACTTGATGATTATTCAGTTGTTGCCGTAAGAGCTTAAAGATACACAAGCGGGAGTGCTTGTACTTGCTGGAGAATCCAGGAAAGAAGGAGTCCGTGGTCTCAGAGCTTGCACGTGGTCGTGTCAGTAAGTTTTCTACTGGTGGGTAACAATAGAATGTTAGTGGTCTAAGTTCTATTGTACAAACTTCGATTCTTTCTATAGTGAATTCAAGTTTACCTTGAGGATGGTTAAGTTAAATCCTCTCCAGGTATTTTACCGGTTTGGTTTTCCTAGGTCATAATATCATTGTGTTATTTATTTTTCCGCTACTATGCATGATATGGAATTTGGACTAAGTAATAACTTGGCTTGTTAACTAGTTTAATCCAATTGTGTTTTAAAGGGTCTAAAAACAAACAAGTATTCTCCAATATTTCAATAAGTTTTACCAAAAATCTTATAACTTAACTGATTGACACCTCAATTTCCAAAAAAAATATTCAGCATTCAAATCTCCACTCCCAACTATCGATGTATAAAAAAAGATATTTCAATAAATTTCATTGTAAAAAAATTGTAATCTTTAGTTATTTTATTTATAGACAAAATAGAAATACACTAAAAGTAGTATAGTGATTTCATCATACTATATATATATATACATACATGTTTATGAATTGAAAATAGGGTGATATAGTAGCGAATATAGATAACCATGTTTCATGTCTACTAAAAAATACATATATCTTTCAATTTTTAATTTTTTTTTTTTAACATTCTTGATCGTGTGTTACTAAAATTTTCCCCCTTTTTGTTGGACATGGTTTCAATTGTTGCAAAAACAACTAAATTTGAGTAAAAATGCCATATTTGAAATCAATTGTTTCTCACATAAAAAAAACCAATTGTTTTTTTTTTTTTTTTTTTTATATATATAAATCTTAGTAAAATTTCATTATGCTTAAAATAATTAATATAACAAAATAAAAATATTTATTAGTAATATTTCTAATTACATAGAATACATATTACAGTGTTTGTTCCACACACACATATACACATGCACGTACACACTCACACACACAAAGGAGTTAAAAAATTTAAAGGATTAAGATTAATTTTAATGAATTCACAAATATTAATTTTTTATGGCTTTTGAGATAATTGTTGTCAAAGCAACTAAACATGAGTAAGAATGTCATATTCTAAATTTTTATTATTATTCCAACTAAAAATGATTTTCTATATAGAGTTTATAAAAATAATTATATAAATTCATTTAATATAAATAATTAATGCACAACAATAGATAATATTATCATTGGTCTGGTATTGGATGTAACGTCCCCCCCCCCCCCCCTCCCCCCGGGGAAAATGCCTAATGCATTTACTTTATTGGCTAATTTAATGAACTAATACTTTAATATAAATGCAAACTTTGTTGAGATAAAAAACTAAATAAAGAAAATTTCAAGGAATGTGCCACATGGGACAACCTCATACTCTTCAACATGAGGTCTTTGATTATATATATTTTGATGATTTGAACACTACAATATAATACATGCAATTTATGGTTTGATTGGAAGTAGCCATCCTTATTTATTTAAGTGAAAAAGCAAAATTTCTTATAATTTGTCTAGTTTTACGGAAACTAGTTACAAACTTGTGCGTTGCGCTTGATAATTTTTTTAATAGTGGCGTGTTCTTCTTCTTCTTCTTCTTCTTCTTCTTCTTCTTCTTCTTCTTCTTCTTCTTCTTCTTCTTCTTTTTCTTCTTCTTTTTTTGGGTATTTGAAAAAATAAAAAAAGTAAATGCAAGATTTTTATTAACTTAAGACAGTGAAAAACTAATTGACTATGTTTAATATCTTGAACAACTTATAAATTACAATCCAAATCCATTATATAACAACAGGTCGAAAAATGAACTATCTTCTAAAATACTGCTTGGAGTTTTCACAATTGTTGAAAGGGCATAAAAAGCAAGACAAATTAATACATTGTTACTTTATTGTGTATCACTTTGTTTTCCAAATATTAGCAATCAAATGCCTTCCTTTGTTAATCTGCTATGTGCCTACTATTGAGATCAATTCTTTCTCTAGTTTTTCCAATATTATGAGCACTTCAAAAATCAGATGATTATATTTTTGGTTTGTGTTATAAATCAATTCTAAATCTAATATTAATTGCTAATCTTTGTAATGGCAAGCATGTATCTATGTGTTGCCCAAACTAGTGCTACAAAGTAAAAGAGTTAAAAAGAATTTGGATCATGAGTAGTCCATTCTTATCAAGATTGTACAAAAATCCATAAATGGGAAAATTGCTATACATGATTTCAAGAACTTTCTTGGCTCAACTAATTAATCTCACTCGCTCTATGAATCAACTAAACCATTGGCATTTTAATCAATAAAACAAAGAATGCTTGCACATAATGCTTGAGGGATCAAAAAGTAAAGAAAAGAAAAGAAAAGAAAAGAAAAGAAAAGAAAATCTTCCAACTATATTTCAGAGATCAATCCTTGTTTGTTGTTATTTACATTTCCAATTAATTTCTCAAACTTTCAAAATTCATAGTTCACAAGTTAAACCATGTAGCAAAGTTGTAAACTGCAAAGAACTTAGGCTCCTTTTGTTGTTATTTTCATGCTCCATCCCACCTTGTCAATAATTTTATCAAGAGAGGGACCATCTGATCATCATTGATAGTTTTTAAATGGCGAGGTCACTGTAGGTGCACTTTCATAAAGTATGGACTTAAACAACTCAAAAAATTTTAAATGACGAGGTCAATGTTGGTGCACTGTCATAGAAGTATCAAACTTAAAAAAACTCAATAATTTAATTTTTTTTCCTCCACTATACAACGCGGAATTAGACCGTGAAAAAGAAGGGTAAAAATGACGACAAAAGAAGTAGTTAAAAGCTACTTTTCTGGTTATTTTATATTTGGTAGCCATGATTATCCATATATATATATATATATAAACCTAGAATTTTCCATCACCATTAGGCACTTGCCACTGATAATTTAAAAAGACCCCAGTGGCGACTCTAGGATATATTTTTAGGAGGGTCAGTAAGAAGATGTATTTTGGGTTTTAAAAAAAAAAAGTGAATCTTGCGGTCTACGTGATTTCTTTATTGCAAAATTTTTCATAATACGTACTAATTTAAACTCACGGCTGAAATTACCTTCTTTTTTTTTTTTTTTTTTTTTTTTTTTTTTTCTCTTGAGTAACATCTGGTAACAATTTGCCAATTAGACTTTATTATGAGCGTATTATGAACATAGCGTACCTCATATAAGATAAACTATAAGTTCATTGCATATTGTTTATTAATATGATGAAGATAACAATCATTGTTGCTAAGATTAAATCTTAGAAATCATCTATTGTTTTTAAATACAATCAACATATGAATTATTGTTGTTAAGTGAACTCCAAATGAGATCTAAATACAATATACTTTTATGTATTAGTTTATTTCAAATTTGTTAAGATGTAAATGATTTGTTTTAGATTTAAGATGAAAAAATTTATACTTTTGTTGTTAGGCTTACCATTTTTTACCCCCATATTTTAGATCATCTTGGTTTTTTTTTTTTTTTTGTTTAAAAAGACCAAGATATTGTCAAGATGATCATATTCAAATTCATTTAAGCTAGGCTTAAAAAAAAAAATTAAGTTTAGGGGGTTCAAAATTTATTTTAGGAGGATCAAATTAAAAAAAAATTATATACAAAATTTTTTTAGGGCCCAACTCAGGGGGTTCATTTGAACCCCCTGGGCTGCACCTAGAGCCGCCCATGAAAGACCCACATTGTAAACCTAGAATTTTCAAAAAGCAAGAGGACAATAATTGTAGAGTGAACGAATTTTTTTATATTGATTCTTCCAAAACGGAAAAGAATCTTTTGTTTTTATTTTTATTTTTTATATTGATTCTTTTTTTTTTTTTTTCGGAAAAGAATCTTTTGTAGTCTTGTTAGAAGAAGTCCCTTGTTTTGTATGATTGACTGTTTTGGCCCAAGATATACTACTCTCTTCTATTAAAAAAGTACACTAGTTTTACATTGAATAAGCAAGTAAATAAAGACTTCCATGCTTAAATTAGAAGTACACTGGTTCAATGAATCTTACAAATGGTAGTAGGTGAAACTGTGAAAGTGGTCTTGAAGTGGCATGTTCAATGTGCACAAAGCACAATGAGAAAAAGTTAGTATCATGAATTAATAATACTAGCCATCTCCTTCGGTTTGAAGACTTCTGTAGCTCAACGTCGTCAACGATAATTTCTAATATATATATATATTTTTTTTTCTAACCACGATAATTTCTAATATTTCTATAGTATTCATTCTCCTTTAATAAAAAACATTATTAAAAAAAGAAGTGTCGTGGAAAAAATTGTACCCTCCTAGACAGCAATCAAACATTGCCACGTCCGCGGTTGTGGAAAACACTTTAAAGCAGATGTGGCGCGTCAACGAAGACTGGCGTCAACGGTTGTGGATAAGACTGTAAAAAGCATTTATCATTTTCAAAGACCATTGTCTTTTTTTTTTTTCCTTTTTATATGGGTCTGAAGATCAAGTATAATTGCCAGACCGAGAAAGATGGTCCACAAGCTCATTGAATGTTGACTTGTTAGTAAGGGCCTCTGTTTCCTGGAAGAAGATACCCAATTGACAAGCGAGCTAAGAACAACCTATTAAAGAGGTTCTACTGGATGAAAATTGACAAATACCACTATTTTGTAAAATTTATAGCAAAAAAAGTAAAGTTTTGAAACTAAATGGAAATCTACTACTTTTTATGTACTTGAGCTCACTAAACTCGAGTTTTAAAGGGTACTTGAGTTCCTAGTTTCATTTCACTGTGGCGCTGTTGACCTAGAATTTGTGCAATTAAAAAAAATAATGTGGTACTTGAGCTTGATAAACTCGAGTTTCATGCAACATGATACTCGAGCATACTAGGTTCGAGTTCTTTGTAAATAAAATGGTGTTTTTTTTTTCCTATGGTACTCAAGCTCACCAAGCTCAAGTTCCATAACCAAGCTCGAGTTCCTTGTAATATGAAACTCGAGCTTCGTAAACTCAAGTTCCTTATAACTTTTTTTTTTTTTGGATAATCGACAAATAAACATAAACTTAAAAATAAGTATTTATTTATTTATTTTTTAATGTTTTTATGGAACTCGAGCTTGGTAAACTCGAGTTTCTTATAACTTTTTTTCTTTTTCTTGGATAATTGACAAATAAACATAAACGTAAAAATAAGTAGTTTTTTGTGTTTTTTTTTTTTTTTTTTTGTGTGTGTTTAAAAAAAAAAAAAAAGAAGTATTGTAAAATATAGAGATTTTAATTTCAAAATATGAATTTTTAGGCCACTCATACCCCTTGTTCATTCATTTTTAACACACTCATCAATTTCTTACTTCTCAGAAGCGTTATGGTCAAATTGGTTAAAATATTGGAGTTAAAGAAAAATCTCACTCCATTTTTAGACATGGGCACACCGAAAGAAGTTTAAGCTACATATTGTTGCTTTATCAATCCCGTTCGGAGTTACTGTATGGTCAAATGATTGATAAGTATTGTAGAAAGAGTGGACCACTCAGATATAAAGAAAAACTTAAGCTTTACCACTTCTGGATGTGTAAGTTCTTCACTTACAGTGTTTCTAAGAGGAATGTGAAACATTTATTTTTTTATTTTTTTATTTTTTTTATGTATATCTAAATGTTTGGCTGATGATGTGAAAGTTGTTTTGGCAAATTTTTTTCTTGGCGAGTTGTAGCAACCCATGTTTAGATATTGTTCATTGTTTTCTCATAAAACAGCTCCTAAAATTGTGTTCTCTAAATTTAAAAGCCAAATCTATATGCTTTTACATGTTTAAATTTCACAATAATCGAATCTGTTTTTCTGCATTGATAAAATCTGTTTCTATATTAATTAAATTTGTTATTTGCACATCATGTTTATTGTATATTCGAATTGCTTACTGCATTCATAAAATCTATTTTCTGCATTAATTAAAACTGTTCATTGTTTTCTCATAAAACTATTCACTGTTTTTTGCATAAAATTCTTTTCTATTCAACATTATTTAAAAAATTGTTCACTCTCTTTTCTGCATAAATTATTTTATGTTCACTATTTAAAAAATTGTTCACTGTTTTCTCATAAAAAACCTCCTAAAAATGTGTTCTCTAAATTTAAAAGCCAAATCTATATGCTTTTTCATGTTTAAATTTCACAATAATCGAATCTATTTTTCTACATTGATAAAATCTGATTCTACATTAATAAAATTTGCTCTTTACACATCATGTTTACTGTATATTCAAATCTACTTACTGCATTCATAAAATTTGTTTTTTGTATTAATTAAAACTATTCATTGTTTTCTCATAAAAATGTTCATTATTTTCTGCATAAACTATTTCAAGGATTTTGCATAAAATTATTATCTGTTCAGTATTATTTAAAAAATTGTACACTCTCTTTTCTGCACAAATTATTTTCTATTCACTATTTAAAAATTGTTCACTATTTTCTCATAAAACACCTTGTTGTGCATGAAATATATACAATAAAGTACTCACATATCAACATAATTAGCCTTACTTTTATGTTATTTTGTGATTGATTATATAATATCTTTGTGTTGCAGGTAACAATGGCTTTACATGCAAAGTGGGGCTAGACCAATTGAATCAAGCCAACTTACATACAGCCAAGCACGAATATTAAATTTAAGTCCAATTGGAGTAAGGAATCAAAGGAAATTTGCACAAAATCCAAGTCTAATTTGGATTAGGATTCCAGCCTGCATATCAGTTAGTATTTTTGGCATAACTTTCGGCTCAGATGTCCAATTGAGATGATTCAAATTGGGCTAGAAAGTTAACTTAAAGGGCTACAAATTTTTAGTTTACCAGGAGCCCGAATTCTGAAGTTAAATGGGCCAAAATAGTCGGTTAAGTGAAGTCTAAAAATCTGGGATTTTCTCCAAACGGGAATTCAACTTGTAATAGGATTCCTTGACCTATTTAAAGGCTTTTTAGGGCAAAATTTAAGGAGGCAAGTGCTAGGGCTGAGATGCAAAACAGAAAATTGGAGCAAGAGGTAGTGCCGCATGTGGCTTCTCTGTAGCTTTTTTCCATGATAGCATTGTGACTATTTCTTTCTCTATTTTATTTGTCTAGTTTAATGTTTAGTAATTTATTCTTTTGTTTTATTTCAATTACCATGAGTAGCTAAATTTATAATTAGGGTTGAGGATGAAACCTTGTTAAGGATTATCAATAATATTTATGTGATTTGATTTTTCCCACAATAGTTGTTCTTTAATGATTTAAATTGTTTTTGCTTCATATCAATTGACTAAGATGGGTTTTTAGATATGAGTTCAATCATGTTTTTCTCATGATTTAGGATTTGTCTTAATTAATTAAATACTTGGTTTATTAATTCTTGATTATAAAATTGGATATCGTTTGTGATTGGATATATCTTGTGATTTGTTTGGCTACGGATACAATTGATGATTTGGTTTTATACTTAAGAAGCGAATAAGAACATGCTTTTGATTTTTAAAAGAAGGATTTTAATGAGGATATTTTCCATGATAGCAAGATTGATTTCTAGATTACCATGTAGTGAGTTGGAAAAAATTAATGATCATAAATATATGCTGATATGACTTACAAAGCTAATTCCAAAACCTTAATTTCTTTCCCTTGATTGTTTACATCTTTTTATTGCTTTATATCTTTTGCTTAGTTTAACTATTTGCTTAATTTTATTATTTTCTTAGTTTATTTAATTTCAAAACAACTAATTTTTATTAAACTAGATTAGGATTAATTTGGTTAAGGTTTAATTAATTTTTCTACGTTCATTCAATTCCCTGTGGGTTCGACCTCGTTCTTGTCAAACTATATTTCGGTACGGTTCGTACACTTGTGAGTACTTTAAAATTTTACAACAAGGGAAAGAAATTAAGACTTAGGTTCTAAAGACTTAGAATTTAATGTATTTAGAACTCTAAATTGTAATGTTGGCAAACCATGATCAAAACAATATGTTTAGTCTTGTTTAGGCTTGCTTAAAATTATTTATTTTATGTAAAGTTGGAATCGAGCGGCTGCAAATGCATTGGTGCATTTCAGCCTGGCTCGATCGATTGAAAGTTAGACTCAATCGATTGAATCTCGGGCAGAATGTTTTTCTGTAGAATTTTCCAACTCAGCCCTATCTCATTAAATGTTTTGGGTTTTCTAATTTTACTTTAAGTATAAAAGGCAAAACCTTAACCACGTTTTTGAGAGATGCTCTGGGTGTATTGTTGTTCATACATTTGCGATTTGTGTGAATCTCTTGTAAGATCCTTAAGGAGTTTTCCTTCACATAAACTTAGGGTTTTTAAGGTAAAGATTACTTCAATACCTTAATGATCAACTTAGTTGCTGCCATTGGAGCTTTAAGAATAACAAGCGTGGGTGCTTGTACTTGGTGGAGAATCCAAGAAAGAAGGAGTCCGTGGATTTGGAGCTTGCACGTGGTCGTGTCAGTAAGTTTTACTAGTGGGTAGCATTAGGAAGTCAAGCGGGGAGCTTGTAAGTTCTTTTGTATGAACTTCAATTCTTTCGCATAGTGGATTCAAGTTTACCTTGAGGATAGCTAGGTCAAATCCTCCCTAGGTTTTTACCGTGTGGTTTCCTGGGTCATCATATCTTGTATTATTTATTATTTCGCTGCTTTATATTCTTGATATAATTGTGTGTTTGTGATAACCTAGAACTATATAATTTGACTAAGTTAATCACTTGCCTAATTAACTAGGTTAATCTGATTGGTTTAAGGGGTCTAAAAATCGTTCAAGTGGTATCAGAGCGGGTAGCTTGTTTGAGATTTTTTGATCTCTGAGCTGATCCTTGACCTATGTTGTCATGGAACATGGGCACTCTCTCGTTGTTCTTACTCACTTTGATGGGAATAACTATGTTTATTGGAAAGTAAGGATGAAAGCATTCCTGAAATCCATTGATGAGAGGGTTTGGAATTCCATTGAGTATGGATGGGAGAAGCCCACTACTCTTGTGAGTGAGTGGCAAACTTCTTAAAAAGAAGCAGCTGGTTTCAATAGCAAAGTTATGAATGCCATCTTTAATGCCATTTCTATGGAGGAATTTAAGAGAATCTCGAATGTTGAGGTTGCTCATACTGCTTGGAAAATCCTCCAGACTGTGCATGAAGGCACAAAGGTAGTTAAGATCAATAAATTGCAATAATTAACTTCTAGATTTGAAAGCATTAGAATGTCTAATGATGAATCTTTTGATGAATTCTATACTAAACTGAATGATATTGTTGTTAGGTTCTAAAGGTCTTAGGATTTTATGTATTTAGAACTTTAATTTATAATATTGGCAAACTATGATCAAAACAAAATATTTAGTCTTGTTTAGGCTTCCTCAAAGTTGGTTTATTATTGTAAAGTTAGAATTGAGTGGCTGCAGAAGTACTTGGGACTTTCAGCCTGGCTCGATCGATCGAAGAATAGACTCGATCGATCGAAAATCGCACAGGTTGTTTTTTCTGCAGAATTTTCAACTCAGCCCTACTTCATTAAACATTTAGGATTTTATGTTTTTACCCTAGGTATATAAACAAAACCCTAGCCACGTTTTTGAAGGTTGCTCCAATTGTATTGTTGCTCATACATTGCTGTTTTGTGTAAATCTCTTGTGAGATCTTTGAGGAGTTTTTCTTTACACAAAACTTAGGGTTTTCAAGTTGAAGATCTTATCTATATCTTGATGATCAACTTGGTTGCTACCATTGAAGCTTAAAGAATATCAAGTGGGGGTGCTTGTAGCTGATTGAAGAATCTAAGAAAGAAAGAGTCCGTGGATTCGGAGCTTGCACGTGGTCGTGTCAGTAAGTTCTACTAGTGGGTAGCATTAGGAAGTCAAGCGAGGAGCTTGTAGTCCTTCTGTATGAACTTCGATTCTTTCACATAGTGGATTCAGGTTTACCTTGAGGATAGCTAGGTCAAATCCTCCCCAGGTTTTTACCGTGTGGTTTCCTGGGTCATCATATCTTGTGTTCATTTATTTTCTGCTGCTTTATTTCTTGATATGATTGTTTGATTGCTTTAACCTAGAATTGCTTAATTTGACTAAGTAACAACTTGGCTAATTAATCTAGGCTACGTAATCTAGTTGTTTAAGGGGTCTAAATCCTTTCAAGTGGTATCAGAGCAGGTTGCTCTTCTATTGGAGATTCCTTAATCTCTGAGCTGATCCTTGACCCCTGTTGTCATGGAGCATGGACACTCTCTGTTTGTTCCTCCTCACTTTGATGGGAACAACTATGCTTATTGGAAAGTAAGGATGAAAGCATTCTTGAAATCCATTGATGAGAGAGTCTGGAATTTCGTTGAGTACGGATGGGAGAAGCCCACTACTCCTGTGAGTGAGTGGCAAACTTCTGAAAAAGAAGCAGCTGGCTTCAATAGCAAAGCTATGAATGCCATCTTCAATGCTGTTTTCATGGAGGAATTTAAGAGGATCTCTAATGTTGAGGTTGCTCATATTGCTTGGAAAATCCTCCAAACTGTGCATGAAGGTACAAAGGCAGTTAAGATCAATAAATTGCAACAATTGACCTCTAGATTTGAAAGCATTAGAATGTCTGATGATGAATCATGCTAAATTAAATGATATTGTCAATTCTGCTTTTAATTTGGGTGAAGTCTATGATCAACCTAAAATTGTTAGGAAGATACTTAGATCCTTAACTGAAGACTTTAGACCCAAAGTGACTGCCATCACTGAAAGCAAGGATGTGGACTCCATCCCTGTTGATGAACTTGTAGGATCTTTTCAGTCCTATGAGTCTGACCTACCTAAAGTGAATAAATCCAAATCAATGGCTCTTAAGTCAGTTGATGATGTTGATGGTGGTGGATTTGATGATGAGCTCTCTACTACAGAGATTTCCTATCTTGCCAAAAATTTCAAAAACATTCTCAGAAATACCAATAGAAAGGCAAGAGGTATATACACTGCTGAACCTAGAAATTTTAGGAAGAATGATCCTACTAAGGTTAATAACCTTGAAAAACCAAAAGAAAAAGTTGGTCAGTCTTCAAATAATTCTTTGGGTCCTTAGTACTTTGGTTGTCAAGGGTATGGTCATGTGAAATCTGAATGTCCTACATTCTTAAGGACTAAGGGTAAAGCTATGGCTGTAACCCTTAGCGATAATGAGATTTCCGATGATGAGTCTGGATGTGATGAGGATGGAAACTTCATTACTTTCATTGCTACTACTGTAGTCAATGAAAGCATATCTGTTGAAGGGAACCCTTATGATGGGGAACTTTCTAGGGATGCAGATCTTCAAGAGGCCTACAATAAACTTTGCAAAATTGCTGCTAGGGATGCTATGAATGTAAAACTTGGCTTGAAGAAAATTGATTCTCTTAAGCTTGAAAAGAAAAATCTACTTGTTAAACTGTTTAATGCTAATGATCTTTTGAACAATGTTAAATCTGAGAACATGCTTTTGCTTGATAAAGTTAAAACTTTGGAACATGATTTATCTGTTGCTAGATCTGCTAGTTCTAAACTTGATCACATGCTGAATGTTCAAAAGTATCCTTCTGATAAATCTGGTTTAGGTTATGTTGAAAGCATCTTTAACTCTGTGCCGCATTCCACGAATTTTGTTCATTCTTCTTCTTTTAGACCTTCCGTGAGTGAGGTTGTGAGTGAAACTGTCAAACCACCTATGAGTGAGGTAGTCAAACCCGTAGAAGTTTCACCTCCTAAGAAGAATAGGGTTGATCTGAGAGAAACTAAACCTACCATTTCTAAGGACAAGATGCATGGTAAACCTGCTTGGGTTTATCATTTTTGTGGTTAGTCTGGACATATTCGTCTTAACTGTTACAAGTTTCAAGTTGCTAATAGAGCAAACAAACTAAAAGTGTCTGTGTCATAAGCACAAGATCCTATGGCACTTATTGGTGAATTGGTAAAGGCTTTGAACCTTTATTCCAATCCTGGAGTTAGAAATCACTCGAATATGAATAAGAACTCCAATGCTTGTGATGCATCTAAAAGGTTTTGGATGCAAAAGACTCGACCTAATTGAGTCTTTCTGACATGATCCTTGTGCTTCATTGCTCATTCCTCTGTGACCATTGTTCATTGGTTTTTGTGTTTTCTTTTGTTTTTTTCTAGGATTTGCATTGCATTACATTCATGCATTTTATTCTAGGATTTATTTGTTTTTCTCTTAAATAAAAAAAAAAGAAAAAAGAAAAAGAAAAAGGAGAAAGCAAAAATTATGTTTGACACTATTTTTTCTTGATTTTTGAAAAACAAGGTTGGTCTATCTTTTTACACATGTCATGTCTTGTGTACCTTGTTTAACTTTGATGAACTTATTTATTGCACTTGACTAGTTGAAACTTTGTAGTGCATGTTGTGTGGGAAAGATGTGTGTGGTTTTTAATCACTTTGTCTTAATCATGAAGTCATATGCTATTTGACTGTCGGACTTGATCCTTTTGAGAAAGGCATAAATAACCATCTCACCACTGTTCACTAGCCAATCATGAACACCTTAGTGCATATCATAAGATTCTGTACTCGAGAAAGTGTAGCACATGCACAAAAAGAACATAAGGTGTAACCTCAAATTAAATTAAAACTGGTGTATACTATTAGCCTTGATGTCAATTCACTTAATTCAAACCAGTGTGTACTATTAGGCTGAATGCCATCTCATACAAATAAGAGGTAAAAATGTAAAAAACTTACATGATTGCAAGCTTTTGTTCTAGGAGATGTGGGAGTTATAGGATGTAACTCTTTAGGTGATATCCTCTTTTAAATTCTATGTGATGAATTGTGTAGACTTTGTGTTTGACTGCTGTTCACATATCACCTCACATGTATCTCAAGTTTTTACTAGTATCACACACTACACAAGTTACTTTTTGTTAAACTCTGTACATGCTAGTGTGTGTGTTTTCGGTCTGACCAACCAAGTTTGAAAATATCTTGAGATTTGTGTACAACATTTGTGTTGCTTGAGAAAATTCAATGGGAGAATGATTGAAACTTGTTTTTGACAAAATTTGGGTTTAAAAATTTGGGTTTTTGAAAAAGCATTCCATCTCATACTCATGCATTTTGCTTTTCTTGGTTAATGCTTTGAGGAGTTGTTTTTCAAAATTAGGTTTGTGTCTTTCAAAACTGGATTTTAAAAAAAAAAATTAGTGAGCCTCTGCCCATTTCGATCGATCTAGTCTGTTTTTCGATCGATCGAAAAAGTGCTCTAGATTGTTCTAAAATGACTGTTTTATTCGATCGATCGAATATCGTGAAAAAGCTTTTTAATTGTTCAGTTTTGACTTTTTCAAAGTCACTATTCAAACTTTTCAAACTTTTTCCTCTCTCTCTCTGAGTTGGCAAGGCTCCACATAGAGATTTTTGTCGTTTTCCTCCGTTGTTTTTGCAAAATCTCTCTCTCCTCAAGCCGGTAAGTCACTTTTGCCCTTCCTTTTGATTTTATTTTCATCATTTCATGCATATTTTCATGCATTTAGGGGCGATTTTCGCACTTTGCATTTTTGGGTTTTTCATTTGATTCAAGTCTTATTTTATGCAATTGATCAATGGGTTTTTGTGGGGACATGTTATAGACATGATCTTAATAGTTTAATTTGATCAATTTTGAGTTTGGTGTGAAATTGAAAATTCTAGGGTTCCTAATTGATCCGATTTGGGGATTTTGTTAAATTGGGTAGAATTTGGTGCAATTGGCTTGTTGTATTGATGAAATTAAGTATTATAATCTATGTGTTGTGTTTTGTAATGCTCAATTCATCAATTTGTTTTAAAAATTTTCAAGTGGTTGTCAATTTTTGGGGGTTTTTGTTAAGAAATTCCCTACTCAAGCCAATTTTGTCAATTTAAACTCAATTGAACTTAATTGCTCACTGCATTAGTACATGCATCATGACATTGTATCTGTTCATGCATCATATAGATTTTCATTCTAGTATTTTTGTTGCTAACTTGCAGTCTGCCCTTGGTCTTGTTTTTCTTGTGTTTTCTTTTGGTTTTCTCTTTTGTGTCTCTGTCCTTTCCTTAGCATCATGCCTAGGAAGACTAGAACCCGTAGGTCCATTCCCTCTTCCTCTCCATCCCCTCATTCCTTTAATCGTGAGAGGTTTTCGAGTGAGAAAAACCAAGACCTATTTGAGAAACTTAACCTTAAGAGGAAGATTTGGGTTGAGCGTTCTGTTTTGTTAGATGAGCTAGATCCTGTCATTAGGGCAAACTTTGAGCGTCGGGGCTGGTTACCTTTGTTAGACATTTATGATCCTCTTCCACCATTTGCCTTGATTAGAGAGTTCTTTTCGAACATCTCTATCCGTGTCTATGATTCCAACACCTTAGTAAAGAGTTGGATACGAGGCGTAGAGTACACCATTACTCCTCAGGTAATGGCTGATGCTCTAGGGGTACCGTTGGTTAGGGATCCTGTCTATCCATATGACGAGTCTCCCGAGCTGAGCGATGTTTTATCTTACATCACTGGGACTTCTGTCCAGTGGGGTTCTGATCGTAGGATCACTTCTGCTGAGCTCTTCGGGTTGCACTATCTGTTCTTTAGGATAGCTTGTCATTCCATCTGGCCTATTTCTCATGTGCACACCATTCCTCTTGAGAGGTGTGTATTTGTACGTTCTGGTTACTGATGCTCCTATTAGTTTTCACCATCTCTTTCTTCGTTCTTTGAACGATGTTTATAGGAGTTCATCTTCTTCTCATGCCCTTGTTCATCCTATTTTCATTCATAGGATTTTGCTCCATCTTGATCTTAGTGATTTTCCTTCCTCTGATCCTATTCATGTGATAGCTCCCATAGGTGCGTCTTTTCTTAGACAGAGGGCTGCTCATCTTCGAGCTGGTTCTAAACACCCTAGGTCCGAGCCGTTTAGTAGCACACCTCCTCCTTCTTCTTCTACAGGTATTGCTGGTGAGGATGTTCCTGATCCAGTTGGTGATGATCCTGCTGCTGTTGATGTTCCTCCACCTCTTTCGACCGACTTTGATGTTCGATGTACTCTAGAGACTATCGTGACCGTTCAGGCGGCTCATGGTCAGATTTTGGTGGACTTACTAGATGAGATTCGTGCTCTTCGAGCCGATTTAGCGCGTCTTCATTCACCCTCACCACCTCCTTTTGATGGCGACTCTTGATTGCTCTTTGGCATTCCGTCACAAAAAAGGGGAGTGAAGTTTTGACTTGTAGAGAGTTTTTGTTGTTAGGGGGAGTTTTTTTTTTTTTTGTTTGAGAGGAGCTTGTGGATTTTTTAGATTGTATCTAGGTGATTCACTTTGTATATCATTTTTGGAGATATTTATATTAGGGGGAGTAACATTGATTGATATACATGTTTTTTTCATTGATTCTTGTTGATTTGTGATTCACTGCTTATTGATTTATATTTATGAGTTGATCATTTATATATGT
Organism: Quercus variabilis; assembly: GCA_030445155.1. Lineage (NCBI taxonomy): Eukaryota > Viridiplantae > Streptophyta > Magnoliopsida > Fagales > Fagaceae > Quercus > Quercus variabilis. Next base: position 9,162,495 of record CP129454.1, read on the forward strand.
CTTTATCTTGTGTTGTGTGAATCTTACAAGAATGTTATACCTGTTATTTTATGCTTTTCTGTCACACATGCGTTTATGCATTTGTTGAGTATTTCAAGAATATACAGGTTGATTCAACTAAGCTGCTGTCTACACTTGCAACCGATGGATAGTAGTTAGGCTGAATTTGAAATTTATGAGCATTTCTTTGTAAAGGGCTTTTTACTTGTAAAACTTTGAGCTTTTAATTAGGGTTTTGTCACGGATTGCCAAAGGAGGAGTTTGTTAGGTTCTAAAGGTCTTAGGATTTTATGTATTTAGAACTCTAATTTGTAATGTTGGCAAACCATGATCAAAACAAAATATTTAGTCTTGTTTAGGCTTGCTCAAAGTTGGTTTATTATTGTAAAGTTGGAATCGAGTGGCTGCAGAAGTACTTGGGACTTTCAGCCTGGTTCGATCGATCGAAGAATAGACTCGATCGATCGAAAATCACATGGGTTGTTTTTTTTGCAGAATTTCTAACACAGCCCTACTTCATTAAATGTTTAGGGTTTTATGTTTTTACCCTAGGTATATAAACAAAACCCTAGCCACTTTTTTGAAGGTTGCTCCAATTGTATTGTTGCTCATACATTACTGTTTTGTGTAAATCTCCTGTAAGATCTTTGAGGAGTTTTCCTTTACACAAAGCTTAGGGTTTTCAAGTTGAAGATCTTATCTACATCTTGATGATCAACTTGGTTGCTACCATTGAAACTTAAAGAATATCAAGCGGGAGTGCTTGTAGCTGATTGAAGAATCCAAGAAAGAAGAAGTCCGTGGATTTGGAGCTTGCACGTGGTCGTGTTAGTAAGTTCTACTGGTGGGTAGCATTAGGAAGTCAAGCGAGGAGCTTGTAGTCCTTCTGTATGAACTTCGATTCTTTCACATAGTGGATTCAGGTTTACCTTGAGGATAGTTAGGTTAAATCCTCCTCAGGTTTTTACCGTGTGGTTTCCTAGGTCATCATATCTTATGTTCATTTATTTTCCGTTACTTTATTTCTTGACATGATTGTTTGATTGCTTTAACCTAGAATTACTTAATTTGACTAAGTAACAACTTGGCTAATTAATCTAGGCTACGTAATTTGGTTGTTTAAGGGGTCTAAATCCTTACAATTGTTAATTCTGTTTTTAATTTGGGTGAAATCTATGATCAACCTAAAATTGTTAGGAAGATTCTTAGATCTTTAACTAAAGACTTTAGGTCCAAAGTGACTGCCATTACTGAGAGCAAGGATGTGGACTCCATCCTTGTTGATGAGCTTGTAGGACCTCTTTGGTCCTATGAGTTAGACTTGCCCAAAGCTAACAAATTCAAATCAATGGCTCTTAAATCAGTTGATGATGTTGAAGTTGGTGGATTTGATGATGAGTTCTCTGCTACAGAGATTGCGTACCTTGCCAAGAACTTTAAAAACTTTCTTAGGAATAACAACAAAAAGGTAAGAGGTACAAACACTACTGAACCTAGAAACTTTAGGAAGAATGATCCCACTAAGGTTAATAACTTTGAAAAAACTAGAGAAAAAGTAGGTCAATCCTCAAACAGTTCTTTGGGTCCTCAGTGTTTTGGTTGTCAAGGGTATGGTCATGTGAAATTTGAATGTCCTACTTACTTGAGGTCTAAGGGTAAAGTTATGGCTGTAACTCTTAGTGATAATGAGGTTTTTGATGATGAGTCTGGATGTGACGAGGATAGAAACTTCATTGCTTTCACTACTACTGCTGTAGTCAATGAAAGCGTGTCGGTTGAAGAGAACCCTTCTGATGGGGAACTCTCTGAGGATGCAGATCTTCAAGAGGCCTATAATAAAATTTGCAAAGTTGCTACAAAGGATGTTATGAATGTTGAAATTGGCCTGAAGAAAATTGATTCTCTTGAGCTTGAAAAGAAAAATTTGCTTGTTAAATTATTTGATGCTAATGATCTTTTGAATCATGTGAAATCTGAGAATATACTCTTGCTTGATAAAGTTAAAACTTTGGAATATGATTTATCTGTTGCTAGATCTGCTAGTTCTAAACTTGATCATATGCTGAATGTTTAAAAGTATCCTTCTGATAAATCTGGTTTAGGATATGTTGAAAGTTGGAGCACTGCAAGACAAAAAGTCCAGCCTAGCCGTTCTGTTATCTCGCGGCTTGAACTCGCGACTCAACCAAGTCGTGAGGCCAAGCTGCCGACCACCCTGTTTAGACAAAACTGACTCTTCGCATTCCCTTCTCACTCAAGTATAAATACCCCTTAAACTCACAAAATGTTGAGAGCTTCTAGAGAAAATTTTAAGAGAGAAACCCTAGAGAAAAACAAGATTGATTCATCCACAATCTTCATATAAAGACTCTTCAAATTCCTCTACTCTCATCCTCTCCATTGTTACATCCTTGAAAGGTTCTTAAACAAATCCTTTTCTCACCATACCCACATCTGTGAGAAGGCTTTTTGGTACTTTGGGAAGCAGTTAAGAAGGGACCAATGGTTATTGGTTGATGCTATGGGTTATAGCAGAATCCGGTAAGTTAGGAAAGACAAAAGTTTGACGCAACCTCGTTGGAGTAAGAAGCTTGGAGGGCTCAGGTACCTGGGTAGATTAGGCTTGGAGGGTCTATTATTGTTCATGTATCCTAACTTCATTTTCTAGTGGATTATTGAACGCTTGGAGGGCGGCGGAGAGGTTTTACGTTGAAGGCTTCAGTTTTCTCTTCGATAACACATCGCTGTGTTGTCCTTGTGTTTGCATCTCTCTTCCCTTAATCTTTGCCGTCTAATTTCTGCTGTAGATGTAATTTTATTTGGTTTAGATTGTTTATCAATTTTAATATAAGCTTATAATCATTTTCTGCACATACATTGTTTGATATAAGGCTTGAATTGATTATTTGTATTTTGGGGGTCTAAAAGTTCATAGTGTTTTCAAAACTATTTGAACTTTCAAAAGAGTCAAACAAAAGACTCAAAACCAACCAAAATATTTAGAGAGTTCAATAATATATTAAATTTTACATATAAAAATCGAGGAAAATTATTCTGGGAGTGTATTATTTCTACAGGAGGAGGAAAAGGGTTAATTTGTTCCATAGTTTGTCAAGTTATTTCACTTGATTGTCAAGAGGCTATATATAATCATAGTGCAATAACCTGCTAGTACAGTTTGATTAACTTTTGGTTCAAACCTTGGAAAATACTGGATCAGCTACAAAGAAAAGAAGAAGAAGAAGAAGGGAAATATGATTTGTACATCAGAAAGACCTTGTTTTACCATAAATGAAATGCTTTGAAAAAAGTAAGACCATAAATGTACTTTAGAATGAAGAGCTCACCAATGATGTGCTTAGTGTTTCTTATTCAAGGTGTCCCAGGAAAGTTAAAGGTGCACATTGACATGCTAATAGAACCTTTTTTGGGGTAGTGATTGTTTGTCAAGAATGTCATTTAAAGAAATTTTTTCCAACCCCAAACAGTTGTAAGATTATTCTCTACCCCTTTTATAAAATCCAACCTCAGCATTAATGTCAATTTATTTGCTGTTGTGTTTCTAAGAGTGTAGAAGATTATCATTGTATAACTAAATAATCAATTAATGAGATAACTGCTCAAATGAGTTAGATATCATACAAAAAGATTACTTGCAGGATTAGAAAAAGAAGAAAATTGTGTTGAAAATGTCCCAATGGAGGAAAGACTTGCAATTGAAACCGTAAGCAGCATGGCAGCAATAGATGTCGCCACAAATGAAGCAGTTGCAAGCACAGAACCCACAGAAGATATTTTAGGCACATGACCTGTATATTTTTTTAACCATACATTAGTAAATAAATAAGGAAGTCAAAGGGCTAAAAGTGTCATCTAGGGCATAGATGTTGGACTACAATTGAGCTGAGAACAAGAGACAAGAGTAAGAATCCTTACAGGGACATAGTTGTAGATCATTGGAACATAGATTTTTGTTTCTAGCAACATCCTCAATCACGTTTTTAGGAACAAAGACAGATACACAGTATATACTATCATTTTCTGCTTTTATCTCTACAACATATATTCTTGAACTTATTTCTTTAAAGCTGAAAATGGCAATGATTATCATTGGAAAGGAACAAAAATTAAAATATGTTAAAAGTAAATATTGTTGGGCTTTGTGGAGCCTAGTTTATGTTTGATCCTGTTAACGACCCGGCCCGACCCAAATAATGTTGCGTGGTTTTTAATGGGAGATTTTTTGAGGCTTAGTTCATTGAGCAGAGGCTTTGTTATTGTTGTCGTGTTTTTAGAGAGAGAAAAAAAAAATACTGTAGCCGAACTTTGTATTTTTCCCTGATGGCATAGACTTCGCGTATTGGAGGATGCAGAGGAAGAAGGAAAGGCGTTTGAAATAGAAAATTTTGATGGTACAGACTTCGCGTATTGGAGGATACAAATTGAAGATTATCTCTATGGGAGGAAATTGCACCTGCCTCTTTTGGGGACAAAACCTGAGGTGATGAAGGCTGATGAATGGGCTTTTCTTGACAGACAGGTGCTGGGAGTTATCAGGTTAACTTTGTCTAGGTCTGTTGCACACAATGTTGTAAAGGAGAAGACCACAGCAGATCTGATAAATGCTTTGTCTGGTATGTATGAAAAGTCGTCAGGAAACAACAAGGTACATCTGATGAAGAAACTGTTCAATTTGAAGATGGCAGAGAATGCATCAGTAGCATAACATTTGAATAAATTTAACACTATCACAAATCAATTGTCGTTTGTAGAAATTGATTTTGATGATGAGATTCGTGCTCTGATCGTCTTGGCTTTTTTGCCAAACAGTTGGGAGGTAATGAGGATGGTATTAAGTAATTTTACAGGAAAGGAAAAACTCAAGTACAATGATATTCGAGATTTAATTCTGGCTGAGGAGATTCGCAAAAGAGATGCAGGTGAAACCTTAGGGTTTGGTTCCGTCCTAAAACTTGAGACAAGAGACAGAGGTAATAACAGAAATTCAAATCGGGGCAGATCAAAATTCATAAATACTAATCGGAACAGAAGTAAATCTAGATCAGGCCAACAAGTACAGTGCTGGAATTGTGGGAAAACAAGTCACTTTAGGAACAAATGCAAAAGTCCTATGAAGAAGAATGAAGATGATTCTGCTAATGTTGTAACAGAAGAGGTACAAGATGCATTACTTCTTGTAGTAGACAGTCCACTTGATGATTGGGTTTTGGACTCAGGAGCTTCGTTTCATATCACTCAACATAAGAAATCATATAGAATTATGCTGCAGATGATTTTGGTAAGGTGTATTTGGCTGATGGTTCAGTCTTGGATGTTGTAGGTATGGGAGACGTTCGGATATTGTTGCCCAATGGACTTGTTTGGTTACTAGAGAAGGTTCGACATATTTCTAACCTGAGGAGGAATCTGATTTCTGTTGGACAACTTGATGATGAAGGGCATGCAATACTATTTGTTGGTGGTACTTAGAAGGTTACAAAGGGAGCTAGAGTATTAGCTTGTGGAAAGAAGATTGAAACTCTCTATATGACCTCAAGTCCAAGAGACACAATTGCAGTTGTTGAAGCAAGTACCGATACAAGCCTATGGCACCACAGACTTGGTCACATGAGTGAGAAAGGGATGAAGATGCTGGTGTCAAAAGGAAAACTACCAGAATTGAAGTCAGTTGATTTTGACATGTGTGAAAGTTGTATCTTAGGAAAGTAGAAAAATGTGAGCTTCTTGAAAACTGGTAGAACATCGAAGATTGAAAAATTGGAGTTAGTACATACTAATTTATGGGGGCCTTTTCTGGTTGCATCCCTTGGAGGTTCAAAGTATTACATCACTTTCATTGATGACTCAAGCAGAAAGGTATGGGTTTATTTTCTGAAAATAAATCTGATGTATTTGAAACTTTTAAAAAGTGGAAGGCTATGGTTGAGACAGAAACAGGTTTAAAACTAAAATGTTTGAGGTCTGATAATGGAGGAGAGTACATAAATGGAGGGTTCAATAAGTATTTTGCTGCATAGGGAATTAGGATGGAAAAGACTATTCTTGGGACACCACAGCAGAATGGTGTGGCTGAGCGCATGAGTAGAACTCTCAATGAGCGTGCTAGGAGTATGAGGTTGCATGCTGGACTACCAAAAACTTTCGGGGCTGATGCTGTTAGCACTACAGCTAACTTGATAAACCGAGGGCCATCAGTTCCCATGGAGTTCAGACTTCTTGAGGAGGTTTGGAGTGGTAAAGAGGTAAAGTTTTCATATTTAAAAGTTTTTGATTGTGTTTCTTATGTTCATATTGATTTTGATGCTCGTAGTAAACTTGATGCAAAATGTAAAATATGTTTTTCATTGGCTATGATGAGGAGAAATTTGGCTATAGGTTTTGGGATGAACAAAACAAGAAAATCATCAGAAGTAGAAATGTGATATTTAATGAACAGGTTATGTACAAGGACATGTTAACTGTAGTGTCAGATGTTATAGAGATAGATCAAAAGAAATCTGAATTTGTCAACTTAGATGGATTGACTGAAAGTACTATCCAGAAAAGGGGTAAAGAAGATAAGGAGAATGTAGATTCACAGGTAGATCAGAGTACACCTGTAGTTGAAGTCTGCAGATCTTCCAAGAACATTAGACCTTCACAGCGTTATTCACTCGCTTTAAATTATCTCCTGTTAACTGATGGTGGTGAGTCAGAATGTTATAATGAAGCCTTGCAAGATGAACATTCAAGCAAGTGGGAGTTAGTTATGAAGGATGAGATGGATTCCTTATTGGGGAATCAAACATGGGAACTGACTGAATTGCCAGTAGGAAAGAAGGCTTTGCACAACAAGTGGGTATACAGAATAAAGAATGAGTATGATGGTAGCAAACGTTACAAAACCAGATTAGTTGTTAAAGGGTTCTAGCAGAAGGAAGGCATTGACTACACAGAGATATTTTCTTAAGTTGTGAAGATGTCAACAATTAGACTAGTGCTGGGAATGGTGGCTACAGAAAACTTACATCTTGAGCAGTTAGATGTGAAGATAGCATTCCTTCATGGTGACTTGGAGGAAGACCTTTACATGATTCAGCCAGAATGGTTCATTGTTTAGGGATAGAAGAATCTAGTCTGCAAACTGAGAAAGAGCTTGTATGACCTAAAACAAGTTCCTAGACAATGGTACAAGAAATTTGACAATTTTATGCATAAAATTGGGTTTAAGAGATGTGAAGCTGATCACTGTTGCTATGTTAAGTTTTTTGACAATTCTTATATCATATTACTATTGTATGCAGATGATATGCTCTTGCATTGAGGAGATTAATAATCTAAAGAAGCAATTGTCAAAACAGTGTGTAATGAAGGATTTGAGAGCTGCAAAACAAATCCTTGGTATGAAAATCATTAGAGACAAGGCTAATGGTACATTGGAACTTTCATAGTTAGAGTATGTGAAGAAAGTTCTCAGCAGATTCAACATGAATGAAGCTAAACCAGTGAGTACACCTTTGGGTAGTCATTTCAAATTAAGTAAAGAACAGTCACCGAAGACAGAAGAAGAAAGAGGTCATATGAGCAAGGTACCCTATACCTTAGCTATTGGTAGCTTGATGTATGCTATGGTGTGTACAAGGCTAGACATTACACATGCAATGAGAGTTGTGAGTAGATTCATGAGTAGGCCTGGAAAGCAGCATTGGGAGGCAGTCAAGTGGATTTTGAGATATTTGAAGGGTTCATCAGATACATGTCTTTATTTCACAGGTGCAAGTTTGAAACTGCAAGGTTATGTAGATGCTGATTTTGCAAAGTACTACTGGGTTTGTATTTACTCTGGGTGGTATAGTTATATCATGGGCTTCAAATCCGCAAAGATTGTTACTTTGTCTACTACATAAGCTGAGTATGTTGCAGCAACTGAAGCTGGAAAGGAGATGATTTGGGTACATGATTTTTTAGATGAATTAGGTAAGAAGCAGGAGATGGGCATTCTACATAGTAACAATCAGAATGCAATTTTTCTTGCTAAAAATTTGGCTTTTCATTCAAAGTCGAAACATATACAAACTAAATACCACTTTATCCGGTACCTTGTTGAAGATAAGCTAGTAATACTTGAGAAGATTTGTGGATCTAAGAACCTGGCAGATATGTTGACTAAGGGTGTCACTATTAAGAAGCTAAAGTTATGTGCAGCTTCAGTTGGCCTTCTAGGTTGAGGACAGGAGGATGAGTTGCAGGGACGAGGGATTGCTTTTGGAGGATAACGGTTGATGTTGGTGATTGAACTAGTCTCCAAGTGGGAGATTTGTTAGGCTTTGTGGAGCCTAGTTTATGTTTGATTCGATTAACGACCCAACCCGACCCAAATAATGTTGCGTGGTTTTTAATAGGAGATTTTTTGAGGCTTCGTCCATGGAGCGGAGACTTTGTTACTGTTGTCGTGTTTTTAGAGAGAGAAAGAAAAAACACTGTAGCCACACTTTGTATTTTTCCCTAATAATAGTGAAATTCCTGCAACTTCATAGACGTAGGCAAATTGCTGAATCACGTAAATATTGTCTTGTGCGTGTGATTGTTTTCTTTGACGTGTATTTTCTCTCTTTTTTTTTTTTTTTTTTTTTTTTTTTTTTTTTTTTGTTTCTTATAGGTTGAATTTCGGTTAAATTCCCAACAAATATGCCACACCAATTGAAATATTATTTCCATCAATAACCCAAATGGTGCGTAAAAAGGTCATCATCATGATTTCTCATTTGTGTGTGGGTGCATTATGTATGTGATGCATGTGTTCATGTATTGGTTAATATACATAGATACAAACACAAAGGTTACCAAAATTACTTGCCTCTGTATATGCCCTCCAGTGATTGATATTATAGAAGAGGTGACGCCAAATATAGGCTCCACAAATTTTACCAACATAGGGATGTTGCGTTCTCTTGTGCTAATATGGGATGGTGTACTCAACATTACAGCAGGCCTCAGAGATTCTGAACGTGGTATACTCAACGTTACAGCAAGCCTCAGAGAATCTGAAGGTCACATTTATATGTATCAGAAGGAAACACCCTACAAATAGACCTTTAAATATAAAGTTTTCCTAATTGCATATAACCATAGAAATATTCAAAAGAGTTAACAAATATTTAAACATAATTTTGATTCCACAAACAAATGATTTATTTTCTCTTTGTAATGCTTGTAAACTATTGTCAATCATACCATATAGGAAAGTAATTGGTTCAACATGGGAAACTGGAGTCCTTGAAATGCATATTATGGTTGAATTAATGTTTATTGTGACTATAGCCATGTCAGATATGCATGTAGCAACTTGAAAGGAGAGAGTGAAAAAGAGTAAGAAGGTATGAGAAAAATAGGTCCTAAAGATATAAAATTGTTTGATGTTCTCACACACACACATAATGTACACTCTGTACACACTAAATCCACAATTTCACATGTGATATCCATATTTTTTAAGAATGCCCACATTTAAACGTGAAGCTAATAGTGTGTACAGATGATGTACTACATTGATTGTGTGATAATCAATAGATTCAATACCCATTTGCATTTTATATTAGGGGGAAGTTCAAGATGTGCAACCATGTAAAATTTTTGAAAATGATTAACTTTCTCATACAATTAATGGCTCCAATGTTTCTTAGTGACCCTATTCAACATATTATACAAAATATAAATGAGTCATTCCAAATTCATAGGACAACTAAACAGCCTCCTAACCAACTTCTATTCTAATGGCTGAAAAAATAAAATAAGACTGTGAGAACCATCTGACCTTATATTCAAATCTGCGATGCCTTGGATGTTGTTTATTGACAGCCAGAGGAAGAAGTGTGCCCTGATTCAATTGGAAAGCATATAGAATTTGCACTTTGATAGAATCTAAAATTTCTACAGATGAGTTGAGAACAGGCTCTGGAAAGTTAAACACATCCTTAGTTTAATAAACTTATTAGTTGCTCGCACCAGTCTAGTTTCACCATTAAGCTGAAGTAGCCTTTCAGGGACGTGAGTAGTAAAGTTGACAAACATGCTTCGTCTATCTGTAGAATTAATGACCAGAGCATGTAAAGAACACATTGACAACAGCAACAATCAATCAATCAATCAAACTGGACAAGGTCAGTTACATAAACAGTCCAGATTATTCATTTTAAAATGATAGAGACTCCCAATAAGTAAAACTCAAGGCATCAATTAGAAAAAAAGAAAAAAGAAAAAAGAATAGCTATGATAGGACATGTCACTTATAAGTTATAACTCCTGAAAATAATGAAAAATATTGCCTATTGGGAAAAAAATATTCCTATGGAAATAAAGACTAGACTCACCAAAATGCACATTAAAAGTAGAATTCTGATTTCTTCTAAATTTGTTCCTAGCACTGTCAGTACAAAAGTACTTATCCATTACCAAAATCACTCACCCATACTGAGCAATGGATGATAAATCCACAAGGACAGAATATTGAAGGTTTTCCAAAAATGATGAAAATGTTAGATTTTGGTTTATTTCTCAGTCTAGACAACATAACTAATCAGAGAACCTAGATTATGGGGTTCAATTTACACATCCACTCAATTAACATGGTGTACAATTCCATATGAGGAATTTCAAGACATTTGTTGGTGATTATAAAATTTTAAAAAGATTATTATATCTATATTGATAAGTGTTTCAAGTAGGGTTATTATAAAATATCTGACAATAAATCCTTGACCAGGGAGATAATCCACCATTATTGCCTTTTGTGTTTGGACTCCATTACACTAGAGGGAACTCCATTATATCTTTCTCAAATCAACCAAAGTGATTTTTCAATAAATAGAAAGGTTGAGAACAAATCAACCCCAAAACCACAATTCTGAAATACTATAATAATGCAAGAATCGAATAGAGAACATAAAATCAATTTAACGTGTTTGTTAGCCACCTACTCACATTGCAGTCATTCATAGACAAGCATACAAAACTTCCTCCACCAGTAGGTCCAGTACAGGGTTCATTGAAAGATATATTTATAGAAACATTCAGAGCATTGGTGAAAGGTGTTGAGGTTGTGATATATGCTGTAGGTGGGATTGTATCTGCAAAGTTAAGGTATAATATGAATCAGCTAAGTGTACAGACAAAATATAAGTCAGCATGATTGCCAAAAAAGCTAAATTGGATTGTTACATCATAGACTTGGTTTGGTTTCAGCAAGCTTGATAAAGTGTCAAACTAACCTCAATGTAGGGTGTGTTTGAGTCTTCAAGAATAAGAATAGTAAGGTAAATTTTATGCATTTCATACAAAATTGAAAATTTAGTAGATGGATTTTGTAGAGCCCATCTCCCAAAAAATGTATTCATTAGAAATTGGGTACTAAAGAACACAATATAAGCTCATGAGAGGGGAAACATTTCCTAGAAATTTCCTCATGGACATAACTATTGAAGACTTTCAAGCAAGAAGGTCTTATTTTAAGTTAGAGTGGTAATTGAAGAAAATATAATAACAATAAGAAAAAGAATAAAAGGAAGGTTCTTAACCAACAGTCTAGTTATAGCTACCGCAGCCAACTCCTTGAGACCCGTTGGTGCAAACCTCAAATGTATGATTTCCATCCTGCAAGCCTGCATATAAAACTGTCCTACCTTCACAATTCGAAGCAATGCCATCATCCAGCTGCAACAAGAAGTTTATTACTTTATTAACCTATTATTTTGTGGAACAAGCCAAATGGACATCAAGATAAAATCCAAAGTTTCCCAATAAATCAAACCATGATGCAGCTTCTTCACCTCCCTCTTAACATTGAGTTGAAAAGCAAGACACACACACAAAGCAACAACAACAACAAAAAATTCCAATAATTTAGCTTGGCACTAGGAAGAATATGACTAAATAGCAAGTATATGAGGGATCGTTCATTATAATAATCTTATCAACTATAGAAAAATACAAAAATATGTACATATGAATAAACTGAATTCCAAATAGTTTTCTTGATTAGTCTAAAAACTCTAAGCAAAAATTTAAGCCCATTACATCCTTACCGAGTGAAAAGAAGTGCTAATTAGTAATTACTCTCTGAAATCAACCAACTTGCTTACATTAATTAACTTAAGAACCATGGAACATATAAACTCATGACAAAGAAAGAGAGAGAGCAGAGCAAGCAAAACAAAAGCTAAGTAAACTAACTCAAAGTAATACTAGAGCTTAACGTACCTTGCAAGTGATATTACTATTGGTGCAAGCGCAATTCCCACCGACAAGAACTTCAAAGACGAATGTGGCTGAGTTAAGATGAGAGAATGCACGAGGAGCCTTCAAGAACTTCACAGCTACCACTGAGTCTTCACAGAGTGCTATGAAACTCAAAAGACAAAAAACCCAGCAAAGTAAAACCAACAATGGAAGCTTGAGCAAGCCCATTTTAGAATAAACCTTAATTGAAGTCCGAGATATGTTAAGGACAGTAATTTATAACAAAAAGAAACGCATTTGTGGGGTTTGTGAAAACAATTTTGAACAGTGAGAGCTTGACGTTGAATGGAAACAGTGTTGAAGATGAGGTCAGTGGAAAAGAAAAGAGATTATACAATGATGGTAGAAGCAAGAGAGTGACTTAAGGAGTTGAGTTTGGACTGTTTAGTGGTTGATAAAGGTTCAATTAAAGATGGTGTACATGAGACTAACAGAGCAAGTTACAGGCTTTCACAGAGAGAGAGAGAGAGAGAGAGAGAGAGAGAGAGAGAGAGCAAGGACAAGGATTTGTCAATACTATAAAATGAAGCTTGAAGATAAACATTTAAGACAGGAAAGAAGCATTAGTGATGGATTTGTTAGTTTGTACAATGAAGAACCATGTATTCCCTTCTTTATAGGGAAATTATTAGGTAGTCCATCCCAAACTCAAACAAAACACAACAAATCAAATAAAATGCTGACATCATTCAGTTAACGTTAGCAGCCTAACAAGCTGTTTTCGAATATCTTTGGGGCCACCAGCTCAGGAGTGTGGGACATTCTAGGCTTTTACCCTTAATTTGTTTTTTTTTTTTTTAGCAATTTGCCCTTGTTTCAAAACTATATAGGGATATGCCCCTATTTCGATACTCGATTACCTTAAAATCAAGTTACAATGAAATACTTGATTCGTAGTAAATTAAGTTATGCCTGATCAAACTTAAAAAATAAAAAATTTGCATGGAACTCGAGTTTCAGGAAATCGAGTTCCATGCAAATTTTTTTTGTAAGTGTGATCACTCCACTTAGGGAGACCTATAGTCGCATTTCTAAGCCTTATAGTGACGTTTTTAAGCCCTATAGCGGCGTTTTCCTACAATTTGTTTTTTTTTATAAGTCTGATTGCCCCATACCAAGTTTAGGGAGCCCTATAGTGGTATTTTTAAGCGATATAGTGACGTTTTTAAGTCCTATAACGACGTTTTCCTGCATTTTTTTTTCATAAGTCTGATTGCTTCATACTAGGTTTAGGGAGCCCTATAGTGGCGTTTTTAAGCCATATAGTGACGTTTTTAAGCCCTATAACGGCGTTTTTCTACAATTTTTTTTTTTATAAGTCTGATTGCCCCATACCAAGTTTAGGGAGCCCTATAGTGGTGTTTTTAAGCCCTATAGTGACGTTTTTTTTTTTTTTTTTTTTTTTTTATAATTTTATAATTTTATTTTTTAAGTTTGATAGGGTATACTCAATTTTCTACGAATCGAGTATTTCAATGAAACTCGATTTTAAGGTGATTGAGTATCGAAACAGGGGCATATCCTTATATAGTTTCGAAATAGGGGCAAATTGCTAAAAAAAAAAAAAAAAAAAAAAAATTAAGGGTAAAAGCCCAGAATGTCCCAGGAGTGTGAACAAAACACAACAAATCAGATAAAATGCTAACGTCATTTAGTTAACGTTAGCAGCCTAACAGGCTAATTTCGAATATCTTTGGGGCCACCAGCCAAGGGGTGTGTGGTTAAGTGGTAAGAAGCCATCTTTGCCCTATCACATGTGCTTGCATGAGTTATGGGGTTTGAACAGTAGCGCGTCCCATTGTTACTTGAGTGGTACTTGTGATATTACTTATTGTCATCATGGGACGTGAGGTCAACGAGTCCATACGAGACCCCATTTTTCATTTAGCCAAAAAAAAAAAAAAAAAAAATCCTTCGGAGCTCACATAAATTTTAATTAGGAAAATCAAGCGAGGAATAAAAGTTTTAGGGTTCTCTTAGACAAAAACAAAAGCAGCTAGGGTTGGGCCCTTTTAGTTGGAACAAAATACTTTTCTTTTGTATAGTGCCGAAAAAACAACTACTACTGCCCTAGCGTGATTTTTACTAATTTCTCAAATAAAAAGCTCTAGTACAAAGACAATCTTGTTCATTATGATTGGTATCAATCTTCCTTCAATTTTGGTTTTTAACATAACCCAAATCTTGAAGAAGTACTACTGTTTATATCAGAACTTTATGTAAATGATTGTATATTGATAAATGGAGTTTGAGATTCTACCATATGTTCAACTATTATATTGATAGATCTGTAATGGTGTTGGGTCTTCTAGGCTTGTTATGCAAAATCTAACTTAAGTTTGATGAGTCCTAAAAATCATTAAGGTCGTCCATTAATATGGACAACCTTGCATCATTAGTAGACCAAAAGATGTAACCGTTCAAGCACATTCAACACATTAATGGCGACTGTTACTCATCGGTCTTAAACGTCCATCAATACAATGACTGTTACATATGGGTAATAATCACCTCCAATTATGTATAATAGTTATCCAAATCACCTATAAAAGGGACAGTCCGTCTCACCTGTGGAGGTATGTCAAAAACTACTACAAAATACTATCTAAATACAAAAGATATGGGTTGATACTAACTTAAGCATCGGAGGCTCTCCCATCGAGCACAACTCGGTGGTCTCTTCGATCTATCTCTCCTTTATTTTGTAGGTTCTATGAGATCGTCTAATACTTCAGATTGGATGAGTGACTCAACTGATGATTTTGGCATCATCAGTTTGGCGCTGTCTGTGGGAAGGTGATTAGCCATCTAGCTCTTCCTACAATAAAGGGTTCACTCAGTTCAATGGAGAATCATCAACACCAAAATACCAAATTTAGAGTACCCTATGGATGATACTCAATGATCATTTCTTTACCCTGCACATATCCATTTCTTCGATGAAATTATCTAAATTTAAATTGGAGCCGCGATGAGAAAGATAGAGGTGTTAGGTTCTAAAGGTTTAGGAATTTATGTATTTAGAACTCTAATTTGTTATATTGGCAAAATATGATCAAAACGATATGTTTAGTCTTGTTATAGTGTGCTCAAAGTTGTTTAATAATTGTAAAGTTGGAATCGAGAGACTGTAGATGCATTGTGGCATTTTGGTCTGGCTCGATCGATCGAAGAATAGATTCGATTGATCGAAAGTTGACCAAATTGCGTTTTCTGCAGAATTTCCAACACAGCCCTAACTCATTAAATGTTTAGGGTTTTATGTTTTTGCCCTAGGTATATAAGGAAAAACCCTAGCCACGTTTTTAGAGTTGCTCCAGTTGTATTGTTGCTCATACATTGCTGTTTTGTGTAAATCTCTTATGAGATTTAGAGGAGCTTTCTTTTACACAAAACTTAGGGTTTTTAAGTTAGAGATAGTATCAACATCTTGATGATCAACTTGGTTGCTATCATTGAAGCTTAAAGAATATCAAGCGTGGGTGCTTGTAGCTGACTGAAGAATTCAAGAAAGAAGGATTCCGTGGATTCGGAGCTTGCACGTGGTCGTGTCAGTAAGTTCTACTGGTGGGTAGCATTAGGAAGTCAAGCGGGGAGCTTGTAGTCCTTCTATATGAACTTCGATTCTTTCACATAGTGGATTCAGGTTTACCTTGAGGATAGCTAGGTCAAATCCTCCATAGGTTTTTACCGTGTGGTTTCCTGGGTGATCATATCATTGTGTCTTTTATTATTCCGCTGCTTTATTATTTTGATATGATTATTTGATTGCTTTAACCTAGAATTACATAATTTGACTAAGTAACAACTTGGCTAATTAATCTAGGCTAACCAATCTGGTTGTGTTTTAAGGAGTCTAAAACCGTTCAAGTGGTATCAGAGCAGGTTGCTCTTTTGTTTGAGATTTTTTGATCTCCGAGCTGATCCTTGACCCCTGTTGTCATGGAGCATGGACACTCTCTTATTGTTCCTCCTCACTTTGATGGGAATAACTATGCTTATTGGAAAGTAAGGATGAAAGTATTTCTGAAATCCATTGATGAGAGAGTTTGGAATTCTGTTGAGTACAGATGGGAGAAGCCCACTACTCCTGTGAGTGAGTGGCAAACTTCTGAAAAAGAAGCAGCTGGCTTCAATAGCAAAGCTATGAATGCCATCTTCAATGCTGTTTCTATGGAGGAATTTAAGAGGATCTCTAATGTTGAGGTTGCTCATATTGCTTGGAAAATCCTCCAAACTGTGCATGAAGGCACAAAGGCAATTAAGATAAACAAACTGCAGCAATTAACTTCTAAGTTTGAGAGCATTAGGATGTCTAATGATGAATCCTTCGATGAATTTTATGCCAAACTGAATGATATTGTTAATTCTGCTTTTAATTTGGGTGAAATCTATGATTAACCTAAAATTGTTAGGAAGATACTTAGATCCTTAACTGAAGACTTTAGACCCAAAGTGACTGCCATCACTGAAAGTAAGGATGTGGACTCCGTCCCTGTTGATGAGCTTGTAGGATCTCTTCAGTTCTATGAGTCTGACCTACCTAAAGTGAACAAATTCAAATTAATGGCTCTTAAGTCAGTTGATGATGTTGATGATGGTAGATTTGATGATGAGTTCTCTGCTACAGAGATTGCCTATCTTGCCAAAAACTTCAAAAACTTTCTTAGAAATACCAACAGAAAGGCAAGAGGTACATACACTGCTAAACCTAGAAATTTTAGGAAGAATGATCCCACTAAGGTTAATAACTTTAAAAAACCTAGAGAAAAAGTTGGTCAATCTTCAAATAATTCTTTAGGTCCTCAGTGTTTTAGCTGTCAAGGGTATGGTCATGTGAAATCTGAATGTCCTACATTCTTGAGGACTAAGGGTAAAGTTATGGCTGTAACCCTTAGCGATAATGAGGTTTCTGATGATGAGTCTGGATGTGATGAAGATATAAACTTCATTGCTTTCACTGCTACTGCTGTAGTCAATGAAAGCATATTTGTTGAAGAGAACCCTTCTGATGGAGAACTCTCTGAGGATGCAGATCTTCAAGAGGCCTACAATAAATTTTGCAAAATTGCTGCAAGGGATGCTATGAATGTAGAACTTGGCCTGAAGAAAATTGAATCTCTTGAGCTTAAAAAGAAATATTTGCTTGTTAAACTGTTTGATGCTAATGATCTTTTGAACAATGTTATATCTAAGAACATGCTTTTGCTTGATAAAATTAAAACTTTGGAACATGATTTATCTGTTGCTAGATCTGCTAGTTCTAAACTTGATCACATGCTGAATGTTCAAAAGTATCCTTCTGATAAATCTGGGTTAGGATATGTTGAAAGCATCTTTGATTCTGCACCTCATTCCATGAATTTTGTTCTTTCATCTTCTTCTAAGCCTTTTATGAGTGAGGTTGTGAGTGAAACTGTCAAACCACCTGTGAGTGAGGTAGTCAAACCTGTAGAAGTGTCACCTCCTAAGAAGATTAGGGTTGATTTGAGAGAAACTAAACCTACCCTTTCTAAGGACAAGATCCATGGTAAACCTGCTTGGGTTTGTCATTTTTATGGTAAGTCTAGACACATTTGTCCTAACTGTTACAAGCTTCAAGCTGCTAAGAGAGCAAACAAACCAAAAGTGTCTGTGTCTCAAGCACAAGATCCTATGGCAGTTATTGGTGAATTGGTAAAGGTGTTGAACCTTTATTCCAATCCAGGAGTTGGAAATCACTCGAATGTGAATAAGAACTCCAATGCTCGTGATGCATCTAAAAAGTTTTGGATGCAAAAGACTCGACCTAATTGAGTCTTTCTGACATGGTCCTTGTGCTTCATTGCTCATTCCTCTGTGACCATTGTTCTTTAGTTTTTGTGTTTCTTTTGTTTTGTTTCTAGGATTTGCATTGCATTACATTCATGCATTTCATTCTAAGATTTATTTGTTTTCTCTTAAATAAAAAAAAAAAAAAAAGGAGAAAAGGAGAAAGCAAAAATGTGTTTGACATTGTTTTCTTGGTTTTTGAAAACAAGGTTGGTCTTTTTATTTACACATATTATGTCTTATATACCTTGTTTAGCTTTGATGAGCTTATTTATTGCACTTGACTAGTTGAAACTTTATAGTGCATTTTGTGTGGGAAAGATGTGTATGGTTTTTAATCAGTTTGTCTTGATCTTGAAGTCACATGTTATTTGACTGTCGGACTTGATCCTTTTGAGAAAGGCATAAATAACCATCTCACCACTATTCACTAGCCAATCATGAACATCTTAGTGCATATCGTAAGATTCTGTGCTCGAGAAAGTGTAACACATGCACAAAAAGAACATAAGGTGTAGCCTCTTTAATTTCTTAATGCTTAAAATTGGTGTGTATTATTAGACTTGATGCCATCTCACCAAAAAAAAAAAAAAATGAGGTAAAAATACAAGAAACTTACATGATTGCAAGCTTTTGTTCTAGGAGATGTGAGAGTTATAGGATGTAACTCTTTAGGTGATAGTCTCTTTTAAATTCTATGTGATGAATTTTGTAGACTTTGTGATTGATTGCTATTCACATATCATCTCACATGTATCTCAAGTTTATGCTAGTTGCACACACTACACACGTTACTCTTTGCTAAACTTTGTACATGTTATTGTGTGTGTTTTTGGTCTGACCAACCAAGTTTGAAGATACTTTGAGAATTATGCAAAACATTTTTTTTTGCTTGAGAATTTGAAAGGAAGAATGGCTGAAATTATCTTTGAAGAAACTGGGATTAAAATTTGGGTTTTTGGAAAAGCATTCCATCTCATACTCATTCATTTTGTTTCTGTAATTTAATGCTTTGAGGAGTTATTTTCAAAATATGGTTTGTGCTTTTCAAATCTGTGATTTTTCTCAAAAATTTTGTGAGCCTCTGCCCATTTCGATCGATCCAGTCTGATTTTCGATCAATCGAAAAAGTGCTTTATTTTATTAAAAAATGACTGTCTCATTCGATCGATCGAATGTGTTTTTCGATCAATTGAAAGTTGCGAATCAGGTTTTTAAAAACACTGTTCTTGACTTTTTCAAGTACTTTTTCAAAACTTTTCAAAAGTCTTTTCTCTCTCTTCGACTTGGCAAGCTTAACTATTCCAATTTTTTGTCGTTTTCCTCTGGATTTTTTGCAAAGAATCTATTTCCTCAAGCCGGTAAGACTCTTTTACCCTTCCTTTTGAATTTATTTTTATGATTTCATACATAAATCCATGCATTTGAGGAAGATTTTCGGACTTAGCATTTTTGGGATTTTCTGTTGATTCAAGCTCTATTTTGTGCAATTGATCATTGGGTTTTTGTGGGGACACATCATAAACATGAACCTTGCTTGTTAATTTGATCAATTTTGAGTTTGGTGAAAAATTGAAAAATCTAGGGTTTGTTCTTGATCCGATTTGGGGCTTTTGTTAAATTGGGTAGAATTTGATGAAATTGGCTTGTTGTGTTGATGTAATTAAGCATTATAATCTATGTGCTGTGTTTTGTAATGCTCAATTCATCAATTTGTTTAAAAAATTTCAACAAGTGGTTTTTAATTTTTGGGGTTTTTGATAGAAATTCCCTGCTCAAGCCAATTTTGTCAATTTCATCTCAATTGAACTTAATTGCTTACTGCATTAGTACATGCATCATGGCATTGTATTTGTTCATGCATCATATAGATTTTCACTTTATTGTTTTTTTTGTGCTAACTTGCAGTCTGCCCTTGGTTTTGTTTTCTTGTGTTCTTTTGGTTTTCTTTTTGTGTCTTTATCCTTTCCTTAGCATCATGCCTAGGAAGACTAGAGCCTGTAGGACTATTCCCTCCTCTTCTCCATCTCCTCCTTCCTTTGACCGTGATAAGTTTCCGAGTGAGAAAAACCAAGAGATTTTTGAGAAGTTAAACCTTAGGAGAAAGATTTGGGTTGAGCGTTCTGTTCTGTTAGATGAACTTGATCCTGCCATTAGGGCAAACTTTGAGCGTCGGGGCTAGTTTCCCTTGTTGGATGTTTCTGATCCTCTTCCACCTTCTGCCTTGATTAGAGAGTTCTTTTTGAACATCTCTATCCGCATCTATGATTCCAACACTTTAGTAAAGAGTTGGATACGAGGCGTAGAGTACATCATTACTCCTCAGGTAGTGGTTGATGCTCTAGGGGTACCTTTGGTCCGGAATCTAGTCTATCCATATGACGAGTCTCCTAAGTTGAGCAATGTTTTGTCTTACTGCACTGGGACTTTTGTCCAGTGGGGTTCTGATCCTAGGATCATTTCTACTGAGCTCTCTGGGTTGCACTATCTATTCTTTAGGATAGCTTGTCATTCTATCTGGCCCATTTCTCATGTTCACACCATTCCTCTTGAGAGGTGTGTGTTTTTGTACGCCCTGGTTACTGATGCTCCTATTAGTTTTCCCCATCTCTTTCTTCGTTCTTTGAACGATGTTTATAGGAGTTCATCTACTTCTCATGCTCTTGTTCATCCTATTTTCATTCATAGGATTTTGCTTTATCTTAATCTTAGTGGCTTCCTTTCCTTTGAGCCCGTTCATGTGATAGCTCCCATAGGTGCGTCTTTTCTTAAACAGAAGGCCGCTCATCTTCAAGCCAGTTCTAAACATCCTAGGTCTGAGCCGTCTAGTAGCGCACCTCCTCCTTCTTCTTCTACATGTCTTGCTGGTGAGGATGTTCCTAATCCAATTGGTGATGATGTTGTTGTTGCTGATGTTCCTCGACCTCCTTCGGCCGACTTTGATATTCGTCGTTCTCTGGAGACTGTCATGACCGTTTTGGCGGCTCATGGTCAGATTTTGGTGGACTTACTAGATGAGATTCGTGCTCTCCAAGCCGACTTTGCACGTCTTCATTCACCTTCACCACCTCCTTTTGATGGCGACTTGTGATTGCCCTTTGGCATTCCGTCACAAAAAAGGGGAGTGGAGTTTTGACTTGTAGAGGAGTTTTTGTAGTTAGGGGGAGATTTTTTTTGTTTATGAGGAGCTTGTGGAGATTTTAGATTGTATCTAGATGCTTCACTTTGTATATCATTTTTGGGGATATTCATGTTAGGGGGAGTAACATTGATTGATATTCATGTTATATTCATTCATTCTTGTTGCTTTATGATTCACTGCTTATTGATTTATATTTATGAGTAGTTCATTCATATATGTCTTTATTTTGTGTTGTGTGAATCTTACAAGAATGTTATACCTGTTGTTTTACTCTTTTCTGTCACACATGCGTTTATGCGTTTGTTGAGTATTTCAGGAAGATACAGGTTGATTCAACTAAGCTACTGTCTACACTTGCAACCGATGGATAGTAGTTAGAGTTGAATTTGAGTTTATGAGCATTATCTTTGTAAAGGGCTTTTTATTTGTAAAACTTTGAGCTTTTAATTAGGGTTTTGTCACGGATTGCCAAAGGGGGAGTTTGTTAGGTTTTAAAGGTTTAGGAATTTATGTATTTAGAACTCTAATTTGTAATATTGGCAAACCATGATCAAAACGATATGTTTAGTCTTGTTATAATGTGCTCAAAATTGTTTAATTATTTAAAGTTGGAATCGAGAGACTGTAGATACATTGGGGCATTTCAGTCTGGCTCGATCGATCGAAGAATAGATTTGATCGATCGAAAGTCGACCAGATTGCGTTTTCTGCAGAATTTCCAACACAGCCCTAACTCATTAAAAGTTTAGGGTTTTATGTTTTTGCCCTAGGTATATAAGGCAAAACCCTAGCCACGTTTTTAGAGTTACTCTAGTTGTATTGTTGCTCATACATTGCTGTTTTGTGTAAATCTCTTGTGAGATCTAGAGGAGCTTTCCTTTACACAAAGCTTAGGGTTTTCAAGTTAGAGATAGTATCAACATCTAAGTAATAACTTGGCTAATTAATCTAGGCTAACCAATCTAGTTGTGTTTTAAGGGGTCTAAAACCGTTCAATAGGTATTACCAAGACACCATCGTCATCAAAGCACGACTTGTCAACTATTCAAATGGACGATGATGAGAGAACCTAGATCCAAGAGGTCTCAAATATGTTGTCCTCTAATTTGAGGATTTGGTTGCAAGACGCCTCCTATTATCTAGATAATAAATAAATGTAAAGATCACTAAGATGCCGTCAACAATGAAAGTACGACTCCTAGTGGCAACACATGATTGGATTGGTCGTTGACGATGTAAGAACTTCACAACCCGTGATCTTTAACTTGGGCAGTCCTCAAAGGAATGGTCCAGCTCTTGGGTCTTAAGGTAAAATGAGTTTCTTTTCATCTTGTTAAATGGTTTTAATTACCACATCTTGTTAAAAGATCTAGAAGTCTAAAAACATAATAAACCCATCTAAAACTTTAGAAACACAATAGAGGAGTTGACTCTATTAAGTATCCTTTTGTTAAAAAAAAAAAAAAGTGATTGAAGGTGGTCATATAATTTTCAGCCACCCAAGCCAAATATGATGAAATTACCATAGGAGAAATTTTCGTTCTTAGTTTCACCAGTTCCCCATTGTTTTTAGTTTGCATGAAAGGTGGAACCAGACTTTAATAGAACAAAATTACCTTACCAAAATTGTGATCTTAAATATAGGCATTAAAAAAAAGGGGTAATGAATACCTTGATTGTTATAAACTGCATAAGTCAAACTGGTCTCTTTGAGATCCTTTCCATTAAAGCCAAATATAATTATATATCATGGCCTAATTGATATCCTAATTTGTTAAGGATACAGCTATAGCTACAGTTGTAATTGCCGAGGAGAGCAGCTGATGTATATTTGAATTTGTATAGCTTAATCATATTTTGAATAAGACAAGATAAGATAGAATTAGGCTTGTGATGAGATAGGATTATGATACAGTAGAATCACTTTTGAATCTGTATCTTAGTGATGAGCTAGAAGTATATCCATCTGAATTGGTATATCTGAATTGTATTTTGAATTGTAACAAACTATTCTATATATATATATATATATATATGAAAATGCTTTGAACTGTATGGGTAAGGCTTCGAAACATTTTTCAATTATCTAATTTTACATAATTACAGCCAAAAAAGGGTTTTACACCTTTACTACGTACATTTCCTATTATAACACAAGGAGATCATTTTGTCTTTTTATATCACTAAATAATTGGTATACTGATAGCATCTTGGTTGATATTCATATATTATACCATTAATTATGGCTTTTTATTTCACTACTTTTTCCTAATGCATCTTGCTAAGATATAAAAAAAAAAAAAAAAAAAAAAAAAAAGTGAAATATTATTGCACTGTCAAAGATATTTTTCGACGTAAGAGAAAGTTGAAACCAATATTTTGTCTTACTGAAATTATATCATAATTTTAGAGTTTAGACACTAAAGAGGCTAAAGTCAGATTCTACTATCTTACCAAATTTAGATACACTAGATTTGGAAATAAAAGAAAATCCAATAAGCCTGACTGGGCCCACCTAATTAGTTTTAGGTAGGTGGAAGCCAGTGATAATGAATATTCTATTTTTTCTACTGCAATTGCACCTTGTGAAAATTGTCATGATTTATGTATGATTTGCGTATGTTTGGAAAAAATGTTATATATACATGTTCAAGAAAACTAATCTTGTAGTAGTCATCTATGAGATTGAAAACATTCACAAAAGAGATGTATAAAAAATAAAGTTGACTGCAAAACCACATGGTGATAATGTGCGGTCTAGAGATGATGAACAGTTGTTAAAGAGAACTTGTCAAGAAGAACCTACCAAAAAGGAGATCAAAGATGGAAACGTTCTCTTCAAACTGGTATATTGCTTGGTATGTTATCTAATAATTTCAATTCGATTGCTTATGATTAATAAATCTAAGTTGTCCATCTATTAGAAGATGGGGGAACCCTGATGCTAGCCCATATGCATGACTCATAAGTCATAAGGCTAAATGGGTAATAAGATGATTGGACAATATGCCTATGCACCATGTTATCCACCAATAGCATGTGTCATCACGTACCTCTCATACATGTTTAATTTAATATTAATTCCTATGTCAATTCAAAGGATTAGTAAACAAGCAATTGACTAATATATATTGAAACCATATAAAGAAAAAATACAGGAGATAATATTTCAGTTACGAATTAAAATCCCTGATTATCTTCTTTACATGGTGAATAAATCTAGCTAGAAAACCATCAGTTATATTGTTGGCTAAGGTTATGAATTTATGGTGCTTAAGTATTGCAATTAAGGACCACTTAAGGTAAAGGCTCTCAGCCTCCATTATTTTTTATCAAATTTATGTATCTTAATTTTCGTTATTAAAGATGGTAAAAGTCAAATTTAATTAATTGCTTTACCAAATATCAAAATCTCGATTTGGACATTTAATAGCATGGAACCAGATTTTATTAGGATTGAAATTCATCTAACAAGAGATTCTTGCTCCCTTTAAATTTGGAACGTGACATGCCTAAATTATATCTTTTAGCATATGCACGTGCACAGCTAAATTGGTTACATGTGTGAGAAGTTATTTTCTTTTTGATCAACAATATCACATATGTTATACACTAGTGGATGCAAGTAGTGGAACTATGGAAGGAATAATTCTCAACAGAATCATTTTTAGTAGAAATCCTATAAGCGCATAAATGATTACCAAATTCATGCATAATGATCATGAGCATATACATGCTGCTTTGACTTTGAGAATGAACATGCTTCGAATTGTCATCATACAATCTGCTCTCAAAATAGTATCAGATTATATCCATATGAATTCTTTAAATGAAAAAGATATCAACAATAGGAGACAACATTATTCACATAGCTCATGATATAACATGTCATACCAAAATCTTTGGCTACGTATGCATTTGGGGTTTTGAGTTTTCCTCCTGTACACTTGTCTGCTTATCGAACATGCTTTAACAATTGATGCATAAATCCACTACATGGTTTCATGAAAACTTTTGTGGTTTCTATATATTTGAGCATCATACTTTCACAAATTGAGCCATTATTTTAGTGCTTAGTATGAATTAAATTACATTTTCTTTATGTTATGCACATGCATATTTGTGCTATGCAAAAGGTATACTATGCTAAAGACTATGTTATGGACGCATCAACCGCCCATAAGCCACAACAAATTTTATATATTTGTGGTTAATAACATTTGTAGTTTCTTGCTTGACAATGTTGTTCCAAGCCTAATGTTTTACGCAGCAAGAATACATGTAGTACAACAACTAGACTAGAGTATCTAGACTATCTCGATTGTACATATACTCTCAAGTCCACAGGATTAAGAATGAGAACTCATCAAGAAGAGCTTGCTAAAAAGGAGATTAGAGGTATGTGACATGATAGCATCATACCACCCTATCTCTATCTATATATAATTGTTGACACTATTATAAGGTAATTTTGTACCAAGGCCAAAAATCATGGAAAAGCCTAGAATCTTTCCATAGCATCATGAATATTTCTTTCTTTAAAAAAAAAAAATGCTATATCAGTATGCTATATGTTTGATACATAATGGCTCACACAATGATATGTAAGAGACATGGTGTTAAAAATTTAGCTTGAATATTTATTAAATGTGAAAGTATGATGATAGATCATGTATCAAGCATAAGTACTCTTTTTAAATTGTAGTATATGCATAACCAATTAGGCATGTGTTTGGAAGAATCTTATCTTATGCACATGCCAATCTTGACCCTAATGGGATCACCCCTTAAAACAAACTGGAGCAAAGGAAAAATGCCCTATAAATTCTTACCAGTGGTCTCTTTTACTCATATGACAAGTGTTTAATGAAACACTTTGCAAGTACGTGTATAAATTGCAGAATGACAAGACTTTAGACAGTTGATCATAACAATCAAGCGAATAGCCCGAGAAGAATAAGAAAAGATATTGGCCAACTAGGCCACTGTCTTAGCAAAGAGACAAAAAGCAAGGGTCATTTCACTGGTTGCCATCAAATGATAAAGGAAGTAATAATAGAAGCCCTCAGGATAGCCTTCATCCCTAAAGGAAGGGAATATAACCACGAATATTCAACATGCCCTAGTCCTTGCACCTTTAAAAGAATGAAGCAAAAAAGATCTAGGCCTTAGACATGAAGTATCATGTTAAGCTTAAAAAAAAAAAATCTTGAAAAGGGAAGAGCTCGTCATCTTAAAAAGGGAAGAGCTTGTCAAGAAGATCTCAGCAATAAAAAGATCAAGGTATGTGACAAAATAATACCGTCATTTAAGATAACACATTTATCTTTGTCTCTTTTATATTCGTCTATAAAAATTTACACCTAGTAAGGTTTCATGCAAAAATGTATGCATTACTAGACAGATCACAAAAGAGGTAAAACTCCAAGATTACAAGGAAATAAGAAAAATGTCTACTTAGGCTATTGGTAACTTATTATTCATGCATGAATTGTTCTAAAATTCTTGTTTAACCAAGTCTTGGCAAGTGCATGTGCTACATAATGCAGATATCAACATGACCTCAAGAAGGTCCAAAATGACGTAGCGTCAAGGAATATTTCCAACAACAAGTGACAAGATTCCTTAAATGGATGTCAGTCACCAAAAAATGGGTAAGTGATCAGATTTCGCCAAGACGGATGTAAATCACTGACGAAGTTTAAGTGACAAGATTCCTTAAATGGATGTAAGTCACCCAAAAAAATGGCTAAGTGATAAGATTCCGCCAAGACAGATGTAAATCACTGACGAAGCCTAAGTGACAAGATTCCTTAAATGAATGTAAGTCACCAAAAAAATGGCTAAGTGATAAGATTCCGCCAAGACGAATGTAAATCACTGACGTAGCCTAAGTGACAAGATTCCTTAAATGGATGTAAGTCACCAAAAAAAGTGATAAGATTCTGCCAAGACGGATGTAAATCACTGACGAAGACTAAGTGACAAGATTCCTTAAATGGATGTAAGTCACCAAAAAAAGTGCTAAGTGATAAGATTCCGCCAAGACAGATGTAAATCACTGACGAAGCGTAAGTGACAAGATTTCTTAAATGGATGTAAGCCACCAAAAAAATGGCTAAGTGATAAGATTCTACCAAGATGAATGTAAATCACTAACGAAGCCTAAATGACGAAACTCCGTAACTGGATGTAAGTCACCCAAAATATGGCTAAGTGATAAGATTCTGCCAAGACGGATGTAAATCACTGACAAAACCTAAATGACGAAGCTCCATAATTGGATGTAAGTCACCCAAAAGTGACTAAGTGACTAAATACCCTTAGACGAGTGTAAGCAGACAATGATTCTTACATTAACATAAGTCAAATGCAAATCAAGAATATCAAATGTGACAACCAGAAAATGAATAAAAGAAGAAGCGTCGAAGTGATAAAAAATGGTCGTCCAAAGAAATCACCTTACACTTCAGCAGTGATAAAAAATGGTCGTCCAAAGAAATTAGCTTGTTCTTCAGCAGTGATAAAAAATGACCGTCCAAAGAAATTTGCTCACTTTCAAGACCAAGCTATGATCCCTTGAACATTCAAAAAGACCTTCAAAAGGCAAATACTAAGAAGTCTTCACAAAAATACTACCATTCTTGAAGAAGAAAGTAGTTGAAGATAAAGAAGCCTGAATCTAAACAAGTCAAGAACATTCCCTAAGTCTGACCAGCATAAAGCAAAATCAGACTTGGGAATGGGGGGGCAACTGATGAGTCCTAAAAATCATTAAGGTTGTCCATTGATATGGACAACCTTGCATCATTAGTAGACCAAAAGATGTAACTGTTCAAGCACATTCAACACATTAATGGCGACCGTTACTCATCAGTCTTAAACGCCCATCAATATGATGACTATTACACATGGGTAATAATCACCTCCAATTATGTATAATAGCTATCCAAATCACCTATAAAAGGGACAATCCGTCTCACTTGTGGAGGTACGTCAAAAACTACTACAAAACACTATCTAAATACAAAAGATATGGGTTGATACTAACTTAAGCATCGGAGGCTCCCCCACCGGGCACAACCCGGTGGTCTCTTCGATCTATCTCTCCTTATTTTGCAAGTCCTACGAGATCGTCTAATACTTCGGATTGGATGAGTGACTCAACTGACGATTTTGGCATCATTAATGTTTAACTCTAAAACAATTGTTTGAAAATTTAAGCATAAAATGTTAGTACATAACTTTTACTTGCCAACAAGTCAAAATGATTCCAAAGCAAACAAATGTACTTCTCAAAAATAAAAATAACAAACAAAAGAAGTTATGTGTCATGATAACTTTCAATTGGCTCAAGTCAAAATGAAGAGACAAAAGTCTATATTTTTATATAACTGAATCCAAATTGAAAAAATGTTTACAAAATTGGAGGCCAATTTAAAGGCTCTGTAAAACTTAACTGACAAAAAAAAAAAAAAAAAAAAAAAATTCTAAAACATATATTGATTGATACTTACTGAACTCTAATTTGACTTAAAAAATATTAAATGTACCTAAAATCGATGAAATAAAATCCCTAAACCTAAAAATCTGAAAACATAAAAAAAATCAAATTAATAAATAACAAAAATTAAATTGTAGATTTTGTCCTGCATCATATAGTCAAATTAATGTCTATTTTAATGATATAATTTCTAAGCACTTCAAAAATCAAATGATTATATTTTTGGTTTTGTGTTATAAATCAATTCTAAATCTAATCTTAATTGCTAATCTTTGTAATGGCAAGCACGTGCCCCATATATGCAATCCAAACTAGTGCTGCAAGAGTCAAAAGATTTAGGATATTATGAACAGTCAATTCTTATAAAGATTTTACGAATGTGATTTCAAGAACTTTCCAGCTTAAGCAAAAAACAGAAAAAAAAAAAAAAAAAAAAAAAAAAAAAAAAAAAAAAGAAGAAAAAAAATAAAAATTCTAGCTCTATTTCACAGATCGATCTATTATTTGTTGTTATTTACATTTCCAATTAATTTCTCAAATTTTCAAAACTCACAATTCTCAAATTAAACCTTGTAGCAGAGTTGAAATCTGCAAAGAACAAAGGCTCCTTTTCATCCTAGTCGGCATTCTAATTGGTTCCACATGAACATTTTTCATGCTCCTACCACCTTTTCAATAAGTTTATCAAGAGAGGGATCATGTAACCGTCATTGATAATTTTTAAATGGCGAGGTCACTATAGGTGCACTTTCATGAAAGTAGAACTAAAATCAACCCAATAATTTTGAGTAAAAATGACAGATAAAGAAAATGGTAAAATATCATTTTCGTTCCTAAACTTTTACAAAAGTTTGTTTTTCGTCCCTAAACTTTGCAAAACGTTGTACTTTTTGTCCTTCTGTCTATGTCTATTAATTTATGTCATACATGGTCTAACGAAGTGCTGACGTGATAACTGATTTGGATTAAATTATTTATATTAAAAAAAACACATGGCAAAGAGTTATTGGTACCCCTAATAAAAATGATTTAGAAGGATAAAATTGCCCCCACACCTTTAATGATCCTTCAAACCTCACTTCACTCCCTCAAGCCACGCTTTCTCTCTCCTCTATCGTGCCGCTTTCTCTTTCTAAACCCCATCACATTCCTCCAAAAGCTTAGCTAAGCTCATCCTAAACTTGGGTTCCACTATCCCACTCTTCACTTTGCCATAACTATCAAAACCCAAATCAAAATCATAATTTAACAAGGACCCACGCACTATTGTTGTTCGCAAATATACTACTTTCATATTTATCAAACCTCTCAAACCCATCAGTTGTTAAGGAAGTCTTGCTCTTGAAGCTTGCGGGTTCTAGAGGCTTGGCGGTAGATTATTTGCTGTAATTCGGAGACTCTGTGAACTGAACCTTTAGGGCTTCAGGTGAGTTGTTGTCTGACAAGTTTGAGTAGAACTTGCTATTGGGTTGGATAGTGTTTTGACTCAAAGAGTAAGTAAAGGTAAAGAACTAAAGAAGACATTGAAGGAGGAATGTGATGCGGTTTTAGAGAGAGAAATTGGGTGGTGGAGGAGAGAAAGCGTGGCTGGGAGGGGTGAAGTGGATTAGTGGAGGCCTAAAGGATCATTAAAGATGTGGGGGTAATTCTTTCCTTTTAAATGCTTGGTGCGATGGTCACTCCACAAGTATAAATGCTTGTGGGGTGTGGGGGGCAAGGGCTGGGGTTCAAGTCTCCAGGAGGGAGCTTCACACACATATACACTTAGATTAGGCTAGAGTAGAATTCTATCTTGTATCAAAAAATAATTGTTATTAGGGTGCCAATACTTCTTTTCCACGTGTCTATTTTTTTTTAATATAAAATAATTTAGTCCAAGTCAAATACCACGTCAGTATTCCATTAGGCCACGTATGACATAAATTAATAGACATAGATAGATGGACGAAAAGAAAAATAGATTGCAAAGTTTAGGGACGAAAAATAAACTTTTAATAGTGATAGGCCAAGAAAGTGTTGACCACTTGTGATAAATTAACCAATTAATTAGCCCAGTGAATTAATTAAGTTAATTAATATGCAATATGCGTGGTAGCACAAACAAATTACCAACTAAGTTAATATGCAGCGGAAAATAAAGTTGACACAGTGATTTGTTTATGAATAGGGAAAACCTACATGGCAAAAACCTCACTGGGTGATTTTAAGGTCACAATTCCCGAAAATCCACTATTATCACAAGCGGTTACAAGTAAAAGAATTTCAGTACCTTATACCAACTTACAATTAAACCCTTACCCCAATACCTAATTGGACTTGTTTTGTAGTGACAATCTCTTATTTCAATGCATGGCTCCCAGTACGTGACTAACCAATCTGATGCACGGATCCCAGTACGTGGCTTACTCCTTTGCACGAATCCAAGTCAAGTATGTGACTAACACCAACTTGAGAAGGACGTTGGCTGTAAAGTTCTTTAGTTCATGAATATGATGAAGATCACGAAACTCCTTGGTTACAAAACCCTACGGTGTATAAACATATCAGCTTTTTCAAGAGAAAGATGAACTAGGGCAAATTTTATCTTTGGTCACAATTTGCATGAACAAAACTTTGCCTTGCACTTGCGCAACCTTTGATGGCCTTTAAAATAATCCTTATATATACATAGATTGGATGAAAATCAGAACTAAAAATCAGAAAAGAAGGCCCAAACATCTATACATGGATTGGATGAAAATCAGAACTAAAAATCTTATTTTCTTAAATCTCGATAGATACCCTATCTATCGAGTAACTATCAAGCATCAGGCTTAAACAGCCTTTTAAATCTTGATAGATACTAGCTGTCGAGCTTTAAAATCCAACACTTCTTTACTTGATTCTTGGACAAATTTGCATGGCTTTAACATTTGAACTTGAAATTTTATTCCTTGAAGTATTAAACACATCCTAAACCTATCCAATTATAAGTAAAGTACTTTTTGTTAAAGAATTAGCCAATACTATATTGACATATGTTCCTAACATGAATCACATATGTCCTAACAAATAGTTTAAGGATGAAAATCAAACTTTTGTGAAAGTTTAGGAACGAAAATAATATTTTACCCTAAAGAAAAAGTTAAAAGTGACATTTCTGGTTAGCTTATATTTGGTAGTCAACTAGCTAGGATTATATATATATATATATATATATATATATATATATAAAATGCATGTATGCTATGTTGTGGACATAGCATTGCTCATTCACTTAACCCAACTTTAATTTCATTTTTTTTTCCATGCGTCGGATTGCTAATCTATTGTATGGCGAGTTTTTGGTAGATATTTAGATTATAATTATAAAGAAAAAAAATAAAGATATATATTTGAAAGTTTTTATTTTACACATGGGTTAGAATTTAATTATTATTATACATAATTAATTAGAAATAGAATATGAATAATATTTAAAATATTTTATAAAATGGTGATTCAAATAAATGAATTCATTGAAACTCCATCCAATAAAATGGAAGAATTATAAATCTCCAATAGAAGTAAATTTTATTTTAGATTTATAATATTTATAGAGGAAGGGCTAAGCAAGGAGGATAGCAATAGGAGAAATATAGAATCTTTTTTTTTTTTTTTCTCTTTCAATAATAAATTTTTTAATTTTAGATTCAATATATCAATATATGTATGTATGTATATATATATGTGTGTGTGTTGGGTTCTAAGACTTTAGATTTAAATGTTTTAGAACTTTAATTTGTAATGCTGGCAAACTATGATCAAAACGTTTAGTCTTGTTCGAGACTTGCTCAAAGTATGTTTATTTGTAAAGTTGAAATCAAGTGTACTACAAGATTTACTGTGTAAATTTGTCTGGCTCGACTGATCGAGAATTAGACTCGATCGATCGAAGCTTGTGCAGATTGTTTTTCTGCAGAATTTTCCAACTTAGCCCAAGCCTATTTGACGTGTAAGGTTTTATGTTTTGATTTAAGTACAAAAGGATAAACCCTAGCCACGTTTTGTAGTTGTTGCAGTTATTGTTTATGCTGTGTATGTGAATCTCTTGTGAGATCTAGAGGTGTTTGCCTTTACATATACTTAGGGTTATCAAGAATCAAGATTTATGTCAAGAGTTTGAAGATGATTTAGTTGCTGCATTAAGAGCTTAAAGATACACAAGCAGGAGTGCTTGTACTTGCTGTGAATCTAAGAAAGAAGTAGTCTGTGGACTCGGAGCTGTCACGTGGTCGTGGTAGTAAGTTTCCTATTTGAGGTAGCAATAGGATGTTAGTGATTTAAGTTGCTATTGTGTAAACTTCAATTCTTTTATAGTGGATTTGTTTTACCTTGAGGATAGCTAGGTTAAATCCTCTTTAGGTTTTTTACCGGTTTGGTTTTTCTGGGTTATCATATCATTGTGTTTTTTATTTTCCGCACTTTACAATGATATGATATATTCGTATTAACCTAGATTTGATAATTTGACTAAATAATCACTTGACTAATTAACTAGCTTAATCTGGTTGTGTTTTAAAGGGTCTAAAAATGTACAAAATATATATATATATATATATATATATATATTTATGGTAGCCATGGTCTCGTCTCCATCATTTGGCATTCCACTAATTATTCAAAAGAAAAAGAATAATAAATGTAAAGAAAACGAAAATTTTGTATTGATTATCTCATTTTCCAGAAGAGAAAAGAATCTTTTGTATTGATTGGTATCCATATAATCAATAATCAATAGATAAGGTCATGGACTCATGGGTGATGGGACAAGACTTCCATGCTTATGCCTTTGGCTTATCGGATTATGTAATTTGGCTTAGAATTCAGCAAAAATATAGTTTGGTTTAGAAGAACTCCCTTGCATGATTGAGACCAGGGGCGTAGTTACAAATTTTTGTTTGGGAGTCGATTTTTGTTACTAATTTTTTGTTTATACAAACTTCCATACACATAAACACATCGATCTATACACACAAAATTTAGTATCTTTCATAGTGAAATCCTCAAAATTAAATGTTTTATAGAGTTAAATTCATCTTTCTCCATCTTCTATAGTGAAATCTTTAAAATTTTCATTTTCAATATAAGTTTACAAATTGTCTACCATTGCGAGTAAAAAAAATTTCAATTGAACTAATGAAGTTTTTAGACATGAATGACCCAAAACTTTAAGAGATACGAGAACACATTTTACAACAAAAAATGAATTTGAGAAACAATACATTCTCTATAACCACTCTGAACAATTGGACAATTTTTCTTAAGAAAATTATTTGAACTAACTCAAATATATGGGGGGACCAAGTCCTTTTTTTAGGGGTTAATTTTTAAAATATTAAATATTTCTATATAGTATAAAGATATTTTCAAAATTCCCCTCCCCCCCCCCCTACCCTAACATGTAGCTTCGCCCCTAATTGAGAATGTTATGACTTAAATTGTATTATTTTCCTTTATTCCATAAATACACCAGTTTCACATAACATTTTTTTTTTAAAAATGATGATTTCCATGCTTAAATTAGAAGAACACATGTTCACATTGTTGGGGTTTATGCCCTAAAATCCAATTGGTTTGCATGCCATGAATAATTAAGTTGTTTAATTATATGAGACTATCTATATATGAACTAATGGGACATTATCTTAGTCCATGAGATGCATAGTATGTGATTTATGTGAAAAGTCACAGAAGATGTAAATCACAAGTTCTATGTAAACTCAGAATTTTAGTTCATAGTCGGTGATGAAATTGGGCGTTTCATCTGCGAAGACTATAACATATCAACTAAGATGATTTGTCTTGATCATGGAAGTGGAGACTTCTAGTTGATATGTTGATACGTTTTAAGAGTTAAGATATATTGAACTGAACCGCTGTGAGATTTATTATTCTTCTAGTGACTGTCAAATGAATAATAAATTTCACGACTTCTATTTACATAAACTTTAAATCCTGAGAGAATAATGCACCTGATCATGAGATGTAGGTTGCCTTGATATATCAGGAGTGAGATCTATAAGTAACGGTCAAAACCTTAGTATATTGGGCAACCGCATTTAATGTTGATGGAACATATATTTTCAAGATGGAATTCATAATTTCTTAACGTAGATATACAATATTCCCTTGAGATAAATTTAATGGGTTTGGTTATTCAAAGTGTTGGGCCTAACCACTTTAGTAAGGAATTACTAAAGTATATATTTATGGAATTGGATTTCATAAATATATATTGAATAACATAAAAGATTAAACCAGGTACTCAAGGATTAAGATGTAGTAATTTACAAAGTGACAGTCAACATTTATGACTTTATATTACTACGAATATTTTAATGAAGGAGTTGCATATATAATAAAGTCTTGGGATATAATTTATAGATAAGGCCTAAAGTGCAATTATATTTATATAGTGGTATTAAATATAGTTAATGGTAACTTTGGACTTGTCAAGAGTTGACAGAAAAGCTCAAGGGCTAAATATACTTAAAAAGATAGAATTTAAATTCAGCAAAATATATATATATATATATATAGCGGTAAATCCGAAACGGTACACCGGTATTGACCGGTATCCGAAATATATCATACCATTGGCTAAACCGGTACAGCTTCCGGTACGATATTGACTTCCTTGATTGACACCCTCTTAATCTTGCATCGAAATTTCTGGCACTGCTCTTAGAAGGCATGTATTGTCTTGTGACATCCCAAAAACAAAGCAAAATATTAAAAAAATAGTTTGGCAATATATTTTAAGTAAGGATATTTTTGTAAATTTCTCCCATTAAGATATTTCAAGTAGACAAGTGGTCCACATTGTTCCACAACACCCCGCCCCACCCCCAATTTTATCACCATACGGTAGACCTCTCCACCCTTCTCATTAGACATGGCAAAACGGGTCAGACCCATTTGACCCGACCCGTTTGACCTGCAACCCGTTTGACCCGTAACCCGTTTGACCTGCAACCCGTTTGACCCGTAACCCGTTTGACCCGTTTAAAAATGACCCGTTTTGACCCGTGACCCGTTTTGACCCGCGACCCGATTGACCCGACCCGAACCCGACCCGACCCGCCCGTTTTTCCATGTCTACCAACGTTGAGTAAATTGAGATTGAGGTGTAATTCTTATAAGATATTTACTTATTTTTCTTCACTTAAAATGTTATGTACTCCATTATAGTTTGTCATTCTTTACTTGCCACCTTCATTTTCTCTTCCTACTTTAAACATATCAAAAATTATACCAAGATTAGCTTCTAGAAAGCTGGAATAAGAGTTGCACTAAATTTAGGTATCAAGTGTTTAGTGGTAATTGGTAAGTGGTAATAGTATCACCAATGAAAATCTAATCACAGTTAAAGAACTTAGAAACAATTGACAAATTGCATTTATTTTCAAAAAAAAAAAAAAAAAACTTGTTTGAAAAATACGGGTCAACTCGACCCGTCCCGCGACCCGTTTGACCCGCGACCCGTTTGACCCGCAACCCATTTGACCCGCGACCCGTTTGACCCGCAACCCGTTTAACCCGTTTAAAAATGACCCGTTTTGACCCGTGACCCGTTTTGACCCGCAACCCGATTGACCCGACCCGAACCCGACCCGACCCGCCCGTTTTGCCATGTCTACTTCTCATCGTATTATTCTTTCTCCCTCTCTTAATTCTCTCTTTCTCTTCCGACACCCTCCATAGCCATCTCAAACTCAACCTTTCTCTCTTGGTGGTTTCGTCCTTGCAATCTCTCATATGAAGGCTCTAGATTTTCCCCTGTATACTTGGCCATCATAAAAACAACGGTAATTTTCATGTTCTTTTGATAGTTTAGTTTAAATATGCATGTTTGTTATTAATGGTGGATCCAAGTAATTTTTAGTTAATAGTACTACTTGGAGTTTTGTTTAATTTAACATGGAAAGTGGTCTTGGATGGATGGCCGAAAATCTCAAGTTATGCGTTGTGAGTTTTAATTCATGGCATCTATGGGTTTGGGTTTTGTGTGATATTTACATAAAATTAATTTGATGCTTAGTCATTTATTTTGATGAATGGTAAGGAGGTTTTGAAAACTAAATTTGAGGGTTGGGTTTTCTTGAACGGCCATATGGTTTTTATTGTTCTCGTGATTATGAATTTTTTAAATTAAATTTTTTTTTTTTGATAAAGTTAAATTTAAAAATTTAGTTGATTTTAAAAGTGGGTTTCTTTGCATCTTTGAGTGGTTTTGTGACATGCAAAAATGATTGTAGCTATGTGGATAGTAGATGAAAATGTAAATATAGAATTGTTTAAATGATGTAGGCATGTCAAGTGTTTGACGAATGACCTCAATGAGTTATGAGGTTGCATTTGCTTGACTTGTGGTTGTGGTAGGGAAATAAAAGGTCTTGATTGTGTTATAGCCTTATGAGTTTCTTGTATGCTTGCTTGGTTCCTGTTTGGGTTAGGATGGTCAAGTTAGGCTTTAGGGCCTTAAGTTTGATTTTTGAGGGGATCCTTTCCTATTTACGGAGACAAATATGATAGTGTAATTTGCAGTAGGCCTTGTTATTAATAGGCTTGATACTTGTGTTTCTAGGTTCCAAGGTACTTGGTGATGGACCTAGTAACTTGATTGGTTGAATGTGATGCCCGGTTGAGGTAAATTTGGATTGAACTGCTGAGGTAAGTGGTTTCTTAATGCGATTTTAAAAAAAGAATCATTATTGCCCTAAAGTATTTTATTGTTAAACCCATTTTGGAACATTATTCATGGTTTTTCTAAAACATACTATGTGTACTATTATTGTTAATCATTTATGGAAAACGCATGAAGCATTTAAAAGTGAATCATATTTCTTATTGCATATGGAGAAATGCATCATTTGTTAGCATGGAAAAGACTAACATTTTTATTAAATTATTGAGAATGGATTTTATGAATTTATTGCACTATTTGTGAAATTTAAAGATGCTTTGACGATTGGGAAAGTTGATACAAAATTTTCTTGACAAGAAATGAGTTTGAAGGCTTTGAGAAGCTTGTGAATATCTTTTGATATTAGAAAGTTTTGTGAAACTACTTGGAAATGAACTGTGGTTTGATTTTATGTAATTTGTGAGCTCTTTATGTTTTACCATTGTATCGTGACATGTGATTGCCCAGTGATTATCTAGCTAGATACTATAGTTTGTGTGACATTGGTATCTTAGCACCTGTCTTTGTGTTGGCAATTGAGTTTCAACTCTGTGTTGGCAATTGAGTTCCGTCTTTGTGACGGCAGAGTAGTTTCATCTTTGTGACGACATTGAATTCCGTCTTTGTGATGGCGTTGTCATGTCACCCTAGGTTGGATTTTCTAGTTTTGAAATGGCGTTTTATTATTGCTCACAATATATTCATTATGTAATTTCATGTTGAGATATTTTGAAAGAGCTTTGTGCTATATTGTTTCAGTCATTCTTGTCATTTTATCCCTGAAGATTAATTTGGAAGCAATTAAGTGGAAATTCCCAAAGTGTAACATGTTTTGTGTTTTATAAAAATGCTAATTATCATGGGACTTACATTTCCCTCACCCTCATTAATTATGTTACTTACTAGGCTTTAGGTCATCCCACTCTCTAACAGTTTTACAGATAAATTAGCTATACGTTGGGCATGGAGCTTAGTTTATCGGTGGTGATTGGAGTACTATGCTAAGTGAGAGATTTGTGCTATGTATTGTTGGTGACTCAACTTACCAAATTTATCGAGACCATAGCTAATTCTACTAGAGGTTGGGCTCTTGAGGTTTGTTAGCCTTGGGTGTGGTAGTCCTATATTTTCTATTGAGTTTACGTGTCTTAGAGAGGATCATGACTTTGTGTTTATTTATTTGGAGCTTTGGATTTTTATGTATATTTGAAAACACTTTTTTTTTTTTTTTGCTGAATGTATATTTGAAAAACACTTGATTTGTAGTTTGTATTGTTTGTAAATGTGTCATAGAGCTCTAATTGATATTGTGGAGAAATCAATATATTTATTTACTTTATCAAATGGAAAGGAAAAAAAAGTTCCCTACAGTCTCTCTTGAAGGCTTGGTTTTTTATGCTTTGAATTCTTTTGGGTTTGGGGCGTGACATGTCTGTTATACATTATTTTAAAATATAACTTGGATAAGGGGAATAGGTATCCCTTCGTTAAGTTTAGTGTTTTTAGAAAATAAAATGGTAATAGGATAATGATAGACATAATATAAATTGACAAATTATAAGTTTTTGTTTAATTTAAATAAATATATAATTTGACATCATAATTCATAAGAACAAATTTGACAATTTGTTATTATTATTATTATTATTAGAAACCCTCTTCTCCCATCCCCTTCAAATTCTTCCAAAAAAGAGAAAAAAGGAAAAGAAAACTTCCAACTAGATCTAACTGGGAAAAACAAGACTTATAATGAAGCTACAATTGTTCAATCCCACAAAAAAAAAAAAAAAGGCTTTTAGATTTGATTTGATTTGAAGCAAAGTAGATTTCCCTAGATAATACATGTTAATTTGCAGTTCTCACAACAAAAAACATTTGATGCTTGCACATATGCACATTCAACTAAACACAAACAAGTTCACTTCAAATAATTTTTTTATAATTCTAACTTTCATGGCTATTCAAAAGAGCCAAAATTTTACTACTATGAGCTCAACAAATGGGTCACAGCATAGAAATAAAAGGACTACAACCCCATCTCCGGAGTCCTAAGCAATCACCCATGTCTCATTACTTCTCAAAAAGTAGTTGGAAGATGGATAAAGTAACTGTAATGAGACCAGTAATCTAAATGACGTGTTCTGTGAATCATTAACTTTCGCTTGAATGCATAAATGGCTTCAACTTGAAATCAGAAGTTTGGTTTTGACTTGAAATCAGAAGATGTATTTAAAGTAGGGCTCCCACTTTCATCCTTACTAAAGCTACTAAGCTAGCATTTGTTACAACCCCGTGCCGCGAGCTGCACTGTTCTTCCCACGTGGGGAGATGGTGACAAAAGAGAGAAATATGGAAAGCAAGTAAACGTCAAAGATGAAATTCCATAAGCTTGATTTTTCTCATATACATTCTGATAATAATATATTATAATTGTTCATAGTCTTTTACAGATGCCTTACATGCTTGAAAACGTAACTCAACAATGAGATAAAGCTGAGGTGAAATAAAACAGATGATAAGCTAAGACAATGCTAAGGATAAAAGGATAAAGTCCATCCTAACATGTAACAACTAAGCAACTAAAGATCGCACCTAATAAATTAAAGAGTGGTGTTGGTTCAGCCATGATTTTTCTGGAACAGTTGTTCTCGAGTTCCTACTCCAAGAATTCTTGTTCCTGTTCCTACTCCTAGAGTTCCTGTTACTTTTAGCCGAAGGACTGGTGAATTTTTGTTCAATCTTGATTTGGAGATTTGACTTGATAAGAGGTAGAGGTAGAGGTAGAGGTAGCTGTATCTTCATCTTCAACAGAAGTTGGTTTAGAGTTGGGAGTCTGCAATATTATCCTTTACAGCAGGGTCTGACTTAATGAAAACTCCTTTTATGCCTTTATACAAAGCACACAATTCATTCATTATCTGTGGTAAAATTCCCACTAGGACAAGTATAAGCATGAGAATTCCAAATTTATACTCATCCTTGGCTGACAATCCCTTCTCCGAGAGAACAAATAAAATAGCCGATATACATGCTTCACTGGAAACTGACATGATCTCAAGCAACTGATTGTTTTTGTCAATAAACGGCTTCTCGAGAACAAGGAAGAAGAGATGAAAACAATTGATGCATAAAGAGAATATGGTAGGAATCTTAGAAGACGAGTTGTCCTCATAGAAACCAGCCATAATCGCTAGCAAAACACGTCTCACGGACTCAAGCAATTTGTAATATATTCTGAGTTCTCCACATAGCTTTTGGATAACAGACTCAAGCAAAGTGTAGTATATTCTGAGTTTTCCAAACAGCTTTTGGAGAAAAGGTGCTTCAGCTTGTGTATGGAACTGCCCGTAGAAATCTGTGAGAGCTTGGACTTTGGAGGGCCTCTATAATCTTCATATAGAGACCCTAAAATGGTTACATAATGTTTTTGATGAACTTCCTCGTATTGAAGTAGCGTTTCAAATGTAATACCTATAGAGAGGAACACGAGCAAGGCCAGCAGTAGAAAAGACACAACACACAGAAGCAGAACGCCAACAGCAATCCCCGATGCCGTTCCTCCTTAATTCACAAATGTAATACCTCTAGAATTTTTTTTTTTTTTAAATTTTTTTATGGTAACTAAGAAATTTAAATCATACAAAATCTAATAAAGAGACAATTTGAATATCAAAAAAAAAAAAAAAAAAAAAAAAAAAAAAAAAAAACAACAACAACAACAACAACTAATAAGAAAAAAAGTGGAAATTGAAAATTGAAAATGTTGAAATGGGAACAATAAAATGACAACAACAATTTCATAACAGATTTTATATAATAAGCTGTTATTGGTAGGTAAAACATGAAAATGTTGAGCCCAAATTAGAATTAGTATCAACTTACCATATATATATATTTATTATGAAAATATTATGGATATAGCATTACTCTTATTTTTGTTGAACTCAAAATTTTGTGATTCTCAAATTAGGGTGTTTAACATTTTTATTAAAATGGTCAAAATAGGTTAACTTAATATATTCTAATTTTTTTTTCAAGTATATATATATATATATACATTTCTTTTCAAGTTGGGGTGGTCATAGAACAGATTATTTAAACTAATTATTTATATAAATTTTTATATAAAAAATTTTTGGCAAGTGAGGGTGGTCCTAGGACCACCCTCACATACAAGGAGAGCTGCCAGTCAAAGGGCATGCATGGAGGAGTCTATTTGGGATCTATTTATTTTGCTAAAACTGAAAATTTTTTGTTGAAATTACTGTAGATAAAGTAAAAGTTAACAAAAATAAATTGAAATAATACAGTGAGACTCATTAATAATATGCAGTGAGGCCCATGAATAGTAGCAAAAATAAGTTGAATAGTAAAATAAGTTAACAAAAACAATTTTTGTCAAACACACACTAAGTGTATGTTTGGATTGCACTAAAAATATATAACGTGCATGTCTGCGTTTTTTTGGCTAGGTCCAATGCATTGTTCACAGGATCCGCAAGTATGAATTTCAGCAAATTTTACTATAAAACTGGATCTACGACACTATTCACATATTTAAAAATTATTTTTCTATAGTTTTCAGTTTTTAGCAATAAGTTTTCAGTTTTCAGCAATAAGCGGTATTCAAACAGACTCTAGATGTGCAAAAAATTGTGAATCTTGGTTCTAGATACACGTGTAACTCTGATATGATGCAGTCAGATAACTATGCTATGATGGTTGACAAGCACACAGAAGCGAATTTAGTTAACATTCAAACAACGTGAAACATCAGCTTCATTGTAGTTCTTAAATATGTGAGGAGATGGGACTGTGTAGACCAGTTCTGGTGCCAGGCTATATGATAATTATTAAGTCCATAAGACATATATGAACAAGAGAGGAACATAGTCATAATTCCATTACATATTTGGAAAGTAGAGTAGAAAAGATTTCATTAAAAAAAATAACTAGCTCATTCTATGGCCTATCATAATGAGAATTATCTATCTTTTTTTGTAAAAAAAGAAAAAAAAAAAGAAAAAAAGAGAGAGAGAATTAGAAAATTCATTGATTAAAGAATTCAGTATAAGTAGAGAGCTGAAAGATACTAATATGGGGTTTGCAATTAAAAAAGAAAAGAAAGGGAAAGCAGCATAATTATCCTCTGAATAGCAGATTTTGCATGATAAATGCATATATATGGATTCGTTTGTGGGGAAGGAAACAAACTATTAAGTTACCTCTAATTATAGCAGCAGAGGCCTGACAAATACTAGTTAGCGCAAGATTTACAATGATTATTTCAAATCTTGGAGATATGATTACTCCATAATCCCTCTGCTCTTCAGAATTTTTCTTCTTCAATTTTAGGATGAGAATGAGTAAAGCATGCACGTTTATGAGACCGCCACCAATTATGGCTAACCATAACATATTTCTACCAAAATCACTCCACCTACAAGAGACAAAATCTAGTAAGATAGTACACATTTACATTGATAACTAGCAAATATTTAAATTAAATTCAACAGTTTTTTTTTTTATTATAAAAAATTGTAGCTTTCATAGTTTTTCTGCTTTATATTGAATATTTTCAAGCCCAAAAATAAAATAAATCTGTATTGAATATTTTCTCCATTTTTTTTTTTGTCTCTAAAATCCATACGCAAGTTCATGTAATAAATAGAAGTAAGCGTCCTCGTAACATACCCATCTAAAATACTTGGTTCAAGAACAGATTCAAGATGTTCTGTCTGTAGGTGTACATTGCATTCTATCAAAAAATTTAACTCAGCCCACAATATCCCGCTCGGAAGAGGTCAATCCTAGTTTTCCATCTTTGGAAGAAGTGCCAATAGGCTCCACAGGCTTCACAGTTGGGCCATTGGTTCAAGAAGTCAGACAACATGGTCAAAACTCAAAAGGCTCAAAACCATCCAAAATATTTAGAGAGTTCAGTTATATATTAAATTACATGTATAAAAATCAAGGAAAATTATTTTAGGTGTATTAATTTCTATCGGATCCAAAGGAAGAGGGTTAATTTGTTCCGCAGTATTTCTAATTATTTGACTGATTGTCAAAAGGCTACATATAAATGACCTGCTAGGTATAGTTTGGTTGACTTCTGGTTCAAACCTTGGAAAATACTGGATCAGCCACAAAGAAAAAATAAGCAAATTAAATTGTACGTAGGAAAGACCTTGTTTTTAACATAAATGATGAAAGTTCAAAATGCGTGTAAAACACCTTTGAACGTTTAGATTCCAAATTACAAAATATCAATTCAAGCTTATTATCAAACAATTAATGTGCGGAACATGAACATAAGCTAAATACAAAATTGATAAACAACCTAAACCAATTATAATCACATTTACAACAAAAAATAAAAGGCAAAGATAAAGGAAGAGAGATGCAAACACAAGGACAACACGCGATGTGTTATTGAAGAGGAAACCGAGGCCTTCGGCGTAAAACCTCTCTGCCGCCCTTCAAGCGGTAAATAATCTATTAAAGAATGTAGTTGGGATACATGAACAGTAGAAGATCCTCCAAGCCTAATCTACCCAGTGTACCTAAGCCCTCAAAGCTTCTTGCTCCAACAAGGCTGCGCTGAACCTATTTTTTCTTTAGCTTACCGGATTCCACTACTAAACCATAACATCAACCAATAGTCATTGGTCCCTTCCAAACTATTTCCCTTAGCACCAAATGTACCTTCTCACAGACGTGGATGTGATGAGAAAAGGATTTGGTCAATGACCTCTCAAGGATGTATCAATGGAGAGGAAGAGAGTAGAAGAATTTGTAGAGTCTCTCTTAGTGAAGATTGGGGATGAGGCAATCTTGTTTTTCTCTAGGTTTTTCTCACAAAATTCTCTCTAGAACCTCTTTTGATTTTGTGGGTATAAGGGTTTATATATAGTGGTGTGTGTTTGGAATATGAAGAGTCAGTTTTTGCCAAACAGGGTAAGTTGGCGGCTTCACCTCGCGGCTTGTCCAAGTCGTGAGTTCAAGTTGCGAGCTAACGGCCTAGCCAGCCTAGGACTTTTGTCATGTAGTGCGACAACTGGCGTGACTCTTCACCTTCCTGCTTGCTTCTCACGTGCACAGCATTTGGCAGCTTGCAAGTCGTGAGTCAGTCATGAATCCTAGCCGCGAATCTCTGCTTCTTTGCACAAGGAT
Source organism: Quercus variabilis (assembly GCA_030445155.1). Taxonomy (NCBI): domain Eukaryota; kingdom Viridiplantae; phylum Streptophyta; class Magnoliopsida; order Fagales; family Fagaceae; genus Quercus; species Quercus variabilis. The sequence continues at coordinate 9,207,126 of CP129454.1, forward strand.
GAGCAATTCTTCACTCTCTCTTCACACACTACCCTTACAAGAATCCCATCTAAATACAGGGTTACTAAGTGTTAAATTACAAGCAAATTGGCACGGAATAAAGCCAACAAGATGGTTGATAAATTTCAACCTCACAATCTCCCTCTTTGGCTATTCTATGACAAAACTCTAAAACAAACTCTAGACTTAACGCGTGAGTTGGAAACAGTTAGAAAACTCACTCACACCTAACTCTAGAGTCTGTGAAACTTTTGAACCATAAGAACAAGAACTCTTGAAACACAACAACACAATAAGTTCATTGTATGCAGAAAACTTGTAATGCATATGGAGCAAGTACAATGTGATCAAGCACAATGGAATAAAGCAATAAACTATGGCAAGACCAAAATAAGCAATCACTATAAACAAGTGATCACAATGTTCATTCACACTTGGAATGTACATCCAGACATTCAAGTTGACAAACACAAGGCACATCACTTAAATGACCAACACTAAACCAATGCACAGTTACAAGAAGTATGTGCATCTAGGAAAAATCTTACAAGGGCACAAGAGTGACAGTACTTAGAAGGAAATGCATAACATTTAGTTGGAAGTACTAATTTAACAAGGCACAAAGGCTGCATAAAGCATGGTACAAACCACGAAGGCCTACAAGTGCAAAGAAACAACCCTAAAAGCTTACAAAAGCAACATGGGTACAAATCATAAACATAAACCTTAAAAACCTACAAAGGTAGCAAGTGCAAACCAACACATAAAGTAAGATATGCTGAATAAACATCATAATATATACTGAGTAACTTCTGAAATAAAAGGTTATACCAAAGAGCCACAAGTTAAACAAAGAACCACAAGTTGAACAAGTAAAACACTAGCAGACAAAAACAACAGTATAATTATAATAACTCCCCCTTTCACTATGCTTTCTATCACCCTGTCTATCTCCCCCTTTCTATGTGCGTCTCCCCCTTTTTGTCAGGAATAGCTAAAGGCTATCATCAAACTTTTGTTGTATAGCATCTAGCTAAGTCTCAATAGTTATGAGTCACATCTGAGTTTGATTGTGAAAGGAGTTGAGAAGCCGTTCTAGATCAAAAATCCGATGAAATACATTCTCGATGAAGTAACTTTGCTTGGGCATTTGAAATCCAGGAGGAACAGACGGAGTCCCAGTTGATTGAACAGGAGTAGCTGTAGCATGAGCAAATGGAGATGCATGTGTGGATGACTCACTCTTAGGTTTCTTGGAGGAGTGACTCTTGCTTGCTTGGAGAGAGTACTAGGATATTGGTCAAGGACGAGACAGGAATCTCTCATCTAATGAAGGACTAACACCTTCACTAAGAACAATCTTCATGACTAGACTGCAGAATGGAAGAATTGTTCGTGTTGCTGAACGAGCTGATGTTTTCCCAATGATTTGGAATATATGAGCACAAATGTCAATTGGGGCACCAGTAATAAGGTCACACAGAAATTTAGCCCTTCCAAGATTGATGAAGGTAGTATTTGATAGTGGGTAGAGATTGGAGAACATGATCAGCTTTAAGGTTGTCAGTTCAAGTGAAAACAATGCAGTGCTTATAGATGATCTTGTGCTTCCCACTTCATGTTCATTCCCAAGAACATGAAGGATGTCTTGTGCCTGAAGTTCTCGGTCATCGTATGGAGTTCGATCCACATCTTTTGGTCTGGTGATGCGAAGAACCTTAGCAATGTAGTCTGCATTTATGGGAAATTCTGTTCCTCGTACCCAGCATTTCAACTCGACTCCTGTGTATCTGGCATTTGAGAAGCATTCCTTGACCAATTCTTCAGTTGGATCCTCAAAATTTCCAAATAAGTCAGCCCAATCTCTTTCTTCAAAGATCTTAAGGATAAACGTTGTCCCCAGGGTATCAAATTTGACAACTCTTTCCACAATGGGAGAAGACTCTTTAAAGATGTTTGTGTAGGTCTTTGAGTTAGTAGGAGTCCTGAATCTCTCAATGGTAGAGACCTTGGATGACTTAGACGATAATCATGTCCGTTTAGCAACTGGGGTTGACGGATCATCAGTTACAATGCCTTTGCCTCTAGATGAACAACAAGTTATCTGCAACAAAGCCGACACATAGAAAGGAACCAAATACAATACCACAAGAAGCAAACATCAGATTGATTAGTTTCAGTTATAAGTCAGTTACAGAAAAATGTACCCAAAATAGAGCAAATGACAAAGAAACAAGATATGATGAGTATGAAGTGAGCATGAAAACCCCAATGCAGCAGCACACACAAGATATGGAGAGTGAAAAACAGTATAATGCTATCCACACAATACTTATATAAATTAATAAACCCAAGAACCACATTCAGATTTTAAAAAAAATGCCCAAATAGAAATGACTCTATCTAAGACAATGCACAGAACAAAGATTATCAATCCTGAAGCATAAACAAAATACATAATCAACTCAGCAACAAGAGAGACAACCTCAAACAAACATACCCAACATTTTAGGCAAACCCATGTTAGACCACATTATTACGAAGAACACAGATGCAATATTCAAAACAAGAAAATAATGTTTAAAATAGTAGGAATGAAGTAAAGGAAGGAAAACCCATACCTTTTTCTTGGTGTTTGATGAAGACATGATGCAAAAATGGAATCTTTTTTAGTGAGACTCGGAGTGTTTGAGAGAGAGAAATGAATAAGACAATGAACAGACACTGATATTCGAGGGAAAAATTGAAAAACAATTTTAAAACTGTCTTTAAAATGCAAAACTCGCGACTTAGTTAAGTCGCTAGCCAGTCGCTAGGGTAAGCCGCAAAACACTATGAAGGTAAGAAACTTGAAAAATTTCTCTAAGTGTTTTTCGCGACTGGAAGGTCTACCAGCAAGATAGTCGCTAGGGGAGCCGTGAAAATCTCTATGTACCTCTCGCGACTAGACCTTCCACCCGCAAACAAGTCGCCATATTGAGCCGCAAAAACCATAAAAACTCAAATTTTGAAAAATTTTCTAAGTATTTTTCACAACTGCAACCATGACTTGCCAGTAAGCCGCGAAGAATCTCGGAGTAAGCTCGCGACTTGGGCATGCGATTGGACCTACCCGCGACTGAGTCGCCAAAACAGGGCAACACTGTTTTTGAAATTTTTGACAATTTTGTGAAAACAAAATACTTTCCAAAAACAAAATAAAACACTCAAAAATCTTTTTGTATTTGATCAGCACAGATTAAGCTTGTGAAAACACATTTAAACAAGTACAATCACATAAATGAATATGACATTCATTGAACATAGACTTGTGTATTGTGTGTGAATACCAAAAGTGAGAAAGTCCTTAGTCTAATGTGAAACTTCAATGATCAATTCAATCAAGGCATACACAACTAGAACTAGATAATATGTCACATCTCAATTATAGAAATGTGCATATATGACCTCCTACATAAACTTGAGTACAATTTTTTGAAACTTTTCATTTGGCTCCGCTTTCAACATATCATTTGATCTTTTTGAAGAAACATATCTCATTATGAGATTGATGCCGGAAATTTTCAATATTTCAATTTGATGATTTAGCCTTTGGCTTTTTGGGCATCATAAATTTTATTTTGGTCGCTTTCCCTTTTTTCTAGTCAAATACTAGTATGTGCAACAGACTTTTGCTGCTTAATATCTCTTTTCATTTGGATATTTACATTTGGTGAGCTCTTTAAGTAAAACAATAAAATAAAAGTGGGAAGATGTATAGGCACAAGTCTATGCATGTCTCAAGATCAACAAAACAATTCACTAATCATTCATGACAAGGTTGAAGATCTATTTACAACAGTCACATAGATTTCAGAATTTCTTCCACAATGATATGAGTGCATAAGAAACAAGTTAAGCTCGTTAAATGCACAAAGCCATTAGTATAAAGGTACAAGGCAAAATATGCATTGAGACAACACTCAACAAAGTTAATCAAACTTTTGGATTTTCTACTTTTTATGTGTTTTTGGATTTTTGATATAAAAGTAATAAAAGATTGATCAAAGACAATGTAAAAACATTTTAAAGCGAAACAAATAAACACGCAACAACTTAAAACAAATAGAAGCATAAGGCAAACACCCAAACATATTCACAAGGCATAGGAAAACTTGATGCATGGACATGTTATGATGCTTATACATGAGTACCCTTTGTCACCCACACGTCACGTGCATTTAGGGTGATATCCTTTACGGATTGGGTATGAGAGTTTGGACTATCAAACCTTCGTGTGAAGCTTTCCAAGCAATTTATGAAGGCACCAATCATCTTCATCATGTCCATCTGAACGGTTTTAGACCCCTTAAAACAACCAGATTAGTTAGCCTAGATTAATTAGCCAAGTTGTTACTTAGTCAAATTATGCAATTCTAGGTTAAAGCAATCAAATAAGCATATCAAGATATAAAGCAGTGGAAAATAAATGAACACAAGATATGATGACCCAGGAAACCACACGGTAAAAACCTGGGGAGGATTTGACCTAGCTATCCTCAAGGTAAACCTGAATCCACTATGCGAAAGAATCGAAGTTCATACAGAAGGACTACAAGCTCCCCGCTTGACTTCCTAATGCTACCCACCAGTAGAACTTAGTGACACGACCACGTGCAAGCTTCGAATCCACGGACTCCTTCTTTCTTGGATTCTTCAATCAGCTACAAGCACCCCCGCTTGATATTCTTTAAGCTTCAATGGTAGCAACCAAGTTGATCATCAAGATGTAGATATTATCTCCAACTTGAAAACCCTAAGCTTTGTGTAAAGGAAAGCTCCTCAAAGATCTCACAAGAGATTTACACAAAACAGCAATGTATAAGAAACAATACAATTGGAGCAACCTTCAAAAAACGTGGCTAGGGTTTTGTTTATATACCTAGGGTAAAAACATAAAACCCTAAACGTTTAATGAAGTAGGGCTGAGTTGAAAATTCTGCAGAAAAAACAACCTGTGCGATTTTCGATCGATCAAGTCTATTCTTCGATCGATCGAGCCAGGCTGAAAGTCCCAAGTACTTCTGCAGCCACTTGATTCCAACTTTACAATAATAAACCAACTTTGAGCAAGCCTAAACAAGACTAAATACATTGTTTTGATTATAGTTTGCCAACATTACAAATTAGAGTTCTAAATACATAAAATCCTAAGACCTGAGAACCTAACAAACTCTCCCTTTGGCAATCCGTGACAAAACCCTAATTAAAAACTCAAAGTTTTACAAGTAAAAAGCCCTTTACAAAGAAATGCTCATAAACTTCAAATTCAGCCTAACTACTATCCATTGGTTGCAAGTGTAGACAGCAACTTAGTTGAATCAACCTGTATATTCCTGAAATACTCAACAAACGCATAAACGCATGTGTGACAGAAAATAGTAAAACAACAGGTATATCATTCTTGTAAGATTCACACAACACAAAATAGAGACATATATAAATGATCATCTCATAAATATAAATCAATAAGCAGTGAATCACAAATCAACAAGAATCAATAAAAAATATATCAATCAAAGTTACTCTCCCTAACATGAATATCTCCAAAAAATGATATACAAAGTGAAGCACCTAGATACAATCTAAAAACTCCACAAGCTCCTCTCAAACAAAAAAAATCTACCTCTAACACCAAAAACTCTCTACAAGTCAAAACTCCACTCCCCCTTTTTGTGATGGAATGCCAAAGAACAATCATGAGTCGCCATCAAAAGGAGGTGGTGAGGGTGAATGAAGACGCGCTAAATCGGCTCGGAGAGCACGAATCTCATCGAGTAAGTCCACCAAAATCTGACCATGAGCTGCCTAAATGGTCACGACAGTCTCCAGAGTACGACGAACATCAAAGTCGGTCGAAGGAGGTGGAGGAACATCAGCAGCAGTAGGATCATCACCAACTGGATCAGGAACATCCTCACCAGCAATACCTGTAGAAGAAGAAGGAGGAGGTGCGCTACTAGACGGCTCGGACCTAGGGTGTTTAGAACCAGCTCGAAGATGAACGGCCCTCTGTCTAAGAAAAGACGCACCTATGGGAGCTATCACATGAACAGGCTCAGAGGAAAGGAAGTCACTAAGATCAAGATGGAGCAAAATCCTATGAATGAAAATAGGATGAACAAGGGCATAAGAAGAAGATGAACTCCTATAAACATCGTTCAAAGAACGAAGAAAGAGATGGAAAAAACTAATAGGAGCATCAGTAACTAGAGCATACAAAAATACACACCTCTCAAGAGGAATGGTGTGAACATGAGAAATGGGCCAGATGGAATGACACGCTATCCTAAAGAACAGATAGTGCAACCCGGAGAGCTCAGCAGAAGTGATCCTAGGATCAGAACCCCACTGGACAGAAGTCCTAGTGATGTAAGATAAAACATTACTCAGCTCGGAGACTCGTCATATGGATAGACAGGATCCCTAACCAACGGTACCCCTAGAGCATCAGCCACTACCTGAGGAGTAATGGTGTACCCTATACCTCGTATCCAACTCTTTACCAAAGTGTTGGAATCATAGACGTGGATAGAGATGTTCGAATAGAACTCTCTAATCAAGGCAGACGGTGGAGGAGGATCAAAAATGTCTAACAAAGGTAACCAGCCCTGACGCTCAAAGTTTGCCCTAATGGCAGGATCTAACTCATCTAATAGAGCAGAACGCTCAGCCCAAATCTTCCTCTTAAGGTTAAGTTTCTCAAATAGCTCTTGGTTTTTCTCACTCGGAAACCTCTCACGGTTAAAGGAAGGAGGGGATGGAGAGGAAGAGGGAATGGACCTACGGGCTCTAGTCTTCGTAGGCATGATGCTAAGGAAAGGACAGAGACACAAAAGAGAAAACCAAAAGAAAGCACAAGAAGAACAAGACCAAGGGCAGATTGCAAGTTAGCAACAAAAATAATAGAATGAAAATCTATATGATGCATGAACAGATACAATGCCATGATGCATGTACTAATGCAGTGAGCAAGTAAGTTCAATTGAGTTTAAATTGACAAAATTGGCTTGAGCAAGGAATTTCTTAACAAAAGCCCCAAAAATTGAAAACCACTTGAAAATTTTTAAAACAAATTGATGAATTGAGCATTACAAAACACAACACATAGATTATAATGCTTAATTTCATCAATACAATAAGCCAATTGCATCAAATTCTACCCAATTTAACAAAATCCCCAAATCGGATCAATTAGAAACCCTAGAATTTTTAATTTTTCACCAAACTCAAAATTGATCAAATTAACCACCAAGGATCATGTTTATGATGTGTCCCCACAAAAACCCAATGATCAATTGCATAAAATATGGCTTGAATCAAATGAAAATCCCAAAATTGCAAAGTGCGAAAATCGCCCCTAAATGCATGAAAATATGCATGAAATGATGAAAATAAAATCAAAGGGAAGGGCAAAAGTGACTTACCGGCTTGAGGAGAGAGAGATTTTGCAAAAACTATGGAGGAAAACGACAAAAATCTCAATGTGGAGCCTTGCCAACTTGGAGAGAGAGAAGAAAAAGTTTGAAAAGTTTGAATAGTGATTTTGAAAAAGTCAAAATTGAACTTTTTAAAAAGCTTTTTCATGATATTCGATCGATCGAAAATTACATTCGATCGATCGAATGAAACGGTCATTTTAGAATAAACGAAAGCACTTTTTCGATCGATCGAAAAACAGACTGGATCGATCGAAATGGGCAGAGGCTCACTAAATTTTTTGAAAAAAAATCCAGTTTTGAAAGACGCAAACCTAATTTTGAAAAACAACTCCTCAAAGCATTAAACACGGAAAGCAAAATGCATGAGTATGAGATGGAATGCTTTTTCAAAAACCCAAAATTTTTAAACCCAAATTATGTCAAAAACAAGTTTCAATCATTCTTCCATTGAATTTTCTCAAGCAACAAAAATGTTGTGCACAAATCTCAAGATATTTTCAAACTTAGTTGGTCAGACCAAAAACACACACACACTAGCATGTACAGTGTTTAACAAAGAGTAACTTGTGTAGTGTGTGATACTAGCAAAAACTTGAGATACATGTGAGGTGACATGTGAATAGCAATCAAACACAAAGTCTACACAATTCATCACATAGAATTTAAAAGAGACTATCACCTAAAGAGTTACATTCTATAACTCCCACATTTCCTAGAACAAAAGCTTGCAATCATGTAAGTTTCTTGCATTTTTGCCTCTTATTTGTATGAAATGGCATTCAACCTAATAGTACACACTGGTTTGAATTAAGTGAATTGGCATCAAGCCTAATAGTACACACCAGTTTTAATTTAATTTGAGGCTACACCTTATGTTCTTTTTGTGCATGTACTACACTTTCTCGAGCACAAAATCTTATGATATGCACTAAGGTGTTCATGATTGGCTAGTGAACAGTGGTGAGATGGTTATTTATGCATTTCTCAAAAGAGTCAAGTCCGACAGTCAAATAACATATGACTTCATGATTAAGACAGAGTGATTAAGAACTATACACATCTTTCCCACACAACATGCACTACAAAGTTTCAACTAGTCAAGTGCAATGAATAAGTTCATCAAAGTTAAACAAGGTACACAAGACATGACATGTGTAAAAAGATAGACCAACCTTGTTTTTCAAAAATCAAGAGAAAATAGTGTCAAACATAATTTTTGCTTTCTCCTTTTCCTTTTTTTTTTTTTTAATTTTTTTATTTAAGAGAAAACAAATAAATCCTAGAATGAAATGCATGAATGTAATGCAATGCAAATCCTAGAACAAAACAAAAGAAAACACAAAAACCAAAGAACAATGGTCACAGAGGAATGAGTAATGAAGCACAAGGACCATGTTAGAAAGACTCAATTAGGTCGAGTCTTTTGCATCCAAAACCTTTTAGATGCATCACGAGCATTGGAGTTCTTATTCACTTTCGAGTGATTTCCAACTCCAAGATTGGAATAAAGGTTCAAAGCCTTTACCAATTCACCAATAAGTGCCATAGGATCTTGTGCTTGAGACACAGACACTTTTGGTTTGTTTGCTCTCTTAGCAGCTTGAAACTTGTAACAGTTAGGACGAATGTGTCCAAACTTACCACAAAAATGACAAACCCAAGCAGGTTTACCATGCATCTTGTCCTTAGAAATGGTAGGTTTAGTTTCTCTCAGATCAACCCTATTCTTCTTAGAAGGTGAAACTTCTATGGGTTTGACAACCTCACTCACAGGTGGTTTGACAGTTTCACTCACAACCTCACTCGCGAAAGGTTTAGAAGAAGAAGAAGGAACAAAATTCGTGGAATGCGGCGCAGAGTCAAAGATGCTTTCAACATAACCTAAACCAGATTTATCAGAAGGATACTTTTGAACATTCAACATGTGATCAAGTTTAGAACTAGCAGATCTAGCAACAGATAAATCATGTTCCAAAGTTTTAACTTTATCAAGCAAAAGCATGTTCTCAGATTTAACATTGTTCAAAAGATCATTAGCATTAAATAGTTTAACAAGCAAATTTTTCTTTTCAAGCTCAAGAGAATCAATTTTCTTCAGGCCAAGTTCTACATTCATAGCATTCCCTAGCAGCAATTTTGCAGAGTTTATTGTAGGCCTCTTGAAAATCTGCATCCTCAGAGAGTTCCCCATCAGAAGGGTTCTCTTCAACAGATATGCTTTCATTGACTACAGCAGTAGCAGTGAAAGTAATGAAGTTTCCATCCTCATCACATCTGGACTCATCATCGGAAACCTCATTATCGTTAAGGGTTACAGCCATAGCTTTACCCTTAGTCCTTAAGAATGTAGGACATTCAGATTTCACATGACCATACCCTTGACAACCAAAGCACTGTGGACCCAAAGAATTATTTGAAGACTGACCAACTTTTTCTTTTGGTTTTTCAAGGTTATTAACCTTAGTGGGATCATTCTTCCTAAAATTTCTAGGTTCAGCAGTGTATGTACCTCTTGCCTTTCTATTGGTATTTCTAAGAAAGTTTTTGAAATTTTTGGCAAGATAGGCAATCTCTGTAGCAGAAAGCTCATCATCAAATCTACCACCATCAACATCATCAACTAACTTAAGAGCCATTGATTTGAATTTGTTCACTTTAGGTAGGTCAGACTCATAGGACTGAAGAGATCCTATAAGCTCATCAATAGGGATGGAGTCCACATCCTTGCTTTCAGTGATGGCAGTTACTTTGGGTCTAAAGTCTTCAGTTAAGGATCTAAGTATCTTCCTAACAATTTTAGGTTGATCATAGACTTCACCCAAATTAAAAGCAGAATTGACAATATCATTTAATTTAGCATAGAATTCATCAAAAGATTCATCATCAGACATTCTAATGCTTTCAAATCTAGAGGTCAATTGTTGCAATTTATTGATCTTAACTACCTTTGTGCCTTCATGCACAGTTTGGAGGATTTTCCAAGCAATATGAGCAACCTCAACATTAGAAATCCTCTTAAATTCCTCCATGGAAACAGCGTTGAAGATGGCATTCATAGCTTTGCTATTGAAGCCAGCTGCTTCTTTTTCAGAAGTTTGCCACTCACTCACAGGAGTAGTGGGCTTCTCCCATCCGTACTCAACGGAATTCCAGACTCTCTCATCAATGGATTTTAGGAATGCTTTCATCCTTACTTTCCAATAAGCATAGTTGTTCCCATCAAAGTGAGGAGGAACAAACAGAGAGTGTCCATGCTCCATGACAACAGGGGTCAAGGATCAGCTCAGAGATCAACAAATCTCCAACAAAAGAGTTACCTGCTCTGATACCACTTGAATGGTTTTAGACCCCTTAAAACAACCAGATTGGTTAGCCTAGATTAATTAGCCAAGTTGTTACTTAGTCAAATTATGCAATTCTAGGTTAAAACAATCAAATAAGCATATCAAGATATAAAGCAGCAGAAAATAAATGAACACAAGATATGATGACCTAGGAAACCACACGGTAAAAACCTGGGGAGGATTTGACCTAGCTATCCTCAAGGTAAACTTGAATCTACTATGCGAAAGAATCGAAGTTCATACAGAAGGACTACAAGCTTCCCGCTTGACTTCCTAATGCTATCCACCAGTAGAACTTAGTGACACGACCACGTGTAAGCTCCGAATCCACGGACTCCTTCTTTCTTGAATTCTTCAATCAGCTACAAGCACCCCCGCTTGATATTCTTTAAGCTTCAATGGTAGCAGCCAAGTTGATCATTAAGATGTAGATATTATCTCCAACTTGAAAACCTTAAGCTTTGTGTAAAGGAAAGCTCCTCAAAGATCTCACAAGAGATTTACACAAAACAGCAATGTATGAGCAACAATACAATTGGAGCAACCTCCAAAAAACGTGGCTAGGGTTTTGTTTATATACCAAGGGTAAAAACATAAAACCCTAAACGTTTAATGAAGTAGAGCCGAGTTGGAAATTCTGCAGAAAAAACAACCTGTGCGATTTTCGATCGATCGAGTCTATTCTTCGATCGATCGAGCCAGGCCGAAAGTCCCAAGTACTTCTGCAGCCACTTGATTCTAACTTTACAATAATAAACCAACTTTGAGCAAGCCTAAGCAAGACTAAATACATTATTTTGATCATGGTTTGCCAACATTACAAATTAGAGTTCTAAATACATAAAATCCTAAGACCTTAGAACCTAACACCATCAATCCGGGATCATGGTTTTGACTTCTTGGTCGCTCACCACCCTAAGATCTCTCGTCATTTCTCCTTCCTCGTGATCAAGGAGCGCTTGCATTGTTCAATGCCCTCAGCTTATGACAATTGGGTCTAGTATGTCCTTGCATTCCGCAATGGTGACAGAGATAGTTCGTTCTAGGACCCTACTATGATCTTGGAAGTGATCTTCCTCTAGCTCCATATCTAGATTCTGATTGATTGCGGGACTTATTGAACACTCATTGATCATCCACATTTTTCATCTTCTCAGCCTTAATTTTCTCAGGAATAGACTTATTCACAGTAATCTCTTTAGCCTTTACAAACTTCACTTCTTTGATGACCTTGGCTGACGAGCCACTCCCTCTGGTGTATCCCAACCCAGACTTGTCTGAGGAAGGGTTTTGAGATGAAATAACATCTTCTAACTTCTGGGAGGAGACTTTCTCTATCTTGGCATGAGCTGCACTACCTCTTGCTCAAGAAATCTCACTTTTGTGTAAGCTTCTGATAGCTCATCATTTAGTGTTTCAATCTCACATTTTGCCTCCTTGTATTGTGCTAGAAGACTTTTGTAATCTTCCTTGGCCCTCTTCATCTTCATAATGGCTGCATTAGCCACCTTAGTATATTCACTGGTCTTCCCAAGGAGTGAGTTGTAAGTCTCTTGCAATCCCACTTCTTCTTCGACTTACTCATCTTTAGACTCCTTAACTATTCCAATAGACTCCAAATCAGAATGTTCACCAAACTCCTTCACAAGTGTACCCAGATCATCTGAGGACTCTACATGTGCAATGGTCATGAATGCAGAGTAGTTTCCTTCTTCGTCATAACTCTCTTCAGAATCAGAACTCGAAGAGTCTGTATCACTTAGCGTTGTGGCATACGCCTTAACTTTCCCTCTCAAGAAATTGGGACACTCCTTCTTGAGATGTCCATGGCCATTGCATTCATAACACACAATGTCTGAAGGAGATTGAAAATCCTTCCCTTCTTTCCTCGTAAACTCTTTCCTATCACCTCTTGAAGATGAAAATTTCCCTCTGTTGAATGGTTTCCCACTGTTCTTCATCTTCAGAAATTTTTAAAAGTTTTTCGCAAGATATGCTACTTCCTTCTCCACTTCATCTTCTTCGGAAGGATCATCAATTCTTTCAGTGATAGTTTTGAGAGCAAGCGATTTACTCGTCTTGTGGGAAGGCAGTCCCAGTTCATATGTTTGGAGAGACCCAATTAGCTCTTGAATTTTGATCTCATCCACGTCTTTACTCACTTCTATGGCTGTGAGTTTTGCTCTAAAGCTTTCAGGCAAGGACTTCAAGATTTTTCTCACCACCTTAATATCTTCAATCTTCTCACCAAGATTAAGCTTAGCAATGACAATTTCGTTGAGCTTCCCATAGAATGAATTAAATGATTCATCTTCACCCATCTTGAGCTTTTCAAATTTGGTAGTAAGCATTTGGAGCTTTGTGCCCTTCACCTTCTTAGTCCCCTCATAAGTTGTCTCCAAAATCTTCCAAGCTTTCTAGGCCATTGTCATGTGAGATATCATGTGGAATTCATCTAGAAACACACCACAGAAAATAGCATTAAAAGCTTTACTATTAGCATTGGCTGCCACAAGAGTTGCCTTATCTCAAATAGATTTAGCGGCCTCCAGCCTAGTTCAACCGACTTCAACCACAGCCCAAATGGTGTCATCAATAGAGCATAGAAATGCCCTCATTCTAACTTTCCAGAAGGCATAATTATTACCATAAAAAAATGGTGGAACATTTAAGGATTGAGACCTATCCATCTCAAAAAGGGTCAAGGATCACATTCAGGTATTTAAACCACAGCGAGTGAACCTGCTCTGATGCCAATTAAAAGTTCAAAATGCGTGTAAAATACCTTTGAACGTTTAAACCCCAAATTACAAAATATCAATTCAAGCTTGTTATCAAACAATTAATGTGCGGAACATGAACATAAGCTAAATATAGAATTGATAAACAATCTAAGCCAATTATAATCACATCCACAACAGAAAATAAAAGGCAAAGATAAAGGAAGAGAGATGCAAATACAAGGACAACACGCGATGTGTTATCAAAGAGAAAATTGAAACTCTCTGCGTAAAACCTCTCCGCCGCCATCCAAGCGGTAAATAATCCATTAAAGAATGTAGTTGGGATACATGAACAGCAGAAGACCCTCCAAGTCTAATCTACCCAGTGTACCTAAGCCCTCCAAGCTTCTTGCTCTAACGAGATTGTGTCGAACCTATTTCTTCTTTAGCTTACTGGATTTCTCTACTAAACCATAGTATCAACCAATAGTCATTGGTCCCTTCCAAACTGCTTTCCTTAGCACCAAATGTACCTTCTCACAGATGTGGGTGTGATGAGAAAAGGATTTGGTCAATGACCTCTCAAGGATGTATCAATGGAGAGGAAGAGAGTAGAAGAATTTGTAGAGTCTCTTAGTGAAGATTGGGGATGAGGAAATCTTGTTTTTTTTTCTAGGGTTTCTCTCACAAAATTCTCTCTGGAAGCTCTCTTGATTTCGTGGGTATAAGGGTCTATATATAGTGATGTATGTTTGGAATACAAAGAGTCAGTTTTTGCCAAACAGGGTAAGTTGGCGGCTTGACCTCGCGGCTTGTCCAAGTCACGAGTTCAAGTCGTGAGGTAACAGCTTGGCCAGCCTGAGACTTTTGTCCTGTAGCGCGACAGTTGGCGTGACCCTTCACCTTTCCGCATGCTTCTCATGTGCACAGCATTTGGCGGCTTGCAAGCCGCGAGTCAGTCGCGAGTCCTAACCGCGAATCTCTGCTTCTTTGCACAAGGATGAGCAATTCTTCACACTATCCTTACAAGAATCCCACTTAAATACAGGGTTACTAAGTGCTAAATTACAAGCAAATTGGTACTGAATAAAGCCAACAAGATGGTTGATAAATTTCAACCTTACAAATGAAATGCTTTGCAGAGACAATAAGGCGTCCCAAAAAAGTTAATAAAGCTGCACATCGACATTCTATCAGAAACTTTTTTGAGGTCATGATTATTTTTCATCATTTAAAAATTTTGTTTTGAAAGCTTACCAGAATAAATACTAGAGGGAGTTAGATTCCAATTTTTAAATTATAGCTAAATTGCTTTTAATCTACTCTAAACAATGCATAATAAGAGTAATAAATGTGCAATCAATTGGGACTACTAATAGTGCATGCATACATAATTAACAATTAAGTAAAAAGCACAAGTAATAAGGGAAGAGAAAAGCAAACACAAGATAATATCACAATTTTCTATCAAAGAGAAAATCCGGAGAACTTGGTGCAAAAACCTCTACGGCCCTACAAGCTAAATCGATCCATTAGTAAATTAGTTAGAGTAGAAGGATAACAAATAGACCCCTCCAAACCTAGACTACCCTTTGTACTTTGACCCTCCAAGTCCTAGCTACCAATGGGTTTCACTAAGTCTTATCTTCACTAGCTTTTCAGATCCTGCAATTATCACCAATTGCTTCCATCAAAGATTGGCATAAACCCAATGCTTCCCAATTGGTCCAAATCAACTCACAACACTCTGAATAGGTGTGGTTTGTGTTTGGGCTAAGAACCTCTCAAGGGATATAGAATTAGAGAGAGAAGAGATTGAAGCAAACTAAGAGAAATGTGTAGATGATTGTTGGATTACAATCTCTAACTCTCAAATGGATTTTAGGGCTTTTTCTCTGAAACTCTTCTTATAATTTCATTAGTGTGGGTAAAGAAATGAGGGAAACAAACATAAAAAGGTGGTCATGCATCTCGTGAGTCAGGTCACAAGTTGGCCAAGTTGTGAGCCACTCACAAAATGCCTTTGACACTTGAGTCATTTGAACTTCTAACATATGCTTCTCATGTGGAATGCCTTTGACACTTGAGTCATTTGAACTTCTAACATAGGCTTCTCATGTGGCTTTTTGTAGGTTGCACCAATCACGAGTCAATTGCAATATCCCCTGCTTCATAGTTCTTCACCAATTTGCACATGGAATCCATTACATTTAATCCCAAAAAATTAAAAGGTAAGTGATTAAATAAATTACAATCAAATTTGACACAAAATTAAAGTCAACAGCCATGATTTGAAAACCACAACTTACATGCTTCAACTTCAAAGATTTGTAAGATTTTTCTCTACCCTTTTTATAACATCTAGCTATAGAATTAATGTCAATTTATGATTAAAAAAAAAAAATCAGTTTATTTACTATTGTGTTTCTAACATGGTGTAAAAGCGTCCGTATAGATTATTATCATGCTATAACTAAGTGAGCATTTGGATCCGGATGAACTTGCGTTTGTGTTTTGTTTTTGTTTTTGTTTTTTTTTTCCTACACACATTTCAGCTTTAGTGGACAAGTGTACTGTTCATGCATTGTTGAGTACTGTTCACGCACTGTTGAGCCATGATTTTTGATATTTTTGTGCACACCAGTGGGTCCCATGCACTATTTACAGGACTAACAAACCTAATTTTTCAGTAAATTTTTCATTAAAAATAGGTCTCACGGTACTATTCATACATTTAAAAATTATTTTGTTACATTGTTTTCAATTTTCAGCTGCATCCAAACGGATCCTAAATAATCAATTAATGAGATACCAATTCAAATGAAATAGATATCATACAAAAAGATTACTCCTAGACTGGGATAGAGAAGGAAATGGACTTGAAGATTCCCCAATGCGGTTAAGGCTTGCTATCGAAACCGTAAGCTGCCCAGCAGCAATAATTATCACCACAAATGAGCCAGTTGTAGATCCATAAAAATGCATGAGATATTTTCGGCACAGAATCTGTATATTTTTTAAACCTTACATCAATAAATAAATGAGAAAATCAAAGGGATAAGAAATGTCATTTAGAGCTTAGATGTTGGACTACAATTGAGCTGACAACAAGAGAAAAGAGTAAGAATCCTTACAGTTCATTACTTGTAGAACATTGGAAGGCTCATTTTTGTTTCCAGCAGCATCCCCAGTTACGTTATCGGGAACTCTAACAGATACAATATCTTGGTCTGCTTTTATCACTACAGTATATATGTGATTACGTACTTCTTTAAAGCTGAAAATGTTAATGATTATCATTGGAAAGGAACAAAAATGAAAATTTGTTAAAGCGTAAATATGACATACTAACTGAAATATTATTTCCATCAAGAACCCAAATGGTGTGTAGAAAGGTCCTCGTCATGGTTTCTTATTTGTGTGTGGGTGAATTTTTTACGTGATGTCTTGTTCATGTAAGGGTTAATATGCATAGATACAAACATGAAGATAACCAGAAATGACTTGCCTATGTAATTTCCCTCTTGTGATTGATATATGAGAACGGCCAAAGCCAAATACCGGTTTCACGAATTTTATCAACACAGGGATGTTGCGTTCTCTTGTCCAATAAAGGATGGTGTACGCAACATTACAGCAGGCCTCTAATTTCTTACTCATATACCTTTTATTTCTTACTCATTACATTGACTACAGTCGTGTCAAATATATATATGTAGCAACCTGAAAGGAGAGAGTGAAAATGAGTAAGAAATAAAAGGTATATGAGAAATATAGGTCCTAGAGATATAAATAGCAATAAATGTGTTAGAAATTTAGACCCCTTAAACCAACCGGATTAACCTAGTTAATTAGTCAAGTGATTAACTTAATCAAATTATGCAATTATAGATTATCACAAACATACAATCATATCAAAAATATAAAGCAGCGGAAATATAAAAAACACAATGATATGATCACCTAGGAAACCACATGATAAAAATCTGAGGATGATTTGACCTAGCTATTCTTAAGGTAAACCTGAATCCACTATGCGAAAGAATCGAAGTTCATACAAAAGGACTTACAAGCTTCCTGCTTGACTTCCTAATGCTACCCACCAATAGAACTTACTGACACGACTATGTGCAAGCTCCGAATCCACGAATTTCTTCTTTCTTGGATTCTCCAATCAAGATACAAGCACCCCCTGCTTGTTTTTCTTTAAGCTCCAATAGCAGCAACCTTGTTGATCATCAAGATATTGAAAAATATTTCTACCTTGAAAACCCTAAGTTTATGTGAAGGAAAGCTCCTCAATGATCTCACAAGAGATTCACATAAACAGCAAAATATGAGCAACAAAGACTTAGAGAGGTTTGGGTACAAAACCCTAGATACAAAAGAGGCACTCTCTTCTCTCTCTCCAAAATCTCAAAAACGTGGCTTAGGGTTTCCTTTATATAGTGGGAGAAATAGACTTGAAACCCTAATCCTTAATGGGCTTAAGCTGCTGTTTAGGCCGACTTAAAATTCTGTAGATACGATTTTCGATTGATCGAGCTTGTCCTTCAATTGAAATAACCAGGCAGAATATGAAGTCTTCTTTCTGCAGCTTGTATGTTCTTGAATCTTGACTTGAATCACCTTAAGCATTGTCTAATAAAACCTATAGACTCAAAGATCTATATCTAGACAAGTTTGTGTTCATGATTTGCCAATTGTTCTAAACATTTAGAACCTAACAAAATGTTCTCACACACACATTAATGTACAATCTATACACACTACATCAACAAGATCACATGCGATTGCATATTTGTTAAGGATGTCCACATTTAAAACGTGAAACTAGTAGTGTGTACAGATGATGTACAATAATGATTGTATGATAATCAACACACTTTTGCATTTTATATTAGGGGGAAGTTCAAGATGTGCAACCATGAAATTTTTTTGAAGATGATTTATTTTCTCAGTACAATTAATGGCTCCAATGTTTCTAAGTGACCCAATTCAAGATGATGTTGTGCATTACATAGGACAAAATATAAATGAGCCATTCCAAATTCATAGGACAACTAAACAGGCTCTTAACCTATGAACCAACTTCTACTCTCATGGTTGAAAAAGTAAAATTAGATTGTGAGAACAATCTAACCTTAAATTCAAACCTGCTAGGCCCTTCATATTTTTTAGTGTCAACCAAAGGAAGAAGTGAGCCCTCACTCATTTGGAGAGAATATAAAATTCCCGCTTTGAGAGAATTTTTAATTTCTTTAGTTGTGTTGAGAACAGGCTCTAGAAAGGTTAAACAAACCCTTAGTTTCTTATAGTTACTGGTTGCTCGCACCAGTATAGTTTCACCATTCAATTGAAGTTGCCTTCTAGGAACGTGAGTAGTTAAGTTGATACTTCGTCTATCTTTAGAATTAATGAACAGAGCATGTAAAGAACACATTGACAACAACAACAATCAACCAATCAATCAAATCAGACAAGGACAGTTACATAAACAGTCTAGATTATTCAATTTAAATATGATACAAATTGCTAATAAGTAAAGCTCAAGGCATTAGTTAGATAAAAACGAGAATAGCAATGAAAGGACATTTCACTTATAACTCTTCTTGAAAATAATGGTACATATTTCCTATTGAAAAAATAAATTCCTCTGTAAATAAAAACAAGACTTACTTAAATGCACATATAAAGTAGAATTCGCGTTTCTTGTAAATTTGTTCCCAGCACTGTCAGTACAAAAATTCTTATCCATTACCAAAGTGACTCACCCAGACTGACCAGTGAATGATAAACCCACAAGGACAGAATATTGGAGGTTTGGCTGTAGAATTTTGAGCGAGGTTGGTATAACTTGGCTAGCACCATAGACCAAAAGCTGTAAAGAGTTTTCCAAAAGTGATGAAAATGTTAGAATTTGGTTTATTATTCAGTCTAGACAGCATAACTAGTCAGAGAACCTAGATTATGGAATTCAATTTACACATCTACTTAATTAACATGGTGGACAGTTCCATATGAGGAATTTCAAGACATTTTTCCGTTATTCACTATTTTTCTCTAAAGGATGGGGTGGCTTGAAGCTTGAATTGCTGGAGTGAATGATCAAGCAGCTTTTCCTAGAAGTGGTTAGTTAGAATTGACGAGGAGGGGTTGTAAAAGAAGAAGGATTGCCTCGTGCTAAGCATCAATAATGGTTGCCTCAAATTCTAAACATTTCATCTCGAGTTTGTATCATCGGGTTTTGCAGTCTCTCTCTCTCTCTCTCTCTCTCTCTCTCTCTCTCTCTCTCTCTCTCTCTCTCTCTCTCTCTCTCTCTCTCTCTCTCTCTCTCTCTCTCTCTCTCTCTCTCTCTCTCTCTCTCTGTGACTTGCTTCGAACTCAAGCTCAAAGAGTAGTAGTACATAGTATTTCCACTACACTAGGCAAAGCAAAGCAAAGCAAAGCACAACACCAGACACAAATGTAAACAAACAAAACAACAATAAAGAAATGAAAACCAAAGAAAATCCAATGCCTAGAGATTAGCAAAAACTGCACCACCACCTCCACCACCACCCCCACATTTTGGATGTCTCTCACTCTCTCTTTCTTAGTAAGGTTTATTAGAATAAAGAAAGGTTGATAACTGGATTCATGCGCATGGAGGGAAAAACACCATTTTTATATATAGATAGATGTAAAAGTTAAGTTTTAATTTTTACAAAACCTAGCTTTTAGATCTTCTTTTCTCTTGATTTTTTAGTTTTTTATGTTTTGAGAGGAGTAAGACATAAAATGGTAACAAAAATATAATTTATCCTTGTTTTTAACAAAGGTGGGTAACGGAATACAAATAGAGTTAACCTCAAGCGGGTAAAGTATCAATTTTTAAACTATTGATAGGCAAAGTGTTTTTTGGTCAAAGCACAAGTAGGCAAAGTGTAATTTTTCCTTAAATTTAAAACTGCCCAAGAGGAGTATAGGTAGACAACACTTTTGTTTTCATTTTCCATTGATTTATTATATAGTTATAACATCAAATTTAAAGTAGATGAACATGTAAAGTTAAAACAGCCAAAAATGAATTTGTAAAGTCAATATATCTATATAGTTAATATTGTAAAAAAATTAAAGGTAAAAAAAAAAATATGAAAAAGACTAATGATGTGATGGATGAGGTGGCTGGCTAGAGTATAGTAACAATAAATGTTACGCTTAAACTTTTAGATATACTAGTCGCAGACCCACGCATTGCACGTGATAATTTTTTAGATAAAATACTATTTTAGTCTCTAGACTTTATAAAGAGTTTCAAAAAATATATATAGTTTTATCATATTTTTCATGATCTTGTCTATAACATTTTTTACATTATCATATATTTATTGGTTGATGATTTGCATAACATAGACATTAAATAAGAGGTAAAACTATTCATTGTGTATGAAGATTATGATTATATATATATATATATATATAATTTCCCTAGTTAGAGTTTAATTAGCTTTAAGTTTAAATTTTGTATTATTATATTTAATTGTTGATTATTGATTTAATTAAGTGAATGTAATGGTTGTTTTTATTGCACTATAAAGTTTTCAATATCCTCTGCATAGCCATCTCTATTTTATTTCTTATTCCTCTTGACCATCTTTTTATTTTCCAAATAACGGTTATTAATTGACGTTTAATTTCATTTCTTTTTTTCTTCCTTCATTTATTCTTTATTATTTTGTATGTTCCCTTGCTAGTTGTAAATTTTATGGTTATCAAAATAGATATCATGGATGGCTTAAATAGTTATAGATATAATTACGTTAGTGGTATGTCAAAGGGTTTTTTTTTTTTTTTTTTCTTTTGAATTTTCAAGGAAATATTAAAGGCATTTCTTTAGTTTGGTCTCAATCAATTAAAACATCCATAATATATTAATGGAAGTAATAATGAGCCTTAAATGTTTTTAATGTATGAAGTGGTTAGGTTAGTGGCATGTCAAAGGTTTTATACTAAAAAATTTAAAAATAATTCCAAGGAAATGTAAAAGGCCTTTTTTAGAAAAAAGAAGTTGTAACCTTTTGAATTGTAGAAATATGACTGTTTTACTTACCTTGTTTATAGATTTCATTATTAAGTTATAAACATCTAAATTAAAGTAAATGAATTTATAAATGCAAAATTATATATAAAGTTACAACCGCACAAGATAAATATGTATAGATAATTTTTTTTTTTTTTAGTTCATGAATCCTTATTTCATTTTTTTACTTATAAATATCTAAATTAAAGTTTTTTTTTTTTGAAAAAAAAAAATCTAAATGAAAATAGATGAAAATGTAAAGGTAAAATTATATGAAAAGTTAAAACTACCCATGATGAACGTTTAACCACCGGTAGATGTGTGTTTTTTGAAGATTTAAAGTATACACAATTGCTTTAGTTGGAACTATATAACTATGCAAATATTGTTGTGAATGGTTCCACATTTGCAAATTATCAAGTTTGGTGGCCTTACAAAACAAATATTTCATTTTGCAAAAAGCTTTACATGAACTCCTCTTTTGTGACAACTTTTTTTTTTTCTTTTTGCCAAAACAACTTAAGAATATTAAGACTTAAGTTAACACGTGTTAGTTGTAAAACATGTCAATGATATGAAAAATAGAAATGTTTAAATATCTAAAAAACATTTTTAATTAGTAGATTGTAATATAAAACATTTATTTCTCAATATTTTATGTAACTTTTCCTATAAGATCAATATTGTCGACATCCTTTAAAGATGATACATAATATTTTTGAGAAGAAGATGCAGAGACTATGCTAACACATAATATAAAATTATTAAGTTTGCGTAATTTAAATTTGTGTCAAAAAAAAATTAATGTACCTATGATAAAAGTTTTTTATCTAAATGATATATAGCAGTTCATATTTTTTTACTCTTGATTCAAAAAGTTCATTCTCAATGGCTTTTTAAGTCTACAAATTGCTCAATCTATAGGCCTAGACACATTCAAAGGGTGCTATCTAAATTATAAATTATATGACCCTTTATCACACAAATATTTTGATTTCTCTAATGTATGGTAAAGGAAGACAGGTTTGTGTCTAGCCATTTTCTTGATTTGTGCTGCATAATTTAATACTATAGAGGATATGATTGGATTTAAATGTTGAATAAAATATTATGAGAGGAAAAAAGAGTAAAAATAAAATATATAGTAATAAACATCAAATTATCCAAGTCATTCTATGTAATATAATAACATTATATTATTATATACTATATGTATAATGTAGTAGGATAATATTTAATCAAAGAGAATATAAAAGTTAACAACTTAAAACACAAAACTAAATTATATCAACCCAAAGTAGAATTCTAATTAACACAAAAATTCATCAACCTAAAGAATTGATGCAATAAAAATAAAAAATAAACAAAAAATGAAAAACAAATTGAGAGAGAGAGAGAGAGAGAGAGAGAGAGAGAGAGAGAACTAACCTTTTTTGTGTGAGAAAACTATGCATAGAATGAAAAAGAAAATGTCAAATTTATAGTAAGATGTTGAGAATAAGAAGAGTCAAAATAAACGAAGATGAAAAGGTAGAGAAAAAATGATATTAAGGTAGAAAGTAGTGGGGAGATGAAGAGACAAAAGGAAATGAGAGTTTTGGAAAATTAATAATAAAAATAATGGTTAGAAGATATTTTAATATTTAAATAATAATTAAGTCACCTTAAATGAGAAAATGTTTAAAAAATTATAAGAAAAATTGAAAAAAAAAAAAATGATGACGTGGCTGCTGATGTGGCTCAACGTGAGTATAGCAACATTAAATGCTATGCTTCAACTTTTAGTAATATATAGATATGTAGATTATTGAAACATTCTCTCTCCTCTCTCTTCGGTTATGACCACCTTGGCCGAAAGCTACACCTTTTTTTTCCCATGTGGGGATCTAGATATGGTGAGAAAAAGAGAGAAATATGAAAATTAAATGTCAAAGAAATTTTATGGTTTTGCGTTGAGGGGTTACCAGGACCTCCTAACAAGCATATATAAATTTGATTTTTCTCACAAACAATCTGATAATCCAATATTATGTTCATTGGCTTTTACAGAAGCCTTACACGCATGCTTATCGAATAACAGCTAATTAAGCAACTAACATAACACCTAATAAATCAAATAACAATTCTAATGGGTCACATTGCTGGCTGCCATCTTCAAATTATCTCAGGCAATCCCCAAACAGTTTGTAATAGCCTTTACCAGTTGGTTTAACCATGATTTTTTGGCACAGTAGTTTTTGAGTTCCTGTTCTTGTTCTTAGGGTTCTTATTCCTTTTCCCAGAGTTCCTGTTCCTTTTAGTTGCATTAGTATCTTCATCCCCTTGGCCACCAGTTTCACCCCTTTGGCCACCAGTGTCATTAGTCGACTCTTCACCCCCTTGGCCACTAGTGTCATTAGTCGACTCTTCACCCCCTTGGCCACCAATGTCCAAAGAATCCTGTGAGATGAAAAATAGAAGAATTCCAAATGAAGCTATCCTCAAACCGGTTCGAAAACTCTTTTCAACTGTGTCTAGGTGCTTTATCTGTCTACGCAAAGCATACAATTGATTCACAATTTGTGGTAAAAATCCCATCAGGAAAAGTACAAGCATGGACACTCCAACTATAGTCTCTTGCTTAGGTGACAATTCCTTGTCCACGAGAACCAAAAAGAGAGCAAATAAACATACTTCACTAGCAACTGAGATTATCTCAACCAATTGAACTCGTCTCTTAATAAATGGCTTCTCGAGAACAAGGAAGAAGAGCTGCAAAGAAGTGATGCATAACAAGATTATAACGGGAATCGTAGAAGACCAAGTATTCTTATAGGCACCTCCCATAGCCCCTAGCAAAACGCGTCTCACGGACTCAATCAATGTGTAGTATATTCTGAGTTGCATAAACAGATTTTGGATAGAAGATGCTTCTGCATGTGTAGGAACACTACCCCTAGAAACCTCTACCTCTTCAGTTTTGTCATCAAGGGCAATGATCTGATAATCACCATGTGTATGAGCACTTGTGCTGGACGTCAATGGGACTGCCGGAGTTGCTACGGTACTTGATCTTGTCGGGGGAGTATGACTCGGCCTAGTTGAACGGGACATACTTTGTGCTGAACTTGGTGGAGCCAAGTCAGTGATGCTAGAACCCTCTCCAGCTTCATCATCAGGGGCAGTGATAGAGAGAATAGGGCCTCTTAAATCTTCGAATAGAGGCACTAACATGGTTAGGCAATCAGAATTCTGTTTTTTGTTCAATGTCCATCGGCCTTCATTACCAGGACCTAAAGTTACTTGGGCTATTCTGGGATTTCCCTGTCCTACTTGAATCACTTGATTATCTTCTTTGTATAGATCACGCTTTGCAAATGTAATACCGGTAGAGAGGAACCAGAGCAAGTCCAGTAGTAGAAAAGACACAGCAACCAGAATCAGAGTGCCAACTACAATCCCTGATGTCGTTCCTCCTTAATTCACAAAAGTGAGAAAAGATTAAGCCATGTAGTTATGTAGTACTTGAAGTTCTTAGCATTAAACCAATGATAAAGAGCATGCAAATGTTCATCCAAAAAAAAAAAAAAAAGAGCATGTCAATGTGCAAAAAAAATGTGAACTTGGTTCTAGATACACATTTGCATAACTCTGATATGATGCAGTCAGATAACTATGCCTATGAATGTTGTCATGCACGGAGAAGTGATTTGAGTTAATGTCCAAACAGTGTGAAACATCAGCTGTATTGCAATTCTTAAATATGTGAGGAGATGGGACTTTAGACCAGTTTTGGTGCCATCCAATATGATAATTTTTATGTCCATGAGACTTATCTGAACAAGACAGGAACATGGCCACAATTCCATCACATATTTGGAAAGTAGTGTAGAAAAAATTACTCGATAAGAAAGTAAAAAGGCATAGCTCATTCTATGGCATATCATAATGAGAAATAAGCAATTCCTTGATTAATGAATTCAATATAAGTAATGAGTTTATAGAAGCTAATATGGGGTTTGCAATTAGTAAAAGAAAAGCCAACAGCATAATTATCTTTTGAAACTCAACTTTTGCATGATAAATGCATATTTAAGGATTCATATATTGGGGAAGGAAGCAAGCTTTCAAGTTACCTCTAATTAGAGCAGCAGAGGCCTCACAAATACTAGGCACTGCAAGATTAATAAGGAATATTTCAAATCTTGGGAATGCGAGTACTCCATAACCCCTTTGCCTTTGCTTCCTGAATTTTAGTATGGCAAGGAGTAAAGCATGCAGCAGTATTAAACTGCCACCAATTATGGCTAACCAGAACATGGTTCTACTAAAATCCTCCCACCTACACGAGACAAAATCTAATAAGATATTACATTGAAAAATAAATGAGTATGTTTGTGGCACTTCAAAATCCAAATGATGAATTCTCAAATTAAACATAAATGAATAATAGGAAATTAAATATCAAGTTTGTCCTTTTGGTTTGATCAATAATTTGAAATAATTCAAAGCATGAATAGTTTTAATTTTTCATTGAACCTACACAAAATTCTACATCTAAATAACTAGCATAACAAATGGTCCATTACCAAAATTATTTTATTTCCATTCAACAGTTCTTTTAAAATTGACAAAATATTCCTTTATCACTTTCATAGTTTTTCTGATTTATATTGAATAATTTTTTATCAAAAAAAAAAAAAAAAAAACTGAATTGAATATTTCCTTTTTTTACTATGTCTCTGAAATCCATATGCAAGTGAATGTAATAGATAGAAATAAGAGGCCTCATAACTTACCCGTCTGAAACAGGGTCTGGTCCACTATTCTGCAGGTGTACAATGCATTCTATCACAAATTTTATTCATTGTATGATTAAAGAAGTCAAAATAAAATCACAAAAAAGTAGAAGTTTCAGACCTGAAAGAGTTCTCTATATTCATCTGCATTCAACCGCTTGGATTTGGGAATAGCCTTATGTTGCACACCCGGGAAAATTCCTGAATCATGAATTTTAGACCTAGAGGGATGTGAGTTGGCAGGAGCACTTGAGTGAGTGCGCCCAGTTTCCCAAGGAAGCATGAAGTAGGGAATGCTCCATTGCATACCCCTTGAAAATTCATAATACTCCACTGGTAGTGGTACTCCCAACCATCTAGATAATGCAAAAACCTGAATATGGCCTCCCATTCTCTGTATGAAAGAGAAAAGGAAAAATGCTAGTTAGTTCTACAAGAATGATGCAGTTTAGTAGGTTTGATAAGTTATTTTTATAGGATACTTAAATGATAGTATGTTACACTAATCTACCAGCCAAAAACCATATATAAGGTTTGATAAAGTCTACAAGAATGATGCTTTCATAAGGGTCTATTGTTATTTGTCCCCCACCCCCCCTCTCTCTCTCTCTCATCTTTAATCGCCAATATTAGAATAACATGGTCAAAAGTCTCAAAACAAAGAAAATATTTAGAGAGCTCAATTATATATTAAATTAGTAAGTTACCCGTGCGATGCATGGATAATAGCGTAATTGTTATATGTATTATGAAACTTACTAGTTTAATATGTATTATAGCGTAAGTTACCCGTGCGATGCTGTATATGTATTATTGCGTAATTGTTATAGAGCTTTATTAGAAATGAGTTCATTAGAGAAAGCAACAATTATAAATTGTACACACAGATCCATTATAATTATTCAATTGAAGTAATGAGAAGGAAAAAAAAAAATAGAGGAATATTATAGAATAAAAGTTGATAGAATGTATCTTTCTCTTTCTCCTTAATTCTAAAACAAAATATATATTCCAAACACTCACAATTAATTACATCATTTACAAAACCCATAAATCCACAACGTTCAACCTTTACATCAAAATCGTAATTGTCGTTGTCATTCAATGTAAAATGCAATCCCCCATTCCTTGGTTGTAACCAACTCATATGGGTTAAGATTAGATGAGACAACAATGTTAGAGCTAAGTAGGTATTATCGAAAGATTAAAAGTATATAACATCGTTTTTGGTTTGTGTGTATTTGACATGGAATGGCATGAAGGGCCATGGGTAGATATATAAAGGAAGAAGTGCAAGAGGTGAACATGGTGAATTAAAATGCAAAGAATATTGTGTGTATGTGTGAGGAACAAAAAGTTTTGAAATATTGAACCAAAGAATACAAAGAATATTTATTTGTTAATTATAAAAGTCTTGAAACATTGAACTAAATGAAACAAAAAGTCAATATTTAATTTGTTCTTATCTTTGATGTGACACTTGAATATTTCAATTCTCTTTGCATAGAATGTGTTACTTGGCAAAATATCATGCTTTCTCACATGAGGGCTCTACTTTTATATATATATTGATTAATTTTATGTATAAAATATCAAGGAAAATTATTTTTACAGGAGGAGGAAAAGGGTCAATTTGTTCCACAGTATTTCTAATTATTTTTCTTGATTGTCAAAAGGCTATATAATCATGGTATAACTAAATAATCAATTAATGAAATAACAGTTCAAATGAGTTAGATATCATACAAAAAGATTACTCGCAGGATCAGAAAGAGAAGAAAATGTTGGAGGAAATGTCCCAATAGAGGAAAGGCTTGCAGTTGAAGCCGTAAGCAGCCCGGTAGCAATAGATGTCGCCACAAATGAAGCAGTTGCAAACGTAGAAATTACAGTAGATATTATGGGCACAGAATCTGTATATATATTTTTAACCTAACATCAGTAAATAAATAAGAAAATTAAAGAGCTCAAAAGTGTCATCTAGGGTTTAGTTGTTGGACTACAATTGAGCTGACAACAAGAGATAAGAGTGAGAACCCTTACATGGCCTTACTAGCAGAGTTTCGGAAGCTTGATTTTTGTTTCCAGCAACGTCGTGAGTTACATTTTCGGGGACATTGACAAATACAAAATCATGGTCATGGAATGCTCTTATCACTACAGCATATTTTCTTTCACTTTTTGGTTCAAAGCTGAAAATGGTAATGACTATCATTGGAAAGGAACAAAAATGAAAATATGTCAAGAGTAAATATGCCATACTGATTGGAATAGTATTTCCATCAAGAACCCAAATGGTATGTAAAAAGGTCATCATCATGGCTTCTCAATTGTGTGTGGGTTCATTATGTATGTGATGTATGTGTTCATGTATTGGTTAATATACTTAGACACAGAGGTAACCAGAAATGACTTGCCTCACTAATTCCCCTCCTTTGATTAATATTTCAGAACCGTTGAAGTCAAATACAGGCTCCATGAATTCTATCCACATAAAGATGTTGTGTTCTCTTGTCCTCATGTGGAGCAGAGTAGTCAAATTTACATCAGGCCCCAGAGAATCTGAAGGGGGTGTACTTAACCTTATATCAGGCATCAGAGAATCTGAAGGTGGTTTAATCAACATTGGAGCAGGCCTCAAAGAATCTGAAGGTCACAATTATATCTATCAGGAGGAAACACCCAACAAATATACATTTAAATATAAAGCTTTCCTGATTGCTTATTATCTTCTTTTTTTTTTTTTTTGATACACTTAAAGCTTTCCACAAACAAATGATTTATTTTCTCCTTGTAACGCTTGTAAACTATTGTCAACCGTACCAAATAGGAAAGTAATAAGATCAACTTTGGAAACTGGAATCCCATGTTTGCTTATTATAGAGTTTTCATCAATTCCTATTGTGACAATAGCCATGCCAGATATACATCCAGCAACCTGAAAGTAGAGAGTGAAAATTAATAAGCAAGAAAAGGTATGAGAAAAATAGGTCCTAGAGATATAAATAGGTATAAATGTTCTCTCACACGCACATAATGTACACTTTGTACACACCACGTCCTCAATTTCACATGCAATATTTATATCTTTTTAGAGGATGTCCACATTTCAAACATGAAGCTTGTAGTGTGTATGTATGATGTACAATAATGACTGTGTAATAATCAATACCCTTTGGCATTATATATTAGGGGAAAGTTCAAAATTTGCAACCATGTAAATTTTTTGAAAATGATTTAACTTTCCCAATACAATTAATGGCTCCAATGTTTCCAAGCCCCCATTCAAGATGATGATGTGCATTACATATTATAAATAAATAAGCCATTCCAAATTCATAGCACAACTAAACAGGCTCCTAACCTATGAACCAACTTCTATTCTCATTGCCGAAAAAATAAAATAAGTTTGTGAGAACCATCTGACCATATATTCAAATCTGCGATGCCCAGGATCATCTTTACTGACATTCAGAGGAAGAAGCGTGCCCTGACTCACTGGGAGAGAATATAAAATTTTTGGTTCAAGAGAATTTAAAACTTCTGCAGATGAGTTGAGAACTGGCACTGGAAAGGTTAAACAAATCCTTAGTTTAACACAATTATTAGTTGCTCGCACCAGTCTAGTTTCACCATTAAGGTCAAGTTGCCTTTCGGGAACATGAGTTGTTAAGTTGACAACCATATTTCGTCTATCTGTAGAATTAATGAACAGAGCATGTAAAGAACACATTGACCACAACATCAACAACAACAACAATCAATCAAATTAGATGGGTCAGCAACATAAATAGTCTAGATTATTCATTTTAATATGATAAAAATTGTCAATAAGTAAGTTCAAGGCATCAATTAGATAAAAACAAGAATAGATATGAAAGGACATGTCACTTGTAACTCTTCCTGAAAATAATGATATGTATTGCCTATTGGGAAAAAAATCCTATGGAAAAAAAAAAAAAAAAAAAAAAAAAAAAAAAAAAAAAACTACTCACCGAAACGCAGAGTGAAATTAGAATTCTTATTTCTTTCAAATTTGTTCCCTGCACTGTCAGTACAAAAATTCTTATCCATTACCAAAATCACTCGCCCATACTGATCAGTGGATGATAAACCCACAAGAACAAAATATTGGAGGTTTGGCTGTAGAATTTTGAGCGAATTTGGTATAACTTTGCCAGCACCATGGACCAAAAGCTGTAAAGAGTTTTCCAAAAGTGATGAAAATGTTAGAATTCAGTTTATTATTTAGTCTAGACAGCGTAACTAGTCAAAGAACCTCGATTATGGAATTCGATTTACACATCTACACAATTAACATGGTGGACAGTTCCATATGAGGAATTTCAAGACATTTGTCAGTAATTCAAAATTTTTAAAAAGATGATTTTATCATATATTGATAAGTGTTTCAAGGGGTGTTATTATAAAATATCCTTATGGAAAAGATCTGATAAAAATCCTTGACTAGGGAGACAATCCACCATTATTGCTTGTTGTATTTGGACTCCATTACAATAGAGAGAACTCCATTTTATCTTTCTCAAATCAACCAAAGCCATACTTCAATAATAGCAAGGTTGAGACAAATCAACCAAAAACCACAATTCTGAAACACTAGAATAATGCAAGAATCAAAGAGAGAACATAAAATCAATTTAAAGGCTTTTTTACATGTTTGTTAGCTACCTACTCACATTGCAAGCATTCACAGACGAACATACAAAACCTTGTCCACCATTACAGGGCTCACTGAAAGATATATTTATAGAAACATTCAGAGCATTTGTGAAATCAGTTGAGGCGGTGATATTTGCCGTTGGCGGGATTGTATCTGCAAAGTTAAGGTATAATATGAATCAGCTAAGGGTACAAACAAAATATAAGTCAGCATGAATGCAAGAAAAGCTAAACTGGATTGTTACATCATAAAGTGTCAAACTAACCTTCAATGTGGGGGCGTGTTTAAGTCTTCAAAATAAAAATAGAAAGGTAAAATACATGCAGTTCATGCAAATTTAAAATTGAGTAGATGGGTTTTGTTAAATTAGAAATTGGGTACTAAAGAAGAACACAATATAAGCGCATGGGATGGGAAACATTTCTTCATAGACATAACTGTTGAAGACGTTCAAGCAAGAAGGTCTTATTTGAAGTTGAGTGGTAATTGAAGAAAATATAATAGCAATTAGAAAAAGAATAAAAGGAAGGTTCTTAACCGACAGTCCAGTTATAGCTACTGCAGCCAACTCCTTGAGTCCCGTTGGGGCAAACCTCAAATTTATGATTTCCATCCTGCAAGCCTTCACACAAAACCGTCCCATTTTCACATTGAGAAGCATTAATGCGGCCAAAGCCATCATCCAACTGCACCAACAAGTTTATTAACCTATTATTTTGTGGAACAAGCCAAATGAACATCAAGAGAAAAACCAAAGTTTTCCCAATAAATCAAACCATGATGCAGCTTCTTCACTTCCCACTTACCATTGAGTTGGAAAGAAAAACACATACACTAAGCACCAAAAAAAAAAAATCCAATAATTTAGCTGGGAACCAGGATGAATATGAGTAATCATTCATTATAATAATCTTATCAACAAAAGAAAAATACAAAAATATGTACATATGAATAAACTGAATTCCAAATTGTTTTCTTGATTAGTATAAACTCTAAAAGAAAATTCAAGCTCATTACATCC
Organism: Quercus variabilis; assembly: GCA_030445155.1. NCBI lineage: Eukaryota > Viridiplantae > Streptophyta > Magnoliopsida > Fagales > Fagaceae > Quercus > Quercus variabilis. The sequence continues at coordinate 9,239,216 of CP129454.1, forward strand.
TTATAGAATGGAAGCTAATTACTTTTTTAGATCAACCAACTCCATTACATTAACTTAAGATCCATTAAACAAATAAACTCATGAGGGAGAAAGAGAGAGAGCAGAGTCCCCAAAACAAAAGCCAAGTAAAACTAGCTCAAATTATTGCTAGAGATTAATCTACCTTGCAAGTGATATTACAATTGGTGCAAGCGCCACTCCCGCCCACAAGAACTTCAAAGACGAATGTGGTTGAGTTGAGATTTGAGAATGCACGGGGAGTCTTCAAGAACTTCACAGTGAGCTCTGAGGCATCACAGGGTGCTATGAAACTGAAAAGAGAAAAAACCGAGCAAAGTAAAACCACCAATGGAAGCTTGAGCAAGCCCATTTCGGAGTAAAGCATAATTGAAGTCTGAGACATGCAAAGGCCAACAATTTATAACCAAAAGAAACACATTTGTGGGACTCGTGAAAACAAATTTGAACAGTGACAGCAGGACATTGTATGGAAACAGTGTTGCAAATGAGATTAGTTGGATATAAAATAGATTATACATTAACTAGTAGAGTTAAGAGAATGACTTAAGAAGATGAGTTTGGATTGTTTAGTGGTTGATGAGGTAAGAGAGTGACATAAGAAGATGACTTAAGGGATAAGGATAGTGCATATGAGACTAAGAGCACTTGCATCAGCGCTTACATAATAGAAAAATGACCATATTTAAGCCAACTAATTCACCCACTTTTGGCCATGCAAAGTTAAGTAAAAATACATAGTTGTTATGGTAACCATATAAGTTTACACTGATATTATTTATTTTGTATTTAGTTTTTAATTCTTTCTTTACATATCCTGAGAATTGAGGAAGAAAGTAAATGGTAGTTGTTGCATGTTAAAAAAGAAAAAATCATTTTAAAAAATCAAGAAAATTTATGTTGCAATGAAATATGGTGTAAATATGTAATATAATGTAAGGTATTTTGAAATATAAATATGTAAAATAAGAAAAATTAGGTTGTTATACTAAATTAGGCATTAATTTTTGTACAAGCTAATACAACTGCAAGTTAAAAGCTTTCAGAGAGAGAGAGAGAGAGAGAGAGAGAGAGAGAGAGAGAGAGAGAGAGAGAGAGAGAGAGAGAGAGAGAGAGAGAGAGAGAGAGAGGATTTGTCATTGTCAGTAGACTCAATATAAAATGAAGGAGAAAGTATACCATGTTTCGGTAATACCAACTCAGTATCTGTTTTGGTATTTCCTACCTAATAAATGAATGACATTTATTTCAAAAAATCATATCAGAATACTCCAATAAATGATTAATTTATCTTCCCAGTAGTTTTGTCAGTGTCATTATCATTTATTGAAGTAGTCTGAGGTGATTTTTTGAAACAGGTGTCACTCATTTATTGAGTAAGAAATACCCAACAAATGCTGAGTTGGCATTACCGAAACATGATATACTTTCTCAAAATGAAGAGGGAAGATGGACATGCCTTTTTTTGGCCAAATAGTATAATTTTAGGATAAAATTAGAAAAAAGCACAAGGTCAAACTTATTTAGTTATGTTAACATGTTTTTTGGAACTTGAATTTGTCAATCTCGAGTTTATTAAACTTGAGTTCCAATGAAACTCGAGTTTATTAAACCCAAGTTCCAAGCATTATGGCAATTTGATCAAACATATATAATACTTGGAACTTGAGTTTGAAAACATGCTACATAACTAAATAAGTTTGATCATGTGCTATTTAGCAAAATTTTCCAAAAATTATGTTGTTTAGCAAATTTTTCTAAACAAACATGTAAAAGATAGGAAAGAAGCATTTAGTGGCGTTCTTGGCTATAGAAAATTAGTACACGTGTGTAAACACTTCCCATTACTTAAGTGGCTCAAAGCAGTATCCGGCTTAATTCATATTCCCACCAACACACTGTTGAAACCTGAAAATGAGATAAGATATATTTTTTTTTAGCAAAAATAAGAAAAAGAAAAAGAAAATGAGATAACATGTTTTGAAAGTGTGTTGCTACATGGCATTAGTTAAAAATATAATTAAAAAAAATTTATATAACTTTTATAAAAAATGAAAAAACCTGTTAAAACATTAATTACCTTTTTTTTTCTTTTTTTATAAAAATTTTATTTAAGTGAATTTTTTACCAATGTTCTAACGGCACTCGTTTACATTATTATTGATTAAAATAATATAACTATACAATAAAATAATATAAAAATAAAATAATATTCTTAAACTTCCTCCCAACTAATTTTGGTCTCTCTTCCTATCTCTCTCTTAGCCACCCACTGCCACCACCCATAACCACCGCCGAGCAATTCAAACTCAATACCAATACCCAGTACCCAAACAAAAGCCAATACCCAAACCCAAACTCAAACTCAAAACCCAAACCATCCGGTATTGTCACCATAGATCAACCCACTGCCACCACCCACAACCACCATTGATCAACCAAATCGCACCACCCACCACCGCCGAGCAATTCAACCTCAATACCAATACCCAATACCCAAAAAAAAGCCAATACCCAAACTCAAACCCAAACTTAAACCCAAAACCCAAACCACCCACTGCCAGAGCAACCCACTGCCACCACCCACAACCACCACCGATCAACCAAATTGCACCACCCACCACCGCCGAGCAATTCAAACCCAAGCAAAACCCAATATCTAAACCCAAGCTGAACCGCTCCGCCACCCACCTCGGAGAAAGCTCTTCCGACCGAGTTAGACTCGGACGTCTCAACTACGCTGGCTTGGAGTTCAAGCTTCCCAAACCCCTTTGCTCGCACCAACTCTACCTCATCATCTTCTTCACCGCAGTAAGCATCGAAACTCACCACCAAACAGACCCAGCAAACACCAAAACCCACCACCAAACCCATCGGAATAAATCCCCCAAAACATCGGAACAAATCACAACCACCGAACCTAAATCCAACTACCCAATCTCCACCCAAATGCTGACCCAAACACCACCCAAATGCAACCCAAATCCGACCCAAATGCCGACCCAAACCCACCAAACAACAACCACAACCGAACCGTTTTCTATTACAGTGAGCAAAATGATTTACAAGGGAGACGAGCTGAGAGAGGAGAGATTCAATCAGTGAGAGGGGCTGAGGGAGAAGAGAGAAAGAAGAAGGGAGAGAGAGCGCAGAGAACTAAGAAGAGAGAGAGATAAAAAGTAAGAGAGAGAAAAAGAAAAAGAATAAAATATATTAGTTTTGTTTGCTGTTTGATGAACAGTTTAGTTGTAAATATGAAAACTGACTGTTCACGGGTGCTTTGGCAATTTCGGATTCCCATCCCCGGATGGAGCTCTTTCTTGGGTTTTGGTGACTAAAATAGTATCTAGGGGGTTTTCACACCCCTAATACTAGTGCTCTGACTGAGTTAACTTTATATTGCCAAGAGAAGTAAGCATGACATGGTATGTTAAACACGTTAGAAAAAAATAGTTTATTTAAAAATAAAAATAAAAATTTAGTGGCAAAAAAAAGTTGAGACAAAAAGTAAAGAACAAAAAAATGTTTTCAACAATTTCCAAACGCGTAAGGTATATGCCAATATGAATAGTGCATTTGGAATTTGGATTAGCAGTTTTTTTTCAAAATAAATAAATAAATTTAAGCAAAATTCAGCCATGTGACAGTACTCAGGGGAGGCCTAACATAATTTGAGACTTAAGGCGAAAATTTTATGTAGGGTCTATTATATGTAATTATTAATTAAACGAAAATTTTTAATACTAATTAAATCAAGGTTAATTTGATATATATTGATAAATAATACCAATTAAACTAATATTAATTTCATATAGAGAGTTGAATATCATAGTTGAACCATAAATTTTAATAAAAATAAATAAAAATATGTTATGATTAAAAAATACTTTATTTTGGATTTATGACGATACATAGTTAAGTAAAGTTGTAATCTAATTTTTAATTTTATATCTTGTTTTTAAGAGAGAGAGAGAGATGGATGTTATTTGGTTTATGGCTTTGTAGGATATAAATTCACAAAAATTAAAGTCTCAACCTAATATGAGAGATTAATATATAATTGATGATTTAATACATTTGCAACATTTTCTTGAAACATTTTAGGATTTCAATTGGGTTAGGTTTCTATTGGCCTCGTATTTTGGGAGTCTTGATGGAAATGAAAAGGAAAAATGCAATAAAAGCATTACAAAATGTTCACAATATGATGTAACAAAGTTTGTGTTTAAATTAATGAATGTTTAAATTACTTTTTTTGTGCTCCGTAACATGCCAATTTGTAAGCTTATAATAAAATTTGTGGTATTCTTTGCATCACTTTTTTTTTTTTTAAGTGCACAAACACTAATATATATATATATATATATATATATACATACACATATACTTTTATAAAATTTTGGGCATTTGACAGTGCAAGATGAGCCTTTTACCATTTTTTTTTTTTTGGTGGTAGGGCCTTAGGACCTTGGTAGTACTTAACTAAAAGTACACTTTCATTCCATGAGAAAAAAGTCACATGACTTAATTTTAAGAGAGAAATCTAAAAAATAACACCTAAGTACTATCCACTTAGATTATTGGTATTTGGGAAGAAATAAAAATAAATAAAATGACATCTTTATTATGTCATTAATGCAAAGAATTATGATTGCAAAAGACATATTAATGGTCCATAGTTTCATTACTTCTTCCAAGCTTGTGTTTTTACTTTTTAGCATCATATTATACTCTAGCCACACATATTAAATGATAATATTAAATAATAATTAAAAAGTGATATAGATAAAGGGCAGTGCAGTGAAAATGTTGGTATATAGATTTTGGACATGTGTCCGTATTTTAGTGTGTCTGGTGTAATTGATGCATTAGACACAATTCCAACTTTGGTAGGGCATATATGAAACTTTCTTTGTTTTTTGTTTTTTAGGTTTTCCTTGGTTGTTAGAGCATTCACATTCATTCGTGTGAAAATTTCAATCTATTTTAGTATAAGAATCTGTTTTTTCTATTTTACATACTTTCTTTTCAAAACACCTTATATCATATTATCTATTTTATACTACATTTTATTAAAATATCAATTTTATTTTTTTTAATTGTTTTTCTTTTTCACCCACAACAACTAGAATCTACTTTTCTCCTTCGTCCTCAAAATAAGTAAAGAAAAAAAAAGGATTAAATACAAAATAAATAGTGTCAGTATAATTTTACACAATTACTATAATAAACTTGTAAATTTAGATAATTATACACAGATTGATGTGTGTTGTTTTGGGTAAATTTTATTTATTTTTTTGTTATACATAGACTTATAGGAATGCTCTTTCTGCATATTTCTGGCCCAGAAAATTAATAATAAAGACCTGAGTATTTTTTTTTTTTACAGACCTCTTTTTTCCATTCGATAGAAGAAACATTTCCACGTGCATGCCATTGACAGCATCCAATATAGTAGAGCCATGTTTTCTTTAATCATTGGAAAAATTATTAGGTCCGGATTACAACGTCTGCTTGCTAACATCATCAAGCTGACGTCATTAGATATCAGTTCAAAACAATAGAAAGACAACAAGAAGTTAGATAAAAATACTCGCTGTCCAAATAGTACTACTAAATGGAGATAGGGGGTATTGTAATTGATGTAATGGTTGGAATTGAAAGTTAAAAAAATTAATTTTAATTATTGAATAAAAAAATAAAAAATAATGATTAAAAAGTGAAATCGTAAAAAGAAAAATGATGTGAGAGGAAAGAGAGAGGATCTCAATCCAAAAAGTAATGGCCTAGCCAGTTGTTCTCAAATATTTTTGGAGCCCACGGGAATTTAAAATTATAAAAATAAAGTGAAAAATGTAAGCTTTAAGGTTCCCTTGAAAAAAAAAAAAAAAAAAAAAAAAAAAAAAAACCTGCTAGAAAAAATACCAGCTACTGCTCTGCTGTGATTCTTACTGATTTCTCAAATAAAAAGCTCTAGTGAAAAAAAAAATAATAATAATCTTGTTCACATAATGATTTAGTATCATTATGATTAGTATCAATCTACCATTCAATTTTGATTTTTAATATAACCTAAATCTTGAAGTCCAACTATTTATGTTGGAGATTGGAACCTTACGTAAATGGAGTTCATATATTGATAAATCTATAATGGTGCAGGATTTTGGCTTGTTATGCAAAAACCAATTTGATTTATGTTCGACTCTAAAACCATTGTTTGAAAATTTATGTATAGAAAGTTAATACATAACTACTTGGCAACAGGTCAATAATTCCAAAGAGAACAAATTTACTTCATTCTCAAAAATATAAATAACAAACAAAAGAATAAAAGAAAATCATTTGAACTCTAATTAAGTAAATTTTGGTTACGTTGCCTTCTTTCCTCATCTCCTCACATTTCCCTCCAATCTTAATGTATCTTTAGGGCCTGTTTGGATTGAGAGAGAATGGAGGGAGAGCGGAGGGGAGCAGAGTAGAGTTGATTAAAAATAGGTTAATTTTGGACAAATTCTACTCTACTCTATTCTCCCTCTCTCGCCATCAATCCAAATGGACCATTAGGTTTCTTGGGTTCATTATACTTTGAAAATCTTATAGAGTGTTGTTGGAAGACTTTTCATCTAGAAGTTGGCCTATAAGCAAGGTCTTATACGTAGAAACATGAGGCACTGTCTCATTCATGCAAAGAGAGTAAACCAATGTACTTGCCAATCTCAAAAAATATGAGAACAAAATAACTTGTTAGATTGTTGTTTTTTGTTGGCTTAATTCCATGCAAATTTTTCTTGTAATTTATATTCAATTTTCATATAATTTTGGAGATTACTTGTAGTTGGGTTGAAGTAGGGTTATCCAGGAGACCCGCCGAACTACTCAACTCAGCCAACCTGCACGACTTCGACCTGCCGCCACCCGATCCGATGACTCTAGCGGTCGGACGCGGGTTCCGAACTATCAAACCCAACCCTAGTGAGTCGGTTGTCGGTTTTGCATTTCAAAACTCATGTAGCCCTACCCGAATTGATGCCTTGAACTACTCAACTCGGCCAACCTGCCTGAGTCTGACTCGCCGCCACCCGATCTGATGATTCCGGTGGTCGGACGCGGGTTCCGAACTGTCAAACCCGACCCTAGCAGGTCGGTTGTCGGTTTTGCATTTCAAAACTCGTGAAGCCCCACCCAAACCGATACCTTTAATGTTTCCGACGAAATATTAAGCATCCCAAACCAAATCTCCGATACCTTTAATGTTTGTGGCGAAATATTAAGCATCCCAAACCAAATCCGGTGAGATATTGCTGTTATTTGATGAAATCTAGGCTAGATCTCGATGGATCCAGCCAAATTTACGCCAGATCTTGACGGATCTGGCCAAATTTTGGCCAAATCTCGCTAGATTCGTCCAAAAATCATTCCCAGCAATGAAACCCGATACTCGGACTGATACAACTCAAAACCGACGAGACCCGAACTGAAAAATCCGACCAAATCACTAGGTCGGTTTCGGGATATGTTCTTTCACTTGAATAATTCAGGTCAAGTCTGGGTTGGGCACAAACTCGACCCGTGGACACCCCTAGGTAGAAGTACTTGAGCCCTACTCAAAGTGCTGTAAAGATAAAGTTGCACCTACAAGATGCATGTCATTGTCAATCTACGGCAAAGAACCTTATTTTTACCTTATTCTTCATGGGATTGATATTGTTTTGGTAAAAAAAAAAAAAAAAAAGGGCTAGGGCCAATTACTGTTTTTGGTCAAAAAGCTATTGTTTGCATATCTTACTTTATGTTTTTTCTCGCATTTTTTCTTATTGCGAGTCTTACTTTATTTTTTTCCTAAAATTTTTTGCTACGTATTTTTAGCAATAATTAAAAAAATAAATCAGCTTATTTTATTTAATTTTTATCTTTTATTTATGGTACTTTCAACAAAAAATTGGATAAAGTATTCCCAAATAAAGAATACTTACATAAGTCCCAAATAAGAATGAAAAAATATCATCATTTTGACATCCTCAAAAACACTATTATTTCCCTGCTCACTCACTCTCTCTCAAAATCATCCCCCAAACAAAAACAAACAAGAGAAGCACTAATAAACTTATTACAAAATTAAGATAATTTTGATAATCTGTCATACTCATTACCCTACACATAAGCTGTTGGGTTATAATGAATTGATACCTTGCAAATTAATTAATTACCCAAGTTAATTAATTAGGTTCAATTACATGCAATAACGTGGTAGCACAAACAAATCACCAATTATACTAAATGCAGTGGAAAATAAATTTGACACAAGTGATTTGTTTACGAATGGGGAAAACTACCGAGATAAAACCCCATCGGGTGAATTTAAAGTCACCACTCTTAAGAATCCACTATTATCAATCACAAGCGGTTACAAGTATAAGAAATCTTACCAAACCCTTTGTCCTATCCTGAAATACCAATCTACGGTTGAACCCTTACCCCAATACCCAATTGGACTTGTATTATAGTAGCAATCTTTCAGTTCAATGCACGAATCCTAGTACATGACTAATCAATGATGCACGGATCCAAGTATGTGACTAACACCAGCAATTTGAAGAACATGTTGGCTGCAAAGTTCTTCAGTTCATCAATGATAAAGATCAGGAAGCTCCATGGTTACAAAACTCTTAGTGTAAAGATGCAGTAGCTTCTTCAGAGAAAATAATGAACTAGGTCACTTTCTGCATTTGTTCTCCTCATATAACAACATTTAAAATAAGTCTTATATATGTTTAGGGTTGTGAGAAAAGAAACTCTATACATACATGTCAGATAGGGCCAAAAATTAAATCTAGAAATTCTGATTTCGTAGATCTTGACAAATTTAGCTTCTATCAAGCTTTGTTCTTAAATCTCGATAGATATTGTTTCTACCGAGGTATCTGTCGAGCTTTAATAAACAGCTTTTCTTCACTTGTTTCTTTGTTAGATCTTTATGACTTTAACACTTGACTTGAACAACATGTTTCTTGAAGTCTTAAACTCATCATAGATCTATCAAATTATAAGTAAAGTGCATTTTGTTAAAGGATTAGCCAATTACAAAATCTATCCATACTACAAACTCTTAAAAATTTTTGCAAGAAAATAGTTCACAGCATAAGTGATTCAACCTCAAATATTCTCATTCGTAAGAAAAAGTACCACTAAAAAAAAAAAAAAAAAAGTAATGAAGCTATTAGCTGGTGCTTGCGATGGTGCTGGTTTCTGATCAAAAGTTATGCTGGCTATAAAACAAGGGCCCCCATTAAAACAAACTTTATATGTAACTTTCAATCTTTTTGTTAAATTTCATATTCGCCACAAAGGGTTATTGTGTACACAAGTAAATTCTTCAAATCTTAAACCTTTTTGGTGTATTTAAAAGTAAATTGTTAAAATAGATAAAATAATTTTTTAAATTATAAAAAATTATATTTCTCAACATTTTTGTTGTGAATACTCTTATAGCTTTACGTTCCTATATATGTCAGCAACAATACTGCCACATATACACCACCTCAGCTTGTGGCCTGTCAATTATGTGGACCTGTTTATTCATCAAAAAATTATGTGGACACGTTTGGAAGATGTTTCATGATCACGAAAGCATGTTCCAGTTTCCCCTCCTTTTTTGATAAAATATTCGATTCCTTTCACGCTAGATTGAAAGTTACATTTAAGGTTTGTTTTAATGGGGGCCCTTGTTTTATAGCCATCATAACTTCTGATCAGAAACCAGCGCCAGCACCAGCACCAGCCAATAGCTTTATTACAATTTTTTTTTTAGTGGTACTTTTTCTTTTGAATGAGAATATCAGGGGTTCAATCACTTATGTGCACGCTTTACAAATTCATTAGAGCCATGTTTTCCTTTTTCATTGGAAAATTATTAAGTCCGGTCTACAATGTCAGCAAACTAACATCATTTAAATTATAGACATCATTAGATCATCCAAAAACAATAGAAAGACAACTAGAAGTTAGATAAAAATATAACACCATAAGTGCATCAAGGTCATCGGACGAAGATATCTTTTAATGGTTGAGATTGAGAGTTGAAAAAAATAAAAAGTAATTTTCAATCTTCTCTCATAATTGCTTTTTGTGATTTTGTCACAGATTGCCAAAGGAGGAATTGTTAAGGTCATATTTTATTGTAATTGGCTAATTTTTTGACAAAATGAACTTTATTTGTAATTGGGTATATCTAAGATAGATTTAGTACTTCAAGAAATATGTTGTCCAAGTCAAGTATTAAAGACATAAAGATTGATTCAAGAAACAAGTGAAGAAAAGCTGTTCATTAAGTCTCGATAGATAGCTCAACAGAAGCCTGCTATTGAGACTTAATGTGAAACTCGATAGATAGCTTGACGGTAGCTTGATCTAACGAGAATTACGATTTCAGTATTTCCAAGTCTGAAATTTGGCCCAAGCTTGTGTATTTGTTTAGGGTTTCTTTTCTCACAACTTTAGACATATATAAGGCTTATTTTTAAGAGCCATCACACACGGATACGGAGACCAAGAGACTTATGTTTTCTGTGTGAAGCTACTGCATTTGTACGCCATAGGGTTTTGTAACCAAGTGCTTCCTGATCTTCATTGTTGATGAAATGAAGAACTTTACAACCAACAACATATGTTCAAGTTGCTGGAGTTAGTTACATACTGTAATCCATGCAAAGGGTAATTTGTAAGATTCCTTATACTTGTAACTACTTGATTGTTGATTAGTAGATTTTTAGGAGTGGCGGCCATAAAATCACCTGGTGACGTTTTTGCCTTGCGAGGTTTTCCCCATTTGTTAACAAATCACTGTGTCTAATTTATTTCCTGCTGCACTTAGTGTTTTTGGTGATTTGTTGGTGCCTTCACAATTTGCATACAATTGAACTTAATTAATCAACATGGATAATTTAATGAATTAACCGGGGTCAAGCTATTTTAACCCAACAAAAAGTTCTATGGTTCTTTGAAACAAAAACAAAAGCGGCTAGGGTTGGGCCCTTTTAGATGGAACAAAGAACATTTCTTTTGTATAGTGCTGAGAAAACAACTACTACTGCTCCAGCATGATTCTTACTAATTTCTCAAATAAAAACCTCTAGTACAAAAACAATCTTGTTCATTATGATTGGTATTGATCTTCCTTCAATTTTGGTTTTTAACATAACCTAAATCTTGAAGAAGTGTTGATACCGTATTTTGTCCGCTCTCGATTTGCGTGCTGGACCTCGAAAAATCTAAAAATATCATTTTCTCTCTATGAGGCCATGAGAACATCTAGAATGACGTGATGTAACTTGATTTGACACCGGAGCAACCAAAGTGCCTTTTTTAGTCAAAATGACCAAAATGCCCCTGGTTGGCCCTAGGGTTGACCAAAGGTCAAACGAGATCCAAACTTCCACAAAACAATGTTTTTCATAGCTTTACACCAAACCCGAGCTTCTTGGAGATTTTTAAACAACTTTGACTAAGTTTAACCCAAATTCGATCCTTAGTGGGCCTAAAGGCCCTAATTTTGATTCAGTTGTTGGAATGATTTGAAACCAACACCACTGCAAAGATTATTGAATTCTTGTTCCAACGACTATTCATGGGTTGAAATCGGAGTTAGAATGACTGAGATATCACGAAAATTGGAATGACGCACCAAAACTTTCGAGAGCCATAACTTTTGATCCGACTGTTGGATTTTTGAGTTCCATACCTTTTTAGAAACTAAAAATCAAGATCTATCCAAAGGAGTCAAGATTTACTCGACCAGAGGAGGATTGAGGATGGCGGCCATTGAAAGGCCGCCGCCGGCCTTACAATGGCCACCACCTCGATTTTTGCGCTTGGGGCTATAAATAGCCCCAGGCACGCCCCAAACATGCCTCAGATAGGGAGGACAGACATTTTTTTGAAATTTTCCTTCTACCCAACTGGTCTCTACGTTTTTTCTCTCTCTTCCAAACACCAAAAAACACCCAAAAACACTCCAAAAAATACATCAAAGTATCTTGATTCTTACATCTTTACCAAGAACACAAGGTATTGATTTTTTACCTAATCTTCTTTTCCTTGGTTCTACACTTTGGATTTGGGGTTTAGGAGTGTTGATGTAGCTTTTTAGCTATCATCCATACCCTTAACCTTCTAAATCTTTTTGCTAGCATGTTCTTACTCTTTTTGCCATGATAATATGCCTTGTTGCTTTTTTTGACATGTTTCTTGCTTTATCTTGTTTCTAGCATGTCCTTAACTTAGATCTGTGTTCTTTTATGCTTGCTCACATGTTTATTTGTCCCAATCTACATGCTTAGGGTTTTATGCCACGTTTTGTGTTTAGATCTAAAAGTTTGAAAAAGTGTTGAAAACACAAGAGTTGTTTGGACCCCTAATTAAAAGTTACGGCTCGATTGATTTTACACTAACTTAATACTAAGTGTGGAATAGTGTAAAAGCGAGTGAATAAACAAACAAGCTACTCTAATTCATAATTAAAGTAACGCAGTAGTAAAAAGGAAAGTAAAAGAGTATGCAAACACAAGATAACATGCCGATGTGTTATCAAAGAGGAAATTGAAGAACTCGGCGAAAAACCTCTCCGTCGCCCCCCAAGCGGTAATCGATCCACTAGACAATTAGTTGGGATATATGGGTTAGTAAAAGATCTTCCAAGTCTAATCTACTCAATGTACCTAAGCCCTCCAAACTCCTACTCCAATAAGGCTTCTCGGAACCATGTCTTGTCTAACTCTGCAGATCCCGTAACAAGCTCCATGTTGCATCTACCATCCTTAGCTTCTTCCAATGCTTCCCAGCAGTACCAAAAACTTCACTTGGCACTCTAAAAGATTGTGAGTAAAACAATCTCTAACTCTTAAGGTGTTTGGCTAGAGTTTTCTCTTAGAAGCACTCTTTAACATTTGTGGGTAATGGGATATAAATAGTGTAGGCACAGAAAGTGTGTATCAGAATGGACAGGCTCAGAACAGAATATCTCACAGGTGTTTCACGGGAAGGTCTTATCTGCGAGATACTCACGAGACATAGCTATCTCCATCCTGGCCTAACTTCGCATTCCAGCATGTGTAAGGCACATGTGTCATTTCACGGGATACTTAGTCGTGAGATACCCGCAAGAACACTTTAGTCTTTAATTGCTTGAGTCTTCACTGTCTCTCTCTCTATCATATAACACTTACAATCAAATCCCACAATACATACAAGGTACAAAAGATTGAACAATAATTACAGTCAAATTTGTCACGGAATAAAAGCCAACAAAAACACATAGTTGTAAATAACATTTTGGTAAGGTTGAATTTAATCAACCATCTTGTTGGCTTTATTCCGTGCTAATTTGCTTGTATTTCAGCACTTAGAAACCATGTATTTAGGTGAGATTCATGTAAGGGTAGTGAGTGAGAGAGTGTGAAGAAATGCTCAATATTGTGCAAGGATGCAGGGCTTTATAGTTGGGACTCATGACTGGCAAGCCGCCAAATGTAGCACACGAGTGAAGCGTGTGTGAAGATGAACAGTCGCACCAGTTAGAGCACTAGAGCACTATAGGATAAACAGTCTAGCCTGGCCATTCTAATATCTCGCAGCTTGAACTCGTGACTCAGCCAAGTCGTGAGGCTAAGCCGCCAACTAGCTTTGTTTTGAAAAACTTGACTCTTCGTATTCCTATCTCACCCTAGTATAAATACCCCTCATACCCACGAAATGTAGAGAGCTTCCAGAAAGAATTTTGGGAGAGAAATCTTAGAGAAAAACAAGATTGATTCATCCACAATCTTCACATAGAGACTCTTCAAATTCCTCTACTCTCACCCTCTACATTGATATATCCTTAAGAGGTTCTTGACCAAATCCTTTTTTCACCATACCCACGTTTGTGAAAAATTCTTTTGGTGCTAAGAGAAGCAGTTTGGAAGGGACCAATGGTTATTGGTTGATGCTATGGTTTATAGCGGAATTCGGCAAGCTAGAAAAGACAAAAGTTCAGCATAACCTCGTTGGAGCAAGAAGCTTGAAAGGCTTAGGTACCTGAGTAGATTAGGCTTGGAGGGTCTATTGCTGCTCATGTATCCCAACTTCAATTTCTAGTGGATTATTGACTGCTTGGAGGGCGGCGGAGAGGTTTTACACCGAGGGCTTCGGTTTTCCCTTCGAAAACATATCTTTGTGTTGTCCTTGTGTTTGTATCTCTCTTCCCTTAATCTTTACCATTTAATTTTTGTTGTGGATGTGATTTTAATTGGTTTAGATTGTTTATCAATTTTGATATAAGATTGTTATCATTTTTCCGCACATACATTGTTTGATATAAAACTTGAATTGGTAATTTTGTTGTTTGGGGGTCTAAACGTTCATAGTGTTTATAGGATCTATGTTTCTACATGCTTATATGTTTAAATCTACATGCATAGGGTTTTATACGATGTTTCCTTAGATTTGTTCCTCTTTTTGCTTTATTTTGATGTTAGGGTTATGTGCTCATGTGCTTGATACCATGTCTACGGTTATGCTTTGCTCGGATCTATGTGCTCATATGCTTGATACCATGTCTACGGTTATGCTTTGCTCGGATCTATGTGCTCATATGCTTTTACCATGTTTTATGCTTAGATCCGTAACTGTACATGATTATATGCTTGGATTCATGTTCTTCCATGTTTTTGTGCTAGCTTTCACATGTTCACACACGCATTGCCATGCCTATGCCTAGATCTACATTTTTTCATGCTTGGGAGCTCGGATCTAGGTTTTCACATGCTTATATGTCTAGATCTATGTTCTTACATGCTCATGTATTTATATCTTTGCTCTACTTGCTTTATGCCATCTTCCATGTGCTTGTGTGCTCTATGCCATGTTTGTGTGCTTAGACTTAGGCTATGTTTGTCTTGCCATGTGCTATTGTAGCCCTTTTGTCGCTTTACCTTTCTTTCTTATCTTTTGGCCATGTGGTTAGGACCCGATCTAGATCCTATGGTTTTTGTCATTGTCCATATACCTTGGGCCATATCAAAGGGTTTGGATCACCTGTTTGTAATATGCCATGCTTGCCATATCTATCTTGCTTGTTTGCTTTGCGACCTTGTTCTTTTATCTATCCTTTTTCCTTCCATTACTTGTCTGCTAGTTTTCTTGTCTCTGCCTTTGCATGTACATATATGGAGCAAGGCCGCATGGAGCTAGGGCATGATCTTCTAGGTGCAAGCAAAAAGGGCAAGGACGTGAGCCCATGGTCAAGTCAAGCGACGACAGTCAGTAGGTTTAAGAGTTTAGCCTTTTCCCTTTGGTTATGTACTCTTTAAACCCCCTTCTTCCTCTTCCCTTTCTCCCTTAGATGGTTTGTATTAGGTATATCATGCTTTGTACCATTCGTCCTCATCTCAAGAGTATGGTAACCCCTGTTTATTTTCCTGCAGTTATATTTTGGGCCATGCTCTAAAGATGTAGGCATTTACTTTCCTGCTTTGTGTGCTAGCATTGTGCATAATGCATGTGTATGTATATATATATATATATATATATATTTATATACTTTCTTGCCCCTTTCTGGTGTGACTGTTGCGATCTATGTCACTTAAGTTTAGCAATGCCTAATTTCCATTGCAAAAGTAAGGCGACTTGTCGCTGGATTTTCATAGTGGAAATCTGACACTTTACTCGAATGCCTTAGGAAAGCATAGATTGGGGCCACCCCCATTCAAAACCAAACCTCAAAGCCCCCATGCACGCAAAGCCCTAAAAGCCAATGCCAAAATCATGTTTTTACTGCCAATCACCAAAAATTGAGGTTTTATCAAAACAAAGGACTGTCCTTGGGACAGGTGTTGTGGGGTTCTTAACATCTTTCCCACAAGTAACCAAACTTCCAGACTTAAGAATCAAGATTTTTTATGGTCCACATTAGATTAGGAAAAATAACTTTTTCTTAACCTAGGATTGGTAATAAAATCAACAAGAAACAAGTGACCAATCACATCTTAGAAAAACCCAATGATTGGTGGACTCCACTTTACCTTTGGTAATCATCTAAAATTTGGCCCAGATTCCTGCTATAAAACTAAAGGTAGACCTACCTTCCTCTACCGAGAGAGAAAGAACCCGAAGCTCTGTGCGAACCATACACGTTCACATCAAGAAGGGCCTCCAACGGGCCTCGCGTGCACGCGAGTTGTCACCACAGTGGGTGGTGGAATGAAGGCCCACGGTAGCAACGGTTTTTTTTTGGCCACCAAAGATGGAGGTTGGGCGTCGACAAGAAGTACTACTGTTTATATCACAACTTTATGTAAATGATTGTACGTTGATAAATGGAGTTTGAGACTCTACATATGTTCAACAAGTATATTGATAAATCTATAATGGTGTTGGGTCTTCTAGGCTTGTTATGCAAAATCTAACTAAAATTATGTTCAACTCTAAAGAAATTGTTGGAAAATTTTAGCATAAAATGTTAGTACATAACTTTTACTTGCCAACAGGTCAAAATGATTCCAAAGAAAACAAATGTACTTCTTGAAAATAAATATAACAAACAAAAGAAGTTATGTGTCATGACAACTTTCAATTCGCACAAGTCAAAATGAAGAGACAAAATTCTATATTTTTATATAACCGAATCCAAATTGAAAAAACGTTTGTAGAATTGGAGGCCAATTTAAAGCCTCCATAAAACTTAACTGACAAAAAAATATATTCTAAAACATATACAGATTTATACTTACCAAACTCTAATTTGATTTTAAAAATATTAAATGTACCTAAAATCAATGAAATAAAACCCCTAAACCTAAAAATTCGAAAACATAAAAAAATCAAATTAATAAATAACAAAAATTAAATAGTAGATTTTGTCCTACATCATACCGTCAAATTAATGTCTCTTTTAATGATATAATTTCTAAGCACTTCAAAAATAAAATGACTATATTTTTGGTTTTGTATCATAAATCAATTCTAAATCTAATCTTAATTGCTAATCTTTGTAATGGCAAACACGTACCTTATAATAGACATGGCAAAATGGGTCAGAATTTTCTGACCCGACTCGTTTGACCTATAACCCGATTGACCGGTTTAAAAATGACCCGTTTTGACCCGTGACTTGATTGACTCGACCCGACCCGCCTGTTTTGCCACGTCTAGCAACATTGAGTAGATTGAGATTGAGGTGTAATTCTTATAAAGTATTTACTTATTCTTCTTCACTTAATATGTTATGTACTCCATTATAGTTTGTCATTCTTTACTTGCAACCTTCAGTTTCTCTTCCTACTTTAAATAGATTGAAGATTATACCAAATTAGCTTCTAGAAAGTTGGAACAAGAGTTGCACCAAATTTGGGTATTAAGTGTTTAGTGGTAACAATATCATCAATGAGAATCTAATCATAGTTAAGGAACTCAGAAATAATTGACAAATTGCATCTATTTCCACAAAAAAAAAAAAAAAAATTTGTTTGAAAAATATGGTTCAACTTGACCCGTCCCTCGACTTGACTGACCCGTTTAAAAATGACCCGTTTTGACCCGATCCGACCTGCCCGTTTTGCCACGTTATACATGCAATCTAAACTAGTGCTGCAAGAGTCAAAAGATTTAGGATTTTATGAATAGTTCATTCTCATTAAGATTTTAGGAATATGTGGTTTCAAGAACTTTCTTGCTCAACCGAGAAAAGGAAAAAAAAAAAAAAAAAAATTCCAGCTCTATTTCACAGATCGATCCATTATTTGTTATTTACATTTTCAATTAATTTCCCAAATTTTCAAAACTCACAATTCACAAATTAAACCTTCTAGCGGAGTTGAAATCCGCAAAGAACAAAGCTCCTTTTTATCCTAGTCGGCATTCTAATTGGTTCCACTGGAACATTTTTCATGCTCAAGCCACCTTTTCAATAAGTTTATCAAGAGTGGGACCATGCGATCGTCATTGATAATTTTTAAATGACAAGTTCACTTTAGGTGCACTTTCATAAAAGTAGAACTAAAATCAACCCAATTTCTTCTCCAAAAAAAAAAAAAAAAAAAAAAATCACTAATTTTGAGTGAAAATGACAGATAGGGAAAAAGTTAAAGCGACTTTTCTGGTTATCTTATATTTGGTAGTCAACTAGCCAGGATTATCAATAAATAAATAAATAAAAATAAATACACGTATATATTTATACATATAATCTATTTATGCTATGTTGGTGACATGGCATTACTCATTCACTTAACTCAACTTTGGACGAAATGGGTAACTAACCATAAAATCCTAACAATATAATTAGTTGTCAACGTTTTCAAACTATATTTTTTTTTAGCACCTCGAGTTTCAGAAACTCGATTTTGGCACATAACTCGAGTATTTGAGACTCGATTTTTATAGCCTAATCATATGTTATGTGGCATATTTTTCCACGTGGCGACCACATGGAAATCGAGTTTCTTAGACTCGATTTCCAAATGAATATAAGCAAATAAGAGAAGAACCATAACAGAGTACAACCCGGAGAAAAAAAAAAAAGCACAGAATGAGAAGAACCCAGAGAAAAAAGAAAAAAAAAAAAAAACGAGAAGGAGAGATCAGATCGGACCACCGCGCGCGAGCCCGGCCGCGCGGAGGCCCAGGCCGCGCGCACGGAGGCCCAGGCCGCACGCACGGAGGCCCAGGCCTCGCGCGCGAGCCCCAGGCCGTGCACGAGCCCTGCCGCGCGCCGCCCAGCGCCTGTCCCGGCCGCGCCTGGCTGGTGAGGCTCTCTCCTTCTGAGCTCTTTCTCTCCCTCTGATCTGAGTTCTGGTGAGGCTTTCTCTCCCTCTAAGCTCTTTCTCTGTCTCTCCCTCTGAGCTCTTTCTCTTTCTCTCCCTCTGATCTGAGTTTGGATTGAGATTGATGCGTTTGAAGTTTTTGAAATTTGTTTGTGGGTATTGCAGTGCAGAGACTTAGAATATTTTTTAATTTTTAATTTTTTTGTTAGAAATCGAGTCTAAGAAACTCGATTTCCATGTGGTCGCCACGTGGAAAAATATGCCACATAAGATATGATTAGGCCATAAAAATCGAGTCTCAAAGACTCGAGTTATGTGCCAAAATCGAGTTTTTGAAACTCGAGGTGCTAAAAAAAAATATAGTTTGAAAACGTTGACAACTAATTATATTGTTAGGATTTTATGGATAGTTACCCATTTCGTCCCTCAACTTTAATTTCATTTTTTTTCCATGTGTCGGATTGCTAATCCGTTGTATGGTGAGTTTTTCATAGATATTTAGATTATAATTCTAAAGAAAAAAAAAAAAAGATATATATTTGAAAATTTTTATTTTATATACGGGTTAGAATTTAATTATATATATATATAGAAATAGAATTTGAATAATATTTAAAATATTTTATAAAATGGTGATTCAAATAAATGAGTTAATTGAAACTCCATCCAATAAAATGGAAGAATTACAAATCTCCAACAGAAATAAATTTTGATTTAGATTCATAATATTGTTAGAGGAAGGGCTAAACAAGGAGGACAGCCGTGGGAGAAATAAAGAATCTTTTTTTTTTTTTTTTTTTTTTTTCTATAAATTTTTTTATTGCGTATATATATGGTAACCATGGTCTTGTCTCCATCATCATTTGCCATTCCACTAATAATTCAAAAGACCCCCATTGTAAAGCTAGAATTTCCGAAAAGCAAAAGAACAATAATTGCAAAGAAAATGAAATTTTGTATTGATTATCTCATTTTCCAAAAGAGAAAATAATCTTTTTTTTATTAATTGGGATCCATATAATCAATAATCAACAGATAAGGCCATGGGTGATGGGACAAGACTTCAATTTTATGCCTTTGGCTTATTGGATTATGTAGTTTGTTTTAGAAGAACTCCCTTGCGTGATTGAGATTAGGGGTGGAGCTAGAAATTTTTGTTTGGAGGGCTAATTTGTGTTACTAATTTGTTATCTATATAGACTTCTATACACATAGATCTTTACACACACACACACACATAGAATTTAGTATCTTTCATAGTGAAATACTTAAAATTAAATGTTTTATAAAGTTAAATTCATCTTTCACCATCTTCTATAGTGAAATCATTAAAATTTTCATTTTCAACATATATAAGTTACCAAATTGTCTACCATTGCGAGTAAAAAATTTTTCAATTGAACTAATGAAGTGTTCAGAGATGAATGATCCAAAACATTAAGAGATACGAGAACACATTTACAACAAAAAATCAATTTGAGAAACAATACATTCTTTATAACTACTCGGACCAATTGGACAATTTTTCTTAAGAAAATTATTTGAACTAACTCAAATATATGGGGGAGCCAAGTCCCATTTTTGGGGGCTAATTTTTAAAATATTAAATATTTCTATATGGATTTAGTACTTCAAGAAACATGTTCAAGTCAAGCATTAAAGACTTGAAGATTGGTTTAAGAAACAAGTGAAAAAAAAGTTGTTCATTGAGCCTTGACAGATAGCTCGACAGAAGCCTGTTGTCGAGACAAAATGTGAAGCTTGATAGATAGCTCGATAGCAGATCGATCTATCGAGAATTACAATTTTAGTATTTCCATATTTGAAATTCGGCCCAAGCTTGTGCATTGTTTAGGGTTTCTTTTTTCACAATCTTAGACATATATAAGACTTATTTTTAAGAGTCGTCACACACAGATGCAGAGACCAAGAGACTTATTTATTTTTTTTTTTGTGAAGCTACTGCATTTGTATGTCATAAGGTTTTGTAAGCAAGTGCTTCATGATCTTCATTATTGATGAATTGAGTAACTTTGCAGCTAACAACATCTGTTCAAATTGTTGGAGTTAATTACTTATTGGGATCCGTGCAAAGAGTTTGCCACAAATTAGAGGTTTTTGCACCAAAGGGAAAAAAGTCTAATCAAGTCCAATTGGGTATTGGAGCAAATGTTCAAATGTAGATTGATATTTTGGATTAGGCCAGGGTAGTTAGTAAGATTCCTTATTCTTGTAATTGCTTGATTGTTGATTAGTAGATTTTTGGGAGTGGTGACCTTAAAATCATCCGGTGGGGTTTTTGCCTTGCAAGGTTTTTCTCTATTTGTTAACAAATCATCGTGTCTAATTTATTTTCCGTTGCACTTAGTATTTTTGGTGATTTGTTGGTGCCTTCACAATTTGCATGCAATTGAACTTAATTAATTAACTTGAGCAATTGAATTAATTAACTGGGGTCAAGCTATCTTAACCCAACAAATTTTTTTAGGGTTCTTTGAAACAAAAACAAAAGCAGCTAGGGTTGGGCCCTTTTAGTTGGAACAAAGAAATTTTCTTTTGTATAGTGCCAAGAAAACAACTACTACTGCTCTAGCGTGATTCTAACTAATTTCTCAAAACAAAAGCTCCAGTACAAAAACAATCTTGTTCATTATGATTGGTATCGATCTTCCTTCAGTTTTGGTTTTTAACATAATCTAAATCTTGAAGAAGTACTACTGTTTATATCATAACTTTATGTAAATGATTGTATATTGATAAATGGAGTTTGAGACTCTACCATATGTTCAACTTGTATAGTGATAAATCTGTAAAGGTGTTGGGTCTTCTAGACTTGTTCTGCAAAATCTAACTTAAATTATGTTCAACTCTAAAACAATTGTTGGAAAATTTAAGCATAAAATGTTAGTACATAACTTTTACTTGCCAACAAGTCAAAATGATTTCAAAGCGAACAAATGTACTTCTCGAAAAGAAATATAACAAACAAAAGAAGTTATGTGTCATGATAACTTTCAATTGGCTCAAGTCAAAATGAAGAGGTAGAAGTCTATATTTTTATATAACCGAATCCAAATTGAAAAAACGTTTGCAGAATTGAAGACCAATTTAAAGGCTTCATAAATTTTGACACATAACTGATAAGAAAATATATTCTAAAACATATATTGATTGATACTTATCAAACTCTAATTTGACTTTAAAAATATTAAATGTACCTGAAATCAATGAAATAAAGCCCCTAGACCTAAAAATCTGAAAAGAAAAAAAAATCAAATTAATAAATAACAAAAATTAAATTGTAGATTTTTTCCTACATCATATAGTCAACTTAACGTCTCTTTTAATGATATAATTTCTAAGCACTTCAAAAATAAAATGACTATATTTTTGGTTTTGTATTATAAATCAATTCTAAATCTAATCTTAATTGCTAATCTTTGTAATGGCAAACACGTACCTTATACATGCAATCCAAACTAGTGCCACAAGAGTTAAAAGATTTAGGATATTATGAATAGTTCATTCTTATTAAGATTTTACGAATACGTGGTTTCAAGAACTTCCTAGCTCAACCGAAAAACAGAAAAAAAATAATCCAGCTCTATTTCACTGATCGATCCATTATTTGTTGTTATTTACATTTCCAACTAATTTCTCAAATTTTCAAAATTCACAATTCACAAATAAACCTTGTAGCAGAGTTGAAATCAGCAAAGAACAATGACTCCTTTTCAAGTATAGGTGCACTTTCATGAAAGTAGAACAAAAATCAACCCAATTCTTGTATTAAAAAAAAAATCAACACAATAATTTTGAGTAAAAATGACAGATAAAAAAAAACTTAAAAGCAACTTTTTTGGTTATCTTATATTTGGTAGTCAACTAGCCAGGATTATCAATAATATATATATATATATAATCCATTTGTGCTATGTTGTGGACATAGCATTGCTCATTTAATTTATTTAACCCAACTTTAATTTCAATTTTTTTTTCCATGCATTGGATTGCCAATCTGTTGTATTGTGAATTTTTCATAGATATTTAGATTATAATTCTAAAGAAAAAATAATAATGATATGTATTTGAAAAGTTTTATTTTATATATGGGTTAGAATTTAATTATTATATATATATATATATAATTAGAAATAGAATTTGAATAATGTTTAAAATATTTTATAAAATGGTGATTCAAATAAATGAATTCATTGAAGCTCCATCCAATAAACTGGAAGAATTATAAATCTCAAACAGAAATAAATTTTATTTTAGACTCATAATATTTATAGAGGAAGGGCTAAACAAGGCGGACAACAGTGGGAGAAATAAAGATTTTTTCTTTTTTGCTTTCAATAAAGAATTTATATATATATATATATATATATTAGATTCAATATATATATATATATATATATATATATATATATATATATATTTGTGTGTGTGTGTATGTATATGTGGTAGCCATGGTCTCGTCTCCATCATCATTTGCCATTTCACTAATAATTCAAAAGACTCCCATTGTAAAGCTAGAATTTTCGAAAAGCAAAAGAACAATAATTGTAAAGAAAACGAAATTTTTTTATTGATTATCTCATTTTCCAAAAGAGAAAAGAATCTTTTTTTATTGATTGGAACCCATATAATCAATAATCAACAGATAAGGTCATGGGTGTCATTGTTCATGAGTGCTTTGTTGATAATCCTAAGAGATGTAATAGAATTGGTGTCACTGTTTGAGATTGTTTGGGATAGTTGAGTTCCAATTATTATGCCATGTGTTGTTGGGCATGAGCATAAACTGCTTAACCTGTCCAGAGTGAATGCTCATGGATTACCCGGCAACTGATTTTGATGAGTGGGGTCAATTGCTCATAGCTAGAGGCAATTTCAAAGGGCTCTTCTTTAAAAAGATTCCCTACATTATTATTAAAAAAAAAAAAAATCTAGTTATTATGCCCATATTCCCATTTTGGTCACCTGTAATTGACATTGTAGTATTTCTTTATTTTCCCTTTGTTTTGTGTTGAAAGCTCAGATTTGTGTATAAACACAAGTGCTTGTTTAGACCCCAAATAAAAATTACAGTTTGGTTGCTTTTACTTCTAACTTAGACTAAGTGCGGAATAAGAGTAAATGAGCGCAAACAACCAATAACACTACCCTAAGCCATATTCATCCATTATAAACAATATAAAGTAAAGCTTAAGAGTAGGGAAGAGAAATGCAAATACTAGATAACACCAAGATTTGTTATTGAAGAGGAAACCGAAGAACTCGGCAAAAAACCTCTCCGCTGCCCTCTAAGCGGTAATCGATCCACTAGAGAATAAAGTTAGTCTATACGAATGATAAACGACCCTCCAAGCCTAGTTCTACAAGAAACATGTTGTTTAAGTCAAATATTAAAGACATGAAAATTCGTCCAAGAAACAAGTGAAGAAAAGCTGTTTATTAAGTCTCGATAGATAGCTCAACAGAAGCCGGCTATCGAAACTTAATGTGAAACTCGATAGATAGCTCGATGGTAGCTCAATCTATCAAGAATTATGATTTCAATATTTCTAGATTTGAAATTTGGCCGAGGCTTGTGTATTTGTTTAGGGTTTCTTTTCTTAAAACCCTAGACATATACAAGACTTATTTTAAGAGCCGTCACACACGGATACAGAAACCAAGAAACTTATTTTCTCTGTGTGAAGCTACTGCATTTGTACACCATAGGATTTTGTAATCAAGTGCTTCTTGGTCTTTATTGTTGATGAAGTAAAGAACTTTGCTACCAATAACATCTGTTCAAGTTGCTAGAGTTACTTATGTACTAGGATCCATGCAAAGGGCTAGTCACAAATTGGAGGTTTGTGCATTAAAGGTGTTAGGACATATGTGTTCTCACTTGTCATGAACATATGTCACTTATTTATGTAAATTGACTAATCCTTTGACAAAACGCACTTTACTTGTAATTGGGTAGTTCTAGGTGTTTTTAATACTTCAAGAAACAAGGTTTCAAAGTCAAGTGTTAAAGTCATCAAGTCTGTCCAAGAAAAAGTAAGCTGAAGTGCAAATTCATTAAAGCTTGATACCTGTTCGATAGCTACCTCGACACCTACTATCTGTCGATATTTATAATTTCAGATTTTCTGATATGATTTTCTTGGGATCCGTGAATATGCTTTTGGGCTTTCTTTTCTCCGAATCTTAAACATATAAAAGGATTGTTTTAAGAGTCGTCAAATAATACACAAGTTGCAAAAGCATTGAGCAATCTTTGTTCAAGCAAATTGTGATCAAAGACGAAGTTCTTGATCTAGTCATCTTCTCTGAAGAAGTTGTTGTGTATTTGCACCAAAGGGTTTTGTGACCAAGTATCTTCCTGATCTTCATCGTGTAGGATGAACTGAAGAACTTTGCAACCAACTTTTCCTTCTTAGTTGGTGTTTTGAAGTCGCGTACTGGAATCCGTGTATTGGTTAGTCACGTACTTGGGAGCCATGCATTAAAGGCAAAAATTGTCACTACAAATCAAGTCCAATTGGGTATTAAGGTAAGGGTTTAACTGTAGGTTGGTAAGGTACTTAAGATTCCTTTACTTGTAACCGCTTGATTTGATGATAGTGGAGTTTCAAGAGTGGTGACCTGAAAATCACCCGGTGGGGTTTTTGTCGTGAGGTTTTTCCCCCTTTGTAAACAAATCACTGTGTCATTTAATTTCCGCTACATATTTAGTTATTTGGTGATTTTTTTGTGTTTCCACACAATTGCATGATAAATTGATTAATTAATAACTTGGCTAATTAATTAATTGGTTTAATCACAAGGGGTTATTCAGTTTGTGGCCTCTTAAGTGGTATTAGAGCAGACACACTTTGATTAGGTTTAATCTTTGCTATGTTGATCCATTGACCCTTATTATCATGGCTATAATCGGCTTGAAGAGATCCTTATTTTCAAATACATCTTGTTTTTCTAATCACTATTTGTTTGACTGTCTCAGAAAATATAAGTCTAAAAGTTATTTGAATTCTTTTATAATGACTATTGGAAAGGATCTTACTTTGGCTAAGAAAAAACTAGACTGTCTCAGAATGAAAATGTGCAAAGGAGTTCGTCTAAGAAGAGTAAAAGTTAAAGGCTTAGCTCATCAAAGGCAGTTGAGTGAAAGAACCATTCCCTCTGATTTGTTATCCAAGCATGAAGTGTGTTTCATGATGAAGTCTGCATTCAAAATAATGGATACATGTCTATGGTATCTTGACAGTGGTTGCTCAAGACACATGACTGGAGACCGATCTCTCTTCAAGATCCTTGAGCCTAAGAAAGGTGGTAATGTGACTTTTGGTGATGGAAGCAAGTCACAAATAAAAGGGAAAGGAATCATATCTCTACTAGGACTGCTAGACATTGCAAATGTTCTTTTTGTAGAAGGTCTAAGGGTGAACCTATTGAGCATAAGTCAGATATGTGATCAAGACTTCATGGTGCTATTCTCAAAGGGAAAGTGTCTTGTCATGGATGAGTCTAGAAAGAAACTCATTAGTGGGGTTCGCACTTTGGACAACTACTATGGATTGGTTCTTGATGCCGATATAGTGTGCAATAGCATTCATTTGCTTAATGAAGATCTATGGCATCAACGAATGGGACATGCTAGTTATAAGCATCTATCCATTGTATCTAAGCATGAATCAGTCTTGGGGATACCGAAGCTTAGTAGAATGAGCAATGTGGTGTATGGACCATGTCAGCTTAGCAAACAGACGAAAGCTAAACATCCAGGCACTCAGACATCAGCTACCTCTAGACCATTGGAGCTTTTGCATTTAGATCTTATGGGTCCAACTAGAACCGATTCTCTTGGTGGTAAGAGATACATCATGGTTGTGGTAGACGACTTCACGAGATACACTTGGGTCATCTTACTTCGATCCAAGTCTGATGCTCTTGAGCACATTGAGGCTTTGTGCACAAGACTGTAGAATGAAAAGAGCTTAAAGATTAATCGAATTCAAAGTGACCATGGTAAAGAATTCAAGAACTCATACATGGAGTCTTTCTGCATAAGATCAGGTATATCTCAAGAATTCTCTGCTCCTATTACGCCTCAGCAGAATGGTGTGGTAGAAAGAAAGAATAGGGTTATTCAAGAGATGGCTAGAGCCATGTTGCATAACAAAGATGTGGCTCGAAACTTATGGGGAGAAGCCGTAAACACTACATGTCATACGGTTAACAAGGTGTACTTCAGACCCGGTACCAAAAAGACTCCCTATGAGTTATGGAAAGGAAGAAAGCCAAATGTGAAGTATTTCAGGATATTTGGAAGTACTTGCTTCATTCTTAAGGATAGAGAGAATGTGGGAAAGTTTGACTCTCGAAGCGATGAAGGCATATTTCTTGGATACTCGTCTACAAGCAAGGCTTATCGGGTATACAACAAGAGAACTTTGAAGGTAATGGAAATAGTAAATGTCGTCATTGATGAGTCTTCAGATTCCAGTTCTGAGAAAGGCATTGAGGAACTCTCTAAAGAAATTCTTTGTCCTGAGCTTAGAGAAGTTCAAGATATTGTTGAACTAGAACCTGTGTCCCCAAGTACTCCCAGTATTGTGAAAGACTCTGCAGACGCTCCTACTTCACCAGATTCTGAGTCTCATGAAGAAAAAGGACCCTCCTCTAGAATCAAATTAAATCATCCTCCTGAAGTTATTGTGGGAAACATGAATGAACTCACATTAAGGAAACATACAGTTGATAAATGTGTTGCTAACTTTGTGTTTTATTCTTGCTATTTGTCACAGGTTGAACCTAAGAAAGTTGAGGAAGCATTACAAGATAAAAGTTGGGTCGAAGCAATGCATGATGAACTACTTCAGTTTTAGAGGAATGATGTTTGGACTCTAGTACCTAGACTAGAAGGTGAGCACATCATCAGTACAAAGTGGATATTTCGCAACAAGACTGATGAAGAAGGTAATGTGATTCACAACAAGGCTTGACTTGTGACTTAAGGATACTCACAAATGGAAGGAGTAGACTATGATGAAACATTTGCCCCAGTTGCCCGAATGGAGTCAATTAGAATTCTGCTTGCCCTAACATGTCAGCTGAATTTCAAACTCTATCAGATGGACGTAAAGACTGCCTTCTTAAATGGGTTACTCAAAGAGGATGTCTAGGTGGCTCAACCAAAAAGATCCATTGATCCACACTTTCTGGATCATGTGTTGTACCTTAAAAAGGCACTTTATGGGTTGAAGCAAGCTCCTAGAGCCTGGTATGATAGACTCACACAATATCTGGTGTCACATGGGTTCACAAGAGGAAAGGTTGATCAAACTCTCTTCATCAAAAAGGAAGATGGTGAGTTGATGGTTGCTCAAGTCTACGTTGATGATATCATCTTTGGGTTAACTAAGCATGAACTTGCTCATGGCTTCTGAAAACTCATGCATGCCAAGTTCAAGATGAGTATGATTAGAGAGTTGACTCATTTCCTAGGATTGCAGATTCGCCAACAAGATTTAGGTATATTCCTTTCTCAATCTAAATATGCTAAGAATCTTGTGAAAAAGTTTGGTTTGGAATCTGCTAGTTCTGTTAGAACCCCTATGAGCCCAAATGTTAAACTCACTATAGACTTGTTAGGTAAGAGTGTTGACTCCTCTCTTTATAGAAGCATGATAGGTAGTCTTCTTTACCTTACTGCTAGTAGACCTGACATTAGTTACAGTATTGGAGTGTGTGCTAGATATCAGGCTAATCCCAAAGAATCCCACATGATTGCTTTAAAAAGAATTATAAAGTATGTCAAAACCACTGCTGAGTTCAGTGTGTTGTATAGCAAGGACACTAATGGTGTCTTAGCTGGGTACTCTGATGCTGATTGGGCTGGTAATGCTGATAATAGAAAGAGTACTTCGGGGGGTTGTTTTTATGTGAGTAACAATCTTGTTTCTTAGATGAGCAAAAAGCAGAACTCCATCTCTTTATCCACCGTAGAAGCTGAATACATCGCTGCCGATAGCTGCTGCACCTAACTCCTCTGGATGCAAAAACTCCTTCATGATTATAGTATTTGTCAAGAGCATCTCATTATTTATTGTGACAATACCAGTGCCATAAATATCTCTAAGAACCTAGTTCAGCATTATCGAACCAAACACATAGAGATTCGACATCACTTCATTAGGGAGCTTGTCGAAGATGGTACTCTCACTCTTGAGTTTATCCACACTGATGATCAGAAGGCTGACTTGTTCACCAAACCTCTTGACAGCAAACGTTTTGAATTCCTTCGTCAAAACATTGGTGTCATCTCCATGGATTGATCTCCTTCTCTTGTCCCTCTTACTCATGCATTTGCATCTAGTTTTATGCTTTGTTTTGTTTAACATGTTTTTGTGTGTTTACTTTTAGTTTTGTTTACTTTTGTTTTTAATATAAATTTTTTTTTTTGAAAAATAAAAAAAATACAAAAGCAGTGCGTGTTCTGTGTTCTTTGGTACTTGTGTACCTTGGATGGCCAATGAAACAGAGTTTTCTAAACTTTATATCTCTTGTAACTTAGATGAGCATCTTTATGCACAACTAAGTAAGTGAGTTTTGTGGCTCTTGTTTGTGATGAGTAAGATTAAGTTATCTCTTAAACTTAACACTCGTATCACTCTTTTTGACAGGTAGGACTAGAAAATCCTAAGAGAAAGGCATAAATAACCATTTCATCACTGTTGCGCGCCAATCATAATATGACACCTGTATGCTTCGACATAGCAAAAGTATAGTGTCAAAGACATTCGTATGCTTCGGCATAGCAAAAGTGCGATGTCAAATGCTTAACATTTTGGGTATTTCTTTTCTATCTTTTTATGCCCATGTATGATACGCTAAAAATAAAAGAAAATATGCAAAGAAAATAAAAAGCAAAAAGATAAAAAATACTTTAAATATGGTTGCAAGCGTGTATTCTAGAAGATGTGAGAGTTATAGGATGTACCTCGAAGGTGATAGTTTCCATCAAACAGTTATGATTGTGTGTGAGTTAAAGTTACTTTCTCATATCTCAGATCGTCATAACATGTATACACTTATGCAATCTTGCGATGTTTTTCACACACAACATGCAATATTCTTTGCTACTATTGGTGCATGTGCAGGTACAATGTGATTTGGCTATCACAGGTTTTACATGTGTTAATGTATGCTCGTTAAACTGTTTTGACTTGTTTTTGAAAAATAAAATTGGTTAGACTTGTTTAGTATGTGTGTGTGTTTTTTAGAATCCATGTACTTAATTCTTTGTTAAGAGATGTTTTTGAGAGCTTTATATGTTGATTGGATCAATGGTTGAGATGTATGTTGGATTGCATTCATGACTGTATTTTTCACTTCTCAAAAAATTGCTTTTTAAACCTGACTCGACACCTCCTCGACATCTCCTTGATACCTGGTTATTTGTCGAGATTCTCAAGCCTTTTTCTTATCACAATCTCGACATCTCTTCAACACCTGATGGATCGATCGAGAAAGTTCCTGTCTCCTCGATACCTCTTTGATACTTGGTCGATCAATCGAGCTTCTGTTCTTTGAAACTGGTTTTTATTCCTCGACACCTCTCGATACCTGCAGCTGTTGACAGCAATTTCCTCGAAACCTCCTTGACAGCATCCTCGACACCTCTCGACACCTCAGCTGTCGAGATTTATTGAGGTGTCTATTTAAACTCCTGTCGCGATTTTCTCTCATTTCACTCCATCTCTCTTGATCTGTCCGAGGCAGTTCCTCTCCCAAACAACCTTTTCTCACTCAAATCTTCAAACTCACTTGATTTTCAGTTTTCCCTTGGTTTCAATCACTTGGTAAGATCTTATTTCCCTTCCTTTCTCATGCATTTCATGTTTTGAAACTTAGGTTTTGAGATTTTTGGAAATTTTTGGGGTTTTTCAAAATTAATGAGTTTTTCTTGAAATTTTGGGTTGGGTTTTCACTTAAATGTTTTCAAAATGTCATACATTGCATTTCATGTGCATTAGAATTATATTTACATGCATTTAGATGTGTGTTCTATGTTTGTGTGCTGGTAGGATTGGATTGGGCTGAGCCCCTGATGTTTTTCAATTTGCATGTCACTTGTTCATGCATTCCCATGCATACGTACTTCTTGTTCAATATATTTGATATATGTGAACTGTGTTGAGTCTTTTCTAATTGTCTCCCTCTCTATCTCTTTCTCATTCTTTTATATTAGTAGTGTCTGGCACCTAAACGTAAATCCACTTCGGCTTGGAACCTTCTGTGTTCTAGAGCTTCCTCTTCCTCTGATTCTGCTCCTCTTAACCTTCGGTTTCGTGATGGAGATGCCCATAAGGCATTTTCAGAGAACTTTTCTCGACGAGGTGTTCATTCGGAACACCAAGTCATTTTGGCGGACTTTGCCGACACTGACCTTCCCTTTGTCATTCGCAGTAGGGGATGGGAGTCACTGTATGACGTCCCGGTCACTTGTCCTCTCGTGCTGATTCAGGAGTTTTACTCTAACATGCACGGGATATATCGTTTAGTACCTCTCTTTTTCACTCACGTTTTAAAGGTACGCGCATCCCTGTCACATCCCAGCTCATTGCAGATGTGCTTAAGGTTCCTATGATAGAGTTTCCTGACTATCCTTCCTATGAACGTCTGAAGACTGTGTCCTAAGATGAGCTCATTCTGCCTTTTGTCAGCGCCCTGCTGATTGGGGTGAGCATCAGTACACATCATGTAGACCTTTTGCTAAAGGTCCTAGATTCCTAAACATGGTGATGACGTTTGTACTCCATCCACTCTCTCACTACAACTCCATCACAGAGCCTCGTGCTCGATTTTTGTTATCTCTTCTTGAGCATCTTACTATAGATTTTCCTTCTCACTTTATTCTTTCAATCATAGATGTTCATCTTGATTCGGCGTCCTGTGATAAGCTCATCTTTCCTTCCGCTATTACAAAAATCTTATGCCATTTTTATATTCCCTTTCCTGTGTCCGACCACTTTACACACATTTGTGCCATAAATGTTACTACTGTAAAACGTAGTGAGGCTCAGTTTAGGTCGAGACAGACGGATTCCACTCCTCCCTCCTGTTCAGCTCCATCTAGATCTACTCCACCTACATCTGCTCCTTCTTTCTTTAGGGGCGATGTATCTCTTGGAGACATCATGGTGCAGCTGTAGCGCATGGATGCTCGCCTCGATACATTCTCCTCTGAGTTGTGTTAGGTGAATGTTCGTGTTGGTCGTATTGCACGACGGCGGGCGACCATGGGTGGTTTTGCTCTAGAGGCTACTCCTTCACCACTTTCTCCAGCGGCTTCAGACTTTGAGGATGAATAATGATGGAGATGCTAGTTCTACTGATGAGATGTCTACATGACACTTTACCCTTTGTCACTCGTGACAAAAAGGGGGAGTAGTTTTGGTTATAAGAGTAGTCATCTTAGGGGGAGAGTTAGTGTAGGACATTTTTTATAGGGGGAGTGTTGATATTTTTGAGGGATGTAGTGAGGTTTTGATGTATCTTTTCTTTTCTATTCTTTATAGATACATTGATCTTGTATATGAGGTATTTTGACCAGTTTTACATACATTGTACTTATTATCTCTATATATAGATGTATGTTTCTTTCACCTCTCTCTCCATGTGTTGTTTTTTCTCTATCTTTATACACATGTTCTTTATACCTGTATGCAATCTATTATTTCTGTTTCACACAAGATGCCTTGATGAGTTTCGTTTAAAATGTTTCAGAAATACAGGTTGTCAAAGTCTACTTGCCATAAACTCTCTTCTTGCAAAGTTTTTCAAGAGTTTGTGTTAGGATAGATTTTATTGTATTCAACAAGTGAATATGAGTTGAGTGATTTATGACTTCTCTTATATGTTCATTTGTTTGTTTTGGTTTTGTCACGGATTGCCAAAGGGGGAGATTGTTAGAACACATGTATTCTCACTTGTCATGAACATATGTCACTTATTTATGTAAATTGGCTAAATCCTTTGACAAAACGCACTCTACTTGTAATTGGGTAGTTCTAGGTGTTTTTAATACTTCAAGAAACAAGGTTTCAAGGTCAAGTGTTGAAGTTATTAAGTCTGTCCAAGAAAAAGCAAGCTGAAGTGCAAATTCATTAAAACTTGACACCTGCTCGATAGCTACCTCGACACCTGCTATCTGTCGAGATTTATAATTTCAGATTTTCTGATTTGATTTTCTTAGGATGCTTTTAGGCCTTTTTTTCTCCAAACCTTAAACATATAAAAGGATTGTTTTAAGAGCCGTCAAATAGTACACAAGTTGTAAAAGCATTGAGCAATCTTTGTTCAAGCAAATTGTGATCAAAGATGAAGTTTTTGACCTAGTTCATCTTTTCTAAAGAAGTTACTGTGTATTTGCACCAAAGGGTTTTGTGACCAAGCATCTTTCTGATCTTCATCGTGTAGGATGAATTGAAGAACTTTGCAGCCAACCTCTCCTTCTTAGTTGGTGTTTTGAAGTCGCATACTAGGATCCACGCATTGGTTAGTCACGTACTTGGAAGCCGTGTATCAAAGGTGGAACTTGTCACTACAGATCAAGTCCAATTGGGTATTTGGGTAAGGGTTCAACTGTAGGTTGGTAAGGTACTTAGGATTCCTTTACTTGTAACCGCTTGATTTGATAATAGTGGAGTTTCAGGAGTGGTGACCTGAAAATCACTAGGTAGAGTTTTTACCGCGAGGTTTTTCCTCATTCGTAAACAAATCACCGTGTCATTTAATTTCCGCTACATATTTAGTTATTTGGTGATTTGTTTATACTTCCTCGCAATTGCATGATAAATTGATTAATTAATAACTTGGCTAATTAATTAATTGGTTTAATCACAAGGGGTCATTCAGTTTGTGGCCTATCAAAAGGAAAAGAAGGCTACTACAAGATCAAGTCCAATTGGGTATTGGAGCAAAGGTTCAATTGTAAGTTGGTATTTCGGGATAGGCCATGTTAGTTAGTAAGATTTCTTATACTTATAACCGCTTGATTGTAGATTAGAAGAATTTTTTGGATTGGTGACTTTAAAATCACCTGGTGGGGTTTCTGCTTTGCGATGTTTTCCCCATTTTTTAACAAATCACCATGGCTAATTTATTTTCCACTACATTTAGTATTTTTGGTGATTTATTGGTGCCTTCACAATTTACATGCAATTGAATTAATTAACCGGGGTCAAGCTATCTTAACCCAACAAAAAGTTTTAGGGTTCTCTTAAACAAAAACAAAAGAGCTAGGGTTGGGCCCTTTTAGTTGGAACAAAGAACTTTTCTTTTGTATAGTGCCCAGAAAACAGCTACTACTGCTCTAGCGTGATTCTTACTAATTTCTCAAATAAAAAGCTCTAGTACAAAAATAATCTTGTTCATTATGATTGCTATCGATCTTCCTTCAGTTTTGGTTTTTAACTTAACCTAAATCTTGAAGAAGTACTACTGTTTATATCACAACTTTATGTAAATGATTGTATATGTTCAACTAGTATATCGATTAATCTTTAATGGTGTTGGGTCTTCTAGGCTTGTTGTGCAAAATCTAACTTAAATTATGTTCAACTCTAAAACAATTGTTTGAAAATTTACCCATAAAATGTTAGGACATAACTTTTACTTGCCAACAAGTCAAAATGATTCCAAAACGAACAAATGTACTTCTCGAAAATAAATATAACAAACAAAAGAAATTATGTGTCATAATAACTTTCAATTGGCTCAAGTCAAAATGAAGAGACAAAAGTCTATTTTCATATAACTGAATCCAAATTGAAAAAACGTTTGTAGAATTGGAGGCCAATTTAAAGGCTTCATAAAACTTAATTGACAAAAAACTATATTCTAAAACATATACTATTTGATACTTACCAAACTCTAATTTGACTTTAAAAATATTAAATGTACCTAAAATCATTGAAATAAAACCCCTAAATCTAAAAATCCGATAACATAAAAAAAATCAAGTTAATAAATAACAAAAATTAAATTGTAGATTTTGTCCTACATCATAGATTCAAATTAATGTCTCTTTTAATGATATAATTTCTAAGCACTTCAAAAATCAAATGATTATACTTCTGGTTTTATGTTATAAATCAATTCTAAATCTAATCTTAATTGCTAATCTTTGTAATGGCAAGCACGTACCTTATATATGCAATTCAAACTTGTGCCGCAAGAGTCAAAAGATTTAGGATATTATGAATAGCTAATTCTTATTAAGATTTTGCGAATATGTGATTTCAAGAACTTTCTAAGTCAACCGAAAAAAAAAAAAAAAAAAAATCCAGCTCTATTTCACATATTGATCCATTATTTGTTGTTATTTACATTTCCAATTATTTTCTCAAATTTTTAAAACTCACAATTCAAAAATTAAACCTTGTAGCAGAGTTGAAATCTGCAAAGAACAAAGGCTCCTTTTCATCCTAGTCGGCATTCTAAATGGTTCCACAGGAACATTTTTCATGCTTAAGCCACCTTTTCAGTAAGTTTATCAAGAGAGGGACCACGTGATCGTCATTGATAATTTTTAAATGACGAGGTCACTATAGGTGAACTATCATGAAATTAGAATGAAAATCAACCCAATTCTTCTCCAAAAAAGAAAAATCAACTCAATAATTTTGAGTAAAAATGACAGACAAAGAAAAAGTTAAAAGCGACTTTACTGGTTATCTTATATTTGGTAGTCAACTAGCCAGGATTATCAACAAACAAAAAAAAAAAAAAAAAAATAATATATACAATCCATTTATGCTATGATGTGGACACAGCGTTGCTCATTCACTTAACCCAACTTTGATTTTTTTTTTTTTCTCCATGCGTCGGATTGCTAATACGTTGTATGATGAGTTTTTCATAGATATTTAGATTATAATTCTAAAGAAAAAAAATAAAGATATATATTTGAAAATTTTTATTTTATATATGGGTTAGAATTTAATTATTATATATATATAATTAGAAATAGAATTTGAATAATATATAAATATTTTATAAAATGGTGATTCAGATAAATGAATTCATTGAAACTCCACCCAATAAAATGGAAGAATTATAAATCTCCAACCGAAACAAATTTTGTTTAAGATTCATAATAATTATAGAGGAAAAGCTAAACAACGAGGACAGCAGTAGGAGAAATAATGATTTTTTTTTTCTTTCAATAATAATTTTTATTATTATTTTAGATTTAATATATATATATATATATATATATATATGGTAGCCATGGTCTCGTCTCCATCATATATATATATATATGGTA
Source organism: Quercus variabilis (assembly GCA_030445155.1). Lineage (NCBI taxonomy): Eukaryota > Viridiplantae > Streptophyta > Magnoliopsida > Fagales > Fagaceae > Quercus > Quercus variabilis. Next base: position 9,275,363 of record CP129454.1, read on the forward strand.
GCCATGGTCTCGTCTCCATCATCATTTGCCATTCCACTAATAATTCAAAAGACCCCCATTGTAAAGCTAGAATTTTCGAAAAGCAAAAGAACAATAATTGTAAAGAGAACGAAATTTTTGTATTGATTATCTCCTTTTCCAAAAGAGAAAAGAATCTTTTTTTTTTTTTTTTTTTTTTATTGATTGGAATCCATATAATCAATAATCAACAGATAAGGTCATGGGTGTAATTGTCCACGAGTGCTTTGTTGATAATCCTAAGAGATGTAATAGAATTGGTGTCACTATTTGAGATTGTTTGGGACCGTTGAGTTCCAATTATTATGCCGTGTGTTCTTGGGCATGAGCATAAACTGCTTAGCCTGTCAAGGGTGGATGCCCATGGATTGCCCGGCAATTGATTTTGATGAGTGGGGTCAGTTGCTCATAACTAGAGGCAATTTCAAAGGGCTCTTATTAAGAAAGATTCCCTACATTATTATTAAAAAAAAAAAAATCCAATTATTATGCCCATATTCCCATTTCGGTCACCTTTAATTGACATTGTAGTATTTCTTTATTTTCCTTTGTTGTGTGTTGAAAGCTCAGATTTATGTATAAACACAAGTGCTTATTTAGACCCCCAATAAAAATTATAGCTCGGTTGCGTTTACTCCTAACTTAGACTAAGTGCGGAATAAGAGTAAATGAGTGCAAACAACCAATAACACTACCAGATCTCAAAAAAAAAAAAAAAAAAAAAAAAAAAAAAAAAAAAAAAAAAACCAATAACACTACCCTAAGCCATATTCATCAATTATCAACAATATAAAGTAAAGATTAAGAGTAGGGAAGAGATATGCAAACACTAGATAGCACCGAGACGTGTTATTGAAGAGAAAATCGAAGAACTCGACGAAAAATCTCTCCGCTGCCCTCCAAGCGGTAATCAATCAACTAGAGAATAAAGTTAGAGTACATGAATAACAAAAGACCCTCCAAATCTAGTCTACCTAATGTACTTGAGCCCTCCAAGATCTTGCTACCAAGTGGCTTCTCGCAACCTTGTCTTCTCTAGCTTTCCCGGATCTTACAATTCAGCCCGATTACATCTGCCAATGATTGGCTCCTTCCAATGCTTCTTCACAACAGCACCAAAATCTCACTTGACACTCAGATTGGGTGTGATAAGTGTTTGGACTATCAACCTCTCAAGGATTTAGAAATGGAGAGGTAACAGTAGAGGAAAACCATAAGGAAATGTGTAGATGATTTTGGGTATAACAATCTCTAACTCTCAAGTGTGTATGCTAGGGTTTTCTCTCTGAAAAACCTTCCTTACAATATGTAGGTAATGATGATATATATAGAGTGTGTAAAGACTTGGTAAAATGAACATGACAAATTAGCCAAACAGAATGTTTTACGAGTATTTTGCAGGAAGGCCTTACCCGCGAGACACTTGCGAAAACTCTAGGCTGTCATGACTCTTCTCATTCCAGTCATGCTCTACATGTGGCTACTTTGTGGGTTAGCTTCTTGCGAAATCCACTTGTTCTTCATTTTAAGCTTGAGTCTTCACACCCTCTCAAACTCAACCATTACAATTAAAAACCCCACATAAATACAGGAAAAAAAATGATTGAATAAAATTACAATAAAATTTGATATGGAATTATAGCCAACATAAAATAGTTGTAAATCACAACTTTACATGTGTGACATCACGTTGTCTCTCATTAATTTGATCATGCTTATTCTCTCCTTGTGGAAACTAACCCAGTATGAGTGTAGGATAAATCTGCATCTAGAAAACCATTTGGCATTAATTATTGAGCATAATCTCATTGTTTTAATGCTTATAAGGTGTTTGATAATCTGTAAACTCACAACAACTCGCTTAGTTATCAATTTATTTTCCATTCATCTCATTCTCTTAGCAAAGTTTTTAAATCTTTATAGCTAATGACTTTCAGGTTCAAATGGTCTTCTTGTTTTAGAACTCCAAAAAAAGCACCCTTTTGGCTTTTGTTTACAAAAAACATTTTTGGAGTGTTAAATAACATAAAAGTACCTTTGGTTTATAAAAGATTAGAGCATGTTTTATGAAAAATTGTTCATTAAGAAACAAATTTGAACGATTTTAGACCTCTTAAAACACACCCAGATTGGTTAGCCTAGATTAATTAGCCAAGTTGTTACTTAGTCAAATTATGCAATTCTAGGTTAAAGCAATCAAATAATCATATCAAAATAATAAAGCAGTGGAATAATAAAAGACACAATGATATGATCACCTAGGAAACCACATGTAAAAACCTGGGGAGGATTTGACCTAGCTATCTTCAAGGTAAAAAGCATATCCACTAGAAAGAATCGAAGTTCAAACAAAAGGACTACAAGCTCCCCGCTCGACTTCCTAATGCTACCCACCAGTAGAACTTACTGACACGACCACGTGCAAGCTCTGAATCCACTGACTCCTTCTTTCTTGGACTCTTCAATTAAGTACAAGCACCCCCGCTTGTGTATATTTAAGTTCTTGAATATGCAACTGAATGATCATTAAGGTTTTGATAATATCTCCACCTTGAAAACCCTAAGCTTTGTGTAAAGGAAAGCTCCTCAAAGATCTCACAAGAGATTTACACAAAACAGCAATATGAGCAACAAAGGCTTAGAGAGGTTTGGGTACAAAATCCTAGATACAAAAGAGGCACTCTCTTCTCTCTCTCCAAAAGCTCTCAAAAACGTGGCTTAAGGTTTCCTTTATATAGTGGGAGAATTAGATCTGAAACCCTAATCCTTATTGGGCTTAAGTTGCTGTTTGGGCCGACTTAAAATTCTGCAGATACGATTTTCGATCAATCGAGCTTGTTCTTCGATCGATCGAACCAGGCAGAATATGAAGTCTTCTTCCTGCAGCTTGTATGATCTTGAATCTTGACTTAATCACCTTGAGCATTGTCTAATAAAACCTATAGACTCTAAGATCTATATCTAGACTAGTTTGTGTTCACGATTTGCCAATTGTTCTAAACATTTAGAACCTAACAAAATTAATTTTTGTGCTTACTATTCAACCACTATTATTGTACTGTCATTTTTTGACAATTATATTCGGGTCCCTTTATTTTTTTCCATGACAGTGAACATAGACTCAAGGCCCCATTACTTTTATTTTCCCTTTCTATTGTGCAAGGAAAATTGGTTTATACTCTAAACTCAATGAAAGATGACTTCTATTTTTTAGTATGCAAGACGTTCCTCTGGTCCAACAATCTCCAGCTCTCCAAAAATCATCAGCTGCATCCCATCAACCAAGCAGCTTATAAGTTTTATGTTGGTGTTTGAAGACTTTTTGTGTACAAAGAACTACATTTGAACAACCGCATTTTTTGCAAGTGTTGAAGGATATTTTTAAACACTTTGGAACTTTCATTATGGTATTAGCTTAATTTAAGTGGTTGTTTTATTCAAAGGACCACATCTTTTTTTTTGTTAATCTTATGATGATGGTTATAGACAATGTTATGTATTTGATAATATATTTCTATGTTAATATAATGTTAGTTGTTAGTTCGGAGACATTTGTGGTGTTGTTAATTAGTTACATTTGTGGTATTGTCTCAGTGGAGCTAAAATTATTACAGGTTCTTTGTAATAAGTCTGTGGTATTAAAACCCAAGAAGAGAAAAAAAAAAAAAAAAAAATCAATTTAGCCTATAGTGGTGGGCAAAAAGCGCCACTAAAGGTCTAAAATTAAGTTTCAAATGTAGCCATATAGTAGCATTTTTAGACCGCCGCTAAAGCTTCACACATATAGCAGCGGTCATGGTCGTCACTAAAAGGTGCATATATTCTATTTTACATTAAGCCCTATAGTGGGGCTTTTTGCCCGCCGCTACAAGCGTAATTAGTCCGTTTTAATTGGTGATCTACAGTGGCGCTGTATGCCTGCCGCTAAAGGTGGACCCTATATCGGCGCACATTACCCGCCGCTAAAGGTCAATTGACTCGAATTCAAACTCATATGGAGGCAATTTTCCACCCTTCGCAATAAACCAAAACTGCCACTAAAATGTGCATCTATAGCGGCGCTTTTTTTTACCACCACAATAGATCTATAGCGACACTACAACAGTGACGGGAAGAACGCCCACAATAGCACCCCTCGCTAAAGGTCAAATGTACCTTTGCTGACACTTTTTTGGGCGTTAGTGACGCTTTTGGCCCGCCACAATAGCTTGTTTTTCTTATAGTGAGATAAGGTCATGGGTGATGGGACAAGACTTTCATGCTTATGCCTTTGGCTTATCAGATTATGTAGTTTGGTTTAGAAGAACTCCCTTGCATGATTGAGAATTGAGATTAGGGGCTGAGCTAGAAATTTTTGTTTGGAGGGCCAATTTGTGTTACTAATTTGTTATCTATACAAACTTCCATACACAAACACAATCACATACATCTATACACACACACAAAATTTAGTATCTTTCATAGTGAAATCCTTAAAATTAAATGTTTTATAGAGTTAAATTCATCTTTCACCATCTTCTATGGTGAAATCCTTAAAATTTTCATTTTCAATATATATAAGTTACCAAATTGTCTACCATTGCGAGTAAAACAATTTTCAATTGAACAATTGAAGTGTTTAGACATGAATGATCCAAAATTTTAAGAGATATGAGAACACATTTTACAACAAAAAATGAATTTGAGAAACAATACATTCTCTATAACTACACTAACTAATTGGACAATTTTTCTTAAGAAAATTATTTGAACTAACTCAAATATATGGGGGGGCCAAGTCCTATTTTTGGGGGCTAATTTTTAAAATATTAAATATTTCTATATAATATTAAATATTTCTATATAAGGTAAAAATATTTTTAAAATCCCCCCCCCCCACCCCCCACCTTAACATGTAGCTCCACCCTTGATTAAGACTGTTTTGGCTTAAAATGTATTACTTTCCTTCATTCCATAAATACACTACTTTCACATAATTTATAAAAAAAAAAAAATAAAAAAAAAATTGAAAGCTTCAAATAAAGCACTGTAAATAAAAACGTAAACCACCAAAAATAAACCAATGGTTTTACTACTCCCCCTTAGGCTGTACTCCCCCTCGAGCTAATCTACTTTCCCTTTTTGACTAAAATGGCCAAAGATCCTAGAATGAATCAGATTCTGAGTTTGATTACTCCAAGTCTTGGATTTGAAAAGATAAAACGGTGATTTGAAGGTATGCAAATTGCCTTGTGAAGTAGTCAATGTGCATTCAACATAGTATGCATTTGTTCTACCCTTCCTAATATCAAATCAAGTTAGTCGGGTGCTCTAGTTGTGCTTGAGAAGATGGCTGTGGAGTATCCTCTAGTCCATGAGTGAACTGATCAATCTCATTTTCGGTGTTACCACCTTTAGCTGCAGCTTCTTCTCTTGGAACCTGTGCTGCACTGGCTTCTAGACTAGGAATGTGAGCTTTACTCCGATTCATGGTGTGCTCACTTATTGACTCTTCCCTTGACATGATCAGGAGTCCACTTGGAATCTTCACCCGTGCTTTTGATATTAGTGACATGACGTGGCTTGGGAATGGTAGAGTCATCCTTGTCTTTCTTTTCTGAACGCATTTGACAAAGAGTTGAAAGATGTGACCACGAATATCAATCTCTTTGTGAGTGAAGAGATCATGGAGGAAAATGGTCCTTGGCCTCGACAAAGTTGTTGAATTCTTCACTGGATAGAGGTTAAAGATCATGATATAGGCCAAAACCCTCATCTCAGTAATGAAGTCAATCGTGTGCAAGGCCTTCTTCTTAAGTTGACCTCCAAGAACTTGTACAAGAGGCTCAAGCTTGTCTTTTCTCTCATCGTAATGTAGAGAGGTATCCGGAGTCATTGGATGGATCTCTAAAAGCTCTTGGATTGACTCTCTAGAGACAGTGAATTCATTTCCCCTGACCCAGCAACTGATGTGGTCATCTTCCACTAACGCATTTGCAAAGAATTCCTTGATGATGCACTCATACATCACCCGAGGGATTCAGCAATTTGGTCCATGTCCTCTCCTTAAACACTTCTGGAATGAATGTGTTCTCCAAGGATTCAATTTCCACACCCTTTTCCATGATGATCATAGCATTCTTGTAGTGATCGATGTAGGCATTCTTAGCATCTTCATTTTTGAATGAATCGGGGGAGTGTCAAGGACACTTTACTGATTTCTTTGTAGCTAACTTATAAGGAGACATCTAAAAAAATGAACAAACACACAAACCATACACAAACATGGTAACAAACTTGATTAGATACAAGTTAGTCCATAAACAAGAACAAATTGAGAAAAGATGTCCTAAAATTGAAATAGACAAGCATAACATAGGCACAAGAACATGTTATAGGTGCTAAAAGGTCTAAAAAGACTTAACTAGAATGAGTGAATGCAAAACATGTCAAGTGTTAGAGTGTGTGCATCAAGGGTGCATCTAGTGTGCATGTGAGATGCATGATCAATGCATGAACTAGCACTCATGGGGCAAAGTGTGTAAAACACACAAATAATGATCAAAACATTATAGAAATGCATAATCATGGTAATCCCCAAAAATTGGTACTCATCGGAGTCCAAAAGAATGAAAAAAAAAAAAATACCATATGGGCATTTTATCAAACACTTAGAGTGCACACACTGCACAAATATGTTAAACAATGCATGAACACATGAAAATCTTGCCTTAATACATGTTAAAATGCCACAAAGAGCCAACAAAAATAACAACAAACACAATGGGACACAACCCAAGCAAGAAAAATAAAAAGATTTAACAAAAATTTAAAAATTTCCAACCCCATTCAAAATAGCCCCAACCTTGGAATTTGAAGAATCTAAGACTTAGTCTAAGGATTCAAAAAATAAAAGTTGTTAAAACATACCTTAGAGAAGTCTTAGGGATGAAATCCAACTAGGTTTGGTTGAGATTTAAGGGAAAATGGTGTTTTGGGTTGAGAGAGGCATGAAGGAGGCAAAATAAGAGTTTTGAAAAACTGCCAATGTGTGCCTGTTTAAATATTGAAAATCACTACTCGAGAAGTACTTGCGAGTTACTCGCGAAAAGCCTTAAATGCATAGGGCAAGTTTTGTGGGAAGCTGTTTCTTGCGAAGGACTCGCGAGGGAGTTGCAAAACTCTTTGTGTAAAATTTTGGGAGAAATGGAAATTCACTTCCTCATTTTTGCAACTAGGGTGTGAGATACCTTACTCGTGACATACTCGCAAAAATTCTTTTTTAGGAGTTTTTCAACAAAACAGATTTAGTTTTTTGGCAAAACTTTCAAAACACAAATGATACATAAAAACACTTTCAAAAAGAAAAAAAAAAAGCACTAAAAAATCTTTTTGGGTTTGATCATCAAGCAATTGAGTATACACAAATCACATTTGAACATGTACAATAACACAAATGAAATAAGCATTCATTGAACATTAGACTTGTGTGTTGTGTGTGTGAATCAAGTATGAACTTGGCCATAGTCTAGAATGAAGCTTCAATGATCAATTCAATCAAGTTATACACAATTAGCACGAAGTCAAGCGACCTATCTCACTAGTAGAAATGAACATGTATGACTCCCTACCATAGTGTTTACATTGATTGAAAGCTTTTCATTTGGCTTCCATTTTTCATACTTTTTGATCAATACAACTTAATTTTTGAGCAACGATGCTATGAAATTTTTGATATTTCTTTGATGAATAAGCTTTTGGCTTTGGCATCATACAATTTTGTTAAAGACATATTTTATGTAATTGGCTAATCCTTTGACACAATGCACTTTACTTGTAATTGGGTAGATCTAGGATGGGTTTAGTACTTTAAGAAACAAGAGTTCAAGTCAAGTGTTAAAGTCATGAAAATCTAACCAAGAAACAAGTGAAGAAAGAGTTGTTTACTAAATCTTGACAAAAGTCTCGATAGAATCCTTTCTATTGAGAATTAATGTTAAAGCTCAACACGAGCTGTTTCAGTTGAGAATTACGAAATTAGACGTTTCAGATCTGATTGCATGCAGATTCTTGTATATTTGTGTAGGGTTTCTTTTCTCACAACTCTAGACATATATAAGGATTATTTTAAAAGTTGTCGTACATGCAATTGAGTGACCTAGTGCCTTATTCTATCTGAAAGAAGCTACTACATTTTTACGCCAAAGGGTTTTGTAACGAATGAGCTTCCTAATCTTCATTGTGCATGAAGTAAAGAACTTTGCAGCCAACAACCTTTTTCAAGTTGCTTGAGTTAGTCATGTACTAGGATCCATGCATCATTGGTTAGTCACGTACTAGGTTTTGCGCATTAAATAGAAAGAGTGCCACTACAAGATCAAGTCCAATTGGGTATTGGAGTGAAGATTCAAATGTAGGTTGGTAATTTGGGATAGGCCAAGGACAGTTGGTAAGATTCCTTTTACTTGTAATCGCTTGACTATTGATTAGTGGATTCTTGGGAGTGGTGACCTTAAAATCACCCGGTTGGGTTTTTGCCTTGATGGTTTTCCCCATTTGTAAACAAATCACCGTGCCAAATTTAATTTCCGTTGGATTTTGGTTTAGTTGGTAATTTGTTTGTTCTACCACGTCATTGCATGTAATTGAACCTAATTAATTAACTTGGGTAATTAATTAATTTGCAAGGGGTCAATACATTTTTGCCCTATCAAGTGGTATTATAGTAGACACACTCTGATTAGGTTTTAATCATTGCTGTGTGATCTATTGACCCCTATTGTCATGGGTAAAGGATAGTCTCTAATTATTCTACATTTATTTGATGGCACTAACTATGTATACTAGAAAGTACGCATGAGAGTTTTCTTGTAGTCTTTAGATGAGTAAGTGTGGCAAGCTATGGAGATTGGCTAGACTAAGCCAAAGGAAGCGTCGATTGATTGGGATTGATAGGCCAAGAATGTATTAACCCATTTGGTAAATTAATCAATTAATTAGCCAAGTTAATTAATTAGATTCAATTACATAGAATAAGCGTGATAGCACAAACAAATTACCAACTAAGTTAAATGTAGTGGAAAATAAATTTGACACAAGTAATTTGTTTACGAATGGGGAAACCACCAAGGCAAAACCCCACTGAGTGAATTTAAGGTCACCAATCTTGAGAATCCACTATTATCAAAACAAGCGGTTACAAGTAAAAGGAATCTCAGTACCTAATACCAACCTACAGTTGAAACCTTACCCCAATACACAATTGGAATTGCAATGTAGTGACAATCTCTCCTTTAAATGCACGATTCTAAGTATGTGACTAACCAATCGATGCATAGATCCCAGGACGTGACTAACACACCAACTTGAAAAAGATATTGGCTGCAATGTTCTTCAGTTCATCCAAACGATGAAGTTCAAGAAGCTCCTTGGTTACAAAACCCTTGGCGCATAAACGTAGCAGCTTCTTCAAGAGAAAAATGAACTAGGGCAAATTGTCTCCGGTCACAATTTGAGTGAATAATCACTTTGCATCAAGTTGCATCACCTTAGACAGCCCTTAAAATAATCCTTATATATATCTAGGGTTGTAAGAAAAGAAACTCTACACAAATAGTTTGGATATGTGTGAAAAACAGATCTAAAAATTTGAATTTCGTAATTCTCGATAGATAAAGCTTCTGTCGAGAGCTGTCGAGAATTAAATATTAAATCTTGATAGATACAACTGTCGAGCTATCTGTCTAGCTATCTGTCGAATTTTAATGAACAACACTTCTTCATTTGATTCTTGGACAGATTTACATAGCTTCAATACTAGACCTAAACTCTTGTTTCTTGAAGTATTAAACACATCCTAGATCTACCCAATTACAAGTAAAATGTGTTCTGTTAAAGGATTAACCAATTCTACATGACATAAGTTCAAACAAGTTCCACATATGTCCTAAAAATCTCTCCCTTTTGGCAATTCGTGACAAAACTGCAACAAACTATTAGGACATATGTGTTTCACTTGTTAGAAACATATGTCACTATTTTATGTAATTGGCTAATCTTTTGACAAAACGCACTTTACTTGTAATTGGGTAAATCTAGGATGTGTTTGATACTTCAAGAAATCTTGTTTTAAATTCAAGTATTAAAGCCATGCAAGTCTGTCTAAGATTCAAGTGCAGAAAGTACTGCTCATTAAAGCTAGACAGCTAGTCATCTATCAAGACTTGAAGAGCTGTTCTAGCCCGTGGTTCAACAACAACTCGACAGATAGGCATTTATCGAGGTTTATGAAAAACATAGTTTTAGTTCTGTTTTGACTCTAATCCGTGATTGTATGTTTGGGCTTTCTTTTATCACAACTCTAGACATATAAAAGGATTATTTTAAGGGTCGTCAAAGAAGACACAAGTGTTGAGCAAAGTTTGTTCAAGCAAATTGTGATCAGAGATAGAGTTTGCCCTAGTTCATCTTTCTTGTGAAGAAGTTGCTGTGTTTGTACACCGTAGGATTTTGTGACCAAGCATCTTCTTGATCTTCATCGTGTGATGAACTAAAGAACTTTGCAGCTAACAACCTTCTATAGTTGGTGATTGAAGTTGCATACTGGGATCCGTGCAATTGGCTAGTCACGTACTTGGAGTCGTGAATTGAAAGGAGAGATTGTCACTACATTGCAAGTCCAATTGTGTATTAGGGAAAGGGTTCAACTGTAGGTTGGTATAGGTACTGTGATTCTTTTATTTGTAATCGCTTGTTATGATAATAGTGGATTCTCAGAAATGGTGACCTTCGGTGGGGTTTTTGCTGTGTAGGTTTTGTAAACAAACCATCATGTCAATTTATTTTTCGCTGCATACTTAGTTTAATTGGTGATTTGTTTATGCTACCATGAGTTTGCATGTTAGTTTGATTAATTAATAAACTTGGCTAATTAATCAATTAATTCATCACAGAGGTCAATACATTTTTGGCCTATCATAAACAAATGAAGTATAAGAGAAGTCATAAATCACTCAACTCATAATCACTTGTTGAATACAATAAAATCTAATCTTAGGACAAACTCTTGAAAACTTTGCAAGAAGAGAGCTCATGGCATGATAGATTTTGACAACCTGTCTTTCTGGAACACTTTAAACAAAACTCATCAAGGCATCATAGTGTGAAACATAAATATAAGATTGCATACATAATAAGAAACATGTGTGTAAAGAGAGAAAATAAACAACACACGGAGAGATAGGTGAAAAGATAACAACATCATCATATATATAAAAGAGATATAAGTACAATGTTTGCTATCACGAAATGGTCACAAGACCAATGTACAAAAAGATAACGTATCTAAAGAGAAAGAAAAGAAAAGATACATATATCCTCAGTACATCCCTCAAAAGAAATAAAACACGCCCCCTATCAAAAAGTCCTATGCTAACTCTCCCCCTAAGTACATGACTTTTAGGACATATGTGATTCATGTTAGGAACATATGTCAATATTTTATGTAATTGACTAATCCTTTGACAAAATGCACTTTACTTGTAATTGGGTAGATCTAGGATATGTTTAATACTTTAAGGAACAAGGTTTCAAGATTAAGTGTTAAAGCCATGCAAGTCTGTCCAAGAAACAAATGAAGAAGTGTTAGATTTTAAAGCTTGACAACTAGCTTGATAGCTGGTATCAATCGAGGTTTAAAAAGCTGCTGAAGCATAAAGCTCGATAGCTAGCTAGATAGATACCCTATCTGTCGAGATTTATGAAAAACAGATTTTCAGTTCTATTTTTCATCCAATCTATGAGTACATGTTTAGGCTTTATTTTCTCATAACCCTAAACATATATAAGGATTATTTTAAGGGTCGCCAAAGGTTGCGCATGTGTAAAGCAAAGTTTTGTTCATGCAAATTGTGACTGAAGATAGTATTTGCCCTAGTTCATCTTTTTTTTGAAGAAGCTGCTGTGTTTATACACCTTAGGGTTTTGTGACCAAGGAGCTTCGAGATCTTCATCGTGTGATGAACTGAAGAACTTTGTAGCCAAAATCTTTCTCAAGTTGGTGATTAAGTCGCATACTGGGATCTGCATATCTATTAGTTAGTCACGTACTAGGAGCCGTGCATTGAAAATGAGAGATTGTCACTACAAAACAAGTACACTTGGGTATTAGGGTAAGGATTCAACTATAGGTTGGTATAAGGTTCTGGGATTCCTTTAGTTGTAACTGCTTGTTTTGATAATAGTGGATTCTTGGGAGTGGTGACCTTAAAATTACTCAGTGGGGTTTTGGTTGTGTAGGTTTTCCCTTTTCGTAAACAAATCACCATGTCAATTTAATTTCTGCTTCATTTAGTTAATTAGTGATTTGTTTGTGCTATCACACATTTTGCATATTAATTGAATTAATTAATTAACTTGACTAAATCAATTGTTTAATTTATCACAAGGGGTCAATACATTTTTGGAAGAGCATTTAATCATTGAAAGGCGATCATCTCCTCATCACTGGAAAAGCTAGCATCCTCATCCTTATCCTCATCATCATCATCGTAGTTATCATGATCGTCCTCGTCCTCTAAAGCTTGTGGAGATGGAGAGGGAGAGGGAGATAGAGATGTGGTGAAGACATCTATGCGAGCCTGTTGTCATGCAATACAACTAACATAGGTGTTCACCTGATACAACTCAATAGTGAGTGTATCAAGGCGAGCATCTATGCGCTCAAGCTATGTCATGATGGCCTCTAGTGTCATACCACCTGCAAAAGAAAAAGAAGGAGAAAGAGTGGAGGTGGATGGAACGAAATGGGCTAGAGGAGTCACCGTCTCGATCGAAGCTAGGCCTTGCTTCATCAAACAAACGCCGTGCTGATGGCACCTATGACGGTGAAGTGAGAAGACTCGAGCTAAGGTGCAGAAAAGTGGCAGATGATCCTTATGATAGCAGAAGAAAAGATAAGCTTATCATGATTTGTTGTATCCTTATAGACATCTATAATAGAGAGAATGAAATGAAAGGGAAAGTCTATAGTAAGGTCTTCAATGAGGGAAAGAAAAATCCGAGTACGAGACTTTGTAATGGAGTTATAGTGAGACAAGGGATGAAAAACAAATTCATCACCATATTAAGGAACCTCTGACCTTTTGGAAAGCCCAAGCATGAGGTGTTTTGACGATCACCCCATGAAGAAGATGCCTCACAAAAGAGAGACAGAAGTTCATCTTTGGACACAGTCCTCAGACATGGACATGAGGAATAATCATGACGCGATACCCTTGGAACATGTAGTACCTCAAAAATGATCACAACTCATGGGTATCTTACATAAAGATTCCCATCCTTGATTGTGAATGACAGTGGGTAGAGTAGTATTGAAAAAATCGGATAGAATCACGCGACACTCCGAATGAACACCACATCTGGAGAAGTTCTCAAAAAATTCCTTTTGGGCCTTCTTATCATGGAATTAAATGTGAAGAGGAGTAGGATTAGAAGAAGATTCCCTGGAATAAAGAGGGTTCTAGGATAGAGTAGATTTGCGCTTGGGTGCCATACGCAGACTATGAGTGAGAGAGAGAGAGAGAGAGAGAGAGAGAAACAAAAAAGCACCATCAACAGAGAGTACCAAAATATGGAAATGAAAAGATACGTATGCATGAACAATGCATAAGCATGTGACATGCAAAGAAAATTGCATCATGGGTTCAACCCAATCCAATCTTACCAGCGCACAACTTTTAACATAAAAACACACATCTATAATGCATGAAACATTGTGAAAATGCAAATGTAATGTAATGCATGAGCATATAACACCATATAAGAAAAACCCAACCCAAAAACTTTACAAAATTCTCAAAGATTTTCAAAAACCCCAAAAATTTCTAGAAAACCCAAAACCTAGGTCTAAATGCATGAAACACATGAATAAAGAGAGATTAGAGAAGCATACAAGAGGGAAAATGCAAGGTTTAGGTCGAAATCCAAGTGGGGAAGATGAAGGGGTTGAAGGAAAAGTGTTTGGGAAAGAAAAAAAAAATCTGTCTGTTGAAGAGAAAAGGAGAGAAATGAACCAAATTTCATGCTGAAGCTATTTAAGGAAAACGCGTCTTGATGGATTGAGGATCTATCGAGATTCTTTCAAGCACTAATTCTCAACAGATAAATCGGTCGAGGTGCTGTCGATGGCAAAAGTGTTAGGATTAGTGCCCTCAAATCCTATTGTATGATGCTATGTATGATATTATGTATGACATTATGTATGGCTTAATGTTGTGATTAATAAAGTTATTTTATTATTATCTAAAATCATGGTAACATGAATATTCGGACATTATCATATAGTCCATGAGATGCGTAGTATGTGATTTATGTGAAAAGTCACAGAAGATATAAATCACAAGTTCTTTGTAAATTCAGAATTTTAGTTCATAGTCGATGATAAAATTAGGTATTTTATTTGCGAAGACTATAACATATCAACTAAGATGATTTGTCTTGGTCATGGAAGTGGAGACTTCTAGTTGATATGTTGTTATATTTTAAAAGTTAAGACATATTGAACTGGATCATTGTGAGATTTATTATTCTCTTAACAACTGTCAAATGAATAATAAATCTTACGACTTCTATTTACATGAAATCTTAATCTTGAGAGAATAATGGACCTGATCATGAAGCGTAGGTTGCTTTGATATATCAAGAGTGAGATCTAAAGTCACGGTCAAAACTTCCGTATGTTGGGCAACCACATTTAGTATTGATGGAACATATATTCTCCATATGGAATTCATAGTCTCTTAACAGTGATATAAAATATTCCCTTGAGAGAAGTTTAATAGGTTTGGTTATTCAGAACGTTAGTCCTAACTACTTTAGTAAAGAGTTACAAAAGTATATATTTATGAAATTTGATTTTATAAATATATGATGAATAACTTAAAGGATTAAATCGGGTACTCAAGGATTAAGATATAGTAATCTATAAAGCGTTAGTCTACATTAATGACTTTGCATTACTATGAATATTTTATGAAGGGGTTGCATCTACAATAAAGTCTTGGAATATAATTTATTAATAAGGCTTAGAGTGCAATTATATTATATAGTGGTATTAAATATAACTAATGGTGACTTTGGCTTGTCAAGAATTGACAGAAAAGTCTGAGGCCCATTGGAGCTAAGTCTTATTTGTTCCCTTTTGATCCCACTCCAACCCACATACTAAAGTCCAATTGGAAAGACCCAAAATGCTAGCCTAATTAGAGAATCAGTTATAAGGAGAGAAACATACATAATTTTGAGAAAGAATGAAATGGTTTGTATGTGAGTGTTGGAAACTCCCTAATTCTCCCTTGAAAACATTCACATATAACTGATTAAGAGACCACACTCCTTGGGCAAAAGTGGAATTGGAGTGAAGATTGAAAGTGTTTCCAAGTACTTCTAATCTTTGGTTTTGAATTTCACCGCACCAAGGTACACTCTTTTGTTCTTATATTCTGAAATTTACATAGTACATGTTATCAATTGCAAATGAAGTGGATCCACTAATTTTCCATTGCATATGTTTTGTATGCGATGCAAACATGTGTTTTTTTTTTTTTTTTAATTATTCTTTTTTTAAATAATTGGTATCAGAGTAGTCTTTTATTTTGAATACGAATAATATGTTTTGTGAGTTTTGGAACTGAGGATAATAATTTCATGTTGTTAGAAGATTATATATTTAATTTTCTACATAGTTGTTGAAATTATTGTTTGATGAAAACTGATATTGACATTATGATGTTGTTTAAATTCAATATTAAGTATGTTAAACTGAACTTTAAGGCTATAGCATCAATAGAATTCAGTTTTGATATCAATTCCTATCTATCATGTTCATATGATGGTTGTTTGTTCATGAAAAACTATTGAAAACTACCTTAGAAAAATTCTAGAAGATTCAAGTTTCACGAGATTCGATCAATCGAAAATTGCTTTTGATCAACTGATTGAAATAGTGGCCAATCTGCTTGATTTGATTGATGTTTGATTGCTAGTCAATTGATTGAATTTTCTTTTTCGATAAATTGAGAAGCGATCGAGTTCCAATCGAGCCAAGCAGATTGTCAATTCTGGTTCAATTGCTAGTCGATTGATCAAATTTTCTTTTTCAATCGATCGTGTACCAATTGAGCCAGGTAGATTGTTTTGTGACAATTTTTATATTTTTTCGACCGATCGAGATATACATTCGATCGATCAAAAACTGGGAATTTTGAATTTTTTCTAAGTGTTTTCACATGTATAAAGTGCAAGGCTATGTATAATGAGATTATGCGTGTTTACTAATTAAAAACCTTTAATTTAATATATCTAGTGGGAGAGAGATACAAGGGTTGGATCTCACGGCCTCCATTGTCGTTTCATAGTAGTATGAAATATATACTTTGTCTTTGCTTCAAGCTTAGCATTCCATGCGGAGAGTATTTATTTCATGGTCCTATAAGATTGAATTTCCAGATTTATAGTGGTTTGATCAAACACCTTGTCTTAGCCTTGAGCTTTCCATTCCATGCGGGGGGTGTTTTGTATCATGATACTACAAGATAAACCTGTTAAAGGAGATGAAATGTGGCTACACATGATTCTAGACAATGGTATACACTAGACTAAATATTATAGTATCCTCTATTATGAGTTCTTACTATTATTATTTAGAGGCTAAATGTATAACGGCATATTATTAGTGTTTGATAAGAGTTATCATGATAGCACTAATAATGAGAATAGTTCTCAATCAATCATGGTATTTAATATTCACTCCATGCTGAGGGATATTGAATATGAGATTGGGTTGTTGTTGCATATATTATATTATGGTTTTTATATTATATTATATTCACTCCATGTTTATTGTTTTTAGATTTGATCATGACATCATTTAGCCCACTTATTACTATTCTTCATCAAAACAAACTGATTGGATCCAATTATGTTGACTAGAAAAGAAATTTGGACATTGTTCTTACTGATAAAGAGCACAAATATTTGCTTACTAAACCATGTCCTAAATTTCCATCATTAGATGCTCATCCTGAGGAAAAACAGTGATATGATCGTTGGCAGAAATCTAATGAGATGGCCAAATGTTACATCCTAGCATCTATCTCAAATGTTCTACAGCATCAAATGCAGGATGTAGAACTAGTTTCAGACATTACGTTAAGTCTGAAGGAGATGTTTGGCGAGCAAGGCCGTTCTACAAGGCAAGAAACTATGAGGCAAATTTATAATATCAAAATGACTGATGGCACTTTAGTAAGGGAGCATTGTCTTAAGATGATCTCTAATCTAAATACACTGGAAGTTTTAGGTGCTGATATTGATGGAGAATCGCAAGTGGATATGATACTCTAGTCACTACCAAAATCATTCAAGGAATTCAGATTTAATTATAATATGAACAAAAAGATTTATTCATTTTCTAAATTAATGAATAAATTGGTAGCAGCAGAAGGCATTCTTGGTACATCCAGTGTTGATGCCAATATGGCTGAAACTTCTACTTCTCAATCTAAGTCAAAAGGAAAAGTTAAGAAGAATAAGAAGAAGGACTTCACCAAGCAATATGGTAAATAAATTGTCTTAGGAGTTACCAATAAAGGAAAGAAAATCAAAGGAAAGTATTGCCATTGTGGTGAGAAATGACATTGGAAGAGGAATTGTCTGAAATTCAAAGTTGCCAAAAATAAGGGTATGTAAAGTTCATTCCTCCTTGAAATATGTTTAGTACAAAATCCCACGGATTCCTGGTATGTGGATTCAGGTTATACTAATCATATCTGTAATTCTTTGTAGGGGTTCCAAGAGACCAGAAAACTGAATGAAGGAGAATTGTTTCTTACTTTGGCTAATAGGAGCAGAATACTAGTTGTAGTTGTTGGAGTGTTTAATTTATGTTTTAAGTCTAGGGTTTTAATATTGGAAGACTATTCATATGTACCTAATGTTCGTAAGAATTTAATTTTTGCAACTTATTTAGAGAAACATGGATATTATGTTATCCTCAAAGACAATGTTGTAATAAAGAAGGGTAAAGTGTTTATCTGTTTTGGCTATATTGTTGATGGCCTTTATATTTTAACTCCTGATAAGCATGAATTATATAATTCTGAATTAGATAATAATTCACATGTGAAATCATTAAAGAGAAAGTTTCCTTCAACTAGTGATGCATATCTTTGGCACTTGCGTTTGGTTCATATTAATTCAAATAGAATTCAAAGACTAATCAAAGATGGTCTCTTAGAGCCATTAGACTTTGATGGATTTCCAGTTTATGAATCTTGTTTGGAGGGTAAAATGACCAAACGACCTTTTAATGCAAAAGGTAGAAGAACCCAAGATTTGCTAGAACTAGTGCATTCAGATGAATATGGTCTTATGTCAACCCAAGCAAGAGGTGGCTATGAGTATTTCATTACATTCACTGATGATTATTCTAGATTTGGTTATGTGTACCTAATGAAACGGAAGTCCGAAGCTTTGTTCAAAGAGTTTAAGGCTGAAGTTAAGAATCAATTGGGTATACGCATAAAGGCCATTCGATCTGATTATGGTGGCGAATACCTTCTTGGAGATTTCAAGGATTACTTAACTGAAAATGGGATTGTATCCCAATTGATTACACCTAGAACTCCACAACAAAATGGTGTAGCAGAAAGAAGAAATAGGACTCTTTTAGATATGGTTAGTTCCATGATGAGTTATTTAACTCTACAAATTTCTTTTTGGGGATATGCCTTAAATACTGCAATGTATCTTCTGAATTTAGTACCTTTGAAGTCTGTTCCTAAAACACCTGTAGAGTTGTGGATTGGGCGCAAGCCTAGTATGAGACATCTCCATATTTGGGGTTGTCCAGTACATGTGTTAAAAGGAAAGTTTGACAAGATATAGTCTAAAACAAAAGTGATTTTCTTTGTAGTGTTTGTTAGTACAAATGCCAAATTCTTGGAAAATTACTATATGAATGATTATACTTCTAGAAGTAGAGTTGTTTTGGTTGAAATGAGTGAACTTATAATTGAACAACCAATGGATGAAACTAGGGATGATGTGGTTGTATCGGATACACTGCAAGATATTACTCAAGAGATGGCTAGTACACAGGTGCCTTGCCGTAATGGGAGGATTGTTAGGCCACCTATAAAATTTATAGGTCTAGGAGAAACTTATGAAGTTATCTCAAAAGAGGCCAAAACTGATCCTTACACTTATGAAAAGGCAATGAATGATATAGATGCACATCATTGGGTTAAAGCTATGGAATCTGAATTAGATTCAATGTATTCCAATCAAGTTTGGGATCTTGTAAAGGTACCTAACGACATTAAACCTGTTGGTTGCAAATGGGTTTACGAGAGGAAGAGAGGGATAGATGGAAATGTTGAAACCTTTAAAGCAAGGATAGTGGCAAAAGGGTATACACAAAAAGAAGGTAATGATTATGAAGAAACCTTTTCACCAGTAGCAATGCTTAAATCTATTAGAATTCTTTTATCCATTGCTGCTCATTATGATTATGAGATTTGACAAATAGGTGTCAAGACTACATTTCTTGATGGCAATCTTGAAGAGGAAATCTATATGATGCAACCGAAAGGTTTCATAGCAAAGAA
The DNA here is from genome assembly GCA_030445155.1 of Quercus variabilis. Classification (NCBI taxonomy): domain Eukaryota; kingdom Viridiplantae; phylum Streptophyta; class Magnoliopsida; order Fagales; family Fagaceae; genus Quercus; species Quercus variabilis. Next base: position 9,295,027 of record CP129454.1, read on the forward strand.
CCAAAAGCATATGATATGCAAGTTAAAAAGGTCCATTTATGGACTTAAGCAAGCATTTAGGTCATGGAACATCAGATTTGATCAAGCAATCAAATCATTTGGTTTTGAACAAAATCTTGAAGAACCATGTGTGTACAAAAGACATTGAGATAAAGTAGTAATGTTTCTAGTGCTTTATGTTGATGATATTCTACTCATTGGAAATGATGTAGGAGTAATGTCATCAGTAAAAGTTTGGTTGTCAAGCCAATTTGATATGAAATACTTTGGTGAGGCTAACTTTATTCTAGGGATCAAGCTTTGGCAAGATTGTAAGAATAAGATGTTAGGCTTATCAAAAGCTGGATATACAGATAAGGTTCTAGAACGGTTTAGCATGCAAAACTCCAAGAAAGGATTGCTTCCTTGTTGATATGGAATTTCACTATCTGATGACCAAAGGCCTAAGACTCAGATGAAGAAAATATGATGAGACAAATTCCTTATGCTTTTGTTGTGGGAAGCCTCATGTATGCCATGCTATGTACTAGACCAGATATCTGTTATTCAGTTGACATGGTCAGTCGTTATCAATCAAATCTAGGACCAAAACATTGGCAAGCCGTAAAGCATATTCTCAAGTATCTAAGGAGAACGAGAGATTATATGCTTTTTTACCAGTGCGAGGATTTGATTCCCATTGGTTATACAGATTTAGATTTTCAATCAGATCTTGATTTTAGAAAGTCCACTACAGTTTGTGTATTCACCTTGGGAGGTGGAGCCATAAGGAGTGTTAAGCAATCCTGTATTGCGGACTCCACCATAGAAGCTGAATATGTTGCTGCTTATGAAACAGCAAAAGAAGTTGTTTAGCTTAAGAAATTCCTTTTTGATCATGGTGTTGTGAGAATGGAACAAGTTCCTATCACATTGTTTTGCGACAATAGTGGAATGATTGCATAATCCAAAGATCCAAGGAATCATAAGAAAGGAAAGCACATTGAGAGTAAGTACCACATCATTCGAGACATTGTTGCTCGTGGAGATGTAGTCGTAACAAAGATAGATAGTGCAAATAATCTAGCAGATCCCTTTACCAAAGTCTTTTCTCAAAGGACTTTTGAGTCACATTTGGAGGGAATGGAAGTTAGATTAGTGCACAATAGTCTTTAGGGCAAGTAGGAGATTGTCAGGATTAGTGCCCTTAAATCCTATTATATGATGCTATGTATGATATTAGGTATGACATTATGTTTGACTTAATGTTGTGATTAATAAAGTTGTTTTATTATTATCTAAAATGATGGTAACATGAATATTCAGACATTATCATATAGTCCATGAAATGCATAGTATGTGATTTATGTGAAAAGTCACAGAAGATATAAATCACAAGTTCTTTGTAAATTCAGAATTTTAGTTCGTAGTTAGTGATGAAATTGGGCATTTCATCTGCGAAGATTATAATATATCAACTAAGATGATTTGTTTTGATCATGGAAGTGGAGACTTCTAGTTGATATGTTGATATGTTTTAAGAGTTAAGACATATTGAACTGGATCGCTGTGAGATTTACTATTCTCCTAATGACTGTCAAATGAATAATAAATCTCACGACTTCTATTTACATAAACTCTTAATCTTGAGAAAATAATGGACATGATCATGGAGTGTAGGTTGCTTTGATATATTAAGAGTGAGATCTAAAGTCACGGTCAAAACCTCAGTATGTTGGGCAACTGCATTTAGTGTTGATTGAAAATATATTCTCTAAATGGAATTCATAGTCTCTTAACGAAGATATAAAATATTCTCTCGAGATAAGTTTAATGGATTTGGTTATTTAGAATGTTAGACCTAACTACTTTAGTAAAGAGTTACTAAAGTATATATTTATGAAATCTACTAAAGTATATATTTATGAAATTGGATTTCATAAATATATGATGAATAACTTAAAGGATTAAACTGGATTTTCAAGGATTAATCTACAAAGTGGCAGTCTACATTAATGACTTTGCATTACTATGAATATTTTATAAATGGGTTGTAAGTACAATAAAGTCTTAGGATATAATTTATTAATAAGGTCTAGAGTGCAATTATATTTATAAGGTGGTATCAAATATAATTAATGGTAACTTTGGACTCGTCAAGAGTTGACAGAAAAGTCCAAGGCCCATTGGAGCTAGAGTTTTATTTGTTCTATTTTGGTCTCACTCCAAGCCACATACTAAAGCCTAATTGGAAATGCCCAAAAGGCTAGCCCCATTAGATAATTAGTTATAAGGAGAGAAACATTCAGAATTTTGAGAAAGAATGAAATGGTTTGTATGTGAGTGTTGGACACTCCTTAATTCTCCATTGAACACATTCACATATAACTGATTGAGAGACTACACTTCTTGGGCATAGATGGAATTGGAGTGAAGATTGAAAGTGTTTCTAAGTACTTCTAATCTTTGGTTTTGAATTTCACCACACCAAGGTAGACTATTTTGTTCTTATATTCTGAAATTACAAAAAGTACCTCAATTGATCAAACAACTATCATCTAGGCAAAACCTTTCTCGATGGATCGAGAATTTGTCGAGAAGCTATCGAGACAAATTCCATAAAGCTTCGATGGATTGAAAAAGCATTAAGATCTGTCGAGAAAAGAAGTCCAAAGATCTCGATAGATAGCTATCTGTCAAGATCTGTCGAGAAGTTGTCAAGCTAGATAAAAACAGGTTTTTCAAAGAGAGGAAAAACACATAGAAATGAATGCAATCAAACCAGCTATTCAACCAAATATCCAAACAACATTTTAAACTTTCAAAAACATCTCTCAACAAGAAAAAAACAAAGCATTCATAGATCCAAAACACACACACACACACTAAACAAGTCTAACTAATTTTATATTTCAAAAATAAGTTAAGATAGTTTAGTGAGTATAAATTAACACATGCATCCCTTGTGATGGACAAATCACATTGTACCTACACATGTATCAAAAGTAGCAAAAAATTTGCATGTTGTGTGTGAAAAAAATCGCAAGTTTGCGTAAGTATCTCATGTTATGACGATTTGTGATATGATAAAATCAATTTATCTCACACACAATCATAACTACTTGATGGAGACTATTACCTTCAAGGTATATCCTATTACTCCCATATCTCCTAGAAATACGTTTGCAACCATATTTAAAAGCATTTTGATTCTTTTTGCTTTTTTATTTTTTGCATATATCTTTTTTCTTTTAAGTATATCATGCATAGGCATGCAAGAGAGAGAAGAAATACTTAATTATGTTAAGCCTTAAACATCACAATTTTGCTATGCGGAAGCATACAAATGTTATCCATGATTGGAGGGCTTTAGTGATGAGATGGTTATTTATGCCGTTCTCTTAGGATTTTTTAGTCATTCCCGTTAAAAAGAGTGATATGAGTGTTAAGTACAAAAGATTACTTAATCTTACTCATCACAAATACGAGCCACAAAACTCACTTGCTTAGTTGTGCATTGAAATGCTTATCTAAGTTACAAAAGATACAAAGTTTAGAAAACTTTATTTCAATGGCCATCCAAGGTACACAAGTACAAATGTACACAAAACACACACTATTTTTGTACTTTTCTGATTTTCCAATTTTTTTAAAAAAATTTTTATGAAAAAAAAAATAAAGCAAAACTGAAAACAAACAAACAAAAACATGTTAAACGAAGTATATCATAAAACTAGACTGACTCAAAGCAATAAAGCAAAACACATAAGTAATGCATAAACAAAAAGAGGAAGAAAGAGAGAGAGAGTGTGTGTGACTAAATCACTTTAAGCCTCTTTCCTTCCACATCTTGGAAGAACTTTTTCGTTGAGCAAACCTTTGATCCGGCGATGAGGGGAAAGAATTGAAATCATTCAAGTTCGAAAGGAACATGAGGGCTTTAAGAAGATCTCCAAGAGGAGCAAAAGAGGATGGAAACTGATTTTGGTTTCCAGATGAGATCATATTGTTGCTTTGTTGAGTGGCTAACCACTTGTAAGAATTTGGACTAGTATGCCTTGAACCTCCACAGTGATGACAGAGATGCTGCTTCTTCTGTTTAGACTTTTGGTTATTACCCTTCTTAGTCCTAGGGTTTCTAGTCTCTTTCTTTTCATGTTTAGGGGGTGCTCCTAAAATTGATTTGCCCTTATCTACATTCTCACTAGCTATATCAGTTTTACATTCATTATTCTCAGAATTAATATTATTAGTAGATGAGACAAACACAATAGTATTAGAAGAAGCAATATTAGGAGAAGATAAATCATATCCCAAACTGGTTCTATCAGAAGCGGATTTCTAAAAGCTAAGCATCTCACCAAGCTTTGCACTGGAAGTCCTCTCCAATTGAGCTCTAACTTGAAATAGCTTCGCTTCAAGCTTCTTGGTCTTTTTAGCCAAGAAATTTTTCTCAAACCGCAGTGCTCCAATAGTCTGATTGGCTTCATCAAAATTTGTGGAAAGCTCTTCTTGATCAAGTTCTACATCACTTAGCTTCTTGGTGGCTAGCCTTTATAGTTTCTCATGCTTCTTAGAAACCTTGTACAATTTTTTATAGGCAATATAGATGTCATCTTGATCATCCATTTTCTCAAACTCAAAGTCCACCAAGTCCTCTTCATCATCTATTGTTTCTGAAACCCCATCTGTAGGATCAACTGTAACAATGAAGGCATTCAAGGTTCCCTCGTCATCATTGCCATCTGAATCATCCTTAGGCTTGATGTCACTCAAGATAGCAGCAAGGGCCTTGCTTTTTGCAATAGTCTTGAGATAAGTTGGAAATTCTTGTTTCATATGTCCAAAACCTTGACATCCAAAGCATTTTGGTCCGAAGGTAACAGTGTACTGACCGCCTTCCTTTGCAGCCTTATTTCCTTTGTCTTAGTTCTTGAACTGAGATGAACTAGACTGCTTACGATCTTTATCAAATCCCTTTGCATTAGCATTCTTCATGAACTTTTTGAATTGCCTCGTGATATAGGATTTCATTTTAGAATCTTCATCATTAGAAGACTCATCAGTATCACTGCTTTTGACCTTCAAAGCCATGCCCTTACTCTTGCTTGATTTCCTTATCCTAGTCAAACCCAATTCATAGGTTTGCAAGTTGCCAACCAACTTTGTCAAAGGAATTTTGTCAATATTGTCGACGCCTTGCCTCGATCTTTGGTAGCGGAAAGAAAACCGCCGCCGCTGTGGGCCTTCGTTCGACCACCCACCGTGGCGATAGCTCGCGCACGCACTGGGCCCGTTGGAGGCCCCTCTCGATGTGAATGTGTATGGTTTGCGTGGAGTTTTGGGTGCTCCCTCACTCGGTGAAGGAAGGTAGGTCTACCTTTGGTTTTATAGCGGGAATCTAGGCCAAATTTTAGGTGATTACCAAAGATAAAGTGGAGTCACCACCAATCATTGGGTTTTTCTAAAGTGTGATTGGTCACCTGTTTCTAGTTGATTTTATTACCAATCCTAGGTTAAAAAAAAAATGTCATTTTTCCTAATCCAATATAGATGGCAAAAATTCTTGATTCTTAGATCCGGAAGTTTGGTTACGTGTGGGGAAGGTGTTAGGCGCCCTACAATGCCTGTCCCAAGGACAGTCCTTTGTTTTGATAAGACCTTAATTTTTGGTAATTGGCAGTAAAAACTTGATTTTGGCATTGGCTTTTGGGGCTTTGCATGTATGGTGGTTTAAGGTTTTGGCTTTTGAAAGGGTGTGGTCCTAATCTATGCTTTCCTAAGGCATTCGAACATAGTGCCAAATTTCCATCATGAAAATCTGGCGAGAAGTCGCCTTACTTTTGTAGTGAAAATTAGGCATTGCTAGCCTTAAGTGACACAGATCGCAACAATCACACCAAAAAGGGGCAAGCAAGTATATATATATATATACATGCATCATGCACAATGCTAGCACACAGAGTAGGAAAGAACATGCCTACATCCCTATAGTATGGCCCAAAATATAGGTGCAGGAAAATAAACAGGGGTCGCCATACTCTAGAGATGAGGACAAATAGTACAAAGCATGATATACATAATACAAACCATCTAAGGGAGAAAGGGAGGAGGAAAGAGGTGGTTTAAAGAGTACATAACCAAAGGGAAAAGGCTAAACTCCTAATCCTACTGACTGTAGTCACTTGGCTCTACCACGTGCCCGCGTTCTTGCCCTTTTTGCTTGTGCCTAGAAGATCATGCCCTAGCTCCATGTGTCCTCGCTCCTTATGTGTACATGCAAAGGCAGAGACAAGAAAACCAGTAGACAAAAAGCAATGGAAGGAAAAAGCGTAGATAAAAGCACAAGGTTGCAAAGCAAAAAAGCAAGATAGATATGGCAAGTATAGCATGTGACAAAAGCAAGAAAGCTAACCAACAAGTAAAAAGGGCAAACAAGCAAGGAAACACACAAAAAGGGGTGTTCACGAGGGACAAATGTAGTTTTGGATTGAATGTCCATGACTTCATTATGTTGAAGCATGGATGACACACTAGCAAGCAAGACTTACGCATGAACATATAAGCAAGCATGTAAAGATGCATAGAAAGCCAACAGGTGGCACAAACAAGCATCGTAAGCATATCATCACATGGTATGGAAAGGGGAGAGGTATGCATGAAGTAATTGGCATCACGAATATGCCTCCCAAGTGGTTACATCCAGATAAGGCCTCAAGGGCGTCAAATGTAACCACACAAGCACAACCCACTTACGGCGTTAAGCATACCAAAGCCTAGGACTAGAGAGGCTAGTATGGAAGATAAAACATAGAAGCAAGCAAGCATAGACATGCAAACGGGTGATCCAAACCCTTTGATATGGGCCAAGGTATATGGATGATGACAAAGACCATAGCATCTAGATTGAGTCCGAACCATATGGACAAAACGCAAGAAAGAAAGGTAAAGCAACAAAAGGGCTACAATAGCACATGGCAAGACAAACATAGCCTAGGTCTAAGCACACAAACATGGCACGGAGCACACAAGCACATGGAAGATGGCATAGAGCAAGTAGAGCAAAGATCTAAACACACGAGCATGTAAGAACATAGATTTGGACATGCAAGCATGTGAAAACCAAGATCCGAGCATGCAAGCAAGTAAAAATGTAGATCTAGGCATAGGCATGGTAACACATGTGTGAACATGTGAAAGCTAGCACATAAACATGAAAGAACATGAATCTAAGCATATAAGCATGTACAGATGCTGATCTAAGCATGAAACATGGCAAAAAGCATACGAGCACATAGATCCGAGCAAAGCATAAACATAGACATGTATCAAGAATATGAGCACATAACCCTAACATCAATGCAAAGCAAAGAGAGAAATGAAGCATAGGAAACATGGCATAAAACCCTTAGAATGTAGATCTAAACATATAAGCATGTAAGGACATAGATCTAAGCACAAAACATAGCATAAAAACCCTAAGCATGTAGATCTAAACATATAAGCATGTGAGCAAGCATAAAAGAACACAGATCTAGGCTATGAACATGTTAGAAACAAGGTAAAGCAAGAAACATGTCAAAGAAAGCAACAAAGCATATTATCTTGGTAAAAAGAGCAAGAACATGCTAGGAAAAAGATTTAGAAGGTTAGGGGTGTGTATGATAGGTAAAAACCTACATCCAGGCCCCTAAACCCCGAACCCAAAGCGTAGAACCAAGAAAAGGAAGATTGAGTGAAAAAGCAATACCTTGTGTTCTTGGTGAAAGGGGAAGAATCAAGAGACTTTAATGTGTTTTTGGGTGTTTGGGAGAGATAAAAAAATGTAGTGAGTAGTTGGGTAGAAGGAAAATTTTAGAAAAATGTGTGTCCTCCTTGTTTGGGGCATGCCTGGGGCTATTTATAGCCTCAGGCATGAAAATCGAGGCAGCGACCATTATAAGGCCATCAGCGACCATTATAAGGCCATTAGCGGCCTTTCAATGGTTGCCGACCTCAATCCTCCTCTGATCGGGTTGATCTTGACTCCTTTGATAGGTCTTGATTTTCAACTTCTAAAAAGGTATTGAACTCAAAAATCCAACAGTTAGATCAAAAGTTATGGCTTTCGGAAGTTTGCAGTGCATCGATCAGTGCGTCATTCCAGTTTTCATGATATCTCGACCATTCTATCTCTGAGTTTGACCCAAGAATAGTCGTTGGAACGAGAATTTGATAATCTTTACAGTGGCATTGGTTTCAACCCGTTCTAGTAGCCAAATCAAAATTAGGATTTTTGGACCCACCCAAGATCGACTTTGGGCCAAACTTGGTCAAACTCAATCAAAGTTGGTAAAAATCTCTAAGAAGCTCAAGTTTGAAGTAAAAATGTGAAAAATGTCCTTTTGTGAGCAGGGGTATTTTGGTCATTTTAGCAGAAAAAGTCACTTCAAGTACTTCGGTGCCCGAATGGGTTATGCTATGTCGTTCTAGATATTCTCATGATCCCATTGAGAGAAAATAATATTTTTGGATTTTCAAAGGCCTGGCATGCAAATCGAGAGTGGACAAAATACAAAATCAATAGCTACCCCTTCTTTATCTGATATCTCAAGCGCAATGAGAGGTGTTGGATAAAGAACGTGATTTCAGATTTTGCTGCCCCTAAATTTACTTTTGGTGACTGCTCATGGATTGAGACCGGACCTTACTTGCTTGGCCTGACCTATTGCTGCTGTTATTGGAATATTTTCCAACGTGCCTTTGAGCTCTAGGAGAGGAGAAGGGAGAGATTTTTTTTTTTTTTTTTTTGGGTTGATCGGATCAGCATTGACCGAGTTAACATTGCCCGGCGGGTTTAGAAGGGCCACTGAGGAGCCTTAGCCCTATAAAAGGCCTTTTGGGCCCCATTTTTGTCTCATTTCTCACCCCTTCTCTACTCCTCACTCTCTATGAAAATTCCTAGAGTGCTCAGGGCTTAACAGGTCCTTCCTTTCAACTTCAGTCTGCCACTTCAGTTTGCTGCTTCATCTTTTCTGCCTTTGAGGCTAGTGTCCATTTCTTCTTCTTCTCTTACTTTTTTTGCAAATAGTTAGTAGCAGTACTACTAAAGATGCACGCTAGTATTTATTTTTTATTTTTGGAACTTTTATGAGCACATATTTTTTGCCACTATTTATGCCATGCTATCTTAGGAAAATGCATAAATATATTTTTTGTCTTTTTTTTTTTTTTTTTTTTAAATTTTTTATATGTGGGTGCGACATATGCGGGAATTTAAATTTTGAAAATAAAATGCGGGATATGGGTAAGGAGGCTTACCTGGTAGACGAGGATAACGAAAATGTGATTCGGATTTTCTCAAACGAACGTGGGCTCGGGGACACGTGTCACTAGTTCACCCACCATAGATTAGGAGTTTGGAAAATTTCTTGAATAAATGTGAGCCCGAGGACACTTGTCGTCAGTTCACCCACTATAAGATACCAGCCTAGAGACGCTTGTCGCTAGTTCACCTGCTATGAAATGTGAGCCAGAGGATGCTTGTTGTCGGTTCACCCACCGTAGGATATAAGCCTAGAGACACTTGCCACTAGTTCACCCGCCATGAAATGGGAACAATAATCTACCTTTTGTGAGATATGTTTGACATAGACCTGCATAACATGTTTAGGAAAAAGTGTTAGTTTATCTGCATTGCAATTTAACTCATGGGCTTACCACTTATGTCTGAATTTCTTGTTGTTTTATAGATCATGTTTAGGAGGGCCAGTTCCAAGAAAGATCGAGGGAAGGCCCCCAAGTATGCAACGTCCTAGGGGGACGGTTCTTCTGATGACGAGACCGCCTCGGTTGGCGAGTAGGCGACTTGGGTTTTGCAAAGCCATTTTGATTGTAGGGGTGACGACCCATAAAAAAAGAAAAGAAAAAAATCACCGACTAACTCTCATACAAAAAATAAAAATAAAAATAATTGACAAAATAAAAAATAAATATGGACTGAAAACCTAAATTTTAATTCTCAAAATTTTACCCTAACCCCACTCTTCCTCCACACCTCCTCTATCACTGTTGCTGCTACTGCCTGCTGCTCTTTTTCTCAGATGAGATCCGGACTGTTGCTGACTTGCTGCTGCTGCTTCTCCTCAAATCCTTGATCACAGTCACACATGGTAAATCTAAGAAATTTCTCTCCTCTCTCAAGTTAATATTTTTGTTTTATTGTCTTTGCGTGCTCTGCCAATCGATTAGCCCTTTGCTTTGCTCTGCCCTTTACGTTTTTTCTATGAACTGTGTTGACTAATATAGTGATATTTGTGATTTGGGGGTTTTTAATTTTATTTTATGGATTGTTGTGTTGTGTCATGTGGACAGTGGATTGTAGACTAGTCACTACTTTGTGTTTGTGTGGCTGTGTATTTTGTAGCTTTTTGTGATTGTGTGGACCGGTTTCACTTTCAGACTTTCAGTGTTTGTTACTTATTTTTTTCTATAAAGAAATAAAGTGGGACCAGGACAGTAGGATGTGAGATTGTGAGTAATGAATTGTGATGGTGAATTTGCGAGAGAAGGCTTTGGTAGTCACTGTTAATTGTGAAAACTAGTCTTAGGCAAATGGTAAGTCACAAGTGACTTTTTTGTGAGACCAATTGACCAAGTCTTTGGTCTAATTGTTTTGGTTTTATCAAAAATTTTGTCTTTGTCACTTTGTGTGATGTGGCTAATATTAGTAATATATGTATATATATATATATATATATGAACTTGTGAACTTTGTCTTTGTCACTTTGTATGATGTGGCTAATATTAGTAATATATATAAACTTGTGCTTGTCTGTTTGTGATTATTTTGGTTTTAGATTTTTTTTTTTTTTTTTTTTTGGTTAAGAAGTCCCTTTTTTTTAGTTGGTGTATATAACTACGAAATATGGAAATAATAAAACTTTTTTTTTAAAAAATTTGTAGATCATGAGTAAGTCCACTACAATATTAAATTTTTTCAAAAGAAAAAATCTAAATAATTTTGAAGTCATAGCTGATGATGCAAGATTTCCAACCCCTAGCGTTGATGTCCCAATTTCAGAAAATCTCCAAATAGAAGTTCCAAATGTCACCATGGATGAAAGTACAGGTTTTGTGTGTGATCCTGAAGTCATAGCTCGTGATGCAAGATTTCCAACCCCTAGTGTTGATGTCCTAGTTTATGAAAATTTCCAAACAGAAGTTTCAAATGTCACCATTGACGAAAGTACAAATTTTGTGCATGATCTTGGAATGCGTAAGCAAATATGGGAATATGATGCTAATGAACGGGATGAAATTCGACGAGCTTACATTAAGCTTGGTCCATACCAACCTAAACTAGATGAGTACAAGAAAACTAAATTTGGATGTCATTCTCGTAAATTTAGACATTCCTGGTTTGCAATAAAGGAATTTAGTACATGGCTTGAATATTCACCTAGTAAAGATGCTGCTTTTTGTCTACCATGCTTTCTCTTTGACAAGCCAATTGGTAATTATGGGAGTCATGTATTCACTTAGGATGGATTACGAAATTGGAAGAAAGTTAATGATGGAAATAATTGTTCCTTTTTGAATCATATGGGGAAAGAACCTAACTCTTTTCATAGAGCTTCCAAGCAAGCCATGACAGATTTGATGAACCGGTCTCAACACATAAAAAGGGTACTTGAAAATTTCAATTCTGATCAAATTGCAAGCAATCAATTGCGGTTAAAGGCCTCAATTGATGTTGTCAAAGTGCTTGCATTTCAAGGACTTGCTTTTAGAGGACGAGATGAAAGTTCTGATTCAATTAATCGTGGGAATTTTCTTGAAATATTGGATTTAGTGGTATCATATAATGAATATGTTGCAGAAGTGATAGAGAAAGCTCCCAAAAATGCCTCTTACAAATCACCAAAAATCCAAAAGGAAATCTTACATTTATTTTCAAACAAGGTGAAGAAGGCAATTCGTGAAGAAATTGGTGATGCAAAGTTTTGCCTAATTGTTGATGAAGCTCATGATGGGTCAATGAAGGAACAAATGGCTATTGTTATAAGATTTGTAGACAAAGATGGTTTTGTTCGAGAACGGTTTTTTGGGTAGTTCATGTCCCCAATACTACAGCATTAACCCTAAAAGATGAAATATATTCTATCTTGTCACATCATAGTCTAGATATTCAAGATATTCGAGGGCAAGGATATGATGGTGCAAGCAATATGCGAGGTGAGTGGAATGGATTAAAAGCTTTGGTTTCAAATGATTGTCCATATGCTTACTACATTCATTGTTTTGCACATCGCTTGCAATTAGCATTAGTGGTAGCATCAAAAGAAGTTATTCTTGTTCAAAGTTTTTTTAATAGATTACCATCAATTGTCAATGTTGTTGGTGCTTCATGCAAGCGTACTGAGCAACTAAAAAAAGCTTATGCTGATCAAATTGCATATTTTGTTGAAATTGGTGAGCGAAATTGGAAGAGGACTTAATCAGATTAGCACATTACAACGGGCTAGAGATACTCGTTGGGTTTCTTACTTGAGATTGATTTCTGGCTTGGTAAATATATTTAGTCCAACATGTGAAATTTTACTTAAGATCATCAAGGAAGGAAATACTACTTCCCAACGAGAAGCAGCATACTCATGTTATCATGTTATGATTTCTTTTGAATTTGTGTTCATTTTGCATCTCATGAAAGAAATTATGAAGATCACTGATGCACTTTGTCAAGCTTTCCAATGTTAGTCTCAAGACATTTTAAATGCGATGAATTTTGTTTCATCCACTAAAGCACTTATTCAAAAATTCAGAGATGAAGAGAGGGATAATTTACTTACCACTGTGAAATCATTTTGTGAGGCACGTGACATAGATGTGCCAGATATGAATGCTCATTATGTTGAGAGAGGAGGTCTAGCTCGTTATCAACAAGATGACTTCACAATTGAGCATCGTTATCGAGTAGATATTTTTTATGCTACAATAGATTCTATATTACAAGAATTAAATCATCGGTTTAGAAAGCATGCGGTGGAATTGCTTAATCTTAGTTCAGCTCTTGATCCTAAAGAGGCACATGAGTCCTCTAGAAGTATAGACATTTTGTTGTTAGTAAGCAAGTTTTATCCAAAAGACTTCACAAATCAAGAAATGACACTTGTAAAGATAGAATTTGATCATTTTGAGCACAATGTAGTATGGCATCCGGACTTCAAGAAGCTATCAAGTATTTCTGAGTTGTGCCAATGGTTGGTAAAAACCCGAAAATCATTATTTTACCCATGTATTTATAGATTGATTATACTTGTGCTTACTCTTCCAGTTTCTACTGCAACTATAGAGCGAGCATTTTCAGCCATGAATATTATCAAGAATAGGCTTCGCAACAAGATGGAAGATGATTTTCTAATGGACTCTATGATTTTGTACATTGAGAAGGAGATTGCTGCAAAATTTGGTACAGAATCAATCATAGACGACTTTCGAGACTTAAAAGAGCGTCGAGTTTCATTTTGATAAATGTGTTGAAATGTTAAAAAAAAAAAAAAAAACTTATTTTGTATGTTATACTTTGTCGACATTTTTATAATATCAAATGTTTAAGAAAAACTTATTTTATATGTAGTATTTTGTTGAATATGAAATAGGTGTTAGTTTTTATTTTCATAAAAAAAAAAAAAAATTGTTTTAAGCTTTGCACACCCCCCCCCCCCCCGCCCCAGGTTCAAATCCTAGTTCCGTCCCTGTTAATAGGGTTACAAAGTACGTCCAAAACAATCACTTACAAAGTATCATGTGCTACTTAATAGGCTTCAATGTCATTATTTTGAAACCAATGAAAATTTACCAAGCGTTTTTGAATAAAAATTACAAAAAAATCTAAAAACCAATCATATGTCGACATTTGCTGATAATTAATTTAAATTGGCACAAGCAATCCAATGGCCTTGTACATAAAGTTTGCATATTTAATTCTCATCATTTTAAAGAATGCTTTAATCTTCTGAGCATATAGAATCTCTTAATACGTTGGAACAATGCAATGGCAAAAAGAAATCCTAGGAAAGCCAAGGATGCCATGATAAAAAAAGATAACATAAAGCAACGAGTACCAAAGCAGGAGTGATCTTCACCACCTGCTTCCTTATCGTAAATATAGCCAATAACACTAATAGAGAAAATATTAGATCCAATAGGACATGTTATGGCTATAGTGTTGAAAATAGTACCCATATGTCTAACACCAAATATGTCCGAAGTAATTGTAGGCATTAATGACCACTGCGAACCATCACAAATGCCCATTAGAATTGAACCCACATATAACATTCCAAGAAATCCAGAAGCAATAACAAGGTGGCCAATCATCATTGTTGCTAGAGTAATAGCTATGAACAATGGTCTTGCCCAGCCTCTTGTGTGCAGTTAGAAGACTATATGAACAAGTTGGTCTTGGATGGGTTTATGCCATTACCAAATATGAACCTGAAAGTTTCTTTGTTCTTCCTAATTTTATCCGTAGTTCAATCAAAATGCTACCATCTTGCAAACAAATAGGGTTTTGGATAATGCTCCCCTGTCATTTTCTCATTATTTGTACTTAATATAACAATATGCATTTAACATATTGCAACAATAACAGATGTCGTATCTGGTGTTTAGGTTAAATACCATCTTCAATCACAGGTAAATTCATATTGCTTAAACAATTCTGTGTTACAACTCCTTCAAAGTTCTCTTGCAGTCATGCCTTCTTTGCTTCAGTGACCAAAAAGTAATGCTATAGCTGAACTGTTTTCTTGGATTTACATAATAACAGAGTGGCACCAGCCTTATGATCCACACACCCTAATCGCGTTCTTGCCCTTTTTGCTTGTGCCTAGAAGATCATGCCCTAGCTCCATGTGTCCTCGCTCCTTATGTGTACATGCAAAGGCAGAGACAAGAAAGCCAGTAGACAAAAAGCAATGGAAGGAAAAAGCGTAGATAAAAGCACAAGGTTGCAAAGCAAAAAAGCAAGATAGATATGGCAAGTATAGCATGTGACAAAAGCAAGAAAGCTAACCAACAAGTAAAAAGGGCAAACAAGCAAGGAAACACACAAAAAGGGGTGTTCACGAGGGACAAATGTAGTTTTGGATTGAATGTCCATGACTTCATTATGTTGAAGCATGGACGACACACTAGCATGAACATATAAGCAAGCATGTAAAGATGCATAGAAAGCCAACAGGTGGCACAAACAAGCATCGTAAGCATATCATCACATGGTATGGAAAGGGGAGAGGTATGCATGAAGTAATTGGCATCACGAATATGCCTCCCAAGTGGTTACATCCAGATAAGGCCTCAAGGGCGTCAAATGTAACCACACAAGCACAACCCACTTACGGCGTTAAGCATACCAAAGCCTAGGACTAGAGAGGCTAGTATGGAAGATAAAACATAGAAGCAAGCAAGCATAGACATGCAAACGGGTGATCCAAACCCTTTGATATGGGCCAAGGTATATGGATGATGACAAAGACCATAGCATCTAGATTGAGTCCGAACCACATGGACAAAACGCAAGAAAGAAAGGTAAAGCAACAAAAGGGCTACAATAGCACATGGCAAGACAAACATAGCCTAGGTCTAAGCACACAAACATGGCACGGAGCACACAAGCACATGGAAGATGGCATAGAGCAAGTAGAGCAAAGATCTAAACACACGAGCATGTAAGAACATAGATTTGGACATGCAAGCATGTGAAAACCAAGATCCGAGCATGCAAGCATGTAAAAATGTAGATCTAGGCATAGGCATGGCAACACATGTGTGAACATGTGAAAGCTAGCACATAAACATGAAAGAACATGAATCTAAGCATATAAGCATGTACAGATGTTGATCTAAGCATGAAACATGGCAAAAAGCATACGAGCACATAGATCCGAGCAAAGCATAACCATAGACATGTATCAAGAATATGAGCACATAACCCTAACATCAATGCAAAGCAAAGAGAGAAATGAAGCATAGGAAACATGGCATAAAACCCTTAGAATGTAGATCTAAACATATAAGCATGTAAGGACATAGATCTAAGCACAAAACATAGCATAAAAACCCTAAGCATGTAGATCTAAACATATAAGCATGTGAGCAAGCATAAAAGAACACAGATCTAGGCTATGAACATGTTAGAAACAAGGTAAAGCAAGAAACATGTCAAAGAAAGCAACAAAGCATATTATCCTAGTAAAAAGAGCAAGAACATGCTAGGAAAAAGATTTAGAAGGTTAGGGGTGTGTATGATAGCTAAAAACCTACATCCAGGCCCCTAAACCCCGAACCCAAAGCGTAGAACCAAGGAAAGGAAGATTGAGTGAAAAAGCAATACCTTGTGTTCTTGGTGAAAGGGGAAGAATCAAGAGACTTTAATGTGTTTTTGGGTGTTTGGGAGAGAAAAAAAAATGTAGTGAGTAGTTGGGTAGAAGGAAAATTTTAGAAAAATGTGTGTCCTCCTTGTCTGGGGCATGCCTGGGGCTATTTATAGCCTCAGGCATGAAAATCGAGGCAGCAACCATTATAAGGCCATCAGCGACCATTATAAGGCCATTAGCGTCCTTTCAATGGTTGCCGACCTCAATCCACCTCTGATCGGGTTGATCTTGACTCCTTTGATAGGTCTTGATTTTCAACTTCTAAAAAGGTATTGAACTCAAAAATCCAACAGTTAGATCAAAAGTTATGGCTTTCGGAAGTTTGCAGTGCATCGATCAGTGCGTCATTCCAGTTTTCATGATATCTCGACCATTCTATCTCCGAGTTTGACCCAAGAATAGTCGTTGGAACGAGAATTTGATAATCTTTACAGTGGCATTGGTTTCAACCCGTTCTAGTAGCCAAATCAAAATTAGGATTTTTGGAAACACCTAAGATCGACTTTGGGCCAAACTTGGTCAAACTCAATCAAAGTTGGTAAAAATCTCTAAGAAGCTCAAGTTTGAAGTAAAAATGTGAAAAATGTCCTTTTGTGAGCAGGGGTATTTTGGTCATTTTAGCAGAAAAAGTCACTTCAAGTACTTCGGTGCTCGAATGGGTTATGCTATGTCGTTCTAGATATTCTCATGATCCCATAGAGAGAAAATAATATTTTTGGATTTTCAAAGGCCTGGCATGCAAATCGAGAGTGGACAAAATACAGAATCAATAGCTACCCCTTCTTTATCTAATATCTCAAGCGCAATGAGAGGTGTTGGATAAAGAACGTGATTTCAGATTTTGTTGCCCCTAAATTTACTTTCTGTGACTGCTCATGGATTGAGACCGGACCTTACTTGCTTGACCTGACCTATTGCTGCTGTTATTGGAATATTTTCCAACGTGCCTCTGAGCTCTAGGAGAGGAGAAGGGAGAGATTTTTTTTTTTTTGGGTTGATCGGATCAGTATTGACCAGTTAACATTGACCGAGTTAACATTGCCCTGCGGGTTTAGAAGGGCCGCTGAGGAGCCCAAGCCCTATAAAAGGCCTTTTGGGCCCCATTTTTGTCTCATTTCTCACCCCTTCTCTACTCCTCGCTCTCTACAAAAATTCCTAGAGTGCTCAGGGCTTAACAGGTCCTTCTTTTCAACTTCAGTCTGCCACTTCAGTTTGCTGCTTCATCTTTTCTGCCTTTGAGGCTAGTGTCCATTTCTTCTTCTTCTCTTACTTTTTTTGCAAATAGTTAGTAGCAGTACTACTAAAGATGCACGCTAGTATTTATTTTTTATTTTTGGAACTTTTATGAGCACATATTTTTTGCCACTATTTATGCCATGCTATCTTAGGAAAATGCATAAATATATTTTTTGTCTTTTTTTTTTTTTTTTAAATTTTTTATATGTGGGTGCGACATATGCGGGAATTTAAATTTTGAAAATAAAATGCGGGATATGGGTAAGGAGGCTTACCTGGTAGACGAGGATAACGAAAATGTGATTCGGATTTTCTCGAACGAACGTAGGCCCGGGGACACGTGTCACTGGTTCACCCACCATAGATTAGGAGTTTGGAAAATTTCTTGAATAAATGTGAGCCCGAGGACACTTGTCGTCAGTTCACCCACTATAAGATACCAGCCTAGAGACGCTTGTCGCTAGTTCACCTGCTATGAAATGTGAGCCAGAGGATGCTTGTTGTCGGTTCACCCACCGTAGGATATAAGCCTAGAGACACTTGCCACTAGTTCACCCGCCATGAAATGGGAACAATAATCTACCTTTTGTGAGATCATATGTTTGACATAGACCTGCATAACATGTTTAGGAAAAAGTGTTAGTTTATCTGCATTGCAATTTAACTCATGGGCTTACCACTTATGTCTGAATTTCTTGTTGTTTTATAGATCATGTTTAGGAGGGCCAGTTCCAAGAAAGATCGAGGGAAGGCCCCCAAGTATGCAACGTCCTAGGGGGACGGTTCTTTTGATGACGAGACCGCCTCGGTTGGCGAGTAGGCGGCTTGGGTTTTGCAAAGCCATTTTGATTGTAGGGGTGACGACCCAAGTCTACTAGTGCCTCATCTAAGTCCCACACTGTTTCTAACAGGATGACTTCATAATGCAGGCTGGTTAGAGGGAGGAGAGCCTATGAAGGAGCAGAGCAAGATGATGGCATCCTTCTTGACATAGATGAGGTCTTTGCTGGGCCTGAGGTCTTGCCAGAGTTTGGCGCTTGGAGGCATAGTTTAAGACTAAGGTTTCCACCGCACTAGGCCGGGGTCGACACTCGCACTCAAACCATAGATAGAGACATCCAGGACTCTCACCTTCAGCATGGGCTAAGGGATCATCCTTTTGCACTAGCGCAGAGGGGAAAGGAATGTTGCTGATAAGTGTAATTTTTACATGATTTTTATTATCCTCTTATTTATTAAAAATGTTAGTTTTCCTTTTTTTTTTTTTTTTTTTTCTTTTGATTTGCTTTGATTTTTTATTTATATTTATCTCTTCATTTGTGCTTTGAACGATTGAGAAGATTTCAGATTAATCCACATCTTGTGGATGTAAATCGGTTGATTGAAGACCCAATTAAATTTAAGTCCAATTCGGATTAGGATTCCAGCCCACACATTAATTAGTGTTTTTGGCATAACTTTCGGCTCAGATGTCCAATCGAAATGATTCAAGTTGAGCTAGAAAGTTAACTTAAAGGGATACAACTTTGTATTTTACCAAGAGCCCGAATTCTGATGTTAAATGGGCCAAAATTGTCGGTTAAGTGAAGCCTAAAAATCTGGGATTTCCTCCAAACAAGAATTCAACTTGTAATAGGATTTCTTGACCTATTTAAAGGCTCTTTAGGGCAAATTCAAGGGGGGCCGCATTGAAGAATATTTTTTTGGGAGTCTTTCTGAGGAGGAGGATCTGAGGACAAAAGTGAAAGTTTCATGTTGATCAACCAATTTAGATGAAAGACATAAGTTTTATTTGTTTTCTTTTCAATTTTATCATGAACTAAATTTTATTTTCTAGAGCAGTGATGTAGTCTAGCAATGAACACACAATTTATTTTCTGAGTTATTTTATTTTTAATATTTCCATGATTGAGTGTTTAATTCTTATTCTTAATGCTTACTATTTGTTTTTATGAATTATTGTTTGATCAATTGAATTACAATGAGACCGAGAGGTGATTTGTTATTTTAGTTCTAGAATTAAACACCATTAGTTGAGCGAAAGTAGAGATGCTTTACCGTGATTAGTGTGATTTTTCAAAAAATTCAAAGTACGTAATGAGTCCCCAATTAATTAAATTCACATAGAGATATGGAATTGTTATTTGAAGATATTTTTGATATTATTTGAGAGAAGATATTGAATACTTAAGGAATTTTTAATTATCAATGGAAAATTATTAGAATTTAATAATTAGGAAGAATAAATTGTGTGGGATTTGTTAGGTGAAATCAACTACTCTAGATCCATTCTTATCATATTTTTACACTGCTAGAGTTTTATGCTCTGTTAATTCTTTTTATTTGTAGATTTATTTTTATTAAATAGTTTAACTTAATTCAGATAGTAGAACGTTCCTTTTATTTTCAATTTTCCAAATAGTAATTAATTTAGTGAATTTCAGTATTCAATAACATAGTTAATCCCTGTGGGTTCGACATTCGTTTTCTAAAAAAACACTATACTATTTGTTACGATTCTGTGCGCTTGCAGATTATTTTACGCAAACAAGTTTTTGGCGCCGTTGCCAGGGATTAACTATTTGTTATTGATATTGATACTAGCTAGATATTTACTACTTTGGATTTTATTTCACTTATTCAAAAATTAGAAAAAAAAAAATTTAATTAGTGCATCTGAGTTTGTTTTCTTTCTTTTCAGGAATTAGAAGTGCATGCCCCGATCTAAACTATTAAAGCATACACTCTTTGATCCTGAAATTGAAAGAACCTTACGTTAGCTCAAGAAAGAAAAGAAGAAAAAGGCCAACACATCTCTATCTAATATGGCCGATCAAGAGGAAAAGGCATTAAGAGATTATGCTATGCCCTCGGTCAATGGAGCTACATCAAGCATAAGGAGGCCATCCATACAAGACAATAATTTTGAGATCAAGCCGGCCATCATTTAGATGATACAGCAGACTGTCCAGTTCGGGGGGCTATCACAAGAGGATCCTAATGTCCATATTGCAAATTTCTTGGAAATTTGTGATACTTTTAGACATAACGGAGTGACAAATGATGTAATTCGACTAAGGCTTTTTCCCTTCTCACTTTGGGATAAAGCAAAAGTTTGGTTGAATTCTTTGCCATATGGCATCATTACTACATGGGAGGAGTTGGCACAAAAATTCTTAGCAAAATATTTCCCTCCCGCAAAGACAGCAAAGCTAAGGAATGATATCACCACGTTCATCCAATTTGAGGGTGAATCATTATATGAAGCATGGGAGAGGTACAAAGATTTATTGCAAAGGTGTCCTCATCATGACCTTCCAGCATGGCTTCAAGTGCAAACATTCTACAATGGTCTAGGAGCTACAAACAGGTCTATGGTTAATGCAACAGCTGGTGGAGCATTAATGAGTAAAACTCATGAGGCAGCCTATGAACTTCTGGAAGAATTGGCATCCAACAACTATCAATGGCCTACAAAAAGAGCAATGCCAAGAAAGACAGCTGGAGTTTTAGAACTTGATTCTATTACTTCATTGGCGGCACAAATGGCAACTTTGTCTCAACAACTAGGTAAAATGAATGTTAATGCTATTCAAACTAATGTTGTTTGTGATCATTGTTCAGGAAATCATTCAAGTGTCGACTGCCAAGTAGGAAATCCTTTTCCACAATCGAGTTATGGACAAGCAAATTACGTGTGAAATCTTCAACATCAAAATAATCCATACTCGAACATGTACAATCCTGGATGGAGGAATCACCCAACTTCTCATGAAGCAATAAACAAGGGCAAGCTAAACCACCTCAGCAATTTCCACAACAAGAGAAGAAGCTGACACTTGAGGACATGTTCATGCAATACATGCAAAAGATAGATGTGGTGATCCAAAACAACTCAGCTTCAATCTGTAATCTTGAGGTGCAGATCGGTCAACTCTCAAGCATGCTCACAGAGAGGACTGCTGGAACTTTGCCAAGCAACACTGTCACCAATCCGAAAGAACATGTAAAGGCAATATCATTGAGAAGTGGATGAACATATGAGGAGCCAAAAGTAACAAATGCCAAACAAGATGAAGCTATGGATAATGAGGAGTCAAAGATGAAGGAAGCTGAGTCAGAGATGAAAGAAGTGGAGCAAGCTGAGAAAACTAAGGAGAATGAAAGAGCTTCAAAATTCAAAGAATCCAGGGAAGTTACTTTTGAGACTTATTCTCCTTCAATTTATGATCCACTAATTCCTCTTCCGCAAAGATTAAGAAAAAATAATGTGGATGATCAGTTTTCTAAATTTCTAAGTATATGTAAGCAATCGCATATTAATATTCCTCTCATTGAAGCTTTGGAACAGATGCATAAATATGCTAAATTTTTTAAGGATATTATATCAAAGAAGCGGAAATTGGAGGAGCATGAAACAATAATGCTGATAGAGGAGAGTAGTGCAATCTTACAAAAGAAGCTGCCGCCTAAGCTAAAAGATTCGAGGAGTTTCACTATCCCTTGCACTATAGGAAAATCTTATTTTGATAGAGTTTTATGTGATTTAGAGGCAAGTATTAATCTAATGCCTCTCTCTGTTTTCAGGAAATTGGGTCTTGGAGAAGTAAAGTCGACCACTATCTCTTTACAATTGGCGGATAGATTTATTAAATATCTAAGAGGAGTCATTGAGGACGTATTAGTAAAAGTTGACAAGTTCATCTTCCCGGCTGACTTCATTGTCCTTGATATGGATGAGTACGAGGAGATCCCTTTGATATTGGGTTGACCTTTCCTTGTGACGAGGAGAACCTTAATTGATGTCCAGTAAGGAAAACTTGTTTTGAGGGTCGGAGAGGATGAGGTCACTTTTGATGTATTTAAGCCTATGAAATTTCCTTTTGAGATACATTCTTGTTTTCAAATAAGTGACCAAGACATAATCATGGCTGATGAAACTTGTGCAATTGATTTTCTAAAGTTACCACTTGAGGTATGTCTTACTCACTCTACACCTGTTAAATTCAATGAAGAAGAGGTTAAAGAGTGTGAAAGATATTTGGAGGCTAAACCACTCTTTCCTCCTTCAATGCAACCAAAAGTAGAAGGCTTAAAATCATGTCAGCCAACATCTCCACCAGAGGAACCACCTAAACTTGAGCTCAAACCGCTTCCATCAAATTTAAGGTACGCTTTCTTAGGCCAAGACTCTACTTTTCTAGTTATTATTAACAGTTCTTTGAGTGATGTAGAGGAGGAAAAGTTGCTGAGAATCTTGCGGGAACACAAAATGGCTTTGGGTTGGACCATCTCTGACATCAAAGGAATTAGTCCTTCAATTTGCACACACAAGATTTTAATGAAGGATAAATATAAGCCAATTGTCCAACCTAGAGAAGATTGAATCCATCAATGAAAGAAGTGGTGCATAAAGAAGTGCTGAAGCTATTAGATGCCGGAATTATTTATCCTATCTCGGACAATGCATGGGAAAGCTGTGCTCTCGGTGGTCAAGACCATTTGTGGTAACCCAAGTTTTTCCCTATGGGGTGGTTGAAGTCCATCATGAACAAAAAGGGACATTTAAAGAAAATGGATAGATATTAAAACCCTATAGGGATGGAGACTTTAACTCAGAAAAATGCTCCATCAATATCATCAGTAAAAAAGGATGAGAGGATAACGTCTAGCTACAGACGTTAAATAAAGCGCTTTTGGAAGGCAACCCAAGTTTTTGTTTTTTTTTTTTTGTTTTTGTTTTTTTTTTTTCCTTCTCTTTATCTTATTTTTTTATTCTTCCATTTTGTAGGAATAAAGAGACCAAAGAAATCTTCAATGGGTACACGGCTGGACCTCAAGGAAAAATATTCAATTAAAAATCAGGGGAGCATCTCTTCTCCTTTCTCATTCTTTTAATTAGTTTTTCTTCCTTTTTTCCATTGAGGACAATGTGAAATTTAAGTTTGGGAGAAGGGAATTTATTTTATTTATTAAAAAAAAAATTTGCCTATGATAAGAATACGGTTGAAAATTCTTATAATTTTTAAGAATCATTCTCATTGCTTAAGTCCAATTGTTAATTCTTTACTTGATCTTGTTTAATTTGATATGATCATTAATCATTGTGCATACCTAGAGAAATTTTATGTGAATTTTGTAAATTTGGATGATCTCTACTTATTCTAGAACTTGTTGAATTACTCTCATGGAGAAATCTTATACAGAATATTACTTGGGAAGTGATTTAGGCATTCTTTGAATTGATTGAGCCTTTCAAGCTTACCTCTTTATTATCTATATCCCTAGTTACCCAATTGATCTATTCTTAAACTGGGTTGATGAAAAGAGAACAATTTATGAGTGTTTAAAGAAAAAAAAAAGAAGAAGAAGAAGAAAATTGTACAAAGTTCCATTTACTCCAATGTTTTGAGTTTCTTCGTAACTAGGGGTATTCATTACCAATGTTTACTCTTACGTCAAACCGTAACTTGAAATATGAGTATGCAAAAGCACTTCAAGTTTGTGACTTGTTGAGTAACTGGGTGCATCCATCACAAATGCCTACATTCACGTCAAAAGATAAGTGACGACTTGGAAAAAAAAAAAAATATGATGAAGAGAGGTATTTTGAGATATTCAAAGGACTGAGAAAAATTTATATTTTAGAAGTGAGAGTGCTCTATTTGCTTAAACCTTATCTTTTCTTTATAGCCCTCACCATAGCCATACATCACAAGCCTAATAAAGACCTATTGATCTTGGATAATATTTTGTTTCATATTAGTGGAGAGTGATTTAAAAAGCAAGCTTATGGAGTTTTTAGAGATTTGTACTTATTTATTTGTTTGTATAAAACTATTCGGGAAGCTAATGATGAAGTGAGAATGATAATGCGATGGAGTTGAGTCTTGAATTAACTTTTGGACTTGATTAATTTGGAATGATTCCTTTGAATTATAAGTTTTATTTAAAATTTATGAAGCAAAGCTTGTTCTAGTTGTTTTTTTTGCTCGAGGACTAGCAAAGTTTAAGTTTGGGGGAATTTGATAAGTGTAATTTTTACATGATTTTTATTATCCTCTTATTTATTAAAATTGTTAGTTTTCCTTCTTTTTTTTTTTTTTCTTTTGATTTGATTTGATTTTTTATTAATATTTATCTATTCATTTGTGCTTTGAAGGATTGAGAAGATTTCAGATTAATCCACATCTTGTGGATGTAAATCGGTTGACTTGAAGACCCAATTAAATTTAAGTCCAATTCGGATTAGGATTCCAGCCTGCACATCAGTTAGTATTTTTAGCATAAAGTTTGGCTCAGATGTCCAATCGAGATGATTCAAGTTGGGATGGAAAGTTAACTTAAAGAGCTACAACTTTGTAGTTTGCCAAGAGCCCGAATTCTGATGTTAAATGGGCCAAAATCGTCAGTTAAGTGAAGCCCAAAAATCTGGGATTTTCTCCAAACAAGAATTCAACTTGTAATAGGATTCCTTAACCTATTTAAAGGCTCTTTAGGGTAAATTCAAGGGGGGCCGCATTGAAGAATATTTTTTTTGGAGTCTTTCTGAGGAGGAGGATTTGGGGACAAAGGCGAGAGCTTCATTTTGATCAACCAATTCAGATGAAAGACATAAGTTTTATTTGTTTTCTTTTCAATTTTATTATGAACTAAATTTTATTTTCTAGAGCAGTGATGTAGTATAGCAATGAACACACAATTTATTTTCTAAGTTATTTTATTTTTAATATTTCCATGATTGAGTGTTTAATTCTTATTCTTAATGCTTACTATTTTTTTTATGAATTATTGTTTGATCAATTGAATTACAATGAGACCAAGAGGTAATTTGCTATTTTAGTTCTAGAATTAAACACCATTAGTTGAGCGAAAGTAGAGATGCTTTACCGTGATTAGTGTGATTTTTCAAAAAATTCAAAGTATGTAATGAGTCTCCAATTAATTAAATTCACATAGAGATATGGAATTATTATTTGAAGATATTTTTGATATTATTTGAGAGAAGATATTGAATACTTAAGGAATTTTTGATCATCAATGGGAAATTATTAGAATTTAATAATTAGGAAGAATAAATTGTGTGGGATTTGTTAGGTGAAATCAACTCCTCTAGATCTATTCTTATCATATTTTTACACTGCTAGAGTTTTATGCTTTGTTAATTCTTTTTATTCGTAAATTTATTTTAATTAAATAGTTTAACTTAATTTAGATAGTAGAACGTTCCTTTTATTTTCGATTTTCCAAATTGTAATTAATTTAGTGAATTTCAGTATTCAATAACATAGTTAATCCCTGTGGGTTCAACATTCGTTTTCTAAAAAAACACTATACCACTTGTTACGATTCTGTGCGCTTGTAGATTATTTAACGTGAACAGTTGCATTCCCTTCTTGGTCATTTGGATTCGGATCATATGCATGTGCTAACGAGTAGCTTCTGATTTCAAATGCAGGGGAGCGAGAAGCTCCGTGGTTGGGGTGCCTGGTCCACCTTTTTTTTAGACATTGTTTGCTTCTAGGACCCATGCGCGATATGCCACGTTTCTGAGAAAGCAGGGATTTGAGGACTTCCTGCGGATTCCCCCATTCACCATGAGGCATGGGATTGCTGAGGATTTGGTGTGACGGTTTCACGCCAAGACAGGCACCTTCCATTTGAGTTGCGAGCAGTATGCTGTCCTCCCTATTAACTAGACAGCCATTTTGGGTATCAAGTTCGGTGGCCATCAGATTTCAATGGATGAGATAACCTTTGAGATGGCCAGTGATCACTTGGGCATCCCTCTCCCATTGACTATTGAGACGAGGGGGTAATTTAGGCCCACTATGTCCCCACAGATCTGTATCGAGTGGCTGCAGCGTAGTATTCCCTAGGGCGAATCCCCCATCGACGCTTATCTTTGTCGGCGCTTCTTGTGGTTCCTCGGTAGTTGCTTCTTGGGCAACAATTGATCGATGTTGACTTCTCAGTTGTTATTGTCTATGGGGGTTGTCTCCGGCATCAAGACATATGACTAGGGGTTAGTGACCTACGACTTCTTCATTTCCTTCTTGAGGCGGGCCTCCTAATGAAACTTTAAGAGTTTGGAGGGATGTTGGTAGATATTAACATGGTGGGCATATGAGTACATCCTAGCCTTGTGGCCTCATTATATAGGATTTTCCTTGACAACATACCCTCGATCAAATGCGTGGGCTCATTGTAGGATCACGAGGGTAGTAGTAGTGCAGCTAGTCACCATCTTCACCGCTCTGGACTGTGTCACCCGGGACGAGATCATAGTTCGTCCATATGATGGTATGTTACTAAGGAGACATGAGCTCACTATAGTTGTGGGCCAGTCAAGGATCCAACATTGGTTTTGGGCCCTAACGAGTTGGGAGTTCTTTCTAGCGTAGAGGACCTTTCATCAGGTTATGCCAGTCTATGGAGTACCTAGGGATCCGCCTCCTCATAGTTTGTCATTCGAGGGCATAGTTTTGGATGACCCAGAATATGTGGTGGGCACCTTTGGTGCTTATGTGGACACAAACAGAGACTATTCCACTTGGTTTACAAAGTCTTCTGCGGGGCCTATCGTTGGAGATGTCCCCATGAGTAGGGGTAGAGTGCTGGGAGACACTGTTCGCACTTAGGTGGCTGCCAAGGTTGAGTGGAGAGCACGCGTAGAGACTGCAGAGGCCAAAGTGGCAGAGTTTGAGGCCCTATTTACTTCTAGAGAGGCGTATATGTAGGAAGAGATAGCTTAGGCATTAGCTTAGGAGAGGAAGATATGACAGAGAGATAGGGAGATGCTCGTTGCTACGATGGATAGAGAGTGGAGCCAGTTTCAGACTAAGCGAGCCCTTCATCGGGCTATTCCATGCTCTTGATAGGAGAGTTATGAGTGGCTCGTGTTCCTATCCCAGCTGCCTCTGAGATTCTTGGTCGAAGGCCGAACATTCCTTCGTTCGAGCAGAGGTACATGCCAGTTCCACCAGGCCCACTAGGCGGTTGGGGTTCTTTTGCTCAAGCTCCGAGGCCCTCCTAGGGTCCTGGGTATGCTCCCGACACTTTAGGTGGTGTGGGTCCTTCCATCAACCCTTCTGCAAGTGGCGATGATGGTGATGACATTGATACAAATACGGGCCAGTGCATTGACCGTGACGATTCTCAGTAGAGTTAGCCATTTGTTGTATCATGATGTAGCCCCTGCGTGGGCATGTATTTTTCCATGTATTCTGTAGACATTGCCCCTTTGTGGGCCAGCTATATATGTATACTATGTATTGCCTCTTGGTAGGCCTGGACTTGTACGTATTGTATTGCCCCATAATAGGCTTTGATGTGTTATACTATCTCTTTGTAGCATGACGTATGTATGGAACAATGTCTCCAATTAGGACTTATATCTGTGAATCCAGGAATGCGCCTTTAAAAGGGCAGTTGATGTATGGAAAGCAATGCTTCTAATTAGGAATTATATATATGATCTGGATAAAATGCCTTTAGAAAGGCGGCTGGTGTGTACAAAAGACAATGCTACTGATTAGGACTTATATGTATCTCTAGATAAAATGCCTTTAGAAGGTCAGCTGATGTGCATGAAAGACAATGCCTCTAATTAGGACTTCCATGTATAGCTTTGTACACTGCCTTTGATAGGGTTGCTAACGTGTATAAAAGACAATGCCTCTGATTAGGACTTACATGTATCATTCCAAATATGCGCCTTTAGAAGGGTGGCTGATGTATGAGTAAAACAATGCCTTTGATTAGGACTTATATGTATGATTCCAAGTACGCACCTTTAGAAGGGCAGCTAATGTATGTGTAAAACAATGCCTCTGATTAGGACTTATATGTATGATTTAGAAAAAATGATTTTGAAAGGGCTGCTGACGTGTATAAAAGGCAATGCCTCTGATTAGGACTTACATGTATAACTCTATGAACTGCCTTTGAAAGGGCTGCTGATGTGAATGCACCATAGTATTTTTACCGTGGATGGTGATTTTGAACCGGCTTGTATCACACCCACTTGTTTTGCACCACTGTTTCACGAGTTTATCAATGGCTCCTAGACAATGATCATCCCACTGGGGGAGATAGAAAGGAGAGATCACGTGAAATAAACTGCCCCAGTTTAGGGTTTCATGTGATTCTCAACAAAGGTATATCCTTAGCTAGACGGACCTGTTCTCGTATATTAGACATAGAGGGAGAGAACCGTGCAAAATAATCTACCCTAGTTTAGGGTTTTTCGAGGCACTGAGCCCATAGACTAGCTATAGGTGGCCTCGGCTTCACAGGCCATGCCATGATGCTGATGATGAGTGCAAACACTCCAAACGAGGTAACTTAAGACATGCCACAAGGTAGTATGCGCTGATTACTCCCATTATTACCCACGGGGGCTAGAAATCTAAGGACGAGATTCTTGAGGTACCATTATGGGAAATGACTCCTTCTATCCTCCGAATAAGCTAGGAAAGTCGTCGAATGACTGAGATTAAGCTCTAGCATTTTTCTGTTGCAAACTCTGATTATCAGGGCTAAACCGACCTTTGAACTGGTTGAACTGGGCTTTGAAAATGAGGTTCAAGACATCTAAAGGTGCTGATCGAGATGCACAAATATAAATTCCTACAATGTAGGATTTGTGCGGCCTTAATTGCGCGAATGCGAGTTTCTGATAGTTCGGGTCATTGTTGGACCGATCACGCATTTTGGTGAGCACTAAAACGAGGGAATCTTTGCTCCAAAGTGGTTTAAAACATGTCAAATAATGGGGAAAGTATCAGCACGTGTTCAAGTTTGTGCCTAGGGGGCTGAAAAGCCCTAGCACACTTCCCGAGGTCGAGCAGCCATTGTAAGGTTGTCAGCGGCCTTTCAAGGGCCGCCACCTTGGGATTTGTGTATAAAAATTGGACATCAGCCCAGCCCCAACTCATTTGGTTCTGCAATTTTTTTGGGTCTTCTCCTACCTTTTCTTCACTGAAAACACTTAGAAAACACCATTCTTCATCATTTTTTGAGAAAGAGGAGTACCATGAGAAGAAGCTTAAGAAGTGGTGGGGCTCTTTTTCTCATGGTGACTACGCTCTCCTCCAGCAGTTTCTTGGAAACATTGCCACCCTGCTCCACAGTACACTTGATTGGCACTTACTAGAGATCATCACTTCCTGTTAGGATCCTGCTTTGAGGTGTATTACCATTAGGGACATTGATTTGGTGTCCACTTTAAAGGAGTACGATCACTTCCTCTCTTTCCACTCCTGTGAGCACTATCTCATTCCACCTGTGCAGACACGATATCGTAAGAAGTTGGCTAATCTGATGGGCTTCAAGAGATCCATTGTGGAGGCATTGACTATGCATTGCGGCGAGGTAGGAGGGAGCATGTCCTTTGAGTTCCTACATGATCGGTTCCAATTACCAGAGTGCTTGGCTGGCTACCGAGACCATTTTGTGGATTTGAAGGAGCGATGGGCATCCTATCGGCACCAGGCCTTCTTGGTGGCCTTCTTCGACGTGGTATTATTCCCTTCACCATCAAGAGCTATCGGTTTTTTCGTTCTTCCTCTAGTGAGTGTTCTACCTCATGGCACCTCTTTTATTCCTGCTTTACTTATGAGATTATTAGGTTTTTGTCCTTCTGTTGGGAGACTGGTAGGGGTAGACTGGGCTATTGCGTCTATATGTTATAGTTGTGGTTCTGTAGTCACTCGCAAGACATTTGTGAAAACCAGTTGTCACCATTTGTCATGACTCTTCGCATTCCAATCATGTGCTGGGCACATACTTCACTTCGCAGGAAGGCTACTCACGAGCTACCTGTGAAAACTTCTTTGGTCTTTAATTGCCTTGAGTCTTCACACTCTCTCTCACACATAACCCTTACAATGAAATCCCACATAAAATACAAGGTACAAAAGATTGAACATAATTACAATCAAATTTGGTACAGAATTAAACCAACATAAAATAGTTGTAAATCACAACTTTACAATAACGGCCTTCAAAAATAATCCTTATATATGTCTAGGGTTGTGAGAAAAGAAACCCAATACAAATATATAGGCATGGGCCTAAAATCAGATCTGGAATTTCTAATTTCGTAAGTCTTGACAGAAATAGCTTGTGTCGAGTTTTAACATTAAATCTCGATAGAAAGGTTTCTGTCGAGACTTCTATCGAGCTTTAATGAATAGCTCTTCTTTACTTGTTTCTTGGTTAGATCTTCATGGTTTTAACACTTGACTTGAACAACATGTTTCTTGAAGTCTTAAACCCATCCTAGATCTACCCAATTACAAATAAAGTGCATTTTGTCAAAAGATTAGCCAATTACATAAAATATGTCCCTAACAAATAGTCAGTCTAGCTAGATCACTACAGGACAAAAAGTACAGCCTGGCCTAGTTTAGTAACTAGCAACTGGAACTCGCGACTCATCCTAGTCATGAAATGACTCGCCAGTGCACCCTGTTTTTCTGAAAAATGACTTTTCACATTCCATCTCATACCCTACTATAAATACCCTTACACCCACAAAATGTAGAGAGCTTCTAGAGAGAATTTTGAGAGAGAAACCCTAGAGAAAAACAAGATTGATTCATCCACA
Source organism: Quercus variabilis (assembly GCA_030445155.1). NCBI lineage: Eukaryota > Viridiplantae > Streptophyta > Magnoliopsida > Fagales > Fagaceae > Quercus > Quercus variabilis. Next base: position 9,326,275 of record CP129454.1, read on the forward strand.
ATCTTATACATTTGATTCTCCAAATTCTTCTACTCTCAACCCTTCCATTGTTATACCCATGAGAGGATTATAAACCAAATCCTTACCTCACCAAATTCAGAGTAGTGAGAAGGTTCTTGGTGTTTAGGAAGCAGTTCAAGAGAGAATCAATTCGTATTGGTTGATGCAATGAGCTAATTGTGGGATTTGGAAAGCTAGAGAAGACACAGTTTAGGTGCATTAGGTAGATTAGGCTTGGAAGGTCTATTGCTATTCATGTATCCCAACTGATTTTCTAGTGGATCATTTACTGCTTAGAAGGCGGCAAAGAGGTCTTTCACTGAGTTCTTTGGTTTCCTCTTCGATAACACGTGCCAGTGTTATCTTGTGTTTGCATCTCTCTTTCCCTTACTCTTAGCATTTAATTTCTACTAGTTGTAATTAATTAATGGCTTAGAGTAATTTACTAATTTGGGTATTGCTTATATTTCATATTCCACACATATATAGTTTGAATATAAGCTTATTTTGGAAAATTTGTATTTGGGGGTCTAAACATTCACAAGTGTTTTACACACTAAGTGAGTTTTCAAATAATGTTCCAAAATGGTTTTAAGCATAAAATAATTGAGTACAATAATGATTCCTTTTAGAAAATCCCATTAATAAGTCACTTACCTCAACAGTCCATACCAAGTTTACCTCAACCGAGCGCCACATTCAACCAATCAAGTTACTAGGTCCATCACCAAGTACCTTGGAACCTAGAAACACAAGTATCAAGCCTATTAATATCAAGGCCTACTGCAAATTACACTATCATATTTGTCTCCATAAATAGGAAAGGATTCTCTCAAAAATCAAACCTAAGGCCCTAAAGCCTAACTTGACCATCCCAAGACAAGTACCCCTACTCAAATAGGAACCAAGCAAGCATACAAGAAACTCATAAGGCTATAACACAACTAAAACCTTTTATTTCCATACCATAACCACAAGTCAAGCAATTGCAACCTCATAACTCATTGAGGTCATCCGTCAAACACTTGACATGCCTACATCATTTAAACAATTCTATAGTTACATTTTCATCTACTATCCACATAGCTACACTTATTTTTGCATGTCACAAAACCACTCAAAGATGCAAAGAAACCCACTTTTAAAATCAACTGAATTTTTCAATTTAAAAAATTCACAATCACAAGAATAACAAAAGTCGTTCAAGAAAACCCAACCCTCAAATTTAGTTTTCAAAACCTCCTTATCATTCATCAAAATAAATGGCTAAGCATCAAACTAATTTTATGAAAATATCACACAAAACCCAAACCCATAGATGCCATGAATTAAAATTCACAACCTATAACTTGAGATTTTCGGCCATCCATCCAAGACCACCTTCCATTTTAAATTAAACAAAACTCCAAGTAGTCCTATTAACTAAAAATCACTCGGATCCACCATTAATAACAAACATGCATATTTAAACTAAACTATCAAAAGAACATGAAAATTACCTTTCTTTTTATGTTAGTCAAGTATACAAGGGAAAATCTAGAGCCTTCATAAAAGATTGCAAGGAAGAAATCACCAAGAGAGGAAGGTGGAGATGGCTATGGAGTGTGTCGGCTACTAAAGTAGGAAGAGAAAGAGAGAGTTAAGAGATGGAGGGGTCTACTGTGTGGTGATAAGAGAGGGGGGGTGTTGTGGAACAATGTGCACATTTGAAATATCTTAAGGGGAAAATTTTACAAAAATATCCTCAATTAAAATATATTGCCAAAATTTTTTTTTCCTTTGTTTTTGAGGTGTTACAAAACTAGTGCTAGAACCACCAGGGCAAAAACTCTAGAAGTCAGCCTGAATGTATAGGATAGGACCAACCTTAAATTTCATCTTTAATCAGCCAAGCTGAACAAGGATCCTAGGTTAAGCTAAGTTAGGTGCAGACTCAACTCAACCTACATAGGTTGAGAATTAAATACTACAAATGCAGTGTGATAGAGGCAAAGACACAAGTGTCTAGCAAAAGACACTATAGGATGTGGAAGCAATATAAATGCCAACATCCAAACTTTGTGATCTTAATCTAAGATGCTTTCATTTCTTTGCAAATTTTTTTTTTTTTTATAAGTAATCTAAGAAATTTTATTAAAAAAACCAACTAATTACACTGGAAGTGTACTACAGTGGCACAAATTTACCCAGATTATAACGATCAATAAGATCAAGGAGAGAAAAACAAGAATAGGAAGGTAAAACTAAACTCCATTCAAGGAGAGTACGGAAAAAGAAAAACTTAATGTTGATAGGCCAAAAACGAATTTACCCCTTGTGATAAATTAACCAAGTGAATTAATTAAGTTAATTAACATGCAAACGCGTGATAGCACAAAAAAATCACCAATAAACTAATTATGCTTCAGAAAATAAATAACACAGTGATTTGTTTATGAATGGGGAAAACCTAACGGCAAAAATCCCACCAGGTGATTTTCAGGTCACCGCTCCCGAAACTCCACTATTATCACAACAAGCGGTTACAAGTAAAGGAATCCTAGTACCTTATACCAACCTACAGTTGAACCCTTACCCTAATACCCAATTGGACTTGTTCTATAGTGACAATTTCCCCTTTTGATGCACAGCTCCCAATTACGTGACTAACCAATGCGCAGATCCTAGTACACGACTTCAATCACCAACTATAAGAGTTGTTGGCTACAAAGTTCTTCAATTCATCCACGATGAAGATTAAGAAGATGCTTGGTCACAAAACCCAAAGGTGCACAAACACAGCAACTTCTTCAGAAGAGATGAACTAGGGTGAAGCTTTGTCTTCTGTCACAAATTTTTTGAATAGACTTTGCTCAATGCTTGTGCAACTTGTATATTCTTTGACGGCCCTTAAAACAATCCTTTTATATGTCTAGGGTTAGGAGAAAAGAAGGCCCAAACATATAAACATGGATCCCAAGAAATCAGATCAGAAATTCTGATTTTTGTAAACCTCGACAGATAGAAACTGTCGAGTAGCTATCGAGTAGGTGTCGAGAACACAGATTTGAGCAGCTTTCTAAACCTCAACACATGCTAGCTGTCGAGCTAGCTGTCAAGCTTTAGTAACCTTGCACTTTCAGCTTGTTTTCTTGGACAGACTTGAAGGTTTCAATGCTTGATCTTGAAACATGGTTCTTTGAAATATTTCAACACATCCTAGATCTACCTAAATACAAGTAAAGTGCGTTTTGTCAAAGGATTAGCCAATTACATAAAAGAATGACATATGTTCTTAACAAGTGAACCACATATGTCCTAACAATCTCCCCATTTGGCAATCCGTGACAAAACCACAACAAACAAATGAACATATGCGAGAAGTCATAAATCACTCAACTCATATTCACTTGTTGAATACAATAAAATCTATCCTAACACAAACTCTTGAAAAACTTTACAAGAAGAGAGTTTATGGCAAGTAGACTTTGACAACCTATATTTCTGAAACACTTTAAACAAAACTCATCAAGGCATCTTAGTGTGAAACAGAAATAATAGATTGCATACAACTATAAGAAGCATGTGTATAAAGAGAGAAAAGAAACAACACATGTAAGAAATAGGCGAAAGAAAAACATACATCCACATATAAAGAAGATAATTACAATGTATGTGTAAAAATGGTCACAAGACCCAATGTACAAGATCAATGTATCTAAAAAGAAAGAAAAGAGAAGATACATCATATCCTTATTACATCCCTCATATCAACAACACTTCCCCTAACAAAAATGTCCTATACTAACTCTCCCCCTAAGAATAACTACACTCATATCCCAAAACTACTCTCCCTTTTTGTCACGAGTGACAAAGGGCAAGAATGTCAAGTAGACATCTCATCGGTAAAGCTAGCATATCCATCATCATTATTAGAGGCATTATTGTTGTTAGGACATATATGTTTTAACTTGTTTAAGAACATATGTCACTTAATTATGTAAATTGGCTAATCCTTTGACAAAACGCACTCTGCTTGTAATTGGGTAGATCTAGGTGTTTTTAATACTTCAAGAAACAATGTTTCAAGGTCAAGTGTTGAAGTCATCAAGTCTGTCCAAGAAAAAGCAAGTTGAAGTGCAGAATTTTTAAAGCTCGACACCTCTCGATAGCTACCTCGACACCTGCTATCTGTCGAGAATTAAAAAGTCAGAATTCCAATCTGATTTTCTTGGGGTCCGTGAATGTGTTTTTGGGGCTTCTTTTCTTCTAACCCTAAACATATAAAAGGATTATTTTAAGAGTTGTTTTGGGTGACACAAGTTGCATTATCATTGAGCAATCTCTGTTCAATCAAATTGTGATCAACAGACAAAGTTCTTGACCTAGTTCATCTTCCATCAAGAAGTTGCTGTGTATGTGCACCATAGGGTTTTATAACCAAGCATCTTCCTGCTATTCATCAAGTGGATGATCTGAAGAACTTTGCAGCCAACCATTCTTCCTCAGTTGGTGTTCTGAAGTCGCATATTGGGATTCGCGCATTGGTTAGTCACGTACTTGGGAGCCGTGCATCAAAGGTGGGAACTGTCGCTACAAATCAAGTCCAATTGGGTATTGGGGTAAGGGTTCAACTGTAGGTTGGTAAGGTACTTGGGATTCTTTTACTTGTAACCGCTTAATTTGATAATAGTGGAGTTTCGGGAGTGGTGACCTGAAAATCACCCGGTGGGGTTTTTGCCATTAGGGTTTTCCCCATTCGTAAACAAATCACCGTGTTATTTATTTTCCGCTGCATATTTAGTTGATTGGTGATTTGTTTGTGCTTCCACAAAATTGCATGATTAATTGGTTAATTAATTACTTGGCTAAATTAATTAATTAGGGTTAATCACAAAGGGTCATTCAGATTTTGACCTAACAAGTGGTATCAGAGTAGGCATACTCTGATTAGGATTTAATCTTTGCTGTGTTTGATCCATTGACCCCTGTTTGTCATGGATAGAGGACAATCTTTAATTATACCTCCTTTATTTGATGGCACTAACTATGCATACTGGAAAGTACGCATGAGAGCTTTCTTGCAGTCTTTGGATGAAAAGGTGTGGCAAGCTGTAGAGATTGGCTGGACTAAGCCAACAGAAGATCCGGCCGATTGGGATGATGCAAAGATCAAGGCGGCTAACTTCAACAGCAGAGCGTTAAATGCCCTATTTAGCACAGTCACCAATGAGGAGTTCAAGAAGATATCCTCAACTGAAACTGCCAAGGAGGCCTGGACCATCCTCCAGACAACCTATGAAGGAACAAAGGCTGTCAAAGATTCAAATTTTCAGAGGCTCACTACAAGTTTTGAAGAAATTAAGATGGAGGAGGATGAGTCGTTTGATGAGTTCTATGCCAAGCTCAATGACATAGTAAACTCAGCCTTTAATCTTGGGGAAACCATCCCTGAACCCAAGATTGTAAGGAAGGTGCTCAGATCTCTACCTAAGAGATTTCATGCCAAGATTACGGCAATTGAGGAATCAAAGGATATAGACAAGATTCCTTTGACTGAGCTGGTTGGAAACTTGCAGAACTATGAAATAGGGTTATCTAGGATTGGCAAGTCCAATAAAGGCAAAAGCATGGCCTTGAAGGCGAAGAGCAGTGATACAGATGAGTCTTCTGATGATGAAGATTCCAAGATGAAGTCCTACATCACTCGGCAGTTCAAAAAGTTTATGAAGAATGCCAATGGAAGGAGCTTCGACAATGACCGCAGGCAGTTCAGTTCTTCTCAATTTAAAAACCAAGACAAAGGGAAGAAGGATGCAAAGGAGGGCGGTCAGTATACTGTTCCCGCAGGACCAAAGTGCTTTGGTTGTCATGGGTTCGGACACATGAAACATGAGTGTCCTACATATCTGAAGAGCATTGGGAAAAGCAAGGCCCTTGCTGTAACCCTAAGTGACACTGAGCCTGAAGATGATTCCGACAATGAGGATGACGGAATCCTAAATGCCTTCACTGCCACAGTCAATCCTACTGAAGGGATTGTTGAAGAAGTGGATGAAGAAGAAGAACTGGTGGAGTCAAAATTTGAGAAGATGGATGATCAAGATGATATCCATTCAGCCTATGAGAAGCTTTACAAGATCTCTGAAAAACAAGAGAAATTATATAGGCTGGCCACCAAGAAGCTCAGTGATGTGGAACTTGAACGTGAAGAGTTGTCCACAAAGGTTGATGAAGCGAATCAAACTATTGGAGTACTGAGATTTGAAAACAACTTTTTGGCTGAGAAGACCAAGAAGCTTGAAGCAGAGCTGTTTCAAGTCAGAGCTCAACTGGAGAGGACTTCAAGTGCAAAGCTTGATGAGATGCTTAGCAATCAGAAATCTGCTTTAGATCGAACTGGTTTGGGGTATGGTATTTCTTTCTCTAATACTGCCTCTACTAGCAATACTGTTTTTGTTCCTCCTGCTAATAATACTGAAATTGAGAATATTGATGTTAAAACTGAATTAGCTAGTGAGAACTTAGACAAAGGGAAATCTATTTTAGGAGCACCCCCTAAGCAAGATAAGAAAGATGCTAAAAACCCTAGGGCTAAGAAGGCTAACTCTCAAAAGCCTAAACAAAAGAAGCAGCATCTCTGTCATCATTGTGGAGCTGCCGGTCATACTAGAACAAATTGCTATAAGTGGTTAGCCACTCAACAGAGCAATGGCGTGATAGCATCTGGAAACCATAATCAGCTTCCATCCTCCCTTGCTCCTCTTGGAGATCTTCTGAAAGCCCTTATATTCCTTTCGAACTTGAACGGTTTAAATTCTTCCCCCTCACTGCCTGTTCAAGGTTTCAATCAAAGGAAAGGTTCTTCCAAGGTGTGGAAGAAAAAGGACTTTAAGTGATTTCATCACTTTCTTTTTCCCTTCTTGTTTTTCTGTTTATTGCATTGCTTGTGTGTTTTACTTTTCTGCTGAGTCAGTCTAGTTTTTGCTTTGTTTTGTTAACATGTTTTGTGTGTTTACTTTCAGTTTTGTTTATTTTGTTTTTGATATAAAAATAAAAAAAAAATTGAAAAATTGAAAAATACAAAAACAGTGTGTGTTATGTGTACTTTGGTATTTGTGTACCTTGGATGGCTAATGAAACAAAGTTTTCTAAACTTTGTATCTCTTGTAACTTAGATGAGCATCTCTATGCACAACTAAACAAGTGAGCTTTGTGGCTTTTGTTTGTGATGAGTAAGATTAGGTTATCTCTTAAAACTTAACACTCATATCACTCTTTTTGACAGGTAGGACTAGAAAATCCTAAGAGAAAGGCATAAATAACCATCTCACCATTGTTGTCCGCCAATCATAATATGACACCTGTATGCTTCGGCATAGCAAAAGTGCAGTGTCAAAGACATTCGTATGCTTCGGCATAGCAAAAGTGCGATGTCAAATGCTTAACATCTTGGGTATTTCTTTTCTCCTTTTTATGCCCATATATGATATGCTAAAATAAAAGAAAACATGCAAAGAAAATAAAAAGCAAAAAGATTAAAAATGCTTTAAATATGGTTGCAAGCGTGTATTCTAGGAGATGTGGGAGTTATAGGATGTACCTCTAAGGTGATAGTCCCCATCAAACAGTTATGATTGTGTGTGAGTTAAAAGTTATTTTCTCATATCTCAGATCGTCATAACATGTATACACATATGCAATCTTGCGATGTTCTTCACACACAACACGCAATATTCTTTGCTACTTTTGATACATGTGCAGGTACAATGTGATTTGGCCATCACAAAGGTTTTACATGTGCTAATGTATGCTCACTAAGCTGTCATAACTTGTTTTTGAAATATAAAATTGGTTAGACTTGTTTAGTGTGTGTGTGTGTTTTGCATGATCCTTATGCTCATTTTCTTGTTGAGAGATGTTTTGAGAGGTTTATCACTTCTGTGGATCTTTGATTGAGATGTGTGTTAGATTGCATTCATGTCTGTGTTTTTCCCTTCTCGAAAAACTGCATTTTTGTGTGATCTCGACACCTTCCTCGACACCTCCTCGATACCTGGTTATCTGTCGAGCTTCTCATGTTGTTTCTTATCGCAATCTCAACACCTCCTCGACACCTGATGAATCGATCGAGAAAGTCTCTGTCCTCTCGACAGATTCTCGACACCTGTTGGATCGATCGAGATTCAATTGTGCTGTTTGTGTCTTCTTTCTCGACACCTGTCTCGACACCTTTCGGATCGATCGAGATTTCTTCTGCCTTCTCGATACCTTCTCGACACCTTCGCGATCGATCGAGATTCTCATATCTGAATTTCTCCTTGCATCTCGATACCTCTCGATACCTGCATCTGTCGAAGGCTTTTTCCTCGATACCTTCCTCGACAGATTTCTCGACACCTCTCGACACCTCAGCTGTCGAGAATTACTGAGGTGCCTATTTAAGTGCAGATCGCAATTTTCTTCATTTCTCACTCAATTTCTCTCGATCTCTCCGTGCTTGTTCATCTCCCTTTCACTCTCCTTTCACTCAAATCCTTTAACCCACTTGGATCTTGCTCATTTCTTGCTCAGATCACTTGGTAAGATCTCTATTCTCTTCATTTTTCATGCATTTCATGTTTTGAAAACCTAGTTTTTGGGATTTTTCATGAAATTTGGGGTTTTTCAAAATTGTTGAGTTTTTCTTGAAATTTTGGGTTGGGTTTGTACTTAAATGATTTCAAAATGTCATACATTGCATTTCATTTGCATTACAATGATATTTACATGCATTTAGATGTGTGCCTTATGTTTGTGTGCTGCTAGGATTGGATTGGGCTGAGCCCATGATGTTTTTCCTTTGCATGTCACATGCTCATGCATTCCCATGCATACGTAATTCTTGTTCAACATATTTGATATATTTGAACTGTGTTTGGGACTTTTCTGATTGTTTCCCCCTCTATCTTTTTCTCATTCTTTTTACGTTAGTCGTGTCTATGGCACCTAAACGTAAATCTACTCCTGCTCGGAACCCTCTGCGTTCTGGAGCATCTACTTCTTCTGATTCTGCTTCCTTTGATCTTTGGTTCCGTGATGGAGATGCCCATAAGGCATTTTTGGAGAACTTTTCTAGACGAGGTGTTCATTCGGAACGCCAAGTCATTCTGGCGAACTTCGCCGATACTGACCTTCCCTCTATCATTCACAGTAGGGGATGGGGGTCACTATGTGACATCCCGGTCACTTGCCCTCTCGTGCTGATACAGGAGTTCTACTCCAACATCCACGGGATTGATCTTTCAGTACCTCATTTTTTTACCCGCGTTCGAGGTATGCGCATTCCTGTCACACCGCAGCTTGTTGCGGATGTGCTTAGGGTACCTAGGATAGAGTTTCCTAATTACCCCTCTTGTGAGCGTCTGAGGACTGTGTCCAAAGATGAGCTCATCTCTGCTTTTTGTGAGCGCCCTGCAGATTGGGGTGAGCATCAGTTCATATCATGTAGGCCTTTTGCTAAAGGTCCTAGATTCATGAACATGGTGATGACTTTTGTTCTCCATCCTCTTTCTCACTATAACTCTATCACAGAGCCTCGTGCTCGATTTTTGCTCTCTCTACTTGAGCATCTTACTATAGACTTCCCTTCTCACTTCATCCGGTCTATCATAGACGTCTATCTTGATTCGGCGTCCCGTGATAAGCTCATTTTTCCTTCTGCTATCACGCGGATTCTACGCCATTTTTCTATCCCCTTTCCTGTGTCCGACCACTTCACACACATATCTGCCATAGATGCCGCTACCGTAAAACGTAGTGAGGCGCAGTTCAGGTCGAGACAGCCAGGTGCCACTCCTCCCTCCCGTTCAGCACCATCCAGATCCGCTCCATCTACATCTACTCCTTCTTCCTCTTCGAGCGATGTATCCCTTGGAGATATTATGGCGCAGCTGCAGCGCATGGACACTCGCCTTGATACACTCTCCGCTAAGTTGTATCAGGTGAATGTTTGTGTTGGTTGTATTGCACGACGGCAGGCGACCATGGGTGGATTTGCTCCAGAGGCTACTCCTTCACCGCCTACTCCAGTAGCTTCAGATTCTGAGGATGATGATGATGATGATGGGGATGCTAGCTCTGCCGATGAGATGTCTTCATGACACTCTACCCTTTGTCACTCGTGACAAAAAGGGGGAGTAGTTTTGGGCTATGAGAGTAGTCATCTTAAGGGGAGAGTTAGCATAGGACATTTTTGGCATAGGACATTTTTGATAGGGGGAGTGTTATCATATTTTTGAGGGATGTAGTGAGGCTATATGTATTTTTTTCTTGTCTTTTAGATACATTGGTCTTGTATATGAGGTCCTTTGACCATTCTTACATACATTGTACTTATCCTATCTCTTATATATGTTGTGTATGTTTCTTTCACCTCTCTCTTCATGTGTTGTTTCTTTTCTATCTTTATACACATGTTCTTTATACTTGTATGCAATCTAATTATTTCTGTTTCACACAAGATGCCTTGATGAGTTTTGTTTTAAAGTGTTTCAGAAATACAGGTTGTCAAAGTCTACTTATCATAAGCTCTCTTCTTGCAAAGTTTTTCAAGAATTTGTGTTAGGATAAATTTTATTGTATTTAACAAGTGAATATGAGTTGAGTGATTTATGACTTCTCTCATATGCTCATTTGTTTGTTGTGGTTTTGTCACGGATTGCCAAAGGGGGAGATTGTTAGGACATATATGTTTTAACTTGTTTAAGAACATATGTCACTTAATTATGTAAATTGGCTAATCCTTTGACAAAACGCACTCTGCTTGTAATTGGGTAGATCTAGGTGTTTTTAATACTTCAAGAAACAATGTTTCAAGGTCAAGTGTTGAAGTCATCAAGTCTGTCCAAGAAAAAGCAAGTTGAAGTGCAGAATTTTTAAAGCTTGACACCTCTCGATAGCTACCTCGACACCTGCTATCTGTCGAGAATTAAAAAGTCAGAATTCCAATCTGATTTTCTTGGGATCCGTGAATGTGTTTTTAGGGCTTCTTTTCTTCTAACCCTAAACATATAAAAGGATTATTTTAAGAGTCGTTTTGGGTGACACAAGTTGCATTATCATTGAGCAATCTCTGTTCAAGCAAATTGTGATCAACAGACAAAGTTCTTGACCTAGTTCATCTTCCATCAAGAAGTTGCTGTGTATGTGCACCATAGGGTTTTGTAACCAAGCATCTTCCTGCTATTCATCAAGTGGATGATCTGAAGAAATTTGCAGCCAACCATTCTTCCTCAGTTGGTGTTCTGAAGTCGCGTATTGGGATTCGCGCATTAGTTAGTCACGTACTTGGGAGCCATGCATCAAAGGTGGGAACTGTCGCTACAGATCAAGTCCAATTGGGTATTGGGGTAAGGGTTCAACTGTAGGTTGGTAAGGTACTTGGGATTCCTTTACTTGTAACCGCTTGATTTGATAATAGTGGAGTTTCGGGAGTGGTGACCTGAAAATCACCCGGTGGGGTTTTTGCCATTAGGGTTTTCCCCATTCGTAAACAAATCACCGTGTTATTTATTTTTCGTTGCATATTTAGTTGATTGGTGATTTGTTTGTGCTTCCACAAAATTGCATGATTAATTGGTTAATTAATTACTTGGCTAAATTAATTAATTAGGGTTAATCACAATGGGTGATTCAGATTGTGACCTAACAATTGTCATCGCCATCATCATCATCCTCAGCATTAGAATTAGAAGCCATTGGACGAGATGGTGAAGGAGTAGCCTCAGGAGCAAAACCACCCATAGCTGCCTGCTATCATGTAATACGACCAACACAAACTTTCACCTGATACAAGTCAGTAGAAAGTGTATCAAGGCGAGCATTCATGCGCTGCAGCTGTGCCATGATGTCTCTAAGTGACACATCGCCCATGGAAGAAGAAGGAGCGAATGTAAATGGAGCAAAACGAGATGGTGCCGAACGAGATGGAGTCGAACTAGAAAGAGGTGCTGCTAACTCCTGTCATGACCTAAACTATGCCTCACTACATTTTACGATAGCGGTGTCTATGGCACATATGAAGGTGAAGTGGTTGGACATGGGAAAGGGGACAAAAAAATGGTGTAAGATCCTCGTGATAGCAGAAGGAAAGATGAGCTTATCACGAGACGCCAAATCTAGATGAACATCTATAATAGAGAGAATGAAGTGAGAAGGAAAGTCTATAGTAAGATGTTCAAGAAGAGACAACAAAAATTGAGCACGAGGCTCTGTAATGGAGTTGTAGTAAGAGAGATGATGGAGTACAAAAGTCACCACCATGTTCAAGAATCTAGAACCTTTAGCAAAAGGCCAACATGGTGTAAACTAATGCTTACCCCACTCAAAAGGGTGCTCACAGAAAGCAAATATGAACTCATCCTTGGACACAGTCCTTAGATGCTCACAATGAGGATAGTCAGGAAACTCCATCCTAGGAACCTGAAGCACATTCGCAACAAGTTGCAGTGTGATAGGGATACGCGTACCTCGAACGCGAGTGAAGAAAAGAGGTACTGAACGATCAATCCCATGCATATTGGAGTAAAACTCCTAGATAAGCACGAGAGGACAAATGACCGGGACGTCACACAGTGACTCCCATTCCCAACTGTGAATGACATAGGGAAGGTCGATGTCGGTGAAGTTCGCCAAAATGACTTGGCATTCCGAATGAACACCTCGTCTAGAAAAGTTCTCTGAGAATGCTTTGTGCACGTCATCATCACAGAACCGAAGAGAGAGAGGAGTGGAATCAGAAGATGAAGAAGCTCCAGATCGAAGAGGATTTTGAGCTGTAATAGATTTAAGGTTAGGTGCTATAGACACAACTAACGTAAATAGACAAAGAAGGAGAGAGAAAGAGACACTCAGAAAAGTCCCAAAGCAAATCAAATATAACAAGTATATTGAATAGAGAGTACGTATGCGTGGGGAATGCATGAACATGTGACATGCAAAAGAAATTTCATCATGGGCTTAGCCCAATCCAAACCTACTAGCACACAAGCATATAACACATATCTAAATGCATGAAAATACCATTATAATGCAAATGTGAAGCAATGTATGAGATTTTAAACACATTTAAATGAAAACCCATCGCAAAATTACAATAAACACTTATCAATTTTGGAAAACCCCAAAAATTTTTAAAAACCTCAAAACCTAGATTTCAAATCATGAAATGCATGAAGAATGAAAAGATAAGAGATCATACCAAGTGATTTGAAGCAAAGAAAGGCCAAAAATCACGCGGGTTGAAGGTTTTGAGTGAGAAAAGAGAGTTTAGGAGGTGAACAGGTGTGAATAGATCGAGAGAGATTGAGAAAAATGAGTTCCGGATTGCATGAGAAGCATAAATAAAACCTTAGTAAAGCTCAATAGATGCAGGTATCGAGAGGTGTCAAGATATCTATTAAGGGAGGTGTCGAGGAAAAAGGTCGTCGACAGATTCGGGTGTCGAGGATGTATCAAGGAATAAAACACCAGAAACAAAACAGAAGCTCGATCGATCAGCCAGGTATTGAGAAGCTATCAAGGAGACAAGAGCTTTCTTGATTGATCCACCAGGTGTTGAGGAGGTGTCAATATTGCGATAGGAAAAAGCTTAAGAAGCTTGACAAATAACTAGGTATCGAGAAGGTGTCGAGCCAGCTTCTAAAAATAGTTTTTCGAGAAGAGAAAAACACAGACATGAATGCAATCCAACATGCAACTCAACCAATGATCCAAACAACATATTAAGCTCTCAAAATCATCTCTCAACAAGAATTTTAAGCACATGGATCCCCAAAAACACACACACACACACACACACTAAACAAGTTTAACCAATTTTATGTTTCAAAAACAAGTCAAGATAGTTTAGTGAGCTTACATTAGCACATGTAAAACCTTATGATGGCCAAATCACATTGTACTTGCACATGTATCAAGAGTAGCAAACAGTATTGCGTGTTATGTATAAAAAACATCGCAAGATTGCATAAGTGTATGCATGTTATGATGATTTGAGATATGAGAAAATCGCTTTAACTCACACAAAATCATAACTGTTTGATGGGGACTATCACCTTCGAAATACATCCTTTAACTCCCACATCTCCTAGAATACATGCTTGCAATCGTATTTAAAAGCATATTTGATCTTTTTGCTTTTTATTTTCTTTGCATATTTTTCTTTTTATTTAGCATATCATGCGTAGGAATATTAGAGAGAGAAAAGAAATACCCATTGATATTTGACATTCCAATTTTGCTATGCTGAAGCACACAAATGTCATTGACACTGCACTTTTGCTATGTCGAAGCATACAGGTATCTTATTATGATTGGCGAGCAATAGTGGCGAAATGGTTATTTATGCCTTTCTCTTAAAATTTTTTAGTCCTACCTGTCAAAAAAAGTGATACAAGTGTTAAGTACAAGAGATAACTTAATCTTACTTATCACAAACAAGAGCCACAAAGCTCACTTGCTTAGTTGCGCATAGAGATGCTCATCTAAGCTACAAAAGATACAAAGTTTAGAAAACTTTGTTTCAATGGCCATCCAAGATACATAAGTACCAAAGTACACAAAACACACACTGTTTTTGTATTTTTCTAATTTTTCAATTTTTTATTTTATTTTATATCAAAAACAAAATAAACAAAACTGAAAACAAACACACAAAAACATGTTAAACAAAGCAAAGTATAAAACTAGACTGACTCAAAATAAAAACAAAACACACAAGTAATGCAACAAACAAAAACGAGAAGATAGAAGAAAGTGATGTAATCACTTAGAGTCATTTTTCTTCCACACCTTGGAAGAACCTTTCCTTTGATTAAACCCTTGAATTGGTGGTGAGGGGAAAGAATTGAAACCATTCAAGTTCGAAAGGAATATGAGGGCTTTGAGAAGATCTCCAAGAGGAGCAAGAGAGGATTGAAGCTGATTTTGGCTTCCAAATGCTATCATGTCGTTGCTCTGTTGAGTGGCTAACCACTTATAGCAATTTGGTCGAGTATGATCGATAGCTCCACAATGATGACAAAGATGCTGTTTCTTCTGTTTAGCCTTTTGAGAGTTAGCCTTCTTAGCCTTAGGGTTTTTAACATCTTTCTTATCCTGTTTAGGGGGGTGTTCCTAAGATAGATTTACCCTTGTCTAAATTCTCACTAACTAATTCAATTTTAACATCATTATTCTCAATTTCAACATTATTAGTAGGAGGAACGAAAACAGTAGTACTAGTAGAAGCAATATTAGAGGAAGAAAGACCATACCCTAAACCTGTTCAATCCAAAGTAGATTTCTGAATGCTGAACATCTCATCAAGTTTTGCACTTGAAGTCCTCTCCAATTGAGCTCTGACTTGAAATAGCTCCACTTCAAGCTTCTTGTTCTTCTCAGCCAAGAAATTGTTCTCGAATCTTAGTGCTTTGATAGTCTGATTGGCCTCATCAAACTTAGTGGACAGCTCTTCACGATCAAGTTCCACATCACTAAGTTTCTTGGTGGCCAGCCTATACAGTTTCTCATACTTCTCAGGGAGCTTGTACAGTTTCTCATAGGCTGTATGGATATCATCTTGATCATCCATCTTCTCACACTTAGAATCCACCAATTCTTCTTCTTTGTCCACGTCTTCAACAATCCCTTCAGTAGGATTGACTATGGCAGTGAAGGCATTCAAAATTCTGTCATCCTCATTGTCGGAATCATCTTTAGGCTCAGTGTCACTCAAGGTTGTAGCAAGTGCCTTGCTCTTTCCAATGCTCTTGAAATATGTAGGACACTCCTGTTTCATGTGTTCGAAAACATGACACCCAAAGCACTTAGGTTATGCGAGAATAGTGTACTGACCGCCATCCTTTGCATCCTTTTTCTCTTTGTCTTGGCTCTTGAATTAAGAAGAACTGGATTGCCTACGGTCCTTGTCAAAGCTCCTCCCGTTGGCATTCTTTATAAATTTCTTGAACTGCCTAGTAATGTAGGACTTCATTTTTGAATCTTCATCATCGGAAGACTCATCTGTGTCACTGCTCTTTACCTTCAAGGCTATGCTCTTGCTTTTATCGATCTTGCTTATCCTTGATAACCCTAACTCATAGGTCTGCAAGTTTCCAACCAGCTCAGTCAAAGGAATCTTGTCAATATCCTTTGATTCCTTGATCGTCGTAATCTTGGCATGGAAACTCTCGGGTAGAGATTTGAGCACCTTCCTCACAATCTTGGGTTCAGGAATGATTTCCCCAAGATTGAAAGTTGAGTTCACTATGTCCTTGAGATTTGCATAGAACTTATCAAACGACTCATCCTCCTCTATCTTTATCTCTTCAAAGCTTGTAGTGAGCCTTTGAAGTTTTGAGTCCTTGACAGCCTTTGTACCCTCATAGGTTGTCTGGAGGATGGTCCATGCTTCCTTAGCAATTTCAGTGGAGGATATCTTCTTAAACTCTTCATTGGTAACTACGCTAAATAAGGCATTCAGCGCTCTGCTGTCGAAGTTTGCTGCCTTAATCTTGGCTTCATCCCAATCGGCTAGCGCTTCTTTTGGCTTGGTCTAGCCAATCTCTACAGCTTGCCACACCTTCTCATCTAAAGACTGCAAGAAAGCTCTCATGCGTACTTTCCAGTATGCATAGTGCCATCAAATTAAAGGAGGTATAATTAACGACTTTCCTCTATCCATGACAAATAGGGGTCAATGGATCAATACAGCAAAAATTAAAACCTAATCAGAGTGTGTATGCTCTGATATCACTTGATAGGCCAAAAACGAATTAACCCCTTGTGATAAATTAACCAATTAATTTAGCCAAGTGAATTAATTAAGTTAATTAACATGCAAATGTGTGGTAGCACAAACAAATCACCAATAAACTAATTATGCAGCGAAAAATAAATAATACGGTGATTTGTTTACAAATGGGGAAAGCCTAACGGCAAAAACCCCACCGGGTGATTTTCAGGTCACCACTCTTGAAACTCCACTATTATCATAACAAATGATTACAAGTAAATGAATCTCAGTACCTTATACCATCCTACAGTTGAACCCTTATCCCAATACCCAATTGGATTTGTTATGTAGTGACAATTATCCCTTTTGATGCACGGCTCCCAAGTACGTGATTAACCAATACACAGATCCCAGTACGTGACTTCAATCACCAACTAGAAAGAGTTGTTGGCTGCAAAATTCTTCAGTTCATCCACGATGAATGTCACACCCCAAATCCCAAAGGGTTCAAAGCATGAAAAAGACATCTCAAAGAACCTGTAGATTTTTTTTTTTTTTTTTAACAATCCAATCCACATAAATCATATCAAAAACCAACATTAAGAATTATCATAATAATTTCATTGAATATAGTCTCAAAGTAAGTCAGAGCTCTAAGCAATAATTACAAGGACCATTGGCCACAAAAGAATAGAGGTCTGAATAATTAATTACATATCACAGCTTCTCCCATCAGTGGAAATAACATCACAACCACTTTAATATACAAAAGAATGAGTCAAGCCTATTCTAAGATTTACACCATCTAATATACCCATTACAAAAGTTCAGCCTCCATCAGTAATTAGTCTAACTACTATTAGCCACCAAAAAGCTATCTCAAAATACTGTTGCCTACTCTGAAAAGGTTATAAAAATAATGGGATGAGACAGAGCCCAGTAAGTAGCATATTTAATAGGGGTGGGGGAAATGCAGGTTTCATCTTATAATAATAATAATATGACAAGAATGATTTAATAATGAAATACAAGTTCCTCAAAGTAAATATCTTGAAACTATATATTATAATCTGTGAGCATCAACAATGTAATTTCCAAAGCCATAATATCTAACATAAGATAAATTATCACAAATCTACCATACTACCACATAAACTGGTCAGGCGATCCACCCATTCACAACTGGCATAATACTGTCCTCTCTGGTATGCAGACTCTTGGCCTCATGGACAGCAGCCTCACCCATATACCCTCAAGGTTTTTCTCTCCCCCCATGGGTAGTAGAGAGAGTACATCAAATAGGACCTCTCTTGCATGTGGTCTCTTAGCCCCATGGACAGCAGCCTCACCCACACACAATCAAGGAACCTCTTCCCCCCATGGACAGCAGGGAAGAACGCGTCATCCAAAGTAAAAGGGCACTGACCTTGATTTGATTCCGTTGTCACAAAGACTACGGAAACCAAATCGGGTGATCACCGAGAAATCACACATAGCATGGTGTTAAAACAACATAAACTCACAAGTTACATTACTTTGAAACACATAGTTCATATCCAGGTAGTTTCAGAAAACCTTAAATAATCTAACTTCTACAAGGTTTGTAAGGTTTTCAACTTCATTCTTGTCAACAAGATTTTCTATTAATTTCCTAAGTACTAAGACAAAATAAGCATCTTAAATATTCCAATACACCATAAAATCCAAAATTTTCTTATCAAGATTAAATAAAAGATGCTCATTTATCCATATCACAAATTCATGCATTTCCCCAAATGCAATACCAAATATGATGCATTTTCATATACATAATCATATATATATATATATATATATATATTAAAGTTACAACACAATAGTTTTTAGAAAAGTATAATTTCCATAGGTAGTTTCTAAAAGTGTGTCTAACCCAAAAACATTTATATAACATGGTTATTTTTCAAAATCCCATTAAAAACTACTTACCTCACAACCGCAAAATCCTAATTCTCCAAGCTCCAAGGAGATTAGCTAGAACCTAACAATATCAAGTAAACCTATCACAATAAGTATAGAACTTGAAATTGCATCTAGCCACATTTTAGGAATTTGCCAAATAATCACTTAATTAGGCAAGCATAGTATTTAACCTCATCAATAATAAACTCCAATTTATAGAGTTAACCCATTTAACATCATCTCCAACATTATGACTAACTTCCATAAAATTTACACTACATCATTAAGAGACCCATGAAAGCAAAATCAATATATCCTCCAAGACAAGAAATTTAGAACTTCAACTAACTCCAATAAACTCAATGGCAATGGAAAAATTATATTTACCAACCATACAAGTTTTAACTAAAAACTCCTAAATTTTTCCACCATACATAACCCTTAAGTAGTCATCAATAGCACATAATATATACCCACTCATCAAATAATTCCACCAATACAAAACTCATACATAAAAACACATAAATATCACTTCCAATACTCATAAATCACATGGGTATCATTATTAAAGTTTAGATAAAAATAATCCTCAAGCAATAGTGTAAAACCCACCAAAAAGATGAGAAATTTTTTACCTCAAATAAAATGATGAAGATGCTTTGGGGTTCCTAAGTATTTTTCCGGTGATCTTACTGGAAAAATGATGGTGAGATGGTGTGGTTTGGAGTGGAGGCCGGCAGGTGAGTGTAGAAGTGAGTGTGTGTGTGTTTCAGTAAAGAGAAAAGAAAGAAATGAAAGAAAGAAAAGAGGGAGCCGGCCAAAAGAAGAGATAAGAGGGGATGGGTAGTGGGGTTAGGTGGGGCTTGGCACATGGGAACCCAAAATAAATCTGGTCTTGACTTTTTTTTTTTTTTTTAGTTGATTGGGACGTTACAATGAAGATCAAGAAGATGCTTGGTCACAAAACCCAAAGGTACACATACATAGCAACTTCTTCAGAAGAGATGAACTAGGGCGAAGCTTTGTCTCTGGTCACAACTTGCTTGAACAGACTTTGCTCAATGCTTGCGCAACTTGTATATTCTTTGATGGCCCTTTAAACGATCCTGTTATATGTCTAGGGTTAAGAGAAAAGAAGGCCCAAACACATAAACACGGATCCTAAGAAATCATATCAGAAATTCTGATTTTTATAAACCTCGACAAATAGCTGTCGAGCAGGTGTCGAGAACATGGGCTTGAGCAGCTTTCTAAACCTCAACACATGCTAACTGTCGAGCATTAGTAACCTTGCACTTTCAGCTTGTTTTCTTGGATAGACTTGAAGGCTTCAACACTTGATCTTGAAACATGGTTCTTTGAAGTATTTCAACACATCTTAGATCTACCAAATATAAGTAAAGTGCGTTTTGTCAAAGGATTAGCCAATTACATAAAAGAATGACATATTTTCTTAACAAGTGAACCACATATGTCCTAACAAATGTCAAGAATAGACCGTTCACAATCCTCAAAGCATCTAGCATTTCGCTCCTACCATAAGCACCAAAACAAACAATGCGGCACAAACCTCCATGTTAGGACATATGTGATTCACTGTTTGGAACACATGTCACTATTTTATGTAATTGGTATATCTTTTGACAAAACGCACTGTACTTGTAATCGGGTAGATCTAGGATGTGTTTAATACTTCAAGGAACAAGGTTTCAAGTTCAAGTGTTAAAGCCATGTAAGTTTGTCTATGAATCAAGTGAGAAAGTGCTAGATTTTAAAGCTCAACAACTAGCATCTATCGAGGTTTAAAAGTTGTTTCATCCTATGGCTCGACAGCTAGCTCGATAGGTAGCTATCTATCGAGGTTTATGAAACTCAGTTTTTCAGAGCTATTTTTCATTCAATCCATGGGTGTATGTTTGGGCTTTCTTTTCTCACAACCCTAAACATATATAAGGATTATTTTAAGGGCTGTCTAGGGTTGCGCAAGTGTGAAACAAAGTTTTGTTCATGAAAATTGTGACCGGAGATAGAATTTGCACTAGTTCATCTTTCTTTTGAAGAAATTGCTGTGTTTGTACACCGTAGGGTTTTGTGACTAAAGAGCTTATTGATCTTCATCGTGTGATGAGCTGAAGAACTTTGTAGCCAACATCTTTCTTAAGTTGGTGATTAAGTCGCGTACTGGGATCCATGCATCTATTGGTTAGTCACATACTAGGATCCATGCATTGAAATGAGAGATTTTCACTACAGAACAAGTCCAATTGGGTATTGGGATAAGGGTTCAACTGTAAGTTGGTATAAGGTACTAGGATTCCTTTACTTGTAATCACTTGTTTTGATAATAGTGGATTCTCGAAAGTGGTAACCTTAAAATCACCCGGTGGGATTTTTGCCATATTGGTTTTCCCATTCGAGAACAAATCACCCGTGTCAAATTTAATTTCCATTGCATTTAGTTTAATTGGTGATTTGTTTGTGCTGCCACACATATTATATGTTAATTTGATTAATTAAGCAACTTGGCTAAGTAATTGGTTAATTCATCACAATGGGTCAATACATTCTTGGCCTATCACTCCATAAACCTATATTTCGATGTCTACCAAACTTCCCCTACCAAGAAGCTAACACCTCACTAACTTTATACAGCATAACCCAATGTATACCAAACAAACAAAAAACCATATACCATAACTCATATGCTATTAGACAATGAAGAAGAAGATGATCCACCGATTCCCTACACATTTTACACATAAAGCACCACTCTACCACTACAATATGCCTCTTCCAAAGATTATTCATAGTTAAGATCTTACCTAAGGCAGCAGTCCAACAAAAGAACACTACTCTAGGAGGATCCTTTGATTGCCACACCATTTTCCAAGGAAAATCAATGACAGAAGAAGGAGATAAAGAGTGATAGAAGCCTTAAAACCACAAAACCTTTTCGCAAAATTATTAGGTGAAGCAAATGTGCCTGCTAGGCTTTAATTAATAATTAGAGAGCAATAACAGCATTAAGCCGAAAAGTTGAACTGAGCTCTTGTTCACTTATACCCAAATTCTTTTATCCATGCTCTTGTGGCTACATGTGTTTATATTTTTTTCTTCTTCTATATTAATTTTCTATAGATCATATACCAAATCTAGAATGCAACAAGTATCAATTAAAAAAAAAACTATATATATATATATATATATATATATATATATATACATTTAGAAAGAAAAAACAAATCTAGAGCATAGTAACAAGATTCAAAACTTACTAAAGTCAAAGACACTGCAAAACAACAAAACCCCTCAAAAAATTAGCTACTAATTTTCCAAGAAAAAAAGTGTCAAAATCTAAGGGGAAAAAGAAGAGAGATGTAAAAGTGACTTACATCCACAGTTAGCAGTAGAAGGGGGCAAAGACTTTGCAAGCAGCAGGAAGGGCAATGGCCTTGGTGACATTCCACAAGTTTTTTAGCTGAAACAAAAAGTTTAAAAAATAAATTATTAAAAAAAATGTATCCAATCAGCTAGAAAAACAAAGGAATAGAAAGATTAAACCAAGAACCTAAACCTATTTTCATGGAGTAAAACAAAGGAATAGTCGGCGGAAAGAGGAGCGGCAGATCTAAAGGGTGAGCCGATGATGATGGGGAGAGGTGGAGCAGCAGTGGCGAGGCGAGGTGAGCCGATGATGAGGGAGGCGGTGATATGGCTCAGCAACAGCTTGTGGCCAAGAGAGATTGAACGGCGAGAGAGAGCTGAGGTGAGCTGATGGCCAGGCAGCGACGTATAGGGAAGAGAGAGTGAACGGCGAGAGAGAGGATGAAGGGGGAGAAAGAGTGCAAGTGTACGTTTCTGAAAAATGAGAGTGACCAAACAGGCTTCTAAAAGAGGGTTTTAAGCAATTATTTTAGCGATGAAATCGGTTTCGTCGCTATTGGTTACCTTTTAGAGACGAAATTTGTTTCGTCACCAATACTGTTCCATGATTTAAGTGGTTTCTTTTAGTGCGACAAAAGACAACGTTAACCTTTTAGTGATGAAATATTTCATTGCCATAGATTATATAAGTTTTGCGCCCACTTTTTCCCTCTAGCGCCCTTATATCATTACATAATTTGCGACGAAATTTAATTTTTCATCACCAAAGTGTTATTAATTTCTTATAATTGGTGATGAAATCCATATTTCATCACCATATATTACTTTTTGGTAAGGAAAAATATATCCTTGCTAATATTCATCGCCAAAAATACATTTTGTTGTATTTTTGGTGATTGAGTTTGTGAAGTTCTCTCAGAATCGTCATCGTTAATGTCGGAATGCTCCATAATGTGTTGGACCATGTTTGTGGTGCATTTAAGATAAGCCCGCTATTTTTCTCTAGAGGATGGGGTGGCTCAAAGCTTGAATTGCTGGAGAGAATGATCAAGCAGCTTTTCCCAGAAGTTGTTGGTTAGAATTAATGAGGAGGGGTTGTAGAAGAAGAAGGATTGCCTCGAGCTAAGCATCAACAATGTTTGCCTCAAATTCTTAATTTTTTTTTCTTTTTTGAGAAAACCTTGTTTTGTCTTGTTTTACTTTATGCTTGTTTTCTCGTTGCTTTATGGTGCTTTAAGTTACATTTAGTATCTATACTTTGTTGCTCTCATCGCATTGTGTTTTAGTGTTGGACATGCATTTATCCTTATGCTATTGTGCTTTTGAATGTTCAAAATGTGTGTAAAACACCTATGAACATTTAGACCCCCAAATAACAAATTACCAATTCAAGCTTATTATCAAACAATATATGTGCGAAATATGAAAATAAGCTAAAATAGAATTGATAGAACAATCTAAACCAAATAAAATCACAACCACAATAGAAATTAAATGGCAAAGATTAAGGGAAGAGAGATACAAACACAAAAACAACACAGTGATGCGTTATTAAAGAGGAAACCAAAGTCCTCGGCGTAAAACATCTCCGCCACCCTCTAAGCGGTCAATAATCCACTAGAGAATCAAGTTGGGATACATGAACAGCAGAAGACCCTCCAAGCCTAATCTACCTAGTGTACCTAAGCCTTCCAACCTTCTTGATCCAACAAGGTTACGCCAAACCTTTGTCTTCTCTAGCTTACCGAATCCCGCTATAGCCCATAGCATTAACCAATATCAATTGGTCTCTTCTTAACTGCTTCCCAAGCACCAAATAACCTTCTCATTGATATGGGTATGGTGAGATAAGGATTTAGCTAAATGTACCTCTCAAAGATGTAACAATGGAGAAGGTGAGAGTAGAGAAATTTGGAGAAATAAGGATAAAGATTGTGGATGAGTCAATCTTGTTTTTCTCTAGAGTTTCTCTCTCAAAATTCTCTCTAGAAGCTCTTTACAATACGCAGGTATAAGGGTATTTATACTGGTGTGTGTTTGGAATGCGAAAGGTCAGTTTTTCCCAAACAGAGTGGCCTGGCAACTTAGCCTCGTGACTTGACTGAGTTGCGAGTCTAAATCGCGAACTAACAAAATGATCAGACTAGAAATTTTGTCTTGTAGTACTCCAGCTAGTGTGACTCTTCAGCTCCTCTGCATGCTTCACACATGTGCCTCCTTTGGCGACTTGTCAACTGCGAGATCTAGTCGCGAGGCCCTGCTAAGTGCACACTCTTGAGCTTTTTCTTCACACTCTCTCACACACTACCTTTACATAATTCTCACCTAAATACAGGGTTTCTAAATGCTAAATTACAAGAAAATTGGTACAAAATAAAGCCAACAAAATGGTTGATTAAATTCAAACTTACAACTTTATTGATTGCATGTTCAGATGATCATTTGCTTTGCTATATAATCATTGTGGTATTTCCATATTACTATTTTGTGTTTAATCAAGTTGCTCACTTGTTTCACATCATATTTACTTGATTGCAATTTACTTGTTATATTATACTTGTCCTTTTATTACTTGCTTTACCTTGAGAGTCTAATGTGTTTTGTGCAAGTGTTTCAGGTATCAGGTATATATGTTCCAAGTTCATCACAACTTCTAGATTTAGGTATAAGTGAGTTTTGCCATTGTTCCCACACTCACATTGAAGTCTAGAGTCTGTTATAGGGTATTTTGTCACGGAATAGCCAAAGGGAGAGATCGTAAAGTTGTGATTTACAACTTTGTTTTATGTTGGATTTATCTCATGACAAAAAGTGTTGTAATTGCTTTAATTTTGTTCCTTGTATTTTGTGAGATTTTATTGTATTGGATTTAGTATTAAGTTGGTGAAGAATTAAACATGAATTGAAGAACAAGTAGATTTCGCGAGAAGCTCGCGAGAAGCTAACCTGCAAAAGAGCCATGTGAGAAGCACATGTTAGAAGCTGAAGAGTCATGCCAGCCTGGAGGATTTCGCGAGTATCTTGTGGGTAAGGCCTTCTCGCAAGATACCCACAAAACTCTCTACCTGGAGAATTTTTAAGCGTGACTTTCTTACCCTTCACCCATACTATAAATATACCCTTATTTCCCACAAATTTTAATGAGGTCATTCAGAGAGAAAAACCCTAGATAGGTTTTCTACAACATACACACCCATCTTTTATAGAGAGAGCTACTCATCCCTAGTGAGAAATCATTCTAGCCTCTTCCATTTCCCTCTTCCATTGTCATACCTTAAGAGGATATTTGCCAAAAGAAGCCAGTGAGGCTTGGCAGATGCAATCGGGCTTATTGCATGATCTGAAGAGTTAGAGAAGACAAGGCTTTGTCAAGTCAATTGGTAGTAGGAGCTTGGAGGACTCAAGTACATTGGGTAGACTAGGCTTGAAGGGGTCTTTTGTTATTCATGTACTCCAACGTTATTCTCTAGGGGATCAATTTACTACTTGGAGGGCGACATAGAGGTTTTTCATCGAGGTCTTCAATTTCCTCTTCGATAACATATCTTGGTGTTATCTGGTGGTTGCATCTCTCTTCTCTTACTCTTATACTTTACTTTTATTGTTTGTTGTTCGTGTTTATTTACTAGAGTAGTAATGATTCATTGCGCACATTTACTCTTGTTCCACACTTTGATTAAGTAAGAGTAAAAGCAATCTAGCTGTAAGTTTTATTTGGGGATATGAACAAGCCCTTGTGTTTTCACACAAATCCAAGCTTTCAAACACAAAATATAACATATTACAATATGAATTTTTTTTCCATAGTAGATCAAACAACAAACACCATTCATTAAAAGTATTTAGTGTTGTATTTGCATTAAAAAAACACATATGAATTAGTCAAAAGGGTACAAACCTCTAGTTGGAGATCCTCTTATGGGTAGCTATCAAGTTAGATCTTTTCTAACATCAATGATTAAGCAAGACCTATGTGAATACATTTTTTATAGACAATTTTTAAAAAATATTTTTTATTCTTCATTGATTTCATTTTTCAGTTATAAGCAATCAAAAGTAGAATTCTAAAAAACATAAACATTCATCAATCTAAGGTAGAAATGCAAGGAAAAAAAAATCCAACAAAAAATGAAAAAACAAAATTGAGAGAGAGAGAGAGAGAGAGCCTTTTTTGTATAGGAAAAAGATGCATAGAATAGAAGAGATCGAGTGGCAAATTTATAATAAGATGATGAGAATAAGAAGAGCCAAAATAAGGAAGATAAAAGGGCAAAATAATATTTAAATTTAAAAGCGCCTAATAGGTATAGATGTAGACAACACTTTTGTTTTGACTTTTCATTGATTTATTATTTAGTTATAACATCAAAATTAAAGTAAATGAATATGTAAAGTTAAAACCACCTAAAATGAATTTGTAAAGCTAAAACCACCTAAAATGAATTTGTAAAGTCAATATATTTATATAGTTAATATTGTAAAAAAAAAAAAAGTAAATTTAAAAAATAAATATAAAAAAGACTAATGATGTGACGGATGAGGTGGCTTAACAGGGGTGTAGCAACAATAATTGCTACTCTTCAACTTAGATATATATAAATATATAGATTATTGAAACATTCTCTCTCCTCTCTCTTCGGTTATGACCACCTTGGTCGCAAGCTGCACCTTTTTTTTCCCACGTGGTGAGAAAAAGAGAGAAATATGAAAAGTAAATGTTAAAGAAATTTTATGGTTATGCGTTGAGGGGTTACCAGGACCTCCTAACAAACATATATTAGTTTGATTTTTCTCACAAACATTCTGATAATCCAATATTATATTCATTGGCTTTTACAGAAGCCTTACACGCATGCTTATCGAATAACAACTAATTAAGCAACTAAGATAACACCTAATAAATCAAATAACAATTCTAATAGGTCACATTGCTGGCTGCCATCTTCAAATTATCTCAGGCAATCCCCAAACAGTTTGTAACAACCTTTACTAGTTGGTTTAACCATGATTTTTCTGGCACAGTTTCTGAGTTCCTGTTCCTGTTCTTAGGGTTCTTGTTCCTTCTCCCAGAGTTCCTGTTCCTTTCAGCTGCATTAGTATCTTTATCCCCTTGGCCACCAGTGTCATTAGTTGACTCTTCACCCCCTTGGCCACCAGTGTCATTAGTTGACTCTTCACCCCCTTGGCCACCAATGTCATTAGGCTCGTTATCCCCAAAACAATCTAGCTTTTCCAGAGAATCTTGTGAGATGAAAAACAGAAGAATTCCAAATGAAGCTATCCTCAAACCGGTTCGAAAACGCTTTTCAGTTGTGTCTAGGTGCTTTATCTGTCTGCGCAAAGCATACAATTGATTCACAATCTGTGGTAAAAATCCCATCAGGAAAAGTACAAGCATGGACACTCCAACTATAGTCTCTTGCTTGGGTGACAATTCCTTGTCCACGAGAACCAAAAAGAGAGCAAATAAACATACTTCACTGGCAACTGAGATTATCTCAACCAATTGAACTCGTCTCTTAATAAATGGCTTCTCGAGAACAAGGAAGAAGAGCTGCAAAGAAGTGATGCATAACAAGATTATAGTGGGAATCGTAGAAGACCAAGTATTCTTATAGGCACCTCCCATAGCCCCTAGCAAAACGCGTCTCACGGACTCAATCAATGTGTAGTATATTCTGAGTTGCATAAATAGATTTTGGATAGGAGATGCTTCTGCATGTGTAGGAACACTACCCCTAGAAACCTCTACCTCTTCAGTTTTGTCATCAGGGGCAATGATCTGATAATCACCATGTGTATGAGCACTTGTGCTAGATGTCAATGGGACTGCCGGAGTTGCTACAGTACTTGATCTTGTTGGGGGAATACGACTCGGCCTAGTTGAACGGGACATACTTTGTGCTGAACTCGGTGGAGCCAAGTCAGTGCCGCCAGAACCCTCTCCAACTTCGTCATCAGGGGCAATGATAGAGAGAATGGGGCCTCTTAAATCTTCGAATAGAGGCACTAACATGGTTAGGCAACCAGAGTTCTGTTTCCTGTTCAATGTCCACCGGCCTTCATTGCCAGGACCTAAAGTTACTTGGGCTATTCTGGGATTTCCCCGTCCTACTTGAATCACTTGATTATCTTCTTTGTATAGATCTCGCTTTGCAAATGTAATACCAGTAGAGAGGAACCAGAGCAAGTCCAGCAGTAGAAAAGACACAACAACCAGAATCAGAGTGCCAACTACAATCCCTGATGTCGTTCCTCCTTAATTCACAAAAGTGAGAAAATATTAAGCCACGTAGTTATGTAGTATTAGCTTTAAACCAATGATAAAGAGCATGTAAATGTGCAAAAAAATGTGAATTTGGTTCTAGATACACATTTGCATAACTCTGATATAATGCAGTCAGATAACTATGCCTATGAATGTTGTCATGCACGGAGCTGTGATTTGAGTTAATGTCCAAATAATGTGAAACATAAGCTATATTGCAATTCTTAAATATGTGAGGAGATGGGACTCTAGACCAGTTTTGGTGCCATCCAATATGATAATTATTAAGTCCATAAGACTTATCTGAACAAGACGGGAATATGGCCTTGGAAAGTAGTGTAGAAAAAATTACTCGATTAGAAAGTAAAAAAGCATAGCTCATTCTATGGCATATCATAATGAGAAATAGGCAATTCCTTGATTAATGAATTCAATATAAGTAATGAGTTTATAGAAGCTAATATGGGGTTTGCAATTAGTAAAACAAAAGCCAAGAGCATAATTATTTTTTGAAACTCAACTTTTGCATGATAAATGCATATTTAAGGATTCATATGTTGGGGAAGGAAACAAGCTTTCAAGTTACCTCTAATTAGAGCAGCAGAGGCCTCACAAATACTAGGCACTGCAAGATTAACAAGGAATATTTCAAATCTTGGGAATGCGAGTACTCCATAACCCTTCTGCCTTTGCTTCCTGAATTTTAGTATGGCAAGGAGTAAAGCATGCAGCAGTATTAAACTGCCACCAATTATGGCTAACCAGAACATGGTTCTATTAAAATCCTCCCACCTACACGAGACAAAATCTAATAAGATATTACACTAAAAAATAAATGAGTATGTTTGTGGCACTTCAAAATCCAAATGATGAATTCTCGAATTAAACATAAATGAATAATAGGGAATTAAATATCAAGTTTGATCAATAATTTGAAATAATTCAAAGCATGAATAGTTTTAATTTTTCATTGAACCTACACAAAATTCTACATCTAAATAACTAGCATAACAAATGGTCCATTCTTAGAATTATTTAATTTCCATTCAACAGTTCTTTTAAAATTGACAAAATATTCCTTTATCACTTTCATAGTTTTTCTGATTTATATTGAATATTTTTTTGGCAAAAAAAAAAAAAAAAAAAAATCTGAATTGAATATTTCCTTTTTTTACTATGTCTCTAAAATCCATATGCAAGTGCATGTAATAGATAGAAATAAGAGGCCTCATAACTTACCCGTCTGAAACAGGGTCTGGTCCTCTATTCTGCAGGTGTACAATGCATTCTATCACAAATTTTATTCATTGTATGATTAAAGAAGTCAAAAGCAAATCACAGGAAAAGTAGAAGTTTCAGACCTCAAAGGATGAATATTCATTTTCGTTTAATCGCATGGGTGTCCTAGCCCTAGCCCTATTCTGCACACCCAGGAAAATTCCTGAATCATGAATTTTAGACCTGGAGGGATGTGAGTTGGCAGGAGCACTTAAGTGAGTGCGCCCAGTTTCCCAGGGAAGCCTGAAGTAGGGAATGCTCCATTGCATACCCCTTGAAAATTCATAATACTCCACTGGTAGTGGTACTCCCAACCATCTAGATAATGCAAAAACCTGAATATGGCCTCCCATTCTCTGTATGAAAGAGAAAAGGAAAAATGCTAGTTAGTTCTACAAGAATGATGCAGTTCATAAGGTTTGATAAGTTATTTTTATAAGATACTTAAATGATAGTATATTACACTAATCTACCAGCCAAAAACTATATATAAGTTTTGATAAAGTCTACAAGAATGATGCTTTCATGAGGGTCTATTGTTATTTGTCCCCCCCACACCCCCCCCCCCCTCTCTCTCTCTCTCTCATCTTTAATCCAAATTGCCAATATTAAAATAACATATGGTCAAAAGTCTCAAAACAAAGAAAATATTTAGAGAGCTCAATTATATATTAAACTAGTAAGTTACTCGTGCAATGCATGGATAATGTTGTAATGTTTTATGTAAGATGGTTTTAGAAAATGCTGTATATGTGTTATAGCATAATTGTTATAGAGCTTTATTAGAAATGAGTTCACCATAGAAAGCAACAATTATAAATTATAGTAATGAGAAGGGGGAAAAAAAAAACTTTAGAGGAATATTATAGAATAAAGGTTGATATATAATGTATTTTTCTCTTTCTCCTTAATTCTAAAACAAAATATATATCCCAAACACTCACAATTAATTACATCATTTACAAAACCCACAAATCCACAACGTTCGACCTTTACATCAAAATCGTAATTGCTGGTGTCATTCAATATAAAATGCTAGCCCCCATTCCTTGGTTGTAACCAACTCATATGAGTTAAGATTAGATGAGACAACAATGTTAGAGCTACGTAAGTATTGTCGAAAGATTAAAGGTAAATAACATCGTTTTTGGTTTGTGTGTATTTGACATGGAATGACATAAAGGGCCATGAGTAGATATATTAAGGGATAGAAGTGCAAGAGGCGAATGTGGTGAATTAAAATGCATAGAGTATTGTGCGTATGTGTGAGGAACAAAAAGTCTTGAAACATTGAACCAAATGATACAAAGAATATTTATTTGTTAATTATAAAAGTCTTGAAACATTGAATTAAATGAAACAAAAAGTTAATATTTAATTTGTTTTTGTCTTTGATGTGACACTTGAATATTTCAATTCTATTTATATAGAATGCGTCATTTGGTAAAACCTCATGCTTTCTCAAGTGAGGGCTCTGTTTTTATATATATATATATATATATATATTGATTGATTTTATGTATAAGATATCAAGGAAAATTATTTTTATAGGAGGAAAAGAGTCAATTTGTTCCACGGTACTTCTAATTATTTTTCTTGATTGTCAAAATGCTACATATAATCATGGTATAACTAAATAATCAATTAATGAAATAACAGTTCAAATGAGTTAGATATCATACAAAAAGATTACTCGCAGGATCAGAAAGAGAAGAAAATGGTGGAGAAAATGTCCCAATAGAGGAAAGGCTTGCAGTTGAAGCTGTAAGCAGCCCGGCAGCAATAGATGTCGCCACAAATGAAGCAGTCGCAAACGTAGAAATTACAGTAGATATTATGGGCACAGAATCTGTATATATATTTTTAACCTTACATCAGTAAATAAATAAGAAAATTAAAGAGCTCAAAAGTGTCATCTAGGGCTTAGTTGTAGGACTACAATTGAGCTGACAACAAGAAATAAGAGTGAGAACCCTTACATGGCCTTACTAGTAGAGTTTCCGAAGCTAGATTTTTGTTTCCAGCAACATCGTGAGCTACATTTTCCGGAACTTTGACAGATACAACATCGTCAGTTACATTTATCTCTACAGCATATTTTCTTTCACCTTCTCCTCCTTCAAAGCTGAAAATGGTAATGACTATCGTTGGAAAGGAACAAAAATGAAAATATGTCAAGAGTAAATAATAATATGCCATACTGATTGAAATAGTATTTCCATCAAGAACCCAAATGGTCTGTAAAAAGGTCATCATCATGGTTTCTCAATTGTGTGTGGGTTCATTATGTATGTGATGTATGTGTTCATGTACTGGTTAATATACTTAGACACAAAGGTAACCAGAAATGACTTGCCTCACTAATTCCCCTCCTTTGATTAATATTTCAGAACGGTTGAAGTCAAATACAGGCTCCTTGAATTCTATCCACATAAAGATGTTGTGTTCTCTTGTCCTCATGTGGAGCAGAGTAGTCAAATTTACATCAGGCCCCAAAAAATCTGAAGGGGGTGTACTTGTCTCAGGCATCAGATAATCTGAAGGCGGTGTAATCAACATTGGAGCAGGCCTCAAAGAATCTGAAGGTCACAATTATATCTATCAGGAGGAAACACCCAACAAATATACATTTAAATATAAAGCTTTCCTGATTGCATATAATCTTTTTTTTTTTTTTGATACACCTAAAGCTTTCCACAAACAGATGATTTATTTTCTCATTGTAACACTCGTAAACTATTGTCAACCATACCAAATAGGAATGTAATAGGATCAACTTTGGAAACTGGAGTCCCATGTATGCTTTTTATAGAGTTTTCATCAATTCCTACTGTGACTATAGCCATGCCAGATATACATCCATCAACCTGAAAGTAGAGAGTGAAAATTAATAAGCAAGAAAAGGTATGAGAAAAATAGGTCCTAGAGATATAAATAGCTATAAATGTTCTCTCACACACACATAATGTACATTCTGTACGCACTACGTTCACAATTTCACATGCAATATTCATATTTTTTAAGGAAGTCCACATTTCAAACATGAAGCTTGTAGTGTGTATATATGATGTACAATAATGACTGCGTGACAATCAATACCCTTTTGCATTTTATATTAGGGGAAAGTTCAAGATGTGCAACCATGTAAAATTTTTGAAAATGATTTAACTTTCCCAATACAATTAATGGCTCCAATGTTTCCAAGTGACCCCGTTCAAGATGTTGATGTGCATTACATATTATAATAAATAAATAAATAAATGAGCCATTCCAAATTCATAGGACAACTAAACAGGCTCCTAACCTATGAACCAACTTCTATTCTCATGGCTGAAAAAATAATATAAGATTGTGAGAACCACCTGACCTTATATTGAAATCTGCGATGCCCTGGAAGTTTTTTACTGACAGCCAGAGGAAGAAGTGTGCCCTGACTCAATTGGAGAGCATATAAAATTTGCATTTTGATAGAATTTAAAATTTCTGCAGATGAGTTGAGAACAGGCTCTGGAAAGGTGAAACACAATATTAGATTAATACAGTTATTAGTTGCTCGCATCAGTCTAGTTTCACCATCAAGTTGAAGTGGCCTTTCAAGGACGTGAGTAGTAAAGTTGACAGACATACTTCGTCTATGATCTGCAGAATTAATGAACAGAGCATGTAAAGAACACATTGAAAATAGCAGCAACAATAACAACAATCAATCAAATTAGACAGGTGAGCTACATAAACAGTCCTGATTATTCATTTTAATATGATAAAAATTGCCAATAAATAAGTTCAAGGCATCAATTAGATAAAAACAAGAATAGATATGAAAGGACATGTCACTTATAACTCTTCCTGAAATAAAAACTACTCACCGAAACGCAGAGTGAAATTAGAATTCTTGTTTCTTTCAAATTTGTTCCCTGCACTGTCAGTACAAAAAT
Organism: Quercus variabilis; assembly: GCA_030445155.1. Lineage (NCBI taxonomy): Eukaryota > Viridiplantae > Streptophyta > Magnoliopsida > Fagales > Fagaceae > Quercus > Quercus variabilis. Next base: position 9,359,813 of record CP129454.1, read on the forward strand.
TCTTATCCATTACCAAAATCACTCGCCCATACTGAGCAGTGGATGATAAATCCACAAGGACAGAATATTGGAGGTTTGGCTGTAGAGTTTTGAGCGAGGTTGGTATAACGTTGCCATCACCGTAGACCAAAAGCTGTAAAGAGTTTTCCAAAAGTGATGAAAATGTTAGAATTCGGTTTATTATTCAGTCTAGACAGCATAACTAGTCAGAGAACCTAGATTATGGAATTCAATTTACACATCTACACAATTAACATGGTGGACAGTTCCATGTGAGGAATTTCAAGACATTTGTCAATGATTCAAAAATTTTAAAAAGATGATTATATCATTCATTGACAAGTGTTTCAAGTAGTGTTATTATAAAACATCCTAATGGAAAAGATCTGATAATAAATCCTTGACTAGGGAGATAATCCACCATTATTGCTTGTTGTATGTGGATTCCATTACACTAGAGAGAACTCCATTTTATCTTTCTCAAATCAACCAAAGCCATACTTCAATAATAGAAAGGTTGAGACAAACCAACCAAAAAACCACAATTCTGAAAGACTAGGATAATGCAAGAATCAAAGAGAGAACATAAAATCAAGTTAAAGGCTTTTTTACGTGTTTGTTAGCCATCTACTCACATTGCAAGCATTCACAGACGAACATACAAAACCTCGTCCACCAGTACAGGGCTCACTGAAAGATATATTTATAGATACATTCCGAGCATTTGTGAAATCAGTTGAGGCAGTGATATTTGCCGTTGGCGGGACTGTATCTGCAAAGTTAAGGTATAATATGAATCAGCTAAGTGTACAGACAAAGTATAAGTCAGCATGAATGCAAGAAAAGCTAAACTGGATTGTTACATCACAAAGTCTCAAACTAACCTTCAATGTGGGGGCGTGTTTAAGTCTTCAGAATAAGAATAGAAAGGTAAAATACATGCAGTTCACAAAAAATTTAAAATTGAGTAGATGGGTTTTGTTAAATTAGAAATTGGGTACTAAAGAAGAACACAATATAAGCTCATGGGAGGGGAAACATTTCTTCATAGACATAACTGTTGAAGACTTTCAAGCAAGAAGGTCTTATTTGAAGTTGAGTGGTAATTGATGAAAATATAATAACAATTAGAAAAAGAATAATAGGAAGAAAGGAAGGTTCTTAACCGACAGTCCAGTTATAGCTACTGCAGCCAACTCCTTGAGATCCGTTGGGGCAAACCTCAAATTTATGATTTCCATCCTGCAAGCCTTCACACAAAACCGTCCCATTTTCACATTCAGAAGCAATAATGCTGCCAGAGCCATCGTCCAGCTGCACCAACAAGTTAATTAACCTATTATTGTGTGGAACAAGCCAAATGAACATCAAGAGAAAAACCAAAGTTTTCCCAATATATCAAACCATGATGCAGCTTCTTCGCTTCCCACTTACCATTGAGTTGGAAAGCAAAGCACACACACAAAGCAACGAATAAAAAATATTCCAATAATTTAGCCTGGTACCACGAAGAATATGAGTAATCGTTCGTTATAATAATCTTATCAACTAAAGTAAAATACAAAAATATGTACATATAAATAAACTGAATTCCAAATAGTTTTCTTGATTAGTCTAAACTCTAAGCGAAAATTTAAGCTCGTTACATCCTTACTGAGTGGAAAGAAGTGCTAATCACTCTCTGAAATCAACCAACTCCCTTACATTAATTAAGTACAGTACTGTTAGAGATATATATTAGACATATTAGCTCAATGTAATAGGCCCAAGCCCAGTCCTACTTGTACTAGTAGTCTAGGGTTTAGTCCCCTATATATACTCATGTTAAGGTTCATTGTAACACAGGTTATTGTACTACACTCCTACACAATAAAGATGTAGCTCTTAAGGGATTCATCTGTGGATGTAGGCCATCAAGGCTGAACTACGTAACCCTCGTGTTCTTGATGTTCCTATTTTATGCTTCCTCTTCCGCATCCACTCTAGCATACACAACATGGTATAACATATTGCGTTTGATAATATTCTCCATTTAACATGGTATCTGAGCTAATATTCAACATGGTATCAGAGCTAATATTCAACAAGTACCATGAAACATATAAACTCGTGACTGAGAAAGAGAGAGAGCAGAGCACCCAAAGCAAAAGCCAAGTAAAACTAGCTCAAGTATTACTAGAGCTTATACGTACCTTGCAAGTGATATTACAATTGGTGCAAGCGCCACTCCCACCCACAAGTACTTCAAAGACGAATGTGGTTGAGGTGAGATTTGAGAATGCTTGGGGAGTCGTCAAGAACTTCACAGTGAGCTCTGAGGCATCACAGAGGGCTTTGAAACTCAAAAGAGAAAAAACCGAGCAAAGTAAAACCACCAATGGAAGCTTGAGCAAGCCCATTTCGAAGTAGACCATAATTGAAGTCTGAGACATGTAAAGGCCAACAATTTATAACCAAAAGAAACACATTTGTGGGGCTTGTTTAAAAAAAAAAAAGAAAAAAAAAAAAAAAGAACAGTGAGAGCAGGACATTGTGTGGAAACAGTGTTGTAAAAGAGATTAGTTTGATAGAAAATATATTATATATATTATATAATGACTAGTAGAGGTAAGAGACTGACTCAAGAAGATAAGTTTGGACTGTTTAGTGGTTGATGAGGTAAGGGAGTGACATAAGAAGATGACTTGCCTTAGCGCTTATATAATAATAATAATAATAATAATAATTTAAAAAAAAAAAAAAAAAAAAAGGACAAGACTTTAGCCAATTAAACCAAAAATTCACCCTCGCAACAGTAAGTATAACCATAAATTTACAATGATATTACACAATTTGTATTTAGTTTTTAATTCTTTCTTTACATATCTTAAGGATGAAAGAAAAAAGTAAATGGTGGTTTTTACGTGTGAAGAAAGATACCTAATTTAAAAAATCAAGAAAATTGATATTTTAATTAAATGTGTGAAATATATAATATGATGTGCGGTGTTTTGAAAAGTGAATATGTAAAATAGGAAAAAAATACGTTCTTATACTAAAATAGTGAAGATAGACATGTAAAAGACAAGAAAGAAGAATGAAGACAGACATGTAAAAGACATGAAAGAAGCATTTAGTGGTGTTCTTGGCTATAGGTAATTGGGAAACGTTAATGAATGTCTTAAGGACATTGGTTTAGAAACTATTTTTAGAAACATTTTATAAGAAAATGATAAAACAATTAATTTTATTAATAACTTTTTATATTTCTTACAAAAATTATGTCAAAACTGTCAAAATATGATTTATTAACAATTGCTCTAAGAATATCTGTTAACATGAACCTAGACAATTAGTATAGGCTAAAACTTAATACAAGCGAGTAACAAAAACTTCCCATTACTTTAAGGGGCTCAAATGTAGCATCCAGCTTAATTCATATTCCCACCAACAGACAGTTTAAAAGCAACTTTTAATATTCCCACCAACACAGTGTTGAAACTTTTTTTTTTAGGGTGACAGTGTTGAAACTTGTAAACGAGATAAGCCTGATTAGTGGATTAACTCTACGTACAGAACATGCTTAGAACATTTAAATAAAAATCAACAGTAATGTTGAGGACATCAACTTTAGCACAATTTTATGCCACAACTCGCTACATGGCCCATTGAGACACCCTTTTGAAAGTTGGTGTTCCCAGCATTACTATTAAACAAATCACTAGAAGTTCAATTAAATTTCTTGGGATTGTGATTATCAAAAACGTTTCTTGGGATTGTATAGTTTGATCAAGCTTATATAATTTCCACTGGGTATGTCCTTTTGAATGGTGGGCAAGATTGCAAATGTACTTCTGAGCTCCAAAAAAGGTGTGCCTGTTTAGTTCACTTGCTGAGTTAATTTTATATTGCCAAAAGAAGTAAGCATGACACGGTATGTTAAATATGTTAGAAAAAAAATAGTTTATTTTTAACTAAAAAAAATTATTGGCAAAAATAAGTTGAGACAAAAGGTAAAGAACAAAAAAAAAAAAAAAAAAAAAAAAATCAACAATTTGCAAACGCATAAGGTATATGCAAATATGAATAATGCATTTGGAACTTGGATTACTTATTTTTTGTTAACATCTTAACTTAGGCAAAATTATTATTTTGGTCCTTATATTTTGATGTCACTTTTAATTTGGTGCTCATTTTTTTCTAACAATTAATTTGATCACTGTTATTTTTAATTTACTATCAAGTTAGTCTCTAGCGTGAACTCACTTACAAAAAATATCTATATGGCAAATGGTTTTTTTTTTTCAAGCCATCAATTTAGTTCTGATTATTTTTAACTTGCTATTTACTTAGATTATTGGTATTTGGGAAGAAATAAAAATAAATAAAATGATATTTTTATTATGTCTTTAATGAAAAGAATTATGATTGCGTAAGACATATTAATGGTCCACAGTTTCATTACTTCTTTCGAGACATATTTAATGATACCTGTGGAAGGGACATTAGCCTCAGACCCCAGGAAAGAATTTTCCTCTTAGGAAATGCCGTTGAGCCTTAATGGTACACTCATGTCTTAGGCTTAGACTTATAAGGCACAAGTGAGAGGCGTCTCTCCCCGATGTAGGATTGAGCAAAACCTTGAGAATTAAGGCTCAACGCCATTTTCAAAGAGAACAATTCCTTCTTGGGGTTTGAGACTGAGGCCCAACTTTACTTTTTTCTTTTTCTTTTTTTCTTAGTATTTTATTTTTTATCTATAATATTTTTAACAAAAAGTTAGATAAGTTGTTCCCAAATATAAAATGTTTACACGTATCACTCGAGTGGTCAAAAGGAAAAGATTAAAAAAAATCTTCCAGCCCTATTTCACATATTAATCCAATGTTTGTATTGTTGTTGATGTTTACATTTCCAATTAATTTCTCAAGTTTTGAAAACCATGTAGCAGAGTTGTAATCTGCAAAGAAAATAGGTTCATTTTCATCCTAGCAGGCATTCTAATTGGTTCCACGTTTTTCAGGCTCCAGCCATCTTGTCGATAAGTTTATCAAGATAGGGACCATGTGATCTTATTCATTGATAATTTTTAACAATTTGGCAATGGGCAGATGACCTGTAACGTCACTTAAATTAACAACTTTGCCTCCACTTTCTAATTTTTCAGGAAAAAATGATAGAAAAACAGTTAAAAGTGGCTTTTATCTAGTTATCTTTATATTTGGTACCCATTTTTTTTAATTAAATTATATTTGGTAGCCATCGTTTTGTCTAGTCCTCTTCATGTAGTCCCCATATCACCATTTGGCATTTGCCACTAATAATTGAAAAGAGAAAAGACCGACATTATGAGGTTAGAAACTGTAGAATTTTCAAAATGCAAAAGAACAATAGTTGCAAAGCATACTGGTTTACCAAAAAAAAAGGAATCTTATGTATTGACTTGCTAAAAGACTACTGGTATGGACTTGATAAGACTATTTTTCAGGGAAAAAGAAAAAAAAAATCGAAACTACAGTATTGGTTTCTAAAGTTTACAAGTGAAGTGTTATTGGTCCCTGAAATTTGAAATGAGCACTATTGGTCCCTAAAGTTTAAAAAATAAGTGCTATTAATCTCCGTGTTAACTTCTGTTAGTTTTTTAATTATGTGTTTAACAGAATAATGAGGTGTCACTTTTTAAATGACTTAAAACAATATATATTAAACTTATTTTCTAATCAAAAGTTTTAAAAGATACCTCATTATTTTCTCTTAAGTCTTTCCGTACTTCTATCAATGGTTTTAAAAATCAGATTGGTCGATCAAAAAATTGAAAAAAATGAGTGATTCCTAGTTTTTTAGTTTAATCGGATCGAACTGATGATCAAACAGATGACATTATAATAGTTATTTAGTAATTTGATAATTTATAATTATATATTTAACTATATATATTTCCTTCTAAAAAAATCTACAATTATTAATTTAGTTGGTCATCTATTAGATAGTGTTTCACTGTTTCGTGCTTATATTTTACTGTTTAAAAAAAAAAAAAACATGGTTGATTGGCCACAACATGGCAATTTATCAATATATCGATTTTTTTTTTTTTTAAATCTTAGCTTGTAGTAAAGTAGAACGTGTCATCCCAATTAATTTCCCCACCTACCCTACCTATCTCAATACTCCTTTCTTTCTATTTTGTTGTTGACCAACCAATTTCTCTCTTTAAATCTATGGAAATCAATAGCAAGCCATAGCCCATGAGTGTCGTTTTCTCTGTCGTCTACAACTAGCATGGCCATCACTACAAGCCACCGTGATAGAGGGACCTCCTCTGCTGCAAAGCTATGAAAAAATGATCTCCACTGTAATACAAGTTCTGTTATTTGGGGCGTGCATGCAAAACTGTGTGGATTAAAACGTGTGTAATAAACATCACTCAAAAGATAAAGGGTAGTACTTATTATACACCATGTTACACACACAGATACACACCCATTTTTTAAACTGAAATCGTGAGTTGAAAACACAATTTCAATTTAAAAAATGTGTTTATGATAGAGTATTTGCAATAGTTTTTATCCAAATGCTAAACTAGGAAGATGCATGCATGAGAATATATAAAGTTGTGAAAAGATTTATTTACTTTCTTTTCCTATATAAAATTTATAAAAATATTTTATAAACAAATGCCCTTAAGGCCTTTCCTTTTTAGCAATATATTATTCTCTAGCTAGACGTATTAAATAGTACCATTAAGTAAGAATTAAAAAGTGATAACAGATAAAAGGGCATATAAGAAACTCTTTGTCTGTTTGTTTTTTTTCCCCCCTTTTGTTTGTGTCACTACCCCTGTTTTATTATGCGTGTTTTGGCCCAAAAAATTAAAACAACGCTAGGGGCGCTAAAAATTTCATAATTTTTGTTACAACTCACTATGTGGCAAGTTGTGAGTAGTAAAGGTAAAATGGTGAATTCACACCTTCAGCACTTATAACTTACTATGTGTTGAGTTATGACAAAAATTGTGAAGTTTAGGTTGTGTCCCTAGCATTTTTAAAAAATTTAATGATAGAACCCCGTTTTTTTTTTTTTTTTTTTTCCTTTGAAAACAATAAAGCCCTAAAGCCCCAAGTTCGGAGTTTGGACCCTCACTAATTACACAGATCCACACATTTTCCTTTCGCATTGGAAAATTATTAGGCCCAGTCTACAACGTCAGCTTGTTGACATCATTAGGTAGTTCAGACCAATAAAAACACAACAACAAGCGGAATAACACGCTGACATCATTCAAATTGTCTAGATCAACAATAGTAACACCTAAAACATTGGCATTCGGGCATCTAAAAATATCCTATATTACGCATGTTAGGTAAACCTTAGAGCATCCACATCAGATCATTTAAAGTCTTCTAAAATAAAAGTATAGTGTAAATTTTACACATTTTGAGCAAAAAAACACCCACATCAATAGGTATAAAAATATGTAAAACTATGTATATATTTCCATGAGCTACAGTACCACTGTATATTTACACAGGTACTATAACTCGTGTATTTATTATTTTATTAATTTCTATTCGCACCAATTTTTCTCTCTCTTCTCCATGGACAACGTCCTTACCTCCTCATCTTTTTTTCCTCAGATGCACACAAACACACCCACTCACAAACACATCCACATAGACAAATCAACACAGAAACACACCCACACACAAACAAACCCACACAGACAAACCAACAGAGAGATAGATCGATGCTTGTGGAGCTTGGTTCGTGGATCGGCCGGTGAAGAAAGGTTCCAGATCGGCCAATGAAGAAAGGACCCAGTGAAGAAGTGATCTGGGTTGGTAGTTTTTGAGAGAGAGAGAGGTGATCTGTTCAGAAAAAATGAGTAGAGAGAGAGCGCGCATATGTAGGTAAAGGATAGTTGAGAGAAATAATTAAAAAAAAAATTGAGAAGAATGAATATTTTATTGAAATATCTTGTAAAATAGATAAATTGATGTAGGTGTTTTGTAAAAGTGATAATGTAAAATAGAAAGAATAGGTTTTTTCGTGTAAAATAGACAGAAAATTTAAAAGAACTGATGTGGATGCTGACATTTGTTTTTTTTTTTTTTTTTTTTTTGGCCACATACCTTCGCATTTAACAATTGCTGCATATAAGTATGTAGCAAAACCTTTCCTTTTGGGGTAATGCTCAAAGTTGTTAAGGTCTTTGAAGGATTTGGATCTGGTACAGATGCAATTACCCCACTTCCTCTCACATTAATTTTTCACTTCTATTTTTTAACTTTTTTTCAATTTTTTTTATAAAATTTTTTATTCAATGGTTGAGATTGAAAATAGATTTTTTAACTCTCAATCTCAACCATCCAATACTATTACATTAGGGATATTGCACTTGATTTCAATCTGTCTTGAAAAAGTCTAGTAATGTCTTAGTTAACATAGCGGCCTTGCTAGTTGTTTTCCGATATTTTTAGAAAAATCAAGTGAGGTATAAAAGAACAAAATCTTGATTTATCAAATAACTTTGGGACAAAGCACTTTTCTTTTGTATAATGCCAAAAAACACAACAGCTGCTCTAGTGTAATTCTTACTAATTTATCAAATAAAAAGATCTAGTGCAAAAAAAAAAAAAAAAATCTTGTTTACATAATGATTTAGTTTCATATTATGACTAGCATCAATCTCTCCTTCAATTTTGGTTTTTAATATGACCTAAATCTTGAAGTCCTAACTATTATATTGGAGCTTTGAGCTTTGCATAAATGATTGTATGTTGATATGCAAAATAATTACAAAGAGCACAAAAAATTTACTTCTCAGAAATATATAAAAATAATAAATTAAAAATAAAAAACAAAGGATAAAAGAAAATCACTTGAATTATAATTAAGAATGTTTTGGTCACTTTTCCTTCTACTCTCTTCTTCTCAAAGTCAAAATTTCCTTTGTTCCAAACATATCCTTAAGTGTCTTGGGCTCGTTATACTTTGAAAATCTTAAGAATGTTATAGGAAGACTTCTCATCTAGAAGTTGACCTATAATAAGGAGGATCTTGTACGTAGAGACAGACACAATATTGTCTCATTCATGTAAAAAGAGTAAATCAATTATCGCCCTTTCCAATTCCCCCCCCCCCCCCCCCCCCCAAAAAAAGAACAAAATAAGTAAATAACATATTGTTAAGTCATTGATCTCTTTGGGGAATATTTGCAATTGGGTAGAAGTACTTAGTATCTGTTTGGATACTCATGAAACGCAATGCGTATGCGTTTCACTTTTTTTTTTTAATTATTATTGAGAAATGCATTTCAGTGTTTTTTCAGTGGGTTCCGTGCATTATTTACGAGACCTATAAACCCCTTTTTCAACAAAACTTTTATTAAAAATAGGTCCTACAGTACTATTCATATATTTAAAAATTATTTTATTATAGTATTTTCAGTTTTCAATTTTCAACGGTATCCAAATGGATCCTTAAACTCTAATCAAAGTGCTGTGAAGATGAAGTCGCACCTACAAGATGCATGCTAGGCCACAAAATGGACATGTGGCAGATAAAGAAGATATTGTTTTCCTATGCAAGTTGCGACGTGCTCAAGGATACAGTCCAACAGGTCACTCTTATTAAATTGTCTACAGTTCATTATTCTATTTAACTTTTACCTTTTATTTGTAATATTCCAATTAAAAAAAAAAAAAAAGACTAGATAAGATGTTTCGAAACAAAAAATGCTTATACATATCATTTGACAAGTCAAAATCAAAATAAAAAAATAAAAAAATAAAAAATCTTCCAGCTCTATTTCACATATCGATCCGTTGTTTGCTTTGTTTGTTGTTATTTACATTTCCAATTAATTTCTCAAGTTTTCAAAACCATGTAGCAGAGTTGAAATCTGCAAATTAAGAACATAGGCTCATTTTCATCCTACTCGGCATTATAATTGTTTCCACGTTTTTCATGCTCCAACCACCTTGTCAATAAGTTTATCAAGAGAGGGACCATGTGAACGTCATTGATAATTTTTTAACTCAATAATTTTGCCTCCACTATCCAATGCCGGGAAGAATTTGGCCAGGGAAGACAAAGCTACTTTTATCTAGATAAACTGTTATCCTCAGTACTGACTACAACAAGACCTCTATCTTTTTCTCATTTGATCGAAGAAACGTTTCCACGTGCATGCCATGGACAGTTTCCAATCATATAGAAGAGCCATGTTTTCCGTTTTCCTTGGAAAATTATTTGGTCCGGCCCACAATGTCAGAAAACTGACATCATTTAAATTATAGACATCATTGGATCAGTCCAAAACAAGTGAAAGACAACGACAAGTTAGATAAAAATAATGGCATCATTTAAACTGTCCATATAAGCAATAACAACCAATCAAGGTTTTCGGATTTAGATACTTATGATTGAAATTGAGAGTTGAAAAAAAAAACTTTTAATCTTAATTATCGAAGAAAAAAAGTTAAAAAAAAAAAATGTAAAGATTAAAAAGTGAAAATGTGAAAAAATGTTACGAGAAGGAAATGGGAAGAGAAAGGACCTCAATCCAAGTTCTTCAAAAAGTCTAGTAACGCATCTCAGTTAATGTAGCAGCCTAGCCAACAAGACAAATTGATACATTGTTACGATATTGTGTATGTCTTTGTTATTCAATATTGGCAAGCAAATGGCCTCTTTTGTTAATCTACTATGTGCCAGCTATTGAGATTATTATTATTATTATTATTATTTTCTTTTTGGTTCTTCTAATATTTTTTGTGCTTCTTTCTTATGTAGTCAAATTAATGTCTCTTTTAATGGTATAATTTTTAAGCACTTCAAAAATCAAAATCAAATGATTATATCTTTTGTTTGTGTTACAAATCAACTCTAAATCTAATCGTAATTGTTAAATTATGTAATACCAACCACATGCCTGGTACATGTAGCCAAACTAGTGCTACAAAATAAAAGAGTCAAAAGATTTTGGATTCTGAATAGCCAAATTCTTATCAAGACTGTACAAATATCTATAAATGGGAAAATTACTCTGTGAATTCAAGAACTTTTCTAACTCGCTTTGTGACTTAACTAAACCATTGGAGTTAGTGTGTGTTTGGGTTCCAATGATCAGATGACTTTTTCCTTAAATATTTTACCATTTATAGATCTCACGTTGGTCCTACAACAAAGAATCTTATTTGTACCCTATCCTTCACATGACCAAATACTGTTTTTTTTTTTTTTTTGGTGTCAAAAAGCTAGGGTCAATTACTTTTTTTAGTCAAAAAGCTATTGTTTGCGGGTCTCATTTTATGTTTTTCCTCACATTTTTTCTTACTACAAGTCCGGCCCGCTTTACTTTTTTTTTTTTTTTCTAAGTACTTTTAGCCAAAAAAAAAAAAAAATAGTCAGCTTATTTTATTTAGTTTTTAGCTTTTATCTATAGAACTTTTGACAAAAAAATTAGGTAAGTTGTTTCCAAACATAAAATGTTTACTTATATTGCTTGAGGGGTCAAATGAAAAAAAAAAAAAAAAAAACTTCCAGTTCTATTTCACATATCAACCCATTGTTTGTTTTGTTCGTTGTTGTTTACATTTCCAATTGATTTCTAAAGTTTTCAAAAGCATGAAGCAGAGTTGTAATCTGCGAATTGTTTCCACATCTTCATCCTAGGCATTTTGAATAGTCAAATTCTTATCAAGATTGTACAAATATCCGTAAATGGAAAAATTACTCTGTGAATTCAAGAACTTTCCTGACTCAACCGGTTTGACTCACTTTGTAACTCAACTAAACCATTGGAATTAGTGTGTGTTTGGATTCCAATGATCAAATGGCTTTTTCCTTAAATATTTTACTGTTTATAGGTCTCACATTGGTCCTGCAACAAAGAATCTTATTTGTACCTTATCCTTCACATGACCAAATACTCTTTTTTTTTTTTTCTTTTTTTGTTTGTCAAAAAGCTAGGGTCATTTACTATTTTTAGTCAAAAAGCTATTATTTGCTGGTCTCACTTTATGTTTTTCCTCACATTTTTTCTTACTACAAGTCCCGCTTTACCTTTTTTTTTTTTTTGCTAAGTACTTTTAGCAAAACAATAAAAATAAATAGTCAACTTATTTTATTTAGTTTTTATCTTTTATATATAGTAATTTCAATAGAAAAATTAGGTAAGTTGTTCCCAAACATAAAATGTTTACTCATATCGCTTAAGGGGTCAAATGAAAAAAAAAAAAAAAAAAAAATTCCAACTCTATTTCACATATCAACCCATTGTTTGTTTTGTTGTTATTTACATTTCCAATTGATTTCTAAAGTTTTTAAAAGCATGAAGCAGAGTTGTAATCTGCGAATTGGTTATCCTAGGCATTCTAATTGGTTCCAAATTTTTCATGCTCCTGTCACCTTATCAATAAGTTTATCAAGAGAGGGAGAATGTGATCTTCACTGATAAATGACAGAAAAACAGTTCAAAGTGACTTTTATCTGGTTATCGTTATATTTGGTACCCATTTGTTTTGTCTCTTCCTCCTCCCATATGCCCCATATCACCATTTGGCATTTGCCACTAAAGGTTAGAATTTTCAAAAAGCAAAAGAACAATAATTGTAAAGCCAACAATCTTTTGTACTGGTTTACCAAAGAAAAGAAATCTTTTTTTTTTTTTTTTTTTTTTGATGGAAAAGGAAAGGAATCTTATATATTGACTTGCTAAGACTAATTTTGGTATTGACTTGCTAAAGCTATTTGGTAGCAACTTCCCTAAAATTTGTTTTTCTATTTTAAAATAATTTTTTTCTCCTTTAACTATCCTTTTTTTTTTTTTTTTTTTATTACCAGCATCAAATTCACTTTTCAGAACACCCACTTTATTTTATTACTAGTTATCAAGACTGTATACAAAAAAGCAAAATATTTAGAGAATGAACAATGCTCTTTAAAGATAGGGAACAATTATAGCCAAGGGTGGCTCCATGTTGAAGGTAGGGTGGTCACAGGACCATCTTGACCTCTGGGAAATAAATAAAAATTATATATAAATTTTTTTAAAAAAATTTATAATATGTCTACCTCTAAAAAAAAAATTGTGACCACCCTAAATATTTTTAGGTTCAATAATATTAAACTTTAGTCCCATTATTAATATATTGGGATCTTTCAAACAAAAAGAAAATGTAAGGTTGAAATTTATCAACCATTTTGTTGGCTTTATTCCATGCCAATTTGCTTGTAATTTAACACTTAGTAACCCTGTATTTAGGTGAGATTCATGTAAGGGTAGTATGTGAAGAGAGTGTGAAGAAAAGCTCAAGCTTGTACAAAGAAGCAGAGTTTCACGACTAGGACTCGTGACTGACTCGCAACTGGCAAGCTGCCAACTGCAGGCACGTGAGAAGCACACAGGGAAGCTAAAGGGTCGCGTCAGCTGTCGCACTACAGGACAAATGTCCCAGGCTGGCCAGGACGTTACCTCATGACTTGAACTCGCGACTTGGACAAGCCACGAGATCAAGCAGCCAAGTTACCCTGTTTGGCAAAAACTAGCTCTTCGTATTCCAAACACACACCACTATATATAGACCCTTATACCCACGAAATCAAGAGAGCCTGCAGAGAGAATTTTGTGAGAGAAACTCTAGAGAAAAACAAGATTGCCTCATCCCCAATCTTCACTAAGAGACTCTACAAATTCCTCTACTCTCTTCCTCTCCATTGATACATCCTTGAGAGGTTCTTGACCAAATCCTATTCTCACTACACCCACGTCTGTGAGAAGGTCTTTTGGTGCTTAGGGAAGCAGTTTGGAAGGAACCAATGTGTTAGGTTCTAAAGATTTAGGAATTTATGTATTTAGAACTCTAATTTGTACTGTTAGCAAACCATGATCAAAACAGGTTGTTTAGTCTTGTTTAGGCTTGCTCAAAGTATGTTTATTTGTAAAACTGGAATCGAGTGATTGCAGATTTATTGGACTAAATCTGAATGGCTCGATCGATCGAAAATTAGACTCGATCGATTGAACCACGTACAGATTTATTTTTCTGCAGAGTTCCAGTTCAGCCCAAACTCTATTTAAACATCTTGGGGATCAAGTAAAACACTCCTATATATAAGGAAAACCCTAGAACGTTTTTGGGACTGGGAAGAGAGAGATTAGAGTACCTCTTGTGCCTCCTTTTATTTTTAGGGTTTTGTACCCAAACTTCTCTAAGTCTTTGTTGCTCATATTTGCAGTTTATGTGAATCTCTTGTGAGATCCTTGAGGAGCTTTCCTTCACATAAACTTAGGGTTTTTAAGGTAGAGATTATTTCAACATCTTGATGATCAACAAGGTTGCTACCATTGGAGATTAAAGAAAAACAAGCGGGGAGCTTGTAGCTGATTGAAGAATTCAAGAAAGAAGTAGTCCGTGGATTCGAAGCCTGCGCGTGGTCGTGTCAGGAAGTTTTACTGGTGGGTAGCATTAGGAAGTCGAGCGGGGAGCTTGTAGTCCTTTTGTAAGAACTTCAATTCTTTCATAGTGAATTCTGTTATGCCTTGAGGATCGGTGGGTCAAATCCTCCCCAGGTTTTTACCGAGTGGTTTCCTGGGTGATCATATCTTGTGTTTATTTATTTTCCGCTGCTTTATATCTTGATATGATTATTTGATTGCTTTAACCTAAAATTGCATAATTTGACTAAGTAACAACTTGGCTAATTAATCTAGGCTACGCAATCTGTGTGTTTAAGGGGTCTAAATTTCCATCAAGTGGTATCAGAGCGGGTAGCTCTTCTTGTTGTAGATCTTTTGATCTAAGAGCTGATCCTTGACCCCTGTTATCATGGATAATTTGAAGTGTCTTTCTGCTCATACTTCTGCTGATTTTATTGATGCCTGTGATGTTTTAAATAAAAAGGACACTATTGTTTCTGTTGATTTTTTTGATGCTTTTGAAACTCTTCGTAAGGAATTATCTAAATCTTTGAAAATTGCTAAGAAATTTAAAGAAGAGTTAAAATTGGCTAATCTTGAAAAAGAGGATTTGATTGTGAGATTAGATGAGTCTAATAAAAAGAATGAATTTTTGAGAAATCAAATTTTCTCTCAAGATGAGAAGATGAAAAGCTTGGAACAAGAGTTAGTTGAATCTAAAACTAAAATTGAAAATTTGACTAGTACCAAACCTGTTGATGATAACAGAAGTGTTTCTGTTTCTCTTAAGCCTAAAACTGAGAAAGTTTATATCTCTCCTTTTAAGAGGAATAATAAAGATAAGGCTTATTTTGCTAGGTTAGACAAAGGTAAAAGTTCTGATGTAGACGCTGAAGTTTCTACACCTAAGTCTAAACCTACTGTTAGAGAGCATAATAAATCTGTTTTTGTGCCTACTTGTCACCTTTGTGGTGTTGTTGGTCATATTAGACCAAATTGTTTTTTGTTGAGGCAAAAACCAAAATCTGAGACTAGATTTGCTGTTAGGAATACTGATGTTCCTAAATTTGTTCCTGTTTGTCACTTTTGTGGTGTTCATGGTCACATTCGTCCTAATTGTCATAAATTGAAATTTAAGCATTCTATATTTCAATCTAGGATATGTGATGATATTTCTCCTGCCATAAGTCCAAATAAATTATTTCATATGCTTTTGAAAAATTTGAGCTTGTTGGCTTGTGAAAGGAATTTGCAGGATTTCAGTCTCTCTCAGAAGATTGGTGTAATTCCTCAAATACACTCTGCTTCTCATAGATTTTCACCTTCAAAGCCGAAGACTCGTGCTAGATGGGTGAGAAAAGATCCTCCAAGGTGAGTGTTGCTAACTTGTCCTTGATTTAATTCTTTCAATTAATTGTGGACATGTTTTGTTTTTGTTTTTGGTTGTTTTGTTTTTTAGGTTGTTTTTTATTTTAAAAAAAAATCCAAAAACATTGAAAAATTCTCAAAAAGACAAAAATATTTTATTTTGTGTCTTGTTTTATTTTTCTTGAGGATTACATGAGTTTTAATATCTCTCTTGATTTAGAACATGCCTAACATTGTGGAGAAACTTGAATAGTTTGTGCTAAACTATTTTTGATTTTGAATGAGTATGTACTAGTTTGTACATGTACTCAAGGGTTAATTAAGAAATTGTTTTTCTTGTTTGTGTACCCTTTATAGCTTAGTTTTGCACTGTCATGCATTGCATTTGCATTGTTCATTTAGCATAATATATGCTTTTTTGTTTTTGGTTATAAAGTTTGTTAAAACCAAAAAGATTTTTGTGTTTTGTATTATATATCTTGGATTTATAATCAAGGATTGGCCATATTATCTTTACATAACATGTTTATATACCTTGTTTAGCTTAGATGAGTTTATTTTATTGCACTTTACTAGTTTGAGCTGTGTAGTGCATGTTGTGTGGGAAAGATGTTTATGGTGTTTATCACTTTGTCTTAATCTTGAAGTCACATTTTATTTGACTGTCGGACTTGATCCTTTTGAGAAAGGCATAAATAACCATCTCACCACTGTTCACTAGCCAATCATGAACACCTTAGTGCATATCATAAGATTTTGTGTACTTGTTACACATGCACAAAAAGAACATAAGGTGATGCCTCGACTTAATTGCTTAATGCTTAAAACTGGTGTGTACTATTAGGCTTGATGCCAATTCACTTAATTCAAACCGGTGTGTACTATTAGGCTTGATGCCATTTCACATAATATATTTCACATTCTAAGAGGCAAAAATACAAGAAACTTACATGATTGCAAGCTTTTGTTCTAGGAGATATGGGAGTTATAGAATGTAACTCTTTTGATGATAGTCTCTTTTAAATTCTATGTTATGAATTTTGTAGACTTTGTGATTAATTACTATTCACATATCACCTCACATGTATCTCAAGCTTTCGCTAGTTGCACACACTACACAAGTTACTCTTTGCTAAACTTGGTACATTATTTTGTGTGTGATTTTGTTGTGGCCATCCAAGATTAAAAGTTCCTTGATTTTAATGCAAAATGTGTTTCAAGTTTGAAAATTTTGAAAATATCTTGAGATTTGTGCAGAACATATTTGTTGCTTAAGAAAATTCAATGGGAGAATGATTGAAATTTGTTTTGAGAAAATTGGGTTCAAAATTTTGGGTTTTTGAAAAAGCATTCCATCTCATACTCATGCATTTTGCTTTCATTGGTTAATGCTTTGAGGAGTTGTTTTTCAAAATTAGGTTTGTGTCTTTCAAAACTGTGATTTTTCTCAAAATTTAGTGAGTCTCTGCCCAATTCGATCGATCCAGTGTGTTTTTCGATCAATCGAAAAAGTGCTTTAATTTGTTTAAAAATGACTGTTCCATTCGATCGATCGAATGTATTTTTCGATCAATCAAAAGTCGCGAATCAGGTTTTTAAAAAGGGTTTGTTCTTGATCCGAATTGGGGCTTTTGTGAAATTGAGTTGAATTTGATGAAATTGGCTTGTTGTATTGATGAAATTAAGCATTATACTCTGTGAGTTGTGTTATGTGATACTCAATTTATCAATTTGTTTAAAAATTCAACAAGTGATTTTCAAATTTTTGGGTTTTTGTTAGAAACTCTATGCTCAAACCAATTTTGTCAATTTAATCTCAATTGAACTTAATCGCTCACTGCATTAGTACATGCATCATGGCATTGTAATTGTTTCATGCATCATACAGAATTTTATTCTATTGATTTTTGTGCTAACTTGCAGTCTGCCCTTGGTTTGTGTTTAGGGTTCACGTGCATTGCATTGATTTCTATATCCATTTTGCAGTTTTACAGTCATATCTCTCATTGTTTTCATACATAGCATGCATACACTTTGCTAAATTGGGTACTCAACTTGATCTAAAAATTGATTGATTAATTTTTGAGTTACGTACTTTCTAGTATATGCTATTTTTATGTGTGAATTGTAGAAAATATTTTTCTTAAGAGATATGATGGATAATCAATGTGCAAATATTTTCTCTACTCATGCAACAGTTTATGGGTCACATAATGCCATGTTTGCATTTTATTGAAAGAGAGAATATTTTTTCTTCATGTGTATCCTCACCTTAGTTTTTAATTTTGGTTTGTGTGTTTTTAACGTTGGTCTTGCTGGTGAGGATGTTCCTGATCCTGTTGGTGATGCTGCTGCTACTGCTGATTTCCCCCCCTCCCCTTTTATTTTTTCCCAAAACTATTTTTCCCACAACTTGTTGTGTTTTTCCTATTTTTATAGGGGGAGAAAAGTTTGTTTTACCTGTGTTGTTCATAGGGGGAGCTGTCTCTATTTTCTATAGTATTGAATTGTTTTGTGTTCCCCTTGATTCTCTATTTTCTCTTATCCTTTATTGCGTATGTTGACTGTTTACTCTTTGAATGAGTTGTCTTTGTCAATACGTGACAAAAAGAGAGAGAAATTATTGATTTATGGGAATCATATTTGTCTTGTTTAGGGGGAGTTGAAATTATTTTTGAAAGGGAAGAAAATAAAAAATTTTTGTTGTATCTAACTTAGGGGGAGAGTTAGTTTACTTATATTTTTATTTCTTGTTTCACTTCTTATTAATTTATACTTATGAGTTCTTCATTGGTATATGTCTTTATTTTGTGCTATGTGAAATCAAGAATTTATTTTTGTTTACTTGTATTTTCTACATATGCGTTTATGCATTTTGTTTAGTGTTTCAGGAAATATACAGGTTGATTCAATTGAGCTGCTGTCTATACTTGCAACTGATGGATAGTAGTTAGGTTGGATTTGTGTTATGAGCATTATTTTTGTAATGGGCTTTTACTTTGTAAACTTTGAGGTTTTAGTTTGTGTTTTGTCACGGATTGCCAAAGGGGGAGATTGTTAGGTTCTAAAGATTTAGGAATTTATGTATTTAGAACTCTAATTTGTATTGTTGGCAAACATGATCAAAACAGGTTGTTTAGTCTTGTTTAGGCTTGCTCAAAGTATGTTTATTTGTAAAACTGGAATCGAGTGATTGCAGATTTATTGGACTAAATCTGAATGGCTCGATCGATCGAAGATTAGACTCGATCGATCGAACCACGTACAGATTTATTTTTCTGCAGAGTTCCAGTTCAGCCCAAACTCTATTTAAACGTCTTGGGGATCAAGTAAAACACTCCTATATATAAGGAAAACCCTAGAACGTTTTTGGGACTGGGAAGAGAGAGATTAGAGTACCTCTTGTGCCTCCTTTTATTTTTAGGGTTTTGTACCCAAACTTCTCTAAGTCTTTGTTGCTCATATTTGCGGTTTATGTGAATCTCTTGTGAGATTCTTGAGGAGCTTTCCTTCACATAAACTTAGGGTTTTTAAGGTAGAGATTATTTCAACATCTTGATGATCAACAAGGTTGCTACCATTAGAGATTAAAGAAAAACAAGCGGGGAGCTTGTAGCTGATTGAAGAATTCAAGAAAGAAGTAGTCCGTGGATTCGGAGCCTGCGCGTGGTCGTGTTAGGAAGTTTTACTGGTGGGTAGCATTAGGAAGTCAAGCGGGGAGCTTGTAGTCCTTCTGTAAGAACTTCAATTCTTTTATAGTGAATTTTGTTATGCCTTGAGGATCGGTGGGTCAAATCCTCCCCAGGTTTTTATCGAGTGGTTTCCTGGGTGATCATATCTTGTGTTTATTTATTTTCCGCTGCTTTATATCTTGATATGATTATTTGATTGCTTTAACCTAGAATTGCATAATTTGACTAAGTAACAACTTGGCTAATTAATCTAGGCTACACAATCTGTGTGTTTAAGGGGTCTAAATTTTCATCACAATGGTTATTGGTTAATGCTATGGGCTATAGCGAAATTCGGTAAGCTAAAGAAGAAAAAGGTTCGGCGCAACCTCGTTGGAGCAAGAAGCTTAGAGGGCTTAGATACCTGGGTAGATTAGGCTTGGAGGGTCTATTACTGTTCATGTATCCCAACTACATTTTCTAGTGGATTATTCACCGCTTGGAGGGCAGGGAAGAGGTTTTATGTCGAGGGCTTCGGTTTCCTCTTCGATAACACATCGCATGTTGTCCTTATGTTTGCATCTCTCTTCCTTTATCTTCGCCTTTTATTTTCTGTTGTGGATGTGATTATAATTGGCATAGATTGTTTATCAATTCTGTATTTAGCTTATGTTCTTGTTCCGCACATTAATTGTTTGATAATAAGCTTGAATTGATATTTTGTAATTGGGGTTCAAAACGTTCAAAGTATTTTATACACTATTTGAACTTTCAATTGGTATCACAACGGGTACAATTTTGGTTTAAATACCTAAGTGTGATCCTTGACCCCTTGCGTTATTTACTGTTAGAAATACTAAATCGTAGTATTGTATTTCATAATTAAGAAATATACATGTGATGCCTTTATATAGGAGGCATATGTGTGCGGTACAAGTAAAGTGTAGTACAAGTATAAGTGTGCTATACAAGTAAACTAGCTGGGCTTAAAGCCCATAACATAATATACATTAACAGCCCCCCTCAAACTCAAGGTTGTTGTGAGACCAGCTTGAGGTTGTCAACCAAATCACGAGTGCGTCCCTTAGGAAGTGCCTTGGTGAAGATATCTGCAAGTTGATCTTTGGAAGAGACTGAGAAAAGCTTGAGAGCACCATGGACAAGATGAGAACGGATAAAATGACAATCAATCTCAATGTGTTTAGTCCGTTCATGGAAGACGTCATTGTAAGCAATATGAATGGCACTCTGGTTGTCACAATAAAGGGGAGTAGCAGAGGATGTGGACACACCCAAATCCTTAAGAAGCCATTGTAACCAAAGGAACTCAGATGTGGTGTCAGCAAGAGCACGATATTCTGCTTCAGTACTGGAGCGGGCCATGAAAGTTTGTTTCTTACTTCGCCAAGAAATCAAAGAAGAACCAAGGAGAAAGCAATAACCTGTAGTGGACCTGCGATCAGTGGGATCTCCTACTCAATCAGCATCAGAGAATGCACGGAGTACAAGAGGAGACTGAGCTGAGTAGAAAAGGCCATGGAAGAGAGTGCCCTTCAGGTATCGTAGAATGCGCAGAAAAGCAGCATAGTGAGTCGATCGTGGAGCAGACAGGTACTGGCTCACCTGATGAACAGCATAAGAAATGTCTGGACGAGTAACTGTGAGATAAACTAGGCTGCCAACCAATCGTCTGTAAAGAGAGGGATTAGACAATGGTTTCCCCCCCGAGAGTGTTAGATGCGCATTAAGTTCAACTGGAGTGTCAGTAGTCTTGCTGTCAGTGAGTCCAGCTTGAGATAAAAGGTCAGATGCATACTTGGCTTGAGTAATACAAAGACCATCTGTGGAACGAGTGATCTCAAGACCCAAGGAATAACTGAGATGTCCAAGGTCTTTCATCTTAAATTGCTAACTAAGAAAATCCTTGAGTTCTTGAATGCCACTGAGGTCATCACCAGTTATGATCATATCATCCACATATAAGAGAAGTAAAATGGTGCCTTTATCATTGCGACGAAGAAATAAGGCAGAATCATAAGGACTGGCAGTGTAACCCAAGCGAAAGATGGTGGAGTTGAACTTGGCAAACCAAGCTCGTGGAGCTTGTTTAAGGCCATAAAGTGCACGTTGAAGGCGACAAACCTTGTTTGCTTCAACAGAAAGACCAGGAGGAGATTGCATATAGACTTCTTCATGCAGATCCCCATTAAGGAAGGCATTTTTAACATCCATCTGAAAAAGATCCCATTTACTAGCAGCGGCAACAGCTAAGAGGGCACGAATAGAGGAGATACGGGCAACTGGAGCAAAAGTCTCTTCATAATCAATCCCATACTCCTGTGTAAAACCTTTTGCAACAAGACGAGCCTTGTAGCGCTCGATGGACCCATCAGAGCGAGTCTTGATCTTATAGATCCACTTGCAACCAACCACAGACTGA
Organism: Quercus variabilis; assembly: GCA_030445155.1. Lineage (NCBI taxonomy): Eukaryota > Viridiplantae > Streptophyta > Magnoliopsida > Fagales > Fagaceae > Quercus > Quercus variabilis. Next base: position 9,381,693 of record CP129454.1, read on the forward strand.
CTAGGAGGGAGAGTAACCAGATCCCAAGTATGGTTTTTGGTTAATGCATCAATTTCTTCTTTCATTGAAATCTGCCATAAAGGGTCAGTAGAGGCCCCACGATAGGTTTGAGGCTCATGGAGTGTAGCAAGGGTAGTGTAACAATGATAGTCAAGTAAATGTGCATGAATGGATCTTACCCGGGTTGAGTGGCGAGGTGGAATGTCTTGTGGAAGATCTTCAGGCGGAGCAGGAGCAGGAGCAGGGGACCTGGGCTCAAGGTGGGGTAGCTCGTCATCAACCTGTTCATCTACAACCTGTCTAGGAGAATCATCAAAAATATCTGGAGATGGAATAGAGAAGTCCAAAGGAGGAGCAAGAGTATCTGTAGAAGGAACAGGAGACTCATCTGGAAAGATTTCTAAAACAGAAGAGTTAGTAAGGGAAGAACGAAAATGAGAGAGTTCAACAAACAAGCGGTGTTCCCAAAAGACAACATTACGAGAAACACGAAGACGATGAGAGACAGGATCATAGCACCGATACCCTTTTTGAGTTTCACCATAACCAAGGAAACAATAAAGTCTAGATTGAGGCTCAAGTTTGTTGTGCTCATGAGGCTGAAGAAGAACGAAATAAGTAGATCCAAAAGAGCGAAGGTAATGATAGTCAGGGGGTGACCCAAAAAGGCGCTCATACGGAGTCTGATTATGGATGACAGTGCTTGGAATGCGATTGATGGCATGAACAGCATGAAGAGCAGCTTCACCCCAAAATGGGGCAGGAACTTTGGCAGAAAGAAGAAGAGCACGGACAGTGTCAAGAATATGGCGAAGTTTTCTTTTGGCTCGACCATTTTGTTGAGAGGTGCCTGGACAGGTTAGATGATGTACAGTGCCATAGGAATGTAACAGAGCTTGAAAAGCATATTGAGTATATTCAAGAGCATTATCAGAACAAAAAGTTTTGATATGTTTGGAGAATTGTGTTTCAACCATTTTTGCAAAGTTACTGTATATTGGTAAGATTTCAGAACGAGATTTCATATGAAAGATCCAACTATAACGAGAATAATCATCAATAAAAACAACAAAATAACGAGATCCACCAATACTAGTAACAGGAGAAGGTCCCCAAACATCAGAATGAATTAACTCAAAAATACTATTAGATATAGATTCACTATTATTGAAAGGTAAAGCTAGCTGTTTTCCTAACTGGCATAAAGTACAATCAAAATTGTCTTTGGACACAGAACCCAACAGACCCTTAGAAGCTAACTGTTGTACCCGAGTAGATGAGGCATGACCAAGACGAGAATGCCAAAGTGCGAGAGAAGGTAAGGAAGAAACTGCAGCAGCTGCAGTAGCAACAGAGACAGGAGCAACAGGTGGAAGATGAAGATTGTCCACGGGAAACATACGCCCAACCCTAGGACCGGTCCCAAGCTCTTGCCCCGTCCTCGGATCCTACACAATACACCCAGAATAGTAAAAAATAAGGCGATATCCTAGTTCAGCTAATTGTCCCACAGAGCACAAATTATAGGATAGGTCAGGTACATGGAACACCCCAAGAACAGAGAGGTTAGAGGTTGAAACAAAACCTAGACTATTCCCATGCTGGTGGAACCATCAGCTATATGAATATTGAGAGGATGTGGTGCAGGGTCAAGTTTGGAGAATAAGGATGAGTGAGGTGTCATGTGATTGCAACAGGCAGAATCAAAAAGCCAAGTTTGAGACTTACCGGGCAGAACTGAGAGAGCAATGGAAAGAGATGCATTACCAGCCATACGAACAGCCTGAGCTATGATCTCCTGTAGTTTAGTGGGTGAGAGGTTGATAGTGGATCTAGAAGACTGGGACTCAGCTGAAGTGGAAGGCATCGGCGGAGTAGGCTCAGTATTAGCAACAACAGTAGTAGATTTGTTGCGACGGTAACAAGCCTCAATGGTGTGGCCAGGACGCTTGCAATAATTGCAGAACTTCTTGTTGGTTTGCTTGCGACGATTGCTAGAGCCAGAAGAATCACCTGATTGCTGAGGTTGCTCAATGAAAGGAGCAGAAGGAGTAATAGCCAAAACATTGAACTTATTCTGGGCTTGAAGGATTGCAAGCCAAGCTTCTTCTCTAACCAACTCGTTTACAGCAGTGTCAAGAGAGGGAGGAGGACTGCGATTAAGAAGCTGACCTCGGATGGGCTCAAAGTCCTTGTGAAGTGACATCAGGAACTCATAGAGACGAAATTCATCTCTAACTGTAGCATATTGCTGAGCATCTTGTGAGCATGCCCAAATCGGATCCAAAAGGTCAATTTAGTCCCAAATGAAGCGAAGCTGATCATAGTAGTCATTGATGGATTGCCCTGGTTCTTGTCGAAGTTGATGCAATTCAACTACTAACTGATATTTCATGGATCCGTGAGTAGTGGAATACCTTTTGGCCAACATATCCCATGCTGATTTTGCATCATCAAAGCTGCCCAACAGATTGGAGATGGAGGGAATGGAAGTGTTCCGAATCCATGTGAGGATCATATGGTTGTGACTATCCCATTCAATCATGCAACCAAGGAAGGCAGCATCTTTTTCACTTGCTCCCTTGACAGGAATGGTAATTGAACCAGTACAGTAATGCCAGAGCATGCGACCCTTAAGAAAACTGCGCATAGCTTGAGACCAAGATAAGTAATTCTTGTTCCCCTCCAATACAGTATTGATGGGGCGAGGAAGAAAAACATCCTTTTTATCCATTTTGAAACACAATATGCAAAAAAAGACTGCAAAAATGAAATCTAGCGAAAAACTGAGTAAGGAGAACCTGAACTGCAAAAGTCAACTCTGGCAAAAAGTCAACGGTCAAAGTCAACAGTCAAAGTCAACGCGGTCACGGTCTGGAATGATGACGTAAGCAAGCTGACGTGTGCTGACGTAAGCATTGATGATGTCACTAGGGCTGACATGGCAATATGATGACGTCAGCAGACCGTGGAGGCGTGTGTCCGGCGCGTGTTCGGCGCGTGCAGGCTCGTAGAGGCGCGTGGAGGCGAGTTTTCGGCACGTGGAAGCTCGTGGAAGCGCGTGAAGGATCTTGGCGGCGCATGGCAGGGACGCCGAGAATTGTAGCGGCGCGTGGGGGCGCGTGTCTGGTTCGATGACGATGAATTTTCACAGAAAGGTAGATCGGAGATATTTCTTTCCGATGGTACAATCTGTGGTCTGATCAGAGAGGCGGAAGCGATGGTGGCGGCAAGGCAGTGGTCTTTGATGTACTGGAATCGCGGTGGGGGCAGTGGTGCTGCTCACAACAACGGCTGTAGATGACACCCAAGAAGACAAGACTGCTTAAGAACGACACACCAAAGGATTAGAGCAGTGGCTCTGATACCATGTTAGAAATACTGAATCGTAGTATTGTATTTTATAATTAAGAAATATACATGTGATGCCTTTATATAGGAGGCATATGTGTGCGGTACAAGTAAGCATATGTCTGCGGTACAAGTAAAGTGTAGTACAAGTATAAGTGTACTATACAAGTAAACTAGCTGGGCCTAAAGCCCATAACATAATATACATTAACATTTACCATGGATGTTGCATTGTATGCCTCTTTGTATGATTTGGTTGATGATAAATGTAGCATGTTATGTATTTGTGAAAATGCCTCCATGAGTGATAATCCTCATAATTGTGATGCTATGTTACATGAATCTTTGGATGTTGTCGATATTTTTAACATCAAACTCTTAAAGAAAAAGGCTAAGAAGTTTAATAGATTGCTAAGCTCAATGAATCCAACAAATTGGTTGAAATATATAAGAAACTTGCTGAAAATTCTGTTGAAAAGCTGAAAGAGTTTGAATGTTTGAATATGGACTTAGTTGCTAAACTTATTTTGTCTAACAAACTTGTTGATGAGCTAAAATGTGAAAATGAATCTCTTAAGATGCATGCCAAGTGTTTGATTGCTGAACATATTGTTAAAAGTGATGAAATTATTTGTTGCAATCATGTTGTGGTACCCGATTTTGTGTCTATTTTGTGTTCTACCCCAAAGGACAAATCGGTGTACATTCCTCCACATAAAAGAAATCAAAAGGTGGAGAGAAAGGCTGTTAAGTCAAAGCCTCTATTTAGGTCTCAACCTAAGGCTTTGGATGGATCTAAGTTTGTTCCAACTTGCCACCATTGTGGTGTGATTGTTCATATAAGACCTCAATGTTATAAGTTGAAGAGAAAACAAAACTATGTTGCTAGATCCCTTCCCAAAAAGCTTAGCGGACCTAAACACATTGTTTGTCATCATTGTGGTGCCTTTGGTCATCTAAGACCTCAATGCTCTAAGTTTCATGCTTTTAAAAGAATCAAAAGAAAAGAGAAACTTGAGCTTCTTGGAAGTTGTGCTAAAAAGAGTAAATCGAATTTGAGTGAAAATAGCACGTTGTTAAAGAAAGTGTTTAATACTCTTAACTCCTTGACTACATGCATCTCCGGTTCTCATTCTTCCAACCCTCGTCTCACTTTTCATGAGACACTCATTCCAAACAATCATTCCGTTTGGATGAGGAAGGGTTCCTATGGTTGAGCTTTTGCTCTTTTGGTCATTGATCTAATTCTTTTGATCTTTGTAGGACCCTTTATGCATTAGATGCTTCATTGTCATGCATTTGTGTATCATGCATTTTTTCTGCATTGGTTTGTTTTTTGTTTTTTATCTTACTTTTATGCCTTTGTTTTGTGTGAGTAAAAATCCAAAACCACATAAAAAGTGAAAAATTCAAAAAGTTTGATCGTATATGTTTGAGCACATATCACATGTGAGTTTTGCCTTGTACTTTCGTACATAAGGCTTTATGCATTACGAGCTTAGCTTGTTCTTTATGCACTTATATCTTTGTGGGAAAAATCTTGACATCTTCGTGTGAATGTTGTAAATCAATCTTCAAGCTTGTCATGAATAATTAGTCAATAGTCTTGTTGGTTTTGAGACATGCATAGACTTGTGCCTATATATCTTCCCACTCTTTATTTTGTTGTTTTTGCTTAAAGAGCTCACCAAATGTAAATCTCCAAATGAAAAAAGATTTTGAGCTGCAAAAGTCTGTCGCACATACTAGTATTCGACTAGGAAAAAAGGAAAGCGACCAAAATAAAATGTATGATGCCTTAAAAGCCAAAGGCTAACTCATCAAATTGAAATATCAAAAATTTCATGCATCGATCTCAAAATGAGATGTATTGATTCAAAATGATCAAATGTTATGATTTGTAAAGAAGACAAATGAAAAGTTTCAAAGATATGTAATCATTTTCTTGTGGGAAGTCATATATGTTCATTTCTATAGTTGAGATAGACCACTTGACTTAGTACTAGTTGTGTATGACTTGATTGAATTGATCATTGAAGTTTCACTCTAGACTATGGACTATTCTACATTTGATACACACACACAACACACATGCCTAATGTTCAATGAATGCCTTATTCATTTGTTCGATTGTACTTGTTTAAATGTGATGTGTGTGTGCTCAACTTTATATGGATCAATCCAAAAAGATTTTTTATTATTTTATATGTTTTTGGAAGTGATTTTTATCACTCTTTGTGTTCTTGTCTAGTGTTTACTTTGTTTTTCATTGTTTAAACATGTTCTGTGTTGAAAAACAAGTGTTAGAATTTTTGGCTACTCATTCTGCCTACTTGCGCAAGCTATGAACAAGCTACGAACAAGCTGCGAGCAAGCTGCGAGTTTTGGCTACTTGTTTTGGCGACCTGTAAGCTATGAGCTCCAATCGCGTGTTTACACAGAAGGTTTTGGCGACTCACTCACGACTCGCCCAGTTGCCAAATGCCTAGAAACAGCTTTTTAAAGGGTTTTTTTTATGGGAAACTTGTTTTAAACCTCTCCTATCCTCTTTTAAACCCCTCTTACAATATTTTTACATCAAAACCCAATCAATTTGATGGTTTTTCATTCCATTATCGTCTCTAAGGTAATTCTAAACTTTTTTCATTGTTTTTGATCCTTAGATTATGTTTTGGAGAGTTTTGTGCTCTTGGTCGGGTTTTTCATCATAGGGGTTTGGAAAACTTAATTTTTGTTGTTAGGACATATATGTTTTAACTTGTTTAAGAATATATGTCACTTATTTATGTAAATTGGCTAATCCTTTGACAAAACGCACTCTACTTGTAATTGGGTAGTTCTAGGTGTTTTTAATACTTCAAGAAACAATGTTTCAAAGTCAAGTGTTGAAGTCATCAAGTTTGTCCAAGAGAAAGCAAGCTGAAGTGCAAAGTTTTTAAAGCTCGACACCTTCTCGACAGCTACCTCGACACCTGCTATTTGTCGAGATTTAAAAAGTCAGATTTCCAATCTGATTTTCTTGGGATCCGTGAATATGTTTTTGGGGCTTCTTTTCTTCTAACCCTAAACATATAAAAGGATTATTTTAAGAGCCGTCTAGGGTGACACAAGTTGCATTATCATTGAGCAATCTCTGTTCAAGCAAATTGTGATCAACAGACGAAGTTCTTTACCTAATTCATCTTCCATCAAGAAGTTGCTGTGTATTTGCACCATAGAGTTTTGTAACCAAGCATCTTCCTGCTATTCATCATAAAGGATGAACTGAAGAACTTTGTAACCAACCATTCTTCCTCAGTTGGTGTTCTGAAGTCGTGTACTTGGATCCGCGCATTGGTTAGTCACGTACTTGGGAGCCGTGCATCAAAGGTGGAGACTGTCACTACAGATCAAGTCCAATTGGGTATTGGGGTAAAGGTTCAACTGTAGGTTGGTAAGGTACTTGGGATTCCTTTACTTGTAACTGCATGATTTGATAATAGTGGAGTTTCGGGAGTGGTGACCTGAAAATCACCCGGTGGGGTTTTTGCCATTAGGGTTTTCCCCATTCGTAAACAAATCACCGTGTTATTTATTTTCCGCTGCATATTTAGTTGTTGGTGATTTGTTTATGCTTCCATAAAATTGCATGATTAATTGATTAATTAATTACTTGGCTAAATTAATTAATTAGGGTTAATCACAAGCGGTCATTCAGATTGTGACTTATCATTTGTCAAATTTTTTACATAGGATTGGTTTCTTTTAATAATTTTCTTTAGATATTGGCCCCTTGAGGCAAAAAGAGCATGTATTAAGGGCGTATTTCATGTTGTTCATGCATTGTTTCACATTGTTGTTCATAATTTGCATGCTAGGTGTTTGATAAAATGTCTCTTAGGCATTTTCTCGCTTGTTTGGACTCCGATGAGTATCAAACTTTGGGGTTTCTTATATTTCCTCATTAGGAACATATATGGTTCATTGGTTGTGTATTTAACACACCTTACCCCACATGTGTATTTTCCATGCATTGGTCATGCATTGTACTTTGCTACCTTTTGCACACACCTTGTTACCCTTGTCATGCATTGGTCTATATATTGTTTCTTTATATTAGCATGTTATGTTTACCTTATGCTTTGTAGTATTTTGTTTTGTCCTAGGTTTGAGCTTCTTTTTCTCATTCATCTCGCACCCCTCATGCATCATTGCACCCCTCATGCATTATTATCATTGTTCATACCTTCATCTCTTGCCCTCTTTTCTCCTTGACCCCTTTGTCTATTCGTGTCAAAAGGGGGAGAGTATACTTTAGAATAGTATACCGGAGAGTTTTTTCATTTCTATATGACTATTGTGCACATTCTTAGGGGGATAAATTCCATTTCTCGTGCACATTCGTAGGGGGAGAGATATTCCATAGGGGAGATGCATATACCAAGGGGGAGAAGACATTGTTTGGTTAAGTTGCTCACATGTTTTAGATTATGTTTACTTGATCGCAATTTACTTGTTACATTATACTTGTCCGTTTATTACTTGATTTACCTTGAGGGTCTAATGTGTTTTATGCAAGTGTTTCAGGTTACAAGTATATATGTTCCAAGTTCATCACAGCTCCTATGATTCATGATAGGGGGAATAATATAATAAGGGAAGCACTTTATTGTTTGTACCTGCTACCTTTGTAGGTTTTTAAGGTTTTAGTTTATATTTGTACCCATGTTGCTTTTGTAAGCTTTTTAGGGTTGTTTATACACACTTGTAGGCCTTTATGGTTTGTACCATGCTTTATGCAGCTTGTGTGCTTTGATAAATCAGTACTTAACTAAATGTTATGCATTTTCTTCTAAGTACTATCACTCTTGTGCCTTTGTAGGATTTTTCCTAGATGCATATACTTCTTGTACTGTACATTGGTTGAGTGTTAGTCATTCAAGTGATGTACCTTGTGTGTGTCAACTTGAATGTCCGGATGTTCATTCCAAGTGTGAATGAACATTATGATAACTTGTTTATAGTGATTGCTTGTTTTGGTCTTGCCTTGGTTTATTGCTTTATTCCATTGTGCTTAATTGCATTGTGCTTAATCGCATTGTGCTTGCTCCATATGCTTTACAAGTTTTCTGCATACAATGAACTTATTGTGTTGTTGTGTTTTAGGAGTTCTTGTTCTTATGGTTCAAAAGTTTCACAGATTCTAGAGTTAGGTGTGAGTGAGTTTTTCAATTGTTCCCAACTCACACGTTAAGTCTAGAGTTTGTTTTAGGGTTTTGTCACAGAATAGCCAAAGGGGGAGATTGTAAGGTTGAAATTTATCAACCATCTTGTTAGCTTTATTCCGTACCAATTTGCTTGTAATTTAGCACTTAGTAACCCTGTATTTAGATGGGATTTATGTAAGGGTAGTGTGTGAAGAAAGTGTGAAGAAAAGCTCAAGTTTGTGCAAAGAAGCAGAGTTTCGCGGTTAGGACTCGCGATTGGCAAGCCGCCAACTACAGTCACGTGAGAAGCACACGAGGAAGCTGAAGGGTCGCATCAACTGTCGCACTACAGGACAAAAGTCCCAGGATGGCCAGGCCGTTACCTCGCAACTTGAACTCGTGACTTGGCAAGCCACGAGGTCAAGTCGCCAAGTTACCTTGTTTGGCAAAAACGGACTCTTCGTATTCCAAACTCACACCACTATATATAGACCCTTATACTCACAAAATCAAGAGAGCTTCTAGAGAGAATTTTGTGAGAGAAACCCTAGAGAAAAACAAGATTGCCTTATCCCCAATCTTCACTAAGAGACTCTACAAATTCCTCTACTCTCTTCCTCTCTATTGATACATCCTTGAGAGGTTCTTGACCAAATCATTTTCTCACTACACCCACGTCTGTGAGAAGGTCTTTTGGTGCTTAGGGAAGCAATTTGGAAGGGATCAATGGTTATTGATTGATGCTATAGGCTATAGCGGAATCTGGTAAGTTAGAGAAGAAAAAGGTTCGGCCCAACCTCGTTGGAGCAAGAAGCTTGGAGGGTCTATTGCTGTTCATGTATCCCAACTACATTTTCTAGTAGATTATTCACCGCATGGAGGGCAGCGGAGAAGTTTTACGCCGAGAGCTTCGGTTTCCTCTTCGATAACACATCACGTGTTGTCCTTGTGTTTGCATCTCTCTTCCTTTATCTTTGCCTTTTATTTTCTGTTGTGGATATGATTATAATTAGCTTATATTATTTATCAATTATGTATTTAGCTTATGTTCTTGTTCTGCACATTAATTGTTTGATAATAAGCTTGAATTGATATTTTGTAATTGGGGGTCAAAACGTTCAAAGTGTTTTATACACTATTTGAACTTTCAGAAAATGCCAAAAAAAAAAAATTATTGAACTAAAATTTTAAAGAGAAGTAGTTTATAGTATTAATAATGAGACTATCATGCAATGATTTCAAAATATAAAAGGTAATATATAGAATTCTTTTTTATTAATTTTTTTTTGTATATTTTAAGTTTCTTAATGACCACCCTGAAAAAAGTTCTTGAAGGTGCAATTGTAACTAAAACTCGTCTTAGGAGGGAAATGGGTATGCTAATGCAGTAGGATTTTAAGTTTTTATTTTTTTTATCTTTGGTTACCTATATTCACCCATTACTCTATTTTAGGTAATTATGCTCTAACCCATCTAATCAATAATCAATAGATAAGGTCATGTTTAGTTCAAGTGTTTGATGAATGACCTCAATGAGTTATGAGGTTGCATTTGCTTGACTTGTGGTTGTGGTAGGGAAATAAAGGTTTTGGTTGTGTTATAGCCTTATGAGTTTCTTGTATGCTTGCTTGGTTCCCATTTGGGTAGGGGTACTTGTCTTGGATGGTCAAGTTAGGCTTTAGGGCCTTAAGTTTGATTTTTAAGGGGATCTTTTCCTATTTATGGATACAAATATGATAGTGTAATTTGCAATAGCCCTTGTTATTAATAGGCTTGATACTTGTGTTTCTAGGTTCCAAGGTACTTAGTGATGGGCCTAGTAACTTAATTGGTTGAATGCGGTGCCCGGTTGAGGTAAATTTGGATTGGATTGCTAAGGTAAGTGGTTTCTTAGTGGGATATTTAAAAAAGAATCGTTATTGCACTAAAATATTTTATGGTTAAACCCATTTTGGAACATTATTCATGGTTTTCCTAAAACATACTATGTGTACTGTTATTGTTAATCATTTATGGAAAATGCATGAAGCATTTAAAAGTGAATCATATTTCTTATTGCATATGTAGAAATACATGATTTGTTAGAATGGAAAAGACTAACATCTTTGATTAAATTCTTGGGAATGGATTTTATGGATTTATTGCACTATTTGCAAAATTTAAAGATGCTTTGATGATTGGGAAAGTCGATACAAAATCTTCTTGACAAGAAATGAGTTTGAAGGCTTTGAAAAGCTTGTGAATATCTTTTGACATTAAAAGGTTTTGTGAAACTACTTGGAAATGAACTGTGTTTTAATTTCATGCAATCTGTGAGCTCTTTATATTTTACCATTGTGTTGTAACATGTGATTACCCAGTGATTACCTAGCTAGATACTATAGTTTGTGTGTCATTGGTATCTTAGCACCCATCTTCGTGGTGGTTATTGAGTTTCAATTGTGTGTCGGCAATTGAATTTCATCTTTGTGACGACAAATTAGTTCTGTCTTTGTGACAATGTTGAATTCCGTCTTTGTGACGGCGTTGTCATATGGCCCTGGGGTTGGATTTTTTGGTTTTGAAACAGTTTATTATTATTGCCCACATAATATGCATTATGTAGTTTCATGTTGAGATATTTTGATTTCACGTAATCTGTGAGCTCTTTATGTTTTACCACTGTGCCGTGACGTGTGATTACCTAGCTAGAAACTATAAGTTGTGTGACATTGGTATCTTAGCACCCGTCTTTGTGATAGTTATAGAATGTTCAAATAGTGTATAAAACACTATGAACGTTTAGACCCCCAATATACAAATTACCAATTCAAGTTTAATATCAAACAATGTATGTACAGAAAATGAATATAACTTAAACCAGAACTGATAAACAATCTAAATCAAATAAAATCACATCCAAAACAGAAATTAAATGACAAAGATTAAGGGAAAAGAGATGCAAACAAAAGGACAACACAACGATGTGTTATTGAAGAGGAAATCAAAGCCCTTGGCGTAAAACCTCTCCGCCGCCCTCCAAGCGGTCAATAATCCACTAGAAAATGAAGTTGGGATACATAAACAGCAATAGACCCTCCAAGCCTAATATACCCAGTGTACCTAAGCCCTCCAAGCTTCTTGCTCCAACAAGGTTACGTCGAACCTTTGTCTTTTCTAGCTTACCGGATTCCGCTATAGCCCATAGCATCAACCAATAACCATTGGTCCATTCCTAACTGCTTCCCAAAGTACCAAATAGCCTTCTCACAAATATGGGTATGGTGAGAAAATGATTTGGGTAAGGACCTCTTAAGGATGTTACAATGGAGAGGATAAGAGTAGAGGAATTTGAAGAGTCTCTATGTAAAGATTATGGATGAATTAATCTTTTTTTTCTCTTGCGTTTCTCTCTCAAAATTCTCTCTAGAAGCTCTCCACATTTCGTGGGTATAAGGGTCTATATATAGTGGTGGGTGTTTGGAATGCGAAGAGACATTTTTCCAAAACAAAGCTGGTTGGTGACTTGGCCTCGCAACTTGACTAAGCCGCGAGTTCAAGCCACGAGGTAACTGAACGGCCAATCTAGACTTTTTGTCCTGCAATGCTCCAGCTGGCATGACGCTTCAACTACTCCGCATGCTTGGCATGTGAGCATCTTCTGGCGGCTTGCAAGCTGCGAGCTACCCGCGAGATCTAGCCGTGAGTCCCTACTTCACTGCACAATCTTGAGCATTTCTTCATACTCTCCCACACACTACCCTTACATGAATCCCACCTAAATACAGGGTTACTAAATGCTAAAATATTAGCAAATTTGACACGGAATAAAGCCAACAGAATGGTTGATTAAATTCAACCTTACAATCTCCCCCTTTGGCTATTCCGTGACAAAACCCTATAACAAACTCTAGACTTAATGCGTGCGTTGGCAACAGTTGATCAAAACTTACTCACACCTAACTCTAGAATCTGTGAAACTTTTGAACCATAAGAACAAGTATCTCCTGAAACACAACAACACAATATGATCATTGTATGCAGAAAACTTGTAATGCATATGGAGCAAGCATAATGCGATCAAGTAAAATGGAAATAAGTAATAAACAAAGGCTTAACCAAAAATAAACAATCACTATAAATAGTGATCACAATGGTCATTTACATATGGAATAAACATCCAGAAATGCAAGCTAATAAACTTAATTGTAAAGTATCATTTGCATGTCCAACACTCAACCAATGCAACAACACTAGGAAATTTCATTAAGGATATAAAATCCAACAAAGGGTACAAGTGCGATGTACTTAAAGAAAATGCATGACATTTAACATCAAGTACTAAGCTACAAAGTATGGGTACAAAAACCTTAAAAGTTTACAAAAGCAACAGGTACAAACCAAAACCTAAACTAAATAACATCTTATATAAAGAAACTTAAACCAAAGATCCACAATTTTCAAAATATTTAACAGAAACAACCATGAGTTTAAACTAAACTATTAACCAAAGAGTAGCAAACTCAAAATATAGACAAAATTATCCAAAGCATAATACCAGCACCAACAACATAAACATAAAGTAAAACTAAGGTAACACTTTAAGTTTTATGTAGGCTCCCCCTCAAACTGGCACTCCCCCTCAAGAGCTTCCCCAAAAAAATTCTCCCCCTTTTTGACCGGAATGGCCAAAGGGTCACTATTGAGTGGAGAAGCTATCAAACTTTGCTGAGAGGATGTTCATCTGATCTTGAAGTACAGCAAACCTGTCAGATTGTTCATTCTGGATATCTCTAAGTCCATCTATCCTTTCTAGGATGATCTGGAATGCATCTGAAGGTATAGCTGATGAAAATGAACTTCTGCTTCTCTTGCCAGGACCTCTTGAGCTTGAAGGTTCTCTTGCAGCCTTTATCTCAGTTTCCATTGGTTCGCCTTCTTCTTCATCACTTGGAAGATGAACTTGTATCCTTGTGATGGTTTGTTTGTTGATGGCTGAGAGTGGAGTTATGGGACTGATATCTTGAGGGATTTCAACACATTTCAATCTAAAAAGTCTTATAAGAAGGCTAGGAAAAACAAGCTTGGCTCTTGAAGTTGTTCTAGTCTCATCCACAATTGTGTCAAATATGTGAGAGCTGATGTCTATGAAGGTTTTCTCTTTGAGCTCCATGAGAAAGATAGCTCTAGCATTGTTGATTGTAATTAGCTTCCTTACTGGGTATAAGTTGAACATTATGATGGTGGTTAGACATCTAATGTCAGCTGGGAAGGCATTAGTGTTGAGACATCTCCCCTCTTTAATACCACCAATCCAAGATTGGAAAATTTCTATGGATAACATCCAGTCCTTGTAATTGGTGAAGTCATGATCATATAAGCCTTCAAGTCCTAGCACCTCATCTATATCACCCGCATCTATAATGAATTCCTTCCCTTTTATCCAGCAATTAATTTCATCCTATTTCAACACAGCATTTGCATAAAACTCCCTAATCAAAGGCTCACACACTCTAGGCAAGTCACTCAACAACTTATCCCAACCTCTCCCCCTCAAAACAGTTGAGAATGAAAGTGTCTTTCAAATCCACTAAGTCCACAAATCTTTCTTGAATGATTGTAGCATTCAAGTAGTACACTTTGTATCTCTCAAAGTGTTGAGTAGATATGAACTTGGAGTTGTCCATTTTCAGTCTTTTATCACCCTTCTTAGCATTCGTCTTCTTCTTGGTAGGAGTCATTTGTAAACATAGCAGACAAAGCCAGAAGAACAGAGCACAATAGATTGACACTCACAACATTAGTAATAGATTAAAAGACATTGAGGAACAGAGATTAATACCAAAAATTTAGTCCACACAAGGTTTTAGAAGCAACAAGGCATGAGATAAGGTTCAAAACTCAATGCACAGTAAAGCACAATACAGATTTAACACCAACAATGACCTAAAAACTCAATGTCACAGTGTGCACAAACACAATACAAGCAGCATAAGGATCAAAACTTTACACATACGTAGATGTGCAATAAGCAATCTGTGAACCAAATGCAGCACATAACCATCTTACACAATCTCTAATCACTTAAGCACATGTCTTCAAGACATTACATAATGGGTATGATATGCAAAACTGAGGACAGAACAACAAAAGTACTCAAGACAGAAAAGTAAGCATGAGAATAAAACATATCAAGCATCAGATTGTTAAATGCAACAAAACTCATTCATACAAACCCAACAAAATAACCCCAACCTATATCCGAATCCCCACATATCTCAAATCAAAACCAGAACTCACATATCCAAGAAGACAATGTTATAATCATGAAGAACTTAAAGAAAATTAGAAAACCAATACTTTTTCTTAAAGATTGGTGGTTGAAATGATACAAAAATGGAGGTTTTTGAGAGTGACACGGTGAGTTTGAGAGAGAGTTGAAATGGGGAAGACAATGAACAGTCACAAAAATTTGAGGAAAAACTGAAAAAAAAAAAATTTAAAAACTGCCTTAAAATGCAAAACACGTGATTTTCGCTACTAAGTCAAGTCGCATGCAAGTCGCTAGGGCCAGCCACCTAGAACACTTAACACAAAAAATTTGAAAAATTTTTCTAAGTGTTTTTCGTGACTAGAAGATCTACCCACGAGAAAGTCGTGAGGTAAGCCACGAAAATCTCTATATACCCTTTGCGACTAGACCTTCTACCCGAGAACAAGTCACCACAGTGAGCCGTGAGAAATATAAAAACTCAAATTTTGAAAAATATTCTAAATATTTTTCACAACGGGGACATTGACCCGCCAGTGAGCCGCGAAAAATCTCTGTATGGGCCGCAACTGGAGCGTGCAACTAATCCAACCCACGACTGAGTCACCAAAACATGGCACCACTGTTTTTGAACTTTTGATAATTTTTTTTTTTTTTGTAAAAACAAAATACTTTCCAAAAACAAACTAAAAGACTCAAAAATCTTTTTATGTTTGATCAACAAAGATTGATCATGTGAAAACACATTTAATCAAATACAATCACATAAATAAATATGGCATTCATTGAACATAGACATGTGTGATGTGTGTGGATATCAGAAATGAGATAGTCCTTAGTTTAATGTGAAGCTTCAATTATCAATTCAACCAAGACATACACAATTGGCGCTAGATAATGTGACCCATCTCAATTATAAAAATATGCATATATAACCTCCAACATGAACTTGATTACATTTCTTTGAAACTTTTCATTTAGCTCCATGAACATCATATCATTTGATCTTTTTGAATCAATACATCTCATTGTGAGATCAATGCTTGAAATTTTTGATATTTCAATTTGATGAGACAGTCTTTGGCTTTTTAAGTATCATACAATTTATTTTTGGTTGGCTTCCCTTTTTCCTAGTCAAATACAAGTATGTGCGACAGGCTTTTGCAGCTCAATATCTCTTTTCATTTAGAGATTTAAATTTGGTAAGCTCTTTAAGTAAAAGCAATAAAATAAAATAGTGAGAAGACATATAGGCACAAGTCTATACATGTCTCAAGATCAACAAAACTATTCACTAATCATTCATGACAAGGTTGAAGATCTATTTACAACAGTCACATAAATTTCAAGATTTCTTCCCCAATGATATGAGTGCATAGGGAACAAGCTAAGCTCATAGATGAATAAAGCCATTAGTACAAAGGTACAAGGCAAAACATATTTTGAGACAAAAACTCAACAAAGTCGATCAAACTTTTTGAATTTTCTACTTTTTGTGTTTTTGGATTTTTGACATAAAAGCAAGTAAAGATTGATAATAAAAAAACAACAATGTAAAAACATTTAAAAAGAAACAAATAGACAAACAAACAATTTTCAACACAAACAAGCAAAAAGCACACAACTAAGCATAGTCACAAAGCATAGGAAAAATTAATGCATGGACACGTTGTAATGCTTATGCATGAGTACCCCTTTTCACTCACACGTCACGTGCGTTTGGGGTAATATCCCTATAGGATTGGGTACGAGAGTTAGGACTTCCAAACCTTCTAGTGAAGCTTTCCAAGCAGGTAGTGAATGCACCAATCATCTTCATCACATCCATCAGGATCACCATTTTGATCTCTTGATGACTCAACAACCCAGGTCCTCTTGTCATTTCTTGGTCCTCTTGACCTTTGATCAGTTGCATTCTTCAATGCTCTAAGCTTATGACAATTCGGTTTAGTGTGTCCTTGAAGTCCACAATGATGACAAAAATGGTTCATTCTCGGACTTCTTTGTGATCTTGGAAGAGACTTCCCTCTAACTTCAGGTTTGATCACTAATTGGTTACAGGGCTTGTTCAACACCCTTTGGTCAGCCATGTTCTTCCTCTTTTCATCCCTTACTTTCTTAGGTGTAGAGGTAGCCACTACAGGTTCTTTGGCTTGCACAAACTTCACTTCTTTAGTGATTTTGATAGCTGAACTACTTTCTCTGGTATATCCCAACCTAGATTTGTCTGAGAATTGTTTTTGAGAGGAAATGATATCATCTAGTTTCTTGGTGGAGACCCTCTCTACCTTGGCATTTGCTTGAACAGCTCAAGAAATTTTATCTTTGAATAGGCTTCGGTCAGCTCTCCATTTAGCATCTCTATCTCACACTTGGCCTCCTTATGTCGCACTAAGAGACTTCTATAGTCCTCATCTACCTTCTTCATCTTTTTCACAGCTGCCTTGGCCATACGTGCATATTCTCCTAAGTTTTCAAGGAGTGAATTGAAGTTTTCTTGAAGGCCCCCTATACTCTCATCTTCTTCAACATCCGATTCTTCTACGATTCCCATTGATGCCTCATCACTATGCTCCCCAAGCTCTTGTACAAGCAAATTCAAGTCCTCTGTAGACTCAACATGAGCAATGGTCACAAAAGCGAAGTAATTCCCTTTTCCGTCACAGCTTTCCTCAGAATCATAATTGGATGAATCTGAGTCACTAGGAGTTGTGGCATATGCCTTGCCCTTCAATTTCAAATAGTTAAGACACTCATTCTTGAAATGTTCATGTCTGTTGCACTCGAAGCAAGTGATTCCTTGTGTGGATAGAGATTCCTTTCCATCTTTCCTTTTGAATTCCTTTTTCTCCTTCCTGAAATTTTGGAATTTCCCTTTACCGCGAAATTTTCCTTTGTTCTTGAATTTTAAGAACTTTCAGAAATTCTTCACCAAATATGCCACACCTTTATCGACAACATCCTTATCCGATGAGTCGTGAGCTTTGACCCTTTCATCAATCGTCTTAAGAGCAAAAGATTTGCTCTTCCTTTGTGTGGGCAATGACAATTCATAGGTCTGAAGTGAGCCAATCAGTTCTTGGACTTTGATATCTTCAGGGTCCTTACTTTCTTCAATCGCTGTCACCTTGGCACGGAAACTCTCTGGTAACAAACGAAGGATTTTCCTCACAACTTTAAAGTCCTCTGTTTTCTCCCCCAAGTTGAACTTGCCATTGACTACTTCATTCAGCTTACTATAGAAAGAGTCAAAAGACTCGTCCTCACTCATTTTTAGCTCCTCGAAACAAGTGGTTAGCATCTGCAACTTGGTATCCTTCACTTTCTTCGTTCTTTCATACGTGGTCTCCAATATCTGCCATGCCTCCTTGGCAATAAAGATGTGAGATATCCTGTGCAAATATAGCGTTAAGTGCTTTGCTATTTGCATTAGACGCCACAAGGGTTGCCTTATCCCTTGTGGATTTGGTAGCCTCCGGCCTAGTCCATCCAATATCTATCGCATCCCAAACGGTTTCATCCATAGAACATAAAAATGCCCTCATCCTGACTTTCCAAAAGGCATAGTTGCTACCATCAAAATATGGTGGCGCATTTAAAGATTGAGACCGGTCCATCTCAATACGAGGTCAAGGATCGCACTAAGGTGTTTAAATCACAAAAAGTGCACCCGCTCGGATACCAATTGAATGTTCAAATAGTGTATAAAACACTCAGAACGTTTAGACCCCCAATATACAAATTACCAATTCAAGCTTAATATCAAACAATGTATGTGTGAAAAATGAATATAAGCTTAAACTAGAATTGATAAACAATCTAAACCAAATAAAATCACATCCAAATCAAAAATTAAATGGCAAAGATTAATGGAAGAGAGATGCAAATACAAGGACAACACAACGATGTGTTACTGAAGAGGAAATTGAAGCCCTCGGCATAAAACCTCTCCGTCGCCCTCCAAGCAGTCAATAATCCACTAGAAAATGAAGTTGGGATACATGAACAGTAATAGACCCTCCAAGCATAATCTACCCAATGTACCTAAGCTCTCCAAGCTTCTTGCTCCAACGAGGTTACGCAGAACCTTTATCTTTTCTAGCTCACCAGATTCCGCTATAACCCATAGCATTAACCAATAACCATTGGTTCCTTCCTAATTGCTTCCCAAAGCACTAAATACCCTTCTTACAGATGTGGGTATGATGAGAAAAGGATTTGGATAAGGACCTCTCAAGGATGTAACAATGGAGAGGGTGAGAGTAGAGAAATTTGAAAAGTCTCTATGTAAAGATTGTAGATGAATCAATCTTATTTTTCTCTAGGGTTTCTCTCTTAAAATTCTCTCTGGAAGTTCTCCACATTTTGTGGGTATAAAGGTCTATATATAGTGGTGGTTGTTTGGAATGCAAAGAGTCATTTTTCCAAAACAGAGCTAGCTGGCGACTTGGCCTCGCGACTTGACTGAGCTGGGAGTTCAAGCTGCGAGGTAACTAAACAGCCAGTCTAGACTATTCATCCTGTAGTGCTCTAGCTGGCATGATGCTTCAACTACTCTGCATGCTTGGCACGTGAGCATCTTCTGGCGGCTTGCAAGCCACGAGCTACCCGTGAGATTCAGCCGCGAGTCCCTGCTTTACTGCATAATCTTAAGCATTTCTTCACACTCTCTCACACACTATCCTTACATGAATCCCACCTAAATACAGGGTAACTAAATGTTAAAATACAAGTAAATTTGGCACGGAACAGGGCCAACAGTTATTGAGTTCCGACTGTGTGTCGGCAATTAAGTTCCGTCTTTGTGACGGCAGATTAGTTTTGTCTTTGTGACGACGTTGTCATGTGGCCTTAGGTTGGATTTTTTGGTTTTGAAATGGTGTTTAATTATTGCTCACAGTATATACATTATGTAGTTTCATGTTAAGATATTTTGAAAAAGTTTTGTGCTATATTGTTTCAATCATTCTTGTCATTTTATCGATGAAGATTGATTTTGCAGAAATTAAGTGGAAATTCCCAAAGTGTAACATGTTTTGTGTTTTGTAAAAATGCTAATTATTATGAGACTTGCATTTCTCTCACCCTCATTAATTATGCTACTTACTGGGCTTTAGGTCATTCCACTATCTAACAGTTTTACAAATAAATTAGCTATATGTTGGGCATGGAGCTTAGTTTATCGATGGTGATTGGAGTACTATGCTAAGTGGGAGATTTGTGCTGTAAATTGTTGGTGACTTAATTTACTAAATTTATCGAGGCCATAGCTAATTCTACTAGAGGTTGGGCTCTTGAAGTTTGTTAGCCTTGAACGTGGTAGGCGTAGATTTTCTATTGAGGTTATGTATCTTAGAGAGGATCATGACTTTGTGTTTATTTATTTGGAGCTTTGGATTTTTATGTATATTTGAAGACACTTGATTTGTAGTTTGTATTGTTTGTAAATGTGTCATAGAGCTTTGACTGATATTGCGGAGAGATCAATATATTTATTTACTTTATCACATGGAAAGAAAAAAAAAAAAATCTCCTACAGTCTCTCTTGAAGGCTCGGTTTTTCATACTTTGGACCCTTTTGGGTTTGGGGTGTGACATGCATGTTCTACATCATTTTAAAATTTAAGTAGGATCAGGGGAATAGGTATCCCTTCATTAAGTTTAGATTTTTTAGAAAATAAAATGGTAATAGGTTAATGATAAGACATAATATAAATTGACAAATTATAAGTTTTTGTTTAATTTAAATAAATATATAATTTGACATCATAATTCATAAGAACAAATTTGACAATTTATTATTATTATTATTAACATTAGTAGAAACCCTCTTCTCCCCTCCCCTTCAAATTCTTCAAAAAAAAAAAAAAAAAAAAAAAAAAAAGGAAAAAGAGAAAACATCCAACTAGATCTAACTGGAAAAAACAAGAATGATAATCAAGCTGCAATTGGTCAAACCAAAAAGAAAAAAAAAAGCGCTTTTTAGATCTGATTTGAAGCAAAGTTGATTTCCCTAGATAATACATGTTAATTTGCAGTTCTCACAACTAAAAACATTTGACGCTTGCAAATATGCATATACAACTAAACACAAACAAGTTCACTTCAAATAATTTTTTTATAATTCTAACTTTCATGACTATTCAAAAGAGCCAAAATTTTACAACTATGAGCCCAACAAATGAGTCACAGTTTAGAAATAAAAGGATTACAACCCCATCTCCAGAGTCCTAAGCAATCACCCATGGCTCATTACTTCTCAAAAAGTAGTGGAGCTAGCACTGCATCAGCTGTTGGAAGATGGATAAAGTAACTGTAATGAGACCAGTAATCTAAATGACGTGTTCTGTGAATCATTACTTTCGCTTGAATGCATAAATGGCTTCTAAATCTTTGTACAAGCCGTTTGGTTTTGACTTGAAATCAGCAGATGTATTTAAAGTAGGGCTCCCACTTTCATCCTTACTAAAGCTACTAAGCTAGCATTTGTTACAACCCCCTCTGCCGCGAGCTGCACTGTTCTTCCCACGTGGGGAGATGGTGACAAAAGAGAGAAATATGGTAAGCAAGTAAACGTCAAAGAAGAAATTCCATAAGCTTTTTTCTCATATACATTCTGATAATAATCTGTTATAATTGTTCATAAGCTTTTACAGATGCCTTAAATGCTTGAAAACGTAACTCAACAATGACATAAAGTTGAGGTGAACTAAAACAAATGATAAGCAAAGACAATGCTAAGGATAAAAGGATGAAGTCTATCCCAACATTTAACAACCAAGCAACTAAAGATAGCACCTAAATCAAAGAGTGGTGTTGCTTCAACCATGATTTTTCTGGAACAGTTGTTCTCGAGTTCCTACTCCAAGAATTCTTGTTCCTGTTCCTACACCTAGAGTTCCTGTTACTTTCAGCCGAAGGACTGGTGAATTTTTGTTCAATCTTGATTTGGAGATTTGACTTGATTAGAGGTAGAGGTAGAGGTAGCTGTGTCTTCATCTGCAACAGAGGTTGGTTTAGAGTTGGAGTCTGCAATATTATCCTTTAAAGCTGGGGGCCTGCTTAATGAAAACTCCTTTGAGCTCAAAAGCAAAGTTAATCCAGATGAAGCTCTTTTCAAACCGGTTAATAAGAAATGGTTCTCAAAGTCCAGCTGCTTTATCTGTTTGTACAAATCATACAATTCATTCATTATCTGTGGTAAAATTCCCACTAGGACAAGTATAAGCATGAGAATTCCAAATTTTTTCTCATCCTTGTCTGACAAGTCCTTTCCAAGAACAAATATAATAGCCGATATACATGCTTCACTGGAAACTGCTGTGATCTCAAGCAACTGAATGTTTTTCTTAGTAAATGGCTTCTCGAGAACAAGGAAGAAGAGATGAAAACAATTGATGCATAAAGTGAATGTGATAGGAATCTTAGAAGACTCGTTGTCCTTATAGAAACCAGCCATAAACGCTAGCAAAACACGTCTCACGGACTCAAGCAATGGGTAGTATATTCTGAGTTCTCCACATAGCTTTTGGATAACAGACTCAAGCAATATGTAGTATATTCTGAGTTTTCCAAACAGCTTTTGTATAAAAGGTGCTTCAGCTTGTGTATGGGAACTGCCCCAAGAAATCTGTGAGAGCTTGGACTTTGGAGGGCCTCTATAATCTTCATATAGAGACCCTAAAATGGTTACATGTTGATTTTTCGGTCTCCACGGGTCTCCCTCAACAGAAACCAAAAATACTCGGACTATTTTTTGATACCAGAAACCCTGACCTTCTTGATGAACTTCCTCGTATTGAAGTAGCGTTGCAAATGTAATACCTATAGAGAGGAACAAGAGCAAGGCCAGCAGTAGAAAAGACACAACACCCAGAAGCAGAACGCCAACAGCAATCCCCGATGCCGTTCCTCCTTAATTCACAAAAGTGAGAAATGATTAAGCCACAGTTCTGTGCTTGAAGTTCTTAGCATTAAAACTAATGACAAAGAGTCTCTTGAAGTTAACAAAAATAATTTTTTGCCAAACACACCAAGTGCATGTTTGGATTGCACTGAAAACATATAACATGCATGTCTACATTTTTTTGGCTGGGTCCCGTGCACGGTTCACGGGTCCTACAAGTACAAAATTTAGTAAATTTTACTTTAAAACTAGATCTCACGGCACTATTTATATATTTAAAAATTATTTTACTATAATGTTTTCAACAATAAGTTTTCAGTTTTCGGTAATAAATGGTATCCAAACAAACTCTAAATATACAAAAAAATTGTGAATCTTGGTTCTAGATACACGCATAACTCTGATATGATGCAGTCAGATAACTGTGCTATGATGGTTGACAAGAACAGAGAAGCGGATTGAGTCAACTTTCAAACAGTGTCAAACATCAGCTTCATTGTAGTTCTTAAATATGTGAGGAGATGGGGCTGTGTAGACCAGTTCTGGTGGCAAGCTATATGATAATTAGTAAGTCCATAAGACATGTATGAACAAGACAGGAACATAGTCACAATTCCATTACATATTTGGAAAGTAGAGTAGAAAAGATTTCATTAAAAAAAAAAAAAAAAGCTCATTCTATGGCCTATCATAATGAGAATTATCTATCTTTTTTGTAAAAAAGAAAAAAAGAGAGAGAATTAGAAAATTAGTTGATTAAAGAATTCAATATAAGTAGAGCTAAAAGATACTAATATGGGGTTTGCAATTAAAAAAGAAAAGAAAGGGAAAGCAGCATAATTATCATTTGAAAAGCAGATTTTGCATGATAAATGCATAGATATGGATTCATTTATGGGGAAGGAAACAAACTATCAAGTTACCTCTAATTATAGCAGCAGAGGCCTGACAAATACTAGTTAGCCCAAGATTTACAATGATTATTTCAAATCTTGGGGATGTGAGTACTCCATAATCCCTTTGCTCTTTAGAATTTTTCTTCTTCAAGTTTAGGATGAGAACGAGTAAAGCATGCACGTTTATGAGACCGCCACCAATTATGGCTAACCAGAACATATTTCTACCAAAATCACTCCACCTACATGAGACAAAATCTAGTAAGATATTACACCGATAACTAGCAAATATTTAAATTAAATTCAACAGTTTTTTTTTTTTATTATAAAAAATTGTGGTTTTCATAGTTTTTCTGCTTTATATTGAATATTTTCAAGCCCAAAAATAAAATAAAATAAAATAAATCTGTATTGAATATTTTCTCCATTTATTTTGTCTCTAAAATCCATATGCAAGTTCATGTAATAAATAGAAGAAAGAGTCCTCAAAACTTACCCATTTAAAATACTTGGATCAAGAGCAGATTCAAGATGTTCTGTCTGCAGGTGTACAATGCATTCTATCAAAAAATTTACTCATTATAAGATTAAAGAATTCAAAACCAAGTCATAGAAAAAGTAGAGGTTTCAGACCCCAGCTGGTGATTCATGATCCTTTCCAACCAGCGCAGACAAGATCTTAATGATTTCCGATTTTGGATCTTTAGACACGTGTACGCTGACAGGGAGGCTCGAGTTCCCCATAACCAAACGGGTGTGCCCAGTTTCCCTTTCCCATGGAAGACTTAAGTAGGGAATGCTCCACCGCAAACCCCTTGTCAAGTCATAATACTCCACTGGCAGTCTCACTGCCAACCATCCAGATAATGCAATAACCTGAAGATGGCATGCAATTCTCTGTATGAAAGAAAGAAGGAAAAATGCTGGTTAGTTCTACTAGAATGATGCAGTTCATAAGGTTTGATAAGTTATTTATCAGATACTTTAAGTGACAGTAGGTTACTCTGATCTATCTGCCAAGGTTTGATAAGTTCCTACTCTTTATGCCAATAATGTAAATAAAACCCCAGCCCACAAAATCCCACTTTGAAGAGGTCAATCCTAGTTTTCCATCTTTGGAAGAATTGCCAATAGGCTCCACAAGCTTCACAGTTGGGACATTGGTTCAAGAAGTCAGACAACATGGTCAAAACTCAAAAGGCTCAAAACCATCCAAAACATTTAGAGAGTTCAGTTATATATTAAATTATACGTATAAAAATCAAGGAAAATTATTCTAGATGTATTAATTTCTATCGGATCCAGAGGACGAGGGTTAATTTGTTCCACAGTATTTTTAATTATTTGACTGATTGTCAAGAGGCTACATATAAATGACCTGCTAGATACAGTTTGATTGACTTCTGGTTCAAACCTTGGAAAATACTGGATCAGCCATAAAGAAAAAATAAGCAAATTAAATTGTACATAGGAAAGATCTTGTTTTACCATAAATGAAATGCTTTGCAGAGACAATAAGGTGTCCCAAGAAAGTTAATAAAGCTGCACATCGAGATGCTATCAGAACTTTTTTTGAGGTCATGATTACTTTTCATCATTTAAAAATTTTGTTTTAAAGGCTCACCAGTATAAATACTAGAGGTAGTTTATACCCCAATTTTTAAATTACAGCTAGATTGCTTTTAATCTACTCTAAATAATGCGGAATAAGAGTAATAAATGTGCAATCAACTGGGACTACTAATAGTGCATGAATACATAATTAACAATTAAGTAAAAAACACAAGTAGTAAGGTAAGAGAGAAGCAAACACAAGATAACACCATGATTTGCTATCGAAGAGGAAAACCGGAGAACCCCAGCACAAAAACCTCTGCGGCCCTACAAGCTGAATCGATCCATTAGTATTAGTTGGACTACAAGGATCACAAATAGACCCCCCAAACCAAGACTACCTGCTGTACTTCGACCCTCCAAGTCCTAGCTACCAACGGGTTTCACTAAACCTTATCTTCACTATCTTTTCGGATCCCGCAATTATCACCAATTGCTTCCATCAAAGATTGGCATAAACCCAATGCTTCCCAATTGCTCCAAATCAACTCTCAACACTCTAAATATGTGTGGTTTGTGTTTGGGTTAAGAAACACCAATCACGAGTCAATCGCAATATCCCCTGCTTCTTATTTCTTCACCAATTTGCGCATGGAACCCTTACATTTAATCCCAAAAAAATAAAGATAAATGATTAAATAAATTACAATCAAATTTGATACAAAATTAAAGTCAACCGCCATGAATTGAAAATCACAATTTTACTTTTTTTTTTTTTTTTGAGAAGGAAGAACTCGAAGTTTTTTATTCAGTAATGGGCAAATCTGCCTGAACAGCTGTAAAAATTTGGATAGGAACATCCTCCATCCAAACTGAAAAACTAGTGACATGACGTGCATGTCTAGCTAGGTTATGAGCAACATTATTCCCTACTCTACCAACATGTTGAAAGGAAATACAAGCAAATGAACGTGCCATTAATTGGGCATCCCGAACCAGCAAACCATATGAAGCTAAGGATGGAGAAGGGTCCCTCAAAGCATTCATGACGATAGTCGAATCTCCCTCAAGAATTGCTTTGTCGAAGCCTAACTCAAGGGAGAATTCAAGTGCTCTGTATGCTGCCAGAGTTTCCAAATTTACAACAGAGTATGGGAGTGGAATATTATGTGATAAAGAAGCCATTACCATGCCTCGGTTATCTCTAATAACCACTCCAATACCTGCTCTATCTTCATCCTTGAACACCGCTCCATCAAAATTAATTTTGACCAATTCCGTTTGTGGGGGCTGCCAACGCACCTGAACTGATGTTGCTGCACTGGGTTTCCTGAACTGTGCAGACCGAAACTCCTGAAGGGACTGATATGCTTGCTGAGCTATTTGGTCCAAAGGCCAACCTGGTGGGGAAGTCCTCACTTGATTCCGTCGAAACCAGATGTTCCAAATGAGCATTGCGAACAAGTCATCGTTGCAGTCCGAATTCAGCACATGGAGGAGCACTTGAGAAAAGTTTTGGAACCTGGTGGTGCTTCTAAACGCCCATTGTGGGTCATCCTCCCAGACCTGATTTAGACCCGGACATGACCACAAGGAATGTAGCACATCTTCGGAGCTTTGTGAGCATAGGGGACACGTTGAATCATCAAGAACACAGCGTCGAACCAGGTTGGAATTTGTTGGAATAGCATTTTTACATGCTCTCCAAACAAAATTTTTTACCTTACATGGGACAGCCAATTGCCAAATCCTTTTCCACAAAGATTTTGTTTGAACCGGAGCTTGATTCCTTGGAGGAGTTGACATTCTAGCTTCTGTTTTGAGGAAGTAGTACCCAGATTTGGCTGAGTAAACACCGGACTGCACATATGGCCAGAACAGAGCATCTTCACTTGGTTGTTGACTAAGCTGGATTTTCTGAACTTCAGATACTTCCTCGTGGCTGAGTAGTCTACACAGGATGGATGAGTCCCACGAGCGAGTGGCTGGGTTTATGAGGCAGCCAACAGTGGCATCTTGTAACTCAGCTACTAGTGGTCCTTGCAATGAATTGTGAGTAAGAGAGGGTAACCATCTATCCCCCCATAATTTGATGGACTCCCCATTTCCGACCCTCCACTTTGCCCCCCTCCGAATAACTTCCCTCCCCATTAATATACTCCTCCATGCATACGATCCCCCATGACCCTCCTTAGCTTCCATGATAGAACAATTTGGGAAGAATTTGGATTTAAAAACCCTATAGAACAAGGAGTCTTTATTATGTAGAAGTCTCTAAGTTTGTTTTGCTAATAGGGCGTCATTAAATAAAGACAACTCCTTAAAACCCATGCCTCCTTCCGCCTTTGGCTCACACAAATCCTCCCATTTTACCCAATGTATCTTCCTCCGCTCACCCCTTTGGCCCCACCAAAACTTTCGAATCAAACCCTCAATTTCTTGACAAAGACCTAAAGGAAGTTTAAAGCAACACATTGAATAGGTTGGGATTGCTTGCACGACGGCCTTAATTAATATTTCTCTTCCGGCTTGAGACAACAATTTTTCTTCCCATCCTTGCAATTTCCGCCAAATTCTTTCTTTAATGTAGTCAAAGCTAGCTTTTTTATGTTTCCCCACTAAAGAAGGCAGCCCCAAGTATTTGTCAAATTGCTTCACCTCTTGCAATCCTAATGCTTCTTGAATCTCCAACTTCATAGCTTTTACCTCTTGTTTCAACATCAAAAATTTGTAAGATTTTTCTCTACCCTTTTTATAACATCCAGCCATAGAATTAATGTCAATTTATGATTTTTTTTTTTTTAAAAGTCAGTTTATTTATTGTTGTGTTTCTAACACGGTGTAAAAGCGTCCGTATATTATTATCATGCTATAACTAAATAATAAATTGATGAGATAACAATTCAAATGAAATAGATATCATACAAAAAGATTACTCTCAGACTGAGATGGAGAAGGAAATGGACTTGAAGATTCCCCAATGGAGTTAAGGCTTGCTATTGAAACCGTAAGCAGCCCAGCAGCAATAATCATCACCACAAATGAGCCAGTTGTAGATCCATAAAACGCATGAGATATTTTCGGCACAGAATCTGTATATTTTTTAAACCTTACATCAGTAAATAAATGAGAAAATCAAAGGGATAAGAAATGTCATTTAGAGCTTAGATGTTGGACTACAATTGAGCTGACAACTAGAGAAAAGAGTAAGAATCCTTACGGTGCATTACTTGTAGAACATTGGAAGGCTCATTTTTGTTTCCAGCAGCATCCCCAGTTACGTTTTCGGGAACACTAACAGATACAATATCTTGGTCTGCTTTTATCACTACAGTATATATGTGATTACGTACTTCTTTAAAGCTGAAAATGTTAATGATTATCATTGGAAAGGAACAAAAGTGAAAATTTGTTAAAGCGTAAATATGACATACTAATTGAAATATTATTTCCATCAAGAACCCAAATGGTGCGTAGAAAGGTCATTGTCATGGTTTCTTATTTGTGTGTGGGTGAATTATTTATGTGATGTCTAGTTCATTTAAGGGTTAATATGCATAGATACAAACATGAAGATAACCAGAAATGACTTGCCTCTGTAATTTCCCTCCTGTGATTGATATATGAGAACTGCTAAAGCCAAATACCGGCTTCACAAATTTTATCAACACAGGAATGTTGCGTTCTCTTGTCCAATTACGGGATGGTGTACGCAACATTATAGCAGGCCTCGAAGATTCGGAAGGTGGTGTACTCAACGTTACAGCAGGCCTCAAAGAATCTAAAGGTCACATTTATATCTATCAGGAGGAAACACCCAACAAATAGACATTTAAATATAAAGCTTTCCTAATTGCATAAAATCTTTTTTTTATACGCCTAATTGCATATATATATATAACTGTAGAAAAAAATAATTCTACCTGAAGAGTTTCTATATTCAAAGGGTTGAGTAACAGAATATTGAAACAGAATTTTGATTCCACAAACAAATTATTTAGTTTCTCTTTGTAACGCTTGTAAACTATTGTCAACCGTACCATATATGAAAGCAAATGGTTCAACTGGGGAAACTGAAGTCCCCTGTCTGCTTATTATAGAGTTTGTATCAATGCTTACATTGACTACAGTCGTGTCAAATATATATGTAGCAACCTGAAAGGAGAGAGTGAAAATGAGTAAGAAATAAAAGGTATATGAGAAATATAGGTCCTAGAGATATAAATAGCAATAAATGTTCTCACACACACATTAATGTACACTCTATACACACTACATCCACAATTTGACATGCAATCACATATTTGTTAAGGATGCCCACATTTAAAACGTGAAACTGGTAGTGTGTACGGATGATGTACAATAATGACTATGATAATCAATACACTTTTGCATTTTATATTAGGGGGAAGTTCAAGATGTGCAACCATGAAAATTTTTTGAAGATGATTTATTTTCTCAGTACAATTAATGGCTCCAATGTTTCTAAGCAGTGGCGGAGCCAGGAATTTAAGTCAGGGGGGGCAAGATTAAAAGATAAGATTGAAAGTAAAAAATTAATCTAACAAAAATTTAAACATGAATATTAAGAGTACGCAATATACCTTTGAATATTTAAATGTGACTCAATGACTTGAATGCTTTAAAAACTCAACTTGAATGCTTTTAAAAACTCAACAGAAACTCTAATAACTTGTTTGAATAGAGAAGGAGTACAAGGAAGTAGAGTACAAAGAGGGAAAGTAAGTTAAATTACCTTATTTGGATTTTTTTTAAGGAATGAGGGACAGAGATTTGGAGGGGTTTGGAGGAGTTCTAACTACTTCTAACTCCTAATTTTTAATTTACCAAAATTAAAGAAATTTTGAGGGAGACCAGAGCTGATAAGTGTTGAACCAAATGAATTATCAAATTTACTCTTATTACATTAACAAAATTACAAACTATGCAAAAACTAATTGTTCTCCACTTACTTAATTTTAAAAAAAAAATCCAAAAAACTATTTATTTATTTATTTTTTATGGGAGGCATGCTTTATACTGTATTATATATATATACTTTTTTTTTTAAGAGTTCTAATAGTAGTAGGTTGCTGTGATTCCTATTCCATATAGGCATATAGCATTAGCAGTAAGTTTGTTTTGTTTTGTTTTTTTTTTTTTTTTTTTTTTTTTTTTTAATCATTACTAGGTGGGACCAATAGTTTTATATTAAAGTTATAGCAGTTTTAGAGCTCTATTAGTCAGGCTGTTGGGTTCTAAACCATGTAGCTATAGGTTATTCCCAATAAATAGAAAACTTTTTTTTTGTCTCTTCTGTAGAGAGCAAATAAGACATTTTAGTTCAATACATTATCATTATCAACAAAAAAAAAAAAATTGAAAGTTCAGGGCCAGTTCAATACATTATCATTATCGGCAAAAAAAATTGAAAGTTCAGGGGGGGCAGGTGCCCCCCCTCGCCCCCCCTTCCCTCCGCCCCTGTTTCTAAGTGACCCAATTCAAGATGGTGTTGTGCATTACATAGGACAAAATATAAATGAGCCATTCCAAATTCATAGGACAAATAAACAGGCTCCTAACCTATGACTTCTACTCTCATGGCTGAAAAAGTAAAATTAGATTGTGAGAACCATCTGACCTTAAATTCAAATCTGCTAGGCCCTTCATATTTTTTAGTGTCAACCAGAGGAAGAAGTGAGCCCTCACTCATTTGGAGAGAATATAAAATTTCCGCTTTGAGAGAATTTTTAATTTCTTCAGATGTGTTGAGAACAGGCTCTGGAAAGGTTAAACAGACCCTCAGTTTCTTATAGTTATTGGTTGCTCGCACCAGTATAGTTTCACCATTCAATTTAAGTTGCCTTCTAGGAACGTGAGTGGTTAAGTTGATACTTCGTCTATCTGAAGAATTAATGAACAGAGCATGTAAAGAACTAACAACAACAACAATCAACCAATCAATCAAATGCAAGGACAGTTAAGTAAACCATCCAGATTATTCAATTTAAATATGATACAAATTGCCAATAAGTAAAGCTCAAGGCATTAGTTAGATAAAAACAAGAATAGCAACGAAAGGACTTTTCACTTATAACTCTTCCTGAAAATAATGATACATATTTCCTATTGGAAAAAATAAATTCCTCTGTAAATAAAAACAAGACTCACTTAAATGCACATATAAAGTAGAATTCGCGTTTCTTGTAAATTTGTTCCCAGCACTGTCAGTACAAAAATTCTTATCCATTACCAAAGTCAGTCGCCCAGACTGAGCAGTGGATGATAAACCCACAAGGAGAGAATATTGGAGGTTTGGCTGTAGAGTTTTGAGCGAGTTTGGTATAACTTGGCCAGCACCATAGACCAAAAGCTGTAAAGAGTTTTCCAAAAGTGATGAAAATGTTAGAATTCGGTTTATTATTCAGTCTAGACAGCATAATTAGTCAGAGAACCTAGATTATGGAATTCAATTTACACATCTACTTAATTAACATGGTGGACAGTTCCATATGAGGAATTTCAAGACGTTTTTCAGTTATTCAACTAAAGCCATTCTTCTATAATAGAAAGGTTGAGAACAAATTAACCAAAAAACCACAATTCTGAAACACTATAATAATGCAATACCAAAGAGAGAACATAAAATCAATTTAGATCCGCTTTTTTTTGTGTTTGTTAGCCACCTACTCACATTGCATTTCACAGACGAACATTCAAAACCTCCACTAGTACAGGGTTCACTGAAAGATATATTTATAGAAACATTCAGAGCATTTGTGAAAGGTGTTGAGGCTGAGATATATGCCGTTGGCGGGATGGTATCTGCAAAATTAAGGTATATAATATTAATCAGCTATGGGTACAGAGAAAATATAAGTCAACATGATTGCCAGAAAATATAAATTGGATTGTTAACATCATAGACTCGGTTTGATTTCAGCAGGCTTGATAAAGTGTCACACTAACCTTCAATGTGGGAGTGTGTTTAAGTCTTCAAGAATAAGAATAGTAAGGTAAAATTTATGCATTTCATAGAAACTTGAAAATTGAGTAGATGGGTTTTGTAGAACCCATTTTCAGAAAAATGAACACATTAGAAATTGGGTATTAAAGAATACATAGCTGTTGAAGACTTTCAAGCAAGAAGGTCTTATTTGAAGTTGAGTGGTAATTGAAGAAAATATAATAGAAATTAGAAAAAGAATAAAAGGAAGGTTCTTAACCAACAATCCAGTTATAGCTACTGCAGCCAACTCCTTGAGTCCCGTTGGGGCAAACCTCAAATTTATGATTTCCATCCTGCAAGCCTTCACACAAAACCGTCCCATTTTCACATTGAGAAGCGTTAATGCGGCCAAAGCCATCATCCAACTGCACCAACAAGTTTATTAACATATTATTTTGTGGAACAAGCCAAAGTTTTCCCAATAAATCAAACCATGATGCATCTTCTTCACTTCCCACTTACCATTGAGATGGAAAGCAAAACACTTACGCAAAGCAAAAAAAAAAAAAAAAAAAAAAAAACCAATAATTTAGCTTGGCACCAGGATGAATATGAGTAATCATTCGTTATAATAATCTTATCAACTAAAAAAAAAAAAACAAAAATATGAACATATGAATAAACTGAATTCCAAATGGTTTTCTTGACTAGTCTAAACTCTAAAGGAAAATTCAAGCTCATTAAATCCTTATAGAATGGAGAGACGTGCTAATTACTTTTTTAGATCAACCAACTCCCTTGCATTAACTTAAGATCCATGAAACATATAAACACATGAGGGAGAAAGAGAGAGAGCAGAGTACCCAAAACAAAAGCCAAGTAAAACTAGCTCAAATTATTACTAGAGCTTAACGTACCTTGCAAGTGATATTACAATTGGTGCAAGCGCCACTCCCACCCACAAGAACTTCAAAGACGAATGTGGTTGAGTTGAGATTTGAGAATGCATGGGGAGTCTTCAAGAACTTCAAAGTGAGCTCTGAGGCATCACAGAGTGCTATGAAACTCAAAAGAGAAAAAACTGAGCAAAGTAAAACCGCCAATGGAAGCTTGAGCAAGCCCATTTCGGAGCAAACCATAATTGAAGTCTGAGACATGTGAAGGCCAACAATTTATAACCAAATGAAACACATTTGTGGGGCTTGTGAAAATAAATTTGAACAGTGAGAGCAGGACATTGTATGGAAACAGTGTTGTAAATGAGATTAGTTGGATAGAAAATAGATTATACAATGACTAGTAGAGTTAAGGATTGACTTAAAGAAGATGAGTTTGGACTGTTTAGTGGTTGATGAGGTAAGAGAGTGACATAAGAAGATGACTTAGGTCCATTTGGTGGAGGAGTGAAGAAGTGAAAAAGTGGGTGGATGAAAATTGTGAGAATATAAAAATGTGAGAAAATAGAATTAGTTGGATAGAAAATAGATTATACAATGACTAGTAGAGTTAATGATTGACTTAAAGAAGATGAGTTTGGACTGTTTAGTGGTTGATGAGGTAAGAGAGTGACACAAGAAGATGACTTAGGTCCATTTGGTGGAGGAGTGAAGAAGTGAAAAAGTGGGTGGATGAAAATTGTGAGAATATAAAAATGTGAGAAAATAGAAAATATTTAATTTTTTCTTTTGTGTGTTTGGTTGGAGGGATGGAAAAGTAAAATGGTGAAATTTTTTTTTTGATTAGTTGAAAAGAAAAATTAAAAAATGAAAAATATAATTTATATAAATTGACTATTATACCCTTATTACATAATAGTTAAAAAATAAATTTATTTGTACTCGTTAAATAATATAATATATACCACATCATATATATAAATTTTTATTTTTATTTTTATTATTACAATGCAAAAATTATTTTTATTATTATAAAATTTACCACATCATACATTAAATAATATAAAATTTAGATTTTGTTGACCACGTTTTTGCACGGGCAAACTTTCAACGTGGTCAGAAACTTACAACAACATGAAGAAATTTACACTCATTTTTGTTGACCATTCAACGTGAGAAGAGGCAAGAAGGGTATTTGTGTAAAATACATTTCACATCACAAGCCTCACAAATGAATAAAATAAGGGGTAGGTGAGAGGATAATGCATATGAGACTAACAGCGCTTGCATCAACGCTTATATAATATAAAAAGAACCATATTTAAGCCAACTAAATATGCGGCGGAGCTAGGACTTAGAGTTAGGGGGTGACTCTGCTGCTAACTGTATGCGGCGGCTCTGACCTTTGAATCTATTGTTTTACTACTAAGAATTTTTGTTTAAAATTTTTTAAATTGCCAAGTTGTTTGTTTTGGGTAAAATAAATTGACTGGGCTTAATTTTTTTAGTTTTATTATTGGTATTTTTTTTTTGATTAATTTTTTTTTGGCTTATATATTTTGTTTTAGATTTAATCTATTAATTTTTTATGTTCTTTAAAAGGTGAAAAATGCTAAAACTAAATTTTTTTTTACAAATTACTAATATAGTGAATGGTTATTAATAAGTAAAAAGTGACGTAAATGTACGAATCAATAAGGATTTGTTACTTTAATAGTTTGTATAAACGTTGTAAAAATGTTTGTGGCTATAACATTACACTCAAAAGAATTAATGGCTATTATTAAGGGGGGCAAAATAAATTTTATTGAACAAAATTGCTAAAATTAGTACCTATTATTATAATAATATTTGTGGGGCCACAAAGAGTTGGCATGACCGGCCCACTTTCGATCAAGCCCAAAGGCCCGCGCCGAGGATCGCCTGGAATCCGAGGACACACCTCAAGTCCGAGGACAAGGCGCAGAGGACTTGCTGCCTAAGAAGACTCGCCGATGATGGATGCATCCTCGGAAACCCGAAGTAAGGAAACACGCAAGCTGCAGTCCGTCAAGGGGAACCTCCCAGGAAACCCGAAGAGGACCTGGCGGGCGCCGAGTACCGAACATGGAGGCATGGTAGAGGTGCAGGCCTCCGACAAACTGTCACCTCCACATTAAATGCCCTCAACTAATGTTCTGGCCGCATTAATGAGGATAGGACCTCTGAGCAGCGCCACCTTGGGCGCCACAACCCGCAGAGAGATGGGAATGCGGCTGACGGGACAGGCACTCAAGTGGGAACCGGATTGATCGACAAATGTAGGGTTGGGATCATTTGAGAGAGGGATATATAATGTAGGAAGTCCCCACTGAGAGAGGGGGGGACGAAGGAGAGGGATACACACTATAACAGTACGCTTTCTTTGATAGACTGGGGAGCTCAGTCGAATGAGACAGAGACCACCGCTGCCCTTCTAACACGTCCGAGGAGCTATGTTGTGTCCCCTTAGCCCACATCAGGACCGCCGTGAACCACGAACAACCATGCATGGCCGTTGTGTCCTTCACTAGGGCCTAGCTCTTGAGTCCACGCTCTACAAATTCATTGTCGGGGGCCCACCTCCGAAAAAGGAGCCCTTACAATTGGCGCCGTCTGTGGGAAGAACTTGTGCGCTAGCAGGAACGACAGTCAAGCATGGTAGGATCAGGCCCTCACCAAAGTACTCCCAATCGACCCGAACCGGCGAAGTCGCGGCATCAGGGCAACTATGGCGACCCGGGGGGCGGTCAGAACGACAATGGGCGATTTCGGGAGGGAAGTATGCATACTTCAACGACGTGCGGAAGCCAAACCCGCCGGGAGGGGCCCCAGGAACGCGGCGACGGCCAGGCCGCGCGATCACAAGAGGCCCACAGCCACGCCTTCCAAAGAAGGGATGACAAGGTGGCCATGCAGCGTGAGATAGATGATCTCAAGAGGAAGCTACGCCGTGTGCAGCGAAGAAGGTCTGAGCCCAGCCCCGATCCATTCTCCGAAGACGAAAGTGACGAGGAATACAGGCAGAGGTCAAGGACGCCCCCCAGCGAGACTTTCTCCCACGAGGAGGAGCGCTACCAGAGGCGTGGGCGTACCAACCCAACCCCCAGGGGCTTGGGAGGCGACGCCATGAGCAGGGCGCTGGACCAACTCTCCAGGTCGCCCTTCACGCGTCGCATAGAGGAGGCGGAGCTTCCTCGGCAGTTCCAGCAACCGACCTTCATCGCCTACAACGGCAAGATGGACCCCGTGGAGCACGTGAGCCAATTCAACCAAAGAATGGCTGTCCACTCCAAGAATGAAGCGCTGATGTGCAAGGTCTTCCCGTCCAGCCTAGGACCTGTGGCAATGAGGTGGTTCAACGGTCTAGGGTCGGGCTCCATAGACTCATACAGACAGCTGACCCAGGCTTTTGGTTCCCGCTTTGTCACGAATAGCAGGCCTCCTCGGCCCATGAGCGCTTTGCTGTCCCTATCCATGCGCGAAGGGGAGACCCTCAAGGCCTACTCGGATAAGTACTGGGAGATTTACAATGACCTGGACGGCAAATACGATGCTGTCGCAATCAATACATTCCAGAACGGACTACCAATGGGGCACGGCCTGAGGAAGTCCTTAACTGGTAAGCCCGCCACCAGTGTGCGGCAGTTGATGGATCGGATTGACAAGTACAAGCGGGTGGAAGAGGACCTGCTGCAGGGCAAAGGCAAGGAGAAGGTTATCCCCCAGGAGAGGAGGGATTTCAGGTCGGACCGTTATGATAACGCCCGTCCGAGGAGAGATTTTGGTGGGCAGTCTGGAACAGCTACTACTCAAACGGTCGGAGCTGTATTCCGAGAACCCGTACACAGGGTGCTGGAGCAGATAAAAAACGAGCCGTACTTCAGATGGCCAGCCAAGATGGCTGGGGAGCCCGGCAAGCGCAATCAGAGCCGCTACTGCCAGTACCACCAGGACTACGGGCATAATACGGAGGACTGCAGGAACCTCTGGAACCACCTGGACCAGTTAGTCCGGGAGGGAAAGCTGAAGCACCTCCTCCACCATTCCAGCGGCCAGCAAAACCAGAACTTCCAAGAACCCCGGAGGGACCTCGACATGGGGCGACCCACAGGAACGATCAATGTCATCCTGGCGGCACCAGGAAGGACAGGCACGCAGCCCACGAGGGTGCTGTCTGTAGTCCGACAGCCCGCCGAGGATTCCTGGGCGGGGCTGAAGAGGGCCAGGAGGAGTTGCCCACCAGTCTTAAGTTTCTCGGAGGAAGACAAGGCAGGGACCGCCCAACCCCACGATGACGCTCTAGTCGTCACCCTCAGAATTGGAGGATACGACGTGAGAAGGGTGATGGTGGATGGGGGCAGCGCGGCCGAGGTCATGTACCCAGACCTCTACAAGGGGCTGGGGCTAAAACCGGAGGATCTGACACCCTATAGCTCTCCCCTAATGACTTTCGACGGGAAGCTCGTCACCCCGAGGGGCATGATAAGGTTACCCATACAGACGGGCCCAGAAGTGGTGGAGGTGAACTTCGTGGTTGTAGACACGTACTCTCCCTACACAGCCATCGTGGGGAGGCCCTGGCTCCACACCCTAGGAGGAGTCGCCTCTACCCTGCATCAAACGGTGAAATTCCCGTCCGGGGATCAGGTCCTGGAAATCCAAGGTTGCCAACCCACAGCTAGGCAGTGCACGGTCGCCGCCGTATCCTACCGACTTGATGCGCAACCCTCGGCTCACGCTGAGGAGATTTTATAGCAGCCAAAGTCCCCGGCGGCGCCTCCTAACGCACCTGCCGAGGGCGCCATATGCGAGGGCCTGGAAAAGGTGGTGATCGGCGATAGCCCAGAAAGGTTCTTCCAAGTCGGAGTCCAACTGCCTCCGCAGGAAAATGAGGAATTGCTGGAGTTCCTCAAAAGGAATCTTGACGTGTTTGCATGGGACCCCTGCGATGCTCCTGGGATTGATCCCACTTTTATCTGCTATCACCTCAACGTCAACCCATCCGTGATTCCGAGGCAGCAGCCGCCTCGGCGCCCGTCGAAGGAACACGCTGACGCGATAAAGGAAGAGGTCAATAAGCTCAAGCGTGCAGGAGCCATCAAAGAAGTCTTCTACCCTAAATGGTTGGCCAACACAGTGGTGGTCAGGAAGAAGACTGGAAAGTGGAGAGTCTGTGTGGACTTCACCGACCTGAACAAGGCATGCCCGAAGGACCCCTTCCCAATGCCGCGGATAGACCAGCTGGTGGACGCCACGGCAGGCCATCCTCGGATGAGCTTCCTTAACGCCTTTCAGGGCTACCATCAGATACCGTTGGCTCTGGAGGACCAAGAGAAGACGGCCTTCGTTACTCCCATCGGGAACTACCACTATAAGGTCATGCCATTTGGCCTGAAAAACGCAGGATCCACTTACCAAAGGATGATGACAAGAATGTTCGAACCAATGTTGGGCAAAATTATCGAGGTCTACGTCGACGACATGGTGGTAAAGAGC
Source organism: Quercus variabilis (assembly GCA_030445155.1). Classification (NCBI taxonomy): domain Eukaryota; kingdom Viridiplantae; phylum Streptophyta; class Magnoliopsida; order Fagales; family Fagaceae; genus Quercus; species Quercus variabilis. The sequence goes on from CP129454.1 coordinate 9,420,198, forward strand.
AAGCAGGAGTCCAAGCACTTAGAGGACCTCGGCTTCACGTTCGACGTTCTGAGGAAGCACAAGCTGCGCCTTAATGCATTGAAATGCTCTTTTGGCGTCAGCTCTGGCAAGTTCTTAGGGTACATGATCACCCACCGCGGGATCGAAGTTGACCCTGACCAGATCAAGGCCATCCACAATTTGAAGCCTCCCCGGAACCCCAAAGAGATCCAAAAGCTTGCAGGGATGATCGCAGCGCTGAACCGGTTCATTTCCAGGTCAGCTGACAGGTGCAGGCCCTTCTACCGCCTGATCAACAAATGGAAAGGGTTCGAATGGTCTGAAGAGTGTGCCGAGGCCTTCTAGCAACTCAAGGACTATCTGTCTCGTCCGCCTATCATGACCCATCCAGAGGCCGATGAGGTCCTATACGCGTACCTGGCTGTGGCACGCCATGTAGTAAGCCTAGTATTGATACGAGAAGACGGCGGCGTTCAAAAACCAGTTTATTACGTCAGCAAGTCGCTGCACGAGGCGGAGGTGAGATACCTGCCCCTGGAGAAGGCTATCCTGGCTGTGGTGCACGCCACAAGGAAGCTCCCCCATTATTTTCAGGCTCACACCGTGGTCGTCCTAACCCGATTGCCTTTAAAATCTGTGCTGCGAACCGCCGACTACACTGGAAGAATCGCGAAGTGGAATACGATTCTAGGGGCTTTCGACATCAGGTACATGCCTCGGACCTCCATAAAGTGCCAGGTTTTGGCAGATTTGACAGCGGAGTTCGCCGAACCGGCTGTGGAGGTTGCAGCCGAGGAGGGAAATCATGATGAAAAGCTAGTTGGGGCAGTCTCCGCCTCTAAGGCACCTTGCTGGAAGGTATACGTCGATGGCGCGGCCAACCAACGAGGTTCAGGAGTGGGACTAGTCCTGGTGTCCCCTGAAGGACACATCATGGAGAAGTCCCTGAGACTCGGATTCGCGGCCACGAACAACGAGGCCGAATACGAGGCATTGATACAAGGAATGACCATGGTGCAGAAGATGGGAGGAAAGTCAATAGAAGTGTTCTCGGATTCCGGGTTGGTGGTAGGACAGGTGAATGGTGAGATGGAGGCCAGGGATCCCCGAATGCAAGAGTACCTGAGCCAGGTTAAGCGCTTGCAGGCGGGGTTTGGCCCTTACAGCTTATCTCACATCCCCAGAAGTGGGAACAGCCACGCCGACTCATTGGCCACGCTCGCAACCTCCTCGGCGGGATCTCTACCTCGAACAATACTCGTGGAGCATTCGGAGAGGGCAAGTGGAGCACCAAGGGGAGGGATCCCCATCCATCAGATTGAGGTGAGTCCCAGCTGGATGGAACCCATAGTGGGATTTCTCAAAGACGACGTCCTGCCTGAGGACAAGTCAGAAGCTGAAAAAATCAGGAGGAAAGCCACTCGGTTCTGGCTGTCCGAGGACCATAAGCTGTATAAACGCTCCTACTCTGGGCCGTACCTGCTATGCGTCCACCCCGAGGCAGCAGAATCGCTACTCGAGGAGTTACATGAGGGAATATGTGGAAGCCACACAGGAGGGAGATCCTTGTCCCACCGAGCCATCACGCAAGGCTACTGGTGGCCGGGGATGCAACAGGAGGCCCAGGAATATGTCAGGAAGTGCGACCAGTGCTAGAGATTCGCCCCGAGTATCCATCAGCCAGGAGGGGTCCTAAATCCCTTGTCCAGCCCGTGGCCGTTCGCCCAGTGGGGCTTGGACATTGTGGGGCCTTTCCCCAAGGCGCCGGGGAATAAGAAATATCTGTTGGTGGCCACGGACTACTTCACCAAGTGGGTCGAGGCTGAGCCGCTGGCCAATATCAGGGATGTAGACGTTAAGAAGTTCCTTTGGAGGAACATTGTTACGCGATTCGGGGCCCCTCACACCCTCATCTCGGACAACGGGCTCCAATTTGACAGCAAAGCCTTCAGGGAGTACTGTAGCGAACTCAGAATCACAAATAGATACTCGACGCCGGCATACCCCCAAGGGAACGGGCAGGCCGAAGCCGTCAATAAGGTCATCGTGAATGGACTTAAGAAAAGACTGGACGACGCCAAGGGAAGGTGGGTAGAAGAATTACCCCACGTGCTATGGACATACCGAACCACGCCTCGGCGGTCAACAGGGGAAACGCCTTTCGCCATGACTTATGGCGCCGAGGCAGTGATCCCCCTGGAGACAAACTTCCCGACACTAAGGACGAGCTCCTTCACTCCAGCCAGCAATGACGGACTGCTGGAACGGGGCCTGGACCTGGTGGACGAGCGAAGGGAACGAGCAATGATACAATTAGCCCATTACCAGCAGAAGCTCAAACAGGGGTACGACGCTAACGTTAAGCTCAGACCATTAGCGCCGGGAGACCTGGTGCTAAGGAAAGTTGTTGGGGCGGCCAAGAACCCCTCTTGGGGAAAGCTGGGACCCAACTGGGAAGGGCCCTATCGGATCACCTCAATAGCCGGGATAGGGGCATACTACTTGGAGGACCTAGATGACAAGCCTGTACCCCGACCGTGGAATGTAAATAACCTGAAAAGGTACTACTATTAATGAAGGAATTATTTCAGTTAATGTTGTTGTCCTCTTTTGCTTACGTTCTTCACCTCCTAACCAATTTAAAAGAAAACCAAGTGTTAGACAGAACCAAGGAACTGCATGGTCCTCGGACTCAGTCCTATGGGGAAACTAACCAGCTTAAAATAAAACCAAGTGTTAGACAGAACCAAGGAACTGCATGGTCCTCGGACTCAGTCCTATGGGGAAACTAACCAGCTTAAAAGAAAACCAAGTGTTAGACGGAACCAAGGGACTGCATGGTCCTCGGACTCAGTCTTATGGGGAAACTAGCCACTTAAGATCGCTAAGCGCCAGACAGAACCAAGGAACTGCATGGTCCACGGACTCAGTCCTATGGGGAAACTTGCTGCTTCAGAAAGCTTAAGTGTTGGACAGAACCAAAGAACTGTGTGGTCCTCGGACTCAGTCCTGGGGGGAAGCTTTCTACTTCAAAAGAACCTTAGTATCTACTTCATAAAATTAGTTTATTCCTTAGGACGCGCCATACAACTTATGATTGGGGATATAATATACGTCGTAAGCCACTTCACTAATACAAACTTTTCCCGGTCTAAAATTTTAAGTCACGAACCACGGTTGGCGAGCAAAATGAATAATATACAAAGCTTTTTAAGTAAAATGAATAATACACAATCACGACGCAGGAAAGGAAACAGAGCTTTCATTTCATTAAGTCCAAAAGATTACACAAAAGTTCCCTAAAACAAAAAGAGAGGGGAAAGGAACAAAAGAAGAAGGGACGCCTCGGCCTAATCGCCCGCTTCGCTGGGAGGCTCGGCGGGAACAGCCACTCCCTCAACAGGTGGGGCCGGGGTGTCAAGGGAGGACCCCTCGACCTGCTGGGGATTGCCCTCATCAGAGCCGCCGCCCAATTCAATCACCAAGGAGGGATCACTCCCTTGAACCGGCTCGCCAATGGCCTCAGCATCCAGGGCCCCCTCCCCTGGAGTTGCAGGAGTCTCTACGGTGGCCTCCTCAACCTCTGACCCACCTGCCGCAGCCTCGCGGATGGCGAGGGGGTAATACACACCCTCCTCCCTCCACAGAACAGAAGAGGCCTCCACCCCGGCTTGCCTCAGAGCCTCGCGCCAAGTTTCTGAGCAGTAGCGCCGACATAACCCGGGGACTTGCGATTTATATTCAGCTGCTGTCTCAGCCGCCCCTTGCTCAAAAGCGACTTCCTCAGCAGCCTTCTTGCTTGCTAAGGCCTGCTCCCTTCCCCTCTCCGCTTCAAGCTTGGCCTCCTCGACAGCAGCCTTCTCCTTCTGGAGGTCTTCTATCAGCTCTCGGGCGATCCTAAGCTGCTGTTCGACCTCACTGAGGCGCCTCGTCTGCTCCAAGGCCTGCCTCTGGGCGCCCTCAAGGCCGGCTATCGCGTTGTCCCTTTCCCTGGCCATCTCCTTCAGCTGCTCCCTGGCCTTGGCAAGATCTTCCTCGGAGACCTTGAGGACCTTGGTGGCCTGCAAGCGCCTCTCACGCTCAGCATCCATGGCCCTCCCGTGGTCGTTGGCCGCCTCCTCCAACCTGAAGGTTGCCTGGACAGCCTGCCCAACGAAGCAGGTACAAAACGAAGTTAGCTCACGGAGAAAGAAAGACAAAACTAAAGAGAAAGAAGAAGGTAAAACACGAGTGTCCGAAAACTTACCATCCCCAAGTACCGCTTGAGGCAGAGGAAGACCTCCCTACTCCTCATGGCTCCAAGCTGCACCATGTCCGCAGGGAGCAGTAGGCACCTCTCCACCGCGTCGGCCACATACGCGCCCTCGCCCTCTTTGAAATCCCTAAGGGAGGCGTCGTCCCTCAGAGGACTCCCGCGGAGCATTGGGGCGGGGAGCCACGCCTCAACCGGAGGCTGGTCCTCGACCTGCTTCTCCTGGTCCTTGTGGCCGATCTTCAGCTGCTTCGATGGCCGCCGGGCATCGTCGCCCTCCTGCGTGGGCCCGGACTTCTCCTCCATGACCCTCTTGCCCTTATCTTTCTTCTGCTTGGGGTCGGCAAGTTCGCGCCCTGACGGAGAGGTCGTCTTAGGCGGAGAAGGGGGAAGCCGAGACTGAGATGAGCTCGACCTGGTATGGGCAGTACGGGTCTTGGGGGAAGGAGGAGGCAGCTTCGGCTTAGACTTCCCAGGCTGTCCCTCAAGCAATTCAAACAAACTGGGTCGGGGTTTCTTTTTGTAACCCATCCTGGACCGAGTAGATGGCCCAGATTCCTCAAGCTCCGCTTCGGACAAGAGGGGATCGCCCAAGTCTCCGGAGGGGTCCTCGGACTCGTGGAGTTGCTCGAAGACGCTGAAATCCTCCTCGGCAAAACCAGGGTCGGCTGCTTCCCCCTCTCTCTCTATATCCTCTCCCGCGGCCTCTAAGGATGTAGGGGAAGGTGGGGGAACCGCTACGGTGACAGCTTCTGAAGTAGAGGGACCCTCGGGAAACTTAAATCCGTCCTCGGTCACTTCTATCTGTGACAGCCGAGGATCGTTTGCCCTGATCACGTACTTGGGGGCCGCAAACGACTTTTGGATGGGTTTGTACTTCAAAATCTTGTGAGCCGCCCTGACCTGGTGGTCTGTCTCGTTTTCAAAATCCGCCGACCTGAGCACCGTCTGTAAATCTTCCTTGTTAACCAGGCTGAAGTTGGGCTCGAGGGTGTGCGGATCTGCAAAAGAAAAACATACCCGCGTTAGTTACCAAGCTGAGCAAAGGAGAATGGTACGACAAGCAAAATGGAACCTACAAATCCCCTCCTACTCCCACCGCCCCACCTGGTGTCCCCTCTGTCGTCGGACAATGAAGGCCATCGTGCCACTCCCCAGACACGATGAGAAAGTCCTCATTCATCCCCTTGTTGGACTCGGGGAGACACTGGATGAGCCGGACTCTGTCGTCCCTCGTCCTCATATAGTAGGACTTGCCCTTCAAATGTTGAAGATTGTAGCAGTAATTTACGTCGTGATGGGTCAGCCTCAGACCCATCTCCTCGTTTAAGGCGTCCACACAGCCCAGAATTCTGAACATGTTGGAGGCACATTGAGTGGGGGTTAACCGGAAGTATATAAGATAATTCCTCATCACGGGCCCCATGGGGATCCTCAACCCCCCTTCAAGGAAGGCGATAATGGGAATCGCCACCTCGCCCGTCCGCCTCCGGAGCAACCACTCCCCATACCAGCAGTACCTCAAGCCCACGTTGGCCGGTATCTTGCATCGTTCGACGAATTCCTCCATCGCCTCCTCAGTAAAGACGTATTTCTTAAGTCTACCCATCCCCAAACAACGCCTTAAGGGGACTAAAAGGGGAATGCAAATCAAAGGTGGAAGAAAGGAAAAGAAAAAGCTCAGAGAGGGATAGAGCGACTTACAGGAATGAGGAAGAGCTCCTCGGATTGACTTTTTATGCTGGGAGTGTAGGTGAGGATTTGGCTGGACTCTGATAGAAGGCGCAAGAGCTTGTGACTGCGAATGGGAAAGGAAAAGCAGTTCAAACGGGTATTTATACCCTAGGCGGAAAAGCTGCGCGAGTTTTCCCGCCCATAAATGCCAGGTTCATCCCTACCGTTCGATCGCCATCAGCCCGTTGGACGTGGGGGGCATAAAGCCGCCCGAATTTAATGCAAGGCACGACACCCACGACGAAGCGCCAGTAACGCGCCTTGAGCAGGCGAAAAGTCATCAGCACTGACGGAGGGCAGGGTTCGATGGGACGTGTAGTAGGTCCGAGGATGTCAAAATCCTCCTCTCCGCCCGAGGATGCGGACAGCAAGATTTTGAGGGGCTATTGTGGGGCCACAAAGAGTTGGCATGACCGGCCCACTTTCGATCAAGCCCAAAGGCCCGCGCCGAGGATCGCCTGGAATCCGAGGACACACCTCAAGTCCGAGGACAAGGCGCAGAGGACTTGCTGCCTAAAAAGACTCGCCGATGATGGATGCATCCTCGGAAACCCGAAGTAAGGAAACACGCAAGCTGCAGTCCGTCAAGGGGAACCTCCCAGGAAACCCGAAGAGGACCTGGCGGGCGCCGAGTACCGAACATGGAGGCATGGTGGAGGTGCAGGCCTCCGACAAACTGTCACCTCCACATTAAATGCCCTCAACTAATGTTCTGGCCGCATTAATGAGGATAGGACCTCTGAGCAGCGCCACCTTGGGCGCCACAACCCGCAGAGAGATGGGAATGCGGCTGACGGGACAGGCACTCAAGTGGGAACCGGATTGATCGACAAATGTAGGGTTGGGATCATTTGAGAGAGGGATATATAATGTAGGAAGTCCCCATTGAGAGAGGGGGGGACGAAGGAGAGGGATACACACTGTAACAGTACGCTTTCTTTGATAGACTGGGGAGCTCAGTCGAATGAGACAGAGACCACGCTGCCCTTCTAACACGTCCGAGGAGCTATGTTGTGTCCCCTTAGCCCATATCAGGACCGCCGTGAACCACGAACAACCATGCATGGCCGTTGTGTCCTTCACTAGGGCCTAGCTCTTGAGTCCACGCTCTACAAATTCATTGTCGGGGGCCCACCTCCGAAAAAGGAGCCCTTACAATATTTAAAAAAAAAAAATTAGAAGGGGCCATTGCCCCCCATAGTCCAATAACAGCTATGTCCTTGCTTTTGGCCACACAAAGTTGAAGAAAAATATATAGTTGCTACGATAATTATGTAAATTTACACTAATACTACTTATTTTATATTTAGTTTTTAATTCTTTCTTTATATATCCTAAGAATGAAGGAAGGAAGTGGATGGTTGTTATTACATGTAAAGAAAGAGAAATCATTTGAAAAATCAAGAAAATTGATGTTCTAATGAAATATAGTGTAAAATATGTCCAGGTTGGCTTAACAACTTTAGAGGTTTTAGATGAAAATTTTAAGTGAAATTTTTTTTATATTTAAATAGTAATTAAATAATATTAATTAAATTTTTTTATTTAAAATATATTTTTTATTTTTATTTATTACGTGATTTAATAAATTAGTATTATTAAAATATAAATGAATTAATATATAAGTCCGTTTAGATAGAATTTATTTTATTAAAAATTAAAAATATTGTACAAAAATAATTCTATGAAAAAGAGGGGACTTAGCACTGAATTTTTTTTCACTATTTTAGATTATAAAATAATTCCTAAGCTCACACTCCACAGCACTGATGCCACTGCACAGTGACAATGCACACTGCACAAAGCTTGATACTTGATAAAATGACAGAACTTAGCACTGCACAGGCACAGTACAGTTGTTGAGTATATAATATTTTATAATCTAAAAAAGTGAAAAAAAAATTTAGGCTCCACCAACACACAGCTACAAACTCCCTAATCCACTCACACCAGCCACACCCAATGTATGCCCACTCAAATTAATATATATATATATATATATAGTTGTTTTATGCAAGTTTTTTACTTTATCAATTATTGTTAGCTATTATATTAATTAATAATTTATCACAATCCCCTTTTATTCTGCACGTTTCTGGCCCAGAAAATTAATAATAAAGCCCTGATTTTTTTTTTTTTTTTTTTTTTTACAGACCTCTTTTTTTTCATTTGATAGAAGAAACATTTCCACGCGCATGCCATTGACAGCATCCAATCACAGTAGAGCCATGTTTTCTTTATGAGTTGTGTTAACTACCAAAAATTGCACAATTTTATATTACAAATCGCTATATAGCAAATTATGAATGGTAAAAAAGTGTCTATGAGCCATATAGAGATATGCTTTCACCAATTATAATTCGACATATGGTGAATTGTAGCACAAAATTGTGCAATTTTTTGTGATTTCAACATTTTCCTTTCTTTATTCATTGGAAAAATTATTAAGTCCGGACTACAACGCCAGCCGGCTGACATCATCATACTGACATCATCATACTGACATCAGTAGATATCGGTTCAATACAGTGGAAAGACAACAAGAAGTTAGATAAAAATACTGACTGTCCAAATCAGCAATAACACCTAATTGAGATAAGAGTTATTGCAATTGATGTCAATACCGCTTAGATTTAGAGGATCTCCAATAAATTTATTATATTTTTGTAATATTTGAAGAATAAACAATGATTTTTACATTTTATCTATTTACTTTTTCAAATACATTTTTTAATAGATTTTCTATCTCATTTTCCATCTCATTTAAATATTATTTCTTCATTTATTATTTATTATTTTTTAACAACTACATATCTTTCAACATTTTTTTATTCAACATTTGATTATTATAATAGAAAAAAACATTTGAAGAATGAACCGTAACTCATCAGATTTGATGAGCTACTGTTCATGAGTCAAAAAAAAAATTTAAAATTTAGAGAATCTATTGGAGGTCATTTTTTTTTTGTCTCATTCTCTATTATAGAGAATATTTTGCCTTTACCTATATCATTGGAGATGATCTAAATTGTTGAAATTGAAAGTTAAAAGAAAAAAAAAAAACAAATTTCAATCTTCAACATTGAATAAAAAAGTAAAGATTAAAAATGAAAACGTGAAAAGAAAAATGATGTGAGAGGAAAGAGAGAGGATCTCAGTCCAAAAGGTAGCAGCCTAGCCAGCTGTTCTTAAATATTTTTGCAGCCCACGTGAATTTAAAATTATAAAAATAAAGTGAAAAATGTAAGCTTTGAGGTTCCCTTGAACAAAAAAATAAAAAGCTGCTACAAAAAATACAAACTACTGCTCTGGTGTGATTCTTACTGATTTCTCAAATAAAAAGCTCTAGCGAAAAAAAAAAAAAAAAAACACTCTTGTTCGACTCTAAAACCATTGTTTGAAAATTTAAGTATAGAAAGTTAATACATAACTACTTGGCAACAAGTTAAAAATTCCAAAGAGAACAAATTTACTTCATTCTCAAAAATATAAATAACAAACAAAAGATAAAAGAAAATCATTTAAACTCTAATTAAATAAATTTTGGTTACATGGCCTTCTTTTCTCCTCTTTTCACATTTCCCTCCAATCCAAATATATCTTTAGGGTCTGTTTGGATTGAGGGAGGAGGGAGAGAGAGTGGAAGGAAGTAGAGTAGAATTTGTTAAAAAAATGTTAATTTTAGGCAAATTCTACTCTACCCCCCCCCCCCCCCCCTTTTCCTCCCCCTCAATCCAAATGCACCATTAGGTTTTTTGGATTTGTTATACTTCGAAAATCTTAGAGCATTCTCATTAAGGATGCTAAAAATGCTAAAAGCTAAATTTTAGCACTAATACATAAAAAAAAAAAAAAAAAAAAAAAAAAAAAAAAAAAAAAAAAACCCACTCCATCAAAGATTTCAAATGTCAAAAATTTTAACACACAATTACAGTGAGATGTTATCAATAATAGCTCACTTTAGCATAAATCTTAAACCAAAAATTATTTTTTATTCCCAATGGTAACTTCATGTCTTTCTTTTTTTATTTTTCTATTCTTTCTCCTCTCTCACTTTCCTCTTTAGTCTTCTCTCTTTCCCGTAGCCTCTGTTCCTCTTGGGTTCACAACTTGAGCTCCTCCCCTCGTCAGTCGAAAACTTCAAAGCCTAAACACCACTAGACATGAAATCTACTTCGCCTTCGGAGTGCTGCCGCCAATATGGAGGTAGAGTTTGACGGTGGGGTGATTTGATTTTGTGGGTCTGGGTTCATGGGTCTAGGTTCTATGTTTTGATTTCAGCGGGGTGATTTGATTTTGTGACTTGGTGGGTTCGTGGGTCTCTGACTGGCGTGGGCATCAACATTAAGGAGAGATTGGTGTGGGTCATCAGCTAAGAGTTCGGTATGGGTAATCGAGTTGATTGGCATGGGTCTCTAATCGGCGTGGTGGTCGTTGGAATTGTGGTTTGGTTGTGATTGTGATTGGCGTGGGTCTGGGTTGTGGGTTTGTGATTTGAAATTGTGATCAGCATGGGTTTGGGTTGTGGGTTTCTAATTTGGTTATGGTTTTGGTGGTTGATGGACTTGGTTGTGGGTGGTGGTGACAGTGGTAGTTGTTGTAGCTGTGGTGGCGTCGACAGGAGGTTTTATTTTTATTTTTTGTTTTTGATGGTGGTGGTTGGCAGCGGCTAGCTATAGGTGTGGCTGTGTGGGTTTGCAAAGAAAGCGGTGAGTTTTTAGAGAAAGGTAGAGACACAAATACGAAGAGAGAGAAAAAAGAGAGAAAGATACATACAGAGAATAAAAAAATAATATTTAAATGAAGTGGTAAAAAAAATAGAATCTTTGATGTGTGATTTATTATAAAAATGAGGTGTTAAAAGCTAAAAAGTAGTGTTTTGAAATGATAAATGCTAAAAAATTTGACTCCTTATGAGAATGCTCAAAGAGTGTTGTTGGAAGACTTTTCATCCAGAAGTTGGCCTATAAAGAGGGTCATATACGTAGAAACACGAGGCACTGTTTTAGTCATGTAAAGAGAGTAAACCAATGTACTTTTCAATCTCAACAAATATGAGAACAAAATAACATGTTGTTAGATTGTTGTTTTTTGTTGGCTTAATTCCATGCAAACTTACTTATAATTGGATAGAAGTACTTGAGCCCTACTCAAAAGTGCTGTGAAGATAATAAGTTGCACCTGCAAGTGCATGTCATTGTCAAACCGCGGCAAAGAACCTTATTTTTACCTTATTATTCACGGGACTGGATACTATTTTTGGTGTAATAAATTTTTTTTTTTAAAAAAGTTAGGACCAAGTACTGTTTTTGGTCAAAAGGCTATCGTTTGCATGTCTTATTTTATGTATTTTCTCACTTTTTTTTTTTTTTAATTACGAGTCCTACTTTACTTTTTTAAAAAAATAAAATTGCTATGTATTTTTAGCAATAATTAAAAAAAATCAGCTTATTTTATTTAATTTTTATCTTTTATCTATAATCCTTAAAAAAAAAAAAAAAAAACTTGATAAAATATTCCCAAACAAAGAATACTTACACAGATCGCTTGAGGGGTCAAAAGCAAAAGGAAAAGGAAAAAAAAAAACATCCAGTACTATTTCACATATCGATCCATTGTTTGTTTTATTTGTTGATTTCTAAAGTTTTGTTTGTTTCCAATTAATTTCTGCAAAGAACATAGGCTCCTTTTCATCCTAATAGGCATTCTAATTGGTTCCACGTTTTTCGGGCTCCTGCCATCTTGTCGATAAGTTTATCAAGAGAAGGACCATGATTGATAATTTTTAAATAATTTGGCAATGAGAAGATGACCTGTAAGGTCACTTAAATCAATAATTTTGCCTCCACTATCCAATTTTGCCAGGAACAAAATGGCAAAAAAAGAAGTTAAAAGTGGCTTTTATCTAGTTATCTTTATATATGGTACCCCTTTTTTTTTAATTAAATTATATTTGGTACTGGTAGGTCGATAGGTTTATCAAGAGAAGGACCATGATTGATCATTTTTAAATAATTTGGAATGAGAAGATGACCTGTAAAGTGACTTAAATCAATAATTTTGCCTCCACTATCCAATTTTGCCAGGAACAAAATGGCAAAAAAGAAGAAGTTGAATGTGGCTTTTATCTAGTTATCTCTATATATGGTACCCCTTTTTTTTTAATTAAATTATATTTGGTACTGGTAGGTCGACAAGTTTATCAAGAGAAGGACCATGATTGATAATTTTTAAATAACTAGGCTTCACAAAGCTCATCATTAAAAAGTTAAAAACTAAATTAAAATATAGCATAAATGATAAAGATCAAATATGTAATTTACTTTTTATTTTTATTATTTTTTCTTATAATACTCTATTACAGTTGCATTGTATACAATAAACAAAATGTTTAGGGAATGAACTATGCTCCCTAAAATATGGAATAACTATAGCTAAAACTCGACTTAGAAGGGAATTGGGTAAGCTCATGATGCAATAGGTTTTTAAATTTTTTTTTATTATTTTATTTTTTTTATTTTTTATTTTTTAAGTTTTGGTTACCGATATTCACCTATTACTCTAACTCATAATAGATAAGGTCATGCGCAATTGAACACGACCTTGACCTTTAATATACCAAATATATATATATATATATATATATTGATAAGTTCATTGGACAATACTTTGCACGCTTAAATTGGAAGTACGCTTGTTCACACTTATAATATGAGTCTCACATATAGTAGTAGCCTAGTAGGTAAGAATGAAAACATACCCTCATTTTGACAACCTCAAAAATACTATTATTTCCCTGCTCACTCACTCTCTCTCAAAATCATCCCCCAAACAAAAACAAACAAGAGAAGCACTAATAAACTTAGTACAAAATTAAGATAATTTGGATAGTTTATATACAAAGTCACACACATATACAAAAGCTGCCGATACATAACAATAACATAACACTAGTAAGGAATAAACTTGTTTCACGCAAATTCTTTTACACAGTTTTACACACCCCTAAAAGTAATTGAAAATCATGACTTCTCATAGAAATGGTTGCTTGGCCACAACGTGGCAATCTATTTTGAATTTTTTTTTTTTTTTTTTTTTAAATCTTAACTAGTAGCAAGGTAGAACGTGTCATTCCAATTAATTTCCCCATCTATCATACCTATCTCAATACTCATTTCTTTCTATTTTGCTGTTGACCAACCAATTTCTCTCTCTTTAAATCTATGGAAATCACCAACAAGCCATAGCCCATGAGTGTCATTTCCACTGCCATCTACAACTAGCATGGCCATCACTACAAGCCACTGTGACAGAGGGACCTCCTCTGTTGCAAAGCTACAAAAAAATGGTCTTCGTTGCAAAACGAGTTTTGTTATTTGCAACGTGCATGCAAAATTGTGTGGATTAAAATGTGTGTAATAAATATCACTTAAAAGATGGTAGTATTTATTAATTATTACACACCATGTTACACACACGGATACACACCCATTTTTTAAATTGAAATTGTCAGTTGAAAACATGATTTCAATTTTAAAATGTGTGTATGATAGAATATGTATACTAGTTTTTATCCAAATACTAAACTAGGAAGATGCATGCATGAGAATATATAAAGTTGCGTAAAAATTTATTTACTTTTTTTTCCTATATAAATTTTATAAAATATTTTATAAACAAATGCCCTCAAAGCATTTATTAACTTTTATTTTTTAGCAACATATTATTCTTTAGCTAGACGTATTAAATAATACCATTAAGTAAGAATTAAAAAGTGATAACACATAAAAGGGCATATAAGAAACTTTCTTTGTTTTTTTTTTTTTTCTTTTTTTTTTTGGCTTCTGTCAATGTTACTTCCCCTGTTTTTTTATACATGTTTTGGCCCAAAAAAATTAGAGCAATGCTACGGACACTAAAAATTTCATAAGTTTTGCTACAACTTATTACGTGGTGAGTTGTGGATGATAGTGGAAGTAAAATGATGTCTTCACATCTCCACTACTTACATCTTATGAAGTGTCGAGTTGTGATAAAAATTATGAAATTTATTTTGTATCCCTAACATTTTCCAAAAATTTAATGATAAAACCCCTAGTTTTTTTTTTTTTTTTTTTCTTTGAAAACAATAAAGCCCTAAAGCCCCGAGTTTGGAGGTTGGATCCTTCCTGATTAAACAGACCCACATGTTTTCCTTTCTCATTGGAAAATTATTAGGCCCGGTCCACAACGTCAGCTTGCTGACATAATTAGGTAGTTCAGACCAATAAAAACACAACAACAAGCGGAATAAAACACTGACATCCTTAAAACCGTCTAGATCAACAATAATAACACCTAAAACATTGGCTTCCGGGCATCTAAAAATATTCCTACATTATGAGTGTTCCGGTGGACCTCAGACATTTGTTCATTTCTTTTTGTTTTTTGTTTTTTTCGATAGGTTCATTTCTTTTTTTGTTGTGACATACTTTTTTTTTTTGGTAAACTGTTGACATACTTTTGCATTTAACAATTGCTGCATATGAGTATGTAGCGAAAGCTTTCCCTTTGGGGTAATGCTTAAGGATGTTAAGGTCTTCGAAAGATTTGGATCCGGTGTAAGTGCAATTACCCCACTTCCTCTCACATTAATTTTTCACCACTTCTATTTTTTAACTTTCCTTCAACTTTTTTTTATAAATATTTCTATTCAATAGTTGAGATTGAAAGTAGATTTTTTAACTCTCAATCTCAACCATCCAATACTATTACATTAGGGATATTGCACTTGATCTCAATCCGTCTTGAAAAAGTTTAGTAATGTCTTAGTTGACATAGTGGCCTAGTTTAGTAATGTCTTAGTTTAGTAATGGTTTTTTCGATATTTTTAGAAAAATCAAATGAAAATAAAAGAACAAAATCTTGATTTATCAAATAACTTTGGGACAAAGAACTATTCTTTTGTATAATGCCAAAAAACACAACAACTGCTCTAGTGTAATTCTCACTGATTTATCAAATAAAAAGCTCTAGTGCCAAAAAAAAAAAAAAAAAATATATATATATATATATATATATATATATATTGTTCACATAATGATTTTGTTTCATATTATGACTAGCATCAAACTTTCCTTCCATTTTGGTTTTTGATATGACCTAAATCTTGAAGTCCTAACTATTATATTGGAGCTTTGAGCTTTGCGTAAATGATTGTATATTGATACGCAAAATAATTCCAAAGAGCACAAAAAATTTACTCCTTAGAAACATAAAAAATAAACAAAAGATAAAAGAAAATCATTTGAACTGTAATTACGTACATTTTGGTCACGTTTCCTTCTACTCTCTTCTTCTCAAAATTTCCTTTGTTCCAAAAATATCCTTACGCAGGGGCAGAGCTACTTATGGCCCCCCAAAATTTTAAATTTTCCCTTAGAGTATATATAAAAAAAAAAAAAAGACATAGGCCCTTCCAAGAATTAAATCCGCCCCCCCCCCCCCCCTCCCCAAATTATTTTCAACAACCAGTCCAATACAACTTCAAATAAAACAAAAATATTTGTCCACATTCAGCCCAGCTGGCCAGCCCAAAATCCTTAATCATACAAAATTCTTCTCTTCTAAACTAAAGGCACTTCTAGGCTAGCCCAACCTCAAATCTGAAATCCTTAATCCTAATCAAACAAAACAAACTCTTCAGTCATCACCTCACGCTTTTGCCTAAATTCCTAGTCTTCACGCAGTCACGCCTCTGCCCTCTGCTTGACGGCCTCAGTTCATGCTGCCTGAATTCCCAATCCTCACGTCATGCGGTCACGCCTCTCCGGCTCACCATGACGCTGTAGCTCCACTAGCCATTTACCTGACCTAGCCTTCATCGCTCAACCTCAAATCCTAAAGCCCTAACCTCAATTCCTCAAGGTATCTCATTCAGTCATTCTCATCTTAGTTCTCTCTCTTTTTTCTCTAGAACTGAACTAAATACTAAATAGCATAATAGAAATATCAAGTTTGTGTATGTGAATTTTTTGCCAGCAAAGCAATTTATATTTATTTGACTTTATCTTTTTGTATTTATTGTTATTGGATTCTTTATTCTTGACCAACTAACTCTATGACTTAGCCTTTTTGGCTTTTGCGTTGTTTGTCTCTTGAGTGGGTTCAAGTGGGGTGAGGGCCATGAGACTGTGCAAGAATGAATTTTATATGATAATTTATTATATCTCTCTTCCAAGTTAGTTTATCCTCATTTTTTGAATTGATTTTTTTTGGGGATTGAAATTAGGTGCCGAATAATGAGAAAATGACAAACAATTAATGCATTTTTTTAGCAAAAGTTGTATGTCATTCAAAACTTAGGTAATCTGTAGAAATAAATGTTGATACTTCAATGTCTGATGAGCGTCCCTCCAAAATGTTCAAGAATTCAATCTAAAGGGATAGACCATGATCCAAGATCACGTAAATAAAAATATGAATTCCCTATCAACGAACAAGATGAAATTTGACCTGCTTATCTCATAACATGTCCATATCAACCTAGAAACATAGAGTATCCATACAAAGGACCGAAAAATTATCGTCGTAGTTTTCAATTTTAGTTGTTTGAATCACATGAAAATTGGTTGAATTATATTTTAGTATATCTCTACTACAACCCGGCCCCCCCAAGTAATTATTCCTGGCTGCGCCCCTATCCTTGTGTGTCTTGGGCTCGTTATACTTAGAAAATCTTAAGAATGTTATTGGAAGACTTTTCATCTAGACGCTGACCTATAAGGAGGATCTTGCGCGTAGAGACAAACACAAGGCATTGTCTCATTCATGTAAAGAGAGTAAACCAATCAATGCCCCTTCCAATCTCAAAAGAGAAAAAAAAAAAAAAATTGTGAAGTCATTGTTTTTTATTGGCTTAATTTCATGCCAAATTTTCTTGTAATTTATGTTTGATTTCTTTGGGGAATATTTGTAAATGGGTAGAAGTACTTAAGCCCTAGTCAAAGTGCTGTGAAGATGAAGTCGCACCTACAGGATGCATGCTAGGCCACAAAATGGACATGTGGCATATAAAGAAGATATCTTTTACCTACGCAAGTTGCGACATGCTCAAGGATAGAGTCTAACAGATCACTCTTATGAACTTGTCTATAGCTCATTTTCACTGACCCCAACTCATTCCATTTGTACGTTGTATGTGAGAAAAACAGAGGGAGTAGTTGGAGAATCATGCAAGAAGTCCAACATTGTCCCCATTCATGATCCACCCAAAGAAAACCAATGAACATGTAATTTGAAGTTTTGTAAATTTGGAAGGCACTATTTTTGGAACTATATAAAAAAATCAATTACGCACATAAAGCAAGATAAAGTGATACATTGTTACTATATTGTGTATCACTTTGTTTTCTAATATTGGCAAGTAAATGCCTCGATTTTTATATAGCCAAATTAATGTCTCTTTTATTGTTATGATTTCTAAGGTCGTCAAAAATCATGTTATTATATTTTTTGTGTCATAAATCAATTCTAAATTTAATCTTAATTGCTAATCTTAATTTGTAATGGCAAGCATGTAACTTGTACGTGTAGCCCAACTAGTGCTACAAAGTAAAAGAGTCAAAAGATGATGATTAGTCCCTAATTAAGATTGTACAAATATTCAGAAATAAGAAAGTTACTATATGTGAATTTAAGAACTAACCTAGCTCAACCAACTTGACTCGCTCTGTGAGTCAACTAAACCATTGGCACTAGCGTGCGTATGGGTTTCAATAATCAGCTGTCTTTTTAGCTTATTCTATTTAGCTTTTATCTTTTTTCTGTAATATTTCAAAAAAAAAAAAAAAAAAAAAAAAAAAAGGACTAGATAAGATGATCCCAAACAAAAAAATGCTTACACACATCACTTGAGGAGTCAAAAGGAAAACATGGCTCTACTATAATTGATCCATTGTTTGCTTTGTTCGGTGTTATTTACATTTCCAATCAATTTCTCAAGTTTTCAAAACCATGTAGCAGAGTTGAAATTTGCAAATTAAGAACATAGGCTCATTTTCATCCTAGTTGGCATTCTAATTAGTTCCACATTTTTCATGCTCCAGCCACCTTGTCAATAACTTTATCAAGAGATGGACCATGTGATCGTCATTGATGATTTTTAAACTTAAATCAACTCAATAATTTTGCCTCCTATATCCAATGCGGTGAAAATTTGGCCAGGGAAGAGAAAGCTACTTTTATCATATATTGTTAGTCATTGTTTTGTCTCGTCCCCCAAGCCCAACCGTTATCCTCAGTACTGATTATAAAAGACCTCTTTTTCTCATTTGATGGAAGAAACATTTCCACGTGTAAAGATTAAAAAATGAAAATGTGAAAAATGTTACGAGAGGAAACTGGGAAGAGATAAGATCTCAATCCAAGATCTTCAAAAAGTCTAGCAACATCTCAGTTAATGTAGTAGCCTAGCCAACAAGACAGATTGATACATTGTTACTGTATTGTGTATTTCTTTGTTTTTCAATATTGGTAAGCAAATGCCCTATTTTGTTAATCTACTATGTGCCTGCTATTGAGATCAATTTTTTTTTTTTTTTTTTTTTTTTTTTTTTTTTTTTTTTTTTTTCAGGTTCTTTTAATATTCTTTGCGCTTCTTTCTTATGTAGTCAAATTAATGTCTCTTGTAATGGTATAATTTTTAAGCACTTAAAAAATTAAATGATTATATTTTTGTTTGTGTTATAAATCAATTCTAAATCTAATCATAATTGCTAATTTATGTAAAAGCAACCACGTACCTTGTACATGTAGCTAAAATAGTGCTACAAAAAGTAAAAAAATTTTGGATTCTAAATAGTCAAATTCTTATCAAGATTGTACAAATATCCATCAATGAAAAAATTACTTTATGAATTCAAGAACTTTCATGGCTCAATCGATTTGACTTGCTTTGTAAGTCAACTAAACCATTGGAGTTAGCGTGTGTTTGGGTTCTGATGATTAGGTGGCTTTTTCCTCAATTTTTTTTTACTGTTTGTAGGTCTCACATTGGTCCTACAACAAAGAAACTTATTTGTACCTTATCCTTCACATGACCAAATACTGTGTTGTTGTTGTTGTTGTTGTTGTTTTTTTTTTTTTTTTTTTTTTTTTTTTTTGGGTGTCAAAAAATTAGGATCAATTACTATTTTTAGTCAAAAAGCTATTGTTTGCAAGTGATAAGTCAAGAATGTATTGACCCCTTGTAATAAATTAACCAATTAATTAGCCAAGTTAATTAATTAATTCAATTAACATGCAATACGCATGGTAGCACAAACAAATTACCAACTAAGTTAATATACAGTCGAAAATAAAGTTGACACAGTGATTTGTTTATAAATGGAGAAAACCTCCAAGGCAAAACTCCACTGGGTGATTTTAAGATCACTACTCCCGAGAATCCACTATTATCATAACAAGTAGTTATAAGTAAAAGAATTCCAGTACCTCATACTAACCTACAACTAAACCCTTACCCCAATACCCAATTGGACTTGTTCTATAGTGACAATCTCTCCTTTTAATGTACAGCTCCCAGTACATGTCTAACCAATCAATGCACGGATCCAAGTGCGTGACTAACCATCAACTTGAGAAGAATGTTAGCGCAAAGTTCTTCAGTTCATCACACGATAAGGATCACAAAACTCCTTGGTTACAAAACCCTACGGCGTAAAAACACAACAACTTTTGAAGAGAAAGATGAACTAGGGCATATGTCTCTAGTCACAATATACTTGTGAAAAACTTTTGCGTTGAGTTGCATCAGCTATGACGACCCTTAAAGTAATCATTATTTATGTTTAGGGTTGTGAGAAAAAAAAGCCTAAACAAATATATACGAATTGGAGTGAAATCAAAACTGAAAATCTAATTTTCAAAAATCTCGATAGATAGCTTATCTATCGAGTAGCTGTCGAGCATCAGGCTTACACAACCTTTTAAACCTTGATAGATTCTATTTGTCAAGCTAGTTGTCGAGTTTTAAAATCCAGCACTTCTTCACTTGATTCTTGGACAGATTTCCATGGTTTTAACACATGGACTTGGAACCTTGTTCCTTGAAGTATTAAACACATTCTAGATTTACCCAATTACAAGTAAAGTGTGTTTTGTCAAAAGATTAGCCAATTCTACATTGATATTTGTTCCTAATATGGTTCACATATGTCCTAACAATCTCCTCCTTTGGCAATTCATGACAAAACCATAACAAATAAATGAACATATGAGAGAAGTTATAAATCACTCAACTCATACTCAATTGTTGAATACAAAAAAATCTAATCCTAACACAAACTCTTGAAAAACTTTGCAAAAATAGAGTTCATGGCAAAAAAGACTTTGACAACCTGTATTTCTGAAACACTTTAAACAAAACTCATCACGGCATCTTAGTGTGAAACAAAAATATAAAAGATTGCATACAATTAATAAGAAGCATGTGCATAAAGAGAGAAAAGAAACAACACATGAAGAGATAGGTGAAAGAAAGTAATAACAACCTCAATATATATATCAACATAAGTACAAGATTTGCTATCACAATGTAAGAACAATGTATTTGAAAAGTAAAGAAAAGAGGGTCCTCATTACATTCCTTATAAAAAGAAAAACACTCCCCCTAACAAAAATATCTCTTATACTAACTCTCTCCCTAAGAACATGACTACTCTCATACTCAAAACTACTCCCCTTTTTTTTCATGAATGACAAATGGCAAGTAACTCAAGCAGTCATCTTGTTGTCACTAGAAGATCTAGCATCTTCATCCTTATCATCATCATCCTTGTCACAGTTATCGTCCTTAGATGCCTTTAGAGAAGGAGAGGGAGACTCCATAAAGCCACCAAGGCAAGCCTGTCGTTGTGCAATACGACCGACACCGGTGTTCATCTGACACAACTCATCATTGAGTGTGTCAAGGTAAGCATCCATGAGCTAAAGCTGCGCCATAACCGCCTCAAGGGTCACAACACCCACAGAAGAAGAAGGAGCAGATGTGGATGGAGCTGAAAATGCTGGAGGAATCATCGTCTCGGTTCGTGGCCGCTTTAGTCAAAGCTAGGCCTCGCTTCGTCGAATGGTAGTAGCGTCTATGGCACACATCACTAAAAAGTGAGAAGACTCGGGATAGGAGACAGACGAATGACCAAGAATCCTCGTGATAGCCGAAGGAAAAATAAGCTTATCATGGGTTGCAGAATCCTTAGTGAGTCCCTCAAGTAGGGATAACAAAAATTGAGCACGAGGCTTAGTAATGGAGTTATAGTGAGACAAGGGATGGAGAACAAGTGTCATCACCATGTTAAGGAACCTCGAACCCTTTGCAAAGCCCGAGTAAGGGGTGTTTTGACGGTTACTCCAAGATAAAGGTGTCTCACAGAAAAGAGATGAGAGTTCTTCTTTAGACACAGTCCTAAGACGATCATAGCTGGGGTAGTTAGGATACACTACCCTCGGTACATGTAGCACCTCGGGTATAAGATCCGGAGTGACTACAATGCACGTACCTCAAACGTGAGTGAAGAAATAAGGTATAGAATAATCAAATCCATGCATGTTAAAGTAAAACTCCTATATGATCACAAAGGGACAAGTAACTGAGAAGCCACACAATGACTCCCAACCCCTTCTGTAAATGATAGTGGGAAGGTCAGTATCGAAAAAATCCGATAGGATGACTTGATGTTCTGAATGAATACCATGTCGTGAAAAGTTCTCCGAGAAGTCTGTACAAGCCTTCTCATCATGGAAGGAGGGAATAGAATCAGCAGAGGGAAAAGAAGAAGCTGCCCTAGAACGAAGAGGGTTTTGGGACAGAGTAGACTTGCGCTTGGGTGCCATAGAGCAAGCTAACTACAGCAAGAGAGAGAGAGAGAGAGAAACAGAAAAGTACCAACACAGTTAATATCGATAAGAAGGAAAAAAAATTGGTACGTATGCATGAAAAATGCATAAACATGTGACATGCAATAGTAAAAACATCATGGGCTCAGCTTAATCCAATCCTACCAGTACACAAGCTTTCAACATAATAAACACATATCTATAATGCATGAAACATTGTTAAAATGAAAATGTGATGCAATGCATGAACTTTTAAGATCATTAGAACAAAACCCATCCTAAAAATTTTGCAAAAACCTCATAAATTTTGAAAAGTCCCAAAATCTTTCAAAAACCCCAAAAGTTAGGTCAAAAGAGATGAAATGCATGATTAAATGAGAGAAATAAAATCATACCAGAGGAAGAAAATGATCTTGAGGCCAAAGATTGAGTGGGGAAGAGGTTTAGAGTGAGAGAAGGGTGTTTAGGAAGGTAAGGAGTCAGAAAGAGTTGAGAGAGATCGAGAAAAATGAGAGAGAAATCGCATTAAAGCTTTTTGTAGAAATCCATGATACTCAATGGATCGAGGGGTATCGAGAGGTGTCGAGATTTAAATTTCAACATATAGAGCTATCGAGAGGTGTCACAGCAAAGTGACCTTGATGGATCGAGAAGCTATCTAGCAGCTATCGAGGAGACATAAACTTTCATGATGGATTGAGAAGCTGTCGAGAATCTATTGAGATTAATTCTTAAAAACTTCGATGGATCGAAATTGCGATAATAGCAATCAAGAAAGGAAGCTGAAGAGGCTTGATAGATAGCCTAGTTGTCAAGAGGTGTCCAACAGCTATCTAGATTACTCAAAAATAGTTTTTCAAGAAGAGAAAACCATAGATATGAATGCAATCAAGCATGCTACTTAACCAAGTATCCAAATAATATTTTAAACTCTCAAAATCATCTCTCAACAAGAAAAATGTCAAGCATATAGATCCAAAACACACACACTAAACAAGTCTAACCAATTTTATATTTCGAAAACAAGTCAAGACAGTTTAGTAAGCATACATAAACACATATATTCCTTGTGATGACTAAATCACATTGTACCAGCACATGTATCAAGAGTAGTAAAGAATATTACGTGTTGTGTGTGAAAAACATTGCAAGATTGCATAAGTGTCTACATGTTATGACGATTTAAGATATGAGAGAATCACTTTAACTTATGCATTTTTAGACCCCCTAAAACACAACCAGATTAATCTAGTTAATTAGCCAAGTGATTACTTAGTCAAATTATTAGATCTAAGTTAACACAAATATATCATATCATTGTAAATTGCAGAAAATAAAAACACAATAATATGATAACTTAGAAAAACCAAACCGATAAAAAACCTAAGGATGATTTAACCTAGCTATCCTCAAGGTAAAATAGATTAACTATGAAAGAATTGAAGTTTACACAATAGCGACTTAAACCACTAACATCCTATTACTACCTCAAGTAGGAAACTTACTACCATGACCACATGACAGCTCCAAGTCCACGGATTACTTTTTTCTTGAATTCACAGCAAGTACAAGTACTCTCGCTTGTGTATCTTTAAGCTCTTAATGCAGCAACTGAATGATCATCAAGCTCTTGACCTAAATCTTGATTCTTAATAAACCTAAGTATATGTGAAGGCAAACACATCTAGATCTCACAAGAGATTCACATTCACAGCATAAACAATAACTCCAACAACTACAAAACGTGGCTAGGGTTTTTCCTTTGATACTTAAGGCAAAACATAAAACCTTACCTATCAAACGGGCTTGGGCTGAGTTGGAAAATTCTACATAAAAATAATCTGCACAAACTTCGATTGATCAAGTCTAATTTTCGATCGATCGAGCTAGGTAGATTTACACAGTAAATCCTGCAATACACTTGATTCCAACTTTACACTTAAACATACTTTGAGTAAGTCTAAAACAAGACTAAACGTTTTGATCATGGTTTGCCAACATTACAAATTGAAGTTCTAATACATTTAAACCTAAAGTCTTAGAACCTAACATAACTCATACACAATCATAACTGCTTGATGGGAACTATCACATTCGAGGTATATCTCATAACTCTCACATCTCCTAGAAGACATGCTTACAATCATATATAAAGCATTTTGATTTTTTTTTTTTTTTTCATTTTTCTTTGCATATATATTTTTTTTTTGTTTAGCATATCATGCATAAGCATATAAGAGGGAGAAAAAAAATACCTAATTATGTTAAGTTTTTGACATTGCACTTTTGCTATGCTGAAGCATGCAAATGTCATTTCATGACTGGTGGGCAATAGTGGTGAGTTGTATTTATGCCTTTCACTTAGGATTTTCTAGTCCTTCCCGTCAAGAAAAGTGATATGAGTATTAAGTACAAAAGATTACTTAATTTTATTCATCACAAACACGAGCTACAAAGCTCACTTACTTAGTTGTGCATAGGGATGCTTATCTAAGTTTAGAAAACTTCATTTCAATGGCCATCTAAGGTACATAAGTACCAATGTATACAAAACACACACTGTTTTTGTATTTTTCTGATTTTTTATTTTTTTTTTAAAAACAAAATAAAGCAAAATTGAAAACAACCAAACAAAAAACACGTTAAATAAAGTAAAGCATAAAACTAGACTAACTCAAAACAAAAAAGCAAAACACACAAGTAATGCTTACTTAAAAACAAGAAAGGGGAGAGAGAGAGAAAAAAAAAGTGACTAAATCACTTAGAGCCTTTTTCCTTCTACACCTTGGAAGAACCTTTCCGTTTAACGAATCATTGATTCGACGATGAGGGGAAAAAATTGAAACCTTTTAAGTTTGAAAGGAACATGAGGGCTTTAAGAAGATCTCCAAGTGGAGCAAAAGAGGATGGAAACTGATTCTAGTTTCCTGATGAGATCATATTGTTACTTTGTTGAGTGGCTAACCACTTATAGTAATTTGGTCGAGTATGTCTAGTTGTTCCACAGTGATGGTAGAGATGCTGCTTCTTCTGTTTAGACTTTTGAGTATTGCCCTTCTTAGCTCTAGGGTTTATAGTCTCTTTCTTATCAAGCTTAGGGAGTGCTCCCAAGATAAATTTACCCTTATCTATGTTCTCATTAACTAAAGTAGTTTTAATATCATTGTTCTTAGATTCAACATTATTAGCAGGTGAAACAAAAATAGTAGTACTGGTAGAAGCAATATTAGGAGAAAAGAAATCATACCTTAAACCGGTTTGATCGGAAGCAGATTTCTGAAAGCTGAGCATCTCGTCAAGCTTTGCACTTGAAGTCCTTTCCAACTAAGCTCTGACTTGGAACAGCTTTGTCTCAAGCTTCTTGGTCTTCTTAGTTAAGAAATTGTTCTCAAACCGTAATGCTCCAATAGTCTGATTAGTTTCATCAAACTTTGTGGAAAGCTCTTCTCGATCAAGTTCCACATCATTCAGTTTCTTGGTGGCCAGCCAATATAGTTTCTCATGCTTCACAAAAACCTTGTACAATTTTTCATAGGCTGTATGGATATCATCTTGATCGTCCATTTTCTCGAACTTAGAATCCACTAAGTCCTCTTCACCATTTACGGTTTTTGAACCCCTATTAGTAAGATCAACTGTAGTAGTGAAGGCATTCAAGATTCCCTCGTCATCATTATCATTTGAATCATCTTTAGGTTCAGTGTCACTCAAGGTAGCTGCAAAGGCCTTACTTTTCCCAATGGTCTTGAGATACATTGGGCACTCTTATTTCATGTGTCCAAAGCCTTGACATCCAAAACACTTAGGTCTGAAGGGAACAGTTTATTGACCTCCATCCTTAGAATCCTTGTTCCCTTTATCTTGGCTCTTGAATTATGAAGAACTGGATTGCTTACGGTTTTTGTCGAATCCTTTTGCATTGGCATTCTTCACGAACTTTTTAAACTACCTTGTGATATAGGATTTCATCTTAGAATCTTCATCATTAGAAGACTCATCGGCATCACTGCTTTTGGATTTTAGTGTCATGCTCTTACCTTTACTAGATTTCTCAATCCTTGTCAAACCCAACTCATATGTCTATAGGTTACCAACCAGTTCTGTCAAAGGAATTTTATCAATGTTCTTTGATTCCTCAATTGCAATGATCTTGGTATGAAATCTCTCAGATAGAGATCTGAGCACCTTTTGAACAATCTTGGGTTCAGAAATGGTTTTTCCAAGATTAAAGGTTGAGTTCGCTATGTCCTTAAGCTTGGCATTGAACTCATCCTCCTCCATCTTGATCTTTTCAAAGTTTGTAGTAAGCCTCTGAAACTTCAAATCCTTGACAGCCTTAGTTTCTTTATAGTTTGTCTAGATGATGGTCCATGCTTCTTTTGCAATTTCAGTAGAGGATATCTTCTTAAACTCCTTATTCATGACCGCACTGAAAAAAACATTCAATGCCCTGCTGTTGAAATTAGCCACTTTAATCTTTGCATCATCCCAATCAGCCGGCACTTCCTTAGGCTTGGTCCAACCTATTTCCACAGCTTACCACACTTTTTTATCTAATGACTGCAAGAAAGCTCTCATGCGTACTTTCCAGTATGCATAGTTAATGCCATCAAATAAATGAGGTATAATTAAAGATTATTCTCTATCCATGACAACAGGGGTCAATGGATCACATAGCAAACATTAATCATAATCAGAGTGTGCCTGCTTTGATACCACTTGATAGGCCAAGAATGTATTAACCCATTGTGATAAACTAACCAATTAATTAATTAATTCAATTAACATGCAATACGCTTGGTAACACAAAAAAATCACCTACTAACTTAATGTGCAGTGAAAAATAAAGTTGACACAGTAATATGTTTATGAATGGGAAAAATCTCCAAGGTAAAACCTTACTGGGTGATTTTAAGGTCACCACTCTCGAAAATTTACTATTATCAAAATAAGTAGTTACAAGTAAAGGAATCCCAGTACCTTATACCAACTTGTAAGGTTAAAATTTATCAACCATCTTGTTGGCTTTATTCCGTGCCAATTTGTTTGTAATTTAGCACATAGTAACCCTGTATTTAGGTGGGATTAATGTAAGGGTAGTGTGTGAGAAGAGGTGAAGAAAAGCTCAAGTATGTGCAAGAAGGCAGAGTTTCGCAGATAGTACTTGTGGTTAACTCGCGGCTTGCAAGCCGCCAAATGCTGGCATGTGAGATGCACACAGAGAAGTTAAAGGGTCGCGCCAGCTGTCGCACTACAGGACAAAAGTTCCAAGCTGGTCAGGCCGTTATGTCGCGACTTAAACTCACAACTTGGACAAGCCGTGAAGTCAAACCGCCAATCAGCCCTGTTTGGTAAAAATTGACTCTTCGTATTCTAAACACACATCACTATATATAGACCCTTTGTTAGTATTAATGCCCTTAAATCCTATTGTATGATGCTATGTATGACATTATGTATGACTTAATGTTGTGATTAATAAAGTTGTTTTATTATTATCTGAAATAATGGTAACAAGAATATTTAGACATTATCATATAGTCCATGAGATGCATAGTATGTGATTTATGTGATTTAGTCACAGAAGATATAAGTCACAAGTTCTTTGTAAACTCAGAATTTTAGTTCGTAGTCGGTGATGAAATTGGGCATTTCATCTGCGAAGACTATAACATATCAACTAAGATGATTTGTCTTGATCATGGAAGTGGAGACTTCTAGTTGATGTGTTAATATGTTTTAAGAGTTAAGACATATTGAATTGGACCGCTGTGAGATTTATTATTCTTCTAACGACTGTCAATTGAATAATAAATTTCACAACTTATATTTGCATGAACTCTTAATCCTGAGAGAATAATGGACCTAATCATGAAGTGTAGGTTGCTTTGATATATCAGGAGTGAGATCTAAAGTAACGGTCAAAACCTCAGTATGTTGGGCAGCCACATTGCGTGTTGATGGAACATATATTCTCAAGATGGAATTCATAGTCTCTTAACAGAGATTTAAAATATTCCCTTGAGATAAGTTTAATGGGCTTAGTTATTCAGAGAGTTAGGCCTAACCACTTTGGTAAGAAATTACTAAAGTATATATTTATGAAATTAGATTTCATAAATATATAATGAATAACTTAAAAAGATTAAACCGGGTACTCAAGGATTAAGACGTAGTAATCTTCAAAGTGACAGTTTATATTTATGACTTTGAATTACTACGAATATTTTATGAAGGAGTTGTATGTATAATAAAGTTTTGGGATATAATTTATTAATAAGGCCTAGAGTGCAATTATATTTATATAGTGGTATTAAATATAATTAATGGTAACTTTGGACTTGTCAAGAGTTGACAGAAAAGCCCAAGGCCCATTGGAGCTAGTGTCTTATTAGTCCTTTTGGTCCCACTCCAAGCCACACATTAAAGCCCAATTGGAAAGGCCCAATAGGCCGGCCCAATTAGATAATCAATTATATATAAAGGGAGAGACATACAAATTTTTCATTAGAGATTAGAGAAAAAGAGAGACACCATTGTGAAGTGGTGTGTATGTGCGAGTGAAACCACTCAGTTATTCTCCCTTGGAAATTGATTGAGAGACCACACTTCTTGGGCGTAAAGTGGAATTAGAGTGAAGATTAAAAGCGTTCCCAAGGACTTATAATCTTTTGTTTTGAATTTCACCGCACCAAGGTACGCAAATTCTGAAATTTACATAATGCAAGTTATCAATCATGAATGAAATAGATTCTTGTTTGTTGGTTCCGCTATGTGTTTTGTATGAGATACAAAACCAAATATAACCAACACCCTTATACCCACTAAATTGATAGAGCTTTCAGAGAGAATTTTTGTGAGAGAAACCCTAGAGAAAAACAAGATTGTCTCATCCCAAATCTTTACCTTAGAGACTCTACAAATTCCTCTACTCTCTTCCTCTCCATTGTCATACCCTTGAGAGGTCATTGACCAAATCCTTATCTCACCACACCTACGTCTGTAAAAAGGTTCATTTGGTGCTAAGGGAAGCAGTTTGGAAGGAACCAAAATACATTGGTTGTTGCTATGGTCTAGTAGCGGAATCCGGAAGTTAAAGAAGAAATAGGTTCGGCGTAACCTCATTGGCGCAAGAAGCTTGGAGGGCTTAGGTACTTGGGTAGATTAGGCTTAGAGGGTCTTCTGCTGTTCATGTATCCCAACTATATTCTTTAGTAGATTATTTGACCGCTTGGAGGGTAGTGGAGAGGTTTTAAGCCAAGGACTTTGATTTCCTCTTCGATAACACATCGTGTGTTGTCCGTGTGTTTGCATCTTCCTTCCCTTTATCTTTGCTTTATATTTACTACTGTGGATGTGTTTATATTTGGCATAGATCGTTTATCAATTCTATTGTAAGCTTGTTATCATGTTTCGCACATTAACTGTTTGATATAAAGCTTGAATTGGTAATTTTGTAATTGGGGGTCCAAACGTTCAAAGGTGTTTTACATGTTTTTGAACTTTTAATTGGTATCAGAGCGGATACACTTGTTGTGGTTTAAATACCTAAGTGTGATCCTTGACCCCTTGTGTTATTTACCATAGATGTTGCACTGTATGCATCTTTATATGATTTGGTTGGTGTTGATTATAACATGCCACGTGTTTGTGAAAATGCCTCTATGAGTGTGAATCCTCATGATTGTGATGCTATGTTACATGAATCTTTGGATGTTATTGATATTCTTAACATCAAACTCTTAAAGAAAAAAAAGCTAAGAAGTTTAATAAGGATTTGAACAAGTTATTTTGTGAAAATGATGATTTGATTGCTAAGCTCAATGAATCCAACAAATTGGTTGAAAAATATAAGAAACTTATTGAAAATTCTGTTGAAAAGCTGAAAGAGTTTGAATGTTTGAATATGGACTTGGATGCTAAACTTGTTTTGTCTAACAAACTTGTTGATGAGCTAAAATGTGAAAATAAATCTCTTAAGATGCATGACAAGTGTTTGATTGCTGAACCTATTGTTAAAAGGGATAAAATTATTTATTGCAATCATGTTGTGGTACCCGATTTTGTGCCTATTGTGTGTTCTACCCCAAAGGACAAATCGGTGTACATTCCTCCACAAAAAAGAAATCAAAAGGTGGAGAGAAAGGTTGTTAAGTCAAAATCTTTGTTTAGGTCTCAACCTAAGGTTTTGGATGGATCTAAGTTTTTTCCAACTTGCCACCATGTGGTGTGATTTGTCATATAAGATCTCAATGTTATAAGTTGAATAAAGAACAAAACAATGTTGCTAGATCCTTTCCCAAAAAACCTAGTAGACCTAAACAAATTGTTTGTCACCATTGTGGTGTCTTTGGTCATCTAAGACCTCAATGCTCTAATTTTCATACTTTTAAAAGAATCAAAAGAAAAGAGAAACTTGAGCCTCTTGGAAGTTATGCTAAAAAGAGTAAACCGGATATGAGTGAAAATAGCATGTTGTTAAAAAAAGTGTTTAATGCTCTTAACTCCTTGACTATGTGCATCTCTGGATCTCATTTTTCCAACCCTCGTCTTACTTCTCATGAGACATTCATTCCAAACAATCATTTCGTTTGAATGAGGAAGGGTTCCTATGGTTGAGCTTTTGCTCTTTTGGTTATTGATCTAATTTTTTCGATCTTTATGGGACCCTTCATGCATTGCATGTTATATCTTCATGCATTTTGTGCATCTTACATTTATTCATATGCATTGTTTTTGTTTTGATTTTACTTTTATGTCTTTGTTTTGTGTGAGTAAAAATCCAAAACCATATAAAAAGTGAAAAATTCAAAAAGTTTTGATCGTATATGTTTGAGCACATGTCACATGTGAGTTTTGCCTTGTACCTTCGTACAAATGGCCTTATGCATTTACGAGCTTAGCTTTTTTTTTATGCATTTATATATTTGTGGGAAAAATCTTGACATCTTTGTATGATTGTTGTAAATCGATCTTCAAGCTTGTCATGAATGATTAGTCAATAGTCTTGTTGGTTTTGAGACATGCATAGACTTGTGCCTATATATCTGCCTACTTTTTATTTTGTTGTTTTTGTTTAAAGAGCTCACCAAATGTAAATCTCCAAATGAAAAGAGATATTGAGCTGCAAAAGCCTGTCGCACATACTAGTATTTGACTAGGAAAAAGGAAAAGCGACAAAAATAAAATGTATAATGCCCCAAAAAGCCAAAGGCTTGTTCATCAAATTGAAATATCAAAAATTTCAAGCATCAATCTCTAAAATGAGATGTATTGATTCAAAAAGATCAAATGTTATGAATTGTAAAGAAGCCAAATGAAAAACTTCAACGATATGTAATCATTTTCTTGTGGGAGGTCATATATGTTCATTTCTATAATTGAGATAGACCACTTGACTTAGTACTAGTTGTGTATGACTTGATTGAATTGATCATTGAAATTTCACTCTAGACTATGGACTATTCCACACTCGATACACACACACAACACACATGCCTAATGTTCAATGAATGCCTTATTCATTTGTTCGATTGTACTTGTTTAAATGTAATGTGTGTGTGCTCAACTTTATATGGATCAATTGAAAAAAAATTTTGATCATTTTATATGTTTTTGGAAGTGATTTTTATCACTTTTTGTGTTTATGTTTAGTGCATACTTTGTTTTTCAGAGTTTAAACATGTTCTGGGTTGAAAAAACTAGTGCCAGATTTTTTGGTGACTTGTTTTGGCAACTTGCCCAGTGGCAAAATTTGGCGACTCGTTTTGGTGACTTGCCCAATTGCGAGTCCTAGTTGCGAAATTTGGCAACTCGTTTTGGCGAATTGCCTAGTTGCGAGCTCAATCGCAAGTTCAAGCAGAATGGTTTAGCGGCTTGCTGGCGACTTGTTCGTGACTCGCCCAATTGCCAAATGCCCAGAATCAGCTTTTTAAAGAGTTTTTTCGTGGGAAACTTGTTTTGAACCTCTTCCATCCTCTTTTAAACCCCTCTTACAATATTTTTACATCAAAACCCAATCAATTTGATGGTTTTTCGTTCCATTATCATCTCTAAGATAATTCTAAACTCTTTTCATTATTTTTTATCCTTAGATTATGTTTTGGAGAATTTTGTGCTCTTGGTTAGGATTTTCATCATAGGAGTTAGGAAAACTTAATTTTTTTCTCAAAATTTCTGTATGGGATTGGTTTCTTTTGTTGATTTGTTTTAGATGTTGGCCCCTTATGACAAAAAGAACATGTATTAAGGGTGATTTTTATGATGTTCATGCATTGTTTCACTTTGTTCTTCATTATGTGCATACTAGGTGTTTGATAAAATGCCTCTTATGCATTTTCTCTCTTGTTTGGACTCCAATGAGTGTTAAACTTTGGGGTTTCTCATGTTTCCTCATTAGGAACATGTTTGGTTCATTGGTTGTGTATTTAACACACCTTACCCAACATGTGCATTTTTCATGCATTGGTCATGCATTGCACTTAGCCACCTCTTGCACTTAACTTTGCTACACTTGTCATGCTTTGGTTTATACCTTGTTTCTTCATCCTAGCATGTCATGTTTACCTTATGCTTTGTAGCATTTTGTTTCATCTTAGGTTTGAGCTTCATTTTCTCATGCATCATTGCACCCCCCATGCATCATTGTCATTGCTCATGCCTTCATCTCTTGCCCTCGTTTCTTCTTGACCTTTTGTCTATTCCTGACAAAAAGGGGGAGAGTATTCTCTAGAGAGTATACCAGAGAGTTTTTGTCATTTCTATATGACCCTTGTACACATTCTTAGGGGGAGAAATTCTATTTCTCATGCACACTTGTAGGGGGAGAGATATTCCATAAGGGAGATGTATGTACCAAGGGGGAGAAGACATTGAGCTAATAAAAAATACTTTGTCTTGGTGTTTGGTGTTTGATCAAGTTGCTCACATGTTTCAAATTATATTTAATTGATCGCAATTTATTTGTTACATTATACTTGTCCATTTATTACTTGCTTTACTTTGATGGTCTAATGTGTTCTGTGCAAGTGTTTCATGCTACAAGTATACATATTCCAAGTTCATCACAGCTCCTATGATTCATGATAGGGGGAGTAATATGATAAGGGAAGTACTATTTATTGTTTGTACTTGCTACCTTTGTAGGTTTTTAACATTTATGTTTTTGTGTTTGTACCCATGTTGCTTATGTAAGTTTTAAGGGTTTGTTTATGCACTCTTGTAGGCCTTTGTGGTTTGTGCCAAGCTATATGCAGCATTTGTGCTTTGTTAAATCAGTACTTCTAACCTAATGCTATGCATTCCTTTTTAAGTACTGTCACTCTTCTGCCCTTGTAGGATTTTTCCAAGATGCACATACTTCATGTATTGTGCATTGGTTGAGTGTCGATCATTCAAGTGATTTGTCTTGTGTTTGTCATCTTGAATGTCCGAAATGTTCATTCCAAGTGTGAATGAGCATTGTGATCACTTGGTTATAGTGATTACATATTTTGGTCTTACCATGGCTTATTGCGTTATTCCATTGTGCTTGATCGCATTGTGCTTGTTCCATTTGCTTTACAAGTTTTCTGCATACAATGAATTTATTGTATTGTTATGTTTTAGGAGTTACTTGTTCTTATAGTTCTAAAGCTCCACAGATTCTAGAGTTAGGTGTGAGTGAGTTTTCTAACTGTTTTCAACTCACGCATTAAGTATAGAGTTTGTTTTAAGGTTTTCTCACAGAATAGCCAAAGGGGGAGATTGTAAGGTTGAAATTTATCAACTATCTTGTTGGCTTTATTCCATGTCAATTTGCTTGTAATTTAGCACTTAGTAACCCTGTATTTAGGTGGGATTAATGTAAGGATAGTGTGTGAGAAGAGGTAAAGAAAAGCTCAAGTATGTGCAAGAAGGCAGAGTTTCGCGGCTAGGACTCGCGGCTAACTCACGGCTTGAAAGCCGCCAAATGCTGGCACGTGAGATGCACATAGGGAAGCTGAAGGGTCGCGCCAGCTATCACACTACAGGACAAAAGTTTCAGGCTGGCCAGGTCGTTACGTCGCGACTTGAACTCGTGACTTGGACAAGCCGCGAAGTCAAGCCGCCAATCAACCCTGTTTGGTAAAAACTGACTCTTCGTATTCCAAATACACACCACTATATATAGATCTTTATACCCACTAAATTGATAGAGCTTCTAGAGAGAATTTTTGTGAGCGAAACCCTAGAGAAAAACAAGATTGCCTCATCCCCAATCTTTACCTTAGAGACTCTACAAATTTCTCTACTCTCTTCCTCTCCATTGTCATACTCTTGAGAAGTCATTGACCAAATCCTTATCTCACCATATCTACGTCTGTGAGAAGGTTCATTTGGTGCTAAGGGAAGCAGTTTGGAAGGAATCCAAATACATTGGTTGATGCTATGGTCTAGTAGCGGAATTCGTAAGCTAAAGAAGAAATAGGTTCGGCGTAACCTCGTTGGAGCAAAAAGTTGGAGGGCTTAGGTACTTAGGTAGATTAGACTTGGAAGGTCTTTTGCTATTCATGTATCCCAACTATATTCTTTAGTGGATTATTGGACTGCTTGGAGGGCGGTGGAGAGGTTTTACGCCGAGAACTTTGGTTTCCTCTTCGATAACATATCGTATATTGTCCGTGTGTTTGCATCTTCCTTCCCTTTATCTTTGCCTTATATTTACTGCTGTGGATGTGTTTATATTTGGCATGGATTGTTTATCAATTCTATTGTAAGCTTGTTATCATGTTCTGCACATTAACTGTTTGATATAAAGCTTGAATTAGTAATTTTGTAATTGGGGGTCCAAACGTTCAAAGGTGTTTTACACGTTTTTGAACTTTCACAACCTACAGTTGAACCCTTACCCTAATACCTAATTGGACTTATTCTATAGTGATAATCTCTCCTTTTAATGCACGGCTCCCAGTACGTGACTAACCAATCGATACACGGATTCAAATACGTGACTAACCACTAACTTGAGAAGTATGTTAACTGCAAAGTTTTTTTGTTCATTACACGATGAAGATCACGAAACTCCTTGGTTACAAAACCTTACGGCATACAAACGCAGTAGCATCTTGAAGAGAAAGATGAACTAGGGCATATGTCTCCAGTCGCAATATGCTTGTGAAAACTTTTGCATTGAGTTGCATCAACTGTGATGACCCTTAAAATAATCCTTATATATGTTTCGGATTATGAGGAAAAAAAAAAAGCCTAAAATACACAGATTGAAGTGAAATCAAAACTAAAAGTCTGATTTTCGTAAATCTCGATAGATAACTTATCTATTAAGTAGTTGTCAAGCATTAGGCTTACAAAGCCTTTTAAACCTCGATAGATTTTATCTATCAAGCTAGCTGTCAAGTTTTAAAATCCAGCACTTCTTCACTTGATTCTTAGACAGATTTGCATCGTTTTAACACTTAGACTTGAAACCTTATTTTTTGAAGTATTAAACACATCCTAGATCTTCCCAATTACAAGTAAAGTGTGTTTTGTCAAAGGATTAGCCAATCCTACATTGACATATGTTCCTAACATGATTCACATATATCCTAAAATCGGGTCTCACTTTATGTTTTTTCTCACATTTTTTCTTACTATGAGTCCCGCTTTACTTTTTTTTTTTTTGCTAAATACTTTTAGCAAAAAAAAAAAAAAAAATCAGCTTATTTTATTTAGTTTTTAGCTTTTATCTGTAATACTTTTAGAAAAAAAAAATTAGATAAGTTGTTCCCAAATATAAAATGTTTACTCATATCACTTGAGGGGTCAAATGGAAAAGAAAAAAAGAAAAAACTTGCAGCTCCATTTCACATATCAACCCATTTTTTGTTTTGTTTGTTGTTATTTACATTTCCAATTGATTTCTCAAGTTTTCAAAACCATGCAGTAGAGTTGTAATTTGCAAATTGGTTCCAAATTTTCATCCTAGGCATTCTAATTGCTTCCACATTTCCTTCTCAAAATAATAATAATAATAATAATAATAATAATTCCCTTAAATTTGTTTCTCTATTTTAAGATAAAAACTTTTTTTTTTTTTCTCTTTGATCAGATTTCTTATTTTAAATCATATTTACTTTATATATAATTTTTTATTTATTTATGGGTAAACTATATATTTGATCCTTATCTTTTACACCATATTTCACTTTGATTTGTAACTTTTCAATTGTATCAGTTTGGTCCCTAACCTTTTAGTGTTTTGTCAATTTAGTCTTTGCTGTTATCTCTTGAATGAAAATTGCTGACCTGGCAAACAACCAAAACATAAAATTATTTTATTGCCACATCAATAGAAACGAATTCTTATTTTGGCTCGATGGCGGCTCCATGAATTTTTGTCAGGGTGGTCATTAAGAAACTTAAAGCAAATAAAATTTAATACAAATAAAACTTGAATATATCTACTTCACAACCAAAAAAAAGTGCAAATACATAATGTTTTAAAATTTCCTTCTACGAGTTTTTCATATTTTGAAATCATTGTATGATAGCTTCATTATTAATGCTATCATACAATGTAACTAAAACTCATCTTAGGAGGGAAATGGGTATGCTGGTGTAGTAGGATTTTAAGTTTTTATTTTTTATTTTTGGTTACCTATATTCACCCATTACACTAGTTTAGGTAATCATTCTCTAACCCATATAATCAATAATCAATAGATAAGGTCATGCATAGTTAAACATGAACTTGACCTTAATTATAATATACCAATATTGGTATATTATAATTAAGGTCAAGGTCAAGTTTAGTTGTAGTGTTTGACGAATGACCTCAATGAGTTATGAGGTTGCATTTGCTTGACTTGTGGTTGTGGTAAGGAAATAAAAGGTTTTGTTGTGTTATAGCCTTATGAGTTTCTTGTATGCTTGCTTGGTTCCCATTTGGTTAGGGGTACTTGTCTTAGGATGGTCAAGTTAGGCTTTAGATCCTTAAGTTTGATTTTTGAGGGGATCTTTTCCTATTTATGGAGACAAATATGATAGTGTAATTTGTAGTAGACATTGTTATTAACAAGCTTGATACTTGTGTTTCTAGGTTCCAAGGTACGTAGTGATGGACCTAATAACTTGATTGGTTGAATGCTGTGCTCAGTTGACGTAAATTTGGATTGGATTGTTGAGGTAAGTGGTTTCTTAATGGGATTTGTTAAAAAGAATCATTATTGCACTAAAGTATTTTATGGTTAAACCCATTTTGGAACATTATTCATGGTTTTCCCAAAATGAACTATGTGTACTATTATTGTTAATTATTTATGGAAAATGCATGAAGCATTTAAAAGTGAATCATATTTCTTATTGCATATGGAGAAATGCTTGATTTGTTAGCATGGAAAAGACTAACATCTTTGATTAAGTTCTTGATAATGGATTTTATGGATTTATTGTACATTTTGCAAAATTTAAAGATGGTTTGATGATTGGGAAAGTTGATACAAAATCTTCTTGACAATAAATGAGTTCGATGGCTTTGAGAAGCTTGTGAATATCTTTTGATATTAAAAGGTTTTGTGAAACTATTTGGAAATGAACTGTGTTTTGATTTTATGTAATCTGTGAGCTCTTTATATTTTACCATTATGCCGTAACATGTGATTATCCAATGATTACCTAGCTAGATACTATAGTTTGTGTGACATTGGTATCTTAGCACCCGTCTTTGTGATGGTTATTGAGTTCTGACTGTGTGTTGGCAATTGAGTTCCATCTTTGTGATGGAAAATTAGTACTACCTTTGTGATGGCATTGAATATCATCTTTGTGACGGCGTTGTTGAAAGTTTAATTAGCGTATAAAACACCAATGAACGTTTAGACCCCCAAATACAAAATTACCAACACAAGCTTGTAATCAAACAATATATGTGTGGAATATGAAATATAAGCTATATCCAAATTGGTAACACACTCTAAACCATGATTAATTACGAATACAGCAACAATTACGAGGTAAAGAGAAAGGAAAGAGAGATACAAACACAAAGATAACACGACGATGTATTATTGAAGAGGAAACAGAAGTACTCGGCGAAAAACCTCTCTTCTGCCCTCCAAGTAATCAATAATTCACTAGAGAAGGAAGTTGGGATACATGAATAGTAGAAGACCTTCCAAGCCTAATCTACCCAGTGCACTTAAGTCCTCCAAGCTTCTTGCTCTAACAGGGTTACGCCGAACATTGTCTTCTCTAGCTTACTGGATCTCCGCAATAAGCCCATTGCATCAATCAAATGAATTGGTCCTTTTTGAACTACTTCCCAAGCACCAAAACACCTCCTCACTGATATGGGTATGGTAAGAAAAAGATTTGACAAATGTACGTCTCAAGGATATGTTAATGGAGATGGTGAGAGTAGAGGAATTTGGAGAATCAAATGATGAAAATTGTGGATGAGTCAATCTTGTTTTTCTCTAGGGTTTCTCTCTCCAAATTCTCTCTAGAAGCTCTCTACATTTCATGGGTATAAAGATATTTATAGTAGTGTATATGAAGAATGCGAAAAGTTAGTTTTCATCAAACAGGGCATTCTGGCAACTTAAACTCGCGACTGGAATGAGTCGCGAGCTAACTGTCTGGCCAGACTAGAAGTTTTATTCTGTAGTACTCCAGTAGTCAGGACCCTTCAGCTCTCCTGCATGCTTCACACGTGTGCCATTCTGGCGACTTGCCAATTACAAGCCAGTCGTGAGACTCCTTTGAATTACACACATCTTGAGTTTTCTTCACACTCTCTCACACACTACCCTTACATAAATCCCACCTAAATACAGAGTATCCTATTACTAAAATACAAGAAAATTTGGCACGGAATAAAGCCAACACATGATTGAATAAATTCAACCTTACAGTTGTCATGTGGCTCTAGGTTGGATTTTTTGGTTTTGAAACGGTGTTTTATTATTGCTCACAGTATATACATTATGTAGTTTCATGTTGAGATATTTTGATTTCATGTAATCTATAAGCTATTTATGTTTTACCATTTTGTCGTGATGTGTGATGATCCAATGATTACCTAGCTATATACTACAGTTGTGTTACATTGGTATCTTAGCATCTGTCTTTGTGATAGTTATTGAGTTCCGATTGTGTGTCGACAATTGAGTTCCATCTTTGTGATGGCAGATTAGTTCTGTCTTTGTGACGGCGTTGAATTTTGTCTTTGTGACGGCATTGTCATGTGGCCCTAGGTTGGATTTTTTGGTTTTGAAACGATGTTTTATTATTGCTCACAGTATATACATTATGTAGTTTCATGTTGAGATATTTTGATTTCATGTAATCTGTAAGCTCTTTATGTTTTACCACTGTATCGTGATGTGTGATGATCCAATGATTACCTAGCTATATACTATAGTTGTGTCACATTGCTATGTTAGCATCCGTCTTTGTGATGGTTATTGAGTTCCGACTGTGTGTCAGCAATTGAGTTTCGTCTTTGTGACGGCAGATTAGTTCTGTCTTTGTGATGGCGTTGAATTTCGTCTTTGTGATGGCGTTGTCATGTGGCCCTAGGTTGGATTTTTTGGTTTTGAAACAGTGTTTTATTATTGCTCATAGTATATACATTATGTATATTCATGTTAAGATATTTTGAAAAAGTTTTACGCTATATTGTTTCAATCATTCTTGTCATTTTATCCATGAAGATTGATTTTACAGAAATTAAGTGGAAATTCCCAAAGTGTAACATGTTTTGTGTTTTGTAAAAATGCTAATTATCATGAGACTTTCATTTCCCTCACCCTCATTAATTATGCTACTTACTGGGTTTTGGGTCATCCCACTCTCTAACAGTTTTACAAATAAATTAGCTACATGTTGGGCATGGAGCTTAGTTTATCGGTGGTGATTGGAGTACTATGCTAAGTGGGAGATTTGTGCTATAAATTGTTGGTGACTCAACTTACTAAATTTATCGAGGCCATAGCTAATTCTACTAGAGGTTGGGCTCTTGAAGTTTGTTAGCCTTGGATGTGGTAGGTCTAGATTTTCTATTAAGGTTATGTATCTTAGAGAGGATCATGACTTTGTGTTTATTTATTTGGAGCTTTGGATTTTTATGTATATTTGGAGACACTTAATTTGTAGTTTGCATTGTTTGTAAATGTGTCATAGAGCTTGTGGAGAGATCAATATATTTATTTACTTTATCAAATGAAAAGAAAAAAAAAAAAAAAAAATCTCCTACCATCTCTCTTGAAGGCTCGGTTTTTCATGCTTTGGACCCCTTTTAGGTTTGAGGCGTGACTTGTCTGTTCTACATCATTTAAAAATTTAAGTAGGATCAGGGGAATAGGTATCCCTTCATTAAGTTTAGTTTTTTTAGAAAATAAAATGGTAATAGGATAATGATAAGACATAATATAAATTGACAAATTATAAGTTTTTTTTTTAATTTAAATAAATATATAATTTAACATCATAATTCATAAGAACAAATTTGACAATTATTATCATTACTAACATAAGTAGAAACCCTCTTCTCCCCTTCCCTTCAAATTCTTCAAAAAAAAAAAAAAAAAGAAAAAAAAAAGAAAAAGAAAAAGAAAACTTCCAACTAGATCTAACTGGAAAAAACAAGAATGATAATCAAGCTATAATTGGTCAATCCAAAAAAAAAAAAAAAAAAAAAGCTTTTAGATCTGATTTGAATCAAAGTTGATTTCCCTAGATAATAAATGTTAATTTGCAGTTCTCACAACTAATAACACTTGATGCTTGCACATATGCACATACAACTAAACACAAACAAGTTCCAGTTTTACTTCAAATAATTTTTTATAATTCTAACTTTCATGGCTATTCAAAAGATCCAAAATTTTACTACTATGAACCCAACAAATGGGTCACAGCTTAGAAATAAAAGGATTGCAACCCCATCTCCAGAGTCCTAAGCAATTACCCAATGACTTATCAAAAGTAGTGGAGCTAGCACTGCATCAGCTGTTGGAAGATGGATAAAGTAACTGTAATGAAACCAGTTATCTAAATAACGTGTTCTGTGAATCATTAACTTTCGCTTGAGTGCATAAATGGCTTCTAAATCTTCGCACAAGCCGTTTGGTTTTGGGCCCCCACTTTCATCCTTACCAAAGCTACTAAGCCAGCATTTGTTACAACCCCCTCTGCCACGAGCTGCAATGTTCTTCCCACGTGGGGAGATGGTGACAAAAGAGAGAAATATGGAAAGCAAGTAATCGTCAAAGAAGAAATTCCATAAGCTTGATTTTTCTCATATACATTCTGATAATAATCTATTATAATTGTTCATAGGCTTTTACAGATGCCTTATATGCTTGAAAACGTAACTCAACAATGAGATAAAGTTGAGGTGAACTAAAACAAATGATAAGCAAAGACAATGCTAAGGATAAAAGGATGAAGTCTATCCCAACATGTAACAACTAAGCAACTAAAGATAGCACCTAAATCAAAGAGCGGTGTTGGTTCAACCATGATTTTTCTGGAATAGTTGTTTGTTGGGTTACACGTGTTAATGAAGTCCCACATTGAATAAAGATAAAAAGAATGAGTGGTTAATATAACATAACTGAGCACATACCCATTGGGCTTACGCCTTTTGGGTTAAAGTGTGTCTCTATATGTTATATTAACTACTTAAGGAAGCTCCCCAAGGTGTTTATCTCCCCGACAAGTGGTATCAGAGCCAGGTTGGTGTGCGGCAAAGGTGGTGAAGTGCCCACACACAAAGGAGAGACTCATGGATGACACATTGATGAAGTGAAAAGCCCATTAGTCAAGGAGAGTGAGTAGGACTTGTTCAAAGTTCACAGAGAGGCAGAGACTCGCACTGATGAAGTGAAATGTCCATTAGGTAAGGGGGAGCAAGTAAGACTTATTCATGGCCCACAGAGAAGTCTTGAAACCCATAGAGTAATATAACATAACTGAGCACATATTCATTGGGCTTAGGCCTTTTGGGTTAAAATGTGTCTTTATATGTTATATTAACTACTTAAGGAAGCTCCTCAAGGTGTTTATCTCCCCGACATTGTTCTCAAGTTCTTACTCCATGAATTCTTGTTCCTGTTCCTACACCTAGAGTTCCTGTTACTTTCAGCCGAAGGACTGGTGAATTTTTGTTCAATCTTGATTTGGAGATTTGACTTGATTAGAGGTAGAGGTAGAGGTAGCTGTATCTTCATCTGCAACAGAGGTTGGTTTAGAGTTGGAGTCTGCAATATTATCCTTTAAAGCTGGGGGCCTTCTTAATGAAAACTCCTTTGAGCTGAAAAGCGAAGCTAATCCAGATGAAGCTATTTTCAAACCGGTTAAAAAGGAATGTTTCTCAGAGTCCAGCTGCTTTATCTGTTCATACAAAACATACAATTCATTCATTATCTGTGGTAAAATTCCCACTAGGACAATTATAATCATGAGAATTCCAAATTTCTTCCCATCCTTGGCTGACAATTTCTTCCCTTCGAGAACAAACATAATAGCCGATATACATGCTTCACTGGAAACTGCCATGATCTCAAGCAACTGTTTGTTTTTGTCAATAAACGGCTTCTCGAGAACAAGGAAGAAGAGATGAAAACAATTGATGCATAAGGAGAATAAGGTAGGAATCTTAGAAGACGAGTTCTCCTCATAGAGACCAGCCATAATCGCTAGCAAAACACGTCTCACGGACTCAAGCAATGGGTAGTATATTCTTAGTTCTCCACATAGCTTTTGGATAACAGACTCAAGCAATGTGTAGTATATTCTGAGTTTTCCAAACAGCTTTTGGATAAAAGGTGCTTCTGCATCTTCAGTTTTGTCATCTGCACCTTGTGTATGGGAACTGCCCCCAGAAATCTGTGAGAGCTTGAACTTTGGGGGGCCTCTAAATTCTTTATATAGAGACTCTAAAATGGTTAGATAATCAGAATTCTTTGGGCCTTTTGGTTCCCACTCGCCCTTCTTACCAGAAACCAAAAGTACTCGGACTACTTTTTGATACCAGTGATGAAAACCCCGACCCTCTTGTTCCTTGTATTGAAGTAGCTTTTCAAATGTAACACCTATAGAGAGGAACAAGAGCAAGGCCAGCAGTAGAAAAGACACAACACCCAGAAGCAGAACGCCAACAGCAATCCCCAATGCCGTTCCTCCTTAATTCACAAAAGTGAGAAATGATTAAGCCACATAGTTCTGTGCTTGAAGTTCTTAGCATTAAAACCAATGACAAAGAGTCTCCAAATTTTATTTAAGATGGTCTGTAAGAAATTTAAATTATATAAACTCTAATAAAAAGACAACTTGAATATATATATATATATAAACACAAATACAT
Source organism: Quercus variabilis (assembly GCA_030445155.1). Classification (NCBI taxonomy): domain Eukaryota; kingdom Viridiplantae; phylum Streptophyta; class Magnoliopsida; order Fagales; family Fagaceae; genus Quercus; species Quercus variabilis. The sequence continues at coordinate 9,463,388 of CP129454.1, forward strand.
GAAATATTACAATTTTTTTGTACTGACAAAGTGAAAAAATAAATAAATAAATAAATAGACTAACAAGAAATAAAGTGGAAATTGAAAATTGAAAATCTTGAAATGAGAATAATAAAGTGGCCACAACAATTTCATAGCAAATTTTATAGAACAAGATGTTATTGGTAGGTAAAACATGTCAATGTTAAGCGCAAATTAGAATTAATAACAACTTACCACATAATATTTATTGGGAAAATATTAAAGATATAGCATTACTATTATTTTTGTTAATCTCAAATTTTTGTGATTCTCAAGTTAGGTGTTTAACATTTTATTAGGATGGCAAAAATAAGTTAATTTAATATATAATTTTTTTTAAGTATATATATATACACATTTTTTTTTCAAGTTAGAGTGGCCAGAGAACAAATTAGTTTAAACTAATTATTTATTTAAATTTTTATTTTAAAAAAATGGCAAGTGAGGGTGGTCCTGGGACCACCTGACATACAAGGGGAGCCGCCAGTCAAAGGGCATGTAAATGTGCAAAAAATTGTGAATCTGATATGACGCGTAACTCTGATATGACGCAGTTAGATAACTATGCTATAATGGTTGACATGCATAGACAAGTGAATTGAGTTAACGTCCAAACAGTGTGAAACATCAGCTTCATTGCAGTTCTTAAATATGTGAGGAGATAAGACAGTGTAGACAAATTCTAGTGCAAGCTATATGATAATTATTTAGTCCATAAGACATATATGAAAAAGACAGGAACATAGTCACAATTCCATTACATATTTGGAAAGTAGAGAAGAAAAGATTTCGTTAAAAAAAAAAAAAAAAAAAAAAGAGGAGAAACCGAAAGTAGCATAATTATCTTTTGAAAAGCAAATTTTGTATGATAAATGCATAGATATGGATTCATTTGTGGGGAAGGAAACAAACTGTCAAGTTACCTCTGATTATAGCAGCAGAGGCCTGACAAATACAAGGTAGCGCAAGATTTACAATGACCATTTCAAATCTTGGGAATGTGAGTACTCCATAATGCCTTCCCCTTTCAGAATTTTTGTTCTTCAACTTTAGGATGAGGAGGAATAAAGCAAGCACGCTTATGAAACTGCCAACAATTATAGCTAACCAGATCATGTTTTTACGAAAATCACACCACCTACATAAGACAAAATCTAGTAAGATATTACACTGATAAATAAACGCGTCTGTCTGTGGCACTTCAAAATCCCAATGATGAATTCACCAAATTAAACGGAAATGAATAATAGGAAACTAAGTATTAAGTTTGTCCTTTTGGTTTGATCAATAATTTGCAAAAATTCAAAGCATGAATAGCTTCAATTTTTTCATAGAACCTATAGAAAATTATACATTTAATTAACTAGCAAATATCTAAATTAAATTAAACAGTTTTTTTATTATAAAAAATTGTGGCTTTCATAGTTTTTCTGCTTTATATTGAATATTTTCTCCATTTGTTTTGTCTCTAAAATTCATATGCAAGTTCATGTAATAAATAGAAGTAAGAGTCCTCGTAACTTACCCAGTATCAAATTGTGAATCAAGAGTAGAATTAAATTGTGAATCAAAAGCAGAATTAGGTTTTGGTCTCTGCAGGTGTACAATGCATTCTATCAAAAATTTTACTCATTATAAGATTAAAGAAGTCAAAAACAAGTCACAGAAAAAGTAGAGATTTCAGACCTCAACTAACAATTTACATGCTTCAGCCATCAAAGCTGCGGCCCTACTTAAAGGGCCTTTCGGTTGCTCATGCAGAAAGATTCCCGAATAATGAATTTTAGACGTGTGTGTTGGCAGGGAGACGGGTGCGCCCAGTTTCCCTTTCTCATGGAAGACTTATGGCATGTTTGGATGTTTAAAAAATGAGGGGGAGTAGAGTAGAGGGAGAGAGAGTAATGCAATTACCTTGTTTGGAAGTTTTTTAAAGAATGAGGGGGAGGGGTTTGGAGGAATTTGGAGGGGTTTGGACTCTCTCTAGCCCCCCAATTTTAATTTCCCCAAATTGGAAAGATTTGGAGGGGGAGTAGAGTATATAAACTATTGACCAAATAAATTACCTAATTTACCCTTATTATATTAACAAAATTACACAAGGGGAAAGGTTAATTACTCCCTTCCCCCTTACTAATTTTAAAAACATCCAAATAAGGTGGAGGTGAATCATTCTCCTCTACTCTCCTCCCCACTACTCCCCTCCCCTCTACTCTCCTCTACTCTCCTCCCTCTCTAAACTTCCAAACAAGCCATTAAGTAGGGAATGGTCCATCGCAAACTCCTTGTCAATTCATAATACTCCACTGGCAATCTCACTGCCAACCATCCAGATAATGCAATAACCTGAAGATCGCATGCAATTCCCTGTATGAAAGAGAAAATGAAAAATGCTAGTTAGTTCTGCTAGAATGATGCAGTTCATAAGGTTTGATAAGTTATTTATCAGATACTTTTAAGTGACAGTAGGTTAGTGTAATCTATCTGCCAAGAACCATATATAAGGTTTGATAAGTTCTACTCTTCATGCCAAAAATGTAATAAAACCCCAGCCCACAAAATCCCACTCTGAAGAGATCAATCCTAGTTTTCCATCTTTGGAAGAAGTGCCAATGGGCTCCACAGGCTTCACAGTTGGGCCATTGGTTCAAGAAGTCAGACAACATGGTCAAAACTCAAAAGGCTCAAAACCATCCAAAATATTTAGAGAGTTCAGTTATATATATATATATATATATTAAATTATATGTATAAAAATCAAGGAAAATTATTGTAGGTGTATTAATTTCTATCGGATCCAAAGGAAGAGGGTTAATTTGTTCCACCGTATTTCTAATTATTTGACTGATTGTCAAGAGGCTACATATAAATGACCTGCTAGGTATAGTTTGGTTGACTTCTGGTTCAAACCTTGGAAAATACTGGATCAGCCACAAAGAAAAAATAAGCAAATTAAATTGTACATAGGAAAGATCTTGTTTTTACCATAAATGAAATGATTTGCAGAGACAATAAGGTGTCCCAAGAAAGTTAATAAAGCTGCACATCGAAATGCTATCAGAACTTTTTTTTGAGGTCATGATTATTTTTCATCATTTAAAAACTTTGTTTTGAAAGCTCACCAAAATAAATATTAGAGGTAGTTTAGACCCTAATTTTTAAATTACAGCTAGATTGCTTTTAATCTACTTTAAATAATGCGAAATAAGAGTAATAAATGCACAATCAATTGGGACTACTAACTAGTGCATGTACATACATAATTAACAATTAAGTAAAAAACACAAGTAGTAATGGAGGAGAGAAGCAAACACAAGATAATACCATGATTTGCAATCAAAGAGGAAAATTGGAGAACTCGGTGCAAAAACTTCTGTGGCCCTACAAGTTGAATCGATCCATCAGTAAATTAGCTAGAGTACAAGGATAACAAATAGACCTCCCAAACCTAGACTACCCTCTGTACCTTGACCCTCTAAGTCCTAGTTACCAACAGGTTTCACAAAGCCTTATCTTCCCTAGATTTCCAGATCCTGCAATTATCACCAAATGCTTTCATCAAAGATTGGCATGAACCCAATGCTTCCCAATTGCCCCAAATCAACTCACAACACTCTGAATAGGTGTGGTTTGTGTTTGGGCTATGAACCTCTTAAGGGATATAGAACTAGAGAGAGAAGAAATTGAAGCAAACTAAGAGAAATGTGTAGATGATTGTTGGATTACAATCTCTAACTCTCAAATGGATTTTAGGGCTTTTTCTCTGAAACTCTTCTTACAATTTCATAAGTGTGGGTAAAGAAATGAGGGAAACAAACATAAATAGCTACCCATGCATCTCGCGAGTCAGGTCGCAAGTTGACCAAGTCGCGAGCCACTAGCAAAATGCCTTTGACACTTGAGTCGTTTGAACTTCCAATATATGCTTCTCATGTGGCCTTTTGCAGGTTGCACTAATCGCAAGTCAATCACGAAATCCCCTGCTTCATAGTTCTTCACCAATTTACACACGGAACCCATTACATTTAATCCCAAAAAAATAAAGGTAAATGATTGAATAAATTACAATCAAATTTGACTCAACATTAAAGCCAACGGACATGAATTGAAAATCACAACCTTTTATGCTTCAACTTCAAGGATTTGTAAGATTTTTCTCTACCCTTTTTATAACATCCAGCCACAGAATTAATGTCAATTTATGATTATAAGAAAAAAAAATGTCAGTTTATTTACTGTTGTGTTTCTAACAAGGTGTAAAAGCGTCCATATAGATTATTATCATGCTATAACTAAATAATCAATTAATGACATAACAGTTCAAATGAAATAGATATCATACAAAAAGATTACTCTCAGACTGAGATGGAGAAGGACTTGAAAATTCCCCGTTGGAGTGAAGGCTTGCTATCGAAACCGTGAGCAGACCAGCAGTGATAACTATCACCACAAATGAGCCAGTTATAGATCCAGAAATTGCATGAGATATTTTCGGCACAGAATCTGTATTTGTATATTTTTTAAACCTTACATCAGTAAATAAATGAGAAAATCAAAGGGATAAGAAATGTCATTTAGAGCTTAGATGTTGAACTACAATTGAGTTGACAACAAGAGAAAAGAGTAAAAATCCTTACGCTGCATTGCTTGTAGAACATTAGAAGGCTGATTTTTGTTTCCAGCAGCATCCCTAGTTACGTTTTCGGGAACATAGACAGATACAATATCTTTGTCTGCTTTTATCACTACAGTATATTTGCCATTATGTACTTCTTTAAAGCTGAAAATGTTAATGATTATCATTTGAAAGGGACAAAAATGAAAATTTGTTAAAGAGTAAAATGACATACTAATTGAAATATTATTTCCATCAAGAACCTAAATAGTATGTAGAAAGGTCATCGTCATGGTTTCTTATTTGTGTGTGGGTGAATTATTTATGTGATGTCTTGTTCATGTAAGGGTTAATATGCATAGATACAAACACGAAGATAACCAGATATGACTTGCCTCTGTAATTTCCCTCCTGTAATGGATATATGAGAACAGTTAAAGCCAAATATCGGCTTCCCGAATTTTATCGACACAGAGATGTTGCGTTCTCTTGTCCAATTATGGGATGGTGTGCTCAACATTACAGCAGGCCTCAGAGAATCTGAAGGTCACATTTATATCTATTAGGAGGAAACAACCAACAAATAGACATTTAAATATAAAGCTTTCCTAATTGCATATGATCTTTTTTTTTTTTTTTTTTTTTACGCCTAATTACATATATATAACTGTAGAAAAAAAAATCTATCTGAACAGTTTCTATATTAAAAGAGTTGAGTAACAGAATTTTGATTCCACAAACAGATTATTTATTTTCTCTTTGTAACGCTTGTAAACTATTGTCAACCGTACCATATATGAAAGTAAATGGTTCAGTTGGGGAAACTGGAGTCCCCTGTCTGCTTATTATAGAGTTTGTATCAACGCTTACATAGACTATGGCCGTGTCAGATGTATATGCAGCAACCTGAAAGGAGAGAGTGAAAATGAGTAAGAAAGAAAAGGTATGAGAAATATAGGTCCTAGAGATATAAATAGCAATAAATGTTCTCACACACATTAATGTACTCTTCGTGCACACTTCATCCACAATTTCACATGCAATAGAAATATTTGTTAAGGATGTCCACATTTAAAACGTGAAACTGGTAGTGTGTATGGATGATATACAATGATGACTGTGTGATAATCAATACCCTTTTGCATTTTATATATGAAATTTTTTTGAAGATGATTTATTTTCTCAGTACAATTAATGGCTCCAATGTTTCTAAGTGACCCAATTCAAGATGATGTTGTGCATTACATAGGACAAAATATAAATGAGCCATTCCAAATTCATAGGACAACTAAACAGGCTCCTAACTTGTGAACCAACTTCTACTCTCATGGCTGAAAAAATAAAATTAGATTGTGAGAACCATCTGACCTTATATTCAAATCTGCTAGGCCCTTGATATTGTTTAGTGTCAACCAGAGGAAGAAGTGAGCCCTCACTCATTTGGAGAGAATATAAAATTTCCGCTTTGAGAGAATTTTTAATTTCTTCAGATGTGTTGAGAACAGGCTCTGGAAAGGTTAAACAGACCCTTAGTTTCTTATAGTTATTGGTTGTTCGCACCGATATAGTTTCACCATTAAATTGAAGTTGCCTTTTAGGAACGTGAGTAGTTAAGTAGACACTTCGTCTATCTGTAGAATTAATGAACAGAGCACGTAAAGAACACATTGTCAACAACAATCAACCAATCAATCAAATCAAACAAGGACAGTTACATAAACAGTCCAGATTATTCAATTTAAATATGATACAAATTGCCAATAAGTAAAGCTCAAGGCATTAGTTAGATAAAAACAAGAATAGCAATGAAAGGACATTTCACTTATAACTCTTCCTGAAAATAATGATACATATTTCCTATTGAAAAAAATAAATTCCTCTGTAAATAAAAATAAGACTCACTTAAATGCAAATGTAAAGTAGAATTCGCGTTTCTTGTAAATTTGTTCCCATCACTGTCAGTACAAAAATTCTTATCCATTACCAAAGTCACTCGCCCAGACTGAGCAATGGATGATAAACCCACAAGGACAGAATATTGGAGGTTTGGCTGTAGCATTTTGAGCGAGGTTGGTATAACTTGGCCAGCACCATAGACCAAAAGCTGTAAAGAGTTTTCCAAAAGAGATGAAAATGTTAGAATTCGGTTTATTATTCAGTCTAGACAGCATAACTAGTCAGAGAACCTAGATTATGATATTCAATTTACACATCTACTTAATTAACATCGTGGACAGTTCCATATGAGGAATTTCAAGACATTTTTCAGTTATTCAACTAAAGCCATTCTTCAATAATAGAATGGTTTAGAACAAATTAACCAAAAAACCACAATTCTGAAACACTATAATAACGCAAGAACCAAAGAGAGAGCATAAAATCAATTTAAAGGCTTTTTTACATGTTTGTTAGCCTCCTACTCACATTGCAGGCATTCACAGATGAACATACAAAGCCTCCTCCACCAGTACAGGGTTCACTGAAAGATATATTTATAGAAACATTCAGAGCATTTCTGAAAGGTGTTGAGGTTGAGATATATGCCGTTGGCGGGACAGTATCTGCAAAATTAAGGTATATAATATGAATCAGTTACGAGTACAGACAAAATATAAGTCAACATGATTGCCAGAAAATTTAATTTGGATTGTTAACATCGTAGACTCGGTTTGGTTTCAGCAAGCTTGATAAAGTGTCAAACTAACCTTAATTGTGGGGTGTGTTTAAGTCTTCAAAAATAAGAATAGTAAGGTAAAATTTATGCATTTCATAGAAATTTGAAAATTGAGGAGATGGGTTTTGTAGAGCCCATTTTCAGAAAAATGAACACATTAAAAATTGGGTACTAAAGAACACAATAAAAGCTCATGGGAGGCAAAACATTTCCTCATATACATAGCTGTTGAAGACTTTCAAGCAAGAAGGTCTTATTTGAAGTTGAGTGGCAATTGAAGAAAATATAATAGCAATTAGAAAAAGAGTAAAAGGAAGGTTCTTAACCAACAGTCCAGTCATAGCTACTGCAGCCAACTCCTTGAGTCCCGTTGGAGCAAACCTCAAATTTATGATTTCCATCCTGCAAGCCTTCACACAAAACCGTCCCATTTTCACATTGAGAAGCATTAATGCGGCCAAAGCCATCATCCAACTGCACCAACGAGTTTATTAACCTATTATTTTGTGGAACAAGCCAAATGAACATCAAGAGGAAAACCAAAGTTTTCCCAATAAATCAAACCATGATGCAGCTTCTTCACTTCCCACTTACCATTGAAGTGGAAAGCAAAACACATACACAAAGCAAAAAAAAATCCATTAATTTAGCTTGGCACCAGGAAGAATATGAGTAATCATTCATTATAATAATCTTATCAACTAAAGAAAAATACAAAAATATGTACATATGAATAAACTGAATTCCAAATGGTTTGCTTGATTAGTCTAAACTTTAAAAGAAAATTCAAGCTCATTACATCCTTACAGAATGGAAAGACGTGCTAATTACTTCTTTAAATCAACCAACTCCCTTACATTAACTTAAGAACCATGAAATATATAAACTCATGAGAGAGAAAGAGAGAGAACAGAGCACCCGAAACAAAAGGCAAGTAAAACTTGCTCAAAGCATTACTAGAGCTTAACGTACCTTGCAAGTGATGTTACAGTTGGTGCAAGCGCCACTCCCACCCACAAGAACTTCAAAGACGAATATGGTTGATTTGAGATTTGAGAATACAAGCGAATTAAGACAGACATGGAAAAGACCATAAAGAAACATTCAGTGGTGTTTTCGGCTATGGACAATTAGTATAGGCCCAAACTTATTACACGTGTGTAATAAGGATAGGCTAAAGCGGTATCCAGCTTAATTCATATTCCCACCAACACGGTTTATAACCAACTTTCAATATTCCAACAAACACAGTGTTGAAACTTGAAGATGAGATTAGACTGATTAGTGAAATAACTACATACATAACATGCTAACAAATGCCCTTAAGACATTAGTTAACAATCTATTTTAAAAAGTTTAGACATCATTTTTATAGAGAATGAAAAAAGTTGTCAAAATATTAATTGTTTTTTTTTTTTCATAAAAACTTTCTTAAACTAAATTGTGAATCAAATTTCTTGGGATTGTAAAATTTGATCAAGCTTATATATAATTTCCACTGGGTATGTCCTGTTGAATGGTGGATAAGATTGCTAAATTATTACTGAGCTCCAAAAAGAGGTGTGCCTGCTTGGTTAATTTTATATTGCCAAAGAAGTAGCATGATAAGATGTGTGTTAGTTTGAGAATTGTTTATTTTCATTATCTTGTTCATATAGTATTTATCAAAATATATCATTTTTAGTATTTTGTATGTTAAATATGTTAGGAAAATTAATTTACTTTTAAGAAGCTATAAGCTAGATTATTGGCAAAAAAGTTTTCTTTTTTTTGAAAAATTATTGGCAAAAAAGTTGAGACAAAGAGTAAACAAAACTTTTTTCAACAATTTCCAAAAATTTCCAAAAGCATAAGGCATATGCAAATATGAATATTGCATTTGGAATTTGGATTAGCTATTTTTTGTTAACATTTTAACTTAGGCAAAATTACTATTTTGGTTCCTATAATTTGAGGTTACTGAACGGTTTTAGACCCCTTAAAACACAACCAAATTGGTTAGCCTAGATTAATTAGCCAAGTTGTTACTTAGTCAAATTATGCAATTCTAGGTTAAAGCAATCAAACAATCATATCAAGATATAAAACAGGGGAAAATAAATGAACACAAGATATGATGACCCAGGAAACCACACAGTAAAAACCTGTGGAGGATTTAACCTAGCTATCCTTAAGGTAAACCTGAATCCACTATGCGAAAGAATCGAAATTCATACGAAAGGACTACAAGCTCCCCGCTTGACTTCCTAATGCTACCCACCAGTAGAACTTACTGACACGACCACGTGCAAGCTCCGAATCCACAGACTCCTTCTTTCTTGGATTCTTCAATCAGCTACAAGCACCCCCGCTTGATATTCTTTAAGCTTCAATGGTAGCAATCAAGTTGATTATCAAGATGTTGATACTATCTCCAACTTGAAAACCCTAAGCTTTGTGTAAAGGAAAGCTCCTCTAGATCTCACAAGAGATTTACACAAAACAGCAATGTATGAGCAACAATACAATTGGAGCAACCTTCAAAAACGTGGCTAGGGTTTAGTTTATATACCTAGGGTAAAAACATAAAACCTTAAACGTTTAATGAAGTAGGGCTGAGTTGGAAATTCTGCAGAAAAATCAACCTGTGCGATTTTCGATCGATCAAGTCTATTCTTCGATCGATTAGACTCGATCGATCGAGCTAGGCCGAAAGTCCCAAGTACTTCTATAGCCACTCGATTCCAACTTTACAATAATAAACCAACTTTGAGCAAGCCTAAACAATACTAAATACATTGTTTTGATTATGGTTTGCCAACATTACAAATTAGAGTTCTAAATGCATGAAATCCTAAGACCTTAGAACCTAACAAACTCCCCCTTTGGCAATCCGTGACAAAACCCTAATTAAAAGCTCAAAGTTTTACAAATAAAATCCTTTTACACAGAGATGCTCATAAACTTCAAATTCAGCCTAACTACTATCCATCAGTTGCAAGTGTAGACAGCAGCTTAGTTGAATCAACCTGTATATTCCTAAAATACTCAACAAACGCATAAACGCATGTGTGACAGAAAAGAGTAAAACAACAGGTACAACATTCTTGTAAGATTCACACAACACAAAATAAAGACATATATGAATGATCAACTCATAAATATAAATCAATAAGTAGTGAATCACAAAACAATAAGAATCAATAAAAAAAAAAAATGTATATCAAACAATGTTACTCCTCCTAACATGAATATCTCCAAAAAAAAAAAATGATATACAAAGTGAAACACCTAGATACAATCTAAAAACACCACAAGCTCCTCTCAACAAGTAACAAAAATCTCTCCCTAACAACAAAACTCCTCTACAAGCCAAAACTCTACTCCCCCTTTTTGTGACGGAATGCCAAAGAGCAATTATGAGTCGCCATCAAAAAGAGGTGTAGAAGGTGAATGAAGATGCGCTAAATCGGCTCGGAGAGCACGGATCTCATCGAGTAAGTCCACCAAAATGTGACCATAAGCTGCCTAAATGGTCATGACAGTCTCTAAAGTACAACGAACATCAAAGTCGGTCGAAGGAGGTGGAGGAATATCAGCAGCAGCAGCAGCATCATCACCAACTGAATCAAGAACATCCTCACCAGCAATATTTGCAGAAGAAGAAGGAGAAGGTGTGCTACTAGACGGCTCAGACCTAGGGTGTTTAGAACCAGCTCGAAGATGAGCGGCCCTCTGTCTAAGAAAAGACGCACCTATGGGAGCTATCACATGAACGGGCTCAGAGGAAGGGAAGTCACTAAGGTCAAGATAGAGCAAAATCCTATGAATAAAAATAGGATGAACAAGGGCATGAGAAGTAGATGAACTCCTATAAACATCGTTCAAAGAACGAAGAAAGAGATGGGGAAAACTAATAGGAACATCAGAAACCAAAGCGTACAAAAATACACACCTCTTAAGAGGAATGGTGTGAACATGAGAAATGGGCCAAATGGAATGACACGCTATCCTAAAGAACAGATAGTGCAACCCAGAGAGCTCAGCAGAAGTGATCCTAGGATCAGAACCCCACTGGACAAAAGTCCCAGTGATGAAAGACAAAACATCGCTCAGCTCGGGAGACTCGTCATAAGGATAGACAGGATCCCTAACCAACGGTACCCCTAGAGCATCAGCCACTACTTGAGGAGTAATGGTGTACTCTACGCCTCGTATCCAACTCTTTACCAAAGTGTTGGAATCATAGGCGCGGATAGAGATGTTCGAATAGAACTCTCTAATAAAGGCAGAAGGTGGAGGAGGATCGGAAATATCCAATAAGGGTAACCAGCCCCGACGCTCAAAGTTTGCCCTAATGGCAGGATCAAGCTCATCTAACAATATAGAACGCTCAGCCCAAATCTTCCTCTTAAGGTTAAGTTTCTCAAACAGCTCTTGGTTTTTCTCACTTGGAAACCTCTCACGGTCAAAGGAAGGAGGGGATAAAGAGGAAGAGGGAATGGACCTACGGGCTTTAGTCTTCCTAGGCATGATGCTAAGGAAAGGACAGAGACACAAAAGAGAAAACCAAAAGAAAACACAAGAAAAACAAGACCAAGGGCAGACTGCAAGTTAGCACAAAAATCAATAGAATGAAAATCTATATGATGCGTGAACAAATATAATGCCATGATGCATGTACTAATGCAGTAAACAGACAAGTGCAATTGAGATTAAATTGACAAAATTGGCTTGAACGGGGAATTTCTATCAAAAATCCCAAAAATTGAAAACCACTTGTTGAAATTTTTAAACAAATTGATGAATTGAGCATTACAAAACACAGCACATAGATTATAATGCTTAATTACATCAACACAACAAGCCAATTTCATCAAATTCTACCCAATTTAACAAAATCCCCAAATCGGATCAATTAGAAACCCTAGATTTTTCAATTTTTCACCAAATTCAAAATTGATCAAATTAAACTATTAAGATCATAACTATAGCATGTCCCCATAAAAACCCATTGATCAATTTCACAAAATAGGGCTTAAATTAATAAAAATCCCAAATAGAAAAAGTTCCGAAATTTTGAGCATAAATGCATGAAAAATGCAGGAAATATGAAAATAAACTAAAAAAGGAAGGGCAAAAGAGTCTTACCAGCTTGAGTTGAGAGAGATTTTGAAAAAAATTCGAAAGAAAACGACAAAAATCTCTTTGTGGAGCCTTGCCTCGTCGGAGAGAGAGAAAAAAAAGTTTGAAAAGTTTGAAATAGGACTTTGAAAAAGTCAGATCTGAACTTTTAAAAAAACTTTTCCACGATCTTCGATCAATCGAAAATTACATTCGATCGATCGAATGAAACAGTCATTTTAGAACAAACTAAAGCACTTTTTCGATTGATCGAAAAACAGACTGGATCGATCGATATAGGCAGAGGCTCACTAAATTTTGAGAAAAAATCCAGTTTTGAAAGACACAAACCTAATTTTGAAAAACAACTCCTCAAAGTATTAAACAAGGAAAGCAAAATGCATGAGTATGAGATGGAATGCTTTTTCAAAAACCCAAATTTTTAAACCCAAATTATGTCAAAAACAAGTTTCAATCATTCTCCCATTGAATTTTCTCAAGCAACAAAAATGTTGTGCACAAATCTCAAGATATTTTCAAACTTGGTTGGTCAGACCAAAAACACACACACTAGCATGTACAGTGTTTAACAAAGAGTAACTTGTGTAGTGTGTGATACTAGCAAAAACTTGAGATACATGTGAGGTGATATGTGAATAGCAATCAAACACGGAGTCTACACAATTCATTACATAGAATTTAAAAGAGACTATCACCTAAAGAGTTACATCCTATAACTCCAACATCTCCTAGAACAAAAGCTTGCAATCATGTAAGTTTCTTGCATTTTTGCCTCTTATTTGTATGAAATGGCTAGAGAACAGTGGTGAGATGGTTATTTATGCCTTTCTCAAAAGAGTCAAGTCCGACAGTCAAATAACATATGACTTCAAGATTAAGACAGAGTGATTAAGAACCATACACATCTTTCCCACACAATATGCACTACAAAGTTTCAACTAGTTAAGTGCAATGAATAAGTTCATCAAAGTTAAACAAGGTACACAAGACATGACATATGTAAAAAGATAGACCAACCTTGTTTTTCAAAAATCAAGAAAAATAGTGTCAAACATAATTTTTGCTTTCACCTTTTTTTTTTTTTTTTTTTTTTTTATTTAAGAGAAAACAAATAAATCCTAGAATGAAATGCATGAATGTAATGCAATGCAAATCTCAGAACAAAAGAAAAGAAAAACACAAAAACCAAAGAACTATGGTCACAGAGGAATGAGCAATGAAGCACAAGGACCATGTTAGAAAGACTCAATTAGGTCGAGTCTTTTGCATCCAAAACCTTTTAGATGCATCACGAGCATTGGAGTTCTTATTCATATTAGAGTGATTTCCAACTCCAGGATTGGAATAAAGGTTCAAAGCCTTCACCAATTCACCAATAAGTGCCATAGGATTTTGTGCTTGAGACACAGGCACTTTTGGTTTGTTTGCTCTCTTAGCAGTTTGAAGCTTGTAATAGTTAGGACGAATATGTCCAGACTTACCACAAAAATGACACACCCAAGCAGGTTTACCATGCATCTTGTCCTTGAAATGGTAGGTTTAGTTTCTCTCAGATCAACCCTATTCTTCTTAGGAGGTGAAACTTCTACAGGTTTGACAACTTCACTCACAGGTGGTTTGACAGTTTCACTCACAACCTCACTCATGGAAGGTTTAGAAGAAGAAGAAGGAACAAAATTCATGGAATGCGGTGCAGAGTCAAAAATGCTTTCAACATAACCTAACCCAAATTTATCAGAAGGATACTTTTGAACATTTAGCATATGATCAAGTTTAGAACTAACAGATCTAGCAACAGATAAATCATGTTCCAAAGTTTTAACTTTATCAAGCAAAAGTATGTTCTCAGATTTAACATTGTTCAAAAGATCATTAGCATCAAACAGTTTAACAAGCAAGTTTTTCTTTTCAAGCTCAAGAGAATCAATTTTCTTCAGGCTAAGTTCTACATTCATAGCATCCCTAGCAGCAATTTTGCAGAGTTTATTGTAGGCCTCTTGAAGATCTGCATCCTCAGAGAGTTCCCCATCAGAAGAGTTCTCTTCAACATATTTGCTTTCATTGACTACAGCAGTAGCAGTGAAAGCAATGAAGTTTCCATCCTCATCACATCCGGACTTATCATCGAAAACCTCATTATCACTAAGGGTTACAGCCATAGCTTTACCCTTAGTCCTTAAGAATGTAGGACATTCAGATTTCACATGACCATACCCTTGACAACCAAAACACTGAGGACTCAAAGAATTATTTGAAGACTGACCAACTTTTTCTTTTGGTTTTTCAAGGTTATTGACCTTAGTGGGATCATTCTTCCTAAAATTTTTAGGTTCAGCAGTGTAAGTACCTCTTGCCTTTCTGTTGGTATCTCTATCAAAGCCAAAATCATCCACCACCACCACAACCAAAATCCACAAACCCACTGTCAAAATCATCCACCACCACTACCATAGCCAAAATCAACCACCACTACCATAGCCACCAAACTCATATGAAAATACATTATTAAAAAAAAAAAAAAAAACTCAATCATAGCAAGGAGAATAAAGACATGGGCAGCAACGGTGGCTTGCGGCTAAGGCGGAGGCTTAGGTCGGGGAGCTGAGGGATGAGGGAGATGAAGGAATGGCTAGCGAGCTAAGGGATGAGGGAAATGAGGGAGTGGCCATCGGCGAGCTAAAGAGAAAAAAATTGAGGAAGAAAGAAGAAAGAGAGAAGCCGGAGAGAGAGAGAATGGGAAAAGATTATTTAATGAGAGATGATAGAGCAATGTAATAAAAAAATATTTTTTATTTTTATCTGTGAGCTACAGTACACATCTAAAGATAGATGTGTACTGTAGCTGAGGAGCTAAATTTGTTAGATTTAGCTCTACTGCTGCATTATGTTTTTTATGATTTTGAGCTAAAAAAATACCATTATACCTATATAGCACCACTGCTATGAATGCTCTAAGAGGAAGTACAATACCAATGTGGTCCATCACAAAAGGATTAAAGATTGACTCAAACACTATTTTCTATGTTCATATTATTAATGACAGTCAAACCAGAAGCATCTGGCATGTCAGGTTGACCAATTAAGCATTAGTCATCTAGGTGGATACCACAGACATGTTTATGTCACTTTCTACCTGATGATTTTCTTCTTGAGACCTTTTACTCCTGTATTTTTTTTATATTTTTTTTTTTTTGACAAATTTCTAGAGTTTTTAGAAATCATTAAAGCTTAAGACCTGCCAGGCTTTATGCTTTAAGAGGAAGGGTGGGCTTGACTGAAATGGGAGTAAAATGACAACATAACAAACACCTTTTCAAGGAATGAAGGAAACATCACCAAAAAAAAAAAATGTCGTTTATTTTTTCTTTTTAACCTACTAAGATAAAACAAGTTGAATATCTGAAACTTGGAAAAAACTAGTTATGAAAATTAAAATAACTTGACAGTGATGCTGAGTTGTAAATAGAGAATTTGGCAAAAAATTAAAGACCTTGAGGCATTGGGGTCTGTGATACTTGATGATGGCTATGGATCCATTTTAATTCGCTGATGCCAACCGTTGAAGCTACCTGACACCTCCACAATTTCTCCCTCCCCAAAGTATTGAATCTAAACCTAAAAACAACAGGGGAATTAATCAATCCCAATTAGTAGGCATATAGTTTCAACCAAAGTCCAAGCAGATTCCAATTTCATGTTACTGAGACATTGTGTCAGTTAAAAGGTATACAAACAATAATTGGAATGAATAGTTCTGATGGGAAAATGTAATATAATATCACTACTACAATAATGTGTGTCAGCACTCAATTTGTCCAATCTTGAAATTTTAATGTTGTGATACATAGCCATGAATTATATGGGCTCTAATAAGTGATAACCTTACAGACAAGTATATTTATAAATAGTTTCAAAGACCAATGGAAATGCATGTGCTTAAAGGATTTTAGGCCTGTAAGCATGTCTTGGAATCCATCTATTAAAGGAGAGAACATCTATAGTAGAGTGTCCAACTTCAGCATGTCAGCCTTATGCCCCAGCTACTTCAACAATTTCCTGTTCCACTGGTCCAGAGAGCTTTTTCCATCCATCAGGTCCCACATAACAAACTGATAAAAAGAACAAGTTCAAATTATACTGTGATCATGGATGTGTGGTGTTCAGAGAGAGAGAAAGAGAGAATACCGCTACCAACTCCACCCCTGGCACCATCATGGGATGTTGCATGATAAATCGACCTTCTAGCCAATTCTGTTGCTTCTTCAATTGACATATCACACCGGTAGCTAGTGTAAGCAACAGAGCCCCATAGAAAACAGAAAATACAAATAAGAACATTTGACTCAGAAATAAATTTGGCACAAACTGCAAGCTAATGGAAAAAGAAGGGGGGCGGGGAAAGGGGGGGAAGAAAAAGGCAGGGCTCAATTTGACTCAAAGCACATGGACTATGGAAAAATAGGATAAGGCAGGATAAGGCAGCATGCTCCTATGCTCATGGAGGCCATACAAGTACAAATTCACAAACTTGCATACACAAAATTCTTGAGGCTGGCCTGACAAACTTACACCACAATTCTCATGCATCCTATACTTTTGAATATTTCAGCCTAGTCATTGTCACCAACCTTGAGGTATAATATAAACATGACAACCACAATTTTGAGCCATATCCATTACAATTTATAATCTTCAATATTTGTTTTGACACTTTTATCATGCATTGGCTCTGTCTTTCACTCTTTCTAAGTAGGTCCTATTTTTTTAAAATGGTTTTAAGTAGGACTAGGGAGATATGTTTAATGTGGTCCACTTAAGGTTTTTATTATCATAATTATTATTTTATTTATTTATTTAATATTATAGTTGTTGACAAATAAATATAAATACCCATACAAACACTTATCTAGTGAAGACTCATTTGAAAATAACTAGCTATAACAATCATAACTATCAGGTATGTATGCCTTTTTTTTTCTTTTTCTTTTTTTAACTTCTCTCAAATCCTACATATGAGACCCCATTTCGAAAATCATGGATTTCTTTACATGAGTAATAATAATTCATCATTAAGGAAATTTAGACTAAATAGCATTTCTTCACCATAAGCATAAAATGGAGGGTGAAATACTACAATACCAATAACTAAATTGGGGTCGATTATGGATCCTCAACAAATTACTCAGAGTTGGTCATATCTATCATTCAATTCTATCCAAAATCATATTCACAATTACTTCTTTACTTGACATATTCTTTTTTACTATTTCAACTAATGTTAATTTTTGTTTTTCTCTACCTTTTTATTGTTCCTTCAACTTGAATCATTCACTTTTTCTCACTGATACATTAATCATTCTCCTCTAAACATGATCATCTTAAGTGACTCCCCCTCATCATTTCATTAATAGGAACCACCCTTATCTTTAAGCAAATTTCCTCTTTTGGAACACTATCTTTTCTTGTATTTTAACTGCTGAACTTTAGTACTATAATGCATGTTATAAAAATTTTCCCTAGCTCTTAAGGTGGTTTCTCATTCTTTAGTAGGTGTTTGTGTACAGAGCTTAGTCATGTGATCAAGTGGATCATCACCATGTAAACGTCTATTTGTTTGTTTGTTTGTTTTTTTTTTTTTTTTTTTTTTTTTTGGAAGGGTGCTTACAAAAATGTTATTGCTTAGAATTCAAAGCCAAATTTAATTTCTCCATTTTCTCCCTCTTCAATGCTAAAAATGATAGTCTCTAATCTAGTGTAGTTGAGTGTAGTTGAAAAGTATTGAAGTGGATGTGTTAAAATAGTCAAGGTCAATATTCAAAAGTATTGAAGTGAAAAGTATTCAAAGAACAAGTCTTGCAATAACAGTCAAGGTCAATATTCACAATCTCAGTATTTCTATAACTCTCAAAGCAATGAAATAATTTTCAAGTGACAAAACAACCTTAAAGTGTCTTTTAAAACAGATAATTTAAACTCCAAGCAACCATATCAATTCCATCTCTATTTCTAGGAAAAGTACTTTTGAGGCTTACATTTATCTTTCTTCCAAATTTGAAATAACCCAAATATATTAAGCTAAAATATATAAGAATCTTGTTTCTCAACCCCCCAAAATAATTAAAAATAAGAAAAAAGGAAAAGTACTTTTTTTTTTCGATATTTCTAATTTTGAATCCATTAAAATTTCAGCTCTGTGTTTTGAATCCATTAAAATTTCAGAAAAAGGAAACTTGGTATCAGCTCTGTGTTTTTTTTTTTTTTTTTTTTTTTCTTTCAATATTTCTAATTATGAATCCATTCAAATTTCAAATGAAAGACGTAACCCTAAAACTAAAAAACTAACCTTACTGCGAGACAGTGAGAGAGCTGAGTGAGAAGTCGCCGACGAGAGTCTTCTGCCGCCAATGGAGTGAGGGTTTGGGCTTTGTATGTTTAGGTGTGAAGGAGAGTGAGAGTGTGTTCTGGTAAGTGAGAGTGAGAAGTGAAAGTGAGAAGTGAGAGTGACAAATAAAATTGAATTTTACTTTAGACATACTCGAGCTTACTGGACTCAGGTACATAGTACTCGAGCCCATGAAGCTCGAGTACCAATCGGAATTTTTAAATCTCAATTGCCATGTCAGCCATGCCACGGTGGAACAATAAAATAGAGTACTCGAGTTCAACAAACTCGAGTACTTAAAAAAGTGGTAGATTCCTGTTTATTTTTGAAACAGTATTTTTTTGCTAAAAATTTCAAAAATTGATGGTATTTGGCCAAGAAATGATAGAAAAACAGTTCAAAGTGACTTTTATCTGGTTATCTTTATATTTGGTGCCCATTTGTTTTATCTCTTCCTCTTCTCGTATTCCCCATATCACCATTTGGCATTTGCCACTATGTTCAAAAGAGAATAGACCCACATTGTAAGGTTAGAATTTTCAAAAAGCAAAAGAACAATAATTGTAAAGCCGACAATCTTTTGTACTGGTTTACCAAAGAAATGGAATCTTTTTTTTCTTTTCTTTTTTATGGAAAAGAAAAGGAATCTTATGTATTGACTTGCTAAGACTAAATTTGATATTGACTTGCTAAAACTATTTGGTAGTAACTTTCCTAAAATTTGTTTCTCTATTTTAGAATAAAAGTTTTTTTTTTCCTCCTTTAACTAACCTTTCCTTTTACAAGCATCAAATCCACTTTTCAAAACACCCACTTTATTTTATTACTAGTTATCAAGACTATATACAAAAAAGCAAAATATTTAGAGAATGAACAATGCTCTTTAAAGATAGAGAACAATTATAGCCAAGGGTGGCTCCATGTTGAAGGTAGGGTGGTCACAGAACCATCTTGACCTCTGGGAAATAAATAAAAATTATATATAAATTTTAAAAAATTTTATGATTTGTTTACCTCTAAAAAAATTTTGTAACCACCCTAAATATTTTTAGGTTCAATAATATTAAACTTTAGTCCCATTATCAATATATTAGGCCCTTTCAAACAAAAAGAAAAGGCCAAAATTTTTTTTTATTGAACTAAAATTTGAAAGAGAAGTAGCTTGCAGTATTAATAATGAGACTATCACGCAATGATTTCAAAATATAAAAGGAAATACATAAAATTCTTTTTTATTAAATTTTGTTGTATATTTTAAGTTTCTTAATGACAACCCTAAAAAAAGTTCTTGAAGCTGCAATTGTAACTAAAACTCATCTTAGGAGGGAAATGGGTATGCTGTTGCAATAGGTTTTTAAGTTTTTATTTTTTATTTTTGGTTACCTATATTCAACCATTACTATATTTTAGGTAATCATGCTCTAACCCATATAATCAATAATCAATAGATAAAATCATGCATAATTAAACATGATCTGGACCTTAATTGTAATATACCAATATTGGTATATTATAATTAAGGTCAAGGTCAAGTTTAGTTCAAGTGTTTGACGAATGACCTCAATGAGTTATGAGGTTGCATTTGCTTGACTTGTGGTTGTGGTAAGGAAATAAAAGGTTTTGGTTGTATTATAGCCTTATGAGTTTTTTGTATGCTTGCTTGGTTCCCGTTTGGGTAGGAGTACTTGTCTGAAGATGGTCAAGTTAGGCTTTAAGGGCCTTATGTTTGATTTTTGAGGGGATCCTTTCCTATTTATGGGGACAAATATGATAGTGTAATTTGTAGTAGGCCTTGTTATTAATAGGCTTGATACTTGTGTTTCTAAGTTCCAAGGTACTTGGTGATGGACCTAGTAACTTGATTGGTTGAATGCGGTGCTCGATTGAGGTAAATTTGGATTGGACAGCTGAGGTAAGTGGTTTCTTAATGAGATTTTAAAAAAGAATCATTATTGCGCTAAAGTATTTTATGGTTAAACCCTTGTTGGAACATTGTTCATAGTTTTCCTAAAATGCACTATGTGTACTATTATTGTTAATCATTTATGGAAAATGCATGAAGTATTTAAAAGTGAATCATATTTCTTATTGCATATGGAGAAATGCATGATTTGTTAGCATGGAAAAGACTAACATCTTTTATTAAATTTTTGAGAATGGATTTTATGGATTTATTGCACTATTTGCAAAATTTAAAGATGCTTTGATGATTGGGAAAGATGATACAAAATCTTCTTGACAAGAAATGAGTTTGAAGGCTTTGAGAAGCTTGTGAATATCTTTTGATATTAAAAGGTTTTGTGAAACTACTTGGAAATGAACTATGTTTTGATTTCATGTAATTTGTGAGCTCTTTACGTTTTACCATTGTGCCATGATGTGTGATTACCTAGCTAGATACTATAGTTTGTGTGACATTGATATCTTAGCGCCTGTTTTTGTGATGGTTATTGAATTCTGACTCTATGTCGGCAATTGAGTTCCGTCTTTGGGACAGCAAATTAGTTCTGTCTTTGTGACAATGTTAAATTTCATTTTTGTGACAACGTTGTCATGTGGCTCTGGGTTGGATTTTCTGGTTTTGAAACGGTGTTTTATTTTTGCTCACAGTATATACATTATGGTATTTTCATGTTGAGATATTTTGAAAAAGTTTTGTGCTATATTGTTTCAATCATTCTTGTCATTTTATCCATGAAGATTGATTTTACAGAAATTTAAGTGGAAATTTCCAAAGTGTAACATGTTTTGTGTTTTGTAAAAATGTTAATTATCATGAGACTTGAATTTCCCTTACCCTCGTTAATTATGCTATTTACTAGGTTTTAGGTCATCCCACTTTCTAACAGTTTTACAGATAAATTAGCTATATGTTGGGCATGGAGCTTAGTTTATTTGTGGTGATTGGAGTACTATGCTAAGTGGGAGATTTGTGCTATAAAAAGTTGGTGACTCAACTTACTAAATCTATCAAGACCATAGCAAATTCTACTAGAGGTTGGGCTCTTGAGGTTTGTTAGCCTTGGGCATGGTAGACCTAGATTTTCTATTGTGGTTATGTATCTTAGAGACGATCATGACTTTGTGTTTATTTATTTGGAGCTTTGAATTTTTATGTATATTTGGAGACACTTGATTTGTAGTTTGTATTGTTTGTAAATGTGTTCTGGAGCTCTGACTGATATTGTGGAGAGATCAATATATATATTTACTTTATCAAATGAAAAAAAAAAAAAAAAAAAAAAAAAAATCTCCTACAGTCTCTCTTTAAGGCTTGGTTTTTCATACTTTGGACCCTTTTGGGTTTGGGGCGTGACATGTCTTTTCTACATCATTTTAAAATTTAAGTAGGATCAGGGAAATAGGTATCCCTTCATTAAGTTTAGTTTTTTTAGAAAATAAAATGGTAATAGGATAATGATAAGACAAAATATAAATTGACAAATTATAAGTTTTTGTTTAATTTCAATAAATATATAATTTGACATCATAATTCATAAGAACAAATTTGAAAATTTATTATTATTATTATTATTATGATAAGTAGAAACCCTCTTCTTCCCTCCCCTTCAAATTCTTCAAAAAAAAAAAAAAAAATCCAACTAGATCTAACCGGAAAAAACAAGAATGATAATCAAGCTACAATTGATCAATCCAAAAAAAAAAAAAAAAAAAAAAGCTTTTAGATCTGATTTGAAGCAAAGTTGATTTCCCTAGATAATATATGTTAATTTGCAGTTCTTACAACTAAAAACATTTGACGCTTGCACATATGCACATACAACTAAACACAAACAAGTTCCAATTTTACTTCAAATAATTTTTTATAATTCTAACTTTCATGGCCATTCAAAAGAGCCAAAATTTTACTACTATGAGCCCAACAAATGGGTCACAGCATAAAAATAAAAGGATTACAACCCCATTTCCAGAGTCCTAAGCAATCAACCATGTCTCATTACTCCTCAAAAAGTAGTGGAGCTAGCACTGCATCAGCTGTTGGAAGATGGATAAAGTAACTGAAATGAAACCAGTAATCTAAATGACGTGTTCTGCGAATCATTAACTTTTGCTTGAATGCATAAATGGCTTCTAAATCTTTGTACAAGCCGTTTGGTTTTGACTTGAAATCGGAAGATGTATTTAAAGAAGGGCTCCCACTTTCATCCTTACTAAAGCTACTAAGCTAGCATTTGTTACAACTCCCTCTACCGCGAGCTGCACTGTTCTTCCCACGTGGGGAGACGGTGACAAAAGAGAGAAATATGGAAAGCAAGTAAACGTCAAAGAAGAAATTCCATAAGCTTGATTTTTCTCATATACATTCTGATAATAATCTAGACGAAAATGCACTTTTGGTCCCTACATTTTGGGCCTATTCTCAATTTGGTCCCTAAATTGATTTAGCTCTTAGGTCAGTCCCTGATTTTTAAAAATCGTTTTTAAAATAGTCCTAACCGTCAACCCAGTGACAGAAAATACTGAGGTAGCAAACGGCGTGTCCTACTTGCTGACATGACGCTGACGTGGATATTAAAATATTATTAAAAAAGCTTATTTAGCATTTTTGAAATGCCACGTCAGATTTAAATTAATAAAAAAAATTAAAACAAAAATCCATGCCAGAAATTTTAAAATAAATAAATAAATAAACATTAATTTAATTAAATTAAGAAAAAAAAAACTTTTTCAGTTTAAAAAATTGAGTTTGAAAATTGGGTTTGCTTTTCATTATTTTTTGGAAGAACATTGTTCTTCTTCTTCCCCAGGACATGAACATAATGCTTCATGTTCTTCCCCAAATCAAACCCAATAAATCCAAGAAATCAAACTCATAAACCACCCAATAAATCTACGAAATCAAACCCATAAACATCCAGTAAATCAAACCCAATAAATCCAAGAAATCAAATCCGTAAATCAAGAAATCAAATCCAAGAAATAAATATACAAATTCACATCAAAAAAAAAAAACCACAAACACGAAACCAAACTCACCAAGACAACTCCATCTCCGAAACACAAACACGACCACACCAATCTCCACCTCCACTACCGACCACCCACCCCTACAGAAACCCAGAAAAAAGCGGCGACGCCTACAATCTCCCAACCCATACACCAAACCCAGCCCAACAAAAAATCCAAAGGTGGCTCCTGGCTCTTCGTCCCCCACAACCCGGCGACTCGGTCATCTCCCTCCTCTTCCCCGACTCACCAACTCACTTCGAACCCGAACCCGAGTCCAAACTCGTCCTCCGCTTCAAACCGCTCATCATCGCCGTGGAGTGCAAAGACCTCGCCTCGGCTCAGTCGCTAGTCTCCACGATGAGGTCGGCCAGGTTCAGGGAATCCGACATAACCAACGCGAACAACAAGTGCGTGATCGTCGCGATCCGCTGCTCGATCCGGCTGGAGGTTCCGTTGGGAACCACGTGATGAGACAAAGAAAGAGAACGATTTTTAGATCTAAAGTCTGTCATGGTCTCGCCAGAGTTCATTCAGTACCTTGTTCACATGGCCAACGAGAAAATGGAAGAGACAAAGAAAGAGAGGATCTGAAGAAAAAAAACAAAGGAAATGAAAAGAAGAAAGATAAAGACAAACACTGAGAAAGAGAGAATCTGAAAAGGTTTTTTCTTTTTTTCTTTTTTTTTTTTTGTTTTTGATTTTGAATTTTTCAGTTTAATTTTTTTAAAATTATTTTTATTATTTTTATTAATTAAAATGCTGATTTGTCATTAAAACACTGACGTGGTACTTTTTAATAATATTTTAATATCCACATCAGCGCCATGTCAGCAAGTAGGACATGCCGTTTGCCACCTCAGCATTTTCTGTCACTGAGTTGATGGCAGAGACTAATTTAGAAACGATTTTTTAAAATCAGGGCCTGACCTAGGAGCTAAATCAATTTAGGGACCAAATTGAGAATAGGCCCAAAATGTAGGGACCAAAAATGCATTTTCGCCAATAATCTATTATAATTGTTCATAGGCTTTTACAGATGCCTTAAATGCTTGAAAACGTAACTCAACAATGAGACAAAGTTGAGGTGAACTAAAACAAATGATAAGCTAAGACAATGCTAAGGATAAAAGAATAGAGTCTATCCTAACATGTAACAACTAAGCAACTAAAGATAGCACCTAATAAATCAAAGAGTGGTGTTGGTTCAACCATGATTTTGCTGGAACAGTTGTGCTCGAGTTCCTACTCCCAGAATTCATGTTCCTGTTCCTACTCCTAGAGTTCCTGTTACTTTCGGCCGAAGGACTGGTGAATTTTTGTTCAATCTTGATTTGGAGATTTGCCTTGATAAGAGGTAGAGGTAGCTGTATCTTCATTTGCAACAGAGGTTGGTTTAGAGTTGGAGTCTGCGATATTAGAGTTGGAGGCTGTTCCTACTTCTTTTATCTCTTTATACAAATCATAAAATCCATTCAATAGCTGTGGTAAAATTCCCACTACGGCAAGTATAACCATGAGAACTCCAAATTTATTCTCATCCTCCTCCGAGAGAACAAATGAAATAGCCGATATACATGCTTCACTGGAAACTGACATGATCTCAAGCAACTGACTCTTTTTCTTAATATATGGCTTCTCGAGAACAAGGAAGAAGAGATGAAAACAATTGATGCATAAAGAGAATGTGGTAGGAATCTTAGAAGACGAGTTGCCCTTATAGAAACCAGCCATAATCGCTAGCAAAACACGTCTCACGGACTCAAGCAATGGGTAGAATATACGGAGTTCTCCAAATAGCTTTTGGATAACAGATTCAACTAATGCGTAGTATATTCTGAGTTTTCCAAACAGATTTTGGATAAAAGGTGCTTCTACAGCTTCAGTTTTGTCATCTGCACCTTGTGTATGGGAACTGCCCCCAGAAATCTGTGAGGGCTTGGACTTTGGAGGGCCTCTATAATCTTCATATAGAGACCCTAAAATGGTTACATATGGTTTTTCCGGTGTCCAGTTGGCTTTCTCAACAGAAACCAAAAATACTCGTTCTATTTTTTGATACCAGTGAAAACCCTGACCCTCTTGATGAACTTCCTCGTATTGAAGTAGCACTGCAAATGTAATACCTATAGAGAGGAACAAGAGCAAGGCCAGCAGGAGAAAAGATACAACACCTAGAAGCAAAACGCCAACAGCAATCCCCGATGCCGTTCCTCCTTAATTCACAAAAGTGAGAAATGATTAAGCCACATAGTTCTTTGCTTGAAGTTCTTATATAGCATTATAACCAATGACAAAGATTCTCTAGAAATTTTTTTTTAAGGCAGTTAATAAGAAATTTAAATTATACAAAATCTAATAAAAAGACAACTTAAATATAAAAAAAAAAAAAAAAAACACACACAAATACATAAAATATTACAATTTTTTTTGTAAGACAAAGTAAAAGAAAAAAAAAAAAAAAGACTAATAAGAAATAAAATGGAAATTGAAAATTGAAAATGCTAAAATGAGAATAATAAAGTGACTATAACAATTTCATAACAAATTTTATGCAACAAGTTGTTATTGGTAAAACATGTCAATGTTGAGCTTAAATTAGAATTAGTAACAACTTACCACATAATATTTATTGTGAAAATATTATAGATATAGCATTACTATTATTTTTATTGAACTCAAATTTTTGTGATTCTCAAGTTAGATGTTTAACATTTGATTAGGATAGTCAAAATAGGTTAATTTAGTATATAATTTTTTTTTTTTTTGCAAGTATATGTATACATTTTTTTTCGAATCAGTGTGGTTACATAACAAATTAGTTTAAACTAATTATTTATATAAATTTAAAAAAAAAAAAAAATTTTGGCAAGTGAGAGTGGTTCTGGGATCACCCTGATATGAGGGAAGCCGCCAGTCAAAAAGCATGTAAAAGTGCAAAAAATTGTGAATCTTGGTTCTAGATACGCGCGTAACTCTGATATGATGCAGTCAGATAACTAGGCTATAATGGCTGACATGCACACAGAAGTGAATTGAGTTAACGTCCAAACAGTGTGAAACATCAGCTTCATTAAAATTCTTAAATATATGTAAGGAGATAAGATTGTGTAGACCAGTTCTGGTGCAAGCTATATGATAATTATTTAGTTCATAAAACATATATGAACAAGACAGGAACATAGTCACAATTCCATTACATATTTGGAAAGTAGAGTAAAAAAAAAACAAAAAAAAAGTTCATTCTATGGCATATCAAAATGAGAATTATCACCTTTTTCGTTAAAAAAGAAAAAAAGAAAAAAAGAAAAGAGAATTAGAAAATTCGTTGATTAAAGAATTCAATATAAGTAGAGATCTGAAAGATACTAATATGGGGTTTGCATTTAAAAAATAATAAATAAATAAAAAAAGAGAAAAGGGAAGTAGCATAATTATCTTTTGAAAAGCAGATTTTGCATGATAAATGAATAGATATGGATTCATTTGTGGGGAAGGAAACAAACTGTCAAGTTACCTCTAATTATAGCAGCAGAGGCCTGACAAATACAAGGTAGCGCAAGATTTACAATGACCATTTCAAATCTTAGAGATGTGAGTACTCCATAATCCCTCTGCTCTTCAGAATTTTTCTTTTTCAACTTTAGGATGAGAAGGAGTAAAGCATGCACGCTTATGAAAACGCCACCAATTATGGCTAACCAGAACATGTTTTTACCAAAATCACTCCACCTACATAAGACAAAATCTAGTAAGATATTACACTGATAAATAAACGAGTCTGTCTGTGGCACTTCAAAATCCAAATGATGAATTCACCAAATTAAACGGAAATGAATAATAGGAAACTAAGTATCAAGTTTTTCCTTTTGGTTTGATCAATAATTTGCAAAAATTCAAAGCATGAATAGCTTCAATTTTTTCATAGAACCTATAGAAAATTATACATTTAATTAACTAGCAAATATTTAAATTAAATTCAACAGTTTTTTTTATTATAAAAAATTGTGGCTTTCATAGTTTTTCTGCTTTATATTGAATATTTTCAAGCCCAAAAATAAAATAAAATAAATCTGTATTGAATATTTTCTCCATTTGTTTTGTCTCTAAAATTCATATGCAAGTTCATGCAATAAATAGAAGTAAGAGTCCTCGTAACTTACCCATTATCAGAAATACGTGGATCAAGAGTACAATTACGATATGGTGTCAAAATATATTGATGAAGAGTACAATTAAGATCTGGTGTCTGCAGGTGTACAATGCATTCTATCAAATAATTTACTCATTATAAGATTAAAGAAGTCTAAAACAAGTCACAGAAAAAGTAGAGGTTTCAGATCTTAACTAATGGTCCAAAATCTACTGCAGCCGTCGAAGCCATGGGCCCACTTATATCCCTTGGGTTCAGGGGTTTCGGAATGATTACCGAATGGTGAATTTTAGACATGTGTGTGTTGGCAAGGAGACTCGAGTTCTTCATGACCAGACCGGTGCGCCCAGTTTCCCTTTCCCATGGAAGACTTAAGTAGGGAATGCTCCATCTCAAGCCCCTTGTCAATTCATAATACTCCACTGGCAGTCTCACTGCCAACCATCCAGATAATGCAATAACTTGAAGATGGCATGCAATTCCCTGTATGAAAGAGAAAAGGAAAAATGCTAGTTAGTTCTGCTAGAATGATGCAGTTCATAAGGTTTGATAAGTTATTTATCAGATACTTTAAGTGGCAGTAGGTTACTCTAATCTATCTGCCAAGAACCATATATAAGGTTTGATAAGTTCTACTCTTATGCCAAAAATGTAATAAAACCCCAGCCCACAAAATCCCACTCTGAAGAGGCCAATCCTAGTTTTCCATCTTTGGAAGAAGTGCCAAAACTCAAAAGGTGGCTGAGTCACCAATGGTATGGGGTCCACAGGCTTGAAGGGTCCACAGGCTTCACAGTCGGACAACATGGTCAAAACTCAAAAGGCTCAAAACCATCCAAAATATTTAGAGAATTCAGTTATATATTAAATTATATGTATAAAAATCAAGGAAAATTATTCTAGGTGTATTAATTTCTATCGGATCCAGAGGAAGAGGGTTAATTTGTCTCACAGTATTCTAATTATTTTTAATTATTTGACTGATTGTCAAGAGGCTACATATAAATGACCTGCTAGGTACAGTTTGATTGACCTCTGGTTCAAACCTTGGAAAATACAGGATCAGCCACAAAGAAAAAATATGCAAATTAAACTGTACATAAGAAAGATCTTGGTTTACCATAAATGAAATGCTTTGCAGAGACGATAAGGTTTCCCAAGAAAGTTAATAAAGCTGCACATCGACATGCTATCAGAACTTTTTTTGAGGTCATGATTGTTTTTCATCGTTTAAAAATTTTGTTTTGAAAACTCACCGATATAAATACTAGAGGTAGTTTAGACCCCAATTTTTAAATTCCAGTTAGATTGTTTTTAATCTACTCTAAACAATGAGGAATAAGAGTAATAAATGTTCAATCAATTGGAACTACTAATAATGCATGGGCATACATAATTAACAATTAAGTAAAAAGCACAAGTAGTAAGGGAAGAGAGAAGCAAACACAAGGATAACAAATACAACCCCTCCCCCCCCCCCCCCCCCAAACCTAGACTACTCTCTGTGCTTTGACCCTTCAAGTCCTAGCTACCAACGAGTTTCGTCAAGCCTTGTCTTCACTAGCTTTCCAGATCCTGCAATTATCATCAATTGCTTCCATAAAAAATTGGCATAAACCCAATGCTTCCAAATTGCTCCAAATCAACTCACAACACTCTAAATAGGTGTGGTTTGTGTTTAGGCTAAAAACCTAAGATAAATGTGTAGATAGTTGTTGGGTTACAATCTCTAACTCTCAAATGGATTTTAGGTCTTTTTCTCTGAAACTCTTCTTACAATTTCATAAGTGTGGGTAAAGAAATGAGGGAAACAAACATAAATAGCTGGTCATGCTTCTTGTGAGTCAAGTTGCAAGTTGGCCAAGTTGCGAGCCACTCGCAAAATGCCTTTGACACTTGAGTTGTTTGAACTTCCAACATATGCTTCTCACATGGTTTTTTGCATGTTGCACCAATCGCGAGACAATCGTGAAATCCCCTGCTTCATAGTTCTTCACCAATTTGCACACAGAACCCCTTACATTTAATTCCAAAAAACTAAAGGTAAATGATTGAATAAGTTACAATCAAATTAATTTAGCACATAATTAAAGCCAACAGACATGAATTGAAAACCACAATTTTACATGCTTCAACTTCAAAGATTTGTAAGATTTTTCTCTACCCTTTTTATAACATCCAGCCACAGATATAATGTAAAAAAAATGCCAGTTTATTTACTGTTGTGTTTCTAACATAGTGTAAAAGCGTCCGTATAGATTATTATCATGCTAAAACTAACTAATCAATTAATGAGATAATAGTTCAAATGAAATAGATATCATACAAAAAGATTACTCTGAGACTGAGATAGAGAAGGAAATGGACTTGAAAATTTTCCAATGGAGTGAAGGCTTGCAATCGAAACCATAAGCAGCCCAGCAGCAGTAACTATCATCACAAATGAGCCAGTTGTAGATCCATATAACGCATGAGATATTTTCGGCACAGAATCTGTATATTTTTTAAACCTTACATCAGTAAATAAATGAGAAAATCAAAGGGATAAGAAATGTAATTTAGAGCTTAGATGCTGGACTACAATTGAGCTGACAACAAGAGAAAAGAGTAAGAATCCTTACAGTGCATTACTCGTAGAACATTGGAAGGCTGATTTTTGTTTCCAGCAGCATCCCCAGTTACGTTTTCGGGAACACTGACAGATACAATATCTTGGTCTGCTTTTACCACTACAGTATATATACCATTACGTATTTCGTCAAAGCTGAAAATGTTAATGATTATCATTGGAAAGGAACAAAAATGAAAATTTGTTAGAGTAAATATGACATACTAATTGAAATATTATTTCCATCAAGAATCCAAATGGTGTGTAAAATGGTCATTGTCATGGTTTCTCATTTGTGTGTGGGTGAATTATTTATGTGATGTCGTGTTCATGTATACAAACACGAAGATAACCAGAAATGACTTGCCTCTGCAAATGCCCTCCTGTGATTAATATCTTAGAACGGTCAAAGCCAAATACAGGCTTCACAAATTCTATCAACACAGAGATGTTGCGTTCTCTTGTCCAATTATGGGATGGTGTACCCAACATTACAGCAGGCCTTGAAGATTCGGAAGGTTGTGTACTCAACATTACAGCAGGCCTTAGAGAATCTGAAGGTCACATTTATATCTTTCAGGAGGAAACACCCAACAAATAGACATTTAAATTTAAAGCTTTCCTAATTGCATAAAATCTTTTTTTTATACGCCTAATTGCATATATATATAACTGTAGAAAAAAAAATTTCTACTTGAAGAGTTTCTATATTCAGAGAGTTGAGTAACAGAATATTGAAACAGAATTTTGATTCCACAAACAGATTATTTATTTTCTCTTTGTAACGCTTGTAAATTATTGTCAATCGTACCATATATGAGAGCAAATGGTTCAACTGGGGAAACTGAAGTCCCCTGTCTGCTTATTATAGAGTTTGTATCAATGCTTACATTGACCACAGTCGTGTCAACTATATATGTAGCAATCTGAAAGGAGAGTGAAAATGAGTAAGAAATAAAAGGTATATGAGAAATATAGGTCTGAGAGATATAAATAGCAACAAATGTTCTCACACACGCATTAATGTACACTCTTTACACACTACATCCACAATTTCACATGTGATCGCATATTTGTTAAGGATATCCTCATTTAAAACGTGAAACTGGTAGTATGTACAGATGATGTACAATAATGACTGTGTGATAATCAACACACTTTTGCATTTTATATTAGGGGGAATTTCAAGATGTGCAACCGTGAAAATTTTTTGAAGATGATTTATTTTCTCAGTACAATTAATGGCTCCAATGTTTCTAAGTGACCCAATTCAAGATGATGTTGTGCATTACATAGGACAAAATATAAATGAGTCATTCCAAATTCATAGGACAACTAAACAGGCTCCTAACCTATGAACCAACTTCTACTCTCATGGCGGAAAAAGTAAAATTAGATTGTGAGAACCATCTGACCTTAAATTCAAATCTGCTAGCCCCTTTGTATTTTTTAGTGTCAACCAAAGGAAGAAGTGAGCCCTCACTCATTTGGAGAGAATATAAAATTTCCGCTTTGAGAGAATTTTTAATTTCTTCAGATGTGTTGAGAACAGGCTCTGGAAAGGTTAAACAGACCTTCAGTTTCTTATAGTTATTGGTCGCTCGCACCAATATAGTTTCACCATTCAATTGAAGTTGCCTTCTAGGAACGTGTGTAGTTAACTTGATACTTCGTCTATCTGTAGAATTAATGAACAGAGCATGCAAAGAACACATCAATAAAAACAATAATCAATCAATCAATCAGATCAGACAAGGACAGTTACATAAACAGTCCAGGTTATTCAATTTAAATATGATACAAATTGCCAATAAGTAAAGCTCAAGGCATTAGTTAGATAAAAACAAGAATTGCAATGAAAGGACATTTCACGTATAACTCTTCCTGAAAATAATGATACATATTGCCTACTGGGGAAAAAAAATCCTATGGCAATAAAAACTAGACTCACCGAAATGCAGAGTGAAACTAGAATTCTTGTTTCTTTCAAATTTGTTCCCTGCTCTGTCAGTGCAAAAATTCTTATCCATTACCAAAATCACTCGCCCAGACTGAGCAGTGGATGACAAACCCACAAGGACAGAATATTGGAGGTTTGGCTGTAGCATTTTGAGCGAGGTTGGTATAACTTGGCCAGCACCATAGACCAAAAGCTGGAAAGAGTTTTCCAAAAGAGATGAAAATGTTAGAATTCGGTTTATTATTCAGTCTAGACAGCATAACTAGTCAGAGAACCTAGATTATGGAATTTAGTTTACACATCTACTTAATTAACATGGCGGACAGTTCCATATGAGGAATTTCAAGACATTTTTCAGTTATTCAACTAAAGCCATTCTTCAATAATAGAAAGGTTGAGAACAAATTAACCAAAAAACCACAATTCTAAAGCACTATAATAATGCAATAACCAAAGAGAGAACATAAAATCAATTTAGAGGCTTTTTATATGTGTTTGTTAGCCACCTACTCACATTGCAAGCATTCACAGACGAACATACAAAACCTTGTCCACCAGTACAGGGCTCACTGAAAGATATATTTATAGGAACATTCAGAGCATTTGTGAAATCACTTGAGGCCGTGATATTTGCCGTTGGCGGGACCGTATCTACAAAGTTAAGGTATAATATGAATCAGCTAATTGTACAGACAAAATATAAGTCAGCATGAATGCAAGAAAAGCTAAACTGGATTGTTACATCATAAAGTGTCAAACTAACCTTCAATGTGGGGGCATGTTTAAGTCTTCAGAATAAAAATAGAAAGTTAAAATACATGCAGTTCATACAAAATTTAAAATTGAGTAGATGGGTTTTGTTAAATTAGAAATTGGGTACTGAAGAAGAACACAATATTAGCGCATGGGAGGGGAAACATTTCTTCACAGACATAACTGTTGAAGACTTTCAAGCAAGAAGGTCTTATTTGAAGTTGAGTGTTAATTGAAAAAAATATAACAGCAATTAGAAAAAGAATAAAAGGAAGGTTCTTAACCAACAATCCAGTTATAGCTACTGCAGCCAACTCCTTGAGTCCCGTTGGGGCAAACCTCAAATTTATGATTTCCATCCTGCAAGCCTTCACACAAAACCGTCCCATTTTCACATTGAGAAGCATTAATGCGGCCAAAGCCATCAACCAACTGCACCAACAAGTTTATTAACATATTATTTTGTGGAACAAGCCAAAGTTTTCCCAATAAATCAAAACATGATGCAGCTTCTTCACTTCCCACTTGCCATTGAGTTGGAATGCAAAACACACAAAGCAAAAAAAAATTCCAATAATTTAGCTTGGCACCAGGATGAATATGAGTAATCATTCATTATAATAAACTTATCAACTAAAGAAAAATACAAAAAATATGTACATATGAATAAACTGAATTCCAAATGGTTTTCTTGATTAGTCTAAACTCTAAAAGAAAATTCAAGCTCATTACATCCTTATAGAATGGAAAGACGTGCTAATTACTTTTTTAGATCAACCAAATCCCTTACATTAACTTGAGATCCATAAAACATATAAACTCATGAGGGAGAAAGAGAGAAAGCAGAGTACCCAAAACAAAAGCCAAGTAAAACTAGCTCAAACTATTACTAGAGTTTAACGTACCTTGCAAGTGATATTACAATTGTTGCAAGCGCCACTCCCACCCACAAGAACTTCAAAGACGAATTTGGTTGAGCTGAGATTTGAGAATGCATGGGGAGTCTCCAAGAATTTCACAGTGAGCTCTGAGGTATCACAGAGTGCTATGAAACTCACAAGAGAAAAAACTGAGCAAAGTAAAACCACCAATGGAAGCTTGAGCAAGCCCATTTGGGAGTAAACCATAATTGAAGTCTGAGACATGCAAAGGCCAACAATTTATAACCAAAAGAAACACATTTGTGGGGCTTTTGAAAACAAATTTGAACAGTGAGAGCAGGACATTGTATGGAAACAGTGTTGTAAATGAGATTAGTTGGATAGAAAATAGATTATACAATGACTAGTAGAGTTAAGGATTGGCTTAAGAAAATGAGTTTGGACTGTTTAGTGGTTGATGACGTAAGAGAGTGACATAAGAAGATGACTTAAGGATAGTGCATATGGGACACTTGCATCAACGCTTATATAATATAAAAATGACCATATTTAAGCCAACTAATTCACCCACTTTTGGCCACGCAAAGTTGAGGAAAAATAGATATATAGTTGCTATTGTAATTATATAAATTTACATTGATACTACTCATTTTGGATTTAGTTTTTAATTTTTTCTTTACATATTCTAAGAATGAAAGAAAAGAGTGAATGATTGTTGTTGCATGTGAAGAAAGATAAATCATTTTAAAAAATAAGAAAATTGATGTTGCAATGAAATATAGTGTAAATATATAATATAATGTAAGGTATTTTGAAAAGTAAATATGTAAAATAAGAAAAAATAGGTTGTTATACTAAATTAGGCATTAATTTTTGTACAAGCTAATACAATTTTTGTACGAGCTAATACAACTGAAAGTTAAAGGCTTTCAGAGAGAGAGAGAGAGAGAGAGAGGTCAAAGGATTTGTCAGTAGACTCAATATAAAATGAAGAGAGAAAAGCAGACAGACCTTTTTTGCCAAATAGTATAATTTTAGAAAACAATTAGAAAAAGGCACTGGGTCAAACTTATTTAGTTATGTTAACATGTTTTTTGGAACTTGAGTAATTAATATAACATATAAAGACAACTTTAATCCAAAAGGCCTAAATCCAATGGGTATGTGCTCAATTATGTTATATTAACCACCCATTCTTCTCATCTTTATTCAATGTGAGATTTCACTCACACGTGTTACCCAACAATCTCCCCCTCACGTGTGAGTCTCTACCTCTCTGTAGACTTCAAAACCTCACTGTGAGCCATGAACAAGTCCTACTCACTTCCCTTTGCCTAATGGGCATTTCACTTCATCAACACATCATTCATGGGCCTCTCGTACACCATCCATGGAAACCACGTGTCAACCCCATGCACACATCCATTTAAACCCCACACATCCATTATTTAGCACCAATAACAATATTCCTTTGTTGGGCTTTTATTTTTTTTCACTAGGATCTTTGTGTGTAGGTTGTTTAGGCTTAAACACTTTTGGGGAGCTTTCTTGAGTAATTAATATAACATATAAAGACACACTTTAACCCAAAAGGCTTAAGCCCAATGAGTATTTGCTCAATTATATTATATTAACCACTTATTCTTCTCATCTTTATTTAATGTGGGACTTTACTCACACGTGTAATCCAACACTCAAGATGTTGAAGTAATCTCAATCTTGAAAACCCTAAACTTTGTGTAAAAGAAAGCTCCTCTAGATCTCACAAGAGATTTACACAAAACAGCAATGTATGAGCAACAATACAATTGGAGCAACTCTAAAAACGTGGCTAGGGTTTTGCCTTATATACCTAGGGCAAAAACATAAAACCCTAAACGTTTAATGAGTTAGGGCTGAGTTGGAAAACTGCAGAAAAATGCAATCTGATCGATTTTCGATCGATCGAATCTATTCTTCGATCGATCGAGCCAGACCGAAATGCCCCAATGCATCTACAGTCTCTCGATTCCAACTTTACAATAATTAAACAACTGTGAGCACAATTTAACAAGACTAAACAAATTGTTTTGATCATGGTTTGCCAATATTACACATTAGAGTTCTAAATACATAAATTCCTAAACCTTTAAAACCTGACAATTATTAGTTTTCCTTCCTTTATTGACTATTTCTTTAGCTTTGTCTTGGTCTATAACTTTATCAACTTTCTTGCTATTTTGTCTTTCCATTCTTTCTATCATTTCTTTTACCATTCCTTTTTTTTTTTTTTTTTTTTTTTTTTTTTACATTTCTTTATCTTCTATACGTGTTGTTCTTTCCCGAATCAGGTCATCTTTAATGTTATTAGTCTTTTGTCTTTCATTTTCTTCATGCATAATTCCTACCAGACTAGTTTCTTTCTTTAGTTCGTCCTTTTCTTTGTCTTTGTATATTATAGATATAGCTCTGTCAGTTGCTTTTAAATTATCTATTAAGCCATCTTTTTTACTATCTATCATATTCATTGATATGTCGGTACTTGTCGAATTATGTTCTTGACTATTATGCCAATTATTTATCATGATTTTTGTTGAAGGTGATCTATGATGGGGTTCAAAATTTTTTTCTTTTTCTAAAGGTGAATTTAAAGTTTTCATTCTTCATAGAGGTCCAAAAAACTATCATTTTTTTCTTTCTATTTTAGTACATGTAGTGGATCTTTCAATAGTTTCTAAAGTTTCTAATTTTTTATTAATTATGTCTAAGAAATTATTATTGTGTCTATTAGTCTGTTAGCTGATTTTATCTCATGTTAAAATACTCCAACTATTTGTGTTATTACTATAGTTAACATAATCCTTTTCCATACTCGAAATAAAGTAAAGAAAAAAAAAATAAACAACAAAATGCAAAATAAATAATATCAGTGTAAATTTACATAATTATTATAATAAACTTATAAATTTAAACAATTATATACAGATTCATATGTATTATTCTAAGTATATTTTACACCATTTTTTTTATTATACATAGACTAATATAAATGCTGTTAGCGGCATTATCCCTTTTATTCTGCACGTTTCTGGGAACACTCTTTCTAAATAACTAAAATTTGCTAAGAATTTTGTTAGTTGCCCGGTTTGGAAAGAATATATAATACTAACATCTCGAGTTTTCAAAACTCGAGATCCAAACTTTTTCAAACCCCTACTTAGAGTTTTTCATTTGCTGACTCGGACAAATTTGTCGACTCGGATCTCGAGTTTTGAAAACTCGCTAAATAGAACTCGATTTTATAAAACTCGAGTTCTAGTTAACGTTTTTCATTTTACCCAGTTTTAGAAACACTCTTTGCACAAACATAAAACCTAAAAACACTCTCAACGACTCTCAGTCACACTCATGCCCAAATTTTCAAACTTCCAAAATTTCAAAATCACTCACTCTCACTCCCAAATCAGCGACCCCTGTGCTCTCAGTCTCCACGGGCTGTCTTCGGCTTTGTTTATCTTCGCCGTTCTTCAGTCTTCTGCTCTGTATCTTCGTCGTTCTTCATCTCGCTTGCTAGGTAACAGTTCTCCGTTCCTCTTTTACTGAATTTATGTTATAGAATTAGGCTTTTTGCATGGTGGGTTACGCATTGTTGGAAATGTAAATGTTAGAACTCATTCTTTGATGTTGTTTGGTAATGGGTTGTTGATAATGAGTCTAGATGCTGTTTTTTTTTTTTTTTTTTTTTTTTGAATTGTTTGCTGGTGGAGATTTTTACTGACCCACACTGTTAAATTTCGTACTATAGACC
This sequence comes from Quercus variabilis, assembly GCA_030445155.1. NCBI lineage: Eukaryota > Viridiplantae > Streptophyta > Magnoliopsida > Fagales > Fagaceae > Quercus > Quercus variabilis. The sequence goes on from CP129454.1 coordinate 9,501,311, forward strand.
TTAAGGAAAAGACAAGTTGATAAGTAAAAATCTGGTTTTGTTTAGAATGATCAATGAGGAAGAAGGTTAATAAAATAAAAAAATAAATAAAAAAAAGCTCCTCCACGCATGTGCAATTGAAGCACAGACCCATGTATCTGTATGGATTGGCTGACATTTAAACGTCAATTAAGGCCAAACTTTTGTAGGATTCGCACTGCAAAGAGCCCAAGAGTAATTATATATTTTATTTTGAATCCATAGTGTTTGATAAAATGCTTGAAAGAGAATTTATAAATTTTATTTCTGACTTGACAATTCTATTAATCATATTTGTTTGTTTTGTATTTTGTTGGGGATTAGAAACAGTGAAATTGGGAAAAGTTTATTAAAGCACTTGCATATACTTAGCTTGTGTTCATTTCTTCCCCATGTTATATGCTAAGTAATCAGTGTTGTTTGCTTCTCAAGGATTGGTTGGTCTCATTGTGTTTTCTTTATTGTTGCTCATGCCAATCTTGGTTCTATGGTGTATCAACCTCTAACTAACATGAGTGAAAAAAATTAACATAGGCTACGGGTAAGAAAGTTTTTATTATTTTTAAGTGAATAATTTGAGAGCAAATTTTGGATTAAGGATTATTTGACAATAAATTTTTAAAATAATCACCACAAAGGTACAAATTAAGAACTAAGTGGGTAGAATACATGATGTGCTATTTTCAGTATAGATTTCCTTGCATGTAGAATAGCATTTCTTTGCCCCCATAGTAGTAATGATCTCACAGTAGCACTCTTTGCAGTATGGAGCCTCGGATTGATGAGGAGCCACAGATGTTGGAGCCTGGTCCGCGTATAAGATCATTGTTGACGCGACAATCACATCATCGATCAGAGGACATTTGGAATGGCGAGGTGAAATATCTAGTTCTAACAAGTTCTTTCATTGTTTACGTTATCTTTGACTTTTAGTTAGCAAGTTCTTTCAAAGTGTATTTCTAGTTCTAACAACTACTATAATTGTTATTGATTTTGCAGGACTCGGGCACACTTACGTGCCGTGGTCGCACTAAGGAGATGGCAAAAATTCAAATGCGAGATGATCGGGTGATTGACATTATCAAATTGCTAAGGCTTGAAGGATTGTTTAGGGCCCCTTCCAGAGAGATAGATAATTGCCTTATAACGGCCCTAGTGGAGCGATGGCGCCCGGAGACTCATACGTTCCATCTTCCACATGGTGAGATGTCAATCACCCTACAAGATGTGGAGGTCATTTTCGGACTTCCTATAGATGGTGAGGTCTTGGTTGGGCCGACTGCTGTGTTCGATGGAAGTTGGAGCACTCTTTGCATGGAGTTGCTTGGTTTTATGCCGGCGAATGACAACAAAACTTTGGTGGGTCAAAGAATTCTCATCAGCCGCCTTCTTGAGGCCATTACAGCGCCACTACCTCATGACGCAACAGAGAATGAGATACACAAGTATGCCCGGTGTTATATTTTAGTGCTACTAGGAGATAAGCTTTTTATGGACAAGTCGGGAGATAGGGTGCATCTTATGTTTTTGGAGCAACTGCGGAACGTTCGTGATCCGCCACAGTATAGTTGGGGCCGTGGTTGCTTGGCCTGGTTGTACAGAGAGTTGTGCCGGGCAAGCGAGAAAGGGGCATTGCAGATTGGTGGGGCGTGCACCTTGATCCAGTATTGGGCATGGGCAAGGTTGCCATTCTTGTGCCCGAGGATAGAGCCTCCACCTGGATGTGATTATGGCCCGTGGCCGTATGCTCCACTTGCCATTAAGTAAGTATTTTTTATTTTTTTTATTTTTTATTTTTTATTTTTTTTATATTTAGTGTGTTATGCAATGTACTTTTCTTAGTAACTAAGTAGCTACTTATCTTATGTTATTCGCTCGTAACTGTAGGTGGGTGCGGGTGCCAGGCTCGAAGAGTAGGCCATCCGAGATGGCTTTGGTCTACTATCGTGAGCAATTAGTTACAATGCAGCCGAACCAGGTAATAACCTTCAAAAGTTCTGTTCGATTATGTTAATTTTCCTTAAGAATATGATTGCTTCATACTTTAACATATCTGCCGTTTTAATTTTTGTTTTTCCTTGTATCTATGTATTCTCCCTCGTTTCACATTTTAAGATGCTATGATAATTGTTTTTTGTTTCTATTGTAGATTGTGTGGCAGCCATACGAGGCACACTTTGCCCACCTGCCTGACTTCTGCGTTGCAGGGAGGGGTACGTGGACAGCAAGGGTGCCGCTTGTGTGTTTTTGCATAGTGGAGGCACATCACCCAGACCGTGTCCTTCGACAGTTTGGGTTGGCGCAAGAGCGGCCTGACCATGTTGTGTATGATGAAAGGCTACATAGAATAGACTTACGTGGGAAGGTGGAAAAGAATTGGAGGCAGGAGCATGAACCATATATCATTTCATGGAATAGCAGAGAACAACGAGTTTGTCGTGCACCTCCTCAGACTGGTGAGATGGCCCGCGATCATGACTATTACCAGTGGTACCGTCCGGTCACTCGAAAGTATATCGACCGCAACAGCACTAGATTACATCAGATGGTAATGTGTTCTAATTATATTTTATTGCTTGCTTTGTTTTTTCTTTAGTACATGTACGAATGTAGAATCAATTGATTTCTTCTTTCAACAAATTTGGTTTGATCTTACTGACATCCAATTAAAAAGAGTTTTTGTTGCATATAGTATCATAATAAAACTTGAAATTTTTAGTTTAGATGAGTATTTAAGTATATTAATAAGTGCTATATCATGCATTCTATAATTGTTACATATATGTGGAAAATTCTGATTGTACTAGTTCTTTCTCTGTTTCAGATTGAAAGTCATTTAGCGTTGTTGAATTGGCTTCCTGTAGGCAGCCGAGAACATAACCATGTCCGGCGCATCCTACATAATGTGGCTGGACTTGGTGGTGATCCTACACCCACTAGGCAGGCAACCAACCGTACTGCGACTGTACCAGCAAGTACTACAGCCCCAAGCACAAGTGCAGCACCCGTAAGTACACCGACCCGTGGTCGGCGTGATACTGCAAGTCCAAGCATAAGCACAGCTAGGGGTCGTGGTCGGCTTGCTACAGCAAGCCCAAGCACAAGCACAGCTAGGGGCCGTGGTTGGCCTGTTACAGCAAGCCTAAGCCCAATTGCAGCTAGGGGCAGTGGTCGGCCTGCTACAGCAAGCCCAAGCACAAGTGCAGCTAGGGGCCGTGGTCGATGTGCAACAACCCCTCGGGTTGTAAGTAGTCCTGAGATACCTGCTCCCATCCCGCACGCATCTCCCCAACCTGAGGTCCCTCCACCCATCCCAGTTGCATCTCCTCAGTCTGAGGTCCCTCCACCCATGGTAGATGTATCTTCTCAGGCTGAGGTCCCTTCACCTACCCCACCTTCGCAGCCCAGTCCCTTCACCCCTCCTATGCACCCTGAGACACCCTTACACCCACCCACCAGCTCCAGTGCACTCACTTTACCCATGGACCCACCCAGTATTGAACCCATGACAATGATCCCCACTCCTGGCCTATACATAGAGCATCATGACCCACCTACCTTATCCTTATCTGACCCTTTAGGACCTCCGGTAGGGATTGACCCACTACAGCCAGATATTGATGTACCGGACGAGCATCCCCCTCATCAACCGTCACCCCCACGAGGTAGACCGCAACGTGCTAGAAGAGCACCCACTTGTGGGACAGGTGGACACAAAATAGGACACAAAGGCAGCTCTATGGTACGATAACATTAATTATAATGTTTACGCCTATTTTGCAATATGCTATTTATTATTATAATTACACCGAATATTGATTGTATGCACCTAATGTCTTTGCAGCACGATGATGAGCCTAAGGCTGATGCCCCGCAACCTTCTCCCCTGCCCAAACATTGCACGAGGGTTAAAAAACACAAAATTGGTGAACATTGAAAAAAAAGGTTTGTTAAAGATGCATGCAGCAAATTACTTTGTGTTATGGATGGTGCATGTGAAATGTATGTCATAGTAAATTCTCAAGAAGTGTTTATACCATATACCTTAAAACAGTGGGTTCTTGCAGGTGACAAGAGCTGGCTATTTTTTAAGATTTGCTGAATGTACGGGAGGAGCTGGCTGTTGATAGTGGATCAGATAGCATCTCAAGTGCCTACTCTCAAGGGTGAGCATCTGCATTTTTGTCCCCCACCTTAAATATATATATATATATATATATATATAATGACGTTGTTGCACTGATTGCCAAATATAGTTGTGTTCTGCATTCATTGGCTTGGTATAGATTTACATATATCAGCCAGTTTTACTTGATGCTTGTGTGTTGGGTTGTAATCTGCTGTGTTGTTTAAAAGTATGTCCTTATTCAATTCTTGTGCATCTAAGTCCCACATGTCTAGTAAGTTTGCTTGCTTATATATGGCAAGTATGTTTCAAAGGTTCAAAACCCATCTAGTGGGAAATTTGGAATAGAAACCTGCGGTTATCTGAGTAGCGGCTTTTACAATAAGGGTTTCCATTAGAGAATTTGATGTGAATAAATTATTGGTGATAACCTGGTCAAGAAGGGTTTTTTTTTTTTTTAAATGATCACGTTGTAGTTTCCGGGCAAAAAAAAATTTGTTGGAATCGGTTTGGTTTATGTATATCATAGAAAAAGTAAAAGGCTTTTACTTTGGAGCATTTTTTAATCAATTCTTAGGTTATTTCAATGAAAAAGTTTCTACCTTTTCCTAAAAAAAGTATGAGCATTTTATTGAATGCAAGTACTGGATGTACTAAAAAGAAGTGCATTAAAATTGATTTGTTATAGGAAAGCAATGGTCTTTGTTTTTGGAAACAAGGTAATAGGATGGACTGGTTTACAATTATTAAAGAAAAAAATGGCGAGGGAAAAATTAAATACTCTATTATATTTATAATTCGTTTTGTTTTTGACATAATTGCTTTGATGGTTTTAATTTTAATATTGGTTGTTTTGTCCTTTTTTTTTTTCACAAATTTTGAAGCCAATGGGGTCGTCATCGGATGCCAAGGAAGAAATAGGCATGAGTAGTAAGGGTGAAGCGTATTCAAATGGGGTGGAGATGGATACCGATGATGATGAATTCCTCGAGTCGACTAGCATACATGAGTTGGGTGAAAAGTTTCTACAAATTTTTTGTAAGAAAGCGGTAGCATTTCAGTACAAGTTAATGTTGGGAAACGTTCAAATAGTGGACTGATTAGTGTAGCATCCAATTCGAAGGTTTGTTTTATTCTTCAACTCTATTATTGCTACCACCACTACTTTGAAAAATCCATATGGGGATATTTGTTGTATTGATGCTTCTTTTTCCAAAAATGACATTTGTTGTATTGATGCTCATTTGTTGTATTCATGTTCACATTAACATTGTGGTCATTGGCCACGTTGAGTCTGGGACGTCGACCACCACTGGTCACTTGATCTACAAGCTTGGAGGTATTGACAAGCGTGTTATTGAGAGGTTTGAGAAGGAAGCTGCTGAGATGAACAAGAGGTCATTCAAGTATGCCTGGGTGCTTGACAAGCTCAAGGCTGAGCGAGAGCATGGTATCACCATTGATATTGCCTTGTGGAAGTTCGAGACCAGCAGCTACTACTACACAGACCCGTGAGCATGCTCTCCTTGCTTTCACCCTCGGTGTCAAGCAAATGATTTGCTGCTGCAACAAGGTATGATGAATGCCATCATATTCAAGAGTATATTTTTCTTAACATTGAGTGATATGTTCTTTCTTGTTATACAAGTGAAAGCTGCCTCTCTTTCTTCCTCACTCAATTGTTCTTTTCCTTTATGGATTATATACTGCCTTCATTTTTTCTTTTTAATAATTGTATTAGAAACAAGCCACCTTACATTTGATTTTTCTTTGCCATTTAAATTTTTTTTTTCTTCTTCATATTTACATCTATAATTTACTAGTTTCAATCATTATGGAGCATTTGGAGGAGCAACGACTTGTATAGGGTGAACTCCATGGTCCAGAACTACTGATTGTGGTACTTGCACCGTATGAAGAGCTAATTTGTTCTCACCTTGGTTAGTGTAGGAGCTTTTGAGCTAGCCTAAGAGAAGCCACTTTTTTTATAAAAAAAAAAAAAAAAATTTGGGCCACTTCAATATTAAGACCTTTTAATTTTAAAATAAATTCTTGGATCTAAAGTTTTTATTTTTGGCTCATCCTTTGAATACTTCCTGTGTAGTAAGGGTGTGTGCCTTTTTTAATGAATGTATTTACTTTTACAGGATTCTGGTGAAAATATTTTATCGTGGTTTTTAATAACCTAACATGGTTAGGTAATGCAGTAAAGTGCTGGAATTTAGATCTATGGTTTTGCTTGGCTTTGATTGCAGGAAGAACTCAGCAGGCAAAACCCTGAAACTACTTTTAGGATCATGCTATCTGCCTCATCCTGATAAAGAAGACACTAGTGGGGAGGATGCACACTTTATATGTGTTGATGAACAAGCAATTGGGGTGGCAGATGGTGTTGGTGGCTGGACAGATCTAGGTGTTGATGCTGGACAGTATTCCCGGGAACTCATGTCCCATTCAGTAAATGCTGTTAAAGAGGAGCCCAAGGGTTCAATTGATCCTACTAGGGTCCTGGAGAAAGCTCACTCAATCACTGAAGCCAAAGGTTCCTCAACAGCATGCATCATAGCACTCACAGACGAGGTATATTCTTCTTCCATTTGAGCCATTCCTTTATGCCTGTCTCTAGTTTATGGATTTATTTGGCCATTTTCCTGAAAAACCATTAAATTATTTTTTAAAAGACATTATGTAATTGTAGCCTGACTTGTTAAAGGTATTGGAGTTTACTTATCATGCTAGTTTGCAGATTATTTTCTTATTACTTCTTTTGGATTTGTCTGCTGATTTATGTCTTGGTGTACGATCATGATAATCTCAGTTTATGATAATCCAGTAAGGCAGTAAGTTTCATCGGTTTTTTCAGAATTAAAATGATAAAAACTCAGGGTTGTGTTATGTGTTGAGGAAGTAACATTAAAATTTACTGTACAATATGTATGCTCTTGAGCACTGACATTCACAGGAGTGACTTGAGGTGGCACAGTGGACTTGTAACACTTGATCAAGTTCAAGTTTCAAACGTTTGGTTTATTTGGAGAGCCAGCTCCTTCCACAAGTGATGTAGAATGGATTTAATAACCTGCCTACTATTTTTTGTACAATGGGCTAGAGTTACTCTATATTATAATTACTGGGTATATGACCGTTAAAGAAAGGTTTAGGGTTTGTTGGTTCATAATGATTCGAGTAGGCTTGAGGTTAATGATAAAAGGCAAAAAGGGTTTAGTTTTGAAAATTTTAGTTGAATTTGGACAGCAACAAATGTTTGTGTATTAAGGTTGATTAAAATGAGTTGATTGATGGCTAAAAAGGTGAATACTTTTGGGTTTTAGGGTCTCAAAGGGTGTTAGGTTAGGGACATGGTTGGGGCTGTATTTTATCAAGAAAGGACAATCACTGGGGATGAACACTGCCTTTAAGCAGTAATGGTGCAGCAGTCAGCAGAAAAGAAGAGTAAATAGCAACCAAGGCTCTTCAAATTCAAATCAACAAACTCTAAAAACGATCCTGAATATGATTTTTTTTGGTGCTGAGAAATGTAATGATATTAGGTATTATAGTGTGGGCTATTGTTCTGATGGGATTTTGACTAATAAATGAAGTTAAAGGACAAAACACAAAGGCCCCATAACTGAACTAGAGTTACAAACTAAATAAATTATACATATGACTGCCAACTATTGATTATAACCATAAGAAAGTTAATTTTGATCCAGAATTGGTTTTTTCTCCTGGACCATAAAGTCTTCCAAGGTATTCTATTTCCAATAATATTACCACTCTGCCATCAATCAGCTATGGAGGGTTTAAGTGACTTTCTCCCCTCATGATAAACTCCGCTGTCATGGAGTGTTTGCAGCTTTGAATAGTTTCTGGTTTTTGCTACTATGCATGTTTTGTTATTTGAACAAAGGCCACTTGTTGATCCAAAAATTATTTGAGCATTCTAATTTTTAATTATAAGGGCAAGAGATACATATATGGGGCTTATTGGATTGGATTAGATTTAGATTGATTGGAGTAAGTTGATGGGGTTTTCTGTTGGGTCCCAATCTCTCTTTTTTTTTTTTTCTATTTTTTTTTTCTGATGGATGTGCATTATTTCTTGTGTTACATGTGTTGATGGGTTGAATTTAATCTTATTTTATTTCATTGAAGCTTGGGTTGGATTTGGCTTTGGTATTGGCTCATGACTGTTTTGCATTGCAGAGAAGGACCAGCTGCATTACCATACATTGGAGTTGGAGACCATAAACAATGATCAAAGGGTTGAAGATGATGTCCCCCCTGATTTCTTGTGAAGCTTGTTCCACATTGTGTTGTGCATCCTCCCTTCTCTCATACACACTAGGATGTGAATTGCGTCCATGTAACACGCTGTGTTTGGAAGTTTAGATGGAAAGAAGTGAAAATACTTCTCTTTTTTGTTTAGATGTTTTGAAAATTGGAAGAGAAGAGAGGAATAGATACCTTAGCCTTACAGTAAGGACTGGGTTCTTGCTATTAAGCTATCCATAGAAGGTCTAAGTGTTTGTTTTTTGATTTGCTTAAGGTGTCATGTGAGACTTATTTATTTTCATAAGCAGCTATGGAGTTTTAGGTCTGTTCAAAAGCTGCCCGGATTTTTGCTATTTACATTTATAGTTATCAAGTCTTGTGTGTTTTCAATTGAGCAATTTTTCTTGCTGCGTCTCTACTGATATGTTCTTTAAGGTTCGCTGCTTTTACTCTTTACTATAGATCTTGCCTGGTTCAAGAATTGTTTTAGGAAGAATAGACCTTATTTTTGAATTGTTCGCTGCTTTCACGGGTTTTGATGAGGAATGTTTGATGAATGAAAACTGTTCAAGAAATAAACAAAAAAGATTTTGATTTTGATTTGGACTTAATATGTTCTTGTATTGTATCGAGTTCGAAAGCTTGACAGTTAAAACAATATGATTTTGATTTGGAAAAAATGATGGCAAACAGTTTCTATATTAAAAAGGAAATTATGGTAATTTTTTTATAAAATAGTAATAAGCAAAAAAAAAAAAAAAAAATTTTGGGCAAATCCCCTATTCAGGCAGAAGGGTTGCTCTATTTTGGTTCGTTTTTCCTAGTGGAACTCGAGTTTTATAAACTCGAGTTCCACTGGGAAAAAATTTTTCCCTTTACTTGGGCAAATCCCCTGTTCAGGCAGAAGGGTTGCCCTGTTTTGCCCTGTTTTTCCCAGTGGAACTCGAGTTTTATAAACTCGAGTTCCACTGCAAAAAAATTTTTCCCTTCACATGGGCAAATCCCCTGTTCAGGCAAAAGGGTTGCCCTGTTTCGCCCTGTTTTGCCCTGTTTTTCCCAGTGGAACTCGAGTTTTATAAACTCGAGTTCCACTGCGAAAAATTTTTTTCCTTCACTTGGGCAAATCCCCTGTTCAGGCAGAAGGGTTGCCCTGTTTTGCTCTGTTTTTCCCAGTGAAACTCAAGTTTATAAAACTCGAGTTCTTTGGAAAATTTTTTTTTTAACATTTTGGGCAAATCCCCTGTCCAGGCAGATTGGTTGCCCTGTTTTGTTCTGTTTTTCCCAGTGAAACTCAAGTGTATGAAACTGAAATTCTACTAGGAAATTTTTTTTTTCCTACACATTTAGGCAAATGAGGAGCTGAAATATGCACATAAATTACATCAAAAGGCGTTCTCACTAAGCACTAAGCACCAAGCTATAGAAACTGTTACGCTCTATTCATAAATATAGTTTTACAATGCAAATGCATTTGCATCACAACAAAAGGCATTCTCAATACATCAACATTCTAAACACACGCAACCATGCTTAATTTGCAATTCTAACCATACTACCCGAATCCCAATCTTCATAGAGGTACATTGGATAGAGAAGTATAAGTACATTCAACAAAAACCAAAAAATTAAATTTGCCAATATAACGTAGTCACTTTTCCTAAGATCAGTAGTTCGCACAACAAAAAGGCCGTCCATGGAAGCATGTCTGCAAAACGTAGACTAATCACGTTAGGAGAGAAGATAGTAAACATTAGTTAAGTTAAGGGTAGAATGAACAACAATTATTTAACAAATGCATAATATTTTCCCATCTACGTACCTACTGTGGAACATTACTGCTTGTGGAAGCACCACGAGACTGCGGACATTTTCTACGGTTATGCCCGGAAGCATGACACAATCCACATGTTTGCTTGGGTTGACTCTCTATCAAATCTGCGTCCTCCCTCCGCCATCCCGACCCTCGATCCTTATTCCTCACTCCGTCCATCTCATTCCTTATTCTTGACTTCACTGGTCGACCTTTGGCCCGCAACAATGCTGGATTAGGCAACCACTTTGGCCCTACAGGATCACTCCACAATGATTGTGACTTGGGAATCACAAATGCATGCTGATAAGTGTTAAGGGCATTGTCCAACCTGTAACATGGGTGAATATATGCAGTCGAATCAATATTTAAATAGTCACATACTCTAATTGAGTGTGAACATGGGATCCCTATGTTTTGCCATTTCCCACAACTGCATGTTCTTTCCCGAATCCGAACTTCATAACTGTGGTTTCCCCCTCCTGGGCGACACGTGAATGAAGTAACTATCTGATATATCATCTGCTCATTGCAAAATGGCTTGATATAGTGTTTCTCAGATTTAAGCTTATTTGCTTCCCACTTCTCAAAGGCATATTGACTCCACTTATTACCCTCTGACAGGCTATTGAGGTATTCTTTGTGCCGGTCATGGAAATATTGAACAAGTTTGGACCAAGTGAACTCAACCAACGCGGCAATAGGAAGGCCCCGTGCACCTTTTAGTACACCATTGAAGCACTCTGATATATTGGTTGTCATTGCCCCAAAACGTCTCCCACCATCATGTGATTGGGTCCACATATCCACAGACTCGCTAATTAGGTATGTGTATGGAAGATAATCTTGATTCTTTTCCTTCCCATCCTTCCTTGTCACCTTCTTCTTATTCCGAATGGCCTCCATTTCCACCTGCTTAATGGACTCCATTATGGTATCAAATTTAACTACCTGAGTAGCATATCCTGCTTTCAAGCAAGCTGACTTTAGAGTCGAGTTTTGAAAATGTGTGTTGAAGTTGCTAGCAACATGTCGAAGGCAATATCTATGAAATACCCGTGTTCGTCCATCATCCCCTCTAGGCCAGTTTGCAATGGCATTTTTGATACCGAGATGTCGGTCAGAAATTATGCAAATGCCTTCGTCAGGTATCACGTGGCCAATCGTATCTCTGAGGCGTTGTAAAAACCACCTCCAACTGGACCCTGACTCACAATCCACAACAGCAAACGCAAGAGGGAATACCTTGTTGTTAGCGTCGGTTGCCATTGCAACCAACAACTTTCCCTGATATTTACCATATAGATGGGTCCCATCAATACTGATAACCGACTTGCAATATTTGAATCCATCAATGCTTGGACCGAAAGACCAAAACACATAATTCAAAAATACAGTGTCATCTTCATCGGTGGATGTCGTACGATAGAACACCTGGGTAGTCGGATCCTGATCAATGTATGCCATAAGCAACTTTTGCAACCTTTGGTAAGGCTCTTCACAATTCCCAAATAGCTTCCCAATTGCCTTTTGTTTCGCATCCCATACCTTGCAGTAAGAGGGCTTATGGCCCTCATATTTCGACTCTATCATAGATCTGAGATACTTAATTGGGGTAGTGTGATCCTCACTTAACTGCTTAAGGATGTCTGCTGCAATAAATTTACAATTCATCATTCTACCATCATTTCGCACTCCAATCCGTATACACGTGTGAGGACCCTTGTACACGGTGACCATCCATAGTCCCTGGAGATTGGGCTTCATGACTGCGCACACATACCACCTGCATGACTCATCCACGCATTTTGCACAAAGTTTTGTTACGGTTGACCTACTGATGAAAAAATGTTTGTTTTCCTTGAGGGCACAAACTGTTAATACATGTTGCACCTCCTTTTTATTGGCAAAAGTCAAGCCTTTGCACAAATTCATCCCCTCTCTCCAAGTAGACACAAATGGTGTCTCAATATGTGAAGGATCAGCCATATTTTCCCAAGTATTTGCAGAAAATGACAAGGCAGGAGGTGCATAGGTAGGGATTGTGTCCGTAATGTTTTGGACACTAAGAACATTGTCTGCATTAGGTTCATTACCGTCCAATGTCTCATCATCATCAATGTCCCTCTCAAAGTCCCTAAAGTCCCCTCTCTCAATCATGTCTTCAATCTCATCACCGTCAATGTCAGTACTCTCATTAACATAGTTGTCGTCATCATCGTCATCGTCATCGTCATCGTCATCCGCATCATCATTCTCATCCCCATCCTCATCCTCATCCTCATCATCATCAGCATGCACATCATCATGCTCTACATGTGTAAAATACTCATATTGAGCATCTGGAACTGTAGCCTGTAAACTTGTTTGTGTTTGTTGGATTTCCTCAATACGAACTTCTGCACGCGGCTCTAACTGTATGTACAACTCGATATTAGTTACTTCAGATATTCTCTCCAACTTGTCAAACATGATCTTCACATGTTTGTCTGTTTCTATCGCCATATACTTGTAATTAATCCGGTGCTTCAGGATTTCATTTGGCATACGATAAGTAATTTGTATGCTGTGCACAGCAAGATTCTCACACAACTCTTCCATAACCATCATCTTCAATTCGTCAAGAGTCTTCAACCTACGATCAATTGGGTATAATAGCTCTTAATACCCGGCCCTTCAAATGGCAATCCCTTGTTCGCATTGGCATTCTTCAGCGGACCACCGTGGTATAAGATTATATCAATTTCAGGCATTGTGAACCTGTTAAAGTCAAGTGACTATGTTAGTTAAAAAACATTTTGAAGTCACAGAAACAGTAAATACATACTATGTTACCAAAAATCTTTCAATATTTTTTCATTTTCAATTGATGATTATGTTTATTATGTATGTTAAAGAGCATTAAAACAAAAAAAAAAAAAAAAAAAAAAAAAAAAAAAAAAAAAACTTGAAGTGCAGCTAAGATGAACAGGGTGACATGTACAAGAAATGATAGTACAAAACATGACTGCATCCATTATAAGTTTGAGATAGCAATTAGCAGCAAGATGAAAGCTCAAAGACAATTGGTTCAGAGGGGAAAAAAAGGGAATGAATACTAATGAGAAATGATATATCCAAGTTCAAGGGACTACAATGACAACTGAAAAAGGCTGAAATATAATTTTGTTCTTAAAACAAAAGTAAAATGTTCAAACTTGGTTCAAGCTCAAACCAAGCCTACAAACAATGTTTGAACTCAAGCTTGTCAAAATGTGTAAAAGCTTAAGCTCAGCTTGTTCAACTTAATTCATTATTCAAGCCAATCTCGAGCTCAATATAAAGCTCATGAGCTTAAGATCTTACACAAATACATTATCACACCCATTTTAAGCATATTCTCAGGCCTATTTCATTTGGAAGAGGGTTCTCTCAACTCCCAATGAATGAAAAAACTTACTATGATATGAGTCTATTTTGCAAGCCCATATATAACTTATTAATAAGCCCATAAACGAGCCTAGGCACAACTTGTTTTTTATCAAGCCCTATTGGTCACGAGCCTATTCATTAACCTTCTTTTTTTTTTTTTTTTTTTGCTTGGGCTCTGCTCATTCATAACCCTATTGCCTAGTTTACAGCTTACAAGGAAGACAAAAATGTATGTAAGGTAACAGAAGATAGCCATATCATATGCTTTATAAATTCCTTTTTCAATATGGCTATTAATTTATTAGGTATAAGGTCTGTCTTCATTTTTTTTTTTTCTTTTTTTTTTTTCTTTTAAACTTACTTGTTAAGTTTCAATAAAATTTTGAGAATTTTAAAATAAAATTTAAAATTTGTTTCAATTATTTTGATAATTTATCATAATATTTTATTTTAATATAATACAATTTACATTAAATATCATCCTTGTATCAAGTAGCTTAATAGATGTTTGTATTTCGATAATTTAATGTAGATGAAACTCTATTTAGAATGTCAAGTGACTCACTAAAATTTGGAACTATTTTAAAATAAATTTATCTTTTACATAGAATTTTTAATTAATCCATACATCGCATGTATATACAACATTATATTGAATAAAAGATTATAAAGCCTAAATCATAAAACTTTTACAACTGGTACTGAATTTTCAGGAATTCTAACAGGAATTTGGTCCTAGTGGTATGATACATAATAAAATAGAAAAAAGGTAGTTGAATGCATAATATGAAGTTGATTTCAATCAATGGAGAATGAATAACTCTTCTGCATTATGTTTTTGACAGGCATGTAAAATTGGAATTATGTTAGTATGCAATTCATGTAAGACAATTTTAGTTTACCTTGTAGTAAACTAGTAATAGATCACCTTCTTTTTTTTTAAATTGATTACTCATGAAGACAAATTTTTTGCATTATCAGATCCAGTGACTTGTAAACTTTCCAGTTTACTTAAAAGCTGCATTTGAAACAATCTATTTGGTAGCATCAGGACACAAACCATAGATCCATAGAAATAGAAGTATTTCCATTACAAAAACTTAAAGACAGCTATATTCAGTCCATAGGATAAAATATAAAAGGAAACCAGGCTTCACAAACTTACCCACACCCATAGACAACTAATACCCAAATACAATAACAATAAAATCAAAAAACCCTTACCTGAAATATGAAATTCTTGAGAGGGAAGAGCAATGAGAGAGAGGCAATGTGGTGAGTGAGAGAGTGAGAGGCAATGTGGTGAGTGAGAGAGTGAGAGTTATGGGCAAGTAGCTGTGTAAGTGTTAAAATTTTTATGCTCTGTTTTTCGGACTAGGGGAGGAAATTATATTCAGTTAAACTCGAGTTTATAAGACTCGAGTTCTTATAACTCGAGTTTTAAAAACTCAAAATCTATGGTTTGCATTTTAGAGAGTTATTTTTAAAAGAACTCGAGTTTTGAAGACTCGAGTTATAAGAACTCGAGTCTTATAAACTCGAGATCCAAGTGGACAACTTGTCCAGTGAGCAATTGGTCCGTGAAGCGGTGGAGTGAGATTTAAAAACAGTATCTCGAGTTTCTAAAACTCGAGATGCTTAGTTTCCTTTATAGTTTCACGCGTTGTCTAACTAACTAAATAATACCCTTACCCAGGGTTATTCTGCACATTTCCCCCGTTTCTGGCCCAGATTATTATTTTTTTTTACAGACCTCTTTTTTTCATTTGATTGAAGAAACATTTCCACGTGCATGCCATTGACAGCCTCCAATCATAGCAGAGCCCTGTTTTCTTTATTTCATTGGAGAAATTATTAGGTCAGACTACAACGTCAACTTGCTGACATCATCATGCTGACGTCTTTAGATATCAGTCCAAAACAATAGAAAGACACCAAGAAGTTAGATAAAAATACTGACTGACCAGATCAGCAATAACACCTAATTAAGATAAGGGGTATTGCAATTGATGTCTATACCAATCAATTGAGAGTTGAAAAAAAGCAAATCTCAATCTAAATCATTGAATAATTTTTTTTTTTTAAGTATAAAAATAAAATAAAGATTAAAAAGTGAAAACGTGAAAAGAAAAATGATGTGAGAAAAAAGAGAGAGGATCTCAATCCAAAAAGTAGCAGCCTAGCCAGTTGTTCTCAAATATGAAAAATGTAATCATTAAGGTTCCCTTAAAAAAAAAAAAAAAAAAAATGCTGCTAGAGAAAATACCAGCTACTGCTTTGGTGTGATTCTTACTAATTTCTCAAATAAAAAGCTCTAGTGAAAAAAATAAAAAAAAGCTTGTCCACATAATGATTTAGTATCATTATGATTAATCAATCTTCCATTCAATTTTGATTTTTAATATAACCTAAATCTTGAAGTACAACCATTTATATTGGAGCTTGGAGCCTTACGTAAATGGAGTTCATATATTGATAAATCTGTAATGGTGCAGGATTTCTTAGGCTTCTTATGCAAAAACAAATTTGAATTATGTTCGACTCTAAAATCATTGTTTGGAAATTTAAGTATAGAAAGTTAATACATAACTACTTGGCAACAAGTTAATAATTCCAAAGAGAACAAATTTACTTCATTCTCAAAAATATAAATAACAAACAAAAGATAAAAGAAAATGATTTGAACTCTAATAAAGTAAATTTTGGTTACATGGCTTTCTTTTCTCTTCTCACATTTCCTTCCAATCCAAATATATCTTTAGGGTCAATTTGGATAGAGGGGGGAAGGGAGAGAGAGCGATGGGAAGTAGAGTAAAATTGACTGAAAATAAATTAATTTTGAGCAAATTTTACTCTTCCCTTCTTTTCTCCCCAATCCAAACGGATCATTAAGTTTCTTGAATTTGTTATACTTCGTGGGTTTTTTATACTTTGAAATTCTTAAAGAGTGTTGTTGGAAAACTTTACATCTAGAAGCTGGCCTATAAAGAGGGTCTTATGCGGCGAAACATGGGGCACTGTATGAGAACAAAATAACATGTTGTTCAATTGTTGTTTTTTTGTTGGCTTAATTCGACTCAAATTTGATTGTAATTTATATTCAATTTTAATATAATTTTAGAGATTACTTGTAATTGGGAAGGAGTACTTGAGCCTTACTCAAAGTGCTGTGAAGATAGAGTTGCACCTGCAAGATGCATGTCATTGTCAACCGGCATCAAAGAATCTTAATTTTACCTTATTCTTCACGCGACTGGATACTGTTTTTGGTATTATTATTTAAAAAAAAAAAAAAAAATAGCTAGGGCCTAGTACTGTTTTTGGTCAAAAAGCTATTGTTTGGTTGTCTTACTCTGTTTTTTTTTTTTTTTTTTTTTTTTTTTTTTTTTTTTTTTTTTTCTTATTGCAAGTCCAGTTTTACCTTTTTTATCTAAAGTTTTTGTTAAGTATTTTCAGAAATAATTAAAAAAAATTAACTTATTTTATTTAGTTTTTATCTTTTATTTATACTACTTTTAACAAAAAACTAAATAAAATATTTCCAAAAAAAAAATAATGCTTACACACATCGCTTGAGGGGTCAAAAAAAAAAAAAAAAAAAAAAAAAAAAAAAAAAAACCTTCCAGCTCTATTTCACATATCGATCCATTGTTTGTTTTGTTTTTTGATTTCTAAAGTTTTGTTTGTTTTCAATTAATTTCTAAAGTTTTGAAAACCCTGTAGCAGAGTTGTAATTTTTTTTTTTTTTGATGAACATGTAGCAGAGTTGTAATATGCAAAGAACATAGGCTCCTTTTCATCCTAATAGGCATTCTAATTGGTTCCACGTTTTTCAAGCTCCAGCCATCTTGTCGATAAGTTTATCAAGAGAGGGACCTGTAATGTCACTTAAATCAATAATTTTGCCTCCACTATCCAATTTTGCGAGGCACAAAATGGCAAAAAAACAGTTAAAAGTGGCTTTTATCCAGTTATCTTTATATATTGTACCCTTTTTTTTTTTTTATTAAATTATATTTGGTACCATTTTTTTATGTAGTCCTCCTCCTGTAGTCCCCATATCACCATTTGGCATTTGCCACTAATAATTGAAAAGGGAACAGACCCACATTATAAGGTTAGAATTTTCAAAAAGCAAAAGAACAATAATTGTAAAGCAAAAGAACAATATTTTTAGATGCCTGGATGCCAATGTTTTAGGTGTTATAACACCTAAAACACTGGCATCCAGGCATCTAAAAATATTCCTATATTAAGCATGTTCAGGTGAACCTTTTATACACTTGCTCAATTCTTTCTGTTGTCATATACTTTTGTATTTAGCGATTGCTGCATATAAGTATGCAGCAAAACCTTTCTCTTTGGGGTAATGCTCAAGCATGTTAAGGTATTCGAAATTCGAAGGATTTGGATTCGGTGTAGGTGCAATTACCCCAATTACCCCACTTCTTCTCACATTAATTTTTCACCACTTCTATTTTTTAACTTTTTTTCAACTTAAAAAAAATTAAAAAAAAAAATTATATTCACAAGTTGAGATTGAAAGTTTTTTTTTTTTTTTTACTCACAATCTCAACCATCCAATACTATTACCTTAGGAATATTGTACTTGATCTCAATCCATCTTGGAAAAGTCTAGTAATGTCTTAATTAACATATCGGCCAAGCCAATTGTTTTCCGGTAATTTTAGTAAAATCTAGTGAGAAATGAAAGAACAAAATCTTGATTTATCAAATAACTTTGGGACAAAGAACTTTTCTTTTGTATAATGCGAAAAAACACAACAGCTGCTCTAGTGTAATTCTTACTGATTTATCAAATAAAAAGCTCTAGTGCAAATAAAATAAAATAAAATCTTGTTCACATAATGATTTAGTTTCATAGTATGACTAGCATCAATCTTTCCTTCAATTTTGGTTTTTAATATGACCTAAATCTTGGAGTCCTAACTATTATATTGGAGCTTTGAGCTTTGCGTAAATGATTGTATATTGGTATGCAAAATATTTCCAAAGAGCATAAAAAATTTACTTCTCAGAAATATAAAAAAACAAACAAAAGATAAAAGAAAATCATTTGAACTGTAATTAAGTACATTTTGGTCACATTTCCTTCTACTTTCAAGTCTCTTCTTCTCAAAATTTCCTTTGCTCCACATATATCCTTAGGTGTCTCGGGCTCATTATACTCTGAGAATCTTAAGAATTTTATTGGAAGACTTTTCATCTAGAAGTTGACCTATAAGGAGGATCTTAATTGTACGTAAAGACAGACACAAGGCATTGTCTCATTCATGTAAAAAGAGTAAACCAATTAATGCTCTTTCCAATCAAAAAAAAAAAAAAAAAGGATTTTGTTAAGTCATTGTTTCTTATTGGCTTAGTTGCATGCCCAATTTTCTTGTAATTTATGTTTGATTTCTTTGGGGAATATTTGCAATTGGGTAGAAGTACTTAAGCACTAGTTAAAGTGCTGTGAAGATGAAGTCGCACCTACGGGATGCATGCTAGGCCACAAAATGGATACGTGGCAGATAAAGAAGAATTTTTTTTTTTCCTACGCAAGTTGCGACATGCTCAAGGATAGAGTCTAGCAGGTCACTCTTATCAACTTGTCTATAGCTTATTTTTACCAACCCCAACTCATTCCATCTGTATGTTGTATGTGAGAAAAACAGAGAGAGGAGTTCGAGAATCATGCAAGAAGTTAAACATTGTCACCATTCACGATCCACCCAAAAAAAACCAATGAACATGTTGAAGCTTTGTAAATTTGGAAGGCACTATTTTTGGAACTATATAAAAAATCAATTACGCGCATAAAGCAAGATAAATTGATACATTGTTACTGTATTGTGTATCACTTTGTTTTCTAATATTGGCAAGTAAATGCCTCAATTTTTATATAGCCAAAGTAATGTCTCTTTTATTGATATAATTTCTAATCACTTCAAAAATCATGTGATTATTATTATTTTTTTTTTTTGTCATAAATCAATTCTAAATTTAATCATAATTACTAATCTTAATTTGTAATAGCAAGCACGTACCTTGTACACGTAGCCAAACTAGTGCTACAAAGTTAAAAAGGCAAAAGATGAGTAGTCCATTCTTATCAAGATTGTACAAGTATTCAGAAATAAGAAAGTTACTATATGTGAAGTCAAGAACGAATCTGGCTCAACCGATTTGACTCGCTCTGTGAGTCAACTAAACCATTGGCATTTGTGTGCGTATGAGTTTCAATAATCAGCTGTCTTTTTGCGTAAATTTTCTATTGCTTGCGGGTCTCACGTGGGTCCCACATTTTATTTGTACCTTAATCTTCACATTGTTTTTGCTCATAAAGCTAAGATCAGGTATTGTTTTTAGTCAAAAAGCTACTTTTTGCGGGCCTCACTTTATGTTTTTTCTCACCTATTGCTACTTTTTACCTTCTATATGTAATATTTCAATAATAATAAATAAATAAATAAAGGAAAAAAAAAGACTAGATATTATAATCCAAACAAAAAATGCTTACACACATCACTTGAGGAGTCAAAAGGAAAACATGGCTCTACTATAATCGATCCATTGTTTGCTTTGTTTGTTGTTATTTACATTTCCAATTAATTTCTCAAGTTTTCAAAACCATGCAGCAGAATTGAAATTTGCAAATTAAGGACATAGGCTCATTTTCATCCTAGTCAGCATTCTAATTGGTTCCACATTTTTCATGCTCCAGCCACCTTGTCAATAAGTTTATCAGGAGATGGACCATGTGATCGTCATTGATAATTTTTAAACTTAAATCAACTCAATAATTTTGCCTCCACTATGCGGTGAAAAATTTGGCCAAGGAAGTGAAAGCTATTTTTTTTTTGTGTGTATAAAATCTAAAATAGTAATGTACATTATTTCATAACTTAATATGTGCT
Source organism: Quercus variabilis (assembly GCA_030445155.1). Classification (NCBI taxonomy): domain Eukaryota; kingdom Viridiplantae; phylum Streptophyta; class Magnoliopsida; order Fagales; family Fagaceae; genus Quercus; species Quercus variabilis. The sequence continues at coordinate 9,521,874 of CP129454.1, forward strand.
ATAAACAACAACTAAATATATGCTAATTTTTTTTTTTGAAGTGCTAAATACATGCTAATATAGTAGTGTACACTATATATTTTAATCAAACTAATTAAGTACATTTATAAATTATAATGTCATATGGTATATAATATATTGATTATTATAATAACAAATAATATATTATAAGGAAAATAAAAAAGAAAGAAAATGAAAAGTAAAGTAAAGAAATCAAAAGAAAGCAAATGAAAAGTAAAGTAACACAGGTGCACTGTACAGGGTTGAAGGGCCTACAGAAGCTTCAAGCTTGTCTTTCATTCTTTTGTTGTCTAGTCTAGTCACACAAAACTTTTACTTTTATATTGTAAACACAAAATTGATGAAAAAAAAAAAAAAAAAAGGACAAATGCCAATAAAGACAGAGAGAGAGCAAGAAAGAGAGTCACATGTGAGAGCATTCTAAGCAAAATTTTCTATAATTGTGTTGGGACTTGGTGGTGCGGCGAATCAACAAAGCTACTGAACTTTCAATTTTTCTATTGGTGTTTAGAATTTTTTTTTCCCTCTTTTATTTGTTGAGGTAATTGTTAAAATACCTATGTGCTCATTTTAAAGATGCTAAATGTTTAATTATAATTTTTTGACATATATATTTATGGATTGTATTTTATTTTATAATATTTTTACAAAATATTCATGTGACCAACTTTTTATTAATTTTCATCTAAGCCCACCGTTAATATTACTTTTTCATTTACCAATAATCACTTACCACATCAGCAGTTGTAATATTTTTGTAAAATAGTTTGTATCTCTAGTATTATTCTTCTATTTAAATGAAAGTTATGTTTATTTTTAGACTTTCTTAAATATATATGTATATTATTGGGTATTGGGGGCCAAAATAATAAGGTTCTTTTAAAAAATTTAAGCATAGAAAATTATTACATAACTACTTGACAACAAGTCAATAATTCCAAAGAGAACAAATTTACTTCATTCTCAAAAATATATATAAATAATAAACGAAAGATAAAAGAAAATCAGTTGAACTCTAATCAAGTAAATTTTGGTTACATTTATTCCTTCTACTCTCCTTTCCTCACATTTATGATTTACCTCCAATCCAAATATATCCTTAGGTTTCTTGGGTTCTTTATACTTTGAAAATCTTAAAAAAGTGTTATTGGAAGACTTTTCATCAAGAAGTTGGCCTATAAGGAGGGTCTTATACGTAGAAACATGAGGCACTGTCTCATTCATGTAAAGAGAGCAAACCATTGTCCTTTCCAATCTCAACAAATATGAGAACAAAATAATATGTTATTAGATTGTTGTTTTTTGTTGTCTTAGATCCATGCAAACATGAGGCACTGTCTCATTCATGTAAAGAGAGCAAACCAATGTCCTTTCCAATCTCAACAAATATGAAAACAAAATAATATGTTATTAGATTGTTGTTTTTTGTTGTCTTAGATCCATGCAAATTTGCTTGTAATTTCTATTCAATTTTTATATAATTTCGTAGATTATTTGTAATTGGGTAGAAGTACTTGAGCCCTAATATATCAAAGTGCTGTGAAGATAAAGTCATGCCTGCAAGATGCATTTTACTCGCAGCAAAAAATCTTATTTTTTACCTAATTCTTCACGAGACTGGGTACTGTTTTTGGTATAAAAAAATAAAAATAAAAATAAAAAAGCTTGGGCCAAGTACTGTTTTTGGTCAAAAAGCTATTATTTGATTGTCTCATTCTATGTTTTTTTCCTCCTGTTTTCTCGTTGAGATTCCCACTTTACTCTTTTTTTTTTCTTAGTATTTTATCTTTTATCTATATTATTTTTTACAAAAAATTAGACAAGTTATTCCCAAACAAAGAATGTTTACACATATCGATATTGCTCGAGTGGTCAAAAGGAAAAGATTAAAAAAAATCTTCCAGCCCTATTTCACATATTAACCCAATGTTTGTTTTGTTGTTGATGTTTACATTTCCAATTAATTTCTCAAGTTTTGAAAACCATGTAGCAGAGTTGTAATCTACAAAGAAAATAGGCTCCTTTTCATCCTGGTAGGCATTCTAATTGTTTCCACGTTTTTCAGGCTCCAGCCATCTTGTCGATAAGTTTATCAAGAGAGGGACCCTGTGATCTTATTCATTGATAATTTTTAATAATTTGGCAATGGGCAGATGACCTGTAAGGTCACTTAAATTAATAACTTTGCCTCCACTATCTAATTTTTCAGGACAAAATGATAGAAAAACAGTTAAAAGTGGCTTTTATCTAGTTATCTTTACATTTGGTACCCATTTTTTGTATTAAATTATATTTGGTAGCCATCGTTTTGTCTAGTCATCCTCTTCATGTAGTCCCCATATCACCATTTGGCATTTGCCACTAATAATTGAAAAGAGAAAAGACCCACATTATAAGGTTAAAAACTTAAGAATTTTCAAAAAGCAAAAGAACAATAATTGTAAAGCATACTTCCTATCCAAAAAAAAAAAAAAAAAAAAATTGTAAAGCATACTGGTTTACAGAAAAAAAAAAAAAAAAAAAAAAAAAAAGTAATCTTATGTAATGACTTGCTAAAAGACTATTGGTATTGACTTGATAAGACTATTTTTCAGAAAAAAATAAATAAATAAATAAAAGAAACTACAATATTGGTTTCTAAAGTATACAAATTAAGTGCTATTGATCTTTGAAATTTGAAATGAGTACTATTGGTTCTTAAAGTTACAAAAATAAGTGCTATTAATCTCCCTATTAACTTTTGTTAATTTTTTTAATTATATGTTTAACAGAATAATGAGGTGACACTTTTTAAATGACTTAATCTTATTTTATATTAAAAAAATGAAAAATAAGTAAAATTTTTAACCCACACCCACCTAAATTGAATGAATTATGTTAGTACCACATAATTGGGCACAATTTTGTGCCACAACTCATCACCTAATAAGTTGTGATTGTCAAATGTATGTCAATGGGTCACGTAAGAACACATTTGCCAATCACGACTCACTATGTGATGAATTGGGCACAACTTATTGTGGCACAAAGTTGTGCCCAATTATGTTGTACTAGCATAATTCAAATTAAAACGACCGGCCGAAAGTGTTTTGAGTTCCAACAAACAAAACACCATCTCACAATTGATTAAAGAGGATGTAAAAATCCTTGAAGCATCTTTGACACCTTTGCACCGACGATGGTAGCTTGGTATGGTCTGGTTGGATCAAATTTATCTTATAAAAGGTAGAAACGTCTGGAAGTGATAATTTCGGGTGAATGTTATGGGGCCTAGAGAAAGCTTGGGAAACATAGGACATAGGCCTCTCTTTCGTGACAAAGTTCCTTCTAAATGTCTCCGTCAATGGCAATTTCTCCACCAAGGATGATTGGGAATGTATTTGTCACAGGGGCCTAACCCAAAAGATCGGCAGAAACTTGCGTCTGGCATAAAAAATCCATTCCCAAATATGCCATGATTCTTAGGCTAGTTATATGGGAAAACTTAAACGCTCAGAACAAATTGCTTTCTCAAGGTATTATCCAAGTTCTCAACGAACGAACCTACCAAAGTGTCTCTTGGCAAGTGCTCAAGTCGATCAATTACATTGTAGGAGCTCTGTCTAAATTCTGAAGGGAGGAGGAGCCTGGAGATTACAACTCAGATCTGTTCTTCCCCTCCATCTATCGGGTCTGGTGTGTTTTGATTTGGGTGTGCTGGGTTAACCCACCATTTAAAATGGGTTTGGTTCCATTTTTAGTGATGTGTCATTTTTTTAATATAAAATAAGACTCCACATCATTTAAAAAATATCACCCCGCACTCCGTTAGACAATTAGGTAACAAACTAACAGAAATTAACAAAAGATCCAATATCGCACGTTTTTAAAATTTTAGGGATCAATAATGCTTATTTCAAATTTCAGGAACTAATAGCGTAGAAGGTGTAAACTTTAAAGACTAACAGTGTAGTTCTACCAAAAAAAAAAAAAAAAACTTGATAAGACTAAGCATAAATGCACTTTTAGTCCATATATTTTGACTTTTTTCCATTTTAGTCCCTACATTTTGATTTTACCACTTTTGTCCCTAAACTAATTAACACGTGTTATTTTCGTCATTTCCGTCAGTTAACCAACGGAAATAGCTAAGGTGGCAGCCGGAGGAATTAAAATATTATAAAAATGCCACATCACCCATGACACATCAGCATATAAATTTTAAAAAATAATTTATTAATTTTAACAAAATTAAAAAACATAAAACAAAATTTAAAACATAAAAATACATCAGATTGAATTGAGATCTAAGAACATAAGAACTTGTTCTTTAATGTTCTTCTTAAATCAAGAAATAAACTCAGCAACGACATCAAACCCAGAATCAAAGAGCAAACCCAGAAAAAAAGAACATGAACATCAAACCTACAAGAAAAAAAAAGAAAAGAAAAGAAAAAAACATGAACATCGCCAAATCAAAGAGCATAAACAAGAGCAAACACAGGAAAACCCACACGAAATCACACCCAAACCAAAACATCCAAAGAATAGAAACCCAGCAAAGCAGCCAACTCATCCACTCCCAAACCAAACCATAATCAAAGAAATTTCTAATACCACAACAAGTTAATAACTTAAAAAACAAAAAGAAATTTCAAAATGCGAAATTCCCAGCAAATGCCAAAACCAAATCTCCAACAAACCCCAAACCTCAAATGTTTAGAAACGATCACCGATCAGACCAACAACAACAACAAACCCTGCAATCCCAACCAATGAACCCAGTTGAACCCAGCACCCACCAACATCTCTTTCTCTAAACCCAAATCCGATCAAACCCAATCAAATCCACCAATGATCACTGATCAAAGCCGAAGAGAGCCCAAATCCCAGCAAACCCAGTCAAACCCAGCACCCACCATCTCTTTCTCTAAACCCAGATCCAAAGAGAAAGTTGAAGAAGTAAACGAAAACCGAGCCAGTGAGCCAAAGCTTGGGATCATGAAGTAAGGTCTCACCTTTCACTATCTTCTTGATCTCGAAGGGGATCCAAACCAGGGTCGCGACCACGATGAAGCCCAATTGCCTGGTGGAAAGGAACGGAGGCCGGTGAATCAGACCAACATTAAGCTTGGTCTTGGCCTAGACGAAATCGGCCATCGACTCAGCGAGTCACGAGAAATCGCCCTAGTCCATCTGCTTTAATCCTTCGGGGATTGGTACGAAGCGACGAGGCGGATGTGAGGGAAGGCATTGACGCTGAAGAGAGCAAAGCTCTACTAAGACTCTTTGAACTTGATGTCGTAGAAGAAGAGGTTTAGGTTGCTAGGGTTAGGGTTGTTGGCAACGAAGGATTGGGCGAGGAAAGAGAATTCCGAGTTGAGGGTTTTGAGCTGGAGCTTTGACTTGTCATGGAGTTGGGTGGCGTCGAAGAAGATGAGAAGGTAGTAGGGTCTTGGGGTTTTTGTGGAGGTGAGGTAGAGATTCTGAGTTTTTTTGTGTGTTTGTTTCTGAAGAAAAATTTTGGGTTTTTTGTGTGTTAGATTCAAATCTGATGTATTTTTATGTTTTAAATTTTTTTTTTAATGTTTTTTAATTTTGAAATTAATAAATTAATTTTTTAAATTTATATGCTGATGTGTCATGGGTGATGTGGCATTTTTGTAATATTTTAATTCTTCCGGCTGCCACCTCAGCTATTTCTGTCGGTTAACTAACAGAAAGGACGAAAATAACACGTGTTAATTGATTTAGGAACTAAAAGTCGTAAAATGAAAATGTAGGGACTAAAATGGAAAAAGCCAAAATGTAAGGACTAAAAGTGCATTTATGCCATAAGACTATTAGTACCAACATCCCTAAAATTTGTTTCTCTTTTACTTTTTTTTTTTTTTTTTCACTCGAATCAAATTTCTTATTTTAAACCATATTTAATTTAAATATTATTATTTTTTATTTATTTTAGAGCAAACTACGTATTTAGTTCCTATCTTTTACACCATATTTTAATTTGGTTCATAACTTTTCATTTGTATCAATTTGGTCTCTAAATTTTTAGTGTCTTGTCAATTTAGTCACTGCCGTTATCTCTTAGATGAAAATTGCTGACATGGCAAATAATCAAGATATAAAATTAGTTTATTGTCACATCAACAAAAACTAATTTTTATTTCAGCCGTTAGTCACGTCAGGAATGTCTATCTAAGAGATAATAGCATAAACTAAATTGACATGACACTGAATGGTTGTTAGGTTCTAAGGTCTTAGGATTTTATGTATTTAGAACTCTAATTTGTAATGTTGGCAAACCATGATCAAAACAATGTATTTAGTCTTGTTTAGGCTTGCTCAAAGTTGGTTTATTATTGTAAAGTTGGAATAGAGTGGCTGCAGAAGTACTTGGGACTTTCGGCCTGGCTCGATCGATCGAAGAATAGACTCGATCGATCGAAAATCGCACAGGTTGATTTTTCTGCAGAATTTCCAACTCAGCCCTACTTCATTAAACGTTTAGGGTTTTATGTTTTTACCCTAGGTATATAAACTAAACCCTAGCCACGTTTTTGGAGGTTGCTCCAATTGTATTGTTGCTCATACATTGCTGTTTTGTGTAAATATCTTGTGAGATCTAAAGGAGCTTTCCTTTACACAAAACTTAGGGTTTTCAAGTTGGAGATAATATCAACATCTTGATGATCAACTTGGTTGCTACCATTGAAGCTTAAAGAATATCAAGCGGGGGTGCTTGTAGCTGATTGAAGAATCCAAGAAAGAAGGAGTCCATGGATTCGGAGCTTGCAGGTGGTCGTGTCCGTAAGTTCTACTGGTGGGTAGTATTAGGAAGTCAAGCGGGGAGCTTGTAGTCCTTTTGTATGAACTTTGATTCTTTCGCATAGTGGATTCAAGTTTACCTTGAAGATAGCTAGGTCAAATCCTCCCCAAGTTTTTACCGTGTGGTTTCCTGGGTCATCATATCTTGTGTTCATTTATTTTCCGCTGCTTTATATCTTGATATGATTATTTGATTGTTTTAACCTAGAATTGCATAATTTGACTAAGTAACAACTTGGCTAATTAATCTAGGCTAACCAATCTGGTTGTGTTTTAAGGAGTCTAAAACCGTTCAAGTGGTATCAGAGCAGGTAGCCCTTTTGTTGGAGATTTCTTGATCTCTGAGCTGATCCTTGACCCCTGTTGTCATGGAGTATGGACACTCTTTGTTTGTTCCTCCTTACTTTGATGGGAACAACTATGCTTATTAAAAAGTAAAGATGAAAGCATTCCTGAAATCCATTGATGAGAGAGTCTGGAATTCCATTGAGTACAGATGGGAGAAGCCCACTACTCCTATGAGTGAATAGCAAACTTCTGAAAAAGAAGCAGCTGGCTTTAATAGCAAAGCTATGAATGTCATCTTCAATGTTGTTTCCATGGAGGAATTTAAGAGGATCTCTAATGTTGAGGTTGCTCATATTGCTTGGAAAATCCTCCAAACTGTGCATGAAGGCACAAAGGCAGTTAAGATCAATAAATTGCAACAATTGATCTCTAGATTTGAAAGTATTAGAATGTCTAATGATGAATCTTTTGATGAATTCTATGCTAAATTAAATGATATTGTCAATTCTGCTTTTAATTTGGGTGAAGTCTATGATCAACCTAAAATTGTTAGGAAGATACTTAGATCCTTAACTGAAGACTTTAGACCCAAAGTAACTACCATCACTGAAAGCAAGGATGTGGACTCCATCCCTGTTGATAAGCTTGTAGGATCTCTTCAGTCCTATGAGTCTGACCTACCTAAAGTGAACAAATCCAAATCAATGGCTCTTAAGTCAGTTGATGATGTTGATGGTGGTGGATTTGATGATGAGCTCTCTGCTACAGAGGTTGCCTATCTTGCCAAAAATTTCAAAAACTTTCTTAGAAATACCAATAGAAAGGTAAGAGGTACATACACTGCTGAACCTAGAAATTTTAGGAAGAATGATCCCACTAAGGTTAATAACCTTGAAAAACCAAAAGAAAAAGTTGGTCAGTCTTCATATAATTCTTTGGGTCCTTAGTGTTTTGGTTGTCAAGGGTATGGTCATGTGAAATCTGAATGTCCTACATTCTTAAGGACTAAGGGTAAAGCTATAGCTGTAACCCTTAGCGATAATGAGGTTTCCGATGATGAGTTCGGATGTGATGAGGATGGAAACTTCATTACTTTCACTGCTATTGCTGTAGTTAATGAAAGCATATCTGTTGAAGAGAACCTTCTAATGGGGAACTCTCTAAGGATGCAGATTTTCAAGAGGCCTACAATAAACTCTGCAAAATTGCTGCTAGGGATGCTATAAATGTAGAACTTGGCCTGAAGAAAATTGATTCTCTTGAGCTTGAAAAGAAAAATCTGCTTGTTAAACTGTTTGATGTTAATGATCTTTTGAACAATGTTAAATCTGAGAACATGCTTTTGCATGATAAAGTTAAAACCTTGGAACATGATTTATCTGTTGCTAAATCTGCTAGTTCTAAACTTGATCACATGCTGAATGTTCAAAAGTATCCTTCTGATAAATCTGGGTTAGGTTATGTTGAAAGCATCTTTGACTCTACACCGCATTCCATGAATTTTGTTCCTTCTTCTTCTTCTAAACCTTCCATGAGTAAGGTTGTGAGTGAAACTGTCAAACCACCTGTGACTGAGGTAGTTAAACCCATAGAAGTTTCACATCCTAAGAAGAATAGGGTTGATCTGAGAGAAACTAAACCTACCCTTTCTAAGGACAAGATGCATGGTAAACTTGCTTGGATTTGTCATTTTTGTGATAAGTCTGTACACATTCATCCTAACTGTTACAAGTTTCAAGCTACTAAGAGAGCAAACAAACCAAAAGTGTTTGTGTCTCAAGCACAAGATCCTATGGCACCTATTGGTGAATTGGTAAAGGCTTTGAACCTTTATTCCAATCCTGGAGTTGGAAATCACTCGAATGTGAATAAGAACTCCAATGCTCGTGATGCATCTAAAAGGTTTTGGATGCAAAAGACTCGACCTAATTGAATCTTTCTGACATGGTCCTTGTGCTTCATTGCTCATTCTTCATTGACCATTGTTCTTTGGTTACTGTGTTTTCTTTTGTTTTGTTCTAGGATTTGCATTGCATTACATTCATGCATTTCATTCTAGGATTTATTTGTTTTCTCTTAAATAAAAATAAATAAATAAATAAATAAAAGGGAAAAGGAGAAAGCAAAAAACTATGTTTGACGCTATTTTTCTTGATTTTTGAAAAACAAGGTTGGTCTATCTTTTTACACATGTCGTGTCTTGTGTACCTTGTTTAACTTTGATGAACTTATTCATTGCACTGGACTAGTTGAAACTTTGTAGTGCATGTTGTGTGGGAAAGATGTGCTCTTAGCACATTCATGCATTTCATTCTAGGATTTATTTGTTTTCTCTTAAATAAAAATAAATAAATAAATAAATAAAAGGGAAAAGGAGAAAGCAAAAAACTATGTTTGACGCTATTTTTCTTGATTTTTGAAAAACAAGGTTGGTCTATCTTTTTACACATGTCGTGTCTTGTGTACCTTGTTTAACTTTGATGAACTTATTCATTGCACTGGACTAGTTGAAACTTTGTAGTGCATGTTGTGTGGGAAAGATGTGCTCTTAGCAAATTATCTTTATATTTGGTACCCATTTGTTTTGTCTCGTCCTCCCGTACTCCCCACATCTCCATTTGGCATTTGCCACTAATAATTCAGAAGAGAAAAGACCCACATTGTAAGGTTATTTTCAAAGAGCAAAAGAACAATAATTGTAAAGCCAATAATCTTATGTACTGGTTTACCAACAAGAAAGGAATCTTATCCTGTATTGACTTGCTAAGACCATTGGTAGTAATTTCCCTAAAATTTGCTTCTCTATTTTAGGATAAAAGCTTCTTGTTTTTTTTTTCCCCCTCCATTAACTAAATATTTTTTCTTTTTACCAGCATCAAATTCACTGTAACTAAAACTTTATCTTAGGAGGGAAATGGTCAAATAGGTAAGCTAATACGGTAGTTTTTTTTTTTTTTTTTTTTTCTCCTTAAGCTTTGCATGTATATTCCATAGTTTTATACCCATAGCACATCCTTTATGGTGTGCTTGAAAGTTTGGAGATAATGAGACTTGAGGGTATGAGGGGGAATGAGAACAAAGGGAATTAGAGTGAAGCAAATGGTAATCCCTTTCCCTTCTTTGAATGTTTTATGGTATCGTTGTAACTACAAGAAAAGAAACACATTTATTTTTGGATGGAAAAGAAACTAAACAAGTTAACTTTTGAATGAAAATCTCGAATCCACGAGGGTTTCCTTGAATCCACGAGGAGATAGGGTCCTGGAATCTACCAAAGAGAAACAATAGACGAAGTTTGAATTTTTATTAATCTGAAAACTGAATTGCCTTAGAGGCTACAATGTGTTTAAGTAGCAAATGAAAACCTAGGGAGGTTAGGAAAACACCCAGAAAAACCTATTTTACGCTAAATCATGTAATTAGGTGGCAAAATAGTAAATTTTACCAAAAATAGCTAAATTGAGATAATCACGAAAATTAAAACTACTATCATTAAGAGACGTTCTAAAACAAACGGGACCTTATTTTGACTTTTAAACTAAAAAAAAATACTACTAAAAAGGGCAAAATCACTGTTTCCAATGCCATAACAGAGGTATTCACCAAAATTAGAAACTTTCATTTTCAAACCTGACAAAAACCTTCCAGGTTTCAGAAAATATTTAGGTGCTCTCAGAGTATAGTATAATGGTGCTCTCTCTCTCTTCTCACATTTATAGTAGATCCCATTGTGAATTTAATAAGTAAATCCCACCATGAATGTGAGAAGAAGGAGCACCATTAATTGTGCTCTAAAAATACCAAAAAATTACTCCCAAGTCTCTCCCTTACAACACGAGAAAGTGCATCACAGTAGGTCAAAACATCCATTGATATTGAATCACTCCTTTCCCGAGAAGTACAGTGAAAGCTGATGAGACACCCTTAACTTCTATAATATCAATATGTCGTACATCATAGTTGTCCACCGGAAGGAACAAAAACTTGAGAAGGGTCATATCAATGTAATTGGGAGTGGAATATACCATCAACAGCATTGCAGGCTCAATGTTAATAATATTATCCACTCTTTCATCAATGAATAGCCAATCATAAAATAGAGCCAACTTCACATTGGCTCTAACATAGTTCTTCCTACAAAGAGTCAAAAGCCAACTTATAACAGCCCATAATGGAATATCTGACTAAATAATTTGATTAGTTGGGTACTGTACACAACATATAAAAATGTGAATGTAATTAGAATTTAGAAGATGATTGGAAGGGTCAGTTTTGAAGACAGGTTGTTTTTTTAACATAAAATATAAAATAATATATATAATTACTGTTCAGTCCAGTTTGGAGAATGTGGCATTGTCAACAAGCTCAAACCAATGTCATTTGAGAGCTCAATTAACTTAACGAAGTTAAAGTAGAGCGATCAACGTCGTTGAACCAAAGGCAGAGAGTTCATATTTTTGGCTCCTTGTTATGACCCCCTTCTGCTGGGAGCTGCACATTTTTTTCCCATGTGGGGTTATGGTGACAAACGAGAGAAAGGGTAAAATACAATTAACACTTTTAAGGTTTGGGTTAATACCAATTAGGTTCAAGACTTTTCAAAACTTATTTACTTGATCCCTAACCACCATGAGAGGGGAGAAAATGAGTAGCTTTTGGGGATCCAAGTTGAGTTTACTAGTATAGGAACCAAGTTAGTTAGTTTTAAAAACATTTGGTCTTAGCTTGCATTAGCCCAACCTTCAGGAGTTTTATCTATATTTTCATCCAAAAGAGAAATATAGAAAGTAAATGTCAAAGAAATTTTCTTTATGGTTATGCGTCAAGGATAATTCTACCGTACCCCCTCCCCTTTTTTTGGGTTACGATACCCACTAGTAGGCAACCTACTATACCAGGTTCCCAAAACATCACATTTGATAATACCATTCTCACATTGTGTAATACTAACCAAGATTTTCAAACCCGAACCGTTCATTGAACCGTAAAAGGGAGAGGTTCAAGGTTTTTGAGGTTGAACCGAAGTCGAATCGTGATGACGTCATAATTAATTTAATAATTAATTAAAGCCTAAATATAGATATTAAATTCATAAAACTAGCAAAATTGACTAATATATCTATATATGTGAGGGAAATTTAATGATTTTCAAGCATATATTTAATAATTAAATAAGAAAGTTAATAAAATAAAACAATAACCATGAAAATATTAAAATTTATGATTAATTTTTGAAGTAAAATTGAATATCTTTGAAGGATTTTAATTATAATTTTTTTTATTCCTTGTAAGAGATGGATAATTTAATTAAGTAGAATAAAATTGTGTTAAGTTGTTTTTATATAAAAAATAAAATAAAAAACTGCTAAGGGGTTAGACCACACGGTTCTTGACCGGTTCATATGGTCCAACCTCGGTTTTAGGGGTTCACGGAATTACCACATATGCCTGGTTCTTTATACTTAAAAAACCGGTTTTCATCACGATTCATGATTTTCACGGTCTGACCTCCCGGTCTGGTTTGGTTTTGAGAACTATGATACTAACAACACATATGACTATACTTTTATCACATTCGGCTAGGGACAGACCCAGGATTTGGAGTTAAGGGGGGCGATTTTATTGTTAATTATATGCAGTGGCTTCAACTTTCAATTCTATTGCTTAGCCAGCAAAGGTTTTCTTTTATTATTATTTTGTTTTTCATGTGTGTAGAGTGTGTCTTTTGTTGGTAAGGACAAAATTATTTTGTATAAAATTTTTTAAAGGGCTAAGTTGTTTGTTTTTGGTAAAATTGGTTGATTAGTCTCAAAGTTTTTTTTTAGCTTTGCTATTGCCTATTGGTACTTTTTGTTGTTGGGCTAATATTTTGGGCTTGTATATATATATATATATATATATTAGATTTTAGATCTACAAATTTTTTTATGGACTTTAAAAGGAGGAAAATACTAGATCTACAAATTTTTTTTTTTACAAATTTTTGTTGTGATTAGTGGTTATTAGTAAGTTAAAAAGTGATGTAAGTGGTGGATCCTAATGCAAACAAGTAAGAATTTGCTACCTCAATAGTCTATAAAAATGTTGTAAAAAAGTTTTTAGCTGTAACATTTCTCTTATAATGATCAATAAGGAGGGACAAAATATAATTTTATTGAACGAAATTGCTAAAATTAGTACCAAAATATATAGTTATATAATTATATTATTTAAAAAAAAAAAATCTCACATTTGATGATATCATCCTCACATTATGCAATACCAACATTACATGTGACTGTACTTTTGTCACATTTAGTGATTCCCTTATTTTTTTTCTCACATTTGATGGTACCATCCTCACATTGTGCAATACCAACATCACATATGACTGTACTTTTGTCACATTCGGTAGTTCCCTTATTTTTTCTCACATTTGATAGATCCATTGTCACATTAGGCAATACCAATATCACATTTGATCATACTTTTCTCACATTCGCTTTAATTTTTTTCCTCACTTTTGACAGTTCCATTATCACATTAGGTAGTATCAACATTACATGTGACTGTACTTTTGTCACATTTGATGGTTCTCTTAAGTTTTTCCTCACATTTAATGGTTCTATTATCACATTGGGCAGTACAAACATCACATTTAACCATACTTTTGTCATATTCAATTGTACTCGTATTTTTTTCTCACATTTGATATTACCATTCTCAAATTATATAGTACCAATATTAAATGTGACTGTACTTTTGTCATATTCGTTAGTTCCCTTATTTTTTTTTCCTTACATTTGATGGTTCCATTGTCACATTGGGTAGTAGTAACAGCTTATTTGATTATACTTTTCTCACATTCAGTGGTACTTTAATTTTTACTCACATTTGACAGTCCCATCATCACATTGGGATTTGGGCAATACCGACATCACATGTAATCGTATTTTTGTCACATTTGATAATTCCTTTTTTTCCCTCACATTTGATGGTTCCATTATCATATTAAGCAATACCAACATCACATATGACAATACTTTTGCCACATTCGGTTGTACTCGTATTTTTTTTCTAACATTTGATGGTACTATCTTCAAATTGTGCAGTACCAAAATCACATGTGACTGTACTTTCGTCACGTTTGGTGGTTCGATTTTTTTTCCTCGCAAATGACAGTTCTATTGTCACATTAGGTAGTACCAATATCACATTTGACCGTACATTTCTCATATTTGGTCATACTTTAATTTTTTTTTCTCACATTTGACGGTGTCTTCCTCATACTGTGCAGTACCAACATCACATGTACTTTTGTCACATTTGGTGCTCCCTGGATTTCTTTATCACATTTGATGGTTCCATTGTCATATTAGGCAGTACTAACACACATTAGACCATACATTTCTCACAATCAGTGATACTTTTTTCACATTCAATGATTCCATTTTTTTTTCTCACCAATTACCATAATACCCTCAAAACTTATAAAATGACCGAAATACCCTTAAAACCAAAAAAATGACAGAATCACCCTAAAACTCAAAAAATAATTACCAAAATTACTATAAAACCCAAAAAATGACTGAAATAACCATGAAACTTAGAAAATGGCCAAAATACCCTTAGAACAAAAAAAATTGACCAAATGACCCTGAAACTTAAAAAAAAAAAAAAGACCAAAATTACCAAAAAACCTAAAAAATGACCGAAATAACAATGAAACCTAAAAAATGATCAAAATATCCTAGGAAAAAGAATGACCACCTGACCTTGAAACTTAGAAATTGACCGAAATAACCTTGAAACCAAAAAAATGACTAAAATGACCTCGTAACCTAAAAAGTAGGGGTATCAATGTTCGACCCAACCTGCGAACACGACACGAACCTGACACGGGTTTTTTCGGGTTAGGGTTTGGCCTTAATGGATTTAGGTCATAAACGGGTCAACCCGAAAGCGACACGATAAGAAACGGGTCATAAATAGGTCAACCCGCGTAACCCACGATAGACATATTTGACAGGCAATTTATTTGTGTCAACCCGAAATGACCCACTTAACACAACCTGTTTAACTTATATAACAAATAAATATTTATTTTATTTTAAATTTGTCAAATACCTTTTATATCCAACATATATTTTAAATTTAAAAAGAATAGTAAGTAATTACAAAAATTTACAAGGGATATAATTGGAAATTGAAACTTTACAAACCTTAAAACTGCTAATACTTTTCTTCTTCTTCTTCTTCTTCTTCTTTTGGTGGCATAAAACTTACACAAATAAAATTGGATGAGCTTGTGGAAGATGTTATGAATTCGGACATCAACAAAGAATCTATGGATGATAATCGTGGTCATAGTCAGGATTAGTCTACTGTTTGCTCAAATTCTTTCAATATTGATACTTAGCATTGGGCAAGTTCCAAGAATATTATATTTTTGTTGAACGATGTTATTTTATTTTGTGAAACTTTATTATTTTGAATTTGAATTGAAGTGTATGCACTTCTTTTGGAATGTAAAGAACTTATTACTAGATGAATATTATATTTTTGTTGAATTATATTATTTTGAATGTGAGTTAAAGACTTGAAGTGTATGCACTACTTTTTGGGATGTAAAAATAATTATTTCTAGATAGATGTTATATTTAATATTATGCAGATTGAAATGGGTTGTGTAACATTCATGTCAACCCAACACGACTCGTTTATTAAGCGTGTCAAATGGGTTGGGTCAGGTCAACCCACCTTATTAACAGGTCGGGTTAGGGTTGAAGAATCATGACACGATTATTAAATGGGTTGGATTAGGGTTGAGTCATTTAGTCGAATACCCCTACCTCGACACGACACGAACCCAACACGCTAACTCGAATTGACACCCCTACTAAAAAGTGACTGAAATACCCTTAGGATCTAAAAAAGGACTTAAATATTTTTAATCCACTTATAATATAAAATTTACAAAAGAAAAAAAAAATGAAAAAAAAAAAAATTACCCTGTACTTAACTTCTTGAAAGTAAAGTACCATACAAAAGAAAAAAAAAAAAAAGATAAAGATAAATCACTCCACAGTCCACACTCTAAATACTAATTACTATCTTAAATATTTATAATTCATTTAATAATATAAAATTTTAAAATGAAAAAGAATATTTACCCAATACTTGATTTCTTCAAAGTAAAGTACCACACAAAAAAAAAAAAGAATATAAAGATAAATACTAATTACTATTTAAAATATTTATAATCCACTTAATAATAAAAAATTTACAAAAGAAAAAAAAGTGAAAAAAAAAAAATTACCTAGTACTTGATTTCTTGAAAGTAAAGCATCATACAAAAAGAAAAAAAAAATCACTTTTCAGTCCACACTCTAAATACTAATTATTATCTTAAATATTTACAATCCACTTAATAATATAAAATTTACAAAAGAAAAAAAAAGTGAAAAAAAAAATACCTGGTACTTGATTTTTTGAAAATAAAATACCATACAAAAAGAAAAAGAAAAAGAAAAGATAAATCAATCCACAATCTAAATACTAATTAATATCTTAAATATTTATAATCCACGCAATAATATAAAATTTACAAAAGAAAAAAAAAAGTGAAAAAAAATCTACCTAGTACTTGATTTCTTGAAGTAAAGTACCATACCGAAACAATTTAAAAAAAAAAAAAAAAAGATAAATCACTCCAAAATCCACAATCTAAACACTAATTTCTATAATAAATATTTATAACCCACTTAAAAATATAAAATTTACAAAAGCAAAAAAAATGAAAAATAAAATTTACCTAGTACGAGATTTCAGGAAAGTAAAGTAAGTACCACACAAAAAGAAAAAGAAAAAGAAAAAGATAAAGATAAATCACTCCACATTTCATGCTATAAATACTAATTACTATCTTAAATATTTATAATCCACTTAATAATATAAAATTTGCAAACAAAAAAAAGTGAAAAAAAAATTACCTAGTATTTGATTTCTTAAAAATAAAGTACCATACAAAAAAAAAAAAAAAAAGGATAAATCACTCTACAGTCCACAAGCAAAATACTAATTACTATTTTAAATATTTATGATCTACTTAATAATAATAAAAAAAAATTACCTAGTACTTGATTTCTTGAAATTAAAATATCATACAAAAAAAAAAAATCATTTCTCAGTCCACACTCTAAATACTAATTATTATCTTAAATATTTACAATCCACTTAATAATATAAAATTTACAAAAGAAAAAAATATTGAAAATTTTTTTACCTAATACTTGATTTCTCGAAAATAAAGTACCATACAAAAATAAAAAGAAAAGAAAAGATAAATCACTCCACAGTCCATAATCTAAGTACTAATTACTATCTTAAATATTTATAATCCACTTAATAATATAAAATTTTCAAAATAAAATAAAAAGTGAAAAAAATTAACCTAGTAATTGATTTCTTGAGGTAAAGTACCATACCCAAAATATATATATATATATATATAAATCACTCCACAATCCACAATCTAAATACTAGTTTCTATCATAAATATTTATAATCCACTTAATAATATAAAATTTACAAAAGAAAAATAAAATTTACCCAGTACTTGATTTCAAGAACATAAACTACATACCATACAAAAAGAATCACTTCACATTCCATACTCTAAATACTAATTACTATCTTAAATATTTATAATCCTCTTAATAATATAAAATTTATAAATGAAAACAAAAAAAAAAAGAGAAAAAAAATTTACCCTGTATTTGATTTCTTAAAAGTAAAGTACCATACAAAAAAAAAAAAGATAAATCACTCCTAAGTCTACAATCTAAATGCTAATTACTATCTTAAATATTTATAATCCACTTGATAATGCAAAATTTACACCCAAAAAAAAAAAGTGAAAAAAAAAAGTATCCTATACTTGATTTCTTGAAGTAAACTGCCATATGAAAAAAGAAAAAAAAAAGATTAAGATAAATTACTTCACAGTCCACAAACTAAATACTGATTACTATCTTAAATATTTATAATCGACTTCGTAATATAAAATTTTCAAAAGAAAAAAATGAAAAATAAAATTTATCAAGTACTTGATTTCATGAAAGTAAAGTACAATACAAAAAGAAACAGAAAAAGAAAAGGATAAAGATAAATCACTTCACATCCAACACTCTATATATTAATTAATATCATAAATGTTTATAATCACTTAATAATATAAAATTTACAAAGATAAAAAGTGAAAGAAAAAATTTACCTAGTATTTGATTTCTTAAAAGTAAAGTACCATACAAAAAATATATATATAAATCACTCCACAGTCCACAGTCTACAATCTAAATACTAATTACTCATAAATATTTATAATCTACTTAATAATATAAAATTTACAAAAGAAAAAATAGTGAAAAAAAAAATTATCCAACACTTGATTTCTTGAAGGTAAAGTTCTATACCAAAAAAAAAAAAAAAGGATAAATCATTCAACAGTCCACATTCTAAATACTAATTACTATCTTAAATATTTATAATCCACTTGATAATATAAAATTTACAAAAAAAAAAAAAGTGAAAACAAAATACCCAATACTTAATTTCTTGAAAATAAAGTATCATATAAAAAGAAAAAGAAAAAGAAAAGATAAATCACTCAGCAGTCCACATTTTACATACTAATTACTATCTTAAATATTTATAATCCACTTAATAATATAAAATTTACAAAATAAAATAAAATAAAATAAAATAAAAAATTACCCTATACTTGATTTCTTCAAAGTAAAGTACCATACAAACAGAAAAAAAAAAAATAAATAAATCATTACATAATCCACGTACTAAATATTAATTACTATCTTAAATGTTTATAATCCATTTAATAATATAAAAATTACAAAAAAAAAAATAAAAAATGAAAAACAAAATTTATCAAGTACTTGACTTCTTTAAATTGAAGTACCATACAAAAAAAGAAAAGAAAAAAAATATATAAATCACTCCAAAGTCTACAATCTAAATACTAATTACTATATTAAATATAGGTAATTTTATTGTACACTTCCTTTTTTTTTTAGTATGGTACACACTAATAGGCAACCTGCTATACCAGGTTACCAAAACGTCACATTGTGCAGTTCCAACATTACATGCGACAATTCTTTTGTCACATTTGATGGTTCATTTTTTTCTCACATTTGACGGTTTCATCTTCACATTGTGTAGTTCCAACATCACATGTGATAGTTTTTTTGTCACATTTGAATCACATGTGACAGTTCTTTTGCCATATTTGGTGGTTCTTCTATTTTTTTCCTCACATTTGACAGTTTCATTCTCACATTGTGCAGTTCAAATATCACATATGATAGTTCTTTTGTCACATTTGATGGTTCTTTTATTTTTTCTTACACTTGACAATTTCATCCTCATATTGTGTAGTTTCACCATCACGTGTGACAGTTTTTTTGTCACATTCGAATCACATATGACAATTCTTTCGCCATATTTGGTGGTTCCTTTATTTTTTTCTCACATTTAACAGTTCTATCCTCACATTGTACAATTCGAATATCACATGTGACAATTCTTTTGTCACATTTGATAGTTCATTTTTTTCTCACATTTGACGGTTTCATCTTTACATTGTGTAGTTCCAACATCACATGTGATAGTTTTTTTATCACATTTGAATCACATGTGA
Organism: Quercus variabilis; assembly: GCA_030445155.1. Lineage (NCBI taxonomy): Eukaryota > Viridiplantae > Streptophyta > Magnoliopsida > Fagales > Fagaceae > Quercus > Quercus variabilis. Next base: position 9,541,690 of record CP129454.1, read on the forward strand.
CAGCTCTTTTGCCATATTTGGTGGTTCCTTTATTTTTTTTTTCCTCATATTTGACAGTTTCATCCTCACATTGTGCAGTTCAAATATCACATATGATAGTTCTTTTGTCACATTTGATGGTTCTTTTATTTTTTCTTGCACTTGACAATTTCATCCTCATATTGTGTAGTTCCACCATCACGTGTGACAGTTTTTTTGTCACATTCGAATCACATGCGACAGTTCTTTCGCCATATTTGGTGGTTCCTTTATTTTTTTTTTCTCACATTTAACAGTTCTATCCTCACATTATACAGTTCGAATATTACATGTGACATTTTTTTGTCACATTTGATGGTTTCTTTATTTTTTCTTGCACTTGACAATTTCATCCTCACAGTGTGCAGTTGCAACATCACATGTGACAGTTCTTTTGTCACATTTGATGGTTTACTTATTTTTTTCTCACATTTGACAGTTTCATCCACATATTGTGCAATTTCAACATCACATGTGACAGTTCTTTTGTCACATTTGGTGGTTCCCTTATTTTTTTTTCTCTCATTTGACGATTTCATTCTCATATTGTGCAGTTTCAACTTTACATGTGACAGTTCTTTTGTTACATTTGTTAGTTCTCTTATTTTTTCCTCACATTTGACAGTTTCATCCTCACATTCTGCAATTCCAATATCACATGTGACAATTCTTTTATCATATTTCTTGGTTCTCTTTTTTTTTTTTCCTCACATTTGACGGTTTCATCCTTACATTGTGCAGTTCTAACATCACATGTGACAATTCTTTTGTCACATTTAGTAGTTCCCTTATTTTTTTCTCTCATTTGACGGCTTCATCCTTATATTGTGCAGTTTCAACATCACATATGACAGTTCTTTTGTCACATTTGTTGATTCTCTTATTTTTTTCTCACATTTGACAGTTTCATTCTCACATTGTGCAGTTCCAACATCACATGTGATAGTTCTTTTATCACTTTTCTTGGTTCTTTTTTTTTTTTTTTTTTTTTCTCACATTTAATGGTTTCATCCTCACATTGTGCAATTCTAACATCACATGTGACAGTTCTTTTAACACATTTGGTGGTTTCCTTTTTTTCTTTTTTTCTTTTTTTTTTCTTTTTTTTTTTTCTCATTCGACGGCTTCATCCTCATATTGTGCAGTTCCAACATTGCTTGTGACAGTTTTTTTGTCACATTTGTTAGTTCTCTTATTTTTTTCTCACATTTGACAATTTCATACTCACATAGTGCAGTTCTAACATCACATATGGCAATTCTTTTGTCACATTTGATGGTTTCCTTATTTTTTCTCTAATTTGACGGTTTCATCCTCACATTGTGCAGTTTCAACATCACATATGATAGTTCTTTTAGTCACATCTGGTGGTTCTTTTATTTTTTTTCTCATATTTAATGATTTCATTGTTACATTTGGCAATACCAATATCACATTTAACGGTACTTTTGTCACATTTAGTAGTTCTTTGTTTTTTCTTTTTCTTTTTCTCACAATTGATAATTCCATCCTCATATTGTGCAATACCAACATCACATGTGACTGTACTTTTGTCACATTCAGTGATTCTTTTTTTTTTCTTCTCATATTTGATAATTCCATTGTCAGATTAGGCAGTACTGACATCACATTTGATCGTACTTTTCTCACATTTGACTGAAGTAACCCCGTATCCTAAAAAATTACTAAAATATGCTTAGAACCTAAAAAATGACCATAATGCCCCCTGAAACTTAAAAATTACTAAAATACCCCTGACACCTAAAAAATGATCAAAGGACCCTTGAAATCTAAAATTGACCGAAATACCCCCTGAAACCTCTATTTGCAAGACCAAAATGACAATAAAAATGTTATACAACCACTCTATTTGCTTGATTTGAAACTCGTTAATTTTAAAATTAATAGATTTTAAAAGCTTGATTTGAAAGCAATGGATTTAAAAAGCCATTGATTTATAAATCCCTTGTTTGTGTCTTTTTATACAATGAAAGATTTGAAATTCCATTGTTTGGATACCTCAATTTGGATTTGGATTTAGATTTAGATTTAAGATAAATAAAATAATTTTTCCAATTATTATTTTTCTTAAACTTTCTACATTTTTATTTTAGTAATAGTTTTTTAATAAATACATGAGGTAATGAAAAAGCCATTGATAATCCAATTAACAAGATAATGACTAAAAATCTAACGTCTCAGCTAACTAAAATTTTTTTTGGCCAACTATTGACCACTAAAATGTTCTATATCAACATAAAGAGAGAACCCAAATGCATGAGTTTTTTCACAACATTTAAAACTCAAACTAAATTTTTATTTTCAAAGTTCTTAATAGCTAAAAAGTTCTCTATCAAGAGAGACGATAAAGTATCCAAAATATGTGTTTTTTACACAAAATTCAAAACAAAGAGGCCATTGATACACCAATTGACAAGATAGTGACTAAATATCATCCATCATAGCCAACTAAAAAAATGTCTTGCCAACTCTTTCCAACTAAAATATTTTAGAGAGAGTACCCAAAATACTTTTTTTTTTTTAACAACATTCAAAATCTCAAACTAAAAAATTGTTTCGAAGTGGGTCTTTTATACTCTTTTTTCTTTGGCAAGGCTCAATTGCATAACTTATTGATACCAAATGTCGACGTGTTGTTGTGCAATCAGAGAATTCATCACTTTTTTGCTTCCTTAGTCATAATTTCAACTGCATCATCCATATATTTTGCACCAACACCAGTAGCTCTATCCCTCCCACACAAGATCTCAATGTCCTCCAATTGTAGCAAGATTAACGACTGCTTTCGTTAAAATGGCTTTCAAAAGAGAAAATGTGAGCCATTGCTTTATGTCAACATGAAGGTACTAGAGATTTTTTGTAAAATGTGTGATGGGCAGTAATCAACAGCCATGCAGTGTTTACCAAATGCCAACCCTTACCATCTGGCCCTCACATATACTTCCTTTAACCTATACAAACTCATATAGACATTTTTCATGCAGTACTTCAACCAAATAGAAATTTTTATTTGACAAGAAAAACAAATTGATTAGTAGGAGTTTCAACAAGACCAAACAGACCGCATCAGACATGTCACAGTGAAGCTTAGTGACAGAGTCTCCATGGCTAAGCCCCTGAGCAACTCCATATGCAATATAATTCTTAGGATATTTGATTTTTTGGCAACTCAAGAGCAATGTCTAAAATACCATTGTGTGGATGTGTATATTCCTTAAATGTTAGGCAACAGATAAAATCATCACTGTGACGCGGCAAGTGTTCAAATAAAGTAGATGGGGGCCAATCTTTTAGCTTCAATATCAAGGGCCATGAACAACAATCAAACCGACCTTTTGTATACCCATTAAAAAATTGGCAGATGTTGATATTACTCTGCGATTCATCACAATAATTAGTATCGCAAAGCAAAATTATCAAGGACTATTTGCATATCATTTTATTATACCTGAGTAGACAGGTGGAAAGTAAAAACACTTTAAACAAGAAGGCAAAAGTAAAAAGAAAAACAATTACAATAACTCCAAAAAAGAAAATTGGTCTTAAAATTTACTAGCGTGAATGAAGAACCACCAGAAAGTGGTGGTCCTCCAATTTTTCATGGGGCTTTTTTATTATATATTAATTTGAGACTGAAAGGCAAGGGATAAGAAGACAGTCATCTCCCCTTGAAATCAAATAGAAGGAGTACATGCAGTTGCTAATTCTTAAGTGAGGAGTATTTAAAGCACTTATTTTTTGTAAATGACTCAGAACGCTAATGAACAAGTTGCAAGATAGTATCTCCCTTTTTCCCTTACTTGGATTGAGTAAGATAACCATACTAAAACTTTATTCCTATTTCTTCCAAATTGAAAAACTATTATCAGTGGTCATCGAAGGTTGGAAATTGAATTACTGTGTTTAGAACTAAAAGGAACCTTCCTGAGAATAAAATAAATTGAAAATTCATAGAAAGAAAACCTTTTTCTTTTCAAGAATTTTCAAATAGTCTCACTAAAAACTGATAAAGCACAATAGATCTAACACAAACTTCAAGCTTCAGAAATATTTTCTGAACTTGAATCTAATCATATTTTTCATCCACTTTTATAATTTTTTGAAAAAAATTAATTCAAAATATAAATAATTTTCATTATCTTTAAAAGTCAAAAACAAAAAAAAGTAAGACCCAAATGAAATATTCTTGACTTGGAGACCAAAAACATCCTAAAGATTAGATAGGAACCAGTTTAAAATCAAAACCAAAGATGGGGTTCATTATCTCTTCCAAGGTCTATATTACTTAAATGAAATTTAAAAATGCTATACCACACAATGACTGTTGTAGGAAAGCGCCTCTTGATAGCACTCCTACCTCAATATTGATTGTGAAAATATTATGACTATAGAAAGATCTCAAAGAAATAAACAATAAGAACAAAACAAATCCAAAATCAGAAAATAAACAAACACACAAACAAAAGAACACCAAGGATTTATGTGGTTCGGCTTTTGGCCTACATCCACAAGCAACGATGAAGAAATTCCACTAATCAAAATATAGAGATATACAAGTTGGTGTACCAATATTCTCACACACACCCAATCCCCACTACACCCAGTAGCTCTCTCACAAATACAAGGAATAGAGAAGACCTTGCATCCTATGCTAAACTAGAGATCTCTCACAATAATATGCAGCAGACAAAACTCTCTATTGCACTCTCTATTTCTCTCTATTTTACGCTCTTTTTCCCATCATCTACAATTGCCGCAACACCTCTCCTTATATGAATATCAAGTCGGCAAAGATGAGTCCTTGTAGCAATAGAATTGTATTCCATGCAATTTCCTTACGTATACGTGCAAATACTAATCCAAGCAACTTTAAGTAGAATATTTTGAGCACGTGAGGTCCAACACATCAATTCCAAATTGAATTAAATATCTAAGCCGGTAGGGAATTCAACATGCTATGAAAACTACTCCTAAAACAATTAGGAAGTAGTGTTGTACTTGAAATAGGAAATCAAGGCTTGCATGCCACTTCAAAGCATTCATGGATTAGGATAAGTCAACCCACCGACTTCACAATGATCACATAGTTTTTATTTTTTAACAAAACAGAAACAGAGCATACGAATTGCAAGTATACATGTTTAGTCATTCTCTCAAACACCTAGCATGCATGCCCACTAAAACATTGGAACTTAAATAACACAAAGTTAGAAACTTTATAGTGTGTATGAATAAATAACACAGTCTAATAAATAAATCAATAAAACACAGTAATACATACAAGTTGGACTAGAAGAAACACAAATTAAATGGAAGATATTTGACCCCAAAAAAAGCACCTATTAAATTTAAGATTTTATTCTCAATAGTTTACAAACCCATTAGGGGTTTGCAAAAATAAGAAAGAAGAACAACCAAAGTGATATTGACCTCTTTATGCACCCAAACCGAATTAGAAAAAACTACTTCACCGAATTAGAAAAAACTACTTCACCGAATTAGAAAAAACTACTCCTGCTCATCAGGAACTGCCTTAACCAAATCTATGCATAGAAATTAACATTATAAAACAACAATCGAAATTACTTATGAAACCACAAATGATATTTTATATTTACAAATCATAGTAATAAAAGTAACATGTTATAGGGTGGCTCAATAAAGTAAAAGTGAATTCAAAGTGAGTGAAAAGCAGAAAGGGAAAAAAAAGACACGTGAACAAAGAGAGATCCTTCTTTGTGAAAGGTTCAAAGGATTTCTCCAAGAACCAAGAAGAAGAAGATGAAGAATTAACAATCTGACGAATATAAACCATATTGTGCCACTTAGCAAACAACAGATTAGGGAAGAGTAAAAATCAAACTTGAAAATGAAATTAAAATGATTAAGTAAAAGAAAAAGTATCTAACCATTCTTCAAGACTCGACAAAGGTCATTTAGGTGTAGGATTTGATCTTTCTAGGGTTTTCTAGTGACATCAATCAATAAATAGGAAAAGGATTAAAAATCAAACACAGAACTCAAGGATGCAAAGCCATGAAGGTTTGAGAGAGGCAACTAGAGGAAAGGGTACCCCTTAATTAGAGATCTCTCTCAAGCGCTTGACAAAAGAAGAACTCGTGTGTTTTGTTTTTTTAGGTTTTATAGAAAACCTAGATGACTGGTAGTAGGTATCTTATTAAAATTAAACAAACAGACCAGATTAAGACAAGTGAAATTTATAACTAAGATTTAAGTGGGTACCGTATCCCCAAAAAATATGGGGTATCGTTGAATGACCCATGTGTCAAGGGGTTACTAGGACCTCCTAATAAGCATATATAATCTTGATTTTTCTCACAATCATTCTGATAATCTAATATTATTGTTTATAGGCATTTTAATCTAATATAATTGTTTATAGGCTTTTATGTGCCCGTTTGTTTGGGCGTTTTGAACCCAATATGCACGTTTTGCAAAAGGTCAAAGCAATATTTGCGTTTGGTTCAACCCAAAACTCTACTTTTTGGAAAAAGTTGCGTTTTGGGCCAAGGCAAATAACGCTCTGGGAACGCGCAAGGATTATGGAGCTAAGGAGTTCCATAAAACAAAATGTCCAATGCGCATTTGTAACTATCCGTTGGCTCTTCCTTCAATTACCAAATTACCCTTGATAAAAGCCTTCAATTCTCACGCCGAAGCTCACTCTCACGCATTTGTTCTCATCTCATCTCTTTGCTCTCCCTTTGTCCTAAAGCTCACTCACGCAATAAAATTAATCAAACCATAACAATAAAAGTAAAAAAAATTCTTGCTCTCATAAAACTTATATAATTTAAACAACAAATCTAAAATCAAAACAACAACAACAGCAAATCAAGAATAGAAAAAAAAAAAAATTAGAACAACAATAATAAATTATCAAGAAAAAAAAATAGAAGCCGATCTGACAAATCTAAAATAAAAAACAACAACTAATCAAGAACAAGAAAAAAACAAAAAAGCCGATATGACCCCTGGTAGAAGCCGATAGAAGAAAAGGGAGTTGGAGAAAGAAAGAGTGAAAAAAAATAGAAAGAGTGAGGAGCTTCTGGAAAAAAAAATAATAATAGAAGCCGATAGAAGAAAAAAAAAAAAGAGTGAGGAGCCGATAGAGAAAAAAAAAAAAAAAAGAGTAGAAAGACCTCAAAGAGTTGGAGAAAGAAAGAGTGAGGAGCTTCTGGAATCAAGTGGAAGCAAAGAAAAAATAAAAAGGAGAGGATGTACTAATATGGGTATACGTGTGTGGTTGACAAAATGCAAGAGAAAAAAAAAGGGGAAACGTCTGGATGAACGAAAAGGCAAAGAATAAGAAATTACCATTTAAAAATAATACCACAATATTTTCACAATAAATTTTAAATAATTAGCTAATATTGGTGAGTAAAAATATAATTTCAGTAATGAGTTTAAATTAAAACTAAAAACAATTTTCCATATAAGATTTTGTTATGATTCTTGTGAAAGTATTGCAAAAAATATTGTGAATGTAAGTTGAAAAATATAATTGTTGAGAATGAATAGAAAAAGAATAAATAAAGATTAGAAAAAAAATAAATTTAATTAAAAAATAAAGATTAAAAAAGTGGGTAGACAAAAGGTAAATGTTACTGTTGATTATCCAAACAGTACAAAAATTTGCCAAACCTGCTAGAGATGCTCTTATATATACATTGTCATTTTTGATAATTTTACAACTCAAAACTCTACTTTTATAAGTTCTAGCCAAACATTCAATTTTTTCAAGAAATACATTTTAACAATTTTTACCAAATGCTCAATTTTTTGAAAATACACATTTTCATTATACACTTTTTGAAAACTTCACTTTTTTATTATGTACTTTTACAAAAAGCCGAACCAAACTTATCCCATAAAAGCCTTATACGCTTCTAATGCCTATATATAAAAACAAAGTTTTCCATACAATTAAGGTGCTCCGCCGCGTAGGAAAAAAAGAAAAAAAAAAAAAAAAAACCCACAAAACGACACCTGAAGAGCTACATCGTTCGTGTCTTAAGACTCCAGAAAAATCAAACGATCAAACGCACAACAACAAAAGCAAGGCCCTTTCCTCCACCGTTTCGATGTCCATTCTAACTCCTCCTTTTGTTCGTTCTCTGCCCATCCCTCCTCTGCTTCACTAATTCTATGCCCCCATACGTTCTGCTCTGCCGCAATCCCTTCTCTGCAACAACACTCTCCCTTCATCAAATTTCTTAAGCATGTTTTTTCTTTTTTAATTGTTGTTGATCTCTATCAACTGGTAAGCCCTGTATCTTCTCTAAATTTCATTGATTTCTTACGCATTTCATGCGTCAGAGGAATAAATATTCCATGCTCATGCATAATGATTAATTTGACATTATTTGAAAACTTGGGTCGGCGGATTTTCATATGAATGTTTGGATTGTGAAAGGGAAGTTAGTCCTGGCCATTACATTTGGGTGTAAAACTTTGACAGAATCAAAATGCACCGTTGTTCTAGACAGTAGGAGGTTTAATTTTGCACTTGAAGTGTTCGATAAAATTGCCTGAAAGATGCAATGTTGGTTTTTAAATTATCAATAAGTCTACACTCTTAAGTTTGGGCAATACTCCCAACGTTATCAAAACAAAAACTATGTTACTGCATATTAAGGGATTATTTACTTAATATAGTTGTGTGATTATTTACTTATTAATAGTGTGTTTGGTTGTGTTTTTATATATCTTTCATCTTTCTCTTCTGTTATTTTAAAAAACCTTCTTACCCTTCCATTTATTGTTGAAATTCAGATTTGCTGAGTTTTTCCCGTCAAGTAAGAAACTTAATAATTCATAGATATGCCGAATTTCAACTTGGATGGTTTAAATCTGAACGTTTAGACTGTACAGTTATGGGTTTATCCACTTTCTATCGATGCTTTACAATTTACATTTCAGTCTACCTCAAAAAAAAATCAGTTGTGGTCTCTGATGATTCTGTAAATGAAACTTCCAATTTCAAATAGAGCTTTTATATATGGTTTATAATCTCTAGCATTTTTCCTTACCAGTGATTGTAAGATTTCAGTTGTGGTAGTAGTGGATTACCTATAACCATAAAGTTCTATTTTATTGATTACTTATATACGAAATAAAGCACAGAATTATTTTTTTTTTATTGTTATTAAACTTGAGTTTGGTATTAATAAACGCCCAAACTTCTTGCTGTTTACTTCATATAAAATTGCCATGTTTTTTCCTGGATTTTAGATAATTAGATTTGATTACTTCATGAACATTGTGGCATATCGGTAATTTTATTTTATTTTATTTATTTTTTATGGATGGGAAGAGAGTTGAGAAAACCCTTGAAAAGGGCAAGTTACCTCTGGACTTTTTTGGCACAACTTCAGTTTGCTGGTAACTTATCATACTTCCCAGGTTATACCAGTGTTTACCTTAACCATAGAAGTTGCAGAAGATATAAAGCTCATCGTAGTCACAAAGACCTATGAAGGCTTTTGATAAGACTAAAGGTACCGTAAACATAGAATACTGAACATCTGTGATGTTTCTTCAGCACGCTGACTTTTGGCTATTACTAGCCAACCATGGAGCAAGAGACATAGCAAGCTCCATCTAAATATGCCCATACTCAAAGCAAGTGAAGAAGAAACCCAAGGAATATGGGTCTTAGTAGCAAAAGCTAGCAAAAGGGTCGTGGTCAAGAATTTGGCTAAAAACTAGCAAAGGAACCATGGTTACGAGTTCTTGGCAAAAGACCACAATAGGGGCTACAATTAATCAAACCCACAAAGGAGCCATGATCGCAAGTCCTTGGAAAGAATTTGCAGTAAAGCTCTAGTAGAAAATACATTGGAAGCAAGTGTGCTCGCAGGGGAACGAAGCCAAAGCATGTTTGGGAAGTAGCTCTTTCCCAAATTCTCTAGCAACGAAGAATTTCTACAATATGACAACTTGTAGATCCATGGCATCTATTTTTTTTTTTTTTTTACTGAAGAAAGCATGAGCCACATGATGCAACATTAACACCAAGAGAAGGTGATATCAAGCTCATCCAGTTGTCTCACATGCTGAGGGCTAAAGCTCATTTTGCAGCAAATATGGGAAGCCTTCTGTAGAAAGCTAAGAACTTATTCTCATATACCGAGGGCTGTCTCATTTTGTAACAAAATATGAAAAGCCTTCTTCGACTTGCTAAAGACTCATTCAGTTGTCTCACATGTTGGGGGGCTAAGGCCCTGTAGGAGGCAAAATTTTAAGCAATTATAAAATGCACATCAAAATTTAGTGGCAAATTCTAAATTAATGTCTTTAAATTAATCAAATTAGATGATGACATGTGTCATCCAAATTGACATCACATTGGTATATTAAAATTTACCACATGTCATTTGGCCCATAAGATAAAGACAAATTTTCTATTCAAAAGTTATGGATAATTATATTTATAAATAAATAAAATAAAGATAAATTTTCTATTCAAAATTGATAGATAATTATTTTTATTAAAATAAATTAAATAGAGATAATTATTTATCTTTGTTAATTATTGTCTTTATCAAAATATGATCTTAATCAAAATAGATAAATGGAGATAATTATCTCTAAGAAGAATTTGGGCCAATCAAAAGTCTACTACATACTTTCAAGCATATCAATTCAAAGTGGAGCTTATCCTTTGAAATCACTATAAATAAAGGACATCCCCTCTCATTTTCAACACTAAGTTTTCAAGAAGCCCAAGCTCTATAGAAATTCTATCCCAAGAATCTTTGAAGAAGTTGAAGAACATTCAAAGGGCTTGAAGAACTTGAAGAACAATAAATCTCTAATAAGCTCAAAGCTAGAGATTTGTTGTGAAGATCGTTCAATCCTTCTTCCAATCAAAGTCAAGGAGATCTCTTGTTCAAGTTCTTTGAAGTTCTATTGGAATTAAGCTAAAAAGCTTCCATAAACTACAACAAACCCAAATCTTTAAAGCTCAAAGGGTCAAGCCTCTAAAGCCCCGAAGAACTTCAGCCTACGAGCCTTCACATTTGAAGACTTGAAGAACAATAAATCTCTAATAAGCTTAAAGCTAGAGATTTGTTGTGAAGACCGTTCAATCCATCTTTCAACCAAAGTCAAGAAGATTCATTGTTCGAGTCAAGTTCAATGAAGATAGAATCAGAGGATATTCTTTTGTAAAAGAATTGAAATAGAGATTGTACTCATTAATCATCATTCATCAATACAAATTTATATTTGCAAACCATCTTTCTTTTCAATTTTGAAGGGAAATGCATTTGATTGGCATACCAATCTAGCCCCTAGCTCCATTGATAGTTGGAATCAAATGGAGCAAGAATTCCTAAACCGTTTCTATAGTACTCGACGTACTATTAGCATGATAGAACTCACCAATTCAAAGCAGTGGAAAGAAGAGTCTATCATTGATTACATTCAACGGTGGAGAAATCTTAGTCTCAACTGCAATGATTAATTATCTGAAACGTCTGCAATTGAGATGTGCATTCAAGGAAAGAATTAGGCTATAAGCTATATTCTTCAAGGAATAAAGCCTGAAACATTTAAAGAATTAGCAACACATGCTCATGACATGGAGCTTAGCATTGCTTCCAATGGTCACCAAGGTCCCCCTATTCAAGAACCCTGCAAGGGGAGAGAAGGGCAAGATACTCACAAAGGGGGCAAATTCCCTCCTAACCCTAAAAATAAGCAGTCTTTAATTGTAACTACTATTCCCCTCAAAGTTCCGGTTAAGCCCAAGATGAAAGAACAAATGCCTAATTTCACTCAAGATAAGGGGGGAAGAAGACCGACATTACAAGAGATGCAAGAGAAGCAATATCCATTCCCTGATTCTGATATCTTTGAAATGTTGGATCATTTACTTGAATTGAAGTTGATTGAGTTACTAGAGATGAAACGGCCTAAAGAAGTTGACCAAACAAATAACCTTAAGTATTGCAAGTATCATTGCCTCATAGGCCACTCTATAAGCAAAGCTTTGTGTTGAAAGACAAAATTATGGAGCTAGCCCACCAAGGAAAGATCACATTTGATTATGAAGCTATGACTTCTAATCTTGCTATGGTGGCCTTAACAACCACTTATACTTTTCTCACCATTTAATTTGGTTCATTTGAGCCTATTAAGGTGAAAGTACCTTTCTCCCCAGTGCCAATTTCTGAGGATTATATCTTTTCATCTCTTACATGTTATCAAGTAAATGGTGAAGAAGAATCTTCAAAAAGTGAAAAGGAAACAGAGCAAGCTATTGTGTATAGAGCATATTGGTCTTTAATCATTTTCACTGGTGATGATCGTTTGTTGGGATCCAAGATTCATAATCGTCCCTTATTTGTGACTGGCTACATTCGAGAACAAGAAGTCAATAGTATCCTTATTGATGGTGGATCTGCAGTCAATATCCTCCCACTCAAAATATTGAAAGAACTTGGAATCTCCTTGGATGAACTACTTCCTAGTAAATTAATGATTCAAGGCTTTAATCAAGGTGGACAAAGAGCTATTTGGAAGATTAGAATTCATATGCTCATTGGTGAAATGGAATTAAGTGCGCTCTTTCCTATCATTGATGCCAAGACCACTTACAAAGTGCTTATTGGAAGACCATGGTTGCATGAGTATGGTGTTCTGCCATCTACATATCACCAATGTTCTAAATATTTCAAAGATAGACAAGTTAAGAAGATAGTAACTGATCATAAGCCCTTTACTGTAGCTGAATCACATTTTGCTAATATAAAATTTTACTTGGAAGATGATACACAAGAAGAAGCATAAGTCATTGTTTCACCATCTAGCAAAGAGGTAAAACCCCACTGGATGATTTTAAGGTCATTATTCCCAATAATCCACTATTATCTATCACAAGTGGTTACAAGTATAAGGAATCTTACCCTATACTAAAATACCAGCTTACAGTTGAACCCTTACCCCAATACCCAATGGGACTTGTATTGTAGCGGCAATCTTTCCATTCAATGCACAAATCCTAGTACGTAATTAACCAATAATGCACGGATCCCAGTACGTGACTAACTCCAGCAACTTGAAGAAGTTTTTGGTTGCAAAGTTCTTTAGTTCATTAACAATGAAGATCAGGAAGTTCCTTGGTCACAAAACCCTTAGCGTAAAGATGCAGTAGCTTCTTTAGAGAGAATAATGAACTAAGACACTTTTTGCATGTGTACTATATGTATAACTGAAAGCTCGAATATGTGTGAAAACACAAGAGCTATTTAGACCCCCAAATTCAAAATTATGGCTCAGTTGATTTTACTCTAACTTAAACTAAGTGCGGAATAGAGTAAATGCGAGTGGATAAACAAAATAACTGCTCTAAGTCATATTCATTAAATCATAGCAATAAAATGAAAGTTAAAAGAGTAGGAAAGAAGAATGCAAATACAAGATAACATGCCGATGTGTTATCGAAGAGGAAACCAAAGAACTTGGTGTAAAATCTCTCTGCTGCCCTCCAAGCGGTAAATCGATCCACTAGAAAATAAGTTAGAGTACAAGAATAATAAAAGACCCTCCAAACCTAGTCTATCCTATGTACTTGAGCCCTCTAAGCTCCTACTACCAACTGACTTCGCTAGGCCTTGTCTTCTCTAGCTTTCCAGATCATGCAATTCAGCTTGATTACATCCACCAAACATATGACTTCTTCTAATGCTTCCTAACAACCCTAAAATCTCACTTTACACTTAGGATTGGTGTGATAAGTATTTGGGCTATCAACCTCTCAAGGATTTGGAAATGGAAAGGTAGGAGTTGAAGAAAACCATAATGGATTGTGTAAAGGATTATAGGTACAACAATCTCTAACTCTCAAAGGTTGTGGCTAGGGTTTTCTCTTTGAAAACAATCCTCAACATATGTGGGTAATATGGGTATATATAGTGTAGTTAGAGATAAGGTGTATCAGATATGACAAAATAGAAAAACAGAATGTTTCACGGGTATCTTGTGGGAAGGCCTTACTCGCAAGACATTTGTGAAAACCAGCTGTCACCATCTGTCATGACTCTTCACATTTCAATCATGTACTAGGCACATGCTTCACTTCACAGGAAGGCTACTCACGAGATACCCACAAAAAAATTCTTTGGCCTTCAATTACCTTGAGTCTTCACACTCTTTCTCATACACAACCCTTTCAATAAAATCCCACATAAAATACAAGGTACAAAAGATTGAACATGATTACAATCAAATTTGGTACGTAATTAAATCAATATAAAATAGTCGTAAATCACAACTTTACAATAATGGCCTTCAAAAATAATTCTTATATATGTCTAGGGTTGTGAGAAAAAAAAACCTAATACAAATATACAAGCATGGGCCTAAAATCAGATCTGGAATTTCTGATTTCGTAAGTCTTGACAGAAAGAGCTTATGTTGAGCTTTAACATTAAATCTCGATAGAAAGAATTCTGTTGAGTTTTAATGAATAGCTATTCTTTACTTGTTTCTTGGTTAGATCTTCATAACTTTAACACTTGACTTGAACAACATATTTCTTGAGGTCTTAAACCCATCCTAGATCTACCCAATTACAAGTAAAGTCCATTTTGTCAAAGGATCAGCCAATTACATAAAATATATCCTTAACAAAGAATCAGGCCAGCTAGATCACTACAAGACAAAAAGTACAGTCTGGCCTAGTCTAGTAACTAGTGACTGGAACTCGCAACTCATCCTAGTCACGAAGTGACTCGCCATTGCATCTTGTTTTGCTAAAAAATGACTTTTTACATTCCATCTTATACCCTACTATAAATACCCTTATACCCACAAAATGTAGAGAGGTTCCAGAAATAATTTTGAGAGAGAAATCCTAGAGAAAAATAAGATTGATTCATCCACAATCTTATACATTTGATTCTTCAAATTCTTCTACTCTCACCCTCTCCATTGTCATACCCATGAGAGGATTATAAACCAAATCTTTACCTTACCAAATTCAGAGTAGTGAGAAGGTTCTTGGTGTTTGAGAAGCAGTTCAAGAGAGAATCAATTCGTATTGGTTGATGCAATGGGCTAATGGCGGGATTTGGAAAGCTAGAGAAGACACGGTTTAGGTGCATTGGGAAGATTAGGCTTGGAGGTTCTATTGATATTCATATATCCCAACTAATTTTCTAGTGGATCATTTATTGCTTGAAGGGTGGTAGAGAGGTTTTTCACCGAGTTCTTTGGTTTCCTCTTTGACAACATGTGCCGGTGTTATCTTATATTTGCATCTCTCTTTCCATTATTCTTAGCTTTTAGTTTCTACTAGTTGTGATTATGTAAGGTTGAATTTAATCAACCGTCTTGTTGATTTTATTTCGTGCCAAATTTGCTTGTAATTCAGCATTTAGAAACCCTATATTTAGGTGGGAATCATGTAAGGGTAGTGTGTGAGAGAGTGTAAAGAAATGCTCAAGACTGTGCAGTGAAGCAGGGATTCATAACTAGATCTCACAGGTGGCTCGCGACTGGAAAGTTACGAAAAGATGCACATGAGTGAATGTAGAGAAGCTGAACTGTCATGCCAACTATAACACTACAGGACAAAAAGTTTAGATTAGCCATTCAGTTAGCTCACGGTTTGAACTCGTGACTCAGTCAAGTTGCGAGACTAAGTTGCCAGCCAGCTTTGTTTTGGAAAAATTTACTCTTCGCATTCCTTCTTCACCCTATTATAAATATCTCTTATACCCACGAAATGTAAAGAGCTTCCAGAAAGAATTTTGAGAGAGAAACTCTAGAGAAAAATAAGATTGACTCATCTATAATCTTTACATAGAGACTCTTCAAATTCCTTTACTCTTACCCTCTCCATTGTTACAACCTTATGAGGTTCTAAGCCAAATTCTTTTCTCACCATACCTACATCTGTAAGAAGGCTTTTTGGTACTCTGGGAAGCAGTTAGGAAGGGACCAATGGTTATTGGTTAATGCTATGGGCTATAGCGAAATCTGATAAGCTAGAAAAGACAAAGGTTCAGCGTAACCTCGTTGGAGCAAGAAGCTTGAAGGGCTTAGGTACACTGGATAGATTAGGCTTGGAGGGTCTATTACTATTCATGTATCCCAACTACATTTTCTAGTGGATTATTGACCACTTAGAAGGCGGCGGAGAGGTTTTACGCTAAGGGCTTCGATTTCCTCTTTGATAACATATCGTTGTGTTGTCTTTGTATTTGCATCTCTCTCCCCTTAATCTTTGCTATTTAATTTCTGTTATGGATGTGATTTTATTTGGTCTAGATTGTTTATCAGTTCTGTTATAAGCTTATGTTCATTTTTTGCACATACATTATTTGATATTAAGCTTGAATTGTTAATTTGTAAATTGGGGGTCTAAACATTCATAGTATTTTATATGCTATTTGAACATTCAATTGGTATCAGAGTGGGTGCACTCTTTGTGGTTTAAACACCTTAGTGCGATCCTTGACCCTATATTGAGATGGACCGGTCTCAATCTTTAAATGCACCATCATATTTTGATGGTAGCAACTATGCCTTTTAGAAAATCAAGATGAGAGCATTTTTGTGTTCAATGGATGAAACCGTTTGGGATGTGGTGGATATTGGATGGACTAGGCCGGAGGCTGCCAAATCCACGTGGGATAAGGCTACCTTTGCAGTGTCTAATGCAAATAGCAGAGCACTTAACGCTATTTTTTGTGGTGTATCTCCAGATGAGTTCCACAGGATATCTCACATCTCTATTGCCAAGAAGACATGACAGATATTGGAGACCACTTATGAAGGAACGAAGAAAGTGAAAGACACTAAGTTGCAGATGCTGACCACTCAGTTTAAGGAGCTGAAAATGAGTGAGGATGAGTCATTTGACTCTTTCTATAGCAAGCTAAATGAGGTGGTCATCAGCAAGTTTAATTTGGGGGAGAAAACCGAGGATTCCAAGATAGTAAGGAAGATCCTTCGGTCATTGTCGGAAAGCTTCTGTATCACGGTGACAGTGATTGAAGAGAGTAAGGACTTTGATGATATCAAAGTCCAAGAACTGATTGGTTCACTTCAGACTTATGAACTGTCATTGCCCATACAAAGGAAGAGCAAATCTCTCGCCCTTAAGACAATTAATGAAAAGGTTGAAACTCACAACTCATCGGATGAAGATGTTGTCGATAAAGATGTGGCATATCTTGTGAAGAATTTTCGAAAGTTCTTGAAATTCAAGAACAATGGAAAATTTGGTGACAAAGGAAAATTCCAAAGTTCTGGGAAGGAGAAAAAGGAATTCAAAAGGATAGATGGAAAAGAATCCCAATCTACATAAGGAATCACTTGCTTCGAGTGCAACGGGCATGGACACTTCAAGAAAAAATGTCATAATTTTTTGAGAATGAAGGGCAAGTTGTATGCTACAACTCTTAGTGACTCGAATTCATCCAATTTTGATTCTGAGGAAAGCTGTGACAGAGAAAGGAATTACTCCGCTTTTATGACTATTTCTCATGTTGAGTCTCCGGAGGACTTGAATTTGCTTGTACAAGAGCTTGGGGAGCATAGCGATGAGGAATCAATGGGAATCATAGAAGAATCAGATGGTGAAGAAGATGAAAGTACAGAGGGTCTTCAAGAAAACTACAATTCACTCAGGAGAATATGCACGTGTGGCTAAGGCAGCCGTGAAAAAGATGAAGAAAACAGAGGAGGACTATAGAAGTCTCCTAGTACGACATAAGGAGGCCAATTGTGAGATAGAGAAGCTAAATGAAGAGTTGTCAGAAGCTTACTTAAAAATTAGATTCCTTGAGCTTGAGGTGGTTCAAGCTAATGCTAAGGTAGAGAGGGTCTCCACCAAGAAGCTAGATGATGTCATTTCCTCTCAAAAATATTTCTCAGACAAATCTGGGTTAGGATATACAGGGAAAGTAGTTCAGCTGCCAAAATTACCAAGGAAGTGAAGTTTGTGCAAGCCAAAGAACTAGTAGTGGCTGCCTCTACTCCTAAGAAAGTAAAGGATGAAAAGAGGAAGAATGTGGCTGACTAGCGGGTGTTAAATAAGCCCTGTAACCAATCAGTGATCAAACCTAAAGCTAGAGGAAAATCTCTTCCAAGATTACAAATAGGTCTAAGAACGAACCATTTTTGCCATCATTGTGGATTTCAAGGACACACCATACCAAATTGTCATAAGCTTAGAATATTGAAGAATGCAACTGATCAAAGGTCAAGAGGACCAAGAAATGACAAGAGGACTTGGGCTGTTGAGTCATCAAGAGGTCGAAATGGTGATCCCGGTGTGATGGACGTGATGAAGATGATCGGTGCATTCACCGCTTGCTTAGAAAGCTTCACTAGAAGGTTTGAAAGCCCTAACTCTCGTACCCAATCCTATAGGGATATCACCCCAAACGCACGTGTCGTATGGGTGAAGAGAGGTACTCATGCATAAGCATTTCAACATGTCCATGCATTAATACTTCCTATACTTTGTGACTTTGATTGGTTGTATGCTTTTTTGTTTTTGGTCCAGCTTGTGTTGAAATATTGTGTTTGTTTGTTTGTTTGAAATTGTTTTGAAAGTTTTTACATTGTTGTCTTTGATCAGTCTTTTCTTACTTTTGTGTTAAAAATCCAAAAACACATAAAAAGTAGAAAATCCAAAAAGTTTAATCGACATTGTTGAGTTTTGTGTCAAAGCATGTTTTGCCTTGTACCTTTGTACTAATGGCTTTGTACATTATTCCTTATGCACTCATATCATTGTGAGAGAAATCTTAAAATCTATGTGACTGTTGTAAATAGATTTTCAACCTTGTCATGAATGATTAGTGAATAATTTTGTTGATCTTGAGACATGCATAGACTTGTGTCTATATATCTTCCCACCCTTTATTTTATTGTTTTTGCTTAAAGAGCTCACCAAATGTAAATCTCCAAATGAAAAGAGATATTGAGCTACAAAAGCCTGTCACACATACTAGTATTTGACTAGGAAAAAGAAAAAGTGACTAAAAATTAAATAAATGATGCCCAAAAAGCCAAAGGCTAACTCATCAAATTGAAATATCAAAAATTTTAGGCATCGATCTCACAATGAGATGTATCAATTCAAAAAGATCAAATGATATGATGTATATGGAGCCAAATGAAAAGCTTCAAAGTTATATTATCAAGTTTTATGTGGGAGGTCATATATGCATATTTCTATAATTGAGATAGGTCACTCTATCTAGTGCTAGTTGTATATGCCTTGGTTGAATTGATCATTGAATTTTCACATTGAACTAAGGACTATCTCATTTTTAGTACCCACACACATCACACATGTCTATGTTCAATGAATGCCTTATTCATTTGTGTGATTGTACTTGTTTAAATGTGTTTTCACATGCTCAATCCTTGTTGATCAAACACAAAAATATTTTTGAGTATTTTAGTTGTTTTTGGAAAGTATTTTGTTTTTACAAAAATTGTCAAAATTTCAAAAATAGTGTTGCCCTGTTCTAGCAACTCAATCACGGGTTTGTCCAGTCGCATGCCCCCAGTCGCGAACATTACTCAGAAGGTATTCGCGATTCACTGGCAGGTCAAAGTTCCAGTCGCAAAAAATACTTAGAATATTTTTCAAAATTTGGATTTTTATGTTTCTCGCAGCTCAGTGTGGAGACTTGTTCATGGGTGGAAGGTCTAGTTATGAAAGGTACACAGAGATTTTCGCAGCTTACCTCACGACTTTTTTCGGGTAAACCTTCCAGTCACAAAAACACACTTAGAAAATTTTTTCAGAATTTTTGTTTTAAGTGTTTGGTGACTTACCCTGGCAACTTGCACACGACTTGACTCAGTCGCAAAAATCATGTGTTTTGTGCTTTAAGTGCAGTTTTCAAAACTTTTCAATTTTCTCTCGAACTTTTGGGACTATTCATTGTCTTCATTGTTTGTTCCTCTCTTAAACCCACCGTGTTTCTCACAAAAACCTCTATTGTTGTTCATCATTTCTACTTTAATCTTCAAGAAAAGGTATGAGTTTTCAAAGTCTTTCATGACTATAGCCTTGGATTTCTTGATTTTTGTGTTTTTATTGGTTTCGAATATGGTTTGGGTGTTTTTGTTTAAGTTTGTTCAATGGTTATTGTTGACATTATTAATATGATGCATTATATACATGTTTTCGAGCATGTTTCTCATTCTTGAGATTGTTAATCATGATTGTACTGTGTTGTGCAACTCATGTTCTTTGTAATGTGTCTTAAAGATAGTTATATGTGTTTATGCGGTTTGTATAGACTACATTGTGCTTATTTGTTCCTGTGCACCCATCACATTTGCATACCACTTGCATCATTGTTGATTATGTATGATGCTCTTCTGCATATTTGGTTCATTTACATTGTTTTAGTGATATGTCTATCTCAATGACAATGTGTGTATTTCATGGACTAACTTGGATCTAATCAAGTTTATGTTTGTGTCTTGTGGTTTTGCTCTTTGTTCTCTACTGTGTGTACCTCTCAAGGAAAAGAGCTTGAAACTGATCCTCCATCATCTCCTATTTCAAAACGGACTTAAAGTTCATCTCAAGCTTCAAACATTGAGAGATTCAAGACTCCACTCAATTCACATGCTAGATACACAGGAGTTGAGCTGCAATGTTGGGTACGAGGAAAAAAGTTTTCCATCAATCTAGACTACATTGCGAAGGTTCTTCACATCACTAGACCGACAGATGTAGACCTCACTCCATATAATGATAGACAGCCTCAGATACAAGACATTCTTCAAGTTCTTGGGCCTAAACATGAGGTTTCAAGCAAAGGCACATCCATAGGCACTGCAAAGGTTGCACCCGATCTGACGACTATCAAATTGATCATGTTCTTCAACCTATATCCACTCTTAAAAACTGCATTCATCAACCTTAAGAGAGCACAATTTCTATGTGATCTAATCACAGGAGCTCCAATTGACATATATGCCCACATCTTTTAGATCATTGGGAAAACAATGGCTCGATCAGCAGTACGAACATGTATTCCTTTTTGTAGTCTTGTCATGAAGATATGGTTCTTGAAGGGGTAAGTCCACCAACAGATGGGAAGAAAATGGATCGTCTTTGTCCATTGTCCATGATTTCACTTCAAGCCAGCAAAAGTCACTCTTCCAAAGCACTTAAGAGTCAACCTTTCCTTCATGCCACTTCATCCGGTCAAGGTTCAGCTACACCTATGCATACTGAGACTATTTCTCCCATTCCTTCTGAGATGCAAACAACTAGCACTTCATCTGCATCACCTAGCTCTCAAGTTGACAGGTTATGCACTTTGATTGAGAGTGTGTATCAGCGAATGTCAGGATTAGAATGGCTTCTCTACTCCACCAACAACCAAGTTCAAATGCGTCTCACAACCATTGAGATACAGTTAGATGCTATTCAACGAAAGCTAGAGGACAATCTTTAGCTATTCGTGCCAAAAAGGGGGAGAGATAGCATACAGTAAGGGGGAGAGCAACACAAGAATGGGAAGTGTGAATATTGAAAGGGGGAGTTGTGTGAGCTTAGAAGAAGAATACACATATACTTTAATATTTTACTTTTGACTTATCTTGGTTTAGTTATTTTGTGTATAGTGTTTAAAGCTATTGGTACTTTGGTATATATAAGATGTTATTCAGTTTTATATTATAATTTGTACCTTTACTTTGTAAGCTTTTAGGACACCCATGCTATGTAGCCTTAGTACTTGATGTTAAATGTTTTGCATTTTCTTTAAGTACATCACCCTTGTGCCCTTTGTTGGATTGTATATCCTTAATGCAATTTTCTTGCGTTGTTGCATTGGTTGAGTGTTGGACATGCAAATGATACTTTACAATTGAGCTTATTAGCTTGCATGTCCGAATGTTCATTCCATGTGTGAATGAGTATTGTGGTCACTTTTTATAGTGATTGTTCGTTTTTAGTCAAGCCATGGTCTATTGCTTTATTCCTTTTTGCTTCGCATTGTGTTTACTCCATATGCATTACAAGTTTTTATGCATACAATGATCATACTGTGTTGTTGTGTTTCAGGAGATACTTGTTCTTATAGTTCAAGAGCTTCACAGATTCTAGAGTTAGGTGTGAGTGAGTTTTGTTCAACTGTTCCCAACTCACGCATTAAGTTTAGAGTTTATTGTAGGGTTTTGTCACGAAATAGCCAAATGAGGAGATTGTAAGATTGAATTTAATCAACCATCTTGTTGGTTTTATTTAGTGCCAAATTTGCTTGTAATTTAGCATTTAGAAACCCTGTATTTAGGTAGGAATCATGTAAGGGTAGTGTGTGAAAGAGTGTGAAGAAATACTCAAGACTGTGCAGTGAAGCAGGGACTCGCAACTGGATCTCGTGGGTGGCTTACGATTGGTAAGCTGCTAGAAGATGCACACGAGTGAAGCATGTAAAGAGGATGAACCGTCATGCTAGTTGTAGCGCTACAGGACAAAAAGTCCAGACTGGCCATTCAGTTAGCTCGTGGCTAGAACTCGCGACTCAGTCAAGTCGCGAGGCTAAGTTGTCAGTTAGCTCTATTTTGGAAAAACTAACTCTTCGCATTCCTTCCTCAACCTAGTATAAATACCCCTTATACCCACAAAATGTAAAGAGCTTTCAAAGAGAATTTTGAGAGAGAAACCCTAGAGAAAAACAAGATTGCTTCGTCCACAATCTTTACATAGAGACTCTTCAAATTCCTCTACTCTCACCCTCTCCATTGTTACATCCTTGAGAGGTTCATAGCCAAATCATTTTCTCACCATACCCACATTTGTGAGAAGGCGTTTTGGTGCTTTGGGAAGCAGTTAGAAAGGGACCAATGGTTATTAGTTGATGCTATGGGCTATAGCGAAATCCGGTAAACTAAAACAGACAAAGGCTCGACGTAACCTCGTTGGAGTAAAAAGCTTGGAGGGCTTAGGTACACTGGGTAGATTAGGTTTGGAGGGTCTATTACTGTTCATGTATCCCAACTACATTTTCTAGTGGATTATTGACCACTTAGAGGGAGGCAAAGAGATTTTACACCGGGGGCTTCGGTTTCCTTTTCGATAAGGCATCGTTATGTTCTCCTTATATTTGTATCTCTCTTCCCTTTATCTTTGTCATTTAATTTCTACTGTGGATATGATTTTATTTGGTCTAGATTGTTTATCAGTTCTATTATAAGCTTATGTTCATTATTTGCACGTACATTGTTTGATATTAAGCTTGAATTGGTAATTTGTAAATTAGGGGTCTAAACATTCATAGTGTTTTATACGCTATTTGAACATTCAGATTAATTAATGGCTTAGGGTAGTTTACTAATTTGGGTGTTGCTTATATTTCATATTCCGCACATATATTGTTTGAATATAAGCTTATTTTGGAAAATTTGTATTTGGGGGTCTAAACATTCACAAGTGTTTTATAAACTAAGTAAGCTTTCAAATAATGTTCCAAAATGGTTTTAAGCATAAAATAATTGAGTACAATAATGATTCCTTTTAGAAAATCCCATTAAGAAGTCACTTACCTCAACAATCCAAACCAAGTTTACCTCAACCGAGCGCCACATTCAACCAATCAAGTTACTAGGTCCATCACCATGTACCTTGGAACCTAGAAACACAAGTATCAAGCCTATTAATAACAAGGCCTATTGCAAATTACAATATCCTATTTGTCTCCATAAATAGGAAAGGATTCACTCAAAAATCAAACCTAAGGCCCTAAAGCCTAACTTGACCATCCCAAGACAAGTACCCCTACCCAAATGGGAACCAAGCAAGCATACAAGAAACTCATAGGGCTATAACACAACTAAAACCTTTTATTTCCATACCATAACCACAAGTCAAGCAAATGCAACCTCATAACTCATTGAGGTCATCCGTCAAACACTTGACATGCCTACATCATTTCCTAAATCATTTAAACAATTCTATAGTTACATTTTCATCTACTATCCACATAGCTACACTTATTTTTGCATGTCACAAAACCACTCAAAGATGCAAAGAAGAGATTAAATTCTATAAGGATGGGGTGTAAAACTTATGTTTTACACCATCCAATAAGTGATTGCCACATTAGCGTTTTATTTAAAATTTATTAAAATTCAATACATCCTACCACACCTAATAATATCTTGATAGATTCCCAATTTGGTTGGATTTATATATGAGTATTAGAATTGATTGAGTGTAATTGTGTTTATTCTTAAATATGTGATAAGATGATGTGGCATGTTGATATTGGAGGGGTAAAACATGGGTTTTACACCACGTCCTTATAGAATTTAATCTCTGCAAAGAAACCCACTTTTAAAAGCAACTGAATTTTTTAATTTAAAAAACTCGCAATCACAAGAACAACAAAAGTCATTCAAGAAAACTCAACCCTCAAATTATTTTTCAAAACCTCCTTACCATTCATCAAAATTAATGGCTAAGCATCAAACTAATTTTATGAAAATATCACACAAAACCCAAACCCATAGATGACATGAATTAAAACTCACAACCTATAACTTGAGATTTTCGGCCATCCATCCAAGACCACCTTCCATGTTAAATTAAACAAAACTCCAAGTAGTCCTATTTACTAAAAATCACTCGGATCCACCATTAATAACAAACATGCATATTTAAACTAAACTATCAAAAGAACATGAAAATTACCTTTCTTTTTATGATAGTCAAGTATACAAGGTAAAATCTAGAGCCTTCATAAAAGATTGCAAGGAAGAAATCACCAAGAGAGGAAGATGGATATGGCTATGGAGTGTGTCGGCTACTAAAGTAGGAAGAGAAAGAGAGAATTAAGAGATGGAGGGGTCTACTGTGTGGAGATAAGAGAGGGGGGTGTTGTGGAACAATGTGCACATTTGAAATATCTTAAGGGGAGAATTTTACAAAAATATCCTCACTTAAAATATATTGCCAAACCCTTTTTTTTTTTTTTTCCTTTGTTTTTAGGGTGTTACAAAACTAGTGTTAGAACCACCAAGGCAAAAACTCTAGAAGTCAGCCTGAACGTATAGGATAGGACCAACCTTAAATTTCATCTTTAATCAGCCAAGCTGAACAAGGATCCTAGGTTAAGCTAAGTTAGGTGCAGACTCAACTCAACCTATATAGGTTGAGAATTAAATACTACAAATGCAGTGTGACAGAGGCAAAAACACAAGTGTCCAATAAAAGACATTATAGGATGTGGAAGCAATATAAATGCCAACATCCAAACTTTGTGATCTTAATCTAAGATGCTTTCATTTCTTTGCAATTTTTTTTTTTTTTGTTAAGTAATGTAAGAAATTTTATCAAAAAACCAACTAATTACACTGGAAGTGTACTACAGTGGCACAAATCACCCAGATTATAACGATCTATAAGATTGGGGAGAGAAAAACAAGAATAGGAAGGCAAAACTAAACTCCACTCAGGGAGAGTATCGAAAAAGAAAAACTTAATGTCAAGAATAGACCGTTCACAATCCTCAAAACATCTAGCATTTTGCTCCCGCCATAAGCACCAAAACAAACAATGCGGCACAAACCTCCATGTTAGGACATATGTGATTCAATGTTAGGAACATATGTCACTATTTTATGTAATTGGCATATTCTTTGACAAACTGCACTGTACTTGTAATTGGGTAGATATATGATGTGTTTAATACTTTAAGGAACAAGGTTTCAAGTTCAAGTGTTAAAGCCATGCAAGTCTATCCAAGAATCAAGTGAGAAAATGTTGGATTTTAAAGCTCGACAGCTAGCATCTATCGAGGTTTAAAAGTTGTTTCAGCTTGTGGCTCGACAGCTAGCTTAATAGATAGCTATCTATCGAGGTTTATGAAACTCAGTTTTTTAGGCTGTTTTTCATTCAATCTATAGGTGTATGTTTGTGCTTTCTTTTCTCACAACACTAAACATATATAAGGATTATTTTAAGGGCCGTCTAGGATTGTGCAAGTGTGAGCAAAGTTTTTATTCATGCAAATTGTGACCGGAGACAGAATTTGCCCTAATTCATATTTCTCTTGAAGAAGCTACTGTGTTTGAAGACTGTAGGGTTTTGTGACCAAGGAGCTTTTTAATCTTCATTGTGTGATGAACTGAAAAACTTCGTAGCCAACATCTTTCTCAAGTTGGTGATTAAGTCGCATACTGAGATCCGTGCATTTATTGGTTAGTCACATATTGGGAGCCGTGCATTGAAAGGAGAGATTTTCACTATAGAACAAGTCCAATTGGGTATTGGGGTAAGGGTTCAACTGTAGGTTGGTATACGGTACTAGGATTCCTTTACTTGTAACCACATGTTGTGATAATAGTGGATTCTCGGGAGTGGTGACCTTAAAATCATCCGGTGGGGTTTTTGCCGTGTTGGTTTTCACCATTCAAAAACAAATCACCCGTGTCAAATTTAATTTCCACTACATTTAGTTTAATTGGTGATTTGTTTGTGCTACCATGCATATTGCATGTTAATATGATTAATTAGTCAACTTGGCTAATTAATTGGTTAATTTATCACAAGGGATCAATACATTCTTGGCCTATCACTCCATAAACCTATATTTCAATATCTACCAAACTTCCCTTACCAAGAAGCTAACACCTCACTAACTTTATACGGCATAACCCAATGTATACCAAACAAGCAAAAAACCATATACCACAACTCATATGCTATAGGACAATGACGAAGAAGATAATCCACCGATTCCCTACACATTTTACACATAAAGCACCACTCTACCACTACAATATGCCTCTTACAAAGATTATTCATAGTTAAGATCTTACCTAAGGCAGCAATCCAAGAAAAGAACGCTACTCTAGGAGGATGCTTTGATTGCCACACCATTTTCCAAGGAAAATCAATGATAGAAGAAGGAGATAAAGAGTGATAGAAGCCTCAAAACCTCTTTGCAAAATTATTAGGTGAAGCAAATGTGCCTGGTAGGCTTTAATTAATAATTAGAGAGCAATAATAGCATTAAGTTGAAAAGTTGAACTAAGCTCTTATTCACTTATACCCAAATTCTTTTATTCATGCTCTTGTGGCTACATGTGTTTATATTTTTTTTCTTCCTCTATATTAATTTTCAATAGATCATATACCAAATCCATAATGCAACAAGTTTCAATTGAAAAAAAAAAAACTATATATATATATATATATTTACATTTAGAAAAAAAAAAAAAAAAACAAATCTAGAGCATAGTAACAAGATTCAAAACATACCAAAGTCAAAGACACTGCAAAACAACAAAATCCCTCACAAAAATTAGATACTAATTTTCCAAGAAAAAAAGTGTCAAAATCTAAGGGCAAAAAAAATACTTCTTTCCCAAAAATGAATTCCATTCAAAACAAGTAAAAGAAGAGAGATGTAAAAGTGACTTACATCCACAATTAGCAGCAAAGGGGGGCAGAGACTTTGCAAGCAGCAGGAAGGGCAATGGCCTTGGTGACATTCCACAAGTTTTTAAGCTGAAACAAAAAGTTAAAAAAAAAAAAAATCAATTATTAAACAAAAATGTATCCAATCAGCTAGAAAAACAAAGGAATAGAAAGATTAAACCAAGAACCCAAACCTATTTTCATGGAGTAAAACAAAGGAATAGTCAGCAGAAAGCAAAGCAGCAGATCTGAGGGGTGAGCTGATGATGATGGGGAGAGGTGAAGCGGCATTGTCGAGGTGAGGTGAGCCGATGATGAGGAAGGCGGTGATGTGGCTCAATAGTAGCTTGTGGCCAAGAGAGATTTAACAGTGAGAGATAGCTAAGGTGAGCCGATGGCCTGGCAACAGCGTATGGGGAAGAGAGAGTGAACGGTGAGAGAGAGGGCAAAAGGGGAGAAAGAGTGAAAGTGTACATTTCTAAAAAATGAGAGTGACCAAACAGGCTTCTAAAAGAGGGTTTTAAGCAATTGTTTTAGCGACGAAATCGGTTTTGTCACTATTGGTTACCTTTTAGCGACGAAATTCGTTTCGTCACCAATACTATTCCATGATTTAAGTGGTTTCTTTTAGTGCGATGAAAGACAACATTAACCTTTTAGCGATGAAATATTTCATTGCCATATATTATATAAGTTTTGCGCCCACTTTTTCCCTCTGGGGCCCTTATATCATTACATAATTGGGGATGAAAGTTAATTTTTCATCGCTAAAGTGTTATTAATTTCTTATAATTGGTGATGAAATTCATATTTCGTCACTGTATATTACTTTTTGGTAAGGAAAAATATATCCTTGCTAATATTCATTGCCAAAAATTTATTGTATTTTTGGTGATTGAGTTTGTGGAGTTCTCTCTGAATGGTCATTGTTAATGTTGGAACGCTCCATAATGTGTTGGACCATGTTTATGGTGCATTTAAGATAAGCTTATTTTTCTCTAGAGGATGGGGTGGCTCAAAGCTTGAATTGCTGGAGAGAATGATCAAGCAGCTTTTCCCAGAAGTGGTTGGTTAGAATTGACGAGGAGGGTTTGTAGAAGAAGAAGGATTGCCTCATGCTAAGCATCAACGACGTTTGTCTCAAATTCTTAAATTTTTTTTTTTTTTTGTTGAGAAAACCTTGTTTTGTCTTGTTTTACCTTATACTTGTTTTCTCGTTGCTTTATGGTGCTTTAAGTTACATTCAGTATCTATGCTTTGTTGCTCTCATCACATCATGTTTTTGTGTTGGACATGCATTTATCCTTATGCTATTGTGCTTTTGAATGTTCAAAATGTGTGTAAAACACCTATGAATGTTTAGACCTCCAAATAACAAATTACCAATTCAAGCTTATTATCAAATAATGTATGTGCGGAATATGAAAATAAGCTAAAACAGAATTGATAGAACAATCTAAACCAAACAAAATCATAACCACAATAGAAATTAAATGGCAAAAATTAATGGAAGAGAGATGCAAACACAAGGCAACACAGCGATGTGTTATCAAAAAGGAAACCGAAGTCCTCGGCGTAAAACCTCTCCGCTGCCTTCCAAGCGGTCAATAATCCACTAGAGAATCAAGTTAGGATACATGAACAGCAAAAGACCCTCCAAGCCTAATCTACCCAGTGTACCTAAACCCTTCAAGCTTCTTGCTCCAATGAGGTTACGCTGAACCTTTGTCTTCTTTAGCTTACTAGATCCCGCTATAGCCCATAACATCAACCAATATCAATTAGTCCCTTTCTAACTACTTCCCAAGCACTAAATAACCTTTTCAATGATATGGGTATGGTGAGATAAGGATTTGACTAAATGTACCTTTCAAAGATGTAACAATGGAGAGGGTGAAAGTAGAGGAATTTGGAGAAATAAGAATGAAGATTATGGATGAGTCAATCTTATTTTTCTCTAGAGTTTCTCTCTTAAAATTCTCTCTAGAATCTCTCTACAATACGTGGGTATAAGGCGTATTTATATTGGTGCGTGTTTGGAATGCAAAAGGTCAGTTTTTCCCTAACGGAGTGGTCTGGCGGCTTGGCCTCGTGACTTGACTGAGTCACGAGTCTAAGTCATGAACTAACAAAATGGCTAGACTGGAAGTTTTTGTCCTGTAATGCTCCAGCTGGCATGACTCTTCAACTCCTCTACATGCTTCACACATGTGCCTTCTTTGGCGACTTGCCAACCACAAGATCCAGTTGCGAGGCCCTGTTGAGTGCACACTATTGAGTTTTTCTTCACACTCTCTCACACACTACCCTTATATAATTCCCACCTAAATACAGGGTTTCTAAATGCTGAATTACAAGAAAATTGGCACAGAATAAAGCCAACAAAATGGTTGATTAAATTCAACCTTCTAGCTTTATTGATTACATATTCGAATGATTATTTGCTTTGATATATAATCATTGTGGTCATTTCCATATTACTGTTTTGTTTTTTATCAAGTTGCTCACTTGTTTCACATCATGTTTACTTAATTGCAATTTACTTGTTACATTATAGTTATCCTTTTATTACTTGCCCTTTTATTACTTGCTTTACCTTTAGGGTCTAATGTGTTTTGTGCAAGTGTTTCAAGTTACAGGTATATATGTTCCAAGTTCATCACAGCTTCTAGATTTAGATGTGAATGAGTTTTACCATTATTTCCAAACTCACGTTTAAGTCTAGAGTTTGTTATAGGATGTTGTGTCACGGAATAGCCAAATGGGGAGACTGTAAAGTTGTGATTTACAATTTTATTTTATGTTGGCTTTATTCCATGACAAAAAGTGTTGTAATTGCTTTAATTTTGTTCCTTGTATTTTGTGGGATTTTATTATATTGGTGTTGTGAAATTTTAAAATACTCACAAGTGTACGAACCGTACTAAAGTATAGTTTGACAAGAACGAGGTTGAACCCACAGGGACTTAAATGAACGTAGGAAAATTAATTAAACCTTAACTAAATTAATCCTAATCTAGTTTAATAAAAATTGGTTGTTTTGAAATTAATTAAACTAAGCAAATAATAAAATTAAGCAAATAGTTAAACTAGGCAAAAGATATAAAGCAATAAAAAGATGTAAACAATCAAGGGGAAGGAATTAAGGTTTTGGAATCCGCCTTATAAGTCATACCAACATATATTTATGATCATTAATTTTTTCCAACTCACTACATGATAATCTAGAAATTAATCTTGCTATCATGGAAAATATCCTCATTAAAATGCTTATTTTAAAAATCAAAAGCATGTTCTTCTTCGCTTCTTAAGTATAAAACAAAATCATCAATTGTATCCATAGCCAAAAAAATCACAAGATATATCCAATTCTAAAAATCAAATCATAACTTGTATCCATTGACAGACAAATCACAAACGATATCCAATTTTATAATCAAGAATTAATAAACCGAGCATTCAATTAATTAAGACAAATCCTAAATCATGAGAAAAACATGATTGAACTCATATCTAGAATCCCATCTCAGTCAATTGATATGAAGCAAGAACAATTTTAATCATTAAAGAACAATTATTGTGGAAAAAAATCAAATCACATAAATATTACTAATAATTCTTAACAAGGTTTCGTCCTCAACCTTAATTATAAGTTTAGCTACTCATAGTAATTGAAATAAAACAAAAGAATAAAATACTAAACATTAAACTAGACAAATAAAATAGAGAAAGAAATAATCACAATGCTATCATGGAGAAAAGTTACAGAGAAGCCACATGCGGCACTGCCTCTTGCTCCAATTTTCTATTTTGCATCTCAGCCCTAGCACTCGCCTCCATTAATTTTGCCCTAAAAAGCCTTTAAATAGGTCAAGGAATCCTATTACAAGTTGAATTCCCATTTGGAGAAAATCCCAGATTTTTAGGCTTCAATTAACCGACTATTTTGGCCCATTTAACTTCAGAATTCGGACTCCTAGTAAACTACAAAGTTGTATCCCTTCAATTTAACTTTC
The DNA here is from genome assembly GCA_030445155.1 of Quercus variabilis. Taxonomy (NCBI): domain Eukaryota; kingdom Viridiplantae; phylum Streptophyta; class Magnoliopsida; order Fagales; family Fagaceae; genus Quercus; species Quercus variabilis. The sequence continues at coordinate 9,573,190 of CP129454.1, forward strand.
CAGCCCAACTTGAATCATCTCAATTGGATATCTGAGCTGAAAGTTATGCCAAAAATACTAACTGATGTGCAGGCTGGAATCTAATCCGAATTGGACTTGGATTTGGTGCAAATTTCCTTTGATTCCTTACTCCAATTGGACTTAAATTTAATATTCATACCTGGCTGGATGTAAGTTGGCTTGATTCAATTGGCCTAGCCCCACTTTGCATGTAAAGCCCTTGTTATCTGCAACACAAAGATATTATATAATCAGTCATAAAATAACATTAAAGTAAGGCCAAATATGTAGATATGTGAGTACTTTATCATATATATTTCATGCACATCAATTGGGTTTAGTATTAAGTTGGTGAAGAATTAAGCATAAATTGAAGAACAAGTGGATTTCATGAGAAGCTCGCGAGAAGCTAACCCGCAAAAGAGCCACATGAGAAGCACATTTTGGAAGCTGAAGAGTCATGCCAGCCTAGAGGATTTCGCGAATGTCTTGCGAGTAAGACCTTCTTGCGAGATACCCATGAAACTCTCTGCCTGGAGAATTTTTAAGTGTGATTTTCTTACCCTTCACCCATACTATAAATATACCCTCATTACCCACAAATTGTAAGGAGGTCATTCAAAGAGAAAAACCTTAGATAAGTTTTCTACAACATACACACCCATCTTTTAGAGAGAGAGTTACTCATCCTTAGTGAGAAATCATTCTAACTTCTTCTCCTTCCCTCTCCCATTGTCATACCTTAAGCGGATATTTGTACCCAAACACAATCTACACCTATTTAGAGTGTAGAAAGTGTTTTGGAGTTTAGGAAGTTTTGGGGATTTGCCAAAAGAAGCCGGTGAGGCTTGGCAGATGCAATCGGGCTTATTGCGTGATCTGGAGAGCTAGAGAAGACAAAGCTTCGTCAAGTCATATGGTAGCAGGAGCTTGGAGGGCTCAAGTACATTGGGTAAACTAAGCTTCGGTTTCCTCTTTGATAACATGTCTTGGTGTTATCTTGTGGTTGCACTTCTCTTCCCTTACTCTTATGCTTTACTTTTATTGTTTGTTGTTCATGTTTATTTACTAGAGTGGTAACGGTTCATTGCATACATTTACTCTTGTTCCGCACTTTGATTAAGTAAGAGTAAAAGCAATCTAGTCATAATTTTTATTTAGAGGTCTGAATAAACCCAAAATATAACATATTATAATATGATTTTTTTTCCAAATTAGATCTACAGCAAACACCATTCATTAAAAGTATTTAGTGTTGTATTTGCATTAAAACACACATATGAATTAGTTAAAATAGAACAATAAGGGTACAAACCTCTAGTTGGAGATCCTCCTATAGGCAGCTATCAAGTTTTATATTTTCTAATATCAATGATTAAGCAAGACCTCTATGAATACATTTTTTATAGAAAAATTTTTAAAAATATTTTTTATTCTTCATTGATTTCATTTTTCAGTTATAAGCAATCAAAAGTAGAATTCTAAAAAACACAAACATTCATCAATCTAAGGTAGAAATGCAAGGAAAAAAAATCCAAAAAAAAAAAAAAGAAAAAAAAATTTGAGAGAGAGAGAGAGAGAGAGAGAGAGAGCCTTTTTTGTATAGGAAAAATATGCATAGAATGGAAGAGATCGAGTGGCAAATTTATAATAAGATGGTGAGAATAAGAAGAGCCAAAATAAGGAAGATACAAGGGCAAAATAATATTTAAATTTAAAAGCACCTAAGAGGAATATATGTAGACAACACTTTTGTTTTGACTTTTCATTGATTTATTTTTTAGTTATAACATCAAAATTAAAGTAAATGAATATGTAAAGCTAAAACCACCTAAAATGAATTTGTAAAGCTAAAACCACCTAAAATGAGTTTGTAAAGTTAATATATTTATATAGTTAATATTGTGAAAAAAATTAAATATAAAAAATAAATATGAAAAACACTAATTATATGGCAGATGAGGTGGCTCAACAAAAGTGTAACAACAATAATTGCAAGTCTTCAACTTAAATATACATAGATATATAGATTATTGAAACATTCTCTCTCCTTTCTCCTCGGTCATGACCACCTTCGTCGCAAGCTGCACCTTTTTTTTCCCACGTGGGGATCTGGATATGGTGAGAAAAAGAGAGAAATATGAAAAGTAAATGTCAAAGAAATTTTATGGTTATGCGTTGAGGGGTTACCAGGACCTCCTAACAAACATATATGAGTTTCATTTTTCTTACAAACATTATGACAATCCAATATTATGTTCATTGGCTTTTACAGAAGCCTTTCACACATGCTTATCAAATAACAACTAATTAAGCAACTAAGATAACACCTAATAAATCAAATAACAATTCTAATAGGTCACATTGCTGGCTGCCATCTTCAAATTATCTCAAGTAATCCCCAAATAGTTTGTAACAGCCTTTACTAGTTGGTGTAACCATGATTTTTCTGGCACCTAAGTTTCTGAGTTCCTATTCCTGTTCTTAGGGTTCTTGTTCCTTCTCCCAGAGTTCCTGTTCCTTTCATTTGCATTAGTATCTTCATCCCCTTGGCCACCAGTGTCATTAGTTGACTCTTCACCCCCTTGGCCACCAATGTCATTAGGCTCATTATCCCCAAAAAAATCTAGTTTTTCCAGAGAATCCTGTGAGATGAAAAACAGAAGAATTCCAAATGAAGCTATCCTCAAACCGGTTCGAAAACGCTTTTCAGTTGTGTCTAGGTGCTTTATTTGTCTGCGCAAAGAATACAATTGATTCACAATCTGTGGTAAAAATCCCATCAGGAAAAGTACAAGCATGGACACTCCAACTATAGTCTCTTGCTTGGGTGACAATTCCTTGTCCACGAGAACCAAAAAGAGAGCAAATAAACATACTTCACTGGCAACTGAGATTATCTCAACCAATTGAACTCGTCTCTTAATAAATGGCTTCTCGAGAACAAGGAAGAAGTGATGCATAACAAGATTATAGTGGGAATCGTAGACGACCAAGTATTCTTATAGGCACCTCCCATAGCCCCTAGCAAAACGCGTCTCACGGACTCAATCAATGTGTAGTATATTCTGAGTTGCATAAATAGATTTTGGATAGGAGATGCTTCTGCATGTGTAGGAACACTACCCCGAGAAACCTCTACCTCTTCAGTTTTGTCATCAGGGGCAATGATCTGATAATCACCATGTGTATGAGCACTTGTGCTAGATGTCAATGGGACTGCCGGAGTTGCTACAGTACTTGACCTTGTTGGGGGAATACGACTCGGCCTAGTTGAACGGGACATACTTTGTGTTGAACTCGGTGGAGCCAAGTCAGTGCCGCCAGAACCCTCTCCAGCTTCGTCATCAGGGGCAATGATAGAGAGAATGGGGCCTCTTAAATCTTCGAATAGAGGCACTAACATGGTTAGGCAACTAGAATTCTGTTTCCTGTTCAATGTCCACCGGCCTTCATTACCAGGACCTAAAGTTACTTGGGCTATTCTGGGATTTCCCCGTCCTACTTCAATCACTTGATTATCTTCTTTGTATAGATCTCGCTTTGCAAATGTAATACCAGTAGAGAGGAACCAGAGCAAGTCCAGCAGTAGAAAAGACACAGCAACCAGAATTAGAGTGCCAACTACAATCCCTGATGTCGTTCCTCCTTAATTCACAAAAGTGAGAAAATATTAAGCCACGTAGTTATGTAGTATTAGCTTTAAACCAATGATAAAGAGCATGTAAATGTGCAAAAAAATGTGAATTTGGTTCTAGATACACATTTTGCATAACTCTGATATGATGCAGTCAAATAACTATGCCTATGAATGTTGTCATGCACGGTGAAGTGATTTGAGTTAATGTCCAAATAATGTGAAACATAAGCTATATTGCAATTCTTAAATATGTGAGGAGATGGGACTCTAGACCAGTTTGGTGCCATCCAATATGATAATTATTAAGTCAATAAGACTTATCTGAACAAGACGGGAACATGGCCTTGGAAAGTAGTGTAGAAAAAATTACTCGATTAGAAAGTAAAAAAGCATAGCTCATTCTATGGCATATCATAATGAGAAATAGGCAATTCCTTGATTAATGAATTCAATATAAGTAATGAGTTTATAGAAGCTAATATGGGGTTTGCATTTAGTAAAACAAAAGCCAAGAGCATAATTATCTTTTGAAACTCAACTTTTGCATGATAAATGCATATTTAAGGATTCATATGTAGGGGAAGGAAACAAGCTTTCAAGTTACCTCTAATTAGAGCAGCAGAGGCCTCACAAATACTAGGCACTGCAAGATTAACAAGGAATATTTCAAATCTTGGGAATGCGAGTACTCCATAACCCTTCTGCCTTTGCTTCCTGAATTTTAGTATGGCAAGGAGTAAAGCATGCAGCAGTATTAAACTGCCACCAATTATGGCTAACCAAAACATGGTTCTATTAAAATCCTCCCACCTACACGAGACAAAATCTAATAAGATATTACACTAAAAAATAAATGAGTATGTTTGTGGCACTTCAAAATCCAAATGATGAATTCTCGAATTAAACATTAATGAATAATAGGGAATTAAATATCAAGTTTGATCAATAATTTGAAATAATTCAAAGCATGAATAGTTTTAATTTTTCATTGAACCTACACAAAATTCTACATCTAAATAACTAGCATAACAAATGGTCCATTCCCAGAATTATTTAATTTCCATTCAACAGTTCTTTTAAAATTGACAAAATATTCCTTTATCACTTTCATAGTTTTTCTTATTTATATTGAATATTTTTTTGGCAAAAAAAAAAAAAATTCTGAATTGAATATTTCCTTTTTTTACTATGTCTCTAAAATCAATATGCAAGTGCATGTAATAGATAGAAATAAGAGGCCTCATAACTTACCCGTCTGAAACAGGGTCTGGTCCACTATTCTGCAGGTGTACAATGCATTCTATCACAAATTTTATTCATTGTATGATTAAAGAAGTCAAAAGCAAATCACAGGAAAAGTAGAAGTTTCAGACCTCAAAGGATGAATATTCATTTTCGTTTAATCGCATGGGTGTCTTAGCCCTAGCCCTATTCTGCACACCCAGGAAAATTCCTGAATCATGAATTTTAGACCTGGAGGGATGTGAGTTGGCAGGAGCACTTGAGTGAGTGCGCCCAGTTTCCCAGGGAAGCCTGAAGTAGGGAATGCTCCATTGCATACCCCTTGAAAATTCATAATACTCCACTGGTAGTGGAACTCCCAACCATCTAGATAATGCAAAAACCTGAATATGGCCTCCCATTCTCTATATGAAAGAGAAAAGGAAAAATGCTAGTTAGTTCTACAAGAATGATGCAGTTCATAAGGTTTGATAAGTTATTTTTACAGGATACTTAAATGATAGTATGTTACACTAATCTACCAGCCAAAAACTATATATAAGTTTTGATAAAGTCTACAAGAATGATGCTTTCATGAGGGTCTATTGTTATTTGTCCCCCCCACCCCCACCCCCCCCCCCCCCCTCTCTCTCTCTCTCTCTCTCTCACACATCTTAATCCAAATTGCCAATATTAAAATAACATATGGTCAAAAGTCTCAAAACAAAGAAAATATTTAGAGAGCTCAATTATATATTAAACTAGTAAGTTACTCGTGCAATGCATGGATAATGTTGTAATGTTTTATGTAAGATGGTTTTAGAGAATGCTGTATATGTGTTATATTATAATTGTTATAGAGCTTTATTAGAAATGAGTTCATCATAGAAAGCAACAATTATAAATTGTAGTAATGAGAAGGGGGAAAAAAAAACTTTAGAGGAATATTATAGAATAAAAGTTGATATATAATGTATTTTTCTCTTTCTCCTTAATTCTAAAACAAAATATATATCCCAAACACTCACAATTAATTACATCATTTACAAAACCCACAAATCCACAACGTTCGACTTTTACATCAAAATCGTAATTGCTGGTGTCATTCAATATAAAATGCTAACCCCCATTCCTTGGTTGTAACCAACTCATATGAGTTAAGATTAGATGAGACAACAATGTTAGAGCTAGATAGGTATTGTTGAAAGATTAAAAGTAAATAACATCGTTTTTGGTTTGTGTGTATTTGACATGGAATGACATAAAGGGCCATGAGTAGATATATTAAGGGATAGAAGTGCAAGAGACGAACATGGTGAATTAAAATGCAAAGAGTATTGTGCGTATGTGTGAGGAACAAAAAGTCTTAAAACATTGAACCAAATGATACAAAGAATATTTATTTGTTAATTATAAAAGTCTTGAAACATTGAACTAAATGAAACAAAAAGTCAATATTTAATTTGTTTTTGTCTTTGATGTGACACTTGAATATTTGAATTCTATTTATATAGAATGCGTCATTTGGTAAAACCTCATGCTTTCTCAAGTGAGGGATCTGTTTTTATATATGATATATTGATTGATTTTATGTATAAGATATCAAGGAAAATTATTTTTATAGGAGGAGGAAAAGAGTCAATTTGTTCCATGGTATTTCTAATTATTTTTCTTGATTGTCAAAATGCTACATATAATCATGGTATAACTAAATAATCAATTAATGAAATAACAGTTCAAATGAGTTAGATATCATACAAAAAGATTACTCGCAGGATCAGAAAGAGAAGAAAATGGTGGAGAAAATGTCCCAATAGAGGAAAGGCTTGCAGTTGAAGCTGTAAGCAGCCCGGCAGCAATAGATGTCGCCACAAATGAAGCAGTCGCAAACGTAGAAATTACAGTAGATATTATGGGCACAGAATCTGTATATATATTTTTAACCTTACATCAGTAAATAAATAAGAAAATTAAAGAGCTCAAAAGTGTCATCTAGGGTTTAGTTGTTGGACTACAATTGAGCTGACAACAAGAGATAAGAGTGAGAACCCTTACATGGCCTTACTAGTAGAGTTTCGGAAGCTTGATTTTTGTTTCCAGCAACGTCGTGAGTTACATTTTCGGGGACATTGACAAATACAAAATCATGGTCAAGGAATGCTCTTATCACTACAGCATATTTTCTTTCACTTTTTGGTTCAAAGCTGAAAATGGTAATGACTATCATTGGAAAGGAACAAAAATGAAAATATGTCAAGAGTAAATATGCCATACTGATTGGAATAGTATTTCCATCAAGAACCCAAATGGTATGTAAAAAGGTCATCATCATGGCTTCTCAATTGTGTGTGGGTTCATTATGTATGTGATGTATGTGTTCATGTATTGGTTAATATACTTAGACACAGAGGTAACCAGAAATGACTTGCCTCACTAATTCCCCTCCTTTGATTAATATTTCAGAACCGTTGAAGTCAAATACAGGCTCCTTGAATTCTATCCACATAAAGATGTTGTGTTCTCTTGTCCTCATGTGGAGCAGAGTAGTCAAATTTACATCAGGCCCCAGAAAATCTAAAGGGAGTGTACTTAACCTTATCTCAGGCGTCAGATAATCTGAAGGTGGTGTAATCAACATTGGAGCAGGCCTCAAAGAATCTGAAGGTCACAATTATATCTATCAGGAGGAAACACCCAACAAATATACATTTAAATATAAAGCTTTCCTGATTGCATATAATCTTTTTTTTTTTTTGATACACCTAAAGCTTTCCACAAACAGATGATTTATTTTCTACTTGTAACACTTGTAAACTATTGTCAACCGTACCAAATAGGAAAGTAATAGGATCAACATTGGAAACTGGGGTCCCATGTATGCTTGTTATAGAGTTTTCATCAATTCCTACTGTGACTATAGCCATGCCAGATATACATCCATCAACCTGAAAGTAGAGAGTGAAAATTAATAAGCAAGAAAAGGTATGAGAGAAATAGGCCCTAGAGATATAAATAGCTATAAATGTTGTCTCACACACACATAATGTACAATTTCACATGCAATATTCATATTTTTTAAGGAAGTCCACATTTCAAACATGAAGCTTGTAGCGTGTGTATATGATGTCAATAATGACTGTGACAATCAATACCCTTTTGCATTTTATATTAGGGGAAAGTTCAAGATGTGCAACCATGTAAAATTTTTGAAAATGATTTAACTTTCCCAATACAATTAATGGCTCCAATGTTTCCAAGTGACCCCATTCAAGATGATGATGTGCATTACATATTATAAAATAAATAAATAAATGAGCCATTCCAAATCCATAGGACAACTAAACAGGCTCCTAACCTATGAACCAACTTCTATTCTCATTGCTGAAAAATAAAATAAGTTAGTGAGAACCATCTGACCATAAATTCAAATCTGCGATGCCCAGGATCATCTTTACTGACATTCAGAGGAAGAAGCTTGCCCTGACGCTTTGGGAGAGAATATAAAATTTTCGGCTCAAGAGATTTTAAAATTTCTGCAGATGAGTTGAGAACTGGCACTAGAAAGGTTAAACAGATCCTTAGTTTAACACAATTATTAGTTGCTCGCACCAGTCTAGTTTCACCACTAACGTCGCCAAGTACAACTTGCCTTTCGGAAACATGAGTAGTTAAGTTGACAACCATAGGTCGTCTATCTGTAGAATTAATGAACAGAGCATGTAAAGAACACATTGACAACAGCAGCAGCAGCAACAACAACAACAACAATCAATCAAATTAGACAAGGTCAGCTACATAAACAGTCCAGATTATTCATTTTATTATGATAAAAATTGCCAATAAGTAAGTTCATGGCATCAATTAGATATAAACAAGAATAGATATGAAAGGACATGTCACTTATAACTCAACCTGAAATAAAAACTACTCACCGAAACGCAGAGTGAAATAAGAATTCTTGTTTCTTTCAAATTTGTTCCCTGCACTGTCCGTACAAAAATTCTTACCCATTACCAAATTCACTCGCCCATACTGAGCAGTGGATGATAAACCCACAAGGACAGAATATTGGAGGTTTGGCTGTAGAATTTTGAGCGAGTTTGGTATAACTTTGCCAGCACCATGGACCAAAAGCTGTAAAGAGTTTTCCAAAAGTGATGAAAATGTTAGAATTCAATTTATTATTCAGTCTAGACAACATAACTAGTCAGAGAACCTAGATTATGGAATTCGATTTACACATCTACACAATTAACATGGTGGACAGTTCCATATGAGGAATTTCAAGACATTTGTCAGTAATTCAAAAATTTTTAAAAGATGATTATATCATACATTGATAAGTGTTTCAAGCGGTGTTATTATAAAATATCCTTATGAAAAAGATCTGATAAAAATCCTTGACCAGGGAGATAATCCACCATTATTGCTTGTTGTATGTGGACTCCATTACAATAGAGAGAACTCCATTTTATTTTTCTCAAATCAACCAAAGCCATACTTCAATAATAGCAAGGTTGAGACAAATCAACCAAAAACCAAATTCTGAAACACTAGAATAATGCAAGAATCAAAGAGAGAACATAAAATCAATTTAAAGGCTTTTTTACATGTTTGTTAGCTACCTACTCACATTGCAAGCATTCACAGACGAACATACAAAACCTGGTCCACCAGTACAGGGCTCACTGAAAGATATATTTATAGGAACATTCAGAGCATTTGTGAAATTAGTTGAGGCGGTGATATCTGCCGTTGGCGGGACTGTATCTGCAAAGTTAAGGTATAATATGAATCAGCTAATTTACAGACAAAGTATAAGTCAGCATGAATGCGAGAAAAGCTAAACTGGATTGTTACATCATAAAGTCCCAAACTAAACTTCAATGTGGGGGCGTGTTTAAGTCTTCAGAATAGGAATAGAAAGGTAAAATACATGCAGTTCACAAAAAATTTAAAATTGAGTAGATGGGTTTTGTTAAATTAGAAATTTGGTACTAAAGACGAACACAATATAAGCTCATGGGAGGGGGAAACATTTCTTCATAGACATAGCTGTTGAAGACTTTCAAGCAAGAAGGTCTTATTTGAAGTTGAGTGGTAATTGATGAGAATATAATAACAATTAGAAAAAGAATAAAAGGAAGAAAGGAAGATTCTTAACCGACAGTCCAGTTATAGCTACTGCAGCCAACTCCTTGAGATCCGTTGGGGCAAACCTCAAATTTATGATTTCCATCCTGCAAGCCTTCACACAAAACCGTCCCATTTTCACATTCAGAAGCAATAATGCTGCCAGAGCCATCGTCCAGCTGCACCAACAAGTTAATTAACCTATTATTGTGTGGACCAAGCCAAATGAACATCAAGAGAAAAACCAAGGTTTTCCCAATATATCAAACCATGATGCAGCTTCTTCGCTTCCCACTTACCATTGAGTTGGAAAGCAAAGCGCACACACAAAGCAACAAATAAAAAATATTCCATTAATTTAGCCTGGCACCAGGAAGAATATGAGTAATCGTTCGCTATAATAATCTTATCAACTAAAGTAAAATACAAAAATATGTACATATAAATAAAATGAATTCCAAATAGTTTTCTTGATTAGTCTAAACTCTAAGCGAAAATTTAAGCTCGTTACATCCTTACAGAGTGGAAAGAAGTGCTAATCACTCTCTGAAATCAACCAACTCCCTTACATTAATTAAGTACAGTACCATGAAACATATAAACTCGTGACAGAGAAAGAGAGAGAGCAGCTCAGCAGAGCACCCAAAGCAAAAGCCAAGTAAAACTAGCTCAAAGTATTACTAGAGCCTATACGTACCTTGCAAGTGATATTACAATTGGTGCAAGCGCCACTCCCACCCACAAGTACTTCAAAGACGAATGTGGTTGAGCTACGATTTGAGAATGCTTGGGGAGTCTCCAAGAACTTCACAGTGAGCTCTGAGGCATCACAGAGTGCTATGAAACTCAAAAGAGAAAAAACCGAGCAAAGTAAAACCACCAATAGAAGCTTGAGCAAGCCCATTTCGGAGTAAACCATAATTGAAGTCTGAGACATGTAAAGCCCGACAATTTATAGCCAAAAGAAACACATTTGAGGGGCTTCTTAAAAAAAAAAATAATTAATTTTTTTAAATGAACAGTGAGAGCAGGACATTGTATGGAAACAGTGTTGTAAAAGTGATTAGTTTGATAGAAAATATATTATATAATGACTAGAAGAGGTAAGAGACTGGCTTAAGAAGATGAGTTTGGACTGTTTAGTGGTTGATGAGGTAAGGGAGTGACATAAGAAGATGACTTGCATTAGCGCTAATATAATAATAATAATAATTTTTTTTTTAAAAAAGACAAAACTATAGCCAATTAAGCCAAAAATTCACCCTCACTACAGTAAGTATAACCGTAAATTTACGTTGATATTACTCAATTTGCATTTAGTTTTTAATTCTTTCTTTATATATCTTGAGGATGAAGGAAAAAAGTAAATAGTAGTGCGTGAAGAAAGATACATAATTTAAAAAAATCAAGAAAATTGATATTTTAATTAAATGTGAAATATATAATATGATATAGAGTATTTTGAAAAGTGAATATATAAAATAGGAAAAAAATAAGTTCTTATATTAAAATAGCGAAGACAGGCATGTAAAAGACAAGAGTGAAGAATGAAGACAGACATGCAAAAGTCAAGAAAGAAGCATTTAATGATGTTCTTGGCTATAGATAATTGGGAAACGTTAATGAATTTCTTAAGGGTATTGATTTAGAAACTATTTTAAAAACATTTTATGAGAAAATGATAAAACAATTAATTTTATTAATAACTTTTTATATTTCTCATAAAAATTGTGTCAAAACTATCAAAATATAATTTATTAACAATTTCTCTAAGAATATCCATTAATATGACCCTAGACAATTAGTATAGGCTAAAATTTAATACAAGCGTGAAAATCTGCACGTGGTTCGATCGATCGAGCCTTGCAGATTTAGTTCAATAATTTCTACAATCACTCGATTTCAACTTTACAAATAAACACACTTTGAACAAGCCTAAACCTAGACTTTATATTTCAATTATGGTTTGTCAACAGATTACAAATTGAAGTTCTAATACATTAATTCCTAAAGTCTTAGAACCTAACACACCACACATCAGATTATTTATTTATACTACATTTCATTAAAATATTAATTTTTTTTTTCACATATAACAACCAACATCTACGCTCTACTTTCATCCTCTAAATTGAAAGTTCAATATGGGTATGAACCACCCTTGAACGTTTAGACCCCAAATTATAAAAATACCAATTCAAGTTTTATATTAAACAATTAATGTGCAGAACATGATAATAAGCCAATAACAAAATTGGTAGACAATCTAAACCAAATATAAACACATCCACAGCAGTAAATATTAGGCAAAGATAAAGGGAAGAACGATGCAAACACATGGACAACACACGATATGTTATCGAAGAGGAAACCGAAGTCCTCGACGTAAAACCTCTCCGCCGCCCTCCAAGCGGTGATAAAATCCACTAAAGAATATAGTTGGGATACATGAACAGCAGAAGACCCTCCAAGCCTAATCTATCCAAGTACCTAAGCCCTCCAAGCTTCTTACACCAACGAGATTACGCCGAACATATTTCTTCTTTGGCTTCCCGAATTCCGCTACTTGACCATAGCATCAACCAATGTATATTGGTTCCTTCCAAACTGCTTCCCTCAGCGCCAAATAAACCTTCTCACAGACGTGGGTGTGGTGATATAAAGATTTGGTAAAAGACCTCTCAAGGGTATGACAATGGAGAGGAAGAGAGTAAAGGAATTTGTAGAGTTTCTTAGATGAAGATTGGGGATTAGGCAATCTTGTTTTTCTCTAGGGTTTTCTCTCACAAAATTCTCCCTAGAAACTCTCTACATTTAGTGGGTATAAGGGTCTATATACAGTGAGGTGATATGAGAATACGAAGAGACATATTTTTGCCAAACAAGGTAAATTGGCGGCTTGATCTCACAGCTTGTCCAAGTCGCAAAATCAAGTCGCGACGTAACGGCCTGCCCAACCTGGGACTTTTGTCCTGTAGTGTGACAGTTGGCACGACCCTTTAGCTTCCCTGCATGCATCTCACGTGCCTGGAGTTGGCGACTTGCAGCCGCGAGCCACCTGCACGTCCTAACCGCGAAGCTCTGCTTCTTTGCATATACTTGAGCTTTTCTTCATAACTTCTAACACATTACCCTTACAATAATCCCACCTAAATACAGGGTTACTAAGTGCTTAAATTACAAGCAAATTGACACGGAATAAAGCCAACAATATGGTTAATAATTTTCAACTTTACAATCTCCCCCTTTGGCTATTCCGTGACAAAATCCTAAAACAAACTCTAGACTTAACGCGTGAGTTGGGAACAGTTGTAAAACTCACTCACACCTAGCCCTAGAATCTGCGAAGCTTTAGAACCATAAGAACAAGTAACTCTTGAAACACAACAACACAATAAGTTCATTGTATACAAAAACTTGTAATGCATATGGAGCAAGCATAATGCAATCATGCACAATGGAATAAAGCAGTAAACCATGGTAAGACCAAAATAGGTAATCACTATAGTCTAGTGATCATAATGCTCATTCACACTTGGAATGAACATCCGGATATTCAAGACAATAAACACAAGGTAAATTGCTTAAATGACCAATACTCAACCAATGCACAATACATGAAGTATGTGCATCTAGGAACAATCCTACAACGGGCACAAGAGTGACAGTACTTAGAAGAAAATGCAAGACATTTAGTTGAAAGTACTGATTTAACAAAGCACAAAGGCTGCATAAAATATGGCACAAACCACAAAGGCCTACAGACTGTGCATAAACAAACCCTTAAAGCTTACATAAGCAACATGGGTACAAAACAACAACATAAAGTGCTGAATGATATAAGATGGATACAGAAATATGGTAACAACTAAAGATAGACAAAAATAGTAAACAAAAATCTGTTAGCTGAAATCTCCCTCTTTCGTTTAGCTTTCCCCCTGCCAATAGCATCTCCCCTTTTTTTGTCATGGAATAGCTAGTCGTCACTATCTTCTAGCTTTCTTTGAATTTCATCCAATTGAGTTTGAATCGAAGTGAACTTCGTATCCTATCGAATGCTGAAATGATTCAAGATGGAGGTAAGGTTGGACATATTGGAACTCATTTCATGAACAGAAGCTACAATAGAATCTAGTTTCTCGTCAGCGGGAAGCAAAATGGAGTGTGAGCCACTGTGGGACGTGAAAGCTTCTGTTTTGATTCCCTTCTTGCTATGACCAATGCTAGCGTTGAATGTGCGCATGTTGATTGGACATGGTTTTGCGCAGGGAAATTCATTCTCAAACAAATGGAGCCCTTTACGCTTCAGAATCCGTGAGATGAGACAGCAAAATAGGATGCACATCCTTGATTCGGTTCGTAGAACAGTTTTACGAAGGATATGAAAGATACGAGCACAGATGTCAATCTCGACATCAGAAATCAGATCATGAAGAAACAGTGCACGCCCGAGATTCATATACCCTGTGCTGGATCGAAAAAACAAGTTGTGAAACATAACGATCGTGAGCACCCTAAATTTTAGAGGAAAAGATGAAACACTGACTGAGTTCCCATTTGAGGAAAATTCCAGATTTTCCCCAAGAGCTACTTTAAGTAGTTCTTCATCCGGATGTAGATCATCATAGACCGGTGAGACCCCAAGAATTGGTCTGTTAATGTGCAGAATCTTTGCTAGGTATACGGGAAAGACCGAGAAACTTTTTCCTCTAACCCAGCACTTAAGTTCATCTCCTTCAACAATTACATTGGCATAGAACTCTTTGACCAAATCTTCATATGCATCATCAAGGTCAGAGAGAAGATAATTCCAATCCTTGCGTGCAAACCATTGAGGAATGTTGGTGTCAAACAGAGAATGTTGGTCAAAGACTCTTTCAATTAAAGGTGTAGCCTTTTTGAAGTAATTGTCATGAGTCTGAAAGGCAGCATATGATCGAAATCTATTGGGATCGAACACACCAAATGGGGAACGAGCCCGCTTTAGTGTAGGAGAAAAATCATCAATTTCAATAACATGTTCCTTTCCTTTGCTACTACCTCCTTTCACAGCTAATCTCTTGAATGGAGACATTTTAACTTTGCACCATGATTTTACACACACAAGAAACATCAAACAAGACAACAAATATTATTAGCAATGTGTCAGTGCCATACCATGTGTAAAGAAGGAAACCCTAAATACTTGACATTTGGGTTCAAAACATGGCAATGAGTGTGTGTAACCAACCAATACCACAGTAGGTACATAAGATTGAGAACATCAGTGTAAGAACCAGCACAAACAAGCAATATAACTCGAAAATCGGAAACCCATGTTCGAACATGATAAGTTATAACCCACAACAACATCTTCACAAATCAAAAAATAAATGCTCAAACCAGTAAGTATGAAGGGAAAGGAAGAAAGCCCATAC
Source organism: Quercus variabilis (assembly GCA_030445155.1). Classification (NCBI taxonomy): domain Eukaryota; kingdom Viridiplantae; phylum Streptophyta; class Magnoliopsida; order Fagales; family Fagaceae; genus Quercus; species Quercus variabilis. The sequence goes on from CP129454.1 coordinate 9,588,601, forward strand.
CTTTTTGTGGAAGATTTGATAGAAGATGATGCAGAAATGGAAGATTTTCACAGAAAAACTCAGAGTGTTTGTGAGAATAAAATGAGGAAAACAATGAACAATCACAAAGGTACGAGGGAAAAAATTAAAAGTTTTTTTTTTTTTTTAAATTGTCTTGAAAACGCAAAACACGCGTTTTTCGCGACTGGATCAAGTCGCCAGGTTAAGCCGCGAAACACTGTGAAGAGAAGAAACTTGAAAAATTTTTCTAAGTGTTTTTCGTGACTGGGAGGTCTACCCGCGAGATAGTCGCGTATGAGCCGCGAAATTCTCTGAGTACTTCTCGCGACTGGACCTTCCACCCGCGAATCAGTCGCCACATTGACCTGCAAAAACAAGAAAACTCAAATTTTGGAAAAATTTTCTAAGTCTTTTTCACGATTAGAGCATTTACTCACCAGTTAGCCGCGAAAAATCTCTAAGTGATCTCGCGATTAGGACATGCGACTGGGCCAACTCGCGACTTAGTCGCCAAAACAGGATAACACTGTTTTTGAAATTTTTGACATTTTTGTAAAAACAAAGTACTTTCCAAAAACAAATCAAAACACTCAAAAATCTTTTTGTGTTTGACCAACAAAGATTGAGCATGTGAAAATACATTTAATCAAGTACAATCACGCAAATGAATAAGACATTTATTGAACATAGACTTATGTGTTGTGTGTGGATATCAAAAATGAGATAGTCCTTAGTCCAATATGAAATTTTAATGATCAATTCAATTAAGGCATACACAATTAGTACTAGATAATGTGATTTATCTCAATTATAGAAACATGCATATATAACCTCCCACAAGAACTTGATAACAATTCTTTGAAACTTTACATTTGGCTCCATATTCAACATATCATTTACTATTTTTTTTAGTAAAGAAAATCTCATTGAGAGATAGATGCCTGAAATTTTTTATATTTCAATTGATGTGTTAGCCTTTGGCTTTTTGGGCATCATTCATACATTTTATTTTGGTCGCTATCTCTTTTTCCTAGTCGAATACTAGTTTGTGCGACAAGCTTTTGCAGCTCTATATCTCTTTTCATTTGGAGATTTACATTTAGAGAGCTCTTTTAAGCACAAAAAAAAAAAAAAGGTGGGAAGATATATAGACATGAGTCTATGCATGTCTCAAGATCAATAAAATCATTCACTAATCATTCATGACAAAATTGAAGATCTATTTACAACAGTCACATAGATTTCAGAATTTCTTCCACAATGATATGAGTGCATGAGAGACAAGCTAAGCTCGTTAAATGCACAAAGCCATGAGTACAAAGGTACAAAGCAAAACATGCTTTGAGACAAAAAAACTCAACAAAGTAATCAAACCTTTTGGATTTTCTATTTTTTATGTGTTTTTGGATTTTTGACACAAAAACATTAAAAACCAAAAAAAAAAAAAGAAAACCATTCAGACAAACAAAAGACCCATTCAACAAACCAAAAAAAATGTCATGGAAGATTGAGTTTAAGGAATGATACCGACACCAATTGTCTTGCGCAAGGATTCAAACCTAGGGCTATCAAGAGGTTTGGTGAATATGTCTGCCTTTTAATTGTCAGTGTTGATGAATTCTAGACATATTATCTTGTCCTCTACCAAGTCCTGAATGAAGTGATAGCGGATCTCGATATGCTTTGATTTGGAGTGCTGAATTGGATTCTTTGACAGGTTTATGGCACTAGTGTTATCATAGAACACACACATAGTGTCTTGAGAAATTCCATAGTCATGCAATAGCTTTCTCATCCATAACAATTGTGCACAACAACTTCCTGCTACAATGTATTCAGCTTCAACTGTTGACAGAGATACTGAATTTTGCTTTTTGCTCATCCATGAAACCAAGTTATTTTCAAGATAGAAGCACCCACCAGAAGTACTTTTCCTATCATCAATGCACCCTGCCCAGTCAGCATCTGAATATCCCGCCAAACACTCATTCGAATCTTTTGTATACCAAATTCCATAGTCAGATATGCCATTTACATAGCGAATGATTCGCTTAACTGCTGTTAAATGGGATTCTTTAGGAGTAGCTTGAAACCTTGCACATACTCCGACACTGAATGCAATATCTGGCCTACTTGCTGTGAGATAGAGAAGATTGCCAATCATACTCCGATAAAGGGTTGGATCAACGTCAACACCGGCTGCATCTATGCTCAACTTTGTTGAGAAACTCATGGGAGTAGAGGCGTGTTTCTTGGAGTCCAGACCAAATCTTTTAACAAGATTTTTGGCATACTTCTCTTGAAAAATAAATATACCATCTCTCCATTGTTTCACTTGAAGCCCAAGGAAGTAGTTTAACTCTCCCACCATGCTCATTTCAAATTCTCTCTTTATTTCTTCCGAGAACTCGTGAGTAAGTTGATCAATTGTGGATCCAAAAACAATATCATCCACGTACACTTGAGGGACAAGAAGGGATTTTTCATCTCTTTTAACAAACAATGTGCGATCTGCTTAACCTCTCTTGAACCCACGATCCAATAGGTAAGTAGTGAGACGATCATACCATGCCCTTGGTGCCTGCTTCCACCTATACAAAGCTTTCTTCAATCTTAGTATATGACCCGGGAAGTCAGGATCTTTAAACCCCTTGGGTTGTTCAACGAAAACTTCTTCATTAAGAAGGCCGTTTAAGAAGGCACTTTTTACATCCATTTCATACCACTTGAAATCCATGATGCATGCTATGGATAAGAGAATCCGAATGGACTCTAATCTTGCTACCAGAGCAAATGATTCATCAAAATCTATGCCTTCCACCTGAGTATACCCTTGAGCCACCAATCTAGACTTATTTCGGATAACTTCACCATTTTCATCTATTTTGTTCTTAAAAATCCACTTGGTGCCAATCACATCTGTATCTTCAGGCCTTGAAACCAATTCCTATATATCATTTCTAACAAATTGGTGTAGTTCCTGGTGCATAGACTCTACCAAATTCTCATCTTTCAGTGCTTCTTCTACCTTTTTAGGTTCAAATTGAGCAAGATAGCAGTTGTATGTTACATGATTAGCAGTATACTTTGGCCCTTTTCTCAAACGAAGTCCCTCGTTCACATTCCCAATAATATTACTTGATGGGTGATTGAGAGTCACTCTTGATGAAGGTTTCTTGGTAGTTGAGAGTTCCTCATCACGAGAAATTGGGATTTGAACTTCTGGAGGAGTGAGAGGACTTGAGACTTCTTGTGTTGATCTAGTCTCTCTTCTTGATATAGAAGGTGTGGGCTCCTTTTCAGGTGTTACTTTCTCAGCATCATCACTTAGAGGCATATCATCAACATCCTCATTTTCCTTGAGGTTGAGCCCCTTTCCATCATCCTCAATATCCTTTTTAGATATGGTGTTGTCTATGACCACATTGATTGACTCCATTATCGTCTTAGTGCGCTTGTTGTACACTCCATAAGCTCGGCTATTTGTGGAGTATCCTAGGAATATTCCCTCATCACTCTTAGCATCAAATTTTTTCGAATTTTTCCTGTTATTTAGAATGTAGCATGTGCTCCTAAATACTCTAAAATACTTCACCTTGGGTTTCTTTTCTCTCCATATTCCGTATGACGTCTTCTTTGTCCCTACTCGAAAATAAATTCTGTTACAAATGTGATAAGATGTGTTCACAGCTTCAGCCGAGAACCTTTGAGGTATGTTTTTGTTGAGTAGCATGACTCTAGCCATCTCTTGGATTACCCGGTTCTTTCTTTCAACCACCCTATTTTGTTGTGGAGTCTTTGGAGCTGAAAATTCCTTCTTGATACCATGCTCTTCACAAAACGACTCAAAGTTAGCATTCTCGAATTCCTTCCCATGATCACTTCTGATTTTGACTATAGGAACTCCTCTTTCATTCTGTAGTCGCTTGCATAATCTTTGCATTTTATCACATGCTTCAGATTTCTCTCTAAGGAATTCCACCCAAGAGTACCTTGAGAAATCATCAACTACCACCATAATGTATCTCTTTCCTCCTAGGCTTTCAGTTCTTGTAGGCCCCATTAGATCAATGTGAAAAAGTTCCAAACACTGTGAGGTAGCAATCACATTCACCTTGTGATGGTTTGCTTTTGTTTGTTTCCCCATTTGACATGCTCCACATATAGTCTTTTCCACCTTTCCAAACTTTGGAAGTCCTTTGGAGACTTTATATACTTATTTGAAGTTTGCATGTCCAAACCTGTGATGCCAAAGTTTCAGCATATCAACACGAGCACTTCTACATGAGATAGGTGTCGTAGGAACTACTCCATAGCAATTATCAGTAGTCCTATTTCCCTCCAAGACTTGAATCCCTTTTTCATCAATGATTATGCACCCCTTCTTTGAGAATTGGACAAGGAACTCTTCATCACATATTTAAGTAATGCTTAAGAGATTTGCTTTCAATCCTTTGATGTATAGCACTTCTTTCAGTAAAGGTAATCCCGATATTCCAACCATTCCTTTCTCGAAAACTTAAGCACGACTCCCATCACCAAAAGTCACATAGTCACATGCTTTCTCTTTAAGAGTCTTAAACAGTGATTTATCTCCTGTCATATAACGAGAACATCCACTATCAAGATACCATAAGCACGAGTTAAATACCTTCAATGAGGTGTGCACAAACATACAAGCATGAGACAAGCATTCTTGACCATCAAACAAAAATTCATTGTTACTTTCCATGCTTTTTCCAGATTGAATTTTCTTTTTCAGATTATCAACATTTTCATGCAATGTTCTATTTCTTCTTTTGTATTTCTCAATCAAAGAATTAGACTCACATAGACTATTGTGTAGAATGTGGCTCTTATTTTCAAAGTATTTCAGCAAGTGAATGAACATCCTAGCATGTTTTCTGGATTTAATTAGCTCTAAAAGTTCATTTTTAGAATATCCTTCAAACAAACTCATAGAATCATTATCACAAACACTTAAACCACAATTCAGAATGACCCTTTTTACAGCTACATCCATCGCGAAGGGGTCTAGGATCGCACTCAGGTAATCAAACCACAAAGAATGCACCCACTCTGATACCAATTGAAAGTTCAATATAGGTATGAACCACCCTTGAACGTTTAGACCCCAAATTATAAAAATACCAATTCAAGCATTATATCAAACAATTAATGTGCGGAACATGATAATAAGCCAATAACAAAATTGGTAGACAATCTAAGCCAAATATAAACACATCCACAGCAGTAAATATAAGGTAAAGATAAAGGGAAGAACGATGCAAATATACGGACAACACATAATGTGTTATCGAAGAAGAAACCGAAGTCCTCGTCGTAAAACCTCTCCGCCGCCCTCCAATCGGTGATAAAATCTACTAAAGAATGTAGTTGGGATACATGAACAGCAGAAGACCCTCAAATCCTAATCTACCCAAGTACCTAAGCCCTCCAAGCTTCTTGCTCCAACGAGGTTACGCCGAATCTATTTCTTCTTTAGCTTCTCGGATTCCGCTACTTGACCATAGTATCAACCAATGTATATTGATTCCTTCCAAACTGTTTTCCTCAACACCAAATAAACCTTCTCACAGACGTGGGTGTGATAAGATAAGGATTTGGTAAAAAACCTCTCAAGGGTATGACAATGGAGAGGAAGAGAGTAGAGGAATTTGTAGAGTTTCTTAGATGAAGATTGGGGATGAGGCAATCTTGTTTTTCTCTAGGGTTTTCTCTCACAAAATTCTCTCTAGAAGCTCTCTACATTTAGTGGGTATAAGGGTCTATATATAGTGAGGTGATATGAGAATACGAAGAGACATATTTTTGCCAAACAGGGTAAATTGGCGGCTTGATCTCGCAGCTTGTCCAAGTCGTGAAATCAAGTCGCAACGTAACGGCCTAGCCAGCCTGGGACTTTTGTCCTGTAGTGTGACAATTGGCGTGACCCTTCAGCTTCCCTGCATGCATCTCACATGCCTGGAGTTGGCGACTTGCAGCCGCGAGTCACCCGCGAGTCCTAGCTGTGAAGCTCTGCTTCTTTGCACATACTTGAGCTTTTCTTCACAACTTCTCACACACTACCCTTACAATAATCCCACCTAAATACAGGGTTACTAAGTGCTTAAATTACAAATAAATTGGCATGGAATAAAGCCAACAAGATGGTTGATAATTTTCAACCTTACATAAATACATAAAAATAAATAAATAACTAAATGTAAAATAAATAGTATTATTATAAATTTACACAATTATATATAGACTAATGTAAATTATTTTTAGATAAAAATGTGTAAATTATACACTTGTTTTTTTTTTTTTTTTTTTCTATTATACACGTTTTATTCTGCATTTCTGGCCCGGAAAATTAATAATTAATAAAGCCCTGAGGTTCTTTTATCTGGATAACACCGAGTTTGGTAGAAGAAACATTTCCACGTGCATGCCATGGACAGCTGCCAATCATAGTAGAGCCATGTTTTCCTTTTTCATTGGAAAAGATTATTAGCTCCGGATTACAACGTTAGCAGACTGACATTATCATGCTGACATCGTTTAAATTACAGACAATATCGATCCAAAATAATTGAAAGACGACAAGAAGTTAGATAAAAATAATGTTATATCATTTAAACTGTTCATATCAGCAATAAAATCTAAAGGGCGTTAAGGTCTGCAAATTATGTATAGTTGTTGAAAAAAATGTAAAAATTATAATTTAAAAAGTATTGTAAAAACACATATTTAAAGTATTTATAACGTAGAAAATGTATTTGGTACTATATTTCTAATAATTTTTTTTCAAACATGTTATTTTTTTAGGGGGGTCACAACTTTCAGTGTTTAAACACTAAAAGTTATTGTTCAAACAACCTTACCAAACAATCCCACTGAGATTAAAAGTTGTAAAAAACCACTTTCAATCTTAACAATTGAAAAAAAGAAAAAAAAAAAAAAAAAAAAGATAAAGATTAAAAAGTAAATAACGTGGAAAAAAAAAATGTTGTGAAAAATATAAGCTTTAAGGTTCTCTTGAAAAAAAAAAAAAAAACTGCTAGAGCCCTCAATTGGTGGATAAAGAACTTTTCTTTTGCATGGTGCCCAAAAAACACCAGCTGCTGCTCTGGTGTGATTTTTAGTTTTTTACTGATTAATTTCTCAAATAAAAAGCTCTAGTGCAAATATATATATATTTATATGTATGTATGTATGTGTCTATCTTATTCACATAATGATTTAGTATCATTATGATTAGTATCAATCTTCCCTTCAATTTTGATTTTTAATATAACCTAAATCAACTACTTATTTGGAGCTTGGAGCCTTATGTAAATGATTGTATATTGATAAATGGAGTTTAAAACTCAGTCATATGTTCGTCTACTATATTGATAAATCTGTAATGGTGCAGGAACCAACTTGAATTATGTTCGACTCTAAAACCATTGTTTGGAAATTTTAGTATAGAAAGTTAGTACATAACTACTTGGCAACAAGTCAATAATTCCTAAGAGAAAAAATTTACTTCATTCTCAAAAATATATATAAATAACAAACAAAAGATAAAAGAAAATCATTTGAACTCTAATCAAGTAAATTTTGGTTACATTTATTCCTTCTACTCTCCTCTCGTCACATTTACCTCCAATCCAAGTATATCCTGAGGTTTATTGGGTTCTTTATACTTCAAAATCTTAAAGAGTGTTATTGGAAAACTTTCATTTAGAAGTTGGCCTATAAGGAGGGTCTTATATGTAGAAACATGAGGCACTGTCTCATTCATGTAAAGAGATTAAACCAATGTCCTTTCCAATCTCAACAAATATGAGAACAAAATAACATGTTGTTAGATTGTTGTTTTTTTGTTGGCTTAGTTCCATGCAAATTTGCTTGTAATTTCTATTCAATTTTTATATAATTTTGTAGATTATTTGTAATTGGGTATATGTAGTGCTGTGAAAACGAAGTCACGCCTGCAAGATGCATTGTACACGCAGTAAAGAATCTTATTTTTGCCTAATTCTTTACGAGACTGGGTACTGTTTTTGGTAAAAAAAAAAAAAAATCAAGGGCCAAGTACTGTTTTTGTTCAAAAAGCTATTATTTGATTGTCTCATTCTATGTTTTTTTTTTCATCTGTTTTTCTCATTGCAAGTCCCACTTTATTTTTTTTTTCTTTTTTTTTTAATATTTTATCTTTTATCTATAGTATTTTTAGCAAAAAATTATGTATATTGTTTCCAAACAAAGAATGTTTACACGGATCGCTCGAGTGGTCAAAAGGAAAAGATTAAAAAAACTCTTCCAGCCCTATTTCACATATCAACCCAATGTTTGTTTTGTTGTTGATGTTTACATTTCCAATTAATTTCTCAAGTTTTGAAAACCATGTAGCATGGTTGTAATCTGCAAAGAAAATAGGCTCATTTTCATCCTAGTAGGCATTCTAATCGGTTCCACGTTTTTCAGGCTCCAGCCAAGTTTATCAAGAGAGGGACCATGTGATCTCATTCATTGATCATTTTTAATAATTTGGCAATGGGCAGATGACCTGTCAGGTCACTTAAATTAATAACTTTGCTTCCACTATCTAATTTTTCAGGAAAAAATGATAGAAAAATAGTTAAAAGTGGCTTTTATCTAGTTATCTTTATATTTGGTACCCATTTTTTTTTTATTAAATTATATTTGGTAGCCATCATTTTGTCTAGTCCTCTTCATGTAGTCCCTATATCACCATTTGCCACTAATAATTGAAAAGAGAAAAGACCCACATTATAAGGTTAGAAACATTAGAATTTTCAAAAAGCAAAAGAACAATAATTGCAAAGCATACTAGTTTACCAAAAAAAAAGGAATCTTATGTATTAACTTATTAAAATATTATTGGTATTGACTTGATAAGACTATTTTTTAGAAAAAAAAAAAAGAAAAAAAAAAAAAAAAAAAGAAAGCTGAAACTATGATATTGGTTTCTAAGTTAACAAGTTAAGTGTTGGTGGTCTCTGAAATTTGAAATGAACACTAATAGTCCTTAAAGATTAAAAAATAAGTTTTATTAATCTCCCTATTAACTCTTGTTAGTTTTTTAATTATATGTTTAATAGAATAATGAAGTGTCACTTTTTAAATGACTTAAAACAATATATATTAGACTTATTATCTAATCAAAAGTTTTAAAAGATAACTCATTATTTTCTCTTAAGTCTTTCTGTACTTCTATCAATGGTTTTAAAAATCAAATTGGTCGAACAAAAAATTGAAAAAAATGAATGATTCCTATTTTTTTTAGTTTAATCGGATCGAACAGATGACATTATAATAGTTATTTAGTAATTTAATAATTTATAATTATATATTTAACTATATATATTTCCTTCTAAAAAATTTTGCAAATATTAATTTAGTTGGTCATCTATTAGATATTGTTTCACTATTTCATGCTAATATTTGACTGTAAAAACTAAATAAATAAATAAATAAAATAAAAATCTTAGCTACTAGCAAAGTAGAACGTGTCATCCCAATTAATTTCCCCACATACCCTACCTATCTTAATACTCTTTCTTTCTTTCTTTTTTTGTTGACCAATCAATTTCTCTCTCTTTAAATCTATGGAAATCACTAGCAAGCCATAGCCCATGAGTGTCTTTCCTCTGTTGTCTACAACTAGCATGACCATCACTACAAGCCATCATGATAAAGGGACCTCCTCTACTGCAAAGCTACGAAAAAAATGATATCCTCCACTACAATGCAAGTTCTATTATTTGGGGGCGTGCATGCAAAATTGTGGATTAAAAAGTGTATAATAAACATCACTCAAAAGATAAAGGGTTAGTATTTATTATACACCATGTTACACACACGGATACACCCATTTTTTGAACTAAAATTGTGAGTTGAAAACACAATTTCAATTTAAAAAATGTGTTTATGATAGAGTATGTGCAGTAGTTTTTATCCAAATGCTAAACTAGGAAGATGCATGCATGAGAATATATAAAGTTGTGAAAAGATTTATTTAATTTTTTTCCCCTATATAAAAGTTATAAAAATATTTTATAAACAAATGTTCTCAAGGCATCTGTTAACTTTTCTTTTTTAGCAATATATTATTCACTAGCTAGACGTATTAAATAATACTATTAAGTAAGAATTAAAAAGTGATAATAGATAAAAGGGCATATGAGAAACTCTTTGTTTTTTGTTTTTTGTTTTTGTTTTTGTTTATTTATTTTGTGTCACTACTCTTGTTTTATTATGCACGTTCTGGCCCAAAAAATTAAAACAACGCTAAAGACGTTAAAAATTTCATAATTTTTGCCACAACTCACTACGTAACAAGTTATGAGTAACAGAGGTAAAATGATAGGTTCACACCTTCACCACTTATAATTTACCATGTGTCGAGTTGTGACAAAAATTATGAAGTTTTTTTTTTTTTCTTTAAAAACAATAAAGCCCTAAAGGCCCAAGTTCGGAGTTTGGACCCTCACTGATTAAAAATTATTAGGCCCAGTCTACAACGTCAGCTTGTTGACATCCTTAGGTAGTTCAGACCAATAAAAATGATAGAAATTTAGACTCCTTAAAACACAATTAGATTAGCCTAGTTAATTAGCCAAATGATTACTTAGTCAAAATTAAACAAATCTAGGTTAACACAAATATATCATATCATGCAAAGCAGCGGAAATATAAAGAACACAATGATATGATCACCTAGGGAGGATTTGACCTAGCTATCCTCAAGGTAAACCTGAATCCACTATGTGAAAGAATCGAAGTTTATACAAAAGGACTTACAAGCTCCCCACTTGACTTCCTAATGATACCCACTAGTAAAACTTACTGACACGACCACGTGCAAACTTCGAATTCACGGACTCCTTCTTTCTTGGATTCTCCAATTAGCTACAAGCACCCACACTTGATAATATTTAAACTTTAATGATAGCAACCGAGTTGATCATCAAGATGTTGAAGTAATATCTACATTGAAAACCCTAAGCTTTGTGTAAAGGAAAGCTCATCTAGATCTCACAAGAGATTTACACAAAACAGCAAAAGTATGAGCAACAACTTAACTGGAGCAACTCTAAAAACGTGGCTACAATTTTTCTTTATATACCTAGGGTAAAAACAGAAAACCCAAAACGTTTAATGAGTTAGGGCTGAGCTGGAATATTCTGCAGAAAAACATTCTGCCCGAGATTCGATCGATCCAGTCTTTCCTTCGGTCGATCGAGCCAGGCCGAAATGCACCAATGCATCTGTAGCCACTCGATTCTAACTTTACATGAAAGACCCAACTTTGAGCAAGCCTAAATAAGGCTAAACAACCTGTTTTGATCATGATTTGCAAACAATACAAATTAGAGTTCTAAATGCATAGAATCCTAAATCTTTAGAACCTAACAAACTCCCCCTTTAGCAATTTGTGACAAAACACAAATATTAAGCTCAAAGTTTACAATTTAAAAAGCCCTTTACAAAAATAATGCTCATAAACCAAAATTCAATCCTAACTACTATCCATCAGTTGCAAATGTAGACAGCAGCTCAATTTAATCATCCTGTTTATTCCTGAAATACTCAACAAACACATAAACGCGTATGTGACAGAAAATAGTATATAAACAGATATAACATTCTTGTATAATTCATACAACACACAATAAAGACATATATCAAACGAATAACTCATAGAATATAAATCAATAAACATTGAATCCAAAGCAATAAGAATAAAAAAGAACACATGTATATCAAACAATGTTACTCCCGCTAACATGAATATCCCAAAAAAAAAAAAAATGATATACAAGGTGAAGCGCCTAAATACAATCTAACAGCTCCACAAGCTCCTCAAAACAACAAAAACTCTTCCTAACTACAAAATTCCTCTACAAATACTATCCCCCTTTTTGTGACGGAATGCCAAAGGGCAAGCACAATCCATCATCAAAAGGAAGTGATGAGGGAGACCGAAGATGTGCCAGATCAGCTTGCAACGCACGGATCTCATTAAGCAAGTCCACCAAAATTTGACCATGAGCCGTCTGAACAGTCAGGACAGTCTCCAAAGTACGACAGATATCAAAGTCATCCAATGGAGGTGGAGGAACAACAGCAGCAACATCAGGATCAGGAACAGCCTCACCAGAAGGACCTATAGAAGAAGAGGGAGGAGGTGCAGACCCAGAAGGTGAAGACCTAGGGTGTTTAGAGCCAGCTCGAAGATGAACAGCCCTCTGTCTAAGAAAAGACGCACCTAAAGAACCAATGACATGCACAAGCTCAGAGGAGGGGAAACCACTAAGATCCAGATAAAAAAGAATCCTATGAATAAAAATAGGATGAGCCAGGGCATGAGAGGAAGATGAATTCCTATACACTTCGTTCAAAGAACGAAGGAACAAATGAGGAAAACTGATAGGAGCATCAGTAACTAGAGTATACAAAAATACACACCTCTTGAGAGGAATGGTGTACAGATGAGAAATGGGCCAAAAGCAATGACACGCTATCCTAAAGAAAAGATAGTGAAGCTCAGAAAGCTCAGCAGTGGTGATCCTAGGATCAGAACCCCACTGGATAGATGACCTAGTGATATAAGACATGATATCACTCAAAACGGGAGACTCATCATAACGGTAGACAGGGTGCTAGACCAAAGGTACCCCTAGAGCATCAGCCACTACGGTAGGAGTAATGGTGTACTCTACGCCTCGTATCCAACTCTTTACTAAAGTGTTGGAATCATAGACGTGGATCGAGATGTTTGAGTAGAACTTTTGAATCAAGGTAGCAGGTGAAGGAGGATTAGAAATATCCACCAAGGGTAGCTAGCCCCTAGACTTTCAGTATGCCTTAATGGCAGGATCCAACTCATCTAGAATGACAGAATGATCAGACCATATCTTACGCTTAAGGTTCAGCTTCTCAAAGATCTCCTGGTTTTTCTCACTCGAAAATTTCTCACAGTCAAAGGACGGGGGGGAAGGAGTAGGTGAAGGGACAGACCTATAAGCCCTAGTTTTCCTAGGCATGATGCTAAGGAAAGGACAGAGGCACAAGAGAAAACCAAAAGAGAAACAAATAAAAACCAAGGGCAGACTGCAAGTTAGCACAAAAAAAAAAAAAAAAAAAAAAAAAACTATATGATGCATGAACAGTTAAAATGCCATGATGCATGTACTAATGCATTAAACGAAGTTCAATTTTAAGTTGAATTTCACAAAATTGGCTCGAGCATAGAGTTTCTAACCAAAAACCCCAAAAATTTTAAAACCACTTGTAAAATTTTGAAGCACATTGATGAATTAAGCATTACAAAATACAATCCATAGATGATAATGCCTAATTACATCCAATTACCAAGCCAATTTTATCAAATTTAACCTAATTGAACAAAATCCCCAATTCGGAACAATTATAAACCCTAGAATTTTTAATTTTCCACAAAACCCAAAATTGATTAAATTAAACTATCAAGAACATATTTATAGCTTGTCCCCATAAAAACCCATTGATCAATTGCACAAAATTGGGCTTAAAACATCAAAAATCCCAAAAAGAAAGAGGTCCAAAATTATGAGATAAAATACATGAAAAATGCAAATAAACTAAAAAATGAGGGGCAAAAGAGACTTACCGGCTTGAGGAAAGAGAATTCTTGCAAAAATTTTGAAGGAAAATGACAAAAAATCGCTGTAGATCCTTGCCTAGTCGGAGAGAGAAAAGAAAGTTTGAAAAAGTCTTTTGAAAAAGGAGAGGAATCAGTCAAAGAATACTGTTTAAAAAACCTGATTCACGACTTTCGATTGATAGAAAATTACATTCGATCGATCGAATCACTCCGAAAATTTTAAAAAGGACTTTATATATTTTTAATCGATCGAAAAACAGAATAGATCGATCGAAACAGGCAGTGGATCACTGTATTTTGAGAAAATTTTCAATTTTGAAAAACTCAAACCAATTTTTGAAAATAACTCCTCAAAGCATTAAAAACAATAAAACACAATGCATGAGTATGAGATGAAATGGAATGCTTTTTCAAAAACCCAAATTTATAATCCCATATTCTCTAAGGTAAAATTTCAACCAGTTCTTCCTTTAAATTCACAAGCAAAAAAAAAAATGTTTTACATAATACTTAAGGTATTTTTCAAACTTGGTTGGTCAGACCAAAAACACACACAATAACAAGTACAGAGTTTAGTAAATAGTAACTTGTGTAGTGTGTGCAAACTAGCAAAAACTTGAGATACATGTGAGGTGATATGTGAATAGAAATCAATTACAAAATCTACAAAATTCATCACACAGAATTTAAAAGAGACTATTACCTAAAGAGTTATATCTTATAACTCCCACATCTCCTAGAACAAAAACTTGCAATTATGTAAGTTTCTTGAATTTTTGCCTCATTATTATGTGAGATGGAATCAAGCCTAATAATACACACCAATTTTAATTATGTGAGATGGCATCAAGCCTAATAGTACACACTAATTTTAAGCATTAAGCAATTAAGCCGAGGCATCACCTTATGTTCTTTTTGTGCATGTACTACACTTTTTCGAGCATAGAATCTTTTGATATACACTAAGGTGTTCATGATTAGCTAGTGAACAGTGGTGAGATGATTATTTATGCCTTTCTCAAAAAGATCAAATTCGACAGTCAAATAACATGTGACTTCAAGTTCAAGTCAAAGTGATCAAAAACCATAAACATCTTTCCCACACAACATGCACTACAAAGTTTCAACTAGTCAATTGCAATAAGTAAGCTCATCAAAGCTAAACAAGGTACATAAGACATGTTATGTGTAGATAATATGGTCAATCCTTGATTATAAACCCAAGATGTGAAATACAAATCACAAAAATCTTTTTGGTTTTAAAAGATATATGACCAAAAACAAAAAAAAAAAAAAAACAAAAAAAAACACATATTATGCTAAATGAACAATGCAAATGCAATGTATGACAGTGTTTAACTAAGCTATAGAGGGTACACAAACAAAAAATATCAATTTCTTAATTAACCCATGAGTACATGTACAAACTAGTACATACTCACACAAAATCAGAAATAGCTTAGCATACTATTCAAGTTTCTCCACAATGTCAAGTATGTTCTAAATCAAGAGAGAGATATCATAACCCATGTTATCCTCAAGAACAATAAAACAAGACACAAAATAAAATATTTTTATCTTTTTGAAATTTTTCAATGTTTTTGGATTTTTTTTTTAATAAAAACAACCTAAAAAACAAAAAAAAAAACATGTCCACAAATAATTGAAAGAATTAAATCAGGGACAAGTTAGCAACACTCACCTTGGAGAATCTTTTCTCACCCATCTAGCAAGAGTCTTCGGCTTTATAGATGAAAATCCATGAGAAGCAGAGTGTATTTGGGGGATTATACCAAACTTCTGAGAGAGACTAAAATCCTACAAATTCCTTTCACAAGCCAACAAGCTCAAATTTTGCAAAAGAATATGAAACAATTTATTTAAACTTATGGCTAGAGAAATATCATCACATATCCTAGATTGACATACAGAATGCTTAAGTTTCAACTTATGAAAATGAGGACGAATGTGACCATGAACACCACAAAAGTGACAAACATGAAGAAATTTAGGAACATCAGTATTCCTAACAGCAAATCTAATCTCAGATTTAGGTTTTTGCCTCAACAAAGAACAGTTTGGTCTAATATGACCAACAACACCACAAAAGTGACAGGTAGGCACAAAAACAGATTTCTTTTGCACACTAACAGCAGGTTTAGACATAGGTTTAGAAACTTCAGCGTTAACATCAGAACTTTTATCTTTGTCTAACCTAGCAAAATAAACATTCTCTTTATTATTCCTCTTGAAATGAGGGATATAAATTTTCTCAGTCTTAGGCTTAAAAGAAACATAAACACTTCTGTTATTAACAACAGGCTTGGTACTAATCAAATTTTCAATTTTAGTTTTAGATTCAACTAACTCTTGTTTCAAACTTTTCATCTTCTTATCTTGAGAGGAAATTTGATTTCTCAAAAATTCATTCTTTTTATTAGACTCATCTAATCTCACAATCAAATCCTCTTTTTCAAGATTAGCCAATTTTAACTCTTCTTTAAATTTCTTAGAAATTTTCAAAGATTTAGATAATTCCTTACAAAGAGTTTCAAAAGCATCAAAAAAATCAACAGAAACAATAGTGTCCTTTTTATTCAAAACATCACAGACATCAATAAAATCAGCAGAAGTATGAGCAGAAAGACACTTCAAATTATCCATGATAACAGGGGTCAAGGATCAGCTCTTAGATCAAAGGATCTACAGACAAAAGAGCTACCCACTCTGATACCACTTGATAGAAATTTAGACCCCTTAAAACACAATTAGATTAATCTAGTTAATTAGCCAAATGATTACTTAGTCAAAATTAAATAAATCTAGGTTAACACAAATATATCATATCATGCAAAACAACGGAAATATAAAGAACACAATGATATAATCACCCAGGAAACCACACAGTAAAAACCTGGGGAGGATTTGACCTAGCTATCCTCAAGGTAAACCTGAATCTAGTATGCGAAAGAATCTAAGTTCATACAAAAGGACTTACAAGCTCCCCGCTTGACTTCCTAATGCTACCCACCAGTAGAACTTACTGACATGATCACGTGCAAGCTCTGAATTTACAGACTCCTTCTTTCTTGGATTCTCCAATCAACTACAAGCACCCACACTTGATAATCTTTAAGCTTCAATGGTAGCAACTAAGTTGATCATCAAGATGTTAAAGTAATCTCTACCTTGAAAACCCTAACTTTGTGTAAAGGAAAACTCCTCTAGATCTCACAAGAGATTTACACAAAACAGTAAAAGTATGAACAACAACTCAACTGGAGCAACTCTAAAAACGTGGCTAGGGTTTTTCTTTATATACCTAGGGTAAAAACAGAAAACCCAAAATGTTTAATGAGTTAGGGCTAAGCTGGAATATTCTGCAGAAAAACATTCTGCCTGAGATTCGATCGATCGAGTCTTTCCTTCGATCGATCGAGCCAGGCCAAAATGCACCACTGCATCTGCAGCCACTCGATTCTAACTTTACATGAAAGACCTAACTTTGAGCAAGCCTAAATAAGACTAAACAACCTGTTTTGATCATGGTTTGCCAACAATACAAATTAGAGTTCTAAATACATAGAATCCTAAATCTTTAGAACCTAACAAAAAACACAACAAGAAGCAGAATAAAACACTGACATCATTAAAACTGTCTAGTTCAACAATAGTAACACCTAAAACATTGGCATCCGGGCATCTAAAAATATTCCTAAATTACACATCCAGGCATCTTGGTTGCCGCATACTTTTGTATTTAGAAATTGTTGCATATAAGTATCAGGCCAAATCTTTTTCTTTGGGATAATGCTCAAGGATGTTAAGGTCTTTAAAGGATTTGGATCCAGTGTAGATGCAATTACCCCACTTCCTCTCATATTAATTTTTCACTTCTATTTTTTAACTTTTTTTCAATTTTTTATAAAATTTTGTTATTCAATGGTTGAGATTGAAAATAAATTTTTTAGCTCTCAATCTCAACCATCTAATACTCTTACATGAAGGATATTGCACTTGATTTCAATCCGTCTTGAAAAAGTCTAGTACTGTTTTAGTTAACATAGTGGCCTAGCTAGTTGTTTTCAGATATTTTTAGAAAAATCCAGTGAGAAATAAATGAACAAAATCTTGATTTATCAAATAACTTTGGGACAAAGAACTTTTCTTTTGTATAATGCCAAAAAACACAACAGCTGCTCTAGTGTAATTCTTACTGATTTATCAAATAAAAAGCTCTAGTGCAAAAAAAAAAAAAAAAAAAAAATCTTGTTTACATAATGATTTAGTTTCATATTATGACTAGCATCAATCTTTCCTTCAACTTTGGTTTTTAATATGACCTAAATCTTGAAGTCCTAACTATTATATTGGAGCTTTGAGCTTTGCGTAAATGATTGTATGTTGATATGCAAAATAATTCCAAAGAGCACAAAAAATTTACTTCTCAGAAATATATTAAAAAAATAAATAAAAAATAAAAAACAAAGGATAAAAGAAAATCACTTGAACTATTATTAAGTACATTTTGGTCACATTTCCTTCTATTCTCTTCTTCTCAAAGTCAAAATTTCCTTTGTTCCAAACATATCCTTAGGTGTCTTGGGCTCATTATACTTTGAAAATCTTAAGAATGTTATAGGAAGACTTTTCATCTAGAAGTTGACCTATAATAAGGAGGATCTTGTACGTAGAGATAGACACAATATTGTCTCATTCATGTAAAGAGAGTAAATCAATTAACGCCCTTTCCAATCTCCCTAAAAAAATAAAAATAAATAAATAAATAAAATAAAAAAAGAACAAAATAAGTAAATAACATATTGTTAAGTCATTGATTTCTTTGGGGAATATTTGTAATTGGGGAGAAGTACTTAGTATCCCTTTGGATATTGATGAAATGGAGTGCGTCTGCATTTCACACTTTTTATTTATTGAGAAATGCGTTTCAATGTTTTCTTAGTGGGTTACGTGCATTATTTATGAGACATACAAACCTCTTTTTTCAACAAAATTTTTATTAAAAATGAGTCTTACAGTACTATTCACATATTTAAAAATTATTTTACTACAATACTTTCAATTTTCAATTTTCAGTGGTATCCAAATAGACCCTTAAGTCCTAATCAAAGTGCTGTGAAGATGAAGTCGCACCTACAAGATGCATGCTAGGCCACAAAATGGACATGTGGCAGATAAAGAAGATATTTTTTTTTCCTATGGAAGTTGCGACATGCTCAAGGATAGAGTCCAACAGGTCACTCTTATCAACTTGTCTACAGTTCATTATTCCATTTATCTTTTACCTTTTATTTGTAATATTTCAATAAATAAATAAATTAAATAAGGTGTTCTCAAACAAAAAATGCTTATACATATCATTTGAGAAGTCAAAAAAAAAAAAAAAAAAAAAACTTCCAGCTCTATTTCACATATCGATCCGTTTGCTTTGTTTGTTGTTATTTACATTTCCAATTAATTTCTCAAGTTTTCAAAACCATGTAGCAGAGTTGAAATCTGCAAATTAAGAACATAGGCTCATTTTCATCCTACTCGGCATTATAATTGTTTCCTCGTTTTTCATGCTCCAACCACCTTGTCAATAAGTTTATCAAGAGAGGGACCATGTGAACGTCATTGATAATTTTTTAACTCAATAATTTTGCCTCTACTATCCAATGCCGGGAAGAATTTGGCCAGGGAAGACAAAGCTACTTTTATCTAGATAAACTGTTATCCTCAGCACTGATTACAACAAGACCTCTATCTTTTTCTCATTTGATCGAAGAAACGTTTCCACGTGCATGCCATGGACAGCTTCCAATCATATAGTAGAGTCATGTTTTCCTTTTTCCTCGGAAAATTATTTGGTCCGGCCCACAATGTCAGAAAACTGACATCATTTAAATTATAGACATCATTAGATCAGCCCAAAACAATTGAAAGACAACGACAAGTTAGATAAAAATAATGGCACCATTTAAACTGGGACAAAATAGGCTTTTGCCCTTTTCAACCAAATTAATTAGCCTTATGCCCTCCTTCCCAAACTAATTAGGGAAATGCCCCTCTTTTAAAACTCGATTTTTGATAAATCGAGTTAGGTCTTATAGCGGCGTTTTTAAGGACCTATAGTGATGTTTTTAAGACTTATAGTAGCGTTTTGTAACTTGATTTATATGAAATCGAGTTATAGGTAAAAAAAAATTAAAAAAATTGCCTATAACTCGATTTAATGGAAGTCGAGTTAAAAAACGTCACTGTAGGTCTTGAAAACAGCACTATAGGTCCTTAAAAACATCGCTATAGGGCTCCAGATTTTTTTTTTTTTATAACTCGATTTTGAGAAAATCGAGTTTTAAAAGAGGGGCATTTTCCTATTTAGTTTGGGAATGAGAGCATAAGGCTAATTAATTTGGTTGAAAAGGGCAAAAGCCCATTTTGTCCTTTAAACTGTCCATATAAGCAATAACAACCGGTCAAGGTTTTCGGATTTAGATACTTTCTATGGTTGAAATTGAGAATTGAAAAAAAAAAAAATTAACTTTCAATCTTAATTATTGAAGAAAAAAAAGTTAGAAGAGTCAAAAATATGGAAAGATTAGAAAGTAAAAATGTGAAAAAATGTTACGTAAGGGAACTGGGAAGAGAGAGGATCTCAATCCAAGGTCTTCAAAAAGTCTAGTAACATCTCAGTTAATGTAGCAGCATAGCCAACAAGACAAATTGATACATTGTTACTATATTGTGTATTTCTTTGTTATTCAATATTGGCAAGCAAATGGCCTCTTTTGTTAATCTACTTTTTTTTTTTTTTTTTTTTTTTGCGCTTCTTTCTTATGTAGCCAAATTAATGTCTCTTTTAATGCTATAATTTTTAAGCACTTCAAAAATCAAATGATTATATTTTTTTGTTTGTGTTACAAATCAATTCTAAATCTAATCATAATTGCTAAATTATGTAATACCAACCACGTGCCTTGTACATGTAGCCAAACTAGTGCTACAAAATAAAAGATTCAAAAGATTGTGGATTCTGAATGGTCAAAACACTTGACATGCCTACATCATTTAAACAATTCTATAGTTACATTTTCATCTACCATCCACATAGCTACATTCATTTTTTTATGTCACAAAACCACTCAAAGATGCAAAGAAACCCACTTTTAAAATCAACTGAACTTTTTAATTTAAAAAATTCACAATCACAAGAACAAAAAAAGCCGTTCAAGAAAACCCAACCCTCAAATTTAGTTTTCAAAACCTCCTTACCATTCATCAAAATTAATGGCTAAGCATCAAACTAATTTTATGAAAATATCACACAAAACCTAAACCCATAGATGCCATGAATTAAAACTCACAACCTATAACTTGAGATTTTCAGCCATCCATCCAAGACCACCTTCCATGTTAAATTAAACAAAACTCCAAGTAGTACTATTAACTAAAAATCACTCGGATCTACCATTAATAACAACTAATTAAGCAACTAAGATAACACCTAATAAATCAAATAACAATTCTAATGGGTCACATTGCTGGCTGCCATCTTCAAATTATCTCAGGCAATCCCCAAACAGTTTGTAACAGCCTTTACTAGTTGGTTTAACCATGATTTTTCTGGCACCTAAGTTTCTGAGTTCCTGTTCCTGTTCTTAAAGTTCTTGTTCCTTCTCCCAGAGTTCCTGTTCCTTTCAGTTGCATTAGTATCTTCATCCCCTTGGCCACCAGTTTCATTAGTTGACTCTTCACCCCCTTGGCCACGAGTGTCATTAGTCGACTCTTCACCCCCTTGGCCACCAATGTCATTAGGCTCATTATCTCCAAAATAATCTGTCTTTTCCAAAGAATCCTGTGTGATGAAAAACAGAAGAATTCCAAATGAAGCTATCCTCAAACCGGTTCGAAAACGCTTTTCAGCTGTGTCTAGGTGCTTTATCTGTCTGCGCAAAGCATACAATTGATTCACAATCTGTGGTAAAAATCCCATCAGGAAAAGTACAAGCATGGACACTCCAACTATAGTCTCTTGCTTGGGTGACAATTTCTTTCCCACGAGAACCAAAAAGAGAGCAAATAAACATACTTCACTGGCAACTGAGATTATCTCAACCAATTGAACTCGTCTCTTAATAAATGGCTTCTCGAGAACAAGGAAGAAGAGCTGCAAAGAAGTGATGCACAACAAGATTATAACGGGAATTGTAGAAGACCAAGTATTCTTATAGGCACCTCCCATAGCCCCTAGCAAAATGCGTCTCACGGACTCAATCAATGTGTAGTATATTCTGAGCTGCATAAACAGATTTTGGATAGAAGATGCCGGAGTTGCTACGGTACTTGATCTTGTCGGGGGAATATGACTCGGCCTAGTTGAACGGGACATACTTTGTGCTGAACTCGGTGGAGCCAAGTCAGTGCCGCCAGAACCCTCTCCAGCTTCGTCATCAGGGGCAGTGATAGAGAGAATGGGGCCTCTTAAATCTTCAAATAGAGGCACTAACATGGTTAGGCAATAAGAGTTCTGTTTCCTGTTCAATGTCCATCGGCCTTCATTACCAGGACCCAAAGTTACTTGGGCTATTCTGGGATTTCCCCGTCCTACTTGAATTACTTGATTATCTTCTTTGTATAGAACTCGCTTTGCAAATGTAATGCCGGTAGAGAGGAACCAGAGCAAGTCCAGCAGTAGAAAAGACACGGCAACCAGAATCAGAGTGCCAACTACAATCCCTGATGTCGTTCCTCCTTAATTCACAAAAGTGAGAAAAGATTAAGCCATGTAGTTATGTAGTACTTGAAGTTCTTAGCATTAAACCAGTGATAAAGAGCATGTAATTGTGCAAAAAATGTAAATTTAGTTCTAGATACACATTTGCATAACTCTGATATGATGCAGTCAGATAACTATGCCTATGAATGTTGTCATGCACGGAGAAGTGATTTGAGTTAATGTCCAAACAGTGTGAAACATCAGCTGTATTGCAATTCTTAAATATGTGAGGAGATGGGACTCTAGACCAGTACTTGTGCCATCCAATATGATAATTATTTAGTACATAAGACTAATCTGAACAAGACAGGAACATGGCCACAATTCCATCACAAATTTGGAAAGTAGTGTAGAAAAAATTACTCGATAAGAAAATAAAAAAGCATAGCTCATTCTATGGCATATCATAGTGAGAAATAGGCAATTCCCTGATTAATGAATTCAATATAAGTAATGAATCTAAAGAAGCCAATATGGGGTTTGCAATTAGTAAAACAAAAGCCAGCAGCATATTATCTTTTGAAACTCAAAGTTTGCATGATAAATGCATATTTAAGGATTCATATATTGGGGAAGGAAACAAGCTTTGAAGTTACCTCTAATTAGAGCTGCAGAGGCCTCACAAATACTAGGCACTGCAAGATTAACAAGGAATATTTCAAATCTTGGGAATGCGAGTACTCCATAACCCCTCAGCCTTTGCTTCCTAAATTTTAGAATGGCAAGGAGTAAAGCATGCAGTAGTATTAAACTGCCACCAATTATGGCTAACCAGAACATGGTTCTGCTAAAATCCTCCCACCTACACGAGACAAAATCTAGTAAGATATTACACTAAAAAATAAATGAGTTTGTTTGTAGCTCTTCAAAATCCAAATGATGAATTCACGAATTAACAGAAATGAATAATAGGGAATTAAGTATCAAGTGTGTCCTTTTGGTTTGATCAACAATTTGAAATAATTCAAAGCATGAATAGTTTTAATTTTTCATAGAACCTACACAAAATCCTACATCTAAATAACTAGCATAACAAATGGTCCATTCGCAGAATTATTTAATTTCCATTATACAGTTCTTTTAAAATTGACAAAATATTCCTTTCTCGCTTTCATAGTTTTTCTGATTTATATTGAATATTTTTTCAGCAAAAAAAAAATCTGAATTGAATATTTCCTTCTTTTTTTTCTATATCTCTAAAATCCATATGCAATTGCATGTAATAGATAGAAACAAGAGGCCTCATAACTTACCCGTCCGAAACAGGGTCTGGTCCACTATTCTGCAGGTGTACAATGCATTCTATCACAAATTTTATTCATTGTTTGATTAAAGAAGTCAAAAGCAAATCACAGGAAAAGTAGAAGTTTCAGACCTCAAAGAATGAGTATTCATTTTCATTTAATCGCATGCGTGGCTTAGCCATAGCACTATTCTGCACACCCAGGAAAATTCCTGAATCATGAATTTTAGACCTGGGATGTAAGTTGGCAGGAGGACTTGAGTGAGTGCGCCCAGTTTCCCATGGAAGATTGAAGTAGGGAATGCTCCAGTGCAAACCCCTGGCTAATTCATAATACTCTACTGGCAGTGTCACTCCCAACCATGTAGATAATGCAAAAACCTGAATATGGCCTGCCATTTTCTGTATGAAAAAGAAGGAAAAATGTGACTTAGTTCTACAAGAGTGATGTAGTTCATAAGGTTTGATAAGTTATTTTTATCGGATACTTAAATGACAGTATGTTACGCTAATCTACCCGCCAAAAACCACATATAAGGTTTGATATCTTTATGCCAAATTGCCAATATTAGAATAACATGATCAAAAGACTCAAAACAATGAAAATATTTAGAGAGCACAACTATATATTAAATTTTATGTTTAAAAAATCAAGGAAAATTATTTTTACAGGAGGAAAAGGGTCTTCCAAGTATTTCTAATTATTTTACTTGATTTTCAAGAGGCTACATATGATATAATCATAGTGCAATAACCTGCTAGGTACAGTTTGATTAACTTCTAGTTCAAACCTTGGAAAACACAGGATCAGCCACAAAGAAAAAATAAGCAAATATGATCTGTACATCAGAAAGATCTTGTTTGACCATTAATGAAATGATTTGCACAAAAAATACTTTTGAAAGAAGAGATCACTAATAATGTGCGTGGTGTACTTATTCAAGGTGATCCAAGAAAAATTTTGGTGACATCAACATGCTATCAGAACTTTTTTTGCGACCACGATTGTTTGTCAAGAATGTCATTTAAAGAAACTAGTAAGTTTCCTATGCAATGCACGGATACTGTTGTAATATTTTATGTAAATTTGTTTTTGAAAAATATTATACACATATTATAGCATATTTATTATAAAACTTTGTTAGTAATGAGTTTATCCTAAAAAGTAACAATTATAAATTGCACACATATAACTATTATAATTATTTTGTTCAAATAATGAGCAATAATTAAAACAACTTGGAGTAATATTGTATAATAAAAGTTGATAAAAGCATATTAATTCATTCTATATTATTGATTTTTATTATATGATGAAATAAAAAGCTTCATTACGATTTTTTTTTTTTTTTTTTTTTTTTGTTTCTTCAATCTTTGTTATTGCGGTATGGTGATGCTTACTATCATCATTAGTTTCTTCATCTTCAATGTTTGAGTTTAGTCAATCCATATTTGTTCAATTTTTGAGCTTTCATCATTTGTTCCTTTTGTTGCATCATTTGTGTTAATAACTAATAAATTGGCATCGAGAGATTCTTGACCGGATCTTGCAAAATTTGGACTTTGTCACTAAGATTTTTCATAGGTATTTGCATTTATCTTAAATTTCAATGATATGACATTTTTTTGTAAATATTTTTATTTTTTTATTTTTGTTAATTTTGGAATAGTGCAGCAAAAAGAACAAATATAGCATATTGAATTGTGGAATTTTTTTTTTCTTCCATACTTTTTATCATTTGAAGGTGCATAAAAAATCTTAGCAACTATGTAATTTTCAAAACCATCATTTAGATTAAATTCATTCAAATGAAGTAGAGAAATCTATTTTTTTCCTAATTTTTTTTTCAAATCATGTTATCAATATTTTTACAATAATTTAAATAAGTTGTACCTCGATTTATTTTTTAGCAAGATCTCTTGTAGATTTATTTTGGATTTTCTCGGCATCTTGATCAAATATCACAAAATTTGTTTTGTTAGTTGCATCAAAAACTTCAATTTGAATCATGTATTTGAAGTAGTTTGCAATTGTATATATATAGTAGTAATAGTGAGATAAATATATTATAAATTTTTGGAGAGTATGTAGTTAATGTGAGTACCTCTAACTTTGGGATAGAAAGATTTATTTTTGTCTCACATTTTGTACACCAAAATGATTTTGCTTGTGGTTTGACATTCCTTTCACAAAGTATGCACAAAATGTAATACAAACCTATTGATGTATCATAGTTACTTATTATTGCAATACCCTAGCAGTTCACATCTTGCAATGAACTTTGAAATTAATATGTATTAATTTTTTAATGTAAATAATATGATGTATTATTATTTTTCACGTAAATTATGAGTATAATTTGAAATGTTTAACAAACCTGTTTCGTAGGATCTCATTCAATGCATTTTATCTTTACTATTGTTTTCATATTATTTAAAGATAAATCCTCCTATGAAAATTGTTTTGCATGTATTTTTGGTATTTCTTGTATAGGATCATGTTTTTTACCATTCCTGTCAATGAATTTTTTTTAAGAAAATATTAAGTTAATGGCATTTTGTAAGATAGTATATGATATTTATTAGACGTTTTTGTTATTATAAATTTTAGAAATATGCACTTGTCAATTATTTCAGCAACCTCAGGGATCTTAAGATTTATATATATTTTGCACTGGTCAATGATAGAGAGTTTGTTTGCATAAATTGCATAAAACATTATTAATAGATAAAATCATATTGAATTGAAATTGGAGAAAAATGAAGACATGATTTTATGAGAATGAGATTTTTTAGAGGTATCATCTATACGTTGGGGGGGGGGGGGGGAAAGAAGAAGAGAGTTTGTAAGAGGGTAAGAGTTTTTGCTTTGATTTACATGTGGGAATGGTCAAACTTGGGTCATAATATGTAAGGTAAAAACTGAGTGTGAGTTTTTCATAAAGTTTGGTCTATTTCTAAAAGGTAGTCTAAATTTTGGTCTAATTTGTCTAATTCTCAAGAATAGCCCATATTTTATTTAATAGTAAAAAGAAGTTACTATGATCTATTGGGTAATAGTAAAAAAAAAAAAAAAAAAAAAAACATAATAAAAAGCGGTAAAAAATGCTAAATTTATATAATAGTAAAATGAAATTACTATGATATATTGGGTAATAGTAAAAAAAAAAACCTTAATAAAAAGAGGTAAAAAATGCTAAATTTATATAATAGTAAAAATAAGTTACTATGATCTATTGGGTAACGGTAAGAAAAACTTAATGAAAAAAGGTAAAAATGGTTAAATGCAATATTAAAGTGCCATGTGGTAGGACCTCATGTACTCTCACATGAGATCTCTGCTTTTATATATATATTGATATTGATTTGTTTCGACCCCAAAGAGTTGTAAGATTTTAATCTACACTTTTTTATAACATCAAACCTCAAAATCAATGTCAAGTTATTTACATTTTTGTTTCTAACACGGTGCAAAAGCCCTTGTGTAGAATATTATAATGTTATAACTAAATAATCAATTAATGAGATAACAGTTGAAATGAGTTAGATATCATACAAAAAGATTACTCGCAGGATCAGGAAGAGAAGAAAATGGTGGAGAAAATGTCCCAATAGAGGAAAGGCTTGCAATTGAAGCAGTAAGCAGCCCGGTAGCAATAGATGTCGCCACAAACGAAGTAGTTGCAAATACTAAAATTACAGTAGATATTTTGGGCACAGAATCTGTATACATATTTTTAACCTTACATCAGTAAATAAATAAGAAAATTAAAGAGCTTAAAAGTGTCGTCTATGGAGTTGTTGGACTACAATTGAGCTGACAACAAGAGATAAGAGTGAGAACCCTTACATGGCCTTACTAGTAGAGTTTTGGAAGCTAGATTTTTGTTTCCAGCAACATCCTGAGCTACATTTTCGGGAACATTGACGGTTACAATATCATGGAATGCTCTTATCACTACTGCATATTTTTTTTTACTTTCTTCTTTAAAGCTGAAAATGGTAATGACTATCATTGGATAGGAACAAAAATGAAAATATATCAAGAGTAAATATGCCATACTGATTGAAATAGTATTTCCATCAAGAACCCAAATGGTTTGTAAAAAGGTCATCATCATGGTTTCTCAAATCTGTGTGGGTTCATCATGTATGTGATGTATGTGTTCGTGTACTGGTTAATATACATAGACACAAAGGTAACCAGAAATGACTTGCCTCTCTATGTAACCTCCATTGATTGATATTTTAGCATCGTTGAAGCCATATACAGGCTCCATGAATTCTATCCACATAGGGATGTTGTGTTCTCTTGTCCTCATGTGGAGCAGAGTAGTCAAATTTACATCAGGCTTCAGAGAATCTGAAGGGGGTGTACTTAACCTTATATCAGGCATCAGAGAATCTGAAGGTGGTGTAATCAACATTGGAGCAGGCCTCAAAGAATCTGAAGGTCATAATTATATCTATCAGGAGGAAACACCCAACAAATATACATTTAAATATAAAGCTTTCCTGATTGCATATAATCTTTTTTTTTTTTTTTGATACACCTAAAGCTTTCCACAAATAGGAAAGCTATTGTCACTTGTAACACTTGTAAACTATTGTCAACCGTACCAAATAGGAAAGTAATAGGAACAACTTTGGAAACTGGAGTCCCATGTATGCTTGTTATAGAGTTTTCATCAATTCCTATTGTGACTATAGCCATGCCAGATATACATCCATCAACCTGAAAGTAGAGAGTGAAAATTAATAAGCAAGAAAAGGTATGAGAAAAATAGGCCCTAGAGATATAAATTGCTATAAATGTTCTCTCACACACACATAATGTACATTCTGTACACACTACGTTCACAATTTCACATGCAATATTCATATTTTTTAAAGAAGTCCACATTTCAAACATGAAGCTTGTAGTATGTATATATGATGTCCAATAATGACTGTGTGACAATCAATACCCTTTTGCATTTTATATTAGGGGAAAGTTCAAGATGTGCAACCATGTAAAATTGTTGAAAATGATTTAACTTTCCCGATACAATTAATGGCTCCAATGTTTCCAAGTGACCCCGTTCAAGATGATGATATGCATTACATATTATAAAAAATAAATAAATAAATGAGCCATTCCAAATTCATAGGACAACTAAACAGCCTCCTCGACCTTATATTGAAATCTGCGATGCCCTGGAAGTTTTTCACTGACAGCCAGAGGAAGAAGTGTGCCCCGACTCAATTGGAGAGCATATAAAATTTGCACTTTGATAGAATTTAAAATTTCTGCAGATGAGTTGAGAACAGGCACTGGAAAGGTGAAACACAATATTAGATTAATACAGTTATTAGTTGCTCGAATCAGTCTAGTTTCACCACCAAGTTGAAGTAGCCTTTCAGGGACGTGAGTAGTAAAGTTGACAGACATACTTCGTCTATGATCTGTAGAATTAATGAACAGAGCATGTAAAGAACAGATTGACAATAGCAACAACAATAACAACAATCAATCAAATTAGACAGGTCAGCTGCATAAACAGTCAAGATTATTCATTTTAATATGATAAAAATTGCCAATAAGTAAGTTCAAGGCATCAATTAGATAAAAACAAGAATAGATATGAAAGGACATGTCACTTATAACTCTTCCTGAAATAAAAACTACTCACCAAAACGCAGAGTGAAATTAGAATTCTTGTTTCTTTCAAATTTGTTCCCTGCACTGTCAGTACAAAAATTCTTATCCATTACCAAAATCACTCGCCCATACTGAGCAGTGGATGATAAATCCACAAGGATAGAATATTGGAGGTTTGGCTGTGGAGTTTTGAGCGAGGTTGGTATAACGTTGCCATCACCGTAGACCAAAAGCTGTAAAGAGTTTTCCAAAAGTGATGAAAATGTTAGAATTCGGTTTATTATTCAGTCTAGACAGCATAACTAGTCAGAGAGCCTAGATTATGGAACTCAATTTACACATTACACAATTAACATGGTGGACAGTTCCATGTGAGGAATTTCAAGACATTTGTCAGAGATTCAAGCATTTTAAAAAGATGATTATATCATATATTGAAAAGTGTTTCAAGCAGTGTTATTATAAAATATCCTTATGGAAAAGATCTGATAATAAATCCTTGACTAGGGAGATAATCCACCATTATTGCATGTTGTATGTGGACTCCATTACTCTAGAGAGAACTCCATTTTATCTTTCTCAAATCAACCAAAGCCATTCTTCAATAAATAGAAAGGTTGAGAACAAATCAACCCAAAAACCACAATTCTGAAACACTATAATAATGCTAGAATCAAAGAGAGAACATAAATCAATTTAAAGTCTTTTTTTATGTGTTTGTTAGCCACCTACTCACATTGCAATCATTCACAGACGAGCATAGAAAACTTCCTCCACCAGTAGGTCCAATACAGGGTTCACTGAAAGATATATTTATAGAAACATTTAGAGCATTTGTGAAATTAGTTGAGGCGGTGATATTTGCCGTTGGCGGGACCGTATCTGCAAAATTAAGGTATAATATAAATCAGCTAGTTGTACAGAAAAATTATAAGCCAACATGATTGCCAGGAAATCTAAACTGCATTGTTAACATCAGAGACTTGGTTTGGTTCAGCAGGCTTGATAAAGTGTCAAACTAACCTTCAATGTAAACAGGGTGTGTTTTAAGTCGTCAAGAATAAGGTAAGTGAGGTAAAATTTATGTGTTTCATACAAAATTGAAAATTGAGTAGATGGATTTTGTTACATTAGAAATTGGGTTTTGTTACAATATAAGCTCATGGGAGGAGAAACGTTTCCTAATAGACATAACTGTTGAAGACTTTCAAGCAGGAAGGTCTTATATTAAGTTAAGAGTGGTAATTGAAGAAAATATAATAACAATTAGAAAAAGAATAAGAGGAAGGCTCTTAACCAACAGTCCAGTTATAGCTACCGCAGCCAACTCCTTGAGACCCGTTGGGGCAAACCTCAAATTTATGATTTCCATCTTGCAAGCCTTCACACAAAACTGTCCCATTTTCACATTCAGACGCAATAATGCGGCCAAAGCCATCATCCAGCTGCACCAACAAGTTTTTTAACGTGGTAAGTGGTAAGTGGTAGAAAAACCAAAGTTTTCACAATAAATCAAACCATGATGCAGCTTCTTCACTTCCCACTTACCATTGAGTTGGAAAGCAAAACACACACAAAGCAACAAACAAAAAAAAATTCCAATAATTTAGCTTGGCACCAGGAAGAATATAACTAATCATTCATTATAATAATCTTCTCAACTATAGAAAAATACAAAAATATGTACATATGAATAAACAGAATTCCAAATAGTTTTCCTGATTAGTCTAAAATCTAAAAGAAATTTCAAGCTCATTACATCCTTACAGAATGGAAAGACGTGCTAATTACTTCTTTAAATCAACCAACGCCCTTACATTAACTAAAGAACCATGACATACAAACTCATGAGAGAGAAAGAGAGAGAACAGGGCACCCGAAACAAAAGGCGAGTAAAACTTGTTCAAAGCATTGCTATAGTTTAACGTACCTTGCAAGTGATGTTACAGTTGGTGCAAGCGCTACTCCCACCCACAAGAACTTCAAAGACGAATACGGTTGAGTTGAGATTTGAGAATGCATGGGGAGTCTTCAAGAACTTCACAGTGAGCTCTGAGTCATCACAGAGTGCTGTGAAACTCAAAAGAGAAAAAACCGAGAAAAGTAAAACCAGCAATGGAAGCTTGAGCAAGCCCATTTCAGAGTAAACCTTAATTGATGTCTGAGACATGTAAAGACCAACAATTTATAACCCAAAAAAAAACACATTTGTGGGGACATTGTATGGAAACAGTGTGGTAAATGAGATTAGTTGGATAGAAAATAGATTATACAATGAATCGTAGAGGTAAGAGAATGACTTAAGAAGATGAGTGCATGTTTGGACTGTTTAGTTGTTGATGAAGCAAGAAAGTGACATAAGAAGAAGACTTAAGGATACTTACTACACATGAGACTAAGAGCACCGGATCAGAATAATAGAAAAAGAGAAATGTTGTCCACAATATTTTCACAACAAATCTTATGTAGCAGGCTATTATGAGTTGTTAGTGGTAAGGTAGAAAAATAATTTCAATATATGTTCAAATTAGAATCAATAACAACTAATTACTTATAATTTGTTGTAAAAATATTGTGGATGTAGCATTTCTCAACAATTTCCAAAAGCACAAGGCATATGCAAATATGAACAGTGCGTTTGGAATTTGTATTAGCTATTTTTTGTTAACATTTTAACTTAGGCAAAAATACTATTTTAGTACCTATATTTTGAGGTTACTTTCAATTTGGTGCTCACTTTTTTCCAGCAATTAATTTGGTCCCTGTTATTTTTAACTTACTGTCAAGTTTACCTCATCGTCAATTCACTTATAGAAAATGTCTATTTGGCAAACGGTTTTTTTTAGGCAATCAATTTCATTCCTATTATTTTTAACTTGTTGTCAAGTTAGTCCCTAAACTCCTTGGCATGTGTAATATGAAAAGACTAAACATGTCCAAGTTTTAGTGGCCATATTAGCACTTAGGTAATGGCAAAAAAAGCAACATTGGATTTTAAAAATATTTTTCTTTTATGTACCATTTTTTTTCTTTTTTCTTTTTTCTTTTTATGAGCTCACAAATTCTTGTGGGCCAAAATACAAAAAAAAAAAAAAAAAAAAAAAAAAAAAACCCTGGGGTTTGCATCTATTGCAAAAACACCCCTTGAGAATTCAATTCTTCCTAATAACTCCCTAAGGCTTCTATATTTACCAAATTGACCCTTGGGACAAACTTTTATTAGCTTTTATGAATGAAAAAAATCATGTGACTACCACATAACTAGTAGCACAAATTAGTTTGTGAATCTTCTTAATGTGGTTACATAATGGTTGCATAATTATTATTATTATTATTATTATTATTATTTTGTCCATATGAGCTAACAAAAGTTAGTTCTAAAGGTCAATTTGGTGGATATAGAAACCTCATGAAATTATGAGAAATAATTGAAACCATAAGGGCTGTTTTTGCAAATGACCCAAACCCGAGGGATGTTTTTACATTTTAGACATTCTTTTATATGCCCACAATTTCACAAAAATTAATAACTCTAAGGCTCTTATATATATGATATCTATATTCCTAGCCCCTTCAAAATAGTAGCTTCCAGTTCCATTGTCGCCTTCCATAATGATGTTAAGCTAGTTTCTCTGAGGTTCAAGAACAAAAAGAAATCAAGAAATTACAAGGTGATATATTGAGAGAGAGAGAGAGAGAGAGAGAGAGAGAGAGAGAGAGAGAGAGAGAGAGAGAGAGAGAGAGAGAGAGAGAGAGAAGGAACTAATGTCTAATGTTTATGTGTGGGAGAGAGAGATATATTAAAAGTAAGAGGCAGATCAGCTAAACAAGAGTGGTTAATAACGAAAGTACTCTAACCCAACAATATTACTCAATAGTCAAATATTTTTAATTTGTACCAGAATAATATTATGTTTGTTCCTAAATTTTACAAAAATTAACTTTTAGATCTTCTTTCTTTTTTTTCTTTTTTTTTTAGTTTTTAGTTTTTCTATATTTTAGGAGGAGAGAGACATAAAAGGTGAGCAAAAATACATATTTACCCTTATTTTTAACAAAAGTGGGTTATGGAGCCTTAACAGAGTGAACCTCAAGTAGGTAAAATGACATTTTTCAAACGACAGGTAGGCAATGTAAATTCAAGCTAAACCACAGGTAAGTTTCCTCTAATTACCCCAATAAATAAAATGACATCTTTATTCTATTTTTAATGCAAAGAATTATAATAGTGAATGACATATTAATGGTCCACAATTTCATTACTTCTTCGAAGCTTGTATTTTCACTTTGGGAAATTTTAACCGATACCTTAAGAACATTAATTTAGGAAATACTCTTAAAAGCTTTTTATGAGAAAAAAATAATAATTTTTATTTTACAATTTTTTATATTTCTCATGAAAGTGATATTAAAACTTTTCTAAAATTGTCCATTAACAATTACCTTAAAGCTTCGTTTAGAAGTTCATAAGGAAATGAAATAGAATGGAATTGAATAATCATAAAGAAATGGAATGAAACGAAATGTATTTAATTAACTAAGAGAAAAGAATGGAATGTAATTAAATAACTTTGTTAGGATGTTTTAAAATAAATGAATGAAAATGAATAAGTAACCTTAGGAAGTTACTATTAGGATATTTATAACAATATTATTATTAGACTCCTATTTTAAAATAAATGGTTTAATATATAAGGATATTTAGGAAGTTTTAGTAAAAAAAATTCATTAAATCTAATTATATTCTTTCCAACTCCTTCTAATAAGTGTTCCATTTTACTCATTTCATTCTCTCCCATTTAAATTCTCTTATTTCTATTTCCTTCATTAAAACTCTCAAACCGGGAATTAGAGAATATTCTAAAATTATTCTTTTTATTTATTTTCAAATTATTTTATTTTCTCCTCTCAAACAAAGGCTAAGAGTACCTATTAACCAAACATTTTCCCTTTGAAAAAGGTTAACAAATGCTCTAAAGATATTTGTTTAGAAAATATTTATAGAAACTTTTTATAAAAAAAAATTTAATTAATTTTTTAAACTATTTTTTAATTCATAAAATTAATATAAAAACTTTCATAAATTGATCGTGACTTAACAAATATCCTAAAAATTGAGACTCTTTTACTTTTTAGTATCGTATTATTCTCTAGCTAAACGTATTAAAGGATACCATTAAGTAAGAATTAAAGTGGGATATAGCCTAGGTATATGAAACTTTCTTTTCTTTTCTTTTTTTAGTTTTCCCTGTTATCTTTTCAGTTCATCTATAAAAATAAAAAATAAAAAGTTTTCTCTATTTTGTTCTGCACGTTTCAGGCCCAAAAAATTAATGATAAACCCTTGAGTGTCTTTCTCTTGAAAGCTATTAAGCTCTGATTTTGGAGTTTGGACCCACGCTAGCTGATAGAAGAAACATTTCCACGTGCTTGTCGGACTGCAATGTCATCAAGCTGACATCATCAAGCTGACATCATCATGCTGACATCATTCAAATGGTAGACATCATTAGATCAGTCCAAAGCAATAGAAAGACAGCCAGAAGTTAGATAAGAGTACTGATATCATTTAAACCATCAGCAATAAAAGAGTAAAAAAATGTTGCATTCTGAAGATTGTACAAATATTCATAAATTAATTAAAAAAATTACTCTACGTGAATTCAAGAATTTTTCTGACTCAACCGATTTGATTTGCTTTATAAGTCAACTAAACCATTTGAGTTATTGTTTGGGTTCCGATAATCATCTGGTTTTTCCTTAAATTTTTTATTAGTAGACGCTTATTTGTACTTTATCTTACATACAACTAAATGCTAATTTTTTTTTTTTTCAAAAAGCTAGAGCTAGTTACTATTTTTAGTCAAAAAAACTATTTTTTTTGGTCTCCCTTTATGTTTTTTCTAACAATTATTTTTGCTATGTACTTTTAGCAATAAAATAAAATAAAATAATTAGCTTATTTTATTTAATTTTTAGCTTTTTTTTTAGTACTTTCAAAAAAAAAAAACTAAATAAGTTTTTTTCAAATATAAAATGTTTACGCATATTTCTTGAGGGGTCAAATGAGAAAAAAAAAAAAAAAAAATCTTCCAACTCTATTTCACATATCAACCCATTGTTTGTTTTGTTTGTTGTTATTTACATTTACAATTAATTTTTCAAGTTTTCGAAACCATGTGGCAGATTTGGAATCTACAAACTGGTTCCACATTTTCATCCTACTAATTGGTTCCGCATTTTTCATGCTCCTGCCATCTTATCAATATGTTTATCAAGAGGGGAACCAGGTGATCTTCACTGATAGATTTTAAATCAATAATTTGGCCTCCACTATCCAATTTTCCCCAAAAAAATGACAGAAAAAAAGTTAAAAGTGACTTTTATCTAGTTATCTTTATATTTGGTACCCATTTGTTTTGTCTCGTCCTCCCGTAGTCCCCCCATCTCCGTTTGGCATTTGCCACTAATAATTCAAAAGAGAAAGACCCACATTGTAAGGTTATTTTCAAAGAGCAAAAGAACAATAATTGTAAAGCCAACAATCTTTTGTACTGGTTTACCAAAAAGAGAGGAATCTTATACTGTATTGACTTGCTAAGACTATTGGTATTGACTTGCTAAGACGGCAGTAACTTTCCTAAAATTTGTTTCTCTATTTTAGGATAAAAGCTTTTTTTCTCTCCTTTAACTAACTATTTTTCCTTTTTACCAGCATCAAATTCACTGTAACTAAAACTCTATCTTAGGAGGGAAATGGGTAAGCTAATACGGTAGGTTTTTAAGGTTTTTTTTTTTTTTTTGGTTACCTATATTCACCCGTTACTATAGCTATTTCAGGTAATCATGATTTAATCTTGACCTTAATATACCGAAAATATATATGGATAGTCATGGGACAAGACTTTGCATGCTTAAATTGGAAGTGCACTGTTTACATAGTATGATATGAATATCATGTGTGGTAGTAGGTGAAAATGGTCTTGAAATGACATGTTCAATTCACACAATGAGAAAAAGTTAGTATTGTGGAAATAATAATACTAATCTACTTCCTTTGATTCCTTAATATACAATTTTTGTAAATGTTGTATAACGTTTTTGTTTTAAAATTAAAAATGTCAATATTAGGTTCTAAGATTTTAGAAACTAGTGTATTAGAATTTCAATTTGTATACGTTGGCAAATCATGATCAAAACATTTAGTCTAGGTTTAGACTTGCTCAAAGTTTGGTTTAAATTAAATTTGGAATCTAGTAATTGCAGGAAATTACTATTCAATTTCTGCAAGGCTCGATCAATCAAAGATTAGATTCAATTGATCGAAAGTCGCAGATCAGCAGAAATCAGCAAATGTAAAAAGGCCATAACTTATCCGTTTTAAGCCCAAATCGTGATCCGTTTTTTTCAGTATTTAAAGGACATCATAAGCTAACCCTAGGAAGGGTTTTTCAAAATTTTTTAGAGAGATTAGAGTGCATCTTATGCCTCTTTTGTAGATCTAGGGTTTTGTACCCAAAAACCTTCTAAAATCTTTGGAGTGTTGTGTGTTGAATCTTTTGTGAGATATAGAGGTATTTACCTTCATACACACACATAGAGTTATCATGATCAAGATTCACATTAAGAACTTGATGATCTCTTCAGTTGTTGCGTAAAGAACTTTCAAGGAGATTCAAAACCTTTGAGTGGAGTCTCAAAGTCACAAGTAGGAGAACTTGTGTTTGGTGTAGTTCAAGAAAAGAAGTAGTCTGTGGACTCAGAGCTATCATGGGATCATGATAGTAAGTTTTCTACTTGAGGTAACAATAGGATATCAGTAGTCTAAGTCTTACTATAAAATTTCAATTCTTTCATAGTGGATCTGTTTTTACCTTGACGATAGCTAAGTTAAATCCTCCCTAAGTTTTTTACGAGTTTGGTTTTCCTAGGTTATCATATTATTGTGTTATTTATTTTTCCGTTGCTTTGCATGGTATGATTGTTTTGTTTTAACCTAGATTTGAATAATAAACCTAAGCATTCACTTGGTTAATTAATTAGGTTAAACAATCTAGTTTATAAGGATCTAAAAATGTACAGTCAAGACTCTTGTAACTCAACTAGCATTCACTGATATTTTCAATGGAAATATCTAATATTAAAATTCACTCTCTTCCGACTATGGAAATGTTTTAAATAAAAAATAAAAAAAAAATAAGAATGATATGAACAACAATGCTACCCTTTGTAGCCAATTAAATTTGGTAAAAATGGCATTGTAATAAGACTGTGGATTCAACCCCACATCCACATTCCCCTCACCCTCCCACACTATATATCTACTTATTTCAAAACAAAACTTAATCAGATAATAATGGAGTAATAAAATCCACCAATCTATCTAACCCTTTCTTCCTATTTTCCCTTTTATTGAAATCTCAAATTTTCATAATTCGTTACATGTTTCGTAAATACTATGATTTGTATATATCTTTACTCTTTAGGATGTTAAAATTGACTTGACCTAATTCTTTGATACCCCTATCTTTTGGTCAAATTTTATATTTATATCAACAATAGATATGTTAGGTTCTAAAGATTTAGAAATTTATGTATTTAGAACTCTAATGTGTAATGTTGACAAACCATGATCAAAACATTATGTTTAATCTTGTTTAGGCTTGCTCAAAGTAGTGTCTTTCATGTAAAGTTGGAATCGAGAGGTTGCAGATACATTGGTGCATTTCGGCCTGGCTCGATTGATCGAAAGAAAGACTTAATCGATCGAATCTCGGGCAGAATGCTTTTCTGCAGAATTTTCCAACTCAGCCCTAACTCATTAAATGTTTTGGGTTTTCTGTTTTTACCCTAGGTATAAAAGGCAAAACCTTAGCCACATTTTTAGAGTTGCTCCTGTTGTATTGTTGCTCCTGTTGTATTGTTGCTCATACTTTTCTGTTTTGTGTAAATCTCTTGTGAGATCTAGAGGAGCTTTCCTTTACTCAAAGTTTAGGGTTTTCAAGGTAAAGATAGTATCAACATCTTGATGATTAACTCGGTTGCTGCCATTAGAGCTTAAAGAATAACAAGCGTGGGTGCTTGTAGCTGATTAGAGAATACAAGAAAGAAGGAGTTTGTGGATTCGGAGTTTGTACATGGTCGTGTCAGTAAGTTCTACTGGTGGGTAGCATTAAGAAGTCAAGCGGTGAGCTTATAAGTCCTTTTGTATGAACTTCGATTCTTTCGCATAGTGGATTCAGGTTTACCTTGAGGATAGCTAGGTCAAATCCTCCCCAGGTTTTTACTGTGTGGTTTCCTGGGTGATCATATCATTGAGTTATTTATTATTCCACTGCTTTATATTCTTGATATATTTGTATATTTGTGATAACCTAGAATTGCATGAATTGACTAAGTTAATCACTTAGCAAATTAACTTGGTTAATCTAGTTGGTTTAAGAGGTCTAAAACTGTTCAAGTGGTACCAGAGCAGGTAGCTCTCTTGTTGTAGATCTTTTGATCTTTGAGCTGATCCTTGACTCCTGTTGTCATGGAACATGATTACTTTCTCTTTGTTCCTCCTCACTTTAATGGGAATAACTATGCTTATTGAAAAATAAGGATGAAAGCATTCCTGAAATTTATTGATGAGAGGGTTTGGAATTCCGTTGAGTACGGATGGGAGAAGCTCACTACTCCTGTGAGTGAGTGGGAAACTTCTCAAAAAGAAACAATTGGGTTTAATAGCAAAGTTATGAATGTCATCTTTAATGTTGTTTCTATGGAGGATTTAAGAGAATCTCAAATGTTGAGGTTGCTCATGTTGCTTGGAAAATCCTCCAGACTGTGCATGAAGGCACAAAAGCAGTTAAGATTAACAAGTTGCAGCAATTAACTTCTAGATTTGAAAGTAATAGAATGTCTGATGATGAATCTTTTGATGAATTCTATGCTAAATTGAATGATATTGTTAATTTTGCTTTTAATTTGAGTGAAATTTATGATCAACCTAAAATTGTTAGAAAGATTCTTAGATCTTTAATTGAAAACTTTAGATCCAAAGTGACTGTC
Source organism: Quercus variabilis (assembly GCA_030445155.1). Classification (NCBI taxonomy): domain Eukaryota; kingdom Viridiplantae; phylum Streptophyta; class Magnoliopsida; order Fagales; family Fagaceae; genus Quercus; species Quercus variabilis. Next base: position 9,627,980 of record CP129454.1, read on the forward strand.
ATTACTGAGAGTAAGGATGTGGACTTCATCCCTGTTGATGAGCTTGTAGGATCTCTTCAGTCCTATGAGTCTGACCTACCCAAAGCTACCAAATCCAAATCAATGGCTCTTAAGTCAATTGATGATGTTGAGGTTGGTAGATTTGATGATGAGCTCTCTGCTACAGAGATTGCGTACCTTGCCAAAAACTTTAGAAACTTTCTTAAGAATAACAACAGAAAGGAAAAAGGTACAAATATTACTGAACCTAGAAATTTTAGGAAGAATGATCCCACTAAGGTTAATAATTTTGAAAAACCTAGAGAAAAAGTTGGTCAATCTTTAAACAATTCTTTGGGTGTTCAGTGTTTTGGATGTCAAGGGTATAGTCATATTAAATCTGAATGTCCTATATGCTTGAGATCTAAGGGTAAAGCTATGGCTGTAACTCTTAGTGATAATGAGATTTCTGATGATGAGTCTAGATGTGACGAGGATGGAAACTTCATTGCTTTCACTGCTACTGCTGTAGTCAATGAAAGTATATCTGTTGAAAAGAACCCTTCTGATAGGGAACTCTCTGGGGATGCAGATCTTCAAGAGCCCTATAATAAACTTTGCAATGTTGCTGCAAAGGATGCTATGAATGTTGAACTTGGCCTGAAGAAAATTTAATCTCTTGAACTTAATAAGAAAAATTTGCTTGTGAAATTGTTTAATGCTAATGATCTTTTGAACAATGTAAAATCTGAGAATATACTTTTGCTTGATAAAGTTAAAACTTTGGAACATAATTTATCTGTTGCTAGATCTGCTAGTTCTAAACTTGATCAAATGTTGAATGTTCAAAAGTATCCTTCTGACAAATTTGGTTTAGGTAACGTTGAAAGCATCTCCGTTTCTGCATCACATTCCACGAACTTTATTCATTCATCTTCTTCTGAACCTTCTACAAGTGAGGTTGTAAGTGAAACTGTTAAACCCCCTGTGAGTGAAGTTGTCAAACCTGTGAAAGTTTCACCCCCTAGGAAGATTAGGGTTGATCTGAAAGAGTCTAAACCTAAGGAGTCTACCCTTTCTAAGGACAAGATGCATGGTAAACCTGCTTGTGTTTGTCATTATTATGGAAAGTCTGGACACATTCGCCCTAACTATTACAAGCTTCAAGCTGCTAAGAGAGCAAACAAATCAAAAGTACATGTGCCTCAAGCACAAGATCCTATGGCACTCATTGGTGAATTGGTAAAGGTGTTGAACCTTTATTCTAATCCTAGAGTTGGAAATCACTCGAATGTGAATAAGAACTCTAATGCTCATGGTGCATCTAAACAGTTTTTTATGCAAAAGACTTGATCTAATTGAGTCTTTCTGACATAGTTCTTGTGCCTCATTGCTCATTTCTCTATGACCATTGTTCTTTGGTGTTTGTGTTTTTGTATTTTTTTTTTCTAGGACTTGCATTGCATTACATTCATGCATTTCATTCTAGGATTTATCAGTTTTCTCTTTTAAAATAAATTAAAAAAAATTAAAAAATTTAAAATTAAAAAAATGAGAAAGCAAAAATATGTTTGGCACTACTTTTCTTGGCTTTTGAAAACAAGGTTGGTCAATTTATTTACACATAACATGTCTTGTGTACCTTGTTTAGCTTTGATGAGCTTATTTATTGCACTTGACTAGTTGAAACTTTGTAATGCATGTTGTGTAGGAAAGATGTTTATGGTGTTTATCACTTTGTCTTAATCTTGAAATCACATATTATTTGACTGTTGGACTTGATCCTTTTGAGAAATGCATAAATAACCATCCCACCGCTGTTCACTAGCCAATCATGAATACCTTAGTGCATATCATAAGATTTTGTACTCGAGAAAGTGTAGCACATGCACAAAAAGAACATAAAGTGTAGCCTCGGTTAATTACTTATTACTTAAAATTTGTGTATACTATTAGACTTGATGCCATTTTACATAATTAATATTGGTATGTACTATTAGGCTTGATACCAATTCACATAATTATGAGGCAAAATTCAAGAAACTTACATGATTGCAAGCTTATGTTCTAGGAGATATGGGAGTTATATGATGTAACTCTTTTGGTGATAGTCTCTTTTAAATTCTGTGTAATGAATTTTGTAGACTTTATGATTGATTTCTATTCACATATCACCTCACATATATCTCAAATTTTTGCTAATTGCACACACTACATAAGTTACTCTTTGCTAAACACTGTACATGTTATTGTGTGTGTTTTTTGTCTAACCAACGAAGTTTGAAAATACCTTGAGTATTATGCAAAACATTTTTTTTTTGCTTAAGAACTTAAAGGGAGAATGGCTGAAATTTTCTTTTGGAGAAACTGAGACTAAAACTTGGGTTTTTTAAAAGGCATTCCATCTCATACTCATGTATTTTGTTCATCAATTCTAATGCTTCGAGGAGTTGTGAGAGGCCGCGCCCCCGGCCCGTTTTAATGAATGTTGGGCCAAACCCACGTGAATGGGTGGAGTCGTGTTATTGCCCCTCAAAATGGAGGTTCGACTAGTTATATTTTCCCCTTTAGATTAAGGGTTTTACAATGGAGTCGCCACTTATTTAATTATTGGAAAAATAAGAAAACCATAATTAAAAAAAATTCCTCATTTTATTAATTTGAAATTGAATTTACATTGAACATAAGAAATTACATGGTTTTGGTCCTAGATACAATCTAAGATAAAGTACATGGCTTTGTTTCCTAGTTACAATCTAGAAATTGAAAATTATAAGGATAAGCACTTGATCTACTAACCCTTGATCTAAGTTCGGAGGCTATGTTACAAGGTAGGAAGATGTTAGGCACCCACCTTGCCCGGTGAAACCGGTCTTCTAGACTATAGTGGCCAACATTCATATCACATCATTCAATATGTTATCAATCAATTTGCATATTGAATTTAAAGTGTGTGCATGTGATAAACCCTAATTCAATTTATTAAACACTTCATTTGGATTGACAAACAAATTCTAGTGAATGTGTGTGTATGGTGATATCCTAGATTCAAGGACTTGAAAGAATTATAAAAAAAAAACATGTTTTTCATATTTTTGATGTAGATTTAAGATTAAAACTAGTATTTATGCATGAACATGTGATGAACAACCAAGAACATGTGAAGAACATATAAGAACAATTAAGAACATTCAAACATATTCAAATGATTACTATCATGCTTTAATCTTAAACCCTTATCATGGTAACACAAGAAACAATTAGGGAAAGAGGTTATACCTTCATGCAAGATCCATATGGTGGAGAAAGAGATTTTTGAGGGAGATCCTAAGGGTGGAGGAAAAGAAGAGCTAGGTGAGGGAGAGTGAGTCTCACTCAATACCTTGAGTCTCAGGAAGACCAAGATATGACAAGACTACTCAACTTCACTAGAACTCAAGAGAGGAGAAGAGAGGGGTTTTTTTTGGTGTCTTGGAATGAAGGAGGGGGAGGGTTTATATAGTGGTAGTGGAGGGAATATGAATGGAAGGCCATTTAATGAGGGTTGACAAGGATTATGAACCTAGACCTCATTTTAACCTTGAGGAAAATCTGGTGCATTAAATGGAGAGATTGGTGGGAGTGGGGAGTAAGCCAAAATTCGGTTTTCCCGTAGCTGCTGTAACAGCTTGTAGAGCTAATTTCGAAAAATCATATCTGGCCCAATTTTAATCGGAATTGTCTCGTTCTTGTGCTCAAATTAAAGCCCCGGATGTCTAGTTTCTGAGAAAATTAACCTCATTCATAGATTAAAAATATTCTGAGAGATATTGATGAAATAGTGAGCAGAGGTCATTTGTTAGAAAATGGTTTCAGCACAATTAACATTAATAGGTTCCAAATTAGCTCCCAATTTATATTAAATGGCTCCAATCACTCCCATTTCAGAATTAATTGGTTCCCAATATACTCTAATTAAAAGATAATTACACAAATTACTCATTGAATAATTAATGTTTAACTATCTAATTAATTAGGTGTATGCAACCTTACCATAAAATGTAGTCCTAACCAATTAAATTATGACACATCATTATTCTCAAATTGATTACACCTATAACCAATTGAAATCAATTGTTCATAATCACATATAGTCGGACTCAATTTGTGATTGTACATCTTAGCCATTAAAACTTGACTTGATGATAACTTTCAATCCAATGGTCCGATTAGGGCTTATGACCAATCGATTTTATCGTTACAACATCAAGATCATTTTGGTGAAATGAGTCCAATGATCTAATGGCTAGAATCAAGATGCATATTTTTAAAGTGAAAGTACCATTTTACCCTCCATGTGAGGTTAAATGCGGGTTGCAAAATGGGATGTCAACAGAATGCCCCTCATTGCCAGAGCTTGAAAAGCGAATGTCAATGTATGAAAGAGACACCTAACTTTGCAATCAGCATTTAACCGTGGTGAATGTATGATGCATGTAGATAAAAATGTAGATGGTCATATTATGGATCAAAATGTGGACCGAATCTCAAGGGAGATTGCCTACGTACCTCTTGGTGGGAGGATCAGGTCCAAACGTAATTCATGCATGCAAATTTTTTTTTTTTTTTAATAAGTACAAGACATGCTTACCTGAGGTCAAAAAAATGGAAGACCAAGGATCCTGGCTCATGTTTTCAGAGTACCTAGGATTTTTGGATCTTGGCTCATGTTTTCAGAGGACCAAGGGTTTTTGGGGCTTTGGCTCATGTTTTCAGAGGACCAAAGGTTCTGGATCCTGGGTCATGTTTTCAGAGACCTAGGATTTTTGGATCTTGGCTCATGTTTTCAGAGGACCAAGGGTTTTTGGGGCTTTGGCTCATGTTTTCAGAGGACCAAAGGTTCTGGATCCTGGCTCATGTTTGCAGAGACCTAGGATTTTTGGATCTTGGCTCATGTTTTCAGAGGACCTAAGATTCTTTGGGCTTTGGCTCATGTCTTCAGAGGACCAAAGGTTCTGGATCCTGGCTCATGTTTTCAGAGACCTAGGATTTTTGGATCTTGGCTCATTTTTTCAGAGGACCAAGGGTTTTTGGGGGCTTTGGCTCATGTTTTCAGAGGACCAAAGGTTCTGAATCCTGGCTCATGTTTTTAGAGACCTAGGATTTTTGGATCTTGGCTCATGTTTTCAGAGTACCTAAGATTCTTTGGAGGCTTTGGCTCATGTTTTCAGAGGACCAAACGTTCTGGATCCTGGCTCATGTTTTCAGAGACCTAGGATTTTTGGATCTTGGCTCATGTTTTCAGAGGACCAAGGGTTTTTGGGGCTTTGGCTCATGTTTTCAGAGAACCAAAGGTTCTGGATCCTAGCTCAAGTTTTCAAAGACCTAGGATTTTTGGATCTTGGCTCATGTTTTCAGAGGACCAAGGGTTTTTGGAGGCTTTGGCTCATGTTTTCAGAGGACCAAAGGTTCTGGATCCTGGCTCATGTTTTCAGAGACCTAGGATTTTTGGATCTTGGCTCATGTTTTCAGAAGACCTAAGATTCTTTGGAGGCTTTGGCTCATGTTTTCAGAGGACTAAAGGCTCTGGATCCTAGCTCATGTTTTCAGAGACCTAGGATTTTTGGATCTTGGCTCATGTTTTCAGAGGACCAAGGGTTTTTGGAGGCTTTGGCTCATGTTTTCAGAGGACCAAAGGTTCTGGATCCTGGCTCATGTTTTCAGAGACCTAGGATTTTTGGATCTTGGCTCATGTTTTCAGAGGACCAAGGGTTTTTGGAGGCTTTGGCTCATGTTTTTAGAGGACCAAAGGTTCTGGATCCTAGTTCATGTTTTCAGAGACCTAGGATTTTTGGATCTTGGCTCATGCCGATGTGTGTAGGCCTTTTACCCTAGTACCTGCAAAATAGATATTTTCTATTAGTAACAGAGTCATTCATTGAAAAGAATTCAGCATACCTGGCGAATGCCCCTAGTTTAGGACATATTCCATGCTTCGATGAATGCTGAGGGTGGATAGCTAACTTGCTGTTGTGACCACTGGAGAATATGAAAGGAGATCGCAATCTGCCATTTGTTTTGGAGATCTTTCATTTGAAGCTATGCTCAAGAGATTTATCCTTTGAAGCTTTGACTTTGGAGATTTTTCCATTGAAGTTTTCAAAATTTTTAATGAAGATTTGTTCATTGAAGATTTTTCCTATGAAGATTTATTCATTGGAAATTTTTCCTTGAAAAATTGAGATTTTTTTTTTTTTTTTTTTTGAAGAGTTATCTTGAAAAATTTTTTTTAAAAAAAAAGATTTATTCATGGAGATTTTTCATTGAAGATTCATTCTGGAGATTTTTCCATTGTAATTTTGAAAAACTCTAATGAAGATTTGTTCATAGGAGATTTTTCCTTGAAAAACAATTTTGGAGATTTTTCCTGTGATGATTTGAAAATTTTTAATGAAGATTTATTCATTGGAGATTTTTCCTTTTGAATTTTTGAAACTTTTCAAGAAGATTTGTTCATGGAGATTTTTCATTTGGAATATGGTTTTAGAGATTTTTCCTTTTGAAGATTTGTTCATGGAGATTTTTCCTTTGAAAAACGAAGATTTTTCCTTTGAAAATGGAGATTTGTTTATGATAAAAAAGTGAAGAAGATGAAGATGGACTAGAAATGATGAAGATTTATTCATGATGATTTTTTTTTTTTTTTTGAAAAACCTATCCTTTGAATGAGAACAAATTTGGCTGGAAGTTGATGTGGATTGCTGGATAAGTCCTTGCTTAATTCCTGCAAAGAGATAATTTCAATTAGCAATGGATTTATTCATTGACATGAATTGGAAGTGCTTACCCAATGCCCCTAGTTTGGGGCATATTCTATGCTTAGATTGAAGCTGAATTCATTTGATGTTGTGACCATTGGGGAACATGAAAGAAGATCATGGTTTGCCATCCTTAGTTCCTACAAAAAGGCTTCCTTTCTCTAGCTTGTTTGAAACCAATTATTGTGAAAACTTGCACACAATATAAATAGGCCAATACTCCAAGTTTAAACATGCTTAATGCAAACAAATAGGCATAACCTAACATGCACCAAAACAATTTTGTCATATTGTTTTGATTTTGCTTCACAAGGTTGTTTGGATGATTGGGACCGGGCCTTTGAAAGGCTGCCTACGTACCTTTCTCGTAGAGGATCAGGTCAAGACGTAGTTCAAGAGAACTAGATTTTGAAAAAGAACGATTTTTTTTTTTTGAAAAAAAATTTCCATTTTTTTTTTTTTTTGGAACAAGATGTGATCCTTTGAACAACCATTTTAGAAAATCATAGTGTTTAAGAACTAAACAAATCTCTTTGATTAGAAAGGATCAAGATCATTAAACTCATGTAATCAAATTTGCTTCATCCTTTTGAACATCATCAGATTAAGTCTCCAAAGGCAATCAAGAAATAAAATGTGATAATATTTATGAATCACATTGTTGGGTGCAAACAGTGAGAGTGCTCCAGGTTTGGAAGTTCTTTTGAGTCATTTTGAGGATTTGAGGAATTGAGAAATTTTGTCCTCGGACATATCATCCGTGGGGTTTGACAATTTTAAGCACTTTTCCTTTTTAATTCAAGAGAAAAATATTGTTAGAGTTTCAGATGCGCCTACAATTAGCAAGACTTCAAGGAGGTCTTATTCATGGGTTGTAATGTAGGCTGGGTTTAGGTTATGAAATGAATGATATAAAAAGGCTCAAAATTTCCTATGATGTTCCCCCAAGTATGCATTACTCAATGATCAAGTATTGGAGGAGTTTTCCCATTTCTTCTTTGCCATCTTCTCACTAGTCTTCATCAATCACCTCTTTCAATGTTTGTTTTTATGCTCATTCCCTTGAATCATACCTCTAAACTTTCATCTTGTAAAATTCTTTTCTTTTTAGGTTACATCTTCAAGTTTTCAATTTGCTAGGATTTTCCTTTTCTTTTTCTTTTTTGGCCCTAACTTTTGCCTAGGCCACCCTTTTGGGTTTTTAGCCTAGCGGGCTTTCTTTCTTTTTCTTTCTTTTTTTTTTTTTTTTTTTTTGGGGCCCTAGCTTTTGCCTAGACAGCCCTTTTGGGTTTTCAGCCTAGCGAGCTTCTTTTTTTTTTTTTTTTTTTGTCTGTTGATTGAATGAACTTTTTGGGGATCTTTTGCCACCCTTTTTTTTCTCAACTTAAGTCATTTTGATGCACTTTCTGTACATCTTTCTTGCCTCGATGCACTTGCACATTTCTATGCTTGATGAATCTTTCCTTTTTTGATGAAATCTCTTTTGGATGAATCTTGTATTCCTCTTGGCATGATGAATTTTAGGCTATTCAAACTTGATGCACACTTTTTTTTTCTCTCACATTGATGGAATTTCATTTCTCCTTCCTTAATTGAATGAAAGCTCATTTTTCTTTGATGATCTCTTATCTTTAGATTAATGAATTCTCTACTTGTCTTTCATGTCCTCTAGGAGAGTTTTATTAATTAGTTTCAAAGCTCAAGGTCAACTCCTCCTTAACATGAGATTTAAGCATGCATACTTTGAATTTTCCCACCCTAGGTTTAGATTTTAGTGGGTTTATGTGAAAAAAAAAAAAAAAAAAAAAAAAAAAAGGCTAAGTGTTTAAAGGCTCAAATGGGCTAGCAATGGATAATGATCATTCTAGGTAATAGGAAATAATTTGGTTTAACCAAAGATGGCCTCCTATCCCTAGTAATGCTTGCTTGTAGGCACAGTGACTTGAGCTCTTTTAATAAATTCCTCTTAAAAGAAAAAGTATGAATGCTCTAATGATGTGAAACAAAAGACTTTTGAAGATTGGATCAAGTGCATGGATTCTTGAGATTTTCCAATGGTGGATTCTTTTTGATTGCCTTTTAAGACCATTTCTTCTTATATTCTAAGTCAAGTAGCAAAAGTCTTTACATGAATCAAATGAAATTAATCATTCCTTGGTACAAGTTGATTGCTCAAGCCTTTAAACATCAAGATTTAGAAAAAGTTTTGTCCAAGAGATCTTCATGTGCCTTTTTGAAAAAAAGACTTTTAAAGAATCTTGAAATCTTTGAAAGAAAAAAAAAATGGATCTTTTTGAAAAAAACCACTAGCAAGTCCAATGCCCCTAGTTCAAATTTTTTTTTTAAATGACTTAAGGGCTCAATGCCCCTAGTCCAAGGATTGTTTTCATTTGAAAATTTTTCTCTTTTTTTGGGAAAGATTTGGAAATCTTGAAATAAAAAATTTGAAATTTTTTTTTGTTTTTTTTCTTAATATATATACATGAACAAAGCTCATTAAATGCTACATGAAAATTTTGAATTCAAAGAAATATAGAAACATGGAATAAACAAACAAATTTTAAGCTTTCCATGATGTTGCAAACCAAATGTGGAGTGAGGCAAAGTTGAGTCACTTGCTTCTTCTTGGTCTATTTAGGATGCTTGAGGCTTGGTGTACTTGAACCTTGATTATTGATATGGAACAATAATCATGACATCCGTCATGGGCGAGAACGTCAGCATAAGATCAAGTCGACGGTCCAATAGCTAGCAAACGGGCAGAGCAAAGCTGACGGGTACAAGGTGAACAAGCTGCAAGCACGAAGCTGACGGTTACACAAACAGCGAAGAAGCTGACGGTCACTCGGCTGCTGAAAGGAAAGAAGGCTGACGGATGTAAGGCTGACGGCTCCATGAAAATTAGAAACTTGCCCACCACGTATAGGGAGATTGCTTGTACTCCACGACTAGTATCCGAGTCCTATAAGGAGAGGATCCCGTAATTTACGCTCGTAAGGATTCCTATAAGGAAAAGACTTCTGCTTCAAGGAAAAGAGTCAACCCTCAACTACTATAAAAACTCCAATACCCTCATAAATCAAGGTACGCATAACAACACCCTCTCTAGCACTCTAGAGTTGAAAAAAGTTCTAACTTGACCTTCGGAGGGTATTTGGCCGACACCACACCGGTGCTCTCTGTTAGGTCATCTCCTTTTGGTCTTGCAGGTGCAGTTTCGAGCGTGTGAGGACCGTGCGCTCACTGGTGAGATTTTCGGCATCATCAGTTGGCGCCATCTGTGGGAAACGGGTTATTAAGCCACACTATCGTTTCCCGGACTGAAGGGTTGCATGGTACTCACTCGTTCAATGGCTACTACCAATGACATACAAGGAGAGGAACCACCCATGACTGCCCTCGAGAGGCAAGTTCGGACTCTCGGCGCCGCCGTGGAGCGTCTGACCAAACGGAACCTCGACTTAGAAGAACAGCTTCGCCAGAAAGATGCAGCGCAAAACGGCCAACCCGAAGACTAGGAAGAGAATAGCGCTCCAAGAGGGAACCAGGAAAGACCTGAAGGCAGCCTCGCCCCGAGCAGACCAGAAAGACCGCCCGCAAGCATGCCATCCCTCATGGACGCGGCTCCACCACAAATCGCCGCCGAGATGCAGGCAATGAAGGAGCAGATGGAGGTTATGATGAACGCCCTCAAAGGGAGAGTTTCTAGTAATCTTGACGACCTCGTGAACCGTACCGACTCACCCTTCACTATCGCTGTAAACTCCTTCCCCTTACCCCACAAGTTTCGCATGCCGAATATAGATAGCTATGACGGAGCGAAGGATCCTCTCGACCACCTGGAGACTTTCAAGACCCTGATGCATCTTCAGGGAGTAGCGGATGAGATCATGTGCAGGGCCTTCCCCACAACACTTAAAGGCCCCGCGAGGATATGGTTCAGCCGGCTGACGCCCAACTCTATCAGCACCTTCAAAGAGCTAAGCGCCCAATTCACTACACATTTCATTGGAGGACACAGGTATAAGAAGTCCACAGCATGCCTGATGAGTATCAAACAAAGAGAGGACGAGACGTTGCGATCCTACATAACGCGTTTTAACAAGGAAGCGCTATCGGTCGACGAGGCTGACGATAAAATACTTGTCGCAGCATTCACAAACGGGTTACAAAAAGGCAAATTCCTGTTCTCTCTATACAAGAATGACCCGAAGACCATGTCAGAAGTGCTCTACAGGGCCACCAAGTATATGAATGCCGAGGACGCACTGCAGGCCCGAGAAGAAAAGCCCAGAAAAAGGGAGAGGCAGGAGGACGCACGGTCGGACCAGGGAAGGAAAAGACCCAGAACGGGGGATCGAAGAGACGAAAGACGGTCTAAACCTCCAGGAGGGAGATTCGCGAGCTTCACGCCGCTCACCGCCCCAATAGATCAAGTCCTAATGCAGATAAAGGACGAAGGAACTCTGACCTTCCCCGGTAAACTGAAGGGGGATCCTAATAAGCGCTCCCGAGACAAGTACTGCCGCTTCCACCGAGATCACGGTCACGACACAGCCGACTGCTACGACTTGAAGCAACAAATCGAGGCCCTGATAAGACAAGGGAAGTTACAGAAGTTTGTGAGCAAGGAAAGAATAGACCAAGCGCCTCAGGAGCACCCACCTCCGCGTGGCCATGATCGTCCCAGGCCTCCCATTGGTGATATACGAATGATCGTAGGAGGGATGGCCACCAGACCGTCAAAAAGGGCTCGAAAGACGCACCTCCGGATGGTCCAAAACGTCCAAGTGGCGAGCCCAGTGTGAAACATAGCCCAAACAAAAAGCCCCGTGATCGAGTTCTCAGAAGAAGATGCGCAGCGTATCCACCACCCGCACGACGACGCACTTGTCGTCAGCCTCCAGGTTGGGGACTACAACTTGCATCGAGTATTAGTCGATAACGGAAGCTCGGCAGACATTCTATACTACCCGGCGTACCAGCAAATGAAAATCAGCAAGGAGCAACTGGTCCCGACAAACGCTCCGCTTGTCGGTTTTGGAGGCGCAAAGGTGTTTCCGTTAGGCGCAGTCACGTTGGGTGTAACCGCAGGCGACTACCCCCAACAAACCACGAAGGAGGTAACGTTCCTCGTGGTTGACCATTCATCCGCCTATAACGCCATCATAGGACGGCCCATCCTCAACGCATGGAAAGCGGCAACTTCAACTTATCACTTGAAGATTAAGTTCCCGACAGAACACGGAATCGGGGAACTACGCGGAAACCAGATTGCCGCACGAGAATGCTATGTGGCCATGATGGAGATGGACGATCACCTCCAAACCATGAACATAGAAGAGCACCGGGGCGCGACAGAGCCGGCTGAGAGGCTTGAGGAGATACCTCTAAACGACTCCGTACCTGACCAGACAACGAGGATTGGGACCCTTGCAAACCCCGTCACTCGGCAAGCGCTTATAGCATTCCTCAAGGAGAATCGAGACGTATTCACCTGGAGTCACGAGGATATGCCGGGAATAGATCCTTCCGTCATGGTACATAGGCTGAATGTGTCGCCATCTTTTCCACCCATCCGACAGAGGAAGCGGGTCTTCGCCCCGGAGCGAGATCAAGCCGTAGCCGAAGAAGTCCGCAAGCTGCAAGAGGCCAAATTCATTAAAGAAGTGTACTACCCCGACTGGCTAGCAAATGTGGTGATGGTCAAGAAAGCTTCCGGGAAATGGAGGATGTGTGTCGACTTCACCGATTTGAACAAAGCGTGTCCTAAAGACAGCTACCCCCTCCCAAGGGTCGACACTCTGGTAGACTCCACAGCTCAGCACCAGCTATTAAGCTTCATGGACGCTTTCTCCGGCTACAACCAGATCAAGATGCACGAGGACGATCAGGAGAAGACGTCCTTCGTTACCAGCCAAGGCCTATTCTGCTACAAGGTAATGCCGTTCGGTTTGAAAAACGCAGGCGCGACTTACCAAAGGCTTATGAACAAAATGTTCGCACAACAGATCGGGAGAAACGTCCAGGTATACGTCGATGACATGCTGGTTAAAAGTGAAAAGGAAGAAGATCATTTAGAAGACCTCAGGGAAACATTCGACACCCTCCGCTCTTACAACATGAAACTCAATCCAGGAAAATGTGCCTTCGGGGTAACGGCAGGAAAATTCCTAGGATTCATGGTGTCCCAGAGAGGCATCGAGGCCAATCCGGACAAGATCCGGGCTATAATGGAGATGGCACCACCAAGAAATGTGAAGGAAGTACAAAGCCTCAACGGCAAGATAGCAGCACTAAATAGGTTTGTCTCCAGAGCGACAGACAAGTGCCTACCCTTCTTCCGCATATTAAAAAGGTCTTTCGAATGGACCGATGAATGCCAGCGAGCGTTCGAAGAATTAAAAGCTTACCTCTCTTCCCCACCACTGCTGAGTCCCTCACAGCCAGGAGAAGAACTCTTTCTTTATCTCGCCGTCTCCCCGGCCGCCATCAGCGCCGCCTTGATCAGAGAAGAAGAGAAGATACAGAAACCCGTGTATTACATCAGTCGGGCGCTGCACGGAGCTGAAGAAAGATATCCACCCCTGGAGAAACTTGCCTTCGCACTAGTTACGGCGGCACGCAAGCTGAAGCCATATTTCCAAGCTCACACAATAACGGTCTTAACCGACAAGCCTTTGCGACGGGCCATGAGCAACCCTGAGGCGGCCGGGCGCTTGACACTTTGGGCCATAGAGTTAAGCGAATATGACATCCAATATCGCCCGCGCACCGCTATCAAGGGGCAGATCGTGGCAGACTTCATAGCTGAATTCACGAATGGCGAGGACGAGGGGGCAGAGGAATACCCAGAGTGGAATATACATGTGGATGGATCTTCCAACAGGCAAGCTGGCGGGGCCGGCATCGTGCTACAGTCACCAGAAGGAGACACGGTAGAATGTATGGTCCGTCTCGCCTTCCCCACTACCAACAACGAGGCAGAATACGAAGCTTTGATAGCAGGGCTCGACCTCGTTAGGGCAGCAGGAGCCGAGAAAGCAATTGTTTACTGCGACTCCCAAGTCATAGTTAACCAGATAAGCGGGGAGTACGAATGCAAAGGCGAGAGAATGAAGAAGTATCTGGAGCAAGCGAAGAGGAGAATGAGCGAGCTGAAGGTCAAAATTATGCAAATCCCCCGGGGGGAAAACGAGCAAGCCGACCGCTTAGCCAAAGCCGCCTCCGCCGAGCACATGATCGCCACTGGAAGTACGCTCTCCTTCACGCAGCTCTCTCCACTCATCAGTGCGGCCGACATACAGGAGCTCGACCCCCAAAATGACTGGACTACACCATTAACCTCCTTTTTGAAAAATAGCGTATTACCAAATGATAAGGAGGCAGCAAGGAAACTGAAGGTTCAAGCGGCAAGATTCGTTCTAATCAAGGATGTATTATACAAAAGAGGTTTTTCTCGTCCCTACCTACGATGCTTGGGACCCGAAGAAGCAGATTATGTCATGAAGGAAGTGCACGAAGGAGTCTGTGGAAACCACTCCGGATCAAGGTCGCTAGTACACAAGCTAGTACGAACCGGGTACTTTTGGCCAACAATGCAGAAGGACGCCGAAGCTTATGTGAAGGCTTGCGACAAATGCCAAAGGTTTAGCAACATCATCAGGCAACCACCCGAGGAATTAACCCCAATCACGGCACCATGGCCGTTCGCCCAGTGGGGATTAGACATCATGGGACCATTCCCCACTGCGATACGACAACTGAAGTTTTTAGTTGTCGGCATCGACTACTTCACAAAGTGGGTAGAAGCAGAAGCACTGGCCACCATCACAGAGAAAAACATAAGGAGCTTCGTTTGGCGATGCATCATATGCAGGTTTGGCATTCCAAGAGTCTTGGTCTCAGACAACGGGAAACAATTCGACAACGACTCCTTCAGGGACTTCTGCTCACAGTTGGGGATACGGAACCACTACTCCTCCCCCGCTCACCCCCAAGCCAATGGGCAGGTCGAAGTTACAAACCGGTCCTTGTTAAAAATCATCAAGACCCGGCTTGAGGGGGCAAAGGGCATATGGGCTGAAGAGTTGCCAAGCATACTATAGGCGTACAGGACGACAGTAAGGACACCAACAGGAGAAACACCGTTCCGATTAACATACGGAAACGAAGCGGTCATCCCAGCCGAAGTCGGCCTCACAAGCTACAGAGTACACAACTACGACGAAGAAAGGAACGACGAAGCCATACGTCTGCAGCTCGACCTGGTGGACGAGGTCAGGATGGCAGCAGAGCAAAGGCTCGCACGATACCAGGATCGCATGGCCAAGAATTACAACTCCAGGGTCAGACACAGAAACTTCCAGGAAGGAGACCTTGTTTTAAGAAAGGTAATGGGAGCAGCAAGAGACCCCACTCAAGGAAAGCTCGGCCCGAATTGGGAAGGACCCTACCGAGTTACGGCATGGCAAAGGAAGGGCACCTACCATCTAGAGACTCTGGACGGACGAAAGCTCCCCCATCCATGGAACGCGGAACACCTACGAAAGTACTACCAGTAGGAGCAGCGGCATCTTTTTTTTTTTCAAGACTTTTTCAATTACCTTTTTAAGCATTTGCTACAATAAGCCCAACATGGGCAGATTTTGTTCCTGGACTACCTTTTATATTGATGCATAACAATGAGAGTTTACTCAAAGACAAGTTTTTACTTACATAAAGTTAAAAGCAACAAAGCCCAGAATTGGGCAAGCCAAAAGGCTGACGGTCTGAATCCACAAGCTGGGTTGCCAAAAGACTGACGGTCCAAAAGTGGACAAACAAAAAACAGCCGACGGTCTAAAAAGACCAAGTCCAAAAGGACGATAGGCTGACGGTCTTAGTGACCAAATCCACAGGCCAAAAGGCTGACGGTCGGAATCCACAAGCTGGGTTGCCAAAAGACTAACGGTCCAAAAGTGGACAAACAAAAAACAGCCGACGGTCTAAAAAGACCAAGTCCAAAAGGACGATAGGCTGACGGTCTTAGTGACCAAATCCACAGGCCAAAAGGCTGACGGTCGGAATCCACAAGCTGGGTTGCCAAAAGACTAACGGTCCAAAAATGGACAAACAAAAAACAGCCGACGGTCTAAAAAGACCAAGTCCAAAAGGACGATAGGCTGACGGTCTTAATGACCAAATCCAAAAGCCAAAAGGCTGACGGTCTGAATCCACAAGCTGGGTTGCCAAAAGACTGACGGTCCAAAAATGGACAAACAAAAACAGCCGACGGTCTAAAAAAGACCAAGTCCAAAAGGACGATAGGCTGACGGTCTTAATGACCAAGTCCACGAGCTGGATTGCCATAAAACTGACGGTCCAAAAAACGGACGGACCAAAAACAGCCCACGGTCTAAAAAGGCCAAGGGAAGACAGGTTAATGGCTTAAAAAACCAAGTCCACAACATGATTTACTAAAAGGGCGACGGACTAAAAACAGCCAAGTCCAAGGATGGACGGAAGGCTGACGGTCTGATCTGCAAACTAAAAGTAACCCAAGTCCAAAATTATACAAGAAGCTGACAATCTAGAATTGGCCAAGTCTAAAAAAACAGGCGAAAAGCCGACGGCCATAAGGCAGATAAACTCGTCACAAGACAACTGGATTTTTCTGAAACCTTCTACAATCATTTAAGGCAAAATGGTCAAAAGCTGACGGGCTCGTTAGAAACTAACCGACGGTTTAGTAAAACGGACGGCCCAAAAAAAAGTAATAAGGCCTGCAATCTTTGTTTCAGAAACATGCAAACAAAACCAAGCAAGGTAAGCCACGAACAGGCAATAAAAAGCTGACGAGATTGTAACAAATCAAAGCCTAAAAGAAAGCATTTAAAAGCTGTCAAAATATTACACAACGGTGCCCAAAGGGGCACTTAATAAAATTGTCTTCTACATGGATAAAAGAAATACAAAAGGGTGATAAACAAAAAAAGAAAAAAATCTATTTAGCAGCAGGCTCCTCGTCATCAAGCAGTACAGTAGGAGGAGTGACGGCAGTCGAGGAGAGGTTCGTAGCAGGCTGGGCCAAGACCACCCCACTCTCTCCAGGAAGGGGGGAATTAACCAAGTCATCAGCAGGAGGAGTGACGGCACCAGTAGCAGGCGTCATGGGCTGAGCGTCTTCTATGTTAATGCAAGACAAGTCCAGCTCAGGAAAGGCTGACGCCACTTGTCTAAGACAGTCATCAAACCCAGTGCCATAATAGCTGCCACAGGATTCGATGAAGGCATCTGACGCCTTGAACTTCTCAACGGCATCAGCACCAACTGACTCTAACTGCCCATAAAGAGCCGTCAGCTTTTCTTCTGTCTCAACCCGTTGACGCTTCACGTCCTCCAGCTCGTCCCTCACCTCCTTCAGCTCCCGGTTAAGTGTCCGTACCCCATCCTTGTACTGGCCTTGCTCGTTTCGCAGAGTGGCATTATGCTTGCTAAGGCGAGAAGCGACGCCCTCCTTGGCCACACATCGCTCCGTCAGCGCCTTTACACGGACCAAAGCCTGAACAAAAGCACTACCGTCAGCTTCCAAAAAGAAGAAGTCAGTGTACATCAGACAAAGTAAAACTGACGGCTTACCCGAGAAAGGTCGAACAAAGCCGACGACCCCAGCTCGTCCGTCCCTAACTGAGCACAAGGATCTATGTCCGTCGGCCTTATAAGTGCCTCGACGGCCTCGACGGCAAAATCTTTGTGCGTCAGCAAGCTCTGAGGTCCTTGCAAGACGGGACCAGAAGAAGTCATGGTGCCTTTTCCAGCTCCATGACCCGATGTAGGGGGCGATTTGGCTGGAGTGACGGTTGGCCTCTTCGACGGACGGATGACCACCCCGTCAGACTTCCTCTTTTGAGAGCCCTTGGTGACGGGCCTGAGGTTAGGAGTAGACGTCGTCTCTCCCTTAGCCCTCTTCTCCTCCCGCTGACGGGCAGCGGCGGCCTTAATTCGCTCCTTAGCAGCATCCATTTCTGCACCAAAAGAGAAAAAGCATAAGGGAAATTGACGACTAAAAGAATAGAAGGTGACGGGTAGAAAAAGACTTACGATGACGAGCGAGTTCTTCCAACCTGCGAGCCTCGGGTGTTGGTTCGGGACCCCCACAGTATGTATAGAGAGTGTCTAGGGTAATCAAGTCCCGGCACGACCGCTCCTCTATACGAATCCCCAGAACCCGACGGATGAAATCCTCTTGCTCGTCAGTTATTGACGGGCGAACGAAGGCTGGAAAAGAGAAGGAAAAAATTTTAAATATGTTAGCGTCTCTCCAAAAACAAAATATGGCAAGATTGACGAGGATGAAGGTGACGACTAAAACCTGACTCCTTGACAAAACCCCAAGTGTTGTCAAAACAGCCAAAGGGAATTGTTTCCCATTCATCTTGACGGCATACCCAATCCGTCCCTTCTACAAAAAAGAACCTACCCTTCCAGGCTCTATTGGAGTCTGGCATCTCAGACACCAGCCTTAACTCCTTCTCCCTAACAGCAAAATGATACATCCCCCTTGACGAAGAAAGATGACGGGGTCTGTAACAATAAAAAAACTCATCCAAAGTAAGCTGACGGTGACCTCCACTCAGACGACCCCACAACACCTCAGCACTTATAAAAATCCTCCATGAGTTTGGGGCGATCTGACTGATTGATATGCCAAGATAGTCAGCTAGCTGACGATGCAGAGCCGTCAGGGGCAATCTCAAGCCAGCAGCAAACATGGCGTCATACATGCCAACGTCTGCAGTTTTTCCCGTGTAACACTTCTCACCTTCCATGGGTAGACGGATGGGAATATGATCAGGGATTTGAAAACGGACGCGTAGTTCGTTAAAAATTTTTAGCGTCATCTTTGGAAGAAATTTATTTACAGCCCAATCCTGGGGAAGGATGAAGGGACGACTACCTTCAGGACCTTCAGACTCCTCTTCACTAGACTCCTCGTCACCGTCATCCCCACTTCCCCCTACTAACTCAACTTCACTTCCCTCGCCTACTCCCTCCTCTTGACCAACGTCTCCCTGACCTCCTATCTCTTCGACGGCAACATGGGCTGACGTCTCCCTCTCTGACGACCAGGAGGAACTCTCAGACTCACTACTTGAGCCCGAACCAAACACCTCGTCGTAGCCCGCTCCTTCGCGGACCGACGACTGATCACTCGACGCGTCACTCGACATCTACCTACAAGTGACGGATGTAAACTAAGCGCCTAGGATGACAACCTCACTTTAAAAGAAAGAATAGAAAGCGTGCAAAAAAGGAAGGGAGACTTACAAGTTCTAGAAGTAACGTTTGAAAGGACGACGGCAGAAACATTGGAAAAGCTGACGGAGTTTGGGCGACGGATGTGCTCTCCAGGAATCAGGTAAATGAAATAGTGAAAATGGGAGGAGGGGGCCACATATATATATGAATAAAACGCACGGAAAACGAAGCGACGCCCGCGTATCAACGAGGGGCCAATCCGAGCGAGCCACCTGTCCCAGCATTTAATGACAGCAGCAATTATTTTTTGATCAAAGCAACAGTTAACGACGGAAGAAAACTCCATAACCCGTCTGGCATGGCTGACGGGCATATGGAGTAGGGGGCAACTGATATGGAACAATAATCATGACATCCGTCATGGGCGAGAACGTCAGCATAAGATCAAGTCGACGGTCCAATAGCAAGCAAACGGGCAGAGCAAAGCTGACGGGTACAAGGTGAACAAGCTGCAAGCACGAAGCTGACGGTTACACAAACAGCGAAGAAGCTGACGGTCACTCGGCTGCTGAAAGGAAAGAAGGCTGACGGATGTAAGGCTGACGGCTCCATGAAAATTAGAAACTTGCCCACCACGTATAGGGAGATTGCTTGTACTCCACGACTAGTATCCGAGTCCTATAAGGAGAGGATCCCGTAATTTACGCTCGTAAGGATTCCTATAAGGAAAAGACTTCTGCTTCAAGGAAAAGAGTCAACCCTCAACTACTATAAAAACTCCAATACCCTCATAAATCAAGGTACGCATAACAACACCCTCTCTAGCACTCTAGAGTTGAAAAAAGTTCTAACTTGACCTTCGGAGGGTATTTGGCCGACACCACACCGGTGCTCTCTGTTAGGTCATCTCCTTTTGGTCTTCCAGGTGCAGTTTCGAGCGTGTGAGGACCGTGCGCTCACTGGTGAGATTTCCGGCATCATCAATTATGATGAAATGGCTTGGGCTTGCACTTGAAAAGCTTGAACCTTGATTATGAGCTTTTGATATTTGTTTGAAATGGCTTGGGCTTGCACTTGGAAGGCTCGCATCTTGTGAGCTTTTGGCTTTTGATGTTGATCATGCGTATACACCTTTGATGGGCTCAAGTATTGGGCTTAGAATGATTCAAGAAAAATTTTCGGTTTCCATACCAAGTAGAGTTCAATCACAAGCCTTTGGGCTTGAGCTCATTCATAGCATACAAGATTCTAACAATTATGATGGGATCAAGCGTTGGACTTGAGTCATCATGGTTTAAACAACGGCCAAACAAATGCATAATGAAATGCAATTTACATGAACCGACCTAAAGGTAGGTTCTATGGGTCATTACAACATGGGTAGAAGGTAGGTTTAAGGTCCCCACAATTTAGGACGTCGTACCTCCCAACTTGTGACGCCAAGAGCGCCGCATTGGTCCGAACGGTACAGTTTGTCTTTATGAACCATCATGGCATAACCATGATGATCCTTGTCGCGGTGGGTGGTAGGTTCACCGCTGGGTATGTGAGTCTCAGGAAGACCATAATCCACGGCTAATACTACCGGGCTTCCAGGCTAGCACACAAATAAAACAAATTTCATTCAAGCAAATGATGCATGACATGCAAAATAATGACATATTAGACATGTTATATACAAAAAAGTAACAAACAAACAATGACATGGTTGGCCACCATAACATAATTGAAGCTTAACCCTCAATATCCCCAGCGGAGTCGCCACTGTGAGAGACCGCGCCCCCCGGCCCATTTTAATGAATGTTGGGCCAAACCCACGTGAATGGGTGGAGTCGTGTTATTGCCCCTCAAAATAGAGGTTCGACTAGTTATATTTTCCCCTTTAGATTAAGAGTTTTACAATGGAGTCGCCACTTATTTAATTATTGAAAAAATAAGAAAACCATAATTAAAAAAAAATCCTCATTTTATTAATTTGAAATTGAATTTACATTGAACATAGGAAATTACATGGCTTTGGTCCTAGATACAATCTAAGATAAAGTACATGACTTTGTTTCCTAGTTACAATCTAGAAATTAAAAATTATAAGGATAAGCACTTGATCTACTAATCCTTGATCTAAGTTTAGAGGCTATGTTACAAGGTGGAAGGTCTTAGGCACCCACCTTGCCCGGTGAAACCGGTCTTCTAGACTATGGTGGCCAACATTCATATCACATCATCCAATATGTTATCAATCAATTTGCATGTTGAATTTAAAGTGTGTGCATGTGATAAACCCTAATTCAATTTATTAAGCACTTCATTTGGATTGACAAATAAATTCTAGTGAATGTGTGTGTATGGTGATATCCTAGATTCAAGGACTTGAAAGAATTAGGAAAGAAACATGTTTTTCATATTTTTGATGTAGATTTAAGATTAAAAATAGTATTTATGCATGAACATGTGATGAACAACCAAGAACATGTGAAGAACATATAAGAACAATTAAGAACATTCAAACATATTCAAATGATTACTATCATGCTTTAATCTTAAACCCTTATCATGGTAACACAAGAAACAATTAGGGAAAGAGGTTATACCTTCATGCAAGATCCATATGGTGGAGAAAGAGACTTTTGAGGGAGATCCTATAAGGGTGGAGGAAAAGAAGAGCTAAAAGAGGGAGAGTGAGTCTCACTCAATACCTTGAGTCTTAGGAAGACCAAGATATGACAAGACTACTCAACTTCACTAGAACTCAAGAAAGGAGAAGAGAGGGGGTTTTTTTGGTGTCTTAGAATGAAGGAGGGGGAGGGTTTATATAGTGGTAGTGGAGGAAATATGAATGGAATGCCATTTAATGAGGGTTGACAAGGATTATGAACCTAGACCTCATTTTAGCCTTGGGAAAAATCTGGTGCATTAAATGGAGAGATTGGTGAGAGTGAGGAGCAAGCCAAAATTCAGTTTTCCTGTAGCTGCTGTAACAACTTGTAGAGCTAACTTCGAAAAATCATATCTGACCCAATTTTGATCGGAATTGTCTCGTTCTTGTACTCAAATTGAAGCCCCGGATGTCTAGTTTCTGGGAAAATTAACCTCATTCACAGATTTAAATATTCTGAGAGATATTGATGAAATAGTGAGCAGAGGTCATTTGTTAGAAAATGGTTTCAGCACAATTAACATTAATAGGTTCCAAATTAGCTCTCAATTAACATTAAATGGCTCCAATCACTCCCATTTCAGAATCAATTGGTTCCCAATTTACTCTAATTAAAAGATAATTACACAAATTACTCATTGAATAATTAATATTTAACTATCTAATTAATTAGGTGTATGCAACCTTACCATAAAATGTAGTCCTAACCAATTAAATTATGACATATCATTATTCTCAAATTGATTACACCTATAACCAATTGAAATCAATTGTTCATAATCACATATAGTCGAACTCAATTTGTGATAGTACATCTTAGCCATTAAAACTTAATTTGATGATAACTTTCAATCTAATGGTCCGATTAGGGCTTATGACCAGTCGATTTGATCGTTACAACATTAAGATCATTTTCGTGAAATGAGTTCAATGATCTAATGGCTAGAATCAAGATGCATATTTTTAAAGTGAAAGTACCATTTTACCCTCCATGTGAGGTTAAATGCGGGTTGCAAAATGGGATATCAACAGGAGTTTGTGTCAAAATGTGTTTGTTCTTTCAAAACTATGATTTTTCTCAAAAAATTTGTGAAGCCTCTTCCTGTTTCGATTTATCCATTCTGTTTTTCGATCGATCGAAATTGTGATGAAAATGTACTTAAAAAGTTTTATAAGTCTCGGGTTTCTTCGATCGATCGAAAGTAATATTCGATCAATCAAAGATCATGAATCAGGTTTTTTTAAAAACTCAACTTTGACTTGTTCAAATCACTTTTTCAAAAAGTTTTTCAAACCTTTTTCTCTCTCTTTGACTCGGCAAGGCTAAATCTTTGATTTTTTGTTGTTTTCCTCCTAATCTTTTGCGAGGTTTTTGTCATCTCAAGCCAGTAAGACTATTTTGCCATTCCTTTTGAGTTTATTTTCATGTTTTCATGCATTATACATTCAAATTTTCAGACTATTCATTTTTAGGATTTTTGATGATTTAAACCCTATTTTGTGAAATTGATCAATGGGTTTTTGTAGGGACATGATATAAACATAATATTGATGGTTTAATTTGATCAATTTTGGTTTTTGAGAAAAATTAAAATTCTAGGGCTTGTATTGAATCTGAATTGGGGATTTTGTTCAATTGGATTGAAATTGATGAAATTGGCTTGTTGTTTTGATGTAATTAGGCATTATAATCTATGTATTGTGTTATGTAATACTCAATTCATCAAATTTGTTTCAAAACATTCAAGTGATTTTTCAAATTTTTAGGTTTTTTGGTAGAAACTCTATGCTCAAGCCAATTTTGTGCAATTGAACTTAATTTAAACTTTGTTTACTGCATTAGTACATGCATCATGACATTGTGATTGTTCATGCATCATATAGATTTTTGTTCTCTATCTTTTTGTGCTAACTTGCAGTCTGCCCTTGGTTTTTATGTTATTTTGGTTTTCTCTTTGTGTCTTTGTCCTTTCCTTAGCACTATACCTAGGAAGACTAGGGCTCGTAGGTCTATTCCCTCACCTACTCCTTCCCCTCCCTCCTTTGACCAAGAGAGGTTTTCTAGTGAGGAAAACTAAGAGGTTTTTAAAAAGCTGAACCTTAGGAGAAAGATTTGGGATAAGTATTCTGTTCTTTTAGATGAGCTTGATCCTGCCATTAGGGCAAATTTTAAGCGTTGGGGCTAGTTACCTTTGCTGGATGTTTCTGATCCTCCTCCTCCAGCTACCTTGATTAGAGAGTTCTTTTTTAACATCTCTATCCGCATCTATGATTCCAACACTTTGATAAAGAGTTGGATACAAGATGTAGAGTACACCATTACTTTTACAGTAGTAGTTGATGCTCTGGGGGTACCCTTGGTCCAGCACCCAGTCTACCCTTATGATGAGTCTCTTCTGTTGAGTGATGTTATGTCTTACATCACTGGGTCTTCTATCCAGTGGGGTTCTGATTCTAGGATCACCTCTGCTAAGCTATCTGAGTTGCATTATATCTTCTTTAAGATAACTTATCATTTGATTTGGCTCATTTCTCATCTACACACCATTCCTCTCGAGCGATATGTCTTTTTGTATGCTCTTGTCATTGATGCTCCTATCAGTTTTTTTCCATTTGTTTCTTCGTTCTTTGAACGAAGTTTATAGGAGTTCATCTTCTTCTCGTACTCTTGCTCATCCTATTTTTATTCATAGGATTTTGCTTTATCTTGATCTTGGGGGTTTCCCTTCCTCTGAGCCCGATCATGTGATTGCTCTTATAGGTGCGTCTCTTCTTAGACAGAGGGTTGCTCATCTTCGAGCTGGCTCTAAACACCCTAGGTCTGAGCCTTCTGGTTGCGCACCTTCTCCTCCTTCTTCTACAGGTCCTGCTGGTAAGGATGTTCTTGATCCTGTTGGTGATGCTGCTGCTACTGATGTTCCTCCACCTCCTTTAGATGACTTTTATATTCATCGTACCTTGGAAACTGTCATGACCGTTTAGGCGGCTCATAGTCAGATTTTGGTGGACTTGCTTGATAAGATTCGTGCTCTACAAGCTGACGTAGCACATCTTCGTTCACCCTCACCATCTCCTTTTGATGATGGCATGTGATTGTCCTTTGGCATTCCATCACAAAAAGGGGGAGTAGAGTTTTGACACTGTAGAGGAGTTTTTGTAGTTAGGAGGAGTTTCTTTTTGAGCTAGTGGAGATATTAGATTGTATTTAAGTGCTTCACTTTGTATATCATTGTTTTGGGGCTATTCATGTTAGGGGGAGTAACTGTTTTTGGGTGTTACATTGTTTTTGATATACATGATTCTTGTTTCTTGTGATTCACTGCTTATTGATTTATATTTATGAGTTATTCATTGATATATGTCTTTATTATGTGTTATGTGAATCATACAAGAATGTTATACCTGTTTATTTATTGTTTTCTGTCACACATGCGTTTATGCATTTGTTGAGTGTGTCGAGAATATACAGGTTGATTCAATTGAGCTGCTGTCTACACTTGCAACTGATGGATAGTAGTTAGGATTGAATTTTTGTGTGTATAAGCATTATTTTTGTAAAGGGCTTTTTACTTTGTAAATTTTGAGCTTTTAATTTGTGCTTTGTCACGGATTGCCAAAGGGGGAGTTTGTTAGGTTCTAAAAATTTAGGAATTTATGTATTTAGAACTCTAATATGTAATGTTGGCAAACCATGATCAAAACATTATGTTTAGTCTTGTTTAGGCTTGCTCAAAGTAGTGTCTTTCATGTAAAGTTGGAATCGAGAGGCTGTAGATGCATTGGTGCATTTCGACTTGGCTCAATCGATCGAAAGAAAGACTCGATGGATCGAATCTCGGGCAAAATACTTTTCTGCATAATTTTCCAACTCAGCCCTAACTCATTAAACATTTTGGGTTTTCTGTTTTTACCCTAAGTATAAAAGGCAAAATCCTAGCCACGTTTTTAGAGTTGCTCCTGTTGTATTGTTGCTCATACTTTTCTATTTTGTGTAAATCTCTTGTGAGATCTAGAGGAGCTTTCCTTTACACAAAGTTTAGGATTTTCAAGGTAGAGATAGTATCAACATCTTGATGATCAACTCAATTGCTGCCATTGGAGTTTAAAGAATAACAAGCATGGGTGCTTGTAGCTGATTAGAGAATCCAAGAAAGAAGGAGTCCGTGGATTCGGAGCTTACATGTGGCCGTGTCAGTAAGTTCTACTAATGGGTAGCATTAGGAAGTCAATCGGAGAGCTTGTAAGTCATTTTGTATGAACTTCGATTCTTTCACGTAGTGGATTTAGGTTTACCTTGAGGATAGCTAGGTCAAATCCTCCTCAGGTTTTTACCGTGTGGTTTCCTGGGTGATAATATCATTGAGTTATTTATTATTCCGCTACTTTATATTCTTGATATGATTGTATGTTTTGATAACCTAAAATTGCATGAATTGACTAAGTTAATTACTTGGCTAATTAACTAAGTTAATCTAATTGGTTTAAGGGATCTAAAACTGTTCAAGATAGTTAATTTTTTTTTGTATACGTTGAAGGCGCAACCAAATATTTTCTCCTCTTTTCTCTTGGTTGTGTCTATGGCTGTGAGAATGGGTGTAGGAAGAAGGAGATAAGAAGAAGAGGAAGAAGTGAAAGGATTGGTTTTGTCAGTGTGGTTGTGGGAATGGGTGGGACAGTGGGAGTATCTCTCTCAAGTGAAACTTTACCCATTTTCAAAAAAATACATGCACATACCAAACAAATAATTATATTTGTTTCCACATTTGAAAATATGTTATTAGAAAAATGGTACCAAACAAATTTTTTGCATTATGAGTATTTTAAATAGATGTTTTTACAACACTTTTTAAACTACAATTTTTACATCATTTTGAACATCAATACTTGAATTCCAGTACTCAACTACCACACAGACACATATTCATGCAAATTTGCACACACAACTCAAAACGACAAGACTTGTGACTTGAGATCACGATTTTAAAGTTTAAAATCATAACTTCAATTAGTTATAAGTTTAGTTATTTGAGGTGTGTAGGCAAAACTGTGTGGATTAGAATGTGTATAATAAATATCACTCAAAAGATAAAAGGTAGTGTTTATTAAAACCATGTTACACACACCGTTACACAGCTATTTTTTAAACTGAAATTGTGAGTAAAAAATACAATTTCAATTTTTAAAATGTGTTTGCATCTTGGGAGAGTATTGACGTAGATGACATAGTTTAGACTGTGAGAGGAGTTCTGTCCAGGAGTCCACCGTCCCACAGGGGTACGAACATGATAATTTCTCCTTTGGTAGAGTTACTAATTTTAGGCAAAAATGCAAAACTGGTCCTCTAACTTTTAGTGTTTTTCATTTCAGTCCTTTAACTTTCAGTTTTGTCATTTCAATCCTCTAACTTTAAATTTTTGTCAATGCAGGATTCCATTAGAACTCAATTAGGTGCTCTCATTAAACTCACTAAATCGACGCTATTTTACTTTCTTTCTTTTTTTGGAATTAAAAAAAAAAAAAAAAAAAAAAAGAAAAAAAAAAGACAAAAATCTGTAAAATAAAAAATAAATAAAAGGGTCCCCTGAAATTTTTTTTTTTTTTTTTTTTTTTTTTTTTTTTTTTTTTCTGAAAACCTCCTTCCCCTAAAATCAAAACAAAGAACATTAGACCCAAATCCCTAACATAAATCAAAACAAAGAAACATTGAGAGAGGAAGAATCGGTTTGAGAGAGAGAGAGAGAGAGAGAGAGAGAGAGAGAGAGAGAGAGAGAGAGAGACTAAATCAGTTTTTCGAGATAGACCGAGTATGAGAGAAAGACCGAGATGAAGGTGACCCTTGTCTCTGTTCTTCTTCTTCTTCTTCTTCTTCTTCTTCTTCTTCATGAGTATTACTGAACTTCCTCGATGATTGTGATGAGTCCCAAAGCATTTTAGCGTCGGAGAAAACCGGAGATAGGTGGCGAAATAGCCTCCCAACTGGCGATCTTGACCAAACCGAAACAGGGGTGTTGGTGTTGTTGGTATTGTTGGCATTTGTCATCTCTAGTTGATCCAACTCGTTGTTTTTGAAGTTTTATTGGGGAGTTGAGGACTAGATGGAATAAGCATCGGAAAATGCATAGCCTGACATGTAGTATTGAGGGCTGGCATCGAAGCGATAGCTGCCATTGCCACCATCGAAGGTGTTGACGGAGAAGATTTCGGCATTGGAGAGGTTGGAGGGTTGTGGGGTGTTGATGGAGTCTGCAGCGTTAAATGTTTTTTTTTTTTTTTTTTTTACAGACTTTTTTTTTCTTTCAATTCTGAAATTTTTAAAAAAAAAAAAAAATGAAGAAGAAGAAGTAAAACGACATCGTTTCAGTGAGTTTAACGGCAATCCCTAACTGAGTTCTAACGGAATCCTGCATTGATAAAAATTGAAAGTTAGAAGACTAAAATGACAAAACTGAAAGTTAGAGAACTGAAATGAAAAACGTTAAAAGTTAGAAAGTCAATTTTGCATTTTTTCCTTAATTTTATTTTTTTTATAGGGAAGACAATAATCAATGCCACTTTGAGGATCTAACATATTTTTTATTTGCTTCTTAAAATAAATTGGACGCCTAAATGTTAGTATGTGGTAAAAAGGAATGAAATATGGTTGGTGAAGCTTTCAACTAACTTAAATTGCAATAAGGGATCAAGCCCCATGTCCCTTGCTGAGTATGGTTGGTGTGTTGACATGTTAGCAATATATTAGACTAGATACAGTGCCAACAAAGGGAATTATTGGTTAGTTTTAGGGATTTTCTCTTTTTTTTACTCTAGGAAACGAAAAGAAATGTATTAAATTGAAAATGCATGTCATGAAACTCGAAAAAAGTGCCAAACATCTCAGTTTTTTGCAAACTGCATTTCACTTCCTATGAAATGCATTTTGAGTAGAGATATCAAATATGAGTCTACGATAGTCACATTTGCGTTATATTTCCAAAAGACTAGTCACAATTAAGGTTTTTTTATAGTTGTTAATAAAATCTCAAATCAACCCAGTACTTGTCTAATGTGGGACTCATCAAACGCACCCACACAGCATAAACTTAGTCAATATCCAATCAAATATGGGGCATCACATTTCCATTTTTTACATGCCTAGTGCCATATGTCTTACATTAGAATTATTCCTTCTTTTTTTCTCCTTAAGCTTTGCACTTATATCCAATAGTGTTCATAGCTCATCCTTTACAATATCTTTGAAAGTTTGGAGTTAAATGAGACTGGGAGGTAAAAATAAATAATTTATCAAAGTTGCCCTTACGATGTCAATTTATATATTTCTTTAAATTGAATAAAAAATTATAATTTTCAATTTATATGATGCCTTATCATTTTCTTCCATTACCATTTTATTTTCTAAAATAACTAAATTTAATGAAGGGATTATCTATTCTTCTTATCCTACTTAAATTTAAAAACATTTAAAGAAGGGGAAGGGATTACCATTTGACTTTGCTCTCCTTCCTTTTGTTCTCATACCCTCAACTCTCATCTATTTCCAAACTTTCAAACAAATTGTAAAGGATGATCTCTGGATATAAAAAAATTGGATATATGAACAAAGCTTAAGGAGAAAAAAAAAAAGGGGAATGATCATAATGTAAGAGGTATGGCACTGGGCATGTAAGAAATCTAACTATATTTAAGATTCCACATTAAATATACAAATTCTCTTTCCATTTAGGAAGTGGAATGCAGTTTGAAAAAATTGAGAACAAGCTCAAACCAATGCCATTTGAGAGCTCAAGCTTAGAGAAGGCAAAATAGAGCGATCAACGTCCTTGAACCAAAGGCAGAGAGGTCATATTTTTATCTCCTTTGTTAGTTGTTACAACCCCCTCGGCCGCGAGCTGCGCCCTTTTTTCCCACGTGGGGTAAAGGTGACAAAAGAGAGAAATATGGAAAGTAAATGTCAAAGATATTTTATGGTTATGCGTAGAGGGGTTACCATGACCTTCTAACAAGCATATATAAGCTTTGATTTTTCTTACAAACATTCTGATAATCTAATATTATTGTTCAATAGGTTTTCATAGAACCCTTATGTGCTTACCAAATAACAACTAAGCAACTAAGATAATCTAATAAATCAAATTACAATTCTAATGGGTCACATTGCTGGCTACCATCCTTAAATTATCTCAGGCAATCCCATACAGTTCATAACAGGATTTACCAGTTGGTTTAACCATGATTTTTCTGGCACAGTTGTTCCCGAGTTCCTACTCCCAGAGTTCCTGTTCCTGTTCCTTCTCCTAGGGTTCCTTCTGTTACTACTCCCAGAGTTCCTTCTGTTAGTCTCTTCCTCCCCTTCGTCATCTTTGTCATTAGTCTCTTCCTTCGCTTGGTCACCAGTGTCATTAGTCTCTTCCTTCCCTTGGTCATCAATATTGACATTATCCTCTTCCGGCCCTTGGTCACCATCCCCAAAAATTCCTGGGAACTGGCTATCCAAAAAATCCTGTGAGATGAAAAGCAGAGCTAATCCTATTGAAACTATCTTCAAACCAGTTAGGAAACGCTTCTTTTTAGAGTCCAGCTGCTTTATCTGTCTTTGGAGAGCATACCATTGATTCATTATCTGTGGTAAAAATCCCAAAAGGAAAATTATAAGCATGAACACTCCAACTATAGTCTCATCGTGGGCTGCAGATGGACTCTCCAAGAGAACTAAATAAATAGCAAATACACATACTTCACTGGAAACTGAAACAATCTCAACCAACTGAACTGCTTTATTAATAAATGGCTTATTGAGAACAAGGAATAAGAGCTGAAAAGAAGTGATGCATAGCAATATTATAGTGGGAATCTGAGAAGGCCAGTAGTCCTTATAGACACCAGTCATAGTCCCTAGCACAATGCGTCTCAGGGACTCGAGCAATGTGTAGTACAATCTGAGTTTCCCAAACAGCTTTTGGTTAAAAGGTGCCTCTGAATGTGTATGAACACTGCCCCCAAAAACCTCTAGATCTTCAGCTTTTGGATAAACCTCTTCAGTTTTGTAATCAGAGGCAATGATCCCATCATCAACATGTGGATGAACACTTGAGCTGGACGTCAAGGAGCCTTCCAGAGTTGCTGCAGTGCGTGATCTTGTTGAGGGAATAGGACTCGGTTGAGTTGAACGGGACGTACTTCGCACTGAACTTGGTGGAGCTGAGTCGGTTCTCGTCCCTGATGTTCTCATAACACTGCCCCCAGAAACCTCTTCGACTTTTGGACAAAGCTCTTCAGTTTCTCCATCAAAGGCAATAATCCCATCATCACCATGTGTATAAACACTCGTGCTAGACATCAAGGAATCCACCACAGTTACTGCAACACGCGATCTCGTAGAGGGACTCGGTTGAGTTGAATGGGACGTACTTTGTGCTGAACTTGGTGGAGCTAAGTCAAGCCTCGCCCCTGATGTTATCGCAACATTGTTCCCAGAAACCTCTTCATCTTTTGGACAAAGCTCTTCAGTTTCCTCATTAGAGGCAATGATCTCATCACCATTTGTATCAACACTTTCCCCAGAAATCTGTGAGAGGATAGGGCCTCTTATATCTTCAAATAGAGGCCCTAAAATGATTAGGCCATTAGAGTTCCGTTCGCTTTTCCATGTCCACTGGCCTCTATTTCCAAGACTGTAAAATCTCCGACCTGCTTGATGATCTTCCTCGTATTGAAGTTGCTTTGCAAATGTAATGCGTGTAGAGAGGAACCAGAGCAAGGCTAGCAGTAGAAAAGACACAGCACCCAGAAACAGACTGCCAACTACAATCCCTGATGATGTTCCTCCTTAATTCACAAAAAGGAGAAAAGATGAAGCCACATAGTTGTGTACTTGAAGTTTTTATGAATAAGACTTATATGAACAAGACAGGAACATAGTCACTATTCCGTCAAATATTTGGAATGTAGAGTAGAAAAGATTACTTGGAAAAAAAAAACTCATTTTATGGTATATCAGAATGAGAATTAGACAATTCTCTTATTAAAGAATTCAATATAAGTAAAGAGTTAAAAGATACTGATATGGGGTTTGCAATTAGTATATAAAAAAAAAAAAAAAAAATTTAAAGCAACATAATTGTCTTTCGAAACTTAAATTTTGCATGATAAATGCATAGATAAGGATACATTTGTAGAGAAGTAAACTGTCAAGTTACCTCTAATTAGAGCAGAAGAGGCCTCACAAATACTAGGTAGTGCTAGATTTACAAGGAATATTTCAAATCTTGGGAATGTGAGTAGTCCATAACCCCTCTGCTTTTGCTTCTTGAATTTTAGGATGGCAAGGAGTAGAGCATGCAGCAGTATTAAACTGCCACCAATTATGGCTAACCAGAACATGGTTCTACTAAAATCCTCCCACCTATACGAGACAAAATCTAGTAAGATATTACACTGAAAAATAAATGATTCTGTTTGTGGCACTTCAAAATCCAAATGATGAATTCACGAATTAAACAGAAATGAATAATAGGGAATTAAGTATCAAGTTTGTCCCTTTGGTTTGATCAATAACTAGCATACCAAATAGTTCATTCCCAAAATTCTTTAAATTGCATTCAACGGTTCATTTTAAAAAGGAAGAAGAAGACGAAATATTTAATTATTGCTTTCATAGTTTTTCCGCTTAAGATTGAATATTTTTGAGAAAAATAAAATCTGAATTGAATATTCTCTCCATTTTTTTATTTCTAAAATCTATATGCAACTACATGTAATAGATAGAAATAAGAGACCTCATAACTTACCCATCCAAAATATATTCAGCATCTGGTTTACTATTGTTCTGCAGGTGTACAATGAATTCTGTCACAAAATTTATTCATGATTAAAGAAGTCAAAAGCAAGTCACAGAAAAAAGTAGAGGTTTCAGACCTGAAATAATGATATATATTCTTTTGGATTTGGCCGCAATCGTGCTTTGTATATGGAAGCAGCCCTACTCAAATTCCCTTGTTTTGGCTGCATACCCAGGAAAATTCCTGAATCATGCATTTTAGACCTGTAGGAATCTGAGTTGGTTGGAGGACTTGAGCCCACGACTGGCTGGATGTGCCCAGATTCCCATGGAAGACTGAAGTAGGGAATGCTCCATCGCAAACCCCTTGCAAATTCATAATAATTCACTGGCAGTTTCACTGCCAACCATCTAGATAATGCAAAAACCTGAATATGGCATGCACTTCTCTGTATGAAATAGAAAAGGAAAAATGATCATTAGTTCTACAAGAATGATGCAGTTCATAAGGTTTGATAAGTTATTTTTATCAGATATTTTAAACAACAGTATGTTACACTAATCTACCCACCATAAACCATAAATAAGGTTTGATAAAGTTCAACAAGAGTGATGCAGTTATTGAACAACACCCCAGCTCACAAAATCCCACTCTGAAGAGGTCAATCCTAGTTTCCATCTTTGGCAGAAGTACCAATAGGCTCTACATGCTTCAGTTGGGCTTTTGGTTCAAAAAGTCAGACAACATGGTCAAAAGACTCAAAACCAAGCAAATATTTTGAGAGTTCAATTATATGTTAAATTTTATGTATAAAAATCAAGTAATATTATTCTAGGAGTGTATTATTTCTACGGGAGGAGGAAAAGGGTTAATTTGTTCCACAGTATATCTAGTTATTTTACTTGACTGTCAAGAGGCTATATATAATCATAGTGCAATAACCTGCTGGTGCAGTTTGATTAAATTTTGGTTCAAACCTTGGAAAATACTAGATCAGACACAAAGAAAAAAAAAATAAGGAAAGATGATTTGTACATCAGAAAGATCCTGTTTTACCATAAATAAAATACTTTGAAAAGAGTAAGACCATAAACATATTTTAGAATGAAGGGATCACCATCGATGTGTTTAGTGTTCTTATTCAAGGTTTCCCAAGAAAGTTAAAGGTGCACATCAACATGCTATCAGATATTTTTTTGTGGGGTCATGATTGTTTGTCAAGAATGTCATTAAGAGAAATTTTTTTCAACCCCATACAGTTGTAACATTATTCTCTACCCCTTTTATAAATCCAACCTCACCATTAATGTCAATTTATTTACTGTTGTGTTGAGTGTAAAAGCCCAAGCAGAAGATTATCATGGTATAACTAAGTAATCAATTAATGAGATAACTGTTCAAATGAGTTAGATATCATACAAAAAGATTCCTTGCAGGATTAGAAAAAGATGAAAATGGTGTTGGAAATGCCCCAATGGAGGAAAGGCTTGCAATTGAAACCGTAAGCAGCGCGACAGCAACAGATGTCGCCACAAATGAAGCAGTTGCAAGCACAGCAACCACAGAAGATATTTTGGGCACATGATCTGTATTTTTTTTTTAACCATACATCAGTAAATAAATAAGGAAATCAAAGAGATAAAAAGTGTCATCTAGGGCAAAGATGTTGGACTACAATTGAGCTGACAGCAAGAGACGAGTAAGAATCAGAATCCTTACAGGGACATAGTTGTAGATCATTGGAACGTAGATTTTTGTTTCCAGCAACATCCCCAATCACGTTTTCAGGAACAAAGACAGATACACAGTATACACTATCATTTTCTGCTTTTATCTCTACAGCATATATTCTTGAACTTATTTCTTTAAAGCTGAAAATTGTAATGATTCATTGGAAGGAACAAAAATGAAAATATGTTAAAAGTAAATATTACCAATTGAAATATTATTTCCATCAAGAACCCAAATGGTGTGTAAAAAGGTCATCATCATCATGGTTTCTAATTTGTGTGTGGCGCGCATTAATATACATAGATACAAACACAAAGGTAACCAGAAATTACTTGCCTCTGTATATTCCCTCCTGTGATTGATAATATAGAAGAGTTGACGCCGAATACGGGCTTCACGAATTTTATCAACATAGGGATGTTGCGTTCTCTAGTCCTAATATGGGATGGTGTACTCAACATTACAGCAGGCCTCAGAGATTCTGAACGTGGTGTACTCAACGTTACAGCAGGTCTCAGAGAATCTGAAGGTCACATTTATATCTATCAGGAGGAAACACCCTACAAATAGACATTTAAATAGGTCCAATAGCTTTCCTAATTGCATATACTCTTTCCTTTTTTTGATATACCTAATTGCATATAACCATAGAAATATTCAAAGAGTTCAATAACAGAATATTTAAACATAATTTTGATTCCACAAACAGATGATTTATTTTCTCTTGTAATGATTGTAAACTATTGTCAATCATACCATATAGGAAAGTAATTGGTTCAACTTGAGAAACTGGAGTCCCTGAAATGCATATTATAGTTGAATTAATGTTTACTGTGACTATAGCCATGCCAGATACGCATGTAGCAGCCTGAAAGGAGAGAGTGAAAAAGAGTAAGCAAGAAAAGGTACGAGAAAAATAGGTCCAACCGATATAAAAGCAATAAATGTTCTCAAACACACACATAATGTACACTCCATACACAATACGTCCACAATTTCACATGCAATGTCTATATTTTTTAAGAATGCCCACATTTAATCTTGAAGCTGGTAGTGTGTACAGATGATGTACAACAATGATTGTGCGATAATCAATACCCTTTTTCATTTTATATTAGGGGGAAGTTCAAGATGTGCAATTAGGTAAAATTTTTGAAAATGATTCTTATCCAATACAATTAATGGCTCCAATGTTTCGTTTAGCAAAAAAAAAAAAAATGGCTCCAATGTTTCTAAGTGACCCCATTCAAGACTATGTGCATATACAAAATATAAATGAGCCATTCCAAATTCATAGGACAACTAAACAGCCTCCAAATCTATGAACCAACTTCTATTCTTATGGCCGTAAAAATAGTATAAGATTGTGAGAACCTTCTGACCTTATATTCAAATCTGCGATGCCCTGGATGTTGTTTACTGACAGCCAGAGGAAGAAGTGTGCCCTGACTCAATTGGAGAGCATATAAAATTTGCACTTTGAGAGAATTTAAAATTTCTGCAGATGAGTTGAGAACTGGCTCTGGAAAGGTTAAACACACCCTTAGTTTAATACAGTTATTAGTTGCTCGAACCAATCTAGTTTCACCATTAAGTTGAAGCAGCCTTTCTGGAACATGAGTAGTTAAGTTCACAAACATACTTCGTCTGTCTGTAGAATTAATGAACAGAGCATGTAAATAGCACATTGACAACAGCAACAACAATCAATCAATCAAATTGGACAAGGTCAGTTACATAAACAGTCCAGATTATTCATTTTAATACGATACAGATTGCCAATAAGTAAAGCTCAAGGCATCAAGGACATGTCACTTATAACTACAACTCCTGAAAATAATAATACATATTGCCTATTGGGAAAAAAAATAATCCTATGGAAATAAAAACTAGACTCACCAAAATGCACATGGAAGGTAGAATTCGGGTTTCTTGTAAATCTGTTCCCGGCACTATCAGTACAAAAATTATTATCCATTACCAAAATCACTCGCCCATACTGAGCAGTGGATGATAAACCCACAAGGACAGAATATTGAAGGTTTGGCTGTAGAATGTTGAGCGAGGATGGTATAACTTGGCCAGCACCATAGACCAAAAGCTGTAAAGAGTTTTCCAAAAGTGATGAAAATGTTAGAATTCGGTTTATTATTTAGTCTAGACTGCATAACTAGTCAGAGAACCTAGATTATGGAATTCAATTTACACATCTACACAATTAACATGGTGGACAGTTTCATATGAGGAATTTCAAGACACTTGTCAGTGATTATTAAATTTTAAAAAGATGATTATATCATATATTGATAAGTGTTTCAAGCAGGGTTATTATAAAATATCTGACAATAAATATTTGACCAGGGAGATAATCCACCATTATTGCCTTTTCTGTATGGACTTCATTACACTAGAGGGAACTCCATTTTATCTTTCTCAAATCAACCAAAGCCATTCTTCAATAAATAGAAAGGTTGAGAACAAATCAACCCAAAAAAACACAATTCTGAAACACTATAATAATGCAAGAATCAAATAAAATCAATTTAACGTTTTTGTTAGCCACCTACTCACATTGCAGTCATTCACAGACGAGCATACAAAACCTCCTCCACCAGTAGGTCCAGTACAGGGTTCACTGAAAGATATATTTATAGAAACATTCAGAGCATTTGTGAAAGGTGTTGAGGTTGTGATATATGCCGTAGGTGGGACTGTATCTGCAAAGTTAAGGTATAATATGATTCAGATAAGTGTACAGACAAAATATAAGTCAGCATGATTGCCAGAAAAGCTAAATTGGACTGTTTCATCATAGACTCGGTTTGGTTTCAGCAGACTCAGTGATGGAGGGAGACTTTGACCCCCAAATTATTTTTAATATTAGTATCCGTTTGGAATCCACTTTGGAATCCGCTTATTTTATTGAAACTGAAAACTTTTTTCTTAAAGTACTCTAGATAAAAATTAAGTTAGCTGAAATAGTACAGGACCCATGAATAGTACTAAAAATTACAAGGGACCAATAAATAGTAGCAAAAATAAGCTAAATAGTAAAATAAATTAGCAAAAGTAATCTTTGCCAAACGAACAATTATAGCGTTCGTTTAGAAAAATTATTTTTGCTAACTTATTTTAATATTCAACTTATTTTTGCTACTATTTATGAGTCTCACTGTACTTTTTGATACTATTCATAGATCCCACTATACTATTTCAACTAACGTTTACCTTTATTTATAGTACTTTCAGCAAAAAAATTTCAATTTTAGTAAAATAAACAAATCTCAAACAGACCCTTAGTGTGTGTGTGTGTGTATATATATATATATATATAGTTATAAATTTTAGCAATTTTATTCTAAAAAATTATACTTTTCCCTATAATCATAAACTTTTCTATAACATTTTTACAAACTACTGAGAAAGTAAATTCTTATTGGTTTATATCTGAGCTCATTTGTAATTCTAGCATTTTTCTCATTTTAAAGGATATAAAAAAATTTATAAACCTAAAATCTAATACAAAATATATAAGCCCAAAAAAAAACAATTCAGCTCAATCAACCAATTTTACCCAAATCAAACCACTCAGGCCTTTAAAAAAATTTAAACAAAATAATTTTGTCTTTGCCTAATAGCAAACGCACACATAAAAAAATAAAAATAAATAATAAATTAATTTTTTTTAAACCTTAGCAGTTAAGCAACAGAGCTAGAGGCTACTTCCGCATGCAGCCAATTACAAAACCGCCCTCTCTAACTGGCTTTGTCCTTGGCTAGCTTGATAAAGTGTCAAACTATATACCTCAATGTAGGCTGTGTTTGAGTCTTCAAGAATATGAATAGTTAGGTAAATTTTATGCATTTCATACAAAACTGAAAATTGAGTAGATGAATTTTGTAGAGCCCTTTCAGAAAAATGTATACATTAGAAATTGGGTACTAAGGAACACAATAAGAAAAAGAAGGTCTTAACATAACTGTTGAAGACTTTCAAGCAACAAGGTCTTATTTTAAGTTGAGTGG
This sequence comes from Quercus variabilis, assembly GCA_030445155.1. Classification (NCBI taxonomy): domain Eukaryota; kingdom Viridiplantae; phylum Streptophyta; class Magnoliopsida; order Fagales; family Fagaceae; genus Quercus; species Quercus variabilis. The sequence goes on from CP129454.1 coordinate 9,666,184, forward strand.
TAATTGAAGAAAATATAATAACAATAAGAAAAAGAATAAAAGGAAGGTTCTTAACCAACAGTCCAGTTAAAGCTACCGCAGCCAACTCCTTGAGACCCGTTGGTGCAAACCTCAAATGTATGATTTCCATCCTGCAAGCCTGCATACGAAACCATCCTACTTTCACAATTCGAAGCAATTCCATCATCCAGCTGCAACAACAAGTTTATTAACCTATTATTTTGTGGAACAAGCCAAATGGACACCAAGAGAAAATCCAAAGCTATCCCAATAAATCAAACCATGATGAGCTTTTTCACTTCCCACTTACCATTGAGTTAGAAAGCAAAACACACACAAAGCAAAAAAAAAAATCCAATAATTTAGTTTGGCACCAGGAAGAATATGACTAAATAGCAAGTATATGAGTAATCGTTCATAATAATAATCTTATCAACTACAGAAAAATACAAAAATATGTACATATGAATAAACTGAATTCCAAATAGTTTTCTTGATTAGCCTAAACTCTAAGCTAAAATTTAAGTTCATTACATCCTTACAGAGTGGAAAAAAGTGCTAATTACTCTCTGAAATCAACCAACTTCCTTACATTAACTTAAGAACCATGAAACATATAAACTCATGAGAGAGAGAGAGAGAGATCAGAACACCCAAAACGAAAAGCAAAGTAAAACTAGCTCAAAGTATTACTAGAGCTCATCGTACGTTGCAAGTGATATTACAATTGGTGCAAGTGCCACTCCCACCCACAAGAACTTCAAAGACGAATATGGTTGACTTAAGTTTTGAGAATGCATGGGGAGTCTCCAAGAACTTCACAGTGAGCTCTGAGTCATCACAGAGTACTATGAAACCCAAAAGAGAAAAAACGGAGAAAAATAAAACCACCAATGGAAGCTTAAGCAAGCCCATTTCAGAGTAAACCTTAGACATGTAAACTGTAAAGGCTCAACAATTTATAACCAAAAGAAACACATTTGTGGGGCATGTGATAATAAATTTGAACAGTGAGAGCTGGACATTGTATGGAAACAGTGTTGTAAATGAGATTAGTTGGATAGAGATTATACAATGAATAGTAGAGGTAAGAGATTGACTTAAGAAGATGACTTTACTGTGCAAGTTCAAGGCTTTCCCAGAGAGAGAGAGAGAGAGAGTGTGAGAAGATGAGTTTGGACTGTTTAGTGGTTGATGAGGTAAGACTTAAGAGAGTGATTGAAGATGACTTAAGAGAGTGACTTTAAATGTCAACTTCCTTCATTTAATAAGAAATGGGTGCTGTTAACGGTTGCTGTACAGCACCAGTTAATGTGATAAAATTGAAAATACCACAATTTCTGCAATAATTATCCTCAGTGTCTATCAGTTTCACACACGGCTTTTTCTCCTCCCGGTTTGCCGTGTGTAGACAAAAGTTTTGGTTTAACCTATGGCCATATAATTTTTTGAGGAATGTTAATAAGTCCTTTTAAGGGCATTGTTTAATAATTTATTTAAAAAAAATTTTATGGAGAAAAAAAGAAAAATAATCAATGTTTTGACAGTTTTTTTTTTTATTTTTTATAAAAATGATATTAAAATTTTCTTAAAATAGATTATTAACCAATATCCTAAGAACACTCGTAAACATAACCCTAATTTTTTAGTATAAAACGAAGAGTGAAGGCAGACATGGAAGACAGGAAAGAAGCATTACTGGTGCTTCTGACTTTAGACAATTATTAACTTTTAGCAAAACTAAATGCTGCTATGATGTTTCTGTGTCATGGGCCTGTAATAATTTCATTAGATTATTGGTATCATGGAAGAAATAAGAAAAGTAAATAAATAAATAAAATGACATCCTCATTCTATCTTCAATGCAAAGAATTATGATAGCGCAAAACATATAATGATCCATAGTCTCATTACTTTTTCCAAACTTGTCTCTTTACTTTGGTGAAATATTCTTCTCACAAAAAAAAAAAAAAAACTTTGGTTGAAATATTATTTTAATTCATCCTTAAATTTTAATAAAAGTTTTTATTTCGTCTTTAAATTTTTCAAAGTTCTTTTTTTCACCCCTAAACTTTACAAAAAGTTTTGTCAATAGTTTAAAAACAAAAGTAGGGATTAAAAAAAAAACTTTTTTCAATAATTTAGGAATGAAAAACAAACTTTTCGCAAATTTTAAGAACATAAATAAAACATTTTTAATAGTTTAAGAATAGAAGATGAATTTTTCAATAATTTAGGGATGAAAAAAGAACTTTTAGTAAAGTTTAAGAATCAAAATCAAAGGAGGTTCCACATTGAAGGCAAGGTAGTCATAGGACCACCCTGACCTGAATATATATATATATATATATATATATAATTTGTGATTTTTTTACCCTTAAAAAATTTTGTGACAATCCTAAATTTTTTTAGGCCCGACATTAATAAATTTTGAACAAGGTTTGGCAAAAAAAAAAAAAACTTAGTTTTAGACTAAAGCTACAACTCCATTCAATATATTTTTAATTGAATGTGAATTTTGACAAATAAACCATCGTATTATATTTTCTTCTTATATCCTTCATGCTTACAAAATTTCAAAAAGATCAAAGATAATAGCTATGTTATCAATCAAATGTTTATATTTCAAATTTTTGTAGCTTAAAAATTATAAATAAAAAAATAAGTTTATGGATCACATAGTAAATAACATCCTATTAGCATGAAATTTAACATGCATTTTAAAAATGTAATTCAATAATTAGATCTTCAATATATGTAACCATGTTAATTTGTTTAATGAAAGGTGTAGCCATAGGCTACAATGAAATTTGTGGTCAAACTTTGGTTCCCTTAACAATATATTAAATCCTTACAAACAAAAAGAAAAACCCAAGAAAATTTTTATTAAATTAAAATTTTGAAAAAAATGTAACTTGCAGTATTGATAATAAAACTATTATATAATGATTTCAAAATAAGAAAAATTGTATAAGAAATTTGTAAAATTTTATGTATTTGTGTATTTTTTTTTTTTTGTTAATATATAAATTTTTTAAAATAAATTATGTATAATTTAAGTTTCTTAATATTTATTTTAAAAAAATAATTACTAAAATTGCTACCGACCAAAATAATATTTTACTCTTTTACTTTTTAGCATCATAATATTCTCTAGTTTCGGGAACTTAATGGTACATATAAGTGAGAATTATAAAGTGATATAAATAAAGGGCATATATGAAACTTTTTTTCTTTTTTTCTTTTTTTGTTCTCTGTGAGTGCAACCCCGTTTTGTTGTGCACGTTTCTGGCCCAGAAAATTAATGATAAAGCCCCGAGTTTGGACTTACCTCCCATTGATAAAACGTTTCCAAGTGCGTGCCATGGACACCTCCCAATCACAGTACAACCGTCGTTTTCATTTCTCTATGGAAAATTATTAAGGCCGGACGACAACGTCAGCTTGCTGACATCATTTAAACTGCAGAATTTATTAGGTTGTAGGGGAATTTGAGTGCCGTTGTTTTACTGTTTTTAATACAAACGCAAGTAAAAAAGTATATTAAAATATATGTAAGGTTATTTAAAATATAAAAAAAAGTGTGTTAGAACTTACTCATCAAACAAGATAATATATAGTTTTAAAATTACAAATTATTTTGTAATTTTTTTGGCTCAATTATGTTGTGATAGACTGAAAATAATTACCATTATAAACTTACTATTTTTTCTTCACTAATCACAATTTTTTATGTTATAATAGTAATAAAAAATTGTAAAAATTAGATGATATTGGAATTTTAAGAAAAAGACAAAAGAAGTTTTTTTTTTTTTTTTTTTTTTGGAATGACAGAAAAGACAAAAGAAGTTAGATAAAATGTTGACATCATTTAGACGGTCCATGCATATCAGCGACAACACCTAAAGGGAGTCGGGCTCTATGAAAAGTCTAGTACAATAAATGTAGCAGTCTAGCCAGCAGCCAGCTGTCTTCAAATATCTTTAGAGCCCAAACGAATTTGAGATTAGAAAAATCAATTGAGAAATAAAAGTTGGATTATTTTAACGAAGTTTTTATATAAGGACTTTTTTTTTTTTCATTAATTACACTCTTTAATATTATAATTGTGACAAAAATTTATAAAAATGTGTGATACTAGAATTAAAAATAAAAAATAAAAAATAAAACAAAAAAGAAAAAGAAAAAGAAAAATAGACAACACGAACTTAGATAAAATGTTGACATCTTTAAGACGGCCCATATCAGCAATAACACCTAAAGGCAGTCGGGCCCTCTGAAAAGTCTAGTACAATAAACGTCGCAGTCTAGCCAGCTGTCTTCAAATATCTTTAGAGCCCAAACAAATTTAAGATTAGAAAAATCAATTGAGAAATAAAAGTTGGATCACGTTAACTAGGGGTGGCAAAATTTGACGCGACCTGGAAATCTGACACGATTAATCTGTTTATAAATAGGTTAGAGGTTGAGACTAAATGGGTTCGGGTTATATTTGGATCGACACGGCTGACCTGTTTAATAAACGAGTCGTGTTCGTGTTTAACATGTGAATCCGTTTGACCTAGGTAATAAAGGTATTAAATTTTGTTATTATTACTTAATTTTTGTTGTTGTAATTATATGTTTATTATTATATTTATGGTTGTAATTGTATTTTAATTTTAGATATATAGAAATTAATAATAGATTATTTAGATCATGTATGACCTATTAATCAAATAGGTTATTAGTATTAATTTTTACATGACTTATTAATTAAACAGGTTAAACGTGTTGGGTTGGGTCAACCTGTTTAATAAACAGGTCGGGTTAGGGTTGAGGATTTTTGACACGTTTACTAAACAGGTCGGGTTCGGGTCAACCCATATAGCAGAGTACTTATGACTCGACACGACACGAACCCGACCCGCGAACACGAATTGACACCCCTAATGTTAACATGTCTTTACACATGGACTTATTATTATTATTTTTTTCAAATACACTCTTTCATTGTGGTAAAAAGTTATGAAAATTTTTGTGATACTAGAATTTGAAAAAAAGACAACAAGAATTTGATAAAATGTTGACACCATTTAAGCAATTCATATAAGCAATAACACCTAAAGGGAGTCGAGGTCTTCGAAAATCTAGTATGACAAACATAGCGCTCTAGCTAGCTGTCTTCAAGATTAGAAAAATCAAGTGAGAAATTAAAGTTGAGTCATGTTAATGGTTGTTTTTAGGATAAAGTTATAAAAAACGTACCAAACTACGGGTTAAACCGTGAACCAAAGTATTACATAGAATGATTCAGTGTAAAATATTAAATACGCAATGACCCATTATCAATCCAACAGATTGCGTGGGTTAATTTTTTTAACCCATGGATAAAACCAAAATAATGCCATGTGTATTTATGTAAATGATTTGTTTTTTTTTTTTTTATTCTCTAACTTCACGTCATATGATATAATTTTTTATTATTATAATTTATTAATTTACCTAAATGGAGTATTTTTATTTATTTATTTTAGTTCCTTTTTATAATTATAAAATATATTATTTAATTAATTAATAAACCTACAATTTAACCAATGAACTAATGGTTGAACTAATGAACTAGTGAACCAATTCTTCAGCCGAGTCAATCTCCAATACAGTTTTTATAACTATGCTTAGGGTAATTGTTAATAATCTATTTTAAGAAAATTTTGACACTACTTTTATGAAAAATATAAGAAGCTGTCAAAATATTAATTTTTTTTCCTATAAACTATTTCTAAAAATATACTCTAAGCCAATACCCTGAAGGCATCTATTAACATTTCTTATAAAAGTTTTAGTCTTCAACTAAAAAAAAATAAAAACTATTAGGGCCCACAGTTGAGAGTTGGGATAAAGAACTTTTCCTTTGTACAGTACTGAACAAATAATAGCTCTAGTACCAAAAAATTAAAAATTAAAAATTAAAACATTTCTTCATTGAATGATTTTGTACGTATCATTATGATATATGTGGTAAGTTATTGTTGTTTCTAATTTAAATTCACAACTTAAATTACCTTTTTGTCTACTCATAAATATCAATAACAACTCACAACTTAAGATTTGTTATAAAAATGTTGTGAATATAGTATTTCTCATTGACAAATAAAGTTTAAAACTCTACCATATGTTCAGCTAGTATATTGATAGATCTGTAATGGTGCAAGATCTCTTATGCTTCTTACACGACATCCAACTTGAATTATGTTCAACTCTAAAACCATTAATTGGAAATTTAAGCATATAAACTTAGTGAGGGTTTGGATAGCATGTCTATGCATCTACATTTCCCTCTTTCTGGGTTTTTTTTTTTTTTTTTTAGCCGCAGTTGTTAAACAAGTCTTCTGTAAACAGTGCATCTATACATTGTTCACAGACCCACAAATTTCACTTTTCAGAAACTTTTTCATTAAAAATAGGTTCCATAGCACTATTCACACATTTAAAAATTATTTTACTACAGTGTTTTTAGTTTTCAGTTTCAATAAAATAAGTTCTATTCAAACGAACCCTTAGTACACAACTTTCTTTTGGCAACAAGACAAAATAATTCCAAAGAGAACAAATTTACTTCTCAAAGATATAAATAGCAAACAAAGGATAAAAGAAAATCATTTGAACTTTACTTAGGTACATTTTGGTCACATTTTCTTCTACTCTCCTTTCCTCACATTTCCCTTTGTTTCAAACATATCCTTAGGTGTCTTGGGCTCGTTATACTTTGAAAATCTTAAGAGTGTTCTTGGAAGACTTTTTCATCTAGAAGTTGGCCTATAAGGAGGTCTTGTATACATAGAAACATAGGGCATTGTCTAATTCATGTAAAGAGAGTAAACCAATGTCCTTTCCAATCTCAACATAAAATGAGAACAAAATAACACATTGATTACGTCATTGTTTTTTGTTGCCTTAATATATTCCATGCCAAAGTCAAAAGATTTTGGATTCTGAACAGTCTATCTTTATCAAGATTGTATAAATATCTATAAGGAGAAATTGCAACTAACCCACATGTGGTTTGACCCGTTTTAACAATACCCACCAGTGGTTTAAAATTTGTCACTTAACCCACCGGAGGTGGCCTCCGTTAGACCCCCGTTACCCACCTCTGCCCTTTCCGTTAGAAATTCTCATTAACTATTGTAGGGACTCAGTTTGGATTGGACCCTGAATACAAACGGGTTTTCAGTCCAACAAGCCCAACAATAAATTTGTAGAGAATGGGTAGAAGGTTTAGGAACTGGCCGTCGTTTACCATACACAAACATCTTTTCTTTTATATAAAAAAGGTAACTGTTTACAACCGGGGAATGCTCCTCAGCCCATGGCCGAGGAGCCCTTTTACTTTTGCCTTCCTCCCCCCCTCCCCTCTTTTACTTTACTCGCTTTCCTTATATAGTCCTCATTGTCCTCTCTCGCTCTTCCATCTGTTGGTTACCTATTCGCCTTTCCTCTGATTGCCCATCCCATCAGAAATCTTATCAGCACTCAAGTAGTTCACTCTGATCAACGCTGCCCTACCAAAGGGTTGTATCACCATTAATGCGGCCAAAGGGGTTAGGTAAATGCATTAAGTGCGGAGGTGACAGCTTGCCCTGGGCTCGTCCCTTCCAAAATTCATCCTTGGCATGCCGAGGACAAGGAGGTCCTCGGCCTGCAACCGAAAAAGAGGCCTTCCCCATTTTAGCCTTGGATGGTCAGTCTTCCTCTGCATGGGCCTTGGGCCTACTACACGATGGGCTGAGGCCATCAGGCCCATGGACCCCACAACTATATAAACCAAAAATTAGAACCCAATTAGAACCCTAAAAAAAAGGAACGAGCTCTCTCTCTCTCTCTCTCTCTCTCTCTCTCTCTCTCTCTCTCTCTCTCTCTCTCTCTCTCTCTCTCTCTCTCTCTCTCTCTCTCTCTCTCTCTCTCTCTCTTAGAACCCTTAAAAATCCCCAAACCTATAATCCCTTTCTCTCTTCACTTAGATTGCCAAAGTGAAATCTAGACACTTGCAAGCAACCTCATATATAAAGCAACTTGATCCTTTTGTGTTTTATATTTTATTGAACTCAAGCACCAATTGATTTCCATGTAATCACAATTCAAACCCATAAAGTTTGTTTCCTTAGACTTTCAAAAATAAAAATTTCACAATATTTAACACCAATTGTAGAATTAAAAGAATAAAGAAGAAATTATATTAGTAGGTTTTTTTTTTTTTTTTTGGGCTGAATTATATTAATGGGTATAGTCAATACCATGATAAAACATCACATGCTGTGAATGAATGAATACTGAATAAATACAATAAAACACCTAAACCCAAAAAAACATAGAACCCAAATCTAGCAAATCCAACAGCGAACCCAGATCCAAAACGGCATCAAATAGATCTGGTAGCAAACCCAGCAAATCCGGCAGCAAACCCAGATCCAAAATGGCAGCGAACCCAGATCTAGCAGATCCAGCAACGAACCTAAATCCAAAACAACATTGAACAAATCCGGCAGCAAATCCAAAATGGTAGCAAACCTAGATCCGGCAAATCCGGCAACAAACCCAGATCCAGCAACGAACCCGGATCAAAAATGGCAGTGAACCTAGATCTGGCAGAGAACCCAACTGTGTCCAAAACGGTGCCACTCTGAGCCAGTCCTTGAGCTTCGGCAGGTGTACTAATCGAAGATGGAGGACTCACCGGAGCCTTAGAAGAAGCTGGAGGAAGAGATGGTGAAGAGTTCACCACTGCCGGAGACATAGCAGGCACTGGAGTCTTTTTAATTGTAGGCGACAGCGCTGAAGCTTTAAGAGCAGGTGCTTGTGTTGGTGACTTTGAAATCTGAACATTTGTGTGCTTTGACGCCAATACCTGAGACTTGCTTGCTTGCTTGCAATTCTGTCTCTGCTAGCAATCTTTTTTTTTTTTTTTTTTTTTTTTTTTTGGCATGGTGAACACAAGTTGATAAAATTAGGGATTTGATCTTATTTGGTTGGTGAGAAAATTTATAGGAAAGGAAAAGCCAAGCTTCCATACACCTCCTTGCTTGCAAGTGTTCAGATTTCACTTTGGCAATCTAAGTGAAGAGGGAAAGGGATTATGGGTTTCGGGATTTTTAAGGGTTCTAGAGAGAGGGAGAGAGCTCAATCTTTTTTTTTAGGGTTCTAATTAGGTTCTAATTTTGGCTTATATAGTAAAGGAGATTTTTTAACGAAAAGGGCAAAGGTGGGTAACAGAGGTCTAATGGAGGCCAGCTCAAGTGGGTTAAGTGACAACTTTTAAACCACAGGTAGCCATTGTTAAAACAGGTCAAACCACTGGTGGGTAAAGTGCAATTTCCCCTATCTATAAATAGGAAAGTTACTATATGTGAATTCAAGGACTAACCTACCTCAACCAATTTGACTCACTCTATGAGTCAACTAAACTATTAGCGTTAGTATGTGTTTTGATTTTGATGATCAATTGGCTTTTTGCTTACATTTTCTATTGTTTACAGGTCTCACGTGGGTCTTGCACCAAAGAATATTATTTTTACCTTATTCTTTACACAATCGGGTATTTTTTTTTGGTCAAAAAAGCTAGGGCCAGGTACTATTTTTTGTCCCAAAAAAAAAAATTATTGTTTGCGGGTCTCAATCAATGTTTTTTCTTACATTTTTGCTTATTGCAAGTCCCACTTTACCTTTTTTTTTTTTTTTTTTGCTAATTATATTCAGCAAAAAAAATTAATCAATTTATTTTATTTAGCATTTAGCTTTTAGTTTTTATTTATGTTACTTAAAAAAAATTAAAAAAATTAAAAAAAAAAAAAAAAAAAAAAAAAACAACAACAACAACAACAACAACTAGATAAGATGTTCCCAAACAAAGAATGTTTACACATATTGCTTGAAGGGTCAAAAAAAAAAAAAAAAACGTTCCAGCTCTATTTCACATATTGATTCATATTGTTTCTTTTGTTTGCTATTATTTACATTTCCAATTAATTTCTCAAGTTTTCAAAACAATGAAGCAAAGAGTTGAAATCTGCAAAGAACATAGGCTGCTTTTCATCCTAGCTAGTCGGCATTCTAATTGTTCCACAGGAACATTTTTCATTATTCACCAACCACCTTGTCAATAAGCCATGTGATCGTCATTGATAATTTTTAAACTTAAATCTGTTAGGTTCTAAAGATTTAGGAATTTATGTATTTAGAACTCTAATATGTAATGTTGGCAAACCATGATCAAAATAAGTTGTTTAGTCTTGTTTAGCCTTGCTCAAAATTGTGTCTTTTATGTAAAGTTGGAATCGAGTGGCTGCAGAAGTATTAGTGACTTTCGACCTGCCTCAATCGATCAAAACTTAGACTCGATCAATCGAATCTCGGGTAGAATGTTTTTTTGCAGAATTTCTAACTCAGCCCAAGCCCATTAAGGATTAGGGTTTCAGATCTAATTCTCCTAGTATATAAAATAAACCCTAGCCACATTTTTAGAGTAACTGTGGTTGCTCATATTGCTGTTTGTGTGAATCTCTTGTAAAAACTGTGAGAAGCTTTCCTTCACACAAGTTTAGGATTATAAAGAGGAGATTTCTTCAAGACCTTGATGATCATTCAGTTGCTGCCATAAGAGTTTAAAGATACACAAGTGGGTGTGCTTGTATTTGTTGCAGAATCCAAGAAAAAAAAAATCCGTAGTTTCGGAGTTTGCACGTGAGCGTGTCAGTAAGTTTTACTGGTGGGTAGCAATAAGTAATCAAGTGTGGGGGCTTGTAAGTCTTTTTGTATGAACTTCAATTCTTTCAAGATAGTGGATTCAAGTTTACTTTAAGGATAGCTATATCAAATCCTCCCCAAGTTTTTACTATGTGGTTTCCTGGGTCATCATATTATTATGTTATTTACTTTTCCGCTGGTTTATACTTGATATGATTGTTTGATTGTGATAACCTAAATTTGCATAATTTAACTAAGTTAATCACTTGACTAATTAGCTAGGTTAATCCGGTTGTGTTAAAGGGTCTAAAAACCGTTCAAAATCAACTCTCTAATGTGGTGAAGAATTTGGCCAGGAAAAGAAAGTAAAATTGACAAAAAAAATAGTTGAAAGCAACTTTTATCTAGTTAATGATCTTATATTTGGTATCCATTAATTGTTTTGTCTTGTCCCCCAACCATTGTTCACATACCAACATTTGGCATTTACCACTAATAATTCAAAAGACCCACATTGTACTATTAGAATTTTCAAAAAGCAAAAGAACAATAATTGTAAAGCCAAAAATCTTTTGCATTGGTTTACCAAAAAAAAGAGAAAACTCTTTTGGGTTGACTGTAGTAAGACTAATAGTACCAACTTCCCTAACATTTGCCCTAAATTTTCTCTAATAGAATCCTCTCTCTCTCTCTCTCTCTCTCTCTCTCTCTCTCTCTCTCTCTCTCTCTCTCTCTCTCTCTCTCTCTATATATATATATATATATCTAAAAGTTAGAGCATAATATTTATTATTGTTATGCTCTTGTTGATATACATCAACAGTCACGTCACTATTTTTTTTTTTTTTTTCTATCTTCTTCTTTTTTTTCTTTTTTCTTTTTTTCTTTTTTAATTTAAGAAAGAAGACTACAAACTTTATTAAGAAATATGCAAATCTACCTAATAAGTAGCAAATGTGTGTGATGGGACATCTTCCATATACATTGAGAAATTAGTGACATGACGTACATGTCTAGCTAGTTTGTGATTGTGTATTGCAAAATTAATTATTTTTTACCAACATGATGCACAACACACCATTATAAACTCTAATTGTCTATTGTTTATATTGAAAGTGGAGGGATATTGGGCCCAGGAGCCCATCATTTGTTCGTGTTACGAGTCTGTGACCTAATCCGAGGACAAGGGGTTGTCTAAGAAAAATGAATTTTTATAAGAAAATACTGTATTAGTAAATAGAGACTAACTTTGACCATAATGGCTCGAGAAGGTGGGCCGAGGGTAAATACATCCTCAGCTGATTGATGCCGACCCCTGAAGGGGTTGTCTATCACTCAAGGTGATGTTCCAAGAAGTCTCGCTGTTGTTGATAAGTACCGTGGAGGTATCAGACAAGAAAGTGCCTTAAAATATCTAAGGATAAAACTACTGCCTCTACATTAAATGCACTGCAGCTAATTCTCTGGCCACATTAATGTGAATGTGATACCTGAGCAGTGTTGTTTCAGCCTTACAGCTACTATACGATGACATAGGGGAGGGCTGATGGGACAAGTATCAACACCAACCCTCTAGTATACACGTGTGAGGTGGGAATGAGAAGGAAAGAGGATATAAAAGGAGAAGAAGGCAACAAGAAGAGGGGATCGTGAATTGAAGAGAAAAAGACTGTAGCTTCTAGGAACTAAATTTGTAAACAGATTTAAGAACAATATATAAGAACAAAAATCCTCAGACTTTTGCCGAGGACTAATTTTCTTCAATACAATTCTTCTTCCTTTCATTCTTTTATCATCTGAACTCATTCTAGCGTTTGTTTGATTAACTAAAACCTAGTTTTCCAACCCATTTTCTATAAATTCATTGTTTTGGGTTTTTTGAACCTAAGTCCATCCATGTAGTGGGCTGGGAATTCAAATATGGTCCTTACAGAAAGTATTGAAACCTCATTTCAGCATTGACTCTCTCTCTCTCTCTCTCTCTCTCTCTCTCTCTCTCTCTCTCTCTCTCTCTTTATATATATATATATATATATTATTCATCTATGCAATCAATTTTGTTACTCAATCATTGAGCCACATCATTCACTTATTTTTTACCTCTTCTTTTCTCTTTTAAACTTCTCTTCTCACTACTTTAAAAAAAACAACAACAAAAACCACTTCTTCCCCCTATTAGTCCACACCTACAATTACACTTTCTCCAACCTTTTCCTTTCCCTCTTTACCTCTTTACCTTCCCCACTACTTTCTACTTCACTATTACACTTCCTTTATCATTGTTTTCTTCTTCTTATAATTTGGCTCTTCTTATTATCATTTTATTTTGTATAAATTTGATATCATTTCCTCCAATCAATCCATATTTTTCCCACACAAAAACTGTGAGTACTCTCTCTCTCTCTCTCTCTCTCTCTCTCTCTCTCTCTCTCTCTACTTTATTTTGGTGAATTTTTGTTCTTTGTTATAACTCTAATTAAGGTTGATGGGTATGTTATTTATTTATTTTAAATATGTGTTTTGGTATTGTGTTTCCATTTCCCATCACAAAGTCTTCTCTCTCCCTTTTATAGTTTTGGTTGAATTTTGGTTTGGGTTAATACTTAGATTTTTTTTGGAAATATGAACATGAGTTTATATCAAAATACAATCTACATTACTATGAATTTGAAATAGCAAACCAATTGTTTGAAATTTTGAATAATAAATTATTATGAGGTCTATCTTTTATTCCTTTGATTTCATTTTAATTTTGGTTAAAATAACATTGTAATTTGCATTAAGTCTATCTTAATTATTATGGCACATGGCGCTCTCTTTGAAAAGATAATTAAAATAATCTTCAATTATTTTTTCAAGGAGAGTGCCATGATAATTTAGTTTTAATTATTATAAAAATTTAACTTAATTTTATAATAATCTCCTTATTCCTTGAAAGATTAGAAATTTGAATAATAAATTTGAAACTTATAAAGTTTAGTTGCATATTAGGCAAATATAACACACTACAACAAAAGATAGAAGGATATGATTCACCTTAAAAAAATATTAATTAAATACACAAAAAATAATAGAATAATATATTTGTAGAGATAAAAAGATAAAAAAAAATACTTGCAAAAATATATATATATATTTTTTTTAAATTGACAATATTTGAAGTATTTTTTTTAAGTGTTACTTTTTATATATTACACCCCATTATATAATGTTTACACACATACATATACGTATATATATTCATTCTCACAGATCGCGTGAATCTGTAGTTAGTAGAATCAATAAAAAGTGAGTAAAACAACTAAAGTCATCCCCCAAAACGAAATCAAACAAGAGAATGACAAATAATGTAGTGCAAAATTAGTATAATAGATAATTTATAAACAGAGCAACATGCATATACAAAAGCTAACAACACATTACATAACATAACAGATAACACTGATAAAAGTTAAATTTATTACACACACACTGTTTTACATATCTACAAAAGCAATTGAAATCATGACTTTAATTGGAAATTAACACGACTTCATATATAATAAACACTACTCCCCTAGTAGTAGCCTGCAACACGACATTCTAAGAAAGACTAAATGAAACAGCAAGAGGCTATATTACTACTCGATTCATTATTAGCTGCTTCTTCTTCTTCTTCTTTTATTTTTTATTTATTTATTTTTTTTTTTTATGCTAAAGGCTTACATGATTGAGTAGATCATATAACCCTTTAATTAGATCCCTACAGTTCCTTGACCAATTGACCAAACCCAGCTTCAGATGCATTTTCACCTTCATCATCAGCACGATTCAGAGCAGAGTCAACAGCTTGGGAAACCCCAAATGATACACCCACTGAGATCAGTGCCGCTGTTATCTCTTCCCCCAACGCCTTGAAAAACGAACCTACCGTGCCGCTTGGCTCCAGTGAAGCATAACCAGCAGCTGGGTATTCTTCAGTCCTCCCGACCTTATAAGAAAAATTTAGTGTTCCTTGGGTCTTCCCATCTGAGCCCAAAGCATCTTTAGTCACATGCTTTTCAGCAACTGCGTTAGCTTCAGCCTCACCAAAACCATCTAGCAGTTCCACGATGGGCACACGAACTTCACCTATTTCTTTGTTCGGTTTTAAGTGAGATATCCGGTACGACATGAGCTTAACAACGAGAGCAAGGCTGTTCTCCTTGGCTTTGGCGACGTCGATGTAGAGCTTAACTTGGAAGTTCCATGTGGGGTTTGAACCACGTTCTGAGTGTAGTGATTTTTGCACGGGGGTAAGGTCCTTGTTCTGGCTGTCGCAAATGGAAACTTCTACATAAGGCTTCATTGTTGTTATACTATTTACGTTCGTCAAATCTTTGGCTGATGATATTACAAGTTCTAAAGCTCTGTAACCCATAGCTTGTTGCTTTTAGAGAGACCGGCTTGGGTGAGTGAATGTGTGTGCCGGTTTTGTATGGCAATGTAAGATGGCTCGCTGATCATCATACTTATGATAAGGCGAGGATGCACACGGTAAGAAAAAAAGAAAAAGAAAAAGAGATAAATGTTGCGGCACACAAGTTAATCTACACAGATTTGCACATGTATCTTAAAACCACGGAACTTGTGATTTGAATTCACGATTTTGAAATCGTAACTTCAAGTTATGAGTTCTATTATTTGGGGTGCAAAACTGTGAATTAAAATATGTGTAATAAACGTCATTCAAAAGATAAAATGTAGTATTCATTATATACTGTGGTATATATGGAAAATTCTTTGATATTTTTGGAGTATAAATAATTAATATTTCCCCCTCTTACATTCATGATAAAATTCATTATAAATTTAATAAAAAATCATGTTAATGGGTGCTCAAAGGGCAATTGTTAATAAACCAAATTTAGAAAGTTTTAACACCATTTTCAAGAGAAATATAAAAAATTGTCATAAAAATTAATTCATTTATCAATTTCCAATAAAATGTTTTTAAAAATAGTTCCTAAATTAATGCTCTTATGACAATTGTTAACATTCTTATTTTTTTTAATAAATAGACTCTATCATAAATATGAGAGGAGAGAGTATTATTCTCCGTGCTCCGAAAGTGCTTATAAAAACTATCATAAAAATTAATTGCTTTATCAATTTCAAATAAAAATGTTTATAAAAATGGTTTCTAAACCAATGCCTTTAGGGGCATTTGTTAACATTTCTCTTCTTTAATGAATAGACTCTATCATGAATACGAAAAAAGTGAGCATTATTTTTTTTCGAAATTACCTAAGTATTACTCGTTACACGCACAGATATTCACATTTTTTGAACTGTGAGTTAAAAACACAATTTCAGTAAAAAAAAAATATATATATATATATATATATATGTATGTATGTACGTATAACAGAGTATGAGTATTTGTGGTAGTGTTTATCCAAATGCTAATCTAAGGAAGATGCGTGCATCTTTGGGAGAGTACCAAGGTTGATGCGTCGGCGAAGACTGTGAGAGGAGGTGGGCCTTTGGCAGGAGATCATATTATTAGGTCTGTATAGGGAGTCCTCCCTCTCACAGGGCACAGACTCAATAATTTCTCCTTTGGCAGAGTTATTACTTTTATTTTATTTTACTATAGAAGACAATAATCAGTACCACTTTGATGATCTAATCAGTACCACTTTGATGATCTTATTTGCTCCTAGATTTGCTTCTACCTTTGATAGTGGATACAAATGAACTTCTGCTTTCTAAAAATAAATTGGTGTAGGTAGACTCAAATGACAATCAATAAAAAATTAGCAACTCAATAATGGTAAATAATGTTATACTTATTCTATATAATAATACAAATGTTCTTATCACCTTCTCGTTATGATCTTTTGAAAAGCTAAAAGCAATACAGGATCTAGTCCAAACGTAGGTCTTGCAAAGGTTTAAAGGTCTAAAAATAACTTTGGACAGCTTTCAGAGAGGTCCAAGGGTTATGGAAGAACTCGGACATATTTCAGAAAGGTCCAAAGGTTTTAGTTATAATATTGATTATTCGACTGTTTTAGTTCCGAAGGATAAGAAACTGCTTCAGCAAATTCATCCCCATTCTTCTTTACTATGCAAATTATAGGAGTCCGTTTGGCCTCGCGATTATGTGCCAAGAATGAATAATGTGCTGGGTTCGAATTTTCGGGGACCATCAATTTCAATGATAAATGTACTTATGTACGGCTAGAAAGAATTTGAAAAAACAAAAAACATACGAAGTGTTGGTGCCTCTGGTGATGGAGGCATAGAGCCCCTACATGAGCTGGAAGAAAGAGCAAAGACAGAAAATTATTGAAAATGATAATCTTATCTCCTTCATAAGGTGACAAATGTAGCGGTAGTGGTGGTAACTTGTAAGATGACAAGGTCATTGAAGCTCAACCTTAAATACATTGATTTCCCTGCTCACTCACTCTCTCACATGTGTTATGTACTTATAATTCACTTTCTGAAAACGCTGAAAAGAATAAAATACATAAACAAGAAGACGAGAGAGAATATAAGAGCATAAATTGATTTATGCTCTTATATTAGTACATTTATGACAAATGTACTAATAGCAGTTGCTAACTTACAACAAATATACTAGATAAGATTAAGATTGTAAAGCACTTCTGGTTTAAACAAAAACAAAGATCTTCTTTGTCTTTTTTTTTTCTTTCCTTTTTTCTTTTTTCTTTTTATATGGGTCTGAACTCTAAAGATCAAGTATAATTGCCAAAATTGAGCAAGCAACTGAAAGATGGTCCAAAAACTCATTGAATGTTCACTTATTCCGCAGGTTTGAGTTCTTAATGACCTCCATTTTATGTCAGAAGATGTTCCACTAGGCTCAAGTTAAGCTTAAACCTGAGACCAAATGGACCAAAATATGATGCTTCCAGGCTATGTGAGGCAAAGCCCACGCAAGGACCAAGACCACACAGTAACTGAACCCAGAACCTTTGGTTCTTTGAGTGGGTTTGGGAGGAAGGGGCATATGCGTATTCCTCAACACCAAGTGGACAAAAGTGCAAGTATAAAATTTAAGCACATTTGTCTACATTTTCTTGAGCTGATAAATTGCCTCATGTATATCATTAATGTTTCAAATGAGTTTGATAATAACAGGTTAATGCATTCTCTGCCTCAATTTACCAGGGAGGAAGAGAGCTTAGGTATCATGTTCACACATACCTAATGAAGTATCAAAATAGATTTTGGAAGAGTAAAAACGCCGGACTTGGATCCTTCTGAATTCAATTAGACAGATGCTCTTAGATGCACTAAATCATGTTGTGATATCACTTTGTGGCATCCATATTCGAAGAAGCTGATCATAAAAAGAGCAAGCCACCAGAGACTTTTATTTTTGCCACCACAATAATATGATTGTTGAAGCTTTCAACTAACTTAAGTTGCAATAAAGGCTCAGGCTCCATGTCCCTTGCTGAGTATGGTTAGTGACTTAGTGTGATGACATGTTAGCAAATCTTAGACTAAATACAGTGCAAAGTAAGTGAAGCTAGTGACTGCACTTAGGGAATCTAGGGAATGCAAAAGACTGAAGGGAGCATGAATTTACAGAATTAACTTTTGTCACTCGGTGGCAACAAGAATGATAATCAAGCTACCATTGGCCAATCATTAAAATTTTTTTTACTCTCAGTTTACTTGCTTCTCAGGTCAAAAATAAAGCTTTTAGATCTGATTTGAAGCAAACTTGATTTCCCTAGATACTACATGTTAATTGCAATTCCATGCTTGCAAATATGTGTAGGAGAGATAAACACCTTGGGGAGCTTCCTTGCACATATGTTTGCACTCATTCTTGTCATCTTTATTTAATGTGGGACTTCACTCACATGTGTAACCTAACAATCTCCCTCTCACGTGTGAGTCTGCCTCTCTATGGACTTTAAGACCTCTCTGTGGGCTATAAACAAGTCCTACTCACTCTCCCTTGCCTAATGGCCTTTTCACTTCATCAACGCGTCATTCCTGAGTCTCTCGTACGTCATCCATGGGAACTTTTTTCATTTTTTTCCAGGATCTTTGTGTGTGGACCTTTTAAGGCTTTCTTTGTCCCTGCTGGGTAGGGACCATGAACACCTCAACACCTTCACTGCATACCACCATGGGCTCTGACACCACTTGTAGGGGAGATAAACACCTTGGGACCATGAACACCTCACTACCTTCGTCACACACCACCATGGGCTCTAACACTACTTGTAGGGGAAATAAACACTTTAGAGAGTTTCCTTGAGTAATTAATATAACATATAAAAGTACACTTTAACCTAAAAGACTTAAACCCAATGGATATGTGCTCAATTATGTTATATTAACCACTCATTCTTCTCATCTTTATTCAATATGGGACTTCACTCACACATGTAACCCAACAATATGCACCAATACAACTAGATACAAACAAGTTCCAACTTTTGCTTAAATTAAATTTTTATAGTTCTAACTTTCATGGCTATTCAAAAGAAGACAAAATTGCCCCACAAAATGGGTCACAACTTAAAAATAGATAGGGTTACAACCCCATCTCCACAATTCTAAGCAATCACCCATTACTCATTACTTCTCAAAAAATAGTGGAGTCAGCACTGCATCTGCAGTTGGAAGATGGATAAAGAAACTGCAATGAAACCACAGTTCTAAATGAAATGTTCTTTGAATCATTAACTTTTACTTGGATGCAAAAATGGCTTCCAAATCTTTGTACAACCCGCTTGGATTTGACTTGAAATCAGAAGATGCATTTAAAGTAGGGCTCCCACTACCTTTAGTGCCCCAAAACCCACTCCATCTTGTACGACTGGTTGAGGGATCACCTGGAGCCCCACTTTCATCCTTACTAAAGCTAGCCTTTGCCAGTTCTCTTAGTTGTTTCAACCATGATTTTTCTGGCACAATTGTGCCCGAGTTCCTACTCCCAGAGTTCCTGTTCCTTTCAGCTGAAGAATTGGTGACATTAGTCTCTCCATCCCCATGGTGACCATTAACTGGGAACCTGCTTTCCAAAAACTTGTGTGGGATGAAAAGCAGAACTAATCCAATTGAAGCTATCTTCAAACCAGTTAAGAAAGACTTCTCAGCCGAATCCAGCTGCTTTGTCTGTCTATACAAAGCACACCATTCATTCATCATCTGTGGTAAATACCCCACTAGGAAAAGTACAATCATGAACACTCCAACTATAGTCTCAACCCTGGCTGAAAATTCCTTCTCCAAGAGAACAAAACAAATAGCAAATAAACCTACTTCACTGGTAACTGAGATGATCTCAACCAACTGAACTTTTTTCTTAATAAATGGCTTCTTGAGAACAAGGAAGAAGAGCTGAAAAGAGGTGATGCATAACAAGATTATTGTGGGAGTCTTAGAAGACCACTTCTCCTTATAGGCACCAGCCATAGTCCCTAGTGAAACACGTCTCACGGACTCAAGCAGCGTGTAGTATATTCTGAGTATTCCAAACAGCTTTTGGATAAAAGGTGCTTCTGCATCTTCAGTTTCGTCATCAGAGGCAATGATCCGATCACCATGTGTAAGGGAACTGCCCCCAGAAATCTGTGAGAGCATGTATTTTGGGGGGCCTCTTAAATCTTCAAATAGAGGCCCTAACATGGTTAGGCAATTAGAGTTCTGTTGATTTTTCCACGTCCACTGGCCTCTCTTACCAGGACCCAGAGTTACTCGGACTATTTCTTGATACCAGTGAAATCTCCGACCTACTTGATGAACTTCCTTGTATTGAAGTAGCTTTGCAAATGTAATACCTATAGAGAGGAACAAGAGCAAAACCAGCAGTAGAAATGACACAGCACCCAGAAGCAGAATGCCAACTATAATCTCTGATGCCGATCCTCCTTAATCCACAAAGTAAGATAAGATTAAACCATGTAGATCTGTACTTGAAGTTCTTAGCGTTAAAATTTAAAACCAATGAAAAATAGCATGTAAATGTGCAAAAAATGTGAATCTTAGTTCTCGATACACATTGGTGTAACTCTGATATGATGCAGTTAGATAACTATGCTATGATGGTTGTCTTGCACAGAAGTGATTTGAGTTAATGTACAACCAGTGTGAAACATCAACTGAATAACAATTCTAAAATATGTGAGGACACGGGACGGTAGACCAGTTTTGGAGCCAACCAATATGATAATGATTAATTCCATGAGACTGATATGAACAAGAAAGGAACTTGGTCACAATTACATCATATATTTGGAAAGTAGAATAGAAAAGATGACTTGATAAATATATATATATATATATATATAATTAAATAAAAACCCAGCTCATTCTATGCGTTTCATAATAAGAATTAGGCAATTGTTTGATTAAAGAATTCAATATAAGTAGAAATTTGGAAGATATTAAAATTGGGTTTGCAATGAAAATACAATACAAGCAGCATTATTACCTTCCAAAACTCAGATTTTGCACCATAAACAAATAGATAAAGATTCATTTTTTTGGGGGGGGGGGGGGGGGGGGGGGGGGTGTGGGAAGGAAACAAACTGTCAAGTTACCTCTAATTAAAGCAGCAGAGGCCTCACAAATACAAGGTAGTGCAAGAATTATAAGGAATATTTCAAATCTTGGGAATGTGAGTACTCCATAACCCCTCTGCTTTTCTGGATTTTTCTTCCTGAATTTTAGGATGACAAGGAGTAAAGCATGCAGCAGTATGAAACTGCCACCAATTATGACTAAGCAGAACATGCTTCTACTAAAATCCCTCCACCTACATGAGACAAAATCTAGTAAGAAATTACACTAATAAATAAATGAGCCTGTCTATGGCACCTCAAATCCAAATGATGAATTCACCAATTTAAATGGAAATGAATAATAGGGTATGAAGTATCAAGAATGTCCTTTTGGTTTGAAATATAATTTGCAACAATTCAAAGCATCAACCTCTTTAATTTTTCACAGCACCTACAGAAAATTCTACATCTAAATAACAAGTATACCAAATCGTACATTCCCAGAATTCTTTATCTTCCATTCAACATTTATAAAAAAAATAATATATATTCGAAATATTCCTTTGTTTCTTTCATAGTTTTTCTGCTTTATATTGTATATTTTTTGCCCAAAAAAAAAAAAAAAAACTCCAAATGGAATCATTTCTCCACTTGTTTTGTGTCTATGCAAGTGCATGTAATAATAGAAAATAAGAGTCCTCATAACTTACCCATTTAAAATATGTGGATCCAAAATATATTCAGCTTCTGGTCTAATATTTTGGTTCTGCAGGTGTACAAAGCATTCTATCACAAAATTTATTCATTAGATAATTGAAGAAGTCAGGAAAAGCAGAGGTTTCAGACCTGAAAGTATGATCTATATTCCATTGGAGTCAGTGGCAACCCATATACAGAAGCAGCCCTACTCAAATTCTCTTGTTTCAGCTGCACACCTGGAAAATTTTCTGAATCATGAATTTTAGATATGTAGGGATGTGAATTGGAAGAGGGACTTGAGCCCATCAAGACCGGCTGGGTGTTCTGAGTTTCCCATGGAAGACTGAAGGAGGGAATGCTCCACTGCAAACCCCTTGCAAATTCATGATACTCCACTGGCAGTGTCACTGCCAACCATCTAGATAATGCAAAAACCTGAATATGGCATGCAATTCTCTGTATGAAAGAGAAAAGCAAAAATGCAAGTTAGTTCTACAAGAATGATGCAGTTCATAAGGTTTGATAAGCTGTATATCAGATACTTAAAATGGCAGTAGGTTACAATCATCTACATGCCAAAAACCATATATTTCTACAAGAATATGGTTTTGATAAGTTCTACAAGAATGATGCAGTTCTGGAGGTTCTATTGCGCCACCCCCCCCCCCCCCCCCCAAAACCCCTCCTCCTCCTCCTCCTCCTCTCTCTTTTTATGCCAATAATAGAATAACACCCCTGCCCACAAAATCCCACTCTGGAAAGGTCAGTCCAAGTTTTCCATCTTTGGAACCAACAGGCTCCACAGGCTTCAGTTGGTCCTATGATTCAAGAAGTCGGACAACATGGTCAAAACCAACCAAAATATTTAGAGAGTTCAGTTATATATTAAATCTGTTGTATCAAAATCAAGGAAAGTTTTTCTTGGACTGTATTATTTTTCTACAGGAGGAAAAGGGTTAATTTGTTCCACAGTATTTCTAATTACTTTACCTGATTTACAAGAGGCTACATATAATATAATCATAGTGAGATAACCTGCTTGGTACTTTGTGATTAACTTCTGGTTCAACCTTACAAAATAGTGGATCAACCACCAAGAAAAAATAAGCATATATGATATGTGCATCAGAAAGATCTTGTTTTACCATAAATGAAATGCTTTGCAAAGAATAAGACCATAAACAAACTTTAGAATGAAGAGATCACCAATAATGTGCTTAGTGTTCTTATTCAAGGTGTCCCAAGAAAGTTAAAGGTGCACATCGACATGCTATCATAACTTTTTTTGGGGTCATGATTGTTTGTCAATAATGTCATTTAAAGAAATTTGTTTCAACGCTAAAGAGTTTGTTAGATTTATCTCTGCCCTTTTTATAAATCCAACCTCAGCATTAATGTCAATTTATTTATTGTTGCGTTTCTAACTCAGTGTAAAAGCCCCCCGTGTAGAAGATTATCATGGTATAACTAAATAATCAATTAATGAGATAACAGTTCAAATGAATTAGATATCATACAAAAAGATTCCTTGCAGGATCAGAAAAAGAAGAAAATGGTCTTGAAAATTCCCCAATGTAGTGAAGGCTTGCAATTGAAACCATAAGCAACCCGGAAGCAATAGATGTCACCACAAATGAAGCGGTTGCAAGCTCAGAAATCACAGAAGATATTTTGGGCACAGAATCTGTATAAATTTTTTAACCTTACATCAGTAAATAAATAAGAAAATAAAAGGGCTAACGTAGGGCTTAGATGTTGGGCAACAATTGAGCTGACGACAAGAGAAAAGAGTAAGAATCCTTACAGTGCCTTACTTGTAGAACATTGGAGGGTAGATTTTTGTTTCCAGCAACATCCCCAGTTACATTCTCGGGAACATAGACAGATACAATATCATGGTCTGCTTTTATCTCTACAGCATATGTGCTTTTACTTATGTCACGAAAGCTGAAAATGATAATGATTATCATTGGAGGGGAACAAAAATGACAAAATGTTGAGAGTATATGTCTGTTTGGCATGATTAATTTTACCATCTTATTTTACTATTCAGCTTATTTTTGCTACTATTTATGAGCCCCACTGCACTTTTTGGTACTATTCATGAATTCCACTATACTATTTCAGCTAATTTTTACCTTTTTCTACAGTACTTTCAGCAAAAAGTTTTCAATTTCAGTAAAATAAATAGATCCCAAACAGACCAAATATATGCCATACTAATTGAAATATTATTTCCATCAAGAACCCAAATATTGTATAGAGGTCACCATTATGGTTTCTCATTTGTGTGTGAGTGCATTATTTATGTGATGTATCATGTACAGGTTAATATACATAGATACAAACACAAAGGTAACCAGAAATGACTTGCCTCTGTAAATGCCCTCCTGTGATTGATATATTAGAAGAGTTGAAGCCAAATACAGGCTTCATGAATTTTATTAACATAGGGATGCTATGTTCTCTTGTCCTCAGATGGGATGGTGTACTCAACCTTACAGCAGGCCTCAAAGAATCTGAAGGTTACATTTATATCTATCAGGAGGAAACATCTTAAAAATAGAAATCCAAATGTAAAGCTTTCCTAATTGCATAGAATCGTGGAAAAAAATTTCAATCTCAAAAGTTTCTATATTCAACAAGTTGAGTCAAAGAATATTAAGATTGAATTTTTATTTCTACAAACGGATGATTTATTTTCTCTTTGTAACACTTGTAAACTAGTGTAGATCATACCATACAAGAAAGTAACTGGTGCAACTTGGGAAACTGGAGTCCCTGGTCTACTTATTATAGAGTTTGAATTAATGCTTAGTGTGACTATAGCCATGCCAGATAAATTTGCAACCTGAAAGGAGAGAGTGAAAAATGAGTAAGCAAGAATAGGTATGAGAAAAATATATCCTAGAGATATAAATAAATATCAAAACATGAAATTCAAGAACATTAAGGGCCTGTTCGATCAGCCCGTGGAATTTGATGGCTTCATTTTGTATTTTATATTAGGGGAGAGTTCAAAATATGCAACCATCAAAATAAAAAGTTTGAAATTAGGGCATTTTACTAATTTTTAAAAATGATTAACTTGCCCATTTCAATAAATGGCTCCAATGTTTCTAAGTGACCTCCCCATTCAAGATGAAGTTGTGCATTACATATTATACAAAATATAAATGAGCCATTCCAAATTTGTAGGACAACTAAACAGGCTTCTAACTTATGAACCAACTTCTAGTCTCATGGATGAAAAAATAACCAAAATCAAAAAAGATTGTGAGAATCATCTGACCATAAAGCCAAATCTGCGATTCCCAAGATCATTTCCACTGACAGGAAGAAGTGTGCCCTGACTTATTCGGAGAGAATTTAGAATTTCTGCAGATGAGTTGAGAATAGGCTCTGAAAAGTACAAATACACCTTTAGTTTCTTGTAGTTATTAGTTGCTTGTACCAGTCTAGTTTCACCATTAAGTTGAAGTGGCCTTTCAGGAACATGAATCCTCAAGTTGACAAACACACTTCGTCTATCTGTGGAATTAATGAACACAGCAGGTAAAGAACATGTTGACAACAACAATTAAATTAGATAAACTAAGTTGTATCAATGGTCTTGATTATTCATTTTAATATGATACAAATTTCTAGTAAGTAAAGCACAAGGCATCAATTAGATAAAAACAAGAATAGCAATGAAAGGACATATCACTTAAAACTTCTTGAAAATAATGACACATATTGTCTATTGATCCTATGGAAATAGAAACGAGACTCACCGAAATGCACAAAGAAAGTAGAATTCGCATTTCTTGTAAATTTGTTCCCAGCACTGTCAGTACAAAAATTCTTATCCATTACCAAAATCGCTCGCCCATAATGAGAAGTAGATGATAAACCCACAAGGATGGAAAATTGGAGGTTTGGCCGTAGAATGTTGAGTGAGGATGGTATAACTTGGCCGGCACCATAGACCAAAAGCTTTAAAGAGTTTTCCACAAATGATGAACATGTTAGAATTTGGTTTATTATTCAGTCTAGACAAAATTACTTGCAAGAGAACCTAGATTATGGAACTCAATTTTTATGCATCTACTCAATTAACAAGGTGGACTGTTCCATGAGAGGAATTTCAAGACATTTTACAGCGATTCAAAAATTTACAAGATAAAGAAGATTATATCATGTATTGATAAGTGTGCACAACACATTTCAAGCAATGTTATTATAAAATATCCTTATGGAAAAGATCTGATAATAAATCCTTGGCCAGGGATATAATCCACCATTATTGCTTGTGCTGTGTGGACTCCATTACACTAGAGGGAACTCCATTTTATCTTTCTCTAATCAACTAAAGCCATACTTCAATAAGAGAAAGGTTGAGAACAAGTCAACCAAAAACCGAAATGCTGAAACACCATAATAATGCAAGAACCAAAGAGAGAACATAAAATCAATTTAGAGGCCTTTTCATATGTTTGTTAGCCACCTACTCACGTTGCAGGCATTCACAGATGAACATACAAAACCTCCTCCACCAGTACAGGGTTCACTGAAAGATATATTTATAGAAACATTTAGAGCATTTGTGAAAGGTGTTGAGGCTGTGATATATGCTGTAGGCGGGACTGTATCTGCAAAATTAAGGTATAATATGAATCAGCTAAATGTACAGGAAAGATATAAGTCAGCATGATTGCCAGAAAATCTAATCTGCAATGTTAACATCATAGACTCAGTTTGTTTCAATAGGCTTGATAAAGTGTCAAACTAACCTTCAGTGTAAACAGGGTCTGTTTAAGTCTTTAAAAATAAGAATAGTAAGGAAAAAGTTATGCATTTCATATAAAATTGAAAATTGAGTAGATGGGTTTTGTAGAGCCAGTTTCAGAAAAATGTATAAATTAGAAATTGGGTACCAAAAAATACAATATAAGCTCATGGGAATTGATTTTGTCACATTCAATTAGTCGATACATAGGGAGGCAAAACATATCCTCATAGACATAACTGTCGAGGACTTTCAAGCAAGGTCTTATTTAAGTTGAAGAAAATATAATAACAAAAAAAAAAAAGGGATAAAAGGAAGGTTCCTAACCAACAGTCCAGTTATAGTTAGCACAGCCAACTCCTCCAGACCCGTTGGTGCAAACCTCAAATGTATGATTTCCATCCTGCAAGCCTGCATACAAAACCATCCTGTCTTCACAGTCTGAAGCAAAGCGATCATCCAGCTGCACCAAGAAGTTTATTAACCTTTTATTTTGTGGAACAAGCCAAATAGACATCAAGAGAAAATCTAAAGTTATCCCAATAAATCAAACCATTATGCAGCTACTTCACTTCCCACTTACCATTGAGTTGGAAAGCAAAACACACACACACACACAAAGCAAAAACAATCCTATTCATTTAGCTTGGCAGCAGGAAGAATATGACCAAATAGCAAGTAGATGACATGTAACTGTTCATTATAATAACCATATCACCTATAGAAAATTACAAAAAATATATATGAATAAACTGAATTCCAAATAGTTTTCTTGATTAGCCTAAACTCTAAAAGAAAATTCAAGCTCGTTACATCCTTACAGAGTGGAAAGACGTGCTAATTACTCTCTGAAATCAACCACCTCCCTGAAGTTAAATTAAGAACCATGAAACTTATAAACGCGAGAGAGAGAGAGAGAGAGAGAGCAGAGCAGAGCAGAGCACCCAAAACAAAAGCTAAGTAAAACAAAGTAATACTAGAGCTTAACGTACCTTGCAAGTGATATTACAATTGGTGCAAGAGCCATTCCCACCCTCAAGAACTTCAAAGACGAATGTGGCTGAGCTGAGATGAGAGAATATATGGGGAGCCTTCAAGAACTTCACAGTGAGCTCTGAGTCATCACAGAGTGCTATCAAACTCAAAAGAGAAAACACCCAGCAAAGTAAAACCAACAATGGAAGCTTGAGCAAGCCCATTTCAGAGTAAACCCCAATTGAGAGTCTGATGCATGTAAATGCCAAAAATTTATAACCAAAAGAAGCACATTTTTGGGGTTTGTGAAAGCAGCTTTGAACAGTGAGAGAAGGACATTTTATGGAAACAGTGTTGAAAATGAGATTAGTGGAAGAGAAAAGAGATTATAGAGTGAATAGCACAAGTAAGAGAGTGACTTAAGAAGATTGGTTTGGACTGTTTAGTGGTCGATGAAGGTTCAGTTAAGGATAGTGAACGTGAGACCAACAGTGCAAGTTAAAAGCTTTCAGTGTAAGTGAGTGAGAGAGAGACTTAAGCTAAAAAAAAACAGTGAGAGAGAGAGAGAGACCAAGGACAAGGATTTGTTTAGTACTATAAAATTAAGACAGACATGTAAAGATTGGAAAGAAGCATTACTGGTTTTCTTTTTGGCTATAAACAATTACTAGAGGGGGCTCAAAGCAGCATCAAGCTTAATTAATATTCCCACCAACACACGGTTTAAAACCAACCTTTATGTCATTTAGTGGATTAACTCACATAGCATGTTTAAAAATAAAACTAAAATATAAAAACAAATCACTTGGTTCAATTACATTTCTTGGGATTGTAAAATTTGATCCAAGTTTATATAATTTCCACAGAATTTGGCCTGTTAAATGGTGGGCAAGACTGCAAATTTACTGAGCGCCAGGAAGAAGTAATAATTTTATATTGCTTGTGTTAAACATTTAAAAGCACTCAGAATGTTTATTGGGTCATGGGTTTGTGATAACTGCATTAGATTACTGGTATTTGGGAGTAAAAGAAAATTTTGGCATCTTCCATTCTGTTTTTAATGCAAAGAATTATGAAGACAAAGACAAGTTAATGGTCCATAGTTCCATTACTTCTTCCACCGATGTGTTTTTAGCATCATATCATTCTCTAGTTAAACGAATTAAACGAGACCATTGAATAAGAATTGTGAAAGTTATAACATAAAGAGCATACGTGAAACTTCTTTGTTTTTTGTTTTTGTTTTCTTTATTTTGCACTTTCTGGCCCAGAAAATTAATAATAAAGTCCCAAGTTTGGACACTCACCGATTAACCGACCTATAATCTCATTGGTAAAGTAGAAACATGTTTTCACTTCATATATGTTCTGTAAATGTTTTTTCAATTGTGTAGAGGTTTGTGTTTGTAGATTCGATCCAATGATTCCGGTTGTCCAGCTAATAGAAAATGTTGCCCTCAGATAAGGTATCCCTCCTTGTCCACACATTAAAATGTGTTTCCCTAACCATTGATTATTGATCACTAGCAATATCTTCAGTCTCTAATTTGCGGACATTGTTAATTTGTTAATTGTGTTTGAAATTTTGGCAAGTTGACTAATTTTGTATGATATTTTTTATTCTCATAACATTTTATTTTATAAAGTAATTTGCTTTTGTAAGCAATTTTCTCTGATGAAATAGACGCTAATCTTTTATATTGTAATTAGTACGATGATCGAATTAAGGATCTCACTTTGTTCCAAATATATAGTTAGGCGTCTCAAGCTCATTATACGTCGAAAATCTTAAGAGAGCTATCGGAAGACTTTCTCATCTAGGAGTTGGCCTATAAGGAGGCTCTTGTACTTAGAAACACACGGCATTGTACTTAGAAACACGAGGCATCGTCTCATTCAATGTAAAGAGAGTAAAACAATGTCCTTTCCAATCTCAACAAAAAAAATTGAGAACAAAATAACTAGTTAATTCTAATTATTCTGTTGTTTTGGTTCCAAAAGATAAGAAACTGATTCAGCAAATTCGTTCCCATTCTTCTTTCCTATGTAAATTATATTGCATCCTGCCAACAGTGAATGATGTGCTGGGTACAAATTGGGGGGACCATCAATTTCAACAGTAAATGTAAAGCCAGAAAGAATTCAAAAGAACATAGACATTAGACAGTGTTAGTGTCTCTAGCAATTGAGACCCCACATAAGCAGGAAAAAAGAGCAAAGACAGAAAACGATTGAAAATGAAGATCTATCTCATTCATACAGTGACAAATGCGGTTGTAGTTGTAACTTGTAAGATAAAAGGGTCTTTGAAGCTCAACCTCAAATACACTATCCTTTCCCTGCTCACTCACACTCTCACACTTGTCACAATTTACTTTCTGGAAACAGTTAAACGAATAAAAGAACCCATGGATAAGAAGACAAGACAGAATATAAAAGCATAAAGCTTACTAATAACAATTACAAACTTACAACAAATGTAGTAAGCTAGCCTCAGTAATTGCAGAATAACACTATTGAGTCGGAATTGTTTGGACACTGTAGGTATGATATTAAAAAAATATATGCATATACGTAAGTATATAGTATCAAAAAAAATTCACAATTGTTAAAGTTGCCTGTGTAAGAGCATTAGTATTGGTGGTGCTAAAAAACTATATTGCTATTTTTAGTACCACCAAATACAAATTTATGGCTACATTGGTGGAGCCAAAGCCAAATAATTTGGCTCCACATATCTAGTGCACAGCCACTTTTGGTAAAAAAAAAAAAAAAAAAAAAGTATTAGTGTTCACACTGCTTTATATTAAATGTATTATTTTATTTATGTGTTCATACTGCTTTATAGTGAATATAGTATTTTATTGTAGTGGATATATTATTTCATTGTATTATTTATATTATTTTATTATGTTAAAAACTAAAATAAAACCACTGATATTATATGTTTGTTTTGTAAAGTGAGAAGGTAAGATAAATAAAGTAAATTTTATATTAAATCGTGTGTTCACAATTTAATAAAGTAAAAAAAGTTTTCTAAAAAAAAAGTATTATTAAATTGTGTGTTCACACTGCATTATATTAAATATATTATTTTATTCATGTGTTCACACTGCTTTATAGTGAATATATTATTTTATTATAGTAGATATATTATTTTATTATATTATTTATATTATTTTATTATGTTAAAAACTAAAATAAAACCACTTAGGTTGAATGTTTGTTTTGTAAAGCGAGAAGATAAGATAAATAAAGAAAATTTTTGTGAAAATTTGTGGAAGCAAAATCTATGACTACAGTGGTTTTAACTTTTAATACAAGGTGTGTCATTGTGAAAAGATGATTGCTGCAATCACACGTTGCCACGTCAACAGTTGTGGAAAAGATTGTAAAGCATTGCTCATTGGTTTGAACAAAACCAAAGATCTTTTCTTTTTCTTTTTCTTCTTAATTGGGTCTGAAGCTCAAGTATAAATTGCCAGACTTGAGCAAGCAGACTGAAAGATGGTCCACAAGCTCATTGAATATTCAGCAGGTTTGAGTTCTTAATGACCTCAGTTTCATGTCAGAAGATACCCATTTTACAAGTAAGCTACGAACAACCTATTTACGAGATTCCACTAGGCTAAGGTCAAACCTAAGACCAACTGGGTTAGAATCTGACGCTTCCTAGGCCATGTGAGGCAAAGGCCACGCGAGGACCAAGACCAGGCAGTAAATGACCTTTGGTTTTATGTGTGGGGTTTTGGAGGGAGAGGCATGCGTTTGTTGCCTAAGCACATTGGCATACATTTTCTTGAGCCGATAGCATATGTGTGTTCCCTAACACCAAGTAGACACAACTGCAAGTATAAAATTTAAGCACATTTGTCTATATTCTTTTCTAGCTCCCTCTGCAATGAGATATAAGTTTTCTTGAATTCATTTTGAAGATCACCCTTTGTTCACCAAAATTAATGGGCAAGCCAACTTACAATAACCTTAGAGGTGATAAAGGATTTCAGTTATCAAATAAGAACACATTAAAAAATTCATGTCTTCGTTAAAATTATGTCCCATCTCTCTCTCTCTCTCTCTCTCTCTCTCTCTCTCTCCCCCCCTCATTAAGGTCCATTGTTGGGGAAAAAACAGATGTGGATCTTATGTCCTCCAATAGAAGAATGAAAAGGATCCTTTCTTATAGGGATGGGAGTAAAAGGACCTATATAGATAAAAGTTATATTTTATAAAATAAACATAGCTGGAACCCAAAAATCTTCTTGAATCATGTTACCATGGAGGAAGAGAGGTTACGTATCATGTTCACACATATCTAATGAAGTATCAAAAAAGATTTCTCAAGGGTGAAAACATCGAACTTGGATCCTTCTGACTGCAATTAGAGAGATGCCCGTAGATGCACTAAATCATGTTGTGATATCACTTTGTGGCATCCATATTCGAAGAAGCCGATCATAAAACGAGCAAGTAGCCACCACAGAACTCTTATTTTTGCCTTCCTGGTTTGATTCACATTTCTGCCAATCTGCTCCATATGCGAGTGAGTCATGCTTACTATATGTTTCAATCACTTCAGTGTTATCCCCTTCAATCTTAACAACTGCAAACCCGTTGTGCATGCAAGCTGCCAAGACAATACCCGGTAAAATAGGATGGGGCTTGATTCTCCAAACACCTCCCCCTAAACAAATTGAAGTTTCATTTACAGGTTTTGAGATTGATCTTACATCCCATACCCTCAAGTGCTCGTCATAACAACCAGTAAGTACAGTATTAGGATCATTAGGGCTCTTCACTATGCAGCAAACACCCATCTTATGAGCCTTGATATTCTGAAATGCTAACTTAGAAGGGCTATCCCGTAGATCCCAACAACTGAATTTGCAGTCATCCGAACCACTGTATACCAGTTGGGGTTGGTGAATATCAAAAGAAGTTGCCCAAAGCTCAAAATCATGCCCTTTCCATTGTTGTTGTATTTCAATTTGTGACTCCAACACAGAAACAATTGAGACAGAACCATCAGAAAGACCCACTGTGATTGATGTGGCTGAGGGGTTCCAGTCAAGGCAAAGACACATGGACGAACTGATTTTTACTCCATTTATCTCTTTCAAGAAACTCCCTGCATCAGCAGTTAAAAACGAAATCATATATAACGGAAACAGATATAATAGCCAAAAGCTGTAGCATTGCCAATACAATATTTTCAGTTGAAACAAAAGCTACAGCATTTAATATCCTCCACTTTGTTCTTGGAATATACAAGCGAAAAGAAAGAGTTAATCTTAATAGCTTCTATTCTAATACATCTTTACACATTTATTTACTAATTTTTAACATTCTCCTTTCTCTTTTCTCCATACTTCTTTAAAATTATGTACTCCTTTTCTCCACACTTTCTGACAAACAAAGTAACAAACTGACTGCTAAATTATTTATATGCTACAGAAATAGAAACCATACCTTCTGCTCCATCTGAATTATCCTCAAGACTGTAAGTTCTCAGAAAACCATCAGCATCCGCTTGAGCAAGCAAAGAACCCACATTACTACCCCCAACTGGACTCCACTTTATATCAAATATGCCCACTGTGTCCACACGATGAAACAAATCAAAGCGACCCATGTTAGCATCGACGTTGAACAGTGATATGCTCCCAGATCGACTGGGACAATCCCCCTCTTGTAACGTGTACGTTGAAGCCGCCAGAACATGTTGGTAAGAATTGTGCGGACAAAACTCCACAGCATCAGCATTGCCATCTAGATAGCAATGTGCCACATCCATGCCTAAATCATTGACACAAAATAATAATAATAATAATAATAACAATAATAAAAGAAACCCAAATTTCCTTGTAAAGTAACTTAACAATTATAACCCAAAAAAAAAAAAAGTAAATTTAGCATATATGGGCATTTTGTTGAACACCTTGTGGGCAAAATTCATAGAGTCTACAACCTGGTTGCTTTAATTTTAGGAGGAAAAAACCTAAATTTAAACGAGTACAATACACAATCAAAGTTTGCAGAGAGCTTATGCTAAGGAAACTCAAAGTCTCAAACTAAGAAGGAACCGAAAGTTGGAGATGTTACCGTTATGTTAGTTGGAAATTGGAAGTTAGTCCCAGGTTGTGTGAGTGTCAAAATGAAAAGTTTGTGTTTTTTTTTTTTTTTCCCCCCCTGAAATAGCAGTTTGTGGGCTTTTTTTCTTACCTCTACTTTGGGTCCCTTTTTTGATAGCCCAATCCAATCACTGTTTTATGTTCTGACCTTTTTAAAAAACTTTTGGCCCAATCACATGTTTGGCATAGGATAAAAGGTCATGCAAACTGGTACTATTAGGACATTTGTTAATTGACCATTTTAGAAAATTTTATACCTCTTTCATGAGAAATATAAAATATGTCCAAAAAAAATTTTCCCTAAAATTTTTTTAAATATTTTTTATACAACACCTTTTGAGCATCCATTAATTTTTCCTTGGATAAATGATAAAGGAATTTTTTTTTTTTTTTAGAATAACTCGTTTTTGTTTTTTTTTTTTTTTTTTTTAATAGAACATGTATTGGGCACGTGGAATCTTTTCAACCAAATTTTACTGTTTCTACCCTTTCTTTTTTATAAAAGTAATATAATCAACTAAATAATTTGTTTTAGCATTAAGCCATTAACAATATTTTGTTCATGAAAATATGTAGTCATATCTCTTTTGTAATTGGATAATATTAAGTATGTTTTATTTTGATAGACTCTTTTATAGCAGGTCAAAGTTTTTTTTTTAATCATCCTTTTAAATTAGAATTATACTCATATCAAAAGGATTAGCCAGTTTGGAATCATTAAGAATTTTTTGGTAGGGTATAAGATTTTTTAAAGTATTTCCAAAGTCCAAATGTTTTAATGATCTTTCATTTGCTGAGAACTGCGCTAACATTGTATTTATACACATAGGCATACAAGAACTATTTTGTAGGGATTTGAAATTTATTTTATATGCCTGGGTTTTGTTATTTATTTTCTATTGTGGGAGTTTAAAATTATCTCTAGGACTTTATGTTTAGCTTATTTTGTAATTGTATTATTTGTTTAAAATTGTCTTCTTCTTTTTTCTTTTTTTTTTTTCTTTCTGGAGATTGGTCAGAAATATTTACTTAATTAAATAACTCCACCTCCCCACCCCGGGACAAAACCCTAGAGCCTTTAAGGCTTGGGGATATGTATTATATTATTGGGCCCGTTAATTTGTTCTATTTTTTATTGTCGTTATCAGGCATATTTGATTTATTGGGCCTGGAGAGACTGTTAATGTAAATAAGCTTAGCCCGACCCATTTGATTTAATTGTACTAGTTTCATAGTGTGTTATGGAATGGTTTATTAAACTTTCTCAATTAAAGCCTAGACTAGGCCCCAACTGGGAACTTACAAGTTAGAATAGCTTTTGTCTGCGGTTTCTCAGGCTTATATGTATTTCTTAGAGTCTGTAATGTGATGTTTTGTGACTGCATTAGGAGGAGTTTGTTAGATTAATGTTAGCTAATTCCAACCACAAACTAAGAGTCAAAAACAGTAATAAACTAGCTTGTGCATGGAAAAAATTAAGAACAATTACAATTGCACACTATTTACATTATTTAATGCCTTTTTAATTGCACTCCTCAATTCTTGTAATGTAGTAAATAGCTTCACCAAAATTAAAAAATTAAATTGGACACTTGGCATCAAATTAGAGGCTAATTGAAGTCTAATTTGGAATCAAATTTTTTCTTAGTTTTGACTTTAAGGGTATGTTTGATAGACAGTAATAAGCGTTGTAATGTAATAGTTATTCCTTTAGTTTAGTTATATTTTTATTATAAAAAATAATCATTCCTTATTAATAGTTATTCTTTAAAATGAGATATAACTATTCATCTTTAGGCTCCGTTTGGAAGTTCATAAGGAAATGGAATGAAATGAAATGATCATAAGGGAATGAAAATGAATGGAATGGAATGGAATTAAGTAACCTTGATTGGATGTTTTAAAATAAATGAATGAAAACAAATGAAATGTAAGTAACCTTATTTGAAAGCAACATGGAGGGAATGTAATAGAATCATTTTATGACAATATTACTATTAAACCCATATTTTAAAATAAATGGTTGAATATATAGGGTTATTTTGGAAATTTTAGTAAAAAAATCATTAAATTTAATTTCATTCCCTCCCATTCCTCCCAATTTCGGGGAAAATGAAAATTTAAGATTTTAAGGGAATAGAAAGGAATGAATGTTCCCTCATATCCATTTCATTCCCTCCCAATTAAACTCTCAAATAATGGAATGAACTTTCTATTATCTCCATTAAAACTCCAAAACAAGGAAAGGGAATAATATTCTAAAATTATTCTTTCCATTCATTTCCATTTTGTTCTATTTCCTCCTCCCAAATGAGGCCTTAAAAGGTTGTATTAGCTATTCTTTAGTAATGCAATAATTTCAAAACTTAACATATTTCTAAATAAACAAACTTTCCATATACATCTAACAATTATAAAATTAAAAAATCATAAAATAAAAAAAAATAATAACGCATATCGCTCTTAAATTTAAAAATAACAATTTTTAAGGAGGTATAATTGTATGAGTAAGATGTTTCCTAAAATAAATGTTAAGTTTCATTCTAATATTATAATTCACAACTAAATTAATGAATATGTTTAGTTATTACATTACAACACATTTTATTCCTATTAATAAAGATTACAATTCCCGTCGTAATCTCCATTCAGCATACCAAACGTACTCTAAGAGGTTCGAGTGTTACTATTATGGTCTTCTTGGCTTCTGCGTCAAGTGTTAATGTGTCATTCATTTTTGTCACAAGAATTTTAAAATTTTAGATAGAACACGTAACACAAAATTAGCTATACATTTAGATTATATCATAATAAAATTTCTATCTTGTATAAAAATAAAAATAAATTATTAAAAAAAAAAAAAAAAAAAAAAAAAAAAACTCTATACAAAGCTATTGAAAAAAAAAAATCAAGATCAGGAAACATTTGCTCAAATGAAATTCAAAATCACTTCAAAGAAATAATAATCCAAACAAAAGCTTCATAATTAGTTCCTAGAAGTTTGGTCAAGTGAAATCGTCAGGATTTAAAATCCAAGCTTCATGAGTAGTTTACCTAACTTTGGTCACGAATATACCACTTAATGCATGACTTTTTGAAGTGAGAAAGACTTTCATGATTCAAACTATAGAAATACAAATAAAATCTTAGTTCTTTCTTTCCCTTAAGCTAAACTAAAAAATGATTAGATTTTACCCACTCATTTTATGATCCCTTAGAAAGCATTTGCAAGATTAGTTTGAAACCACAGAAATTCTTTCCAACGAGATCAGTGCCAAAGATTATTCTTCATGCGGAGGAGGTTTGTTTGTGGAGGAAATCTATATAGAATGATTCCAAGGATTTTGAGACTAGTGCGATAGAAAGGCAAGTTGGATGTGTAAAAAATTTATATAAAAAGTTTAGGTTACAAAGGTTTTGTAAGCTCTAACTAATTATAACTTTTCCTATACATTGAATTTTTAATGTGATCGGATCCCGAAAGTGTTTATTCTATTAGATAGATTTTTTTTTTTAATTGGTTTTCTAATTTGTTATAAATCTTCGTATTGTATGTTTCATGCTTAATTATTATTTCTAGAATTTGGTATTTAATATTTGTTACTCAATTAGCACCTCTCAATATTTAACCAAAAAAAAAAAACACTCCTAATGTTTTCACCGGAAACTTTTAAGGTTTAAATTCTCTCTCCCCCAATTATCAAATTATTTATAATAACTAAAAAAAAACTTGTAATATATGGATTAATTTAGCAACTTAGTTAACTAATACTCTAATAGTCCAAATAAACTCTTTCAGATGTTGTGATGGTTTCTATTATGTTTCTAAAAGTAACAATAACACATCTTAGCAAAAAAATATAAGTTACAAAAACGCATCTATCTGGAAGTTGACTCTTTCAAAATTATTTTAGAGTATTTTTCGAGAATTTTGACCATTCAAATTTAATCTTTTAATGACTTTGTATATTATACAAATATAAGCATAGTCAGTGGCCATTGACATTGAATTAACCTTAGAAAAGGGCTGGAAGGACAAATTCTAGTTGCTAAGTTTGGTACGCATATCTCCCAATAAGGAAATGAGGGAAAAAATGATGATACACAATAATTTTCACAACAATTAAGTTGAAATATTTTTGTTGGTTCTCATTTGAATTTATCACTAATATCAATTATTTTTCAAAAAAAAAAAAAAAAAACTAAGTTTGGCTATAAATTTAGTTATAGTTTAAGGCTACAAGTCTCACTAAAAAAATTAACATAACTACATATTTTGAAAATATAACTATTAAATTACATATTTTTTATATTATTAATACACATATCAAATTTTATGTAAATCGGATGTTATTTACTATTTGATTTATAAACTTTTTTTTTATACATAATTTTATATTATACAAACTTGAAATTTAAATATTTGACTAGTAACGTGGCTATCGATCTTTGATCTTTTAAAAATTTTGCAAATATGGAGAATATAAGAAGAAAATGTAATCCAATGGTAGATTTGTTAAAATTTCATATTCAATAAAAAAAAAAAAAAAAAAAAAGTGGAGTTATAGTCTTAGACTACAACTAAATTTATAACCAAACATTGTCTACCAAAAAAAAAAAAAAAAAATCAATGATATCACTTTATTAGATATTATTTACAAAATATCATTTCGATGAAATATTCATAAAAACTGTTATGTTTATACTTAGAATTAACATTTTCCAACTTTATATATAAATATATATATATATATTTCTAAAAGTAAGAAGAATTCTAATTACTATTTGACTCTTGATTTGTACCTAATTTAGGTACTTCCATAAACTTTACTACAATGGTACAGCCCATAGTGGGTCAAGCATTGGTCCTTGGTTATCTCAGTTTGTGTGGAAAACGTAAGGTCACTCATGGCAATGGGTGGGCAATATCAGAGGATATAGGCTATTGAAAAAGAAATTCCAGATACTTTATTTCAAAGAACATTAATTGCCATTAATTTGTTGCTTGTGGCATATAATTAAGATGATTAAAGTTGTTAAGAAGAGCCCCTAGGGATTGAATTGAATTGAATACCTATTAACTTTTTGAAAAAACATTTGGTGCGAATCAAGAGACAAAATGTAGTGATGTTCTTTGTAATTGCTAATGAAAAAGATTTGGCATACTTAAAATTTTATTATAATAATATGATCACAATTCATGCCCCATTTCCTCTAGCCTCTTTGTTAATTTGTGGGGGAATCTAATTTTAGTCTTAGGAAGAGGGTATTAATTTAGATTTTAGTCACGTTTCTCAACTCTCATTCGGCCGTCTAATTTTATTTTATTTTTATTTTTTTTTTGAGGAAAATTCGGCCGTCTAATTAGTTTAACCTTTTTCTTTACCATCATTTTAAGTTTATTATATAGTTTTTTCTTTGACGAAAGTGCGTCATGGTATAATATCTTTGTATCACATATGATATCGATTGACTGCCATTCAGTCCAAAAGTTATGCTTTACTTCTTAGCAATAAACAATTAATGTGGCAAAAATATTGCACCACTTAGTGGGTCCATTAATCTTTTTATATATAAGATCAAAATTCAAATTAATTTATCAAGAGTCATGTAAAAGATCATAATTCAGATTAATTTATCAGGAGTATTGTAATTTAGTGTGTTACATGTTGTAAATATGGCATAAGAGTAAAATAAAGTTGAATTTCATATTATAAGTAGTGTTTCTTTTTCCAATAACAAGTTTTGACGCAAATATATTCAATTGAAAACTATTTAAATAAAGTGAAAGCAAACAAATAAAATAATCATCATAGTGGGTTATTTTATAATCTTTAAAGTTGATGAATGATTAAATAGGTATACTATTATACTTTTGTTATGTAAAAAGTTAAATTTGCATACTTTTTAAGTCGTTCTTTAAAGACTAAGACTTGTAAAAGATGCAAGGATCAGTGGATAACACACTTTAACTGTCGGTGTATGAAAAATAAAATTCATTCTTTAGTACATGACATGCACACTTTGTTTCTTAGGCGCAGCTTGTTTAGCTATAAAATGCACATTTGAAAATATTTTTAGTAAGATATTTTTAGATATTTGGTATGATATGTAAAAAATTTCAAGTAAAAATCACCAAAATTAGCAATCTAGTCACTATCAAACTGCCAGCATCGATTGTCATACCAACGGCTCTAATAGCCCTACCACCATATGGGAGGGGAGGGGAGGGGAGAGAGTCATTGTGTGTTTTTTGTAAAAAAAATACTTTTAACCACGTTTTTTTAAGGTAAAGGGTTTTATAACATTTTACAAACGAGTTTATAGTCAATGGAAAACATTTTCAAATTTGACCAGATTTTACAATGAAATAAACATGAGAAAATACTAAAAAAGTTTTTTATAAAACATTTTATATTAAAACAAACAGAGCGTAACATTTTTACATGTAAAATGAGTAACACTATGCTAGTACAAGTTAAGAGATAAAGGAAAATATTTCGATGGAAAATGTATTTGCAAAAGATACCCATAATTTTTTTTTAGAAACAAGGCTTGACCATTTTTACTAAATAACTATTTAATTTTTTTTTTTTTTTCATTAGGGTTGTTTTAAATGTATTATAAAACATATAGCATTTTTGTAGAATCCAGTTAGCTTAACTATGGAGATATAGCATTTCCAATGAGTCGATGCGAATCGGCACAACAGACCTAGTTGAGTATTGATGGCTACCTACCCCCGACCCATCCCGCCATCCCCCCCTCCGCCCCCTTCTTTTTAAATTGAACTTGGCTCTAGCTGACTTCAAGGTTACTGGGACCATAGGATTGGGTACTGTGATTTGAGATAGCTAGTGCATAGTTATGGCAGCTAGTAGTGAGCAAGTCCAACCAAGGGATGATACGACAAAGATGATGGCCCATGCAGAGTACTCAACAAGACTTGATAGTAAAATGCACAATCACTCGGCTAATTGCATTAGTACTCAATAGCAGTCCACAGATTCAGCAAAAATAAATTGGGTAAAATACTATTTTGGTTCCTAAACTTTACTAAAAGTTTATTTTTCATTCCTAAACTTTAAGAAGTTCATTCTTCGTCCTTAAACTATTGAAAAATTCATATTTCATCCCTAAACTATTAACAATATTTTATTTATGTCCTTAAAATTTACTAAAAGTTCATTTTTTATCCCTAAACTATTAAAAAAAGTTATTTTTTTCATCCCTACAGTTGTCTAAACTTTTGAAAAAAAACTCTTTACAAAGTTTAGGGATAAAAAAATAACTTTTTAAAGCTTAAAGATAAAAAATAAACTATTGTTAAAGTTTAAGAACCAAAATAATATTTTACCCAAAAAAATACCAGTCCACAAAGAGAAGGCCATTAGAAAACAATGATCTTTATTAGAAACCATTTGCTGCGCTTCAACCTCTTCATATCAAGCTATTTCCTTTTATTCATTTTTTTTAAACCGTGTAACAAAGTGGCAAAAACCCTTGCTTCCCAAACAAAGGAGAAGAAGGAACCGAGAGTTTGGCTACGGAATTTTCCTTCTCTTCCTCTTCCCGTGTAAACGATGATTTACTATAAATACATCAATATTCCTTTTGATTTTTTTAATATATAAAAAGTCTTTATTTATTTATTTTTAGTGTATGTTTGGCATTAACCTTTTGCTGAAAATATTCTAAAATATACACGTATTTTAAAAAAAAAAAAAAACATAAGATTTTAAAAAATGATACATAAAAGGTAAAAACTAAGCCACATAAACCGGATACATATGAATACTTAATATATTTTTATATTGTAATATATAGTCTTTGATTTTCAGTCAAAATACAAAAAAAAAAAAAAAAAAAAAATTCTAGTACCACAAATCTATTACACAACCTCTTTACTACAAACTATAATATGATTTTTTTTTTTTATAAAAGAAAAATGGGTAGGGGGCGGCCAACGTAACGATCTTATTTGGATGTAACCATAGTACTATTTTATTTGCTGGACCTAGTACCATGTTGAAGTGCAGAAGAACCGCAGTAAATTATAGCTTTTCAGCTCTATAAAGGACACTAATGAGTCTTGAGCTACTAAGAGAGGTAATCAAAGTAAGTTCATATACAAACTTAAACCTTATACCTTATACTTAGCGCATTTTGTATATTATCCAAAGACCATTAAACCACACCTCTAGTTGGTTACAAGCCATAATATAATTGAATACAAGTGATAAAGAAAAAAAAAAAGATGTTAACATGCGTAAGCTATGGCCGATCACTTACATTATGCAAGGTCGGAATTGTTGGAAAAAAAAGAAAAAGAAAAAAAGAAAGTGGAATAGTTTAGGTGTACAACCACTCGTCCAAATAAATAAAAATCGTATCAATCTCAATCACAGGTACTTGACACTTAAAAAAAGGAGGTATCTTTTCCATTTAATATGCAGCTATAATAATGATGAAGGAAAATAGGAGCCAATGTGTAATGAGAAGAAAATGGG
This sequence comes from Quercus variabilis, assembly GCA_030445155.1. Classification (NCBI taxonomy): domain Eukaryota; kingdom Viridiplantae; phylum Streptophyta; class Magnoliopsida; order Fagales; family Fagaceae; genus Quercus; species Quercus variabilis. The sequence goes on from CP129454.1 coordinate 9,708,512, forward strand.
GTTTAGAAGTGAGTAATTAATAGTACTGAAAGGCATAGGGCCCTAGCTAGGGTTGGAGAGAATGACTGCATGGCAGTCCATACTACCAGAATCCAAGCATTATCGTCACCATGAAGGAAGTGATGATCCGTATCAGTATTTTCACTTCATTCACGGCTCACGAGTCACTCACTTCTCTCTAGTCACATAGCGTATGTAGTGGGCGACTTTCTTTCTTTCTTTCTTTCTTTCTTAAAAAATTTTATTCATTCATTGCTGCTTTCTGAGTATTCTCGAAATAAACAAACAGGGACAGACATAAAGCCTCAATCTTCCCCTGAGTGCGAGTGGGGATCACACGCTTTAATTTGTGGTAAAATTTTTATCGTTTTTCATGTGAATGAACAGCTTTGAATTCCTTTAAAAAATATTTGGACAGAAATAAAATAATACACGAAAGAGATATAACTCGACTTGCTCTTGGTTGCTTCACCTCTCTCTCTCTCTCTCTTTAGTCTTTTCTCTCCATACATATAGGTTTTGCACCAAAACGTGGTTAGCATCTCAGCCACATCCTTGTGTCCGGCGAAATGATAAGAAAAGAGGAAAAGGAAGTTGAGTACCAGACGTCAAGGCCTTGAACATGAGAAATATCTTATCTTTCTTTCCCTCTTCTTTTTAGAAAAAGAAGAAAAAAAAAAAAAACGAAACAACATAATAAACTTTTTATTAAAAAAAGTAAAAGAGGGATAGCATTATTGTTAAGTTATGTACAATATTTTTCTACAAAAAGAAAAGAACAGCATGTTTCACCATTTATAATAGACTAATAGTTAGTCCAAGTAGTACCTCCCGACCAGCATGGGCTACATAGTAAATAGCAGTACTTTCCAACCACTTCAAAAAAGAAAAGAAAAAAAAATAGTTAGGAGGAAATTAGGACACTCATCTAATCACACAAATAAAGCCTCTCGAGATATAGACAAGTGAGAGAACTTTTTAAAAATGAAAATCATGACTTGATAGTTAAAAACTTAAAACAATTGTGGGATATGAAGACGTTCTCCTAATAAAAGAGATTGGATTATGCTATTAAATTACAAGGTTTTTTGTTGAAGGTTTAGGCCTTTGTTGAAGGATCAGACCTTTGTTGTGTCAAATTAACTTATTTTAAGTTAGTTTAATTAATTTAACCAATTATGCTTGCATGAACAATTTATAGTTAATTTCAATACAGACCAATATTGCAAATATAAATATATAGCATAGAGTAAGGAACACAATGATATGGTTACAAAGAAAAAACTCTAAACAAGCAAAACCCTTGGGGTGGGGTGGGGGGGGGGGGGGGTGTTTACCACTAACCCTTAAGGAAATAGATTCACTATATATAATTGAAGTTTTACATAGTTGGCCGTAATTCTATGGCTACACCAAGTACTACTTACAAACGCGACCACAAATAGTTCAAATCCTTTGACTCTTCTATTGTGAACTTTGATCACACTAACACAACATTTTGACTTCAAGAACCTTCTTGAAGATTCTCACAATAGTAATCTTTGTCATTTGTGTGCAACGACTTCACCTTAATCATCAATCTTGATAGTTTTTTTTTTTTTAGTTGATAGTGTGAGAGAACTCGGCTATAGAAACCCTAGGTGCATAATTAGCAACTCTCCAAAAACTCTATTTGGTCATCCCTTACAAGTTTTTATATATTCTAGCAAGTAGGGCACAAAATACTAGAGATTGGATGACTCAATGACCTTCAATCAATCTTTGATTGAATTATAAACCGATAATTCTTGCTCAATTGATGTGTTAAGCTAAGTGTCAAGAAGTTAGAAACTCTTTTCGAATTGTTCTAGGCATAAGTTTTGGACATGAAATAGTCTTGTTATCTCAAGTTTGTTCACGATTTGCCAACCTATGCACTATGGGCAATCTACCTAACATGCTTGACAACAAGTGAGAGGCCTTGTTACAATGACTACCTATGTTGTGAAAAATAACATCCAACTATAGTAATTAAACCTGGACCAGACGTTGACCCGATTTATGAGCCAGGTCACTAGTTCAACCCGTGGATCAAAGGTCGAAATGCAGGGTCAAATAAAAAGATTTTAAGAATCAAATATATATATATATATATATATATATATATATATATATATAAACAATAGAAGATAAATTTTTTTAAAGACTCAAACTTAAAGCAATAAACAAATAAAGCCCAAAAAATATTAACAAAAGAAGAGAAAAAAAAAGGTTTAAGCAATAAGTTATATAGCACATACTGATATATTCATACCTATGTGTAACTAACTTTGTGAAATTGAAAAGTGTATTTATTTATTTAGGTTTTCTGTTATTTAAACTACAATATTATCACATATTAAACAATAAAGAAATTAATAAGATTGACATATTAATATAATTTTACATAATTCACAAACCCAATTGGGTTAATAAAACCTAGATGGGTCATACGGTTTGCTTAGAACCTACCGGGTTTTATTGGTTTTGACCAGGTTTTATGCACATCCAATTTAATTGATGACCTGGATCGTTCTAAGCGCTGGGTCATCGAGTTATAGGTCCAACTGGCCATGCCAAGTCGGGTTTAATAACACTGCATCTAATGCACCAATGGTAGACAAAGTAAGGGAACAAACAATAACATCCTTGATGAGCTCTCTAAAGTCCCCATCAACCATAAGATCTTCAAACTAATATCCCTAGCCAATGCCTAGTGCCATAGTTTTGGGTAGTATAACATATAATAAAAATGCATTTTCAATCGTTTGTATTAAACTATTACACCTGTTTCTCAAAAAAAAAAAAAAAAAAAAACTATTACACCTTATAATATATACATTGTTTGGTGAAGTATTACTTTCCTTCTCACCTCCTTTCTCATCAAGAAATTTTTTTATTAAAAAAATATTTTTTTTGTTGACAATCTATATGAACCCACTTTGACTCTAACCACGCCCCCAAAAAGAGCGTGGAGGGGGACCCAATCGGTCCACATAGACAGAGAACTGTAAAGAAAGAAGCAAGCAACTGAGGTCTGAGGCTAGCTGCTCCAGCTTCTCCTTGCTTGGACGCTAAAATTTTTGCACTTCCCCAACTCTCTCACACTCACACTCACTCTCAGTCTCTTCTCTCTGCAACTCCTTTACTACTTACTGATATTTTGCTCTCTCTTTCTCTTTCTCAGACTCTCTCTCTATTATGGATGAACTGTACGGCCTCCATTCCAACACCACCGACTACACGGTGCAAGGTTCAATGGATAATTATTTAGTGAACAACAATTATACTAACAATTACCAGTCCTTTCAGACTCCGGTTGCCGGTTTAGCTGACCGGGTGCAAGTTTTTGGGCCGGACCGTTTGTTGTCCGGCTCATCATCTTCTGCTGTATCTGATGCTGCTTCAATGGTGGCTGAGATTCAAAGAGGAGGAGGAGGAGGAGGAGGAGGAAGAACTAGCTCGGATGAGGAGGCTTCTGGTGCAATCAGAGCCAAAATTTCTTCCCATCCTCTCTACCCTAAACTCCTCCAAGCTTACATCGATTGCCAAAAGGTCATCAAAATTCAATGCTTTTCTTTAAAGAAAGACTCCGTTTGGTTGCTGAGAAAAAAAGAAAAGAGAAGTACGAAAAAGTTGTTTTGATTAGAACCCCATGATGGAAGAGAAAGAGTTTAACTATAATAGTATTAGTAGTGTTACTACTGTAGTCTGTAGTAGTAGTAGTAATGAAGCTTTTTGTATGTGGCCAATGATTTTTCTTGATATTTGGCTTTTCTCATCAACCAAACGGAGAGTTTAACTCAGACTCTTTGGATTCCCGTCATTCAGATCTGAGAAAAAAGCCTTAAAAAGTAGTAACATGTATATGCACAGGGTGTACATATTTATGCTGAAACTTCTGTGCTTGTTCTTACGGAATTTCCCGCCGTGTTATGTGGAAAAAAAAAAAAAATAAGGAAAGAGAAGTAGAAGGAGCGCTTTTAATGGCTTTGCTAATCTTTATTTAGTCTAAATATGGGAACTGTGTAAAAAAAGAAACTGTACGGAGAGAGATATAGTACTGTGCAATATTCTTTGAAATTTGATTGTATTGGGGGACTTTCTTTTTGTACAGGTCGGAGCACCACCGGAGATAGCTGACGTTTTGGATGAAATTCAAAGAGAAAGTGACCTTTGTAAAAGAACAGTTGCTGTTTCTACTCGCTTTGGTTCTGATCCAGAGCTTGACCAATTCATGGTTCTTTCTCTCTCTCACATATACGGTTTTCTTTTGCAATTTATAGAGCCTAACCCTAAAGAAAACTAGATAAAGCTTTCCCATTTTAGCTTGATATCTGTGTGTGTGAGATGGGTTTTCTTTTTATTTTTTGTTGGTTAAATTTGATTTTATTCTCTTTTCTTTTTGAAGGAAACTTACTGTGATATATTGTCCAAGTACAAATCGGATCTCAAAAGGCCTTTCGATGAAGCCACTTCGTTCCTGAACAACATTGAAACCCAACTCAACACTCTCTGCAATAATGGTGCTTCCAGAACCTGTGTTTCTGGTCTCTCTCTTTCTCTCTCTGCTTGTTTTATATATGAAAATATTATTTTATCTACTTTGTCGAATTTTGTGCTATGTGGGTATTTTATTTTTAACCTTTCTTTGTCTGTGTTATAAAGTACCCAGAGAGATTTATTAAATTTTATGCACACATTAGGGATATGCAGGTCAAGAAAGAAGGTAGATAAGGCGCACGTTAGCACAAACCTAGCGCACATTAGCATAGGAAAAACTCACATGACGAACAGTACAAATACAGACACTAGTTAGGTAGCTTTCATAGGCCAAATTCCCCAATTGGTTCTAAACATGCAGGTGCTGATCCAAAAAAGCTTTCAGATTTCAGATGTATGTATAGCAGTGGTACACACCTATAGCACAAACCAACAACCAAAACCCTAGAAATGGATGAGATTGAGATCCTTTTTCTCATAAAGTTACCTGTATTTACTTCTGTATGTAAGAATTGAACATGGAGGAATGTTTTATATATTAAGGGTTAGGATGATTGAAAACTTTTTCTCTTTTGTTTTCTCCATTTTAGATATTTCCACTTCTTCTACCAATTAATAACCAATAATTATCTTGAAAATAGCTTGTGCAGTGTAGGGCTTTGTAATAGTACTATAGAAACTTTTCTTCTTTTGTACACTATTTTTTCTTTCTTATCTCTTTTCTTCCAGTTCTTTGTTGCTTCTTTCTTGTTTCCTTATTTTGGTTGTTTCTCTTGGACTAAAAGCTGCTAATAATAGTTATCAGTATTAAGTTTTGTACCTTTTCTTTTAAAGATTTTTGTTGCATCTCTTTCTCTCTCTCATTAATTTTAAGTGTAGAATTACCCTTTATGAAAGTTATGATTCTTTTTTTCTTTATTAAGTAAATGACTCCAACAAAAATCTCCTACATAGGATGACTAGCTAGGCAGCTAGACTTTGACTTTTTTCTGAGTTCAGTAACTTTTAGATTGTTTTTTAAATATCCGAACCATGAAAGTTGGCTAGAGACCTTACTTCACATTAAAAGGGGGAGAGGTGTAACTTGGCTGGAATGAGTAAGGACTAGTAGAGCTTTTGGGAACATTGTAGTTGTTGTCCTTGTTTTGAAAATTGAATTCTCAGTTAAATTTTTTATGTCATAGGTGATAAATTAACTATAGTCCCAAAGGTTTAAGCTGTTAAATATTATGAATTTAATTGTTTACTTTTTAAATGGGAGGTGGAGTCGAGATAGGGTTCGAAGTTCATGATAAATTACCAATTGTAACAAAAGTATATGTTGTCTGGAATTGGTGAATTTGATCACTTATTTAATACTGTAACAATAGACTGCAACCACCTCCTAATTAGCATGCAGCCTTAAGTTTATTGCATTGGGGATAACAATTCATGTGTCACAAGTTTGTGGAGACCATAAATCTTTGTATCTTGCACATATGTTAAGCTTATTTGCAACTAGATATTAATTTATACAACTATTTGAAAATCTCAGTATGCCATATATATTATTGCTAAACTTTATTGGGGGCATCCTCTTGGTTGTCATAGGTATCTGTAATGTCTCATCAGTATACTAGGCATGGTTGGTTAGCTGTATTTTAGTAAAGCTGGAAATGAAGTATGCTTAGGTGGGTGTTAGATTTCTAAATCTTAATTAATGAAAATAGAATATTGACAATACTGGAGACTTGTTACATCATGTGTCGTGGGCCTCATGGCATCTAACCTTTCACATTCTCAGTTCACAAAATAACATTAGAATTTGTAGCTTTATTCTTGAACTGGCTCTTGTAAAGATTTTTATCAATTCTTATAAGAGTTTTAGGACAAGGTTGAGAAAGTAGCTGTAGCTTTACTTACTCTAAATCTAGGAGACATGCTTCTGGTGATTGCAATGATGCTGCTCCTTTTTGAAGGTGGGTGCAAATGCGTTGCTTCGCTTTTAATTGATTTGTTATTATTCATGTTTCTAGCTAGACAGAGACAATGGTCTTAATAATAATGATGTCTGGTTTTGGAACCAGAGTTTAAGTTTCAATGAGGCATTAGTTGAATGGATACCATGGATCAGAATAAATAACTAAACATTGACGAAGATCTAAGGACTGTGCCTATTCTGCCATCCAAAAGGGTAGAGATAGAGAAAAATGTTTTGCATGACCACTAAAAGAATTCATTTTTTGAATGGTTGCAGGTAGTTCCAATTGTATAAAATAAAACATGAACTGAAAGGAAACCCCTTTCATCTTAATCATGTGCATCATTAGCACAAATAGATTCCTAATAGAATATTGCATTTGGAACAAGATATTGTGGCAGAGGGAAGTACAGCAAGTTAGGTTTCCAAAATATTACATTTGCTCGTGTTGGAGTACTGATATCATCTTCCTTTAAGACCTATCATGTTTATTTTTTAATTTGCTTGATCACTGTTGATATCCTACTTTTATGGCTGTGTATAATTGTATAATGGTTGAAACCATAGGCTTTTGTACTTGGGACAGATGGACTTTGTCACCAAAATGATCACTTTAGTAATTGTTTTATGCGGTCAAGGCTATGAGATTGCACACATAGTATGGTCCCAACTCAGCTCAAGCTATTTTTAGCATCAGGATGAGGGAAAGCTTCTTTTTCATCCATTATTTTATTACTAGTTGGGTGGCATGGAGGTTATGGATTTTGTTTGGGAGCAAGAGCCATCTTTGTGGACGGTTACTAATTAATAAGCTGGTTCAGACATGCGTGAAAATTTATAAAGTTTAAATTTTGAAGGAATTAATTGCAGATGTTTTGGATTAGGCAGATTGCTTTAGATTGCATTTTAGTAGCTTTGTGTAATTGTGTGTTATACAACCCCAATGTGTACTTATACGCAGAGATGGGATTGACATGTCACATCAATTACATGCTATTGGTTATTTAGGAAGTGCACATTTTCTTGAAGCTATATTGATGTTGCATCTCCACATTGATGTTGTTGTTTCCAACCTGAGTCATGTTGACCATACCGGTTCTTAGAGGATAAATAAGGTTTCTTTCATTTCATGCCCCTAGTGTCTATGAGTGGAATGACTTGTGATTGCCAATGCCCGTCTTGAAATAATATATTTTTGGGTAAAGTATACCAACCTCTCTTAAGGTTTTACTAAATGTCACTCTTCCTTGAGGTTTGTATGTATTCAATGGTCATTCATCCACAACCCTCAAGGGAGTGTCATTTTGTCCATAGTTCGAGTAAGAATCTATTTAAAAATAAATATTATGTTAGGGAAATCACAATTTGAGCAAGCATGGACTTTAATGTTACATTTAGAAAAACCTCTAGGGAAAAGAGTGTCATTTATACAAACGTTTGGGGGAAATGTCATTTTGATACACCTCAAGTGATTGTGGTGTAATTTACCCACATGTATATATATATATATATAATCCTTTGTGACATATGCCACACGATTCAATTTCCCACGAATGAATTACATTTGGGTTAGAAATCATTGGCTGTATTACACTGATTTGTTGTCTATATTAAAGACCCGTGCTTCCTGTATTTGTAGTATTGTCATCCGCTTATTTATAACTTTTCTAATTTTGAGCTTGCGGTAATTATTATCTCATGCAAGGTACCATAATATCTTAGTCAATATGTGTCATCATTTCAGAGGGCACATCCAATTCCTAAACTATTTAAAAGTATTTCACATGGTAGAAGGTGTTGACTTATTAGATTTGTAATGCTCTGATTGTTTGGTTATAACTAGATTTTTATACCACATGATTTGTTTGTAGATCCACGCCTATATTTCATGCAGAATATGTCAATTATTTATCTGAAAGCAATCTCCTTTGGGCAGTTTGTTTAGTTCTTGAGTTATTAAGCCATAGATAATTTCAGACCTTTATGTTAGATATCATAGTCAGATTTCTCCAAACTTGCAAGAAATTTTTTTTTTTTAAAGTTCTTAGACTTATATTAGCTGTAGTTGTTAATTGTGTTCTTCTATCTAATAATCTGTATTTTTCTGCTACTTATCTATACTCGTTAAGCCTCTAATTTATTTATTTATTCTTTTTCTCTACATGTTTGTTTACTCTTGTATGTGACTAAATGCAACTAACTAGTAATTATTTTCTTGTATTGTGAAAAAATGATTTTGAACTAACTGAAGTGTTCAATGGCAATGCCAATGAGGGGCCAGTGGAGGGCCTAGGGCCAGCCTAAAATTTTGATCCTTTAGGTTATATGAATGCGTGGGAGAAAGGCCTAAATTTACTCATGTTTTGTTTAAATGAAATCATAAACCTTTGATTATTAAATTATATGTACCAATCACTTGAATTGAACCCTTATTCATATAATTGCAATAATCACCCACTCCTTATAATTGGAAGCACATTGCTTTTGGCTCTTTACGTAGTGGGGAGGAAAAAGACTATTTTTGTTGTTGCAACAATATATAATCATGGACTAGTTATAAAAATTATTTAAACAAGACTTCACATCAAAATTAGGGTGCATTTCTTGCAGATAGTTTGATTTTCTATTTTGAAAGGGAGATTGTTGAAAACTTGAAATTTGAGACATAATGCTCTTAGTCCTAGAGAGTGGAGGCTACTTTTTAAATTATGGATATTAGTTTTTGTACTTTTTTTTTTTTTTTTTTTTTTATAGCTTACCTAGTACTGTAGTAAATATATAAAATTGATTAGAGATATGTGAAAGATGCCAAATGTTTGTCAAGTTTGGCACATATCTGTCAAGTTTGGTGGTCATTTTTTATTATATGCCTATTGGGTTATAAAATACTTCATTTTGCATTCTTAGGATGTTATTTTGTACTATTATCTATTGCAAAGTAAGTAGTATGCAAAAAGTGAGAAAAAAATCATGGTTTGATTTGGCTTGCTAAGAGAAATTTTTAGCTTAGCACTCGATACGTCATAATCCCAAAGTAGAATCAAGGTTAAGTTCCTCCTGTTGTCTTGCTTGGTACTAAACGCAATTTAATGAGTCTTCTTACCACTTATGTATCGCCTAAAAACTGTTCTGTTAATTGAATATAGATGAATATGGATTTGCATGCAGAAGATTATGCTAATTAGGGTTATTGTTACTTGTGTATCATCTAACAAAATAATTTTGGTTTGTTCTTATGGAAAATAAATAATAATGATGCTAATGAGGGTTATTCATATTTCTATGAGGTTAATGACTACTGGCTTTGCACTAAGTGAATTTGTTATAAAACAAAGCAAGTTGCAAACTCTCTCTCTCTCTCTCTCTCATTTTTTTTTTAAGAAGATTCAAACTTTTAAAAGAGCTTACAGGCCTTAGAATGTGTTTTAATATTTGTGGTCCTAAAAGTTACTCACTGAACTATTTAAATTTGAGCTTGACAATCTGTAGTTTGTTCATATTTTAACTTTGAGAATAAATCAGTAGACTGCAGGCACGTGGTTGTACATCGGAAAGTTTCATGTGTTATCCTACTATAGACTAGTTTTTGGGAAGGTATATCGTTGCTTTAGTTTGTGGCATATAAAATTACTTGCAAGTTTTTTGACAGTTGTGGACAATTTATTATAGAAACCCCACATATTGATAGTTTCATGTGTTCTGTTCAGTATATCTCGTCTATCAAATGCCAAAAGAAAACATACAAGCGCAAGCACACGCATACTAGCATATTGTATGTTTTCTTCAATGAGTGTGCTTGTACGTTGAAATATATATACTGAAGTATGTATATTCTAAGAAAACATACAAGCACGCACAAACATATATACTGAACATAAAATTTTGGAATCTCAAAATTTTAGTTTGGTGCAGAAATGGAAGAACTTAGGGGCTTCATATGTTGAAAGTCTAACTAATAACTGGGTTGTTGTTTGATGACATAAATGATGTGTTCTCAATTGAAGTAGAACACAAACATTCAAACAAGCAGTGAAACATGAATGAAATCTTAGACTATGATTTAAAATACATAAGGAAATGAGCCTTTGTTTTCCTTTCTTATTCATTCCTCCTGCCGCATGCACAACTAAATTACTAGATAAATTGTTTAGGTGCAATTGTTCTTTGACAGTACTGTTTGCACTTGTAGATTTTGTCCCTGTTAATCAAAGCAATTTAGTAAAAAAAAAAACCTGAAAATCAGTTGGCTGGCTAGAAGTATTCTTTTTATCAACAAGTTATATATTTTTTTATTATTACTCTCCTTGCATTTCCCTTTACTCTTCTATAGACTATTGCTTACTTTAATATTTTTATTGACTTGTTTTATTTTAGTAATAAGTTGAGTAGTTCATGGGGAAAATGAAGCTTTAAAAAACTGTACATAAAAAAATGAAGAAAATATATAGGCTTAATAAAAAAAAATATAAGCATTTGCTGCCTCATCATGTCCTAATCAAGTGTGCTTGGATTAGTTTTTTTGTTTATTTGTTTATTTGTTTATTCATTGAAAGTACAATATAAAATAGAAAAAATGGCCCGTTTGGTAATGTTCTAGTAACTTGTTTGTATTTTTTGGAAATACTGAAAATATATGTAAATATACGTGTCATGTTGTTTAAAAACTGAAAATTGTTGTACCAAACACCCCCTCAGAGGCTTTTAGAACCAAAATCACATTGAATTGGCTGAGCTTATATTCTTTTATTTTTCTGAGTGTGTACTAATTGGGTATATGGTGGATAATGGAAGGGTAAAGTGGACAACATGTGTTGTACAAAAAAGTTGTCCAAGACCAAACATGGACTCCCCCGTGGTTCCCGGTGGTGTCAGCTTTTGATATAATGAAATCACACTGCTCCAACCTGCGCTTTCAAAATCTTAGTCTCACTCCATAGCTGTATTACTGCTATTCCCTAGGAATTTTTACATTGTTGGCCAGTGACTAGTCCTACTCTGTATCAGTAAATAAGCCTTAAAAGTCACACTCTTTCATAGTGCAGTTTCGGTTATTTATAACTTATATATGAATCTCTGTTTCTTCATTTTTCTGAGCTTCTGATTAGTTAGAAAGAAATTAGACTAGGGTTTTATTAACATAGGACATACGTTATCAAATCATTTAAAATTTTTTTAATGATAAAATGAAAAAGATGTGTTTGCTAACATAAAAAAATAATTCTGACATTTATTATGACTCTGAAATTCACCATTCACACACACACACACATATATATATAAACCTTGATAAATGTGTCTGTCTTTGTGTGTCATTTTTGTGATATCTGGGTTTTCAATCTTCTTTTTCTGGGGATAACTTCAGCTAGTAAGAAAAAGGTTCAAACCCATTTATTTATTCACTAAAATAGGCCAAAACCCTTTTCTTTTTTCCAATGTTAATGGACAAAAGTAGAAAACAAAAGCCTACATAAGATTTTTGTTTTTGAAGGGTAAGTCCCATCAGAAATTGAAAAGCAAGCTTATAATATGGGAATTTATATATATATATATATACACACTGTATATTTTTCTTAAATAATTTTGGATATGACGGGCGTACCTTGGCAAAGGCACCACTTCCCAGTTCACACACCGACTGCGATACGACACAACGAACCTACGAATCTTTCATTGTCTCTGTTCACTGTTCAGTCATCTCTCTCTGTCTCTCTCGTGCACTTCTTTTCTCTCATGATCTGTGTACACAAAAAATAAAAAGTACTAATTGGGTCCCGTCTGGTCCCATCTGCTTGTAGCATTGGCTCTAGTGTTACATCACATCCGCGAAAACATGGAGTCATGCTCCATTACAATGGTGGTAAGGTTGACTCCATTATTAGCTTGTGTGACCTTTTGCTGTGGTGTTAGTGACCCACTTCTCTCTCCATCAGGCCCCCCCACACCCTTTTCTGATTTTTGAGAACTAGAAGCATTATTTTGTTAATTTCTGTTGTGGTTGAAAGTTTTCTTTTTGGGAAAAAGTTGTGGTTGAAAGTTGAAACTTTGCTTTATATTATTTCATCTAAATGTCAAATAAGAAAGAAGGAAAATAAAATTAATGTAAACGTAGGGCTTGATGTAGTTTATACTTTATAGTTTGCCTGACAGTCTTATGTCTACAACAAAAACCCCTTAAGTGGTTACATCTTTGTTATATGAACAGTATGTTACAATTAATCTTAAGTTGGTTATATAGAGGAGTTAACCCTAGACTAACTCTAGGGTTGTAGTACTTGGATTATAATTAGGTTTCAAATTATTTTTCCTTTCTTGACGAGTTTGTTTACACTACAAGTACATGGGTCTATAACCTTTTGCCCATGCATGGTGATGATCTAACCTAATGAGTGCATGTTTTTCACTATTATGTGGATTTTGTTAACATGTGTATTATCTTTTGCTATGCCCATTGGATATTTAGGTCTAGATTGTTTTCTAGATGGCTTGTTGTTTTTAGATGAAATAAACACGTGTGCTCGTGAATCACGCTTTGCTTTAGTCTGATTTTTATTCACATGCCAAAGTTCTAAGTTCATGATGACCTAAATAGGAAATACTGGCATCCTCTAATTTGTTTATGTTCTTATTTGTTAAACTATTATTAAATTCAATGATGATTAATGTCTTAAAAGCCATTATGATATGAATAACTTATCTATCCAACAATGTTTTCTTTGGTTTGATTAACCAGTTTTAATTCATAATGTTTGTTACTTTATATTTGACAGTAACATTTTCTGTATTCAATTTCCTTTGCCTGTAGAAGTATGGTTGTGAGTTTTTGGCAAAATCCATTCATCTAGGTATACACCGTCCAATAGAGAATTTTTAAGGTATATTTATATTTAGAGATTCACCTCTTTCAACTTCAAAATTTAATGGTTATGTTCTTTAGAATTTTGATGAAGGGATTCCTCTTTCATCTGATAAACGTGATTTTGTCTTCATGAGTGTTAGGGGGTGTTTGGTGAGTGTTTCCAAACAATAATTTTCAGTTTTTAAATAATATTTCACGTATCTTCACACTTTTTTACCCATACGTATCTTCACAAAAGTTTTTAAACAACAATTTTCAGTTTTTAAACACATTTACCAAACGGGCCCTTAATATTGCTGTACTTGTAGAAAAAGTGAGTCATGAGTGTGTTGAGTAATAGCAGTAACACTAAATGTTGACATATGTTTATTTAACATGCCTATCGATTTGTACTTGTGTGATTCTTTTTTATAAAGTTATCTGCAACATATATGAATGGCATTTTTATTTCAAGATTCTTTCCACGGTTTTGATGGTTTCTCCATGATTTATTTATTTATTTATTTTTTTATGTTAAACACATTTCTGTAGAGCATGGACAAGTTGCAAACAAAATTTCACTTGTGGGTTTTTGTATCTTACCAGATGAAGTAGATGGATCATCTGATGAAGATGTCAGTGGTGGAGAGATTGAGGCGCTGGAGTGCCAGCGTTCAAATGAGGATCGTGAACTGAAGGACCAACTCTTGCGGAAATATAGCGGTTATATCAGTAGCCTGAAGCATGAATTTTCAAAAAAGAAGAAGAAGGGCAAGCTACCCAAAGAAGCAAGGCAGATCCTGCTCGAGTGGTGGAATGTTCATTACAAATGGCCGTACCCAACGGTAAGCATTTCTTGGAAGCAATAGTCATATTTTCTTTATCCTGATGAAACAGTTGCATGTGTTTTATGCTTCGAACTTCAAATGTACTTAAAGTGCTAGGGTTAGTTTGAGCCAAAAAAAAAAAAGGTGGTGCTTGGGGTTATAGTAGCACAATGATTCCAATGTCCTCGACAATACTTTAACTACGCTGTTTTTCATCATTCAGGAAGCAGACAAGGTTTCCCTTGCTGATTTAACGGGGCTAGATCAGAAACAAATAAATAACTGGTTTATAAATCAAAGGAAGCGTCACTGGAAACCATCAGAGAACATGCAATTTGCTGTTATGGATAGTCTCTATGGACCAATTTTCATGAATGACTAAGGTGGGGATCCTATCATTTTGTATGAGGAACTCGGACACGACCCTTTTCTAATGCATAATGAATTGCTTAACCACTTAGTTCTCTTGTATATTTTTGTCACTAATCTTAGTTTTGGTTGCTAGGTTTGTGTTACTCTAACTAGTTAGCTAGACAAAAGAGATCTTGATTGTTTCTTACTATTCAAATGGGACTCGCATTTCACGCCATCCCAAGTGGCTTGTATCCAATGTCCAACGTACGTAGTGACCGTTACCCACTCACATTGAATTTTGACTTTACATTACCATGATAAGCACAATCTTGTGTACTTTGGGTCGAATGATGAGACACCTTAATAATAAGATCTTGTTTAGCTAGGAAAGGTTATGGATTGGGCTGGGTGGTTGAGTTGTTTAGCCAGTGTTGTGCGTTAGGCAGTGTTGGTGTTGGGCCTTAAAGTTCAGGTTTAAGTGCTCTCCGTGTTCTAAGGTTCCATCAAACGATAGTCTTGGGATTTGAACCATTTGGTCTACGAATGATATATAGTATCCACTTTGGTAAGCAAAAGGATGTACACGGTTCCTCATTGCGTGTTGGATAAATAGCAAGGAAATATTTAAAATCCAATTTAGTTTGATGCAATACTACGCAAATATCTACTCAGCAAAAGAAAAAAAAAAGTGCCATGCAAATATCTTTTTCCTCCATTGGTTTTCAGTGAAACTGATAATTGACTCTCCTCTACCATAGGGTGCCATAGGAGCAATCAATATGTGGTTAATTTGGATGAGTGTAAAAAGAGATCAAACTTTTTATGCTTGGTTTCCATATTTGAAGATCGATTTTGCACTCTGAATATATCTTTCAAATCATTATGTTTTGAGTGATTCTAGATCATCATATATAGAATGTTTAATATGATGTATGTTAGCACAAAAAACAAGCAAAATGGAAGTGGAAGCAGCGAGATATGAAGATTGGAAGTAGGAGATCTCGGCTAGGGTTTCCATTGGAAACCCCAGCCAATGAAAAAGAGAATGAAGAGTGCATGCATGGATGAAGCCCGCTCTTGCCTAATGGTGCATGGGGCTTACCTGTAGCTCCGCTAATTACGTTGGTTGCTAAATATTGCTATTTATAAGTAATAAATAGTTATAATTTCTGACAAACGTAAAAACCCCATCATAATCAACTACTTTTCATGCACTATTTTTTTAATAATTGTAAAAAATAATGGGAATTGATTCTATGGAGAATTATGTTATTGAATGTTGTTGTGGCGCAAAAGAGTAGGGCATAATGGTTACTTTTTCATAACTCATAGTCGTTGCCTAAGATTATCATCCAGACTAAAAGATTGCTTTACCCCGTTGAGTCCTTTTTGGGTGGGGTTACAAAGTAGGAGCTATATCTTCGTCCACTTTTCTTATTTTAGAACTCGTAAATGGTCCATACCGTTTTGAACAATTATTTACGAGGTTGAATGAGTTTTTGCTCAAAAGCCCATTATAGCATGTGATCATACCACGTAGTTTTCATGACACTAGATAGACGAACAATGGTTATTGATTTAGCTTGTTGTCTATGGCCATGAGCCCATGAGTGATTAGACCCGAAAGGACATAGTTTGGTTAACTGTCGGGTCAAATTTGAATGGC
The DNA here is from genome assembly GCA_030445155.1 of Quercus variabilis. Lineage (NCBI taxonomy): Eukaryota > Viridiplantae > Streptophyta > Magnoliopsida > Fagales > Fagaceae > Quercus > Quercus variabilis. The sequence goes on from CP129454.1 coordinate 9,724,675, forward strand.
TAAGGTGAAGGGAAGACGATATTAGTAACACATCATGGTTTTGTGATTATTCTTTGGCATTCATGTCAACGTAGGGAGTTTGGACATGACTATGAGGACATTACTGTGAAGTTGGGTTATTGAGCTTAGCTCTAAGTTGGTTAAGCTCATGAGGGATCAAAGAAAACTAAATATGATGCGATCATATGGGTCTTTGTTGTTTTGTTAGGGGGTTACACTATGTTGGTTTCATTGGAGTTTGGTTGTAGTGCCTGCGCCTTGCAAGTTAAACATGTTGGTCAACTAAAGCATTTACCCTTTGTGTTGAACAAGAGTGTGGAAGCAAATGAAAGATATGCTTTGGATAGCCTGCCTAGGGTGTTAGCATTGGACCCAATATACATCCATGAAGGCAGCCCATTAGAAAAACCTATCACTAGGCTTACTGCAAGAGGCTATTGAAGCTAGCATCTCATTATAGATAGAAAAGGTTGTTGAGAAAAAGAGTGGCCTAGCTCCCACTAGCCAGCCACCCACATAGGAAAAACCCTAGCCTACTCTCTCTCTCTCGTCCAGAAAATGTGTAACATTGAGCTGCCTGACCTGAGCTCCATTTTTTGGCTTTGCTGTTTGTGTCTTTCATGGGATATTCTCAAATAGAAGATATAATGGTTTCTTATATGTATTCGGCTTGAGAGTTCAGTCCAAATGTATCGTGCTAAGGGTTCAAAAATTAATGGCCCTTTTTCTCCCTGCCAAGTAAGGTTGTGTGCACTAGCCACTATAACAATCACCATGCAGTAGAGATAGACCAACACTCTGCTTGGTCATTGCACTTAAAAGAGAACATTATACAAGAAGAGAGATAAAAAATGGAGCCTTGGTTTATTAGGCTAAGGCTTTGGTTATAGGGATAAGCTAGTTTATCTGACTCAAGCCAAGTGTATTAGTAACGATGAAACTCCACCTTAATGTAATCTTGGGAGGCAATATTCATGAAATGATAATAAATGTTTTAGTTTTCCTCGCATGTGATAGAGGGGATGGAAAAGTGAAAAAAAAAAATGATTTGAATGAATTTATTGCCATGCTCTTATCACATCAAATAAGGATAAAAAATATTGTGGATAAAAGGGGTAAAATAGTAAATTTCATATAGTAAACCTTTTCTTCCTTTTGCTCTCCATTTGGGAGGATGAATTTTGGTCGACCTACCCCCTTTTTACTCTTTTTTTTTTCCCCTAAACATGTCTAAATCAACTCACAGTTTATTAAAAAAAAAAAAAAACATATATATAAACAAATTTACAAAAGTAGCTATCAATACTTACAACAAGATGAATCCAATTTTGGTTTTAAAACACACCTAAAGAAGGTTCCAAGTTAGCTTTAATTTTAATTTTGATAAAGCTAAGTTTATGTGGAGTTCATCTATAACTTCTAATATATATAATAGGATTATTAGGCCATTGTGCTAAAAATGAAAATCTTTCTCCAACACAAAAGAAAGCGAAACAAAAAAGAAACAAAAAAAGAACATGAGAAATAAGTAAGTAGACTAGGAATTTGTGCTTGTTTGCTTAGATTTATATACTTTTCTCTTCTTAAAATTCATTTCTAGGCTTCAAATCCTTTATTTTTCACTATAATTATTGAATTATTAAAAAAGAAAAAGAAAGAAAGAAAGAAAGAAAGAAAAGAAAAAAGAAAAAAGAAAAAAGAGTTTTGAAGTTCCACATATTAACTCATAATGCTTAAGTGGTGTAACACCAGTGCTGTTTCTCATCATAGTTGGTATTTCTTATAGCGAACGACATTCTCTTTACTCCTTTTATGACTTACTATGAGGCGACTTGGGTAGCTTCCATTTGATTATGTCAAGCATGCGCATTTATAGTAAGGCATTTTTTTTATTGATCTACCTAAGTTACATGCTAACTCTTGTATTCAAGCTAAAGATAATTCACATTAATGATACATCATGTAAAACTATTTTTATAATATAATTGGTAGGTAGCATGCTAAATATCATAATGGATTCCAATTCATAAAATTCCCTGAAATTATGAAATAATAGATTCAAAATTCTGAACATCTCAATTAGGGGTATGCAACTAATCCACCGCTTTGTCAAAACCGACCAAATCCAACCGAACCCGCTAGATTGGGTCGGTTTTTAAGGGTTGTTAGGTTGTGTTGCCATTTTTATTTTTTATTTTTTATTTTTTATTTATAGTGGGTTGAGTTGGGTGCAGGTTAATAGATTTACATATCCGCCCCAACCCGACTCACTTATATTTAATATAGTTTTATTATTTACTCTTTTGGTTTGATGAACTACCAACAGATTTATAAATCAAATAGTTTGTGTTTGTTTGGTGCTATGCTCAGGTTAAATTAGTAAATTTATTGTTATTTGTGTTGGTAATCTTATAAGTTTGTTATTCTAACCCTTGTGATGGGTTGGGTTGGATTGAGCTTTTTTCAACTTGTCCATGGTGGGTTGAATTGAAAAAACTCCTCAAACCCCACCCAACCCAACCTATGCACACCCCTAATTCTCAATTGAACACACCAAATACTAGTTGAACTATAAGTCTCTTGATAAGATACATGAATTTATGACTATATTTTGTGTTTTTTTTTTTTTTTTTTTTTTTTTTTTTTTTTTTTTTTTTTTTTTTTTTTTTTTTCTCTTAAATCTTATTTTTTGGATTCTAAAAAAAAAAAAAAAAAAACTCATTTTGCTAGAATTTTGCACACAAAAGAACATGTTTGGACATTCCTTGTTATGACTTATGCAACAACAATTTTGAGGCATTCCATCTCCCAGGTGTTACTCAAAGACATTATTTTGAGGCATTCCATCTCCTAGGTGTTTCTCAAAGACATTATTGATTATTCTCCTTAACCCATCCTAAACAACTTGTAAACTCTAAATCTCTAATTTTTATTGGTTAAATGGATGGGAAAGTCCTAAAGTTTAGTGAACCCTTTAAGAAAGAAGTGCCCTCAGACGTAACATTGTTGCTCATATCAGCATTTATTGTGCCTCACCAACTGTCATTCAAATGACATGCGATTAATTGAATTTGTTTTATTTATTTGCAATTTTAGGGGCTGCACCCTTGTCCTAGGTAGGGGTGGCAAAATCAACCCAAACCCACCCACTTAAAATAAACCCAAACCCACCCAATTATTAGTTGGGTTAAATGGGTATTAACCCAATTAAACCCAATTAACACAAATGTTTATTGGGTTTTAATTGGGTACCCAATTACCCAACCCCAAAACTACTAAAATTACCAAAATACCCCTTCAACCTAAAAAATAACCAAAATAACACCTAAACCCATAAAATGACCAAAATACCCCTGAAACTCAAAAAAAGACCAAAATACCCCGAAACCTAAAAATGACCAAAATACTCCTAAAAACCCAAAAAATGACCAAAATACCCCTAAAACCCAAAAAATGACCAAAATACCCCTGAAACCCAAAAAAGGACCAAAATACCCCCGAAACTTGAAATTAACCAAAATACCCCTGAAAACCAAAAAATGACCAAAATACCCCCGAAACCCAAATATGACCAAAATACCCTCGAAACCTAAAAATGACCAAAATACCCCCGAAACCCAAAAATAACCAAAATACCCCCAAAACCCAAAAATGACCAAAATACCCCTGAAACCCAAAAAATGACCAAAATACCCCTAAAACCCAAAAAATGACCAAAATACCCCCGAAACCTAAAAATGACCAAAATACCCCTAAAACCCAAAAAAAATTACCAAAATACCGCCGAAACCTAAAAATGACCAAAATACCCCTGAAATCCAAAAAATGACCAAAATATCCCTGAAACCTAAAAATTAACAAAATACCTCCGAAACCTAAAAAATGGCCAAAATAACCCCAAAGTCTAAAAAATAACCAAAATAACCCTAAAACCTAAAAAATGACTAAAATACCCTCGAAACCTAAAAATTAGCCAAAATAACCCTGAAGCCTAAAAATTGATCAAAATAACCTAGAAACCTAAAACTGATCAAAATAACCCTGGAACCAAAAAATGACCAAAATAACCCCGAAGTTTAAAAATTGACAAAAATAACCCCGAAACCTAAAAATGACCAAAATACCCCCTAAACCTAAAAAGTGACCAAAATACCCCTTAAACCTAAAAAATGACCAAAATACCCTCAAACCTCTAAAGTGACGAAAATACCCCTAAACCTTTGAAATGACCCAAATAAACCCAAAACCGCTAAAATGGCCACAAACAATGTGAAACCTCTGAAATTTCCAAAAATACCCTGAAACGTCTAAAACGACCAAAATACCTCTAAACCTTTAAAATGACCAAAATACCCCTCAAAATATCTAAAATGACCAACATACAACTAATCCTATAAGATGAATAAAATACACTCGAAGCCTCTAAAATTACTAGAATAGGGGTTTGGGATATCTTAGTCATTTTTTAGGTTTATGGGTATTTTGGTCATTTTTTATGTTTAGGGAGCATTTTGGTCATTTTTTAGTTTTACAAGGGATTTTGATAATTTTTTAGGTTTAGGGTGTATTTTTATCGACTTACAGATTTAAGGGGCTTTTTTTTCATTTTATAGGTTTCGGGGAATTTTGGTCATTTTTTAGGTTTCAAGGATATTTTAGTCATTTTAAGGTTTAGGGGTTATTTTGGTTGTATTTAGGTTTCAGGGGTATTTTGGTCATTTTTTAGGTTTCAGGGGGTATTTCAGTTAATTTTTAGGTTTCAAAGGTACATCGTTATTTTTTAGGTTTAGGGGGTATTTTGGTCATTTTTAGGTTTAGGGGCTATTTTGGTCATTTTTAGGTTTCTAGGTTATTTTGGCCAATTTTTAGATTTTGTGGTTATTTTGTCCATTTTTGAAGTTTCGGGAGTATTTTGGTCATTTTTAGTTTTCAAGGTTATTTTGGTCAATTTTTAGGCTTCGAGGTTATTTTGGACATTTTTTAGGTTTCAGAGGTATTTTAGTAATTTTTTAGGGTTTGGAGGTATTTTGGACATTTTTTTTGGGTTTAGGGGGTATTTTGGTCATTTTTAGGTTTCTAGGTTATTTTTGTCAATTTTTAGACTTCGTGGTTATTTTGGCCATTTTTGAAGTTTCAAGAGTATTTTGGTCATTTTTAGTTTTCAAGGTTATTTTGGACAATTTTTAGGCTTCGAGGTTAGTTTGGCCATTTTTTAGGTTTCAGAGGTATTTTAGTAATTTTTTAGGTTTTGGAGGTATTTTGGACATTTTTTGGGTTTATGGGGTATTTTGGTCATTTTTAGGTTTTGGGGGTATTTTGGTCATTTTTAGGTTTCTAGGTTGTTTTGGTCAATTTTTAGACTTCGTGGTTATTTTGGCCATTTTTTAAGTTTCGGGAGTATTTTGGTCATTTTTAGTTTTCAAGGTTATTTTGGTCAATTTTTAGGCTTCAAGGTTATTTTGGCCATTTTTTAAGTTTCAGAGGTATTTTAGTAATTTTTTAGGTTTTGGAGGTATTTTGGACATTTTTTGGGTTTATGGGATATTTTGGTCATTTTTAGGTTTCTAGGTTATTTTGGTCAATTTTTAGACTTCGTGGTTATTTTGGCCATTTTTTAAGTTTCGGGAGTATTTTGGTCATTTTTAGTTTTCAGGGTTATTTTGGTCAATTTTTAGGCTTCGAGGTTATTTTGGTCATTTTTTAGGTTTCAGAGGTATTTTAGTAATTTTTTAGGTTTTGGAGGTATTTTGGACATTTTTTTTGGGTTTATGGGGTATTTTGGTCATTTTTAGGTTTTGGGGGTATTTTGGTCATTTTTTGGGTTTCAGGGGTATTTTGGTCATTTTATGGGTTTTGGGGGGTATTTTGATCATTTTTAGGTTTCAGGGGTATTTTGGTCATTTTTTGGGTTCTAGGGATATTTTGGTAATTTTTAGGTTTCGGGGGTATATTCGTCATTTTTTGGTTTTGGGGATATTTTGGTAATTTTATGGGTTTTAGGGGTATTTTGGTAATTTTTAGGTTTCAGGAGTATTTTGGTCATTTTTTGGGTTCTAGGGATATTTTGGTCATTTTTTAGGTTCTCGGGGGTATTTTGGTCATTTTCTGAGTTTCAGGGGTATTTTGGTCATTTTTTAGGTTTTGGAGGGTATTTTGGTAATTTTAAGGTTTTGGGGATATTTTGGTCATTTTTTAGGTTCTAGGGGTATTTTGGTAATTTTTGGCTTTCAGGGGTACTTTGGTCATTTTTTGGGTTTTTGGGGTATTTTGGTCATTTTCTGGATTTTGGAGGCATTTTGGTCATTTTTTTGGGTTTTGGGAGTATTTTGGTAATTTTCAGGTTTTGGGGGCATTTTGGTCATTTTTGAAGATTTTAAAGTACCTTGGTCATTTTCACTTTAGTGGCATTTTGGTAATTTTGATAATTGGGTAATTGGGTGGGTTGGGGTTTACCCATAATAATTGGGTTGGGTTGGATTTGGGTTATAAAGAATTAGTTAAATGGGTTTTAAATGGGTAAATGAGTTTTATATATCCAACCCAATTATGGCCACCCCAAACCCACCCAAACCCGCCCATTTGCCACCCCTAATCCTAGGTGCCCAAGGCATTATCAATTCTCGTTTCACTAAGTTGGGGTGCCTCTACTCCATTCTTTCGTAATGGTATGTGGGCCTTCCTCAAGCAATCCCCTACGACTCAACCCTTGTTCTTGTGCAAAAGCATCCTCCCCCTTCCTCTTTTTCTCGCTCACTAAGGCAAGTGGCTTCCTGCCCCATTTGTGTCTGTTTGCGATTGTGCCTAGCCGGGCAGTTCATCGAGAGTTGCTATTTAGGACCAAGCACTAAGCACTCTTTCTTTTCTAGTAATATATATAAAGTTGGTGTCAGGTTTGTTAGGATTGATTGCCCCATAGATGGACACCTTCCTTGCATCCCTCAACTGACTTAAAAAGATGATTTTCTGATAGGCCTACCATCTATTTTGTCCTATAAATACCCCATCACCCCACACACAAAAGTTTGTATAAGAGACATGCTATTACCGTGCATTTTTCTTTTCTTTCCAAAGTTTTATTTACTTAGTCATTAGGACCTATTCATCCAGTCTCACTGGTTGATCTTGGTTGAACGCATAGATTCATTTTTAGGCAAGTCATTATTTTGGTACATTTATTTGATCGATCACAATCTAAGTTATAGTTAAATTCCTTATTGCAGTTACAATCCTCTTGATCCACCAGCTTACTACAATTATTAGGAGGTTTTGCCTTCTCAGCATAGTTACCACTACTAGTACTGATGTGTTTAAGGAGAGAAGGTATCTCATGTGCCAGTCACATACAAGACTTTGGAATTTAAGGAGACTCCTAACTAGAAATCAATTAAATGAAAGAAAAATGTCTACATGGAAAGTTTTATAGATCTTTAACTTGTTAAACAAGTCTTATTTTTAGAGCCAAACTAAATTAATATTAAAATTTTAAGGATTGATTCTTCTAATTTTTTAATAGCAGCAAAGCTCGAACTCATCACAAAGGAAGTTATATGTTCAGCCTTGGTTTGGTTTGGGTTTTTTTTTTAAACAAGCTTGATTTTATTTACAAGTTACTTGATTAACTCATTATTTATTCAAAATAAATACAAGTAATTTATTATCCATTCACAAATCTATGCTAATGATTGATAATAAAATTGTAGTTGAAATTATATTATTTGAGTCAATTATAAAAATTATATTCACTTATTTTGTATGAATAGAAATGATTTTTACTATGAAATTAACTATGTATATTATCAACAATAAATAATAATAATTTGATATTTTAAGCTTATTTACAAAGTTAGTCAATTTATTAAGTGTATTTTACACATGTACACGCACACATGTGTGTGTGTATATATATACACGCACACATAAATCGAGCTCCAAAATCACGATAATATAATTGTCCACAAATATATTATTATGCTTAAGTTTGACTAAATTACTAAACATAATCAAACTTATTTTGAACCGAAACTAAATTATTCATAAATAGGTGGGCTATTTACAACCTTAACCATTTTGGTGGCCCTAATTTATATATATAATCCAAGGTTGTCAGGTGTCAAACATTCTGCACCTTTATCTAATCTCACTGAAGATTTTATGAGTGTCCAACATGAACCCTGTAATCTTCCTTCATATAACGGTAGCCTTTTTTATTTATTTATTTTTTAAAATGTAACGGTAGCCTAAATAAAGTAAAAACACAAACAAAATCCAGTTCATTCATTCTTCTCTCTCTCTCTCTCTCTTTGTGGAACCCCAAAACATTGAAACAAAAATCATGCTTGCTAAAAATGTAAGAAGTAGAAACAGAAAGCAATTTACACAAAACCACACCATTCCCTTGTTGGGTTCAACTTCTCTCCCTCTCCCAATTCTCACATGAAAGGAGAGAGGGAAAAAGAAGGAGATAAACATCCATTTGCTCTGTTTCTTACCAATTCTAAAACATATGAAACAGAGGAAACAGAGCATCAAACAGAGCACCAAATGGTGTTCCTTATTTTCTTCATCTTCCTCTTCTTCTTCAATGTCTCCCTCTCTGACCCTCAGGCCTCTTTAGTCGGCGAATTTTGTGGTTCCATAAAGCTGGATTCCAGCCCAAACTTCATTCCTAATTTCATATCTTCAATGGAAGAAGTATCTAGAAAAATTAATGATGAGCACTGGGGAACCAATGCTGTGCTTTCGACAAAGCCTGAGATCTTCACATATGCTCAATGCTATGGTTTCCTCTCACACAAGGATTGCTTATCCTGCTACTCTCAGACCAGGACAAGGCTTCCTAAATGCCTTCCTTCAAACTCAGCTCGCATTTATCTTGATGGTTGTTTCTTTCGTTACGATACCTATAACTTCTTCAAAGAGTCCCTCAATGAAAAGCATGACTACGTGAAGTGTAGCCTGCCCACAAATGTTAGCAAAGATGTGTACATTGGAAAGGAGTTTCAAGAAGAAGTATTTAAAGTTATTGAAAATGTGACTGAATTGGCAGTGTTGAACAAAGGTTTTGCATTGTCAGGGGAAAGAGGAGGTCTGGAGGCTGTTTATGCAATGGCGCAGTGTTGGATGACAGTGGATACTAAAAGTTGCAAAGAATGCTTGTCAGATGCACGGAATAAATTGAGAAAATGTGCTCCGGCCACAGATGGCAGGGTTATGAATAGTGGTTGTTATTTGAGGTATTCTACAGAGAAATTCTTTGCTGATAGATCTGGGGAAGAGGACGAAGCTGGTAAGAACAAGTTACTCTCACAAAGCAAACGTGTTTTTTAATTTTATTTTAATCGGATACTATTTAGTATGAATGTTCTTTGAGGCTGTTTAATTGTTTATTTTGTGCTTTTTTTTGTTGGGGTTGTGTGTTAGTTTAAGTACTTGTTATTTAGTTCAGCATTGTTTCCTTAAGTTTTTGAATTTGAGTGTTAGGTATGATGGTATATATTTGATGTTGGACACTGAGAAAATAGAGCTCATCAATGGCTTGTAGTGAATTATATTCTTTGTCTTTTTGAGTTTACTTTGTTCTGTAAATTCACATTATGTGCTCAATTGAACTCTCTGAGTTTTATTTTCTAATTCTGATGAACCTATATTACGCCCTTTCTTTCCTATTTTGATTGCTCGAGGTCCTGCAAACGTAATTATGTGATGGGTCTTTAGTTTAATACATTCCTTTCTTTATTTATGTTATGGCATTTCATCTCTGCTGCGGGTTGGGGTTGCTAGTAAGCTTATTAATTTATTTTCCTCATTTCATGTATTTACAGAGTCATCTAAAATCGGGATCATCATAGCAAGCATTTTATCAGCTATTGCCTTATCTATGTTTGCTCTTTTTGGCGCTCTTTTAGGCTATAAGAGAATATCGCAGAAGAAAAAAGGTACATTTCTGTCAAAGATCATACATTTATCAAGCCGCACTTTCTTAAGCTTCACTTTTTTTTAGGTACAATTTTTTCGAACACCCTATTTTTGAAAAGCTGAAAATAAGTTGTACCAAACTGGCATGTCTTAAATCTTTAATAGCCTCTCAATGTTCATTTTTTTTCCATGTTTTAATTTGACCTTCTTTTGCTTCTCTGCAGCACAAAACAATCTCAATGGGGTTTCAGTTCCTGTGAGAGAGTCTAGTTTGAATTTCAAGTATGAAATACTTGAGAAGGCCACAAATGGTTTTGACTCCTCAAGAAAATTAGGCCAAGGTGGAGCTGGTTCTGTGTTTAAGGGGACTCTCCCTGACGGGAGAATTGTAGCAGTTAAAAGATTGATGTTCAATACGCGGCAATGGGTGGATGAGTTCTTCAATGAGGTGAACTTGATCAGTGGTATTCAGCATAAGAACGTTGTTAAGCTTTTGGGTTGCAGCATTGAGGGCCCCGAAAGCCTTCTAGTTTATGAATATGTACCTAACAGAAGCCTTGATCAAATCCTTTTCGGTGAGTAATGCATCTTAACTTTACTTGTAACTTCAATAGCATGATACCATCTTGAAAACTTCAATATGTACAACCTGCCAACAAAGCCACACATCCTTTGGAATTTGAAGTGGTGGATGACCATGACTCAGGTTTTGGCATCTTAACAAACTGTCTCAATTTGGTTGTGTTTCATTTAACTTAAGATACAATTTAGCTGGAGAGCATGTAGAATAGTGTTGGATGTTTATCCACTCCAATTTTAGTTTTCTAATTATTAATCAAACTCTTATTTGTGCAGTTAAGGACACTTTCCTCATTCTAAATTGGCAGCAGCGGTTTGATATCATAATTGGAACAGCAGAAGGCCTTGCATATCTTCATGGAGGTTGTGGAGAGAAAATAATCCACAGAGACATAAAAAGCAGTAACATTCTCCTTGATGAGAACCTTACTCCAAAGATTGCTGATTTTGGACTTGCTAAATGTGTTGGTCCAGATCAGTCTCATATTAGTACAGGAATAGCAGGAACACTGTAAGCACAAACTATCTCCATTAGTCTCATCTAATATTTGGTCTACATCATTGTTTACATACAAGTTAGAGTATAGAATTTGTTCCAACTTGACAAATAGTTAGCCACCATATAGTTTTCAAAAGTCACTGAAATTGTGAATGATTCTTTCCTCTTCTTAAAACAGTTAGCAATGACCATTTGTTGTAGGGGATATATGGCTCCTGAATATCTTGTTCGAGGACAGCTAACCGAGAAGGCAGATGTTTATGCTTTTGGAGTGCTGGTTCTTGAGGTTGTATGCGGTAGGAAGAACAGTATTTTCACACAAGGATCAAGTTCGGTTTTGCGATCTGTAAGATTCATATTCCTTTTGCACTGCTAATCTATATTCTATAGCAACATTCTAAATAGGGCACATTTATATGTTCTTTTCTAATATTTGTGGAATGAAAAAATTCACTTCATTTGAATTCTTAAAACCTACCTATGCAACCCTTTTTATTTTCTTTAGAATTATTTTACCGTATGTATAGGTCTCAGCACATGACATGGTTTTCATTGTGCTGCCATCAGGTTTGGAAAAATTACAAGGCAAACAAAATTCTTGAATGTGTTGATCCTTCCTTTGATGGTGGATATTCTGTAAGAGAGGCATCGAATGTGCTTCAAATCGGGCTTCTTTGCACGCAAACTTCTCTTACACTAAGACCATCCATGTCTGAAGTGGTTCGGATGTTAAAGGATGGAGAATATATCATTCCCTCACCAACACAAGCTCCATTCTTAAATGCTAGTATCCTAAGTTCCGATGAAACTAACCAATATTCAGCTGCAAGAACTTCAAGCTCAAACTTTCAAACAACAACTGAACGGTCCTATTATTCCAGTGATCATTCCTTTAATGAGCAGCTGAGAACTGAAGTGTCTTCTTTTCATACTGCTGCTGAGTCCACAACTGTGGACAGTGCTGAATCCAGTCCATCAAAATGTGAAGCAACTGAGATAAGGTAAATATATTGACCTTAAATTCTTTAAAGATTCAAAGGGTTAATGTCAGATGTAAGTTCAAGAAATGTAGGCAAAAGAGATTGACTATCTTGGCCCAAAAGAAAGGTTCCAATGCAACTGTATGTGTGGGGAATCTCTCCTTGAAGTTTGTATTTATGACGAAGACGGAGGTGGATTTCCAAGCCAATGGAAATTATGACATGAGGGAAGTTTATTGCACATATAATCAGGGATGTGTACAAATAATGAGAGGTTTCTTTTTGGGATGAAGTATGATGAGAGGGTTTAGTCATGTAGAGGGTGTCTTGACATTTTCTTTTTCCATTGAAGGAAAGAAAGATCATATATGGTTTTTTTTTTTTTTTTTAGAGTTACAGGCAATTATTCTCCCCACATTATAGAGAATTTGTAATGTACATCCTAAATCACAAAATTTTGCAACAAAAAAAATATCAATTCAAGACTAATTTATAATGTTTATTTGCCATCCAAATTAGTGCTTAAATTATCAAAATTAAGGACTAAATTTATGATAAAGTTTGGTTGTTGTTGTTGTTGTATTGATAATTAAACTCAAATCATGAAGTTGATTGTAGAATTTTCGTAGTTTATGGTGTACACTACAAAAGCTCCAATAGTTTTGGCTAGATAGTTGCCTTTTAATATGAACATATTATTGATTTTGAGGGTGGTGTGAACATTGCAAATCAATTTTTCTTTTATAGTCAAAATAATGGGAGATGGGGTTTTAATCTTTGCTCTCCTTATAAAAAGAAGAACAAATAACTCAAGAATATGGGATAAATATGTGTAATTTTTCTTGGAAATTTTTTTTTTCTAACAATGTTTCCACCTCAGTGTATTTACAATATCTTTATTTAGCAAAAGTTCAGTTTGTGCCTTCATTTTTTATGTGTTGACTGTCTTCTAATATCACATTTTCGTATGCAAAAACTATGTCAAAACCAGAGTTCATTGTTTTGGGCTAATAATTGTTAAGTTCTGTGATTCTCTTTTACTATCTTAACTGACAAAATAGTAGAAAAAGGAATGGGTTAGCTTTTTCATCAATGAAAAATGGTTGTTTATGTTTTCATGCCGAGGATGATTGTTGATCCAATAGTCAGTTGAATACCGTTGGAGTCAAAAACTGTTTGAAAAATGGTTTTTTGTTAAGACTAAGGCTGTCTCTGTCTCTTGTGGTCATAACAACAAATGAAGATATGTTGTTCACGGTTAATCATATTCCTTTCAAATCGGGCTTTTTCTAAAATTACCATAATTAAGAAGTAAAAATATTTTCCCCTTTTTTTAATATATATTTTACATTATGCTCCACCAATTATTTCTTGCTACATATTATTATTTTTTTATTTATAAAATTACTAAAGTTTAAAATAGAAAAAACTCAGGTAACTGTGATTATAGAGTATAAAATGGAATACTAAATATGGGACATGAGATTTTTGTTTATTAGCTAACGGTCTTAATTTATAATAAAACAATTTTATGGTCATTTGGAGTTTAAATACAACAAGAGACAACTTTAGCAGTTGAGTTAATTCAAACCCACAATTTTATTATTATGAACTTATTATATAAAAAGTGATCTTACCATTATTATATAAGAAAAAAGAATGTAATAAACTAAAGGTTAAAATGCAAAAATTTGTTGAACATAATTTGTTCTCCCTAAAAATTTAACAATTGCTATTTGGTCAAATTAGGTCTACTTCAGTCTTATATAGTCCACTTAGGTCTGCTTCAGTCCACTTCGGTCCCATTCAGTTCAATTTGGTCTACTCGGTCAATTTTGGTCCCCTTTAATCCAATTAGGAGGAATTGAGCTCTAAATTGATTCTTTTTATAAGTTTCCTTTTCAAGTTTAGCACACAATTTTTTTTTCTTAATTTTTGGGTTGAAAAGTATGAAATTTTATTGTATTTGGGCTAAACTCTTTAGTTTTGAGATGAAAAATACAAACAAAATAGAAATTATATATTAGAAATATGAGCCGTAAAAATGCAATAAAAATGATAAATATTCGAAAGTGCTATTCGATCCCATTCTATCCATTTTTTCCTCTTCGGTCTACTTTGGTTCTATTTGGTCTATGTTGGTCCTATTGGGTACCTTCATATTTTATTTACTTTAGTCCTATTTGGTCCATATTGATCATATTCAGTCCATTTAGTCCACTTTTATTCTATTCGGTCAAAATTGATCATATTTGGTCCATCCTATCCACTTCGGTCAAATTCAGTCGATATTGGTCTTATTCGGTCTATATGTCCACTTTAGTCCTGTTCTGTCCATTCGTTCTTATTTGGTCCATTTCGGTCCCATTCGGTCCACCTTGTTCCCATTTGGTCCTATTCTGTCCATTTGCTCCATTTCGTCTATTTGTGTCCACTTCGGTCCATTTTTATGCACTAACATATAAGAAAAAGATATGTTTGGGTTGAGAGTACCTATTCTAAATCCAAATTTATTAATATATATATATATAGATCTCAAACTCGTAATATCTAAAATCTTAAACATAAAATTTATTCTTGCCACACTTTTGTTGCATTCTAGTCCCCTTCGGTTTGGTTAAATTTAAGTGAAAGTCTTTCTAAACTTTAAGGCTATGAATATACGAATCTAATTCTTAGGGTAGTTACCCATTTCTTCTAACGTCATTACTTTAAAATGAATTGCATGAGGTTGATTATACCTTCAAGTAATATATATATATATATATATAGACACACACACTAGGCACTAAACACACGCTCATGCATGTGCTTAAAGACTCTTCTATTTTTTTGGGCACTTTTAAATGAATTGCATGAGGTTGATTATATTTTCAAGCAAAATAAATAATATATATGTGTATGTATAATTTTTTTAAAAATAAATTATTCAAATTCTTCATTCTCTTAAAAGAGATTATTATGATAATCAAAACTCATAATAAGCTTATACTAAATACGTATAATTTATTCTCCCTAAAAATTAAACAATTTCAAAAAATAATGTCCATCACTCTTCTTTTACAAATATATAATTTAAACATTTTTGATGTTTTTGATTGATATTATTCTTTTAAGAAATTGTTATATTCTTCTAACTATTTTTATTATGCATTAAACTTTCCTAATTTCTTTTGGTACAATTAAAATTTTTAAGTTTCAAAGTTATTATTCAAATTCTCATTCTCTTAAGGAGATTATTATGATAACCAAAACATATCATATAATTACAATTAATATTATTCTCAACCCAAACTTGTATTTTTCAATTCTTAAGTAGGTACACCAAATTGGACCGAAGTGATCTGAAATGGACCAAATATATAGAATAGACCAAACTGGATTGAATGGACCAAATAGACCTAAGTGGATTGAATTGACAAAATGTGCCAAATTGGACAGAATTAGAACAAATGGACTGAAATTGACCGAATTGGACTAAATTTACTAAAGTAGACCAAATGGACCTAATTGAATTGAAGTAGACCAAATTGGACCAAAATTAACAAAAGTGGACTGAAATAGACCGAACTGAACCAAATTGATGAAGTAGACTAAGGGTTTATTTGGGAACAACTTATTTAGCTGAAACTGTGTTAAAGTATGCTTGTAACTTAATTTTTTTTTGAAAATATGAGAAAATGAGGGAAAAATTGAGGTTTTAAATAACTGTACATAAAAGCGAAAAAAAAAAAGTTAAAAGTTAAAAGATAAATTTATAAGCTCATGTCAAATGCACTCTAAATAGGCCGGAAAGGAAGAATAAAAAATTTGAAGAAAAAGAGACCAAACCAAACCGGCCAAACCCAATTCACGACCTGGCCTTATAAATAGGGTTGAGCATAGACCTGGCAACCTGACTTGTCCCTACCCTAACGATCTTGGGCGGGTTGGATGAATACTGGGGTCGGGTTCAAGTCCAATATTTGGGTTTGCCTCGGGTTTAGGTTGGTCTTGGGTACAACCTGACTTGATCGATCTTAAATTTAAAAAATAAAAAACTTTTCCATAACTTTTAATGCCATTTTTTTTTATATTGCTTTTATTTAAATAGCAATGGTCTTTTCTTGTAATATTTCCAAATATAATTTTTAGCATAATTTGGTTTATTGTAGAATAATTTCCTAAATGATACTAATAGTAAAAATACTTTCCATCCAAATGAAGGTTAGAATGATGATAAAATTATTGGACTTTACAAAAAAGGAATAACTCTAACAATAAAATTTTCCATAGTAAAAGTCAAATTATTGTTTAAAAAAGTTTTTATTTCAGTCCTAATTTTACCAAGGATCTTATTTATTATTGGAAAGTATATTTCCAAGCTAAACCCTAGTGCTGATGTAGACAAAAATAGTAAAATTTATTTTCTCATTCAATGAGAATTAGGTCAAGATGTACACATGGGAAAAAATTGTAAAAGTTTGTTGCCTAATCAAGAAATCACGACCATTAAGCCTATATGACAATAAATAAATAAATAATGCTAGAAATACAAACTATTTTACAAACTACTAATGTGGTGAGTGATTATTGATAATTGAAAAGGTGATATTAATGGTGGACTTAAATTAAAACCAATAAAAGGTTGCCTACATGATTATTTACAGTAATACTACAGTCAAAAACTATTTTACAATATTTTTACAAAATGTTGATGTGGCCAATCTTTTATTGGTTTTTATTTAAGCCTCGATTAATATTACTTTTTCATTTATCAATAATTACTTACCATATCAATAGTTTGTAATTTTTTTTTTTTTGTAAAAAAGTTTATATCTCTAACATTATTAATAAATTATTGTATAATTACTGATTGAAAAACAAAATTCTATCATCAAAATATGTTTCAAACAGAATCAATGGAAGGAAACAAAACACATCCCAAGAAATCTGCACTTTTTACCTTTTTGTTCATATCTGATTTTTTCCCCCCTAATCAATCCAAATTTGATAAATGTTGAAAGTAAGGTAAAACTCCATAATAGGGAAATCAATAAAAGTGGCATCCCATATTTGCTTAAATGAATTTGAAACGTTATTACTAAATGAAGGCTAGTAGTAATATATATATAAAATAGGGAAATCAACCAAAATAGCATCCCATATTTTCCTAAATCATAGCATAGAAATGTCACTAGCTAGCTACCATGAAGAAATTTCTCTATAAATAAAACCTCGAAAAGACAAAGACCAATAATCTAAAACATTTACGCCAACACAAATCTCAATCAGCAAAACATCTTGAGTTCTTTCACTAGATTAGCATCATTGCTACTTCTCTTGCTGGTAACTACGTGTGAAGGAGGAATTTTGCCAGCTAAGGTACATATGAAAATCTCTAATGATTTGGAAAATGGTTTGGTGTTGAACCTCCATTGTCAATCCAAGAAAAATGATAAAAAATGACGATCAAATAATTGGACTTTACACAAAAAAAAAAAAAAAAAAAAA
Source organism: Quercus variabilis (assembly GCA_030445155.1). Lineage (NCBI taxonomy): Eukaryota > Viridiplantae > Streptophyta > Magnoliopsida > Fagales > Fagaceae > Quercus > Quercus variabilis. The sequence continues at coordinate 9,742,141 of CP129454.1, forward strand.
AAAAAAAAAAAAAAAAAAAAAACTCAAACAATAAATATTTTCTATAGTGAAAGTCAAATTGTTGTTTAATTTTTTTTTGTTTATTTCAGTCCTAATTATAACAATGATCTTATATATTATTGGAAAGTCTATGTCCAAACTAAGCTCTAGTGCTGATGTAAACAAAAATGGTAAATTTTACTTTCTCATTCAACGAGGAGCGGGTCAAGATGTTGTAAAAGTTTGTTGCCTAATCAAGAAATCACGACCATTAAACCTTTTTGACAATAAATAAATTATTATTTTTCTTTTTTTGAGAAACAAACACACATACAAGAGAGAGGAAAAGAGGTTCTAACACAAAGGTATATCATAACTTTACTCAAAAGTTATGGTAACTTTTAAGGAAGAGTGGAATAACTTAAGCAATGTGGGATAATTAAGCAATGTGGGAAAATTACCTTTTTTTTTTTTTTTTGAGAAACAAAGACAATAAATAAATTATTGAATTTAGTTTTTCACGTTAATGTCAACCACTAAATTAGTAAAATAATTGCAAAAAAAAAAAAAAAAGTCCAGACAGCCATGCATTAACTTGATAAAGAAAAAAAAAATTAATATTTATTATCATAAAAAAATGGAGATCCTTCCAATATGGAAGTTTAAAAATAAAAATAAAATCATGACAACTTTTAAATGGCAAGTTTGAGAAATTGAATAAATAATTTTTTTCCCATTAATATTCATTAAAGTGGCGGCTATTTCAATTTTTCTTTAGGCCTTTCACGGTCGCACAATTTGATAAAAAAGAGAGACCCAAATCAATACCGATCACCGAACCCGAAATAGACCCGTACTTGTCGGATTGGGTCGGATTATTCCTGACAAACCCAATATTATCGGGTCGGGTTACGGGTAGCAGTGAAACTGACCCGATCTCAGTCCTTATAAATAGCCTAGCCTCATTTTAATTAATTATTATTATATTAATAATTATTATCTAATCGAAGTCGAAACCCCAAACCACCACACCGCGCCATATCGAAGTCGAAACCCCAAACATCAATACTCAAGAACCATGGCATAATCTTCTCTAATGGAACTAGAATTCAAATTCCTAATAGCTCATTTGCATTGCTAATTAATGCCTGGTGTCACATAAGCAGAGCTTCACTCTGCTTTGCTTTGTTATTTATTTTATTTTGTTTTTTGTTTTCGTTTTTGTTTGATTTGCTTTGGCTTTGGATTGTGCAGGAAGGGACTTTTCGTTATATCTTTCATTGTATGATGTTCTTAATCTGTACTGATTCTGATGTTGGGTTTCTCCCAATTATGAATATTCATTGGTCAGAAAAGTAAGTGAACGGCTTCATGGTTTATACAGTGACGGTTTTAAGTTCAGACTTAGAATAGTTTGGGTTTTTTAGCTTTCTTTTAGTTTGGATTTTTAAGCATGGATTGAGGTTGCAAATTCTTCAATTTGTTGGTCCATTCTTTTTGGTTTTGTCCTGCATAATGTACGTTGTCATGAATAGAAATAGTAAATGTTGGATATTTTAATAAAAAATATTATATTTATTTTGATACTCATTTATGTGTATCAATTATCCCTTAATGTCAGATACGTTGAATACTAAATTTTGAAATTCAAATTTAATTCAAAATTTGAATAGCTTTTGTCAATGGTTTTAATCAGGAAATTTATGAACATTAATGTAATATTAATACCATAATTGCTAGTATATTTGGTTTTATTACAAATATATACTTTCCATTCTAAAGGTTTTGTAGTCAAACGTTCTTATTTAAATATGACATAATAAAGTCATATATGGAAGATATTTCAGCACTTAAATGTACAGTTATTGTTGAATTATTTTACGTTACCATATATACACAAATATTTACCATTTAATTTAATGGAAAGTGGTCAAAACAGCTAGCAATTTTTGTAATATTCTGGAACTTTCAAAAAGGCATTCTAATAAAGGTTAGCCACGTTAACTATGGGACATTAAATGCATAGCATCATGATTCTTTCTTTGATTCTTTCTTTCTAGTCCTCAACGTACACTTTGGCAAAAAAAGTTGACCGGTTTATATATATATATATATATATGGAAAGAAGGAAAGTAGGAGACACACATTGTTCTTGAATTACAAAGCTGAAAATTTTTCAAAAAATAATTTTTATTGTCCTAAACACTTATCATCTATTGCTTTTTACAACTCACAAAAAATATTCTATCTTTTACAAAATTTTCTGGGAAAAGAAAGTACTATAGAGAGCTTATATCCTACGAGCAGTGTAGGCTCGCAAGGATAATCAGCAAAGGTGGCTGGGCTGTTGTATCCTGGGGGCAACGTGCAGAAATTATTTGTCTAACTACATCGGATATACCGTAGACGGCACGATTTGTCTCAAGACAGTGACTTGGTCCACGCCTCATCTCTGCCACCTCTTTTTGGTAATATCAAATTGCATAATTTCCAAGGAAAATTCAGGTATTATCTCTCCTTTATTTCCAACAATTTTGAGACAAATCGTAATGGAGAACAAAAAATCATCCTTGGAAAATGGTAATGTTATGTCTAATTCCTCTGGAGCGGGTGATCTTAATAAGCCATTCTGCTTCTGTGGTGTTAACTTTAAGAGATGGAGACAAAAGACTTTGTTTTATCTTACTCTCTTGAATGTGGCTTATGTGTTAACTGAGAAAAAACCAAAGAAAAAGAAATCTGAACAATTGACTGAAGAAGAACTTTCTCAACATGAGAAAGATGTTAAGAAATGGGATAAGGATCATCTTTACTGTAGAAATTATTTACTTAATTGTCTTTCTGATGATTTGTATGATTATTATGATCAAGCTTACAAATCAGCCAAAAAGATATGGAAGGCATTGAATCAAAAATATGATACAGAGGAAGCTGGATCCAAGAAATATGCATGTAGCCGATTTTTCAAGTTTCAGATGGTTGAAGGCAAGTCCGTGGTGGAACAATCCTATGAACTCCAAATGATTTCACAAGATGTTCGATCTGAAGGCATTCGAGTAGATGAACAAATGCAAGTTTCAGCCATCATTGACAAGCTGCCTGAGTCTTGGAAGGAGTTTGCCAAAGTTCTGAGACACAAGCGAAAGGAACTCTCCATTGAATCCCTTATCACCCGTTTGAGAGTGAAGGAAGAGGCAAGGAACCAAGACAAAGCTGTTGAATTCCATGGAGTAAATGGTCCTAAGGTAAATTTCATCTCCTCAAATGAAAACATGTCAAAAGTCAATGCAAAAAATAATGACTATGTAAGGCCTAAGAAAAGAAACTTCAAACATAGGCCAAATGGAAATCAGCCTCAACATAAGACCCACTCTAATCAAAGAAAGAATCAAGCACACCATCCTAAGCATGCTCCAAATAATGGCAGCCACAATAATAATAACAATTATGCATGTTTTGTATGTGGAAAGCCTGGACATTCGGCTAGAAATTGTCGCTTTCGAAAACATGGGCCTATGGCTCAAGCCAATGTCGTTGAAGAGCCTCTTGTGGCTATGGTTACCGAGATTAATATTCTCGAAGGCTTAGGAGGGTGGTGGATTGATTCTGGGGCAACTAGACATGTTTGCTATGATAAAAATTGGTTCAAGACCTACACCATCTTGGATGAGAAAAAGAAAATTATGCTTGGTGATTCTCATACCATTGAAGTTGTGGGTATTGGAGATGTGCTTCTCAAATTTACTTCTGGGAGAGAAGTCACTCTCAAAGATGTCTTTCATGTTCCTGACATTAGAAAGAATCTAGTTTCTAGTTTTTTGTTGAATAAGGCTGGTTTCAAACAAGTCTTTGAGGCTGATCAATATGTACTCTCTAAAAATGGCATGTTTGTTGGCAAAGGCTATGTTTGTGATGACATGTTTAAACTTAATGTTGAGATGAATGAAAATTCAAGTTTTGCTTATATTGTTTCTTGTGTGAATGTTTGGCATGGTAGATTATGTCATATTAATAATAAATATATGAAAAATATGAGTAGTTTAGGTTTAATTCCTAAACTTGAAAATGAACTTGAAAAATGTGAAATTTGTAGCATGACTAAAATTACTCAAAAGCCTCATAAATTAGTTGAAAGAAATACTGAATTACTAGAACTTATTCATAGTGATATTTGTGAATTTGAAGGACATTTGACACGTGGAGGTAATCGGTATTTTATAACCTTTATAGATGATTTTTCAAAATATTCATATGTCTATCTTATGAAAAATAAAAGTGATGCTTTTGAAAAATTATCAATTTTCTTAAAAGAAGTTGAGAATACTTTTGATAAAAAGGTTAAAAGGTTTAGAACTGATAGAGGAAAAGAATATGATACTCTTGGTCTTAATAATTATATTCAATCTCTTGGTGTTGTTCATGAGACTACTGCCCCTTATTCTCCATCTTCTAATGGAGTAGCTGAACATAAAAATAGGACTCTTATAAATTTAACTAATGCTATGCTTGTTAGTTCTGGGGCTCCTAAATATTTTTGGGGTGAAGCTGTTTTAACTGCAAATTTTGTTTTAAATAGAGTACCTCATAAAAAGACTTTTTTAACTCCTTTTGAATTATGGAAAAAATATAAACCAAATCTGAATTTTTTCAAAGTTTGGGGTTGCTTAGCATATGTGAGGCTACCTGATCCCAAAAGACCTAAACTTGGGGTAAAGGCTTCTACATGTGTATTTTTGGGGTATTCTTTATATAGCACAACTTATAGATTTTATGATATTGATAATAATACAATAATTGAATCTAGAGATGCAATTTTTCATGAAAATAAATTTCCATTTAAACATAAAAATAGTGGGGGTTTTGAACAACAAGAGAAATTTGAATGTTCAACATCTAAGTCAAGAGATATTAATGAATATGAGATTGAACCTAGGAGGAGTAAAAGACCTAGAATTGAAAAGGATTTTGGTCCTGAATATTATGTGTATAGTTTACAAGGTGACCCTACTTCTTTAGAAGAAGCTTTATCTTCTCCTGATTCAGGTTTTTGGAAAGAAGCCATCAATGATGAGATGGATTCCATTATATCTAATAATACTTGGAAACTTGTAGATTTACCTCCAGGTTGCAAAACAATTGGATGTAAATGGGTACTTAGGAGAAAATTAAAACCTGATGGATCTATTGAAAAATTCAAAGCAAGGCTTGTAGCTAAAGGTTTTAAACAAAAAGAAGATATTGATTTTTTCGATACTTTTTCTCCTGTTACTAAAGTTACATCTATTAGATTATTGATTGCTATAGCAGCTATTCATAATTTGATGATACATCAAATGGATGTAAAAACGGCATTTCTAAATGGTGATTTAGAAGAAGAAATCTACATGGACCAACCAGAAGGTTTTACAATGCCAGGTAATGAGCACAAGGTATGTAAATTATTAAAATCTTTATATGGTCTAAAACAAGCACCTAGACAGTGGCATGAGAAATTTGATCAATGTTTGCTTTCTAATGGTTTTAAAACAAATGAAAGTGACAAATGTATATATTATAAAACTTTTGATGATGCTCATGTTATAATTTGTTTATATGTTGATGATCTTCTAATTTTTGGTCCTAATATGGATATTATAAATGCTGCCAAAATGCTTCTTAAAAATAATTTTGATATGAAAGATTTAGGAGAAGCTAATGTGATTCTTGGCATGAAAATCTCTAGAACTTCATATGGCATATTTGTAGATCAATCTCATTATATAGAAAAAATTTTGAAAAAATATAATTACTTTGATTGTAAGCCTGCAAGTATTCCTTTTGACTCTAGTATGCATCTTTTTCCTACTAAAGATGAAAATGATATTTACAATCAAAAGGAATATGCTAGTATTATTGGTAGTCTTAGATATGCTACTGATTGTACTAGACCTGATATTGCTTATGCCGTAGGAGTTTTAGCAAGATTTACTAGCAAACCTAATTTTGAGCATTGGAATGCCATGACTCAATTAATGAGATATTTAAAAAGAACTGCGCACTATGGTTTGCTATATCAAAGATATCCTGCTGTTCTTGAAGGATATAGTGATGCTAGTTGGAACACCTTATCAGGTGATTCTTTGTCTACCATTGGCTATGTATTTACAATAGGTGGTGGAGCAATAAGTTGGAAATCTAAAAAACAACAGATTATTGCTAAATCCACCATGGAGGCAGAACTAATTGCCTTATCTTCAGCTAGTGAAGAAGCGGGTTGGTTACGAGATTTATTATCTGAAATTCCCATGTGGGAGAAACCTATTTCACCCGTCTTAATTCATTGTGATAGTACTGCCACAATTGGTAGAGTGCGCAATAAATACTATAATGGTAAATCCAGATCTATTAGAAGAAAACACAGTACTGTGAGATCATACATAAACAATGGTACCATAAATGTTGATTATGTTAGTACAAATGATAATATTGCGGATCCATTAACTAAAGCTCTAGCTAGAGAAAAGATCTGGATAGCATCGAGGGGGATGGGACTTAAGCCCAAAGAAGAATAAACTACCTATGAGGATACCCTACCTAGGGACTGGAGATCCCAAGAACTAGGTTCAAAGGGAAAAACTAATCATAGAGTAGTTTGATTAACATGCACGAAATATATGTATGAGTAATAATACTCATGTCCCTCCCTATGGTGTGCATGCATGTATCTTGTAACGTTATATAGGATGAGGATGAGTTTTTATAAAAACTCTTAATGTGGACTATAGCTCTTATGAGTGGGATGTTAGAGTTACAAGAACATCCTTGATAGCCACACCTAAGTGAGCATGGAAGTGAGGCCGCTTCCTTTGAGAATGGGGCTAGTTCTCTAAATAGCTCATGGATGCTGGGATAAAGCACAAGGCCGTAATGTGCTGGCTTAAAAGCTCGTAGTAGAGTACTGGAATATTATGTGTGTGATGTAATGTTTTGTATCCATAGAAAAAGTTATAGTTCAAGACTTAGATCACTATTAACTTTGGAACAATGTTACTGAAACACTAAATGAGGGTTCAAGCCATTGGCACTCCCATTATGCATAATGTTCTACTTAACCCAGAAAATTTCTTATATATATTTACCTATTTATTTTTTATAAAAATAAGTGGGGGATTGTTGGATATTTTAATAAAAAATATTATATTTATTTTGATACTCATTTATGTGTATCAATTATCCCTTAATGTCAGATACGTTGAATACTAAATTTTGAAATTCAAATTTAATTCAAAATTTGAATAGCTTTTGTCAATGGTTTTAATCAGGAAATTTATGAACATTAATGTAATATTAATACCATAATTGCTAGTATATTTGGTTTTATTACAAATATATACTTTCCATTCTAAAGGTTTTGTAGTCAAACGTTCTTATTTAAATATGACATAATAAAGTCATATAAGGAAGATATTTCAGCACTTAAATATACAGTTATTGTTGAATTATTTTACGTTACCATATATACACAAATATTTACCATTTAATTTAATGGAAAGTGGTCAAAACAGCTAGCAATTTTTGTAACATTCTGGAACTTTCAAAAAGGCATTCTAATAAAGGTTAGCCACGTTAACTATGGGACATTAAATGCATAGCATCATGATTCTTTCTTTGATTCTTTCTTTCTAGTCCTCAACGTACACTTTGGCAAAAAAAGTTGACCGGTTTATATATATATATACATATGGAAAGAAGGAAAGTAGGAGATACACATTGTTCTTGAATTACAAAGCTGAAAATTTTTCAAAAAATAATTTTTATTGTCCTAAACACTTACCATCTATTGCTTTTTTCAACTCACAAAAAATATTCTATCTTTTACAAAATTTTCTGGGAAAAGAAAGTACTATAGAGAGCTTATATCCTACGAGCAGTGTAGGCTCGCAAGGATAATCAGCAAAGGTGGCTGGGCTGTTGTATCCTGGGGGCAACGTGCAGAAATTATTTGTCTAACTACATCGGATATACCGTAGATGGCACGATTTGTCTCAAGACAGTGACTTGGTCCACGCCTCATCTCTGCCACCTCTTTTTGGTAATATCAAATTGCATAATTTCCAAGGAAAATTCAGGTATTATCTCTCCTTTATTTCCAACAGTAAATAATTGAGACACAAAGGAATGATATATAGGTAAAAGATTTTGATAAGAAATGTAATTTGATATGGGATATTGTGTGCAAGAACTAACTCCCTTATGAAGGGCAGTAGGAGTATTTAAATTATCATACTAATCATGATTTGAAGTAGGAATGGGATTAGAGACATTATTTGAACCTTAGGAAACTGGTTGATGTGGAGTAGGCAGTGCAAGGAGAAAGGTATTGCTATATAATGGTGAGATCATTCCATTTCATTCTGTTTAAATTTGAGATGAGGGACTTTGATTTACTTTTTAATTTGTAATTACACATGCACTTGTTGGGTCTTTAACTTACAATCTCATCCTTCAACTTACACTCGCAAGGGGAGGATGTGCTCATTGGCAGATGAGGGACTTCTATTTGGTTTTGGCTAATATTATCTTACTACATTTTGCTGTGTAAGTTCCTTAAAATGCAATAGAGTTGAGCTCCTGTGGTGTGCTATTTTAACTAACATCTTTAGGACTTCATTAAATGAAATCATGTGCTCTATTGTTGAACCAGTGGCAAATGATGCAATTGTCTGTGATGATTTTTTTTTTTTTGATAATCAATTGTTTGTGATGATTTTATTTATTGTTCTCTAGCCCATGTGTGGAAGAATGTTATATGCCTTCCATTTTCACAGAAAACAAAATGAAATTGTTAATGCGATGATCTTGACGCTTGATATATAGAACTAGTTGATTTGTGCCATTATTCATGTAGATTATAGAGAGAAGAGAACAAGTTTATACGAATATTTAGATATTCATGAAAATATAAACTTACAATGTTTAAAATAACGGGGATTATAGGGTTTCCAAAGGGACAAGGATTAATAGGGTTTTAGGAATGAAATCAAAGGTGAAATTCAAGATTTCGGTTGCTGTAAACAATGATGTGAACAGTAACCATGAATAGTAAAATTAAAGAAAATAGATAAATTCTAGAAATCACACCTAAACTTCCTAAGCATCACACGTAGGGTTTCTTGACTTCCTAACTGTGATTTGGGTTACTTACTATTGAAGTGATTATTAATGAATGTTTTCAGAATTTAAGAGCTATGCTTTCTTTTAAGGCTTGTGTGATGCAAACTTCTCTGAGGTGTGATGCCAAGGAACCCTAGGTGTGATGCGTAGGAAGACCTAGGTATGATTTTCTAGTGTTTTATTTAGGTTATTTTCTGTTTATCCCCTGTTTCAGCGGTCTTGCATCAGGGCATCTCCCTCTGTTTGATATCTCCACAGCCATTTGCCTAATAAAGCATAATTAAATCTTCTCTAATGCCTGATGCCTAACTTGCCATTTTGCACTGGCATACAAACTTGAGACCATTTCACTAGAGGCATCTTGGAAGCATTACCACCACTCCAAAGGGTACTCTTAATAAGAGTTAGCTTACCACCCCCCCCCCCCCCCCCCAACACCCAGATAAATACATCATTTTCCATCCCGCTAAACGCCGCTCCATCTTCTCTAAAATAGGATTCCAAATTGACTCCTCTTTATATGTATCACACTGGAAGACCCAAATATTTCAAAGGAAGAGATGATTGCCTACAACCTAACATCTCCTCTATTTCCTCGATATTGATATTAGGCACATTGCCAATTGGAACCAATTTTGTCTTTCCCATGTTAATTTTTTAACCCTAACACTGCTTCAAATGTGGCTAATCCCCATGTAGAACATCTATATGATTAGAATTAGCATCATAAAAATAAGTGTATTGTCTGCAAACAAGAGATGAGACACTATCAACAACGTACCAACTGAATTGCCTTCTGAGAAACCCAAGAACTGACCCAAAATGACAGCTGCATCCAACATACAACTAAAGGCCTCCAGACAACATAAAAAAGAAGTGGGAATAATGGATCCCCTTGATGAACACCCCTAGCATACTACCAAAGAAATTAGAAGGGGTACCATTGATCAGAAAAGAGAATTTAATAGTTGAAATAGTTGAAATACAACACATAATCCACCTTCTCCATTTTTCTAAAAAGACACACCACATAAGCAAGTACATAAGAAAGTTTCAATTCACATGATCATATGCTTTCTCAAAATCCAACTTGCACAACACCCTCGGCACCCTTGACTTCAACCTACTATCTATACATTCAGAAGCAATTAAAAGAATCCAGAGTTTGCCTACCTTTAACAAAAGTGTTCTGAGAATCTGAGATAAGCCCATGCACCACCTCTATCAAATGATTAGCCAATACCTTAGATATAATCTTGTACATCCCTCCCACCAAAATAATAGGACGAAAATCCTTCACTTCCACAGCATTAGTTTTTTGGGAATAAGGGCAAGGAAGGAGGCATTAATGCTTTTTTCAAACACAGCTTGCTTTGTTTTCTATGTACTCAAACAAGATTGAAAAATTCCATAGAAAAACCATCCGAACTTAGTGACTTATCACCATTGGACCCACTGATCACCCCAAACACCTCATCCTCCTCAAAAGGTCTATCTAGCCAAATAGCATCTTCCTCAAGAAATTCTTGTAATAAAATTTTTAGATTCTTTTTTTATTTTATTTGGACAATGTGGTCAAACTTTTGGCTGTGAACACTATCCTGTGATGTAGAGCGTTTCAGGTGAGCCCACAGTAATCAAGGAGTTCTATTCCCTCTTCTTATTCCATGAAACTTTGTTGTACAATTCACATGAAAAGCCTAGGGAAAAGGAAATTATTTGCTCCAATATTAGGACTTTTATCATCTTCGTGCTGCTTTGTTAGTGATTAGGTTGTAATTTATAAATGCTTATTGTGACCGCGATACATTACTTTCGGCCACCTGTTTTGGTCACCCATGGGTGCTGGTTCCTATTACCATTATCTCCATCATAATGGTAAGCTAAATCTTTTGTTTAGTTTCACACATGGAGACTCAATCACCTGTGTAACTAATATATATATATATATATATATTTTCTTTTGCAGGATTGCATTTTCTGGGAGGTCCAGTTTCATTCTACCATCATTACATTTGGACTAGCTACATTCTTTAGTGTCTTAGGAGATGCTTGTAAGAAAATTCTTTAGATTCTTCTTTTATTTATTTATTAATAAGTTGATGTAATTTTTTATCCTTATATTATGTCAATGAAGCATTATTTTCACTTTTCTTTTGTCATTTCTGTTTGGATTGTGTTTTATGCTATTAATCTTCCTAGAGACTAGTCTATACTCTCTAATGCTATTGCATCCCATTTGATATCATAATGCCTCCTTGGTTATATAATTTTGGGAAGTGGCTTATCTTTGTTTTGAGATTTTGATAGCACTCTATGGATGATACATCCCTGACCAATTAAGTGAGTAAGTGGTTGGCTTCTAGCCGGACAGGGAACAATAGTAAGAAAGGTATGCGAGAATCAAGGAGTTTAGTTTCTTCTATTAATTATGACTTGAAGTCTGGTAGGAATTCAAGAGGTAGTATGAAACCCATTAGGTTGGACTCAGATCAGTATTAATGAATTTAGAAATCCTATCTTGGAATGTGGGGTTTAAATAAATTTCATGAGAGGGATTTTATGAAAAATATGCTTAAGGAGTGGCAGGGTGATTTTGTTTGTTTACAGGTGAAAGTTCAAAATGGGTTTGAAACACCCTTGAACATTTAGACCCCCAAATTACAAAAATACCAATTCAAGTTTTATATCAAAAAATTAATGTGCGGAATATAATAACAAGCTTATAACAGAATTGATAAAACAATCTAAGTCAAATATAAACACATCCACAGCAGTAAATATAAGGCAAAGATAAAGGAAAGAGAGATGCAAACACACGGACAACACACGATGTGTTATCGGAGAGGAAATCGAAGTCCTCGGTGTAAAACCTCTTCGCCGCCCTCCAAGTGGTGATAAAATCCACTAAAGAATATAGGTGGGATACATGAACAGCAGAAGACCCTCCAAGCCTAATCTACCTAAGTACCTAAGCCCTCCAAGCTTCTTGCTCCAACGAGGTTACGTCGAACCTATTTTTTTTTTAGCTTCCCAGATTCCGCTACTTGACCATAGCATCAACCAATGTATATTGGTTCCTTCCCAAACTGCTTCCCTAAGCACCAAATGAACCTTCTCACAGACGTGGGTGTAGTGAGATAAGGGTTTGGTAAATAACCTCTCAAAGGTATGACAATGGAGAGGAAGAGAGTAGAGGAATTTGTAGAGTCTCTCAGATGAAGATTGGGGATGAGGCAATCTTGTTTTTCTCTCACAAAATTCTCTCTGGAAGCTCTCTCTATATGATGGGTATAAGGGTGTATATATAGTAGGGTGAGAAGGGAATACAAAATGTTAGTTTTTGCCAAACAGGACAAATTGGCGACTTGGTCTCGTGGCTTGTCCAAGTCGCGAGTTCAAGTTGCATCGTAACAGCCTGGCCAGCCTAGGACTTTTGTCCTGTAGCGTGACAGTTGGCGCGACCCTTCAGCTTCCCAGTGTGCCTTTCATGTGCCAGTTTTTGGCGGCTTGCCAGTCGCGATCCACCCGTGAGCCCTAGCCGCGAACCTCTATTTTTCTTGCACACTCTTAAGCTTTTCATCACATCTTCTCACACACTACCCTTACAATTTTTCCACCTAAATACAGGGTTACTAAGTGCTAAATTACAAGTAAATTGGTCATGGAATAAAGCCAATTAGATGGTTGATTAAATTCAACCTTACAACAGGAAACCAAATTGGATAGTATTAACTCTACCATTGTGAAAAGTTTATGGGGCTGCCCTTTGGTTGATTGGGCAGTTTTGGATGCAATTCACACTGCTGGGGGTATTTTGTTGGCAGGGGGATTGGAGGGTGCTTGAGAAAGTTGATTGTTTCGTAGGTAGATTTTCTGTTTCCATTTTGTTGAAGGGAGTGGTAGACAAGTTTGAATGGGTTTTGTTAGATAGGTTTATTCGGGGGTGTGAGGTTTGTTTGATGACAGTGCTAGGCTAGGAATGCAACGTGGGTGGAACTTGATTCTGTGAGATTGCAGTGGAGCTTGGCATATTGTTTGATTGGTGATTTCAACATCATCAGATATCTAGTAGGGAGACTTGGTTGTAACTCTTTTAGCTCAGCCATGGTCATTTCTCTGACTTTATTGAGAAAAATAATCTGGTTGATCTGCCTTTGGAGGGGGGCGATTACACTTGGTTTTGTGATTTCGATAATCCTTCCATGTCCAAAATTGATAGGGCTTTGATTTCAGCTGACTGGGAGGATCTTTTTTTGGATGTGACTCGTAAGACTCTTTCTTAGGTGGTGTCAGATCATTGTCCTATTTTAGTTGAGGTAGGAGGTATGTTGAGGGGGAAGAGTGTTTTTAAATTTGAAAATATGTGGCTGAAAATGGAGGGTGTTGTGGATCAAGTTCAGCAGTTGTGGAGTGGTTATCACTTTGTGGGGCCTCCTAGTTATATTTTAGCTTGTAAATTGAAGGCTTTGAAAGGTGGCTTGAAGCATTGGAACAAGCATGTGTTTGGGGACATGGCTTTTAGGAAAAAATGTCTTTTGACTGAGTCGTTGTATCTTGATATGAGAGGAGAGTTGCAAGTTTTGTCTCTAGAAGATGGATCTAGAAGAACTGCGATCAAAGTTGATATCGAGCATTTAGCTTCTTTGGAGCAAATTTCTTTGAGGCAAAAATCCAAGGCCTTATTCATAAAAGAGGGGGATAATAATACTTTGTTTTTTCATAGGTTGGCTAACTCACATAGGCAAACCAATCACATTAGGGGAGTGGAGGTTGAGGGAGTGCTTTGTTAGGCTGATAGGGAGGTTCAAGATCAGGTGGTGGAATTTTATAAGAATTTATATTAAGAGCTTGAATCTTGGAGGCCTACTATTGATGGCCTGGAGTTTGCTTGCTTAGATGAAACTAAGAGGCTGTCTTTAGAGAAGGAGTTTGATAAGGAGGAGATTTTTGCAGTTTTAAAGGAGGCTGAAGGTGATATGGTGCCTCTAAGATGAAATAGTAGTGACAATTTTGTATATCTATGTAAATTCTTTCTTTCTTTAGGCAGAAGAAGAGATGGGGATTGTCCATCCACTAAAGATGTTACAATTAGAAATACTATAGCCCTTCTCACATTCTTCAAAGAAATGAAAAATTGAGTCATCTTTTTGTTGGAAAGGGTTCTGTTTGGTTTTATGATATTTCTTGTCCTTTTAATTTGATTTAACATGCCAAGGATATCTATGGGTAATAGTGATTTGTGCAATTATTCTCTTTAGACTCTATGATATATCTACTCCCTTTAATCAATCAATATATATATAAAAGTAGAGACCTCGTGTTAGAGAACATGGGGTTGTACCAAGTGGCGCATTCCTTGAAATTCTTTTTATTTAGACTTCTACTTCAAAGAGTTTGCATTTATATCAAATTATTAGTTCATTGAATCAGCTAATAGAGTAGATGTATATAATAATTATCAATAGTTGTGCATTAATTATTTATATTAAATGAATTTATAAAATTATTTTTATAAACTTTATTTAAGAAATAGTTTTAGTTGAATAATAATATTAGATTTACAATATGACATTGTTCCTCATGTTTAGTTGCTTTGACAAAAATTGACACAAAAACTAAAATAAATAAATAAATAAATAGAACATTTGTGAATTCACTAAAAATTAATCTTAACCCTTTAAATTTTCTGATTCCTTTCAGTGACACGTGGTGTGTATATATATATGTATGTATGTATGTATGTATATGGAACTAACATTGTGTTATTTATTTTATGTAATTAGAAAGATAACTAATAGAATGAATATGTTTATTTTGTTATATTAATTACTTTAAGCATAATGAAATTTTAATATCACTTTTCTAAGATTTATATGAGAAACAATTGATTTTTTTTTTTAAATTTTTTATGTGAGAAACAATTTATTTGAAATATGGTATTCTTACTAAAATTTTAGTTGTCTTTGCAACTATTGAAAAAATGTCCGACGAAAAGGGAAAATTAAATAACTTTACTAACACAAAATCCATAATGTAAAAAAAAAAAAAAAAAAAAATTGAAGGATATTTGCATTTTTTGTAGGCATGAAACATGCCTATTTATATGACCCAATATATCATGCAATTTTTAATTTAAAAAAACATATATATACTATGATCAAATCACTACATTATTCTTAATGTCTTTCTATTTTGTCTATAAAATAACTAAAGATTAACTTTTTTTACAAGGAAAGTTATTGAATTTTTATTTATTTATTTTATTTTATTTTTTATATACATTGATAGTTGAGGGTGAGGGATCTAAATCGGAATGTTTCTATTAGAAATTGAGATGCCAACTAGTTAAACTAAATCTTATTAAAATATTGGAGAAAGCTAAAATGAGTTCCGCACATCGTGTGGGATCTCAACTAGTTAAATTTAACTTGGCATGATGTTTCTATGGATAATAGTGATCTATGCAACTTTTCTCTCTCGAAGTCATCCTTTTTTTTTTTACGTACTTAAGAATGTCCTTCCATTGTTCAAAGATGAGCTGGTTTTTGGTTTGCACAACATGTGAAACCAAAAAATGACATCTCTTAACCATTTGAGCAGAGATTGCAAACTATTTTTCTTGTTGCATCAAATGCTGCACCCTTACTTCCTACTTTTAAAGTTCTACAACAAAATGTAAGATCCAATTCATGTCTAGTGGAATTTCAAGTGCATTGTATCATGCGTGTGATGTGTAACTGGTGTGCTCTATATTTTACAGCTTTACAGGTGCATGATTTGTGCAAAACATCTTCCTTAGCTCCACTATTCATAAGATTTTAGTTTCAAGTTTAACACTTTTACTACTGCTTTGGTATCAGTTTATGGATTTTTGGTTCTCTTTCTTGGCTGTGGCGAGCACTTTTGTATACCTAACTATTCTTAGTGAAACTGCAAAGAGGACAATCCATATAATTGCAGCCGTTATTTTTGATTGCTCAAAAAAAAAAAAAAGCATAGCAATTATAAATTGTAGCAGAGAAAGATGAAAGAATACTGTAAACTAAGCCTAAGAAAACACTGAAAATATGGGTTGAATTGTAAAAAATAATGCGGCAGTTCAGTGAAAATTTAAATTGTAACTGATATATGTTTTCTTTTGCAGTGTTGCATTTTCTTAGAGGACCAGCCACGTTCGACTGTCATTACGTTTGGAGCTGTTTTTGTGGTTTAGAGGGAACTTTTGTTCTTTGGTTGATAATAATATCTATACTTGATGTTTTGACAATTTGGTTTTGCAGTAAATTTGTTTCCATGAACTCATTAGTTTTAGGATTGCTTTTTTGGAACTCTGTTGAAGAGGATTGATTTTTCTAGTTAATATACTACCTTTCCTTTTTAAGAATCTCTGGAATTATTTGAATTTGTATTCCATAGGATATTAGTATTAGCTTTCTGGTCCTCTATGCCTCCTAGCCCTCCCCCACCTAGTCTACCAACACCACCACATACGCAAAAACTTTGCAAAAACATCCACATTGAATTATCTATTATACTCTACTAGTCGCTAACCCATGCGATATATGAGAAAATTACTGAAAATGAAATCTAATGAATGCAAAGTAGTTATGCAAAATACCATTTAAATTAAAAGACAAATATTAGTATATTATCTAAGTATATTATATAACTACTTGCAGCCACTAAAGCTCACAATATAAGTATATTATATAAGACCAAAACTTATATTATCTTCAAGCTCCTCTTAGCCACTTACAGAGTCCCTAACAAAATTTCTTTTGTATTGAATTTGATTTCAGAGGACTTATTCAAAATTATTTGAATTAAACCTCACAAATTGGAAGGAAAAAAAAACATTACAACATTATAGCTGATTAATATATAAATAAAATACCAATTTAACATGATAAATTACTATTAGTAATTTAGAAAGAAAAAATTAAAAAAATTAAAGTTGTTACCCACTTCACCTAAAACTTTTCATATTCTAAAGTTGTCAAACAACTATTGATATAAAATATTCTGTAATTACTTCAATACCTCAAGTTGTTCATGTTGTAAAACATTTGAGAGAATAACATAGCAAGCATCTTAAGCTCTTTCTTAATTTGATCCTACAAAACAATATATATATATATATATATATAGCGATGGAGACAGAAAATGCCTTGAGACAACCAATTACAATAGTGTTGGAGGCAAAGTAAAAGATTAAAAAAAAAACTGAAGAAGCAAGCGGTTTGGCTAGCATACCAGCTAGTTAATTTATATCAAAAGACATAAAAATCTTACAATCAAATAGAATCCAAAAGTGAATAAATACATGTGATATAATCAGATAAATAAAAGGTTTGTCAAGATGATCAAGTTTGGCAATGAAGAGGACGCAACAGCTATTGATGAGGGTAATCTTTATCTTAAACTTGTGATAATGATGAAAATGCAACAACTACTAATTATGCAAATCTAGCTTAATCTTATTTTGATTCAACTACTACAAAAATGATGATAATTACCATAAAAAGATTATATAAAAAAAACAGTCTTTTATGATATAGCCAAGAGTACAATCAAAGCTAATAGAAGGAATTTTAAATTGATTTCAATGATGAAGGAGGGATTTACTTAAATGAGGAGACCAAGAAAAAAGGAGAAGTATTGTGTTCTGAGTATAGTACTGAATTTTAAATTCCATAATTCAATTTGCATATTTTAGTAGTTAGCAAATTGAATTTCTTTAGGCACGGATTACATCATTTAATTGAATTTCTGCAGGCACGATAGTACTAAAACTCTATCATTCAATTTTTTAACTACTAAAACTCTATCACACGGATTACACAATATAAACCAATAATGTTACTGTCTCAAACATTAAAAAAAAAAAAATCAATTTTAAATATAGAAACAAACAATCATCTATCAATACAAATACCCAACCTAAATACATATAAACTCATATATGACCCACAACACAAAAGAGGTAGTAACAAAATTAAAAAAGAAAAAAAAATCAATAAAAAAGAAAAAACACCATTAATCTAATCCTTACATTGAACTATTATGCAGGCAACTACAAGAATAGAGGTCAAGAGCAACTGAGATTTAGAGATACCTAAACTGAATCATCTAGCTTTTTAGTATTAATATAGTGTGAGGAGAGGAAGAGATGAAGGAGTTAGAAAGCCAAAATCTAGTGTTAGGAAGCTGAAGGGTTGTCATTTGAGATTGTAACCGTTGAATACAAAGGGTTGCTATTTAAAATTGTAACCGTGGAAGACAAAGGGTTGCCATCTAGAATTGTAACCGTGGAAGATAAAGGGTTGGGAATTATTTTTTTTTTATTAGGATTTTTAAATTTAAGAAAACTTATTTTAAATTGTAGGACAAATTCAAGAAAAAGAATTTTAATAACATGGCAGCTGATGTGGCTCAACCTGAGCGTAGCAACATTAAATGCTACGCTTCAGCTTTTAGTAATATATAGATATAGATTTCCTTTAAATAATCATTTTTCTCTCTTGCTTTTTTGGACATTAAAGAGAGAGTCAATGGAAGAGAGAGAGAGAGAGATTCTAACAAGGGTGAGAGAAAAAATATTAAAATAATAAAATTGAAAACTACAGTAACCATGTATATTTACGCGGTTATTGTAGCAATAATGTATATGTATGATGTTATAGATTGACTAATGTGAATAGTTTTTGAGCAAAAATGTGTTAAACTAATCACTTTTTTATTTTTATTTTATTTTGCAATGTCTAATGCGAGAGCTCTAATGGAGCTTACTTTTTGTTCTTGTGTGTGCTAAAATTTAGCATTTAACAAATCTAACACTAGTGATCTCAATGCCATGCTCAACAACAAATTAGTCCCGATTAATCAATGACTAATTTTTGGAAATTCGAATTTGCTCACCCAGTAAAATAAATTAGTGCTAGTTCTTAATTTAGAGAGAGAAATGGGGCTGGTGATAGGGGGATAATACAGCCATGAGGTGGTGTGTATTTTGATTTCTTGCAAGATAGGGGATCATTTTCATTACCTAGAAAGCTCTCAATTATTTTTAGTTTCTACTTTTTCTTCTGTTTCTTACTGACTTGCTTTTCAATTTGTTGTTTTGCTTCCTCAATCATACCCTCCCTTTTATAATGGAGTAAAGTGGATCCTTTTGACCAAAACACTTGCCTCATGGATGCACTGATGTCCCTGAACTTTCCTTTGAATCATTCAAATACTCCTTGGGAAATAGGGGTGTCATGCCTTACTTTCCTCCATTTTTCTTCGCTAACCAAAATTTTTTTCACATCAAAGGAGCCTTCTGAAGTTGCTTGGTTGAAGTGGTTTGAGCCCCTTGCGATTTGCATCTCTTCTTTCTATATCAAGGTGCTGGGGATTGGAGCATTGACCACCTTATCAAACCAGAAACCGAATGCAACTGGTTTTAGGCTTTGACAACACATCAATACTATAGACCTTAACCTACTTATACATGTTCCAAGCTTACAATGTATCAATGGGTGATAGCTACGCGTTCTTCATTTCTGCACCCCCCATCCTTCCAAACATAACCCCCGTCTCTCTCTTTCTTTGTGTCAAGCACTCAAGGCCTGGATCATAAGTTTTGATGTTTGGAATTGAGCTGTTAGACTGAGACTCGAAGAACTCACGCTCTGTGCCCATAAAGAATAAACAAACTACTTTCTAGGTCGATGACCAACTAGTGACGTTGGTCATAAGCTCAGAAGGTTAAACTATAATAGTATGAATTAAGATGAGGTTTAAAAGAAAAATTGCAATGTGACAATGATCGTTAGGAAAATCATTCCTCTTTGTGATTCTAAAGGGGAATCATTCATAGGCTTTTGTTGGTGTGAGTTGGTGAACATTTCCTTTGCAAAGCAGTTCTAACAATTCATCATCCCCTTAAATCGAGGTGACTTGGGCCTAGGGCATTGTCCCTAAGATCACATGTGGATGTTCTCATTATCTTGTAGCATTAAATGCAAAATTGGCAATAATTATGAGGTAATATATGCGGATGTGAGGGGCCAAACCTTCCTTAGAGTGACTTGTTGTACTGTTTGGTGAGTGAATAGTTACATTTACCTTTTGTATACCTATTTTTTTTTTTAAATTCACTTTCCAACAAACTCTCTATCCTTTCTCTATCACATTTAAATGTTCTTTCTTTAATCTTTCTCAAGAGCAATTAACAAAACATAAACCCGTCATACCCCACAACCCCATTTTACTAAACTTGAAGATATACAATTAGAAAAATGATTTCAAATGATTGAAATTGGCATACTAGTTTGCTTTTAGCTTTTGTGAGAGAAATTAGTGATCATTTTTGTGAAAAATATAGATTTGCGATCGTTTGTAGAAAAAAGAGAATGAGAGGAGAGAAGAATTTTTTTTTGATTAGTTGTTTGATTTTGTTGGTTGAGTTGATCTGTTGATGTTCCCATCAGTGCTAGAATTTGAGAAGAAATCAAGAAGAAATTGAGAAGTAGAGTCTCCTTTCGTTTGTTCTGTGATAAGAAGCAGAGAAAGAGTATGAGAGCAAAAAGAAACCAAATAAGAAAGAGAAAGAAGTGATATAATATTAGGTGCTTAAATTTTTTTTGTCCACTTCGGTCCACATTGGTCCTATTCTGTCCACTTCGGTCTTATTCAGTCCACATTGGTCCTCGGTCCATTCTGTCCACTTTGCACTTTTTGGTACATTCTATCCACTTTGGTCTAGTTTGTTTATTTCAGTCATGTTTGGTCCATCTTGCTAACTTTGGTCCTAATCTGTCCATTCAATCTTATTTGGTCCATTTTGGTCCTATTTGGTCAACTTCGGTCCCATTTAGTTCACCTTGTTCCTATTCAGTCCATTCAAACCACTTCGGTCCATTTTGATCCACTTTGACCTATTTTTGTGCACTTACATAATGGGAAAAGACATGTTCGGGTTGAAAGCACCTATTCTAAATACAAATTTATTATAAAAAAAAAATATAAATCTCAAACTTGTAAGATCTAAAATCTTAAGCATAACATTTTATTGTTGTTACACTTTTATTAAGCCACACTAATGTAGCATTTCAGTCCACTTCGGTATAGCTAAATTTAAGTGAAAGTCTTTCAAAACACAAAGGCTATGAATATACAAATGTAATCTTTAGGGTAGTTATTCATTTGTTTTAATGTTGTTACTTTTATATGAATTGCATGAGGTTGATTATACATTTAATGTTGTTACTTTTATGGGCTTCCCTGTTGCTTGATGTGAGAGTCAGTATATTGCTTTCTTTCAACAACTCGAGAGAATTTAGGAAATCACAAGTGAATGATGTTATTATTCGCCATGCAAGTAATTCAAGCCAAAAATGGGTGAGGGAGTTAAGAAATTTGATTTCTACTATTAATTATGATGGGCCTTTCAGTAGAAGTACTAGAGGTAGTTTGAAATCCTCTGGGATCTCCTGTTTGTACATGAATTTAACACTTTTGTTTTGGAATGTGAGGGAATTGAATAATCCTCATAGGAGGGATGTTGTGAAGTATCTTCTAAGGGAGTGGAAGTGTGATATTTTTTGTCTTCAAGAAACTAAATTAGACAATACCATCTTTAACATGGTAAAAAGTCAGCCCTTTTGTAGACTTGGTGGCTTTAGATGCCATTCATACAGTTGGGGGTGTTCTGTTGATGTGGGATGGAAGGGTGTTTGAGAATGTTGATTGTGTGGTTGGAAGATTTTCATTTTCAATTTTATTGAAGCGTGTGGCAAATGGCTTTGAATGGATTTGCTCAGGGTGTGTGGACCAACTAATGAAAACCTAAGGGATGTGATGTGGGCATAGCTTGACATTGTGAGATCATGTTGGCTTTTGGCTTGGTGTTTGTTTGATGATTTTAATATTATCATATCTCCAGTTGAGAGACTTAGATGTACTTTGTTCAGTTTAGCAATGCTTAAAATTTTGGATTTTATTGCGAAACTTTTTTTGGTTGATTTTCCTTTGGTGGAAGGAGAATTTATGTGGTTTCGTGACTTTGACATTCCTTCCATGTCTAGAATTGATAGAGTTATGGTCTTAGGGGATTGGGAGGAGCATTTCTTAGATATGATCCAAAGGATTCTTTCTTGGGTGGTGTTGGATCATTGTCCTCTACAAATGGAGGCGGGAGGCATGTTGAGGGCAAAGAGTCCTTTCAAATTTGAAAATATGTGGATAAAGGTGGAGGGTTTTGTGGATACAGTTCGTCAATGGTAGAATGGTTATCACTTTATGAGACCTCCTAGTTATGTTCTAGCTTTTAAACTTAAGGCCCTTAAGATTGTTAGTTACTTCGAGGGTAACCACCTCCTAGCAGAGAGAAAGAGAGAGAGAGAGAGAGAGAGATAAAGATTAGAATGGAACTAAAAGGGAAAATTGATTAATACTCTTCATGCCCTTTATTTCATATCATCCCACATATTTATACAACACATTAGTCTTCCCGCCAAAACTAACAACCTAACTAACTAATAACAACCCAACTGCTACTAACTAACAAAATTGTTACTAACTAACATAGCACAGTCATAAAACCTTACTTATTTACAATGCTATTCAATTATAATGCTACTCAATTAGCTAGTTCCCTAAAATTTTGAATGTGAGAGGCAACATTATAGTATAGCTCCCATGTGTGTGTTTTTGAGAGAGAGATAGATGTGATTCAAAACTCAACTTTAGGTAAGCAAAATAAGGATAGGGAAAAGTTAGTTTAGAAAATATTTTTAAAATTTTTTTATAGGAAAAGAGAACAACTAACTTTTTTTATTATTTTTTATATAGTTTGTTATATTTTTCATACAAGTGATATTAAAACTTTCCTAAAATGATCTATTAATAAATATCCTAAAAGCATTGTTATGAACTGAAAAATTAAAAAGATAACTTAGTCGATTCGAGGTGACTAGCCTCCTAAACTTGAAAGGGATAATAGAGTTTTTGGTTTAATTTCTGCTTAATTTTCATTAATGCATTTAATGTACATAAATAGCCAAGGATAAGATAACCTCATCAACAAATACTAAAACATAGGAACTAATCCTATCCTAAAACATAAGAATTAATTTGAATACAAATAACAATACTAGTCTATCTAGGAAGCCTTAATCTATCTTTAAACTAAATTCAACACCTAGGTCATAACAAGCACCCATTAAATAGAAGTCTAGAACCATAAAAAATGTAACTCAAGCCAAGTTAACATTGATTTAAAAGTCTTGCATGCAAATGGGACGATTAAGCCTGATTTCAAGAGTCATAATGCATAACAAAATTCTCATTAGTCTGATTGTCTGAATGTACCTCCTCAACAAATTGCCAGGGTGCATCAAATTTCAGAATACATCAACAATACTGTAAGGTTGAATTTTATCAACCATCTTGTTGGCTTTATTCCGTGCCAATTTGCTTGTGTTTTAGCACTTAGTAACCCTGCATTTAGGTGAGATTCATGTAAGGGTAGAGTGTGAAAGAGTGTGAAGAAATGCTCAAGATTGTGCAAATAAGTAGGGACTTGTAGTTAGGACTCGTGGTTGACTCGTGACTGGCAAGCTGCCAACTGCAGCACGCGTGAGAAGTGTGCAGGGAGGTGAATGGTCACGTCAGTTGTCGCACTATAGTACAAAAGTCCTAGGTTGGTCAGGCTGTTAACTCGTGACTTGAACTTGCGACTTAGACCAGTCATGAGGCCAAGCCACCAACTTACCCTGTTTGGAAAAAACTGACTCTTCGCATTTCTTTCTCACCCCACTATATATTGACCCTTATACCCACGAAATGTAGAGAGTTTCCAAAGAGAATTTTGAGAGAGAAACCCTAGAGAAAAACAAGATTGACTCATCCCCAATCTTCACTTAGAGACTCTTCAAATTACTCTACTCTCTTCTTCTCCATTGTTACATCTTTGAGAGGTACACTGCCAAAACCTTTTCTCACCATACCCTTATATGTGAGAAGGCTGTTTGGTGCTTTGGGAAGTAGTTAGGAAGGAACCAATTCACATTGGTTGATGCTATTGTCAGTAGCGGAATCTGTTAAACTAAAGAAGAAATGGGTTCGACGTAATCTCGTTGGAGCAAGAAGTTTGGAGGATTTAGGTACACTGGGTAGATTAGGGTTGGAGAGTTTTCTGCTATTCATGTATTCCAACTACATTATTTAGTTTATTATTTACCGCTTGGAGGGCGGCAGAGAGGTTTTACGCCAAGGGCTTCGGTTTCCTCTTCGATAACACATCGCTATGTTGTCCTTGTGTTTGCATATCTCTTACTTTAATCTTTGCCATTTAATTTCTACTGTAGATGTGATTTTATTTGGTCTAAATTGTTTATCAATTCTGTTATATGCTTATGTTCATATTTTGCACATCAATTGTTTGATAATAAGCTTGAATTGGTAATTTGTATTTTTGGAGGTCAAAACGTTCATTGTGTTTTATACACATTTTGAACATTCAAATACATCAAATAAAACCAGTTTGATGATGATCATAGAATAAATAATTCGGCTCCTATAGGTAAATTTTTCTTGAACTGCTTGGCACATTCTATAGCACCTTCATTCTCTTCTACTCTCACAAACTCCCAAGGGGTTCCCACAAGAGCCGGAGAACGAGGATTAATAACAAGCTTCTCAAGTTTGATGGCACTTTCGAGTAAATAAACAGTAAGCTCAATGTCTATTGCACGCCCCACAAATCCCGTTATTTCCACCTCCTTGAGGTGCTCATTTGGATATTTCATCACCTTCATTAATTCTCTTTCTCTCCGGGACTTATCCCATAACAGCTGCAATTGTTAAAATGAAAATAAGAATCATGAATGCGAAGGTGCAAGATAAATTTTCTATTATATATAAAGCAAGGTTAGGGGCAAAGAACATTAAACAAGTAACCCTGTATGATTAGGGCACTACAAGAGCTGACTTGCTACAACTTCTATACTCCAAATATCACATTGGAAGTGGTAAGAACTTTCATGAAGAAACCAGTATTTGAAACTTTAACCTACCCCACCCTACCCTTTCTGCAGCCAATATATTTTGTTACATCTCACATCTTACAAGGGTTTTGAATGTGCGACCCATCATTATAATAGTATAGCTCTCAAGCGTGTGCATGTGTCTGAGAGAGAGATGTAATTCAACACTCAAGTTTTAGTAAGTAAAATACAGATATAAGTCAAGCCAAGTAAAAAAACAGTCAACATTGACTCAAAAGTCTGTAAGCAATACGAGGTTTAACCCAGATTTTAGAAGTCACAATACATCAAAAATTCTCACTAGTCTTATTAATATACCTCCTCAACAAATAGTCAGGGTGCATTAAATTTCAAAATACATAAACAATGCATCAAATTAAATCAATTCCTTATCTTGCAAACCTATTCCATCCTCATGTCTCTATATTCATAATGATGAAGAGCCTTCAGTTAGTTTAGAAGGTGGCCTGTGCTTCTAGGATAGGCCAGTCTTTCACACTCTCAATAGTAAAAATAATTAAAAAATTAACCAATAAATGTAATACTGCCTTCTAGTGTGACACTGTAAGGTAGAACAAGTTGAAAAAAAGCCAAATGTGTTATAATTCTCTTGCGGAACAGCACTTTACCTAGAGTAAAAATCAATTACCTACAATCATAAATTCCCCCTTTTTTTATATTTAAAGTGGTTTCAATAACGGGTAGGAAGATTTTAGTGTGATTGCCGACCATTGTTGTCAAAATTGTTTAGGTGCATATAAGAACAAAGGCATTCTAGAGCCTACACAGTACACACAAAGCAATACACGGTGACACACACCTAACTGATAAAAAAAACATACAATTTTCAAATGTAATCCATAATGACATTTAGTAGAAACATTTTTTTAAAATAATTATAAAAAAAACATGTATATATATATATATATATAAATATATATATATATGCAGACCCACAAAAAAAAATGCATGTTCTTTCTCAACATGCAGACCCACAACAATTCTCATGTGTATGTTAATAAGAACATAAATCACAATCAAACAACAAAAAATTATCATCAAATTACTTCAATTAGAAATTAAATCTTATGAAGCCATATCTGGAACCATTAGAGAGAATGTCAAAACAAGATTAGGTGACTGTAGGAAAGTTGAGATGAAAAATGCTCATGAAAAATGACAAGTTCAAGGAATATCTTATAAATAGATAGAGAGATGGAAAACCATGATCCAAAAATTAATGTGCAAATAGCATCAACTAAAACAAATAATGAAAGCTATCAATGCACTCAAGTGACAAGCTATGAAGTAAGAACAGTCACCTCTAAAGAAAATTTTTGTAAAAATGGTGCCGCCTCTATCATTGATATAAAACTGATGAGGCTCATTCCATCACTTGTAGAAACTCTCCATTTAAGGTATTTAAGTTTGGGCAACGATTGAAATTTTGGGAATTCCATGTTTTGCTGAAAAGAGTAAACAAGATGAGAGAACATTTCATCAAATCATATTAACATAAATGCAGGAGATTGAAAATAATTTAAGGCACTTACAGAATGAGGAGAAATAAGGGCGATGTAAAAGTCAAGCATCAAACTCTGTAGCTGAGAAAGGTAGCTTGACAGAGGGCAAAGTGCATAATTCAGATAATCATATGCACCGACATATACATGTACATCTAGAAGACGGGGTGCATAATTAACGTGCATCTCCATAGCTCGAGCAACAAGGCCAAAAGACTCAAGATTTGGAGCAAAAATCTCAATTCTTTTAAGTTCCCAACAACGTATTATGTTTAAATGCTTCAACCTCAGTGAATAACTGCAAATCTTCAGAGTCACTAGATCTTCGGAATAGGCAACATGTAATCTTTCTAGCAAAGGACAGTTGGAAAGGAAATGCTCAAGAAGCTCGCCGGTTACATGTACGTATATAAGAGTGAGGGATGTCAGGGACTTGATGCAAGATACTCCAACCACAGAACTTTTGATGCTAATAAACCGTTCATGTGGAAATGTGTAAAGCATTTGTTTTTTGCATGCCTCTGTTGGTGTAAAGTCCAATTCAAGCCTCTTAACTCCCTTTGAGATTGCAGAGTCAATCCATCCATCAATGTGATGTTTATGATGGTTATCAAACTCAAAACAAACTCTGAATTGGTCTATATTTGAGCCTTGATGTAATTTTAGAACATGGTTCACCCTCTTCACAAACTTTCTCCTTTCTCCTTTCATTTTTTTCTTTCGATCAGCAATGGCCCAAAAAGTATCTGGATCATCGAAGTCCAAACTACCGGTGAAGAATGGCCACAGTTGTTTCCATCTGTGTGAAAGAACACTGGTTCTGACTGCTTCTTTCAATGTCATGAAAGACAGAATAGAGACGATCAGTTCATCTGGCAACTGACTAATCTGATCCTTTGAATCCTCATCGTTCCGATTGCACTTAACATATTATGAATCAACAACAAAAAGGTCGGTAAAGCTAATGCTTGAAGGGCAGAGCTACATGCATGGTTGGGGGGCCATGGCCCCTCCATTTTTTTTTTAATTTATAATTATTTTAAATATAGGTATATTTTATAAATCTTTCAGGTTATGTGAAAAAAATTTGGAGTTTCCCTTCCACCAAAAAGAAAGCATTTATCAACTAATCTAGTAATCCTTTCAAAAAAAAAAAAAGTTTAGAGCTCATATACAATTGCAATAAAATGAAATAATTAGGTAGTAAATTTTGTAAGTAAATAGTAGAACCATCCTAATTTTTAGTTCAATTTCAAATCCTATTAATGCTTACAAATCATTCAACATTGATAATATATGCAATTTGGTTTAAATTTTCTATTCTCAAGATTTTATCAAGCCAAAAAAAAGCTTATATGAGACTTTAATTGTAATATTATGATTTTGGTTTGTCAAACATGGATGAAGCTTTGCAAACAATATATATATATATATATATATATATATATATAAAGAAGGAAACTATGAATAATTTTGCTATAAAAATAAATAATTGATGAAGTTTATTTAGTGAGGAATTATTATTCAACATGACTTTGATGGAAGATATTTTTTTTTTTTTTTTCATATATTTGTATACTGTATAGCCAATTATACAACTTTTGTATACATATTAGAGTTTAAGAAGATTATAAGTTTCTCTTATTGGAAAAAAAAAAAAAAAAAAAAAAAAAACAAGAAACCATCTTGTGTCTGGGTGTGTATATATACATACTAAAGTCATAATTTTACATATATATATATATATATATATATGTATGTATAACTTATTTAATATAAGACAATTAACATTTATATTTCCATGGTTTTGTTTTTTTGGTTAGAATATATATATATATATATATATATATATATAATTTGAGTTTATCTTGACACAATAACTCAAAAACTAAAAAGAGAATTGTACCTTGTCGTCGGAAGGAAGAGGCAGAGGCAGAGGCGGCAGTTTCATCTCCATTAATACGATTTTGCTGTATCCTTGAATTTGAAAACAAAAGCTGCAAGATATTATAGAGATTAAAAAAAGAAAAAATGATGTCAACAAATACAACAACGTCAAGGAAAAAGTAAACAAATGGAAGAGAGACAAGTTTAAATGAAACAAAAAAATAAAGAAAATAGCACAAGAGAGAGAGAGAGAGAAGGGGTAGATAATGAACCTGATGTGCAGAAGAAGAACAAGAAGAAAAGCGAAAGTTAATCTAAGCGAGGAGAAGGGTATAAATAATAAGATTTAATCTAACTCCTCACGGACTAGGACCAGGAATAGAATCCCTCTATCCATTGAACTCTACAATTTCTTAAATTTTAAAATATCATGTATTTTTTATTTATAGATAAACCATTCTTATTTTTGGATAAGATACAAATAAACCATTCAACTCGTGCTCCTTTTTCTTCTTTTTTTTTTTTTTTTTTTTTTTTTTTTTGGCAAATTACAACTTACTAAATTTAAATTGCAATTTGAAATTTGACACTTTACCCACCTAAAATTAGTTTAGTTAAATTTCCTTAACTCACATCTGTTAAAAATATGGTTAAATATGTGATTTTGTTTCGCTTTTATATTTCTCTTCTTAAAAAACACAAAAAACACAAAAATACAATATCAAATAACATAAAAAAGAATCTAATAGAACATTTGTATCATGGGATTTCAAATCATAGGTAAGCAACTTTAATTTCAGTTAAACCTTAGATTGGTAAAATGTCAAATTTCAAATCACAAGTACGCAACTTAAATTTCTACTAAACCACATGTGGGTAAGTTGTAATTTGTTATTTGTTATTTTTTATTTTTAGTATGTCATGTGTTTTGTTATATATATTAAAAAAATAATTTGTGTGTGACATACTCATCATAGGGGTGTGCATGGGTCGGGTTGGGTCAGGTTGAGGGGATTTTTTGACCCAACCCACCATGGTGGTTCAAAAAAATTCAACCCAACCCAACCCATCAGATAAGTCCAACCCAACCCAACCCAACCCACATGGGTTGGGTTAGGTCGGGTTGAACCCATGGGTTTGCAAATTTTTATTATTATTATTAAATTTATTAAATATATTATTATTAGTATATATTATATATTTTTTAAAATATATAATATTATTATTAGCATATATTATATATATATATATATATAATATTATATATAAGCACTTATAGTATATAATATTATTATTAGTATATATTAAATTTATAGCTGATTTAAAAAAAATTATTAAATATATAATATATTGTAAATATATATTAAATATGGGTGGGTTGGGTCGGGTCGGATTTGGCGGGTTTGTAATTTTATGACCCACATCCAACCCGACCTGCTATAAAAAAAAATTTTGTGACCCAACCCAACCCACAAAGCCTTAAAAACCGACCCAACCCGACGGATTGGGTTGGGCCGGGTTGGGTTTGGTGGGTCGGTGGGTTTTTTGCACACCCCTACTCATCAATCATTAAAAATATTATCGTAACATACTCATGTATAAGTTAAAATACTAATTTAAGAATGTTAGCATACTAATTTAAGAATGTTATAAAACTATTATGACTTTATTTTTTTTATGGTAACTATTATGGCTTTTTGAGAAGTCTAACGAGTCTAAGAAAAGAAGAAGAAGAAGATATGTCTCTAACAATTTTCTAATTTCTTTATTATTTTAAACTTTAATTATTTTATAAAGAAAAAAAGAATATATAAAACAAATTAATGATGTGGAGCTAGAGCATGCGGTGAAAAACAAAAATAGGACAGACACCGTTTAGTTTAGTTTAGATTAGAACGAGAGATTATGGTTACGGTCTTGAAGAGGTCGGCGGTGGCAAGAGGTTCCCTGTGTTTTTGAAGGATATTTTGAAAATGACACGGTTTTCTTAATAAAAAAAAATTAAATTAAAAAATTAAAATAAGAAGAAGAAGAAGAAGAAGAAGAAGAAGAAGGAGGTGACAGCTTAAACACGCATTTCACGTGCGCTCTACTTACTCTCTCCCTCTCTCTCTCTCTCTCTCTCTCTCTCTCTCAAGTGGCAAGGTTTGCAGTGGATTACTATTTACTAAGAGCATCACTATCAGCTGTTTCATAAAAAATATTATTTTGTCACATCAAAAACATACTTTATTATTTTACCACATCATTTTACAATATCCCATTCATCAAATGTTTTATCATTCAATTCTATATATTAAAATAATATTTACTACACATTAAAATAATATATTATCTTCTCTCTATCATCACCATCAACAACAATAACGGCACATTCACCACTACCGCAACAACAGCCATGAAGAACCACTGCCGCAACAACATCGACCAGCCACCATTGGCACAAACCCACATCCACTAATGCCCCCTAAAAAAAGAAAAAAAAAAAAAAAAACAGAACTAGAGAGATTGGCATGACAAATCAAACAAACCCAAGAGTAAAACCCACATCAAACACAACGAGAGAGATTGGCACGGTAAAAAACACAACCAAATCAAACAAACCCACATCCACTGACACAAACCCACATCCCAAATCAAAAAGAACCCAAAAGCAAAACCCATCGGCATATGGGTTGCTGTGGATGTGGTGGGTTGGGTTCGTGTGGTTGTGTTGGTGGACGGTGAAACAAGTAAGGGGAATTGGATCTTAGTGAGATTGGGCAAATTTTGGCGAAGGTAGGTTACTTGGAGTGGCATTGGCGGAGGTGAAGCAAGCTGCTGGGTGAGCGGCGTTGGCGTCGGAGGAGAGGTGAGCTGCTTGGCGAGTGAAGGAGGTGAGCTGCTGGCGAGCGGCGGAGGTGAGCTGTTGATGAACGGTGGAGGCAAGGCGGCGGGTGGAGAGATCACTGTGGTGGATTGTGAGAGAGGCTGAGATAGAGAGAAAGGGGAGAGAGAAGGGCTGAGAGAAAGTGAGGCATACAGAAAAAAAAAAGGAGATAAAATGATAGAGAGGAGAGAGAAAATCATTAAAAAAATTAATATTTTCATATACCATTTTTGGCCGTACCGTGCCATCTTTGAAACGTCACTGTTCATATGTGCCAAATGTTTTGGCATTTGACGCATCTCATGAGGGAGGATTTTTGGTGTTTGGTGTGCCTAATGCCAAATAGTTGGCATTTGGCGCACCTGATGGTGATGCTCTAAGAGCATTCTTATCAAAGGTGCTAAAAATGCTAAATGCTATTTTTTTTAGCATTTTTAGCACATCAAATGATAAAAACACACCTACATCAAATATGCTAAATCTTAAAAATTTTAGCATTAAGTTACAGTAGAATCTCATTTTTGACACCCTACTGTAGCAAGATGCTAGAGTTTTTTAATATTTTTCTCTCTCTCTCTCTCTCTCTCTCTCTCTCTTTCAGCCTACATCAAATATGCTAAATCTTAAAAATTTTAGCATTAAGTTACAGTAGAATCTCATTTTTGACACCCTACTGTAGCAAGATGCTAGAGTTTTTTAATATTTCTCTCTCTCTCTCTCTCAGCTTTACTCTCCTTCCTCTTCTCCACTACCATAACCAACACCTTTAACTCACTCTTACTCTTAATCTTAGTCTCAAACTCTCTATGAGATGATGTCAGAAGAGCAACATTGTGAATCAAAGCTCTCCGATGACAGATGTTGCAAGCTCCACCTTCGCATTTCGAAAATCTTCGACGAAACACCGACAAGGATGACGTCATCCCGAGATCGAAATGGCATGGACGGTTTGGGGTTCAGTTTCGAAATTAGTTTGGGGTTTGGTTTCGGAATTGGTTTGTCGATAGTGCAGATGGTTATGGTGGTATGGCTGTTGATCTCATCGGCGAGGTGCATGAAGGAGAGGTAGTGGTTGAAGGTCGAGAAGTCTAGGTGCTGAGTTGATTTGTGGGTTTGGGTTGATTTGGTGGCTTTGGATGTGGAGGGTTTTATTTTATTTTATTTTATTTTCTCTCTCTCTATTGTTGTTTGTGGTTGCGGTGGATCTGGCTGGTGGCGGTTATGGTGAGTGGATGTGGTGGTTGTGGTGGCCGGCGGTGCTGGGTTGAGAAAGAGAGAGAAAAAGAGAGAAAAAGAATAAAAAATGATAAAGAAAGAATATTCAAATGAAGTGTTAAAAAAATAGAAGTTTTGATGTAAGGGATATTGTAAAATGATGTGTTATATGTTATAAGCTACTTCTATAAGTGACTATTATGAGTTTTAGGGAAACTAATATGGTTAATTGACCTAAATCGAGTTGAGGAGACAAAAAAAAGATAAAAGGAATAAAGACCTAAAATATAACATTAAAGGGTCATTGCACCAGACCCCAACTTCCAAATCAAATAATGAAGAATAAGGTTTCTCTCCAAATAGGCATGTCTTAAATCTTAATAGCCTCTCAATGTCCCTCCTTTTTTATTTTATTTTATTTTATTTTTTCATGTTTTAGTTTGATCTTCTTTGCTTCTCTGCAGCACAAAACAATCTCAATGGAGTTTTAGTTCCTGCAAGCGAGTGTAATTTGAATTTATTTGAATTTCAAGTATGAAATACTTTTTTCTTTTAATTTTTTGAGAAAGCAAGTATGAAATACTTGAAAAGGCCAACTATAAAATTCCTATTATAGTATTTTAACTAATTTTTTTTTTGAAGCTATAGTCTTAAGTTACAACTAAGTTTGTTGCCAAATTTTGTCATTTTCATATTATTATTATTATTATGAAAAGTGAGGGGCCCTAAATGAGGCTCCTTAAAATTCGTATAATAGTAAGTGGATAGGATTCACTCTTTGGGCATCAGTATCAGGTTTATAGATGGTATTAGAATTAGAGCTCGTGTTATAGCCCTTGGTGATATGCCTCAGAATCATTGTGCCTTTGAACTTTTAACTACCACCATACTTTGTGGGGTCAGTATTTGCTTATTGTATTTGTCTCGTGATGATTGGTTTGCTAAAGTTGGGAATGGTGAATGTATTCAGATTAAGGTTATATTTGAGATCAATGACTCAGAATTTCATGTGGTGGGATGTGGGGTCAGTTTGGTATACATGCAAGATGTGGACGAGTTCAACTAAACAAATGCACAATGTTTGATTGAGAGCTTTGGGGAAGTATCCATCTGTAAATTAACTGGTAAGACCATCTCAACCATCCTTTCCATTAATGTCTAATCCTATTCTATCTTATTTTCCTTCTAACAATATATACATCTGGTTTTGTCACTGGCAAGTAAGTCAAGTCATTTTTTCTTCTTCTTTTGGCTCACCATGCGCAAGCAATCCCAATCACCTTGTATTTTCTGAGTTCTTGAAAATTAAACTTAAATTTTGCCACATGAGTTTATTGACAGTTATCTGAGCCTCTATAATAGTCTATATAATCATCACTAGCAAGTAAGTCAAGTCATTTTTCTTTTTCTTCTTTTGGCTCACCATGAATTTTGCCATGAGTTTGTTGCTAGTTATCTAAGCCTCTATATCATCATCACTTAAAAGAAGCTTAATAATTAGTAAAACATTAGGCAAGCAGTTGAGAATATGATCTAGATAGGGAAATACATTCTCAAGCTTCACCCATTGCATTTCTCTAAGGATTTTGCTAATGTAGATCTTTCACTCCTAATTTGCAATCCTATTTGTAACAATCATATTTTGCATATTCATTTTGTGTTGGCAATTGCAATACAACTTTTCCTGACAAATTTTTGAAATGTAAAAGCTACAAATTGTATAGTATTTCCTTCCCTACCATGTATATTCTTTATAATCATTGGTGTCATGCATTCTTGAACAGTTAAGAAACAACTCTATTAGGACATATGTGGTTTGATGTTAAGAACATATGTCAATATTTTATGTAATTGGCTAATTTTTTGAATAAATGCACTTTACTTGTAATTGGGTAGATCTATGATGTGTTTAATGCTTTAAGAAACAAGGTTTTAGGTTCAAGTGTTAAAGTCATGCAAGTCTGTTCAAGAATCAAGTGAAGAAGTGCTATTTGTTAAAGCTCGACAGCTAGCTCGACAGTTAGTATCTATCGAGGTTTAAAGAGAGCTGTTACAGCCTAAGGCTTGATAGCTTCTTGACAGATAGGGTATTTGTCGAGATTTATGAAGTTCAATTTTTCAGGGTTGATTTTCATTTAATTTGTGAATGTATGTTTGGGCTTTCTTTTCTCACAACCCTAGACATATATAAGGATTGTTTTAAACGCCTTCAAAGATTACACAGTTGAAAAAGTTCATGCAAATTGTGATCGGAGACAGAATTTGCCCTAGTTTGTCTTTCTTCTGAAGAAACTGTTGTGTTTGTACATCGTAAGGTTTTGTGACCAAACAATTTCGTGATCTTCATCATCTTGATGAACTGAAGAACTTTGCAACTAACATTCTTCTCTTGTTGGTGATCAAGTTGTGTATTGGGATCCGCACAATTGGTTAGTCATGTATTGGGAGCTGTGCATTGAAAAGCAGAGATTGTCACTACAAAACAAGTCTAATTAGGTATTGGGGTAAGGGTTCAACTGTAGGTTAGTATAAGGTATTGAGATTCCTTTACTTATAACCGTTTGTTTTGATAATAGTGGATTCTCGGGAGTGGTGACATTAAAATCACCTGGTGGGGGTTTTTGTCATGTTGGTTTTCCCCATTTGTAAATAAATCACCGTGTCTTTTATTTTCCACTACATCCTTAGTTATTTGATGATTTTTTTGTACTACCACGCATTTTGCATGTTAATTTGGTTAATTAATCAGTTAATTTATCACAAGGGGTCAATACTGTAAAGTTGTGATTTATAACTATATTTTATGTTGGCTTTATTCCATGATAAAAAGTGTTGTAATTGCTTTTAATTTATTTCCTTGTATTTTGTAGGATTTTATTGTATTGGGTTTAGTATTAAATTGATGAAGACTCAAGCTTAATTGAAGATCAGTTCATTTCGCGACTAGCTTGCGAGAAGTTCGTGAGAAGGGTTCTCGTGAAATGTGCTTAAGGGAAATTAAAAAGTCACATTTTCATACAGAGACTCTCGCCATTGCCTCACGAGTATTTCACGACTAAACACTTCTCGCGAAATGTTTTTAGGCAAAAACTAGAAAATTTCAATTCATACAGAGGCTATCACGACTGTCTCGTGACTTATTCGCGACTAAAAGTTTCTCGCGAAAGCTTTTGTGCTTTAGTGGCCATTCGCATGACTGTTTTGCTACTGTCTAACCCGCGAAAAACATGTGTTTCCAGTTTTTATGTAGCAGATGTGATAGTTTTTCAAGACCTCTTTATTTCCCTCGCACTGCTTCTCTTCGAATCTTTCTCAACCCAAAATCATTTTTCACTTAAACCCCATCATTTTCAAGCAAAAATATCTGCAAAATCACTTCAAGGTATGTTTGTCTAAACATTGCTTTCATTTTTCCTTCAATTTTGCATATTTTAGCTTAAGGTTTTAAAAATTGGGGAATTTTTCGAAAATGGGTTGGGTTTCTCAATTTTGTGAATTTTTTTTTTTCAAAACTTTGATTGAGCTGAGTCCCATTTGATCTTTGGGCATATGTGTTGGCTCCATGTGGCAAATTCAGCATGTATTGAGGCAAGTTTTCACCATGTTCATGCATTGTTCATTGTTGTAATGTATTGTTTTATGTTAGGTGTTTGACAAAAATGTCCTAGTAACATTTCTTGTGTTGAATTGGACTCAACTGAGTTCTAATACTTGGGTTTCCTTTTGATTGATCATGTTTACCATGTTTTGGTCAATATTTGTGTGTTTTACACACTTTGCTCATTTTGTGCCTCAATGTCATGCCATGCACACACTAGGCCCCTCTGGGCACAACTCATGCATCTCATGCTGCACGCACATGCATCAGCACATGCACACACATGCACAGTTACTTATTTTCATGCATTGTGTTTGTGTTTACATGTTTTATCTGTTTTGAGTTTCTTGTACTCTGTTTTAGGTTGTTTTACCTTTGTTTTGGACTAACTTCAATCTAATCAAGTTTTGTGTGTCCATTTGTGCAGATGTATTGACGTTCTTCTCGCGATAAAGAACCTATCATTGACCTTACATCATCACTAGTGTCAAAAAGGACTTGGCACTCATCTGAAGTCTCAAATAGCGAGAGATTTAAGACTTCGCTGGACTCTCAGACCTTCTCTAGCATTTTTCAAGACGCCCCCATTGTGGTGGAGCGTATTGTCCAGTTTGATACCTTGGGATTCACCTTTATCCCTAGGATTTTTGCAAACAAGGATTGGGCTGATTTATTTGGAAACTTCAAGGATTCGATTGATGAATTGATTAAGGAGTCGTATTCAAATGTAAGATTCACTGGAGTAGAACTAAAGTGTTGGGTTCGGGGAAAAGAGTTCACCATCACTCTAGATTACATTGCAAAGCTTCTTTGTATCACTCAACCTGAAAATGTGGACAGGTCTCCCTACAATGATGGACTTCCTACAGTAACATATATTCTTCGCATTCTTGGAGATGAACATGAAGTCTCATCAAAAGTCACATCCATCAGAGCAGCAAAGTTCAAACCTGAACTAAAGACTTTCACCTTTATCATGTTCTTCAATCTATATCCATTGTCCAACATGGGGTTTATCAATCTTGGATGAGCACAGTTCTTGTGTGATCTCATCACTAGAACTTCGATTGACATTTGTGCTCATATCTTCCAGACTATAGGAAAAATAGTAGCATGATCAGCAGCTCGAATGTGTTTTCCTTTCTGTAGTCTTCTCATGAAAATCATGTTGCATGAAGGAGTTTGTCCTCCAAGAGATGGAAAAATCCTAGTTCATTGCTGACCAATATCTATGTCCTCTCTTCAAAAGAGCAAAAGTCATTCTTTTGCTGAGCGGAAAAAGCAAAATCTATCCACAACACCAAAAAGTGATTATGTCCATCATGTCACTCACTCAAGTCATGGATTAGCTGCCCACACTACCCTTATACATTCATCTTCTCACATTCCTGAGCCTCCGACTGATAGTACTCAGCCGGGTCAATCTAGCTCTCATGTTGGCCCGTTCACTATTTTGGTTGAAGGTTTGCATGAGCGTGTATCAGGACTTGCAAATGTCATCTACTCCACAAACAACCAGTTTCAAATGCGCCTTACTACCATTGAGACACAGCTAGATGAGATTCAACTCAGGTTAGAGGAGAACCTTTAGCTATTCGTGCCAAAAAGGGGGAGAGCGTACTCCGTGTACAGATTGTATAGATTGGACGATAGCATACAGTAAGGAGGAGAGCATCACGAGAAAGGAAGTGTGCATAGTGAAAGGGGGAGTTTTTGTGAGCTTAAATCGAAAAGAAAAAGCTGACACACAACATTATAATCTTTATTTAATTGTTTTTACTACTTTTGTTTAAAGCTTTAATAACTTTTTTTTTTTAAATTTTAGTTTATATTCAGTAGTTGTGTTTACCTTATTGCTTTGTAGCATTTTTTTTTGGGTACTTTTAAGATATTGATAATATGTCTTAAGTGCCTCACTCTTGTACCCTAGTAGGATTTTGTATTCTAGATGCAAATACTTCATGTATTTTGCTTTGGTTGAGTGTTGGACATGCAATTGATTTGTGGGATTGTTCTTAATTACATTGCATGTCCGGATGAGCATTTACTAGCTAAATGTTCATTGTAGTCATTCTTTAATGACTGTTTTTGTTTGATCAAGATATGCTTACTTGTTTTATAGTATTTACAAACTTGATCACGCTTTACTTGCTCATGTACATACCTTGTGTTCAACTTGTCATAAGCTTAATAAAAGTTTTGTTTGTGTGCAAGTGTTTCAGGGTACAGGTATAAACGTGCAAGTGCTTCACAACTTCTAGATTAGGTGTGAGTGAGTTTTACCACTGTTCCTAAACTCACGTTTAAGTCTAGAGTCTGTTTTAGGAGTTTTGTCACGGAATAGCCAAATGGGGAGATTGTAAAGTTGTAATTTACAACTATGTGTTATGTTGGATTTTATTCCGTGCCAAATTTGATTGTAATTTCATTCAATCTTTTGTACCCTGTCTTTAATGTAGGATTTGATTGTAAGGGTTGTGTGATAGAGAGAGAGAGTGTGAAGACTCAAGCAATTGAAGACTGAGGATTTCTCACGGGTAGCTCGTGACTAAGCATTCCGCGAAGTGAGTCATGTGCCCTGCACATGAATGGATTGCGAAGAGTCAGGATAGATGGCGACAACTGTGTTTTGCGAGTTGCTCACAGGTAAGGCCTTCCCGCGAGATACTTGCGAAACATTCTGTTTTGCCAGGGTATACTATCTGATACACACTTTCTGTACCCACACTATTTATACCCACATTACACATAAATGTTGAGGAGTGCTTCTGAGAGAAAATCCTAGCCAAACACCTTGAGAGTTAGAGATTGTTATACCCACAATCCTTTACACATTTGCTTGTGGAATTTCCTTAACTCCTATCTCTCCATTTATATACCATTGAGAGGTTAATAGTCTAAACACTTACCATACCCTTTTAGAGTGTCAAGTGAGGTTTTGGTGTTGCTGGAAAGCATTGGAAGAAACTAAGGATGGCAGATGCAACATGGAGCTTGTTGCGAGATCTGGAGAGCTAGACAAGACACGGTTTCGAGAAACCTTGTTGGGGTTGGAACTTGGAGGGCTTAGATACATCGGGTAGGTTAGGCTTGGAGGGTCTCTTGCTAACCTGTGTATCCCAATTGATTGTCTAGTGGATCGATTACCTCTTGGAGGGCGGTGGAGAGGTTTTTCGCCGAGTTCTTCGGTTTCCTCTTTGATAACACATCGGCGTGTTATCTTGTGTTTGCATCTTTCTTCCCTACTTTTTTACATTCCATTTTACTGCTGTGTTGTTAACTTTATGGATTAGAGTAGCTTGTTTGTTTATCCGCTCGCATTTACACTATTCCGCACTTAGTTTTAAGTTAGTGTAAAATCAATCGAGCTGTAACTTTAATTTGGGGGTTTAAACAGCTCTTGTGTTTTTAACACATTTTTGAGTTTTCAAATATGTTTCTTGGCCTATCAAACTCCAATTACACTCATCAGTAATGAATGAATTATTATTATAGTACCATACTAACGCAAGTTTTCACATACTTGCAGATGGTAATGATGATAATGATGATTGACATGACTGCAGTAGATGGCGCTCATTTTTTTTTTTCCTTATCATTGGTTTAATATCAATTGAGGCTTTGGTAATTTGATGTGCACATGCATTTCAATCAGCCTAACCATGTTTTAATGAATTTGTATTTGGTTCAGTTACAATGATCTGGAAACTTATTCAAGTGGCATATTTGTGAATCTTGTTTCAAAATGGAAATGGAGTTGAAGATCTCCTTTTACAGGGATCTAGGCTTAGACAGATAATGAGTTATATGGTTCTAATAATATTTCTCATTGGATGAATTTCAAGTGAATTTAGTGCATTAGATTGCATACAAGCATTACTTCAAGTAACCTTTTCACGTTTCTTTCTTCTATGTGGATTTGAGTTAAAGTCCATAAACAGTAATTTGTGAATTTTGATGTAGAACTTTAAAGTTATCTGTTTTTATCAATCTAGCAGCATGAAATAAACATTAATTTTAGTATCCAGTCTTGAGTATTTTCCTTACAGTTCAAAAGTCGCAATTTTCAAACAAGTTCACTAGTAAAGTAATATTC
The DNA here is from genome assembly GCA_030445155.1 of Quercus variabilis. Classification (NCBI taxonomy): domain Eukaryota; kingdom Viridiplantae; phylum Streptophyta; class Magnoliopsida; order Fagales; family Fagaceae; genus Quercus; species Quercus variabilis. The sequence goes on from CP129454.1 coordinate 9,782,495, forward strand.
TTTTTAGATAAAGAGCCCTATATATTCAAGAGGAAATGTCCTGTAGTAGTTATGCTTGCCTTTGATTCCTCAATCGCGGTGATCTTGGCATGGAATCTCTCGGGCAGAGATCTGAGCACCTTTCTCATAATCTTAGATTTAGGAATGGTTTCCCTAAGATTAAAAGCTGAGTTTACTATGTCCTTGAGCTTGGCATAGAACTCATCAAACGACTCATCCTCCTCTATCTTGATTTCTTTGAAGCTTGTAGCGAGCCTCTGAAACTTCAAATCCTTGATAGCCTTAGTTCCTTCATAAGTTGTTTGGAGGATGGTCTTTACTTCCTTAGCAGTTTCAGTGGAGGATATCTTCTTGAATTCCTCATTAGTGATTGCACTAAATAGAGCATTGAATGCCCTGCTATTGAAGTTTGTTACCTTGATCTTAGCATCATCCCAGTCGGCTGGCATTTCCTTCGGCTTAGTCCAGCTTATCTCCATAGCTTGCCACACTTTCTCATCTAGAGACTACAAGAAAGCTCTCATGCGTACTTTCTAGCGTGCATAGTTAGTGCCATCAAATAAATGAGGTATAATAAGAGACTATCCTCTATCTATGACAAACAGGGGTCAATGGATCACACAACAAAGATTAACCCTAATCAGAATGTGCTTGCTCTGATACCACTTGATAGGCCAAAAACGTATTGATCCCTTATGATAGATTAATTGATTAATTAGCCATGTTTATTAATTAATCAAATTAACATGCAATGTACGTGGTAGCACAGACAAATCACCAATTAAACTAAGTATGCAGTAGAAATTAAATTGATATGGTGATTTGTTTATGAATAGGGAAAACCTACACGGTAAAAACCCCCACTGGGTGATTTTAAATCACCATTCCCAAGAATCCACTATTATCAAAACAAGCAGTTATAAGTAAAGGAATCTCAGTACCTTACACCAACCTACAGTTGAACCCTTACCCCCAATATCCAATTGGACTTGTTATGTAGTGACAATCTCTCCTTTTAATGCATGGCTCCCAGTACGTGACTAACCAATTGTGCGGATCCCAGTAGTGACTTCAATCACTAACTAGAGAAGGTTATTGGCTGCAAAGTTCTTCAGTTCATTACACGATGAAGATCACAAAGCTCCTTGGTCACAAAACCCTATCGTGTACAAACACAGCAGCTTCTTCACAAGAAAGCTGAACTAGGGCAAATTCTATCTCCAGTCACAATTTTCTTGAACAAAACTTTGCTCAACACTTATGCAACTTGTGTCACCTTTGACGGCCCTTAAAATAATCCTTATATATGTTTAGGGTTGTGAGAAAAGAAACCCAAACATATAATCATGGATTGGATGAAAAACAGTCCTGAAAAACTGAACTTCATAAACATCAACAGATACCTATCTATTGAGTTGCTGTCGAGCCACGGGATTCAGACAGCTCTAAGTTTCGATAGAGGCTAGTTGTCGAGTTTTAATGAACAACACTTTTCATACTTGATTCTTGGACAGACTTGCATGGCTTTAACGCTTGAACTTGAAACCTTGTTTCTTGAAGCATTAAACACATCCTAGATCTACCCAAATACAAGTAAAGTGCTTTTTGCCAAAGGATTACCCAATTACATAAAATGTTGACATATGTTCCTAACAATGAATCACATATGTTCTAACACTTCCTTGACCCATCATTTCCCCCTTATCATGCAATTTATGTTCAACTTACTTAATCGGAACTCAAAATACAAGAGTGCTCTACATTCCAATGCATAATTTGGGTCATCAAGTGTAAACCCAATGCAGCATTCTGTCTGGAATGCCTAATCTATTCCTTATTATTAGCCAACAACAGAATGCACATCTTGTAATAGCTCGAGAGAATCAGATGATTTCCCCCAAGAAGATTTTTACTTTTATTTTCTTGTTTCTAGTTTTGCTGCTTCTAGTTTATTAAGTTTATTGTTAATGAAATTTCTTATTCATAAAAGAATTATTTAAGAAAAAAAAACTTGCAAAACAAGAGAGTAGAAGGGACTCTTACCAAAGTTACTCCATATTTAGGTTCTTTAGAATTAGACCAACCACTTCTTGATTGTGGCTTGCCATTTATTGGGGTTGATTGTTCAGACCTTATGTGTTGTCAAATTGTTGGCTTCAGCTTTCTTTCCATTCTAATCGCTTCTGCATTTGTGCCAATGCCCTAGCCTGCTTTTATTAGCATAGATTAGAAGGCATACCTTTAGATTTACCAATTTCTAATGAAATATATGTATCCATAGTAAAGCTGCAAAATTGCTTTACTATGTAAACTGTGTCAAAGTGAATTTTGATGACGCAATGTTTGACGACATAGATGAGGCTGGTATTAGGGTTGTTATTTGCAACGCCATGGCGAAGTCGTGGCCTCCCATGCTGAGAAGATTCAGAAACTCACCTCAGTGATTGCCCTGGAGTTGCTGGCAGTCAGACGAGCTGCCCTCTTTGCTCAGGAAATTGGCCTTCACCATGCTGTACTTAAGGGTGATTCTGAGTTTGTCAACAACTCCCTAAAGTTTGATACAAATCTTGGCTCAATGCTTGGTCACTTGATTAAGGATATTCTCTTCTATGTAAACTCTTTTCAGAGTATTTCTTTAGGTTTCAGTATATTAGTTATAATTAGAATTTACCATCATCTAAAGTTCTTATGAGAAATTTATTCTTAAAATCTTATATATCCATTTTTGGAATGAGTTGATGTTACTACATTATTAACGTTTAAATAAATACTGATAACACTACAAGAAAACAGCCTTATTGCAACAAATGTTTTTGTTGCAATAAGCTTCATATTGTGGCAATAGACTATTGCAACAAAAATTTTGTTGCAATAGATTTTTGTTGCAATAAGTTTGTTAGAATAAAGGATTTTTATTATTATTTACAAAACTTTATTGCAACAAAAAATATTGTTGCTATAATTTATTGCAACAAAATATTTGTTGCGGTAGATTACTGTAACAATAATTTTTGTTGTAATAAAATACCTCTAGAAACTTATTGCAGCAAATCTCTTTGTTGCGATAGCTAATCACAACAGTAATTTTTGTTGCAATAAACTACTAATGATATGAAGCCCTAAATTACAAAATAAATTGCAATTAGTAAGTGAGTCAGTGGATTGAGATAATACCTGCTCTTTGAACCTCTATGGCCACCATGGCTGGAGCTCTAAGATCTTCCATTCATCACCAAAAATGTCTCTCTCTAGACCTTCTCTTCTCCTCTCTTTGAGCTCGCCTTATATCTCTCCACATCGGACCACCATGGCCGATTCACTCAAGCTCATCGCCGCTATCAATGGCGGTAGTTTGCTTCCCAACCTCATCAACCCTCTCCCTTTGAATCGAACCAACATGGCCTCCTTGCTCCGCTGTGGTGATTAACTACCGCCATCTCGAGGTGGCTTCTCACTCTTGGAATCTCACTCTCTCCAAACCCTAAACTCATTCTTCGATCTGTGGTCATGATAGAAGGGGAAGGTTATTTAAAATTGGGGAAAATAAATGCTATTAGTCTATTGCAATAGTAAGTTATTGCAACAAATAAAATAATGATGCAATATATTAGTATTTTAAGTTCTTATTGAAACAAAAAGTAATATACACACATATTTATGCTTATTGTCACTATAATGTCTTTTTGTTGTAATAACTTTGTTTCAAAAGAGCTTTTTTCTTGTAGTGATAATAGCATTCAACCTGCTATGTTGATAGTTTAGTTTTAGTAGGATTTAACCACCTTTTTGCTAATCTTAGATAAGATAAGTCATTACCCACTAGACTTTTGTCTCTATCTTCTGATTTCACTCACTTTTGACTAACTGATTCACTCTTTTTGCTACATACCCAAGATCACTCTCTAGGAGGATATAATTGTGTGGTTTGCATGAATTTTATTCTGTGAAACATTAATGTGATTATTATTATTATTATGGTAAACATAGGAATTAGATAAAACTAAATAGCAAAAATAACAGAAGAAACAGAACAATCATCACTCTGGAAACATTTAAATTAAGCAATAACAAAACATCAGTAGGAGGTTTTACAAAAATAACAAAATCCTGGGTAAGATTAACCCCATTCCTTGCAAGAGCATTGGCATAAAAATGTGAGCATTGGTATAATAATGTGATTATTTAGTCGTAACAATTTTTTTTTTTTTTTTTGGGGGTAGTATTCTAGATTAACTAATGGATACCCTTGTGAGTGGCTGCACTAAAGCTAAGGTAACAAGGTTTATTGAAGTTGCCCTACTATTAGTGCTTAATTTTGTAGATCATCTTCATAATTAACACTTGGTCCACATGACAGGGCCTACTAAAGTTACTGCCCCTGTAGGAAATGAACTTAATTTTTAAATCCCCTTTGAAATGGTCATTTAGAGACATTAAACTTAATAACTATGCTTGGAGACTTTGATTAAATCCAGATGGTACTTAGGCTTAAATTTTAAAACAACAACATTTTCCAAACTCACACTTCTTAGATTCCACATTTTTCAATAATGGATCACATTCTTGGAAATTTGCAAACCAACACATTTCTTTAATTATGAGTTTCGTGGAACTCAAAAACTCCTTTCCATAGCCAAGAGCAAGAGTTGGGCTCTCATATATATAAAAAAAAAAGGAAAAAAAAAAACAAAACAAAAAATCATTTACGTGCATTAAATAACATGATCATTAAATAATTAAAACAAATCAAATGACTATTAAATAAGTCATGTAACTAAAAATAAATGTTTCTCATTTATTTAAGATGCCATGTAATATAAGTTAAGGGGCAGTAGAAATCCTCACACCCAGAGTCTAAATGAGAAAGTGAGAGTGAGAGAGAAGCAACTACTCCCATGATACATTATAAAGTAGACAAACAACTTAATTTCCCAATTTATATAGTTTAGAATCTTGTCTGAAAAGACTCCCTACTGAGCTAAAAGTCCAAACGCCTCCTTAGCTATTTCATTCTCTGGTGGGGGTGGTGGGAGTGGGTTGACGACTACATGTCTAGCCCAATTGCTCTTCATTTTGTGTGTCACCTAATGGCAAAGAAAACACACAAGAGCAATGAAGAGAAGGGCAACCCATATGACGAAGATGGTGATCTCCTGTGGGGAAAGATCATCAGAGGGCATGAATTGTGTTGATGGAGTTGGAGGAGCGATTGGTATAGGGTGAGAGTTGTTGGAGGTAGAGACTGAGAAAGGCATGTTTTGGGAAGAAGAAGAAAAAGAAATTAGGTCGTAGAAGTGAGGGAGAGTGAGGAGTAGTTTCTACATGTAATACAGCAAGTCTATGTTGAAAAGCTTATATGAGGCGTAAAAGCAAAGGGATACAAGAGCTATATATATTGCTCTTAGCTATACAGACTTTTTCCCAAACGACGAGCATCAGTCTACTAGTGTTGGGCTTAGGCTTGGGCTAGTCTCTGTCTTGGTTGTCTTTGCAATTTGCTGACAAGAAGCCCAAACACACCATAAAGGGGCCTTGGTTGTTTCAATTTCTAAGTTCAAGAAAGTCACCTACATAAGTAAATTGCAACCTTAAAGGACCAGGTATTAGCATGGCCAACTCACTCGATTTGCCTGAATGAGGCCATTGAACAATGTACCTAAACCAAGTCTAGTCTAATGTTTAACCATAAATAAATGCAACATTTGAAGTATTCATTCATGTAGCTCAATTTGGATAAGTTGACAATTTAGACCTAAGATTTGATCAAATAGGGTACCCAAACGCTATAACAAGTGATACCTGATATTGGCTAGGACTAAACATAACCCAAAAAGTCCAAAAACTCAAGGTTCCACTACAAGAAATTAGCCTTATGGCAACAAATTTTTTTGTTGCAATAAGCTTCATATTGTTGAACTAAACCTCTATTGCAACGAAATTTTTTTGTTGCCCACTATTGCAATAAAGTCTGTAGCAATAGACTATTGCAACAAAAAATTTGTTTCAATAGATTTTTGTTGCAATAAGTTTGTTGCAATAAAAGATTTTTATTATTATTAAAATAACTTTATTGCAATAAAAAATATTGCTGCTATAATTTATTGCAACAAAATTTTTGTTGCGATAGGTTACTGCAATAGTAATTTTTGTTGCAATAATGTACCTCTGGAAACTTATTGCAGCAAATCTCTTTAAAATTGGAGAAAATAAATGCTATTAGTCCATTGAAATAGTAAGTTATTACAACAAATAAAATATTGATGCAATATATTAGTATTTTAAGTTCTTATTGCAACAAAAAGTAATATACACACATATTTATGCTTATTGCCACTATAATGTCTTTTTGTTGCAATAACTTTGTTGCAAAAGAGTTTTTTTTCTTGTAGTGTAATCACCACTTCAGTATAAATTTAAATTATGGTATAGTAAAATGATCAAATTTAGTCATATCAAAATGGATAGGACATGAATATGGATGAATCCAAATCTTTTGTCACGCTCTTTCTATTCCATCCCAAGCTTCACATATGAAGATGAGCTAGTTGTCCACTTATTCTTAATTTTAATTTTACTTACTTAACATAAATGATAAAAATAAAAAGAAAAAACCTGAACCATATTCATCCCACCTCCTCTTATTTGCTAATTTATTCCTAACATGTCCTAATAACATCTTTCCACATACAAGACTACTATGAGATTAATTACTATTAACCAAAATCATAGATGATCACAAACATACATAATATATTATTGACACCCAATTTATCTAAAAAATAAAAATCATTTACCTTATTTGAAGTGTTCCATTTTATACTCTAGCAATCTAGCTTACCACATGTCTTTTGTTATTTTCTTATAAAATAAACAAAGTTTTTTTTTTTTTTTTAAAGACACATAACATATAATAATTAGTGAAATATAAAGTACAACACTAAAAGTGGAACATAAAATTATATATATATATATATATATATATATATATATACGTGAGGGATTTCACAATTAGCTCCAATATCAATGGGCTTGGTCTATGATCGAATGCTATAAAAGATTTGTGCCCCCCTCATCCTTCACCAATTTTTTGTTGGATGGATTGGTAAAGCACACGGTCCGACAAGTGGTATCAAAGTCAAGGTCATAGGTTCGAGTTGTTGGAGCCACATTGTAAGGGAGGGATTGTGAGGGATTTCACAATTAGCTCCAATACCAATGGGCTTGGTCTGCGATCGAATGCTATAAAAGATTTGTGCCCTCTCATCCTTCACCAATTGGTCGTTGGATGGATTGGTAAGGCACACGGTCCGAAAATATATATATATATATATATATATATATACTAGTTAAGGCTTGCCGTGGAAAAAAAGTACTATAGTAATTAAGGTCAATTCTACATTTTATTTGTATTACAAAACAAAAATATGAATCATTTGATTTTTAAAGTATATAGAGATTTACGTTAATCAAAAGAGACATTAATTTTAAGAATTTTGATAATTAAGTTGTAAAAAGTTAATCTCATTCGTTTAAGAATTTTGATCAACCACAAAGTTAGGGTAGCTATTTAACATATAAATATTTATTTAACTATAATAGTTTTTTTTTGTACCTACTTGCTAAAGACAATATATCTATTCTCTAAAAACTTCTAAGAATGATAATGAATATCATCATCTTCCAACAATAAACAACTGAGTTTTGCTAAGAAATTTTTTTAAAAAGAAAAAAGAAAAAAAAGATAACAAAAGGCTTGTGTCATCGAATATCATCATTCTAACTTTCTAAGAATTTTTATCATTTAAAACTCAAAATACGTAAAGAAAATTTTTAGAATGTTAAAATTTAGCAGGAGTAATTTAGACATTACACAATAAAATATTTTAAGAATCATAAGGTTTTATTAGGGTTTAACTGAGAGAATAACAATATGACATATTTGCTCTTTTCCAAAATATTAAGGAAAAAATTGCTTGATTTTAAAGTTAAAGGAAGAATTGTAAACTACCCCAAACATAAAGGATGAAAAATGTTTTTTTCCTTATTATTTATTTATTTATTTTTGTGTGCAAAACTATGTGTTTTTACTTAAAATAGTGTGTAAAGAAAAAAATATACAAAAAGTCAACCCAAGAAAATTGTATGTGGAATAGTAAATTTTGGCTCAACAAAGTTGATTAAAACAACAAAAAATTTCTAAAAACACAACAGAATGTCGCAACATTTTCATAATATCTTTATAATTTGTTATATTTTATTTTAACTTGTAAAGAATTGACAGCTCAGTAGTTTTGAAAATACTGTGACGACATCAAGATGTCTTAACATTTTTCACGCAAAAAAAAAAAAAAGTTTTGTCCATGACATTTTCACAACAAATCATAAGTAGTAGGTTATTATAAGTTGTTATTGATGGGCAAAAAAGTAGTTTCATTGGTAAGTTTAAATTAGAACCAATAAAAATTTATCATATTTGATTTGTTATGAAAGTGTTGTGAAAATTATTGTGGACAAACCAAAAATAATATAGCAAATATACTATAACTTTATGCACACACACGCACACACACACAAAAGGCCAGCAAAATAGTGATAGTTAAACAAACCAAAACTACTGTAGTGAAATTAATGTAACTTTTTCCATTTACTCTTTTTATATATAATATATATATAGAAATATGCATTGCACTTACAATGTAAATTTATATTGTAAACACATAAAAATTGGTAAATGTTGTACACGTTTGCAAAATTTGTACAATTTTTTTTTTTGGCAAATGTATATAATATTTGCTACTTTTTGTGTGCATATAATGTAAGCTTATATTACAAGTAGAAAGTAAACATATAAAGATCATTTAAAAGAAAAAACAAGCTCAAACCAAGTTGGTGAACTTGAAGGAAAAAAAAGGAGGAAAAAGGCAAGTCACTAAATCAAAAATACTGTTCATAACACTATTCATGAGCCTATTCGCTCTTTTTAAATATAGAAAAAAAGAGCACAAATCGATGACTGAAAGAAATTTAAAAAAAAGCGATGAACAGTACATCTTGAATAAACCAAAAGTACTGTAGTTTTTACATATTCACCCAACAAGTGTCATAACATTTTCACAAAACATTTATTTTTAGTTGTAGTTGGTCACAGTTTTATATTTTATTATTTAATTTTGACTTATAAGAAATTGACACCTCAATAATTGTGAAAATATTGTGAAATTTGTTGTATCAGTATAACAATATATATGCGGGTTCTTATAAATATTTAAAAGGGAAAAAAAGTACAAACGGAAGACTAGCAAAAAAAAAAAAAAAAAAAAACGGTTGTAGCTACAGTGCCACTTGAACAAACCAATGTGGCATTGTAGCAACTATTTAAAACTTGAGGGAAAAAAGGCTCATTACACCAAAAGGGGTATTGTAGCGGCATTGCCTCTTTTTATATAGTTAATAGAAATAGATATCTATATATATATATATAGACTACTTTTTTTTTTTGTTTTTTTGTTTTTTTTTGTGCTTAGCAAGATTGGAAGTGGGAAGCACATCCATCTACCTCTTGATTCAAGACATTAGGACAAGAAGTGAAATTTAGATTAATAGTGGCATGTGGCCATTTTTAAATGGTATGTGTAGAGAAGTTTCCTACTTGTGAACTATTAGCTAGCCAAATTATATATATATATATATATATATATATATATATATATATATATTATAAAAGTTTGTCATTTTCATCCTCTTTCCCCAAGACGCACCCGCAAATAAGAGGAGTGCAATCTTCACCATTTGTCTTCTTAAAAAATACTAGTAGTTATAATAACAATCTCTCCACATCATATAAGGCTGTGATGCGGCATATCTAGGAATAATACCAGGCATATACCATATACTCTTTGGCATTTCCAAGAGAAAGAAAACCATGCACACCCCCCTTTTTGTCTTTCTCTATGCATTGCATGCAATGCAAACACCAACTAGGCTCAAGTTACTTCCCCTTCTTTAAATAGTGAGGGTGTAATATCCTCTCTTTTCATATCTCATCACTCTTGGACCACCAGCATCTCAATATATATTTGCTCCACTCAACACTAATATTGTTTCCTTTCCTAGCTGTAACTTGTAAGTATAATTGCCCTTTTCTTTTCTTTAACTGAAAGTTGGATCAATACTAGTATTTTAATGGAACATTTATGTGGTTTGGCTGCAAGTAATTAATAACACTGTTTGCATATACTGGTTGGTACTTTTTTATGTTTTCAAGAATAATGGGAAGTTATTGAGCTAACTGAGAGACCAACAGGTTAAGCATATCTAAAAGCCATAAGAAACCAGTAGAGAAGTTCATCAAGGCATCCAAGCATTGCAGAAATGGGAAGCAATGGAAAACATGCAGTAGAAAGGCACATTATTATCTTTTTCAGTTTTCTTTCACATAGCACTATAGCAGCTTACCTTTTCTTGACAAGAACCACATTGTTGGTTATAGGTACACAGTAGTTATAGGGGCAAACAAGGGCATTGGTCTTGAAACTATTCGACAACTTGCATCTTAAGGTGTGACGGTTGTTTTGACAGTTTGAAATGAGAAGAGGGGTGATGATGCTGAAAAATCAATTAGTAAGCCACACAATCCTCATACGCTTGAAACGATCCCTGCATAACACAAAGAGAAAACCCTAGGAGAGTACTAGTGTGGTACTGGCCGAAGACCCTCCAAAGGTTAAGTCAGAAAACCTTTCTACAACTCTAGAGTGCCAGAGTTGGGGTGAATTATGCGTACCTGTTTTCTAAGGGTCTTTGGGTTTTTATATTAGTGTAGAATTGAACTCTCATTCTTGCATAACAAGTCTTTTCCTTATAGGAAAGATCTCCATTGATACGTATATTCCACAATCCTCCTAATGTTGGAATTCTATTCATATTGGGACTTTGTAGACTAGGGTTTATCGTGTGATGCAAGTCGTTTCCATTTAGGGTTTCTTGGAGACCATATAATGTCCAATTAAGTGCCACGTGGCTCTTTGATCCGTCCACCCTAGTCCGTTCACATAGGATTCGTCCAATATGAGCAATTTTGTCCAGCACCTTCAAGTCCCTCTAAATGGATTTGTCACCTCTAATTTTCACCCTCTTCAGTTGCCCCCTCACCCCATGGGTTCATGATCTCTTAGTGGAAGGACCCATGGGGTGATGGTTTAATCCGGTCTCTTGGGGAAGACTTCTGGCCTTGACAGGCTGGCCTAAGATCATTAATGATGAAGTACATGTGGCGTTTACAGAATGGTTGTTCACTTAGATCGAAGCGTCCCTTTGTCTTTCGTGTCATTCCCTCTATATAAACCAAACTCTATCCTTCTCATTTCTTTACTTTCTTCTGAAATCTACGATCAGAGCGCACCCGTCATCATTATTAGTCGATCATACCGTTCAGTTGTTGCATCCGTCATTGAAGCCTCTTACCGTCCAGTTCCAACCTAGTAAGCATTCTTTCCCCTTAAATTTTTATGCACTTCATTTCTAGACTTGGTACCACCATCATCCTTTATAGACCCGTTAGAGTCTTAGGGTTTACCATTACGTGTAGGTCATGTCTAGTACGTTGAGTAACCAATCGTTTGTCTGCAACGGGGTAGGCTACGATGAAGTGTACCCGTCAGGTCATAAAGACCTAGACGTGTCAAATGAAGATAGAACTCTGTTAGCCACCTCTCCCTCAACAGATGAGGGTATGGAGATGGATGGATCAGAGGGTGATTCTAATGATGGTATAGAAGATGCAGAACCTCAAATTCAGTCCGTCATTGGTCGTGATGGAATGAGGGAGTTTATAATGCTACCCATATGGACGGTTAATGCTTTTGTTTCCACAATCAAAGAATCTCATTTCAAGACACTGAAGGAAAAATACCAAACAATATTCCCATCCGTCTTCCTTATATGTCAGAAAAATGCTACTATGAGGGTGTTGAGGGTGTTGGCGTCTATGAGCAGATGTTGAAGGCAGGGCTCAGATTCCCTCTAAGTTCCCTTCACCATCAACTTTTTCCATACCTGGGTGTGTCCGTCAACCAAATCTCCCCAAATGCCTGAAGGGTCTTCCTCGGCGTGGAGGTCTTGAATGGGGCAATGTCTGATAAAGCAAGGAGGTTGACGTTAGAAGAGTTCTTTAATTGTTACCATCTGGCTGAGATTGCTTAGTCAAAGGGCATGTATAGTTTTGTGCCTAGGAACCCCCACACAAGGCTCGTGTGTGAAACCCCCGACTCTAATAGAAACTGGAAGAGTCAGTATTTTTTCATGAAGGGTGACAAGTGGATGTGTCGTTCTGGTGACCGTGAGTTTATGCCCATTGACACAACATGGGGAATAACACCCCCGTCTGGTATGCTTCCGTCTATGTTCAGGATAACAATTGTTTCCTTTAATTGTTTCTTTGACCGTCCCCTCATTCTTTTTGCAGTTTAAGACCGTCCTTAGGTCACTTTAGAACAGTGGAGTTTTTTGTAGAGGATTTTTAGCAATACTAAGTTAGAGGAGAGGACATGGGCAAAGTTGGTCACACTTAACACCTTCCATTGGTACTGCAACGGTCCCGAGCCAACTCCAGCCGCCTGTCGATATGATGCCCAAGTTTGTCAATGTAAGTCCGTCATCCACAAGTGGGTTTTTTTTTTTTTTGACTTTACTCTAAAATATCCGTCTACTTTTGCGTAGAAATGGATGCTGCTAAGAGAAGAGCCCACATAAAGTAGCAAGCTGCTTTGTAAAAACAACAGGAAGGTCAAACCTCTAAGGGGCCAGGCTCAGCCAACCCATCCATTAAGAGAAAGCAACCAGAGAAACCTGACCATCAACCCATCAAGAAACCTAAAATAGTTCTTGAATCCATCGTGGGTTTAAAGGCTGAGACCAAGAAGACGGTCACAAAACTTGACCCGGGTAAGGGAAAGGGACTTATGACGGGTCTTGATCCTTCTAAAGAGAAAGCGCCTGTCCTCCTCCGTGAGGACTCCAAATATGCATTAGAGCAGTCTCGTCCATCATCGCGGCTGATGATTATGAGGACTTGAGCAATCATGCAACCGAGGCTATGGGGGAGATGAGTCTTTTTTGCATCGCTCAGGTAACTGCTCGTCTACCGTCTTACTTCCTTTCCATTAACTTGCTTAGTTACTAATCTTTTCATCTTTAGGCAATGGTAATGATGAAGGGGTTGATGGGCCGTTGTCTCAACCATGAGATGTAGTTAGACGATATTCGGGATAAGGCGAGGTTGACAGAGGATGAGTTGAACGAGCTGAAGGCCTGGAAGGTGGTCCAGGAAAAGAAGCTCGCCATGGCAGAGCGAGCTGGGGATGAGTTTTCAAAGCAGATGGAGCAACGGAAGTAGGTCTTGGAAGACAAGGAGAAGGAGATCCGTGATGCCAAGGACTAGCTCCATCTGGCGAAGGAAGTTGCTGTATGAGAGTACCGTGACTCCGACGCTCTTCTGGCAGAGCTTGGAGTCTCATATGGTGAAGGCTTTGACGACGCCCTCTGTCAAGTGAAGAGTTTATATACCGACCTGGATGTGTCCAATGTCAACATTAATGTCCAGGAGCAAACATCAGTCTAGGCCATCCACTCCGAGAGTACAGATGAAATTTTTGCCGAGAATGCCCCAGTCAACAACACTCATAGTGATAGAATTAATGTTGAAAGCCAATCTAAACCAAGTGATGATCAGGCCTATCACCCTAAGGATTTATTAGTTGAAGAGAAGGATGAAACTCCCACTCAAGTTATGTAGGTTTTTATTTTTTTTTATTTTTTTTATTTTTTTTATTTTTTTAATTTTTTTTAAATGGGTTTGGAGAACATTAAGTGCTTATCTTAACCTTTGTCTTGTATATTTAAACTTCTCCCCTTCATGGGTTTTAGCTTTGTTACTTTATTCTGTCTTTGTTCTTTATGAACAAATCTGTTTAGTTTACGGTTGTGAATGAGTGCAACCATCATAATCATCTTTTTGTTCATATTGAGGGTATGTAATGTTGGTTCCATCGTATTTTTGATCCCGTCCTTTATGAGGGGTTATCATTCTCTTGATAGGCCCGTCCTATAATGTTGATTCAATGAACTGTTGGATCCATCCACATAAGGACTTAATATTCTTACAGATGGATCCATCCACGTCATAAGCTTGGACCCGTCCATTTTAAGGACTTAAGGTTTAACCTAATATTATGATGGGTCCATCCTCTATATGGACCTTATATTTTATTCTTATGACAAATTTGTCTACTTATAATAATTAATTGTATGTCGGGCCCGTCTATCATATGGACTCTATCATACTTTGGGATGGATTTGTCCACTTATGGACGTCTATTAATAATAGACCGGTCCATTTTATAGACTTTGCAATCTACTGAATACTATACCCATCCACTTTATGTACTTTATAATAGTAGTCTACTTAGTAATAGACTTGTCCACTTTATGGACTTTGTAATAGTCTACTTAGTAATAGACCCGTCCACTTTATGGACTTTGTACCCATCCACTTTGTGGACTTTTTAATAGTCTACTTAGTAATAGACCCGTCCACTTTATGGACTTTGTACTGTCCACATGGTGAAATTTTTAATAAATCAATCTATTTTGATAATAGAACTGTCCACTTTGTTGTGGATCCATCCTCCTGTAGACTTGTGGAGTATGTAGAAACCGATAAATACGATATGAATATGAATAATCCTCCTCTTATTATTATGTGGTAAATGCATGTAGAAAATTGTTCTTGAAAAATAAAAAGAAACTTGCCCTTGGGCTTAAAAGGTAGATAATAAAAACTATAAAACTAGAAAGAAATAAACTGGCAATGAGGAGGTGTTGCTACTCGTCTGCTGGTAGTACTTCTTCAGGTGCTTTGTATTCCACAGGTGATGTAGCTTTTGTCCATCCAGCGTTTCCAAGTTATAGGTCCCTTTTCTATGCCACAACGCAATTCTGTAAGGTCCTTCCCAATTAGGTCCCAGCTTTCCTTGGGAGGCGTCCCTTGTGGTGCCCATTACCTTCTTCAGGACAAGATCTCCTACCTGGAAGTCCTTGTGTCTGACCTTGGAGTTATAGTGTTTGGCCATGAGATTCTGGTACCATGCTAATCTTTGCTTGGTTGTGGCTCTCACTTCGTCCATCACGTCAATCTGCAAGCGCATGGTTTCATCATGCTTGCTTTCATCATAGTTTTCCACCCTGTAGCTTATAAGTCCTACTTCCACCGGGATGACCGCCTCGCTCCCGTATGCTAATCGAAACGAGGTCTCTCTTGTAGGTGTTCGTACCGTTGTCCTGTATGCCCATAAAATACTTGGCAACTCCTCTGGCCATATACCCTTTGCCCCCTCAACTGAGTCTTGATGATTTTGAGCAAGGATCGGTTCATCACCTCAACTTACCCGTTGGCCTATGGTTGGGCGGGTGATGAGTAATGGTTCTTGATCCCTAGCTGTGGGTAGAAGTCTTGGAATGAATCATTGTCAAATTGCTTCCTGTTGTCAGAGACCAACACCCTTGGTATGCCATACCTAGAGATAATGTTCTTCCATACAAAGCTTCGGACACTCTTTTCGGTGATGGTAGCCAAGGCTTTCGTTTTTACCCACTTTGTGAAATAGTCTATACCAACTATTAAGAACTTTAATTGTCTGGTTACTATTGGGAATGGACCCATTATATCTAGTCCCCACTGAGTGAATGGCCACAGGGCTGTCATAGGGGTAAGATCCTTTGTTGGTTGCCTAATGAGGTTGCCAAATCTCTGACATTTATATCAAGCCTTGACATATGCATGGGCATCCTTCTGCATAGTTGGCCAATAGTATCCTGCCCTGATTAGCTTATGCAACAACGAACACGATCCTGAGTGGTTCCTGCAAATTCCCTCATGAACTTCTTTCATAACATAGTCTGCTTCTTCAGGGCCGAGACACCTTAGATAAGGTCGAGAGAAACCTCTTTTATAAAGAATGTCTTTGATTAGGACGAAGTGGGTAGCTTGGACCTTCAATTTTCTTGCAGCCTCCTTTCCTTTCGGCAGCACGCCCTCCTTCAGGTAAGAGGCTATTAGTGTTGTCCACTAGTTCTCAGACCCTACCTCTTGCATACTGATGCTATCTATTAGTGGTGAGATTTGAATGAAGGACAGTTCCTGACTGGGGACGACTATATGTTCTGCTGATGCAGCTTTAGCGAGTCGGTCGGCGTGCTCGTTCTTTTTCCTTAGGATTTGAATGAACTTTGCTCGAAGATTGGACTCGGTCCTGTACCTATTCCAGGTACTTTTTCATCCGTTCATTCTTGCAGTTGTATTCTCCGTTGACTTGACTTATCACCACTTGGGAATTGTAGTAGAGGACCAGATTTTTAGCTCCTGTAGCCTTTTCAAGGTCCAGTCTTACTACTAAGGCTTCATAGTCCGCTTCATTGTTGGTTGTAGGGAAATCCCGGCGGACCATGCATTTGATCTTATCCCCTTCCAGGCTATGAAGTATCATGCCAGCTCTGCTTGCTTGCTTATTGGAGAATCTGTTTGTGTGGACGCTCCATTGTGGGACCTCTTTTGCCCCCTGTCCTTCTACGTTGGTGAACTTTGCAATGAAGTCGGCGATCACCTGTCCTTTAATGGTAGTGCAAGGATGATATTTTATGTCAAATTCACTCAATTTGATTACTTATAATGCCACTCGTCCGGCAGCTTCAGGATTATTCATTGCCTTCCTTAGGGGTTTTTCTGTTAGGACGATTACTGTGTGAGCCTGGAAGTAGGGCTTGAGCTTGCGAGTTGCGGTAACTAGAGTGTAGGCGAGCTTCTCCATTGGTGGGTATCTCTCTTTTGCATCTCGGAGCACACGACTTGTGTAGTATACGAGCTTTTGTACCCTATCTTCTTCCTTAACTAACGCTGTTGTCATGCCCCAAACCCAACTATAAAGATAGGCACATGAAAACCACTGCACGCTTATAAAGTAAGCATCCTACAAGTGTGTAAGGACTTCTTAGCAACTAAAATTTATCCTCAAAAATTAAAATAAAAGAAATCCAAAATACCTCAACAATTTCTTTATGAATAGATCTCCAATAATTTAATAGGAACAAAATCCAAACCTTATGTACATAATGCCAATTGGCCAATAAATATAAAATTATTAAAAGACCATCCAATCCCAAAATCACTAAGCTTCTTTTCCTGCTCACAATACAACATCAAACTCCCAAAACTTGGTATTCTTCACAATCTAAAACTAGAGGGGAAAAAGGGGTTGAGCTGATAACTCAATAAGTAACCAAAATCCTAATAAGTTCTATCAAGCAATAGATCTGTAAAGTAATAAGATGTAATATGAGTTTTCAAAACTTATAATATACTATGGGTTTTCAAAAACAACTAAAGAAGTTTCATAGTCTTAAAATAATAAGTTGCAAATAAATCACATACTTTAACCTTACAAATATATATCATAGATGGTTTAGAAAGTAGTCAGTTTTCCATATATCAAAAGCTATAACTCATAATAGGTTTCAAAAAAAATACATAAGTAGTTTAAGTGACTCAAAATAGTTTAAATTCTCAAACATTTCCAAAATCACATATGTAGTTTTAAGGACTCAAAATGATTAAATACTCAAACGTAATTCATATTCTTAACAATCTTATGAATATGGTCATGCTATATCCCCGCGACTGGGCATTAGAGTATCAATGAATAAACCCTATTGGCTGGGTATCAGAGTACCAATGAATAACCCTCATTGGTTTGTGTATCGAAATACTAATGAATAACCCCCATTAGCTGGGTATTAGAATAAATTCATAGTCAGATTGTTCATAATCATATATATGAAATCATAGTTTTCAACAAAAATATATCTTATTCAAATACATATATATAATCATATATTCAATATTCAAATCTATATGTGATATTTCTATAATTCTTTACTTTAAATCAAAGTAGCTAAAAAAAAAAAACAATTAAATAAAATAAATCTTAATGCTCATGTATATATGTGACAATTCTTTATTCTTTACTTTGAATCAGTATAACTAAAAAAAATTAAATAAAATACATTATATATTCAGTAAACAGATATATTTGTGATAATTCTTTACTTGAAATCAGTAATACAGTAGAAATAAAATTGTAACAACTGTAAACAATTTTCAGTAGTTAAAATACGCAAAATAAAACCAATTAAGATAAGGTTACTTACCTCCAAAGGTCATACCAAAAAGAACTTCTCCCTAACACTTCTTCTAAAATCCTTAAATATTACCTGAAACAATTTTTTAAGTACTATACTCAATAATCAAATAATTCAAGAAATAAAAACTTATAACAGTACCGGCTAGAAGAACTACTATTAAAAATATCCCATAATTTTTCACTATGATTTCAACGAAAAATCCACATAATCACCATATATTTATTCTTTACTATCTGCCAATAATAATATCATAGGATAAGACCTCTAGAATAGTAGAAGTCACTTGTAAAAGTGAGCAACACGTGGACTACTCTTCAGGGACAATTTTTTTTTTCTTTCTTTTTCCCACCTGCCACCGTTGTCATCTTTTGAGATGTTGACAACTCCAAGTACAAGCTGGACCATGTGCCTTATGGAATCGCCATTATTTCCTTCTTCTTTTTGTTGTTGTTGTTGTTGTTGTTGTATAACTTGTCAAACATCAACTCATCAAATTGGTACTATTCAGGTGTGCAGAAACTTGGCCCACCAAGCCTAAAATTCTGTAGATTCCATCTCCGTTCAACGCAACAAAAGGCACAGATAAGAATATGTTATTGAACATAAAAATATCCAAGCTTTTCTTCATTTGTATCATTAAAACTCTTGAATGATTAAATAGTTTCACTATTGATTAAAATACCCACATAAAAAGTACTCTAATTCCAAATAAAACTTAGATTTGACAAGAAAGAGATTCTTAGGCTCTTACCTCAATTGTGCAGTCAAACCTTCTCTACTTGAGTATTTTGGGTAGTCTCCTCTCTTAAAACATCTCTCCATATATGTTGACATAATAAGCTTTTATATAGTTAGGGTTTCAACCTTATTTTCTAAACACTCCCATATAATTATAAATTATAAAATTGACCCCACAAAAGATTTACTTAAATACCCTTCCTTTTAATCTTCTTCTTCTTTTTTTTTTTTTTTTTTTTTGGCTATTACAGCTACACTGATGGCCGCTAGGGATACTGCTAAGTAGAGGAATAGTTCTTCCCCAGGCTGGGAAGGACTCAACAACGGAGGAGATGAGAGGTAGGCCTTCAAATTCTCAAATGCTTGTTGACACTCAGTCATCCATTCAAAAGACTTCTTTAGCATGTGGAAGAATGGTAGACACTTATTTGTCACCCTTGATACAAATCTGTTGAGTGCAGCTATCTTGCCGTTGAGGCTTTGGACTTCTTTGACATTCCTTGGAGATGCAATCTCCATTATGGCTCGAATCTTGTCTGGGTTGGTCTCGATACCCCTTTGAGACACCATGAACCCCAGGAGCTTTCCTGTCGTCACTCTGAAGGCACATTTGCCTGGATTGAGTTTCATGTTGTAGGAGTGAAGGGTGTTGAATGTTTCTTTAAGGTCTTCCAAGTGATCTTCCTCCCTTCTGCTTTTTACTAGCATGTCGTCCACATAGACTTGGATGTTCCTCCTAATCTGCTACGCGAACATCTTGTTCATAAGCCTTTGATATGTCGCCCCCGCATTTTTGAGGCTGAATGGCATATTACTTTATAGCAGAAGAAGCCTTGGCTGGTGACGAACGAAGTCTTCTCCTAATTGGTTTCGTCCATTCTAATCTGGTTATAGCCTGAAAAAGCATCTATAAAGCTTAGTAACTGGTGTTGTGTCGTAGAGTCAACTAGGATGTCAACCGTGGGAGGGGGTAACTATCCTTTGGACATGCCTTGTTCAGGTCGATGAAATTTACGCACATCCTTCACTTTCCACTGGCTTTCTTGACCATGACCACATTCACCAGCCAATCAGGGTAGTAGACTTCCTTAATGAAGCCTGCCTCTCGTAGCTTGCGAACTTCCTTCTCTATAGCTTGGTCCTGTTCAGGGGCGAATACTCTTTTCTTCTAGTGGATGGGTGTGAAGGTGGGCGATACGTTCAGTCTATGCACAATAATGGTAGGATCTATCCTCGGCATGTCTTTATGACTCTAAGCAAATACGTCCTGGTTATCCCTCAGAAATGCTGTAAGTGCTTGGCGAACCATTGGGCTGGCAAGGGTACCAATCCTCGTTGTTCAATCATTTCTAGAGTCGTCGAGGGGTATCTCTTCGAGCTCCTCCATGGGTTCTATGGTCGTCCGATGTTCTTCTATGTTGGTGACCTAGAGGTGGTCATCCATCTCCATCATTGCTATGTAGCATTCACGCGCAGCCACCTGATTTTCATACAGTTCCCCTACTTCGTAATCCATAGGGAATTTAATCATCAAATGGTAGGTTGAGGTTACAGCCTTCCATGAGTTGAGGGTAGGGCGCCCTATGATTGCATCACGCGCAGCCACCTGATTTTCATACAGTTCCCCTACTTCGTAATCCATAGGGAATTTGATCATCAAATGGTAGGTTGAGGTTACAGCCTTCCATGAGTTAAGGGTAAGGCGCCCTATGATTGCATTGTATGCAAACGAGTAGTTGACCACAAGGAAGGTTACATTCTTAGTGATCTGTTGGGAGTAGTCACCTACCGTATCGATAATGTGACTACACCAAGTGGAAAGACTTGTGTTCCTCTGAATACAAAGAGTGGAGTGTTTGTTGGAACCAATCATTCTCTATCAATCCTCATTTGTTGGAATGCCGAGTAATAAAGGATGTCAGCTGAGCTGCCATTGTCGACTAGAATTTGGTGCATATTGTAATCTCTTACTCGTATGCTGACTACAAGTGCATCGTCATGAAGGTGGTGAAGACGCCAGGCATCTTTTTTAGAGAACCTGATGACGGGATTGTCCATCTGTGTCATCTTTGGTATGGAGCTTGTCAGCTGGACATTTTGAATCATCCTTAGGTAAGTTTTCCTGGCCTTTTTGGATGACCTAGTGACCGATGTGCCCCCTACAGTCATTCTTATGTCTCCTACAGGTGGCCTGGGGCACTCATTCTCCCTTCGGGGAGCCTGCTCTTGTGGTTGATCCGTCCTTTCCTTCTTGATGAACCTCTGCAACTTCCTTGTCAGATAAGGGCTTTTATTTGTTGCTTTAGGTCGTAACAGTCAGATGTGTCATGCCGTGATCACGGTGGAAACGATTTAATACTTGTCCCTAGACCTCTTATTAGGATCTCCCTTTATCTTACTAGGAAAGGTCAAGGCTCCTTCGTCCTTGATCTGCATCAAGACTTGGTCAATCAGGGCGGTCAGCGAGGTGAAACTCGTGAATTTTCCCGTGTGAGGTTTTAGGCACCTGTCCTCCCGTTGTTCTCCTATCCTTGCCTTCTTCGGTCCCCTGTCCTGTCGTATGTCTTTCTGTCTCTCTCTTTTTTTGGGCTTCTCTTCTCGGGCCAGCAATGCATCTTCTGCGTTTATATACTTGGTTTCCATGTACATCACATCTGACATAGTTTTTGGGTCATTCTTGTATAAGGAGAACATGAAATTACCCTTTCACAGTCCGTTTGTGAAGGCAGCTACAAGGATCTTATCGTCTGCTTCATCGATCGAGAGAGCTTCTTTGTTGAAGCGGGTGATGTAGGATCTCAGCGTCTCATCCTCTCGCTGCTTAATTTTTATTAGGCACACAGTGGACTTCTTGTACCTATGTCCCCCAATAAAGTGTGATGTGAACTGGGTGCTCAATTCTTTAAAGGTGCTGATGGAGTTGGGCATCAATTTGCTGAACTAGATCCTTATGGGTCCCTTCAACATGGTTGGGAAGGCTCAACACATGATCTCGTCGGGCACCTCTTGAAGGTGCATCAAGGTCTTGAAAGATTCTAGGTGATCTAAGGGGTCCTTGGTTCCATCATAACTTTCCATCTGCGGCATGCGAAACTTTGGTAGGAGGGGAAAGGACAAGACGGAAGTGGTGAAGGGTGGGTCGGTTTGGTGGACCAGATTGTTGAGGTCATTAGATACTCGTCCCCTGAGAGCATTCATCTAAGTTCCATCTGCTCCTTCATCATTTGCAACTCCGCGACTATTTGAGGGGGAGTCGTATCCAAGTCGAAAGGACAGCTGGTATCCAGTCATTCTTGCCTACTTGGTGTGTTGCTGCCTTCCATCTTCTCTTGGTTCCTTCTTTCAGCATTGGTTCCTTCTTGATCTTCCTTCTAGGCATTCAATGCTGTGTTTTTCTGGTGCAGTTGTTCCTTTAGGTTGCGGTTTTGTTTGGCGAGGCGTTTCACGGCAGCGGCAAGAGTTGAAACCTATCTCTCGAGGGTAGTCGTGGGTGGTTTGTCTCCTTGAACATCATTGGTGGTTGCCATCAAGCGAGTGAGCACCATGCAACCTTTTGTCCAAGAAATGATAGTGTGGCTTACAAATCCCACGTGTTTCCGCCAACTGATGATGCTGAAAAATCAATTAGTAAGCCACACAATCCTCGTACGCTCGAAACAATCCCTGCACAACACAAAGAGAAAACCCTAGGAGAGTACTAGTGTGGTTCCGGCCGAAGACCCTTTGAAGGTTAAGTCAGAAAACCTTTCTATAACTCTAGAGTGCTAGAAATGGGGTGAATTATGCGTACCTGTTTTCTGAGGGTCTTTGGGTTTTTATAGTAGTGTAGAATCAAACTCTCATACTTGCGTAACAAGTCTTTTCCTTATAGGGAAGATCTCCATTGATACTTATATTCCAGAATCCTCCTAATGTTGGAATTCTCTTCATATTGGGACTCTGTAGACTAGGGTTTATTGTGTGATGCAAGTTGTTTCCATTTAGGGTTTCTTGGAGACAATATAATGTCCAATTAAGCGCCACATGGCTTTTTGATCTGTCCACCGTAGTTCGTTCACATAGGATCCGTCCAATATGAGCAAATATGTCCAACACTGTCAAGTCCCTCTAAATGGATCCGTCACCTCTAATTTTCACCCTCTTCAAGGGGGATGGAGGCTTTGCTGAAGCTCCAGGAGTTGGGTTTGTCAAATATAGTCTTTCATCAGCTCGATGTTTTGGAGCCAGTTAGCATCAAGTCCTTGGCCAATTTCATCCAGGAAAAATTCAGCAGGCTTGATATCTTGGTAAGGATGAAATTCTTTCCATCTTTTTTTATTTTATTTTATTTTTAATTTTTTATATTTCTAATTGTTACATCAAGTTGGAGAGGGTGTTCAAACCGTTATTCTCTTCATAAAGAATAGTTTTACTGAATTACAAGGCTCTTAATAAATTCTTTCCAATTAGAACCTTATACCAACCATTCAAGTAAAATGTATTGCCAAATTATTAAGTGTATGTGGGATTTTAGGATGAAATTCTTTCCAATTTGAATCTTATACCAACTATTCAATTAAAGTGTATAGCTAGGCAAGTTATTTCAAGGGTACGTGGGATTTTGCTGAAATCTCTTTTAGCACATTACTTTATGTGTATATCTATTTGTATGAAAATGAGATGCAGTGACTTCACAATCAGTTAATGCCTCCAAAAGTTCATTGATGAAATTTGTATGAACACTTTCTTCTCAAATCATTCAGTATGTTGCCTAAATTGTATACACTTTTTTTTTGTCCTTACCATTAACTCTCTACCTCATAGACATTGGATATCACGAATAATCGTGATAGGCTGATAGGCATACTTGAAAATTAGCTCGATGTGAAAACCTTTGACCACTTAGATCATTCTTTATGAATTCTGATAATTTATAATTAAGTGATTTGACACAATAATTTATAATGCCTTTATTATGAATTCTGATATTTAAAAATGTTCGCCAACTTTGGGTGTAGTGAGTGATCCATTAACTATGTACCAAATAAAAAAAAAAGTTTACATAGACTTTAGTTTGTGTAATGAATCATTAACCATCTTTCATTAATTAACCAATGTAATATGACTTTCCTTTGACTTTTACAGGTTAATAATGGTGGAGCTTTTGGAGTTGTGGTTGATGAGGAAGGCCTAAAGGCCTTAAACATAGAACCCTCATCCTGGGTAAGTTCATAAAAATAAAGACAGTAATTTTGATGCATGCCTTGTTCAAACTGATATCCATAACTACTACTTCAATGCAGCTCTCAGGGCAGGCTTACAATTTGATTGAACTTCACGGAGTGATTAAAACAAATTATGAGAAAGCAGAAGAATGCTTGAATACTAATTATCATGGTGTGAGAAGAGTAACAGAAGCTCTCCTGCCACAATTACAGCTTTCCCCTATAGAAGCAAGGATGGTAAATGTGTCCTCCTCAGGAGTGAGCTAAAGGTAAAAGGTTAACCTTCCTCTACCTATACATATATTCAACATTTAGCCTTGTACCAATTGTAATTGTGCGTACCCAAAGTTCCCTTAAAGACAAGGCTTGAAATTGGGCTCACAACTTACTTGTATAGTGGGCTTAGTGTTTCCTACTAAGGGTGGTTCCTTGCCAAGTGACCCAATGACACCCCTCAGCCCTCACAAGCTCATTCTTTTCATTTCTAAGTTGCTCCCCCTTTTGGTGTTACTAGCTCTCTCTCTCTCCTTTACTCTCTATTTTCTCCCCCGAATTGCCAATTCACTTACTTCCCCTATTTATAGCTTGAGGTTGGTGGAGGTTTCATGATTGTGTTCTGGTCTTACTCGTGTGTGTGGGGTCCAATTTGATTATTCCTGACAAGGGATAAGCTTTATCGAAACATAGGTGATGGCATTGGAATTGGTTCCTGCCTCCAAAAGATTGCTCGATAGCAATATTCCCTAAGGCAATACTAAGTTGCCAAGGACATGGGCTATTTTGGATAAACAAATCCCTGGTCAAGTCATACTTGATTGGTGTGGGCTTCTCTATCACGCATCCAATACAAGATGGACTTACTAAGAGGTTTGGACCCAATTTTGGTTTTTGAGAATGTTTGGCCCAAGGCCTAATGGGCCTGGGATCATACCTCATATAGTCATATATCCAAAAATAAATAAAAAGGAGAGATAAGGTATGAAGGTAACTAACACAGTGGTTCATATTGCTTATGATTGGAACAACATCATTTTCACTTGGGTCTAACATTGATATTGCTTTTATTAAACACCAATCAACAATTGTGGAAAATGTTGTGTCCGAAACCTATTAATTTTTTAACCCCAAGTTGGAAAAAATGACAAAACTCATCTCTTGAAATTTTTAAGAAACTAATTGAAACTTTTTTATTTTGAGGGACAAAAATTGAACTAGGATGAAATTTGCAAGATGAAAATTGCATTTTAATCCATGAGAAACAAAAATCTTCAAAAGGACAAAATGATAGTGAAGTTCTTTTGGTGTACATTTTTAGCATGAGTGTGTTATGACATGAATGCTCCCATATACTAGCCTTTTACTTAGATTTACCTCCAACATCATAAGAGGATCTCATTTTCATTCACATTAGAGTCTTATATATTAGATGCAAAGAAGGCATGTATTATCATCTATGAAGCATGGGTGCGTTTGCGGATTCGGGTGCGAGTACGGATGGGTGCTAGACTCGGCAATTTTTGAAAAAGTATGGTGTGGGTATGGCAGGATGCGGCTATTAAAAAATTATTAAAAATATTTTTATTTATATTTTCTATATATTGCAAAGCATACTTTTTCACATTATATAAACATATACCAAATTTAAGAGCAATAGTACATAATAACTAAAACATGATGTTCATAATCCAGCATGGAGCCAATGACCTCAATCTTTTAGAATAACAGCACTTTGTCTTAGTAGAATCGCTACTGAATCTAGCAACAAAAGCACAAGCTATCAACAAGGTACATCGAATTGGGTAGGAAAATAAGACACTTGTACACCATTTTTTTTACTTGAATTTCGTTGTGGGAGATACGTAATTTTGTTCTATTTAGAATCTATGGTTATATGGTACAACGATCTTTAAATAAAAATATATTTTTTGTATTATATTGCCTCCGCAAAAACTATCACCACTGATGTTGCGCGGATTCCAATTGTTGCTGCCATTATTCTGATAGGCATTGTTATTATTGTGGCTGGTGGTGGTGGTATTGGTGGTATTATTGCAGGTGGTGGTATAGGTGGTGGTACTAGTGGTGGTATTATTGGGGGTATTATTGTTTTTAATGTTCACAAGCTTTGTCAACAAATCCTTTATGGCATTATCAAAATTAGTTCCTTCCAATGCCGAGATCTCCCAGAAAATCAGACCGTTCTTCTCAGCAAATCCACGAGCTTCCTTTCTTAGAACTTCACGATCATTCTCGGAATCACTTTTGTTCCCTATCAGAATGATAGCTTGTCTCTTCTTTGCATGGCGATGCAGCTCTTCCAGGCAAAGAGTCATGCAATCAAAACTCTTGCGGTTAGTTATGTCGTAAACCAGTATTACCCCATCAGCATCCTTGTAATCTGCATGTGAATCTACATTGTTTCTGCTCAATCCACCCAAAAACATGATCAGATGAGTATAATTTATTCTAACAAAATTGATTTGATTATACTAAAGCCAATTATTAAAATTGACATCAACCTCTTGATGCACATTCAAAAGGGTTAAGAAACGCTATCATACTTTCTATCATTGAATTTGTAAAACTTAAAAAAAAAAAACCAAAGCAATTTAACCAAAGCTAACCTCATCAAATATAGTAATGTGGCGTTTGGAAAGTGCCACCACAAGTCCAGCCAAAAAAAAAAAAAAAAAATTTGAAATAGCCAAAGTTTTTGATATAAAAATACTTGACTCTTTCTACTCGAATAACTCTTTTTTTTTTTTTTTTTTTTTTTGCTGAAACCTGAACAACTCTCCACTCTCTCACTCTCTTTCTCACACTCTCACTCTTACTACCGATCCACCATCAGCAAATCCATGTCATTGACCCACGCCCACGCCCCCGACCCAACCCTAACGCCGATTCGCAAAGCTTCGGCCGTCGATGCATTTCCCCTTCCCTAGATCAATGTTGGGTGGCCGGAACGGTCTTGGGTTTGGTGTTGGGTGGCTGAATCGATGTTTTGATCGCTTCAAAGGCATTGATTTGGATGCCCTTCTCAACATGTCCACCGACGACCTTGTCAAGCTCTTCACTGCTAGAGCTTGTAGAAGGTACTTGTTTTTTTCTTCATATATTTCATCTTTCATTTTTTAATTATTTGTTTTATAATTGTTTTATTAATTTTGTGTTTGAAATTTTGTAGGTTTCAGAGGGGTTTGAGGCGAAAGCCCATGGCTTTGATCAAGAAATTGTGCTAAGTTGTAACCATCTCTCTCTCTCTTTAAATTTTTAGATATTTTGAAATTTTGGGTATTTTGAAAATTTGGGAATTTTGTTTTTAACAATGTTGTTTGGGTTGTTTTTCATGTTTGGGTATTTGGATATGCTGGGTTTGGGTTGTGATTGGTGTTTGGGTGGCTGAATGTGCTAGGTTTGTTGGATAGATAGAGACAATGGTGGGGTGGGGTGGGGTGGGGTTGGGTTGTTAGTTATTTCTTTTATGGTTGTTGGCTATAGTGGCCTTTTGAAATGCTACTATATTGTATCACAATCTGATTCCCCCAACAAAAAATCATTGTAAGCCCCTGGTTCTCATTGAACTTAAAACCAAATCCTTAGGAATTACGCAAAGAGTAGTGTTTTTTATACACAAATTGTTTTACACAAACCCTAAAAAAATACTAAAACTGTGAATTAAGGTGAGAAATTTGTAGAGCTAGACGTACCGTTCTTGGCGAATGATGCCCCAGATGTGGGCTTTGGCACTCTTTTTCTCGATGTGAAGGGTTTGGGTCTCATGCTTGACAGTAACGGTCGTACCAGTCTTGGACTCTTCGCGTTCACAACGTGCCAGTATCTGACTCTTCCCAACCTCAAAGTCTCCTATCAGCACCACCTTGAATTCACAGTCAATCCTTTGTTCCGAAACTCCATATCCTTCTTTCCCTTGGCTTGCCATTTTCTTTCTATTATAAAAAAGCAATTTGAGGGAGAGAGAGAGAGAGAGAGAGGGAGAGAGTAATGAATGTCTGATGGAAGTTCAAGAATCGGAAAGGAAAGGCTATATATATGCGTTTGTGCGCACTGTGCAAGCTAAGTGTGATCGATCCAGTTATTTGGACAAAAATGTCCCTACAACGTTGCTCACTTTTTTTTTTTTTTTTTTTAAGGAACTGCGCAACGTTCTATTGAATTTATTCCCAACCAACTTGACTTTTGACTATTCATTCATTTTTTTTCTTTCATTTTCTTTTTCTTATTTCCCTCAATTTTTTTAATGGTTTTCTGTTTTTAACTTCATCAGTTTTGGGTTCTTTATATATATATATATATATATGGAATGTCCATCCATAATTCCATACACAATTATTTTATAAAGATATAGTTTATTACTTTTTTTTATCTAGTAAGGGCATACGAGTAAATTTATATAAATTACATCTTCCATCCTCTCAACCAAACAGATAAATCCATGCCGAGCCTACTAACAATCCTCTGATGTAGTTTCATTCTTTTCTCAAATGTCAATGGATCAAGGTACCCTTCCTTATTAGATTGGGTTACTCCGCTGGATTTACTAAAAGACCGATACCTACAACCTACTTTTTAAATTAGATAAATCCCACTAGCGATTGACCCAATCGTTTGAAACTACTTGCCCCCCTTCGGGTTAAGCCAGATCAGTTGGGTTAGTCATGTTTAAATGGTTAGGGACTAGGCCTATGTCAAATGTCCTTGATATCTTTAACATAAATAGGTTAGGGGCAGGACAAAAACTCCTCACGAGTTAACCTAAAGGCATGAATAAGTTCCCCCGCGCCCCTCTCCCTTCTTAGGTCACTTCAATAGAACACGAATAAGGGTTATCTTTTCCTTTTTAAAATTACATAGCATATAATTCATTTATTATATCCCTTACTTGAATTCTTTAACATAATATGTTCTTAACTCTTGTACTTCCTTCTTACTATTTTAAGTCACTTTTATTTTTATTTTTATTTTTTTAATATTCTTTAGTACATATATATTTTTAATACGTTGATAGTTGGTGTGGGGAGATTTGTATTGTATATGTCTACATTCATTGGAGAGATCACTAATAATAATTTTTCTTTTCCTTATTTTTTATTTAAATTTTTTTTTTTTTACTAGATAGAAATTCTACACTAACCTAATCTAAATGTATATGTGCGTGAAACTCCATCCAGGAGACTTGAACCTTGACACTTGCCCCCCATATCTCATAAACACTTAGGGTATGTTTGGCAGACTGTAATAGGCACTATAATGTAGTAGTTATTCATATGGCTTAGTTATTCAGTAGTTTGGTTATGTTTTTATTACAGGGAATAGTCATTCCTTATGAATAGCTATTCTTTAGAATAAGGAATAACTATTCATATCTAAAAGGGATGTAATAGCTATTTCATAGTAGGAGTATTACTATCTATAATTAATATATTTCTAAATAAACTAACTTCCTATATACACATAACAATTAATATATTTCTAAATAAACTAAATTCCCACAATTTCGGCAATGGTATTGCCGAAATTGTGGGATTTTTTTTTTTCAAAAATGTGGCAATGGTATTTTGGCAATACCATTGCCACAATTGGGATTTTTTTTTTCAAAAATGTGGCAATGGTATTTCGGCAATACCATTGCCACAATTGAATTTTTTTTTTTTTTGTTTTTCTAGAAATGAAGTGCACACAATTTTTACAATATTTTTCAACAAATTCTAAGTGTCAGGTTATTACTTATTGTTATTGTTGGATTAAAATAGTAATCTCAATGTTAAATTTAAATTTGAATTAATAATAACCAGTTACCTGTGATTTGTTGTGAAAATATTGTAAAAATATTGTGTACGTAACACTTTATATATTTTTCTTTAATTCTTCCGTATTCACTTTTTTTTCCCCCTACCATTTTCGGCAATACCATTGCCACAATTACCATTTTTGTTTTTTGGGCACCCACTCATTATTGCACTTCTCATACGTCCGGGCAGTATAGGAAATTTGGGTAGATGAATTTCAGCAATACTATTGCCAAAATTGAAGATTTACTGTTCCCAACATTAGGCTTTTCTCTTTCCTCCTTTTTCTCATTCTTTCTTCTACTTTTTGTTGAATTTCGGCAACACTGTTGCCGAAATTCAATCTCTCTCCTCATTTCCACAGATAATTTCAAACAGTACCTATAACGCAAATATGTTTTAATTTTGGTAATATTTAGCCAAAAGACTCCTAAAACTAACCTGCATCCAACTTTAACTAGTTGGACCTTTCCAACATGATATATGGTCCCATTTTGTTGACCCATCGAGTCCTCGACATACATCACATGTTGATTAATCCTTTTCCCACCACATTTACACTTTACAGGAAAATTTGCTTTGCTGCTAAACTAAATAAATCTTTACATACAAGGCTCTACATTTATTATTTGGTTATTTGACTGTTACGTAATTTCCTGTTTTTTTTAGGAATTGTTACATACTTTGAATATCAAGTACGTTCGAGACGTTCTGCTACTTTCTATATTGTGCCACATAGTGTTAATACGAGCTTCAATACGAACCATTATTATTGAAACGAAAACATATTAATAAATTATTTAAAATTAATATTGAAACTCGTTTTTGATTTATAGAAACTGTTTGTAATAGAATTTTAATTGGAGCAGCGCTACACCTATAATATTTTTACAACAAATTATAAAAAGTAAATTGTTATTAATTCTAATTTGAATCTACTACTTATATATATATTTTTTTGGTCTGTTGTAGTAGTCAATAACAATATGTCACTTAAAATTTGTTGTGAAAGTATTATGAAAAATATTGTGGATGTATCATTTCTCTTTTAATTAGACTATTGTTTTAATTTCGTAAAAAAAAATTATTTATTAAAATTCATTGTGTGTTGTATATATATTACTGTTATAATTCATTGCGTTGATGGGTTGACAATAATTGACATGATTGGTGCAAACCATATAAATATGGTACATTTTTTGCAAGTTTAGTATTTAGTATAAATAGGTTCACTTTCATGTTAACATGTTTCACCCAAGGAAGCTGATACCGTACCGTACCGGCCGGTATGCCCGGAATTCTTCGTACCAGTCGATGAACCGGTACCGAAATACCTTCAAAATGTACCACTCAAGATACCGGCCTATATCGGACAATACCGGCCGTACCGGAGTATACCGGACGTTTCGGCCGGAAAAGAGAAATTCAGCCGATACAAAAACTAAAAGGAAAATTAGAAGAAATGCATGATTTGAACAAACCCCAGTGCAGCAAGTTGCCACCACATTGACATTGCCGATTAGATCTTCTTTTTTTTTTTTTTTCTTCTTCTCGTCTGTTTTCCTTCTCCGTTGCTCTGACTTCTTCTCTTTTTGGCTGAACAAAAACAATGCTATGTGGTTTCTCTTTCATTGTTTTGTGTCTTATTTGAAATTTCCTAAGCCCTTTCACACGTGACTAACCTTGAAAATGTCAAAAACTTATAATTTTTTAATAAAAGATGGGCTGAATGGTTCAGCCTTTCCTTTCTTTTCAATTTTGAGCCCCACGTTATGTGATGCATTAATTGCATCCCATCAATAGAATTTTTTTTTTTTTTTTTTAAGTGGCAACTTTTTAGTTTTGTTTGTATGAATACACAATGAGTAATTAAGTTTTTTGTTTTTTATATTGTGTTTTTCTTTTTATGCAATGAACAATTGAACTAATATTTTATAGTAAATAGAAATTTTTGAGGTAATGTTTTATGGTAAATAGAGATTTTGTGTGTGTATATATATATATATATATATTAAATATATAAAATAACAGTAAACCCGAAACGGTACATCGGTATTGACCGGTATCCGAAATATATCGTACCGCTGGCCAAACCGGTACAGCTTCCGGTACGGTATTGACTCCCTTGGTTTCACCCATAATCAACTCAAAGTTGTGGGTTTCAGTTAGCTCAACTTGTAAAGTTTTCGATGGTTGTATAAGAGATCTAGGCTTCAATCCCCGCCTATACCAAAAACAGATTGGTGTCTTGGTCTAATGATAAAAGAACTATTATCAGAAGCGGACGCCATGGGTTGAAACTCCCTCAAAAAAAGACTCAAAGTTACCTAGTTCATAATATGTGTCATTTTTTTTTATATAAACTTATTTAAATCATATAAATTTTTCACTAATATAAATTTAAATCTCATTTTTCACTAATATAAATTTGAAATTTAAATATTGAATTAAGTAATTAAAATAATTTTAATGGTTTTATTGAAAAGTTCTTCATTGAAATTCTAAAATTCCTAAACCTTTTGCCCAAACCTAAGAAAAATCTCTCATTTCATCTTATCTTTTCAAAAGAAAAAAAAAAAACTCTCATTCCATTTTATTTTTCTTCTATTGTGTATTTCTAAAATTGGGTGGAATTTCGTTGAGTTGAAATAAAAACTTTTTGATGGTACGTTATTAGTACTTTAATTGATCATATTATGAAATATAATTTGTGTAAAATTTATTTGTACAACTATGGTCATTTGAAACCAAAATTTTCACAAAATATTTACTTGTTTACATAATTTGGGCCAAATGTCTTACATGGTAAATTGTGATAGACAGTTAATCACAGTTTGCCACATAAAACAGTTGTAACCAAGTGTGTGTGAAAGTTTGTATTACTAATATTATTGCCAAAAGATCCGCAAAAAATTTGGTTCCCTAAGACTTTTCCAAAGTTTAATAGCTTAAATAAAGGTATTTGCATCGAACTACACTGGACAATTACAACCTCCTCTTTCATAACGGTCTAAACTCTAGTGCATGTATCCGCATCAACTCTAGAGCTAACCTATGTCCAACTATGTAGCTCTATGTAAGAGAGCCTTGTAAATTAATTGACACCTCCACATGCATAAAGTGCTTGGAGGTCTAGAGAGGAAAGAGTTTGAGCAAAAACATTATTTGCTATAACTCTTAATGTACTAACTCTGAGTGGAAATGCGTCATATTAATATATTTTTATATTTTGTAAGCACATAATAAACACAAACATATAAATTTTACACAAATTATAATTCATAATAAGATCAATTAAAGTACCGATAGCAAACCATCTAAAAGTTTTTTATTTCATCAGAATGAAATTCCACCCAATTTTAGAAATATTATACAAAGTAGAAGAAAAATAAAATGGGATGAGAGTTTTTATTTATTTATTTTTAAGATAAGATGAAATGAGTTTTTTTTTTTCTTTGTTTTGAAAGGTTAAGGACTTTAGAATTTCAATGAAGAATTTTTCAATAAAATCATTAAAATTATTTTTATTACTTAATTCAATATTTAAAATTCAAATTAATGTTATTTAAAAATGAGATTTAATTTATATGATTTAAACGAATTTGTGTCAAAAAATGGACCAACATGCCATGACATGTATTATGAACTAGTTTATTTCGAGTTGATTGCGGGTGAAACATATCAACACAAAAGTGACAAAGTTATTAATCGTGTCAAAGAAAATCAAACCATTTTGGCACAAACCTATATTTATTTATTATTTAATAAATGCCACATTAGATCCACACTAGCTTAGAATTTTAATAAATAATTTATCAATTTTAACAAAATAAAAAGGGAAAAAAACATAATTAAAAATGAAAAACACATGAATTCAGATCTAAATCATACAAACTCATCAAGAACATACAAGAGCACAAACCCAAAAAAAAAAAAATCATACAAACCCAAAAATCAAACACAGAAAAATCATGAAAGAATATTGTACAAAACAAAATCAATCCATATATATGCACAAACCAACTTATCCAAAAAAAAAAAAAAAGATTTAAATCTGAAAATTAAATCAATACAATCATTAACAAAATACTCACAAAATTAAACAAACCCAGCTCAATCCCTCAACCATACCAACACAAACCCAACCCAACCATACCAACAAAAAGCAAAACATCTCAGCCTCTCTCTAAACCCAACAATCAACAATCAACAAACCCATAACCAAACAAGAACAATGTTGATGCCCACTTTTTGACAAAAGGCCCAATAGCAGAAAAAGCCCAACAATATGAAGAAAATGGGAAGAGAAAATAGTAAAGCAAGCCTAGCAAGCCGGAATGACAGGAATAATGGCCAGGAGGTCCACAAGAATAATAAGAGGTAAAAAGGAAATAAATGGGCCAAGGAAGCCCAAGGAGTGAAGTAGTAAACCCATGAGAAAAATAAGAGGTAAAGAAGAAGTAAATGGGCCTAGGAAGCCTAAGAAATGAATTAGTAAATTCATTGGATCGACTTAAAGACCAATAAGCCCGAAAAGTGCTCCTTGAAGAATAAACATTTTACGGTAACGAATCCCATGTATTGTGAAATAATCGGTGCATTAAATACTTACGAACAAATGACGTGAATAAATCACAAATAATATCAACACAATACCCCCACATGAGAGCATGGTTACATAATACCATCACCCATCTTCCACAAGTCTTTCAAGTATATTACAATTTTTGAATTTCTAAGAAAAAAACACAATCCATTCACCAAGCAAGCAACACACACACACACACACACACACACACACACACACACACACACACACATATATACTGTTAGGACATATGTGTTTCATTTGTTAAAGAACATATGTCATTCTTTTATGTAATTAGCTAATCCTTTGACAAAGCGGACTTTACTTGTAATTGGGTAGTTCTAGGTGTTTTTAATATTTCAAGAAACAAGGTTTCAAGATCAAGTGTTGAAGTCATCAAGTCTGTCCAAGAAAACAAACTGATAGTGCAAATTCATTAAAGCTCGACAGCTAGCTCGATAGTTGCATCTATTGAGCTTAAGAAAGCTGTTCAAGCCCCGTGTGCTTGACACCTGCTCGACAGCTTCTCGACACCTTCTAGCTGTCGAGATTTAAGAAATTCAGAATTCTGATATGATTTCTTGGGATCCGTGAATGTGTCTTTAGGCCTTCTTTTCTTCTAACCCTAGACATATAAAATGATTTTTTTAAGGGCCGTAAAACAGTTCACAAGTTGCACAAGCATTGAGAAAACTCTGTTGAAGCAAATTGTGACCAGAGACGAAGTTCTTGCCCTAGTTCATCTCTTCTGAAGAAGTTGCTGTGTATGTGCACCTTTGAGTTTTGTGACTTAGCATCTTCTTGATCTTCATCGTGTACGATGAACTGAAGAACTTTGTAGCCAACCTTTCTTTCAGTTGGTGTTGAAGTCGCGTACTGGGATCCACGCATTGGTTAGTCACGTACTTGGGAGCCGTGCATTAAAAGGGGAAACTGTCACTACAGAACAAGTCCAATTGGGTATTGGGGTAAGGGTTCA
Organism: Quercus variabilis; assembly: GCA_030445155.1. Lineage (NCBI taxonomy): Eukaryota > Viridiplantae > Streptophyta > Magnoliopsida > Fagales > Fagaceae > Quercus > Quercus variabilis. The sequence continues at coordinate 9,818,066 of CP129454.1, forward strand.
ACTGTAGGTTGGTAAGGTACTTGGGATTCCTTTACTTGTAGCCGCTTATTGTGATAATAGTGGAGTTTCGGGAGTGGTGACCAGAAAATCACCCGGTGGGGTTTCTGCCGTCAGGTTTTCCCTATTCGTAAACAAATCACCGTGTTATTTATTTTCCGCTGCATAATTAGTTTATTTGTGATTTGTTTGTGCTACCACGCATTTGCATGTTAAATTGATTAATTAATAACTTGGCTAATTGATTAATTAATTTAATCATAAGGGGTCAATACGTTTTTGGCCTATCAAGTGGTATCAGAGCAGGCATACTCTGATTAGGTTTAATCTTTACTGTGTTGATCCATTGACCCATGTTTGTCATGGATAGAGGACAGTCGTTAATCATACCTCCTTTATTTGATGGCACTAACTATGCATACTGGAAAGTACGCATGAGAGCTTTCTTGCAGTTTTTAGATGAGAAGGTGTGGCAAGCTGTAGAGATTGGCTGGACCAGGTCAAATGAAGCACCGGCCGATTGGGATGAAGCCAAGATCAAGGCGGCAAACTTCAACAGCAGAGCGTTGAATGCCCTATTTAGCGCAGTCACCAATGAGGAGTTCAAGAAGATATCCTTTACTAAAATTGCAAAGGAAGCATAGACCATCCTCTAGACAACCTATAAGGGTACAAAGGTTGTCAAGGATTCAAAACTTCAAAGGCTCACTACAAGTTTTGAAGAAATAAAGATGGAGGAGGATGAGACGTTCAATGAGTTCTATGCCAAGCTCAAGGACATAGTGAACTCAGCATTCAATCTTGGAGAAACCATTCCTGAACCCAAGATTGTAAGGAAGGTGCTCAGATCTCTACCTAAGAGATTCCATGAAAAGATTACAGCAATCGAGGAATCAAAGGATATTGACAAGATTCCTTTGACTGAGCTGGTTTGAAACTTGCAGACCTACGAACTAGGACTATCTAGGATTGGCAAGTCGGGTAAAGGCAAGAGCATGACCTTTAAGGCAAAAAGTAGTGACACAAATGATTCTTCCGATGATGAAGATTCCAGGATGAAGTCCTACATTATAAGGTAGTTCAAGAAATTTATGAAGAATGCCAATGGGAGGAACTTCGACAAGGACCGCAGACAATCCAGTTCTTCTCAGTCTAAGGGCCAAGACAAAGTGAAGAAGGATGCAAGGGATGGTGGTCAGTACACTGTTCCCATAGGACCTAAGTGTTTTGGATGCCATGGATTCGGTCATATGAAGCAAGAATGCCACACATATCTCAAGAGCATTGGGAAGAGTAAGGCACTTACTGCCACCTTGAGTGACACTGAGCTTGAAGATGATTCCGATGATAAAGATGACGAAATCTTGAATGCCTTCACTACTATAGTCAATCTTACTGAAGGGATTGTTGAAGTCGTGGAAGAAGAAGAAGAAAAATTGGTGGATTCTAAGTGTGAGAAGATGAATGATCAAGATGATATCCATTCAGCCTATGAAAAACTATACAAGCTATCTGAGAAGTATGAAAAACTGTATAGTCTGGCCACCGAGAAGCTCAGTGATGTGGAACTTGATCGTGAAGAGTTATCCACAAAGTTTGATGAGGCAAATCAGGCTATTGGAGCGTTGAGATTTGAGAACAATTTCTTGGCTGAGAAGACCAAGAAGCTTGAAGCGGAGCTGTTTCAAGTCAGAGCTCAATCAGAGAGGACTTCAAGTGCAAAGCTTGATGAAATGCTCAGCAATCAAAAATCTGCTTCAGATTGAATATGTTTAGGGTATGGTCTTTCTTCCTTTAATACTAATTCTACTAGTGCTACTGTTTTTGTTTCTCCTGCTAATAATATTAAAATCGAGAACATTGATATTAAAACTGAATTAGCTAGTGAGAACCTAGATAAAGGTAAATCTATCTTAGGAGCACCCCCTAAGCAGGATAAGAAAGATGTTAAAAACCCTAAAGCTAAGAAGGCTAACTCTCAAAAGCCTAAACAGAAGAAGCATTGTCATCATTGTGGAGCTGCCAGTCATACACGACCAAATTATTATAAGTGGTTAGCCACTCAACAAAGCAACGGCATGACAGCATTTGGAAGCCAAAATCAGCTTCAATCCTCGTTTGCTCCTCTTGGAGATCTTCTGAAAGCCCTCATGTTCCTTTCGAACTTGAACGGGTTCAATTCCCCTTCACCGCCGGTTTAAGGATTCAATCAAAGGAAAAGTTCTTCCAGAGTGTGGAAGAAAAATGATTCTAAGTGATTTTATTACTTTCTTCTATCTTCTTGTTCTTTTTTTTTTTTTTTTTTTTGTTCTTTTTTTTTTTTTGTTGTTGTTGTTGTATTACTTGTGTGTTTTGCATTTTCTGAGTCAGTCTAGTTTTATACTTTGCTTTGTTTAACATGTTTTTGTTTGTTTTTTTTTTCCAATTTTGTCTATTTTGTTTTAAAATAAAAATTAAAAAAAATTGAAAAATTAGAAAAATACAAAAACAGTGTGTGTTTTGTGTACTTTAGTACTTGTATACCTTGGATGACCATTGAAACAAAATTTTCTACACTTTGTATCTTTTGTAACTTAGATGAGTATCTCTATGCACAACTAAACAAGTGAGCTTTGTGACTCTTGTTTGTGATGAGTAAGATTAAGTCATCTCTTGAACTTAACACTCATATCACTCTTTTTGATGGGTAGGACTAGAAAATCTTAAGAAAAAAGCATAAATAACAATCTGACCACTGTTGCCCACCAATCGTAATATGACACCTGTATGCTTCGGCATAGCAAAAGTGCAATGTCAATGCTTAACATGTTGGGTATTTCTTTTCTCTTTTTTATATACCCATGCATGATATGCTAAATAAAAGAAAATATGCAAAGAAAATAAAAAGCAAAAAGATAAAAAATGCTTTAAATATGATTGCAAGCATGTTTTCTAGGAGATGCGGGAGTTATAGGATATACATCGAAGGTGATAGTTCCCATCAAACAGTTATGATTGTGTGTGAGTTAAAGTGAATTTCTCATATCTCAAATCGTCATAACAGGTATACACTTATGCAATCTTGCGATGTTTTTCACACACAACACATAATATTCTTTGCTACTCTTGATACATGTGCAGGTACAATGTGATTTGGCCATCATTGGATTTTACATGTGCTAATGTATACTCACTAAACTGTCTTAACTTGTTTTTGAAATATAAAATTGGTTAGACTTGTTTAGTGTGTGTGTGTGTTTCTAAGGATCCATGTGCTTAAAATTTTTGTTGAGAGATGATTTTGAGAGCTTAATATGTTGATTGGATCATTGGATGAGGTGCATGTTGGATTGCATTCATGTCTGTGTACTATTTTTAAAAGCAAGCTCGACACCTCCTCGATACATCCTCGATACCTAGCTATCTGTCGAGCTTCTTAAGCTTTTTCTTTATCACAATCTCAACACCTCCTGGACACCTAGTGGATCGATCGAGAAAGTTTCAGTCTCCTTGATACCTTCTCGACACCTGGTAGATCGATCGAGCTTCTGTTCTTGGTTCTAGTGTTTTTTCCTCGATACCTCCTCGACACCTGTAGCTGTCAACATTCTTTTTCTCGACACCTGCCTCGATAGGTGGCTCGACACCTTTCGATACCTCATCTGTCGAGATTTACTGAGGTTTCTATATAAGCCCTGTTCGCGATCCGATTCTCATTCTTTTGATCTCTCTCGATTTGTCCGCAACTGTTCATCTCCTAAACTTCCTTTTCTCAGTCAAAACCTTCAACCCACATGTTGGGAAATTTAGATCCCGGTTGATAGAATTAATAAGTTTTAAACCTAAGTTGTTAATTAGATTTATTATTAATTAAAACTTGTTAAAACATACAAACATCAATATCATGTCAAAATCATGCAGCGGAAAAGTAAATAAGACAAGATATGATGACCCAGGAAAACCAATGAAACCAACCAGTTTCATAGTAAAAAACCTGGGGGGAAACCTTCCCGAAAAGCAATCCACTATAGTAAAGAGAAGTTTCAGATCTAGTACAAAACCTTTGTCCCTAGACTCTACAATCCCCGTAGACGAACTCACAGCAGAAACCTTCTACCGCTTCAGAACCTTTGAACTCTTCAATATATGAACGCACCCTTTTTGTTGCACGGATCTCAGTACGTGACTAACTCCTTTGCACGAATCCCAGTACGTGACTCACTCACCAACTTAAGGAAGAAGAATGTTGGCTACGAAGTTCTTCACTTCATCAACAATGAAAATCAAGAAGCACTTGGTTACAAAACCTAAAGGCGCAAAGACGCAGTAGCTTCTTTCAGAGAGAATAAGGTATCGGTCACCTTTTGCATATATTCTTCTTGTATTCTCTTATGTGACAGCCTCTAAAATAAGCCTTATATAGGTCTAGGGTTATGAGAAAAGAAACCCTACTCAAATACATAAGCCTGGCCCAAAAATCAAAAAGCTGAAAATTCTGATTTCCCGTAACCTCGATCGATCGAGAGGTGTCGAGGAGGTGTCGAGATTTAATGAATCTTGACAGATAGTAGCTATCGAGGAGGTGTCGAGAAGGTGTCGAGGAGACAGAACCTTTCTCGATTGATCGACCAGCTATCGAGATTGCGATAAGCATCAGCTGAAGATCTCGACAGATAGCCAGGTGTCGAGGTAGCTATCGAGCAGGTGTCGAGCTTTAATGAAATTGCACTTCAGCTTGCTTTTTCTTGGACAGACTTGATGACTTCAATACTTGACCTTGAAACCTTGTTTCTTGAAGTATTAAAAATACCTAGAACTACCTAATTACAAGTAGAGTGCGTTTTGTCAAAGGATTAGCCAACTACATAAAATATGTCCATAACAATCTCCCCCTTTGGCAATCCGTGACAAAACTACAACAAACAAATGAACATATGAGAGAAGTTATAAATCACTCAACTCATACTCACTTGTTAAATACAATAAAATCTATCCTAACACAAACTCTTGAAAAACTTTGCAAGAAGAGAGTTTATGGCAAGTAGACTTTGACAACCTGTATTCCTGAAACACTTTAAACAAAACTCATCAAGGCATCTTAGTGTGAAACAGAAATAATAGATTGCATAAAAGTATAAGAAACATGTGTATGAAGAAGGAAAAGAAACAACACATGTAAGGTAGGTGAAAGAAACATACATTAGCATATAAAGAAGATAAACACAATGTATGTAAATATGGTTACAAGACCCAAGGTACAAGAGCAAGGAAGTAAGCACTCCCCCTAACAAGATGAAACACATCTCCCCCTTACAAAGGAATGTATTTCTCCCTCTAACTTGTAGAATCTTAAAAAAGAAACCACAAAGTCATAATTTCTCTCCCCCTTTTTGTCATGATTGACAAAGGGTACAAGAAGCTAGAAAGCTTAACCGGAGAAACATAAAGATGATCAAGGATGATCAAGGGGGTACAAAGAAATCCATATAAATGCATGAATGTAATGAAATAAGATGCTATGGATGACAAGATAATAGAAGGATGTAAAACATGTGAAAAACAAGAAAAATGTTAAGCACATAAATTCCAAAACACACACAACCACACTAAACAAGTCTAACCAATTTTATATTTCAAAAATAAGTCAACACAGTTTAGTGAGCATACATTAGCACATGTAAAACCTTTGTGATGGCCAAATCACATTGTACCTGCATATGTATCAAAAGTAGCAAAGAATATTGCGTGTTGTGTGTGAAAAACATCGTAAGATTGCACGTGTATACATGTTATGACGATCTGAGATATGAGAAAATAACTTTTAACTCACACAAAATCATAACTGTTTGATGGGGACTATCACCTTCGAGGTACATCCTATAACTCCCACATCTCCTAGAATACACGCTTGCAACCATATTTAAAGCATTTTTAATCTTTTTGTTTTTTATTTTCTTTGCATGTTTTCTTTTATTTTAGCATATCATACATGGGTATATAAAAGAGAGAAAAGAAATACCTAAGATGTTAAGCATTTGATATCGCACTTTTGCTATGCCGAAGCATACGAATGTCTTTGACACTGCACTTTTGCTATGCTGAAGCATACATGTGTCATATTATGATTGGCGGGCAACAGTGGTGAGATGGTTATTTATGCCTTTCTCTTAGGATTTTCTAATCCTACCCGTCAAAAAGAGTGATATGAGTGTTAAGTTTTAAGAGATAACTTAATCTTACTCATCACAAATAAGAGCCATAAAGCTCACTTGCTTAGTTATGCATAGAGATGCTCATCTAAGTTACAAGAGATACAAAGTTTAGAAAACTTTGTTTCATTGGCCATCCAAGGTACACAAGTACCAAAGTACACAAACACACATTGTTTTTGTATTTTTCTGATTTTTTCTTTTTATTTTTATTTTGAAAACAAAACCAAATAAAAACTAAACAACCGAACAAAAACAGATAAACAACATGAATGCATGAAAGAAAAATGCATATGCATGAAAACATGATAGAAATATGCAGATGCATGAAAGCATGATTCCAAAAGTAGATAAGAAATCAAGCAAAAAGTCTTACTTTAGATAGAAAGAATCAAAGCAGAGGACAAACAAAAAAGACAATTAAGTCTTAGGCTCCTTTCTCACCCACATAGCATGAGTCTTTGGCCGTGAAGATGAAAAGGCACATGTCCTAGTATGTCTACTAAAGGACATTGAAGAATTAGAATTCTCCTGAAATTGAGTTAAAAAGCTCAAGACTTTTAATAACTCTCCAAACAAATGTGTAGGTCCTTGAGAGGAAACCTGTGACCGTTTGGACAATTGCTTATAAGGATACAATTTAAAGCAATTAGGACGAATATGTCCAGCAACACCACAATGGTGACAAACATGAGGTCTAACAAAGGATTTAGAATTAACCAGAACAGTTTTGAATTTCATACCTTTATTACCTTTCTCAGATTGTGGCACAAAGACAGTCCTTGATCCAGAAGCCGTGGAAGAGGAAGGGCTGGAGGAAACAACATATCCTAAGCCAGTCTTATCAAAACTAAGCTTTTGAGCACTCAATACTTCATCATCAGAAGAATTCTCACTGTCACTAGCATTCTCCACAATCACCTTATCGGTTGAGGCAGCAAAGGCCATAACTTGACGACATTCATCCACAAACTCATCAGAAGAGTCATCCTCAGTATCACTCCAGGTAGCAACCAACCCTTTATCCTTTGACTCCTTGGTCTTTTCCTTCATGAGGTAGTTTGGACACTCTATCCTCATATGACCAAAACCTTTGCACTCATGGCATTGGATGAGGGATTTCTCATTCTTGCCCTTTCTTGAGGATTTAGATTTCCTAGGAGGTTTGCCTTTATCCTTTTTCCTAAATTGAAGAAGTTTGATAATGTAACGACCCAAGGAAAAGCGCTAGCCACATCTGCGCTATACCTCAAAAGGACTAGTCACAATTGAGGCTCCTTGTATTTGTTAATAAAGCCCAGTTCAACCCAGTAAATACCCGATGTGGGACTTATCACATAATCAATCAATCAAATTGGGGCCTCACAATCTCCCCCACTTAAATCCCTAACGTCCTCGTTAGGGCCCACTTTTTCGAGCCCACACGGGGTTACCGGGCCGGCTCTGATACCATATGTAACGACCCAAGGAAAAGCGCTAGCCACATCTGCACTATACCTCAAAAGGACTAGTCACAATTGAGGCTCCTTGTAGTTGTTAATAAAGCCCAGTTCAACCCAGTAAATACCCGATGTGGGACTCATCACATAATTAATCAATCAAATTGGGGCCTCACAGATAATCTCATCAGTTATGAAGGATAGATCTTCATCCTCATCATCATCTTCATCTTCACTTTCAGAGTCCTCAATCTCTTCCTCTATACCTTTAAGAGCCAAGTTTTTGCTCTTTCCACCTTTTCCCATTGAGCCTAATCCCATCTCATAGGTTTGAAGGTTCCCTACAAGCTCAGTCAAAGGAATTTGATCAATGTCCTTGACTTCTTCAATGACAGTGATCTTGGCATGGAATCTTTCAGGTAAGGACCTAAGAATTTTTCTAACAATTTTGGATTCTGCAATACATTCTCCAAGGTTGAAAGTAGAATTCACAATATCCTTGAGTTTGGCATAGAACTCATCAAATGTCTCATCCTCCTCCATCCTTATTTCTTCAAAACTACTTGTGAGTTGTTGAAGCTTCACAGTCTTTACTGCCTTGGTACCTTCATAGGTGGTCTCAAGAATAGTCCATGCTTCCTTGGCAACTTCAGTGGATGAAATTTTCTTGAATTCTTCATTAGTCACCCCACAAAACAAAGCATTCAAGGCCCTACTATTGAAATTTGCAGCTACAATTGTTGCATCATCCCAATCCACAGGTGCTTCCTTCGGCTTAATCCAGCCAACTTCAATAGCTTGCCATACCTGTTCACCTAGAGCCTGCAAAAAAACTTTCATACGAACTTTCCAATACGCATAATTAGTTCCATCAAATAAAGGAGGTATAAATAAAGATTTTCCTCTATCCATGACAACAGGGGTCAATGGATCACACTCAGGAAATTAATCCAATCAGAGTGAACCCGCTCTGATACCACTTGTTGGGAAATTTAGACCCCGGTTGATAGAATTAATAAGTTTTAAACCCAAGTTGTTAATTAGATTTATTATTAATTAAAACTTTTTAAAACACACAAACATCAATATCATGTCAAAATCATGCAGCAGAAAAGTAAATAAGACAAGATATGATGACCCAGGTTTTTTACTGTGAAACTGGTTGGTTTCATTGGTTTTCCTGGGTCATCATATCTTGTCTTATTTACTTTTCCACTGCATGATTTTCACATGATATTGATGTTTGTGTGTTTTAACAAGTTTTAATTAATAATAAATCTAATTAACAACTTGGGTTTAAAACTTATTAATTCTATCAACCGGGGTCTAAATTTCCCAACACCATGTGATTTTCGGCCTTTCCTTGCTTCAAATCACTTGGTATGATCTCTTTTTCCTTTGTTCTTCATGCATTTCATGTTTTGAATCTTAGGTTTTGGGGTTTTTGAAAAATTTTGGGGTTTTTCAAAATTGATGAGTTTTTCTTGGAATTTTGGGATGAGTTTTCATTTAAACGTGTTCAAAATGTCATGCATTGCATCACATTGGCATTAGAATGATATTTTCATGCATTTAGATTTGTGTACTATGTTTGTGTACTAGTAGGTTTGGATTGGGCTGAGCCCATGATGAAATTTCTTTTGTATGTCACATGTTCATGCATCCCCATGCATACGTACTCTCTATTCAATGTATTTTGATATATTTGAATTGCTTTAGGACTTTTCTGATTGTCTCTTTCTGTCTCTGTCTCTGTTTACGTTAGTAGTGTCTATGGCACCTAAACGTAAATCTACTCCAGCTTGGAACTCTCTGCGTTCTGGAGCTTCTTCATCTTCTGATTCTGCTCCTCTTAATCTTTGGTTCCGTAATGATGCCCATAAGGCATTCTCAAAAAACTTCTCTAGACGAGTGTTCATTCGGAATGCCAAGTCATTTTGGCGGACTTCGCCGATATTGAGTTTCCTTCTGTCATTCACAGTAGGGGATGGAAGTCACTATGTGACATCTCGGTCACATGTCCTCTTATGCTCATTCAGGAGTTTTACTCCAACATGCAATGGGATTGATCGTTCAGTATCTCTCTTTTTCACTTATGTATGAGGTACGTGCATCCCTATCACACCACAGCTTTTTGCGGATGTGCTTTGGGTTCCTAGGATAGAGTTTCCTGACTATCCTTCTTGTGAGCGTCTAAGGACTATGTCCAAAGATGAGCTCATATCTGCTTTCTGTGAGCGCCCTTCGGAGTGGGGTGAGCGTCAGTTCACATAATGTCGGCCTTTTGCTAAAGGACCTAGATTCTTAACCATGGTGATGACTTTTGTACTTCATTCACTTTCTCACTACAACTCCATCACAAAGCCTCGTGCTCAATTTTTGTTATCCCTTCTTGAGCATCTTACCATAGATTTTCCTTCTCATTTCATTTTGTCTATTATAGATGTTCATTTAGATGCGACGACCTATGATAAACTCATCTTTCCTTTTGCTATCACGAGGATTCTACGCCATTTTTCCATTCCTTTTCCCATGTCCAACCATTTCACTTTTATGTGTGCCATAGATGCCGCTACCGTAAAATGTAGTGAGGCTCAGTTTAGATCGAGACAGTCGGATTCCACTCCTCCCACTCGTTCAGCTCCATCCCGATCTGCTCCATCTACATCCACTCCTTCTTCCTCCATGAGTGATGTGTCCCTTGAAGACATTATGGCGCAGCTGCAGCGCATGGATGCTCGCCTCGATACACTCTCCACTGAGTTGTATCAGGTGAATGTTCGTATTGGTTGTATTGCATGACGGCAGGTGACCACGAGTGGTTTTGCTCCTGAGGCTACTCCTTCACCACCTCCTCCAGCGGCTTCTAATTCTGAGGATGATGATGACGAGAATGATGATGCTTCGGATGATGATGATGAAGATGCTAGCTCTACTGATGAGATGTCTACTTGACGCTCTACCCTTTGTCACTCATGACAAAAAAAGGGAGTAGTTTTGGGATATGAGAGTAGTCATCTTAGGGGGAGAGTTAGTATAGGACATTTTTGTTAGGGAGAGTGTTGATATTTGAGGGATGTAGTGAGGATATGATGTATCTTTTTTTTTTTTTTTTTTTTTTTTTTTTTTTTTTTTTTCTACTTTTTAGATACATTGTTTTTGTATATGAGGTCTTGTGACCAGTTTTTACATACATCGTACTTATTTTCTCTATATGTGGATGTATGTTTCTTTCACCTGTCTTTACATGTGTTGTTTCTTCTCTATCTTTATACATATGTTTCTTATACTTATATGCAATCTATTATTTCTGTTTCACACAAGATGCCTTGATGAGTTTTATTTAAAGTGTTTCAGATATACAGGTTGTCAAAGTCTACTTGCTATAAACTCTTTTCTTGCAAAGTTTTTCAAGGGTTTGTGTTATGATAGATTTTATTGTATTCAACAAGTGAATATGAGTTGAGTGATTTATGATTTCTTTCATATGTTCATTTGTTTGTTGTGGTTTTGTCACGGATTGTCAAAGGGGGAGATTGTTAGGACATATGTGTTTCACTTGTTAAAGAACATATGTCATTAAAGAACATATGTCATTCTTTTATGTAATTGGCTAATTCTTTGAAAAAATGCACTTTACTTGTAATTGGGTAGTTCTAGGTGTTTTTAACACTTCAAGAAACAAGATTTCAAGATCAAGTGTTGAAGTCATCAAGTCTGTCCAAGAAAACAAGCTAATAGTGCAAATTCATTAAAGCTTGACAGCTGGCTTGATAGCTACATCTATCAAGCTTAAGAAAGCTGTTCAAGCCCCGTGTGCTCGACACCCACTCGATAGCTTCTCGACACCTTCTATCTGTCGAGATTTAAGAAATTCAGAATTCTGATTTGATTTCTTGGGATTTGTGAATGTGTCTTTGCGCCTTCTTTTCTTCTAACCCTAGACATATAAAATGATTGTTTTAAGGGTTGTAAAACAGTTCACAAGTTGCACAAGTATTGAGAAAACTCTATTGAAGCAAATTGTGACCAGAGACGAAGTTCTTGCCCTAGTTCATCTCTTCTGAAGAAGTTGCTGTGTATGTGCACCTTTGGGTTTTGTGACCAAGCATCTTTTTGATCTTCATCGTGTAGGATGAACTGAAGAACTTTGCAGCCAACCTCTCTTTCAATTGGTGTTGAAGTCATGTACTGGGATCTGTGCATTAGTTAGTCACGTACTTGGGAGTCGTGCATTAAAAGAGGAAACTGTCACTACAGAACAAGTCCAATTAGGTATTGGGGTAAGGTTTCAACTGTAGGTTGGTAAGGTACTTGGGATTCCTTTACTTGTAACCGCTTGTTGTGATAATAATGGAGTTTCGGGAGTGATGACCTAAAAATCACCTAATGGGGTTTTTGCCGTCAGGTTTTCCCCATTCGTAAACAAATCACCATGTTATTTATTTTCCGCTGAATAATTAGTTTATTGGTGATTTGTTTGTGCTACCATGTGTTTGCATGTTAAATTGATTAATTAATAACTTGGCTAATTGATTAATTAATTTAATCACAAGAGGTCAATATGTTTTTGGCCTATCATATACATAAAAATAAATTTTAAAATAATAATCCAATTAAAAGAGAAATGCTATGTTCACAACATTTTCACAACACTTACATAACAAAACTTAAGTGGCATATTATTATTGGCTGTTATGGGTGAGCAAGAAAAGAATATAAGTAGTAGAATCAAATTAGAACCAGTAATAACTTATCACTTATAATTTGTTGTAAAAATGTTGTGCGCGTAGCACTTCTCCAATTAAAATTCTATTACCAACAATGTCTATAAATCTTCAGCAATTTCAATATTAATTTGCACTTCCCATAACTTTGTTTAATCTCCAAAGGTCATGTCCATACTCCCTTGGGTATTTCATCCGTGGAGGCTAAAGAAGCTAAGGCATCTGCAAATTGATTCTAAGCTTTATGGATAATTGTGTACTCGATCTTGTCAAAGGTCTTGGCCAAGTCCTCTAGGTATTGTTGATAGGGCTTCAAATGTTCTTCCTTTACTTTCTACAACCTTTGTGCTTGGGCTATAATCAAAGTTGAATCTCCAAAGACTTCGGCCTCTTTTACCCCAATTCTTGAAGAGCTTCCATTCCGGCGATGGAAGCTTCATATTCAGTCATGTTGTTAATCGCTTCAAACCGCAACTTGATTGCCAGAGTTATGTGAGACCCCTCGGGAGTGATCAAGAGTATTCCTATCCCATTCCTATATTGGTTTACGGCTTCATCAAAGTACATCTTCCATGTCCCTAACTGAACATCCAAAATGTCCTCATATGGGAAGTCTTCTTTGCTGTCTTCCCCCTCTATAGGATTCTTGGCACAAAAATCTTACACAATTCTTACCTTGATAACTTTCCTAGCCACATACTTCAAGTCGAATTCCGCCAACAAAATCAACTATCTTGACAATCTTCCACTCAAAGCGGGCTTCTCTAAGAGGTACTTAAATGGGTCCATTCTTGCCACCACCCATATTTGGAAGGGTAAAATAATGTGTCTCAACTTTTGTACGGCCCAAACAAGAGCAAAGCATGATTTTTCTATGGGAGTGTATCTAGTCTCGTAATCATGGAATCTCTTGCTCAAGTAATATATGGCTCTTTCATTCTTCTCTTCATCTTCTTATGCAAGCATACTTCCAACCGCATCCCATATGATGGAGAGGTATAGGAGTAGGGGTTTTCCATGTTGTGGAGGCACTAGGTTTGGTGGGTGGAGGAGATATTCCTTGATAAGTTCAAAGGCTCTTTGGCACTCCTCGTTCCATGTGTGTGGTTCATTTTTCCTTAAGAGTTTGAAGATGGGCTCACAAGTGGAGGTGAGCTTGGCAATAAATCAACTAGTGTATTGTAGTTGACCCAAGAAACCCCTAATCTCTTTCTCACTTTTGGGTGGAGGCATCTCCAATATGGCTTTGATCTTGTATGGATCAACTTCTATTCTCCTATCACTCACTAGGAACCTTAACAACTTTCCAGCGATCACTCCTAAGGTGCATTTTTGTGGGTTTAAACTCAACCTATATTCTTTAATTCTCTCGAAGAACTTCCTCAAGTTTGTGGTGTGGCTTCCTCTATCCTTGGACTTCACTATCATATCATCAACATACACCTCTACCTCATTTTGCATCTACGAGAGATCACGCTTCTTTTGAAGGGGTGCTCTCAAAAAGAGATTTGGGTGCTTTAAGGCACCTCTCTTTTGGGTAGTGGTGTGGAATCGCCACCTATTTTTTATAAAAAAAAAATAAGAAAAAGATAAATACAATCACATGTCCAAAATACCTCAAATGTCATTAATTAAAAAAAGAGTACAATTTGGTAGATTAACCTTATAAGGCTTTGGTCCTAGTTACATCTATGCAACAAAATACAAAGCTTTGGTCCTAGTTACAATCTACCAAAATTAAAGACAAAACACTAATCTACTAACCAAAATTCTAAGTTTGAGGGCTAGGTTACAGAATGGGAAGGTGTTAGGCACCAATTCCACCAAGATAGGATTTGGTTTTCTAGACTCCAATGACCATTATATACCCTTTTTGTATGATGTTGAATGATATGTTATAACACACATGACAAACACTTGACAAAAATTAACTTAAACGAATCTGTCTTATGATTATGTCCTCTTTTTAAAGAAAAATCAGATCTATTTTGAAAGGTTAAAAAAATGAGATTTGATTGGTAAAAATCAGATATGTTTTTTTGTAAAGGGTAAAAGAATGATTTTGTTAAGAAAAATTCAAATCTGTTTTGAAAGGTTAAAAAAAAAATGAGATTTGATTTGTAAAAATCAGATCTATTTTTAAAAATTGAAAAAAAAAATTAAAAGAGGATTCGTATTCATAAGACAAACTTATTATGCATGCATCACATATTAAAAAAAAAAAAAAAATTCTTTAACCTAACTCTTAGTTCCTTCTTTGAAATTTCAAAATCTGCAACTTTATAAAAAAGAAAACTTTTTCAAAAAATTTTTCAAATCTATATTTAATGAAAATACATATCAGTTTTGACTTGAAAAAAATACAAATCTGTATTTAATAAAAAGACATACCGGTTTTATGATTGGAAAAAAGGTTTTGATGATCATTAGCAGATTTTGAAATCAAAGAAAAAATTAAAACAAAAAATCAACTAAAGAACATGTCAAAGAGAATTCCAACAAAGTATCTAAGCATGGCAAACATAAATTAAGAACAATTCATAATAAAATCAAACATATTAACTACATTGATGCAATGAATAATCACAACATATTGATTAATGAAAAGGTAAAACAGACTGAAGAATATAACTAAATACCTCTTGCATGAGCGTGCTCTTCAAATAAAAGAATATTTTAGAAATCAAAGAAGTTTTCACTTCTTTGAATTATAAAATACCTTACTTACAAAACGTCTTTAACGTATGGGGAGTAGAAAAGTCAGAAAAGAAGAGCCCTTAATTTTTATTTTTTCCCTATCTATTTATAAAGGTTGGGATGCTTAAAAAAATAAGCTGAATGAGATCAAATATGAATTGGAACACATCCTTATTTGTAAAAAGTCAAAAAAGATAGGCTTTATCTTAATCAGGGGGTCCCCAGGCCGGGCCGAGTGTTTGGGCCAATCGGTATTTGGGAAATGCCAATCGGCACGTGCCGTGTGCCGATCAGCACTCTAAGAGTGCCGACAAGCCCTCTTGGGTGCCGAGCCTGCGATTGAGTTTTGGTCCAATTTGTTCTTCTTTTATGAAGATTTTTTAGCTAGAAATTGCACCTAAACGCATTTTTTATTCGTATTCTAAAAATTATTCACTTTTTCTAGATATTCTGGTTTGTAAAGTGATAATTACCTTATAGATAAATATTCCAAAAAGACTTGATTATCCATAACTTCTTTGTTATCTGATTATCCACTTTATTCTCATGCAAGCAAACTTATTTTTGACACTAACCAACAACTAATCACAAAATTATTTAATTAATTTAAATTGTTTAACCAATTACAATTAATTTGAATTAATCATGCGTGGTCGGTTCAGCCCAAATGAAATGCATACGAACCATGAAAACTTAATCATATGACATCTTTCAATCCAACGGTCCGATTTGGGAATTAGACATAACATTGCGACCGTTAGAATCTCGAGATCATTTTTATGATATGCAATGAATGAATTAATGCATGTAATGCAACTCTATATTTTGGGTATATGAATAGTCATGCTAGTCATCTTCCAAGATTAAATTATGGGTGCAAAATTGGGTGTCTACAGCATCATATCAGGTAGTAAGGCCATAGCCATCCTTTGGTAAGTTTCTCCAGCATTCTTGAGGCCAAATGACATTACCGTGTAACAACAGATTCCTCATTCGGTAGTGAAAGTGGTTTTGGTCATATCTTTAGGAGCCATCTTGATTTGGTTGTATCTTGAAAAACCATCCATGAAGGACATCAAGGCACTTCCCGCTGTGTTATCCACCAAGACATCAATGTGGGGGAGGGAGAAGTCATCCCTAGGGCATGCCTTGTTCAAGTCTCTAAAATCCATGCACATCCTTATCTTTCCATCCTTCTTAGGTATGGGCATGACATTAGCTATCCATCAGCTTGGTTTACGAGTTTGATGAACCCTACCTTTATTTGATTAGTGACTTTCTCTTTGATTTTTAAAAGCCATTCGGTCCTTATCCTTCTCAATTTTTGCTTGACAGGCACCATGTGGGCGTGAGTATAAATGTGATGTTGAGCTATCTCGAGGTCAATTCCAGGCATATCCTCATAGGACCACGCAAACACCTTTTGAAATTCCATAAGGAATTCTTGAAGATCTTTCTTTTCTTTTTCATTTAGAGTTGAGCCAATTTTAATTAAGTGTGGATTCTCATCATTGCCCAAATTAATAGTTCCAAGAGTTAGTTCCATAGGTTCAATTTTCTTTTCTAATTTTTTATTAATTTCATTTTCAATTTCATTTGAATCGTTTAAGTGTAGAATTTTATTGTTACAGGACACATCAAAGTAACCCAAATTAAAATTCATCTTATTAAAAATATTGAAAAGTACATTGAAACTTGCATTAAAAAAATTTTCCCCATGTTCTTAGAAAACCCAACCCAAGTCCAATTATTAATGGGTCCTATGATAGGCATGATGAATTTGGAAGGATCACTTGGCTCTTCTTTGGCAATGGCGAACACGTCCTCACTCGTCGTCATCATGGTCTTCATTGCTTTAACGTCCATGTAGTTCACCCAATCAACCTCTTCTTGCAATTCTTTGATCACCAAGGTAGGCTTCTCCTTAAAGGAGAGTTTTTCAGTAAAGAACATCTCCCAACCTGGATATACCCTTCCATCTTTACCTACCCAATGTTCAGGGAAGCCACAATAAGGGAAGTCTCCTCCTTCGTTCACAAAATTCCTGTTGAGAGTGCCCTGGTTTTTCTTGATTCCGTCATAGCTAAGGAATCCTAGACCTTCCTTGGTCACTTAAGTCTTGATATTGGGGAACTTAACTACCCCTTTTCCTTCTTTTTTGAGGCCCATATTAGGCATGTATCCTATATTCTTCATCATTGCAATTACCTTATGGCTACAATATGGGAACAAATCGATAGCATACTTTTCATCCTTCAATCCATAATCATCCATATTCACAAACTCAAAGCCACTCATTTGAAGCTCACTCCCTCCTTCCTTGAGTCTGGAAACCGGTGCTAGGATCTCACCATCTCCAAGCACTATGGCAATCTGTCCTTTCCATAGGATCTTCATCTTTTGGTGTAGTGAGGAAGGAATTGCCTCGTTAGGGTGAAGCCAAGCCCTTCCCATGAGAAGGTTGTAATTTGGGGTGATATCCATGACATGAAATTCCATAATGGTTTCCATTGGCCCAATCTTGCAAGGAGCCTTGAAAGTACCCATGACCTTTCTTGAAGTGTTGTCATATGTCCTTACAGTCAAGGGTGAAGGAATGATGGTCTCCATATCTAGGCCAACAATGAGAGCGGTCCTTAAAGGATAAACATTCAAGGCAGATCCATTGTCAATAAGATCCAATGGAACCTTGGCGCCCATGCATTCAACGGTGATTTGCAAAGGTCTAGTGCGAGTAGCTCTTTCAAGAGGGAGATCTTCATCGGACAAAGCAAGGAGAGGGTGTGAGAAACCTTTAACTCCCATGATAGACAAAACTTATTGTAGTGTAGTTTCTATATGTACTTCTTTTCCATTTAAGGTGTCCAAGAGAGCCTTACGGTGTTTTTGAGATGCCATGAGCAAGCCCCATACGGACACATGAGCTTGGGTCTTCTTTAATTGCATCAAGACCCTATCTTTTTCTTCTTCTTTTCCTTTAGGTTCCATGGGCTTGGATCCTTCCCCTAAATCCCTACCAAGATGATTCTTTTCTAGAAAGGATGGCTTGTAGTGCTTCCCACTCCTAGTGTTGTTTGTTACATTATCCTCCAAAACTCTTTTCTTCAATTCTGTCACTTATTTGGGAAGTATTCCCCATATTTCTATTGCTACTTTTAAGACTTCATCTTTTTCATCCCATATTCCCTGGACTTCTACGGTATTGATATTGACATGTGTAGTTTCTATCAACTTCGAGCAATCCTATTGAACCTCATATACTTGCACCTAATTTTGATATGAAGGGGGAGCCATGTGGTAATCGGGCAAAGGGTTCTTTCTAATGTTAGGTTTGGTGATGATGTTGGGATTTGGGAGGGTTCCATTGTCTATGAGGTCTTGTATCTCATGTTTAAGGTGAAAGCAATTGTTGATTTTGTGGCCAGATTTTTGGTGGTAGTGGCAATATTCATTGAGGTTCCAAGAGGGAGGTATGGGATTAGGCATAGGTGTGGGGTTTAAAGGCTTAATGAATCCTTTAGAGGATAGGTTTTCGTATGCTTGGTTGAGGTTCATCCTAGGTCAAAGAATTCTCGATGAGCTTTCTTTGGGTAGGCCAGTGTTGGTTGGGGTATGATGGAGCTTACATTTATGGGATTGGGTGCTTTAGTGGCAGTCCCCCTCCATATGTCTTCTTGGTTGAAGGCTTGCTTTCCTTTTTCTCCAATTGTCCATTGTCGAAAGCATCTTCAATTCTTGTTCTACAATCACATAATTCTCCAAATGAACTAATAGGTGATGACAAAAGCCTACTATTTTAAACTGGAAGCAAGTTCTTGATGATCATGTTGATTTGGTCCTTCTCATTTGGCCTATTGACCATTCTAGACGCCATGTTCTTTTATCTAGTAATGTATTTGGAAAATTTCTCCCCTACGCCTTGCTTGGTGGTTTCTAAATCTCTCAGAGTCACATCAATCATGGTGTTGAAGATGAATTGGTCCATAAACAACTCTACTAGCTCATTCCACACCTTAGTCTTGCTTGGATTAAGGCTATAGTACCACCTTGATGCACCTCCTGTGAGTGAGAAATGGAACGCATGCAAGGTTTGCTTCTCATCTAGCCCTTTCATTTCTACAATGCTTAGACATCTTTTTTTGTGTTTCTTTGGATCTCCAATCCCATCAAATTTTTCCACATCGGAGATCTTGAACTTGGGAGGCATTGCAATAGGAGCCTTTGAGCTTACTCCCTCTATGTTATAGAGGTAGTCATCCATCCCTTATGCCTTATGGAAGGCAAGTTGCATCTTCTCCATCTTTTCCCTCATAGCTATGGTTTTCGCAGTGATCTTCTCAAATTACTTGTTTCTTTCATACTCCACTTTGTCCTTTTCATCCCATTCTTCATCTTCCTCCTTATCATCGTGGATTTCCACATGTGTGGATTTCTTGAGCCTAGATTCTTCCAACCTAGTAAGGTGTCCTCCCATTTTCTTGAGAGCTTTTCCATATTCATCTAAAGCCTTAAGGAGCCTTTGTGCCATTGGGTCTTCCGAGAAGGTAGCCATTGTCTCATGGGGATTTTCTTCTTCTTGGTATGTATCCTTTATCTTGATCAAGCGCCTTCCTTTCTCTCGAATCCAAATGGGAGTGTGGACGTGTTTTCTTGACTTTAGTGGTGCAATGATGCCTGAAAAGAAGCCCCATTTTCATTAAGTCCAAGTCCCAATTAAAGGTTCCTTTTAAACTTTAGATGTTTTTAGAAAATTCTTAAGTTCATTTTAATGAAGGCCCAATTACAATATCACTCCCTTTCCTCTCATGGATCTTTGCCCCTTGTTTCATTGGGCTTTGGTCCATTTACAATAAAGCTCTGATCTTACTCTCGTGGGCTTTCATTAAAATGTACTTAGGAATCTTCAACCCTTTGTCTCAAACTTGGGCCTATAATGCATTCATCACCTTTGTGCTTTTCATTTTTTATTCATTACTTCATCACTTTTTTTTTCCTTGAAATAGCCTTCTAGTTAGAATATTTTGTAGCCTTCCTTTCAAAATTTATGAAATTCTCATCATTTTGGGTCTAGGCATGCAACAAAGAGGCCTAAGATTAGAGAAATTCATTTTTGGATTTGAAGGATGTTAAGGACATATTTGATGTAATTGGCTAATCCTTTGACAAAATGCATTTTACTTGTAATTTGGTAGATCTATGATGGGTTTAAGACTTTAAGAAACATGTTGTTCAAGTCAAGTATTAAAGTCATAAAGATCTGACCAAGAAACAAGTGAAAAAGAGCTACTCATTAAAGCTCAATATAAATCTCAACAGAATCCTTTCTATCAAGATTTAATGTTGAAGCTCAACAGATTCTTGACACAAGCTGTATCTGTCGAGAATTATGAAATCAGAAATTCCAAATCTGATTTCTAGCCCATGCTAAAATATTTGTAGAGGGTTTCTTTTCTCACAACCCTAGACATATATAAGGCTTATTTTAAAGGCCATCGCGTATGCGAAAAGTGACCTAGTTCATCATTCTCTCTAAAGAAGCTACTGCGTCTTTACACCAAGGGTTTTGTGACCAAGGAGCTTCCTAATCTTCATTGTTGATGAAATGAAGAACTTTGCAGCTAACATCTTCTTCAAGTTGGTGGAGTTAGTCATGTACTGGGATCTGTGCATCATTAGTTAGCCACGTACTGGGATCCATGCATCATTGGTTAGTCACGTACTAGGATTTGTGCATTGAACGAAAAGATTGCCACTACAATACAAGTCCAATTGGGTATTGGGGTAAGGGTTCAACTGTAGGTTAGTATTTTGGGATAGGCCAAAGGGTTTGATAAGATTCCTTATACTTGTAACCACTTGTGATTGATAATAGTGGATTCTTGGGAGTGGTGACCTTAAAATCATTCGATAAGGTTTTGCCTCAGTGGTTTTCCCTATTTGTAAACAAATCACCTGTGTCAAATTTATTTTCCACTGCACTTAGCATAATTGGTGTTTGTTTGTGCCTCCATGCTTTGCATGTTAAATTGACTAAATTAATTAACTTGGGTAATTAATTAATTTGAAAAAGGGTCAATACATTTTCGCCCTATCAAAGGATATTGGATGCTAATTCCATAGCATACTTGTTACCTTAATTCCAAAGTCCTTTTTTTTTCCAAAAAGCCTTTTGATTCAGGCCTATGATAGCAATTAGGCTATTGCCTTATGAACCTTTCAAGTTAAGATATACCTTTGGATTTAGGGACAAGCCTCATATATGTGAGAACTTCTTTTTTTTTTTTGTCCCATAACATCTTAGGGTATACCATAACTTTAGGGCCATCCCTCCCATTTTTATACCTTTTATTTGTCCTTTAGAATTAGGTGAACACATGATATATGGTTGAACAAACAAGAGATATATAAAGGATTTAGGATCTCTCTAGTGTGGGTAAGCTCTCTAAGGCTAAAGGGATAGATAAGTAGGTCACTCATAACTAAGTGGGCTATGATTCCAATCGAGGGCCTAAGTGGACCCCATAGTGGATTGGTAGAAAACATTTAACGTACTCAAGGCCCACTATAGGTGAGAACAAGTGATGTGTGTGCAAAACAAGTATTGAAACAATTTTTTTATTAAAGTTAAGATATAGGACACAAAGGAATTAAACTCACAATCCCCAGCGGAGTCACCACTATGGGCATAAAGGGGGGTCTTTCGGAGTCGCCACCTAGTTATATGGTCTAGAAACCATGAATATAGCATCCTTTCAAGGAAGGACTTTTGATCTTACTACCAGAGTTTGGGTTCGGAGTTTAAGTATGCTCTTGGGAATGTGTTAGGCACCCAAGATCATCCAACCCTACGGTTGGCCTCCCATCATTTTGTCCTATATCTTAACGTATCAAAAACTATTTAAATACTTGTATTCTAGACTCACACACAGACTAACATACATCTAACAAAAAATCATGGCATCATTCATCACAAAACAAAGCATACTTATCTACCTACCCAAACAAAAGAACCAAACATACCAAAGAAACCTTATCATACATCTAAAACAAAGCAACAACTTAAACATGGTAGGTGGCAGCAAGCATATCATCAAACAATACATATAAAAAAAAAAACATTAACACATTAGAAACCCAAATAATACATCTAAAAACCCTAACACAAATGCATGAACATTACTAATGCATGACTACCCTTTACTTACCTCTCAACAGTACATCACCTGTGACATCAATGCATGAACATGTGAATGAATGGCATTAAAACTAAGAAACCATAATATAAACCCTAATCTAGACATGTGATAACAAACAACCATGTTAAAAGGTGAGCAGGCATATTATGAGGTATAAAAACATGTGAAAAAAAGGCTATGCAGACAAATATGTGAAGGCAGAAATAAAACAAACAAAAATTAAGGTTTTCTGGGTAACGGCATCACGCATGCTAGAACACGTTTGCGCACGCATGACTTTAGCCTACGTGCACAAGCTAGATCAAGCATACACATATTCTTACCCAGAAACCCTAATCAACACAGAAACAATGTAGAAACCAAACCAAACATAAAACGTAAAATATAGCAACCTATCATGCTTAAAGACTTAAATAAAACCTAAAACTAACCGAAACAAACATTTGTAAACATAAACTAACAACAGAAGCAAATTAAAACAAAAATTAAAGGTAGAAAAGAAAGAGAAAAGCTTAAAGGAATACCTTAAAGCTAAAGCTCCTAGGCTTGATTTTTTACCGTTCCCCTTAGTCAATCTATTCACAATTCAATAAAATAGTAATTAGTAATCTTAAACTGAAAGGATTAGGACAAGAAAAGGTCTCAATCAAATAAAAATGACTTGAGGGTGTTTTGTGAAAAACTCCCTTTTGATTCACTATTTTCTAATGAATCTTAGGTTTTTCTTGTGGGATTTCTGTGTGTTTTGAAAATGTATCATGTAAGGCTTTTTATAGTGGAAAAAATGAGGTTTGGAATGGCTCCCAGATAATGTGGGATTTGTTCCAAACCTCAACCATTATTGCAGAAAACTTGCATTTCTTATGCTTCTGAAACCCTAGCTGCGTATGCAGAAATGTGCTTGCGTATGCATACTTTAGCTCACATACGTAGGCTGCGACCTGCAAATGCAGGCCGAGGGCCAATTTGGTCATTTAATTTCCAAAAATAGATTTTTGCTCATTAGGCTCTAAACTAGTCTTGGGCCTCAAAGTTCGAGCATCATTAGGAAACGGGGGCCCGAGTTGTAAGAGGTACAAAATGCCGTGTCTACACTTGTAGTAGAATGCCCATTAGAATGGGTACGAGTAGAAGGGGGAGGAGTGCTCTCAAGAACTATGTTACCGATAGGAGGAAGGCCACCCCCATATGGAACAAGATCAGAACAAGTCTCGAAGGAGTCATCACCTCTTTTGGCAAACTTGGGGTTGGCGGTCTGAGACACTAAGTTCTTTTCACGGGTACAAGGAGGTTCACCACCTTCACCTTCTTCTCCCAACCCGAAGGATACTCATCAGCATACAAATACCATCCCATCTCCTTCTCCTGCCACTCAAATATGGCAGTCCTACTTTGCTTCCTAGCATATGCCACTATGAACTTGGTAGGAAGCAACAATCATAGGTTGGCAGAAATATTGGCATGAAGGCACTTGGGAGGGATAAGAGAAAACCCATGGCCACCTAGCAACTCTCAGGCAAAAGAAGTCATCACAGCCTGCTAATACCTATGCATCTGAGCAGTACAAAGTCCCTCTCTCTATGAGCTCGGAATAGTGACTGTTGTGAAGTGCTTGCTCCAAAATTAAAAAGCACTAGGGTGCAAGAAAGGTCGAATAGAAGTAGTAGACTCCAAGATAGCAGTGAAGTCATCGAATATGTCCTAATCCAGCCCAAACTACCTCTTCACCCTATTGGCAAAATAATGAACAAAGCAAATGCCCTCATTGGCCAAATAAGGCAACCACCCAACATTAGTGGCTGCTAAGTATGTGATCCCATTTTCATCAAAAGCAATCAACAAGGTGGTGGTCCCATCAATGGCCATAAAGGGACCCATGGCTGAATCAGCACAAGTAAACCCACTGCCCAAATCTCTATAAGCCCTCCAAGAAAAACCAACTCCTTTATCAAAGAACTCAATGGCAGGATGCCTATGTTAGGGTTTATGCCCTAAAATCCAATTTATTAGAATGTTATAAATAATTAAGTTATTTAATTACATGAGACTATTTATGAACTAATGGGACATTATCATAGTCCTTGAGATGCATTGTATGTGGTTTATGTGATTTAGTCACAGAAGATATAAATCATAAGTTCCTTGTAAACTCAAAATATAGTTCATAGTCGGTGATGAAATTGGGCGTTTCATCTGCAAAGACTATAACACATTAACTAAGATGGTTTGTCTTGATCATGGAAGTGTAGACTTCTAGTTGATGTGTTGATGTGTCTTCAGAATTAAGACATATTGAACTGGACCACTGTGAGATTAATTATTCAATCAACAACTGTCACCTGAATAATTAATCTCACGACTTCTAATTTCATAGACTCTTAATCCTGAGAGGATAGTGAACCCGATCATGAAATGTAGGTTACTTTGATATATCAGGAGTGAGATCTAATATTCACGATCAAAACCTCAGTATGTTGGGTAACCACACGTAGTATTGAGGGAACACATATTCTCAAGATAGAATCCATAATCTCTTTTTATAGAGACACGAAATATCCCCTTGAGATAAGTTTAATGGGAACTGGTTATTCAGGGCGCCCACTTTAGTAAGGAGTTACTAAAGCTTATATTTATTGAAATTGGATTTCAATAAATGTGAATAACTATAATATTAAACTGGGTACTCAAGGATAAAATAGTTGTTTACAAAGTGACGGTTTATTATGACTTTGTTGATTGTGGATATTTCATGGAGGGGTCATATGATATCATTAGAGTCTTGGGATATAATTTATTAATAAGGTCTAGAGTGCAATTATATTTATATAGTGGTATTAAATATAATTAATGGTAACTTTGGACTTGTCAAGAGTTGACAGAATAGCCCAAGACCCATTGGAGCTAGTATCTTATTGGTCCCTTTTGGTCCCACTCCAAACCACACACTAAAGCCCAATTGGAAAGGCTCAATAGGCCAACCCAATTAGATAATCAGTTAGTTATAAAGGGAGAAACATACAGAATTTATTCGAAGAGAGACATCATTGTGAAATGGTGTGTATGTGTGAGTGAAGCCACTCGATTATTCTCCCTTGGAAACTGATTGAGAGACCACACTTCTTGGGCGTAAAGTGGAATTGGAGTGAAGATTAAAAGTGTTCCCAAGTACTTCTAATCTTTTGTTTTGAATTTCACTGCACCAAGGTACGCTATCTTGTTCTTAAATTCTGAAATTTACATAGTGCATGTTATCAATCATGAATGAAATAGATCCATGTTTGTTGCTTCCGTTGTGTGTTTTGTATGAGATACAAAACCAGATTTTCCAACAGCCTAAACAGCTTCAACCCAACCTAGCGGTAAGCCAATGGAAAATCAAAAGCAAAACAATGACAAAAATTAGTAATCACTTTCAAACAAGACTGGTACTTCTCCTTGGCAAAATGAACTGACTTGCACTTAGCCAAATGCTTGGCACAACGCTCCCACAGCAAGTGCTACAATATGGTATTGTCGGTGGAGGTAGTAACTGTGGCAGGAACCTGCCTGCCTCTCATCACCTTACAAAATATCCAGCTGTACATATAAATGACCCAAAAACGTAGGGGCTAAGTGCAGACTCACCCAGTAGAAATCTTTATGGCTAATGAAAGTAAAGAGGTTTTATGGCATAATGGGGATGAGAGCCAAAGATATACTAACAAAGCCAAAACATGACGAAAGCCGTATGGCGGACGGTGGTGGAAGCCTTGGAGAATGCCCCAACCTAATGAGACAACTTCGCATTCCCACTCATCCCTTTCCTTAACTTGGCATCCTCCTAGGCGAAAAGCTCAGTATCATTCAGGTCCGTATCACCAAGAATGGGTAGCAACAGTTGGTTTGCCATATCCTCCAAGGTCATGGTGATCTCGCCGCAAGAAAGGAAGAAGGTATGGGTGGTGCTACACCACTGGTGAAACGATGAACAAATCTCGATAGTTTGATAAACACCGAGATGAAACGATGGCTTTCAACACACTGGTCTGCTGTAATGCCGTCATAAAACCCACATTGGACAACTCCTTGTCCACCCATTCTTTCCAACCCAGAGAAGTGCCTGCCCAAATTCAAAAAAAATGGGCACGAGTAGTGAGGTTCCTTTGCGGATATCAAGATTGAGAATGGTAGAAGCCAAAGGGGCCCAGGAAACCTCTGCGTCACAATGACAAATAGAAAGCCACACACGGCCCAGTGGTGGAGGCAAATAGTCATCGAGCACCATAGGGAAGTGGATGTGA
This sequence comes from Quercus variabilis, assembly GCA_030445155.1. NCBI lineage: Eukaryota > Viridiplantae > Streptophyta > Magnoliopsida > Fagales > Fagaceae > Quercus > Quercus variabilis. The sequence goes on from CP129454.1 coordinate 9,844,590, forward strand.
GTGTCATACCATAGGTCAATAAGGGGAGTACACTCACAATCCGGATCGCGACCCCCTTCCTCCTCGGAGTGGTCCAATTCAGAGTGGGGAGTCTCTTCACCCACAGTCTTGGTAGGTAGATCGTCAGCGGCAATCTCTTTCCTTTTATGGCAAGAAGAACCATTACCATTCACTAGAAACAGGACAGATCGTTTGAACTAAGAAGATGGATAGTGAAGTTTTAGGGAAGATGAGACAGTGTAGAGAAAGGATAAGAAGAGTTGTGAGAGAATAATGAGAAAGAGAAAAGCGTAAGGACTAAAGACAATAAAAGTGACGTGAAATGAAGCAACGGGTCAGCTGTCAAAAGAAACATCGTATTAATGAAGTAAAGGCCGTATTCTAGAATAACTACTAAATTGAGAAATTTGAAGAGACAAGCCTGTTCATGGCAAGAAAGGAAATAAGGTAGGGTCCACTATTTAAAAAAAAAAAAGTGAAAAAAATTATTACATAAGTATTCGCATATGAATTGCAGGAGCAATTCATATGCTTAAGGGGCTGAATGTTAATGCCCATTTTTTGACAAAGGGCCCAATAGCAGAAGAAGCCCAACAATATGAAGAAAATGGGAAAACGAAATAGTAAAGCAAGCCCAGCAGGCCAAAATGGCAGGAATAACAGCCAGCAAGCCCACAAGAATAATAAAGGTAAAGAGGAAATAAATGGGCCAAAGAAGCCCAAGGAATGCAATAATAAACCCATGGGAATAGTAAAAGGTAAAGAATAAGTAAATGGGTCTGGAAGCCCAAGAAATAAATTAGTAAATTCATTAGGTCGGCTTAAAGACTAATAAGCTTGAAAAGTAATAAGAGGTAAAGATGTGGTAATTGGGCCAAGGAAGCCTAAAGGATTTAACAAAAAGCCCATGGGAGTAAAAGAGGTAAAGAAGAAGTAAATGGGCTAAAAAAACCCGAGGAATGAAATGGGCTGGTATAACAGGAATGCTGGCCAATAAAGCCCAAAAGACGTAAAGATGTGGAAAATGGACTGGCAAGAGCATCAGCCCGTAAGCCAATGGGTAGTAACGAAATAAAAGAGAGGTAATGATTTAGTAGGAGCAGTGCAGTGGCATGGTAGGATCCCCAACCAAGAAGCCCATGGACATAGGAAAGAAGAGAACATGGGCTAGGTAGGAAGGGGAGGACCTTCACCCAATTAATACCTAGTCTAATGAAGAGATGGAAGGCAGAGAATGTGAGCCCAAAGGCCTATATGTCTTTCATGCCGCAAGAGTTAAACACCTACTAGAACATACAGCAGAATCAAACAAACACAGAGGCAATAACAAAGGTGTGAATGCTAGAAAAGTAAGGGATTCAGACAAAAGTGGAGCATACATACAGGGCCTAGGCACCACCTACTTGTACCCAGTCAATACATGGGAGGTGGCCCATGAGTCAAGGGTATGAGAAGGTGTGGTTTGGCTGTAGGAAGAAAGAGAGAGTCTATTTTGGGGTTCCTGATCAAACTTCTTTGGGGAGAAATGTTCTACTGGGATGGCATCTCACCCAAAAGAAGTAAGTATAACCTAGAACCACTGGGTGTATGCCATAAAGGTAGGTGAGGGAGAGGTTTAACCCTTATCTAGATGAGAGTAATGAAAATAAAGAGAGGTAAGAGACAAGACAAGCCATTTTTGTTTGGAAATGAGGCGTGGTGCAGCCAACACAGTGCAATGGTAGTGGCTGGGCAGCCGACAGGCTAGTAAGCAGTCTTAGAAGGACGCACACAACAAGCCAAAAGCAGTTGAGGGGTAAAAATGGTAAATCCTATCATGGCAGACAGTATAAAAGGCAATAGTTGTAAACAATGAAGAGAATCAACAACCACGGAAAGAAATAAAGATAGAACAAGGAAGAAAATGAGAGAAAAGAAAAGAAAAACACAGAAATCAAAGAAAAGCATGAGTGATAGGAATAGAGACAGGCCCACTCTTTGGGAAGTTTAGAATTAGAGTTTAAGCCATCTAGGTCCTTTTTCCAAAGTATGTAATCTCTATGGCAAAAGCCTTCTTTGAAGTTACCCACATTGGAGATTGGCTCCCTTTTTGGACTCGTGTTTGCTGAAAAGCTAAGTGCATTTCTTTGGCAGACAAGTTTTACTTTTTGGTCGATGAATGATTAAATTGTTACCTTATTATAGTATTGTTTGCTGTAATCTCATTATTCGTGGTTGTATTATTCTCCCAGGACCTTGTTAGATTCCTTTGTTCTCTTATTTAGGCATTAGTATTATTTGTAAAATGCTATAGTTATTCTACTGTATTGTGTTTCTTGTTGTAATATCTGTAATAGTTACTCTTGCCATGAGCACACTGTACACTTAAGACTCCTGCCAAGGCGCGTCTATACTGGGATGGCCCAACTTGTGCACAAACTGGGTTAAGGTGTGTTTCACTTAGACCAATCCCAACTCTCCTACCTTAGAATCACAGATCGTGGTACAGCACGGGAGATCAAAGCACAACAGTATAAAGGGCCCACCACAAACAACAAGAACGCTGCTTCAACCATACCAACAAGAACACCAAAACATCTGAAACCCAACAATCAACAATAAACAAATCCACCCCATGACCCACTCCAACAATAAACCCACCCTTCAACCTACCACCGAACCCAACAGACTGTTGCTTCACAACCACCAATCGAACCCAACAAACCAAGGTAGAAAGGGGAATTGGAGAGGAAGAAAGTGTCACCAATAGCTAGCCATGAACCTACCAACCTAAGAGAGAGACCCACCAAGGGAGCAATGATTTGGGCCACAGAGAAAGAGAGAGCGAAGCACCGATTTGAGCAAGAGAGAGAGACCCACTGATTTGAGAGAGGAGCTTGAGGCATTTGTGTTTGAGTTTGACAAAAATCAAGAGAAAAAGAGAGTTCAAGAAGACTAAGCACCAAGATAGAGGGAGAAAGAAGAAAAAGAAAGAATGGAGGCAGAGAAACTAAGAGAAAGGGATATGGGGAAGAAAATAAAGAAAAAGAAACAAGTACAAACAAAAACACACACAGATCTAAATTCCCCCATTTTTGTTTTTAATTATGTTTTTTTTTTCTTTTTTATAATTTTTATAATTGATAAATTTATTTTTTAAGTTAGAGGTTGACGTAGACGCTGATGTGGCATTTTTAAATATTAATTTAATGGACACGTTAGCATTTACTGTGCCAACATAGCACTCCGTTTGCCATGTAAGATATTTCTGTTAAGTGAGTAACGGTAAGGACAAAAATGGAACACGTTTTTCATTTTAGGGACTAAAAGTGGTAAAATGAAAATATAGGGAACAAAATAAAAATGACCCCAAAATGTAAGGAACAAAAGTGCATTTACGTCTTTATCAAACATGTCAACCTAACCCGACACATTTAACTTGTTTAATTAACAAGTCATCTAAAAGTCAATACAAATAACCCGTTTAATAATCTATTTGATTAATATGTCATACCTAACCTACATACTTTTAATCAATTCTCATATATCTAAAATTAAAATACAATTACAACCATAAATATAGTAATAAACATATTAAAAAAAACTATAAATTAAGCAATAATATCAAAATAACTAATAACTTTATAAGTTAAACTGGTCAAACGGGTTTGCATGTTGAACATGAACACAACCCGTTTATTAGATGGGTTAGCTGTGTCAACCCGAATATGATCCAAATTGTTTAACCTCAACTCATGACCTGTTTATAAATGGATTAGTTGTGTCGGGTTCGCGAGTCATATAAGATTTTGCCACCCCTATTTGCTGGTCTTCTATTTCATTTTCGGACGTTCCAAAATGAAATCCTCTTTTTAAAATTAATAAATAAATTTCTATCTTACACTTTACTTTATTTAGAAAGTTAATACCATTATTTTTCTATAGTTTAAAGTAACGAGGGTAGTTCTGAAAATTTATACCTTTTTGTACAGTAGACAAAACAATAAATTATGTTTCCTTAAAAAAGTTAAAATTTTAAAATAGAATAAACAAAAAATTGAGATAGAGGGAATAATTCTATATATAAATATAAAGAGCTTTGTAGATGAAGTGATTGGAAGTTTGGAACCACACAATTATGATAAATTTCAACTACTAACTGCCATAATTAAAAAACATATTTATGTTGAACTTTCTCGTCCATTACAAAGAGCAGACTAGCTTATTATAGATTTGAAAACTATATATATTTCTCCACTCGTTTTGTGTTTTGCGAAATACTCACCAAAGCCATTTGGATTTTCTTTTCTTTTTCACTATGATTTATTCCGTGAAACAGTGTGTGAGCAGGACGATTGTTGCGTCCGATTTATTTCTGTGGAAAGAGTCTCTGTCACGCCCCGAACCCAAGTAAGAGCTAGGCACGTGACAATAGCCACACACTTATAAATTTTACACCCTGCAAGTGTGTAAGGCCCTCTTAACAATTAAATAATTATCCTCAAGGAAAATTTCATCAATAAATTTTCAAAATATCCTCAATAATGCAATTCTCAAAAGATCTCCAATGATAATCTTTCAACATCAAAATAAAAATAAACCAAATCCTTTAAATCTAAAAGTCTACACAAATGGAAATCTTAAACGTAAAAGTTCATATCTTATTCCATTGATTTCCTAAATCTCACTCATGCGCACATCCTAGCGGAAGCCCAAACATATGCTACTCTTCCTGATCAAAATCTGAAAGGAGAAAGAGGGGGGTGAGTTGACAACTCAATAAGTAACCAAAGTCCTAATAAGTTTTATCAAGCAATAGATCTGTAAAGTAATAAGATGTAATATGAGTCTTCAAGAGTAATAATATACTATGGGTTTTCGAAAATAACTGAAGAAATTTCATAGTCTTCAAATAATAAGTTGCAAATAGATCACATACTTGAATTTGACAAATATATCATAGGTGGTTTAGAAAGTAGTCAGTTTTCCATATATCAAAGCTATAACTTACAATATGTTCCAAAAAGATACATAAGCAATTTTTAATAACCCAAAATAGTTCAAATACTCAAATATTTCTAAATTCACATATGCAGTTTTAAGGACTCAAAATAGTTCAAATACTCAAACGTAATTTATATTCTTAACAATCTTATGACTATGGTCACGCTATATCCCCGTGACTGGGCATCAGAGTACCAATGAATAACCCCCATTGGCTGGGTATCAGAATACCAATGAATAACCCCCATTGGCTAGGTATCAGAGTACCAATGAATAACCCCCATTGGTTTGGGTATCAGAATACCAATGAATAACCCACATTGGCTGGGTATCAGAGTACCAATGAACAACCCCCATTGGCTGGGTATCAGAGTACCAATGAATAACTCCCATTGGTTTGGGTATCAGAATACCAATGAATAACCCCCATTAGTTGGGTATTAGAATAAATTCATAGTCAGATTATTCATAATCATATATATGACTTCATAGTTTCTAACAAAAACATATCTTATTCAAATATATATATAATCATATATTCAATATTCAAATCTATTTGTGATATTTCTATAATTCTTTACTTTTAAAAATATAGCTAAAAAAAAAACAATTAAATAAAATACATCATATATTCAATAATCAGATATATTTGTAATAATTCTTTACTTGAAATCAGTAATACAATAGAAATAAAATTGTAATAACTGTAAACAATTTTCAATAGTTAAAATACGCAAAATAAAACCAATTAGGATCAGGTTACTTACCTCCAAAAGTCATACCAAAAGAAACTTCAGCCTAACACTTCTTCTAAAAATCCTTAAATATCATCACCTAAAACAATTTTACAAGTACCATTTACTCAATAATTAAATAATTTAAGAATGACTTATAACAGTATTCGGCCAACAGAGCAACTACTAGAAATATCCAATAATTTCTTTTTATTATCTCAAAGTAAAAGTCCTTGTATATATCCTCTACTGCCTCTAATAAATCCTAGGATACATATTGTCATATAGGGTCAAAAGCATCACCTAGACCATGTTCCATGATCACTTGCTGACTTCCCCATACGCCTCAGTTACCAAACCAATGAACTAATAATAATAATAATAATAATATAATATTAATAATAATGGTAACAACAATATTAGAAGGAAGCTGGCGTTGCTATGACAAGGGAATTATTCTACGGATTTATATATATATATATATATATATATGTGTGTCATTGCCGCCTCTAGCTTACTCTACCAAATCAACAAATAATAATAACTCTTAAAGAAGTTGGTGTTCCTTCTTTTCGTCAAGCGTTTCTTTTTTTTTTTGGTTCAAACTCCATCAATCCGGTACTATTCCCTTAAGAAAATTATGCAAAACAGACCCATGCGGCCATGTCTAAAGAAATTCACACTGTTGGCCGAGATACTTACTAAAAAAAAAATACCTTAATTCTAAATAATACTTAGATTTGACAAGAAAGAGATTCTTAAGCTCTTACCTCAGGACATAGTCAATCCTTCTTTACTTTAGTCTTTGGGGTAGTCTCCTCTCTCAAAAATATCTCTCCATATACATTGACATAATAAGCTTTTATAGTTAGGGTTTCAACCTTATTTTCTAAAAAGCCCTTTTTATAAATATTAATTATAAAAATTGACCCCATAAACAAATTTACTTAAATAGCCTTCCTTTTAATCTTTTTTTTTTTTTCGGGTTATTACAGTCTCACTCTCCGGTACCACCGATTCCTCTAAAAGAACCCAATGAGCGGCCCATCGTATTGGTTTCGAGGCCTTTGTATGCATCAATTACGCCGGTTGAGAATCTGAGTTTCAAATGGGTGGTGTCCGAGCTGGTAGCTGCGAAGAAGAATATTATTGGTGTATATTTGGCGACGTGGTGGGCTTTGCAGAATGTGATCAAGTTGAACTTGAAGCAGCCACTGTTAGCTCTCTCTCTCATGATGCTGAATCTATCTCCGAGTTCGGGATCTATCGAGCTCGTTAACGAGAGTGACAGCGATATTGAGCCCGTGTCCATCAGGGTGGAGTAAATCAATTTACACATACGCTGAAAGCTCATGAAATAGATGAGATTAAGAAGAAAAAGTATATATCACTCCGGATGCCCCTACAACAGTGTTTATCGAAGCGACTAATGCAAAGTGCGAAATCGAGACCTTACCTCCGGAATATTTTACCGGATACAACAAGTTGGTCTTGAACATCGGCAAAGGGGGCTCATCTATCAGTAAACACTAGCCAGCTTTCATTAATTATACTAATATGTGGAGAGATTCGGTAATTGACTTCCTTAGGTGTGAAGTTTGATTTATTTTATGCTTAGTAACCGTTGTATATCTAATATCTCTGTCACATCGGGTGAATCTCATACTTCTGAGATTTACCTTCATGTGAGAGGGATGTATACCACAGTTACACAAAACCGTAAATTTGCTTGCAATAAAGTTTCGTAATGAAACTGTTTGTGCCCATCGTACGTGTTTGCAGCTGGGATGTAATCCTTAGATGGGTAAGGAAATAGGTTGGACCAAGAATGAAGGATGAGTGAGCACGTGGTCTCAGCCGAATGAATTATCTCTTGGGATATATCCAAAGCACTATTCCTCTCATTTCCTTTGTTCGTGTTCTTGAATGTAATTTTAAGGAATAAAGTTCTTGTTTGCTACATATATTGCTTGCATATTATTGATCAAACACTTAGCAGGAATCTATAATTTTGTCTTAAAAAAGCATGATTCTATTAAAGCGCACCCAAATTTGAGTCCAAATCTCATATCTCACTTTTCATGCTTTGCTCCATGCTTTACAAATAAAAACTTGCCACGTGTAACCTAATTCATTAAATTCTAATTTTATTCATTTAATTTTTCATGAGTTACACAAAATAAATAAATAATACTCAGCACACCTATCACCACCACCAACCTCCATCGGCACACCACCTACCTTCACCAACACCACTAGCAAGAGGTCATCGACGTCATCAACGTTGCCATTGACAACCAACCACGGCCTCTGGCGAATCCATCTCTCTTCCATTTCATCCCCCTCAAATCCACTCACCACCATCGTGACCTTTATATTGAAGGGTTATTAAGGATTTGTTGTGACTATTCAGATCAACCTACAATAATCTCATTTATTTTCAAAAGGGTATTGATGATTTTGCTTTTAAATTGATGGGATTGTTGTTTTAACCTAAAGTTCAATTTGGGTGTTTGTTCTTTGGATGAAATTGGTGGTGGGTAGAAGGGAGATGGATTTGTTGAGGAGGGTCGCTGGCTATGACTATGTTGATGGCGTCAACAGCCTCTTGCTAGTAGCACTAGAGATGGTAAGTAGTGTGTGGGTTTGAAAGGGATGAAGTGGAAGAGAGGAGTTCATTGGAGGCGGTGATTGGCCGTGAATGGAAGCGTCGATGGCGTTGGTCACCTCTTGCTAGTGGCACTGGTAAAGGTAGGTGGTGTGCTAATGGAGGTAGGTGGTGATAGGGTGTGCTGGGTTTTTTATTTATTTTGGGTAACTGAAATATTAAAGGAATAAAATTAGTGTTTAATAAATTAGGTTACACATGGTAAGTATTTATTTGTGAAGTATAGAGTGGAGTAGAAAAAGAGGGACATAAGATTTGGACTCCTTAAATATCTACTTAAATATCTACTATGACTTTGCTTCATAAATCTATATTTGGTAGTACTCTAAGGATTCAAACAAATTACAAAAAACAGATAGTGAAAGTTTCTGTCAAGGCAATTCATGTTGTAAACACAACCGTTGTCTCCTTAATAAATTTCAAAATAATTTTTTACTTTACAATAATGCAACCAAAGAGACATTACCTCACTTTAACCTAACACTCTTTTTTTTTTCAATGTTAATGTTTTCTAGAAAATAGGTCATTTTCCAAAAAATTATTTTTTATAAAATTAGCTTATTTTCCTTGTTTGGTAGTGATGAGTCAGAAATTTACGATCGTCATTAAGATGATACCATCATTAACCAAGAGACGATGTCAGGCATTTATTACGCTCATTGATGACAATACGTAATGGACGAAGCAACGGTCATAGAATGAGCTGTGAACTTCAAACATAGATTTTGTAACACACTAGCCATTGAACATAAATACATCAATTCATTGCCCATTGATTAGGCACTCAACTATAAAAGAAAAGGTAACAGAAGTTAAAGGTACACACAAATACACTACCAAAAATTACTCTTTAGTCTATTTCGCTCTAAAATCTTTCTCCCTTACTGACTTAAGTATTGGAGGCGGTTTGGCTAATGCCACACTAGCGTGTTACTCTTCCACCCAGTTCATTTTGCAAGTTTTCCTCCAGCAAAGATGACCCTAACCACAGCATCTTCCATCTGCTATGAAGAAGAGCGCAACTGCTGATTTTTTGAATCATCAATTTGGCCCCGCCTGTAGGAACGCTAATCATTCAAACCATCTTTCCCAATGACAAAAGAGTTCCTCGAAGTACGAAATGGAAGCAGAGACTGAACCTCAATCAGATGTTGTGCAACAACAACAAATCCAACCCTCTTGGCTAATGTGGAAGAGCTGACTCACTAGAATGAAGAACTGCGAAAGACAATGGAATCCAAAACGCAGAACGTCAGCGAACAAGTGAAAACCAGAATGAAGAAGAATCAAACTCTCAAGCCAACAGGCGAGACAGGACCTCAGGAGAAGATTCCATCAAAGTGGAGAATGAGCTTAGCAACATGAGGAAGGAGATGGATGAACTAAAAAAATGCTATGAAGGACAAAGGCGGAGAGAATCTGGATGGGATGATTCGAAGGACGGACTTTCCATTCACTACTGGAGTTGTATGACGGTTCCAAGGATCCCTTGGATCACATCAAATCATTCAAGACATTAATGCTATTGTAGATGACCCCAGACGGGGTGATGTGCAGGGCATTCCCAACAACATTGAAAGGAGCAACCAGAGTATGGTTCAACAAGGGTTTTGTTTGTCATTTTATTGGGGGGCAACGACACAAAAAGCCAATTGGTCATCTCCTCAAAATTCAACAAGCAGAAGGAGAATCAGTAAGACAGTATGTTACCCGATTCAATAAGGAGCTACTCCAGCTAGACGAAGTTAAAGATCAAGTCATCTTAACAACTTTTCAAGCTGGGTTGCTGCCCGAGGATTTCTTCTTTTCAATCACTAAGAGTCCACCAAAAATAGTCGTGGAGTTGCTTCGAAAAGCTCAGAATTACATGAATGCAGAAGACACTGTGCTCGCAAAGGAAATAAAAGGAAAGAGGAAGACAGACAAAGGAACAAGTAGCAATCGCAACAAGAAGAAAGAGACGCGGACTGTTGGGCAGACCATAGGGAAAAAGAAGGAACTTTCGAACAGGAAGCCAAAGTTCACCAACTTTACAATTCTAATAATGCCAATGGAGAAAGTCCTTATGTAGATAAGGGACGATCCCTCCCTGCAATGGCCGAAGCCAATTAGCACTCTAATAGAAAGAAGAGATAAGAGCAAATACTGTAGGTTCCACCAAGACCACGGGCATCATACCGATGAGTGTAGGCATTTGAAAGACCAGGTGGAGACTTTAATCTGGCAAGGGAAGTTATAGAAGTACGTCAAGAAGATAGAGCCCCACAGATACCAATGGAAGAACGATCAAGACAGAGCTCAGGAAGCAGGAGATAGCAAACCTCCTGCAGGAGAGATAAAGATGATCTCGAGAGGACTAACAACAGGCGGAACACTAAAGTCCCTGAAAAAAGCCTATGGGAAAGAAATAAACAGTGTCCATTCACAGCTCCCTCCAATGAAGATGCCAAAGAATGACGAGCCTGATATTGTTTTCTCAAAGAGAGACAGTCACAACATCAAGCAATCTCATGACAATCCACTGGTAATCATGCTCAGAGGAGAAGAATTCAACATCCACCGGGTGCTCATTGACAACGGAAGCTTAGCAAATATTATCTATTTGCCTGCGTTTCAACAAACGAAATAGGATTAGAAAAGGATTAGGCCTTTCATCTCTCCTTTAGTAAGCTTCACTGGGGACAAAATCGTCTTTAGGGGCATTGTCACTCTAACCATACTTGCAGGCACTTACCCAGCACAGGTCATTAAGGAAATTGATTTCCTCATAGTTGACTGCCCTTCAACGTATAACATCATCCTGGGAAGACCTGCACTTAACAGGCTAAAAGCAGCGACGTCAACATATTACTTGAAGGTAAAGTTTCCAATAGCCTACGGAGTAGAAGAAATCAGAAGAGACCAAGTTCTGGCAAGAGAATGCTACTAAGCTTCCTTAGCATTTGGGGAGAATCACATGTGGGTGATCAACGAGCCAAAGCCCATCCCCGAACCATCAGAAACACCACAAGAAGTTGAGATCGTCCCAAGAGATTCAATGAAGGTGTTGAAGATAGGATTAGCACTCCCAAATCCAGAGAAAGATAAAATGATTTCCTTCTTAAGGGAAAACCAAGATGTTTTTGCCTAGAAACACAAGGATATGCCCAAAATTGATAGGAAGATCATACAGCGTCATCTCAATGTCAACCTAGAATGCAAACCTGTACAGCAGAAGCAGAGAATATTTGCACCCGAGCACAGCAAAGCTGTAATTGAAGAAGTAGAAAAGTTATTAGAAGTTGATTTCATTAGGGAAGTCTTCTATCCAGATTGGCTAACAAACGTGGTGATGGTGAAGAAGAGCAATGGCAAATGGAGAATATATGTCGACTTCATAGACCTAAACAAAGCTTGCCCAAAAGATAACTTCCCCTTGCCAAAAATTGACCAACTGGTAGACTCAATTGCTAGATATAAGCTCTTAAGCTTCATGGACGCATTTTTAGGATACAACCAGATTCTTATGGACAAAGACGATCAAGAGAAGACCTCGTTCATTATCAGTCAAGGGTTGTACTACTACAAAGTTATGCCCTTTGAACTGAAGAACGCAAGAGCCACCTACCAAAGATTGGTGAACTGTATGTTCTTTAACTAGATTGGAAGGAATGTGGAGGTGTACATAGACAATATGCTGGTGAAAAGCAAGGACGAAGCCAACCACTTGGATGATCTAAAAGAAACCTTCAACACACTACGTAAGTACAATATGAAATTAAACCCTGCAAAGTGTGTTTTTGCTATTGCTTCAGGAAATTTCTTGGGATTCATGGACTCCCAATGAGGTGTACAGGAAAATCCTAACAAAGTGAAAGCAATAATCGATGTCATATCACCAAAAATAGTGAAGGAGGTGCAGAGCTTGACAAGAAAAGTTGCATCCCTAAACAGATTCGTCTCTAGGGCAACAGACAAGTGCATGCCCTTCTTCAAGGTATTGAAAAAAGCCTTTCAGTGGATTGATGAATGCAAGGAAGCCCTCGCCAAGTTAAAGGAGTATTTGATGAAGCCACCTCTGTTAAGCCCTTCGGTGATGGGGGAGAAGCTATATCTCTACTTAGCAGTATCCAACACAGTAGTAAGTTTGGCACTGATCAGAGAAGAAGGGAACGTCCAGAAGCCAGTCTATTATACCAGCTAGGCATTCCAGGGAGCAAAAGCAAGCTACCCAAGGATGGAAAAGATACCTTTTGCATTATTGGTCACCTCTAGAAAACTCTGTCCTTACTTCCAAGCACACCCCATCATCGTCATGATAGACCAACTCATAAGAAAGACAATGAACAAGATAGATGCATCAAGACGACTCATTCAATGGGCAATTGAATTAGGCCAATTTGACATCGAATATTAGCCTCGAGCAACAATCAAAGCCCAAGTGCTAGCAGACTTCATTGTAGAATTCACTTACCCCTATAAGGAAGAAGAACCTCTCATGGAAACATGGATGGTCCAAACAGATGGGTCAGCCACGAAGAAAGTAGGAGTAAGAGTAGTTCTCATATCTCCAGAAGAAGAAACATTGAAATATGTAGTCAAATTGCAATTCCCAACAACAAATAATGAGGCAAAATATGAAGCACTACTAACAGGGCTAAGTCTAGCAAAAGCTCTAGGAACAAAGAGTCTTATTGTCCAAGCTGATTCTCAGTTAATAATTGGATAAGTGAAGGGAGATTATGAAGCCAAAGAAGAAAGAATGCAGAAGTACTTGAAGATCGTCCTACAACTATCATAGCACTTTGACAACCTAGGCTTTGTGCAAATCCCTTGGGCCAAAAACACAGAAGCTAACTTCCTAGCAAGATTGGCCTCGTAAGACGACTACAATACAACCTCCAAACTATGTATAGAGATAAGGGGGCAACCAAGCACAAAAGGTAAGCAGGTTCTGAAGATAAAATAATAAGACGAGTGGATGACTTCCATCATCTATTACTTGAAAGGAAGATACAGATCAAGGCAGCCCGCTTCATCATCATTGATGACGTGCTATACAGACGAGGATATTCACTCCCTTATCTAAGATGTGCCAGCTTAGAAGAAGCAGATTATGTACTCTGCGAGATACATGAGGGAATATGTGGAAATCACATTGGAGCAAGATCTTTAGCAGGAAAGGCGCTCAAAGCAGGATATTACTAGCCAACTTTATAGAAGGACGCATATGACATCGTTAGAGCATGCAATAAGTGTCAATGCTTCGCAAATGTCCAGACGAGACCAGGAGAGACGAACATATCCATATCTTCATCATGGCCCTTCACCTAATGGGGAATTGACATTATGGGCCCATTCCCTCTAGGAAAGAAGCAACTCAAATTTCTGATCGTCATAATTGATTACTTCATAAAATAGGTAGAAGCATAACTAGTGACGATGATGACAAAGGCTAAAGTCATAAGTTTCGTATGGAAAAACATCATCTGCAGGTTTGGAGTCTCACATGTCATAATATTAGACAATGGAAAGCAGTTTGACAATCCTAAGTTTCGAAAATTTTGTCAAGACTTAGGAGTCAAGAACCACTATTCTTCTCCAAGACACCCTTAGGCCAATGGTCAAATAGAAGTAATGAACAGAAGCTTGCTCAAAATTATCAATTATCAAAACTTGGCTTGAGGGGGCAAAGGGGGCATGGCCTGAAGAACTACAAAACGTCCTTTGGGCATATAAGACTACCATAAGAGTTCCAATAGGAGAAACACCATTCAGACTGACAGTTGGCACTGAGGCCATCATACTAGTGGAAGTGGGACTGACGAGCTTCTGAGTCAAAACTTATGAAGACCAGAAGAACCAGCAAGAGCTCAATGGAAACCTGGACCAAATTGATGAAGTCAGAGAAGAAACTATGAAGCGAATGGCCAGTTACTACTGTTAGGACATATGTGGTTCACTTGTTAAGAACATATGTTACTTATTTATGTAGTTAGCTAATCCTTTGATAAAACGCACCTTACTTGTATTTGGGTAGATCTAGGATGTGTTTAATATTTCAAGAAACCTTGTTTTAAGTTCAAGTGTTAAAGCCATGCAAGTCAGTCCAAGAATCAAGTGAGATAGTGCTGAATTTAAAGGCTCGATAGCTGCTCGACACCTCATCGACACTTGGCTATCTGTCGAGCTCTTCAGCTGATTCTTATCGCAATCTCAATAGCTTGTTGATCGATCGAGAAAGTTTCTGTCCCCTCGACACCTTCTCGACACCTCCTTGATAGCTGCTATCTGTCAAGATTCATTAAATCTCGACACCTGCTCGACACCTCCTTGATAGCTGCTATCTGTCGAGGTTACGGGAATTCAGATTTCTATTTTTAGGCTAGGCTTATGTATTTGTGTAGAGTTTCTTTTCTCACAACCCTAGACCTATATAAGGCTTATTTTAGAGGCCATCACATAAGAGAATACAAGGAGAACATATGCAAAAGGTGATTGATGCCTTATTCTCTCTGAAAGAAACTATTGCGTCTTTGCGCCTTAGGGTTTTGTAACCAAGTGCTTCTTGATCTTCATTGTTGATGAAGTGAAGAACTTTGCAGCCAACATTCTTCTTCCTTAAGTTGATGAGTGAGTCACGTACTGGGATTCGTGCAAAGGAGTTAGTCACGTATTGGGATTCGTGCAACATCAAAGGGTGGCGTTCATATATTGAAGAGTTCAGAGGTTCTGAAGCGGTAGAAGGTTTCTGCTGTGAGGTTATCTACAGGGATTGTAGAGTCTAGGGACAAAGGTTTTGTACTAGATCGAAAACTTCTCTTTACTATAGTGGATTGATTTTTGGGAAGGTTTCCCCTCAGGTTTTTTACTGTGAAATTGGTTGGTTTCATTCGTTTTCCTGCGTCATCATATCTTGTCTTATTTATTATTTCCATTGCATGATTTTGACATGATATTGATGTTTGTTTGTTTTAACAAGTTTATTAATAATAAATCTAATTAACAACTTGGGTTTAAAACTTGTTAATTCTATCAACCGGGGTCTAAATTTCCCAACAAGTGGTATCAGAGCGGGTTTGCTCTGATTGGATTAATTTCCTGAGTGTGATCCTTGACCCCTGTTGTCATGGATAGAGGACAATCTTTGTTTATATCTCCTTTGTTTGATGGCACTAATTATGCGTACTGGAAAGTTCATATGAAAGTCTTTTTGCAGGCTCTAGGTGAACAAGTATGGCAAGCCATTGAAGTTGGCTGGATTAAGCCAAAGAAAGCGCCGGTGGATTGGGATGATGCAACAATCATAGCGGCATATTTCAACAGTAGGGCTTTGAGTGCTCTGTTTTGTGGGGTGACTAATGAGAAATTCAAGAAAATATCATCCACAGAAGTTGCCAAGGAAGCATGGACCATTCTTGAGACCACCTATAAAGGTACCAAGGCAGTAAAGACTGTGAAGCTTCAACAACTCGCTAGTAGTTTTGAAGAAATAAGGATAGAGGAGGATGAGACATTTGATGAGTTCTATGCCAAACTCAAGGATATTGTGAATTCTGCCTTCAACCTTAGAGAATGTATTGCAAAATCCAAACTTGTAAGGAAAATCCTTAGGTCCTTACCTGAAAGATTCCATGCCAAGATCACTGTCATTGAAGAAGCAAAGGACATTGATCAAATTCCTTTGACTGAGCTTGTAAGGAACCTTCAAACCTATGAGATGGGATTAGGTTCAATGGGAAAAAGTGAAACGAGTAAAAACTTGGCTCTTAAAGGTATTGAGGAAGAGATTGAGGACTTTGAAGATGAAGATGAAAGTGAAGATGAGGATGAGGATCTAACCTTCATAACTGATGAGATTATCAAGCTTCTCCAGTTTAGGAAAAAGGATAAAGGCAAACCTCCTAGGAAACCTAAATCCTCAAGGAAAGGCAAGAATGAGAAACCCCTCATCCAATGCCATGAGTGCAAAGGTTTTGGTCATATGAGGATAGAGTGCCCAAACTACCTGATGAAAGAAAAAACCAAGAAGTCAGAAGATAAAGGGCTGGTTGCTACTTGGAGTGACACTGAGGATGACTCTTCTAATGAGTTTGTGGATGAATGTCGTCACATTATGGCCTTTTCTACCTCAACCGATAAGGTGATTATGGAGAGTGCTAGTGACAGTGAGGATTCTTCTTCTAATGAAATACCTAAGAAGATGACCCTTCAGGAAGCCTATGATAAGCTATGCACTGAATTTATAAAATATGAGAAGACTTCTCATCTTGGTAGAAAAGAGCTTAATAAGGTAAAAACTGAAAAAGCTGATCTGTTAGTCAAGTTAGATGAGATTACAAGGTTAGTTGAGACTCTTATTGTGGAGAACATCTCATTAGAAGAAAAGGTCAAGAATCTTGAGGTTGAGTTTAGTCAAGTTAGAACTCAAATAGAGAGGATGTCTATTGCAAAGCTTGATGAGGTATTGAGTGCTCAAAAGCCTAGTTCTGATAAGACTGGCTTACGATATGTTGTTTCCTCCAGACCCTCCTCTTCCATGGCTTTTGGATCAAGGACTGTCTTTGTGCCACAATCCGAGAAAGGTAATAAAGGTATGAAATCCAAAATTGATCTGGTTAATTCTAAATCCTTTGTTAGACCTCATTTTTGTCATCATTGTGGTGTTGCTGGACACATTTGTCCTAATTGCTTTAAGTTTTATCCTCAAAAGCAATTGTCCAAACGGTCACAGGTTTCCTTTCAAGGACCTACACCTTTGTTTGGAGAGTTATTAAAAGTTTTGAGCTTTTTAACTCAATTTCAGGAGAATTCTAATTCTTCTATGTCCTTTAGTAGACATATTAGGACATGTGTCTTTTCATCTTCATGGCCAAAGACTCGTGTTGTGTGGGTGAAAAAGGAGCCTAAGACTTAATTGTCCTTTTTTTGTTTGTCTTCTGCTTTAATTCTGTCTATCTAAAGTAGGACTCTCTTTGCTTGATTTCTTATTTGCTTTTGAAATCATGTTTTCATGCATTTGTACCCTTCTATCATGCCTTCATGAATATGCATCTTTTTTCATGCTTTTATGTTGTTTGTCTATTTTTGTTTGGTTGTTTAGTTTTTTTTTTTTTTTTTTCAAAATAAAAATAAAATGAAAAAATCATAAAAATACAAAAACAGTGTGTGTTTTGTGTACTTTGGTACTTGTGTACTTTGGATGGCCATTGAAACAAAGTTTTCTAAACTTTGTATCTCTTGTAACTTAGATAAGCATCTCTATGCACAACTAAGCAAGTGAGCTTTGTGGCTCTTATTTGTGATGAGTAAGATTAAGTTATCTCTTGAACTTAACACTCATATCACTCTTTTTGACGGGTAAGACTAGAAAATCCTAAGAGAAAGGCATAAATAACCATCTCACCACTGTTACCCGCCAATCATAATATGACACATGTATGCTTTGGCATAGCAAAAGTGCAATGTCAAAGATATTCGTATGCTTCGACATAGCAAAAGTGCAATATCAAAGACATTTATATGCTTTGGCATAGCAAAAGTGAGATGTCAAATGTTTAACATCTTAGGTATTTCTTTTCTCTCTTTTTATGCCCATGTATGATATATTAAAAATAAAAGAAAATATGCAAAGAAAATAAAAGGCAAAAAGATTAAAAATGCTTTAAATATGGTTGCAAGCGTGTATTCTAGGAGATGTAGGAGTTATAGGATGTACCTCGAAGGTGATGGTCCCCATCAAACAATTATGATTGTGTGTGAGTTAAAGTTATTTTCTCATATCTCAGATCGTCATAACATGTATACACATATGCAATTTTGCGATGTTTTTCACACACTACATGCAATATTCTTTGCTACTCTTGATACATGTGCGAGTACAATGTGATTTGACCATCACAAAGGTGTTACATGTGCTAATGTATACTCACTAAACTATCTTAACTTGTTTTTGAAAAATAAAATTGGTTAGACTTGTTTAGTGTGTGTGTGTGTGTTTTTGGGATCCATGAGCAGAACATTTGTTCTTGTTGAGAGATTTATCTTTCACATGTTTTGTATCCTTCTATTATCTTGTCATCCATAACATCTTGTTACATTACATTTATGCATTTATATGGATTTCTTTATGCCCCCTTGATCATCCTTGATCATCTTTATGTTTCTCGGGTGAAGCTTTCTAGCTTCTTGTACCCTTTATCAACCATGACAAAAAGGGGGAGAATTTATGGAGATATGTGATTTTTTTTTAAAGATTCTACATATTAGGGGGAGAAATACATTCCTTTGTAAGAGGGAGATGTGTTTCATCTTGTTAGGGGGAGTGCTTACTTCCTTGTTCTTGTACCTTGGGTCTTGTGACCGTTGTTTACATACATTGACCTTATCTTCTTTATATGTTGATGTATGTTTTCTTCACCTACCTTTACATGTGTTGTTTCTTCTCTATCTGTATACACATGTTTATTATACTTGTATGCAATCTATTATTTCTGTTTCACACAAGATGCCTTGATGAGTTTTGTTTAAAGTGTTTCAGAAATACAAGTTGTCAAAGTCTACTTGCCATAAACTCTCTTCTTGCAAAGTTTTTCGAGAGTTTGTGTTAGCATAGATTTTATTGTATTCAACAAGTGAATATGAGTTTAATGATTTATGACTTCTCTCATATGTTCATTTGTTTGTTGTGGTTTTGTCACGGATTGCCAAAGGGGGAGATTGTTAGGACATATGTGGTTCATTTGTTAAGAACATATGTTACTTATTTATGTAGTTGGCTACCTTTGACAAAACGCACCTTACTTGTATTTGGGTAGATTTATGATGTGTTTAATACTTTAAAAAACCTTGTTTCAAGTTCAAGTGTTAAAGCCATGCAAGTCAGTCCAAGAATCAAGTGAGATAGTGCTGAATTTTAAGGCTCGATAGCTGCTCGACACCTCCTCAACATCTGGCTATCTGTCGAGCTCTTCAACTGATTCTTATCGCAATCTCGATAGCTTGTCGATCGATCGAGAAAGTTTCTGTCCCCTCGACACCTTCTCGACACCTCCTCGATAGTTGCTATCTGTCAAGATTCATTAAATCATGACACCTGCTCAACACCTCCTCGATAGCTGCTATCTGTCGAGGTTACAGGAATTCAGATTTCTGTTTTTGGGCCAGGCTTATGTATTTGTGTAGAGTTTCTTTTCTTACAACCTTAGACCTATATAAGACTTATTTTAGAGGCCGTCACATAAGAGAATACAAGGACAACATATGCAAAAGGTGATTGATGCCTTATTCTCTCTGAAAGAAGCTACTGCGTCTTTGCGCCTTAGGGTTTTGTAACCAAGTGCTTCTTGATCTTCATTATTGATGAAGTGAAGAACTTTGCAGTCAACATTCTTCTTCCTTAAGTTGGTGAGTGAGTCACGTACTGGGATTCGTGCAAAGGAGTTAGTCACGTATTGGGATTCGTGCAACATCAAAGGGTGGCGTTCATATATTGAAGAGTTCAAAGGTTCTGAAGCGGTAAATGGTTTCTGCTGTGAGTTTATCTACGGGGATTGTAGAGTCTATGAACAAAGGTTTTGTACTAGATCTGAAACTTCTCTTTATTATAGTGGATTACTTTTTGGGAAGGTTTCCCCCTAGGTTTTTTACTGTGAAACTGGTTGGTTTCATTCGTTTTCCTGGGTCATCATATCTTGTCTTATTTATTATTTCCGCTGCATGATTTTGACATGATATTGATGTTTGTTTGTTTTAACAAGTTTTATTAATAATAAATCTAATTAACAACTTGGATTTAAAACTTGTTAATTCCATCAACCGGGGTCTAAATTTCCCAACAACTATAACAGAAAGGTTAAGGTAAGAAGGCTCAACATAGGAGACCTTGTCCTTAGAAAGGTATCACAGGCAACAAAGGATCCATCCCAAGGAAAACTAGGACCAGCCTAGGAAGGCCCCTACGAAGTAATCTGTCACTCCAGAGAAGGCTTCTACTACCTTAAGTCTTTAGACAACCAAGAATTACCTCGACCATGGAACATAGAACACTTAAAGAAATACTACCATTAAGAAATACTTTACATTTTAAGTTGCCTACTCTTCATATCAATATATACGACAGTTATTACTTTCGTCATTCATATGAACAATAATACATGAAAGCATTATCCATGTGTATTTATCATTGATTATCCATGAGTTATTTATCAATAAAGATGTGTGCAACACCTAGGAGTTATCCTTGGGAGAGGTCTCAAGGATCTCCATCATTAAAATTTCAAATCAAAAGTTGTCCACACACTGCCAACGACGTCATAGCCATCAGCGTTGTTAATATACAACTACCAAAGTCGACTAAATTAGAGCTGTTTAAACACAGCTAACACAATCGTCATGTAAGCATGAATAAACAAAACAAAAAAAAAAAATGGTTAACCTAAAAGACGCACCAATACCACGACTTTAAGTCTTAAGTACAACACAATATCATCATTCAAACATGACTCAATAAAAACTATTCAAATACAACTAAAAAATACTAAGTTGTTCAAACACAACCAAGATCGTCATTCAAATATGACTCAATAAAAACTGTTCAAACACAGCTAAAAAATACTAAGTTGTTCAAACACAACCAAGATCGTCATTCAAACATGACTCAATAAAAAGCTGTACAAACACAGCTAAAAAATACTAAGTTGTTCAAACACAACTAATATCGTCATTCAAACATGACTCAATGAAAGCTATTCAAACACAGCTAAAAAATACTAAGTTGTTCAAACACAACTAAGATCGTCATTCAAACATGATTCAATAAACGTCGTTCAAACACAGCTAAAAAATACTAAGTTGTTTAAACAAAACTAAGATCGTCATTCAAACATGACACAATAAAAGCTGTTTAAACACAGCTAAAAAACACTAAGTTATTCAAACACAACCAGAATTGTCATTCAAACATGACTCGCTAAAAATTTGTTCCAACAGAACTAAAAATAAAGAGCTGTTCAAATACAAGCTAAGTGTAAAAAGTTGTTTCAGCACAACTAACATCATCATAAAAGATTGTCTAAAAGATTGTTTACTGCAGCTAAAGCATGAAGTCCATAAACCTACCTATCATTGTCAAAGAAATTGTTCAATTGCCGAAAACAACGGGCCCAAAGGAATTGTTCAAGCTGTCCTAAATAACGGGCCCAAAAGAGATATTATCATTGCCTTACAAAAAAAAAAAAAAAAAAAAAAAAAAAGAAAAAAAAAGAAAAAGAAAAAAGAAAATGAGGTGAACAGGCTCTGACAGATCGAGAGAGATCGAGGAAATAAGGTCCGAATCGCATAAGAACCTATTTATAGAACCTCAGTAATTCTTGACAAATCGAGGTGTTGAGAGGTATTGAGACAGGTGTCCAAAAGTGTCCACAGCAATACAAGCTCGATGGATCGAGGAGCTATCGAGGAGACAGGAGATTTCTTGATCGATCCACCTAACTATAGAGAGTTGTCAAGATTGCAATAAAAAACAACTGAAGGGCTCGATAGATAAGCCAGGTGTCGAGAGGTGTCGAAAAGGTGTTGAGATTACTTAAAAATAGGTTTTCAAGAAGGGAAAAACATAGATATGAATGCAATCAAGCATGCAACACAACCAAGGATCCAAACAACATTTTAACCTCTCAAAAACATCTCTCAACAATAAAAATTTCAAGTACATAGATCCCAAAACACACACACACACACACACTAAACAAGTTTAACCAATTTTATATTTCAAAAATAAGTCAAAACAGTTTAGTGAGCATACATTAACACATGTGAACCTTGTGATGGCCAAATCACATTATACGTGCACATGTATCAAGAGTAGCAAAGAATATTATGTGTTGTATGTGAAAACATCGCAAGATTGCATAAGTGTTAGGTTCTAAGGTCTTAGGATTTTATGTATTTAGAACTCTAATTTGTAATGTTGGCAAACCATGATCAAAACAATGTATTTAGTCTTGTCTAGGCTTGCTCAAAGTTGGTTTATTATTGTAAAGTTGGAATCGAGTGGCTGCAGAAGTACTTGGGACTTTCGGCCTGGCTCGATCGATCGAAAATCGCACAGGTTGATTTTTCTGCAGAATTTCCAACTCAGCCCTACTTCATTAAACGTTTAGGGTTTTATGTTTTTACCCTAGGTATATAAACAAAACCCTAGCCACATTTTTGGAGGTTGCTCCAATTGTATTATTGCTCATACATTGCTATTTTGTGTAAATCTCTTGTGAGATCTTTGAGGAGTTTTCCTTTACACAAAACTTAGGGTTTTCAAGTTGGAGATATTATCTACATCTTGATGATCAACTTGGTTGCTACCATTAAAGCTTAAAGATAATCAAGCGGGGGTGCTTGTAGCTAATTGAAGAATCCAAGAAAGAAGGAGTCCGTGGATTTGGAGCTTGCACGTGGTCGTGTCAGTAAATTCTACTGGTGGGTAGCATTAGGAAGTCAAGCGGGGAGCTTGTAGTCCTTCTGTATGAACTTCAATTCTTTCGCATAGTGGATTCAGGTTTACCTTGAGGATAGCTAGGTCAAATCCTCCCCAGGTTTTTTACCGTGTGGTTTCCTGGGTCATCGTATCTTGTGTTCATTTATTTTTCCCTGCTTTATATCTTGATATGATTGTTTGATTGCTTTAACCTAGAATTGCATAATTTGACTAAGTAACAACTTGGCTAATTAATCTAGGCTAACCAATCTGGTTGTGTTTTAAGGGGACTAAAACCGTTCAAGTGGTATCAGAGCAGGTTGCTCTTTTGTTGGAGATTTCTTGATCTCTGAGCTGATCCTTGACCCCTGTTGTCATGGAGTATGGACACTCTCTGTTTGTTTCTCCTCACTTTGATGGGAACAACTATGCTCATTGGAAAGTAAGGATGAAAGCATTCCTGAAATCCATTGATGAGAGAGTCTGGAATTTCGTTAAGTACGGATGGGTGAAGCCTACTACTCCGTGAGTGAGTGGCAAACTTCTGAAAAAGAAGCAGCTGGCTTCAATATCAAAGCTATGAATGCCATCTTCAACGCTGTTTCCATGGAGGAATTTAAGAGGATCTCTAATGTTGAGGTTGCTCATATTGCTTGGAAAATCCTCCAAACTGTGCATGAAGGCACAAAGGCAGTTAAGATCAATAAATTGCAACAAATTGACTTCTAGATTTGAAAGCATTAGAATGTCTGATGATGAATCTTTTGATGAATTCTATGCTAAATTAAATGATATTGTCAATTCTGCTTTTAATTTGGGTGAAGTCTATGATCAACCTAAAATTGTTAGGAAGATACTTAGATCCTTAACTGAAGACTTTAGACCCAAAGTAACTGCCATCACTGAAAGCAAGGATGTGGACTCCATCCCTGTTGATGAGCTTGTAGGATCTCTTCAGTCCTATGAATCTGACCTACCTAAAGTGAACAAATCTAAATCAATGGCTCTTAAGTCAGTTGATGATGTTGATAGTGGTGGATTTGATGATGAGCTCTCTGCTACAGAGATTGCCTATCTTGCCAAAAATTTCAAAAACTTTCTTAGAAATACCAATAGAAAGGCAAGAGGTACTTACACTGCTGAACCTAGAAATTTTAGGAAGAATGATCCCACTAAGGTTAATAACTTTGAAAAACCAAAAGAAAAAGTTGGTCAGTCTTCAAATAATTCTTTGGGTCTTCAGTGTTTTGGTTGTCAAAGGTATGGTCATGTGAAATTTGAATGTCCTACATTCTTAAGAACTAAGGGTAAAACTATGGCTGTAACCCTTAGCGATAATGAGGTTTTCGATGATGAGTCCAGATGTGATGAGGATGGAAACTTCATGCTTTCACTGCTACTGCTGTAGTCAATGAAAGCATATCTGTGGAAGAGAACCCTTCTGATGGGAACTCTCTAAGGATGCAGATCTCCAAGAGGCCTACAATAAACTCTGCAAAATTGCTACTAGGGATGCTATGAATGTAGAACTTGGCCTAAAGAAAATTGATTCTCTTAAGCTTGAAAAGAAAAATTTGCTTGTTAAACTGTTTGATGCTAATGATATTTTGAACAATGTTAAATCTGAGAACATGCTTTTGCTTGATAAAGTTAAAACTTTGGAACATGATTTATCTATTGCTAGATCTGCTAGTTCTAAACTTGATCACATGCTGAATGTTCAAAAGTATCCTTCTGATAAATCTGGGTTAGGTTATGTTGAAAGCATTTTTGACTCTGCACCGCATTCCACAAATTTTGTTCTTTCTTCTTCTTCTAAACCTTCCGTGAGTGAGGTTGTGAGTGAAACTGTTAAACCACCTGTGAGTGAGGTAGGCAAACCCGTAGAAGTTTCACCTCCTAAGAAGAATAGGGTTGGTCTGAAAGAAACTAAACCTACCCTTTCTAAGGACAAGATGCATGGTAAACCTGCTTGGGTTTGTCATTTTTGTGGTAAGTCTGGATACATTTGTCCTAACTGTTACAAGCTTCAAGTTGCTAAGAGAGTAAACAAACCAAAAGTGTCTGTGTCACAAGCACAAGATCCTATAGCACTTATTGGTGAATTAGTAAAGGCTTTGAACCTTTATTCCAATCCTGGAGTTGGAAATCACTCAAATGTGAATAAGAATTCCAATGCTCGTGATGCATCTAAAAAATTTTGGATGCAAAAGACTCGATATAATTGAGTCTTTCTGACATGGTCCTTGTGCTTCATTGCTCATTCCTTTGTGACCATTGTTCTTTGGTTTTTGTGTTTTTCTTTTGTTTGTTCTAGGATTTGCACTGCATTACATTCATGCATTTCATTCTAGGATTTATTTGTTTTCTCTTAATTAAAAAAAAAATAAAAAAAAAAAAAAAAAAGAAGAGAAAAGGAGAAAGTAAAAATTATGTTTGACACTATGTTTCTTGATTTTTGAAAAACAAGGTTGGTCTATCTGTTTACACATGTCATGTCTTGTGTATCTTATTTAACTTTGATGAACTTATTTATTGCACCTGACTAGTTGAAGCTTTGTAGTGCATGTTGTGTGGGAAAGATGTGTATGGTTCTTAATCACTCTGTCTTTATCATGAAGTCATATGTTATTTGACTGTCGGACTTGATTCTTTTGAGAAATGCATAAATAAACATCTCACCATTGTTCACTAGCCAATCATGAACACCTTAGTGCATATCATAAGATTCTGTGCTTGAGAAAGTGTAGCACATGCACAAAAAGAACATAAGGTGTAGTCTCAAATTAAATTAAAACTGGTGTGTACTATTAGGCTTGATGCCAATTCACTTAATTCAAACCAGTGTGTACTATTAGGCTGAATGCCATCTCATACAAATAATAGGCAAAAATGCAAGAAACTTACATGATTGCAAGCTTTTGTTCTAGGAGATGTGGGAGTTATAGGATGTAACTCTTTAGGTGATAGTCTCTTTTAAATTCTATGTGATGAATTGTGTAGACTTTGTGTTTGATTGCTATTCACATATCACCTCACATGTATCTCAAGTTGTTGCTAGTATCACACACTACACAAGTTACTCTTTGTTAAACACTGTATATGCTAGTGTGTGTGTTTCTGGTCTGACCAACCAAGTTTGAAAATATCTTGAGATTTGTGCACAACATTTTTATTGCTTGAGAAAATTCAATGGGAGAATGATTGAAACTTGTTTTTGACAAAATTTGGGTTTAAAAATTTGGGGTTTTGAAAAAGCATTTCATCTCATACTCATGCATTTTGCTTTTCTTGGTTAATGCTTTGAGGAGTTGTTTTTTAAAAATAAGATTTGTGTCTTTCAAAACTGGATATTTTTTAAAAAATTTAGTGAGCCTCTGCCCATTTCGATCGATCCAGTTTGTTTTTCGATCGATCGAAAAAGTGCGTTAGTTTGTTCTAAAATGATTGTTTCATTCGATTGATCGAATGTATTTTTCGATCGATCGAATATCGTGAAAAAGCTTTTTAAAAGGTTCAGTTTTGACTTTTTCAAAGTTCCTATTCAAACTTTTCAAACTTTTTCTTCTCTCTCTCTGCATTGGCAAGGCTCTACCTAGAGATTTTTGTCGTTTTCCTCCGTTGTTTTTGCAAGATCTCTCTCTCCTCAAGCCGGTAAGACACTTTTGCCCTTCCTTTTGATTTTATTTTCATCATTTCATGCATTTAGGGGCGATTTTTGCAATTTGCTATTTTGGAATTTTCCTTTGATTCACGCCATATTTTATGCAATTGATCAATAGGTTTTTGTGGGGACATGCTATAGACATGATCTAAATAGTTTAATTTGATCAATTTTGAGTTTGGTGTGAAATTGAAAAATCTAGGGTTCCTAATTGATCCGATTTGGGGATTTTGTTAAATTGAGTAGAATTTGATGCAATTGGCTTGTTGTATTGATGAAATTAAGCATTATAATCTATGTGTTGTGTTTTATAATGCTCAATTCATCATTTTGTTTTAAAAACTTTTCAAGTGGTGTTCAATTTTTGGGGTTTTTGTTAAGAAAATTCCCTGCTCAAGCCAATTTTGTCAATTTAATCTCAATTAAACTTAATTGCTCACTGCATTAGTACATGCATCATGGAATTATATCTGTTCATGCATCATATAGATTTTCATTCTATTTTTTTTTGTTGCTAATTTGCAGTCTGTCCTTGGTTCTGTTTTCTTATGTCTTTTTGGTTTTCTCTTTTGTGTCTCTGTCCTTTCCTTAGCATCATGCCTAGGATGACTAGAGCCCGTAGGTCCATTCCCTCTTCCTCTCCATCCCCTCCCTCCTTTGACCGTGAGAGGTTTCCGAGTGAGAAAAACCAAGATCTTTTTGAGAAGCTTAACCTTAAGAGGAAGATTTGGGCTAAGCGTTCTGTTCTGTTAGATGAGCTAGATCCTACCATTAGGGCGAACTTTGAGCGTCGGGGCTGGTTACCTTTGTTAGACATTTCTGATCCTCCTCCACCGTCTGCCTTGATTAGAGAGTTCTATTTGAACATCTCTATCCACGTCTATGATTCCAACACTTTAGTAAAGAGTTGGATACGAGGTGTAGGGTACACGTTACTCCTCAGGTAGTGGTTGCTGCTCTAGGGGTACCGTTGGTTAGGGATCCTGTCTATCCATATGACGAGTCTCCCGAGCTGAGCGATGTTTTATCTTACATCACTGGGACTTCTGTCCAGTGGGGTTCTGATCCTAGGATCACTTCTGCTGAGCTCTCCGAGTTGCACTATCTGTTCTTTCGGATAGCCTGTCATTCCATCTGGCCCATTTCTCATGTGCACTCCATTTCTCTTGAGAGGTGTGTATTTTTGTACACTCTGGTTACTGATGCTCCTATTAGTTTTCCCCATCTCTTTCTTCGTTCTTTGAACGATGTCTATAGGAGTTCATCTTCTTCTCATGCCCTTGTTCATCCTATTTTCATTCATAGGATTTTGCTCCATCTTGACCTTAGTGTCTTCCCTTCCTCTGAGCCTGTTCATGTGATAGCTCCCATAAGTGCGTCTTTTCTTAGACAGAGGGCCGCTCATCTTCGAGCTGGTCCTAAACACCCTAGGTCCGAGCCGTCTAGTAGCGCTCCTCCTCCTTCTTCTTCTACAGGTGCTGCTGGTGAGGATGTTCCTGATCCAGTTGGTGATGCTGTTGCTGCTGTTGATGTTCCTCCACCTCCTTCGACCGACTTTGATGTTCGTCGTACTCTGGAGACTGTCGTGACCGTTCAGGCGGCTCAGGGTCAGATTTTGGTGGACTTACTAGATGAGATTCGTGCTCTCCAAGCCGATTTAGCGCGTCTTCATTCACCCTCACCACCTCCTTTTGATGGCGACTCATGATTGCTCTTTGGCATTCCGTCACAAAAAGGGGGAGTGGAGTTTTACCTTGTAGAGGGTTTTTGTTGTTAGGGGGAGATTTTTGTTACTTGTGGAGTTTTTTAGATTGTATCTAGGTGCTTCACTTTGTATATCTTTTTTGGGGATATTCATGTTAGGGGGAGTAACATTGATTGATATATTTTTTATTGATTCTTGTTGATTTGTGATTCACTGCTTATTGATTTATATTTATGAGTTGATCATTTATATATATCTTTATTGTGTGTTATGTGAATCTTACAAGAATGTTATACCTGTTGTTTAACTCTTTTCTGTCACACATGCGTTTATGCGTTTGTTGAGTATTTCAGGAATATACAGGTTGATTCAACTAAGCTGCTGTCTCCACTTGCAACCGATGGATAGTAGTTAGGCTGAATTTGAAATTTATGAGCATTTCTTTGTAAAGGGCTTTTTACTTTAAAACTTTGAGTTTTTAATTAGGGTTTTGTCACGGATTGCCAAAGGAGGAGTTTGTTAGGTTCTAAGGTCTTAGGATTTTATGTATTTAGAACTCTAATTTGTAATGTTGGCAAATCATGATCAAAACAATGTATTTATTCTTGTCTAGGCTTGCTCAAAGTTGGTTTATTATTGTAAAGTTGGAATCAAGTGGCTACAGAAGTACTTGGGACTTTCGGCCTGGCTCGATCGATCGAAGAATAGACTCGATCGATCGAAAATCGCACAGGTTGATTTTTCTGCAGAATTTCCAACTCAGTCCTACTTCATTAAACGTTTAGGGTTTTATGTTTTTACCCTATGTATATAAACAAAACCCTAGCCACGTTTTTGGAGGTTGCTCCAATTGTATTATTGCTCATACATTGCTGTTTTGTGTAAATCTCTTGTGAGATCTTTGAGGAGTTTTCCTTTACACAAAACTTAGGGTTTTCAAGTTGGAGATATTATTTACATCTTGATGATCAACTTGGTTCCTACCATTAAAGCTTAAAGATAATCAAGCGGGGGTGCTTGTAGCTGATTGAAGAATCCAAGAAAGAAGGAGTCCGTGGATTCGGAGCTTGCACGTGGTCATGTCAATAAATTCTACTGGTGGGTAGCATTAGGAAGTCAAGCGGGGAGCTTGTAGTCCTTCTGTATGAACTTCAATTCTTTCGCATAGTGGATTCAGGTTTACCTTGAGGATAGCTAGTTCAAATCCTCCCTAGGTTTTTTACCGTATGGTTTCTTGGGTCATCATATCTTGTGTTCATTTATTTTCCGCTGCTTTATATCTTGATATGATTGTTTGATTGCTTTAACCTAGAATTGCATAATTTGACTAAGTAACAACTTGGCTAATTAATCTAGGCTAACCAATCTGGTTGTGTTTTAAGGGGTCTAAAATCGTTCAATAAGTGTATACATGTTATGATGATTTGAGATATGAGAAAATCACTTTAACTTATACACAATCATAACTATTTGATGGGGACTATCACCTTCGAGGTACATCCTATAACTCCCACATCTCCTAGAATACACGCTTGCAATCATATATAAAGCATTTTGATCTTTTTGCTTTTATTTTTCTTTGCATATTTTTCTTTTAAGCAAATCATGCATAGACATATATAAGAGATAGAAAAGAAATACCCAATTATGTTAAGTTTTTGACATTCCAATTTTGCTATGCCGAAGCACACAAATGTCATTGACATTGCATTTTTGCTATGCCGAAGCATACAGATGTCATTTCATGATTGGCGGTAATAGTGGTGAGATGGTTATTTATGCCTTTCTCTTAGAATTTTCTAGTCCTTCCCGTAAAAAAGAGTGATACAAGTGTTAAGTGCAAGAGATAACTTAATCTTACTCATCACAAACACAAGCCACAAAGCTCACTTGCTTAGTTGTGCGTAGAGATGCTCGTCTAAGCTACAAGAGATACAAAGTTTAGAAAACTTTGTTTCAATGGCCATCCAAGGTACACAAGTACCAATGTACACAAAACACAAACTGTTTTTGTATTTCTTTTATTTTTCAATTTTTTTAATTTTTATATCAAAAACAAAATAAATAAAGCTGAAAACAAACAAAAACATGTTAAACAAAGCAAAGCATAAAAACTAGACTGACTCAAAACAATAAAGTAAAACACATAAGTAATGCAAACAAAAAAAAAGGAGAGAGAGAAAAGAAGCGATAGAATCACTTGGAGCTCTTTTCCTTCCACACCTTGGAAGAACCTTTCCTTCTAGCAAACCCTTGATCCGGCAGTTTGGGGAAAGAATTGAAACCGTTCAAGTTCGAAAGGAACATAAGGGCTTTGAGAAGATCTCCAAGATGAGCAAACGAGGATGGAAATTGATTTTGGTTTCCCGATGCGATCATGCCATTGCTTTGTTGAGTGGCTAGCCACTTATAGCAATTAGGTCGAGTATGACTGACTGCTCCATAGTGATGACAGAGATGTTGCTTCTTTTGTTTATGCTTTTGAGTGTTAGCCTTCTTAGCCTTAGGGTTTTTAACTTCTTTCTTATCCTGCATAGGGGGTTCTCCTAAGATAGATTTACTCTTGTCTATGTTCTCACTAGCTAAATCAATTTTAACATTAGTATTCTCAATTTCAACATTATTAGCAGGAGGGACAAAAACAGTAGAACTAGTAGAAGCAACACTAGGAAAAGAGAAATCATACCCTAAACTGGTTCAATCAGAAGTAGATTTCTGAAGACTAAGCATTTCATCGAGCTTAGCGCTTGAAGTTCTTTCTGGTTGAGCTCTGACTTGGAATAGTTCTGCCTCAAGATTCTTGATTTTCTCATCCAAGAAATTATTTTCAAACCTCAGTACTCCAATAGTCTGATTGGATTCATCAAACTTTATGGAAAGCTCTTCACGCTCAAGCTCCATATCACTAAGCTTCTTGGTGGCAGCCTATACAACTTCTCGTGCTTTTCTGAAACCTAGTACAACGTTGCATAGGCTATGTGGATGTCATCTTGTTCATCCATCTTCTCAAACTTAGACTCCAATTCCTCTTCTTCATCCACATCTTCAACAATCCCCTCAATAGGATTGACAGTGGCAATGAAGGCATTTAGGATTCCATCATCCTCATTGTCAGAATCATCCTCAAGCTTGGTGTCACTCAAAGTAGCAGCAAGTGCCTTTCTCCTCCCAATAGTCTTGAGATATGTAAGGCACTCTTGTTTCATATGACCAAAACCTTGACATCGAAAGCACTTTGGTATTGAAGGAACAGTGTACTGACCGCCATCCCTAGCATCCTTCTTCCCTTTGTCTTAGCTTTTGAACTGAAAAGAACTGGATTGCCTACGGTCCTTGTCAAAGCCTTTCTCATTGGCATTCTTTATGAACTTCTTGAATTGCCTTGTGATGTAAGACTTCATTTTAGAATCTTCATCGTCTGAAGACTTATCAATGTCACTACTCTTGGCCTTCAATGCCATGCTCTTGCCCTTACCCGACTTGCCAATTTTTGTTAAACCTAACTCATAGGTCTGTAGATTACCAACCAACTCTGTCAAAGGAATCTTGTCGATGTCCTTTGATTCCTCAATAGCAGTAATATTCCCATGGAATCTCTCGGGTAGAGATCTGAGCACCTTTCTCACAATCTTGGGTTCAAAAATGTTTTCTCCAAGATTGAAAGCTAAGTACACTATTTCCTTGAGTTTGGCATAGAATTCATCAAACAACTCATCCTCCTCCATCTTGATCTCTTCAAAGCTTGTAGTGAGCCTCTGAAGTTTTGAATCCTTGACAACCTTGGTTCCCTCATAGGTTGTTTGGAGAATGGTCTATACTTCCTTTGCAGTTTCAGTGAAGGATATCTTCTTGAACTTCTCATTGGTGACCGCATTGAATAAAGCATTCAATGCCCTGTTGTTGAAGTTTGTCTCCTTGATCTTGGCATCATCCCAATCAACCGACGCTTCCTTTGGCTTGGTCCAGCCAATCTCTACAGCTTGTCACACCTTCTCATCTAAAGACTACAAGAAAACTCTTATGCGTACTTTTTAGTATGCATAGTTAGTACTATCAAACAATGGAGGTATAATAAGAGATTGTCCTCTATCCATGACAAACAGGGGTCAATGGATCAACATAACAAAGATTAACCCTAATCAAAGTGTGTCTGCTCTGATACCACTTAATAGGCCAAAAACGTTTTGACCCCTTATAATGAATTAATTGATTAATTAGCCAAGTTTAATTAATTAATCAAATTAACATGCAAACGCGTGGTAGCACAAACAAGTCACCAATTAAACTAAGTATGCAGCGGAAAATAAATTTGACACGGTGATTTGTTTATGAATGGGGAAAACCTACACGGCAAAAACCCCACCGAGTGATTTTAAGGTCACCACTCCCGAAAATTCATTATCATCACAATAAGTTATTACAAGTAAAGGAATCCCAGTACCTTATACCAACCTACAGCTGAACCTTTATCCCAATACCCAATTGGACTTGTTCTGTAGTGACAGTCTCTTCTTGTAATGCACGGCTTCCAGTATGTGACTAATCAATTGTGCAGATCCTAGTACGCGATTTCAATCACCAACTAGAGAAAATTGTTGGCTTCAAAGTTCTTCAGTTCATCACACGATGAAGATCTAGAAAATGCTTGGTCATAAAACCCTACAGTGTACAAACACAATAACTTCTTCACAAGAAAGATGAATTAAGGCAAATTCTGTCTCCGATTACAATTTGCTTGAATAAACTTTTCTTAACACTTGTGCAACTTGTGTCTACTTTGACAGCCCTTAAAATAATATTTTTATATATCTAGGGTTGTAAGAAAAGAAAGCTCAAACACATAATCACGGATTAGAGTCAAAACAAAACTGAAATTCTATTTTTCATAAACCTCGACAAATGGCTATCTATTGTGTTGCTGTCGAGTCACAGGGCTGGAACAACTCTTCAAGCTCGATAGACAGCTAGCTGTCGAGCTTTAATGACAGACACTTTTCATACTTGAATCTTGGACAACTTACATGGCTTCAACACTTGATCTTGAAACAAAGTTTCTTGAAGCATTAAACACATCCTAGATCTACCCAAATACAAGTGAAGTGCATTTTGTCAAAAGATTAGCCAATTACATAAAATAGTGACATATGTCCTAACACCTGGAAAGAAAAAAACATATAAGTTACTACTCATCAGGGACAGGATCTGCAGGGGTTATAGTTGCAGCCTCTTCCATTACCTCAGCAACAATTATGGCTTCCTCCATCTCCGTTGTAGCCTCGAAAGGACGATTAAGAGCTCTTTCTCAACATCACCCATAACCAAGCCAGAAAGGTCCAAGTCAGGATGATACTTTGCCATCCACTTCCTGAGAAGGTCGAAACCTTCCATGTAGTACCCGTACAACTCATTAGAGTACTCGTCAAAGTCCTTAAATTCCTTCACTGCTGTGGCCCTAGCCTTCTGCAATTTTAGCTCCAGTTCACCAATCTACTTGTCCTTTAGCTTGCAAAAATCTTTCTCCACTTGCAAACTCTTCTCCAAGGCTGCCACACGTTCTTTGTCATTTTCTGCTTCAACAGTAAGAATGGCAACCTTGTTCTTGAATGTCTTATTCTCAATAGAAAGGGATTTGATCATAGGCTCAGATGTGGCCACCCTCTTCTCCAAGTTCAGAATTTTCCCAAAAACAAAAAGAGACTCCCCCAAAGCCTACAAGAAATCGCCCTTAGCAAAGGCAAAGAAAAAGAAAAAGTAAAGACAACCTACATTATCAACACATACCTGCACAAGCTTTTGAATGTGAGACAATATCACCTTGCTGGATGACTTTGCCATCGGAGGACTTAGGTCATCCACGGAGAGTGCCTCATGAGCCTTCAAAGCAGCCATGTCAGCATCGTCCCAGAAGGAAGGAAGGAAAGATTTGCCACCCATCTTCTTCTTCTTTCTAGCCTCCTCTCCAGCAAAGGCAATCACCTCTAGAGATGAAGTGGGAGAGGCAGGACGCTTAGCAGGCAAATAAGCAAGAGGAGGAGTTACCTTGGGATCTTCCTTAGAAATGTTACCCATCTTTGAACGTTTCTTGGATAGAAGACCACTGATGAGGCCACACTTGGCCTTCCTCTCTTGAGCCTCAGCTAGTTTTTGCTTACTAGACCTAGTTGTCATTCCTAAAGGGAATAAGAAAATATATAAAATATATATATATATATATATAAAAGAAAAAAAAAAGATAAAAGATAAAAGAGAGAAGATAAAAGCTCAAGATTTCAAGAGAGAAAAGGGAAGAAGCACTTACTCTTCTTCACAACTTCCAAATTTCTCCGGACCTTAGTAGACGGATCCGAACCCAAGAAATGAAGAAATAAAGATTGAGGAGAAACGAGCTCATCAAAGTCCTTAACGGTCTCCAAATATTCTTTTACTTTTTTGACACGACGTTGATACCTCTTTTGCAAACAAGGAGGCTGGGAAACTCCAAACAAAAGCACAAGTAAGTCATATACCATCGTCACTCACAAAAAAAAACAAAAAACAACAGAAAGACACACCAGACACGAGAATTCCCTAACTACGAAAAAAATTGGGGGCTTCGTCCAGGTCCTCACCAGGGACGAACTCCTAACCACTTTCAGAAACAAAAAAGAAGTTTGGCTTCCAATTTCAGAGAGACGACAGGTAATCAAGGAACTGAAACCTATCCCTAATTCACTTCTCGTCCTTTCCAGTAAGGGAACACGAAATTGTCCAAACTTTATAAGGGGTGGAAGGAGAAGTAGCCTTAGAAATCACATGATCATCAAACGAGGATAACCTCGTCTCCAAGTCACTAGACCTAACCTCGGACATCTTTAACTACCTAGCTACCTTTGCAGAGTGGGAAACCAAAGGAAATAACAAGAAAAGGACAAACTTATATGGACAATCCTCCCCCACAAAGAGATTAACCCACTTGAGACACTCTCCCTTTACAGACTCAAGCAAACAACCTAGATGGGCGAAAAGAAAAGCTATTGAAGGAAAATCAACCCTAACAGAAGAGTAATCTACCATGGAAAAGTAGGAAATGAAACAGAAGCACAAAGAACTTACCAGGGAACGCAAGACAGAGAAAGGAAGCTTGAAGGAGAGACAAACCCTAGAATAAAAACTAAACAAGGAAAGATTGTAGAAGAAAAGAAACAGGAGGGAAAAATGCGAAATAAGTGGCCAAAGCACGCACGGGAAAACCAAGAAACGTATGCACGTCGAACGCATCCTGACCGTACACATGGCACCCAATTGCTCAAAAATCAACTCGCCATAAATGCGTAATACACAGAATACAAAGCGTCAGACGAATATGTTCTCATCTCGTCCAACAGATGAAGATTCGAACAAGGGGGCAGCTAACGAGTCAGAAATTTATGATTGTCATTAAGATGATACCATCATTAACCAAGAGAATATGTCAAGTATTTATTACGCTTATTGATGACAACACGTAACGGACGGAGCAACGGTCACAGAATGAGCTGTGAACTTCAAACAAAGATTTTGTAATGCACTAGCCATTGAACATAAATATAGCAATTCATTGCCCATTGATTAGACACTCAACTATAAAAGAAAAGGTAACAGAAGTAAAAGTTACACACAAATACGCTACCAAAAATCATTCTCCAGTTTATTTCTCTCTAATCTTTCTCCCTTACTGACTTAAGCATCGGAGGCAGATTGGCTAACGCCACACCGGCGTGTTACTCTTCCACCCAATACATTTTGCAGGTTTTCCTCCAACAAAGACGACCCCAACCGCAGCATCGTCCATCTATTGCGACAAGGAGCTCAACTTGCTAATTTTTTGCATCATCAGGTAGCAACCATAAATGAGTTGGAAAACAATCTTTTAGGGCTCGTTTGGTTTGGCTATGACTCAGTTTTTATAACTCAATACTCATAACTCATTACTCAAACTCAAAACCCATAACTTATAACCCAAACCTTACTTTATCTCAAAAACTCCAAAATTATTGTTTGGTCACATAACTCACTTTTTGCCACCATAACTCATATTTCAGAAACTGAAAAACACCAAAATTCTGTTTTCAGTTTCCATCATCCATCACTCAAATTTTTGAGTTTTAAGTGATGGAAACATCGCCCAAAAACCAAGCCAAACAAGATTTTTTCGGTGGGACCCAAAAGTTTTGGAAACTCAATGATGAAAACTGAGTGATATCACTCAAAATCATGGTGATCCAAACAAGCCCTTAATTTTGCTTATTAGCTCACCGTGAGATAGAGTTGTTTTTCAAAACAAAAAAAAATTAAGTGGAAAACAATCTCTAAAAGATAAGCAATACTTTTTTTTTTTTTACCAAATATAGTTTTTCTTTGACTTATTTTTCTAATGCTACCAAACATTGAAAAATGCGAAAACTATCTTCGCAAAAGGTTTTTCATCAAAACAAATGGAGCGTTAAGTATCAAACCATAGCACAAATTAAACTTAGAAGGCACCAAAATTCAAAACGAGGCTTAAGAGTAACCATCTTTGAATCTAATGCTCCATTTATTTTGAAGTAAAACACATTTTCAAGTGTTTAGTTGCATGTAAAATGTGGTCAAATTTGTAAAATATTTTTCCATTAACTATAAAATCCTTTTATAAAAGTTATAAAACATTTTACTTAAAAAAATTTTATAAAAAATTTTACAAAAACACACAGTAGCTTCCCCTCCCCCCATCTAATGGCTAGGTCACTAGTCTGATGGATTGGATTATCGGTTTGAGCACCAGAGACATTGATGCCAAGGGTCTAATGGCCAAAGCTACCATTTTGATGATCAGTGTTGGTGTGACGGTCACTAGAGACACTGCTATAATGGTGATTGTTGGCAACTTTTTGGTTGGAGAAACCACTTCAGAGACTAGTGCTGCAAGTCCAATCATTAGAAAGACCATTTTAGCAACCAAAGCCGTCGATTTGGCCATCAGTGCCAGAAGTCTAGTGGCTAAAGTCAGCGTTCCAACAATCAGTGCCAGTGGTTTGGTCATTGAAGACACTGTTTAGACTGCCGGTCAAAGGCTCTAGTTAGTGGCGGAGCTAGAAATATTTTTCAGGGGGGGCAAGCTAAATACACACACATGCATATAAATTAAATCCAAAGAATAACATGCACACATATATTTATAGTATTTATTTATTGCTTATACATGGAGTATTTGTAATTTTGATTTAAAATATGATATTTTCTTACAAAAACAAAAATATTTACATCTAACAAGTGTTTGAATTTTTCCCAAAAAAAAAAAAATAATAAAGTATTGTCATGTCTAAAAATATAGGTCAATTCAACAAAAATAAAATATAATTAACTTATGTAAGGTATACATTAAATACGTTTTAATTTAATGAGCTATGTATAATATAAGAATGATTAGAGGAAATAAAAAATGTATTAGTCAATTATATAAATGCATTACATGTTTTTAGTAAAAATCTAGGGGGGCATTATTGAAATTTATGTCCAAAATTATTATTTCTTACCCAAAAAAACAAAATAGAAAAAAGGGAATTTTTTTGAAAAGTCAAGGGAGCCCCTCCCTCTGCCCACCCTTAACTCTAGTGGCTAAGCTACCTATTATGGTAGTTTGCTTAAAAAATTTTACTTATCATATCTAATTCCTGAAAATATTTTATTGAAAATGTTTTACATGTAAAAAATTTACGTTTAAAAATATTTTATTTCAAAAAAAAGTATAAGATATGAGAGATACTACGTCTACAACAATTTTACAACATTTTTACAACAAATTACAGGTGATTAGTTATTATTGGTTCAAATTTGAAACTTACACTAAGATTACTTTTTTGCCCCAACAATAATAACCAGTAATAACCTGAAACTTAAGATTTGTTGTAAAAATATTATAGACATATCATTTCTTATAAGATATAGATGTGATCAACTTAAGGATCCTCGAAATTTAAATTTGATCTAGCCTAGATTCAAGACAAATTACATATAAGAACTCTAAAGACACTTCTTTTTATGTAACCTTTTGAAATCTATGGTCAGTAAAATGCATGTATGATTTATATATATATATATATGAAAATTTTAACTGTGCAGTTGCCTGAAATAATTTGAGACAAAAGCAAGTTGTTCACTGGTGGATGTTGAAATTGGTTTCCTTTAAATATACCAAAACATTCGTTCATTGGCTTGCTGGTGATCAGGAACAGAATAAGTACAGGCGATAGGATGCTAAAATGGGTTATAATGGTGATCCTCTTTATGTTTTCTGTAGGTAACATTGAGAACATGGATCAACTATTCTTTGAATTCTCTTTTACAATAAGAATTTGGAGGCAAACTGTTATGAGCTGTTGTTTGATATCTTATGCAAAATTTTAGTGGGAGGAATTAATGGAATGGGGTGGTAGCTAAGACTTACAACGATGCAGTAGAATAAACTGTGAATATTGTATCAACAACTTGCTAGAAGAATACTGTATAGAATAAGGCTGTGTTCCATGGACAAGCTAAGAGCCTTAAGCTTCTCTTTTCAAAGAGACTGCCCATCCGCCTATATCTTCAATTCTTCATTAACTGCACGTGCAAGTTATCTATGATTATCAGTGGTTGAAAGTTGAATATAATAGACTAAATATACAGTACTCTTTGCCCTTGGACCCCACAACTCCAAGCTTTCATCAACCCAATAGTGGGTGAGAACGAACCAGAAGAAGAACTGCTGGGACGGTTCAGGTGGAAGGTGTTGAAAGAGGAGGTTCTTTGAGTATGATCACGACAAGAAGAAGAAAAAGGCACGTGAGGCTTCTAGAAGGAACCGAAAGAGGTTCGGACTTTTGTCCTCTTTCTGTCCATTTCTTTTCTTCTTCTTTTTTTTTTTTTTTTTCCTTCTTTTAAAATTTTATTTACATTTCTCAAAAAAAAAATAATAATTTACTTTTGTGATTGTTGGTGGTAGCGGAGAAACAAGGAAGAAAAGACATGGAAATAAATACTTTAGCTCTGGGTTTTACGTTAGTTCTGCAAGATAGTGATTGTTATAATAATGCTTAAATAAAAGTGATTTAACATTCACACAAAGCTAAAGTATTTATCACACAAAGATAGTGATTGTAATCGATCAAAAGTGATGGATTTATGTAAGTAGGAAGAGTAGAAAGTGTCACCACTCACACAGTTGACTATATCAACATGTTGTAAAACTAGATGTGATCTTAAAATTGTTGTAATTAATTTAATAGGTGGTGGTATTGACTTCAAACTCAATTTCCACTTTGCTAGGGTTAAGTTTTTAAAAAAACAAAATAAAAAATTCATTTCACTATGAGAGAGAATAAAAAATATTAAAATGTAACAACTTGTTAAAAATGTTTAACTTCAGCAACTCGGATGTAAGGTTTCTTTCTGTGTTTGTGTTGCTAAAATATATAGTAAATTTGGAGTTCTAGCATTCTAGATGTAAATGCTAACACCACAAAAAATGTCATTATGGCTGGCTTTTGCCTTAGAACAATTGTCAAGTGGAATTTAAGCTTTTCATACATGTGGTAATTTATGTTAGCTATTAATTTCTAGCATGAGATGAAGGAGTGTTAGATAGTGAGTTTGATGTAAATTGTAACGGCTCTATGGTAAGCACAATTAAAGCAATTCGCTGGCATTGGCGTTGTTGCCCGGGATAGTAATGGGGAAACTTATGGCAGCATGTAGTGAAGGTTTTTTTTTTTTTTGAGAGAGAGTTTCAACCTTTTTTCGTTCGCTCCTAATTATAGTTTTTTATTATTAGAACAAGAAACTAATCAGTTTTTGGTGTAGGCAGGGATTAAACCTTAAATCTTTTATACAGCCATCAGAGACTTCACTACATGCTCCTGATGACAGCATGTAGTGAAGTGGTACAGCAAAATGAAGACACCATATAGCTAAGATCTACCTGCCCCACCCTTTCTCCACCATTATATATTTGTATTGCTACACCTCAATATCTCATATATTAAAAGGGTTTTGAATGTGAGAAGCAACATCGTCGTATAGCTCTCCCGTGTGTATTTTTGAGGGAAAGAAAGATGTGATTCAAAATATTAAAAAAAATTTAAAACGATTTGTTAACAAATACTTTAAGGGCACCTATTAATTGAACCAATAAAGATATAAACCAAGTAAAAGTTCAGCTAACATTTACTTAGAAGTCTTGCAAGCAAATGGGACGCTTAAACTTGATTTCAAGAGTCACAATACATAACAAAAAAACTCTCATTAGTCTGAATATAAATCCTCCACAAATTGCTAGTGTGCATAAAATTTCAGAATACATTAACAATACATCAAATAAAACGAATTTGATGATGATCACAGAATAGATAATTCGGCTTCTAGAGGTAGATTTTTCTTGAGCTGCTTGGCACACTCTATCACACCTTCATTCTCTTCTACTCTCACAAACTTCCAAGGGATTAATAACAAGCTTCTCAAGTTTGATGGCACTTTCGAGTAAATAAACAATAAGCTCAATGTCTATTGCACGCCCCACAAATCCTGTTATTTCAACCTGAAATATTTTACTAAAAATGTTTTATATGTAAAAAATTTTACATGTTCAATTTTACATTTGAAAATATTTTACTTCAGAACAAACGAAGCATTAATTTCAAAAATTACCCACATTAGTTCATGTAAAACTTGTATAAAAATAAGATGTGAGTTACAGTAATCATGTGAATATATACAATTAATATTCATATACAATTTTTTTAAAATATTTTTTACTCATATATACAAAGAGAGAGATGATTTGAGAGAAGCATCCATATTTTCCCATAAGTGCTACATAAGCTTGTCACGTGTGTTTAGTTTGTCCAATAAAATGATGCCATGCCATTTTTAATTATTTAATTATTTAAAAATTTTAGGCTATAAAAATGATATGGCTTCATTTTATTGGACAAACTAAATATACGTATCAAGTTTATGTTACATTTAATGGAAAATATGGATGGAGAATTGTTGATGCAAACAAAATTGAATTTGGGAGTAAAATTCAAAATTTGAAAATTAAGGTGTAAAATCTAAATACTTCAAGTTTTAGAGGTGTAGTTTGTAATTTAAAATGTTTTTAAAAAATAGACCAATAAGTTAGGGCATGTGTTTGTTTTTATGCCCGTGGATACCCGATGAGCTAGCCTAGTAGCCTAGCCCGTTAGCCCAACTTGTTGCCCAGCCTAATAACTCAAAATTCATAACAAAAATATATAGGAAAACTCTCCCAGCCCGTTAGCCCAACCCATTGTGCCCATGGGCCAATTATGCCCAGCCCTTAGTCCCCAATTGACTAGCTTATATATAGTCTAGGCTTTGGGTTTTGTTTTAAGTCATTACTTAGTTATTATCTTAACCCAAATTCCAACACCAACCCCAACCCACCCGGATCCAAAAAAGCCACAAACCATGTCACGCTGGAATAAGGGAAAGAATAGTGCAAGTACTAAATCTGCCTCCATAAAATCTTCTAGCTTAGAAGATTTATGCTCTTTCATGACTACTCACGTAGTGGTGGATAATGTGCTTGAGTCTATTCAACTCGCACGTGCGGCAACTAATGAAATCGCCAATAGGATCCAGTCTCAAACAGTAGTGGTGTTTTCAACACCAGAAGAAGCAATGTTGTTAGGACATATGTGATTCACTTGTTAGGAACATATGTCACTACTTTATGTAATTGGCTAATCTTTTGACAAAACGCACTTTACTTGTATTTGGGTAGATCTAGGATATGTTTAATATTTCAAGAAATAGTGTTTCAAGATCAAGTAATGAAAATATGCAAGTCTGTCCAAGATTCAAACTGAAGAAGTGCTTGTCATTAAAGCTCGATAGCTAGCCATCTATCGAGATTTAAGAAGCTGTTCCAATCCCATGGCTCAACAGCAGCTCGACAGATAGGCATCTGTCGAGGTTTATGAAAAACAGAATTTCAAATCTATTTTAATTCTAATCTTTGATTATGTGTCTAGGCTTTCTTTTCTCACAACCTTAGACATATAAAAGGATTATTTTAAGGGCAGTCAAAGAGGACACAAGTTGCACAAGTGTTAAGCAAAGTTTGTTCAAGCAAATTGTGACCGGAGACAGAGTTTTGCCCTAATTCATCATTCTTGTAGAAGTTGTTGTGTTTATGCACTATAGGGTTTTGTAACCAAGCATCTTCTTGATCTTCATCGTGGATGAACTGAAGAACTTTACAGCCAACAACCTTCTCTAGTTGGTGATTGAAGTCGCGTACTGGAATCTGCGCAATTGGTTAGTCACGTACTGGGAGCCGTACATCAAAAGGAGAAGTTGTCACTACAGAACAAGTCCAATTGGGTATTAAGGTAAGGGTTCAACTGTAAGTTGGTATAAGGTACTGGGATTCCTTTACTTGTAACAGATTGTTGTGATAATAGTGAAGTTTCAAGAGTGGTGACCTTAAAATCACCAGGTAGGGTTTTTGCTGTGTAGGTTTTTCCCATTCGTAAACAAATCACCATGTCATTTTATTTCTCGCTACATACTTAGTTTAATTGGTGATTTGTTTGTGCTACCATGCATTTGCATGTTAATTTGATTAATTAATTAAACTTGGCTAATTAATCAATTAATTCATCACAAGGGGTCAATTCATTTTTGGCCTATCAAATGTAATTCTAACATTTTTTAGCTCTTTTAGAATAAACTAACTCCACATGATGTGTGATACATATTTTATTAGTTTTCTCCAACATTTCATTAATTCTTTTAGTAAAATATTGTAATCTATAGTATTTTATTTTATGGACAAAATAGAAAGACAATAAGAGTGTTATAGTGATTTGATCATACCATATTTATTTACAAATTTAACAATTACCTAATATATATGTATACACACACATATGCTTTATGTCTATTCAAGAATACAAATATTATTTTTGATATATTAAAAATATAAATATCCTTCAGTTATTATTATTCTTTTTTACATATTGTGCATCATTAAAATTATTTATTCTTTTAATGGATATTGTTTCAATTGTTGCAAAAGTAACTAAATTTGAGGAAGAATAAAATACTTCAAATAACTCTTAGAGAAATGACATCAACATTTTATTAAAAAATTAACATGGCAACATATTTTGAAAATCCAATAGTTGAATTGCATTTTGTTTACACAAAAGTTAAATGCTGTGCCAATCAAATGTTATTTACTTTTCTATCCATAAAATTATTTTTAATGAATAATTTTATATTACAAAAAACTTGAAGCTTAAACAATTGATTAATAACATATCTATTAAAGTTTGATTTTCTGGAAATTTTGCAAATATGGAAGATATAAGAAGAAAATGCAATTCAATGGTAGATTTGTCAAAATTCACATCCAATAAAAGATATTTTTTGAAGATGTAGTCTTAAACTACAACCAAGTTTATTGTCAAACTTTGTTCTAATAATAATAACAAAGTTTAGCTACAAAATTCGTTGTAACCTAAAGATACAATTTTACTCAATATCTTTTTGAACGGTTTTAGACCCCTTAAAACAACTAGATTGGTTAGCCTAGATTAATTAGCCAAGTTGTTACTTAGTCAAGTTATGCAATTCTAGGTTAAAGCAATCAAATAATCATATCAAAATAATAAAGCAGCGGAATAATAAAAGACACAATGATATGGTCACCCAGGAAACCACACGGTAAAAACCTGGGGAGGATTTGACCTAGCTAT
Source organism: Quercus variabilis (assembly GCA_030445155.1). Taxonomy (NCBI): domain Eukaryota; kingdom Viridiplantae; phylum Streptophyta; class Magnoliopsida; order Fagales; family Fagaceae; genus Quercus; species Quercus variabilis. The sequence goes on from CP129454.1 coordinate 9,888,560, forward strand.
CCTCAAGGTAAACCTGAATCCACTATGCGAAAGAATTGAAGTTCATACAGAAGGACTACAAGCTCCCCGCTTGACTTCCTAATGCTACCCACCAGTAGAACTTACTGACACGACCACGTGCAAGCTCCGAATCCACAGACTCCTTCTTTCTTGGATTCTTCAATCAGCTACAAGCACCCACGCTTGATATTCTTTAAGCTTCAATGGTAGCAACCAAGTTTATTATCAAGCTATTGATACTATCTCTAACTTGAAAACCCTAAGCTTTGTGTAAAGGAAAGCTCCTCTAGATCTCACAAGAGATTTACACAAAACAGCAATGTATGAGCAACAATACAACTAGAGCAACCCACAAAAACGTGGCTAGGGTTTAGTTTATATACCTAGGGTAAAAACATAAAATCCTAAACATTTAATGAAGTAGGGCTGAGTTGAAAATTCTGCAGAATAATCAACCTGTGCGATTTTCGATTATTTGAGTCTATTCTTCGATCGATCGAGCCAGGCCGAAAGTCCCAAGTACTTCTGCAGCCACTCAATTCCAACTTTAAAATAATAAACAAACTTTGAGCAAGCCTAAACAAGACTAAATACATTGTTTTGATCATGGTTTGCCAACATTACAAATTAGAATTCTAAATACATAAAATCCTAAGACCTTAGAACCTAACACTTTTATTGAATATAAATTTTGACAAATATACTATTGTATTACATTTCTTCTTATATTCTCCATGCTTACAAAAATTTTAGAAAATTTAAGATCAATAAATTATTTAAATTACAAGTTTTTGTAGTTCAAAATTATGTATAAAATATAAGCTTATAGATCAAATAGTAAATAATATTCGATTGACACAAAATTTGATGTTGTAAAGTTGTGATTTACAACTATGTATTTTGTTGGCTTTTATTCCGTGCCAAATTTGATTGTAATTACTATCAATTGTTTATACCCTGTATTTGTTGTGGGATTTGATGTAAGGGGTGTGTGATAGAGAGTGTGTGAAGACTTAAGCAATTTGGAAGTTGATGGAATCTCGCGGGTATGTCGCGACTAAGCTTCCCGCGAAGTGAAGCATGTGCCTTGCACATGTTGGAATGCGAAGAGTCAGTCCAGGTGGAGACAGCTGTTTCTCGTGAGTATCTCGCGGGTAAGGCCTTCCCACGAGACACGCTGTTCTGCCAGCCTGTACTGACTGACTCACACATTTTGCATCTATCCTATTTAAACCCCCATTACCCACAAATGTTGAGGAATACTTCAGAAAGAAAACCCTAGCCAAACACATTTGCAATTAGAGATTGTCATCCCCACCTTTTTCTATACACTTGCTCGTGGTATCTCCTCAACCCTTCCCTCTCCATTTTCCACACCATTGAGAGGTTGATAGCCCAAACACTTACCACACCCTTTGAGAGTGTTGAGTAACATTTTGGTGCTGTTGGGAAGCATTGGAAGAAGCCTGGAATGTCAGATGCAACATGGAGCTTGTTGCGGGATCCGGAGAAATAAGACAAGACACGGTTCTGAGAAGCCTTGTTGGAGTAGGAGCTTGGAGGGCTTAGGTACATCGGGTAGATTAGGCTTGGAGGGTCTTTTGCTTACTCATGTATCCCAACTGATTGTTTAGTGGATCGATTTCCGCTTGGAGGGCGGCGGAGAGGTTTTTCGCCGAGTTCTTCGATTTCCTCTTCGAGAACACGTCTCGGTGTTTTCTGTGTTTGCATCCTTCTTCCCTACTCTTGTTTTATTCCATTATACTACTGTGTTGCTTAGTTTATGGATTAGAGTAGCTTACTTGTTCATCCGCTCGCTTTTACACTATTCCGCACTTTATATTAAAGTTGTGTAAAATCTATCGAGCCGTAATTTTAATTAGGGGGTCTAAACAGCTCTTGTGTTTTCAACACGTTTTTGAGCTTTCAATTGGTATCAGAGCGGATACACTTGCTTGGTTTAAATACCTTAGTGTGATCCTTGACCCTATTTGAGATGGACCGATCTCAATCGCTCAATGTTCCACCATTTTTTGATGGGAACAATTACGCATTCTGGAAAGTCAGAATGAGAGCTTTTCTATGTTCTATAGAAGATACCGTTTGGGATGCGGTAGAGCTCGGCTGGACTAAGCCGGAAGCTCCTAAGGCAAATTAGGATAAGGCGGCTCTCGCAGCAGCCAATGCTAAGAGTAAAGCTTTAAACGCTATATTTTGTGCTGTGTCTCCTGATGAATTCCACAGGATCTCTCACATGACAGTAGCCAAAGAAGCTTGGGAGATTTTGGAGACCACTTATGAGGGTACAAAGAAAGTTAAGGACACAAAGCTTCAGATGCTTACTACCAAATTTGAAGAGCTCAAGATGGGTGATGATGAACTGTTTGATTCATTCTATGGGAAGCTCAATGAAATTGTAATTGCTAAACTCAATCTTGGGGAGAAGATTGAAGATGCTAAGGTGGTGAGAAAAGTATTGAGGTCTTTGCCTGAAAGTTTTAGAGCAAAAGTTACAGCCATAGAGGAAAGCAAGGATTTAGATGAGATTAAAATTCAAGAACTAGTTGGGTCTCTCCAAACATATCAGATGGGTCTGCCTTCCCATAAGATGAGTAAATCACTTGCTCTTAAAACCATTACCGAAAGGATGGATGATTCCTCCGAAGAAGATGAGGTGGAAAAGGAAGTCGCATTTCTTGCGAAAAACTTCCGAAAATTTCTAAAGATGAAGAACAGTGGGAAACCTTTCAACAGAGGAAAGTTCTCATCTTCAAGGGGTGATAGAAAAGAGTTTAAGAGGAAAGAAGGGAAGGATTTTCAACCTCCTTTAGACATTGTGTGCTATGAGTGCAATGGCATTGGACATCTAAAGAAGGAGTGTCCAAATTTTCTGAGGGGAAAAGGCAAGGCTTATGCCACGACACTTAGTGACTCAGACCCTTTTGATTCTGACTCGGAAGAGAGCTGTGACGGAGAGGGAAATTACTTCGCATTCATGACCATTGCTCATGTGGAGTCATCGGATGATTTGGGTGCTCTTGTGAAGGAGCTTGGTGAGCATTCTGATTCAGAGTTTATTGGGATTGTGGAAGAATCAGATGCTGAAGAAGAAGAAGAGAATACAGCTAATCTTCAAGAAAATTACTCCTTATTACTTGAAAAGTCGGGAGAGTATACCAGAGTAGCCAAGGCAGCTGTAAGGAAAATGAAGAAGGTTGAGAAGAAGAATGTGAGTGAGCAACGGATAGTGAATAAGACCCGAAATCAATGCATGGGCAAACATGAAACCAGAGGAAGATCTCTCCCAAGATCACAACGGGGTCCTAGAACGGACTATGTGTGTCATTACTGCGGAATGCAAGGACATACTAGACCCAACTGTCAAAAATTGAGATCAGACAACAATTCAAGCGCACCTCGATCACGAGGAAGAAGAATTGACATGAGGTCTTGGGGTGGTGAACAACTGAGAAGTCAAAATCGTGATCCTGACATGATGGACGTGATGAAAATGATTGGTGCCTTCACCACCTGTCTGGAGAGTTTTACCAGAAGGTTTGACAGTCCAAATTCTCGTACCCAATCCGTTAAGGATATCACCCCAACCGCATGTGACGTGTGGGTGAAGAGGGGTACTCATGCATAAGCATTATAACATGTCCACGCATTAATTCTTTCAATATTTAGGGATTTTTGCTGTTGCATTTTTTCATGCATTGCTTTCTTTTTACTGTTGTTATTTTGTCCGGTTGGTTTGTACCAGTTGTCTTTGTTGATCTCTCTTTAGAAAATCCAAAAAGTTTGATCGCTTTGTTGAGTTTTGTTTCAAAACATGTTTTGCCTTGTACCTTTGTACTTATGGCTTTGTGCATTTAACGAGCTTAGCTTGTCTCTCATGCACTCATATCATTGTGGAAGAAATTCTGAAATCTATATGACTGTTGTAAATAGATCTTCAACCTTGTCATGAATGATTAGTGAATGGTTTTGTTGATCTTGAGACATGCATAGACTCATGCCTATATATCTTCCCACTTTTATTTTTTTTGCTTAAAAGAACTCTCTAATTGTAAATCTCCAAATGAAAAGAGATATAGAGCTGCAAAAGTCTGTCGCACAAACTAGTATTCGACTAGGAAAAAGGGAAAGCGACCAAAATAAAATGTATGATGCCCAAAAAGCCAAAGGCTAACTCATCTATTGAAATATCAAAAATTTCAGGCATCGTTCTCTAAATGAGATTCTTTTTGCTCAAAAATTGCAAATGATATGTTAAATATGGAGCCAAATGAAAAGCTTCAATGAATTGTTATCAAGTACATGTGGGAGGTCATATATGCATGTTTCCATAATTGAGATAGGTTACATAATCTAGTGCTAGTTGTGTATGCCTTGATTGAATTGATCATTGAAGCTTCACATTGGACTAAGGATTATATCATTTTTGATATCCACACACAACACACAAGTCTATGTTCAATGAATGTCATATTCATTTGTGTGATTGTACTTGATTAAATGTGTTTTTACATGCTCAATCTTTGTTGATCAAACCCAAAAAGATTTTTGGGTGTTTTATTTGTTTTTGATAGTGATTTTATACTTTCTTGTCTTTTGTTTTTGATTAAAATGCATGTTTTTGTGTTTCTTCAAAAATGGTTCAGGAGTAGTTTCGCGAGAAGCTCGCGACTTAGAGCTTCCCGCGAAAAGGAGTTGAGGGAAACCTTTATTTTATCATGTCACATAGAAACTTTCGCGACTGTCTCCCGACCAACAGCTTCTCGCGAAATGCTGTTTGGCTAAAATTGGAATTTTCCAATTTTAGACAGAAGCTACCGCGACTGTCTCGCGACTGTTTCGGGACCTAATGCTTCTCGCGAAAATTTTGTGCTTCAGTGGCACCTCTCGCGACTGTATCACGACTGTCTCGCCCCTCTCTAACCCGCGAAAAATGCGTGTTTTCAGTTTTTATATAGCTGATGTGACAGTTTTTCAAAACTATCAAACTTCCCTCGCTCAACCTCTCTCAAACTTTTTCAACCCAAAATCACTATTCCATTCATTTCCCTTCAATCCAAGCATTTTTTTCTGCATTTTCTTCTTCAAGGTATGTTTGTTAACCATTTCTTTATAAGTTTTTACTTAGATTATGCAGATTTTTTTGTTAGGGTTTTCGAAATTGGGAATTTTCGAAACTTTGGGTTGGTTTTCAAAATTGGGTGAATTTTTCTCATTTATTTTGATTGGGCTGTGTCCCATTAGTTGTTTCTGCACTTGTGCTGGCCCCTTGTGGCATTTTATCTTGTGTTAAGGGTAGATTTTCACATGTTCATGCATTATTCATGTATTTTTTGCATTTGTGCACGTTAAGTGTTTGTCAAAATGTCCGAGTGACATTTTTGTGCTAATTTGGAATCAAGTGATTTCAATCCATAGACTCTCACTTGTTTGACCTTATTTTACTTGGTTTGGTCATTGATTATGTGTCTCAATCACTTTGTTCATGTTGCACACTTTTGGCACACAACTAGACACTCTTGGCACACATCTAGGCACACTTAGGCACCCTCATGCATCTCATGCTGCACACACTCATCAGCACATGCACACAGACACACACTCTTGCACTACTTCTGAATTTTTTGCATTGTAGTTATGCCTCATAAGTTGGAACATTTTAGCATATTGTTTGGTGTTTATCATGCTCTGTTTTTTCAGTTAGTCTATGTCTGATTTGGCACTAACTTGAATCTAATGAAGTTTGTCTTCTGATTTGTGTTGGTGCATATTTTTTTTCCTTTTTTGCTTTGTAAAATTGTGCAAATGTCTCCCACCAAGCATGCTGCTAAGAAGAAATCGTCTTCAAAGCGAGCCCGAACTGATTCTGATCATTTCAGGTCTATAGAAGCTGATATGAAGTACAATGACTGCTACAAGGACAAGACAATCATCATGGAACGGGTAGTCCAGTTAGAGACTCTTGAGGGCACTTTCATCCCTGAAGTGTTCAAAGATAGAACTTGGACCAAGTTGCTGAACCCAATTGGAGTGGTCTATTCAGAGATTATCAAAGAGTTCTTCTCCAATGCCACTGTCAACGGAGAATGTATTGAGTGCTGGGTAAGACACAAGGAGTTTGTGATTACAAGAGAGAGCATTCAAGATTTTCTGGAAACTCATCCTCCATCTCAGCCAATCACTGTTGCTTATGAGGACAGAATGGGTTCTACTGATGAGATGATTAAACTCCTTGGTGGTGAACCGAAGAAATCATCCATGAACACCATCAAGTTCTCTCTAAAAATGAGGACCCTAAGCTATGTGATGATTCACAATCTTTATCCGGTCACCAATCTCACCACTCTCTCTGCTCCAAGAATAAGATTTCTGTATGATCTCTTCACACATAAGGAGATTGACATTTGTGGCCATATCATGCATGTCCTGAAGAAGAGCATCATAAAGCAGAATTCTCGGACTGTGATGCCGTTCCCCTCTTTGATCATGGGATTGATTGCCAAGGCAAAGTTCAAGCTACCCAGTGGCCTCATGGTTGTTCAAAGGGATTATCCCATTGGTGGTCATACACTAACTAGAAGCACTGCACACATCAAGGGATCGAAGACCGGTGTGCATACCATACCACCACCACGACAGGTTCAGCAGGATGAAGGCGAAGATACAGAGGAAGAGATTGATAGGTTCACCTCGGCTCCTGAGCCCTCTACACAACCATCATCTTCGGCTCCTCCACAAGGCTTAAGCAAACTAGATTAGTTGCTTACTAAGATGGATCAGATGTCTACGGTGCTTAACTCCCATGTGCAGTACACCGCGGACCAGTTTGCCTACCTTCAAGGACAAATCACCGCGCTTTCCTCTCAAGTACAAGACTTATCTATGGAGCACGGTTCGGATTCAGAGTCAGATCAGTTCTGACCCTTTGGCCATTCCGGACAAAAAGGGGGAGAAAATTCTGAGGGGGAGCTAGAGAAGAGCTTGCACAGCGTTAGGGGGAGCATAGTCTAGCAACTTAGTAACATTGGTTATTGGTTTTAAAGACGGTTTTTATTCAGTATTTTTAGTGGTTATAACTGTTTTACTGCTTTTGGTTTAAGACTTTGTAGCATACTTTGCATGTACCCATGTTGCTTTTGTAAGCTTTAAGGGTTGTTTTGTTTCATTGCATGATTTGTAGGCTTTTATGGTTTGTGCCATGTATTTGCAATTCTTTGCTTATGCAGCCTTTATGCTTGTGCTTTTGAAGTTTAATGTCATACATTTACTTCACTACATCACTCTTGTGCCCATGTAGGATTGTTCCTAGATGCATATTCGTCCTATGCATTGGTTGAGTGATGAATACTCTTGTGCCCTAGTAGGATTGTTCCTAGATGCAAATACTTCGAGTACTTTGCATTGGTTGAGTGTTGGATTTGCAAATGGTGCTCTTCATATGAGCTTATCATCTTGCATATTCGGATGTTCATTCCTTGTGTGAATGAGCATAGTAATTACTTGTGTATAGTAATTACGTGTTTGATCTTGCCATGATCTAGTGTTCTCTATTTCATCTTGCTTGATCATGCTCTTAATGCTCCATATGCTTTTCAAGTTTTCTGCATACAATGATAATATTTTGTTGTTGTGTTTCAAGAGTTACTTGTTCATATGTCTCAAGAGCTTATCAGAATCTAGAATTAGGTGTGAGTGAGTTTTGCTTGTGTTCCCAAACTCAAGTTTAAGTCTAGAGTCTGTTTTAGGGTTTTGTCACGGAATAGCCAAAGGGGGAGATTGTAAAGTTGTGATTTACAACTATGTATTTTGTTGGCTTTTATTCCGTGCCAAATTTGATTGTAATTACTATCAATTGTTTATACCCTGTATTTGTTGTGGGATTTGATGTAAGGGGTGTGTGATAGAGAGTGTGTGAAGACTCAAGCAATTTGGAAGCTGATGGAATCTCGTGGGTATGTCGCGACTAAGCTTCCCGCGAAGTGAAGCATATGCCTTGCACATGCTGGAATACGAAGAGTCAGTCCAGGTGGAGACAGCTGTTTCTCACGAGACACCCGCGAGACACGCTGTTTTGCCAGCCTGTACTGACTGACTCACACATTTTGCACCTATCCTATTTAAACCCCCATTACCCACAAATGTTGAGGAATGCTTCAGAGAGAAAACTCTAGCCAAACACATTTGCAATTAGAGATTGTCATCCCCACCTTTCTCTATACTCTTGCTTGTGGTATCTCCTCAACCCTTCCCTCTTCATTTTCCATACCATTGAAAGGTTGATAGCCCAAACACTTACCACACCCTTTGAGAGTGTTGAGTGACGTTTTGGTGCTGCTGGGAAGCATTGGAAGAAGCCTGGAATGGCAGATGCAACATGGAGCTTGTTGCGAGATTCGAAGAACTAAGACAAGATACGGTTCCGAGAAGCCTTGTTGGAGTAGGAGCTTGGAGGGCTTAGGTACATCGGGTAGATTAGGCTTTGAGGGTCTTTTGCTTACTCATGTATCCCAACTGATTGTCTAGTGGATCGATTTCCGCTTGGAGGGCAGCGGAGAGGTTTTTCTCTGAGTTCTTCGGTTTCCTCTTCGAGAACACGTCTCGGTGTTTTCTGTGTTTGCATCCTTCTTCCCTACTCTTGTTTTATTCCATTATACTGCTGTGTTGCTTAGTTTATGGATTAGAGTAGCTTACTTATTCATCCGCTCGCTTTTACACTATTCCGCACTTTATATTAAAGTTGTGTAAAATCTATCGAGCCGTAATTTTAATTAGGGGGTCTAAACAGCTCTTGTGTTTTCAACACATTTTTGAATTTTCAGATGTGTATTAAGAGCAAAAAGAACATGCAATCTAATAGTTAGATTTTCAAAATATGTATAATTAATGTTAATTTTTTTAAACGAAGTTGTCGCCTACAACCAATTTTGTAAGTAAACTTTGTCCTTATTATTATTATTATTATTATTATTATTATTATTATTATTATTATTATTGTTATTATTATTAAGAGAATTTAGAAAGTTAGTTATGGCTTCAAAAAATGTCAAAAATACCCCTAATCTAATTAAATAATCCTTATTCTTAAAAAATAAAAAATGGGGTTAAAATTGTAATTCAACAAAATCCAAAAAAAAAAAACTGTTAGAGAAACTTTTTTTAATAAAAATTAGCACACTCTCTATTTAAATATATCTCATACCCGTTTAATACATTTTTTCCTAAAAAGTAGCAAACATTAAACTAGCAATTTACTTCATTTCAAATTCTAAATTTAGTTTCTTAAAAATTCCTTCCTGTATAACCTTCCTAACAATAGATAAATTCAAATTAAAAAATTACATTAAACTCAACAAAAAAAAAAGAGCCTCATGCGGAGCACGTGTGATAAGGCTAGTCCTTTTTATTTTTTTGAAAAATATATATATATATATATATATTTATATTATAATAGATGTAAATTATTAACCTTTACTCAAACAAATAAAACAGCCTTTGAGCATGCGCGCTACACGTGCTTAAAGGCTAGTACATATTATTTGAGTTTGAAATTTAAACTTTACAACCGTTGAATGCACATTCATAATGTAGGTTTTAAAATCTGTATATTGGCAGGAAATGTGAATCTTTTGAGAGCCTATTATTTGTTATCCTAGCTATTTGTACTACTTTGTAAGATAGCCTGGATTACTCTTATGCCTAAACTTTGAAGCAGGGACGGAGCTATGTTTGGACTAAAGGGGGGGCATTGCCCCCCCTGGCCCAACAAGAAAAAAGAGCACTTGTATTATACATAAATTTGAATCTGGCACATGAAAAATTAAATTTGGTCCCCAAAATGCCCTTTAAAATTATGAAAGAGCCCAAAGAACCACACAAATAAGCCTAAAAAACATAAAATCAGCCCAAAGCCTTGATTTTTTAAAATTATATTTAAAAAAAAGTATATTGTTAGGTTCTAAAGATTTAGGAATTTATGTATTTAGAACTCTAATTTGTATTGTTGGCAAACCATGATCAAAACAGGTTATTTAGTCTTGTTTAGACTTGCTCAAAGTTTGGTCTTTCATGTAAAATTGGAATCGAGTGGCTACAAGATGCATTGGTGCATTTCAGCCTGGCTCGATCGATTGAAGCTCGGGCAGAATGTTTTTCTGTAGAAAATTCCAGCTCAGCCCTAACTCATTAAATGTTTTGGGTTTTCTGTTTTTACCTTAGGTATATAAAGAAAAACCCTAGCCATGTTTTTAGAGTTGCTCTAGTAGAGTTGTTGCTCATACTTTTCTTTTTTGTGTAAATCTCTTGTGAGATCTAGAGGAGTTTGCCTTTACACAAAGCTTAGGGTTTTCAAGGTAGAGATTACTTCAACATCTTGATGATCAACTCGGTTGCTACCATTGAAGCTTAAAGAATATCAAGTGTGGGTGCTTGTAGCTGATTGGAGAATCCAAGAAAGAAGAAGTCCGTGGATTCAAAGCTTGCACGTGGTCGTGTCAGTAAGTTCCACTGGTGGGTAGCATTAGGAAGTCAAGCGGGGAGCTTGTAGTCCTTCTGTATGAACTTCGATTCTTTCACATAGTGGATTCAGGTTTACCTCGAGGATAGCTAGGTCAAATCCTTCCCAGGTTTTTACTGTGTGGTTTTCTGAGTAATCATATCTTGCGTTATTTACTTTTTTGCTGCTTTATATTTTTGATATGATTGTTTGATTGTTTTAACCTAGAATTGCATAATTTGACTAAGTAACAACTTGACTAATTAACTAGGCTACTCAATCTGGTTGTGTTTTAAGGGGTCTAAAACCGTTCATATATGTGTATATATATATGTAACTATAGATTTGTATGCCAGTCTCACCATAATTCCCAACAAAATTTCAAGGAAAAAAAAAAACTCAAATAACCATGAGAGGGTTTCAGTTGAATAGAGACAAAAAGTCTATAAGAGGTCACAACACTACCATTAGAAGAGAGTGTTTGAGTAAATTGTCGCAACATGCCACAGGATCTACAAGAGGAAGTCAAGGTGGAATTTAAACTTGAGGTGAAAGATCCATTAAAAGTAAGTTTGGTTTTTATTTTTATATTTTTTATGTTTCGGGGTTATTCAAATTTTGATTTGGGTTAGATTATGATTTTGAGTTCTCTTAGTGTGCATGGTGATGGTCTTGTTTGAATGTTCAAAGTTTGTGCCTTTGTTTGAGGATTGTGGCAAAAGAAGGAAAAAAAAAAAAAAACTGTGTAAATTTTTCTTTGGTAGTTTTTTATAGAAAACTATTGGTAGTGGTAGAGTGGGTCAATGGTAGTGTTGTTTTCTATTGAGTCATTGACATGGTTGTGTTGTTATAGTTTGTCATTTTTTTTTTTAAATAGTTTGAAATCTTTATAATTATAATTATATCAAAGAGACAACAAAGTATTATTAGGTAAATAATATATCTTAGCAACAATCTTACTAACAAAATAGTATTTTGATTATTAAAAAAAAAAATAAGTATTTTAGTTATGATTTTTTTTAGCCCCCCCACGCTCCCTTGATAGTCTGGCTCCGTCCCTGCTTTGAAGTCACCATGTCTGAACTTTCCACTGTTCCACAGCTTTAGAAACAGCAATTATAGAGTCGATATTGGTATTCAAAGCCATATGTGAATCTTCAAGCTTCCATTTGTGCAGAGCATACACCTGAATCACACTGAATTCATCTGCAACATCCGGGTATTTAGAACAACACATCTCGCATAATTATAAAATCTATCTGAACAATCACAACTTCAAATGTTCTCCTCTGTATCAAAGTAGCTTGGATTTTAACTACTCAGTGTAATGCTATAACAAATCTGATGAGAAATAATGTATCTTTTCCATTCAAGCACAGTAAAAACTGTCACAAACAACCAAAATTTCAAGAATCTAGGTGAATCTTACCACAGGGATGATGAGTGTTCATGTGGGCAGTCATATGCTGTCACTCATGCCCCTTGAATAATTTTTTTTGTTTCGTGTCCCACACTGCATAGATTACATCTACTACATAACTTTATAATAGTTGTCACGTACCTTCTAGATCACCGAGTTATGTCGAAGACCCGGCTCTTGTGGTTCCTAGAGTGGAGGGCATAGCGCAAGGCTGGTTCACAGAGCAGCGATGATCTCCCGCCCTCAACAGTGGAAGGATAACGAACTGGTGTGCTTCTTATCCACATTGCCTGGTGAGTTGAGCTCACTTGAACCATCTCTTTTTATTTTTTTTGCTTCAAAAATTTACCATTTCAACAGAAAACTTCAAGTCCTAGTAGTTATTATTATTATTAATAAAAATATTTTCTTCTAAGGGGTTCAAAATTTACATATGGTTATTTGTATAAATTTTATATAAGAAAATAATTGCTTCAAAAATTTACCATTTCAACAGAAAACTTCAAGTCCTAGTAGTAGTTGTTGTTATTATTATTATTATTATTATTATTATAAATAAAAATATTTTCTTCTAAGTGGTTCAAAATTTATATATGGTTATTTGTATAAATTTTTATATAAGAAAATATCTTATATAAAAATTTATACATGGTTATTTGTATATATGGTTTTTCTTGCTTCTGTTAATTTTTTGTCATTTAATGGCATATGGGTAACATTAGTTTTTATAAGTTCTGCTGTTTTATTGGTGTCCAACATAAGCTAATAGTTTGTTAACTTGGGTTCTCTTCTTATTATCGTTGTTGTAGTTGATTAGCTTACTCAAAGAACTTGGGTATACTCAGCAAATGATTTACAGATTTTGACAAAAGTAATTTAGCTTTTGAAGCTTTTGTACATTCACTTTAAATTTTGAGTTGTATAAGTTTTTCTTGAAGAAACATTGGCATCTTGAATTGGGGCAAAACATTGAAAAATTTTGCTAGTGATATTCAATAGAAAATAATTCATTGTGAGAACTCACGCTAACTTGCAACTTTATTTTGAGGAACCTTGCAGAATCTTTGTGATGGATTTTTCTAGTGGCTTATAAACTTATAATGTCTATACCCGGTGTTAAGTAAGTTTTATTTTTTGTTTCTGGTCCTTGTTAGTCTGGTTCTTTATCTGGTTGAATTTATTTTTTTTAAAGATATCTTGCTTCTAAAATTTTAAATTGTTGTCTATATAGGTCTGCCTTTAAAAATATATATATATATATATATCTCCCTATGGTGTCTTTGTTGATAGGTGTCATAGAATTTCTTTATTCTTGATTAATAACTTTGTTTTGTTTAATCTTGTTTTCTTTCACAATTTTTTGCAGATGTGTTAAACCAGTAAGTAGTACCGATTTTTTTGTTTGTTTGTTTTTTAAGGTGGTACAGTGTACTGTAAGGTTTAATCTACCACCAATGGTTTCATCTTTCACTGATCTTTGTAGTATCTTTATTTGATATGGGTCATGTGGATTAGGATTTCTGTAATCATAATAAAATTGCCTATATTGGATATTCAACAATTGATGTTTCTTGGTGTGGATATGAATGAAATATGATGACCCTTTGGGCAATGAGCAGCTCTAAAAATGGGATTATGTGACTGAAGGCTAACCATGGGAACATGGCTATGTGAAGCTCCTTAGGCTCAGCCATGGAGTTTGTGGATTGTTAATGGTCTTCTATTTTCTTAGTTTATCTTCTCACTTTAATGCTCTGCTAAGATAGAAAAATCTAGAAGAACTAAAATGGCATGATTGTCCCATACTTTGTGTTTTTTTTTTCTTTTTTTTTTCAATTGTAAAAATAGGGTTTTTTTTTTTTCTATTTTCAGTGGATTGTATATTAGTTTAGGATAGGAATGTAAACCTGGTCTGTATGACAGATTGTGTTGGAGTGGGTGTTATAAAGAACCTTACTTTGTTTTTGTGAATGGACTTCTATTTTCTTAGTTTATCTTCTCACTTTAATGCTCTGCTAAGATAGAAAAAATCTAGAAGAACTAAAATGGCATGATTGTCCCATACTTTGTGTTTTTTTTTTTTCTTTTTTTTCTCAATTGTAAAAATAGGGATTTTTTTCTATTTTCAGTGGATTGTATATTAGCTTAGGATAGGAATGTAAACCTGGTCTGTTATGACAGATTGTGTTGGAGTAGGTGTTATAAAGAACCTTACTTTGTTTTTGTGAAAGCTTAATACTTTGTGTTTGGTAGAATTATTTACATTTGGAAATTTGTGTAACAATTCTATTTGGGATATGCAATGATATTTTTGAAAATAATTTGTGAGACTATATTTTGGAATATTTTGGGTGGCTAAAATTGATAGAACTTTTAAAAGTTGAATGCTGAACAATGCTTCTTCCCTGTGTCTTGTCTGATTGGAGTGGGATAATTCGTTTAATGTGAGGAAGTGACTTGAGGGAAGTGAATTAGAGTTAGTACTTGTGTTGCACGTTTACTAGAATTAATGTTTATATTTCTTGTTCAATGCTCTGAAATCATGACTGTAAGTGAGTAATTGGATTTGATTGTATCCTATAAAGACGAGGCTCTGGAGTTGGATATATGAAAATTTGTTTTGTGCAGATTCTTTGCTTTGATATCATTTTGTAATATGTAATCTTTTTTAGTTTTGTTCAAAAGAAAAAAAGGGGTGCTTTTGGATCAGTCTTGGCTATGTCAAGTTAATATTCTTTTTAATTTCTTAATAATCAATCCATTCCCTGACATGATTGGTTATATATACGTTATTTTCTTTGTTGATAACTAGTTCTATTCCACATCAAAACAAGCTAACTTAAATAACAGTCCCAAGGCATGTTGGTGAAGGAAAAAGAAAAGAAAAGGAGAGAGCCAACACGCAAAGGTTCTCAAGCCTTGTAGGTTTGAAATCCTACAAAGTTCTCGATCACCAGAGATCCTGCATGTTACGGCATGTACAGATTAAAAAGATAAACTACTTATTCCAACTCAGTTAAAACTCTATTCGCACTTGATCAGTTTGGAATTCCAATATTGCAATGGAAACATAAACTTGAGCAAATGATATAACACCTTACCAAATTCCATCAACTCGATCTACAATGTTGGTCGTGGAGGACAAAGAGATGGATTTGGAGGAATTCGTATTACAACCAAAATAATAATAATTGTAACATTTCAAGAATAGTAAAATAAAATTTAAAAAAAAAAGAAAAAGAAAAGAACCCAAATTGATTGAAATAAAATTGGTAAATACTAGTGCACATTTGTTATTCCAAACAACTGTACGCACACTTTTTGCCTTTTTTTTTTTCTTTTTTTCTTTTTTTTTGTGTGATACCATTCAAAGGAAGTAAGAGTTACGAAAAGGCCGAGTTAACCATACAGCAATGGATTGGTATTGTGGTTGCCAAAATAGCTAGCTTCCTGACATCACTATTTACAATTTTGGGAACAAGCACAAAGTGATAGATTAAACCATTTTGAGCTAAGTGAGAACAATCCGCTACCCAAGTCATCTCCTGCTAGCTGGGGGCTCTTTCCTTGTTGGCAACTTGGACTACTGATCTCCTACTATCACCTTTTTGCATTGAGATCAAGACTTGAAGTCAAGTTTATAGTTCAAAAATGTGTGTACGGTTGTGAGTAATAACATATGTGAAATAAACACCACCCGAAATAAAAAGAAAGAGGGGCAAAATAACTAGGTGTGGCCTTTGTGTGTGGACTGAGGGAGACCAATAGTGTAAAAAACCTTTCGTTTATAGACTCTCTCAATGGTCTCTAAATTTCTCACTTTATCTTGGTCTTTCACTTTTTAAGTATGGATCCGGTTGACAGGTGCCCTTTGGGCATTTGTTAATAAATCATTTTAAAAACATTTTGATACCACTTTTATGAGAAATAAAAAAAAATGGTAAAAAAAAATTATTGCTTATTTCATTTTCTATAAAAAGTTTTTGAAATTATTTCCTAAACGAATGCCGTAGCAAAATTAACAAATCTATATCTATATATACCTAAAAGCTGAAGCGTAGCATTTATTATTGCTACGCTTTGGTTGAGCCACCTAAGCAGCCACGTCATAATCCTTTTTTATTTCTAATTTTTCCTAAATATTTTTAAAACATTTTCTCATTTAATATGGTGACTTAAAAATTCCATTATTTAAAAATGAAAATATCTTTTAACCATTATTTTTATTGTAAATATCTTTTTTCTTTTCAATTTCCCTATAACTATTTTTAACATTTATTTTTTTAATATTTATACTTCTCCAACCTTTCTCTCTCCCTTACCTTTTCATCTCCCCACTACTTCTCCAACATTTTTCCCTCCCTTACCTTTTCATCTCCCCACTACCCTCTACATTAATATCATTCTTCCTTTTCCCCTTCACCTTCCTTTATTTTTGTCTCTTCTTATTCACACATTCTTACTATAAATTCGTCACTATTGCTTCCATTCTATGCATAGTTTTCCCTCACAAAACAAAGGTTCTCTCTCTCTCTCTCTCTCTCTCTCTCTCTCTCTCTCTCTCTCTCTCTCTCAATTTGCTTTTCATTTTTTTTTTATTGCATCCATACTTAGGTTGATGAATTTTTATATTAATTAGAATTCTACTTTGGGTTGATGCAATTTAGTTTTGTATTTTAAGTTGGTATCTTTTCTATTCTCTTTTATTATTAAATTTTATCCTACTGCATTACACATATAGTATATAATAATATAATGTTATTATATTATATAGAATGACATGGATAATTTGATGTTTATTGTTATATATTTTATTTTTACTCTTTTTTCTTCTTATCGTATTTTATTCAACAATTAAATTTAGTCACATCCTCCATACTTTTGCAGCACAAATCAAGAAAATAGCTTTCTCAGTCACTTTTCACTTCTTTACTCTTCTCTCTCTCTCTCTCTCTCTCTCTCTCTCTCTGAAGATTATTTCCTGTCGACAACTCCGAAACAATTTCCATCTTAGATGATGAAATTTCTGAGTCCCCAAGCCCCATCAACCAGCCTATTGCCACCGCCAACCAGTGAAACGGCTACAGGTAAAACTGACTTCTTTTGTTTTCCCCTTTCAGTTGTAGTGCTTGGGATTCTCTTTTTTAATCTTCTTTGTTTGCATGGTTTTGGTGGCTAAATTTCCTTTTTCTTCCCCTTACCGCTATTGTATTGCATTGTTAAAAAAAAAAACAAAAAAAAAAAAAAAAAAAACAATATTGCAACTTCTGTCATGTTGTTATTATGTTGTTTTACCATTGCATGTTTTAATTTAGACAATGACTTGAACGGTGACTACTACAAGTCTATGCTTATGGCCCCTTAGTCCCACCGAAACCTCTTTTTTTTTTTTTTTTTTTTAACTATCTTTATTCTGTGATTTTGGATAAAACTTGGTAACTTCATCAACTTTTGATTTCATGAAAGTATCTGTGTGTAAGCAATTAGCATTGTGGTTTTAAAGATTTTGTCTTGGTTCATTGTTATTTACATCTTTGTGTTTGTCCTCTATGTGTTTGTTTAAATTCCCCAGTGAATAATTTGATTTAGATTAACTTTTTACTCTTCTCTCTGAATCCTGGGTTTTCCTTTTTCAAATTTAGGACTCAATTTCTGAATAAAATTTTGTTATTGAAATTTAATCTTCTCTACTTATGCAACACAGTAAATTCTCTCTAACCCCCACTACCAATTGAGTTTGGTCTTGTGCTATATTATTGCTTTAGTTTATGTTTTCATTGCTGCATTTGAATTTGGAACATGATATAATCAAGGAGAATAAAGTTGTAATGGGGTTGAAATAAGTTGTATATATTTTTAATCTGTACATGCATGGTATTTGGGGGTTGAGTTGCATTGCCTTATTGTGTGTTTGCTCTTCTTGCATATATGGCAGTTGGGAAAGAACATTTTTTTTTTTTTTGAGAAGTTGTGAAAGAACTTGGTTCAAACAAAAAAATTTTCATATTCTAAAAGTGACAAACTTCTGTTTTCATGGATTTTTAAAAGATAAAATTTAGTTATATTTGCATTTATGGTACAGAGTGACATAAAAAATAAAAATAAATAAATTTTTTTTTTGGCAGGTCCTACTCTGTTTTCTGGATAAAGAGCTGCATGCTTAACTGCATCAAATCCAGGTTTGTTACAATTTCTGTAATTTTTTAAAAAGCAATTTACTGCTACATTTGTTTTCTACCTATTACGAATAATTCTTTCTATTAAATAAAAAGGGAAATGTTCTTTCCCAACTTTTGCTAATACTGTTGTTGGGTATTGTTAGTGCTACTTTTGTTAGGTTTTTGCTAATATTGTTGTTGGGTATTGTTAATGCTACTTTTGTTAGTTTTTTGGATTTAATTTTGTGAATTATTATTTGGGTTCATGTGGCTACCACTTAGAAACTTGATTTTAGGGTATAGTTTCTCTTCTAGATATAAATTTGAAATTCATAAGGAATTTTAAATTCTAATTCTTTTTGGTTTCCATTTGGAATTTTATAGGTTCTAATTTGAACCGAGTTGGAAAAAACTCCAATCCTCTAATACAACCTTAACTAAAAGATAAATGCTATAAATTTGTAAAGTTATTATAAAATGTGATAAAAGTTATGCTTTTATTTAACAAAATTAATGCATTTCTGACCCTCTAAGAACAACTTTTCACAATTAGATTTTACACATACTCTTTTGTGATCCTAACATATTATGCCATTAAGAAAAAAAAAAGTTTAAGATTTTATTAAGGGAAAAAAAAGTTTAAGATGTCATAAAACTATAGATTTACTATTCAAAATGATGTTATACCCTTTCTTTTTTATAGTTTCAATAAAATGTTAATCTATTGCGTTCGTTACACAATGATTGCTTTTTATCATTAGACTTAAACTCCTATTTTAAAAGAATAAAAGAAAGATTAAATTTAATAGAACAAAAAACGGATTAAATTTATTTTCCAATAATTTTCCCGTGCATCGCACGGGTTAGCGACTAGTACATTCTAAAAGTGTAACAGAATCACTCTATCGCTCTCGATAATGGAGGGCTCATGATACCTGAAACCCAAACGTCGTCGTTCCTTTCGTAAGGGCAGCCAGCCATGACTTTGAGCACAGAACATTCTCACTCATCTGCTCCACTTGACTAGAAATTCTCTCAGGTCTTCGGTGAATGAGCTCCCGGAGAAGACCTCCAAGACGGTTACTTTCTCTCTCCCTCGCTCTGTTTGGTTACTGAGAAACTGTAGGCAAAGAATTTTTTGAAGTCTCTGTTTGTTTAATTAGAAAATTTAGGAAAGATGTAGTTGTGTTATTTTTGTCCATTTTCTCGAAAACTAAAACTAACTGTAATCGTAACTAACTTTTAGAAATCTTTGGTGGTAAAGTTAGAGGCTTTGTTTTGTTTTAATAGAAATTGGTTATTATAGGTATTTCTATGGTTGTTGATTAAAAAAAAGTTGTGGCCTTTTCTTTTTTTTTTTTTTTTTTTTTTAGTTGATATCATATCATCAATGGGATTCGAGAAGAGGGGTGATTACCTTGCCGTTGGAGATCGAGGCGGTCGTGTTGTGATTTTTGAAAGAAAGGATGGAAAATATGTAAGAATTAACCATACAATTGGGGTTTGGGGGGATTTTTTTTCCCAGTTGCTGAGGTGGCATGTTGTTATTGTTGCTAATAAAAGTAACGTCAGTAGTGGGACCATGTGAAAGTGATATTACTCTGATCATAATTTACCATGTCAGCAATTGTGAAAAAGAAAAATGGTTGTTTTGCTTTGAGAATTAGTAAGATTTTGTGTTTTCTCCCTATGAATTCATTTTGGGCTATCTTCTTGTTTAGGCTGGCAGATGAATTGGTTGTTTGGCATCTGTTGTTGGATAAAATTGGGTTTGTGATCTTTTTATCATTGATTGTTGGCTTATTAGATTTCGAATGGGCACCTTTCTCGGAATGAGTTGGAGCAGTTGGATTTTAGTTTCACGAGCCATCCTGAATTCCAATATAAGACTGAGTTTCAGAGCCATGAGCTCGAGGTATGCTCTATGGTAGATTGCATGGCTATTTTCTGTGTAAAGGTGGGTTTTTGCTGTCCATGTGAGTTGCAGACCCTGATGGTATTTATCTTTTGTTTAGTTTGATTATTTGAAGAGTTTGGAAATCGAAGAGAAGATCAACAAATTAAGATGGTGTGATACACAGAATGGATCTTAATTTATCCTCTCAACAAATGATAAGACGATTAAGCAGTGGAAGGTATGGGTTTTTCTAGAATAAGTATCTCTATCTCTAAAGTTTCTACTTGAACCTTCTTTTACTGCTGAAAACAGTAATTAGTTTTATAAAATATTCTAACATTTTTCTTTTTGTTCTTTTCTTTTACTCTTTTGTTAATCTATTAGATTGCATCCTAAAACATTCAACCTCTCAAGATGCATTTTCATTACCATGCCAAAGCGACTTTGGTAATGCTAACTTGTTCTTTCTGTGGTTTTGAGTCCAGGTCAAGGAACATAGAGTGAAGAAAGTAAAAGAAATGAACCCAAATCCTCCCGTGTGTTCAGAGAATGCACTTTTGGCTGAAAGGAGTTTTATAAGTGGGCAAGACAATCCATCTGTTGGTAATGGCTATCTTCTGGAATGGACAGAGAAGATGGGTTCTAACACGTTTCCATCTCAAGAAGTTCACTACAAGGTAGATATTTGTGGATTTTAGTAAATCTATTACAGATTGACAGCATCAGTTTTCTTTGGTATATAAGTTTATTATAGTAATCTGCTATGTAATTAGATTGCTGATATTGAAGACACTGCTTGTACAAGATGTCGAAGGGTGTATGCTCATGCTCATGATTTTAACATCAACTCCATCTCAACTAATAGGTAAAGTTTGTGTCTGCTGTCTTTGTGTTGTTGTACCTGTAATACATTTCTTGCTTAGAGATTGCCTTGTAGCTCATACAGAGGATATGAGAAAAGGCTTTATAATTTTAGTTAGACACATAATCTAGCCATTACTTTTTTCCTAATCTACTTACCTTTTCCAGGTTTCAGGAACTCTTAGTAACATGGAATTAGAAACTTAATAATATACATGTTATTCTGTGACTGATGATAATCTGGTTTTGTAATCTCTGTACAGTGATGGTGAGACATTTATCTCTGCAGACGACCTCAGAATAAACTTGTGGAACATTGAGATTAGTAATCAGTGTTTCGATATCATTGACATGAAGCCATCAAACATGGAGGATCTTACTGGTAATTCTGTTGATCCCTGAAATGTAATCTCTAGTTTACTTGCTGCCACCTTCTTTATTTATTTTTACAATACTCTAGCGTTGCATCCTCTATATGTCTCTTACTCTCCTCATTGTGCATCGTCTTTAAATGAATAGTGAAATGTTTAGAAAGAAAGGATAGTAGGTTATGAATGATGCAGCAAAAGAACTTGCACTACATAATCATGTTTATTGACAAACCTTTATTCTTTCTTTTAACATACTGAAATTTTCTTTCCACTACTGAACACTAAGTTGTAACTGTCAGAGGTTAGGAATCAGTAGGGAAGGTTTAGGATGAACAGATTTAGATGGGGATGCATTTGGTTGTGTGTAGACTTGAACATTGAACATTGAGAAAATTCATGTTTCATACAGTTTAATCAGTACTTTGTTTGGATCAGTCGTGACCTTTGGATTTGGTTCAAAATTCGAGTTTGATGGTTTGGATGCAGTTGCATTTTATTTGGGAATGATTAACATTTTAAACTAGTTTTCTATTGGATGCCATGTGGACTCAAGGGATGGCATTGTTTGTTGGGATTTAGTACTGTTTTTATGTGAATTAAATTTAAAATACCCCAAGCAACTGAGAAAATAAACAAATCCACGCAAGCACCTAAGGACAAGACAACCACACAAGAATACCAAATTTACATGGAAATCCTTTAGTAGAGGGAAAAACCATGGGCAAATCCCACAAAACTACTATAGTAAATAGAGATTACAATCCTCAAGTTTATGCCCAAGAATCGAGTTCAATAAATTGGGAAAGTACAAGAATAAATTTCCAAGAGTAATTACAATCTCACCGCAAAAGATTTCAATCCAGTGAAACCAATGTAGTAGCAAGATCTCCACTCTGAATACTTCATCCCTCTGTGGTTGTAGCACTCGAAATCCCCTCCAAGAGAAAACCCCCATCCCTTGTGTCTTGAGCAAAGAAAAAATTGCATTTTTTTCTTTTTCTCTCACAGCTTGTACACCTTCACTCCTTGTTTGGACTGCTCTCTCTCTCTCTCTCTCTCTCTGTATTTCTTAGTGTTTTCCAACTTTTCCCATATGCACATTCCTGCCTTTAATGTGAAAAGGCTAACTTGTCTTGACTTGTTCAACAAGCTCACTAATGAGCTTTTTATCAAATTTTGGCTGGACCACATAACATGCAGTGCACCCAACATTGTTGAACAAACATGTTTATAATTTTGACTAAACACAGAGCAACTCATTCATAGGTTTATTGAGTTATAGTGTGAGAATTCACCCACAGAAATATGACTTGATTAAGCAGCAAATAATTTAATTTTAGTGTGTCATAGATTTCTTGGTGACTGCAAAAACAGAAGTCCCTTTGCTTGTACAAATATGGAGTAGGCCATGAAGATAATCCATCTACATTTATAGTGTTATTTTCTTACGTCAACTGTAAATCACTGGCTACAACCTCAATGTGCTCATATTCCATTTGCCTATCCAAAAAGGGGAATCAAAGGTTCCATAGGGATTTGATTTATTTCACTACGTTTCTCATGTATGCAGCACAATAGTATCTCAATCTGTTACCTGCTACTAATCAATCTGTTAAATTTTTATTCAGAGGTTATAACATCGGCTGAATTCCATCCATTTCACTGTAATTTGCTTGCATACAGCAGCTCAAGAGGTGTTATTCATCTAGTTTGAAAGTTCAACAAGGGTATAAAACACCTTTGAACGTTTAGACCCCAAATAACAAAAATACCAATTCAAGCTTTATATCAAACAATTTATGTGCGGAATATGATAACAAGCTTATAACTAAATTGATAGAACAATCTAAGCCAAATATAAACACATCCACAGCAGTAAATATAAGGCAAAGGTAAAGGGAAAGAAAATGCAAACACACAGACAACACTCGATGTGTTATCGAAGAGGAAACCGAAGTCCTCGGCGTAAAACCTCTCCGCCGCCCTCCAAGTGGTCAAATAATCCACTAAAGAATGTAGTTGGGATACATGAACAGCAGAAGACCCTTCAAGCCAAATCTACCCAAGTACCTAAGCCCTCCAAGCTTCTTGCTCCAACGAGGTTACGCCGAACCTATTTCTTCTCTAGCTTTCCGAATTCCGCTACTTGACCATAGCATCAACCAATGTATATTGGTTCCTTTCCAAACTGCTTCCCAAAGCACCAAATGGACCTTCTCACAGACGTGGGTGTGGTGAGACAAGGGTTTGGTAAATGACCTCTCAAGGGTATGGCAATGGAGAGGAAGAGAGTAGAGGAATTTGTAGAGTCTCTTTAGATGAAGATTGGGGATGAATCAATCTTGTATTTCTCTAGGGTTTTCTCTCACAAAATTCTCTCTAGAAGCTCTCTTAATATGATGGGTATAAGGGTGTATATATAGTAGGGTGAGAAGGGAATGCAAAACGTCAGTTTTTGCCAAACAGGGCAAGTTGGCGACTTGATCTCGCGGCTTGGCCAAGTCGCGACGTAACGGCCTGGCCAGACTGGAACTTTTGTCCTGTAGCGTGACAGCTGGCGCGACCCTTCAGCTTCCCAGTGTGCCTCTCATGTGACTGCATTTCGCGGCTTACCAGTCGCGAACCACCCGCGAGTCCTAGTCGCGAGACTCTGTTTTTCTTGCATACTCTTGAGCTTTTCTTCACATCTTCTCACACACTACCCTTACAATTTCCCACCTAAATACAGGGTTACTAAGTACTAAATTACAAGCAAATTAGTCACGGAATAAAGTCAATTAGATGGTTGATTAAATTCAACCTTACATAGTTGACATGCGGCGTTCAGCATTATGTGATCACAGTGCATATCTTAAGTTGTGATTATATGAATCTAAAGGTCTTACTCTTATCACTAAATTGAGCATGACCCCTTCAATTCCAAATCTTCCTTTTTCAAAATCTCTTGTCTGTGTTACTTTTATTCTATCAATAGATTTAGGAGATTATATGATCATAAGTCTTCATCATAATCATTTTTTTTTTTTTTTTGAGGCATGATTGCAAAAAATTTTCTTTTATATATAGTTATTAGACCTCATCTTCTTCTGTCTAGGTAGGATTTGACAAGTCTATGGACAACCACTTTAGTTTGGGGACACAAAACCTTTTCTTTTAAGTAAGAAAGATCATTAATTGACTTCTTATTTTATTTTGATTCGTTTTTTTAACATGAGCATGCACATAATAGATTTTATATTGACTAAAGAACACTATTTGTGTTCCTCGTAACTGTATTTTTGTCTCTCATTCCTTTACACCTAGTTTTCTAATTTCTTGCCTGCTATCTTTATGTTCATTTTAGTTTATATTAATATTTTTCATATATTGTGATTAAAAGACACAGTCCTTAGTTTCATGACACTTCGTTGATGATTTGTATTTCAACTAATTTGATGGCAAATGCATCTTTTGGTTTTTGTCCTCTAGATAACCACCTCGAAGAGAACCTGGTAGTTCACTACCTTGTACATATATTTGATAAGGAAAAAAAGGGCATATATTTCGTTGTGATGTCAGCAATGAGCACAAGAGAGAGGCGACCAAACTCCATAGTTTCTCTGTCAAGCCATGGTGCTTCCCGCTTCTACTTCGGTGGATTCTCATCCCAATAGGACAAATGAAAGGCATCCTAGGGTCAAAGTGAGAATCTTGGCAGAATCAAGTGGTCCTAGGCATCTCGACTTCGTTGGTAAAGGCTTGAACCCAATGTTGTCTAAGTCCGAGGTCCTGTCTATGGTTAATCATCATCCCCAATCCCTTTATCGTCCTCAGTGGGAGGATTCGAATCGATTTTCTCCCTTGTCTAACTTGGATGTGGAGGTAGATCTTTTTTTAGTGGAGGAGGAAGCCTTAACGGAAGCTCCAGGTGTGTGTGACAAACAGGGGAGTATCTCCCAAGCAGGTATGGTGTTGCCGGGTGTTGTTGGCATAGATGGGGTTCAATATGGTGAGTCCAAGCTTCTGTATCTAACATGGGATTAGAGTGGGGTTGACACTAGTGGTTATGTCAGTGGGGAGAAAGAGCCATGTCCTCTGGAGTGTGTACCATTGTCTCGATGGGATCCTAGTGTATCCAAGGATACGTTGTTGACCCTAGTTGATGAAGAGGGTGACTTAGAGGCAACAAAGGTGGAGCATTCGAAATGGGTGTCCATGATGATGAAAAGTTTTTGTAAAATGGTGGGTTTTTCCTGTTGTAAGACATGAAGCTCAGTGCATGGCGTTGTTCTGGTTACTAGAATAAGAATGTCTTGAGGTTGTTAATGATAGGGGTATTCAGAGACCTGTTAAATTTGGTCAAAAAGGTTTTAGGGAACTTTGGGGATTGATATCCATGGTAAATTATGATGGTTCTTCTTCTTGTAATAGAGGATCATCGAATGGTTGGGGGCTATGGTAGTTTTAAATGAATTTAAGACTTGTATCTTGTTAGGGGGTTTAATAACCCTCGAAAAAGAGAGGTGTGTAAAAATCTTCTAAAGGATTGGTTGTGTAATATTGTTTGCTTACAAGAAACTAAGCTTTCTTCTTTAGATTTTGCTATTGTTTGGAGTTTATTGGGTAGTCCTTTTATCGATTGGGCTATCCTAGATTCAGTTCAAACGTTGGGGGAAAGGGGGGGGGGGGGGGAATCGCTGATTTGGGATAAACGGGTAGTTGAGAAACTTGATGTGTTTGTTGGTTAGTTCTCTGTTAGTTTACTTTTGAGGGGCGTCTTGGATGGTTTTGAATGGGTTTGTACTAGAATGTATGGTCCTAATGATGATCAACATCAGACTGTTTTGTTTTGTAGGGGGAGCTATCAAAGGTATATGTTCGGTGGACCACGACATGGCTCTTATTTGGTGAATTAATCATCATTAGATATCCATGTGAGAGGTTTAGTTCTGAGTTTTTTAGCCCAGTCATGTTTACTTTTTCAGATTTTATTAAGAACAATTACCTAGTGGATTTACCATTAGAAGGGGCTTCTTTTACCTAGTTTAGGGATTCTGAGCTACAAACTATGTCTTGTATTGACAGGACGTTGGTATCTGTGGATTGGGTGGATCATTTTGAACACCATGTATTTTCTTTTTCTGTTATTTCTTGATTAATATTGCTATGTTTACCTATAAAATATTATTAAAAAAAAAAAGCTTTGTTTGTGTGATGCAAACTTTTCTAAGGTATAATGCCAAGTAACCCTGGGTGTGATACTTAGGAAGACCTAGGTGTGATTGCCTAGTGTTTTATTTATGTTATTTTTTGTTTATCTCCTATTTTAGCCCTAAAACAGCCATCAACATTCATTCTTTTCTAACCTAAACTCTTAAACATCAATCCTTATTCAAGAATTCATCTAGAAACCTAGTATAGTGCTGAATTTCATAACAGTCCTGCATCAAGGCATCTCTCTCCATTCCATATCTCCACAACCATTTGCCTAATAAAGTAGGATTAAATCTTCTCTAATGCGAGATGCCTAACTTGCCATTTTGCACTGGTATACAAAAACTTGAGACCATTTCACTAGAGGTATCTTGGAAGCATCAATCCTACTCCAAAGAAAATCTCTTTGTAACTTCTCAATATGATTAGCCATGAAAGTTCACTTGGTGTATAAAACACTAATGAATGTTTAGACCCTCAAGTTTAAATATAACCAGCACAAGCTTATACTTAAACAATAAATGTGCAGTATAATAAGTACAAGTGAAAACCCAAACAAATAAATAACTCTATACACCATAATTAATCACAACACAATAGCAATTAAAAGGCAAGAGTAAGGGTTAGAGAGATGAAAATACAAAGATAACATCGACACATGTTATCGAAGAGGAAACTGAAGAACTCGGCGAAAAACCTCTCCGCCGCCCTCCAAGAGGTAAAATGAGCCACTAAAGAATAAATTTGGGATATACGAATAGCAGTAGACCCTCCAAGCCTAATCTACTCAATGCACCTAAGCCCTCTAAGCTTCTTGCTCCAATAGGGTTAAGTCTAACCCTGCCTTCTTTAGCTTCCTAGATCCCGCAATAAGCCTATTACATCAACCAAATGAATTGGTCATCTCCAAACTGCTTCCTAAGCACCAAAATATCTCCTCACTGATATGGGTATTGTGAGATAAGGATTTGACAAATGAACCTCTCAAGGATATATCAATGGAGATGGTGAGAATAGAGAAATTTGGAGAAGAACAAAGTTTCTCTCCAAACTAGTTTGGAGAGAAACTCTATAAACTCCTTATATATCTCTATATTGAGTGTGAATTTTGAAAATATAATCGTTAGATTGCATGTTAGTTTGGAGAAAAACTCTATAAACTCCTTATATATCTCTATATTGAGTGTGAATTTTGAAAATCTAATCGTTAAATTGCATGTTCTTATTATATTCTTCATGCATGTAAAATTTCAAAAAGATAAAAGATCAATTGCTATTTCATCAAACAAATGTTAAAATTCAAATTTTTATGATCTAAAATTGTGTATAAAAAAATAAGTTCATTGATCGAATAATAAATAATATCCAATTTGAACAAAATTTGATATGCATGTTAAGAACATAAAGAACATGAAAGTCAACGGTTAGATTTGTAAAATTCACACCAAAAGAAGAGATATATGAGAAATTTGAAAAGTTTCTCTCCAAACTAGTTTGGAGAGGAACTTTGTTCTTTGGAGAATTAAATATATAAGATTGTGGATGAGTCAATCTTGGTTTTCTCTAGGGTTTTTCTCTTAAAATTCTTTCTAAAAGCTCTCTACATTTTGTGGGTATAAGAGTATTTATAGTAGGGTACGTGAGAAATGTGAAAAGTCATTTTTTTGCAAAACAGAGCATTCTGGCGACTCAGTCTCGTGAGTGGGATGAGTCATGAGTTAACTGCCAGGCCAGACTGTCAATTTTTGTCCCGTAGTGCTCCAACTATTGTGACCCTTCAGCTTCCTGCATGTTTCACATGTGTAGCATTTTGGCAAGTTACCAGTCGCAAGTCACTCACGAGATCCAGTCGTGAGAAACCTCTTGAATGCTTACATACTTGAATTCTTCATACTCTTTTCACACACAACTCTTACATTATTCTCACCTAAATATAGGGTATCTAATTGCTGAAATACAAGCAAATTTGGCATGGAATAAAACCAACACATGATTAAATAAATTCAACCTTACAAGGCACCTTCACTGGAAGAAGGCGAAAAGAGATAAAAGAAGTAGGCAAACTAGAAATGGTACTCTTGATAAGAGTTAGCTTCCCCCCCCCCCCCCCCCCCTTTAGATAGATACGTCCTTATCCATCCCGCTAAGTGCCACTTCATCTTTTCTAAAATAGGATTCCAAATTGACTTCTCTTTATATGTATCACCCACCGGAAGACCCAAATATTTCAAAGGAAGAGAGGACTGCCTACAACCTAACATCTCCACTATTTCCTCCATATTGATATCAAGCACATTGCCAATTGGAACCAATTCTGACTTTCCCAAGTTAATTTTTAACCCTAACACCTCTTCAAATGTGGCCAATTCCCAAGCAGCACATCTATATGATTGGAATTAGCATCACAAAAAATAAGTATATCATTTGCAAACAAGAGAGATGAGACACTGTCAACAATGTACCAACCGAATTGCCTACTGAGAAACCCGAAAATTGATCCAAAATGGAAATCGCATCCAACATATGACTAAAGGCCTCCAAACAATATAAAAACGAAGTGGGAATAATGGACCCCTTTGATGAATACCCCTAGTATACTACAAAAGAAATTAGAGGAGGTACCATTAATCAAAATAGAGAATTCAATAGTTGAAATACAAAACATAATCTACTGTCTCCATTTTTCTAAAAAGACACACCGCATAAACAAGTACATAAGAAAGTTCTAATTCACATGATCATGTGCTTTCTCAACATCCAACTTGCATAACACCCCTGGCACCCTTGACTTCAACCTACTATCTATACATTCAGAAGCAATCAAAACGAAATCCTGAGTTTGCCTACCTTTAACAAAGGTATTTTGAGAATCTAAGATAAGCCCATGCACCACCCTTCTCAAATGATTAGCCAATACTTTAGATATAATCTTGTACATCCCTCCCAACAAACTAATAGGACGAAAATCCTTCACCTCCACAGGATCAGTTTTTTGGGAATAAGGGCAAGGAAGGAGGCATTAAGGTTCTTTTCAAATACTGCCTGTTCTGTTTTCTACATACTTTTTTTTTTTTTTTAAATAACGGAATTGTATTAATTAAAAGTCCAGGTACACCGGGGGTGTACGTGGAAAACAGTACATCAAACACAAAAATTACAAAGATCAAGCATTTCTAAAAAATTAGAACAAGGGAAAAGATTAAAGGAAGAACTCCACTCTAGCAAGGTGTGGAGAAGAAGAGATTTAATTTCTAAAATAGACCGTTCCTTCCCTTCGAAACATCTTGAGTTCCGTTCTCGCCAAATACATCATAGGACACAATGTGGGACAACCCTCCATAAATCAATGCTCCGATGCCCACCAAAAGACCCTTGCCAACTCAAAAATAAATCAAAGACCCCATGCGGCATAACCCATTGAAGACCAAATAGAGCTCACACCATAGACCATAATTCATAAGCAATAGGACAATGAAGAAGAAGATGATTGACCGATTCCCCACTCTTTTTACACATATAGCACCAATCTACAACGGCGACACCCTTATACCATAAATTTTTAGTAGTCAAAATCTTACCTAATGAGGCCATCCAAGAGAAGAAAGCAACCTTATTAGGGACCTTTGAATGCCACATAGGCTTCCAAGGGAAAGAAATGTTGAGAGTAGAGGAAAGAGAGAGATAGTACTCACTCACTTTAAAATTCTTATTCCTAGTTGGTTTCCAGCATAGTTTGTCCTGACCTTCACCATTAAGGGGCAGTGAATTGATAAGATCTAGAAAAGTGTAAAAATGCTCTGTTTCTTAATCTTGGGAGCTCTAGAAAAAAAGAAGATCCCAGTGAAGCCTCTGGTTAGGAAAGTGCATAACATCTGCAATAGAAGACTCCTTATTACAACTAATATTATAGAGTTCTGGAAAAGCCTCCCGGAGAGTATAGCTTCCACACCACACATGATGCCAAAATTTAATTCTGTCACCAACACCAACCTCAAACTGAATGGATTTTGAAAAGGTTGGCCATCCCTGTCTTATTGTTCTCCAAAGACTAACACCATAAGGATTAGAGACTTCTTCTGTTTTCTATATACTCCAGCAAGATTGAAAAAATGCCATGGAAAAACCATCCGAGCTTAGCGACTTACAACCATTGAACCCACTGATCACCCTAAACACCTCATCCTCCTCAAAAGGTCTATCTAGCCAATAGCATCTTCCTCAGAAAATTCTTGTAAGAAAATTTTTAGATTCTTATTTTCTTTTTGTGGACAATGTGGTCAAACTTTTGGCTATGAACTCTATCCTCTGACGTAGAACGTTTCAGTTGAGCCTACACTAATTAAGGAGTTCTATTCCCTCTTCTTATTCCATGCAACTTCGTTGTACAATTCACATGAAAAGACTAGGGAAAAGGAAATTATTTGCTCAAATATTATGATTTTTATTGTCTTAGTGCAGCTTTGTGAGTGATTAGGTATTAACTTATAAATGCTTATAGTGCGAAGAGAGATGGAATTCATTAGTTGCAATATCATGCAACTTCATTTTGAATCGAGGATATATATTGGAGGTGCAAGATACTTTGATTTATAAAGAAGGTTAACTATATCAGGGTTGTACATGATACAATATTTGTTCAATTAAGGGAACTATGAAGATGAGGTTAGGGATCATTCTGTTTTCTAATTACTTATGAGGTTTGTAGGAACTTTGAGAATAAGTGTACGGATAAGCCAAGAACACCAACTTCATACTACTGATATAAAGTCTTTAATATGTGCCTTTCCCTTAGGCTGTGTTTGGTTCATGTAAAATATTTTTCAGAAAATATTTTCAAGTGTTTGGTTGCATTTTAAAAAATGCTTTGGAAATATTTTCTAGTGTTTGGTTGTGTTCTGAAAATTCTAGTTTTTTACATTTTCTTATCTATTTTCTCAGCTACCAAACAAATTTTATAATACAAAATTTCAATATATAAACTTAAAAAAACAAAAATCAAAACAACAACATTCGGTTAAACTCCACAATCCGGTCAAACTGAGAGAGGGAGGAGATCGGTCTGGGCGACGAGATCGGTTTGGGCGACGAGATCGGGATGACGAGATCATTGGTGCGATGAGATCTAGACGACGAGATTGGCGGCGCTGATGAGCACTGGGTCGAGAATGAGAACAAGATCGGTAATGTTGGCACCAATGAGATCGGTTTTGGATGGATCGGTCTTGGGTGGTGACGATCTAGATGGCGGCGCCGGTGCTGGGGTGCGATCGGTAACTCTCTCTTGTTTCTCTCTCTCTCTCTCTCTTTCTCTCTCTCTCTTTGTGCGTTTGAGACCCGGAAATGATTTGAAGTGAAAATTTTGACTAAAACCAATTTTTGGGTCAAAGCCATTAAAACACACGCTAAACTGAAAATATTTTCCAGAAAATTTATTTTTCATGTACAACCAAACACCTGCATTTACCGAAAAGCATTTTCGGAAGTGATTTGAAGCCAAAACAAACACAACATTAGTTTCAAAGTTGGTTATTGGCTCTTACTGATTTCTCAATTTTGTGGCATTGATGCATTACTTTCTGTCGCCTCTTTTGGTTGCCCATGGTTGCTGGTTCCTACTACCATTATTTCCATTATGATGGTAAGCTAAATCTTTTTTTAGCTTCGCACATGGAGACTCAATCACCTGTGTAACTCATATATTTTCTTTTATAGTATTGCAATTTTTGGGAGGACTAGTTAATTCTACCATCATTACATTTGGACCAGCTACTTTCTACTAGCATTATTTGGAGGGTTTGCTCTAGATCATTACTTTATGTCACCTCTTTTGGTTGCCCTTATTTGCTGGTTCCTCTCCCATCCCGTTGGCCCAACTCATTGTGCCCATGGGTCAATTATGACTAGCCTCTCCCCCCAATTGATGACCTTATATATAGTATAGGCATGGTTTTTGTTTTAAGTCATTACTTAATTATTATCCTAACCCAAATTCCAACAACCCCAACCTCAACCTGAATTTTAATTCCAACCCCAACCCACCCGAACCTGAAGAAGTTGTGAACCATGCCACTCCATAATAGGGGAAGAACGGCGCTAGTACTAAATCCGCTCCATAAAATCATCTAGCTTGAGTCTCTTCAACTCACACATGCGGCAACTAATGAAATCGTTGCCAGGATCTGGTCTCATATGGTAGTGGCCTTTTCAACCCCAAAAGAAGCAACATTATTGGTGATTCTAACATTTTTAGCTCTTTTAGACTAAAATTCATGATCAGCGATACATTTATTATTAGTTTTCTCCAATATATTAATAAGTTTTTTGGTAAAATATTGTAATCTTTAGTAGTTTATTTTATAGACAAAATAGAAAGACAATAACAGTGTTATTTTTTTATTTTTTATTTTTTGAGAAAAAGGTAAGATCATATAATAGAAAAAATTAAGAAACATCGTTTTGGAGTACACACTCCAAATCAGAGGGTAGTTCTTCTACCCAAACATTAAACTCTGTAGATGAAACTGCTCTTCTGGCGAGGGCGTGAGCTAACTGATTTCCTCCTCGGCGCACATGGATAAACTTGCAAGCTTGAAACTGACTGGCTTGACAACGCGACTCCTCAATGACATTCCCATACAAGGTATTGCAACAAACCGGAGAATTCAACGCCGAAACCACCCGCAGACAATCACCTTCCACTAACACCTTAGAAAGGCACAGCTCTTGCACAAAAAGAACAGCCCTACGCACTGCCATGGCTTCAGCCATCTCCACTGACAGAGGAAGAGGGATCCGTTGTGATAACGCAGCAATTATCGCACCAACCGAATCCCGTACTGCCACTCCAATACCTGCACATCCCAGATTCTCAAATAGAGCAGCATCGAAATTTACCTTGTAAAAACCATCTAGAGGTCGAGACCAGCGCATAGGAGCAGCAGCACCACGCGTTACAGCTTCAGACTTTCCTACTTCAAAGAATTCACGTACTAGGCCAATTGCTCTCTCTCCAACTTCATTTAGCGGCCAAGCAGGTTGATTTTCTCTCAACCTATTTCGCCTCTGCCATAAACACCAGGAAATTGTTGAAAACAGAGCCATCTGAAACTCTGAAGCGCTGCACATAACCTCCTCTAACAGCTCGATAAAGCTCCTGGATTGTTTTCTGTAGAACCTGGAAAAATAAAAATTAGACTTCCATACTGCCTGAGCATGATCACATAACCACAAACAATGGATTAATGACTCCGATGGCTCATCACACATTGAACATGAAGCTTCAACAGGGACATGTCGATGTCGGAGATTCACTTTTGTAGGAAGAGAATCACGCGCAGCTCGCCAAATAAAATGACGGACTTTATTTGGTGTCTTGATCTTGCAAATCCCTTTCCAAACCTTGCTCTGCCATTCCAAAGAAGAAGTACCCGGACTTAATCTTCTTGCATTTGTCTCCAACATTCGGTAGGCGCTCCGCACACTATAATCCCCAGTAGGAGTTAAGGGCCAAATCAACAAATCCTCAACCCACCCTTCACTCACCGGGATCCTCTTTATCAACTCAGCCTCCCATGGCAAAAAAGCCTCATCCACTAAACCCGGATCCCAAACTCTTCTACCAGCCATGAACAAGTCTTTCACATAGAGAATATCAGTATTTGTCCGTGGAGAAATCACCCTACTACTTGACAAGTCCGGCAACCAATTATGCTCCCAAATTCTGATAGATTCCCCATCTCCCACTCTCCAAACAGCCCCTTTTGTGATGACATCCCTTGCCTGTAAAATACTCCTCCAAGCAAAAGAACATCGCGGATGAACCGGAGCTTCCAATATGCTACCATTAGGGAAATATTTCGCACTAAAGACCTTATAAAGTAAAGAGTCTTTATGATGTAATAAGCGCCATACTTGTTTTGCAAGAAGAGCATTATTAAAATTTTGAATGTCCCTAAAACCCATGCCTCCCACTGACTTAGACGAACAAAGAGTACTCCACTTAACCCAATAAATCTTTTTTGATTCCCCTTGCCCCCACCAAAACTTTCGGATCATTGCTTCAATATCTTTACATAAACAACTTAAACAAAGACGAACAAAGACTTAGGTTATCAACAACTTAAACAACTTTCCCCTTTCAATGCTGCTTCTTTCAGTATTGCATTTAAGCCTTCAGCACAGAAAAGAAATAAATAAGGCGAAAGGGGATCCCCTTGTCTTAAACCCCTTGAAGGCCTAAACAAACCCTTCGGCTCACCATTGGCCAAAATAGAGTAAGATACAGTTGTAATACACTCCATTAACAAAGCCACCCAATCTTCCTGAAAACCCAATTTGAGAAGAATTTGTTCGAGAAAAGACCGCTCCACCCTATCATAAGCTTTGCTCATATTCAGCTTAAGAGCCATGTAGCCCTGCTTTCCTGTACAATTATTCTTCATATGGTGCAAAGATTCAAAAGCAATCAAAATATTATCTGTGATTAGCCTATTAGCAATGAAGGCACTCTGAGTTTCAAATACAATAGAATCCAGCAATGGTTTGAGGCAATTAGCAATAACCTTACTAACAATCTTATATATCACATTACAAAGGCTAATAGGCCTAAAATCAGACACCCTCTCAGGATTTTGGACTTTTGGAATAAGAGTAATAAAAGTATGATTAATAGACTTCAGGATGGATCTAGAATTTAAGCACGATAGAACAACTTGAGAGATATCCATACCTACATCAGTCCAATAAGTCTAGTAAAATAAGGGAGGCATCCCATCTGGTCCAGGGGCCTTTAAAGGAGCCATATCCTTGATTGCACCTTCTACTTCCTCTACCGTAAAGGACCTTGCCAAGGCATTCCTCATGTCTTCGGTCATCACTGGTTGAACCCCTTCTAAGATCCGTTCTAGATTATGTGGATTGGAAGAAGTAAACAATAAGAGTGAGGAGGTAGTTTCGGGTATGTTAATAGAGTTCTATGATAATAAGAGTGTTATAGTGATTTGATCATACCATATTTGTTTACAAATTTAATAATTGCATGATATATAAACATGCTTTATACCTACTCAAGAATGCAAATATAATTTTGATAAATTAAAAATACAAATATCATTCAATTATTATGAATCTTTTTTACATTTTTTTTTTTATTGTGCATCATTAAAATTATTTTTTCTTTTATTGGATGTTGTTTCAATTGCTACAAAAGTAACTAAATTTGAGGAACAATAACATACTTCAAATAATTTATATATTTCTCATATAAGCCTTAGAGAAATTATTAATATAACAAAATAAATGTATTTATCCTGTTAGTAATCTTTTAGAATAAATATTACAATGTTTGTTATATGTACTAGCCTCTAAGCACACACTCACGTGCGTGCTTAAAGGCTCTTCTAATTTTTTTTTTAAGGTTAATAATTTTTTGTTGATGTGAAATGATTAAGACTTATTAAAGCTAAAAAAAAAAAATGATTTTTTTTTTTTAAACAGAAGCTTAAGTAGTTGGAGCATTTCAAATACCCAAATAGAGAGTGTTTTTATTTTGTGGGCAATGTTTTAGTGCAAGTTAGGCATGTATTTTTACCTGACTATCCTTTAGTTTTGTCTATATTTAAATTTAGGAGTGTTAGGGGTATTTTTGAACCAACAAAATATCCGGTCCAAACAAGGGAAGCCCTTTAAATAATAGTATAGATATTAGGAAGTGTAAATAGTTAAGATTAATTTTAATGAATTCACAAATATTTAATATTTAATGGTTAATTTTTATGTTAACTATTGCCAAAGAAACTAAACACGAGGAAAGTTTTTCATATGGGAAAAATTTAGCTATAAACTTGGTTGTAGCCTAAGGCTACACCTTTCAAAAATTTAACATGACTACATATTTTGAAAATTTAATCGTTAGATTGCATTTTGTTTACACACATGTTAAATTTCGTACTAATTGGATGTTATTTACTTTTCAATTTATAAACTTATCTTTTATGAATAATTTTAGATTAGAAAAAACTTGAAATTTAAACAATTGATTAATGACATAGTTATTGAAGTTTGATTTTCTTGATGGGAATGACTGACCAACTCATGGATTCCTAGGCGTAGGGTCTGACTTGGGGCAAGCAGGCTTAGCACAGAGATAAATTGGAAAGAAAAACCCAATTGGATTAAGCAAAGAAGAAAAGAAGAAGAAGTCTTATATTAATGCTCTTTCTGTTGGCCGAGGAAGGTATTTCTAAGCAAGCTACAACACGAGTCTTAGTTAGTTAACTCCCTTTTTTCTCTCTAATGTTTCTCTCTCTCCCCCCCCCCCCCCTTTCTTAGTGGGGTTTTTCCATTCCTTCATAGTAGTCTGTCTTTAATCATGGCTCTCTAGCTATAAGGTGGTGGTTGCTCATCAGTTACTTATGCCATCCCCCCCTTTGGGGGAATTGCCGGGTGAGTTACAGGCTATCCAAGTACTATTCAGACATCACTTCCCCTATTAATATGATTGTCCTAGTTGGTACAGAGTATTTAATGTGAAGGTGATGGGTGCTTCCCCAACACACTTCCCTATTTTCTCCATTGATGCCTACCTGTGGCTACCAACTTCAGTCTATACCCTTTGGTATAGTGATAGCTCATCTCACCCTCCTTGAAGTGTGGGGGATCTCCTTCAATTGGCCTGATGCTCCCTTCTCCATGTGTTGGGCCTATATGGCCCTCGAGCCTGACCTAGCAACGCTTTTGTCCTCGGCCCACTAGGAATGGCAACTAGTTGGGTTCGTGCCGAGTTTTTTTATGCCCGAACCTGCCTTGCAGGCCTGGACCCATTACCCGAACCCGCTCCGATTAATAAACAGGTTTTTTTTCCAACCCTAAACCCACCTTGTGGGCTCCACAGGCCCCGTTTGTCATGCCCAGCCCTAAATCACAACACAAACACAAACGCAGATATCAAAAACACAAGTTTCAGATTTATGGATTTCCCTTTCAAAATCACAAACACAAACAAAAATCCTAACACAAATACAAACACAGATTTTATAAATACAAAAATTTCAGATTTTCCCTTTCAAAATCACAAACACAAATACAAATCCTAACACAAACATAAACACAGATTTCACAAACACAAAATTTTCAGATTTTCCCTTTCAAAATCACAATTAGAAACACAAATCCTAACACAAACACAAACACAAACACAAATTTCACAAACACAAATTTCATATTTTCCCTTTCAAAATCGCAAACACAAACACAGAAACCCTAACACAAACATAAACACAGAAATCACAAACACAAAAATTTCATATTTATGATTTTCCTTTTCAAAATAAAAAACACAAACATAAACACAACACAAAAATTACAAACACAAACAAAGAAAAAACAATGAAAGACGAAATGAACCAAAAAAGAAGAAGAAAAATCACGGGCTTGAGGCTGAACAAACAGAGCTGTGAGGTTGAATGAAGCCATGGGGCCGTGAGGTTGAGCGAGGCTGTGAGAGAATAGTTAAGCGAGGCCATGAGGGGGGGCCGGTGGCAGTGCATGAGAGCTTAAGAGAGAGAGGTGCTGTTGAGATTGAGATTTGAGAGCTTGAGAAAGAGAGGGGCGGCTGAGTGAAAGGAGTGTATATGGGTAGGGTTTGATATAAGTGGCATATATATAGTCAGGTATTTTTGTAGTTTTACTTAAAGTTTAAATGGGTCGGGTCTAGTCCGGGTCTAGGCCAAATTTTTAACAAAACCCAAACCCGACCTGGACTCGTTTCGAGTTTTTTTCTTTTTTAAACCCAAACTCGGCCCTATTCTTTATCAGGCCGGGTAAAACCCTACCCATTAGGGTTGGGTCGGGCAAAAATTGCCATCCCTATGGCCCCACACACCCCCCCCCCCCCCCCCACACACACACACATGAGGAGGTATATGGTGTACCCGGCATATATGCCGGGTACATAATATAATTTTCGCACACACACATATATATATAATCTCTCCTAATCATTAAAGTCATTTGATAATAGACTATTAGTTGGAGTAGAATTTAAATTTCTAAAACTTAGATGACAAAATTTTATCTAAATTGAATTATTGTTAAATATTATCCCTTAACCAAGAGTCTTATTGCTTAATATTCTAAAAAAATATTAATTTAATAAGATTCAACTTGAGGGGAAGGACAAAAACAAAAATGTGAGTTGTGTGGGATTTAAGTTTAGAAAATTTTAATGATAGACTTTTAGTTTTATTTAAATTAAACAATTGTTAAATGTTATCCTTTAATCTGAGGAAATATATCATAAAAAATAATATAAAATTAATTTAGTAATAAGTTAATCTTAAAATATTGATAATAGACTTTTAGTTGGAGTAGAAGTCAGAAGGCATTTTTTTTTTTAAAAAAAAAAAAAATTTATTTATGGTCTTTTTTGGCATACCACTTCTTCTAAATTCAATTTTTATTATATAGTATATGATATGATATAAATAATTGGCAAAAAAATAGTATATGGATTTTTTTATTGGAAACATCTGTCCTTTTGTTTTTGGAAACTTATTGTCGTGATTGTCATTAAAAAAAAAAAAATCAGCGTAACAAAATTCTATCAAATATTGAGAGAGAGAGAGAGAGAGAGAGAGAGAGAGAGAGTTTTTCTACATTAGGTCTCTTTATTCTTTATTCTTTTTTCTCTTTTTGCTTGAGGGTGTGATTCAGATTTTGTTTGAGACTTTAAGCTAAATAATAATTCAAAAAAAAAAAAAGTAGATAATTATGATTAGGCTTAGAGATTTAAAGAGAGAGATGAAGTTATTTTGCATTAGAGCTCTTTCTCTTTTTTTCTTTTCTGCATGAGGGTATGATTTAGATTTTGTTTAAGACTCTGTGTCTGTTTGGTTAGCCATTTTGGGAGTTTAAGGCTCCGCTTGAGAGGAGGGAATGGAATGGAATGGAAATGAATGAAAAGAATCATTTTAGAATATATTCTCCCATTCCCTTGTTTGAGAGTTTTAATGGAGGGAATGAAAAGTTCATTCCCTTGTTTGGGAGTTTAAGTGGGACGGAATAGAATGGGTAGGAGGGAACACTCATTCTTCTCTATTCTCTCAAATTTTCATTCCCCCCGAAATTGGGAGGAATGAGAGGGAATGAAATTAGATTTAATAATTTTTTTACTAAAACTCCCAAAATACCCCTATATATTCAACTCTCTATTTTAAAATAGAGGTCTAATAGTAATATTGTCATAAAATGATTTCATTCCATTCCCTTCATGCTGCTCCCAAACAAGATTACTTACATTCCATTCATTTTTAGTCCTTTATATTAAAACATCCAATCAAGATTACTTAATTCCATTACATTCCATTATTTTCCATTCTTTTCCCTCACTTAAATACATTCCATTCCATTCCATTCTTTTCCATTCCCTTATGATCATTCCATTCAATCCCATTCCCTTCCCTTATGAACTCCCAAGCAGAGCCTAAAAGAGAGTTTTTAAAACCCAAAACTTTATTTTGTAACCACAACTCCTTGTAACCTTTTTTGACAAACATTCATTGCAAACTCAAAACACTGTTTTTCAACAGTTTATACAAACGCACCCTTTAAACTAAATAATAAAATAAATTAAAAATAATAATAATGTGAAAAATTGTGAGGCCTCAAAAAGATGAAGTGCCACAATATTATGAAATCAATAAAAAAAGTCAACCATGCTTTTGGTTTTATATTATACTAGTATTATTCATGTACGATGCACGGCTTGATGAAAATTCATATGTAAGCTGAATTTTCTTAAAAATAATTTTAAAAAATATTAAATAAATAGTAATAATAAATTATAAAATAAGTAAATTTTATAATAATAAAAATTTGCTTTAAGTTCTAATTGTTTTGAGCTTGGACTTTAACTTAAACTAGCATGTAACTCATGCAAACGCATAAATGTATTTAAAATTAAACGTAATTTTTATTATAAAGATATAAATAATTAGTCAAATTATTAAAAACAAATAGAATATAACACATGCATACATTACATATGGATACATTTAAATTAAACACAATTTTTATCATAAAAATATAAATAATTAGTCAAATTATATATATATATATATATATATATATATTTAAAGTAAACATAATTAGTCATATATTAAAATTTTTATACGAATTTAATACTACTTATGATAATTTTTTTTTCAAATTTTTAATAAGATTGAATGTACGGTGTTTTTTGTTGTGTAGTGATTTTTATGAGTATATGCGATCATTTTTTTTTAATAAAATTTTTTTATAGTTCATTAATATTAGATTCTTAGTATTTTCTACTTATTAACTCACTTGGCACAAAGATTAAAAAACTTAAATGGACATTTAAAATTAAACATAATTTTTATTATAAAAATATAAATAATTAGTCAAATTATTTAAAAAAAAATTGCATTTGACACATGAATACATATGGATAAATTTAAATTAAACACAATTTTTATCATAAAAATATAAGTAATTAGTCAAATTATATATATTGTTAGAAAATTTAGACCCTGGTTGATAGAATTAACAAGTTTTAAACCCAAGTTGTTAATTAGATTTATTATTAATAAAACTTGTTAAAACAAACAAACATCAATATCATGTCAAAATCATGCAGTGGAAAAATAAAATAAGACAAGATATGATGACCCAGGAAAACCAATGAAACTGTTAGGTTCTAAGGTCTTAGGATTTTATGTATTTAGAACTCTAATTTGTAATGTTGGCAAACCATGATCAAAACATTGTATTTAGTCTTGTTTAGAATTGCTCAAAGTTGGTTTAATATTGTAAAGTTGGAATCGAGTGGCTGTAGAAGTACTTGGGACTTTCGGCCTGGCTCGATCGATCGGAGAATAGACTCGATCGATCGAAAATCGCACAGGTTGAATTTTCTACAGATTTTCCAACTCAGCCTTACTTCATTAAACGTTTAGGGTTTTGTATTTTTACCCTAGGTATATAAACTAAACCCTAGCCACGTTTTTGGAGGTTGTCCATATTGCTTTGTTGCTCATACATTGCTGTTTTGTGTGAATCTCGTGTGAGATCTTTGAGGAGACTTCCTTTACACAAAACTTAGGGTTTTCAAGGTAGCGATGATTTCAACATCTTGAAGATCATTATTGTTGCAACCATTGGAACTTAAAAGAAAAGCAAGCGGGGAGCTTGTAGCTGATTGAAGAATTCAAGAAAGAAGTAGTCCGTGGATTTGGAGCCTGCGCGTGGTCGTGTCAGGAAGTTTTACTGGTGGGTAGCATTAGGAAGTCGAGC
Source organism: Quercus variabilis (assembly GCA_030445155.1). NCBI lineage: Eukaryota > Viridiplantae > Streptophyta > Magnoliopsida > Fagales > Fagaceae > Quercus > Quercus variabilis. Next base: position 9,930,282 of record CP129454.1, read on the forward strand.
GGGGAGCTTGTAGTCCTTCTGTAAGAACTTCAATTCTTTCATAGTGAATTCTGTTATGCCTTGAGGATCGGTGAGTCAAATCCTCCCCAAGTTTTTACCGAGTGGTTTCCTGGGTGATCATATCTTGTGTTCATTTATTTTCCGCTGCTTTATATCTTGATATGATTATTTGATTGCTTTAACCTAGAATTGCATAATTTGACTAAGTAACAACTTGGCTAATTAATCTAAGCTACGCAATCTGTGTGTTTAAGGGGTCTAAATTTCTATCAGAAACCAACCAATTTCACAATAAAAAAACTTGGGGGGAAACCTTCCCGAAAAGCAATTCACTATAGTAAAGAGAAGTTTCAGATCTAGTACAAAACCTTTGTCCCTAGACTCTACAATCCCCATAGATGAACTCACAGCAGAAACCTTCTACCGCTTCAGAACCTCTGAACTCTTCAATATATGAACGCCACCCTTTTTGTTGTTGCACAGATCCCAGTACGTGGCTAACTCCTTTGCACGAATCCCAATACGTGACTCACTCACCAACTTAAGGAAGAAGAATGTTGGCTGTAAAGTTCTTCACTTCATCAACAATGAAGATCAAGAAGCACTTGGTTACAAAACCCTAAAGCGCAAAGACGCAGTAGCTTCTTTCAGAGAGAATAAGGCATCAATCACTTTTTTGCATATGTTCTCCTTGTATTCTCTTATGTGACAGCCTTTAAAATAAGCCTTATATAGGTCTAGGGTTGTGAGATGAGAAACCTTACTCAAATACATAAGCCTGGCCCAAAAATCAAAAAGCTGAAATTTCATAACCTGATCGATCGAGAGGTGTCGAGGAGGTGTCGAGATTTAATGAATCTTGACAGATAGTTGCTATCGAGGAGGTGTCGAGAAGGTGTCGAGGAGACAGAAACTTTCTCGATCGATCGACCAGCTATCGAGAAGCTATCGAGATTGCGATAAGCATCAGCTGAAGATCTCGACAGATAGGCAGGTGTCGAGGTACCTATCGAGAAGGTGTCGAGTCTTAAAAATTTTGCACTTCAGCTTGCTTTTTCTTGGACAGACTTGATGACTTCAACACTTGACCTTGAAACATTGTTTCTTGAAGTATTAAAAACACCTTGAACTACCAAATTACAAGTGGAGTGCGTTTTGTCAGAGGATTAGCCAATTTACATAAATAAGTGACATATGTTCTTAATCAAGTTAAAACATATATGTCCTAACAATCTTCCCCTTTGGCAATCCGTGACAAAACCACAACAAACAAATGAGCATATAAGAGAAGTCATAAATCACTCAACTTATATTCACTTGTTGAATACAATAAAATCTATCCTAACACAAACTCTTGAAAAACTTTGCAAGAAGAGAGTTTATGGCAAGTAGACTTTGACAACCTATATTTCTGAAACACTTTAAACAAAACTCATCAAGGCATCTTAGTGTGAAACAGAAATAATAGATTGCATATAAGTATAAGAAAAATACATCAGCATATAAAGAAGATAAACACAATGTATGTAAACATGGTCACAAGACCCAAGGTACAAGAGCAAGGAAGTAAGCACTCCCCCTAACAAGATGAAACACATCTCCCCCTTACAAAGGAATGTATTTCTCCCCCTAACTTGTAGAATCTTAAAAAAGAAACCACAAAGTCACAATTTCTCTCCCCCTTTTTGTCATGATTGACAAAGGGTACAAGAAGCTAGAAAGCTTAACCCGAGAAACATAAAGATGATCAAGGATGATCAAGGGGGTACAAAGAAATCCATATAAATGCATGAATGTAATGAAACAAGATGCTATGGATGACAAGATAATAGAAGGATGCAAAACATGTGAAAAACAAGAAAAATGTTAAGCATATAAATCCCAAAACACACACACACACTAAACAAGTCTAACCAATTTTATATTTCAAAAATAAGTCAAGATAGTTTAGTGAGCATACATTAGCACATGTAAAACCTTTGTGATGGCCAAATCACATTGTACCTGCACATGTATCAAAAGTAGCAAAGAATATTGCGTGTTGTGTGTGAAAAGCATCGCAAGATTGCATATGTGTATAAATGTTATGACGATCTGAGATATGAGAAAATAACTTATAACTCACACATAATCATAACTGTTTGATGGGGACTATCACTTTCGAGGTACATCCTATAACTCCCACATCTCCTAGAATACACGCTTGCAACCATATTTAAAGCAGTTTTAATTTTTTTGCTTTTTATTTTCTTTGCATATTTTCTTTTATTTTAGCACATCATACATGGGTATATAAAAGAGAGAAAAGAAATACCCAAGATGTTAAGCATTTGACATCGTACTTTTGCTATGCCGAAGCATACGAATGTCTTTGACACTGCACTTTTGCTATGCCGAAGCATACAGGTGTCATATTATGATTGGTGGGCACCAGTGGTGAGATGGTTATTTATGCCTTTCTCTTAGGATTTTCTAGTCCTACCCGTCAAAAAGAGTGATATGAGTGTTAAGTTTTAAGAGATAACCTAATCTTATTCATCACAAACAAGAGCCACAAAGCTCACTTGCTTAGTTGTGCATAGAGATGCTCATCTAAGCTACAAGAGATAAAAAGTTTAGAAAACTTTGTTTCAATGGCCATCCAAGGTACACAAGTACCAAAGTACACAAAACATGCACTGTTTTTGTATTTTTCTGATTTTTCCTTTTTATTTTTATTTTGAAAACAAAACAAAATAAAAAAACTAAACAACCAAACAAAAACAGATAAACAACATGAATGCATGAAAGAAAAATTCATATGCATGAAAACATGATAGAAATATGCAGATGCATGAAAGCACGATTCCAAGAACAGATAAGAAATCAAGTAAGAAAGTCCTACTTTAGATAGACAGAATTAAAGCAGAGGACAAATAGAAAAGACAATTAAGTCTTACACTCCTTTCTCACCCACACAACACGAGTCTTTGGCCGTGAAGATGAAAAGGCACGTGTCCTAGTATGTCTACTAAAGGACATAGAAGAATTAGAATTCTCTTGAAATTGAGTTAAAAAGCTCAAAACTTTTAATAACTCTCCAAACAAAGGTGTAGGTCCTTGAGAGGAAACCTGTAACCGTTTGGACAATTGCTTATGAGGATACAACTTAAAACAATTAGGACGAATGTGTCCAGAAGCACCACAATGGTGACACACATGAGTAGTTTTTGAACTACTATGCTTCTTAGAAGGAGGTCTAACCTTAGAGGTTGACAGAGACCTCAACTTAGGACAATTTGGCCTATGATGACAAATGGGGACAAATTCAAATTTATCATTCAACCTAGGAGGAGTTTTAGATATAGGTTTAGAAACTTCAACATTAACATCAGATTGTTTACCTTTGTCTATCCTAACAATATTAGCCTTCAACTCTTCATTATTCCTTTTAAATGGGGGAATATAAAGATCATTTTCTTTTGAGTTAGGCTCAACAACAAGTTTGACACTAGTTAATTTTTCAATTTCAGTTTTAGATTCAACTAGTTGCTCTTCCAAACTTTTAATTTTGTCCACCTGAGGTGAAATTTGATTTTTAAAATTCTCATTCAAATTATTGGCTTCATCCAATTTTGCAATCAAATCATCTTTTTCAAGCTTGACCTTTTTAATTTTAGCTTTCAATTTTGTAGAACATTCAAGAGATTTCATACAAAAATTATAAACCCAAGTTGTTAGAAAATTTAGACCCCGGTTGATAGAATTAACAAGTTTTAAACCCAAGTTGTTAATTAGATTTATTATTAATAAAACTTGTTAAAACAAACAAACATCAATATCATGTCAAAATCATGCAGTGGAAAAATAAAATAAGACAAGATATGATGACCCAGGAAAACCAATGAAACCAACCAGTTTCATAGTAAAAAAACCTGGGGGGAAACCTTCTCGAAAAGCAATTCACTATAGTAAAGAGAAGTTTCAGATCTAGTACAAAACCTTTGTCCCTAGACTCTACAATCCCCGTAGATGAACTCACAGTAGAAACCTTCTACCGCTTCAGAACCTCTGAACTCTTCAATATATGAACGTCATCCTTCTTGTTGTTGCACAGATCCTAGTACGTGACTAACTCTTTTGCACGAATCCCAATACGTAACTCACTCACCAACTTAAGGAAGAAGAATGTTGGCTGCAAAGTTCTTCACTTCATTAACAATGAAGATCAAGAAGCACTTGGTCACAAAACCCTAAAGCGCAAAGACGCAGTAGCTTCTTTCAGAGAGAATAAGGCATCAATCACTTTTTTGCATATGTTTTCCTTGTATTCTCTTATGTGACGGCCTTTAAAATAAGCCTTATATAGGTCTAGGGTTGTGAGAAAAGAAACCCTACTCAAATACATAAGCCTGGCCAAAAATCAAAAAGCTGAAATTTTGTAACCTCGATCGATCGAGAGGTGTCGAGGAGGTGTCGAGATTTAATGAATCTTGACAGATAGTTGCTATCGAGGAGGTGTCGAGGAGACAGAAACTTTCTCGATCGATCGACCAGCTATCGAGAAGTTATCGAGATTGCGATAAGCATTAGCTGAAAATCTCGACAAATAGGCAGGTATCGAGGTAGCTATCGAGAAGGTGTCGAGCTTTAAAAACTTTGCACTTCAGCTTGCTTTTTCTTGAACAGACTTGATGACTTCAACACTTGACCTTGAAACATTGTTTCTTGAAGTATTAAAAACACCTAGAACTACCCAATTACAAGTAGAGTGCGTTTTGTCAAAAGATTAGCCAATTTACATAAATAAGTGACATATGTTCTTAATCAAGTTAAAACATATATGTCCTAACATATATATATATATATATATAAAGTAAACGCAATTAGTCACATATTAAAAATTCTTACCAAATTTAATATTACTTATGATAATTTTTTTTCTTATTTTTAATAAGATAGAATGTGTGGTGATCTTTATTGTGTGGTGATTTTTATTGAGTATATATGACTTTTTTTTTTTTATTATAAAATTTTAATATTATATTCTTAGTATTTTGTATTCATTAACTCAGTTTAAAAACTTAAGTGGACATTTCAAGTTAAATACAAATTTTATTATAACAATATAAATAATTAGTCAAATTATTAAAAACAAAACATGTAACACATGCATACATATGGATAAATTTAAATTAATCACAATTTTTATCATAAACATATAAATACCTAGTCAATTTATTTTATATATATATATATATATATATATATATATTTTTAAAGTAAACGTAATTAGTTACATATTAAAATTCTTACCAAAATTTAATACTACGTATGATAATTTTTCTAATTTTTAATAAGATAGAATGTGTGGTGATCTTTGTTGTCTGTTGATTTTTATTGAGTATATGCGATTAAAAAAAAAAAGTATAGTTCATTAAAATTAGATTATTAGTATTTTGCACTCATTTACTCACTTGATATAAAGATTAAAAAACATTTTTTTGAGAAAGAAAGATTAAAAAACTTAAGTGGACATATGACACAAAGTTAAATGGATAATTAATTATGGAGTGGTCTCCACATAAATTTAGACACATGGCGCAAAATTGGATTCTAATTTCGAATTCTAATTGAATTTTCTCTAAATTTTGCCTATTAATATATATATATATAGACACACACAAATGGGTGTCCATTGTTTTGTTTCATTATAGTAAACTTTCATTGACATAATATCTTGCACGCAAATTCAGAAGTAAAGACCAACAAGTAAGATGGATTTATTAGATTAAAATATAAGTGTAAGTTGCATATTAGGAAAAAAGTGAAAAAAATACAACAACGTGGGACGTATTGTATGAGATTTAATTATATGGATAACTTTATATATATATATATATATATATATATTAGTTCGAATAGAATTTAAATTTTTAAAACTTTGATGATAAAATTTTATCTAAATTAAATTATTGTTAAATCTTATCTCTTAACCAAGAGTCTTGTAGCCTAATATCCTAATAAAATATTAATTTAATAATATGCATCTTGAGGGAAAAATAACAAAATAAAAAACCTAAGTTGTGTGATTTAAGTTTAGAAAATTTTGATGATAGACTTTTAGTTTTATTTAAATAAGACAATTGTTAAATGTTATTCCTTAATTTGCGGAAATATATCATAACAAATAATATAAAATTAATTTACTAATAAATTAATGATAAAATATTGACAATAGACTTTTAGTTGGAGTAGAAGTCAAAAGGCATTTTTTTTTTTCTTTTTTTGAGAAAGAAAATGTGGGATATTGTCTAGGATTTAAGTTTAGAATTTTTTTATAATAGGCTTTTAGTTTCAATAAAATTTAAATTTGTTGAACTTTAAATGATTAAGTTTTATCTAAATTAAAAAATTCTTAAATATGTTCTCTTAATTTGTGAAAATATATTATAACAAATAATATAAAATTAATTTACTAATTAGTTATTCTTAAAATATTGATAATAGACTTTTAGTAGGAGTAGAAGTCAAAATGTGGGTTTGTTTTAGAAAGAAATCATGGGTTGTTGTTTGAGATTTAAATTTAGAATTATTTATAATAGAATTTTATTTTGAATAGAATTTAAATGATAAAATTTTACCTAAAGTAAACCGTTATTAAATATTATCCCTTAATTTGAGAAAATGTATCATAACAAATACTATAAAATTAATTTACTAATTTGTGAGAGTAGTCATTTGTCCCAACCACTTCTTCTTAGTTCAACTTTGATTATATAATATATGATATGATATAAATAATTGACAAAAAAATAGTATATGAATTTTTTTTTTTTTTTTATTGGAAACGTCTGTCCTGTTGTTTTCGGAAATATATTGCCGTGATTGTCATAAATATGTATATATATATATATATATATTAAAAAAAAAAAAAATCACCGTGACAAAGAATTGCCCTCTTCCATAAACTTAAAACTTGAAAGCCCTCAAAATTCTATAAAATCGAGTGCCTTATTAATATGAGAGAGAGAGAGAGATAGTTGAAGATGAGCAACATTACATAGACAGTGCCTGAATCTTATCCAATGAATGGCGGAGATGGCATTAATAGTTATACCAAAAACTCCTACTTCCAGGTTTCTTCAATTTTATTATCTATTTCTCCTATTTCTTACACTCTTCTCATCTTATTTGGCTAGGCATGTTGCATACTAATGTGTATATCATTTGGTAATGAATTTTTACCAGTCAAATAATGTGCATGGTAATAACTCTCGGGGCTGCAACTGTAAGGTTAAATCTAATCAATCATTTAATTGGCTTTATTCTATGACCAATTTGCTTGTAATTTAGCACTTAGCAATCCTGTATTTAGGTGGGAAAATTGTAAGGGTAGTGTGTGAGAAGATGTGAAGAAAAGCTCAAGAGTGTGCAAAAAAAACAGAGTCTCACGGCTAGGGCTCGCGGGTGGATCGGGACTGGCAAGCCGCGAAAGGCAGGCACGTGAGAGGCACACTGGGAAGCTGAAGGGTCGCGCCAGCTGTCACGCTATAGGACAAAAGTTCCAGTTTGGCCAGGCCGTTACGTCGCGACTTGAATTCGCGACTTGGTCAAGCTGCGAGATCAAGTCGCCAACTTGCCCTGTTTGGCAAAAACTGACGTTTTGCATTCCCTTCTCACCCTACTATATATATACCCTTATACCTATCATATTGAGAGAGCTTCCAGAGAAAATTTTGTGAGAGAAAACCCTAGAGAAAAACAAGATTGATTCATCCCCAATCTTCATCTAAGGAGACTCTACAAATTCCTCTACTCTCTTCCTCTCCACTATCATACCCTTGAGAGGTCATTTACCAAATCCTTATCTCACCACACCCACGTCTGTGAGAAGGTCCATTTGGTGCTTTGGGAAGCAGTTTGGAAAGGAGCCAATATACATTGGTTGATGCTATGGTCAAGTAGCGGAATCCGGCAAGCTAAAGAAGAAATAGGTTCGACGTAACCTCGTTGGAGCAAGAAGCTTGGAGGGCTTAGGTACTTGGGTAGATTAGGCTTGGAGAGTCTTCTGCTATTCATGTATCCCAACTACATTCTTTAGTGGATTATTTGACCGCTTGGAGGGTGGCGGAGAGGTTTTACGCCGAGGACTTCGGTTTCCTCTTCGATAACACATCGTGTGTTGTCCGTGTGTTTGCATCTTCCTTCCCTTTATCTTTGCCTTATATTTACTGCTGTGGATGTGTTTATATTTGGCTTAGATTGTTTATCAATTCTATTGTGAGCTTGTTATCATGTTCCGCACATTAATTGTTTGATATAAAGCTTGAATTGGTAATTTTATTATTTGGGGTCTAAACGTTCAAGGGTGTTTCATACCCATTTTGAACTTTCAATTGGTATCAAAGCGGGTACACTTGTTGTGGTGTTAATACCTAAGTGTGATCCTTGACCCCTTGTTGAGATGGATAGGTCTCAATCTCTCACTGCTCCACCATATTTTGATGGTAATAACTATGCTTTTTGGAAAGTCCGAATGAGGGCGTTTTTGTGTTCTATGGATGAAGCTGTGTGGGATGCAGTTGACATAGGTTGGACAAAGCCAGTGGATGCCAAATCCACTTGGAACAAGGCAACTCTTACGGCAACTAATGCAAACAGTAAAGCATTGAATGTCATTTTCTGTAGTATCTCTCCAAAAGAATTTCATAGGATTTCTCATATTATTGTTGCTAAAGAAGCATGGGAGATTCTGGAGACGACATATGAAGGAACCAAGAAGGTGAAAGACACCAAACTTCAAATGTTGACCACTCGCTTTGAGCAGCTAAAGATGGATGAAGATGAGTCCTTTGACTCTTTTTATAGTAAGCTAAACGAGGTGGTCATTGGAAAATTTAATTTGGGGGAAAAGACGGAGGAGTCTAAAGTTGTAAGGAAGATCCTTCGGTCACTACCAGAAAGCTTTTGTGCTAAAGTTACAGCCATTGAAGAGAGCAAAGATCTTGATGAAATCAAGGTTCAGGAGTTGGTTGGTTCTCTACAGACATATGAGTTGTCTCTTCCTTCTGCAAAGAAGAGCAAATCCCTTACTCTTAAGACAATTGATGAGAGGATAGGGTCTCATGAATCTTCGGAAGAGGATACAGTAGATAAAGATGTGGCATATCTTGTAAAAAACTTCCGGAAATTCCTAAAGCTCAAGAATAGTAGAAAATTTGGTGACAAAAGAAAATTCCAGAGTGGCGAAAAAGAGAAGAAAGACTTCCGAAGAAAAGATGGTAAAGATTCACAATCCTCACAAGGAATTACATGCTTTGAATGTAATGGGCATGGGCATTTTAAAAAGGAATATCCAAACTACTTGAAGTCGAAGGGAAAGGTGTATGCCACTACTTTAAGTGATTCGGACTCATCAAATTCTGATTCTGACGAGAGCTGTGATGGAGAAGGAAATTTCTCCGCATTCATGACCATTGCTCATGTGGAATCCTCAGATGACTTAGATACACTTGTGAAGGAGCTTGGTGAACATTCTGATTTGGAATCTATTGCAGTTGTTGAAGAATCTGAAGCTAAAGAGGATGAAGATACTGTGAGTATTCAAGAGAATTATACTTTACTTCTTGAGAAATCAGGTGAGTATGCAAGGGTTGCAAAGACGGTGGTAAAGAAGATGAAAAGGGCTGAAGAGGACTACAAAAGTCTACTGGCTAGATATAAAGAAGCTAAATGTGAGATTGAGACAATAAATGGAGAGTTATTGGAAGCTTACACCAAAGTAAGATTCTTTGAGCAAGAAATGGTGCAAGCGCTAGCCAAGATTGAAAGGGTCTCTTCCAGAAAGCTGGAAGATGTTATCTCGTCTCAAAAACATTTTTCAGATAAGTCCGGAGTGGGGTATATCAGAGGAAGTAGCTCATCAGCCAAACCTATCAAAGAAGTGAAATTTGTGAAGGCCATAGAGCCTACTGTAGAAGAAACCATCCCTGAGAATGTTAAGGCTGAGAAGAAGAATGTGAGTGAGCAACAGATGGGGAATAAGCCCCGAAATTAATCTATGGGTAGACACGAAACCAGAGCAAGATCCCTCTCAAGACCACAATGGGGTCCTAGAACTGAGTATGTGTGTCACTATTGCGGACTACGAGGGCATACTAGACCCAACTGTCAAAAGCTAAGAGCAGACAACAATGCAAGCGCACCTCGGTCACGAGGACGAAGGAATGACAAGAGGTCTTGGGGTGGTGAGAAAACAAGAAGTCAAAACAATGATCCAGGAATGACGGACGTGATGAAGATGATCGGTGCCTTCACCACCTGCTTGGAGAGCTTCAACAAGAGGTTTGAAAGTCCTAATTCTCATACACGATCCGTCAAGGATATCACCCCAAACGCACGTGACATGTGGGTGACAAAGGGTACTCATGCATAATCATTATAACATGTCCATGCATCAATTCTTCCTATGCTTTGTGGATATGATTGGATATTTGTGTTGTGTTTTTGAGTATCGGTTTACTTTGTGGTTTGTTTGTGTTCAAAATACTTTCTCTTTTTCTTGTTTATGATCATTCTTCTACTGCTTTAATGTCAAAAATCCAAAAACACATAAAAAGTTGAAAATCCAAAAGTTTGATCACTTTGTTGAGTTTTGTCTCAATGCTAGTTTAGCCTTGTACCTTTGTACCAATGGCTTTGTGCATTTAACGAGCTTAGCTTGTCTCTCATGCACTCATATCATTGTGGAAGAAATTCTGAAATCTATGTGATTGTTGTAAATAGATCTTCAACCTTGTCATGAATGACTAGTGAATGGTTTTGTTGATCTTGAGACATGCATAAACTCATGCCTATATATCTTCCCACTCTATATTTTTATGCTTTAAAAGAGCTCTTTAAATGTAAATCTCCAAATGAAAAGAGATATTGAGCTGCAAAAGCCTATCGCACATACTAGTATTTGACTAGGAAAAAGGGAAAGCGACCTAAATAAATTGTATGAAAGATGCCCAAAAAGCCAAAGGCTAACTCTTAATTGAAATATCAAAAATTTCAGGCATCTATCTCTCAATAAGAGTTTCTTTGCTCAAAATTGGCAAATGATATGTGTATTTAGAGCCAAATGAAAAGCTTCAAAGAGTGGTTATCAAGTTCTTATGGGAGGTCATATATGCATGCTTTTATAATTGAGATAGGTCACATAATCTAGTGCTAGTTGTGTATGCCTTGATTGAATTGATCATTGAAGCTTCACATTGGACTAAGAACTATCTCACTTTTGATATCCACACACATCACACAAGTCTATGTTCAATGAATGCCATATTCATTTGTGTGATTGTACTTGATTAAATGTGTTTTCATATGCTCAATCTTTGTGGGTCAAACACAAAAAGATTTTTGAGTGTTGTGTTTTGTTTTTGGAAAGTACTTTGCTTTTACAAAAGTGTGAAATTTTTTTCAAAAACAATGTTGCCCTGTTTTGGCGACTAAGTCGCGGGTCAGCACAGTCGCTAGCCCCAAGTCGCGAGCTCAGTCAGAGATTTTCGCGACTTCCTGGTGAGTCAGTACTCTAGTCGTGAAAAAGACTTAGAAAATTTTTGAAAAATTTGAGTTTTGCTCTTTTCGCGGCTCATTTTGGCGGCTTGTTCACGGGTGGAAGGTACAATTGCGAGGTTTACTCAGAGATTTTCGCAGCTCAGCTCGCGACTCCTTCACGGCTAAACCTTCCAGTCGTGAAAGACACTTAGAAGATTTTTCTAGAATCTTACCTTCACAGTGTTTTGCGGCTTGATCTGGCGACTTACTGGCGACTTAGACAAGTCGTGAAAAACGCGTGTTTTGCATTTTTGAAGACAGTTTTAAAAATTGTTTTTCAATTTTCCCTCGATTTTCAGCGACTGTTCATTGTCTTCTTCACTCTCTCTCTCAAAGCTTTCGAATATCACTGAAAAATCCTTCATTTCTGCATCATCTCTGCATAAATCTTCGAGAAAAAGGTATGGGCTTTCTTGTTCTTTACTCCATTTTCATGTTTTATGTGAAATACTCTTGAATCTCTGTGTTTTACTGTTCGGATTGCTATTTGGGTATTCTGATATTTTATGTTTTTAAAATGGTGTTTTGATGGTGTGGTTTGTCCTCTCTTGGCAATGTCTAGCTTCTGGGGTTTACTCCATTATGGTTTTCATGTTTTTCACCTTCTCATTCGTGGGTTTTCATGCTTGATATTTGAAGTTTTAATGGGTATATCCTTTGGGTATACGGTTTGTTGGTTTCTAGGTGATGTTTTCCCAAATGAAATGTGTGTTTGCCATGTGTATGACCTTATGTTTATGTGGTTCAATCTATTCTGTGTGTGTATTTACACATCTTGAGTGTGACCCTGCCTCTAGGGATTTTCTTGCACGTTCCATGTTCTGTTGGTTAAGTTTCAGTAACAGTTGTTTTTCATCTGTCTATATGAAAATTTCATCTTTGTAGACTGAACTTGGTTAATCTGTGATTACTATGTTATGTCTTATTTCTCGGTTATCATCTATTCTTGGTTTGTGTTGTTGCTCAATATTATGTTCTTCCTTGTAATTAAATGGTCACTAATTTGAGTATATTTCCACATATTGTCTTGTGCCCTTGTTGTGAACTTTTCTGAGTGTTTACAGATGGCTTCCACATCCTCTAAGAAGAAGACTCCTGCTAAGTAGGCTGATAAGAGATTGAAAATGGACAGCAACTTGTTTAGATCAGTCAAACATTTTGAGAGATACAGAGATTCCTTCGTAAAAGGAACAATTATCCAGGAGAGATTTGTGGATTTGCATGACTTGAGGGATACATTCATTCCACAATGCTTTGAAGGAAGAGGATGGGAGAAACTTCTGGGTGACTTACCTTTAGTGTGTGAACCACTTATCAGAGAATTCTATGCAAATGTTGTGATAAAGGAGGAAGAGTTGAGTTGTTGGGTGAGGAAAAAGGAGTTTACCTTAGATGCTCATGACATTGATAAGGTTTTGGGACTGGAAGGGTTAGAAGATTATGAATTTACGAATTACAAGGACAGAATGGTCTCTCTAGAAACTGTCCAGAAAAAGATTGGTGGAGTTTTAGAAAGGAGATGTCTCAACACTTTAGACTTTCCCAAAGACATAAGGTGTTTAACAACAATTATGATGTACAATCTGTACCCTATAAGGAAGATGACTACATTGACGAATGCCAGAGCCATCTTTCTTATGGATCTTAAGGAAAACACCTTTATTGACATCAGTTCTCACATTTTTGACACTGTAATGGATGAAACCAAAACCACCTCGAGACCCAAGCTGGTGTTTCCAAGCCTTCTCATGAGAATTTTCAAAGACAAAGGGGTTATAATCCCACAAGATATCAGTCCCATGCCTCCTCTATCAGCCATCAACAAATTTACTCTAGTACGGATCCAGAGTCGTCTTCCAGGTGAAGAAGAAGAGGGTGTCCATGAAGAAGGAGATCCTATGGAGACTAAAGCAGAAGGGGTAGGACCAGTTTCCACACCTAGAGTAAGAGTCAAAAGGAGCAAACCCTCTACCTCATCATCTGTTCCTACTGTTACCCTTCAGATCATTCTGGAGAGAATTGATACAATCCGTGATGTTCAGAATCAACAGACAGAGAGGATGACAGCAATGCAGGACCAGCTTGATGTACTCTCTACCAAGTTTGATAGCATTCATACCAGCCAAGATCACTGACCCTTTGGCCATTCCGGTCAAAAAGGGGGAGAATTTTTGGGGCAGCTCTTGAGGGGGAGTGCTCTTTTTGAGGGGGAGTTTAATTATGTTATTTGTCTTCTTTAAGTGTGATACACTAGTTTTTAGTTTGTTTTAAATATTTGTGCTTTAAGTTTGATACACATGTGAATCTTTGGTGTTTACTTATATAGTATGATGTTATTTAGCTTTAAGCATTGTTTGTTTGTGTTTTGTACCCATTGATGTTTTCGTAAGCTTTGAGGGTTGTTACTTGTTCTTATGCACTGTTTGTAGGCTTGTATGGTTTGTGCCATGTATTTGCAAAAACTTTGCATATGCAGCCTTTGTGCTTGGTGTTTTGGTACTTGTTAATGTTTTGCATTAACTTAAGTACAACACTCTTGTGCCCTTGTAGGATTGTTCCTAGATGCATATATGTTTGTATGCATTGGTTGAGTGTTGGACTTGCAAATGATACTCTTCAATTGAGTTTATCATTTTTGCATGTCCGGATGTTCATTCCTTGTGTGAATGAACATAGTAATCACTTTTGCTTAGTGACTACTGGTTTTGATCTTGCCATGAATTATTGCTTTTATGCCTATGTTCATTTTTCCTTGATCATGCTTATTTTGCTCCATATGTATATTAAGTTTTCTGCATACAATGATATTGCTATGTTATTGTGTTTCAGGAGTTACTTATTCATATGTTCAAGAGCTTTACAGAATCTAGAGTTAGGTGTGAGTGAGTTTTCCAACTGTTCCTAACTCACGTTTAAGTCTAGAGTCTGTTATAGGGTTTTGTCACGGAATAGCCAAAGGGGGAGATTGTAAGGTTGAATCTAATCAACCATTTAATTGGCTTTATTCCGTGACCAATTTGCTTGTAATTTAGCACTTAGCAACCCTGTATTTAGGTGGGAAAATTGTAAGGGTAGTGTGTGAGAAGATGTGAAGAAAAGCTCAAAAGTGTGCAAGAAAAACAGAGTCTCGTGGTTAGGGCTCGCGAGTGGATCACGACTGGCAAGCCGCGAAAGGCAGGCACGTGAGAGGCACACTGAGAAGCTGAAGGGTCGCGCCAGCTGTCACGCTACAGGACAAAAGTTCCAGTCTAGCCAGTCCGTTACGTCGTGACTTGAATTCGCGACTTGGTCAAGCCGTGAGATCAAGTCGCCAACTTGCCCTGTTTGGCAAAAACTGACGTTTTGCATTCCCTTCTCACCCTACTATATATACACCCTTATACCCATTATATTGAGAGAGCTTCCAGAGAGAATTTTGTGAGAGAAAACCCTAGAGAAAAACAAGATTGATTCATCCCCAATCTTCATCTAAAGAGACTCTACAAATTCCTCTACTCTCTTCCTCTCCATTGTCATACCCTTGAAAGGTCATTTACCAAACCCTTATCTCACCACACCCACGTCTGTGAGAAGGTCCATTTGGTGCTTTGGGAAGCAGTTTGGAAAGGAGCCAATATACATTGGTTGATGCTATGGTCAAGTAGCGGAATCCGGCAAGTTAAAGAAGAAATAGGTACTTGGGTAGATTAGGCTTGGAGGGTCTTCTGCTGTTCATGTATCTCAACTACATTCTTTAGTGGATTATTTGACCGTTTGGAGGGTGGCGGAGAGGTTTTACGCCGAGGACTTCGGTTTCCTCTTCGATAACACATCGTGTGTTGTCCGTGTGTTTGCATCTTCCTTCCCTTTATCTTTGCCTTATATTTACTGCTATGGATGTGTTTATATTTGGCTTAGATTGTTTATCAATTCTGTTGTGAGCTTGTTATCATGTTCCGCACATTAATTGTTTGATATAAAGTTTGAATTGGTAATTTTATTATTTGGGGTCTAAATGTTCAAGGGTGTTTCATACCCATTTTGAACTTTCAGCAACATTTTTCTATCAGGCCACAAATGGAAGAAGCCCCCCTTTTAACCAACAGAATATATTTAATTTATTTGTTTTGCAATGTAGAGAGGAAAAAAAAAAAAGGACTTCCTTTATTGGCTAATAGAATGCGTTGTTTATCTATCTAATAATTTTAAAAAGTTTATCAAGGACCAAAAAGTTTTAACAAAAAATTTTATTTTTGAAAATTTATCATCTCTTCAAATGTTGTGTATTCTATTAACGTGTTTTAGTCATAGTTGTCAAAAAGAAAGAGTGACTGCCAAAAAGCCAATGGATTCATTTGCAAAATCAATTATAAGTTTATAACCACAATTTAACCATACCAATGATTCTTCTTATATACATGTGCATATATCATATATGTTAATAATGGCATTCTTAACTTAGTGTCCATTTAGATAAACCTAGAGTCCATTTGGTATCTTATTTGTCAGTTTTTTGAAAATAGGATTGTTTAAAAATAGAAAAGGAAAGAAAAAATATATATATAATGAAAAGTGACATTTAAAAACGTCGAAAACTACTATGATTGACATACCTAGTATGCAGAGGGCAGGTGCAAAAGCTGCGAAGGCAATGATGGATGATGTAATTGCTTTCCGTATAGCAGATTTGGGATGTTCAGTTGGGCCAAATACCTTTATTGCTATGCAAAATATAATAGAAGTTGTGCAACAAAAGTAGGGGTGTTAAATGGGTGGGTTTGGGGTGAGCATAATTGGATTGGATATATAAAACACATTAATCTATTAAAATCTATTTAACTATTTGCTTCTAACCCAAATCCAACCCAACTCAATTATAATGGGTAAACCCCAATCCACCCAATTACCCAATTATTAAAAATACCAAAATGCCCATAAAGTGAAAATGACCAAAGTACCAAAATATTTTAGTTTGCATTTTTTAAATGGCACATCAACATTTTAATTTTTAAAAAAAGCCACGTCAGAAAATTAAAAATAAAATTCTGAATTTGTAATTTTTTAAAATTAAATTAAATTAATTTTTTAAATCTTAAGCCTTGAAGCTACTGAAGCTGAGAAAAAACCATTTTTGATTTTCTTAAGAAACAAACACAAACTCTCTCTCTCTCTCTCTCACACACACACACACTCGCATACTCAATTGTAGATGCCTCGTTTTTCCATAGCATAATAATTACTCTTCTTACGTTTTGTTTCCCACACGGACTTCATTTCCCGATTCTCATCATTACCCCTTTTGTGTGTGTGTGTGTGTGTGTGTGTTGAGATCTGAAGAAAAATCATATCAAGATTCAAAATCAATGTCAAGTTTTGAAGTTGAAGGAAAGAAAAAAAAAATACCCGAAGAAAAATGGAGGTTGGAGGCTATAGTGGCCGGTGTCGGAGGTGGGGTAGGTAGATCAAGCAGTGTGGCAGCGGTGACTGGAGGTACGTGAACTCTAGGTCAGTCTCTGCCTCACTAGGTTGATCGGCTGGTCAGTGGGTGTGGGTCAATGGCAGTGAGGTGAGTCTTGCAAGGTGGACGACGGTTGTGGTGGTGGTGAAGATGGCTTGGATGGCGGCAGTGTGGTTGACAAGGTCACTCACTCTCATCTCTCTCTTCCCGAATCCTATCTCTTTTTTTTTTCTTTTTTTTTTTGAATTAGGCTGCTAAAGCTGTTGGATTTTTAACTAAAACGTGATTGGAGGCTGAGAAAATGAGGGAAAATGAAAACTCCCATGAAACTTTGAAACGTTTGAGCTCTAGTTTTTTTTTTTTTTCTTTTTTTTTTTTAGGGAAGGGCTGTGTTGTATTTGGGTATATTTTTTTTGGGTTAAATGGGGTTCAATGGATTTTTAGTTAAAACCCAGTAATCACTGGGTCTAATTGGGTTGATGCCCATTTAACCCAACTAATAATTGGGAGGGTTTAGGTTCAATTAGAGTGGGTGGGTTTGAGCTTACTTTGCCACCCCTAAACAAAAGTACCAATCCCAAGGCTTTGCTTCTCAAATGCCTGAATTTCAAGTGTTCTTCAATGATCACACATCCAATGATTTTAATACCCTCTTTGCCTCTCGCCCACCAAAGAGGCCATACTTTGCAACTAGAATGCCAGGGTCTTTCCATGGTCGGCTATTCCCTAATTCCTCTCTCGATTTTGCGCATTAATCTTATGCACTCAAAATTCGGTGAAAATGGCCAAATACCACCATTTTTAGAAATTTGTAGCAAAAAATCGCTGTTTCGGAACTAAATAAGGAAATACCACTTTTCTAAAACTCGAGTTCCAAATGGTACTCGAGTTTATGAAACTCGAGTTCCTCATTAGTTCTGCCACTGTGGCACTGCTGAGTTGGAATTTGTGCAATTAAAAAAAATTGTGGTACTTGAGCTTGGTAAACTCGAGTTTCCAAGCGACACAGTACTCGAGTATACCAGACTCGAGTAACTTTTATAAATAAAATGCTCTTTTACTATATTTCTACGATACTCGAGTTTACTAAACTCGAGTACCCTGTAACTTTTTTTTTTTTTTTTTTTTTGGGATAATCGACAAATAAACATAAACATAAAAATAAGTAGTTTTTTTTTTTTTTTTTTTTTTTTTTTTATGTTTTTATTTATTTAAATAGAAGCATTGTAAAATATAGAGATTTTAATTTCAAAATATAAATTAATTTCTACCTTAATTAAAATTGTTCATTGTTTTCTCATAAAATTTGTTTACTGTTTTTTGCAAAAAATATTTCTACGATTTTGCATAAAATTATTTTCAGTTCAGCATTATTTAAAAAATTGTTCACTATCTTTTCTGCTTAAATTATTTTCTGCTCACTATTTAAAAAATTGTTCACTGTTTTCTCATAAAACACCTATTGAAATCGTGTTTTCTAAATTTAAATGCCAAATCTAAATGCTTTTTCACGCTCAAATTTCACAATAATTTAAATTTTTTTTCTGCATTAATAAAACCTGTTTCTACATTAATAAAATTTGCTCTTTGCAAATCATGTTTTTAGTTTTAATTAATGAACAGTTTTAATTAATGCAAAAAATAGATTTTATGAATGCAGAAGCAGGTTCAAATATACAGTAAACGTGAAGTGCAAAGAGCAAATTTTATTAATGTAGAAATAGATTTTATCAGTGCAGAAAAAAATTTTGATTATTGTGAAATTTAAACATGATAAAGCATTCAGATTTGGCGTTTAAATTTAGAAAACACGATTTCAGTAGGTGTTTTATGAGAAAATAGGGAACAATTTTTAAAATAGTGAGTATAAAATAATTTACCTAGAAAAGAGAGTGAACAATTTTTAAATAATGCTAAATAGAAAATAATTTTATACTAGGTCGTAGAAATAGTTTTTGCAGAAAACAGTGAACAATTTTTATGAGAAAACAATGAAAAGTTTTAGTTAATATACAAATTAATTCATATTTTGAAATTAAAATCTCTATATTTTACAATGCTTCTATTTAAATAAATAAAAACATAAAAAAAGCTACTTATTTTTATGTTTATGTTTGCTTGTCAATTATCCAAAAAAAAAAAAAAAAAGTTACAAGGTACTCAAATTTAGTAAACTCAAGTACCGTAGAAATATAATAAAAGGGCATTTTATTTATAAAAAGTACTTGAGCCTGGTAATTGACTTCCTTTGTAACTACTTCTAGGTATGCTCAATAAAGACCACTTGTCTTAAGAATCATTTTAGCTTAATTTTATCTTAACAAAGACAAATTACAACAGATATTTGGTGACTCCATTATCAATATATGATTAAATTTGAGGCTTTTTAAGTTGTTTAGAAATACTAACTTGACTGCCATTTGCCACCTAAAACAATTGTGACAAAGTATATATGAAAGTTTGTATTACTAACATTATTGTACATGCAATTAATGTTGCGAAAAAACCTGCAAAAAAAAATTAGTGCCCAAGACTTTTCCAAAATTTAATAGCCCAAATAAAAGTATCTTCATCGAACTAAACTATACAATTACAACCTCTCTCTTTCGTGTCAGCTTTAGTGCATGTGTCCGCAACATGTCAGATATAGTGCACTCTAAAACCAACCTGTGTCTAACCATTAACTAGTTGGACCATTCCAAAATGGTATATGGTCTCATTTTGTTGACCCATCGAGTCCTATACATACATTAAATGTTGATTAATCCTTTTCGCACCACATTTCAGATATAGTGCACTCCAAAATTAACCTGTGTCTAACCATTAACTAGTTGGACCTTTCCAAAATGGTATATGGTCCCATTTTGTTGACCCATCGAGTCCTCTACATACATTAAATGTTGATTAATCCTTTTCGCACCAAATTTACACTATACAGGACAATTTGCTTTGCTGTTACACTTACCATCAATTGGTTATTCTTTAGTGAGTATTGTCATGTTGTATGATGGATTGACAATGAATGACGTGATTGGTGCAAACCACATGAATTCAGTACATTTTTTGCCAGTTAGTATGTGCCAAAGTATTTCTCAAAAAAGAAAAAGAAAAAAAAAAGTTTGTGCCAAAGTGTATAGATTTGCTTTAACACGATTAATAAGTTTTTTACTTTCGTGTTGACATGTTTCACCCGTAATCAACTCGAAATAACGTAGTTTATTAGGCAGGATGATCGATTTCGAAACAAACTTGTATAACTTGAATCATAATATGTGTTAATATGATCTCTAAGACAAACCTTTATTATTGAAATGAAAACATATTGATAAATTATTTAAAAATGATATTGAAAATTGTTTTAGATTTATAGAAGTTGGTAATAGAATTTTAATTGGATTATTATGGAAGGACCAGTGGAGGATTTGTGATGGTCTTAAATGTAACCACCTTCTCACATGGAGGTGTTGTGTTGATGCTATTTGTGAATTATGCGTGCCATTTGCCCATAAGTATTAGATGCACCAATTATTTTATGGGTGTGTTGTGTTGGTGGGGGTGTCTCATTGATGTTATTTGTGATTTATGTGCGTCATTTGCTTGTAAGTAATTAATGCACCGATTATTTCAGAATACGTGGAGGCTATTACCATGAATTGTCTATTCTTTAGTGAGTATTGTCATGTTGTATGATGGTAAAAGCTCAAAAATGTGTCGAAAACACAAGAGCTGTTTAGACCCCTAAATCAAAGTTATGGCTTGGTTGATTTTACACTAACTTAATACTAAGTGCGGAATAGTGTAAACACAAGCGTATAAGCAAGAGAACTACTCTGATCCATATATAAAGCAACATAGCAGTAAAAATGAAATGAACAAGAGTAGGGAAGAGAGATGCAAACACAGATAACACCGAGACGTGTTATCGAAAAGAAAATCGAAGAACTTGGAGAAAAACCTATCCGCCATCCTCCAAGCGGAAATCGATCCACTAGACAATCAGTTGGGATACATGGGTGAGCAAGAGACCCTTCAAGCCCAATCTACCCTCTGTACCTAAGCCCTCCAAGCTCCTACTCCAACAAGGCTTCTTGGAACCGTGTCTTGTCTACCTCTCCGGATCCTACAACAAGCTCCATGTTGCATCTGCCATCCTTGGCTTCTTCGAATGCTTCCCAACAGCTCCAAAACACTTTCAACACTCTGAATAGGTGTGGGTTGTGTTTGGGTACAGATCTCCTCTCAAGGTATGTCAATGGGAGAGGGATGGAGAAGAGGCTACAATGTTTTCTCACTAAGGATGAGTTGCTCTCTCTAAAAAAGATGGGTGTGTGTGTTGTAGAAAACCTATCTAGGGTTTTTCTCTTTGAATAGCCTCCTTTACATTTGTGGTTACTGAGGGTATATATAGTATGGGTGAAGGGTAAGAAAGTCACTCTTAAAAATCTTCCAGGCAGAATGTTTCGCGACTATCTCGCGGGAAGGCCTTACCCGCAAGACACTCGCAAAAACGATAGCCTGACATGACTCTTCAGCTTCCAGTCATGTGCTACTCACATGGCTCTTTCACGAGTTAGCTTCCAACAAGACACTCGCGAGATCCACTGATTCTTCATTTAAGCTTGAGTCTTCACCAACTTGATACTAAACCCAATATAATAAAATCCCACAAAATACAAGAAACAAAATTAAAGCAAATACAACACCTTTTGTCATGGAATAAAACCAACATAAAACATAGTTGTAAATCACAACTTTACAGATGGGTTGACAATGAATGGCATGATTGGTGCAACGTACATGAATAAAGTACATTTTTTGCAAGTTAGTATTTACTATTAACAGATTTGTGCCACTGTGGGTTGATTTGCTCTAACACGATTAATAAGTTTTTTCCTTTCGTGTTGACACGTTTCACCCATAATCAACTCGAAATAACCTAGTTCATCATACGTGTCATGTTGGTGGGCGTGTCGTATTGATGTTATTTGTGATTTTTGCGCATCATTTGCTAGTAAGTAATTAATGCACCGATTATTTCACAATATGTGGGATCTATTACCTTTATTTGTCTATTCTTTAGTGAGTATTTTCATGTTATATAATAGCTTTTCTGTGATTGAAATGATTGGTGCAAACCACTTGAATACAATACATTTTTTGCGAGCTAGTATTTAGTATAAACAGGTTTGTGCCAAAATGGGTTGATTTGCTTTAACGCGATTAATAAGTTTTTCACTTTCGTGTTGACATGATTCACCCATAATCAACTCAAAATAACCTAGTTTGTAATACGTGTTGATGCTAGTTGATCGATTTTGACGAAAACTCAGTTAAATCATATAAATTAAATCTCATTTTTAACTAACACAAATTTGGATTTTAAATTTTGAATTAAGATATTAAAATAATTTTAAGGGTTTTATTCAAAAATTATTCTTTGAAATTGTAAAATCCCTAACTTTCTTACCAAAAACAATGAAAAAACTCTCATTTGACCATATCTTTTCAAAAAAAGAAAAAAGAAAAAAGAAAAATTAAAAAAGAACTCTCATTACATTTTATTTTTCTTCTATTGTGTATTTCAAAAATTGTGCGAAATTTCATTGACTTGAAATAAAAACTTTTAGATTGTATGTTATTAATACTTTAATTGATTTTATTTTGAAATATAATGTGGGTAAAATTTATTTGTTTAAATATGTTGTTCCAAAACCAAAATTTTCACAAAAATTTAATGTTTTGCATACTCTGGGCTAATACAACAGACATATATATAAGCAACAATAATGCTATTACCATACACTTTCATGCACACTTTGCCGCAACTCTCTTACTTGAAAAATTGTGAAGGACAGTTAATCACAGTTTGCCCCGTAACACAGTTTTGGCAAAGTATATGTGAAAGTTTGTGTTACTAAAATTATTGTTTAAGCAATTAATGCTGCAAAAAGATCTACAAAATGTTTGGTGCCCAATACTTTTCTAAAATTTAATGGCCAAAATAAAAGTGTCTGCATCAAATTACACTGTATTGTGTTGACATTATTTTTTATTTGTGCACGTCATTTGCTTGTAAGTATTTAATGCATAGTTTATTACACAATATGTGGGATCTTTTACCACAAACTGTCTATTCTTTAGGGAGCGTTGTCATGTTGTAAGAGGGGTTGACAATGATTGACTTGATTGGTGCAAACAAAATAAATACGATACCTTTTTTGCAAGTTAGTATATAGTATAAACAGGTTCGTGCAAAAATGGCTTGATTCGCTTAAACATGATTAATAAGTTTGTCACTTTTGTGTTGACATGTTTAACCCGTAATTAACTCAAAATAACCTAGTTCATAGTACATGTCAAGGCAGGTTGATCCATTTTCACACAAACTCATTCAAATCGTATAAATTAAATCTCATTTTTAACTAACACAAATTTGAATTTTAAATATTGAATTAAGGAATTAAAATAATTTTAATGGTTTTATTGAAAAATTATTCTTTGAAATTGTAAAGTCCCTAACCTTCTTACCCGAAACAATGAAAAAACTCTCATTTGACCTTTTCATTTCGGAAAAAAAAAAAAAAAAAAAAAACTCTCATTCCATTTTATTTTTCTTCAATTGTGTATTTCTAAAATTGTGCGAATTTTCATTGACTTGAAATAAATGTTTTTAAATGGTATGTTATTAGTACTTTAATTGATTTTATTATGAAATATAATGTGGGTAAAATTTATTTGTTTAAATATGTTGTTTTGAAAAAAAAAATTTTCACAAAAAATTTACTGTTTTACATACTTTGGGCTAATACAACAAACATATATACAAGCAACAATAATACTATTACCATACAATTTCACGCACACTTTGCCACAATTGTCTTACTTGGATAATTGTAATAGACAGTGAATCACAGTTTGCCTCGTAAGATAGTTTTGACAAAGTATGTGAGAAAGTTTTTATTACTAACATTATTGTTTAAGCAATTAATGTTGCAAAAAGATTCGCAAAAAATTTGGTGCCCAATACTTTTCTAAAATTTAATAGCCAAAATAAAAGTGTCTTCATCAAATTAAAGTGTATTGTGTTTATCTTATTTTTTATTTACGCATGTCATTTGCTTGTAAGTTTTTAATGTGTTGTCATGTCGTATGACGGGTTGACAATGATTGACATGATTGGTGCAAACCAAATGAATATGGTACATTTTTTGCAAGTTAGAATATAGTATAAATAGGTTCGTGCCAAAATGGCTTGATTTGCGTTAACACGATTAATACATTTGTTACTTTTGGGTTGACATGTTTAACTCGTAATTAACCCAAAATAACCTAGTTCATAATACGTGTCAAGGCAGATTGATCAATTTTGACACAAACTCATTTAAATCATATAAATTAAATCTCATTTTTAACTAACATAAGTTTTAATTTTAAATATTGAACTGAGCAATTAAAATAATTTTAATGAGTTAATTGAAATTTATTGTCGTAGAAGTCTAAAGAAAGCACCCACGATGCTCTCTTTGGTGGAAGAGATACCAAACTGTTAGTTTCCAATTGTGCACCTCGAGTGCACAAGGAATTTCTTGAATCCACAAGCTGATAGATCTGGAATCTAGCAAAGAAAGCAATAGATAAAGTTTGATTTTTATTAATCTGAAAACTAAATTTCCTTTGGGGGCTAAAATGCAATTAAATAGTAAAAAGAAAACCTTGGGCGGCTAGAAAACCGATGTCGGCTAGGAAACCCTAGGATGGCTAAGAAAGCATATAAAACCCTAATTTGACCAAATAAAATTAAAAGCAACTTAAAACAATGAAATAAATATTTTAAACCTAAACTAACAAAAATTACATAAGAATACCAAAATTAATAAATCATAGTAATTAAATAGTAAATTGTGTTCTGCATCAAAATTCAAAAGCCCCTAACCTTCTTACCAGAAACAAAGGAAAAACTCTCATTTGACCTTATCTTAAAAATAAAAATCAATGAATAAAAAAACTCATTCCATTTTATTTTTCTTCTCATGTGTATTTCTAAAATTGTGTAGGATTGCATTGAGTTGAAATAAAAACTTTTTGTTTGTTTTTAGACCCCTTAAAACACAACTGGATTAACCTAGTTAATAAGCTAAGTTATTACTTAGTCAAATTATGCAGTTCTAGGTTAACACAAACATATAATCATATCAAGCATAACAGTGGAAAAATAAATAACACAATGATATGATGACCCAGGAAAACCAAACTAGGAAAAAACCTGGGGAGGATTTAACCTAGCTATCCTCAAGGTAAACTTGAATCCACTATAGAAAGAATTGAAGTTTTACAATAAGACTTAGACCACTAACATCTTATTGCTACCCACCAGTAGAAACTTACTGACACGACCACGTGCAAGCTCCGAGACCATGGACTCCTTCTTTCTTGGATTTTTCAGCAAGTACAAGCACTCCCGCTTGTGTATCTTTAAGCTCTTATGGTAGCAACTGAATGATCATCAAGTTCTTAAAGAAATCTCCTCCTTGATGATCCTAAGCTTGTGTGAAGGAAAGCTCCTCACAGATCTCACAAGAGATTCACACAAACAACAATATGAGCAACCAAAGACTTAGAGAGGTTTGGTTACAAAACCCTAGATACAAAAGAGGCACACTCTTCTCTCTCTCTCTAAAAGTACTCAAAAACGTGGCTTAGGGTTTCCTTTATATACTGGGAGAAGTAGATCTGAAACTCTAATCCTTCATGGGCTTAAATAGCTGTTTGGGTAGACTTAAAATTCTACAGATACGATTCTCGATCGATCGAGCCTGTTCTTCTATCGATCGAACCAAGCAGGTTATGAAATCTTCTTCCTGTAGCTTGTATGTTCTTGAATCTTGACTTGAATCACCTTGAGCATTGTCTAATAATACCTATAGACTCTAAGATCTATATCTAGACAAGTTTGTGTTCACGATTTGCCAATTGTTCTAAACATTTAGAACCTAACACTTTTAGATGGTATGTTATTAGTACTTTTACTGATCTTATTATAGAATATAATTTGTGTAAAAGTATTTTGTTTAACTTTGGTGTTTTGAAACCAAAACTTTTACAAAACATTTACTGGTTTTACATACTTTGGGCCAATACAACACATACATATATAAACAACAATAAACTAGTACTACGTACTTTTACACACAATTTGCCACCTAAAACAACTGTGACAAAATGTGTATGAAAGTTTGTATTACTAAGATTATTGTACATGCAATTAATGTTGCAAAAAGATCTGCAAAAAAAAATAGCGCCCAAGACTTTTCCAAAATTTAATAGCCCAAATAAAAGTATCTTCATCGAACTAAACTATACAATTACAACCTCTTCTCTTTTGTGTCAGCTTTAGTGCATGTGTCCGCAACATGTCAGATATAGTGCACTCTAAAACTAACCTGCGTCTAACCATTAACTAGTTGGACCTTTCCAAAATGGTATATGGTCCCATTTTGTTGACCCATCGAGTCCTATACATACATTAAATGTTGATTAATCCTTTTCGCGCCAAATTTACACTATACAGGACAATTTGCTTTGCTGTTACACTTACAATCACTTGTCTATTCTTTAGTGAGTATTGTCGTGTTGTATGATAGGTTGACAATGAATGACATGATCGGTGCAAACCACATGAATACAATACATTTTTTGCAAGTTTGTATTTAGTATAAACAAGTTTGTGCCAAAATGGGTAGATTTGCTTTAACACGATTAATAAGTTTTTTACTTTCATGTCGACATGTTTCACCCGTAATCAACTTGAAATAACGTTGTTTATTTGACGTGTCAAGGCAGGTTGATCGATTTCGAAACAAACTTGTATAACTTAAATCATAATATGTGTTAATACGATCTCTAAGACAAACCTTTATTATTGAAATGAAAATGTATTGATAAATTTTTTTAAATTCATACTGTAACATGTTTTAGATATATAGAAGTTGGTAATAGAATTTTAATTGAATTATTAGTTTAATTGGTTTATATTTTTTTAATTACTAGGTGAATGGGTTCTTTTCTTTTCTTTTTTTTTAGAAATCCAAAAACTAACAATTCAAAGGAAGGGCCAGTGGAGGATTTGTGATGGTCTTAAATGTGACCACCATCTCACAAGGAGGTGTTGCGTTGATAGTATTTGTGAATTATGTGGGCCATTGGCGAGTAAGTAATTAATGCACCGATTATTTCAGAAAACCTGGAAGCTGTTACAACGAATTACCTATTTTTACTGAGTATTGTCATGTTGTATGATGGGTAGACAATGAATGACATTATTGGTGCAAACCACATGAATACAGTACATTTTTTGCAAGTTAGTATTTGGTATAAACAGGTTTGTGCAAAAATGTGTTGATTTGCTTTACCACGATTAATAATTTTTTACTTTCGTGTTGACATGTTTCACTCCTGATCCACTCAAAATAAATTAGTTCATTAGATGAGTCGAGGTAGGTTGATCGATTTTGAAACAAACTCGTATAACTAAGATCATAATGCGTGTTAATACAATCTCTAAGACAAACCTTTATTATTGAAATGAAAAAATATCGATAAATTATTTAAAATTCATACTGTAACATGCTTTAGATTTATAGAAGTTGGTAATAGAATTTTAATTGGATTATCAGTTTAATTGGTTTATATTTTTTTAAATTACTAGGTAAATGGGTTCTTTTTTTTTTTTTCCTTTTTTAGAAAGCCAAAAATTTACATTTCAAAGGAGGAGCTAGGGGAGGATTTGTTATGGTCTTAATTTTGACCGCCTTCTCACATGGAGGTGTTGTGTTGAAACTATTTGTGATTTATGCGTGTCATTTGCCAGTAAGTATTTAACGAACCAATTATTTTATGGGGGTTTTGTGTTGGTGGTGGTGTCTTGTTGATGTTATTTGTTTTTTATGAACGCTAGCTGCTAGTAAGTAATTAATGCACCGATTATTTCAAAATACGTGGAAGCTATTACCATGAATTGATTATCCTGTACGTTGTGAGTATTGTCATGTTGTATGATAGGTTGACAATGAATGACATGATTTCTTCAAACCACATGAATATAGTTCATTTTTTGCAAGTTAGTATTTAGTACAAAATGGTTTGTGCTCAAATGGGTTGATTTGTTTTAACATGACAAATAAGTTTTTTACTTTCGTGTTGACATGTTTCACCTGTAATCAACTCGAAATAACATATTTCAATAGATGTGCCAAGGCAGGTTAATCAATTTTGAAACAAACTCGTATAACTTAATTCAAAATACGTGTTAATACCATCTTTTAGACAAACCTTTATTATTGAAATGAAAATATATTGATAAATTATTTAAAATTCATACAGAAACATGTTTTAGATTTATAGAAGTTGGTAATAGAATTTTAGTTGGATTATTATTTTAATTGTTTTAATTTTTTTTAATTACTAGGTGAATGGGTTTTCTTCTTTTTATTTATTTATTTATTTTTTATTTTTTAGAAAGCCAAAACTGTCAATTCAATGGAGGAGCCAGCGAAGGATTTGTGATGGTCTTAAATGTGTCCATCGTCTCACATGGAGGTGTTGCGTTGATGCTATTTGTGATTTATGCGTGTCATTTGCTAGTATGCACCAACTATTTTGTGTTGGTGGTGGTGTCTTGTTGATGTTATTTGTTTTTTATGAAAGCTAGTTGCTAGTAAGTAATTAATGCACCGATTATTTAAAAATACGTGAAAGCTATTACCATGAATTGTTTATCTTGTAGTGAGTATTGTCATGTTGTATGATAGGTTGACAATGAATGACATGATTTGTTCAAACCACATGAATACAATACATTTTTTGCAAGTTAGTATTTAGTATAAAATGGTTTGTGCTAAAATGGGTTGATTTGTCTTGACATGATAAATAAGTTTTTTGCTTTCGTGTTGACATGTTTCACCCATAATCAACTCGAAATAACATATTTCAATAGATGTGTCAAGGCAGGTTAATCGATTCTGAAACAAACTCGTCTAACTTAATTCATAATACATGTTTATACCATCTTTAAGACAAACCTTTATTATTGAAATGAAAAGATATTGATAAATTAAAAAATAAATATTGAAACATGAAAGTTCAAATAGCGTTGAAAACACTATGAACGTTTAGACCCCCAATTACAAAATTACCAATTCAAACTTTGTATCAAATAATGTATGTGCGGAAAATGATCACAAGCTTATAACAGATTTGATAAACAATCTAAACCATAGATAATTACAGTCACAGCAGTAATTAAGTGGGAAAGATAAAGGAAAGAGAGGTGCAAACACAAGGATAACACGCGATGTGTTATCGAAGAGGAAACCGAAGCCCTCGGCGTAAAACCTCTCCGCCTCCCTCCAAGCGGTCAATAATCCACTAGAAAATGTAGTTGGGATACATGAACAACAATAGATCCTCCAAGCCTAATCTACCCAGGTACCTAAGCCCTCCAAGCTTCCTGCTCCAACAAGGTTGCGTCAAACTTTTTCTTTTCTAGCTTACTGGATTCCGCTACTAAACCATAGCATCAACCAATTAATATTGGTTCCTTCCAAACTGCTTCCCTTAGCACCAAATGAACCTTCTCACAGACGTGGGTGTGGTGAGAAAAGGATTTGGTCAATGACCTCTCAAGGATATATCAATGGAGAGGAAGAGAGTAGAGGAGTTTGTAGAGTCTCTTAGATGAAGATTGGGGATGAGGCAATCTTGTTTTGCTCTAGGGTTTCTCACATAAAATTCTCTCTGGAAGCTCTCTACATTTCATGGGTATAAGAGTCTATATATAGTGGTGTGTGTTTGGAATACGAAGAGACACTTTTTCCTAAATAGGGCTGGTTGGCGGCTTGGCCTTGTGGCTCATCCAAGTCGTGAGTTCAAGTCGTGAGATAATGGCCTGGCCAGCCTGGGACTTTTGTCCTGTAGTGCGATAGCTGATGCGACCTTTCAGCTCCCCTGTGTGCTTTTCACATGCCTGTAGTTGGCGGCTTGCCAGTCGTGAGTCAGCCGTGAGTCCTAGTCGCGAAACTCTGCTTCTTTGCACAAACTTGAGCTTTTCTTCACACTCTCTTCACACACTGCCCTTACATGAATCCCACCTAAATACAGGGTTACGAAGTGCTAAATTACAAGCAAATTGGCACGGAATAAAACCAACAAGATGGTTGATAAATTTCAACCTTACAATCTCCCACTTTGGCTATTCTATGACAAAACCTTAAAACAAACTCTAGACTTAACGCGTGAGTTGTGAACAGTTGGAAAACTCACTCACACCTAACTCTAGAATCTGTGAAGCTTTTGAACCATAAGAACAAGTACTCCTGAAACACAACAACACAATAAGTTCATTGTATGCAGAAAACTTGAAATGCATATGGAGCAAGCACAATGTGATCAAGCACAATGGAATAAAGTAATAAACCATGGCAAGACCAAAACAGGTAATCACTATAACCAAGTGATCACAATGCTCATTCACACTTGGAATGAACCTCCGGACATTCAAGATGACAAACACAAGGCAAATCACTTGAATGACCAACACTCAACCAATGCACAGTACATGAAGTATGTGCATCTAGGAAAAATCCTACAAGGGCACAAGAGTGACAGTACTTAAAAGGAAATGCATAACATTTAGTTAGAAGTACTGATTTAACAAAGCACACAAGTTGCATAAAGCAAGGTACAAACCATAAAGCCTACAAGGTGCATAGAACCAAACCCTAAAAGCTTACAAAAGCAATATGGGTACAAACCAAAAACGTAAAGTAAGATATGCTGAATAACATCAAATTATATAAACTGAATAACTACCACCAAAGATTCAAACTAACCAATAGTTATAAGTTTTAGCCAATTAAAACAACTAACACCACAGTGTTTTAAATTAGA
The DNA here is from genome assembly GCA_030445155.1 of Quercus variabilis. NCBI lineage: Eukaryota > Viridiplantae > Streptophyta > Magnoliopsida > Fagales > Fagaceae > Quercus > Quercus variabilis. The sequence goes on from CP129454.1 coordinate 9,961,246, forward strand.
AATAACAGCAGAAAAAAAAATATCACAGCTATACACAAAACATCAAGTGATAGAGAAATCTCCCCCTCAAAACAAGCACTCCCCCTCAAGTGTATCCCAAAAATTCTCCCCCTTTTTGACCGGAATGGCCAAAGGGTCAGTGCTCCTAACTGGTGTGGATACTGTCAAACTTAGCTAAAAGTACATCAAGTTGATCCTGCATTGCTGTCATCATTGAACATCTCTGAGTCCATCAAGCCTTTCCAGGATGATCTGAAATGCATCAGGAGGTATAGCTGATGAAGTAGAAGCTCTTCTCCTCTTGGTTCTGCTTCTAGGTGTGGATACTTGTCCTGCAGCCTCAGCTTCAATCCCCATTGGATCACCTTCTTCTTGGACATCCTCCTCTTCTTCACCTGGAAGACGACTTTCTATCCTTGTGAGAGTGAATTTGTTTATGGCTGATAGAGGAGTCATGGGACTGATGTCTTGTGGGATTGCAACACCCTTTGCTCTGAAAATCCTCATAAGAAGACTTGGAAATACCAACTTGGTCCTCGAGGTGGTTCTAGTCTCATCCACAATTGTATCATATATGTGAGAACTTATATCTATGAAAGTTTTCTCCTTGAGCTCTATGAGGAAGATAGCTCTTGCATTTGTAAGAGTGGTCACCTTTCTTATAGGATACAAGTTAAACATCATGATAGTGGTCAGACACCTCAATTCAGTAGAGAAATCAACAGTGTTGAGACATTTCTTTTCTTTAACACCACCAAGTCGAGATTGGACGACATCCAAAGATAGCATCCTGTCTTTGTAATTTGTGAACTTATATTCCTCTAAACCTTTAAGACCTAGCACTTCATCAATGTTATGTGCATCTATGGTGAATTCCTTTCTTTCTCACCCAACAACTTAACTCCTCCTCCCTTATCACAGCATTGGTATAGAATTCTCTGGTGAGAGGCTCACAGACAGGAGGTAGATCACTCAATAGTTTTTCCCAACCTCTACCCTCAAAAATAACTTGGAATAAAAGTATCTTTCAATTCCCTTAGATCAACAAATCTTTCCTAAATGATGGTTCCATTCAAGAAAGAGTCTCTATATCTCTAAAAGTGTTGAACTGACCTAAATAGGTTAGGATCCATTTTCAGCCTTTTGTCAGATTTCTTAGCAACAGTCTTCTTCTTTGTAGGAGATGGGGCTAACTGTAAACAAACAGAAAGGGCCACAACAAGACATAGCACAGTATGTGGAAATACACATCCATCATTCCTGGATCACGGTTTTGACTTCTTGGTTGCTCACCACCCCAAGACCTCTCGTCATTTCTCCTTCCTCTTGATCGAGGAGCGCTTGCATTGTTCAATACTCTCAGCTTGTGACAATTGGGTCTAGTATGTCCTTGCAATCCGCAATAGTGACAAAGATAGTTCGTTCTAGGACCTTGTTGTGATCTTGGAAGTGATCTTCCTCTAGCTCCATATCTGGATTCTGATTGATTATAGAACTTATTTAACACCCGTTGATCAGCCGCATTCTTCTTCCTCTCAGCCTTAACTTTCTCAGGAATAGGCTTATCCACAGCCATCTCTTTGTCCTTCACAAACTTCACTTCTTTAGTAACATTTGCTGATGAGCTACTCCTTCTGGTATATCTTAATTCGGACTTGTCTGAGGCATGTTTTTAAGATGAAATAACATCATCTAACTTTTTGGAGGAGACCCTATCTATCTTGGCATGAGCTTGCACTACCTTTTGCTCAAGAAATCTCACTTTTGTGTAAGCTTCAGATAGCTCGCCATTAAGTGCTTCAATCTCACACTTTGCCTCCTTGTATCTGACTAGCAGACTTTTGTAATCTTCCTTAACTCTCTTCATCTTCTTCACAGCCGCCTTTGCCACCTTTGTATACTCACCTGATTTCTCAAGAAGTAAAGCGTAATTCTTTTGAAGACTAGATGTATCTTCTTCTTCTTTAGCCTCTGATTCCTCAACAATCCCAATAGACTCCAAATCAGAATGTTCGCCAAGCTCCTTCACAAGTGAACCCAAATCATTCAAGGATTCCACATCTGCAATGGTCATGAATGCGAAGTAATTTCCTTCTCCGTCATAGCTATCTTCAGAGTCAGAATTTGATGAATCAGTATCACTCAAGGTAATGGCATAGACCTTTCCTTTTGACTTCAAAAAGTTGGGACATTCCTTTTTGAAGTGTCTATGTCCATTACACTCAAAACATGTGATTCCTTGAGAGGATTGGGAATCTCTATCATCTTTCCTTCAGAATTCTTTCTTCTCCCTCCCAGAACTCTGAAATTTTCCTTTGTCACCAAATTTCCCACCATTCTTGAGTTTCAAGAATTTCTGGAAGTTCTTTACAAGGTACGCCACATCTTTATCTACTGCATCCTCTTTTGAAGGGTCATGAGATGCCACTCTCTCATCAATTGTTTTAAGAGCAAGAGATTTGCTCTTCTTCTGTGTGGACAACGACAATTCATACGTTTGTAATGAACCGACCAGCTCTTGCACTTTAATGTCATCAAGATCCTTGCTCTCTTCAATGGCCGTTACTTTGGCACGAAAACTTTCTGGTAGTGACCGAAGGATCTTCCTTACAACTTTAGAATCCTCCATCTTTTCTCCCAAATTAAATTTTCCGACGACCACCTTGTTCAGCTTACTGTAAAATGAATCAAAGGACTCATCCTCACTCATCCATAGCTCCTCAAAGCGAGTGGTCAACATCTGTAGTTTGGTGTATTTCACCTTCTTAGTCCCTTCATAAGTTGTCTCCAGAATTTCCCATGCTTCCTTAGCAACGGTGATATGTGAAATCCTATGAAATTCTTCTGGAGAGACACCACAGAAAATAGCATTCAATGCTTTACTTAATCGACTCGAAATAGAATTTTAGTTGGATTATTATTTTAATTTTTTTATATTTTTTTAATTACTAGGTGAATGGGTTGTATTTTTATTTATTTATTTTTTTTTTAAGAAAGCCAAAATTGTCAATTCAATGGAGGGGCCAGCAAAGGATTTGTGGTGGTCTTAAATTTGACCACCGTCTCACATGGTGGTGTTGCGTTGGTGCTATTTGTGATTTATGCGTGCCATTTGCCAGTAAGTATTTAATGCACCAATTATTTTAGGGGGGGTTTTGTGTTGGTGGTGGTGTTTTGTTGATGTTATTTGCTTTTTATGAATGCTAGTTGCTAGTAAGTAATTAATGCACCGATTATTTCAAAATACGTGGAAGCTATTACCATGAAATTTTTATCTTGTAGTGAGTATTGTCATGTTGTATGATAGGTTGACAATTAATGACATGATTTGTTAAAAACACACAAACACAGTACATTTTTTGCAAGTTAGTATTTAGAATAAAATGGTTTGTGCTATAATGGGTTGATTTGTTTTAACATGACAAATAAGTTTTTTACTTTCGTGTTCACATGTTTCACCTGCAATCAACTCGAAATAACATATTTTAATAGATTTGTCAAGGCAGGTAAATCAATTTTGAAACAAACTAGCAGAACTTAATTCATAATACGTGTTAATACTATCTTTAAGACATACCTTTATTGTTGAAATGAAAACATATTGATAAATTATTTAAAATTCATACTGAAACATGTTTTAGATTTATAGAAGTTGGTAATAGAATTTTAGTTTGATTATTATTTTAATTGTTTTATATATATATTTTTTAATTACTAGTTGAATGGGTTTTCATTTTTTATTTTTTTTAGAAAGCCAAAACTGAAATTTAGTGGAGGGGCCAGCGAAGGATTTGTAATGGCCTTAAATGTGACCACCGTCTCACATTGAGGTGTTGCGTTGATGGTATTTGTGATTTATGCGTGTCATTTGCCAGTAAATGTTTCATGCACCAATTATTTTGTGGGTGTTTTGTGTTGGTGGTGGTGTCCTGTTGATGTTATTTGTTTTTTATGAATGCTAGTCGCTAGTAAGTAATTAATGGACCAATTATTTCAACATACGTGGAAGCTATTACCAAGAATTGTTATCTCGTAGTGAGTATTGTCATGTTGTATGATAGGTTGAGAATGAATGACATGATTTGTTCAAACCACACGAACACAGTACCTTTTTTTCAAGTTAGTATTTTGAATAAAATGGTTTGTGCTAAAATGGGTTGATTTGTTTTAACATGACAAATAAGTTTTTTACTTTCGTGTTCACTTGTTTCACCCGCAATCAACTCGAAATAACATATTTCAATAGATGTGTCAAGGCAGGTTAATCAATTTTGAAACAAACTTGTACAACTTAATTCATAATACGTGTTAATACTATCTTTCAGACATACCTTTGTTATTGAAATGAAAACATAAAGATAAATTATTTAAAATTCATACCAAAACATGTTTTAGATTTATAGAAGTTGGTAATAGAATTTTAGTTTGATTATTATTTTAATTGTTTTATCTTTTTTTTAATTACTAGGTGAATGGGTTTTCTTTTCTCTTTTTTCTTTTTTTAGAAAGCCAAAACTGAAAATTCAGTGGAGGGGCCAGTGAAGGATTTGTGATGGTCTTAAATGTGACCACCGTCTCACATTGAGGTGTTGCGCTGATGCTATTTATGATTAATGCATGTCATTTGCCAGAAATGTTTGATGCACCAATTATTTTATGGTTGTTTTGTGTTGGTGGTGGTGTCTTGTTGATGTTATTTGTTTTTTTTATGAATGCTAGTTGCTAGTAAGCAATTAATCCACCGATTATTTCAAAATACGTGGAAGCTATTACCGTGAATTGTTATCTCGTAGTGAGTATTATCATGTTGTATGATAGGTTGAGAATGACTGACATGAGTTGTTCAAACCACACGAACACAGTACATTTTTTACAAGTTAGTAGTTAGAATAAAATGGTTTGTGCTAAAATGGGTTGATTTGTTTGAAAATGACAAATAACCTTTTTACTTTCGTGTCGACATGTTTCACCCGTAATCAAGTCGAAATAATATATTTCAATGGATGGGTCATGGTAGGTTAATCGATTTTGAAAAAAACTCATATAACTTAATTCATAACATGTGTGAATACCATCTTTAAGATAAACCTTTATTATTGAAATGAAATGGTATTGATAAATTACATAAAATTCATACTGAAACATGTTTTAGATTTATAGATGTTGGCAATAGCATTTTAGTTGGATTATTATTTTAATTGTTTTATATTTATTTTAATTACAAGGTAAATGGTGTTTTTTTTTTTCTTCAAATCCAAAACTGTCAATTCAATGGCGGGGCCAGCGAAGGATATGTGATGGTCTTCAATATGACCACCGTCTCACATGGAGGTGTTGCGTTGTTGCTATTTGTGATTTATGCGTGTCAATTGCCAGTAAGTATTTAACGCACCAATTATTTTATGGGGCTTTTGGGTTGGTGGTGGTGTCTTGTTGATGTTATTTGTTTTTTATGGACGCTAGTTGCTAGTAAGTAATTAATGCACCGATTATTTCAAAATACGTGGAGGCTATTACCATGAATTGTGTATCTTGTAGTGAGTATTGTCATGTTGTATGATAGGTTGACAATGAATGACATGATTTGTTTAAACCGCGTCAATACTATACATTTTTTTAAAGTTAGTATTTAGTATCAAATGGTTTGTGCTAAAATGGGTTGATTTGTTTTAACATGACAAATAATTTTTTTACTTTCGTGTTGACATGTTTCACCCGTAATCAACTCGAGATAACAAATTTCAATAGATGTGTCAAGGCAGGTTAATCGATTTTGAAACAAACTCGTATAACTTAATTCATAATATGTGTTAATACCATCTTTAAGACAAACCTTTATTATTGAAATGAAAAGATATTTATAAATTATTTAAAATTCATAATGAAACATGTTTTAGATTTGTTGAAGTTGGTAATAGAAGTTTTGTTGGATTATTATTTTAGTTGTTTTTTATATTTTTTAATTATTAGGTGAATGGATTTTGGTTTTTGTTTTTTTTTTTTTTTTTTTTTTTAAAAAGAAGCCAAAACTGTAAATTCAATGGAAGGGCCTGCGAAGGATTTGTGATGGTCTGAAATGTGACCACCGTCTCACATGGAGGTGTTGCGCTGATGCTATTTGTGATTTATGCATGTCATTTGCAAGTAAATATTAAATGCACCAATTATTTTATGGGGGTTTTGTGTTGGTGTTGGTGTCTTGTTCATGTTATTTACTTTTTATGAATGCTAGTTGCTATTAAGTAATTAATGCACCGATTATTTCAAAATATGTGGAAGCTATCACCATGAATTGTTTATCTTGTAGTGAGTATTGTCATGTTGTATAATAGGTTGACAATGAATGACATGATTTGTTTAAATCACGTGAATACAGTACATTTTTTGCAAGTTAGTATTTAGTATAAAATGGTCTGTGCTAAAATCGGTTGATTTGTTTTAACATGACAAATAAGTTTTTTACTTTGGTGTTCACATGTTTCACCCGTAATCGACTTGAAATAACATATTTCAATAGATGTGTCAAGGCAGGTTAATTAATTTTGAAAGAAACTCATGTAACTTAATTCATAATACGTGTTAATACCATCTTTAAGACAAACCTTTATCATTGAAATGAAAACATATTGATAAATTATTTAAAATTCATTTGGAAACATGTTTCAGATTTATAGAAGTTGGCAATAGAATTTTAGTTGGATTATTAGTTGGCAATATAAAATTCACACAGAAGGTTTAATCAATCATTTAATTGGCCTTATTCCGTGACCAATTTGCTTGTAATTTAGCACTTAGCAACCCTGTATTTAGGTGGGAAAATTGTAAGGGTAGTGTGTGAGAAGATGTGAAGAAAAGCTCAAGAGTGTGCAAGAAAAACAGAGTCTCGCGGCTAGGTCTCGCGGGTGAATTGTGACTAACAAGCCGCGAAAGGCAGGCACGTGAGAGGCACACTAGGAAGCTAAAGGGTCGCGCCAGCTGTCACACTACAGGACAAAAGTTCCAGTCTAGCCAGGCCGTTACGTCGTGACTTGAATTCGAGACTTGGTCAAGCAGCGAGATCAAGTCGCCAACTTGCCCTGTTTGGCAAAAACTGACGTTTTGCATTCCCTTCTCACCCTACTATATATACACCCTTATACCCATCATATTGAGAGAGCCAATACAGGGTAACTTAATTTTGAAAGAAACTCGTGTAACTTAATTCATAAAACGTGTTAATACCATATTTAAGAAAAAGCTTTATTATTGAAATGAAAACATATTGATAAATTATTTAAAATTCATTCTGAAACATGTTTTAGATTTATGGAAGTTGGCATAGAATTTTAGTTGGATTATTAGTTTAATTGTTTTATATTTTTTTAAATTGCTAGATGAATGGGCTTTTTTTGCTTTTTATAATTTTTTTTTAGAGAGCCATCTGCCAATTCAATGGAGGGGCGAGCGAAGGATTTGTGAAGGTCTTAAAAGTGACCACCATCTGACATTGAGGTGTTGCGTTGATGCTATTTGTCATTTATGCGTGTCATTTGCGAATAAGTATTTAATGGACCAATTATTTTATGGGGGTTTTGTGTTGGTCCTAGTGTCTTGTTTATGCTATTTATTTTTTATGAACGCTAGTTGCTAGTAAGTAATTAATGCACCGATTATTTCAAAATACGTAGAAGCCATTACCTTGAATTTTTTATCTTGTAGTGAGTATTGTCATGTTGTATGATAGGTTGACAATGAATGACATGATTTGTTTAAACCGAGTGAATACAGTACATTTTTTGCAAGTTAATATTTAGTATAAAATGGTCTGTGCTAAAATGGGTTGAATTGTTTTCACATGAAAAATAAGTTTTTTACTTTCGTGTTCACGTCTTTCACCTATAATCGACTCGAAATACAATATTTCAGTAGATGTGTCGAGGCAAGTTAATCAATTTTGAAAGAAACTCGTGTAACTTAATTTATAATACGTGTTAATACCATCTTTAAGACAAACCTTTATTATTGAAATGAAATGGTATTGATAAATTACTTAAAATTCATACTGAAACATGTTTTAGATTTATAGATGTTGGCAATAGCATTTTAGTTGGATTATTATTTTAATTGTTTTATATTTATTTTAATTAGAAGGTAAATGGCGTTTTTTTTTTTCTTCAAATCCAAAACCGTCAATTCAATGGAGGGGCGAGCGAAGGATTTGTGATGGTCTTAGATGTGAGAACTGTCTGACATTAAGGTGTTGCATTGATGCCATTTGTGAAGTATGCGTGTCAGTTGCCAGTAAATATTTAATGCAACAATTACTTTATGGGTGTTTTCTGTTGGTGGTGGTGTCTTGTTGATGTTATTTGCTTTTTATGAAAGCTAGTTGCTAGTAAGTAATTAATGCACCGATTATTTCAAAATTCGTGGAAGCTATTACCATGAATTGTTTATCTTGTAGTGAGTATTGTCATGTTGTATGATAGGTTGACAATGAATGACATGATTTGTTCAAACCACATGAACACAATACATTTTTTGCAAGTTAGTATTTAGAATAAAATGGCTTGTGCTAAAATAGGTTGATTTGTTTTAACATGACAAATAAGTTTTTTACTTTCGTGTTGACATATTTCACCCGTAGTCAACTCGAAATAACATAATTCAATAGATATGTCATGGTAGGTTAATCGATTTTGAAACAAACTCGTATAACTTAATTCATAATATGTGTTAATACCGTCTTTTAGACAAGCCTTTATTATTGAAATGAAAAGATATTTGCAAATGATTTAAAATTCATAATGAAACATGTTTTAGATTTATTGAAGTTGGTAATAGAATTTTTGTTGGATTATTACTTTAGTTGTTTTATATTTTTTTTAATTATAAGGTGAATGGTTTTTTTTTTTTTTTTTTTTTAAGAAAGCGAAAGCTGTATATTCAATGGAGGGGCCTACGAAAGATTTGTGATGGTCTTAAATGTGACCACCGTCTCACATGGAGGTGTTGCGTTGATGCTATTTGTGATCTATGCGTGTCATTTGCAATTAAGTATTTAATGTACCAACTATTTTATGGGGGTTTTTTGTTGCTGTTCGTGTCTTGTTCATGTTATTTATTTTTTATGAACGCTAGTTGCTAGTAAGCAATTAATGCACCGATTATTTCAAAATATGCGGAAGCCATTACCATGAATTGTTTATCTTGAAGTGAGTATTGTCATGTTGTATGATAGGCTGACAATGAATGACATGATTTGTTTAAACCACATGAATACAGTACATTTTTTGCAAGTTAGTATTTAGTATGAAACGGTCTATGCTAAAATGGGTTGATTTGTTTTAACCGGCCAAATAAATTTTTTAATTTTGTGTTCTCATGTTTCACCCATAATCGACTCGAAATAACATATTTCAATAGCTGTGTCAAAGCAGGTTAATCAATTTTGAAAGAAACTCGTGTAACTCAATTCATAAAACGTGTTAATACCATATTTAAGAAAAAGCTTTATTATTGAAATGAAAACATATTGATAAATTAATTAAAATTCATTCTGAAACATGTTTTAGATTTATAGAAGTTGGCATAGAATTTTAGTTGGATTATTAGTTTAATTGTTTTATATTTTTTTAAATTACTAGATGAATGGGCTTTTTTTTATTTTATTTTTATTTTTTTTATAGAGCCATCTGTCAATTCAATGGAAGGGTGAGCAAAGGATTTGTGAAGATCTTAAATGTGACCACCATCTGACATTGAGGTGTTGCGTTGATGCCATTTATGATATATGCGTGTCATTTGCCAGTAAGTATTTAATGGACCAATTATTTTATAGGGGTTTTGTATTGGTGTTGGTGTCCTGTTTATGTTATTTATTTTTTATGAACGCTAGTTGCTAGTAAGTAATTCATGCACCGATTATTTCAAAATACGTGGAAGCCATTACCATGAATTGTTTATCTTGTTGTGAGTATAGTCATGTTGTATGATAGACTGACAATGAATGACATGATTTTTTTAAAGCACGTGAATACAATACATTTTTTGCAAGTTAGTATTAGTATAAAATGGTCTGTGCTAAAATGTGTTGATTCGTTTTAACAGGACAAATAAGTTTTTTACTTTTGTGTTCACATGTTTCACCCGTAATCGATTCGAAATACAATATTTCAGTAGATGTTTCAAGGCCGGTTAATCAATTTTGAAATAAACTCGTGTAACTTAATTCATAAAACGTCTTAATACCATATTTAAGACAAAGCTTTATTATTGAAATGAAAACATATTGATAAATTATTTAAAATTCATTCTGAAACAAGTTTTAGATTTATAGAAGTTGGTATAGAATTTTTGTTGGATTATTAGTTTAATTGTTTCATGTTTTTTAAAATTACTAGATGAATGGGTTTTTTTTTTTTTTTTTTTAAATCTTTTTTAGAGAGCCAATTGTCAATTCAATGGAGGGGCGAGCGAAGGATTTGTGAAGGTCTTAAATGTGACCACCATCTGACATTGAGGTGTTGCGTTGATGCTATTATTGATTTATGAGTGTCATTTGCCAGAAAGTATTTAATGTACCTACTATTTTATGGGGGTTTTTTGTTGTTGTTCGTGTCTTGTTCATGTTATTTATTTTTTGTGAATGCTAGTTGCTAGTAAGGAATTAATGCACCGATTATTTCAAAATATGTGAAAGCCATTACCATGAATTGTTTATCTTGTTCTGAGTATTCTCATGTTGTATGATAGGCTGACAATGAATGACATGATTTGTTTAAACCACGTGAATACAGTACATTTTTTGCAAGTTAGTATTTAGTATAAAATGGTCTATGCTAAAATGGGTTGATTTGTTTTAATAGGACAAATAAGTTTTTTACTTTTGTGTTCACATGTTTCACCCGTAATCGACTCGAAATAACATATTTCAATAGATGTGTCAAGGCAGGTTAATCAATTTTGAAAGAAACTCGTGTAACTTAATTCATAAAACGTGTTAATACCATATTTAAGACAAAGCTTTATTATTGAAATGGAAACATATTGATAAATTATTTAAAATTCATTCTGAAACATGTTTTAGATTTGTAGAAGTTGGCATAGAATTTTAGTTGAATTATTAGTTTAATTGTTTTATGTTTTTTTAAATTACTAGATGAATGGGTTTTTTTTTTTTTTTTTTTTTTTTTTTTTTTTTTTTTAATTTTTTTTAGAGCACCAACTGTCAATTCAATGGAGGGGCAAGCGAAGGATTTGTGATGGTCTTAAATGTGACCACTGTCTCACATTGAGGTGTTGCGTTGATGCTATTTGTGATTTATGCATGTCATTTGCCTATAAGTATTTAATGCACCAATTATTTTATGGGGATTTTGTGTTGGTGTTGGTGTCTTGTTCGTGTTATTTGTTTTTTATGAATGCTAGTTGCTAGTAAGTAATTAATGCACTGATTGTTTCAAAATACGTGGAAGCTATTACCATGAATTGTTTATCTTGTAGTGAGTATTGTCATGTTGTATGATAGGTTGACAATGAATGACATGATTTGTTTAAAGCACCTGAATACAGTACATTTTTTGCATGTTAGTATTTAGTACAAAAATGGTCTACGCTAAAATGGGTTGATTTGTTTTAACATGGCAAATATGTTTTTTACTTTCGTGTTCACAGTTTCACCCGTAATCGACTTGAATTAACATATTTCAATAGATGTGTCATGGCAGGTTAATCAATTTTGAAAGAAACTCGTGTAACTTAATTCGTAATACGTGTTAATACCATCTTTAAGACAAACCTTTATTATTGAAATGAAAACATATTGATAAATTATTTAAAATTCATTCGGAAACATGTTTTAGATTTATAGAAGTTGGCAATAGAATTTTTGTCGGATTATTAGTTTAATTGTTTTATATTTTTTTAAATTACTAGATGAATGGGTTTTTTTTTTTTTTTTAATTTTTTTAATTTTTTTAATTTTTTTTAGAGAGCCATCTGTCAATTCAATGGAGTGGCGAGCGAAGGATTTGTGATGGTCTTAAATGTGACCACCGTTTGACATTGAGGTGTTGCGTTGATGCTATTTGTCATTTATGCGTGTCATTTGCTAGTAAATTTTTAATGCACCAATTATTTTATCAGTATTTTGTGTTGGTGGTGGTGTCTTGTTGATGTAATCTATTACCATGAATTGTTTATCTTGTAGTGAGTATTGTCATGTTGTATGATAGGTTGACAATGAATGACATGATTTGTTTAAACCACGTGAATATAGTAAATTTTTTGCAAGTTAGTATTTAGTATGAAATGGTCTGTGCTAAAATGGGTTTATTTGTTTTAACATGACAAATAAGTTTTTTACTTTCGTCTTCACATGTTTCACCCGTAATCAACTCAAAATAACATATTTCAATAGATGTGTCAAGGCAGGTTAATCAAATTTGGAAGAAACTCGTGTAACTTAATTCATAATACATGTTAATACCATCTTTAAGACAAACCTTTATTATTGAAATGAAAACGTATTGATAAGTTTTTTAAAATTCATTCTGAAACATGTTTTAGATTTATAGAAGTTGGTAATAGAATTTTAGTTGGATTATTAGTTTAATTGTTTTATATTTTTTTAAATTACTAGATGAACGGGTTTTATTTTTTATTTTATTTTTTCTTTTAGAAAGCTAGTTGTATATTCAATGGAGGGGTGAGCGAAGGATTTGTGATGGTCTTAAATGTGACCAACGTCTCACATTGTGGTGTTGCGTTGATGCTATTTGTGATTCATGTGTGTCATTTGCCAGTAAATGTTTTATGCACCAATTATTTTATGGGTGTTTTGTCTTGGTGGTGGTGTCTTGTTGATGTTATTTGTTTATTATGATCGCTAGTTGCTAGTAAGTAATTAGTGCACCGATTATTTCAATATACGTGGAAGCTATTACCATGAATTGTTTATCTTGTAGTGAGTATTGTCATGTTGTATGATAGGTGTACAATGAATGACATGATTTGTTCAAACCACATGAAAACAGTACATTTTTTGCAAGTTAGTATTTCGTATAAAATGGTTTGTGCTAAAATGGGCTGATTTGTTTTAACATGACAAATAAGTTTTTTTACTTTCGTGTTGACATGTTTCACCCGTAATCAACTCGAAATAACATATTTCAATAGATGTGTCAGGGTAGGTCAATCAATTTTGAAACAAACTCGTATAACTTAATTCATAATACGTGTCTATACCATCTTTAAGACAAACCTTTATTATATATTTTTTTAATTACAAGGTGAATGGGGTTTTTTTTTTTTTTTAGAAAGCCAAAACTGAAAATTCAATGGAGGGGCCAGCGAAGGATTTGTGATGGTCTTAAATGTGTCCACCATCTCTCATGGAGGTGTTGCGTTGATGCAATTTGTGATTTATGTGTGTCATTTGCCGGAAAGTATTTGATGCACCAATTATTTTATGTGGGGTTTTATGTTGGTGGTGGTGTCTTGTTGATGTTATTTGTTTTTTATGAACGCTAGTTGCAAGTAAGTAATTAGTGCGCCGATTATTTCAAAATACGTGGAAGCTATTACCACATAGACTTCATTTCCCAATTCTCATCATTACCCCTTCTCTCTCTCCCTCTCTCTCTATTGAGATCTGAAGGAAAACCATATCAAGATTGAAAATAAATGTTAGGTTTTGAAGTTGAAGGAAAGAAAAAAAAAAAAAAAAAACCCGAAGCAGAATGGAGGTTAGAGGCTAGAGTGGCCGGCGTTGGAGGTGGGTTAGGTAGATCAAGTTGTGTGGCGGCGATGATGGGAGGTGTGTGAACTCTAGGTTAGTCTCTGCCTCACTAGGTTTATCGGCTGGTTAGTGGGTGTCGGTCAATGGTAGTGAGGTGAGTCTCGCAAGGTGGACGACTACGGTGGTGGTGGTGGCGGTGGCTTGGATGGCGGCAGCGTGGTTGGTAAAGTCACTCACTTTCATCACTCTTTCTCTCTCTCTTCTCGAATCCTATCTCTTTTTTTTTTTTTTTTTTGAATTAGGCTACTGATGCTGTTGGGATTTTAACTAAAACGTGATTGGAGGCCGAGAAAATGAGGGAAAATGAAAACCCCCATGAAACATTGAAACGTCTGAGCTCTAGTTTTCTTTTTTCTTTTTTTTTTTTGGGAAGGGCTGGGTTGTATTTGGGTATATTGTTTTTGGGTTAAATGGGTTTTTAGTTAAAACCCAATAATCGCTGGGTCTAATTGGGTTGATGCCCATTTAACCCAACTAATAATTGGGTGGGTTTAGGTTCAATTAGAGTGGGTGGGTTTGGGCTTACTTTGCCACCCCTAAACAAAAGTACCAATCCCAAGGCTTTGCTTCTCAAATGCCTAAATTTCAAGTGTTCTTCAATGATCACACATCCAATGATTTTAATACCCTCTTTACCTCTTGCCCACCAGAAAGGCCATACTTTGCAACTAGAATGCCAGGGTCTTTCCATGGTTGGCTATTCCCTAATTCCTCTCTCGATTTTGCGCATTAATCTTATGCACTCCAAATTTGGTGAAAATGGCCAAATACCACCATTTTTAGAAATTTGTAGCAAAAAAGCACTGTTTTGGAACTAAATAGGGAAATAGCACTTTTCTAAAACTTGAGTGCCTCATCAGTTCTGCCACCATGGCACTGCTAAGTTGGAATTTGTGCGATTAAAAAAATTATGTGGTACTTGAGCTTGGTAAACTCGAGTTCCAAGCGACACAGTACTCGAGTATACCAGACTCGAGTACCTTATATAAATAAAATGCTCTTTTACTATACTTCTACGGTACTCGAGTTTATTAAACTCGAGTACCTTGTAACTGTTTTTTTTTTTTTTTTTGGGATAATCGACAAATAAACATAAACATGAAAATAAGTTACTTTTTTATGTTTTTATTTATTTAAATAGAAGCATTGTAAAATATAGAGATATTAATTTCAAAATATGAATTAATTTCTACATTAATTAAAATTTTTATTGTTTTCTCATAAAAATTGTTCACTTTTTTTTGCAAAAAATATTTCTACAATTTTGCATAAAATTATTTTCTATTCTGCATTATTTAAAAAATTGTTCACTATCTTTTCTGCTTAAATTATTTTCTGCTTACTATTTAAAAAATTGTTCACTGTTTTCTCATAAAACACCTATTGAAATTGTGTTTTCTAAATTTAAACGTCAAATCTAAATGCTTTTTCATGCTCAAATTTCACAATAATTGAAATTGTTTTTCTACATTGATAAAACCTAATTCTACATTAATAAAATTTGCTCTTTGCACATCATGTTTACTGTATATTCGAATCTGCTTACTGCATTCATAAAATCTTTTTTCTGCATTAACTAAAACTGTTCATTGTTTTCTCATAAAAATTGTCTACTGTTTTCTGCATAAACTATTTCTACGATTTTGCATAAAATTATTTTCTGTTCAGCATTATTTTAAAAATTGTTCACTCTCTTTTCTGTGTAAATTATTTTCTTTTCACTATTCAAAAAATTGTTCACTATTTTCTCATAAAACTCCTACTGAAATCGTGTTTTCTAAATTTAAACGACAAATCTGAATGCTTTTTCATGTTTGAATTTCAAAATAATCGAAATTGTTTTTCTGCATTGATAAAATCTATTTCTACATTAATAAAATTTGCTCTCTACACATCATGCCTACTGTATATTCGAATCTGCTTACTGCATTCATAAAATCTGTTTTCTGCATTAATTAAAACTGTTCATTGTTTTCTCATAAAAATTGTTCACAGTTTTCTGCAAAAACTATTTCTACGATTTTGCATAAAATTATTTTCTGTTCAGCATTATTTAAAAAATTGTTCACTCTCTTTTTTACGAAATTATTTTCTGTTCACTATTAAAAAAATTGTTCACTGTTTTCTCATAAATCACCTACTAAAATCGTGTTTTCTAAATTTAAACGCTAAATCTGAATGCTTTTTCATGTTTGAATTTCACAATAATCGAAATTATTTTTCTGAATTGATAAACAATCTTAACCAATTATAATCACATTCACAACAAAAAATAAAAGACGAAGATAAAGGGAAGAGAGATGCATACACAAGGACAACATGTGATGTGTTATCGAAGAGGAAATTAAAGCCCTCAGCGTAAAACCTCTTCGCCGCCCTCCAAGCGGTCAATAATCCACTAGAAAATGTAGTTGGGATACATGAACAACAATAGATATTCCAAGCCTAATCTACCCAGGTACCTAAGCCCTCCAAGCTTCTCGCTCTAACGAGGTTGTGCCGAACCTTTTTCTTCTCTAGCTTACCGGATTCTGCTATAACCCATAGCATCAACCAATAACCATTGGTCCTTTCCAAACTGCTTCCTTTAGCACCAAAAGACCTTCTCACAGACGTGGGCGTGGTGAGAAAAGGATTTGGTCAAGAACCTCTGAAGGATTTATCAATGGAGAAGAAGAGAGTAAAGGAATTTGAAGAGTCTCTTAGTGAAGATTGGGGATGAGGCAATCTTGTTTTTCTCTAGGGTTTCTCTCTCAAAATTCTCTCTGGAAGCTCTTTACATTTCGTGGAGTATAAGGGTCTATATATAGTGGTATGTATTTGGAATACGAAGAGACAGTTTTTCCTAAACATTGTAAGTTGGCGGCTTGGCCTCGTGACTGGTCTGAGTCGCGAGTTCAAGCCGAGAGATAACGGCCTGGCCAGCTTGGGACTTTTGTCCTGTAGTGTGTCAGCTGGCATGACCCTTCACCTCCTCGCATGCTTCTCACATGTGCTGCAGTTGGCGGCTTGCTAGTCTCGAGTCTGCCGCGAGTCCTAGCCTTGAGTCCCTGTTTTTTTACACAATCTTGAGCATTTCTTCACACTCTCTCACACACTACCCTGACATGAATCCCACCTAAATACAGGGTTACTAAGTGCTAAATTACAAGAAAATTGGCACTGAATAAAGCCAACAAGATGGTTGATAAAATTCAACTTTACAATCTCCCCCTTTGACTATTCCGTGACAAAACCCTATAACAAAATCAAGACTTAACGCGTGAGTTGGGAACAATTGGAAAAATCATTCACACCTAACTCTAGAATCTGTGTAGCTCTTGAATCATAAGAACAAGTATCTCCTAAAACACAACAACACAATCTGATCATTGTATGCAGAAAACTTGTAATGCATATGGAGCAAGTATAAAGCGATCAAGCAAAATGGAATAAAGCAATAGACCTGAACTGTTTTTAGACCCCTTAATCCAACCAGATTAGACTAGTTAATTAGCCAAGTTATTAACTTAGTCAAATTATGTCAATCTAGGTTATCACAATTAAACAATCGCATCAAGAATATAATGCAGCGGAAAAGTAAATAACACAATGATATGATGACCCAAGAAACCACATGATAAAAACCTGGGGAGGATTTGACCTAGATATCCTCAAGGTAAACTTGAATCCACTATATGAAAGAATCGAAGTTCATACAAAAGGACTTACAAGCACCCACGCTCGACTTTCTAATGCTACCCACCAATAGAACTTACTGACACGCCCACGTGCAAGCTCTGAATTCACGAACTCATTCTTTCTTGAATTTTCCACAAGATACAAGCACCCCCGCTTGTTTTTCTTTAAGCATCAATGGCAGCAACTGAGTTGATCATCAAGGTTTTGATAACATCTTTACCTTGAAAACCCTAAGTTTATGTGAAGGAAAGCTTCTCAAGGATCTCACAAGAGATTCACCCAAACAGCAAAAATATGAGCAACAATACAACCAAAGCAACTCTAAAAAACGTGGCTAGGGTTTTGCCTTATATACCTAGGGCAAAAACATAAAACCCAAAATGTTTAATGAGATAGGGCTGAGTTGGAAATTCTATAGAAAAAAATTCTGGCCGACTTTTGATCGATCGAGTCTAACTTTCGATCGATCGAGCCAGGCCAAAATGCACCAATGCATCTGCAGCCTCTTGATTCCAACTTTACATGAATTACACAACTTTGAGCAAGCCTAAACAAGACTAAACATATTGTTTTGATCATGGTTTGCCAACATTACACATTAGAGTTCTAAATACATAAATTCCTAAATCTTTAGAACCTAACAAACTCCCCCTTTGGCAATCCGTGACAAAACAAAAATTAAAAACTCAAAGTTTACAAATAAAAGCCCTTTACAAATATAAAGTTCATAACACAAATTCAATCTTAACTACTATCCATCAGTTGCAAGTGTAGACAACAACTCAATTGAATCAACCTGTATATTCTTGAAACACTCAACAAACACATAAACGCATGTGTGACAGAAAACAGTAAAGCAACAGGTATGCAAACTAACTCTCCCCTTAAGTTAGATACAACAAAAGTAAAACATTCTTGTATGTTTCACACAACACATAATAAAGACATATATCAAAGAATAACTCATAAATATAAATCAATAAGCAGTGAACACAAGAACAAGAATCATGTATTTCAAAATCAATGTAACTCCCCCATCATGAATAGCCCCCAAAAAAATGATATACAAAGTGAAGCACCTAGATACAATCTAATATCTCCACTAGCTCCGCAAAACAAAAGAAAAACTCCCCCTAACTACAAAAACTCCTCTACAGAGTCAAAACTCTACTCCCCCTTTTTGTAACGGAATGCCAAAGGACAATCACATACCATCATCAAAAGGAGGTGGTGAGGGAGAACGAAGATGTGCTAAGTTGGCTCGCAAAGCACGTATCTCATCAAGCAAGTCCACCAAAATCTGACTATCAGCCGCCTGAATGGTCATGACAGTCTCCAAGGTACAACGTATATCAAAGTCATCCGAAGGAGGTGGAGGAACAGCAGCAACAGCAGCATCACCAACAAGATCAAGAACATCCTCACCAGTAGGACCTATAGAAGAAGAAGGAGGAGGTGCACTACCAAAAGGCTCAGACCTAGGGCGTTTAAAGCCAACTTGAAGATAAGTAGCCATCTATTTAAGAAAAGACGCACCAATGGGAGCAATAACATGAATGGGCTCAGAAGAAGGGAAATCATCTAGACCAAGATAAAGCAAAATCCTATGAATAAAGATGGGATGGATAAGAGCATGAGAAAAAGATGAACTCCTATAAATTTCGTTCAAAGAACGAAGGAACAAGTGAGGAAAACTAAGAGGAGCATTAGTAACAAGAGCGTACAAAAAGACACACCTCTTGAGAGGAATGGTGTGAAGATGAGAAATGAGCCAAATAGAATGACATGCTATCCTAAAGAAGAGATAGTGCAACTCAGATAGCTTAGCAGTGGTGATCTTAGGATCAGAACCCCACTGGATAGAAGACCTAGTGATGTATGACATGACATCACTCAAAAGAGGAGACTCATCATAAGGATAGATAAGGTGCTGGACCACAGGTACCCCTAGAGCATCAGCCACTACAGTAGGAGTAATGGTGTACTCTACACCTCGTATCCAACTCTTTACCAAAATGTTGGAATCATAGACACGGATAGAGATGTTCGAAAAGAACTCTCTAATCAGGGTAGCTGGAGGAGGAGGATCAGAAATATCCAACAGAGGTAACCAGCCCCGATGCTCAAAATTTGCCCTAATGGCAGGATCAAGCTTATCTAATACTACAGAACGCTTATACCAAATCTTTCACCTAAGGTTCAGAGTCTCAAAATTCTCTTGGTTTTTCTCACTAGGAAACTTCTCATGGTCAAAAGAAGGTGGGGGAGGAGAAGGTGAGGGAACAGACCTATGAACTCTAGTCTTCCTAGGCATGATGCTAAGGAAAGGACAAATACAAAAAGATAGAACCAAAAGAACACAAAAGAAACACCAACCAAGGGTAGACTGCAAGTTAGCACAAAAAAATATAGAACAAAAATCAATATGATGCATGAACAATTACAATGTCTTGATGCATGTTCTAATGCAGTTAAACTAAGTTCAATTTAAATTCAATTTCACAAAATTGGCTTGAGCACAAAATTTTTAACAAAAACCCCAAAATTGAAAACCATTTGTTAAGATTTTGGAAAAAAATTGACAAATTGATCATCATACAAGCTAGAAAACATAATATAATGATCAATGACATCAATTCAACAAGCCGATTTCGTCAATTGAACCCAATTTGAACAAATTCCCAATTCAGATCAATTTCAAGCCCTAGAATTTTCAATTTTTTATAAAACACAAAATTGATCAAATTAAACCATCAATATCATGTTGATATCATGTCCCAACAAAAACCCAATAATCAATTTCACTTAAAAAGGCTTGAATCATGAAAATCCCCAAAAAGAATAGGTCCGAAAATCTCAAGGAAAAATGCATGAAACTTGAAAATAAAAGAAAAAGGAGGGGTAAAATAGACTTACCGGCTTCAAAGGACAAATTCCTTGCAAAAGATTCGGAGGAAAACGACAAAAAATTTCTGAGTGAGCTTACCGAGTCAGAGAGAGAGAAAAAGTTTTGAAACTCTTTGAAAAGGTGATTTGAAAAAGTCAAGAACAGTGTTTTAAAAAACTTGATTCGCGATATTTGATTGATTGAAATTTACATTTGATCGATCGAAACAACCCGAGACTCTTAAAAGAATTTTAAGCAATTTTCGATCGATCGAAAAACAGAATGGATCAATCGAAACAGGCAGAGGCTCACAAATTTTTTTAGAGAAAACACAGTTTTGATAAACAACAACCATATTTTGGGCACAATTCCTCAAAGCATTAAAATTGATGAATCAAAATGCATGAGTATGAGATGAAATGCTTTTTCAAAAACCCAAGTTTGAAACCCAGTTTTTCAAAGAAAATTTCAGCCATTCTCCCTTTAAATTCTCAAGCAAAAAAAATGTTTTGCATAATACTCAAGGTATTTTCAAACTTGGTTGGTCAGACCAAAAACACACACAATAACATGTACAATGTTTAGCAAAGAGTAACTTGTGTAGTGTGTGCAACTAGCAAAAATTTGAGATACATGTGAGGTGATATGTGAATAGAAATCAAACACAAAGTCTACAAAATTCATCACATAGAATTTGAAAGAGACTATCACCAAAAGAGTTACATCATATAACTCCCACATCTCCCAGATCATAAGCTTGCAATTATGTAAGTTTTTTGAATTTTTGCCTCATAATGTACACACAGATTTTAGTTATGTGATTTGGCATCAAGTCTAATAGTACACACCAATTTTAATTATGTGATTTGGCATCAAGCCTAATAGTACACACCAATTTTAATTATTAAGCAATTAAACCAAGGTTACACCTTATGTTCTTTTTGTGCATGTGCTACACTTTCTTGAGCACAAAATCTTACGATATGCACTAAGGTGTTCATGATTGGCTAGTGAACAGTGGTGAGATGGTTATTTATGCCTTTCTCAAAAGGATCAAGTCCGACTGTCAAACAACATGTGACTTCAAGATTAAGACAAAGTGATAGATGAACGGTTTTAGACCCCTTAAAACAACCAGATTAACCTAGTTAATTAGTCAAGTGATTAACTTAGTCAAATTATGCAAGTCTAGGTTATCACAAACATACAATCATATCAAAAGTATAAAGCAGCGGAAATAGAAATAACACAATGATATGATCACCAAGGAAACCACACAGTAAAAACCTAGGGAGGATTTGACCCAACGATCCTCAAGGCAAACCTGAATCTATTATGAAAGAATCGAAGTTCATACAAAAGGACTTACAAGCTCCCCGCTCAACTTCCTAATGCTACCCACTAGTAGAACTTACTGACACGACCACGTGTAAGCTCCGAATCCACGAACTCCTTCTTTCTTGGATTCTCCAATCAGCTACAAGCACCCACGCTTGTTATTTTTTAAGTTCCAATGGCACCAACTGAGTTAATCATCAAGGTATTGAAGTAATCTCTATCTTGAAAACCCTAAGCTTTGTGTAAAGGAAAACTCATCTAGATCTCACAAGAGATTTACACAAAACAGCAATGTATGAGCAACAATAAAACATGAGCAACTTAGAAAACGTGGCTAGGGTTTTGCCTTATATACCTAGGGCAAAAACATAAAACCCTAAACATTTAATGAGTTAGGGCTGAGTTGAAAATTCTACAGAAAACGCATTTGACCAGAGATTCGATCGATCAATCAAGTCTATCCTTCGATCAATCGAGTTAGGCCGAAATGCCCCAAAGCATCTGCAGCCTCTCAATTCCAACTTTACAATAATTAATCAACTTTGAGCAAGCCTAAACAAGACTAAACATACTGTTTTGATTATGGTTTGCCAATATTACACATTAGAGTTCTAAATACATAAATTCCTAAATTTTTAGAACCTAACAAACTCCCCTTTTGGCAATCCATGACAAAACACAAATTAAAAGCTCAAAGTTTACAAGTAAAAAGCCCTTTACAAAAGTAATGTTCATAAACTTAAATTCAATCCTAACTACTATCCATCAGTTGCAAGTGTAGACAGCAGCTTAATCGAATCAACCTGTATATTCCTGAAACACTCAACAAACGCATAAATGCATGTGTGACAGAAAAGAGTAAAACAACAGGTATAACATTCTTGTAAGATTCACACAGAACATAATAAAGACATATATTAATGAACAACTCATAAATATAAATCAGTAAGCAGTGAATCACAAAGCAACAAGAATCAAGTATATATCACGTATATCAAAACAATGTTACTCCCCTTAACATGAATATCCCAAAAAAAAAAAATGATATACAAAGTGAAGCACCTAGATACAATCTAAAAACTCCACAAGCTCCTCAAAAAAAAAAAAAAAAAAAAAATACTCCCCCTAACTACCAAAACTCCTCTACAAGTCAAAACTCTACTCTCCCTTTTTGTGATGGAATGCCAAAGTGCAATCACAAGCCATCATCAAAAGGAGGTGGTGAGGGTGAATGCAGATGCGCCAGATCAGCACGCAAAGTACGGATCTCATCAAATAAGTCCATCAAAAGCTGACCATGAGCCGCCTAAACGGACATGATAGTCTCCAAGGTACGACGTACATCAAAGTAGTCTGAAGGAGGTGGAGGAACAGCAGTAGCAGCAGTAGCATCACCAACAGGATCAGGAACATCCTCACTAGCAGGACCTGTAGAAGAAGAAGGAGGAGGTGCGCTACAAGAAGGCTCAGATCTAGGGTGTTTAGAGCCAGCTTTAAGATGAGCGACCATTTGTCTAAGAAAAGACGCACTGATGGCAGCAATCACATGAACAGGCTCAGAGGAAGGGAAGCCACTAAGATCAAGATAAAGCAAAATCCTATGAATGAAAATAGGATGAACAAGGGCATGAGAAGAAGATGAGCTCCTATAAACATTGTTCAAAGAATGAAGAAACAGATGAGAAAAACTGATAGGAGCATCAGTAACAAGAGCGTACAAAAATACACACCTCTCGAGAGGAATGGTGTGAACATGAGATATAGGCCAGATAGAATGATAGGCTATCCTAAAAAAGAGATAGTGCAACCCAAAAAGCTCAGCAGAGGTGATCCTAGGATCAGAACCCCATTGGATAGAAGTCCCAGTGATGTAAGATAAGACATCACTCAATTCGGGAGACTCATTATAAGGGTAGATAGGATTCAGGACCAAAGGTACCCCTAGAGCATCAGCCACTACCTTGAGAGTAATGGAGTACTCTACGCCTCGTATCCAACTCTTTACCAAAGTGTTGGAATCATAGACGTGGATAGAGATGTTTGAAAAGAACTCTCTAATCAAGGCAGAAGGTGAAGGAGGATCAGAAATATCCACCAAGGGTAACCAGCCCCGACGCTTAAAGTTTACCCTAATGGCAGAATCAAGTTTATCTAGTAGAACAGAACGCTCAGCCCAAATCTTTCTCCTAAGGTTTAGCTTCTCAAATATCTCTTGGTTTTTCTCACTCGGAAACTTCTCATGGTCAAAAGAAGGAGGGGGTGGAGAAGATGAGGAAACAGTCCTACGAGCTCTAGTCTTCCTAGGCATAGTGCTAAAGAAAGGACAAAGACACAAAAGAAAACCAAAAGAACAAAATAAAAACAAAACCAAGGGCAGACTGCAAGTTAGCACAAAAAAAATATAGAACAAAAATCTATATGATGCATGAACAATAACAATGTTGTGATGCATGAACTAATGCAGTAAACACAGTTCAAATTAAGTTCAATTACACAAAATTGGCTTGAACATAGAGTTTCTAACAAAAACCCTAAAAAAATTTGAAAAAACCACTTGATAATTTTGAAACAAATTGATGAATTTATCATCACACAATGTTGAAAACAGATTAGAATGACCAATTTCATCAAAACAACAAGCCAATTTCATCAATTACAACTTAATTGAACAAAATCCCCAATTCGGAATTAATACAAACCCTAGAAATTGCAATTTTTCACAAAACCCAAAATTGATCAAATTAAACTATCAAGATCATGTTTATAGCATGTCCCCACAAAAACCCATTGATCAATTGCACATATTTTGGCTTGAATCAACAAAAATCCCAAAAAGAAAAAGGTCCGAAATTTTGAGGAAAAATGCATGAAAAATGTAAAATAACTCAAAAAGGAAGGGCAAAAGGGACTTACCGGCTTGAGGAAAGAGATTCTTTGCAAAAAATCTGGAGGAAAACAACAAAAATTTGGACTTTTAGCCTTGCCAAGTCGGAGAGAGAAAGAAAAGTTTGAAAAACCTTTTTGAAAAAGTGTTTGAATCAGTCAAGAACAGTGTTTAAAAAAACTGATTCACGACTCTCGATTGATCGAAAATTACATTCGATCGATTGAGTCACTCCGACATTTTTAAATAAAATGAAGCACTTTTTCGATTGATCAAAAAACAGAATGGATCGATCGAACCAGGC
Organism: Quercus variabilis; assembly: GCA_030445155.1. Lineage (NCBI taxonomy): Eukaryota > Viridiplantae > Streptophyta > Magnoliopsida > Fagales > Fagaceae > Quercus > Quercus variabilis. Next base: position 9,986,120 of record CP129454.1, read on the forward strand.
AGAGACTTACAAAATTTTTGAGAAAAATCACAGTTTTGAAAATCACAAACCATATTTTGAAAACAACTCCTCAAAGCATTAAACATATTGAAACAAAATGCATGAGTATGAGATGGAATGCTTTTTCAAAAACCCAAGTTTTAATCTCAGTTTCTCCAAAGAAAATTTCAGCCATTCTCTGTTTAAATTCTTAAGCAAAAAAAAAATGTTTTACATAATTCTCAAAGAATTTTCAAACTTGGTTGGTCAGACAAAAAACAAACACAATAACATGTACAATGTTTAACAAAGAGTAACTTGTGTAGTGTGTGCAACTAGCAAAACCTTAAGATACATGTGAGGTGATATGTGAATAACAATAAATCACAAAGTCTACAAAATCCATCACATAGAATTCAAAAGAGACTATCACCTAAAGAGTTACATCATATAACTCCCACATCTCCTAGAATATAAGCTTGCAATCATATAAATTTCTTGAAATTTTTGCCCCATTATTAGATGAAATTTGGCATTAAGCCTAATAGTACACACCAGTTTTAATTATGTGAATTGGCATCAAGCCTAATAGTACACACCAATTTTAAGCATTAACCAATTAACAGAGGCTACACCTTATGTTCTTTTTGTGCATGTGCTACACTTTCTTGAGCACAAAATCTTATGATATGCACTAAGGTGTTCATGATTGGCTAGTGAACAGTAGTGAGATGGTTATTTATGCCTTTCTCAAAAGGATCAAGTCCGACAGTCAAATAAAATGTGACTTCAAGATTAAGACAAAGTGATAAACACCATAAACATCTTTCCCACATAACATGCACTACAAAGCTTCAACTAGTCAAGTGCAATAAATAAGCTCATCAAAGCTATAAAAAGGTACATAAGACATGTTATGTGTAAATAAATTGACCAACCTTGTTTTCAAAGACCAAGAAAAATAGTGCCAAACACAATTTGCTTTTCTCCTTTTTTTTTTTTTTTTAAATTTATTTTAAAAGAGAAAACAAATAAATCTTAGAATGAAATGCATGAATGTAATGCAATGCAAATCCTAGAAACAAACAAAAACAACAAAAACCAAAGAACAATAATGGTCACCAAGGAATGAGCAATGAAGTACAAGGACCATGTCAGAAAGACTCAATTAGGTCGAGTCTTTTGCATCCAAAACCTTTAAGATGCACCACGAGCATTGGAGTTCCTATTCACATTCGAGTGATTTCCAACTCCAGGATTGGAATAAAGGTTCAACAGCTTTACTAATTCACCTATAAGTGCCATAGGATCTTGTGCTTGAGGCACAGACACTTTTGGTTTGTTTGCTCTCTTAGCAGCTTGAAGCTTGTAACAATTAGGACGAATGTGTTTAGACTTTCCACAATAATGACAAACCCAAACAGGTTTACCATGCATCTTGTCCTTAGAAAGGGTAGTTTCCATAGGTTTAGACTCTCCTAGATCAACCCTAATCTTCTTAGGTGGTGAAACTTCTATAGGTTTGACAACCTCACTCACAGGTGGTTTGACAGTTTCACTCACAACCTCACACACGAAAGGTTCAGAAGAAGATGAAGGAACAAAGTTTGTGGAATTAGGAGTAGACACAGAGATGCTTTCAACATAACCTAACCCAGATTTATCAGAAGGATACTTTTGAACATTCAGCATGTGATCAAGTTTAGAACTAGCAGATCTAGCAATAGATAAATCATGTTCCAAAGTTTTAACTTTATCAAGCAAAAGCATGTTCTCAGATTTCACATAGTTCAAAAGATTATTAACATCAAAAAGTTTAACAAGCAAATTCTTCTTTTCAAGCTCAAGAGAATCAATTTTCTTCAGGCCAAGTTCAACATTCATAGTATCCTTTGCAGCAACTTTGAAAAGTTTATTATAGGCTTCTTGAAGATCTGCATCCTCAGAGAGTTCCCTATCAGAAGGGTTCTCCTCAACAGACACGCTTTCATTGACTACAGCTGTAGCAGTGAAAGCAATAAAGTTTCCATTCTCGTCACATCCAGACTCATCATCAGAAACTTCATTATCACTAAGGGTTACAGCCATAGTTTTACCCTTAGTCCTCAAGAATGTAGGACATTTAGATTTAACATGACCATACCCTTGACAACCAAAACATTGAGTACCTAAAGAATTGTTTGAAGATTGACCTACTTTTTTCTCTAGGTTATTCAAAGTTATTAACCTTAGTGGGATCATTCTTCCTAAAGTTTCTAGGTTCAGCAGTGTTTGTATTTCTTGCCCTTCTGTTAGTGTTTCTCAGAAAGTTTCTAAAATTCTTGGTAATGTAAGCTATCTCTGTAGCAAAGAGCTCATCATCAAATCCATCAACCTCAACATCATCAACAGACTTAAGAGCCATTGATTTAGATTTTTTTGCTTTGGGTAGGTCAGACTCATAGGATTGAAGAGATCCTACAAGCTCATCAATAGGGATGGAGTCCACATCCTTGCTTCATTAATGATAGTCACTTTGGGTCTAAAGTCTTCAGTTAAAGATCTAAGAATCTTCCTAACAATTTTAGGTTGATCATAGATTTCACCCAAATTAAAAGCAGAATTAACAATGTCATTCAGTTTGGCATAAAATTCATCAAAGGATTCATCATCAAACATCCTAATGCTCTCAAACCTAGAAGTTAATTGCTGCAGTTTGTTTATCTTAACTGCCTTTGTGCCTTCATGCACAGTTTGGAGGATTTTCCAAGCACTATGAGCAACCTCAACATTAGAGATTCTCTTAAATTCCTCCATGGAAATAGCATTAAAGATGGCATTTATAGCTTTGCTATTGAATCCAGCTGCTTCTTTTTGAGAAGTTTGCCACTCACTCACAGGAGTAGTGGGCTTCTCCCATCCGTACTCAACAGAATTCCAAACTCTCTCATCAATGGATTTCAGGAATGTTTTAATCCTTACTTTCCAATAAGCATAGTTATTCCCATCAAAGTGAGGAGGAACAACTAGAGAGTGTCCATGATCCATGACAACAGGGGTCAAGGATCAGCTTAGAGATCAAAAAATCTCAGACAAGAAGAGCTACTTGTTTTGATACCACTTGAATGGTTTTAGACCCCTTAAAACAACCAGATTAACCTAGTTAATTAGCCAAGTGATTAACTTAGTCAAATTATGCAATTCTAGGTTATCACAAACATACAATCATATCAAAAGTATAAAACAGTGGAAATAGAAATAACACAATAATATGATCACCCAGGAAATCACACGGTAAAAACTTAGGGAGGATTTGACCCACCGATCCTCAAGGCAAACCTGAATCCTGTAAGGTTGAATTTAATCAACCATTTAATTGGTTTTATTCTGTGACCAATTTGCTTGTAATTTAGCACTTAGTAACCCTGTACATAGGTGGAAAAATTGTAAGGGTAGTGTGTGAGAAGTTGTGAAGAAAAGCTCAAGAGTGTGCAAGAAAAACAAAGGTTCAAGGCTAGGACTCGCGGGTGGATCGCGACTGGCAAGCCGCCAAAAGCTGGCACGTGAGAGGCACACTGAGAAGCTGAAGGGTCACGCCAGCTGTCACGCTACAGGACAAAAGTTCCAGTCTGGCCAGGCCATTACGTCGCGACTTGAACTCGCGACTTGGAGAAGCCGCGAGACCAAGTCGCCAACTTGCCCTATTTGGCAAAAACTGACGTTTTGCATTCCCTTCTCACCCTACTATATATACACCCTTATACCCATCATATTGAGAGAGCTTCCAGAGAGAATTTTGTGAGAGAAAACCCTAGAGAAAAACAAGATTGCCTCATCCCCAATCTTCATCTAAAGAGACTCCACAAATTCCTCTACTCTCTTCCTCTCCATTGTCATACCCTTGAGAGGTTATTTACCAAACCCTTATCTCACCACACCCACATCTGTGAGAAGGTCCATTTGGTGCTTAGGGAAGCAGTTTGGAAAGGAACCAATATACATTGGTTGATGCTATCGTCAAGTAGCGGAATCCGGTAAGCTAAAGAAAAAATAGGTTTGGCGTAACCTCGTTGGTGTAAGAAGCTTGGAGGGCTTAGGTACTTGGGTAGATTAGGCTTGGAGGGTCGTTTGCTGTTCATGTATCTCAACTATATTCTTTAGTGGATTTTATCACCGCTTGGAGCGCGGCGGAGAGGTTTTACGCCGAGGACTTCAGTTTCCTCTTCGATAACACATCATGTGTTGTCCGTGTGTTTGCATCTCTCTTTCCTTTATCTTTGCCTTATATTTACTGTTGTGGATGTGTTTATATTTGGTTTAGATTGGTTTATCAATTCTGTTATAAGCTTGTTATCATATTCCGCACATTAATTGTTTGATATAAAGCTTGAATTGGTATTTTTGTATCTAGGGGTCTAAACGTTCAAGGGTGTTTCATACCTATATTGAACTTTCAATTGGTATCAGAGCAGGTACACTTGTTGTGGTTTTAATACCTAAGTGTGATCCTTGACCCCTTGTTAAGATGGATAGGTCTCAATCTCTCACTGCTCCACCATTTTTTGATAGTAATAACTATGCTTTTTGGAAAGTCCGAATGAGGGCATTTTTGTGTTCTATGGATAAGGTTGTGTGGGATGCAGTTGATAGAGGTTGGACAAAGCCAGTGGATGCCAAATCCATTTGGGACAAGGCAGCTCTTGCGGCAGCTAATGCAAACAGTAAAGCATTGAATGCCATTTTCTGTGGTATCTCACTAGAAGAATTTCACAGGATTTCTCATATTACTGGTTCTAAGGAAGCATGGGAGATTCTGGAGACGACCTATGAAGGAACCAAGAGGGTGAAAGACACCAAACTTCAGATGCTGACCACTCGCTTTGAGCAGCTAAAGATGGATGAGGATGAGTCCTTTGACTCTTTTTATAGTAAGCTAAACGAGGTGGTCATCGGCAAATTTAATTTGGGGGAAAAGACGGAGGAGTCTAAAGTTGTAAGGAAGATCCTTCGGTCACTACCAGAAAGTTTTCGTGCCAAAGTTACAGCCATTGAAGAGAGCAAAGATCTTGACAAAATCAAGGTTCAAGAGCTGGTTGGTTCTCTACAGACATATGAGTTGTCTCTTCCTTCAGCGAAGAAGAGCAAATCCCTTACTCTTAAGACAATTGATGAGAGGATAGTGTCTCATGAATCTTCGGAAGAGGATACGGTAGATAAAGATGTGGCGTATCTTGTAAAGAACTTCCGAAAATTCCTAAAGCTCAAGAATAGTGGAAAATTTGGTGACAAAAGAAAATTCCAGAGTACTGAAAAAGAGAAAAAAGACTTCCGAAGAAAAGATGGTAAAGATTGCCAATCCTCACAAGGAATTACATGTTTTGAATGTAATGGGCATAGGCATTTTAAAAAGGAATGTCCAAACTACTTAAAGTTGAAGGGAAAGGTTTATGCCACTACTTTAAGTGATTCGAACTCATCAAATTCTGATTCTGACGAGAGCTGTGATGGAGAAGGAAATTTCTCTGCATTCATGACCATTGCTCATGTGGAATCCTCAGATGACTTGGATACACTTGTGAAGGAGCCTGGTGAACATTCTGATTTGGAGTCTATTGGAGTTGTTGAAGAATCGGAAGCTGAAGAGGATGAAGGTACATTGAGTATTCAAGAGAATTACACTTTACTCCTTAAGAAATCAGGTGAGTATGCAAGGGTTGCAAAGGCGGCTGTAAAGAAGATGGAAAGGGCTGAAGAGGACTACAAAAGTCTACTGGCTAGATATAAAGAGGCTAAATCTGAGATTGAGACACTAAATGGAGAGTTATCGGAAGCTTACACCAAAGTAAGATTCCTTGAGCAAGAGATGGTACAAGCGCAAGCCAAGATTGAAAGGGTCTTCTCCAGAAAGCTGGAAGATGTTATCTCGTCTCAAAAACATTTCTCAGATAAGTCCGGATTGGGGTATACCAGAGGAAGTAGCTCATCAGCCAAAGCTACCAAAGAAGTGAAATTTGTGAAGGCCATAGAGCCTACTGTAGAAGAAACCATCCTTGAGAATATTAAGGCTGAGAAGAAGAATGTGAGTGAGCAACGGATGGTGAATAAGCCCCGAAATCAATCTATGGGCAGACACGAAACCACAGTAAGATCTCTCTCAAGACCACAATGGGGTCCTAGAACTGAGTATGTGTGTCACTATTGCAGACTGCGAGGTCATACTAGACCAAACTGTCAAAAGCTGAGAGCAGACAACAATGCAAGCGCACCTCGGTCACGAGGAAGAAGGAATGAAAAGAGGTCTTGGGGTGGTGAGAAACCAAGAAGTCAAAACAATGATCCAGGAATGACGGACGTGATGAAGATGATCGGTGCCTTCACCACTTGCTTGGAGAGCTTCAACAGGAGGTTTGAAAGTCCTAACTCTCGTACCCGATCCTTCAAGGATATCACCCCAAACGCACGTGACGTGTGGGTGACAAAGGGTACTCATGCATAAGCATTATAACATGTCCATGCATCAATTCTTCCTATGCTTTGTGGATATGATTAGTTATTTGCATTGTGTTTTTGAGTATCTGTTTAATTTGTGGTTTGTTTGTGTTTAAAATGCTTTTACATCTTTCTTGTTTTTGATCATTCTTCTACTGCTTTCGTGTCAAAAATCCAAAAACACATAAAAAGTTAAAAATCCAAAAAGTTTGATCACTTTGTTGAGTTTCTGTCTCAAAGCATGGTTAGCCTTGTACCTTTGTACTAATGGCTTTGTGCATTTAACGAGCTTAGCTTGTCTCTCATGCACTCATATCATTGTGGAAGAAATTCTAAAATCTATGTGATTGTTGTAAATAGATCTTCAACCTTGTCATGAATGATTAGTGAATGGTTTTGTTGATCTTGAAACATGCATAGACTCATGCCTATATATCTTCCTACTCTTTATTTTTTATGCTTTAAAAGAGCTCTCTAAATGTAAATCTCCAAATGAAAAGAGATATAGAGCTGCAAAAGTCTGTCGCACATACTAGTATTTGACTAGGAAAAAGAGAAAGCGACCAAAATAAAATGTATGAAAGATGCCCAAAAAGCCAAAGGCTAACTCATTAATTGAAATATCAAAAATTTCAGGCATCTATCTCACAATGAGAGTTTCTTTGCTCAAAAATGGCAAATGATATGTTGAATATGGAGCCAAATGAAAAGCTTCAAAGAATTGTTATCAAGTTCTTGTGGGAGGTCATATATGCATGCTTCTATAATTGAGATAGGTCACATTATCTAGTGCTAGTTGTGTATGCCTTGATTAAATTGATCATTAAAGCTTCACATTGGACTAAGGACTATCTCATTTTTTTGATATCCACACACAACACACAAGTCTATGTTCAATGAATGCCATATTCATTTGTGTGATTGTACTTGATTAAATGTGTTTTCATATGCTCAATCTTTGTTGGTAAAACACAAAAATATTTTTGAGTGTTTTGTTTTGTTTTTGGATAGTACTTTGTTTTTACAAAAATGTGAAATTTTTTCAAAAAATAGTGTTGCCCTGTTTTGGCGACTAAGTCGCGGGTTAGCTCAGTTGCAAGCCCCAGTCGCGAGCTTAATCAGAAATTTTTCGCGGCGTACTGGCGAGTCAGTATTCTAGTCGCGAAAAAGACTTAGAAAATTTTTAAAGTTTGAGTTTTTGCTCTTTTCGCGGCTTATTTTGGCGGCTTGTTCGTGGGTGGAAAGTCCAATCGCGAGGGTTACTCAGAGATTTTCGCAGCTCAGCTCGCTACTCCTTCACGGCTAAACCTTCCAGTCGCGAAAAACACTTAGAAGATTTTTCTAGAATCTTACCTTCACAGTGTTTCGCGGCTTGCCCTAGCGACTTACTGGCGACTTGGCTAAGTCGCGAAAAATGCGTGTTTTGCGTTTTTGAAGACAGTTTTTAAAATTGCTTTTCAGTTTTCCCTCAATTTTCTATGACTGTTCATTATCTTCTTCACTCTCTCTCTCAAACAGTTCGTTTCTCACTGAAAAATCTTTTATCTCTGCATCATTTCTGCATAAATCTTCAAGAAAAAGGTATGGGCTTTCTTGTTTTTCACTCCAATTTCATGTTTTATGTAAAATATTCTTGAATCTATGTGTTTTACTGTTCGGATTGCTATTTGGGTATTCTAAACATTTATGCTTAAAAATGTTGTTTTGATGGTTTGGTTTGTTCCCTCTTGGTTATGCCTAGCTTCTTGAGTTTGCTCCATTATTGGTTTTCATGCTTTCACCTTCTCATTCATGGGTTTTCATGCTTGAAATTTGATATTTGAATGTTTATATCCATTGGGTATACGGTTGTTGGTTTCTCTGTGATGTTTCCCTAAATGAAATTTGAGTTTGCCATGTGTATGACCTTATGTTTATGTGGTTCAATCTGTTCTGTGTGTGTATTAACACATCTTGAGTGTGACCCTGCCTCTAGGGATTCTCTTGCGCATTCCATGTTCATTTGGTTAAGTATCAGTGACAGTTGCTTTCATCTGTCTGTATGAAAGTTTTATCTTTATAGATTGAACTTGTTTAATCTATGATTATTATGTGATGTCTTATTTTGTTTGTTATCAACTATTCTTAGTTTGTGTTTTTGCCTAACACTTTATTCTTCCTTATAACTACATGGTTACTAATTTGAGTATACTTCCACATATTATGTTGTGCCCTTGTTGTGGACTTTTCTGAGTGTTTACAAATGGCTTCCACATCCTTTAAGAAGAAGACTCCTGCTAAGAAGGCTGATAAAAGATTGAAAATGGACAGCAACCTGTTTAGATCAGTCAAGCATTTTGAGAGATACAGAGATTCCTTCGTAAAAGGAGCAATTATCCAGGAGAGATTTGTGGATTTACATGACTTGAGGGATACATTCATTCCAAAATGCTTTGAAGGAAGAGGCTGGGAGAAACTTCTGGGTGACTTACCTTTAGTATGTGAACCACTAATCAGAGAATTCTATGCCAATGTTGTGATAAAGGAGGAGGAGTTGAGTTGTTGGGTGAGGAGAAAGGAGTTTACCTTAGATGCTCATGACATTGATAAGGTTTTAGGACTGGAGGGGTTAAAAGATTATGAATTCATGAACTACAAGGACAGAATGGTCTCTCTAGAAACTGTCCAGAAAAAGATTGGTGGAGTTTTAGAAAAGAGATGTCTCAACAATTCTGACTTTCCTAAAGACATGAGGTGTTTAACAACAATAATGATGTATAATCTATACCCTATAAGGAAGATAACTACATTGACGAATGACAGAGCCATCTTTCTTATGTATCTTAAGGAAAACACCTTTATTGACATCAGTTCCCACATTTTTGATACTATAATGGATGAAACTAAAACCACCTCGAGGCCCAAGCTGGTGTTTCCAAGTCTTCTCATGAGAATTTTCAAAGAAAAGGGTGTTGTAATCCCACAAGATATCAGTCCCATGCCTCCTCTATCAGCCATCAACAGATTTACTCTAATATGAATACAGAGTCGTCTTCCAGGTGAAGAAGAAGAGGGTGTCCACGAAGAAGGTGATCCTATGGAGACTGAAGCAGAAGGGGCAGGACCAGTTTCCATACCTAGAGTAAGAGTCAAGAGAAGCAGACCTTCTACCTCATCCCCTGTACCTCCTGATACCTTACAGATCATCCTGGAGAGACTTGATACAATCCGCGATGTTCAGAATCAACAGACAGAGAGGATGACAGCAATGCAGGACCAGCTTGATGTTCTCTCTACCAAGTTTGACAGCATTCATACCAGCTAGGATCACTGACCCTTTGGCCATTCTGGTCAAAAAGGGGGAGAGCTTTTGGGGTAGCTTTTGAGAGGGAGTGCTCATTTTGAGGGGGAGTTTAAATATGTGTTTTCTTTAAGTTTAGTACACTGGTTTTTAGTCTGTTTTAAATATTTGTGTTTTAAGTTTGATACACTTGTGAATCTTTGGTGTTTACTTATATAGTATGATGTTATTTAGCTTTAAGCATTGTTTGATTATAGTTTTGTACCCATTGTTGCTTTTGTAAGCTTTGAGGGTTGTTTCTTGTTCTTATGCATTGTTTGTAGGCTTTTATGGTTTGTGCCATGTATTTGCAAAACTTTGCATATGCAGCCTTTGTGTTTTGTGCTTTGTGCTTTAGTACTTGTTAATGCCTTGCATTATATTAAGTACAACACTCTTGTGCCCATGTAGGATTATTCCTAGATGCATATATGTTTGTATGCATTGGTTGAGTGTTGGACTTGCAAATGATACTCTTCAATTGAGTTTATCATTTTTGCATGTTTGGATGTTCATTCCTTGTGTGAATGAACATAGTAATCACTTTTGCTTAAGTGACTACTGTTGTTGATCTTGCCATGAATCATTGCTGTTATGCTTATGTTCATTTTTGCTTGATCATGCTTATTTTACTCTATATTCATATTAAGTTTTCTGCATACAATGATATTGCTATGTTATTGTGTTTCAGGAGTTGCTTATTCATATGTTCAAGAGCTTTACAGAATCTAGAGTTAGGTGTGAGTGAGTTTTCCAATTGTTCCCAACTCACGTATAAGTCTAGAGTCTGTTGTAGGGTTTTGTCACGGAATAGCCAAAGGGGGAGATTGTAAGGTTGAATTTAATCAACCATTTAATTGGCTTTATTCCGTGACCAATTTACTTGTAATTTAACACTTAGTAACCCTGTACTTAGGTGAGAAAATTGTAAGGGTAGTGTGTGAGAAGTTGTGAAGAAAAGCTCAAGAGTGTGCAAGAAAAACAGAGGTTCGCGGCTAGGACTCGCGGGTGGATCGCGACTGGCAAGCCGCCAAAAGCTGGCACGTGAGAGGCACACTAGGAAGCTGAAGGGTCGCGCCAGCTGTCACGCTACATGACAAAAGTTCCAGTTTGGCCAGGCCGTTACGTCGCGACTTGAACTCCCGACTTGGACAAGCAGCGAGACCAAGTCGCCAACTTGCCCTGTTTGGCAAAAAATGACGTTTTACATTCCCTTCTCACCCTACTATATATACACCCTTATACCCATCATATTGAGAGAGCTTTCAGAGAAAATTTTGTGAGAGAAAACCCTAGAGAAAAACAAGATTGCCTCATCCCCAATCTTTATCTAAAGAGACTCCACAAATTCCTCTACTCTCTTCCTCTTCATTGTTATACCCTTGAGAGGTTATTTATCAAACCCTTATCTCACCACACCCACGTTTATGAGAAGGTCCATTTGGTGCTTAGGGAAGCAGTTTGGAAAGGAACCAATATACATTGGTTGATGCTATGGTCAAGTAGCGGAATCCAGTAAGCTAAAGAAGAAATAGGTTCGGCGTAACCTCGTTGGAGCAAGAAGCTTGGAGGGCTTAGGTACTTGGGTAGATTAGGCTTGGAGGGTCTTCTATTGTTCATGTATCCCAACTATATTCTTTAGTGGATTTTATCACCGCTTAGAGGGCGGCGGAGAGGTTTTACGCCGAGGACTTTGGTTTCTTCTTCGATAACACATCGTGTGTTATCCGTGTATTTGCATCTCTCTTTCCTTTATCTTTGCCTTATATTTACTGTTGTGGATGTGTTTATATTTGGTTTAGATTGGTTTATCAATTCTGTTATAAGCTTGTTATCATATTCCGCACATTAATTTTTTGATATAAAGCTTGAATTGGTATTTTTGTATCTGGGGGTCTAAACGTTCAAGGGTGTTTCATACCCATATTGAACTTTCAAATCCACTATGAAAGAATCGAAGTTTATACAAAAGGACTTACAAGCTCCCCGCTCGACTTCCTAATGCTACCCACCAGTAGAACTTATTGACACAACCACGTGCAAGCTCCGAATCCACGGACTTCTTCTTTCTTGGATTCTCCAATCAGCTACAAGCACCCACGCTTGTTATTCTTTAAACTCCAATGGCAGCAACCGAGTTAATCATCAAGGTATTGAAGTAATCTTTACCTTGAAAACCCTAAACTTTGTGTAAAGGAAAACTCCTCTAGATCTCACAAGAGATTTCCATAAAACAGCAATGTATGAGCAACAATACAACAAGAGCAACTCTGAAAACATGGCTAGGGTTTTGCATTATATACCTAGGGCAAAAACATAAAACCCTAAACATTTAATGAGTTAGGGCTGAGTTGGAAATTCTACAGAAAACGCATCTGACCCGATATTCGATCGATCGATCGAGTCAAGCCGAAATGCCCCAAAGCATCTGCAACCTCTCGATTCCAACTTTACAATAATTAATAAACTTTGAGCAAGCCTAAACAAGACTAAACATATTTTTTTGATCATAGTTTGCCAATATTACACATTAGAGTTCTAAATACATAAATTCCTAAATCTTTAGAACCTAACAACAGACACCATAAACATCTTTCCCACACAACATGCACTACAAAACCTCAATTAGTAAAGTGCAATAAAAGATAACACAAATTAAAACTCAACCCCTCAAATAAGTTCAGTTTGTATTGATGCAAACTGGAACAAGCATTAAACAACTATAAATGGACAGAGTAAACCACATTCAGACACAAGATAGCAAATGTCAATGAGAAATATTCAAGTTATATCCTCAAGACAAAAGCACACATATGAAATGGCAACATAAAATCACAGCATTATAGATCAAACAATCCAAAATCTCAGACAATTTGAAAAACCCAAACTCACATTCAGAGTAAAACACAGAAAACCCCAAACCCATATACCCAAAGGGTATGAAATCTAACAAACATCAAAGCTCAGAACAAGACTAGCACAATGATATTAAAACATGATAGCAAATATATTTAGCAACAAAAGAAATCAACCCCAATCAACCAAATCCAACATTTTAAGCAAACCCATGTTCGAACACAGTATTTCTCAAATCGAAATGGCAACTCACAAATCGAGATAATAATGTTCAAATCATGAAATATGAAGTGAGGGAAAGAAAACCCATACCTTTTTCTTGAAGATTTGAGAAGAAATGATGCCAAAATGAAGGATTTTCGAAGAGTGACATGGTGAGTTTGAAAGAGTGAAATGGGGAAGACAATGAACAGTCACAAAAGTACGAGGGAAAAACTGAAAAAGTTTTAAAAACTGACTTTAAAATGCAAAACACGTGATTTTCACGATTGGATCAAGTCGCAAGTAAGTCACCAAGGTAAGCTACGAAACATTGTGAAACGAAGATTCTAGAAAAATCTTCTAAGTGTTTTTCGCGACTGGAAGGTCTACTCGCGAGAGAGTCGCAAGGTGAGCTGTGAAAATCTGAGTACCCCTCGCGACTGGACCCTCCACCCGCGAACAAGTCGCCACACTGAGCCGTGAAAGTCACCAAAACTCAAATTTTGAAAAATTTTCTAAGTATTTTTCGCGACTAGGACATTAACTCGCTAGTGAGCCGCGAAAAATCTCGGAGTGGACTCGCGATTGGAGCATGCGATTGGGACAACCCGCGACTGAGTCGCCAAAACAGGACAACACTGTTTTTGAAATTTTGGACATTTTTGTAAAAACAAAATACTTTCCAAAAACAAGCTAAAACACTCAAAAATATTTTTGTGTTTGATCAACAAAGATTGAGCATGTGAAAACACATTTAAACAAGTACAATCACATAAATGAATATGGCATTCATTGAACATAGACTTGTGTGTTATGTGTGAATATCAAGGATGAGATAGTCCTTAGTCTAATGTGAATCTTCAATGATCAATTCAACCAAGACATACCCAACTAGCACTAGATAATGTGATCCATCTCAATTATAGAAGTATGCATATATGACCTCCCACATAGACTTGAGTACAATATCTTTGAAGCTTTTCATTTGATCCCATTTTTAACATATCATTTGATCTTTTTGAATCAACACATCTCATTGTGAGATTGATGCCTGAAATTTTTGATATTTCACATTAATGAGTTAGGCTTTAGCTCTTTGGGCATCATACATTTTATTTTGGTCGCTTTCCCTTTTTCCTAGTCAAATACTAGTATGTGCAATAGGCTTTTGCAGCGCAATATCTCTTTTCATTTGGAGATTTACATTTGGTGAGCTCTTTGAGTAAAGCAATAAAATAAAAGTGGGAAAATATATAGGCAAAAGTCTATGCATGTCTCAAGATCAACAAAACCATTCATTAATCATTCATGACAAGGATGAAGATCTATTTACAACAGTCACATAGATTTCATGATTTCTCCCATAATGATATGGGTGCATAAGAAACAAGCTAAGCTCGCAGATGCACAAGTCCATTAGTACAAAGGTACAAGGCAAAACATGCTTTGAGAAAAAACTCAACAAAGCCGATCAAACTTTTTGGATTTTCTACTTTTTATGTGTTTTTGGATTTTTGACACAAAAGCAGTAAAAGATTGATAAAAAACAATGTAAAAACATTTAAAGATGAAACAAATAAACAACCAAACATATTTCAAAACAACCAAGCAAAAAGAATACAACCAAGCATATACGTAAAGCATAGGAAGAATTAATGCATGAATATGTTGTAATGCTTATGCATGAGTACCCCTCTTCACCCACACGTTACGTGCATTTGGGGTGATAACCTTGACAGATTGGGTATGAGAGTTAGGACTTTCAAACCTTCTTGTGAAGCTTTCCAAGCAATTGGTGAAGGCACCGATCATCTTCATCACGTCCATCATTCCGGGATCATGATTTTGACTTCTTGGTTGCTCACCACCCCAAGACCTCTTGTCATTTCTTCTTCCTCGTGATCGAGAAGCGCTTGCATTGTTTAACGCTCTCAGCTTATGACAGTTGGGTTCGGTATGCCCTTGCAATCCATAAAAGTGACAGAAATGATTCGTTTTAGGACCCCGTTTTGATCTTGGAAATGATCTTCCTCTAGCTTCAAATCTGGCTTCTAATTTATTATAGGACTTATTTAACACTCGTTGATCAGCCACATTCTTTTTCTTCTCAACCTTAACTATCTCAGGAATAGGCTCTTCTACAACTGTATCTTTGGCCTTCACAAACTTCATTTCTTTGGTGACATTGGCTGATGAGCTACTCCCTCTAGTATATCCTAACCCGAACTTGTCCGAAGAAGGTTTTTGAGATGAAATAACATCTTCTAACTTCTTGGATGAGAACCTCTCTATCTTTGCATAAGCTTGCACTACCTCTTGCTCAAGAAATCTCACTTTTGTGTAAGCTTTTGATAGCTCACCATTAATTGTTTCAATCTCACACTTTGCCTCCTTGTATCATACTAGAAGACTTTTGTAATCTTCCCCAGCTTTCTTCATCTTCTTCACAGCTGCCTTTGCTACCCTTGCATATTCACCCGATTTCTCAAGAAGTAAGGCGTAATTCTCTTGAAGACTAGATGTATCTTCATCCTCTTCAGCCTCTAATTCTTCAACAATCCCAATAGACTCCAAATCAGAATGCCCACCAAGCTCCTTCACAAGTGAACCCAAGTCATCTGAGGATTTCACATGTGCAATGGTCATGAATGCGAAGTAATTTCCTTCTCCGTCACAGCTCTCTTCAGAGTTAGAGTTTGATGAATCCGAGTCACTTAAAGTAGTAGCATAGACCTTTCCTTTCGACTTCAAATAGTTGGGACATTCCTTTTTAAAGTGTCCATGTCCATTACACTTGAAGCATGTGATTCCTTGAGAAGATTGGGAATCTCTACTATCTTTCCTTCGGAATTCTTTCTTCTCCTTCCCGGAACTCTGAAATTTTCCTTTGTCACCAAATTTCCCACCGTTCTTGAGTTTCAAGAATTTTCAGAAGTTCTTTACAAGGTACGCTACATCTTTATCTACTGCATCATCTTCTGAAGAGTCATGAAGATACCACTCTCTTATCAATTGTTTTAAGAGCAAGAGATTTGCTCTTCATCTGTGTGGGCAGTGACAATTCATACATCTGCAATGAACCGACCTGCTCTTGAACTTTAATGTCATCAAGATCCTTGCTCTCTTCAATGGCCGTTACTTTGGCACGAAAACTTTCTAGCAGTGACCGAAGAATTTTCCTTACAATTTTAGAATCCTCTGTCTTTTCCCCCAAATTAAATTTGCCGACAACCACCTCATTCAGCTTACTGTAAAAAGAGTCAAAGGACTCATCCTCGCTCATTTTGAGCTCCTCAAAGCGAGTGGTCAACATCTATAATTTGGTGTCTTTCACTTTCTTAGTTCCTTCATAAGTAGTCTCCAGAATCTCCCATGCTTCCTTAGCAATAGTAATATGCGAAATCCTGTGAAATTCTTCTGGAGAGACACCACAGAAAATAGCGTTCAATGCTTTACTATTAGCATTAGCCGCCGCAAGAGCTGCCTTATCCCAAGTGGATTTGGTAGCCTCCGACCTAGTCCAACCAACTTCAACTGCATCCCACACAGCATCATCAATAGAACACAAAAATGCCCTCATTCGGACTTTCCAAAATGCCTTCATTATGAGGTCAGGGATAGCACTAAGGTGTTTAAACCACAGCAAGTGCACCCGTTTTGATACCAATTGAAAGTTCGAATAGCGTTGAAAACACTATGAACATTTAGACCCCCAATTACAATCAATTCAAGCTTATTATCAAACAATTAATGTGCGGAACATGAACATAAGCTAAACACAGAATTGATAAACAATCTTAGCCAATTATAATCACATCCAAACCAGAAAATAAAAGGCAAAGATAAAGGGAAGAGAGATGCAAACACAAGGACAACACGCGATGTGTTATCGAAGAGGAAACAAAAGCCCTCGAAGTAAAACCTCTCCGCCACCCTCCAAGCAGTCAATAATCCACTAGAAAATGTAGTTGGGACACATGAGCAGCAACAAACCCTATAAGCATAATCTACCTAGGTACCTAAGCCCTCCAAGCTTCTTGCTCCAATGAGGCTGCGCCAAACATTTTTCTTCTCTAACTTACCGAATTCCGCTATAGCCCATAGCATCAACCAATAACCATTGGTCCCTTCCAAACTGCTTCCCTTAGCACCAAAAGACCTTCTCACAGACATAGGTATGGTGAGAAAAGGATTTGGTCAAGAATCTCTCAAGGATGTATCAATGGAGAGGAAGAGAGTAGAAGAATTTGAAGAGTCTCTTATAGTGAAGATTGGAGATGAGGCAGTCTTGTTTTTTTCTAGGGTTTCTCTCTCAAAATTCTCTTTGGAAGCTCTCTACATTTCGTGGGTATAAGGGTCTATATATAGTGGTATGTATTTGGAATACGAAGAGACAGTTTTTCCCAAACAGGGTAAGTTGGCGGCTTGGCCTTGCTATTAGTCTGAGTTGCGAGTTCAAGTTGCGAGATAACAGCTTGGCCAGCCTGAGACTTTTGTCTTGTAGTGCGACAGCTAGCGTGACCCTTCACCTCACTGCATGCTTCTCACGTGTACTGTAGTTGGCGGCTTGCTAGTCGCGAGTTAGCTGCGAGTCCCTGCTTCTTTACACAATCTTGAGCATTTCTTCACACTCTCTCACACACTACCCTTACATGAATTCCACCTAAATATAGGGTTACTAAGTGCTAAATTACAAGCAAATTGGCACAGAATAAAGCCAACAAGATGGTTGATAAAATTCAACCTTACATTTACAGTATATTCAAATTTGCTTATTGCATTCATAAAATCTGTTTTCTGCAATAATTAAAACTGTTCACTGTTTCCTCATAAAAATTGTTCACAGTTTTCTGTATAAACTATTTCTACGATTTTGTATAAAATTATTTTATGTTCAGCATTATTTAAAAAAAAAAAATTTCACTCTCTTTTCTGCGTAAATCATTTTCTATTCATTATTTAAAAAATTGTTCGCTGTTTTCTCATAAAACACCTACTGAAATCGTGTTTTCTAAATTTAAACACCAAATCTGAATGCTTTTTTATGCTCAAATTCCACAATAATTGAAATTGTTTTTCTACATTGATAAAACCTGTTTCTACATTAATAAAATTTGCTCTTTGCACATCATGTTTACTGTATATTCGAATCTGCTTACTGCATTCATAAAATATGTTTTCTGCATTAACTAAAACTGTTCATTGTTTTCTCATAAAAATTGTCCACTATTTTCTGCATAAACTATTTCTATGATTTTGCATAAAATTATTTTCTGTTCAGCATTATTTAAAAAATTATTCACTCTCTTTTCTGTGTAAATTATTTTCTATTCACTATTAAAAAATTGTTCACTGTTTTCTCATAAAATTCCTACTGAAATCGTGTTTTCTAAATTTAAACGACAAATCTGAATGCTTTTTCATATTTGAATTTCAAAATAATCGAAATTGTTTTTTTGCATTGATAAAATCTGTTTCTACATTAATAAAATTTGCTCTCTGCACATCATGTCTACTGTATATTCGAATTTGCTTACTGCATTCACAAAAACTGTTTTTTGCATTAATTAAAACTGTTCATTGTATTCTCATAAAAATTGTTCATTGTTTTTTGCATAAACTATTTCTATGATTTTGAATATAATTATTTTCTGTTCAGCATTATTTAAAAAAAATTTCACTCTCTTTTCTGCGAAATTATTTTCTGTTCACTATTTAAAAAATTGTTCACTATTTTCTCATAAATCACCTACTGAAATCATGTTTTCTAAATTTAAAGGCCAAATCTAAATGCTTTTTCATGTTTGAATTTCACAATAATCGAAATAGTTTTTCTGCATTGATAAAATATGTTTCTACATTAATAAAATTTGCTCTCTGCACATCAGGTTTACTGTATATTCGAATCTGCTTACTGCATTCATAAAATCTGTTTTCTGCATTAATTTAAACTGTTCATTGTTTTCTAAAAAAATTTTCACTGTTTTCTACATAAACTATTTCTACGATTTTGCATAAAATTATTTTCTGTTCAGCATTATTTAAAAAATTGTTCATCCTGTTTTTTGCGTAAATTGTTTTTGTTGACTATTTAAAAAATTGTTCACTATTTTCTCATAAAATTGAAATTAAAATTGAAGAACATACGAAATTGACTAAACTCAACAGAAAATTAATTACATTAGATGTACAGATCGTCCAAATTTGTTTCCAAATTTAAAGTCGTCAAATGTACAAAATCGTGAAAATTCAATTTAAAATTGTGTACTAATGTACTAATCATCCTGATTTGATGAAAATTTCAAAATTTTTGAATGTACAAAATCTTGAAATCTTAATGGAAAATCGAAATTGTTGAATGTACCAAATCGTGAAAATTCAATGGAAAGCTGTGTACATTAGAAGTACAAATATTCCGAACTTGTTGAGAAATTTGATTTTGTTAGGACATATGTGTTTTACATGTTTAAAAACATATGTCACTAGTTTAAACGAAACAAATATCTTTTTTTTTTTTTTTTTTTTTTATTATTTATGAAAAGCAAAAATCTTTTAAATATCATAGGACATTTCACTTTTGTTATGTTTTTAGTTGATACCACTTCTATTTCTTGCAAAGTGGCATTGTCTCCAAGTTCTTGTTCCACGTGTAATCAACTCGTACTTTTGATTGGAAGATTACTGCATAAATTAAGCCTATGTGAGTGGACTCTGATTGGACTAGATATGCAATTTTTTAAATAGTGAACATAAAATAATTTACACAGAAAAGAGAGTGAACAATTTTTTAAATAATGCTGAACATAAAATAATTTTATGTAAAATCGTAGAAATAGTTTATGAAGAAAACAGTGAACAATTTTTATGAGAAAAAAATGAACAGTTTTAATTAATGCAGAAAACAGATTTTATGAATGCAGTAAGCAGATTCGAATATACAGTAAACATGATATGCAGAAAGCAAATTTTATTAATGTAGAAACATATTTTATCAACTCGTACAAAAACAAATTTGGTTATTGTGAAATTTAAGTATGAAAAGGCATTCAGATTTGGCGTTTAAATTTAGAAAACACGATTTTAGTAGGTGTTTTATGAGAAAACAGTGAACAATTTTTTGAATAGTGATCAGAAAATAATTTACGCAGAAAAAAGAGTGAACAATTTTTTGAATAATGTTGAACAAAAAATAATTTTATGCAAAATCATAGAAATAGTTTTGCAAAAAACAGTGAACAATTTTTATGAGAAAATAAAGAACATTTTAATTAATGCAAAAAACAGATTTTACGAATGTAGTAAGCAGATTCGAATATATAGTAATCATGAAGTGCATAGAGCAAATTTATTAATGTAGAAATAGATTTTATCAATGCAGAAAAACAATTTCGATTATTGTGAAATTCAAACATGAAAAAGCATTCAGATTTGGCGTTTAAATTTAGAGAACACGATTTCAGTAGGTGTTTTATGAGAAAATAGTGAACAATTTTTTAAATAGTGAATAGAAAATAATTTATGTAGAAGAGAGAGTGAACAATTTTTTAAATAATGCTAAACAGAAAATAATTTTATGCAAAATCGTGGAAATAGTTTTTGTAGAAAACAGTGAACAATTTTTATGAGAAAACAATGAACAGTTTTAATTAATGCAAAAAATAGATTTTATGAATGCAGTAAGCAGATTCGAATATACAGTAAACATGATGTGCAGAGAGCAAATTTTATTAATGTAGAAATAGATTTTATCTATGCAGAAAAGCAATTTCGATTATTATGAAATTTAAACATGAAAAAGCATTCAAATTTGGCATTTAAATTTAGAAAACATGATTTCAATAGGTTTTTTTATGAGAAAATAGTGAACAATATTTAAAATAGTGAGCATAAAATAATTTACCCAGAAAGTGAGTGAACAATTTTTTAAATAATGCTGAATAGAAAATAATTTTATGCAAAGTGACAGAAATAGTTTTTGCAGAAAACAGTGAACAATTTTTATGAGAAAACAATGAACAATTTTAATTAATATAGAAATCAATTCATATTTTGAAATTAAAATCTCTATATTTTACAGTGCTTCTATTGAAATAAATAAAAATATGAAAAAGCTACTTATTTTTATGTTTATGTTTATTTGTCGATTATCCCCAAAAAAAAAAATAAAAAGTTACAAGGTACTCGAGTTTAGTAAACTCGAGTACCGTAGAAATATAATAAAAGAGTGTTTTATTTATAAAAGGTACTTGAGCCTGGTATACTCAAGTACTGTGTTACATGGAACTCGAGTTTACCTAGTTCGAGTGCCACATAATTTTTTTTAATCGCACAAATTCCAGCTCAGCAGTGCCACAGTGGCAAAACTGATGAGGAACTCAAGTTTCATAAACTCGAGTACGATTTGGAACTCGAGTTTCTTAAACTTGAGTTCTAGAAAAATGGTATTTCCCTATTTAGTTCCGAAACAATGTTTTTTTCCTACAAATTTCTGAAAATTGTGGTATTTGGCCATTTTCACCCTCCAAATTCTCTCTAAGGTGCCAGAAGAACTGCTAAATAAGAACTCTGCTCCGTGGAACAAGGGGAGGGTTCACTATGCAAGTGCCCCAGATGAAGTAGCTCAAGCTTATTCAACCCAATTTGCTAAGGACGTAACAACCTTTTTAGATTGTAGGGCTAAAGAGCTTGTGGTGGGTGGACTAATGGTGCTTATTATTCTAGGTATTTCAAATGGGATTCCTCATTCCAGTTCACGAACATGTGCAATCTTTGATTTCCTGGGATAGTGCCTCATGGGTATGGCAAAGGAGGTAAGCTAGCAATCAACTATTACTTTTTGCATTGTTCCAAGAACAATTTATGTTCCATGTGTAAAATCAAAAAGAATGATGTTGGAGATACTATAAATTTTATTACATATGCTTTGCAAACTAATTTGTGTACAAATCACAATAATTCAAACATTCATTTATTATTTTATTGATAGGACCAATCACATCCACTACCATATCAAGTTGTAGCCCTTTTCTAGTAATATCGGTAGTAGTTTTAGTATTTTCAAACCAAAATACCTACTCTTATCTTTGCAGGGATTAATTGGAGAAGCTCAGGTGGACACCTTTAACTTGCAGGTGTATTTTGCTTCACCCAAGGAGATGACGCAACTTGTGGAAAGAAATGGGTGTTTTAGCATTGAAAGAATGGAGATAACACTACCTTGGGCAAGAGTTGATGACCTCTATGTCTAGGCATGCGTGATGCACCTACGAGCTGGCATGGAGGGTATAATAAGCAAACATTTTGGAGCTGAGATTATTGATGAACTATTTGATCGATTCTGTAAGAAACAAGGAGAGTTTATCGACTTGTTGGAGTCAAAATACAATAAAGAAGATCTACTCTTTATTGCTTTGAAACGCATATGATGCAGCTTTGAAGCAAATGTAAGACTTCTTATTGAATCACAAATTTGCATATGTATCAACACAATATTTATTTCAACATCATAAAGAAACTTTGATATCAGCTACAAATGTACTTAAGTTTATAAATAAAGGTCCATAACAATAGGAACTTAGCCTCTTTTATATGAATAATGTTTAGTAATGTCATAACTTAGAGGAAAAGTAACAACAATTGAATGAATGCAAGTGGCAAGTACAAACAACGCTCTCAGATATTCGATTCATTGCATTGTAATGAAAAGAATAACACTTGAGTTTACAATTCAATATTTCAATTCATCAGTTGGTTGTGCAATTCATTACAACTGGCCGATATCCCGCGTGATTCGCTGTCCATTTTCGAAAAATCTGTAAGAAATTATCCTATAATCCATTGGATTCATCAATACTATTATTATTAGTTATAACTAATCTACAAAGTTTGTTAGAACTAAATTCCTGCCAAGGTGGTCGATACCATACTGTACTAGCCGGTATTTACCTTTCTAGTATGTGCACCGGTACTAAAACGCAATTATTTCGTACTAGTTTAAATACTTGTCATATCGGCCGATTTCGAGAGTATTGGCCGATACAGAGAAAAAGAAACTTTTTTTTTTTTTTTAATCTTTTTAGTTTTGTAATTTTTGAATTTTTGTAAGGGCAGAATGATAACTTATTTGTATTATTTGTTTTCTTAGTATGCAATGAACAGTTAAACATTCTGTTTTTTATATTGTGTCTTTTTTTTTTCTTTTAGTTGATGCTAAAGACTAAAGCTATGAATAATTTGTTCTAAATTGAGATAATGTTTTATAGTAAACTTTTATTTTTATTATATATATATATATATATATATTTATAAATATAAAAAATAGCGGTAAACTCCAAACGGTACACGGTATTAACCGGTACCGAAATATATCATTTTGTTGGTCAAATCGATATAGCCTCCAATATGAGATTGACTCCCTTGATTCCTGCCTCTAAATGCGAAAAGAATAACTTGTCTTGACTTGTTCAACAAGCTCACTAATGAACTTTTTTATCAAATTTGGGCTGGACCTCATAACGTGCAGTGCACCCAACATTGTTCAACAAACATGTTTATAATTTTCACATTGTCGCGCCTGTATATGAAAATATCTAGAGAACCTTTAGTTTCAATATACTTGATTCCAGTTCTAATCAACGCAATCAAGTTAATTGAAACTGCTAATATAGAGATAGTAAAGAGGAACCAACGGTCTGACGGCTTGAGATTCTTTGCACCATTGCAAATAATTGTTAATATGACTCCTTGAAACACAAAGTAGTAATTTGCAAGACCGAAAGCAGACGATTGAAGATTGCTGAGACGCGTTTCATGCTTTGCTATTACTGAAATCAGTGCCTCATGTTGCTTCACAAGTCTTTTCAACTCATTGCAATTAGGATCCATGAAGGCTAAAATTCAAAAGAGATGGATTTGTGAATGAGAAATGCAAAGAAGATACAATGGTTGTTTTATTTTAATGTTTCTTTTGCCTAGTTAACAAGCATTTTCTTGTTTATATAGGAATCTATCGACTATAGAACAAAAAAAATTCCAGGGCCCGCTTTCATTATAAAACTGAGGCATACTATCACCTATATAGGGGTCGTTATTAATTGGTTTGGAAAAATGCTTTTGAGTACTACAAGTTTATATATATATATATATATAAAAGTTAGGATTAAGTTACATTTGGTGTAACTCTAAATAATGTTACACTACTCAATAACTTATTATAAAATTCATATATTGAAAATCTCACTATTAAATTACATATACTATATGTACTTAACATTCATGTTAATTTGATGTTATTTACCATTTCATCCATAAACTCATCTTTTATACATTATTATAAAATACAAAAACTTAAATTTTAACAATTGAGTAATGACGTGGCTATTAATTATTTATCACCATAAAATTTTACAAGCATAGAGAATATACAACGATAATTTAATTTAACTGTGAATTTTGTAAAAATTCACAAGATATAATCAAAGAAGCATAACTTGATCAAATAGGAACAGTTATTAAATTAACGAGGGTAGTTCTAAAAATTTATGCCTTTTTATATAACAAACAAGACAATAAATGATACTTCCTTAAAAAATTGAAATTTTGAAATATAACAAACAAAAAATTGGGATAGAAAGAGTAATTTTATATATAAATATAAAGAGCTTTGTAGATGAAATGATTGGAACCACACAATCATAAAAACCATATTTATGTTGAACTTTCTCGCCCAGTACAAATGGCAGACTAACTTATTATAGATTTTAAAACTATATATTTTTCTCTACTCGTTTTGTGTTTTGCGAAATACTCACCAAAGCCATTTGGATTTTCTTTTCTTTTACACTATGATTTGCTCCGTGAATCAGTGTGCAAGCAGGACGATTGTTGCGTCCGATTTATTTCTGTGGAAAGAGTCTCACCCTCTGGTACCACTGATTCCTCTAAAAAAACCCAATGAGCGGCCCATCGTATTGGTTTCGAGGCCTTCGTATGTATCAATTACGCCGGTTGAGAAACTGAGTTTCCAATGGGAGGTGTCCGAGCTGGTGGCTGCGAAGAAGAATATTATTGGTATGTATTTGGCGATGTGGTGGGCTTTGCAGAATGTGTTCAAGTTGAACTTGAAACAACAACTGAATGCATTAGCTCTCTCTGTCATGATCCTGAATATATTTCCGGGTTCGCAATTTATCAAGCTCGATAACATGACCGACAGCGATATTGAGCTCTGTGTCAGTCAGGGTGGATTCACTGACTTTACACATACGCCGAAAGCTCAGAAAAGAGATGATAAGATTGAGAAGAAGAAGTTTAAAAAATATAGGACTCCGCTTGACTCTACAACAGAGTTTATCAAAGCGACTAATGGAAAGTACGAAACGGAGACCTTAAATCCGCAAGATTTTACCGGATACAACAGGTTGAGATTCTACATCGTCAAAGAGAAATTTTATGTGGAGAGAATTCGGTAATTAACTTCCATAGGTGCTAAGTTCGATTTATTTTATGCTTAGTAACAGTTGTATATATAATCTCTCTCACATCGGTGAATCTCATACTTCTGGGATTTACCTTCATGTGAGAGAGATGTATACGACAGTTACACAGAGCTGTAAATTTGCTTGTAATAAAGTTGCGTAAAGAAACTGTTTGTGTCCATCGTACGTGTTTGCAGCTGGGATGTAATCCTTAGATAGGTAAGGAAATAGGTTGGACCAAGAATGAAGGATGAGCGAGCACGTGGTCTCAACCGAATGAATTATCTCTTGGGATCCAAAGCACTATTCCTCTCATTTCCTTTGTATGTGTTCTTGAATGTAATATTAAGGAATAAAGTTCTTGTTTGCTACATATATTGCTTGCATATTATTGATCAAACAAACACTTAGCAGGAATCTATTATTTTGTCTTTAAAAAAAGAAGAAGCATGATTCTAGCTATTAAAGAGCACCCAAATCTGAGTCCAAATCTCATGTCCCATTTTTTGTGCTCTGTTCTATGCTCTACGAATAAAAACTTGCCATGTGTAACCTAATTCATTAAATTCTAAATTTATTCCTTTAATTTTTCATGTACACAAAATAAATAAATAAAACTCAGCACACCTATCACGACCACCAACTTCCATCGGCACACCACCTACCTTCACCAGTGCCACTAGCAAGAGGTTGTTGACGTCATCAACATTGCCATTGACAACCAACCACAGCCTCTGGCAAACCCATCTCTCTTCCATTTCATCCCTCTCAAACCCACCTACCACCATTGTCACCTTTATTTTGAGGGGTTATTAAGGATTTGTTGTGACTATTCAGATCAACCTACAATAATCTCATTTATTTTGAAAAGGGATGATTTTGCTTTTAAATTTATGGGATTTTTGTTTTAACTTAAAGTTCAATTTGTGTGTTTGTTCATTGGTTGAAATTGGTGGTGGGTAGAAGGGAGATGGATCCATCGAGGGGGGTGGCTAGCTGTGACTATGTTGATGGTGTCAATGGCCTCTTGCTAGTAGCACTAGAGATGGTAGGTGGTGTGTGGGTTTGAAAGGGATGAAGTGGAAGAGAGGAGTTCATCGGAGGCAATGATTGGCCGTGAATGGAAGCGTCGATGGCATTGGTCACCTCTTGCTAGTGGCGTCGTTGAAGGTAGGTGGTGTGCCGATGGAGGTAGGTGGTGATAGGGTGTGCTAGGTTTTTTATTTATTTTGGTTAACTGAAATATTAAAGGAATAAAATTAATGTTAAATAAATTAGGTTACACATCGCAAGTATTTATTTGTGAAGCATAGAGTGGAGTAGAAAAAGTAGGACATAAGATCTGGTCTCCTTAAATATCTACTTAAATATCTATTGTAGCTTTGCTTCATAAATCTCTATTTGGTAGTACTCTAAGGATTCAAACAAGCAACAAAAAACAAATAGTGAAAGTTTCTGTCAAGGCAATTCATGCTGTAAACACAACCATTGTCTCCTTAATAAATTTCAAAATAATTTTTTACTTTACTATAATGCAACCTAAGAGACATGACCTTACTTTAACCTAACACTCTTTTTTTTTCAATGTTAATGTTTTCTAGAAAATTAGTCTTTTTTTTAAAAAAAAAAAACTAGCTCATTTTCCCTATTTGGTAGCAACAATTAATGAGTTGAAAAACGATCTCTTAACTTTGTTTATTTAGCTCACTGTGAGATAGAGTTATTTTCTAAAAAAGAAATTTTAAATGGAAAATAGTCTCAACAAAATAAGCAATACTTTTTTTTTTTTTACTAAATATAATTTTTCTTTGAATTTTTTTTTATACTACCAAACATTGAAAATTGCGAAAACTATCCCTACACTGGTTTTCCATCGAAACAAATGCAGCATTAAGTATCAAACTATAGCATGAATTAAACTCAGAAGGCATCAAAATTCAAAACGAGGCTTAAGAGTAATCATCTTTGAATCTAACGCTCCATTTGTTTCGAAGTAAAAAACATTTTCAAGTGTTTGGTTGCATATAAAATGTGGTCAAACGTGTAAAATACTTTCCATTAACCCTAAAATCCTTTTATAAAAAGTTATAGAACGTTTTACTTTAAAATTTTTGTAAAATTTTTTACAAAAACACACTTATAAAATTTTTTGCAATTAATATAAATATATATATATATATATATGAGTTATGTTTAAATTATATCTGGTGTAACTCTGATCAATGTTACATCACTTAATAACTTGTTATAGAATTCATATTTTAAAAATTTTACCATTGAATCACATGTTCTATATGTTCTTAACATTCATGTCAATTGGATGTTATTTACCATTCCATCTATAAACTCATATTTTATACATTATTTTAAACTACAAAAACTTGAATTTTAATAATCAATTGATGACATGGCTATTAAAATTTGATCACCATGAAATTTTACAAGTATAGAGAATATACAACGATAATGTAATTTAATAGTGGATTTTGTAAAAATTCACATCCAATTAAAAAATACTAGGCAGTGTAACATACCTACATACATACATACATACATATATATATATATATATAATTGAAAGAAAATCCAATTAGATTCTTAATTGGAGTCTAATTTAATTTGCATCATATGTCTCATATAATTTTCCAACTATGAAATAATAATAATAATAATAATAATAATAATAATAATAATAATAATAATAATACACTAATCACAATATGCTACTATGACAATTGACAAAAAAAAAAAAAAAAATTGTAAATTTTTGTGTCAATATTGTTCTAGAAATCTTCTTGCATGTATACATTCTAGTCGATAACTTGTGCAATGCAAAAAATAGTTTAATAAAATATGATTTTTTTCTCCTATTTATATATTATCTAAATATGAAATTGGATACTTATGATAGTTTTTAATTGACATTTATTATGATTTTATTTGTATATAAAATTTTATGAGTTTAAATTCAATAAGAAGTCGGTGCAAATCCCTTTATTAACACCCTACAATAATAACATGCCACATAAATTTGTCACACATTCCTGAATACATCCTATCACATATAAAAAATCCTCAATAAAATAAAAAATAAATCATCAAATTAAGATAAGTAAATAAATAAATAAATAAACCCCATTTGAAGAACCACCAAGCCACCTAGCCTTCGGAGATGCTGCCAAACCACCGACGTTGCAGGAACCTAGAAAAATATGTCAAAGCTGTCATTGATGTGGCGGTCACGACAATGGCAAGTAAAATTCACTCTAACAAAATTTCCAAACAACATGAATAATGGTCCAAAATTGGTTCATTTGCATTCCCTCAATTAAACTCCCAAACAAAGAAATGAAATGACTATTTCAATTTTTTTTTCCCTCCTCCCAAGTAGAATGTAGGAGTTGGACCAATCGACTCATGGTCGAGAGAATCCTAAGGGTTGGAACAATTGAGTCTAGGCAGTTGACTTCCTTTGTAACTACTTCTAGGTATGCTCAATAAAGACCACTTGTCTTAAGAATCATTTTAGCTTACTTTTATCTTAACAAAGACAAATTACAACAGATATTTGGTGACTCCATTATCAATAGATGATTAAATTTGAGGCTTTTTAAGTTGTTTAGAAATACTAACTTGATCACAATTCAAGTGATGGTGGTCCTATGTAAAAGTGAAGTTGCACTAATCACACTTTACCACTTAAGCATATATGAAGAAAGTGAAAATCATTGCATCTATAGCACTATTGTAAACATTTAGAAAGATGGCATAATGTTAACCAAATTAGACTTGTTTTTATGGAACTAAATTAGAATTGTATCAACACATATATAACATGTGCCTAAATAAAATATTGGTGAAAAAGTACAAACCCATCAACCAAACAAAACCTAACGTTGAGCTACGTAGCATACATACGAAGTCTATTGGCTGAATATTGTTTAAAATCAAGTTCATTTGTGATATGGGTACTTTTCAAACTTATTTGGGAAAAGATGTGAAATTCTGAGAGAGAGAGAGAGAGAGAGAGAGAGAGAGAGAGAGAGAGAGAGAGAGAGAGAGAGAGAGAGAGAGAGAGAGAGAGAGAGAGAGAGAGAGAGAGAGAGCAAAATTTTGTGATGGTAGAGAAAGAAAAACGATTTTTGGTGATGTGGTTGTCGAAATTCCTACCCAAAATATTCAGGAGAGAGGAGAGAGAAAAAAAGGTAAGAAATTGTGGCAATAGAGTTGCCGAAATTGGAGGAGAGAGGAGAGAGAGAAAATTAATAGGAATTAGGGGAGTGGCCAAAAATTGGAGGAGAGGAGAGAGAAAAAATAGGAATTATGGTAATAGAGTTGCCGAAAGGGAGAGAAAAATTAAGGAATTATGGTAATAGAGTTGCCGAAATTGGAGGAGAGAGAGGAGAGCGAAATATTTAATAGGAATTGTGGAAGTTGCCAAAAATTGGAGGAGAGAAGAGAGAAAAAATTAAATAGGAATTATGGTTATCCAACATAAATCTAATAATAGTATTTATCATCTTAAATATATGTAATATTTAGAAGAATTACAATTTACATTTTGCTCGTTGCCCATTTCATAATATAGTCTATAAATTTTCAATTGTATTAATCATTTTTTTTTTTTTTGTCTCACGAACTTCTTTACTTTCTTTTCTTCCTTCTCCAACATGTACAGATTGTATTCAAAACAACTTCTTCCTCCAATATGTACTGATTGTATTCCAAACAACAAATAAAAATATAATGAATATGCCGTAAAATCAATTGGAGAAGGTTCTAGTGATATTGAATTGGGCAAAAAATCTGCTTTGTAACTAAGGGAAACAGCCAACAATGTTCTCCATGTTGAACTGGGAATTAAAAACATAATTCCTTAATTATTTCTCTCTCCTCTCCTCTAATTTTTGGCAACTCCATTGCCATAATTCCTTTTTTTTTTTTTTTTTTCTATTTTCCTCTCTCCTTCAATTTTCAGCAGCTCTTACAATTCCCATTAATTTTTTCTCTCTCCTCTCTCCTCCAATTTTAGCAACTCCATTGCCACAATTCCTTTTCTTTCTCCTCTCACCAGAATATTTTGGGCAGGAATTTCAACAATCACATTATCGAAATTCATTTCATCTCTCCTCATTTTCTCAAATAAGTTTGAGCAATACCCATATCACAAATAAACTTGATTTCATGCAATATTCAACCAAAAGACCCATACATACAACATTTAAACCAACCTTCATTATTAAAACAAAAAATTATGATCTAATATTAAAATAAATATTAAAAATTTTTTTTTTTAGAAACTTTTGGGAAAAATTCTAAACCAACTAACGAAGTAATATTGGTAAACGTCTTCTAAAAAAAAAAATAACATTGATAATGATAAAACTTTGACAATAGAAGTTACTCATAACAAACAGCGTTAGTAAATTTAAGTATATGAAAAATCTTTTGTTTGCTAGGATAAATTGATTTGGACAAATTGAATCTCAATTAATATGGGTTCTCACCTGATTCTACAAAAATTTGATTTTAAAACATTCAATTTTAATTGAATTATTTTTGGTTCAACTACAACTATAATTCAAAACTAAATTCATTTATGATTTGCCACACTCCTGGAAAATTAAAAACAGCTGACGGCCAAGTTATGACTGCGTTGCATCTTCTGATTTTTCATGTGAACATAGAAGGATTTGGCTTATTTCCGGTACTTTTTTAACTGAAAGTGTCATTTTATTTTCAATAAACAATAGCAAGTGATAGTGGGTTTTAATCATACTATGTTCTAGAGACCAATAATTTATTTGTTTGAGAGCATTTAATGTAATAACCATTATTTTCACAACAACTATAAAATCCACCAAAGCCCCATTTGTGCATTGGCGACTCCACATGCAAGTCAGGGTGGTCACAGGACCACCCTGATTTGCACTTGACTTGCAAAAAATTTATATATACACTTGCTAAAAAAATATTATATGCTAAACTAACCTATTGTGACCACCCTAATAAAATTGTTGAACACTCTGATTTGAGAATTATGTGTTAGGACATATGTGATTCACTTGTTAGGAACATATGTCACTATTTCATGTAATTGGTTAATCCTTTGACAAAACACACTTTACTTGTGTTTGGGTAGATCTATGATGTGTTTAATACTTCAAGAAACATGTTGTTTAAGTCTAGTATTAAAGCCATGAAGATTGGACCAAGAAACAAGTGAAGAAAAGTTGTTCAATAAAGCTGGACAGATAGCTCGATAGCTGCTCGACACCTCTCGACAGCTAGGCTATCTATCGAGATTTTTAACTTCTTCTTATCGCAATCTCGATAAGTTCTCGACAGCTAGTGGATCGATCGAGAAAGCTCCTGTCCCTTTGACAGCTCCTCGATCTGTCGAAGTCTAAAGCTCGACACCTCTTGATCGATCAAGGTTATGGGAATTCAAATTTTCAGATCTAATTTTCGGCTCATGATAACATGTATGTGTAGGGTTTCTTTTCTCATAACTCTAGACCTATATAAGACTTATTTTAGAGACTGCCACATAAGAGAATACAAGGAGAACATATGCAAAAGGTGACTAATGCCTTATTCTCTCTAAAAGAAGCTACTATGTCTTTGCACCTTAGGGTTTTGTAACCAAGTGCTTCTTGATCTTCATTGTTGATAAAGTGAAGAACTTTGCAACCAACAATCTTCTTCTAGTTGGTGATTAAGTCGTATACTGGGATCCGCGCAATTGGTTAGTCACGTACTAGGATTCGTGCATCAAAAGGGTGGCGTTCATATATTGAAGAATTCAAAGGTTCTGAAGCGGTAGAAGGTTTCTGCTGTGAGTTCATCTATGGGGATTGTAGAGTCTAGGGACAAAAGTTTTGTACTAGATTTGAAACTTCTCTTTACTATAGTGGATTGCTTTTCGGGAAGGCTTCCCCCCAGGGCTTTTTACCATGAAACTAGTTTGTTTCATTGGTTTTCTTGGGTCATCATATCTTGTCTTATTTATTTTTCCGCTGCATATGATTTTGACATGATATTGATGTTTGTTTGTTTTAACAAGTTTTATTCAGAATAAATCTAATTAACAACTTGGGTTTAAAACTTGTTAATTCTATCAACCGGGGACTAAATTTCCCAACATTATGAAATTTTGAGTTCAACAAAAATAAGAGTAATGTTATATTCACAACAAATTCAATATAATCAATTGTTACTAATAATAGTATTTTGCATAAGATTTATTGTAAAAATGTTATGGACGTAGCATTACTCCAAAATTAATTCTGCTCCCAAACATAATCCTTAATTCCTTTTATTAATTAAAAAAAATCTTAAACAACGAAAATAAATATTAGCCCAAACAACAACAAACATAAACCAAACAAAAACAAGAAAAAACCGAACAACAACAAGTGAATAAATTATTCAACAAAAAGCCTATTATAAAAAAAATAAAAATAAAAATCGCTATTCATTCAGATTTGTAGATCGTTCAACCTATTCAATAAAATAATCTCTAATTTTATTTTCGCTTAAAAAATGGTACTAAGAAAAATATTGTGGTTATGAGTTCTCTTTGATGGTGATGTCAGTTATACTCTTTTGGGCTTTGCAATCGTAACAATTTTGCTCTCCTTAGTGACTTGACTTGCAATTGTAACATATATTCAAGTTATCGCTTTATTAGATTTTGTCTAATTTAAATTTCTTAGTAGCTACCCTAAAAAAAATTCCTAGAGCCACCATTGCATTTGTGGTGTGTCAGGCC
This sequence comes from Quercus variabilis, assembly GCA_030445155.1. Classification (NCBI taxonomy): domain Eukaryota; kingdom Viridiplantae; phylum Streptophyta; class Magnoliopsida; order Fagales; family Fagaceae; genus Quercus; species Quercus variabilis. The sequence goes on from CP129454.1 coordinate 10,019,193, forward strand.
TTCATTAAATTTGTCACCCATAGTTTAATTAAATGTCATATATATATATATATATATATATATAAAGTAAATTACGTATTTCTAGCAAGTTATATGGCCCATTTCGTTGACCCCTCAAGAATTTGATATACATGACATGCTGATTAATCCTTTTCACACAACATTTAAACATTATATGAAAAATTGATTTGCTACTACATTTAGGGCTGTTTGGCTGGAATGATGGAAGAAAGAGTGGATAGAAAATAAGGAGAGGATAAAAATGTGGAGGGATAGAAGATATTTTGGTTTTCTCTCATGTTGTTTGGTTAGAGGTAGAAAAGTGGAGGGATAGAAGAGACATTTGCTTGGTTGAGAAAAAAAAAAAAAAAAAACTAGAGGATAGAAAATGTAATTTGTACAAATTTACTCTCATGATTAAAAGAAAGAAGATGCATTAAAAATTAGGGAAAAAACAACAACAACAACAATGTCTACTAAGCACATGAACATAGTGTTAATTATAATACGACCTCTTAGACGAATCTTTATTACTAAAATGAAAACACATTGATAAATTATTTAAAATTAAACATTGAAACTTGTTTTAGATTTATCGAATTTGGTAATAGAATTTTAATTGGATTATTATTTTAATTGTTTTGTATTTTTTTTTTTACTTATCAAGTGAATGGATTGTGTTTTTATTTATTTATTTATTTATTTTATAGAAATGTAACCAAGAGTGTCGTGTAGATGTTATTTGTGATTTAAATGTAACCACCCTCTCACATGGGAGTGTCATGTTGACGTTATTTATGATTTATGCGTGTCATTTGTCAGTAAGTATTTAATGCACTAATTACTTCATGGGGGTGTTGTGTAGATGTTATTTGTGATTTATGCGCATCATTTGCTAGTAAGTAATTAATGCATCTTTTATTTCATTGTGAGTGGGATCTATTACCATGATTTGTCTATTCTTTAGTGAGTACTGTCATGTTATATGATAGGTTGACAATGATTAACAAGATTGCTGCAAACCACATGAACACAGTACATTTTTTGTAAATTAGTATTTAGTATAAACAGGTTTGTGCCAAAATGGATTGATTTGCTTTAGCATGATTAATAAGATTTTCACTTTTGTGTTGACATGTTTCACCCGTAATCAACTGGAAATAACCTAGTTCATAGTCCATGTTGAGGCAGATTGATCGTTTTGCCACAAACTCGTATAACCTAGTTCATAAAATGTGTTAATACGACCTATAAGACAAACCTTAATTATTGAAATGAAAACATATTGACAAATTATTTAAAATTGACATTGAAACTTGTTTTAGATTTATCCAAGTTGGTAATAGAATTTTAATTGGATTATTATTTTAATTGTTTTATATTTTTTTTACTTACTAGGTCAATGGATTGTGTTTTTTTTTTTTTTAGAAAGCCAAAAAGTGACAATTCATTTGAAGAACCATTGGAGGATGGGTGATGGTCTTAAATGTAACCCCCTACTCACATGAGAGTGTCATGTTGATGTATTTGTGATTTATGTGTGTTATTTGCCAGTAAGTATTTATTGGACTAATTATTTCATGGGGGTGTCGTGTTGAGGTTATTTGCAATTTATGCGCATCATTTGCAAGTAAGTAATTAATGCATCGTTTATTTCACAATGCGTGGGATCTATTACCATGATTTGTCTATTCTTTAGTGAGTATTGTCATGTTGTATGATGGGTTGACAATAATTGACATGATTGGTGCAAACCACATGAATACAGTACATTTTTTGCATGTTAGTATTTAGTATAAATAGGTTTGTGCCAAAATGGGTTGATTTGCTTTAACACAATTATTAAGTTTTTCACTTTGGTGCTGACGTGTTTCACACGTAATCAACTCTGAATAACCTAGTTCACAATACGTGTTAAGGCAAGTTAATCGATTTCGACACAAAATCATATAACCTAGTTCATTATACGTGTTAATTGGACCTCTAAGACAAACATTTATTATTGAAATGAAAACATATTGATAAATTCATTAAAATTGCTATTGAAACTTGTTTTAGATTTATAGAAGCTGGTAATAGAATTTTAATTGGATTATTATTTTAATTGTTTTACATTTATTTTACTTTCTAGGTGAATGAGTTGTGTTTTCTTTTAGAAAGCCAAAATGTAAATATTCGTTGGAAGGACCAATGGAGGATGGGTCATGGTCTTAAATGTAACCACCCTCTCACATGAGGGTGTCGTGTTAATGTTATTTATGATTTATGCGTATCATTAGCCAGCAGCTATTTAAAGCTCTAATTATTTCTTGGGGGTGTCGTCTTGAAGTTATTTGTGACTTATGCACGTCATTTGCTAGTAAGTAATTAATGCACTGATTATTTCACAATATGTGGGATTTGTTACCATGATTTGTCTATTCTTTAGTGAGTAATGTCATGTTGTATTATGGGTTGACAATGATTGAAATGATTGGTTCAAACCACATGAATACAGAACATTTTTTGCAAGTTAGTATTTAGTATGAACAAGATTGTGCCAAAATGGATTGATTTGCTTTAACATGATTAATAAGTTTTTTACTTTCCTATTGACAAGTTTCACCTGTAATCAACTCGAAATAACATAGTTCATTAGATGTGTCGAGGCAGGTTAATCAAATTTGAATCAAACTCGTATAACTTAAATCATAATATGTGTTAATACGACCTCTAAGACAAACCATTATTATTGAAATGAAAACATATTGATAAATTATTTAAAATTCATATTGAAACTTGATTTAGATTTATAGAAGTTGGTAATAGAATTTTAATTTCATTATTACTTTAATTGTTTTATACATTTTTTAACTTGTATGTGAATGGGTTCTTTTTTTTTCCTTTTCTTTTTCTTTTTTAGCCAGCCAAAAAGTGACAATTCAATGGAGGGGGCCAGTGATGGTCTTAAATGTGACCACCATCTGACATGGAGGTGTAGTGTTGACGCTACTTGTGATTTATGCATGTCATTTGCCAGTAAGTATTTGATGCACCGATTATTTTATGGGGGCGTCGTGTTGGTGGGGGGTGTCTTGTTGATGTTATTTGTGATTTATGCACACCATTCGCTAGTATGTAATTAATGCACCGATTATTTCAGAATACGTGGAAGCTATTACCATTAATTGCCTATTCTTTAGTGAGTATTGTCATGTTGTATGATGGGTTGACAATGAATGACATGATTGGTGCAAACCACATGAATATCTTTATTATTGAAATGAAAACTTATTGATAAATTATTCAAAATTCACACTGAAACTTGTTTTAGATTTATAGAAGTTGGTAACAGAATTTTAATTGGATTATTATTTTAATTTTTTAATATTTTTTTTAATTACTATGTGAATGGGATTTGTTTTTTCCTTCTTCTTTTTTCCTTTTTTAGTAAGCTAAAAAGTGACAATTCAATGGAGGAGCCAGTGGAGGATTTGTGACAGTCTTAAATGTGACCACCTTCTCACATGGAGGTGTTGTGTTGATGCTATTTGTGATTTATGCATGTCATTTGCCAATAAGTATTCAATGCACCGATTATTTTATGGGTGTGTCATGTTGGTGGGGGTGTCTTGCTGATGTTATTTGTGATTTATGTGCGCCATTTTCTAGTAAATAATTAATGCACCAATTATTTTCAAATACGTGGAAGCTATTACAATGAATTGCCTATTCTTTGGTGAGTATTGTCATGTTGTATGATGGGTTGACAATGAATGACATGATTGCTGCAAACCACATGAATACAATATATTTTTCCCAAGTTAGTATTTAGTATAAACAGGCTTGCGCGAAAATGGGTTGATTTGCTTTAACACGATTAATAAGTTTTTTACTTTTTTGTTGACCTGTTTCACCTGTAATCCACTCGAAATAACTTAGTTCATTACAAGGGTCGAGGGAGGTTGATCGATTTTGAAACAAACTTGTATAACTTAAATCATAATACGTGTTAATACGATCTCTAAGACAAACCTTTGTTATTGAAATGAAAACATACGGATAAATTATTTAAAATTCATATTAAAACTTGTTTTAGATTTATAGAAGTTGGTAACAAAATTTTAATTGGATTATTATTTTAATTGTTTTATATTTTTTTAATTACTATGTGAATTGGATCTACTTTATCCTTTTTTCCCCCCTTTTTTAGTAAGCTCAAAAGTGACAATACAATGGAAGCGCCAGTGGAGGATTTGTGACAGTCTTAAATGTGACCACCTTCTCGCATGGAGGTGTTGTGTTGATGCTATTTTTTTATTTATGCATATCATTTGCCAGTAAGTATTCAATGCACCAATTATTATATGGGGGTGTCGTGTTGGTGGGGGTGTCTTGTTGATGTTATTTGTGATTTATGTGCGCCATTTGCTAGTAAGTAATTAATGCATTGATTATTTTCAAATACGTGGAAGCTATTACCATGAATTGCCATTCTTTGGTGAGTATTGTCATGTTGTCTGATGGGTTGACAATGAATGACATGATTTTCTTTACCACGATTAATAATTTTTTTACTTTCGTGTTGACCTGTTCACCCGTAATCTACTCGAAATAACATAGTTCAATAGACGTGTTGAGGCAGGTTGATCGAGTTTGAAACAAACTTGTATAACTTAAACCATAATATGTGTTAATGAGATCTCTAAGACAAACCTTTATTATTGAAATGAAAACATACTAATAAATTATTTAAAATTCATATTGAAACTTGTTTTAAATTTATAGAAGTTGGTAATAAAATTTTAATTGGATTATTACTTTAATTATTTTATATTTTTTTTAATTACTAGGTGAATGGGTTCTGTTTTTTATTTTTCGTTTTTCAGAATGCCAAAAGGTGACAATTCAAAGGAGAGGCCAGTGCGGGATTTGTGATGGTCTTAAATGTGTGGACCTACTCACATGGAGGTGTTGTGTTGATGCTATTTGTGATGTATGCGTGTCATTTGCCAATAATTATTTAATACAGCAATTATTTTATGGGGGTGTCATGTTGGTGGAGGTACCTTGTTGATGTTATTTGCGATTTATGAACGCAATTTGCTAGTAATTAATTTACGCACCGATTATTTCAGAATATGTGGAAGCTATTACCGTGAATTGTCTATGCTTTAGTGAGTATTGTCGTGTTGTATGATGGGTTGACAATGAATGACATGATTTGTGCAAACCACATGAATACAGTAAATTTTTTGCAAGTTAGTATTTAGTATAAAATGGTTTGTGCCAGAATGGGTTGATTTGCTTTAACACAATAAATAAGTTTTTTACTTTCATGTTGACATGTTTCACTTGTAATCAACTCGAAATAACATAGTTCAATAGATGTGTCAAGGTAGGTTGATTGATTTAGAAACAAACTCGTATACCTAAAATCATAATACGTTTTAATACGATCTCTAAGACAAACCTTTATTATTGAAATGAAAAACTATTGATAAATTGTTTAATATTCATACTGAAACATGGTTTTGATTTATAGAAGTTGGGAATAGAAATTTAGTTGGATTATTTTTAAAATTGTTTTATATATTTTTTTTAATTTTAAGGTGAATGGTTTTTTTTTTTTTTTTTTTTTTTTTTTTTTTAAGAAAGCCAAAAAGTGACAATTCTATGAAGGGGCCAGCGGAGGATTTATGGTGGTCTTAAATGTGACCACCATCTCACATGGTGGTGTTGCGTTGGTGCTATTTGTGATTTATGCGTGCCATTTGCCAGTAAGTATTTAATGCACCAATTATTTTAGGGGGGGGTTTTGTGTTGGTGGTGGTGTTTTGTTGATGTTATTTGCTTTTTATGAATGCTAGTTGCTAGTAAGTAATTAATGCACCGATTATTTCAAAATACGTGGAAGCTATTACCATGAAATTTTTATCTTGTAGTGAGTATTGTCATGTTGTATGATAGGTTGACAATTAATGACATGATTTGTTAAAAACACACAAACACAGTACATTTTTTGCAAGTTAGTATTTAGAATAAAATGGTTTGTGCTATAATGGGTTGATTTGTTTTAACATAACAAATAAGTTTTTTACTTTCGTGTTCACATGTTTCACCTGCAATCAACTCGAAATAACATATTTTAATAGATTTGTCAAGGCAGGTAAATCAATTTTGAAACAAACTAGCAGAACTTAATTCATAATACGTGTTAATACTATCTTTAAGACATACCTTTATTGTTGAAATGAAAACATATTGATAAATTATTTAAAATTCATACTGAAACATGTTTTAGATTTATAGAAGTTGGTAATAGAATTTTAGTTTGATTATTATTTTAATTGTTTTATATATATATATTTTTAATTACTAGTTGAATGGGTTTTCATTTTTTATTTTTTTTAGAAAGCCAAAACTGAAATTTAGTGGAGGGGCCAACGAAGGATTTGTAATGGCCTTAAATGTGACCACCGTCTCACATTGAGGTGTTGCGTTGATGGTATTTGTGATTTATGCGTGTCATTTGCCAGTAAATGTTTCATGCACCAATTATTTTGTGGGTGTTTTGTGTTGGTGGTGGTGTCCTGTTGATGTTATTTGTTTTTTATGAATGCTAGTCGCTAGTAAGTAATTAATGGACCAATTATTTCAACATACGTGGAAGCTATTACCAAGAATTGTTATCTCGTAGTGAGTATTGTCATGTTGTATGATAGGTTGAGAATGAATGACATGATTTGTTCAAACCACACGAACACAGTACATTTTTTTCAAGTTAGTATTTTGAATAAAATGGTTTGTGCTAAAATGGGTTGATTTGTTTTAACATGACAAATAAGTTTTTTACTTTCGTGTTCACTTGTTTCACCCGCAATCAACTCGAAATAACATATTTCAATAGATGTGTCAAGGCAGGTTAATCAATTTTGAAACAAACTTGTACAACTTAATTCATAATACGTGTTAATACTATCTTTCAGACATACCTTTGTTATTGAAATGAAAACATATAGATAAATTATTTAAAATTCATACCAAAACATGTTTTAGATTTATAGAAGTTGGTAATAGAATTTTAGTTTGATTATTATTTTAATTGTTTTATCTTTTTTTTAATTACTAGGTGAATGGGTTTTCTTTTCTCTTTTTTCTTTTTTTAGAAAGCCAAAACTGAAAATTCAGTGGAGGGGCCAGTGAAGGATTTGTGATGGTCTTAAATGTGACCACCGTCTCACATTGAGGTGTTGCGCTGATGCTATTTATGATTAATGCATGTCATTTGCCAGAAATGTTTGATGCACCAATTATTTTATGGTTGTTTTGTGTTGGTGGTGGTGTCTTGTTGATGTTATTTGTTTTTTATGAATGCTAGTAGCTAGTAAGCAATTAATCCACCGATTATTTCAAAATACGTGGAAGCTATTACCGTGAATTGTTTTCTCGTAGTGAGTATTATCATGTTGTATGATAGGTTGAGAATGACTGACATGATTTGTTCAAACCACACGAACACAGTACATTTTTTACAAGTTAGTAGTTAGAATAAAATGGTTTGTGCTAAAATGGGTTGATTTGTTTGAAAATGACAAATAACCTTTTTACTTTCGTGTCGACATGTTTCACCCGTAATCAAGTCGAAATAATATATTTCAATGGATGGGTCATGGTAGGTTAATCGATTTTGAAAAAAACTCATATAACTTAATTCATAACATGTGTGAATACCATCTTTAAGATAAACCTTTATTATTGAAATGAAATGGTATTGATAAATTACTTAAAATTCATACTGAAACATGTTTTAGATTTATAGATGTTGGCAATAGCATTTTAGTTGGATTATTATTTTAATTGTTTTATATTTATTTTAATTACAAGGTAAATGGTGTTTTTTTTTTTCTTCAAATCCAAAACTGTCAATTCAATGGCGGGGCCAGCGAAGGATTTGTGATGGTCTTCAATATGACCACCGTCTCACATGGAGGTGTTGCGTTGTTGCTATTTGTGATTTATGCGTGTCAATTGCCAGTAAGTATTTAACGCACCAATTATTTTATGGGGCTTTTGGGTTGGTGGTGGTGTCTTGTTGATGTTATTTGTTTTTTATGGACGCTAGTTGCTAGTAAGTAATTAATGCACCGATTATTTCAAAATACGTGGAGGCTATTACCATGAATTGTGTATCTTGTAGTGAGTATTGTCATGTTGTATGATAGGTTGACAATGAATGACATGATTTGTTTAAACCGCGTGAATACTATACATTTTTTTAAAGTTAGTATTTAGTATCAAATGGTTTGTGCTAAAATGGGTTGATTTGTTTTAACATGACAAATAAGTTTTTTACTTTCGTGTTGACATGTTTCACCCGTAATCAACTCGAGATAACAAATTTCAATAGATGTGTCAAGGCAGGTTAATCGATTTTGAAACAAACTCGTATAACTTAATTCATAATATGTGTTAATACCATCTTTAAGACAAACCTTTATTATTGAAATGAAAAGATATTTATAAATTATTTAAAATTCATAATGAAACATGTTTTAGATTTGTTGAAGTTGGTAGTAGAAGTTTTGTTGGATTATTATTTTAGTTGTTTTTTATATTTTTTAATTATTAGGTGAATGGATTTTGGTTTTTGTTTTTTTTTTTTTTTTTTTTTTTTTTTAAAAAAAGAAGCCAAAACTGTAAATTCAATGGAAGGGCCTGCGAAGGATTTGTGATGGTCTGAAATGTGACCACCGTCTCACATGGAGGTGTTGCGCTGATGCTATTTGTGATTTATGCATGTCATTTGCAAGTAAATATTAAATGCACCAATTATTTTATGGGGGTTTTGTGTTGGTGTTGGTGTCTTGTTCATGTTATTTACTTTTTATGAATGCTAGTTGCTATTAAGTAATTAATGCACCGATTATTTCAAAATATGTGGAAGCTATCACCATGAATTGTTTATCTTGTAGTGAGTATTGTCATGTTGTATAATAGGTTGACAATGAATGACATGATTTGTTTAAATCACGTGAATACAGTACATTTTTTGCAAGTTAGTATTTAGTATAAAATGGTCTGTGCTAAAATCGGTTGATTTGTTTTAACATGACAAATAAGTTTTTTACTTTGGTGTTCACATGTTTCACCCGTAATCGACTTGAAATAACATATTTCAATAGATGTGTCAAGGCAGGTTAATTAATTTTGAAAGAAACTCATGTAACTTAATTCATAATACGTGTTAATACCATCTTTAAGACAAACCTTTATCATTGAAATGAAAACATATTGATAAATTATTTAAAATTCATTCGGAAACATGTTTCAGATTTATAGAAGTTGGCAATAGAATTTTAGTTGGATTATTAGTTGGCAATATAAAATTCACACAGAAGGTTTAATCAATCATTTAATTGGCCTTATTCCGTGACCAATTTGCTTGTAATTTAGCACTTAGCAACCCTGTATTTAGGTGGGAAAATTGTAAGGGTAGTGTGTGAGAAGATGTGAAGAAAAGCTCAAGAGTGTGCAAGAAAAACAGAGTCTCGCGGCTAGGTCTCGCGGGTGAATTGCGACTAACAAGCCGCGAAAGGCAGGCACGTGAGAGGCACACTAGGAAGCTAAAGGGTCGCGCCAGCTGTCACACTACAGGACAAAAGTTCCAGTCTAGCCAGGCCGTTACGTCGCGACTTGAATTCGCGACTTGGTCAAGCCGCGAGATCAAGTCGCCAACTTGCCCTGTTTGGCAAAAACTGACGTTTTGCATTCCCTTCTCACCCTACTATATATACACCCTTATACCCATCATATTGAGAGAGCCAATACAGGGTAACTTAATTTTGAAAGAAACTCGTGTAACTTAATTCATAAAACGTGTTAATACCATATTTAAGAAAAAGCTTTATTATTGAAATGAAAACATATTGATAAATTATTTAAAATTCATTCTGAAACATGTTTTAGATTTATGGAAGTTGGCATAGAATTTTAGTTGGATTATTAGTTTAATTGTTTTATATTTTTTTTAAATTGCTAGATGAATGGGCTTTTTTTGCTTTTTATAATTTTTTTTTTAGAGAGCCATCTGCCAATTCAATGGAGGGGCGAGCGAAGGATTTGTGAAGGTCTTAAAAGTGACCACCATCTGACATTGAGGTGTTGCGTTGATGCTATTTGTCATTTATGCGTGTCATTTGCGAATAAGTATTTAATGGACCAATTATTTTATGGGGGTTTTGTGTTGGTCCTAGTGTCTTGTTTATGCTATTTATTTTTTATGAACGCTAGTTGCTAGTAAGTAATTAATGCACCGATTATTTCAAAATACGTAGAAGCCATTACCTTGAATTTTTTATCTTGTAGTGAGTATTGTCATGTTGTATGATAGGTTGACAATGAATGACATGATTTGTTTAAACCGAGTGAATACAGTACATTTTTTGCAAGTTAATATTTAGTATAAAATGGTCTGTGCTAAAATGGGTTGAATTGTTTTCACATGAAAAATAAGTTTTTTACTTTCGTGTTCACGTCTTTCACCTATTATCGACTCGAAATACAATATTTCAGTAGATGTGTCAAGGCAAGTTAATCAATTTTGAAAGAAACTCGCGTAACTTAATTCATAATACGTGTTAATACCATCTTTAAGACAAACCTTTATTATTGAAATGAAATGGTATTGATAAATTACTTAAAATTCATACTGAAACATGTTTTAGATTTATAGATGTTGGCAATAGCATTTTAGTTGGATTATTATTTTAATTGTTTTATATTTATTTTAATTACAAGGTAAATGGCGTTTTTTTTTTTTCTTCAAATCCAAAACCGTCAATTCAATGGAGGGGCGAGCGAAGGATTTGTGATGGTCTTAGATGTGAGAACTGTCTGACATTAAGGTGTTGCATTGATGCCATTTGTGAAGTATGCGTGTCAGTTGCCAATAAATATTTAATGCAACAATTACTTTATGGGTGTTTTCTGTTGGTGGTGGTGTCTTGTTGATGTTATTTGCTTTTTATGAAAGCTAGTTGCTAGTAAGTAATTAATGCACCGATTATTTCAAAATTCGTGGAAGCTATTACCATGAATTGTTTATCTTGTAGTGAGTATTGTCATGTTGTATGATAGGTTGACAATGAATGACATGATTTGTTCAAACCACATGAACACAATACATTTTTTGCAAGTTAGTATTTAGAATAAAATGGCTTGTGCTAAAATAGGTTGATTTGTTTTAACATGACAAATAAGTTTTTTACTTTCGTGTTGACATATTTCACCCGTAGTCAACTCGAAATAACATAATTCAATAGATATGTCATGGTAGGTTAATCGATTTTGAAACAAACTCGTATAACTTAATTCATAATATGTGTTAATACCGTCTTTTAGACAAACCTTTATTATTGAAATGAAAAGATATTTGCAAATGATTTAAAATTCATAATGAAACATGTTTTAGATTTATTGAAGTTGGTAATAGAATTTTTGTTGGATTATTACTTTAGTTGTTTTATATTTTTTTTACTTATAAGGTGAATGGTTTTTTTTTTTTTTTTTTTTTTTTTTAAGAAAGCGAAAGCTGTATATTCAATGGAGGGGCCTACGAAAGATTTGTGATGGTCTTAAATGTGACCACCGTCTCACATGGAGGTGTTGCGTTGATGCTATTTGTGATCTATGCGTGTCATTTGCAATTAAGTATTTAATGTACCAACTATTTTATGGGGGTTTTTTGTTGCTGTTCGTGTCTTGTTTATGTTATTTATTTTTTATGGACGCTAGTTGCTAGTAAGCAATTAATGCACCGATTATTTCAAAATATGCGGAAGCCATTACCATGAATTGTTTATCTTGAAGTGAGTATTGTCATGTTGTATGATAGGCTGACAATGAATGACATGATTTGTTTAAACCACATGAATACAGTACATTTTTTGCAAGTTAGTATTTAGTATGAAACGGTCTATGCTAAAATGGGTTGATTTGTTTTAACCGGCCAAATAAATTTTTTAATTTTGTGTTCACATGTTTCACCCATAATCGACTCGAAATAACATATTTCAATAGCTGTGTCAAAGCAGGTTAATCAATTTTGAAAGAAACTCGTGTAACTCAATTCATAAAACGTGTTAATACCATATTTAAGAAAAAGCTTTATTATTGAAATGAAAACATATTGATAAATTAATTAAAATTCATTCTGAAACATGTTTTAGATTTATAGAAGTTGGGATAGAATTTTAGTTGGATTATTAGTTTAATTGTTTTATATTTTTTTAAATTACTAGATGAATGGGCTTTTTTTATTTTTTTTTTATTTTTTTTATAGAGCCATCTGTCAATTCAATGGAAGGGTGAGCAAAGGATTTGTGAAGATCTTAAATGTGACCACCATCTGACATTGAGGTGTTGCGTTGATGCCATTTATGATATATGCGTGTCATTTGCCAGTAAGTATTTAATGGACCAATTATTTTATAGGGGTTTCGTATTGGTGTTGGTGTCCTGTTTATGTTATTTATTTTTTATGAACGCTAGTTGCTAGTAAGTAATTCATGCACCGATTATTTCAAAATACGTGGAAGCCATTACCATGAATTGTTTATCTTGTTGTGAGTATAGTCATGTTGTATGATAGACTGACAATGAATGACATGATTTTTTTAAAGCACGTGAATACAGTACATTTTTTGCAAGTTAGTATTAGTATAAACTGGTCTGTGCTAAAATGTGTTGATTCGTTTTAACAGGACAAATAAGTTTTTTACTTTTGTGTTCACATGTTTCACCCGTAATCGATTCGAAATACAATATTTCAGTAGATGTTTCAAGGCCGGTTAATCAATTTTGAAATAAACTCGTGTAACTTAATTCATAAAACGTCTTAATACCATATTTAAGACAAAGCTTTATTATTGAAATGAAAACATATTGATAAATTATTTAAAATTCATTCTGAAACAAGTTTTAGATTTATAGAAGTTGGCATAGAATTTTTGTTGGATTATTAGTTTAATTGTTTCATGTTTTTTAAAATTACTAGATGAATGGGTTTTTTTTTTTTTTTTTTTTAATTTTTTTTAGAGAGCCAACTGTCAATTCAATGGAGGGGCGAGCGAAGGATTTGTGAAGGTCTTAAATGTGACCACCATCTGACATTGAGGTGTTGCGTTGATGCTATTATTGATTTATGAGTGTCATTTGCCAGAAAGTATTTAATGTGCCTACTATTTTATGGGGGTTTTTTGTTGCTGTTCGTGTCTTGTTCATGTTATTTATTTTTTGTGAATGCTAGTTGCTAGTAAGGAATTAATGCACCGATTATTTCAAAATATGTGAAAGCCATTACCATGAATTGTTTATCTTGTTCTGAGTATTCTCATGTTGTATGATAGGCTGACAATGAATGACATGATTTGTTTAAACCACGTGAATACAGTACATTTTTTGCAAGTTAGTATTTAGTATAAAATGGTCTATGCTAAAATGGGTTGATTTGTTTTAATAGGACAAATAAGTTTTTTACTTTTGTGTTCACATGTTTCACCCGTAATCGACTCGAAATAACATATTTCAATAGATGTGTCAAGGCAGGTTAATCAATTTTGAAAGAAACTCATGTAACTTAATTCATAAAACGTGTTAATACCATATTTAAGACAAAGCTTTATTATTGAAATGGAAACATATTGATAAATTATTTAAAATTCATTCTGAAACATGTTTTAGATTTGTAGAAGTTGGCATAGAATTTTAGTTGAATTATTAGTTTAATTGTTTTATGTTTTTTTAAATTACTAGATGAATGGGTTTTTTTTTTTATTTTTTTTTTTAATTTTTTTTAGAGCACCAACTGTCAAATCAATGGAGGGGCGAGCGAAGGATTTGTGATGGTCTTAAATGTGACCACTGTCTCACATTGAGGTGTTGCGTTGATGCTATTTGTGATTTATGCATGTCATTTGCCTATAAGTATTTAATGCACCAATTATTTTATGGGGATTTTGTGTTGGTGTTGGTGTCTTGTTCGTGTTATTTGTTTTTTATGAATGCTAGTTGCTAGTAAGTAATTAATGCACTGATTGTTTCAAAATACGTGGAAGCTATTACCATGAATTGTTTATCTTTTAGTGAGTATTGTCATGTTGTATGATAGGTTGACAATGAATGACATGATTTGTTTAAAGCACCTGAATACAGTACATTTTTTGCATGTTAGTATTTAGTACAAAAATGGTCTACGCTAAAATGGGTTGATTTGTTTTAACATGGCAAATATGTTTTTTACTTTCGTGTTCACAGTTTCACCCATAATCGACTTGAATTAACATATTTCAATAGATGTGTCATGGCAGGTTAATCAATTTTGAAAGAAACTCGTGTAACTTAATTCGTAATACGTGTTAATACCATCTTTAAGACAAACCTTTATTATTGAAATGAAAACATATTGATAAATTATTTAAAATTCATTCGGAAACATGTTTTAGATTTATAGAAGTTGGCAATAGAATTTTTGTCGAATTATTAGTTTAATTGTTTTATATTTTTTTAAATTACTAGATGAATGGGTTTTTTTTTTTTTTAATTTTTTTAATTTTTTTAATTTTTTTTAGAGAGCCATCTGTCAATTCAATGGAGTGGCGAGCGAAGGATTTGTGATGGTCTTAAATGTGACCACCGTTTGACATTGAGGTGTTGCGTTGATGCTATTTGTCATTTATGCGTGTCATTTGCTAGTAAATTTTTAATGCACCAATTATTTTATCAGTATTTTGTGTTGGTGGTGGTGTCTTGTTGATGTAATCTATTACCATGAATTGTTTATCTTGTAGTGAGTATTGTCATGTTGTATGATAGGTTGACAATGAATGACATGATTTGTTTAAACCACGTGAATATAGTAAATTTTTTGCAAGTTAGTATTTAGTATGAAATGGTCTGTGCTAAAATGGGTTTATTTGTTTCAACATGACAAATAAGTTTTTTACTTTCGTGTTCACATGTTTCACCCGTAATCGACTCAAAATAACATATTTCAATAGATGTGTCAAGGCAGGTTAATCAAATTTGGAAGAAACTTGTGTAACTTAATTCATAATACATGTTAATACCATCTTTAAGACAAACCTTTATTATTGAAATGAAAACGTATTGATAAGTTTTTTAAAATTCATTCTAAAACATGTTTTAGATTTATAGGAGTTGGTAATAGAATTTTAGTTGGATTATTAGTTTAATTGTTTTATATTTTTTTAAATTACTAGATGAACGGGTTTTATTTTTTATTTTATTTTTTCTTTTAGAAAGCTAGTTGTATATTCAATGGAGGGGTGAGCGAAGGATTTGTGATGGTCTTAAATGTGACCAACGTCTCACATTGTGGTGTTGCGTTGATGCTATTTGTGATTCATGTGTGTCATTTGCCAGTAAATGTTTTATGCACCAATTATTTTATGGGTGTTTTGTCTTGGTGGTGGTGTCTTGTTGATGTTATTTGTTTATTATGATCGCTAGTTGCTAGTAAGTAATTAGTGCACTGATTATTTCAATATACGTGGAAGCTATTACCATGAATTGTTTATCTTGTAGTGAGTATTGTCATGTTGTATGATAGGTGTACAATGAATGACATGATTTGTTCAAACCACATGAAAACAGTACATTTTTTGCAAGTTAGTATTTCGTATAAAATGGTTTGTGCTAAAATGGGCTGATTTGTTTTAACATGACAAATAAGTTTTTTTACTTTCGTGTTGACATGTTTCACCCGTAATCAACTCGAAATAACATATTTCAATAGATGTGTCAGGGTATAGGTCAATCAATTTTGAAACAAACTCGTATAACTTAATTCATAATACGTGTCTATACCATCTTTAAGACAAACCTTTATTATATATTTTTTTAATTACAAGGTGAATGGGGTTTTTTTTTTTTTTTAGAAAGCCAAAACTGAAAATTCAATGGAGGGGCCAGCGAAGGATTTGTGATGGTCTTAAATGTGTCCACCATCTCTCATGGAGGTGTTGCGTTGATGCAATTTGTGATTTATGTGTGTCATTTGCCGGAAAGTATTTTATGCACCAATTATTTTATGTGGGGTTTTATGTTGGTGGTGGTGTCTTGTTGATGTTATTTGTTTTTTATGAACGCTAGTTGCAAGTAAGTAATTAGTGCGCCGATTATTTCAAAATACGTGGAAGCTATTACCACATAGACTTCATTTCCCAATTCTCATCATTACCCCTTCTCTCTCTCCCTCTCTCTCTATTGAGATCTGAAGGAAAACCATATCAAGATTGAAAATAAATGTTAGGTTTTGAAGTTGAAGGAAAGAAAAAAAAAAAAAAAACCCGAAGCAGAATGGAGGTTAGAGGCTAGAGTGGCCGGCGTTGGAGGTGGGTTAGGTAGATCAAGTTGTGTGGCGGCGATGATGGGAGGTGTGTGAACTCTAGGTTAGTCTCTGCCTCACTAGGTTTATCGGCTGGTTAGTGGGTGTCGGTCAATGGCAGTGAGGTGAGTCTCGCAAGGTGGACGACTACGGTGGTGGTGGTGGCGGTGGCTTGGATGGCGGCAGCGTGGTTGGCAAAGTCACTCACTTTCATCACTCTTTCTCTCTCTCTTCTCGAATCCTATCTCTTTTTTTTTTTTTTTTTTGAATTAGGCTGCTGATGCTGTTGGGATTTTAACTAAAACGTGATTGGAGGCCGAGAAAATGAGGGAAAATGAAAACCCCCATGAAACATTGAAACGTCTGAGCTCTAGTTTTCTTTTTTTTTTTTTTTTTTTTTGGGAAGGGCTGGGTTGTATTTGGGTATATTGTTTTTGGGTTAAATGGGTTTTTAGTTAAAACCTAATAATCGCTGGGTCTAATTGGGTTGATGCCCATTTAACCCAACTAATAATTGGGTGGGTTTAGGTTCAATTAGAGTGGGTGGGTTTGGGCTTACTTTGCCACCCCTAAACAAAAGTACCAATCCCAAGGCTTTGCTTCTCAAATGCCTAAATTTCAAGTGTTCTTCAATGATCACACATCCAATGATTTTAATACCCTCTTTACTTCTTGCCCACCAGAAAGGCCATACTTTGCAACTAGAATGCCAGGGTCTTTCCATGGTTGGCTATTCCCTAATTCCTCTCTCGATTTTGCGCATTAATCTTATGCACTCCAAATTTGGTGAAAATGGCCAAATACCACCATTTTTAGAAATTTGTAGCAAAAAAGCACTGTTTTGGAACTAAATAGGGAAATAGCACTTTTCTAAAACTTGAGTGCCTCATCAGTTCTGCCACCATGGCACTGCTGAGTTGGAATTTGTGCGATTAAAAACATTATGTGGTACTTGAGCTTGGTAAACTCGAGTTCCAAGCGACACAGTACTCGAGTATACCAGACTCGAGTACCTTATATAAATAAAATGCTCTTTTACTATACTTCTACGGTACTCGAGTTTATTAAACTCGAGTACCTTGTAACTGTTTTTTTTTTTTTTTTGGGATAATCGACAAATAAACATAAACATGAAAATAAGTTACTTTTTTATGTTTTTATTTATTTAAATAGAAGCATTGTAAAATATAGAGATATTAATTTCAAAATATGAATTAATTTCTACATTAATTAAAATTTTTATTGTTTTCTCATAAAAATTGTTCACTCTTTTTTGCAAAAAATATTTCTACAATTTTGCATAAAATTATTTTCTATTCTGCATTATTTAAAAAATTGTTCACTATCTTTTCTGCTTAAATTATTTTCTGCTTACTATTTAAAAAATTGTTCACTGTTTTCTCATAAAACACCTATTGAAATTGTGTTTTCTAAATTTAAACGTCAAATCTAAATGCTTTTTCATGCTCAAATTTCACAATAATTGAAATTGTTTTTCTACATTGATAAAACCTAATTCTACATTAATAAAATTTGCTCTTTGCACATCATGTTTACTGTATATTCGAATCTGCTTACTGCATTCATAAAATCTTTTTTCTGCATTAACTAAAACTGTTCATTGTTTTCTCATAAAAATTGTCTACTGTTTTCTGCATAAACTATTTCTACGATTTTGCATAAAATTATTTTCTGTTCAGCATTATTTTAAAAAATTTTCACTCTCTTTTCTGTGTAAATTATTTTCTTTTCACTATTCAAAAAATTGTTCACTATTTTCTCATAAAACTCCTACTGAAATCGTGTTTTCTAAATTTAAACGACAAATCTGAATGCTTTTTCATGTTTGAATTTCAAAATAATCGAAATTGTTTTTCTGCATTGATAAAATCTGTTTCTACATTAATAAAATTTGCTCTCTACACATCATGCCTACTGTATATTCGAATCTGCTTACTGCATTCATAAAATCTGTTTTCTGCATTAATTAAAACTGTTCATTGTTTTCTCATAAAAATTGTTCACAGTTTTCTGCAAAAACTATTTCTACGATTTTGCATAAAATTATTTTCTGTTCAGCATTATTTAAAAAATTGTTCACTCTCTTTTTTGCGAAATTATTTTCTGTTCACTATTAAAAAAATTGTTCACTGTTTTCTCATAAATCACCTACTAAAATCGTGTTTTCTAAATTTAAACGCTAAATCTGAATGCTTTTTCATGTTTGAATTTCACAATAATCGAAATTATTTTTCTGAATTGATAAACAATCTTAACCAATTATAATCACATTCACAACAAAAAATAAAAGACGAAGATAAAGGGAAGAGAGATGCATACACAAGGACAACATGTGATGTGTTATCGAAGAGGAAATTAAAGCCCTCAGCGTAAAACCTCTTCGCCGCCCTCCAAGCGGTCAATAATCCACTAGAAAATGTAGTTGGGATACATGAACAACAATAGATCTTCCAAGCCTAATCTACCCAGGTACCTAAACCCTCCAAGCTTCTTGCTCTAACGAGGTTGTGCCGAACCTTTTTCTTCTCTAGCTTACCGGATTCTGCTATAGCCTATAGCATCAACCAATAACCATTGGTCCTTTCCAAACTGCTTCCTTTAGCACCAAAAGACCTTCTCACAGACGTGGGTGTGGTGAGAAAAGGGTTTGGTCAAGAACCTCTGAAGGATTTATCAATGGAGAGGAAGAGAGTAAAGGAATTTGAAGAGTCTCTTAGTGAAGATTGGGGATGAGGCAATCTTGTTTTTCTCTAGGGTTTCTCTCTCAAAATTCTCTCTGGAAGCTCTTTACATTTCGTGGAGTATAAGGGTCTATATATAGTGGTATGTATTTGGAATACGAAGAGACAATTTTTCCTAAACATTGTAAGTTGGCGGCTTGGCCTCGTGACTGGTCTGAGTCGCGAGTTCAAGCCGAGAGATAACGACCTGGCCAGCTTGGGACTTTTGTCCTGTAGTGTGTCAGCTGGCATGACCCTTCACCTCCTCGCATGCTTCTCACATGTGCTGCAGTTGGCGGCTTGCTAGTCTCGAGTCTGCCGCGAGTCCTAGCCTTGAGTCCCTGTTTTTTTACACAATCTTGAGCATTTCTTCACACTCTCTCACACACTACCCTGACATGAATCCCACCTAAATACAGGGTTACTAAGTGCTAAATTACAAGAAAATTGGCACAGAATAAAGCCAACAAAATGGTTGATAAAATTCAACTTTACAATCTCCCCCTTTGACTATTTCGTGACAAAACCCTATAACAAAATCAAGACTTAACGCGTGAGTTGGGAACAATTGGAAAAATCATTCACACCTAACTCTAGAATCTGTGTAGCTCTTGAATCATAAGAACAAGTATCTCCTAAAACACAACAACACAATCTGATCATTGTATGCAGAAAACTTGTAATGCATATGGAGCAAGTATAAAGCGATCAAGCAAAATGGAATAAAGCAATAGACCTGAACGGTTTTTAGACCCCTTAATCCAACCAGATTAGACTAGTTAATTAGCCAAGTTATTAACTTAGTCAAATTATGTCAATCTAGGTTATCACAATCAAACAATCGCATCAAGAATATAATGCAGCGGAAAAGTAAATAACACAATGATATGATGACCCAAGAAACCACATGATAAAAACCTGGGGAGGATTTGACCTAGATATCCTCAAGGTAAACTTGAATCCACTATATGAAAGAATCGAAGTTCATACAAAAGGACTTACAAGCACCCACGCTCGACTTTCTAATGCTACCCACCAATAGAACTTACTGACACGCCCACGTGCAAGCTCCGAATCCACGAACTCATTCTTTCTTGAATTTTCCACAAGATACAAGCACCCCCGCTTGTTTTTCTTTAAGCATCAATGGCAGCAACTGAGTTGATCATCAAGGTTTTGATAACATCTTTACCTTGAAAACCCTAAGTTTATGTGAAGGAAAGCTTCTCAAGGATCTCACAAGAGATTCACCCAAACAGCAAAAATATGAGCAACAATACAACCAAAGCAACTCTAAAAAACGTGGCTAGGGTTTTGCCTTATATACCTAGGGCAAAAACATAAAACCCAAAATGTTTAATGAGATAGGGCTGAGTTGGAAATTCTATAGAAAAAAATTCTGGCCGACTTTTGATCAATCGAGTCTAACTTTCGATCGATCGAGCCAGGCCAAAATGCACCAATGCATCTGCAGCCTCTTGAACATATTGTTTTGATCATGGTTTGCCAACATTACACATTAGAGTTCTAAATACATAAATTCCTAAATCTTTAGAACCTAACAAACTCCCCCTTTGGCAATCCGTGACAAAACAAAAATTAAAAACTCAAAGTTTACAAATAAAAGCCCTTTACAAATATAAAGTTCATAACACAAATTCAATCCTAACTACTATCCATCAGTTGCAAGTGTAGACAACAACTCAATTGAATCAACCTGTATATTCTTGAAACACTCAACAAACACATAAACGCATGTGTGACAGAAAACAGTAAAGCAACAGGTATGCAAACTAACTCTCCCCTTAAGTTAGATACAACAAAAGTAAAACATTCTTGTATGTTTCACACAACACATAATAAAGACATATATCAAAGAATAACTCATAAACATAAATCAATAAGCAGTGAACACAAGAACAAGAATCATGTATTTCAAAATCAATGTAACTCCCCCATCATGAATAGCCCCCAAAAAAATGATATACAAAGTGAAGCACCTAGATACAATCTAATATCTCCACTAGCTCCGCAAAACAAAAGAAAAACTCCCCCTAACTACAAAAACTCCTCTACAGAGTCAAAACTCTACTCCCCCTTTTTGTGACGGAATGCCAAAGGACAATCACATACCATCATCAAAAGGAGGTGGTGAGGGAGAACGAAGATGTGCTAAGTTGGCTCGCAAAGCACGTATCTCATCAAGCAAGTCCATCAAAATCTGACTATCAGCCGCCTGAATGGTCATGACAGTCTCCAAGGTACAACGTATATCAAAGTCATCCGAAGGAGGTGGAGGAACAGCAGCAGCAGCAGCATCACCAACAAGATCAAGAACATCCTCACCAGTAGGACCTATAGAAGAAGAAGGAGGAGGTGCACTACCAAAAGGCTCAGACCTAGGGCGTTTAAAGCCAACTTGAAGATGAGTAGCCATCTATTTAAGAAAAGACGCACCAATGGGAGCAATAACATGAATGGGCTCAGAAGAAGGGAAATCATCTAGACCAAGATAAAGCAAAATCCTATGAATAAAGATGGGATGGACAAGAGCATGAGAAAAAGATGAACTCCTATAAATTTCGTTCAAAGAACGAAGGAACAAGTGAGGAAAACTAAGAGGAGCATTAGTAACAAGAGCGTACAAAAAGACACACCTCTTGAGAGGAATGGTGTGAAGATGAGAAATGAGCCAAATAGAATGACATGCTATCCTAAAGAAGAGATAGTGCAACTCAAATAGCTTAGCAGTGGTGATCTTAGGATCAGAACCCCACTGGATAGAAGACCTAGTGATGTATGACATGACATCACTCAAAAGAGGAGACTCATCATAAGGATAGATAAGGTGCTGGACCACAGGTACCCCTAGAGCATCAGCCACTACAGTAGGAGTAATGGTGTACTCTACACCTCGTATCCAACTCTTTACCAAAATGTTGGAATCATAGACACGGATAGAGATGTTCGAAAAGAACTCTCTAATCAGGGTAGCTGGAGGAGGAGGATCAGAAATATCCAACAGAGGTAACCAGCCCCGATGCTCAAAATTTGCCCTAATGGCAGGATCAAGCTTATCTAATACTACAGAACGCTTATACCAAATCTTTCACCTAAGGTTCAGAGTCTCAAAATTCTCTTGGTTTTTCTCACTAGGAAACTTCTCATGGTCAAAAGAAGGTGGGGGAGGAGAAGGTGAGGGAACAGACCTATGAACTCTAGTCTTCCTAGGCATGATGCTAAGGAAAGGACAAATACAAAAAGATAGAACCAAAAGAACACAAAAGAAACACCAACCAAGGGTAGACTGCAAGTTAGCACAAAAAAATATAGAACAAAAATCAATATGATGCATGAACAATTACAATGTCTTGATGCATGTTCTAATGCAGTTAAACTAAGTTCAATTTAAATTCAATTTCACAAAATTGGCTTGAGCACAAAATTTTTAACAAAAACCCCAAAATTGAAAACCATTTGTTAAGATTTTGGAAAAAAATTGACAAATTGATCATCATACAAGCTAGAAAACATAATATAATGATCAATGACATCAATTCAACAAGCCGATTTCGTCAATTGAACCCAATTTGAACAAATTCCCAATTCAGATCAATTTCAAGCCCTAGAATTTTCAATTTTTTATAAAACACAAAATTGATCAAATTAAACCATCAATATCATGTTGATATCATGTCCCAACAAAAACCCAATAATCAATTTCACTTAAAAAGGCTTGAATCATGAAAATCCCCAAAAAGAATAGGTCCGAAAATCTCAAGGAAAAATGCATGAAACTTGAAAATAAAAGAAAAAGGAGGGGTAAAATAGACTTACCGGCTTCAAAGGACAAATTCCTTGCAAAAGATTCGGAGGAAAACGAGAAAAAATTTCTGAGTGAGCTTACCGAGTCGGAGAGAGAGAAAAAGTTTTGAAACTCTTTGAAAAGGTGATTTGAAAAAGTCAAGAACAGTGTTTTTAAAAACTTGATTCGCGATATTTGATTGATTGAAATTTACATTTGATCGATCGAAACAACCCGAGACTCTTAAAAGAATTTTAAGCAATTTTCGATCGATCGAAAAACAGAATGGATCAATCGAAACAGGCAGAGGCTCACAAATTTTTTTAGAGAAAACACAGTTTTGATAAACAACAACCATATTTTGGGCACAATTCCTCAAAGCATTAAAATTGATGAATCAAAATGCATGAGTATGAGATGAAATGCTTTTTCAAAAACCCAAGTTTGAAACCCAGTTTTTCAAAGAAAATTTCAGCCATTCTCCCTTTAAATTCTCAAGCAAAAAAAATGTTTTGCATAATACTCAAGGTATTTTCAAACTTGGTTGGTCAGACCAAAAACACACACAATAACATGTACAATGTTTAGCAAAGAGTAACTTGTGTAGTGTGTGCAACTAGCAAAAATTTGAGATACATGTGAGGTGATATGTGAATAGAAATCAAACACAAAGTCTACAAAATTCATCACATAGAATTTGAAAGAGACTATCACCAAAAGAGTTACATCATATAACTCCCACATCTCCCAGATCATAAGCTTGCAATTATGTAAGTTTTTTGAATTTTTGCCTCATAATGTACACACAGATTTTAGTTATGTGATTTGGCATCAAGTCTAATAGTACACACCAATTTTAATTATGTGATTTGGCATCAAGCCTAATAGTACACACCAATTTTAATTATTAAGCAATTAAACCATGGTTACACCTTATGTTCTTTTTGTGCATGTGCTACACTTTCTTGAGCACAAAATCTTACGATATGCACTAAGGTGTTCATGATTGGCTAGTGAACAGTGGTGAGATGGTTATTTATGCCTTTCTCAAAAGGATCAAGTCCGACTGTCAAACAACATGTGACTTCAAGATTAAGACAAAGTGATAGATGAACGGTTTTAGACCCCTTAAAACAACCAGATTAACCTAGTTAATTAGTCAAGTGATTAACTTAGTCAAATTATGCAAGTCTAGGTTATCACAAACATACAATCATATCAAAAGTATAAAGCAGCGGAAATAGAAATAACACAATGATATGATCACCCAGGAAACCACACAGTAAAAACCTAGGGAGGATTTGACCCAACGATCCTCAAGGCAAACCTAAATCTATTATGAAAGAATCGAAGTTCATACAAAAGGACTTACAAGCTCCCCGCTCAACTTCCTAATGCTACCCACTAGTAGAACTTACTGACACGACCACGTGTAAGCTCCGAATCCACGAACTCCTTCTTTCTTGGATTCTCCAATCAGCTACAAGCACCCACGCTTGTTATTTTTTAAGTTCCAATGGCACCAACTGAGTTAATCATCAAGGTATTGAAGTAATCTCTATCTTGAAAACCCTAAGCTTTGTGTAAAGGAAAACTCATCTAGATCTCACAAGAGATTTACACAAAACAGCAATGTATGAGCAACAATAAAACATGAGCAACTTAGAAAACGTGGCTAGGGTTTTGCCTTATATACTTAGGGCAAAAACATAAAACCCTAAACATTTAATGAGTTAGGGCTGAGTTGAAAATTCTACAGAAAACGCATTTGACCAGAGATTCGATCGATCAATCAAGTCTATCCTTCGATCAATCGAGTTAGGCCGAAATGCCCCAAAGCATCTGCAGCCTCTCGATTCCAACTTTACAATAATTAATCAACTTTGAGCAAGCCTAAACAAGACTAAACATACTGTTTTGATTATGGTTTGCCAATATTACACATTAGAGTTCTAAATACATAAATTCCTAAATTTTTAGAACCTAACAAACTCCCCTTTTGGCAATCCATGACAAAACACAAATTAAAAGCTCAAAGTTTACAAGTAAAAAGCCCTTTACAAAAGTAATGTTCATAAACTCAAATTCAATCCTAACTACTATCCATCAGTTGCAAGTGTAGACAGCAGCTTAATCGAATCAACCTGTATATTCCTGAAACACTCAACAAACGCATAAATGCATGTGTGACAGAAAAGAATAAAACAACAGGTATAACATTCTTGTAAGATTCACACAGAACATAATAAAGACATATATTAATGAACAACTCATAAATATAAATCAGTAAGCAGTGAATCACAAAGCAACAAGAATCAAGTATATATCACGTATATCAAAACAATGTTACTCCCCTTAACATGAATATCCAAAAAAAAAAAAATGATATACAAAGTGAAGCACCTAGATACAATCTAAAAACTCCACAAGCTCCTCAAAAAAAAAAAAAAAAAAAATACTCCCCCTAACTACCAAAACTCCTCTACAAGTCAAAACTCTACTCTCCCTTTTTGTGATGGAATGCCAAAGTGCAATCACAAGCCATCATCAAAAGGAGGTGGTGAGGGTGAATGCAGATGCGCCAGATCAGCACGCAAAGTACGGATCTCATCAAATAAGTCCATCAAAAGCTGACCATGAGCCGCCTAAACGGACATGACAGTCTCCAAGGTACGACATACATCAAAGTAGTCTGAAGGAGGTGGAGGAACAGCAGTAGCAGCAGCAGCATCACCAACAGGATCAGGAACATCCTCACTAGCAGGACCTGTAGAAGAAGAAGGAGGAGGTGCGCTACAAGAAGGCTCAGATCTAGGGTGTTTAGAGCCAGCTTTAAGATGAGCGACCGTTTGTCTAAGAAAAGACGCACTGATGGCAGCAATCACATGAACAGGCTCAGAGGAAGGGAAGCCACTAAGATCAAGATAAAGCAAAATCCTATGAATGAAAATAGGATGAACAAGGGCATGAGAAGAAGATGAGCTCCTATAAACATTGTTCAAAGAATGAAGAAACAGATGAGAAAAACTGATAGGAGCATCAGTAACAAGAGCGTACAAAAATACACACCTCTCGAGAGGAATGGTGTGAACATGAGATATAGGCCAGATAGAATGATAGGCTATCCTAAAAAAGAGATAGTGCAACCCAAAAAGCTCAGCAGAGGTGATCCTAGGATCAGAACCCCATTGGATAGAAGTCCCAGTGATGTAAGATAAGACATCACTCAATTCGGGAGACTCATTATAAGGGTAGATAGGATTCAGGACCAAAGGTACCCCTAGAGCATCAGCCACTACCTTGAGAGTAATGGAGTACTCTACGCCTCATATCCAACTCTTTACCAAAGTGTTGGAATCATAGACGTGGATAGAGATGTTTGAAAAGAACTCTCTAATCAAGGCAGAAGGTGAAGGAGGATCAGAAATATCCACCAAGGGTAACCAGCCCCGACGCTTAAAGTTTACCCTAATGGCAGAATCAAGTTTATCTAGTAGAACAGAACGCTCAGCCCAAATCTTTCTCCTAAGGTTTAGCTTCTCAAATATCTCTTGGTTTTTCTCACTCGGAAACTTCTCATGGTCAAAAGAAGGAGGGGGTGGAGAAGATGAGGAAACAGTCCTACGAGCTCTAGTCTTCCTAGGCATAGTGCTAAAGAAAGGACAAAGACACAAAAGAAAACCAAAAGAACAAAATAAAAACAAAACCAAGGGCAGACTGCAAGTTAGCACAAAAAAAATATAGAACAAAAATCTATATGATGCATGAACAATAACAATGTTGTGATGCATGAACTAATGCAGTAAACACAGTTCAAATTAAGTTCAATTACACAAAATTGGCTTGAACATAGAGTTTCTAACAAAAACCCTAAAAAAATTTGAAAAAACCACTTGATAATTTTGAAACAAATTGATGAATTTATCATCACACAATGTTGAAAACAGATTAGAATAACCAATTTCATCAAAACAACAAGCCAATTTCATCAATTACAACTTAATTGAACAAAATCCCCAATTCGGAATTAATACAAACCCTAGAAATTACAATTTTTCACAAAACCCAAAATTGATCAAATTAAACTATCAAGATCATGTTTATAGCATGTCCCCACAAAAACCCATTGATCAATTGCACATATTTTGGCTTGAATCAACAAAAATCCCAAAAAGAAAAAGGTCCGAAATTTTGAGGAAAAATGCATGAAAAATGTAAAATAACTCAAAAAGGAAGGGCAAAAGGGACTTACCGGCTTGAGGAAAGAGATTCTTTGCAAAAAATCTGGAGGAAAACAACAAAAATTTGGACTTTTAGCCTTGCCAAGTCGGAGAGAGAAAGAAAAGTTTGAAAAACCTTTTTGAAAAAGTGTTTGAATCAGTCAAGAACAGTGTTTAAAAAAACTGATTCACGACTCTCGATTGATCGAAAATTACATTCGATCGATTGAGTCACTCCGACATTTTTAAATAAAATGAAGCACTTTTTCGATTGATCAAAAAACAGAATGGATCAATCGAACCAGGCAGAGACTTACAAAATTTTTGAGAAAAATCACAGTTTTGAAAATTACAAACCATATTTTGAAAACAACTCCTCAAAGCATTAAACATATTGAAACAAAATGCATGAGTATGAGATGGAATGCTTTTTCAAAAACTCAAGTTTTAATCTCAGTTTCTCCAAAGAAAATTTCAGCCATTCTCTGTTTAAATTCTTAAGCAAAAAAAAAATGTTTTACATAATTCTCAAAGAATTTTCAAACTTGGTTGGTCAAACAAAAAACAAACACAATAACGTGTACAATGTTTAACAAAGAGTAACTTGTGTAGTGTGTGCAACTAGCAAAACCTTAAGATACATGTGAGGTGATATGTGAATAGCAATAAATCACAAAGTCTACAAAATCCATCACATAGAATTCAAAAGAGACTATCACCTAAAGAGTTACATCATATAACTCCCACATCTCCTAGAATATAAGCTTGCAATCATATAAATTTCTTGAAATTTTTGCCCCATTATTAGATGAAATTTGGCATTAAGCCTAATAGTACACACCAGTTTTAATTATGTGAATTGGCATCAAGCCTAATAGTACACACCAATTTTAAGCATTAACCAATTAACAGAGGCTACACCTTATGTTCTTTTTGTGCATGTGCTACACTTTCTTGAGCACAAAATCTTATGATATGCACTAAGGTGTTCATGATTGGCTAGTGAACAGTAGTGAGATGGTTATTTATGCCTTTCTCAAAAGGATCAAGTCCGACAGTCAAATAAAATGTGACTTCAAGATTAAGACAAAGTGATAAACACCATAAACATCTTTCCCACATAACATGCACTACAAAGCTTCAACTAGTCAAGTGCAATAAATAAGCTCATCAAAGCTATAAAAAGGTACATAAGACATGTTATGTGTAAATAAATTGACCAACCTTGTTTTCAAAGACCAAGAAAAATAGTGCCAAACACAATTTGCTTTTCTCCTTTTTTTTTTTTTTTAAATTTATTTTAAAAGAGAAAACAAATAAATCTTAGAATGAAATGCATGAATGTAATGCAATGCAAATCCTAGAAACAAACAAAAACAACAAAAACCAAAGAACAATGGTCACCAAGGAATGAGCAATGAAGTACAAGGACCATGTCAGAAAGACTCAATTAGGTCGAGTCTTTTGCATCCAAAACCTTTAAGATGCACCACGAGCATTGGAGTTCCTATTCACATTCGAGTGATTTCCAACTCTAGGATTGGAATAAAGGTTCAACACCTTTACTAATTCACCTATAAGTGCCATAGGATCTTGTGCTTGAGGCACAGACACTTTTAGTTTGTTTGCTCTCTTAGCAGCTTGAAGCTTGTAACAATTAGGACGAATGTGTCTAGACTTTCCACAATAATGACAAACCCAAACAGGTTTACCATGCATCTTGTCCTTAGAAAGGGTAGTTTCCATAGGTTTAGACTCTCCTAGATCAACCCTAATCTTCTTAGGTGGTGAAACTTCTATAGGTTTGACAACCTCACTCACAGGTGGTTTGACAGTTTCACTCACAACCTCACACACGAAAGGTTCAGAAGAAGATGAAGGAACAAAGTTTGTGGAATTAGGAGTAGACACAGAGATGCTTTCAACATAACCTAACCCAGATTTATCAGAAGGATACTTTTGAACATTCAGCATGTGATCAAGTTTAGAACTAGCAGATCTAGCAATAGATAAATCATGTTCCAAAGTTTTAACTTTATCAAGCAAAAGCATGTTCTCAGATTTCACATAGTTCAAAAGATTATTAACATCAAAAAGTTTAACAAGCAAATTCTTCTTTTCAAGCTCAAGAGAATCAATTTTCTTCAGGCCAAGTTCAACATTCATAGTATCCTTTGCAGCAACTTTGAAAAGTTTATTATAGGCTTCTTGAAGATCTGCATCCTCAGAGAGTTCCCTATCAGAAGGGTTCTCCTCAACAGACACGCTTTCATTGACTACAGCTGTAGCAGTGAAAGCAATAAAGTTTCCATTCTCGTCACATCCAGACTCATCATCAGAAACTTCATTATCACTAAGGGTTACAGCCATAGCTTTACCCTTAGTCCTCAAGAATGTAGGACATTTAGATTTAACATGACCATACCCTTGACAACCAAAACATTGAGTACCTAAAGAATTGTTTGAAGATTGACCTACTTTTTTATCTAGGTTATTCAAAGTTATTAACCTTAGTGGGATCATTCTTCCTAAAGTTTCTAGGTTCAGCAGTGTTTGTATTTCTTGCCCTTCTGTTAGTGTTTCTCAGAAAGTTTCTAAAATTCTTGGTAAGGTAAGCTATCTCTGTAGCAAAGAGCTCATCATCAAATCCATCAACCTTAACATCATCAACAGACTTAAGAGCCATTGATTTAGATTTTTTTGCTTTGGGTAGGTCAGACTCATAGGACTGAAGAGATCCTACAAGCTCATCAATAGGGATGGAGTCCACATCCTTGCTTTCATTAATGACAGTCACTTTGGGTCTAAAGTCTTCAGTTAAAGATCTAAGAATCTTCCTAACAATTTTAGGTTGATCATAGATTTCACCCAAATTAAAAGCATAATTAACAATGTCATTCAGTTTGGCATAAAATTCATCAAAGGATTCATCATCAAACATCCTAATGCTCTCAAACCTAGAAGTTAATTGCTGCAGTTTGTTTATCTTAACTGCCTTTGTGCCTTCATGCACAGTTTGGAGGATTTTCCAAGCAGTATGAGCAACCTCAACATTAGAGATTCTCTTAAATTCCTCCATGGAAATAGCATTAAAGATGGCATTTATAGCTTTGCTATTGAATCCAGCTGCTTCTTTTTGAGAAGTTTGCCACTCACTCACAGGAGTAGTGGGCTTCTCCCATCCGTACTCAACGGAATTCCAAACTCTCTCATCAATGGATTTCAGGAATGTTTTAATCCTTATTTTCCAATAAGCATAGTTATTCCCATCAAAGTGAGGAGGAACAACTAGAGAGTGTCCATGATCCATGACAACAGGGGTCAAGGATCAGCTCAGAGATCAAAAAATCTCAGACAAGAAGAGCTACTTGTTTTGATACCACTTGAATGGTTTTAGACCCCTTAAAACAACCAGATTAACCTAGTTAATTAGCCAAGTGATTAACTTAGTCAAATTATGCAATTCTAGGTTATCACAAACATACAATCATATCAAAAGTATAAAGCAGTGGAAATAGAAATAACACAATAATATGATCACCCAGGAAATCACACGGTAAAAACCTAGGGAGGATTTGACCCACCGATCCTCAAGGCAAACCTGAATCCTGTAAGGTTGAATTTAATCAACCATTTAATTGGTTTTATTCTGTGACCAATTTGCTTCTAATTTAGCACTTAACCCTGTACATAGGTGGGAAAATTGTAAGGGTAGTGTGTGAGAAGTTATGAAGAAAAGCACAAGAGTGTGCAAGAAAAACAAAGGTTCAAGGCTAGGACTCGCGGGTGGATCGCGACTGGCAAGCCGCCAAAAGCTAGCACGTGAGAGGCACACTGAGAAGCTGAAGGGTCACGCCAGCTGTCACGCTACAGGACAAAAGTTCCAGTCTGGCCAGGCCATTACGTCGCGACTTGAACTCGCGACTTGGAGAAGCCGCGAGACCAAGTCGCCAACTTGCCCTATTTGGCAAAAACTGACGTTTTGCATTCCCTTCTCACCCTACTATATATACACCCTTATACCCATCATATTGAGAGAGCTTCTAGAGAGAATTTTGTGAGAGAAAACCCTAGAGAAAAACAAGATTGCCTCATCCCCAATCTTCATCTAAAGAGACTCCACAAATTCCTCTACTCGCTTCCTCTCCATTGTCATACCCTTGAGAGGTTATTTACCAAACCCTTATCTCACCACACCCACATCTGTGAGAAGGTCCATTTGGTGCTTAGGGAAGCAGTTTGGAAAGGAACCAATATACATTGGTTGATGCTATGGTCAAGTAGCGGAATCCGGTAAGCTAAAGAAAAAATAGGTTCGGCGTAACCTCGTTGGTGTAAGAAGCTTGGAGGGCTTAGGTACTTGGGTAGATTAGGCTTGGAGGGTCGTTTGCTGTTCATGTATCTCAACTATATTCTTTAGTGGATTTTATCACCGCTTGGAGCGCGGCGGAGAGGTTTTACGCCGAGGACTTCAGTTTCCTCTTCGATAACACATCATGTGTTGTCCGTGTGTTTGCATCTCTCTTTCCTTTATCTTTGCCTTATATTTACTGTTGTGGATGTGTTTATATTTGGCTTAGATTGGTTTATCAATTCTGTTATAAGCTTGTTATCATATTCCGCACATTAATTGTTTGATATAAAGCTTGAATTGGTATTTTTGTATCTAGGGGTCTAAACGTTCAAGGGTGTTTCATACCTATATTGAACTTTCAATTGGTATCAGAGCAGGTACACTTGTTGTGGTTTTAATACCTAAGTGTGATCATTGACCCCTTGTTAAGATGGATAGGTCTCAATCTCTCACTGCTCCACCATTTTTTGATAGTAATAACTATGCTTTTTGGAAAGTCCGAATGAGGGCGTTTTTGTGTTCTATGGATAAGGTTGTGTGGGATGCAGTTGATAGAGGTTGGACAAAGCCAGTGGATGCCAAATCCACTTGGGACAAGGCAGCTCTTGCGGCAGCTAATGCAAACAGTAAAGCATTGAATGCCATTTTCTGTGGTATCTCACTAGAAGAATTTCACAGGATTTCTCATATTACTGGTTCTAAGGAAGCATGGGAGATTCTGGAGACGACCTATGAAGGAACCAAGAGGGTGAAAGACACCAAACTTCAGATGCTGACCACTCGCTTTGAGCAGCTAAAGATGGATGAGGATGAGTCCTTTGACTCTTTTTATAGTAAGCTAAACGAGGTGGTCATCGGCAAATTTAATTTGGGGGAAAAGACGGAGGAGTCTAAAGTTGTAAGGAAGATCCTTCGGTCACTACCAGAAAGTTTTCGTGCCAAAGTTACAGCCATTGAAGAGAGCAAAGATCTTGACAAAATCAAGGTTCAAGAGCTGGTTGGTTCTCTACAGACATATGAGTTGTCTCTTCCTTCAGCGAAGAAGAGCAAATCCCTTACTCTTAAGACAATTGATGAGAGGATAGTGTCTCATGAATCTTCGGAAGAGGATACGGTAGATAAAGATGTGGCGTATCTTGTAAAGAACTTCCGAAAATTCCTAAAGCTTAAGAATAGTGGAAAATTTGGTGACAAAAGAAAATTCCAGAGTACTGAAAAAGAGAAAAAAGACTTCCAAAGAAAAGATGGTAAAGATTCCCAATCCTCACAAGGAATTACATGTTTTGAATGTAATGGGCATAGGCATTTTAAAAAGGAATGTCCAAACTACTTAAAGTTGAAGGGAAAGGTTTATGCCACTACTTTAAGTGATTCGAACTCATCAAATTCTGATTCTGACGAGAGCTGTGATGGAGAAGGAAATTTCTCTGCATTCATGACCATTGCTCATGTGGAATCCTCAGATGACTTGGATACACTTGTGAAGGAGCCTGGTGAACATTCTGATTTGGAGTCTATTGGAGTTGTTGAAGAATCGGAAGCTGAAGAGGATGAAGGTACATTGAGTATTCAAGAGAATTACACTTTACTCCTTAAGAAATCAGGTGAGTATGCAAGGGTTGCAAAGGCGGCTGTAAAGAAGATGGAAAGGGCTGAAGAGGACTACAAAAGTCTACTGGCTAGATATAAAGAGGCTAAATCTGAGATTGAGACACTAAATGGAGAGTTATCGGAAGCTTACACCAAAGTAAGATTCCTTGAGCAAGAGATGGTACAAGCACAAGCCAAGATTGAAAGGGTCTTCTCCAGAAAGCTGGAAGATGTTATCTCGTCTCAAAAACATTTCTCAGATAAGTCCGGATTGGGGTATACCAGAGGAAGTAGCTCATCAGCCAAAGCTACCAAAGAAGTGAAATTTGTGAAGGCCATAGAGCCTACTGTAGAAGAAACCATCCCTGAGAATATTAAGGCTGAGAAGAAGAATGTGAGTGAGCAACGGATGGTGAATAAGCCCCGAAATCAATCTATGGGCAGACACGAAACCACAGTAAGATCTCTCTCAAGACCACAATGGGGTCCTAGAACTGAGTATGTGTGTCACTATTGCAGACTGCGAGGTCATACTAGACCAAACTGTCAAAAGCTGAGAGTAGACAACAATGCAAGCACACCTCGGTCACGAGGAAGAAGGAATGAAAAGAGGTCTTAGGGTGGTGAGAAACCAAGAAGTCAAAACAATGATCCAGGAATGACGGACGTGATGAAGATGATCGGTGCCTTCACCACTTGCTTGGAGAGCTTCAACAGGAGGTTTGAAAGTCCTAACTCTCGTACCCGATCCGTCAAGGATATCACCCCAAACGCACGTGACGTGTGGGTGACAAAGGGTACTCATGCATAAGCATTATAACATGTCCATGCATCAATTCTTCCTATGCTTTGTGGATATGATTAGTTATTTGCATTGTGTTTTTGAGTATCTGTTTAATTTGTGGTTTGTTTGTGTTTAAAATGCTTTTACATCTTTCTTGTTTTTGATCATTCTTCTACTGCTTTCGTGTCAAAAATCCAAAAACACATAAAAAGTTAAAAATCCAAAAAGTTTGATCACTTTGTTGAGTTTCTGTCTCAAAGCATGGTTAGCCTTGTACCTTTGTACTAATGGCTTTGTGCATTTAACGAGCTTAGCTTGTCTCTCATGCACTCATATCATTGTGGAAGAAATTCTAAAATCTATGTGATTGTTGTAAATAGATCTTCAACCTTGTCATGAATGATTAGTGAATGGTTTTGTTGATCTTGAAACATGCATAGACTCATGCCTATATATCTTCCTACTCTTTATTTTTTATGCTTTAAAAGAGCTCTCTAAATGTAAATCTCCAAATGAAAAGAGATATAGAGCTATAAAAGCCTGTCGCACATACTAGTATTTGACTAGGAAAAAGAGAAAGCGACCAAAATAAAATGTATGAAAGATGCCCAAAAAGCCAAAGGCTAACTCATTAATTGAAATATCAAAAATTTTAGGCATCTATCTCACAATGAGAGTTTCTTTGCTCAAAAATGGCAAATGATATGTTGAATATGGAGCCAAATGAAAAGCTTCAAAGAATTGTTATCAAGTTCTTGTGGGAGGTCATATATGCATGCTTCTATAATTGAGATAGGTCACATTATCTAGTGCTAGTTGTGTATGCCTTGATTAAATTGATCATTAAAGCTTCACATTGGACTAAGGACTATCTCATTTTTTTGATATCCACACACAACACACAAGTCTATGTTCAATGAATGCCATATTCATTTGTGTGATTGTACTTGATTAAATGTGTTTTCATATGCTCAATCTTTGTTGGTAAAACACAAAAATATTTTTGAGTGTTTTGTTTTGTTTTTGGATAGTACTTTGTTTTTACAAAAATGTGAAATTTTTTTAAAAAATAGTGTTGCCCTGTTTTGGCGACTAAGTCGCGGGTTAGCTCAGTTGCAAGCCCCAGTCGCGAGCTTAATCAGAGATTTTTCGCGGCGTACTGGCGAGTCAGTATTCTAGTCGCGAAAAAGACTTAGAAAATTTTTAAAGTTTGAGTTTTTGCTCTTTTCGCGGCTCATTTTGGCGGCTTGTTCGTGGGTGGAAAGTCCAATCGCGAGGGTTACTCAGAGATTTTCGCAGCTCAGCTCGCTACTCCTTCACGGCTAAACCTTCCAGTCGCGAAAAACACTTAGAAGATTTTTCTAGAATCTTACCTTCACAGTGTTTCGCGGCTTGCCCTAGCGACTTACTAGCGACTTGGCTAAGTCGCAAAAAATGCGTGTTTTGCGTTTTTGAAGACAGTTTTTAAAATTGCTTTTCAGTTTTCCCTCAATTTTCTATGACTGTTCATTATCTTCTTCACTCTCTCTCTCAAACAGTTCGTTTCTCACTGAAAAATCTTTTATCTCTGCATCATTTCTGCATAAATCTTCAAGAAAAAGGTATGGGCTTTCTTGTTTTTCACTCCAATTTCATGTTTTATGTAAAATATTCTTGAATCTATGTGTTTTACTGTTCGGATTGCTATTTGGGTATTCTAAACATTTATGCTTAAAAATGTTGTTTTGATGGTTTGGTTTGTTCCCTCTTGGTTATGCCTAGCTTCTTGAGTTTGCTCCATTATTGGTTTTCATGCTTTCACCTTCTCATTCATGGGTTTTCATGCTTGAAATTTGATATTTGAATGTTTATATCCATTGGGTATACGGTTGTTGGTTTCTCTGTGATGTTTCCCTAAATGAAATTTGAGTTTGCCATGTGTATGACCTTATGTTTATGTGGTTCAATCTGTTCTGTGTGTGTATTAACACATCTTGAGTGTGACCCTGCCTCTAGGGATTCTCTTGCGCATTCCATGTTCATTTGGTTAAGTATCAGTGACAGTTGCTTTCATCTGTCTGTATGAAAGTTTTATCTTTATAGATTGAACTTGTTTAATCTATGATTATTATGTGATGTCTTATTTCTTTGTTATCAACTATTCTTAGTTTGTGTTTTTGCCTAACACTTTGTTCTTCCTTATAACTACATGGTTACTAATTTGAGTATACTTCCACATATTGTGTTGTGCCCTTGTTGTGGACTTTTCTGAGTGTTTACAAATGGCTTCCACATCCTTTAAGAAGAAGACTCCTGCTAAGAAGGCTGATAAAAGATTGAAAATGGACAGCAACCTGTTTAGATCAGTCAAGCATTTTGAGAGATACAGAGATTCCTTCCTAAAAGGAGCAATTATTCAGGAGAGATTTGTGGATTTACATGACTTGAGGGATACATTCATTCCAAAATGCTTTGAAGGAAGAGGCTGGTAGAAACTTCTGAGTGACTTACCTTTAGTATGTGAACCACTAATCAGAGAATTCTATGCCAATGTTGTGATAAAGGAGGAGGAGTTGAGTTGTTAGGTGAGGAGAAAGGAATTTACCTTAGATGCTCATGACATTGATAAGGTTTTAGGACTGGAGGGGTTAAAAGATTATGAATTCATGAACTACAAGGACAGAATGGTCTCTCTAGAAACTGTCCAGAAAAAGATTGGTGGAGTTTTAGAAAAGAGATGTCTCAACAATTCTGACTTTCCTAAAGACATGAGGTGTTTAACAACAATAATGATGTATAATCTATACCCTATAAGGAAGATAACTACATTGACGAATGACAGAGCCATCTTTCTTATGTATCTTAAGGAAAACACCTTTATTGACATCAGTTCCCACATTTTTGATACTATAATGGATGAAACTAAAACCACCTCGAGGCCCAAGCTGGTGTTTCCAAGTCTTCTCATGAGAATTTTCAAAGAAAAGGGTGTTGTAATCCCACAAGATATCAGTCCCATGCCTCCTCTATCAGCCATCAACAGATTTACTCTAATATGGATACAGAGTCGTCTTCCAGGTGAAGAAGAAGAGGGTGTCCACGAAGAAGGTGATCCTATGGAGACTGAAGCAGAAGGGGCAGGACCAGTTTCCATACCTAGAGTAAGAGTTAAGAGAAGCAGACCTTCTACCTCATCACCTGTACCTCCTGATACCTTACAGATCATCCTGGAGAGACTTGATACAATCCGCGATGTTCAGAATCAACAGACAGAGAGGATGACAGCAATGCAGGACCAGCTTGATGTTCTCTCTGCCAAGTTTGACAGCATTCATACCAGCTAGGATCACTGACCCTTTGGCCATTCTGGTCAAAAAGGGGGAGAGCTTTTGGGGTAGCTCTTGAGAGGGAGTGCTCATTTTGAAGGGGAGTTTAAATATGTGTTTTCTTTAAGTTTAGTACACTGGTTTTTAGTCTGTTTTAAATATTTGTGTTTTAAGTTTGATACACTTGTGAATCTTTGGTGTTTACTTATATAGTATGATGTTATTTAGCTTTAAGCATTGTTTGATTATAGTTTTGTACCCATTGTTGCTTTTGTAAGCTTTGAGGGTTGTTTCTTGTTCTTATGCATTGTTTGTAGGCTTTTATGGTTTGTGCCATGTATTTGCAAAACTTTGCATATGCAGCCTTTGTGTTTTGTGCTTTGTGCTTTAGTACTTGTTAATGCCTTGCATTATATTAAGTACAACACTCTTGTGCCCATGTAGGATTATTCCTAGATGCATATATGTTTGTATGCATTGGTTGAGTGTTGGACTTGCAAATGATACTCTTCAATTGAGTTTATCATTTTTGCATGTTTGGATGTTCATTCCTTGTGTGAATGAACATAGTAATCACTTTTGCTTAAGTGACTACTGTTGTTGATCTTGCCATGAATCATTGCTGTTATGCTTATGTTCATTTTTGCTTGATCATGCTTATTTTACTCTATATTCATATTAAGTTTTCTGCATACAATGATATTGCTATGTTATTGTGTTTCAGGAGTTGCTTATTCATATGTTCAAGAGCTTTACAGAATCTAGAGTTAGGTGTGAGTGAGTTTTCCAATTGTTCCCAACTCACGTATAAGTCTAGAGTCTGTTGTAGGGTTTTGTCAGGGAATAGCCAAAGGGGGAGATTGTAAGGTTGAATTTAATCAACCATTTAATTGGCTTTATTCCGTGACCAATTTACTTGTAATTTAACACTTAGTAACCCTGTACTTAGGTGAGAAAATTGTAAGGGTAGTGTGTGAGAAGTTGTGAAGAAAAGCTCAAGAATGTGCAAGAAAAACAGAGGTTCGCGGCTAGGACTCGCGGGTGGATCGCGACTGGCAAGCCACCAAAAGCTGGCACGTGAGAGGCACACTAAGAAGCTGAAGGGTCGCACCAGCTGTCACGCTACATGACAAAAGTTCCAGTTTGGCCAGGCCGTTACGTCGCGACTTGAACTCCCGACTTGGACAAGCAGCGAGACCAAGTCGCCAACTTGCCCTGTTTGGCAAAAAATGACGTTTTGCATTCCCTTCTCACCCTACTATATATACACCCTTATACCCATCATATTGAGAGAGCTTTTAGAGAAAATTTTGTGAGAGAAAATCCTAGAGAAAAACAAGATTGCCTCATCCCCAATCTTTATCTAAAGAGACTCCACAAATTCCTCTACTCTCTTCCTCTCCATTGTTATACCCTTGAGAGGTTATTTATCAAACCCTTATCTCACCACACCCACGTTTATGAGAAGGTCCATTTGGTGCTTAGGGAAGCAGTTTGGAAAGGAACCAATATACATTGGTTGATGCTATGGTCAAGTAGCGGAATCCAGTAAGCTAAAGAAGAAATAAGTTCGGCGTAACCTCGTTGGAGCAAGAAGCTTGGAGGGCTTAGGTACTTGGGTAGATTAGGCTTGGAGGGTCTTCTATTGTTCATGTATCCCAACTATATTCTTTAGTGGATTTTATCACTGCTTAGAGGGCGGC
Source organism: Quercus variabilis (assembly GCA_030445155.1). Lineage (NCBI taxonomy): Eukaryota > Viridiplantae > Streptophyta > Magnoliopsida > Fagales > Fagaceae > Quercus > Quercus variabilis. The sequence continues at coordinate 10,058,082 of CP129454.1, forward strand.
GGAGAGGTTTTACGCCGAGGACTTTGGTTTCTTCTTCGATAACACATCGTGTATTATCCGTGTATTTGCATCTCTCTTTCCTTTATCTTTGCCTTATATTTACTGTTGTGGATGTGTTTATATTTGGTTTAGATTGGTTTATCAATTCTGTTATAAGCTTGTTATCATATTCCGCACATTAATTTTTTGATATAAAGCTTGAATTGGTATTTTTGTATCTGGGGGTCTAAACGTTCAAGGGTGTTTCATACCCATATTGAACTTTCAAATCCACTATGAAAGAATCGAAGTTTATACAAAAGGACTTACAAGCTCCCCGCTCAACTTCCTAATGCTACCCACCAGTAGAACTTATTGACACAACCACGTGCAAGCTCCGAATCCACGGACTTCTTCTTTCTTGGATTCTCCAATCAGCTACAAGCACCCACGCTTGTTATTCTTTAAACTCCAATGGCAGCAACCGAGTTAATCATCAAGGTATTGAAGTAATCTTTACCTTGAAAACCCTAAACTTTGTGTAAAGGAAAACTCCTCTAGATCTCACAAGAGATTTCCATAAAATAGCAATGTATGAGCAACAATACAACAAGAGCAACTCTGAAAACATGGCTAGGGTTTTGCATTATATACCTAGGGCAAAAACATAAAACCCTAAACATTTAATGAGTTAGGGCTGAGTTGGAAATTCTACAGAAAACGCATCTGACCCGATATTCGATCGATCGATCGAGTCAAGCCGAAATGCCCCAAAGCATCTGCAACCTCTCGATTCCAACTTTACAATAATTAATCAACTTTGAGCAAGCCTAAACAAGACTAAACATATTTTTTTGATCATAGTTTGCCAATATTACACATTAGAGTTCTAAATACATAAATTCCTAAATCTTTAGAACCTAACAATAGACACCATAAACATCTTTCCCACACAACATGCACTACAAAACCTCAACTAGTAAAGTGCAATAAAAGAAGCTCATCCAAGCTAAACAAGGTACACAAGACATGTTATGTGTAAAAAGATTGACCAACCTTGTTTACAAAAACCAAGAAAAATAATGCCTAACACAATTTGCTTTTCCCTTTTTATTATTATTATTATTATTATTAAAAGAGAAAACAAAAATAAATCCTAGAATGAAATGCATGAATGTTATGCAATGCAAATCCTAGAAACAAGACAACACAAAAAAAAAAAATGGTCACAAAAGAGTAGAACAATGAAGCATAAGGACCATGTCAGAAAGACTCAATTAGATCGAGTCTTTTGCATCCAAAACCTATTAGATGCACCACGAGCATTGGAGTTCCTATTCAAGTTCGAGTGATTTCCAACTCCAGGATTGGAATAAAGGTTCAAAGCCTTTACCAATTTACCAATGAGTGCCATAAGATCTTGTGCTTGAGGCACAGGCACTTTTGGTTTGTTTGCTCTCTTAGCAGCTTGAAGCTTATAACAGTTAGGATGAATGTGTCCAAACTTTCCACAAAAATGATAAACCCAAGCAGGTTTACCATGCATCTTGTCCTTAGAAAGGGTAGACTCTTTAGGTTTAGACTCTCCTAGATCAACCCTAATCTTCCTAGGAAGTGAAACTTCTATAGGTTTGACAACCTCACTCACAGGGGGTTTGACAAGTTTCACTCACAGGGGGTTTGACAGTTTCACTCACAACCTCACTCACGGAAGGTTTAGAAGAAGATGAACGAACAAAGTTCATGGAATTAGGTGCAGACACATAGATACTTTCAACAAAACCTAATCCAGATTTGTTAGAAGGAGCCTTTTGAACATTCAGCATTTGATCAAGTTTAGAACTAGCAGATCTAGTAATAGATAAATCATGTTCCAAAGTTTTAACTTTATCAAGCAAGAGCATGTTCTCAGATTTCACATGGTTCAAAAGATCATTAGCATCAAATAATTTAACAAGCAAATTCTTCTTATCAAGCTTAAGAGATTCAATTTTCTTCAAGCCAAGTTCAACATTCATAGCATCCTTTATAGCAACTTTGCAAAGTTTATTGTAGGCCTCTTGAAGATTTGCATCCTCAGAGAGTTCCCCATCAGAAGGGTTCTCTTCAACAGACACGCTTTCATTAACTACAACAATAGCAGTGAAAGCAATGAAGTTTCCATCCTCGTCATATCCAGACTCATCATCAGAAACCTCATTATCACTAAGGGTTACAGCCATAGCTTTACCCTTAGACCTCAAGAATGTAGGACATTCAGATTTAACATGACCATACCCGTGACATCCAAAACATTGAGGACCCAAAGAATTGTTTAAAGATTGACCAACTTTTTCTCTAGGTTTTTCAAAGTTATTAACCTTAGTGGGATCATTCTTCCTAAAGTTTCTAGGTTCAACAGTATTTGTACCTCTCATCTTTCTGTTGCTATTCCTAAGAAAGTTTCTAAAGTTCTTGGCAAGGTACGCAATCTCTGTAGCAGAGAGCTCATCGTCAAATCCACCAATCTCAACATCATCAACTGACTTAAGAGCCATTGATTTGGATTTGTTTGCTTTGGGTAGGTCTAACTCATCGGACTAAAGAGATCCTACATGTTCATTAACAGGGATGGAGTCCACATCCTTGCTCTCAGTAATGGCAGTCACTTTGGGTCTAAGGTCCTTAGTCAAGGATCTAAGAATCTTCCTAACAATTTTAGGTTGATCATAGATTTCACCCAGATTAAATACAGAATTAACAATATCATTCAACTTAATTGCCTTTGTGCCTTCATGCACAGTCTGGAGGATTTTCCAAGCAGTGTGAGCAACCTCAACATTTGAGATTCTCTTAAATTCCTCCATAGAAACAACATTAAAGATGGCATTCATAACTTTGCTATTGAAACCAACTGCTTTTTTTTGAGAAGTTTGCCACTCTCTCACAGGAGTAGTGGGCTTCTCCCATCCGTACTCAACGAAATTCCAAACCCTCTCATCAATAGATTTCAGGAATGCTTTCATCCTTACTTTCCAATAAGCATAGTTATTCCCATCAAAGTGAGGAGGAACAACAAGGGAGTGTCCATGTTCCATGACAACAAGGGTCAAGGATCAGCTCAGAGATCAAAAGATCTACAACAAGAGAGCTACCCACTCTGATACCACTTGAATGAGTTTTAGACCCCTTAACCCAACCAGATTAGCCTAGTTAATTAGCCAAGTGATTAACTTAGTCAAATTATGTCAATTTAGGTTATCGCAATCAAACAATCATATCAAGAATATAAAGCAGCGGAAAAGTAAATAACACAATAATATGATGACCCAAGAAACTACACGGTAAAAACCTAAGGAGGATTTAACCTAGCTATCTTCAAGGTAAACTTGAATCCACTATATGAAAGAATTGAAGTTCATACAAAAGGACTTACAAGTACCTACGCTCAACTTCCTAATGCTACCCACTAGTAGAACTTACTGACACTATCACGTGCAAGCTCCGAATCCATAGACTCCTTCTTTCTTAAATTCTCCACAAGATACAAGCACCCCCGCTTGTTTTGCTTTAAGTTTCAATGGCAGCAACTGAGTTGATCATCAAGGTTTTGATAATATCTCTACCTTGAAAACCATAAGTTTATGTGAAGGAAAGCTCCTCTAGGATCTCACAAGAGATTCACACAAACAGCAAAAATATGAGCAACAATACAACCAGAGCAACTCTAAAAAACGTGGCTAGGGTTTTGCCTTATATACCTAGGGCAAAAACATAAAACCCAAAACGATTAATGAGATAGGGCTGAGTTGGAAATTCTGCAGAAAAACGTTCTGGCCGACTTTCGATCGATCGAGTCTAACTTTCGATCGATCGAGCCAGGCTGAAATGCACCAAAGCATTTACAGCCTCTCGATTCCAACTTTACATGAATTACATAACTTTGAGCAAGCCTAAACAAGACTAAACATATTGTTTTAATCATGGTTTGCCAGCATTACACATTAGAGTTCTAAATACATAAATTCCTAAATCTTTAGAACCTAACAAGACCATGGCTTGACCAAACATCCAATCACTATACAATAGTGATCACAATGCTCATTCTCTCAAGGAATGAACATCCGGATATGCAAGCAAATAAACTCAATTGCAGAGTATCATTTGCATGTCCAACACTCAACCATTGCATAAAACATATATGCATCTAGGAATAAGATCCTACAAGGGCACAAGAGTGATGTACTTAAAAGAAATGCATGACACATTTAATAGCAAGTACTTAAAACCCTTAAAAGCTTACAAAAGCAATAGGTACAAACATGAACTAAGAACCTTAAAAACCTACAAAGGTAACAGGTACAAAACAAAACATAAACTAAGAAAAACAAACATACTGAATAACATTATTTTATATACTAGAACCAACACACCATAGTGTATTAAACTCATAGTCAAAGTAAAACATAAAATAAAGCTGAAAAATAAACTAGCTATTTATAAACTGCTCCCCCTCAAAAATAGCACTCCCTCTCAAGAGATGCTCCTCAAAAATTCTCCCCCTTTTTGACCAGAATGGTCAAAGGGTCACTGTGGTGTTGAAGCTATCAAACTTTGCTGAAAGTATGTTAAGCTGATCCTGAATTGCTGCCATCCTGTCAGTATGCTCATTTTGAACTTCTTTAAGTCCATCAATCCTTTCCAGGATGATCTGAAATGCATCTGGAGGAGGTGCAACTGATGAAGTTGAAGCTCTGCTCCTCTTGCCTATGCTTCTGGGTGTGGATGTTTGTCCTGTAGCCTCTGCTTCAGTTTCCATAGGATCACCTTCTCCTTGGACACCCTCCTTTTCATCACCAAGAAGATGAACTTGTATCCTTGTGAGAGTTAATTTGTTTCTGGCTGATAGAGGAGTCATGGGACTGATATCTTGAGGGATTGCAACCCTTTTTGCCCTGAAAATTTGCATGAGAAGACTAGGAAAGATCAACTTGGGCCTGGAGGTGGTTCTTGTCTCTTCCACAATTGTGTCAAATATGTGGGAGCTAATGTCAATGAAAGTTTTCTCCTTGAGCTCCACGAGGAAGATAGCTCTGGTATTAGTCAGTATAGTCAGCTTCCTTATTGGATACAAGTTGAACATCATGATGGTGGTCAGACACCTCAAGTCAGCAAGAAAGTCAGTAGTGTTGAGACATCTCTTTTCTTTAACACCACCAATCCGAGCCTGGACAGTGCTTAAAGATAGCATCCTGTCTTTGTAGTTGGTGAACTCATGATCCTCTAGTGCTTCAAGCTCCAGAACCTCATCAATATCATGAGCATCTATGGAGAACTCATGCCCTTTAATCCAGCAGTTCAGCTCATCCTCCTTTATAACAGCATTTGCATAGGATTCTTGTATTAATGGTTCACACACAAGAGGTAGGTCACCCAGTAACTTCTCCCATTCTCTACCTTCAAAGCATTCTGGAATGAAGGTATCTTTCAATTCATTTAGATCCACAAACCTCTCCTGGATAATTGTTCCCTTTATGAAAGAATCTCTGTATCTCTCAAAGTGCTGAACAGACCTAAACAGGTTGTGGTCCATTTTCAGCCTTTTGTCAGCCTTCTTAGCAGGAGTCTTCTTCTTTGAAGGTGTGGGAGGCATCTGTAAACAAGCAAAAGAGGCCACAACAAGAACAGAACACAATTTGTGGAAATACACATAGATTAGTAACAAATTAGTTGCAAAAGGAGTAACATAGTGACAGGTCAACACACAGACCAAGCACTGTTGAGAAACAAAAAGGATAACACAAATTAAAACTCAACCCCTCAAATAAGTTCAGTTTGTATTGATGCAAACTGGAACAAGCATTAAACAACTATAAATGGACAGAGTAAACCACATTCAGACACAAGATAACAAATGTCAATGAGAAATACTCAAGTTATATCCTCAAGACAAAAGCACACATATGAAATGGCAACATAAAATCACAGCATTATAGATCAAACAATCCAAAATCTCAGACAATTTGAAAAACCCAAACTCACATTCAGAGTAAAACACAGAAAACCCCAAACCCATATACCCAAAGGGTATGAAATCTACAAACATCAAAGCTCAGAACAAGACTAGCACAATGATATTAAAACATGATAGCAAATATATTTAGCAACAAAAGAAATCAACCCCAATCAACCAAATCCAACATTTTAAGCAAACCCATGTTCGAACACAGTATTTCTCAAATCGAAATGGCAACTCACAAATCGAGATAATAATGTTCAAATCATGAAATATGAAGTGAGGGAAAGAAAACCCATACCTTTTTCTTGAAGATTTGAGAAGAAATGATGCCAAAATGAAGGATTTTCGAAGAGTGACATGGTGAGTTTGAAAGAGTGAAATGGGGAAGACAATGAACAGTCACAAAAGTACGAGGGAAAAACTGAAAAAGTTTTAAAAACTGACTTTAAAATGCAAAACACGTGATTTTCACGATTGGATCAAGTCGCAAGTCACCAAGGTAAGCTACGAAACATTGTGAAACGAAGATTCTAGAAAAATCTTCTAAGTGTTTTTCGCGACTGGAAGGTCTACTCGCGAGAGAGTCGCAAGGTGAGCTATGAAAATCTGAGTACCCCTCGCGACTGGACCCTCCACCCGCGAACAAGTCGCCACACTGAGCCGTGAAAGTCACCAAAACTCAAATTTTGAAAAATTTTCTAAGTATTTTTCGCGACTAGGACATTAACTCGCTAGTGAGCCGCGAAAAATCTCGGAGTGGACTCGCGATTGGAGCATGCGATTGGGACAACCCGCGACTGAGTCGCCAAAACAGGACAACACTGTTTTTGAAATTTTGGACATTTTTGTAAAAACAAAATACTTTCCAAAAACAAGCTAAAACACTCAAAAATATTTTTGTGTTTGATCAACAAAGATTGAGCATGTGAAAACACATTTAAACAAGTACAATCACATAAATGAATATGGCATTCATTGAACATAGACTTGTGTGTTATGTGTGAATATCAAGGATGAGATAGTCCTTAGTCTAATGTGAATCTTCAATGATCAATTCAACCAAGACATACCCAACTAGCACTAGATAATGTGATCCATCTCAATTATAGAAGTATGCATATATGACCTCCCACATAGACTTGAGTACAATATCTTTGAAGCTTTTCATTTGATCCCATTTTTAACATATCATTTGATCTTTTTGAATCAACACATCTCATTGTGAGATTGATGCCTGAAATTTTTGATATTTCACATTAATGAGTTAGGCTTTAGCTCTTTGGGCATCATACATTTTATTTTGGTCGCTTTCCCTTTTTCCTAGTCAAATACTAGTATGTGCAATAGGCTTTTGCAGCGCAATATCTCTTTTCATTTGGAGATTTACATTTGGTGAGCTCTTTGAGTAAAGCAATAAAATAAAAGTGGGAAAATATATAGGCAAAAGTCTATGCATGTCTCAAGATCAACAAAACCATTCATTAATCATTCATGACAAGGATGAAGATCTATTTACAACAGTCACATAGATTTCATGATTTCTCCCATAATGATATGGGTGCATAAGAAACAAGCTAAGCTCGCAGATGCACAAGTCCATTAGTACAAAGGTACAAGGCAAAACATGCTTTGAGAAAAAACTCAACAAAGCCGATCAAACTTTTTGGATTTTCTACTTTTTATGTGTTTTTGGATTTTTGACACAAAAGCAGTAAAAGATTGATAAAAAACAATGTAAAAACATTTAAAGATGAAACAAATAAACAACCAAACATATTTCAAAACAACCAAGAAAAAAGCATACAACCAAGCATATACGTAAAGCATAGGAAGAATTAATGCATGAATATGTTGTAATGCTTATGCATGAGTACCCCTCTTCACCCACACGTTACGTGCATTTGGGGTGATAACCTTGACAGATTGGGTATGAGAGTTAGGACTTTCAAACCTTCTTGTGAAGCTTTCCAAGCAATTGGTGAAGGCACCGATCATCTTCATCACGTCCATCATTCCGGGATCATGATTTTGACTTCTTGGTTGCTCACCACCCCAAGACCTCTTGTCATTTCTTCTTCCTCGTGATCGAGGAGCGCTTGCATTGTTTAACGCTCTCAGCTTATGACAATTGGGTTCGGTATGCCCTTGCAATCCATAAAAGTGACAGAAATGATTCGTTCTAGGACCCCGTTTTGATCTTGGAAATGATCTTCCTCTAGCTTCAAATCTGGCTTCTAATTTATTATAGGACTTATTTAACACTCGTTGATCAGCCACATTCTTTTTCTTCTCAACCTTAACTATCTCAGGAATAGGCTCTTCTACAACTGTATCTTTGGCCTTCACAAACTTCATTTCTTTGGTGACATTGGCTGATGAGCTACTCCCTCTAGTATATCCTAACCCGAACTTGTCCGAAGAAGGTTTTTGAGATGAAATAACATCTTCTAACTTCTTGGATGAGAACCTCTCTATCTTTGCATGAGCTTGCACTACCTCTTGCTCAAGAAATCTCACTTTTGTGTAAGCTTTTGATAGCTCACCATTAATTGTTTCAATCTCACACTTTGCCTCCTTGTATCATACTAGAAGACTTTTGTAATCTTCCCCAGCTTTCTTCATCTTCTTCACAGCTGCCTTTGCTACCCTTGCATATTCACCCGATTTCTCAAGAAGTAAGGCGTAATTCTCTTGAAGACTAGATGTATCTTCATCCTCTTCAGCCTCTAATTCTTCAACAATCCCAATAGACTCCAAATCAGAATGCCCACCAAGCTCCTTCACAAGTGAACCCAAGTCATCTGAGGATTTCACATGTGCAATGGTCATGAATGCGGAGTAATTTCCTTCTCCGTCACAGCTCTCTTCAGAGTTAGAGTTTGATGAATCCGAGTCACTTAAAGTAGTAGCATAGACCTTTCCTTTCGACTTCAAATAGTTGGGACATTCCTTTTTGAAGTGTCCATGTCCATTACACTTGAAGCATGTGATTCCTTGAGAAGATTGGGAATCTCTACTATCTTTCCTTCGGAATTCTTTCTTCTCCTTCCCGGAACTCTGAAATTTTCCTTTGTCACCAAATTTCCCACCGTTCTTGAGTTTCAAGAATTTTCAGAAGTTCTTTACAAGGTACGCTACATCTTTATCTACTGCATCATCTTCTGAAGAGTCATGAAGATACCACTCTCTTATCAATTGTTTTAAGAGCAAGAGATTTGCTCTTCATCTGTGTGGGCAGTGACAATTCATACGTCTGCAATGAACCGACCTGCTCTTGAACTTTAATGTCATCAAGATCCTTGCTCTCTTCAATGGCCGTTACTTTGGCACGAAAACTTTCTAGCAGTGACCGAAGAATTTTCCTTACAATTTTAGAATCCTCTATCTTTTCCCCCAAATTAAATTTGCCGACAACCACCTCATTCAGCTTACTGTAAAAAGAGTCAAAGGACTCATCCTCGCTCATTTTGAGCTCCTCAAAGCGAGTGGTCAACATCTATAATTTGGTGTCTTTCACTTTCTTAGTTCCTTCATAAGTAGTCTCTAGAATCTCCCATGCTTCCTTAGCAATAGTAATATGCGAAATCCTGTGAAATTCTTCTGGAGAGACACCACAGAAAATAGCGTTCAATGCTTTACTATTAGCATTAGCCGCCGCAAGAGCTGCCTTATCCCAAGTGGATTTGGTAGCCTCCGACCTTGTCCAACCAACTTCAACTGCATCCCACACAGCATCATCAATAGAACACAAAAATGCCCTCATTCGGACTTTCCAAAATGCCTTCATTATGAGGTCAGGGATAGCACTAAGGTGTTTAAACCACAGCAAGTGCACCCGTTTTGATACCAATTGAAAGTTCGAATAGCGTTGAAAACACTATGAACATTTAGACCCCCAATTACAATCAATTCAAGCTTATTATCAAACAATTAATGTGCGGAACATGAACATAAGCTAAACACAGAATTGATAAACAATCTTAGCCAATTATAATCACATCCACAACAGAAAATAAAAGGCAAAGATAAAGGGAAGAGAGATGCAAACACAAGGACAACACGCGATGTGTTATCGAAGAGGAAACAAAAGCTCTCGACGTAAAACCTCTCCGCCACCCTCCAAGCAGTCAATAATCCACTAGAAAATGTAGTTGGGACACATGAGCAGCAACAGACCCTACAAGAATAATCTACCTAGGTACCTAAGCCCTCCAAGCTTCTTGCTCCAATGAGGTTGCGCCAAACATTTTTCTTCTCTAACTTACCGAATTCCGCTATAGCCCATAGCATCAACCAATAACCATTGGTCCCTTCCAAACTGCTTCCCTTAGCACCAAAAGACCTTCTCACAGACATAGGTATGGTGAGAAAAGGATTTGGTCAAGAATCTCTCAAGGATGTATCAATGGAGAGGAAGAGAGTAGAAGAATTTGAAGAGTCTCTTAGTGAAGATTGGAGATGAGGCAGTCTTGTTTTTTTCTAGGGTTTCTCTCTCAAAATTCTCTTTGGAAGCTCTCTACATTTCGTGGGTATAAGGGTTTATATATAGTGGTATGTATTTGGAATACGAAGAGACAGTTTTTCCCAAACAGGGTAAGTTGGCGGCTTGGCCTTGCTATTAGTCTGAGTTGCGAGTTCAAGCTGCGAGATAACAGCTTGGCCAGCCTGGGACTTTTGTCTTGTAGTGCGACAGCTAGCGTGACCCTTCACCTCCCTACATGCTTCTCACGTGTACTGTAGTTGGCGGCTTGCTAGTCGCGAGTCAGCCGCGAGTCCCTGCTTCTTTACACAATCTTGAGCATTTCTTCACACTCTCTCACACACTACCCTTATATGAATTCCACCTAAATACAGGGTTACTAAGTGCTAAATTACAAGCAAATTGGCACAGAATAAAGCCAACAAGATGGTTGATAAAATTCAACCTTACATTTACAGTATATTCAAATTTGCTTATTGCATTCATAAAATCTGTTTTCTGCAATAATTAAAACTGTTCACTGTTTCCTCATAAAAATTGTTCACAGTTTTCTGTATAAACTATTTCTACGATTTTGTATAAAATTATTTTATGTTCAGCATTATTTAAAAAAAAAAATTCACTCTCTTTTCTGCGTAAATCATTTTCTATTCATTATTTAAAAAATTGTTCGCTGTTTTCTCATAAAACACCTACTGAAATCGTGTTTTCTAAATTTAAACACCAAATCTGAATGCTTTTTTATGCTCAAATTCCACAATAATTGAAATTGTTTTTCTACATTGATAAAACCTGTTTCTACATTAATAAAATTTGCCCTTTGCACATCATGTTTACTGTATATTCGAATTTGCTTACTGCATTATAAAATATGTTTTCTGCATTAACTAAAACTGTTCATTGTTTTCTCATAAAAATTGTCCACTATTTTCTGCATAAACTATTTCTATGATTTTGCATAAAATTATTTTCTGTTCAGCATTATTTAAAAAATTATTCACTCTCTTTTCTATGTAAATTATTTTCTATTCACTATTAAAAAATTGTTCACTGTTTTCTCATAAAATTCCTACTGAAATCGTGTTTTCTAAATTTAAACGACAAATCTGAATGCTTTTTCATATTTGAATTTCAAAATAATCGAAATTGTTTTTTTGCATTGATAAAATCTGTTTCTACATTAATAAAATTTGCTCTCTGCACATCATGTCTACTGTATATTCGAATTTGCTTACTGCATTCACAAAAACTGTTTTTTGCATTAATTAAAACTGTTCATTGTATTCTCATAAAAATTGTTCATTGTTTTTTGCATAAACTATTTCTATGATTTTGAATAAAATTATTTTCTGTTCAGCATTATTTAAAAAAAATTTCACTCTCTTTTCTGCGAAATTATTTTCTGTTCACTATTTAAAAAACTGTTCACTATTTTCTCATAAATCACCTACTGAAATCATGTTTTCTAAATTTAAAGGCCAAATCTAAATGCTTTTTCATGTTTGAATTTCACAATAATCGAAATAGTTTTTCTGCATTGATAAAATATGTTTCTACATTAATAAAATTTGCTCTCTGCACATCAGGTTTACTGTATATTCGAATCTGCTTACTGCATTCATAAAATCTGTTTTCTGCATTAATTTAAACTGTTCATTGTTTTCTAAAAAAATTTTCACTGTTTTCTACATAAACTATTTCTACGATTTTGCATAAAATTATTTTCTGTTCAGCATTATTTAAAAAATTGTTCATCCTGTTTTTTGCGTAAATTGTTTTTGTTCACTATTTAAAAAATTGTTCACTATTTTCTCATAAAATTGAAATTAAAATTGAAGAACATACGAAATTGACTAAACTTAACAGAAAATTAATTACATTAGATGTACAGATCGTCCAAATTTGTTTCCAAATTTAAAGTCGTCAAATGTACAAAATCGTGAAAATTCAATTTAAAACTGTGTACTAATGTACTAATCATCCTGATTTGATGAAAATTTCAAAATTTTTGAATGTACAAAATCTTGAAATCTTAATGGAAAATCGAAATTGTTGAATGTACCAAATCGTGAAAATTCAATGGAAAGCTGTGTACATTAGAAGTACAAATATTCCGGACTTGTTGAGAAATTTGATTTTGTTAGGACATATGTGTTTTACATGTTTAAAAACATATGTCACTAGTTTAAACGAAACAAATATCTTTTTTTTTCTTTTTTTTTTTATTATTTATGAAAAGCAAAAATCTTTTAAATATCATAGGACATTTCACTTTTGTTATGTTTTTAGTTGATACCACTTCTATTTCTTGCAAAGTGGCATTGTCTCCAAGTTCTTGTTCCACGTGTAATCAACTCGTACTTTTGATTGGAAGATTACTGCATAAATTAAGCCTATGTGAGTGGACTCTGATTGGACTAGATATGCAATTTTTTAAATAGTGAACATAAAATAATTTACACAGAAAAGAGAGTGAACAAGTTTTTAAATAATGCTGAACATAAAATAATTTTATGTAAAATCGTAGAAATAGTTTATGAAGAAAACAGTGAACAATTTTTATGAGAAAAAAATGAACAGTTTTAATTAATGCAGAAAACAGATTTTATGAATGCAGTAAGCAGATTCGAATATACAGTAAACATGATATGCAGAAAGCAAATTTTATTAATGTAGAAACATATTTTATCAACTCGTACAAAAACAAATTTGGTTATTGTGAAATTTAAGTATGAAAAGGCATTCAGATTTGGCGTTTAAATTTAGAAAACACGATTTTAGTAGGTGTTTTATGAGAAAACAGTGAACAATTTTTTGAATAGTGATCAGAAAATAATTTACGCAGAAAAAAGGGTGAACAATTTTTTGAATAATGTTGAACAAAAAATAATTTTATGCAAAATCATAGAAATAGTTTTGCAAAAAACAGTGAACAATTTTTATGAGAAAATAAAGAACATTTTAATTAATGCAAAAAACAGATTTTACGAATGTAGTAAGCAGATTCGAATACATAGTAATCATGAAGTGCATAGAGCAAATTTATTAATGTAGAAATAGATTTTATCAATGCAGAAAAAAAATTTCGATTATTGTGAAATTCAAACATGAAAAAGCATTCAGATTTGGCGTTTAAATTTAGAGAACACGATTTTAGTAGGTGTTTTATGAGAAAACAGTGAACAATTTTTTAAATAGTGAATAGAAAATAATTTATGTAGAAGAGAGAGTGAACAATTTTTTAAATAATGCTAAACAGAAAATAATTTTATGCAAAATCGTGGAAATAGTTTTTGTAGAAAACAGTGAACAATTTTTATGAGAAAACAATGAACAGTTTTAATTAATGCAAAAAATAGATTTTATGAATGCAGTAAGCAGATTCGAATATACAGTAAACATGATGTGCAGAGAGCAAATTTTATTAATGTAGAAATAGATTTTATCTATGCAGAAAAGCAATTTCGATTATTATGAAATTTAAACATGAAAAAGCATTCAAATTTGGCATTTAAATTTAGAAAACATGATTTCAATAGGTTTTTTTATGAGAAAATAGTGAACAATATTTAAAATAGTGAGCATAAAATAATTTACCCAGAAAGTGAGTGAACAATTTTTTAAATAATGCTGAATAGAAAATAATTTTATGCAAAGTGACAGAAATAGTTTTTGCAGAAAACAGTGAACAATTTTTATGAGAAAACAATGAACAATTTTAATTAATATAGAAATCAATTCATATTTTGAAATTAAAATCTCTATATTTTACAGTGCTTCTATTGAAATAAATAAAAATATGAAAAAGCTACTTATTTTTATGTTTATGTTTATTTGTCGATTATCCCCAAAAAAAAAAATAAAAAGTTACAAGGTACTCGAGTTTAGTAAACTCGAGTACCGTAGAAATATAATAAAAGAGTGTTTTATTTATAAAAGGTACTTGAGCCTAGTATACTCAAGTACTGTGTTACATGGAACTCGAGTTTACCTAGTTCGAGTGCCACATAATTTTTTTTAATCGCACAAATTCCAGCTCAACAGTGCCACAGTGGCAAAACTGATGAGGAACTCAAGTTTCATAAACTCGAGTACGATTTGGAACTCGAGTTTCTTAAACTTGAGTTCTAGAAAAATGGTATTTCCCTATTTAGTTCCGAAACAATGTTTTTTTCCTACAAATTTCTGAAAATTGTGGTATTTGGCCATTTTCACCCTCCAAATTCTCTCTAAGGTGCCAGAAGAACTGCTAAATAAGAACTCTGCTCCGTGGAACAAGGGGAGGGTTCACTATGCAAGTGCCCCAGATGAAGTAGCTCAAGCTTATTCAACCCAATTTGCTAAGGACGTAACAACCTTTTTAGATTGTAGGGCTAAAGAGCTTGTGGTGGGTGGACTAATGGTGCTTATTATTCTAGGTATTTCAAATGGGATTCCTCATTCCAGTTCACGAACATGTGCAATCTTTGATTTCCTGGGATAGTGCCTCATGGGTATGGCAAAGGAGGTAAGCTAGCAATCAACTATTACTTTTTGCATTGTTCCAAGAACAATTTATGTTCCATGTGTAAAATCAAAAAGAATGATGTTGGAGATACTATAAATTTTATTACATATGCTTTGCAAACTAATTTGTGTACAAATCACAATAATTCAAACATTCATTTATTATTTTATTGATAGGACCAATCACATCCACTACCATATCAAGTTGTAGCCCTTTTCTAGTAATATCGGTAGTAGTTTTAGTATTTTCAAACCAAAATACCTACTCTTATCTTTGCAGGGATTAATTGGAGAAGCTCAGGTGGACACCTTTAACTTGCAGGTGTATTTTGCTTCACCCAAGGAGATGACGCAACTTGTGGAAAGAAATGGGTGTTTTAGCATTGAAAGAATGGAGATAACACTACCTTGGGCAAGAGTTGATGACCTCTATGTCTAGGCATGCGTGATGCACCTACGAGCTGGCATGGAGGGTATAATAAGCAAACATTTTGGAGCTGAGATTATTGATGAACTATTTGATCGATTCTGTAAGAAACAAGGAGAGTTTATCGACTTGTTGGAGTCAAAATACAATAAAGAAGATCTACTCTTTATTGCTTTGAAACGCATATGATGCAGCTTTGAAGCAAATGTAAGACTTCTTATTGAATCACAAATTTGCATATGTATCAACACAATATTTATTTCAACATCATAAAGAAACTTTGATATCAGCTACAAATGTACTTAAGTTTATAAATAAAGGTCCATAACAATAGGAACTTAGCCTCTTTTATATGAATAATGTTTAGTAATGTCATAACTTAGAGGAAAAGTAACAACAATTGAATGAATGCAAGTGGCAAGTACAAACAACGCTCTCAGATATTCGATTCATTGCATTGTAATGAAAAGAATAACACTTGAGTTTACAATTCAATATTTCAATTCATCAGTTGGTTGTGCAATTCATTACAACTGGCCGATATCCCGCGTGATTCGCTGTCCATTTTCGAAAAATCTGTAAGAAATTATCCTATAATCCATTGGATTCATCAATACTATTATTATTAGTTATAACTAATCTACAAAGTTTGTTAGAACTAAATTCCTGCCAAGGTGGTCGATACCATACTGTACTAGCCGGTATTTACCTTTCTAGTATGTGCACCGGTACTAAAACGCAATTATTTCGTACTAGTTTAAATACTTGTCATATCGGCCGATTTCGAGAGTATTGGCCGATACAGAGAAAAAGAAACTTTTTTTTTTTTTTAATCTTTTTAGTTTTGTAATTTTTGAATTTTTGTAAGGGCAGAATGATAACTTATTTGTATTATTTGTTTTCTTAGTATGCAATGAACAGTTAAACATTCTGTTTTTTATATTGTGTCTTTTTTTTTTTCTTTTAGTTGATGCTAAAGACTAAAGCTATGAATAATTTGTTCTAAATTGAGATAATGTTTTATAGTAAACTTTTATTTTTATTATATATATATATATATATATATATATATTTATAAATATAAAAAATAGCGGTAAACCCCAAACGGTACACGGTATTAACCGGTACCGAAATATATCATTTTGTTGGTTAAATCGATATAGCCTCCAATATGAGATTGACTCCCTTGATTCCTGCCTCTAAATGCGAAAAGAATAACTTGTCTTGACTTGTTCAACAAGCTCACTAATGAACTTTTTTATCAAATTTGGGCTGGACCTCATAACGTGCAGTGCACCCAACATTGTTCAACAAACATGTTTATAATTTTCACATTGTCGCGCCTGTATATGAAAATATCTAGAGAACCTTTAGTTTCAATATACTTGATTCCAGTTCTAATCAACGCAATCAAGTTAATTGAAACTGCTAATATAGAGATAGTAAAGAGGAACCAACGGTCTGACGGCTTGAGATTCTTTGCACCATTGCAAATAATTGTTAATATGACTCCTTGAAACACGAAGTAGTAATTTGCAAGACCGAAAGCAGACGATTGAAGATTGCTGAGACGCGTTTCATGCTTTGCTATTACTGAAATCAGTGCCTCATGTTGCTTCACAAGTCTTTTCAACTCATTGCAATTAGGATCCATGAGGGCTAAAGTTCAAAAGAGATGGATTTGTGAATGAGAAATGCAAAGAAGATACAATGGTTGTTTTATTTTAATGTTTCTTTTGCCTAGTTAACAAGCATTTTCTTGTTTATATAGGAATCAATCGACTATAGAACAAAAAAAATTCCAGGGCCCGCTTTCATTATAAAACTGAGGCATACTATCACCTATATAGGGGTCATTATTAATTGGTTTGGAAAAATGCTTTTGAGTACTACAAGTTTATATATATATATATATATATAAAAGTTAGGATTAAGTTACATTTGGTGTAACTCTAAATAATGTTACACTACTCAATAACTTATTATAAAATTCATATATTGAAAATCTGACTATTAAATTACATATACTATATGTACTTAACATTCATGTTAATTTGATGTTATTTACCATTTCATCCATAAACTCATCTTTTATACATTATTATAAAATACAAAAACTTAAATTTTAACAATTGAGTAATGACGTGGCTATTAATTATTTATCACCATAAAATTTTACAAGCATAGAGAATATACAACGATAATTTAATTTAACTGTGAATTTTGTAAAAATTCACAAGATATAATCAAAGAAGCATAACTTGATCAAATAGGAACAGTTATTAAATTAACGAGGGTAGTTCTGAAAATTTATGCCTTTTTATATAACAAACAAGACAATAAATGATACTTCCTTAAAAAATTGAAATTTTGAAATATAACAAACAAAAAATTGGGATAGAAAGAGTAATTTTATATATAAATATAAAGAGCTTTGTAGATGAAATGATTGGAACCACACAATCATAAAAACCATATTTATGTTGAACTTTCTCGCCCAGTACAAATGGCAGACTAACTTATTATAGATTTTAAAACTATATATTTTTCTCTACTCGTTTTGTGTTTTGCGAAATACTCACCAAAGCCATTTGGATTTTCTTTTCTTTTACACTATGATTTGCTCCGTGAATCAGTGTGCAAGCAGGACGATTGTTGCGTCCGATTTATTTCTGTGGAAAGAGTCTCACCCTCTGGTACCACTGATTCCTCTAAAAAAACCCAATGAGCGGCCCATCGTATTGGTTTCGAGGCCTTCGTATGTATCAATTACGCCGGTTGAGAAACTGAGTTTCCAATGGGAGGTGTCCGAGCTGGTGGCTGCGAAGAAGAATATTATTGGTGTGTATTTGGCGATGTGGTGGGCTTTGCAGAATGTGTTCAAGTTGAACTTGAAACAACTGAATGCATTAGCTCTCTCTGTCATGATCCCGAATATATTTCGGGGTTCGCAATTTATCAAGCTCGATAACATGACCGACAGCGATATTGAGCTCTGTGTCAGTCAGGATGGAGTCACTGACTTTACACATACGCTGAAAGCTCAGAAAAGAGATGATAAGATTGAGAAGAAGAAGTTTAAAAAATATAGGACTCCGCTTTACTCTACAACAGTGTTTATCAAAGCGACTAATGGAAAGTACAAAACGGAGACCTTAAATCCGCAAGATTTTACCGGATACAACAGGTTGAGATTCTACATCGTCAAAGAGAAATTTTATGTGGAGAGAATTCGGTAATTAACTTCCATAGGTGCTAAGTTCGATTTATTTTATGCTTAGTAACAGTTGTATATATAATCTCTCTCACATCGGTGAATCTCATACTTCTGGGATTTACCTTCATGTGAGAGAGATGTATACGACAGTTACACAGAGCTGTAAATTTGCTTGTAATAAAGTTGCGTAAAGAAACTGTTTGTGTCCATCGTACGTGTTTGCAGCTGGGATGTAATCCTTAGATAGGTAAGGAAATAGGTTGGACCAAGAATGAAGGATGAGCGAGCACGTGGTCTCAACCGAATGAATTATCTCTTGGGATCCAAAGCACTATTCCTCTCATTTCCTTTGTATGTGTTCTTGAATGTAATATTAAGGAATAAAGTTCTTGTTTGCTACATATATTGCTTGCATATTATTGATCAAACAAACACTTAGCAGGAATCTATTATTTTGTCTTTAAAAAAAGAAGAAGCATGATTCTATTAAAGAGCACCCAAATCTGAGTCCAAATCTCATGTCTCATTTTTTGTGCTCTGTTCTATGCTCTACAAATAAAAACTTGCCATGTGTAACCTAATTCATTAAATTCTAAATTTATTCCTTTAATTTTTCATGTACACAAAATAAATAAATAAAACTCAGCACACCTATCACGACCACCAACTTCCATCGGCACACCACCAACCTTCACCAGTGCCACTAGCAAGAGGTTGTTGGCGTCATCAACATTGCCATTGACAACCAACCACAGCCTCTGGCAAACCCATCTCTCTTCCATTTCATCCCTCTCAAACCCACCTACCACCATTGTCACCTTTATTTTGAGGGGTTATTAAGGATTTGTTGTGACTATTCAGATCAACCTACAATAATCTCATTTATTTTGAAAAGGGATGATTTTGCTTTTAAATTTATGGGATTTTTGTTTTAACTTAAAGTTCAATTTGTGTGTTTGTTCATTGGTTGAAATTGGTGGTGGGTAGAAGGGAGATGGATCCATCGAGGGGGGTGGCTAGCTATGACTATGTTGATGGTGTCAATGGCCTCTTGCTAGTAGCACTAGAGATGGTAGGTGGTGTGTGGGTTTGAAAGGGATGAAGTGGAAGAGAGGAGTTCATCGGAGGCAATGATTGGCCGTGAATGGAAGCGTCGATGGCATTGGTCACCTCTTGCTAGTGGCGTCGTTGAAGGTAGGTGGTGTGCCGATGGAGGTAGGTGGTGATAGGGTGTGCTAGGTTTTTTATTTATTTTGGTTAACTGAAATATTAAAGGAATAAAATTAATGTTAAATAAATTAGGTTACACATCGCAAGTATTTATTTGTGAAGCATAGAGTGGAGTAGAAAAAGTAGGACATAAGATCTGGTCTCCTTAAATATCTACTTAAATATCTATTGTAGCTTTGCTTCATAAATCTCTATTTGGTAGTACTCTAAGGATTCAAACAAGCAACAAAAAACAAATAGTGAAAGTTTCTGTCAAGGCAATTCATGCTGTAAACACAACCATTGTCTCCTTAATAAATTTCAAAATAATTTTTTACTTTACTATAATGCAACCTAAGAGACATGACCTTACTTTAACCTAACACTCTTTTTTTTTCAATGTTAATGTTTTCTAGAAAATTAGTCTTTTTTTAAATAAAAAAAAAAAAAACTAGCTCATTTTCCCTATTTGGTAGCAACAATTAATGAGTTGAAAAACGATCTCTTAACTTTGTTTATTTAGCTCACTGTGAGATAGAGTTATTTTCTAAAAAAGAAATTTTAAATGGAAAATAGTCTCAACAAAATAAGCAATACTTTTTTTTTTTTTTACTAAATATAATTTTTCTTTGAATTTTTTTTTATACTACCAAACATTGAAAATTGCGAAAACTATCCCTACACTGGTTTTCCATCGAAACAAATGGAGCATTAAGTATCAAACTATAGCATGAATTAAACTCAGAAGGCATCAAAATTCAAAACGAGGCTTAAGAGTAATCATCTTTGAATCTAACACTCCATTTGTTTCGAAGTAAAAAACATTTTCAAGTGTTTGGTTGCATATAAAATGTGGTCAAACGTGTAAAATACTTTCCATTAACCCTAAAATCCTTTTATAAAAAGTTATAGAACGTTTTACTTTAAAATTTTTGTAAAATTTTTTACAAAAACACACTTAAAAATTTTTTTGCAATTAATATAAATATATATATATATATATATATATGAGTTATGTTTAAATTATATCTGGTGTAACTCTGATCAATGTTACATCACTTAATAACTTGTTATAGAATTCATATTTTAAAAATTTTACCATTGAATCACATGTTCTATATGTTCTTAACATTCATGTCAATTGGATGTTATTTACTATTCTATCTATAAACTCATATTTTATACATTATTTTAAACTACAAAAACTTGAATTTTAATAATCAATTGATGACATGGCTATTAAAATTTGATCACCATGAAATTTTACAAGTATAGAGAATATACAACGATAATGTAATTTAATAGTGGATTTTGTAAAAATTCACATCCAATTAAAAAATACTAGGCAGTGTAACATACCTACATACATACATACATACATACATATATATATATATATATAATTGAAAGAAAATCCAATTAGATTCTTAATTGGAGTCTAATTTAATTTGCATCATATGTCTCATATAATTTTCCAACTATGAAATAATAATAATAATAATAATAATAATAATAATAATAATAATAATACACTAATCACAATATGCTACTATGACAATTGACAAAAAAAAAAAAAATTGTAAATTTTTGTGTCAATATTGTTCTAGAAATCTTCTTGCATGTATACATTCTAGTTGATAACTTGTGCAATGCAAAAAATAGTTTAATAAAATATGATTTTTTTCTCCTATTTATATATTATCTAAATATGAAATTGGATACTTATGATAGTTTTTAATTGACATTTATTATGATTTTATTTGTATATAAAATTTTATGAGTTTAAATTCAATAAGAAGTCGGTGCAAATCCCTTTATTAACACCCTACAATAATAACATGCCACATAAATTTGTCACACATTCCTGAATACATCCTATCACATATAAAAAATCCTCAATAAAATAAAAAATAAATCATCAAATTACGATAAGTAAATAAATAAATAAATAAACCCCATTTGAAGAACCACCAAGCCACCTAGCCTTCGGAGATGCTGCCAAACCACCGACGTTGCAGGAACCTAGAAAAATATGTCAAAGTTGTCATTGATGTGGCGGTCACGACAATGGCAAGTAAAATTCACTCTAACAAAATTTCCAAACAACATGAATAATGGTCCAAAATTGGTTCATTTGCATTCCCTCAATTAAACTCCCAAACAAAGAAATGAAATGACTATTTCAATTTTTTTTTCCCTCCTCCCAAGTAGAATGTAGGAGTTGGACCAATCGACTCATGGTCGAGAGAATCCTAAGGGTTGGAACAATTGAGTCTAGGCAGTTGACTTCCTTTGTAACTACTTCTAGGTATGCTCAATAAAGACCACTTGTCTTAAGAATCATTTTAGCTTACTTTTATCTTAACAAAGACAAATTACAACAGATATTTGGTGACTCCATTATCAATAGATGATTAAATTTGAGGCTTTTTAAGTTGTTTAGAAATACTAACTTGATCACAATTCAAGTGATGGTGGTCCTATGTAAAAGTGAAGTTGCACTAATCACACTTTACCACTTAAGCATATATGAAGAAAGTGAAAATCATTGCATCTATAGCACTATTGTAAACATTTAGAAAGATGGCATAATGTTAACCAAATTAGACTTGTTTTTATGGAACTAAATTAGAATTGTATCAACACATATATAACATGTGCCTAAATAAAATATTGGTGAAAAAGTACAAACCCATCAACCAAACAAAACCTAACGTTGAGCTACGTAGCATACATACGGAGTCTATTGGCTGAATATTGTTTAAAATCAAGTTCATTTGTGATATGGGTACTTTTCAAACTTATTTGGGAAAAGATGTGAAATTCTGAGAGAGAGAGAGAGAGAGAGAGAGAGAGAGAGAGAGAGAGAGAGAGAGAGAGAGAGAGAGAGAGAGAGAGAGAGAGAGAGAGAGAGAGAGAGAGAGAGAGAGAGAGAGAGAGAGAGAGAGAGAGAGAGAGCAAAATTTTGTGATGGTAGAGAAAGAAAAACGATTTTTGGTGATGTGGTTGTCGAAATTCCTACCCAAAATATTCAGGAGAGAGGAGAGAGAAAAAAAGGTAAGAAATTGTGGCAATAGAGTTGCCGAAATTGGAGGAGAGAGGAGAGAGAGAAAATTAATAGGAATTAGGGGAGTGGCCAAAAATTGGAGGAGAGGAGAGAGAAAAAATAGGAATTATGGTAATAGAGTTGCCGAAAGGGAGAGAAAAATTAAGGAATTATGGTAATAGAGTTGCCGAAATTGGAGGAGAGAGAGGAGAGCGAAATATTTAATAGGAATTGTGGAAGTTGCCAAAAATTGGAGGAGAGAAGAGAGAAAAAATTAAATAGGAATTATGGTTATCCAACATAAATCTAATAATAGTATTTATCATCTTAAATATATGTAATATTTAGAAGAATTACAATTTACATTTTGCTCGTTGCCCATTTCATAATATAGTCTATAAATTTTCAATTGTATTAATCATTTTTTTTTTTTTGTCTCACGAACTTCTTTACTTTCTTTTCTTCCTTCTCCAACATGTACAGATTGTATTCAAAACAACTTCTTCCTCCAATATGTACTGATTGTATTCCAAACAACAAATAAAAATATAATGAATATGCCGTAAAATCAATTGGAGAAGGTTCTAGTGATATTGAATTGGGCAAAAAATCTGCTTTGTAACTAAGGGAAACAGCCAACAATGTTCTCCATGTTGAACTGGGAATTAAAAACATAATTCCTTAATTATTTCTCTCTCCTCTCCTCTAATTTTTGGCAACTCCATTGCCATAATTCCTTTTTTTTTTTTTTCTATTTTCCTCTCTCCTTCAATTTTCGGCAGCTCTTACAATTCCCATTAATTTTTTCTCTCTCCTCTCTCCTCCAATTTTAGCAACTCCATTGCCACAATTCCTTTTCTTTCTCCTCTCACCAGAATATTTTGGGCAGGAATTTCAACAATCACATTATCGAAATTCATTTCATCTCTCCTCATTTTCTCAAATAAGTTTGAGCAATACCCATATCACAAATAAACTTGATTTCATGCAATATTCAACCAAAAGACCCATACATACAACATTTAAACCAACCTTCATTATTAAAACAAAAAATTATGATCTAATATTAAAATAAATATTAAAAATTTTTTTTTTTAGAAACTTTTGGGAAAAATTCTAAACCAACTAACGAAGTAATATTGGTAAACGTCTTCTAAAAAAAAAAATAACATTGATAATGATAAAACTTTGACAATAGAAGTTACTCATAACAAACAGCGTTAGTAAATTTAAGTATATGAAAAATCTTTTGTTTGCTAGGATAAATTGATTTGGACAAATTGAATCTCAATTAATATGGGTTCTCACCTGATTCTACAAAAATTTGATTTTAAAACATTCAATTTTAATTGAATTATTTTTGGTTCAACTACAACTATAATTCAAAACTAAATTCATTTATGATTTGCCACACTCCTGGAAAATTAAAAACAGCTGACGGCCAAGTTATGACTGCGTTGCATCTTCTGATTTTTCATGTGAACATAGAAGGATTTGGCTTATTTCCGGTACTTTTTTAACTGAAAGTGTCATTTTATTTTCAATAAACAATAGCAAGTGATAGTGGGTTTTAATCATACTATGTTCTAGAGACCAATAATTTATTTGTTTGAAAGCATTTAATGTAATAACCATTATTTTCACAACAACTATAAAATCCACCAAAGCCCCATTTGTGCATTGGCGACTCCACATGCAAGTCAGGGTGGTCACAGGACCACCCTGATTTGCACTTGACTTGCAAAAAATTTATATATACACTTGCTAAAAAAATATTATATGCTAAACTAACCTATTGTGACCACCCTAATAAAAATGTTGAACACTCTGATTTGAGAATTATGTGTTAGGACATATGTGATTCACTTGTTAGGAACATATGTCACTATTTCATGTAATTGGTTAATCCTTTGACAAAACACACTTTACTTGTGTTTGGGTAGATCTATGATGTGTTTAATACTTCAAGAAACATGTTGTTTAAGTCTAGTATTAAAGCCATGAAGATTGGACCAAGAAACAAGTGAAGAAAAGTTGTTCAATAAAGCTGGACAGATAGCTCGATAGCTGCTCGACACCTCTCGACAGCTAGGCTATCTATCGAGATTTTTAACTTCTTCTTATCGCAATCTCGATAAGTTCTCGACAGCTAGTGGATCGATCGAGAAAGCTCATGTCCCTTTGACAGCTCCTCGATCTGTCGAAGTCTAAAGCTCGACACCTCTTGATCGATCAAGGTTATGGGAATTCAAATTTTCAGATCTAATTTTTGGCTCATGATAACATGTATGTGTAGGGTTTCTTTTCTCATAACTCTAGACCTATATAAGACTTATTTTAGAGACTGTCACATAAGAGAATACAAGGAGAACATATGCAAAAGGTGACTAATGCCTTATTCTCTCTAAAAGAAGCTACTACGTCTTTGCGCCTTAGGGTTTTGTAACCAAGTGCTTCTTGATCTTCATTGTTGATAAAGTGAAGAACTTTGCAACCAACAATCTTCTTCTAGTTGGTGATTAAGTCGTATACTGGGATCCGCGCAATTGGTTAGTCACGTACTAGGATTCGTGCATCAAAAGGGTGGCGTTCATATATTGAAGAATTCAAAGGTTCTGAAGCGGTAGAAGGTTTCTGCTGTGAGTTCATCTACGGGGATTGTAGAGTCTAGGGACAAAAGTTTTGTACTAGATTTGAAACTTCTCTTTACTATAGTGGATTGCTTTTCGGGAAGGCTTCCCCCCAGGGCTTTTTACCATGAAACTAGTTTGTTTCATTGGTTTTCTTGGGTCATCATATCTTGTCTTATTTATTTTTCCGCTGCATATGATTTTGACATGATATTGATGTTTGTTTGTTTTAACAAGTTTTATTCAGAATAAATCTAATTAACAACTTGGGTTTAAAACTTGTTAATTCTATCAACCGGGGACTAAATTTCCCAACATTATGAAATTTTGAGTTCAACAAAAATAAGAGTAATGTTATATTCACAACAAATTCAATATAATCAATTGTTACTAATAATAGTATTTTGCATAAGATTTATTGTAAAAATGTTATGGACGTAGCATTACTCCAAAATTAATTCTGCTCCCAAACATAATCCTTAATTCCTTTTATTAATTAAAAAAAATCTTAAATAACGAAAATAAATATTAGCCCAAACAACAACAAACATAAACCAAACAAAAACAAGAAAAAACCGAACAACAACAAGTGAATAAATTATTCAACAAAAAGCCTATTATAAAAAAAATAAAAATAAAAATCGCTATTCATTCAGATTTGTAGATCGTTCAACCTATTCAATAAAATAATCTCTAATTTTATTTTCGCTTAAAAAATGGTACTAAGAAAAATATTGTGGTTATGAGTTCTCTTTGATGGTGATGTCAGTTATACTCTTTTGGGCTTTGCAATCGTAACAATTTTGCTCTCCTTAGTGACTTGACTTGCAATTGTAACATATATTCAAGTTATCGCTTTATTAGATTTTGTCTAATTTAAATTTCTTAGTAGCTACCCTAAAAAAAATTCCTAGAGCCACCATTGCATTTGTGGTGTGTCAGGCCTTCATTAAATTTGTCACCCATAGTTTAATTAAATGTCATATATATATATATATATATATATATATAAAGTAAATTACGTATTTCTAGCAAGTTATATGGCCCATTTCGTTGACCCCTCAAGAATTTGATATACATGACATGCTGATTAATCCTTTTCACACAACATTTAAACATTATATGAAAAATTGATTTGCTACTACATTTAGGGCTGTTTGGTTGGAATGATGGAAGAAAGAGTGGATAGAAAATAAGGAGAGGATAAAAATGTGGAGGGATAGAAGATATTTTGGTTTTCTCTCATGTTGTTTGGTTAGAGGTAGAAAAGTGGAGGGATAGAAGAGACATTTGCTTGGTTGAGAAAAAAAAAAAAAAAAAAAACTAGAGGATAGAAAATGTAATTTGTACAAATTTACTCTCATGATTAAAAGAAAGAAGATGCATTAAAAATTAGGGAAAAAACAACAACAACAACAATGTCTACTAAGCACATGAACATAGTGTTAATTATAATACGACCTCTTAGACGAATCTTTATTACTAAAATGAAAACACATTGATAAATTATTTAAAATTAAACATTGAAACTTGTTTTAGATTTATCGAATTTGGTAATAGAATTTTAATTGGATTATTATTTTAATTGTTTTGTATTTTTTTTTTTACTTATCAAGTGAATGGATTGTGTTTTTATTTATTTATTTATTTATTTTATAGAAATGTAACCAAGAGTGTCGTGTAGATGTTATTTGTGATTTAAATGTAACCACCCTCTCACATGGGAGTGTCATGTTGACGTTATTTATGATTTATGCGTGTCATTTGTCAGTAAGTATTTAATGCACTAATTACTTCATGGGGGTGTTGTGTAGATGTTATTTGTGATTTATGCACATCATTTGCTAGTAAGTAATTAATGCATCTTTTATTTCATTGTGAGTGGGATCTATTACCATGATTTGTCTATTCTTTAGTGAGTACTGTCATGTTATATGATAGGTTGACAATGATTAACAAGATTGCTGCAAACCACATGAACACAGTACATTTTTTGTAAATTAGTATTTAGTATAAACAGGTTTGTGCCAAAATGGATTGATTTGCTTTAGCATGATTAATAAGATTTTCACTTTCGTGTTGACATGTTTCACCCGTAATCAACTGGAAATAACCTAGTTCATAGTCCATGTTGAGGCAGATTGATCGTTTTGCGACAAACTCGTATAACCTAGTTCATAAAATGTGTTAATACGACCTATAAGACAAACCTTAATTATTGAAATGAAAACATATTGACAAATTATTTAAAATTGACATTGAAACTTGTTTTAGATTTATCCAAGTTGGTAATAGAATTTTAATTGGATTATTATTTTAATTGTTTTATATTTTTTTTACTTACTAGGTCAATGGATTGTGTTTTTTTTTTTTTTTAGAAAGCCAAAAAGTGACAATTCATTTGAAGAACCATTGGAGGATGGGTGATGGTCTTAAATGTAACCACCTACTCACATGAGAGTGTCATGTTGATGTATTTGTGATTTATGTGTGTTATTTGCCAGTAAGTATTTATTGGACTAATTATTTCATGGGGGTGTCGTGTTGAGGTTATTTGCAATTTATGCGCATCATTTGCAAGTAAGTAATTAATGCATCGTTTATTTCACAATGCGTGGGATCTATTACCATGATTTGTCTATTCTTTAGTGAGTATTGTCATGTTGTATGATGGGTTGACAATAATTGACATGATTGGTGCAAACCACATGAATACAGTACATTTTTTGCATGTTAGTATTTAGTATAAATAGGTTTGTGCCAAAATGGGTTGATTTGCTTTAACACAATTATTAAGTTTTTCACTTTGGTGCTGACGTGTTTCACACGTAATCAACTCTGAATAACCTAGTTCACAATACGTGTTAAGCCAAGTTAATCGATTTCGACACAAAATCATATAACCTAGTTCATTATACGTGTTAATTGGACCTCTAAGACAAACATTTATTATTGAAATGAAAACATATTGATAAATTCATTAAAATTGCTATTGAAACTTGTTTTAGATTTATAGAAGCTGGTAATAGAATTTTAATTGGATTATTATTTTAATTGTTTTACATTTATTTTACTTTCTAGGTGAATGAGTTGTGTTTTCTTTTAGAAAGCCAAAATGTAAATATTCGTTGGAAGGACCAATGGAGGATGGGTCATGGTCTTAAATGTAACCACCCTCTCACATGAGGGTGTCGTGTTAATGTTATTTATGATTTATGCGTATCATTAGCCAGCAGCTATTTAAAGCTCTAATTATTTCTTGGGGGTGTCGTCTTGAAGTTATTTGTGACTTATGCACGTCATTTGCTAGTAAGTAATTAATGCACTGATTATTTCACAATATGTGGGATTTGTTACCATGATTTGTCTATTCTTTAGTGAGTAATGTCATGTTGTATTATGGGTTGACAATGATTGAAATGATTGGTTCAAACCACATGAATACAGTACATTTTTTGCAAGTTAGTATTTAGTATGAACAAGATTGTGCCAAAATGGATTGATTTGCTTTAACATGATTAATAAGTTTTTTACTTTCCTATTGACAAGTTTCACCTGTAATCAACTCGAAATAACATAGTTCATTAGATGTGTCGAGGCAGGTTAATCAAATTTGAATCAAACTCGTATAACTTAAATCATAATATGTGTTAATACGACCTCTAAGACAAACCTTTATTATTGAAATGAAAACATATTGATAAATTATTTAAAATTCATATTGAAACTTGATTTAGATTTATAGAAGTTGGTAATAGAATTTTAATTTCATTATTACTTTAATTGTTTTATACATTTTTTAACTTGTATGTGAATGGGTTCTTTTTTTTTTCTTTTCTTTTTTTTTTTCTTTTTCTTTTTTAGCAAGCCAAAAAGTGACAATTCAATGGAGGCCACACTACAAAAAAAGAGTCTACTAGCGAGGATAAAATGCCCTTGCAAAAATTCAAATACCGTCGCAAAAGGCTATTAGCAAGGGCATGTGGCCCTCGAAGGCCGTCGTATTTGTTCTGGTTGCTAAAAGAGATTTTGCGACCATGCCTTCACAAGTAGATAATTTACGAGGGCAATTTACTGTCGTTACTGAACAAATCCGCCTTCGCAAATATATTACCAAATGACGAGAAAAGTCGACCACTTATTTTTAGCGAAGGGGAGTAGTCGTCGTTAACAACTATTTGTGAAGACCTTTATACCCTCGTAATTAGTTATTTGTGAATTTCAAATTAACAACATACATTTTAGAGACATAATGTCGTAGCTAAAATTTATTTGTGAGAACTTTTAACCCCTCGCAATTAGTTAGAAATAATAGTGACGATATTAAGCTGTCACTTAAAATGTTCTTGCAAGGGGTTAAGTGGCATCGCTATTCTATAAATTGCAAGGGATTTTATTGTCACTATAAAATTATTTATGACCAAAATTTTATGTCATCAATGATAATATTTTATATCATTTTTTAAATATTTTATTATTTATTTATTTTTAATTATTTTATATAATTTTTTTAACTATCATGTTACAATAGTACAATAATTACTAAAAATTGATCAATTGAAAGATAAAAATTTATATAAGTTCAAACTTTAAAATATAGAATATACAAAGAAATCTTGAAATTAAACCTTGTTTTAAACTTAAACAACTAGAATTATGACAAGATCTATACTAGTCTTCCTCTGAGTTATCCTCCAAGTTGTTTTCAACCTCCCTCATGTTATTGATTGAGTTGTCCTCTTCATCTCTACTAGTACCATCCTTAAAAAAACAAAAAAACAAAACATTAAATATAATTCATACACTAGAATATCAGCTATTATAAAAATAATAACAAATAATGGTTAAAGAGACTGCAAGAGAGATAGAGAGAATTCATGACATGTATTTCATTTATACTCACCCCCTAATCTCCATCCATTCATTTATCCACCATCTTTTTCCAAAAGAGTGTAGGAATGAAGGAATGACCATTCTTATAACAATTTTCTTTCTCTATGTACTTCTTAAAAATGAGATTTTTAATGTGAAACATCCAATCAGAATAACAGCGTTTCACCAATTCTACAAATTCTTTCTTCACCTCCTCATCTAGTTGCTTATGCTTAAAATGTTGAGCTCTATAGCAAGCATATAGAGTTTCGAGCTCAGATCTTGGGTATTCACTAAAAGTCATCCATGCTCCATTTAGTTTTTGGTAAAAAAGAATAGTAATCTCTCGAGTAGCTTTTGGTATGATGATTCTGCCTTTACTTTTACCTTCCCTTGCCATGTCTGCATTTTTTTTTTTATAAGCCCTTGCCGCGTCTACCTACTATTAGTTAGTATTAATATGATGAAAGTAAATAATATAAATATGTATTTCCAATATGATTGTGTTAAAGACATGACCCACTAGTAAAAGATGATACTCTAGTATAAGATGATACTAGACCTTATCCTCAATCCAACAATACTTATTGCTACAATCAAAACACAAATAATTGATTTTCATATCCTTATTTATTGAATGTTTAAATGCATTCTCAAGAAAATTTTCAACCCCATTAATATATCTAGTAGAATGAGGCATCCAAAATTTATCAATTGACATTTTATCTACTCCCTCTAAAGCATCATATTATATAGCTAGCAGAGTTAACATTGGGTCTTGTAAAATAGAAATATCAAGGATTTGCATATCTAGCCACAAAATAGAAATATCAACACAACCTAAAGCAAATCTCAAACCAAACAATTGAGATTGGACAAATATGTTGTCAACATCGTCATCCTAATTAACTTTTTCAAGTAATCTATAGATTTTCAGGTCACTACAAGCCTTACACATTTAAAACTCACATCAGAGAACTCTACAAAATTTCCGCATTTAACATTCCTTATAGTGTTCCGAAAATTACTACAAATATATATTTTCAATAAGATACAAAAGTTTGTATTTTCCTGTATACGAGATTAAAAATAAATAAATAAATAAATAATAATTATAAAAACATATATAAATAAATAGCTTCAATCAATATCAGTATAGATATATATGACTAATTATTTTATGGGTTTATTCTAAAATACAAAAAAATTAAAATTAAAAAGTACCGATTTATTATTTGGTTCAAAATTAAATTTATACAATGGAAAAATTATTCATAGCCTCCAAAATCCAAATTGCTGGAATTGGAAATGATAGTTGATGAAGACAACCAAAAAGAACAAATACACGTGGTGTACATTTACAAAAATCAAGCATGTCATATAAGAGAAAATGACTAGAACTTACATTGCAGTGTGTACCGAGGCGGGACCTGAGATAGGGAAGTAACTTCTTCAATTCCTTAACTGTCCTACCATTTGCACCTAATCCTTCTGTGGCAACACCAAAGTAAGGGAGAGAATATTTTTCTTTTCTTAAAAAATTGTAAAAAGTGAACCAAAAAAAGTAGAATATGCATGTGAATGAGAGAGATACCTCATCAACAAGCAGTAAGAGCCTTATCATCAAAGATTGTAAAAATTTTAGCATTTAGCATCTCAAAAAGTTATTTTATTCATTTTAACATTTCAATTTACAATACACCCAACATCAAAGGTTCTATTATTTTACCACTTCATTTAAATATTTTTTTTTTATTCTTTCTTTATGTTTTCTTTATTCTTTCTTTATGTTTTCAAATAACTACCATGATTTCTGTAGCCAGCAACAACCCTTATACCTCTCTCCTTCACCAACCTTCTCATCCTCGCAATATCAACTAATGAACCACCTGATGCATACATGCTTAATGCAAGCAAATAACCTAATGAATTTAAAGGCTCCAATTGTTCAATGCATACATGCTCAATGCAAGCAAATGACCTGATAACTTAGAATAATATCAATTAAAGAATTCCCCATATACACTTCAAAACCAAAACCTCTACTGATCACTAACTTGTGGCATTAAGTAATCCATCAGAATTCCCATGCATCTATTTTTATTTTTATTTTCATTCTTCGTTTAGGACTTTTGCTCAAGCTTATAAGTGCAGCCCATGATAATAAAATCCAAACACAATTTCTCAAAAAGCAACCAAATTTTCATTGATCACACCATAAAAGGATCAAGATATAACATCAATAAAAGCAACCAATCCATTTGTGAAATCATATGAGTAGCACATGTGGTTGGCAACCCATCACACCAAATTCTGAATTCTAAAGTCTGCAAAATAACAAATCATAACCTGTGCAGATAGTTAGAGAGATTTTTGGGCTGAAGAAAGATTAAAAAAATACGAAGAATAGATCTAGAAGAGTGTAGTCACTGACTCACTGTAGTACAGCCACTAGAGGGGAGTATAGCCTTTCTCTTTCTTTAGTCTTTGCCAATACATTTGCTTCAAAAACTCAGAAAAGTGAATGTTTACCATGTTTTGTAAAAAGGAAAAATTGCGTTTCATTCTCCCATTATGTCACAGAATAATAATAATAATAAAGAAATCACATGTTCCTTGACTCTAGAACTGAATGATACCAAAAGAAACCTACAATCACAATCCAATTCCACTCCACCACTGAATGCCACCCATGCTGCAGCTAGAAGACCACATTCCATCACATCCTTGCAGCCAAAAGTAAATCCAAACAGCCACAACCCTTATTAGCACCTTCACCAACTTGCATCCATAATTAAAAAAAAAAATACATCCAAAGCAACTACAGTAGCAGAAAACATTTAATAAAAAAAAGAAAGAAAGAAAAGAAAAACCAAAGGGCCATAACTCAAACCCACACCACTGGCTAACACACCTGTAAACCCCCCAACCTATAGTACCATGATAGAAGGAAATAAAATATTCCAAAGACAAAAAAAAAACCCAAAAAACCATGGGTCGAATCCACACCACCACCAAATGCCATGTGCAGCCACCATGGCATTCCTCACAGTATACTTAATTGTTCTTATTTGTACTTAATTGTGCTAAAAAAAACTAATTATTTTTGCATTATTTCCAAAAGAAACTTGCACCAGCAACAAGACAACATACTCCTACAGGACTCAAGGTTTAGAGGAGGGAATCAAAATAGAGCAACAAAATTAAAATTTGAAATAGCTACTTCATGTATATAATGGTTTTACATATGCCATCATAGTTCCTACACAATACTCAATGCTCTTACTTTGGGGAGATAACTTTGAGGGCGTTGGCTAAAATTTGTATTCCTCAAACTTTTATTGCTGAAGGTGGGTGGATAAATTTAAAGCACATAATAGTTTTCCCAAAACAAGTTTATTGCTTCACTGCTATAGGAAAATAGAATAATGATTAATGACCAACCAAATATCTCATATACTATTTCAGCCTGCATTGTGTATTTTTCATTTGTCAGAATATAACTACATGTTTTTTCTTCATGGTTAGTAATAGCACAGGTGACCTGTCAGATCCAAAACCAGATTGAATGATTCCAGTTTCCAAATTTTTGCATGTAAAAAATAATTTGTAACAATAGTCAATCTTATAAATGTATTTAAAATAAAAGTCAATCTTTTAACAGAGTTTTCTTTACTTACTTTCCTTCCTTTGTTAATTACTTTGGAAGCCCATTCAAATCCTATGAACCAAGGGATAAAAACTTAATCCCTATTACAGCTCAGTGTATTGAACAAATCCATACTGACCCTTAAAAATACCTTCCTCGTCAAGGAGGAACACACCCTAAATCACCTACTTCAATGACTAACAACTTAGTACAGCTTTTGATTTTTCTAAATTCAAAAACGAAAAAAGCAAAATTTCCATAACATTGTAATCAACCAAACGAAAAAAAAAAAAAAAAAAAATCAATTAATTTCGCCATAGCCTCAGAGATCATCAACAATACAACTGAAATAATGATTGACAATCTAATCAAACACAAAGACAACATTGATCGTGACACATATCGGGAAACCCAAAAACCAAAGACAATTATTTTATATAAAAGAAAAAAAAATAAAAAGCGGGGAAGCTATACCGTCGGAGTGAGGCAACGAAGGTGGGTAAGCCGACGGCGGGAAGGGATGGCGTAGAGGCATAGATCGGAGAACAGTTAGGCCGGCGGTGGGCTGGGCAGGCCGAGCAGCAAGGGAGTGAGAGGGAGAGTGAGGAAGAATGAGAGAGAGAGTTTGGGAATTTTGAGTGTTTGATTTTAGTGAGTGAGTAAGTGAGAGACCCTAATTTTTGACTAAAGTGTGCAAACCCAAAATTTTTGGTGGGAACCTGAAGAGTTTTAGAGGGAATTCCGTATATTTTTATTGTGACAAAATTTTGACCTATTATAGCAGATTTAAAGCCGCTGCAATAGAGAAAGAGCTGGCTAAGGTTTATTATGACAGGAATATGACTTGTTGCAGCGAAACTCAAGCCCGCCTTAATAGCTCTTTACGGATTTTTTTCAATAAAATGATATTTAATAATACAAATTAATAAAATATAATTTAATAATTAAAAATACATAATTTAATCCTACAAATTAAAAAATATATAATTTAATACTTCAAATTACTAAAATAAAATTTAATACTACAATTGTCAATAAAATATAATTTACTAATTAATAACAATATAATTATTACTTCTAATTATGTAAATATATTTTAATACTACAAATTAATTGAGTATAGTTTAATAATTAATAAGATTTAATATAATACTTCAAATTAATAAAATATAATTTAACACTACAAATTAATAAA
Organism: Quercus variabilis; assembly: GCA_030445155.1. Taxonomy (NCBI): domain Eukaryota; kingdom Viridiplantae; phylum Streptophyta; class Magnoliopsida; order Fagales; family Fagaceae; genus Quercus; species Quercus variabilis. The sequence continues at coordinate 10,093,290 of CP129454.1, forward strand.
ATAAAATACATTAATTAATAAAAATATATTAAAATATAATTTAATATTACTTTAGAATGACTAAAATACCCTTAAAACTAAAAGAAGGCCAACTTACCTCCATAAACGTAGAAAATGACCAAAATACCCCTACCACCCAAAAAAATGGTTGAAACACCTGAAGCAAGAAAAATAACTGAAATAACTCTGAAGCCTATAAAAAGACCACAATACCCTTGAATCCTAAGAAAACACCAAAATTGGAGGCCACCCTACCCCTAAGACTAAAAGAAGGCCAACCTACCCCCACAAACTCAAAAAAAAAGCTAGGACACCCCTACCAAAAAAAAAAATGTAAGATGAGACTGGAGGACCAAAAAATTAAAATATAATTTAATATTATTTTGGAATGACTAAAATACCCCTAAAACTAAAAGAATGCCAACTTACCTCCATAACCGTAGAAAATGACCGAAACACCCCTACCACCCAAAAATGGTTGAAACACCCTTGAAGCAAGAAAAATAGCTCAAATACCTTTAAAGCCTAAAAAAAGACCACAATACTCTTGAATCCAAAAAAAAAAACACCAAAATTGGAGGAAATATAATGTATTATTCAGTGAAAACGACTGAAATACCCCTAAGACTAAAAAAAGGCCTACCTACCCCCACAAACTAAAAAAATGGCTGAGACCCCCCCCCCACCACCCAAAAAATGACTAAAATACCCCCGAAGCAAAAAAAATAACTGAAATACCATTGAAGCCTATAAAAAGACCACAATACCCTTGAATCATAAGAAAAAACCAAAATTGGAAGAAATATATTTCATTATTCATTTAAAAACAACTGAAATACCCCTAAGACTAAAAGAATGCCAACCTACCCCACAAACTAGAAAAATGGTTGAGACACCAAAATACCCTTGACAGTTGAAAATGAACCAAATACCCCATACACATTAAAAATGTCCACTATACACCCTAAGCCAAAAGGTGACCAAAATACTATGAAAACTTTGAAAAGGACCAAAGTACCCCTAAACCCTAAAAATGACCAAAAATACACTCTACGACTAAAAAAATGGCCCAAATACCCCCATAAACGCAAAAAAAAAATAAAAAAAAAAAAAAAAAAAAAAAAAAAAAAGGACCAAATACCACCTATGCATTAAAAAATGTTACACACATACATCCTAAGCCTAAAAAATGACATAAATGCCCTTGGAATTTAAAAAATTCACATGCCCTTGTCAAAATTCACCTTGAATTAAGAAATATAAGGTTGGGTTCAAGTTACACCTGACGTAACTCTAAAAAATGTTACACCACCTAATAACTTATTATTGAATTCATATTTTGAAAATCCAACTATTGGATTACATGTTCTATATGCTCTTAACATGAATGCCAATTTTTATGTCAATCGGATGTAATTTATCATTTGATCTATAAACTCATATTTTATGCAGTATTTTAAACTACTAAAACTTGAATCTAGACAACTAATTAATGACATGACTATTAATATTTGATCACCTTGAAATTTTGTAAGCATGAAAAATATATGAAGATAATGTAATCTAACGGTAGATTTGTCAAAATTCACATCGAATTAAGAAATATAAGGTTGGGTTCGAGTTACACCTGATGTAACTCTAAAAAATGTTACACCACCCAATAACTTATTATTAAATAAATATTTTGAAAATCTAAACTTTGGATTACATGTTCTATATGCTCTTAACATGAATGCCAATTTTTATGTCAATCGGATGTAATTTATCATTTGATCTATAAACTCATATTTTATGCAGTATTTTAAACTACTAAAACTTGAATCTAGACAACTAATTGATGACATGACTATTAATATTTGATCACCTTGAAATTTTGTAAGCATGAAAAATATATGAAGATAATGCAATCTAACGGTAGATTTGTCAAAATTCACATCGAATTAAGAAATATAGGGTTGGGTTCGAGTTACACCTGACGTAACTCTAAAAAATGTTACACCACCCAATAACTTATTATTAAATAAATATTTTGAAAATCCAAACTTTGGATTACATGTTCTATATGCTCTTAACATGAATGCCAATTTTTATGTCAATCGGATGTAATTTATCATTTGATCTATAAACTCATATTTTATGTAGTATTTTAAACTACTAAAACTTGAATCTAAACAACTAATTGATGACATGGCTATTAATATTTGATCACCTTGAAATTTTGTAAGCATGAAAAATATATGAAGATAATGTAATCTAACGGTAGATTTGTCAAAATTCACATCGAATTAAGAAATATAAGGTTTGGTTCGAGTTACACCTGACGTAACTCAAAAAACTGTTACACCACCCAATAACTTATTATTAAATTTATATTTTGAAAATCCAACCGTTGGATTACATGTTCTATATGGTCTTAACATGCATGCCAATTTTCATGCCAATTGGATGTAATTTACCATTTGATCTATAAACTCATCTTTTATGCATTATTTTAAACTACTAAACTTGAATCTAGACAATTAATCAATGACATCACTATTGATATTTGATCACCTTGAAATTTTGTAAGCATAAAAAATATATGTAGATAATGTAATCTAACGGTAGATTTGTCAAAATTCACATCAAATTAAAAAATATAGGGTTGGGTTGAAGTTACATCCGACGTAATTTTAAAAAATGTTACACCACTCAATAAATTTTTATTGAATTCATATTTCAAAAATCCAACCATTGGATTACATATTCTATATGGTATTAATATGCATGCCAATTTTCATGTCAATCAGATGTAATTTACCATTTTATCTATAAATTCATCTTTTATGCATTATTTTAAACTACTAAAGCTTGAATCTAAACAATTGATTGATGACATGGCTATTAATTTTTAATCACCTTGAAATTTTGTAAGCATAAAAAATGTATGAAGATAATATAATCTAATGGTAGATTTGTCAAAATTCACATCGAATTAAGAAATATAGGGTTGGGTTCGAGTTACACCTGATGTAACTCTAAAAAATGTTACACCACCCAATATCTTATTATTAAATAAATATTTTGAAAATTCAAATTTTGGATTACATGTTCTATATGGTCTTAACATGCATGCCAATTTTCATGTCAATTATATATAATTTACCATTTTATCTATAAACTCATATTTTATGCATTATTTTAATGGGAAGAAATTTTTATTCACTTTTGAGAGAGAGAGAGAGAGAGAGAGAGAGAGAGAGAGAGAGAGAGAGAGAGAGAGAGAGAGAGAGAGAGAGAGAGAGAGAGAGAGAGAGTACAAAAGGCTGAAATTCTTGAATTTTAGGCTACTATTTTGAAGTTGAAAGTGCTATCATTTTTTTATAGGTACAATCGTTTAGAAAATAAGGATAGACATTTCTTATATAGGATGTATATAAATGGTTTTTTTTTTTTTTTAGACGGTAAACAAAATGTTCATCTAAAGAATACAAAGTGCTATATGTTTATGCGTTTATTTTTATTTTTCTTTGAATTTTAGAATAACTTTTATCTCCAAAAAAAATTAATATTTTAACGATTTTTTGCGAAGGTCAATCGTGGCCCTCACAAATAATTTAGTATTAGTAAGGACATATTTTTAACTCACAGAAAATAAACTTTTTGCAAGGGATTTTTATTTTCCCTCGGAAATAATTTGGTGGGAACATTTCCCTCCAAAAATTTTGACATTTTAATGATTATTTGTGAAGGTCGATCCTAGCCCTCGCAAATAATTTAGTATTAGTGACGGGTTTTTTTAACCGTCACAAATAATACACTTTTTGCGAGAGATTTTTAATTGTCCCTCACAAAGAATATGGAGGGAAAATTTCCCTCCAAAATATTAGTATTTGTGACGGCTATAATACATAATTGCGACGGCTTTTTTTGTTGGTCACAAATATTTCACATTTTACCAAGTATTTGCGAGGGCTTTATTTTACCATCACAAATAAGATATTTTTTGAGAGGGCTTTTTGGGTCCGTCAAAAATTCTTGGTCGCTAATAGGCATTTTTCTTGTAGTCTAGGGGCCAGTGATGGTCTTAAATGTGACCACCATCTGACATGGAGGTGTAGTGTTGACGCTACTTGTGATTTATGCATGTCATTTGCCAGTAAGTATTTGATGCACCGATTATTTTATGGGGGCGTCGTGTTGGTGGGGGGTGTCTTGTTGATGTTATTTGTGATTTATGCACACCATTCGCTAGTATGTAATTAATGCACCGATTATTTCAGAATACGTGGAAGCTATTACCATTAATTGCCTATTCTTTAGTGAGTATTGTCATGTTGTATGATGGGTTGACAATGAATGACATGATTGGTGCAAACCACATGAATATCTTTATTATTGAAATGAAAACTTATTGATAAATTATTCAAAATTCACACTGAAACTTGTTTTAAATTTATAGAAGTTGGTAACAGAATTTTAATTGGATTATTATTTTAATTTTTTAATATTTTTTTTAATTACTATGTGAATGGGATTTGTTTTTTCCTTCTTCTTTTTTCCTTTTTTAGTAAGCTAAAAAGTGACAATTCAATGGAGGAGCCAGTGGAGGATTTGTGACAGTCTTAAATGTGACCACCTTCTCACATGGAGGTGTTGTGTTGATGCTATTTGTGATTTATGCATGTCATTTGCCAATAAGTATTCAATGCACCGATTATTTTATGGGTGTGTCATGTTGGTGGGGGTGTCTTGCTGATGTTATTTGTGATTTATGTGCGCCATTTTCTAGTAAATAATTAATGCACCAATTATTTTCAAATACGTGGAAGCTATTACAATGAATTGCCTATTCTTTGGTGAGTATTGTCATGTTGTATGATGGGTTGACAATGAATGACATGATTGCTGCAAACCACATGACTACAATATATTTTTCCCAAGTTAGTATTTAGTATAAACAGCCTTGCGCGAAAATGGGTTGATTTGCTTTAACACGATTAATAAGTTTTTTACTTTTTTGTTGACCTGTTTCACCTGTAATCCACTCGAAATAACTTAGTTCATTACAAGGGTCGAGGGAGGTTGATCGATTTTGAAACAAACTTGTATAACTTAAATCATAATACGTGTTAATACGATCTCTAAGACAAACCTTTGTTATTGAAATGAAAACATACGGATAAATTATTTAAAATTCATATTAAAACTTGTTTTAGATTTATAGAAGTTGGTAACAGAATTTTAATTGGATTATTATTTTAATTGTTTTATATTTTTTTAATTACTATGTGAATTGGATCTACTTTATCCTTTTTTCCCCCCTTTTTTAGTAAGCTCAAAAGTGACAATACAATGGAAGCGCCAGTGGAGGATTTGTGACAGTCTTAAATGTGACCACCTTCTCGCATGGAGGTGTTGTGTTGATGCTATTTTTTTATTTATGCATATCATTTGCCAGTAAGTATTCAATGCACCAATTATTATATGGGGGTGTCGTGTTGGTGGGGGTGTCTTGTTGATGTTATTTGTGATTTATGTGCGCCATTTGCTAGTAAGTAATTAATGCATTGATTATTTTCAAATACGTGGAAGCTATTACCATGAATTGCCATTCTTTGGTGAGTATTGTCATGTTGTCTGATGGGTTGACAATGAATGACATGATTTTCTTTACCACGATTAATAATTTTTTTACTTTTGTGTTGACCTGTTCACCCGTAATCTACTCGAAAGAACATAGTTCAATAGACGTGTTGAGGCAGGTTGATCGAGTTTGAAACAAACTTGTATAACTTAAACCATAATATGTGTTAATGAGATCTCTAAGACAAACCTTTATTATTGAAATGAAAACATACTAATAAATTATTTAAAATTCATATTGAAACTTGTTTTAAATTTATAGAAGTTGGTAATAAAATTTTAATTGGATTATTACTTTAATTATTTTATATTTTTTTTAATTACTAGGTGAATGGGTTCTGTTTTTTATTTTTCGTTTTTCAGAATGCCAAAAGGTGACAATTCAAAGGAGAGGCCAGTGCGGGATTTGTGATGGTCTTAAATGTGTGGACCTACTCACATGGAGGTGTTGTGTTGATGCTATTTGTGATGTATGCGTGTCATTTGCCAATAATTATTTAATACAGCAATTATTTTATGGGGGTGTCATGTTGGTGGAGGTACCTTGTTGATGTTATTTGCGATTTATGAACGCAATTTGCTAGTAATTAATTTACGCACCGATTATTTCAGAATATGTGGAAGCTATTACCGTGAATTGTCTATGCTTTAGTGAGTATTGTCGTGTTGTATGATGGGTTGACAATGAATGACATGATTTGTGCAAACCACATGAATACAGTAAATTTTTTGCAAGTTAGTATTTAGTATAAAATGGTTTGTGCCAGAATGGGTTGATTTGCTTTAACACAATAAATAAGTTTTTTACTTTCATGTTGACATGTTTCACTTGTAATCAACTCGAAATAACATAGTTCAATAGATGTGTCAAGGTAGGTTGATTGATTTAGAAACAAACTCGTATACCTAAAATCATAATACGTTTTAATACGATCTCTAAGACAAACCTTTATTATTGAAATGAAAAACTATTGATAAATTGTTTAATATTCATACTGAAACATGGTTTAGATTTATAGAAGTTGGGAATAGAAATTTAGTTGGATTATTTTTAAAATTGTTTTATATATTTTTTTTAATTATAAGGTGAATGGTTTTTTTTTTTTTTTTTTTTTTTTTTAAGAAAGCCAAAAAGTGACAATTCTATGAAGGGGCCAGCGGAGGATTTATGGTGGTCTTAAATGTGACCACCATCTCACATGGTGGTGTTGCTTTGATGTTATTTGTGATTTATGCGTGTCATTTGCCAGTAAGTATTTAATTCACCAATTATTTTATAGGGGGTGTCATGTCGGTGGGGGTGTCTTGTTGATGTTATTTGTTATTTATAAATGCCACTTGCTAGTAAGTAATTAATGCACCGATTATTTCCGAATACGTGGAAGCTATTACCATGAATTGTCTATGCTTTAGTGAGTATTGTCACGTTGTATGATAGGTTAACAATGAACGATAGGATTTGTGCAAACCACTTGAATACTGTACATTTTTTGAAAGTTAGTATTTATACTAAAACGGTTTGTGCCAGAATGGGTTGATTTGCTTCAACATGATAAATAATTTTTTTACTTTCGTGTTGACATGTTTCACCTGTAATCAACTCGAAATAACATATTTCAATAGATGGGTCAAGGTAGGTTGATCGATTTTGAGACAAACATGTATAAGTTAAATCATAATATGTGTTAATACGATCTCTAAGACAAACCTTTATTATTGAAATCAAAACATATTGATAAATTATTTAAAATTCATATTGAAACATGTTTTAGATTTATAGAAGTTAGGAATAGAATTTTAGTTGGATTATTATTTTCATGGTTTTATATTTTTTTAATTACTCGGTGAATGGGTTCTTTTTCTTTTTCTTTTTCTTTTTTTCATTTTTTAGAAAGCCAAAATGTGACAATTCAGAGCAGGGGCTAGCAAAGGATTTGTGATGGTCTTAAATGTGACCACCATCTCACATGGAGGTGTTGCATTGATGCTATTTGTGATTTATGCGTGTCATTTGCCAGTTAGTATTTAATACACCAATTATTTTATGGGGGTGTCTTGTTGATGTTATTTGAGATTTATAAACGCCACTTGCTAGTAAGTAATTAATGCACCGATTATTTCAGAATACGTGGAAATTATTATCATGAACTTTCAATTCTTTAGTGAGAATTGTCATGTTGTACGATAGGTTGACAATGAATGACATGATTTGTGCAAACCACATGAATACAGTGCGTTTTTTTGTGAGTTAGTATTTAGTATAAAACAGTTTGTGCCAAAATGAGTGATTTGCTTTAACACGATAAACAAGTTTTTTACTTTCGTGTTGACATGTTTCACCCGTAATCAACTTGAAATAACATATTTCAATAGATGTGTCAAGGCAAGTTGATCAATTTTGAGACAAACTCGTATAAATTAAATCATAATACGTGTTAATATGAATTCTAAGACAATCCTTTATTATTGAAATAAAAACATATTGATAAATTGTTTAAAATTCATACTGAAACATGTTTTAGATTTGTAGATGTTAGGAATAGAATTTTTGTTGGATTATTATTTTAATTGTTTTATTATTATTATTATTATTATTATTATTATTATTGATTACTAGGTGAATAGGTTTTTTTTTTTTTTTTTTTTTTTTTTTTTTTTCATTTTTTAGAAAGCCAAAAAGTGACAATTCAGAGGAGGGGCCAGTGGAGGATTTGTGATGGTCTTAAATGTGAACACCATCTCACATGGAGGTGTTGCATTGATGCTATTTGTGATTTATGCGTGTCATTTGCCTATTAGTATTTAATGCACGAATTATTTTATGGGGGTGTCTTTTTTATGTTGTTTTTGATTTATGTGCGCCATTTGCTTGTAAGTAATTAATGTAACGATTATTTCAGATTACATGGAAGCTATTACAACGAATTGCCTATTCTTTAGTGAGTATTGTCATGTTGTACGATAGGTTGACAATGAAAGACATGATTTGTGCAAACCACATGAATACAGTACATTTTTTGTGAGTTGGTATTTAGAATAAAATGGTTTGTGCCAAAATGGGTTGATTTGCTTTAACACAATAAATAATTTTTTTACTTTAGTGTTGACATGTTTCACCCGTAATCAACACGAAATAACATAGTTCAATAGATGTGTCAAGGCAAGTTGATCGATTTTGAAACAAACTCATATAACTTAAGTCATAATACGTGTTAATACAATCTCTAAGACAAACCTTTATTATTGAAATGAAAACTTATTGATAAATTATTTAAAATTCATACTATAACATGTTTTAGATTTATAAAAGTTGGTAATAGAATTTTAATTGGATTACTAGTTTAATTGTTTTATATATTTTTTAATTACTAGGTGTATGGGTTCTTTCTTCTTCTTCTTCTTCTTCTTCTTTTTCTATTTTTTTTTTTTTTTTTTTTTTTTTTTTTTTTTTTTTTTTTTTTTTTCATTTTTTAGAAAGCCAAAAACTGACTATTCAATGGATAAGCCAGTGGAGGATTTGTGATGGTCTCAAATGTGACCACCATCTCACATGGAGGTGTTGCGTTGATGCTATTTGTGATTTATGCGTGTCATTTGCCAGTAAGAATTTTGTGCGCCAAGTATTTTATGGGTTGTCGTGTTGGTGGTGGTGTCTTGTTGATGTAGTTTATGATTTATATGGGCCATTTGCGAGTAAGTAATTAATGCACCAATTATTTCAGAAAACATGGAGGCTATTACAAATAATTGCCAATTTTTAGTCAGTACTGTCATATTATATGATGGGTGGACAATGAATGACATGATTGGTGCGAACCACATGAACATAGTACATTTTTGGCAAGTTAGTATCCAGTATAAACGGGTATGTGCCAAAATGTCTTGATTTGCTTTACCACGATTAATAATTTTTTACTTTCGTGTTGACATGTTTCACTCGTAATCCAGTCAAAATTACTTAGTTAATTAGATGTGTCGAGGTAGGTTGATTGATTTTGAATCAAACTCGTATAACTTAAATCATAATACATGTTAATACGATCTCTAAGACACACCTTTATTAATGAAAGGAAAACATATTGATAAATTATTTAAAATTCATACTGAAACTTGTTTTAGATTTATAGCAACTGGTAATAGAATTTTGGTTGGATTATAAGTTTAATTGTTTTATATTTTCTTAATTACTAGGTGAGAGGGTTCTTCTTCTTCTTTTTTTTCCAATTTTTAGAAAGCCAAAAATTGACAATTCAAAGGAGCAGATGGTGGAGTATTTGTGATGGTCTTAAATGTGACCACATTCTCACATGGATGTGTTGCCTTGATCCTATTTGCAATTTATGTGTGTCATTTGCCAAAAAATATTTAATGCACCAATTATTTTATGGGGGTTTCATGTTGGTGGGGGTGTCTTGTTGATGTTATATGTGTTTTGTGAACACCACTTGCGAGTAAGTAATTAATGCACTGATTATTTCAGAATACGTGAAAGCTATTACCATGAATTGTCTATTACTTTGTGAGTATTGTCATGTTGTATGAAAGGTTGACAATGAATGACATGATTTGTGCAAACCACATGAATACTATAAATTTTTTGCGAGTTAGTATTTTGTATAAAACGGTTTGTGCCAAAATGGGTTAGTTTCCATTAACACGATAAATAAGTTTTTTACTTTCTTGTTGATATGTTTCACCTGTAAATAACTCGAAATAAAATAGTTCAATATATGTGTCAAGGCAGGTTGATCGATTTTGAAAAAAACTCTTATAACTAAAATAATAATACGTGTTAATACGATGTCTAAGACAAACATTTCTTATTGAAATGACAACAAATTGATAAATTTTTAAAAATTCATACTGTAACATGTTTTTGATATATAGAAGTTGGTAATAGAAATTTAGTTGGATTATTAATTTTATTGATATTTTTTTTTTTCTGTTCACTATTTAAAAAATTGTTCACTGTTTTCTCATAAATCACCTACTGAAATCATGTTTTCTAAATTTAAACGCCAAATCTAAATGCTTTTTCATGTTTGAATTTCACAATAATCGAAATAGTTTTTCTGCATTGATAAAATCTGTTTCTACATTAATAAAATTTGCTCTCTGCACATCAGGTTTACTGTATATTCGAATCTGCTTACTGCATTCATAAAATCTGTTTTCTGCATTAATTTAAACTGTTCATTGTTTTCTAAAAAAATTTTCACTGTTTTCTACATAAACTATTTCTACAATTTTGCATAAAATTATTTTCTGTTCAGCATTATTTAAAAAATTGTTCATCCTGTTTTCTGCGTAAATTATTTTTTGTTCACTATTTAAAAAATTGTTCACTATTTTCTCATAAAATTGAAATTAAAATTGAAGAACATATGAAATTGACTAAACTCAACAGAAAATTAATTACATTAGATGTACAAATCGTCCAAATTTGTTTCCAAATTTAAAGTTGTCAAATGTACAAAATCGTGAAAATTCAATTTAAAACTGTGTACTAATGTACTAATCATCCTGATTTGATGAAAATTTCAAAATTGTTGAATGTACTGTAAAGTTGTGATTTACAACTATGTGTTTTGTTGGCTTTCATTTCATGCCAAATTTGATTGTAATTACTACCAATTGTTTATACCCTGTATTTGTTGTGGGAATTGATGTAAGGGGTGTGTGATAGAGAGTGTGTGAAGACTCAAGCAATTCGGAAGCTGAAGGAATCTCGCAGGTATGTCGCGACTTAGCTTCTCGCGAAGTGAAGCATGTGCCTTGCACATGCTGGAATGTGAAGAGTCAGGACAGGTGGAGACAGCTGTCTCTCACGAGTATTTCGCAGGTAAGGCCTTCCCGCGAGACACCCGTGAGACATGCTGTTCTGCCAGCCTGTACTGACTGACTCACACATTTTGCACCTATCCTATATAAACCCCTATTACCCACAAATGTTGAGGAATGCTTCAGAGAGAAAACCCTAGCCAAACACATTTGGAATTAAAGATTGTCATCCCCACCTTTCTCTATACAATTGTTTGTGGTATCTCCTCAACCCTTCCCTCTCCATTTCCACACCATTGAGAGGTTGATAGCCCAAACACTTACCACACCCTTTGAGAGTGTTGAGTGACGTTTTGGTGCTGCTGGGAAGCATTGGAAGAAGCCTGGAATGGCAGATGCAACATGGAGCTTGTTGCGGAATCCGGAGAACTAAGACAAGACACGGTTCCGAGAAGCCTTGTTGGAGTAGGAGCTTGGAGGGCTTAGGTACATCGGGTAGATTAGGCTTGGAGGGTCTTTTGCTTACTCATGTATCCCAACTGATTGTCTAGTGGATCAATTTCCGCTTGGAAGGCGGCGGAGAGGTTTTTCGCCGAGTTCTTCGGTTTCCTCTTCGAAAACACGTCTCGGTGTTTTCTGTGTTTGCATCCTTCTTCCCTACTCTTGTTTAATTTCATTATTACTGCTGTGATGCTTTAATTATGAATTAGAGTAGTTTCTTGTTCATCCACTCGCTTTTACACTATTCCGCACTTTGTATTAAAGTTGTGTAAAATCCATCGAGCCGTAATTTTAATTAGAGGGTCTAAACAGCTCTTGTGTTTTCAACACGTTTTCGAGCTTTCAATTGGTATCAGAGCAGGTACACTTGCTTGGTTTAAATACCTTAGTGTGATCCTAGACCCCTTGGTGTGTTTTGAAAAGTGTTCTTGATAAAACCACCATGAAGGATTTGAAAAGTGTTTGTGAAAATGACTCAATGAGCATATTTGAAGATTGTTCCAGCAATGCTGTCTTAGAGTTATTCAAATCCAAGAAACATGCTAGAATTTTTTGTCATATGCTGAAATCATTAGTTCAAAGGAACCATGATACTCACAACAGCCTATGTGAGTCAAAGTCTTTAAACTATGAATATGAGAGAAGAAACAGACAATTAAGTGATAAACTTTGTCGTTTAAAAGGGAAGCTTCACTCATCCTTGAATGAAATAAAGAAAAATGAGTCTTGTTTTGATGGTCAAGAATGTCTCTCTCATGCATGTCTTTTTGTTCATACCGCATTGAAAGTGTTTAACTCATGTTTGTGGTACCTTGACAGCGGGTGTTCTAAGCATATGACTGGAGAAAAATCTCTGTTCAAAACTCTTAAAGAGAAGGAAGATGGTTTTGTGACATTTGGGGATGGTAGTCATTCACAAGTTCTTGGAAAGGGAACAGTAGAGATTCCGAGTCTGCCTTTGATGACTGATGTACTATATATTAAGGGTTTAAAAGTGAACTTGTTAAGTATCACTCAGATTTGTGACGAAGATTTCCTGGTCCAATTTTCAAAGAAAGGATGTCTAATCTTGAATGAGGAAGGTGTTCAAGTTCTAAAGGGACTAAGGACCACTGATAACTGCTATGGGATCATTCCAAAACCCAGCATAGCATGTCGAAGTGCTCGGGTAAACCTCTTGGAGTTGTGGCATCAACGGCTTGGTCATGCAAATTACAAACAAGTGGCGAAAGTCTCGAAGCTTGAGGCTGTGGTTGGTTTACCTAAGTTTGGGAAGATTGAGAAGAATGTTTGTGGACCATGTCAATTGGGAAACAAACAAAGTCAAGCCATCCTAAAGTGAATGTGGTTGCAACTTCTTGTCCGTTAGAATTAATGCATGTGGATTTGATGGGTCCTACAAGAACAGAGAGCATGGGTGGAAAGCGGTTGACGATTTCTCAAGGTATTCTTGGGTGGTGTTAGGACATATATGTTTTAACTTGTTTAAGAACATATGTCACTTAATTATGTAAATTGGCTAATCCTTTGACAAAACGCACTCTGCTTGTAATTGGGTAGTTCTAGGTGTTTTTAATACTTCAAGAAACAATGTTTCAAGGTCAAGTATTGAAGTCATCAAGTCTGTCCAAGAGAAAGCAAGTTGAAGTGCAGAATTTTTAAAGCTCGACACCTCTCGATAGCTACCTCGACACCTGCTATCTGTCGAGATTTAAAAAGTCAGATTTCCAATCTGATTTTCTTATGATCCGTGAATATGTTTTTGGGCCTTCTTTTCTTCTAACCCTAAACATATAAAAGGATTATTTTAAGAGCCGTTTTAAGTGACACAAGTTGCATATTCATTGAGCAATCTCTGTTTAAACAAATTGTGATCAACAGACGAAGTTCTTGACCTAGTTCATCTTCATCAAGAAGTTGCTGTGTATTTGCACCATAGGGTTTTGTAACCAAGCATCTTCCTTCTCTTCATCAGAAAGGATGATCTGAAAAACTCTGCAGCCAACCATTCTTCCTCAGTTGGTGTTCTGAAGTCGCGTACTTGGATCCGCGCATTGGTTAGTCACGTACTTGGGAGCCGTGCATCAAAGGTGGAGATTGTCATTACAGATCAAGTCCAATTGGGTATTGGGGTAAGGGTTCAACTGTAGGTTGGTAAGGTACTTGAGATTCCTTTACTTGTAACCACTTGATTTGATAATAGTGGAGTTTCGGGAGTGGTGACTTGAAAATCACCCGATGGGGTTTTTGCCATTAGGGTTTTCCCCATTCGTAAACAAATCACCGTGTTATTTATTTTCCGTTGCATATTTAGTTGATTAGTGATTTGTTTGTGCTTCCATAAAATTGCATGATTAATTGATTAATTAATTACTTGGCTAAATTAATTAATTAGGGTTAATCACAAGGGGTCATTCAGATTGTGACCTATCAAGTGGTATCAGAGCGGGCACACTCTGCTTAAGATTTAATCTTTGCTGTGTTTGATCCATTGACCCCTGTTTGTCATGGATAGAGGACAATCTTTAATTATACCTCCTTTATTTGATGGCACTAACTATGCATACTGGAAAGTACGCATAAGAGCTTTCTTGCAGTCTTTAGATGAAAAGGTGTGGCAAGCTGTAGAGATTGGCTGGACTAAGCCAACAGAAGATCCGGCCGATTGGGATGACACTAAGATCAAGGCGGCTAACTTCAATAGCAGAGCGTTAAATGCCCTATTTAGCGCAGTCACAAATGAGGAGTTCAAAAAGATATCCTCAACTGAAACTGCCAAGGAGGCTTGGATCATCCTCCAGACTACCTATGAAGGCACAAAGGCTATCAAAGACTCAAAGTTTCAGAGGCTCACTACAAGCTTTGAAGAAATTAAGATGGAGAAGGATGAGTCATTTGATGAGTTCTATGCCAAGCTCAAGGACATAGTGAACTGAGCCTTCAATCTTGGGGAAACCATCCCAGAACCCAAGATTGTAAGGAAGGTGCTCAGATCTCTACCTGAGAGATTCCATGCCAAGATTACGGTGATAGAAGAATCAAAGGACATTGACAAGATTCCTTTGACTGAGCTGGTAGGAAACTTGCAAACCTATGAGATAGGACTATCTAGGATTGGCAAGTCAAGTAAAGGTAAATGCATGGCCTTGAAGGCAAAGAACAGTGATACAGATGAGTCTTCCGATGATGAAGATTCTAAGATGAAGTCCTACATCACTCGGCAGTTCAAGAAGTTTATGAAGAATGCCAATGGAAGGAGCTTCGACAAGGACTGGAGGCATTTCAGTTCTTCACAGTCTAAAAGCCAAGACAAAGGGAAGAAGGATGCTAAGGATGGAAGTCAGTACACTGTTCTTGCAGGACCAAAATGCTTTGGATGTCATGGGTTTGGACACATGAAACATGAGTGTCCTACATATCTCAAGAGTATTGGGAAAAGCAAGGCACTTGCTGCAACTCTAAGTGACACTGAGCCTGAACATGATTCCGACAATGAGGATGACGGAATCTTAAATGCTTTTACCGCCACAGTCAATCCTACTGAAGGGATTGTTGAAGAAGTGGATGAAGAAGAAGAATTGGTGGAATCAAAATTTGAGAAAATGGATGATCAAGATGATATCCATTCAGCCTATGAGAAGCTTTATATGCTCTCTGAAAAGCATGAGAAATTGTACAGGCTGGCCACTAAGAAGCTCAGTGATGTGGAACTTGATCGTGAAGAGTTGTCCACAAAGTTTGATGAGGCGAATCAAACTATTGGAGCACTGAGATTTGAAAACACCTTTTTGGCCAAGAAGACCAAGAAGCTTGAAGCAGAGTTGTTTCAAGTCAGAGCTCAACTAGAGAGGACTTCAAGTGCAAAGCTTGATGAGATGCTGAGCAATCAGAAATCTGCTTTGGATCGAACTGGTTTGGGGTATGGTATTTCTTTCTCAGACACTGCTTCTACTAGCAATACTGTTTTTGTTCCTCCTGCTAATAATACAGAAATTGAGAATATTGATGTCAAAACTGAATTAGCTAGTGAGAACTTAGACAATGGTAAATCTATCTTAGGAGCACCCCCTAAGTAAGATAAGAAAAATGATAAAAACCCTAGGGTTAAGAAGGCTAACTCTCAAAAGTCTAAACAAAAGAAGCAGCATCTCTGTCATCATTGTGGAGCTGCCGGTCATACTAGACCAAATTGCTATAAGTGGTTAGCCACTAAACAGAGCAATGGCGTGATAGCATCTGGAAACCATAATCAGCTTCAATCCTCTCTTGCTCCTCTTGGAGATCTTCTGAAAGCCTTCATGTTCCTTTCGAACTTGAACGGGTTAAATTCTTCCCCCTCACCGCCGGTTCAAGGATTCAATCAAAGGAAAGGCTCTTCCAAGGTGTGGAAGAAAAAGGACTTTAAGTGATTCCATCACTTTCTTTTTCCTTTTTGTGTTTTCTGTGTTTGCATTACTTGTGTTTCTTGTTTTTCTACTGAGTCAGTCTAGTTTTTGCATTATGTTGTTTAACATGTTTTTGTGTGTTTTCTTTCAGTTTTGTTTATTTTGTTTTTGATTTAAAATAAAAATAAAAATAAAAATAAATTGAAAAAAAAATTAGAAAAATACAAAAACAGTGTGTGTTTTGTGTACTTTGGTACTTGTGTACCTTGGATGGCTAATGAAACAAAGTTTTCTAAACTTTGTATCTCTTGTAGCTTAGATGAGCATCTCTATGCACAACTAAGCAAGTGGGCTTTGTGGCTCTTGTTTGTGATGAGTAAGATTAGGTTATCTCTTAAAACTTAACACTCATATCACTCTTTTTGATGGGTAGGACTAGAAAATCGTAAGAGAAAGACATAAATAACCATCTCACCACTGGTGCCCGCCAATCATAATATGACACCTGTATACTTCGGCATAGCAAAAGTGCAGTGTCAAAGACATTCATATGTTTCGGCATAGCTAAAGTGCGATGTCAGATGCTTAACATCTCGGGTATTTCTTTTCTCTCTTTTATATACCCATGTATGATATGCTAAAATAAAAGAAAACATGCAAAGAAAAATAAAAAGCAAAAAGATTAAAAATGCTTTATATATGGTTGCAAGCGTGTATTCTAGGAGATGTGGGAGTTATAGGATGTACCTTGAAGGTGATAGTCCCCATCAAACAGTTATGATTGTGTGTGAGTTAAAAGTTATTTTCTCATATCTCAGATCGTCATAACATCTATACACATATGCAATCTTGTGATGTTTTTCACACACAACACGCAATATTCTTTGCTACTTTTGATACATGTGCAGGTACAATGTGATTTAGCCATCACAAAGGTTTTACATGTGCTAATGTATGCTCACTAAACTGTCATAACTTGTTTTTGAAATATAAAATTAGTTAGACTTGTTTAGTGTGTGTGTGTGTTTTGCATGATCCTTGTGCTTATTTTCTTGTTGAGAGATGTTTTGAGAGGTTTATATGTTAAGTGGATCTTTGGTTGAGGTGTGTGTTAGATTGCATTCATGTTTGTGTTTTTCCCTTCTCGAAAAACTGCATTTTTCTGATGGCTCGACACCTCCCTCGACACCTCCTCGATACCTAGTCATCTGTCGAGCTTCTTATGTCGTTTCTTATCGCAATCTCGATACCTCTTCGACACCTGATGGATCGATCGAGAAAGTCTCTGTCCCCTCGATAGATTCTCGACACCTGATGGATCGATCAAGATTCACTTGTGATGTTTGAGTCTTCTTTCTCGACACCTGTCTCGACACCTTGTGGATCGATTGAGATTTCTTCTGTCCTCTCGACAGCTTCTCGATACCTTGTCGATTGATCGAGCTTCATGTATCTGCAATTGGCCTTGTTCCTCGATACCTCTCGATACCTTCATCTGTCGAAGGCATATTTCCTCGATATCTTCCTCGACAGCTTCCTCGATACCTCTCGACACCTCAGCTGTCGAGAATTACTAAGGTGCCTATTTAAAAGCTGTTCGCGTTTTTTCACTCATTTCTCTCGATCTCACTCGATCTGTCCGAGGCTCTTCATCTTCCCAACTTGATTTTCTCACTCAATCTTCAACCCCACTTGGATCTTGCTCTTTCCTTGCTTCAATCTCTTGGTAAGATCACTTTTCCCTTTCATTTTCATGCATTTCATGTTTGAAAACCTAGTTTTTGGGATTTTTCATAAAAATTTGGGGTTTTTCAAAATTGTTGAGTTTTTCTTCAAATTTTGGGTTGGGTTTGTACTTAAATGATTTCAAAATGTCATACATTGCATTTCATTTGCATTATAATGATATTTACATGCATTTATATGTGTGCTTTATGTTTGTGTGCTGCTAGGATTGGATTGGGCTGAGCCCATGATGTTTTTTTCTTTACATGTCACATGCCCATGCATTCCCATGTATACGTACTTGTTGTTCAACATATTTGATATATTTGAACTGTGTTTGGGACTTTTCTGATTGTTTCCCCCTCTATCTTTTTCTTATTCTTTTACGTTAGTCGTGTCTATGGCACCCAAACGTAAGTCTACTCCTGCTCGGAACCCTCTGCGTTTTGGAGCTTCTTCCTCTTCAGATTCTACTCCCTTTAATATTCGGTTCTGTGATGGAGTTGCCCATAAGGCATTTTCGGAGAACTTTTCTAAACGAAGTGTTCATTCGGAACACCATGTTATACTGGCGGACTTCGTCGATATTGACCTTCCCGCTGTCATTAACAGTAGGGGATGGGGGTCACTGTGTGACATCCCGGTCACTTGCCCTCTCGTGCTGATACAGGAGTTCTATTCCAACATGCACGGGATTGATCTTTCAGTACCTCATTTTGTTACTCGCGTTCGAGGTATGCGCATTCCTGTCACACCGCAACTTGTTGCGGAGGTGCTTAGGGTACCTAGGATAGAGTTTCCTGATTACCCCTCTTGTAAGCGTCTGAGGACTGTGTCCAAAGATGAGCTCATCTCTGCTTTTTGTGAGCGCCCTGCTGATTAGGGTGAGCATCAGTTCACATCATGTAGGCCTTTTGCTAAAGGTCCTAGATTCATTAACATGGTGATGACGTTTGTTCTCCATCCTCTTTCTCACTATAACTCTATCACAGAGCCTCGTGCTCGATTTTTGCTTTCTTTGCTTGAGCATCTTACCATAGACTTCCCTTCTCACTTCATCTGGTCTATCATA
The DNA here is from genome assembly GCA_030445155.1 of Quercus variabilis. Taxonomy (NCBI): domain Eukaryota; kingdom Viridiplantae; phylum Streptophyta; class Magnoliopsida; order Fagales; family Fagaceae; genus Quercus; species Quercus variabilis. The sequence continues at coordinate 10,112,379 of CP129454.1, forward strand.
GAGGTCTATCTTGACTCAGCGTCCCGTGATAAGCTCATCTTTCCTTCTGCTATCACGCGAATTCTACGCCATTTTTCTGTTCCCTTTCTTGTGTCCAACCACTTCACACACATATCTGCCATAGACGCCGCTACCATAAAACGTAGTGAGGCGCAGTTTAGGTCGAGACAGCCAGGTGCCACTCCTCCCTCTCGTTCAGCGCCTTCCAGATCCGCTCCATTTACATCTGTTCCTTCTTCCTCTTCGAGCGATGTATCCCTTGGTGATATTATGGCGCAGCTGCAGCGCATGGACACTCGTCTTGATACACTCTCTGCTGAGTTGTATCAGGTGAATGTTCGTGTGGGTCGTATTGCACAACGGCAAGCGATTATAGGTGGATTTGCTCCAGAGGCTACTCCTTCACCATCTACTCCGGTAGCGTCAGATTCTGAGGATGATGATGATGATGATGGAGATGCTAGCTCTGCCGATGAGATGTCTACATGACACTCTACCCTTTGTCACTCGTGACAAAAAGGGGGAGTAGTTTTGGGCTATGAGAGTAGTCATCTTAGGGGGAGAGTTAGTATAGGATATTTTTGATAGGGGGAGTGTGAGTGTTGTTATTCTTGAGGGATGTAGTGAGGCTATATGTATTTTTTTCTTATCTTTTAGATACATTGGTCCTATATATGAGGTCTTTTGACCATGTTTACATACATTGTACTTATCTTATCTCTTATATATGTTGATGTATGTTTCTTTCACCTCTCTCTTCATGTGTTGTTTCTTTTCTATCTTTATACACATATTCTTTATACTTGTATGCAATCTATTTATTTCTGTTTCACACAAGATGCCTTGATGAGTTTTGTTTAAAGTGTTTCAGAAATACAGGTTGTCAAAGTCTACTTATCATAAGCTCTCTTCTTGCAAAGTTTTTCAAGAGTTTGTGTTAGGATAGATTTTATTGTATTAAACAAGTGAAAATGAGTTGAGTGATTTGTGACTTCTCTCATATGCTCATTTGTTTGTTGTGGTTTTGTCACGAATTGCCAAAGGGGGAGATTGTTAGGACATATATGTTTTAACTTGTTTAAGAACATATGTCACTTAATTATGTAAATTGGCTAATCCTTTGACAAAATGCACTCTGCTTGTAATTGGGTAGTTCTAGGTGTTTTTAATACTTCAAGAAACAATGTTTCAAGGTCAAGTGTTGAAGTCATCAAGTCTGTCCAAGAGAAAGTAAGTTGAAGTGCAGAATTTTTAAAGCTCGACACCTCTCGATAGCTACCTCGACACCTGCTATCTGTCGAGATTTAAAAAGTCAGATTTCCAATCTGATTTTCTTGGGATCCGTGAATATGTTTTTGGGCCTTCTTTTCTTCTAACCCTAAACATATAAAAAGATTATTTTAAGAGCCGTTTTGAGTGATACAAGTTGCATATTCATTGAGCAATCTCTGTTTAAGCAAATTGTGATCAACAGACGAAGTTCTTGACCTAGTTCATCTTCATCAAGAAGTTGCTGTGTATTTGCACCATAGGGTTTTGTAACCAAGCATCTTCCTGCTCTTCATCAGAAAGGATGATCTGAAGAACTTTGCAGCCAACCATTCTTCCTCAATTGGTGTTCTGAAGTCGCGTACTTGGATCCGCGCATTGGTTAGTCACGTACTTGGGAGCCGTGCATCAAAGGTGGAGACTGTCACTACAAATCAAGTCTAATTGGGTATTGGGGTAAGGGTTCAACTATAGGTTGGTAAGGTACTTGTGATTCCTTTACTTGTAACCGCTTGATTTGATAATAGTGGAGTTTCGGGAGTGGTGACCTGAAAATCACCTGGTGGGGTTTTTGCCATTAGGGTTTTCCCCATTTGTAAACAAATCACCGTGTTATTTATTTTCTGTTGCATATTTAGTTGATTGGTGATTTGTTTGTGCTTCCATAAAATTGCATGATTAATTGATTAATTAATTACTTGGCTAAATTAATTAATTAGGGTTAATCATAAGGGGTCATTCAGATTGTGACCTATCAGGTGGAATTCCTTAGAGAGAAATCGGAAGCATGTGATAAGATGGAAAAATTGTGCAAGAGATTGATGAATGAAAAGGGAGTACCTATCATCAAAATCAGGAGTAATCATGGGAAAGAGTTTGAAAATGCAAAGTTTGAAGCATTTTGCAATGAGCACGGTATCAAGAAGGAATTCTCAGCCCCAAAGACTCCACAACAGAATGGAGTAGTTGAAAGGAAGAATCGGGTGATTCAAGAAATGGCTCGAGTGATGTTACTCAACAAAAATCTTCCACAGAAGTGTTGGGCTGAAGCTGTGAACACGTCTTGTCACATTGGGAATAGGATTTACTTCCGAGCAGGAACGAAGAAGACATCGTATGAAATTTGGAGAGAAAAGAAGCCGAAGGTGAAATATTTCCGAATCTTTGGGAGCAAATGTTATATTCTCAATGATAGAGAGAATCCCGGAAAATTTGATGCTAAAAGTGATGAAGGGATATTTCTAGGTTATTCATCAAATAGCCGAGCATATAGGGTGTTAAATAAACGCACCAAGATGGTAATGGAGTCAATAAATGTTGTCATTGATGATACCATATCTGAAAGGGAAAGGGATGACGGTGAAGGATCAAACTTGAAGAAGGGGGAAGTTGAGGACAACATGTCTCAAGATGATGAGATCGAGAAAGAATCACCAGAAAAATTCTACACCCCCTATACCAAGAAGGGAGATCAGATCGATGCACGGGCCCTCTAGCCCTCTCACCCCTCCGAAAGTTCAACCTTCAATCTCTCGAGATGAAGAACTTTCCACCTCCAAGAGACCATCAGCAAGGGTAACCCTCAATCATCCACCAAGTAATATCATTGGTGACGTAAATGAGGGACTTCGGTTGAGAAAAGGACCAAAATACAGTGCGAATCATGTGACGTATAATTGTTATCTTGCTCAATTCGAACCCAAGAAGGTAGAGGAAGCCCTTAGAGACGAAAATTGGATCGAGTCTATGCATCAGGAGTTACATCAGTTTGTCAGAAATGATGTATGGGAGTTGGTTCCAAGACCCAAAGATACCCATGTCATTGATACCAAGTGGATCTTCAAGAACAAAACTGACGAAGACGGTGAGGTAGTTCGAAACAAGTCTAGGTTGGTAGCTCAAAGATATACTCAAGTGGAAGGCATAGATTTTGATGATTCGTTTACACCAGTAGCAAGGTTAGAGTCAATTCAAATTCTACTGTCCATTGCATGTGTTATGGATTTTAAATTGTACCAAATGGATGTAAAAAGTGCATTTCTGAATGGTTTTCTAAATGAAGAAGTATTTGTTGAGCAACCAAAAGGATTTCAAGACCCTTATTTTCTGGATCATGTGCTAAGGTTGAAGAAAGCATTGTATGGTTTGAAGCAAGCACCAAGAGCATGGTATGATCGTCTCACAACATACTTGTTGGATCGCGGATTCAAAAGAGGCCAAGCGGATCGAACCTTGTTTGTAAAGAGAGATGAGAAGTCTCTCCTAGTTGCTCAGGTATATGTGGATGATATTGTTTTCGGTTCCACAATTGACCATTTGGCTCATGAATTCTCTGAGGAAATGAAAAGGGAGTTTGAGATGAGTATGGTGGGAGAGCTGAACTATTTCCTTGGGCTTCAAGTGAAACAGCAAAAAGATGGGATATTCATATCTCAAGAGAAATATGCCAAAGATCTTGTTAAAAGATTTGGTCTAGACTTTAAGAAACATACTTCCACTCCAATGAGCTCTTCATCAAAGCTGAGTCGGGATGCAGCAGGTATAGAAGTGGATCCAACGCTTTATCGAAGCATGATAGGCAGTCTCTTATACCTCACTGCTAGCAGGCCAGACATTGCCTTCAGTGTAGGCGTGTGTGCTCGATTTCAGGCAGCCCCCAAAGAGTCACATTTAACAGCTATCAAAAAAATTATCCGCTACATAAATGGCACCTCTGACTATGGGATTTGGTACTCAAGAGATTCAAATGAATGCTTAGCCGGATATTCTGATGCTGATTGGGCTGGTTGCATTGATGATAGAAAAAGGACTTCCGGTGGATGCTTTTTTCTTGGAAATAACTTGGTGTCATGGATGAGCAAAAAGCAGAATTCTGTCTCTTTATCAACAGCCGAAGCTGAATACATTGCTACTGCAAGTTGCTGTGCTCAATTACTATGGATGAAGAAGCTTCTTCATGACTATGGAATCACTCAAGACACGATGTGTGTATATTGTGATAATACAAGTGCCATAAACTTGTCCAAGAATCCAGTTCAACATTCGAAGTCAAAACATATCGAAATTCGGTATCATTTCATTCGAGATTTGGTGGAAGAAAGGACCGTGTACTTAGAGTTCATCAACATTGAGAATCAGAAGGCAGACATATTCACTAAACCTCTAGATGGCCCAAAGTTTGAATCTTTGCGTAAGACCATCGGTGTCAGTATCATTCCCTGAACTCTACCTCTTGTGTGAACCTATACTACTCTGTGTTGCATACTTGTTGTTTTGGTTCCACATGTTTAGGGTCTAACAGTTTTGCTTTTATCTGTTTTGGTTTGCACCCGCTACTTTTGTTGATCGTTCTTTTCTTGCTCTACTTTGGGTGTGTTCAAAAATTTCAAAAACACAAAAAAAAAAAAAAAAAATAGAAAATCCAAAAAGTTTGATCGCTTTGTTGAGTTTTGTCTCAAAACATATTTTGCCTTGTACCTTTGTACTTATGGCTTTGTGCATTTAACGAGCTTAGCTTGTCCCTCATGCACTCATATCATTGTGGAAGAAATTCTGAAATCTTTGTGACTGTTGTAAATAGATCTTCAACCTTGTCATGAATGATTAGTGAATGGTTTTGTTGATCTTGAGACATGCATAGACTCATGCCTATATATCTTCCCACTTTTATTTTTTTTTGCTTAAAAAAGCTCTTTAATTGTAAATCTCCAAATGAAAAGAGATATAGAGCTGCAAAAGCTTGTCGCACAAACTAGTATTCGACTAGGAAAAAGGGAAAGCGACCAAAATAAAATCTATGATGCCCAAGAAGCCAAAGGCTAACTCATCTATTGAAATATCACAAATTTCAGGCATCTTTCTCTAAATGACATTCTCTTTGCTCAAAAGTTGTAGATGATATGTTGAATATGGAGCCAAAATGAAAAGCTTCAATGAATTGTTATCAAGTGCATGTGAGAGGTCATATATGCATGTTTCTATTATTGAGATAGGTCACATAATCTAGTGCCAGTTGTGTATGCCTTGTTTGAATTGATCATTGAAGCTTCACATTGGACTAAGAACTATCTCATTTTTTATATTCACACAAAACACACAAGTCTATGTTCAATGAATGTCATAATCATTTGTGTGATTGTACTTGATTAAATGTGTTTTTCACATGCTCAATCTTTGTTGATCAAACCCAAAAAGATTTTTGAGTGTTTTATTTGTTTTTGAAAGTGATTTTATACTTTCTTGTCATTTGTTTTTGATTAAAATGCATGTTTTTTTGTCTCTTCAAAAACTGGTTCAGGGGTTGTTTCGCGAGAATCTTACGACTTAAAACTTCCCGCGAAAAGGAGTTGAGGGAAATATTTTTTTTCCTCCTGTCACACAGAAACTTTCGCGACTATATCGCGACTGTCTCGCGACCTACAGCTTCTTGCGAAATGTTGTTTAGCCAAAAATTGGAATTTTCAGAATTCAGACAGAAGTTACCGCGACTGTCTCGCGACTGTTTCGCGACCTAATGCTTCTCGCAAAATTTTTTTGCTTCAGTGGCTCTTCTCGCTACTGTTTCGCGACTGTGTCGCCACTCCCTAACCCGCGAAAAACGTGTGTTTTCTGTCTTTATCTTGCTGATGTGATAGTGTTTCAAAAACACAAAAACTTCCCTTGCTCAACCTTTGTCGAACCCTCTTTCAACCCAAGGTCATTTTCTTTCAAAACCCATCATTTTCAAGCATCCTTTCTGCATTGTCAACTTCAAGGTATGTCTTCTAAAGCATTCTCCTTCAAGTTTTGTCCTACTTTATGCAGAATTTTCGTTAGGGTTTCAAAATTTGGGGTTTTTCGAAAATTTGGATATTTTTTAAAAATTGGGTGATTTTTTTTCAAATCTTTTGCTTAGGCTGTGTCCCATTGGTTGTTTATGCATCTGTGTTGGCCCCTTGTGGCATTTTATCTTGTATTGAGGGTAGTTTTTCCCATGATCATGCATTGCTCATGTCATATTTGATGTTATGCATGCTAGGTGTTTGTCAAAATGTCCGAGTGACAGTTTTGTGCTAATTCGGAATCAAGTGATTTCAATCCATGGACTTTCACTTGTTTGACCTTATTTCACTCAAATTGGTCATTGATAGTGTGTCTCATACACCTTGCTCTTGCTCACATATACACACACATCCACATTTGCTTAGTTCCATGCATTGTGTCTAAGCATTCAGCAGTGTTACTTCTGTTTTGACCTAACTTGAATCTAATCAAGTTCTGTGTTCTGTGGTCTGTGGGTTGTGCTCTTGTCTCCTGTTTGTTTTGTGTGCTATGTTGCACAGATGTCTCCATTCAAGACTTCAGCTGTGAAAGGAGGTCGCAACAAAGGGAAAGAGCCGATCATTGATGTTGATGCTGACTCACCTAGACCAAAGTGAACTCGTGGCTCAACAGGAACTTTTGATCCTCACTTGTTCAAGTCTTATGCTGCTTTTGAATCCTTCAAGAACCACTTTCAGGGTGCTCCTTTGATAGTTGAAAGGGGGGTTGACCAGCCATCACTCAGGGACACACAAATACCCATTTGGTTTGCCACGAAAGATTGGAACTATCTGCTGTCAACTTTCGAGGATACATATGAGAACATGGTTAAGGAATTCTATGCCAATGCCAGTGTCGTTGGCGACGAGATTAAATGTTGGGTTCGAGGAAAGACCTTTTCTGTCACACCAATGTACTTGGCGGAAATACTACACATTAACTGGCCAATACTTTCCATACTGCCGGTATATGATGAGCTGAACCCAGATGAAGAATATCTCAGACAGTCTTTAGGAGCTGATTTGGAATTCTTATCCACTAAGAAGTCAATCAATATGGCATCCCTCTCTTCCAAGCTACGACTTCTCTCAATGATCAAGTGTAGCAATCTCTATCCCTTGTCCAACTCTGGATATATCAACCTTGGTCGAGCTTTATTTCTGAATGATCTGATCACGGATGTAGAGATTGATGTGTGCTCTCATATCTTTCACATTTTGGCAAAAACAGTTGACCGGACTGCTTCAAGGAATTGTCTTCCTTTCTCTCGCCTTATTTCAAAGATTTTGAAGCTCAAAGGTGTCCGTCCATTGGATGATGAACATCCATATCCAAGGCCAAGTCCAATCAATATTCGGTCTCTCCATGCTAGTATGAGCCACGCCAAGAAAAACACCAAGCAAGAAAGTCATGCACCATCAGGTTCCTCGAGTTCTGCAACTCGTACCAATGATGAACAGCTTAACACTATCTTCACAACTCTTCAAGAGATGAGTACAAAGATGTCCGGACTAGCGACTATCATGTACACTCACCACCGACGTCTTGATTCACAGTTCACTTCGCTTCAAACCCAGATGGACGAAATTCAATGGAAGCTAGAAGGGGATGACTAGCTATTCCATGACAAAAAGGGGGAGATGATGTCATTGATAGGGGGAGTATGAAGATAGGGGGAGAAGAAGTGTTTTGTTGTCTTCTGTTTACTTGTTTTGCATTTAAAGCTTTGATACTATGCTTTATTTAAGTATTATTCTCTATGCTTAGTAGCATATTTTATTTGTACCCATGTTGCTTTTGTAAGCCTTTAGGGTTTGTTTAATTGCATGTTTTGTAGGCTTCTATGGTATGTGCCATGCATTTTCAGTATATTGTTTATGCAGCCTTTATGCTTGTGTTATTGAAGTTCAATGTCACACATTTTACTTCAGTACATCACTCTTGTGCCTGTGTAGGATTGTTCCTAGATGCAAATACTTCGAGTATTTTGCATTGGTTGAGTGTTGGACTTGCAAATGGTACTCTTCAATTGAGCTTATCATCTTGCATATCCGGATGTTCATTCCTTGTGAGAACGAGCATTGTAATTGCTTGTGTATAGTGATTACTTGTTTGATCTTGCCATGATCTAGTGTTATCTATTTCATCTTGCTTGATCATGCTATTATTGCTCCATATGTTTTTTCAAGTTTTCTGCATACAATGATAATATTTTGTTGTTGTGTTTCAGGAGTTACTTGTTCATATGTTTCAAGAGCTTATCAGAATCTAGAATTAGGTGTGAGTGAGTTTTGCCTGTGTTCCCGAACTCACGTTTAAGTCTAGAGTCTATTTTAGAGTTTTGTCACGGAATAGCCAAAGGGGGAGATTGTAAAGTTGTGATTTACAACTATGTGTTTTGTTGGCTTTCATTCCGCGCCAAATTTGATTGTAATTACTATCAGTTGTTTATACCCTGTATTTGTTGTGGGAATTGATGTAAGGGGTGTGTGATAGAGAGTGTGTGAAGACTCAAGCAATTCGGAAGCTGAAGGAATCTCACGGGTATGTCACGACTTAGCTTCCTGCGAAGTGAAGCATGTGCCCTGCACATGCTGGAATGCGAAGAGTCAGGACAGGTGGAGACAGTTGTCTCTCGCAAGTATCTCGCGGGTAAGGCCTCCCCGCGAGACACCCGCGAGACATGCTGTTCTGCCAGCCGGTACTGACTGACTCACACATTTTGCACCTATCCTATATAAACCCCCATTACCCACAAATGTTGAGGAATGCTTCAGAGAGAAAACCCTAGCCAAACACATTTGGAATTAGAGATTGTCATCCCCATCTTTCTCTATACAATTGCTTGTGGTATCTCTTCAACCCTTCCCTCTCTATTTCCACACCATTGAGAGGTTGATAGCCTAAACACTTACCACACCCTTTGAGAGTGTTGAGTGACGTTTTGGTGCTATTGGGAAGCATTGGAAGAAGCCTGAAATGGCAGATACAACATGGAGCTTGTTGCGGGATCCGGAGAACTAAGACAAGACACGGTTTCGAGAAGCCTTGTTGGAGTAGGAGCTTGGAGGGCTTAGGTATATTGGGTAGATTAGGCTTGGAGGGTCTTTTGCTTACTCATGTATCCCAACTGATTGTCTAGAAGATCGATTTCCGCTTGGAGGGCGGCGGAGAGGTTTTTCGCCGAGTTCTTCGGTTTCCTCTTCGAGAACACGTCTCGGTGTTTTATGTGTTTGCATCCTTCTTCCCTACTCTTGTTTAATTTCATTATTACTGTTGTGTTGCTTTAATTATGAATTAGAGTAGTTTCTTGTTCATCCGCTCGCTTTTACACTATTCCGCACTTTGTGTTAAAGTTGTGTAAAATCTATCGAGCCATAATTTTAATTAAAGGGTCTAAACAGCTCTTGTGTTTTCAACACGTTTTCGAGCTTTCATGTACAAAATCTTGAAATCTTAATGGAAAATTGAAATTGTTGAACGTACCAAATCGTGAAAATTCAATGGAAAGCTGTGTACATTAGAAGTACAAATATTCCGGACTTGTTGAGAAATTTGATTTTGTTAGGACATATGTGTTTCACATGTTTAAAAACATATGTCACTAGTTTAAACGAAACAAATATCTTTTTTTTTTTTTTTTTTTTTTTTTTTTTTTTTTTTTATGAAAAGCAAAAATCTTTTAAATATCATAGGACATTTCACTTTTGTTATGTTTTTAGTTGATACCACTTCTATTTCTTGCAAAGTGGCATTGTCTCCAAGTTCTTGTTCCACGTGTAATCAACTCGTACTTTTGATTGGAAGATTACTGCATAAATTAAGCCTATGTGAGTGGACTCTAATTGGACTAGATATTGTGTATTGTTCCCCATTTAGCAGTCAGCTAGAAAATCTTTAGGTTTCTAAAGCATGGGAGCAATAGGCAGTAGAAATCTAAAAGAGACATTTAGCACTTGTGTTGCATTAAATTTTGTAGAAATACAATGTAGTTTAGTATGAAAATAATACACATGAAAAATACTTTAAAAAATTATGAGAATGGCATAAATAATGTAAATAAAAATGTACAATTCCTAGTGTTTGTACAATGCAATTGTGCAATACTAATGATTAGGTACCCAGGCCATGAGTATGAAAGAGGTGGCTGCACAATTTGCAAGCTGGCCAGCTTTAAAAGACTACAATGGGAGGTGTATGCATCCCTATAAAAGTAGATTTGTTACTTGCAAAGCTTGAAGGTAGGCAAATAGACGGACACAATCATTAAGTTGCTTGATGCTCTAGAAAGGTAGACTGTACGGATAAAAATAGACTTTATCAACGCAGAAAAATGAATTTGATTATTATGAAATTCAAACATGAAAAAGCATTCAGATTTGACGTTTAAATTTAGAAAACACAATTTCAGTATGTGTTTTATGAGAAAATAGTGAACAATTTTTTAAATAGTGAACATAAAATAATTTACACAGAAAAGAGAGTGAACAATTTTTTAAATAATGCTGAGCATAAAATAATTTTATGTAAAATCGTAGAAATAGTTTATGAAGAAAACAGTGAACAATTTTTATGAGAAAAAAATGAACAGTTTTAATTAATGCAGAAAACAGATTTTATGAATGCAGTAAGCAGATTCGAATATACAGTAAACATGATGTGCAGAAAGCAAATTTTATTAATGTAGAAACATATTTTATCAACTCATACAAAAACAAATTTGATTATTGTGAAATTTAAGTATGAAAAGGCATTCAGATTTGGCGTTTAAATTTAGAAAACACGATTTTAGTAGGTGTTTTATGAGAAAACAGTGAACAATTTTTTAAATAGTGATCAGAAAATAATTTACGCAGAAAAAAGAGTGAACAATTTTTTGAATAATGTTGAACAAAAAATAATTTTATGCAAAATCATAGAAATAGTTTATGCAAAAAACAGTGAACAATTTTTATGAGAAAATAAAGAACATTTTAATTAATGCAAAAAACAGATTTTATGAATGTAGTAAGCAGATTCGAATATATAGTAATCATGAAATGCAGAGAGCAAATTTATTAATGTAGAAATAGATTTTATCAATGCAGAAAAACAATTTCGATTATTGTGAAATTCAAACATGAAAAAGCATTCAAATTTGGTGTTTAAATTTAGAAAACACGATTTCAGTAGGTGTTTTATGAGAAAACAGTGAACAATTTTTTAAATAGTGAATAGAAAATAATTTATGTAGAAGAGAGAGTGAGCAATTTTTTAAATAATGCTAAACAGAAAATAATTTTATGCAAAATCGTAGAAATAGTTTTTGCAGAAAACAGTGAACAATTTTTTTGAGAAAACAATGAACAGTTTTAATTAATGCAGAAAATAGATTTTATGAATGCAGTAAGCAGATTCGAATATACAGTAAACATGATGTGCAGAGAGCAAATTTTATTAATTTAGAAATAGATTTTATCTATGCAGAAAAACAATTTCGATTATTATGAAATTTAAACATGAAAAAGCATTCAAATTTGGCGTTTAAATTTAGAAAACATGATTTCAGTAGGTTTTTTTATGAGAAAATAGTGAACAATATTTAAAATAGTGAGCATAAAATAATTTACCCAAAAAGTGAGCGAACAATTTTTTAAATAATGCTGAATAGAAAATAATTTTATGCAAAGTCATAGAAATAGTTTTTGCAGAAAACAGTGAACAATTTTTATGAGAAAAAAATTAACAATTTTAATTAATATAGAAATCAATTCATATTTTGAAATTAAAATCTCTATATTTTACAGTGCTTCTATTGAAATAAATAAAAATATGAAAAAGCTACTTATTTTTATGTTTATGTTTATTTGTCAATTATCCCCAAAAAAGAAAAAAAAAGTTACAAGGTACTCGAGTTTAGTAAACTCGAGTACCGTAGAAATATAATAAAAGAGCATTTTATTTATAAAAGGTACTTGAGCCTGGTATACTCAAGTACTGTGTTACATGGAACTCGAGTTTACCTAGTTCGAGTGCCACATAATTTTTTTTAATCGCACAAATTCCAGCTCAGCAATACCACAGTGGCAAAACTGATGAGGAGCTCAAGTTTCATAAACTCGAGTACGATTTGGAATTCGAGTTTCTTAAACTTGAGTTCTAGAAAAGTGGTATTTCCCTATTTAGTTCCGAAACAATGTTTTTTTCCTACAAATTTCTGAAAATTGTGGTATTTGGCCATTTTCACCCTCCAAATTCTCTCTAAGGTGCCAGAAGAACTGCTAAATAAGAACTCTGCTCCGTGGAACAAGGGGAGGGTTCACTATGCAAGTGCCCCAGATGAAGTAGCTCAAGCTTATTCAACCCAATTTGCTAAGGACGTAGCAACCTTTTTAGATTGTAGGGCTAAAGAGCTTGTGGTGGGTGGACTAATGGTGCTTATTATTCCAGGTATTTCAAATGGGATTCCTCATTCCAGTTCACGAACATGCGCAATCTTTGATTTCCTGGGACAGTGCCTCATGGGTATGGCAAAGGAGGTAAGCTAGCAATCAACTATTACTTTTTGCATTGTTCCAAGAACAATTTATGTTCCATGTGTAAAGTCAAAAAGAATGATGTTGGAGATACTATAAATTTTATTACATATGCTTTGCAAACTAATTTGTGTACAAATCACAATAATTCAAACATTCATTTATTATTTTGTTGATAGGACCAATCACATCCACTACCATATCAAGTTGTAGCCCTTTTCTAGTAATATTGGTAGTAGTTTTAGTATTTTCAAACCAAAATACCTACTCTTATCTTTGCAGGGATTAATTGGAGAAGCTCAGGTGGACACCTTTAACTTGCAAGTGTATTTTGCTTCACCCAAGGAGATGACGCAACTTGTGGAAAGAAATGGGTGTTTTAGCATTGAAAGAATGGAGATAACACTACCTTGGGCAAGAGTTGATGACCTCTATGTCTAGGCATGCGTGATGCACCTACGAGCTGGCATGGAGGGTATACTAAGCAAACATTTTGGAGCTGAGATTATTGATGAACTATTTGATCGATTCCGTAAGAAACAAGGAGAGTTTATCGACTTGTTGGAGTCAAAATACAATAAAGAAGATCTACTCTTTATTGCTTTGAAACGCATATGATGCAGCTTTGAAGCAAACGTAAGACTTCTTATTGAATCACAAATTTGCATATGTATAACACAATATTTATTTCAACATCATAAAGAAACTTTGATATCAGCTACAAATGTACTTAAGTTTATAAATAAAGGTCCATAACAATAGGAACTTAGCCTCTTTTATATGAATAATGTTTAGTAATGTCATAACTTAGAGGAAAAGTAACAACAATTGAATGAATGCAAGTGGCAAGTACAAACAACGCTCTCAGATATTCGATTCATTGCATTGTAATGAAAAGAATAACACTTGAGTTTACAATTCAATATTTCAATTCATCAGTTGGTTGTGCAATTCATTACAACTGGCCGATATCCCGCGCGATTCGCTGTCCATTTTCGAAAAATCTGTAAGAAATTATCCTATAATCCATTGGATTCATCAATACTATTATTATTAGTTATAACTAATCTACAAAGTTTGTTAGAACTAAATTCCTGCCAAGGTGGTCGATACCATACTGTACTAGCCGGTATTTACCTTTCTAGTATGTGCACCGGTACTGAAATGCAACTATTTCGTACCAGTTTAAATACCTGTCATATCGGCCGATTTCGAGAGTATTGGCCGATACAGAGAAAAAAAACTTTTTTTTTTTTAATCTTTTTAGTTTTGTAATTTTTGAATTTTTGTAAGGGCAGAATGATAACTTATTTGTATTATTTGTTTTCTTAGTATGCAATGAACAGTTAAACATTCTGTTTTTTATATTGTGTCTTTTTTTTTTCTTTTAGTTGCTGCTAAAGACTAAAGCTATAAATAATTTGTTCTAAATTGAGATAATGTTTTATAGTAAACTTTTATTTTTATTATATATATATATATATATATATATATATATATATTTATAAATATAAAAAATAGCGGTAAACTCCAAACTGTACACGGTATTAACCGGTACCGAAATATATCATTTTGTTGGTCAAATCGATATAGCCTCCAATATGAGATTGACTCCCTTGATTCCTGCCTCTAAATGCGAAAAGGATAACTTGTCTTGACTTGTTCAACAAGCTCACTAATGAACTTTTTTATCAAATTTGGGCTGGACCTCATAACGTGCAGTGCACCCAACATTGTTCAACAAACATGTTTATAATTTTGACCAAACACAGTACACCTCATTCATAGGTTTATTGAGTTATGGTGTGAGAACTTCACCCACAAAAATATGACTTGATTAAACAGAAAATAATTTCATGGAACCTCCTAATAATGTGATGTTGGTGCCCAATATAACAATGGAACTGTCAAATGTGAGTAAAAAAATAAAGAAACCAACGAATGTGACAGCAGTGCAATCATATGTGATGTTGGTATTATCCAATGTAATGATATAACCATTAAATGTGAGTAAAAAAAAAAAAAAAAAAAAAAGAACCACAGAATGTGATAAAAGTACAGTTATATGTAATATTGATATTACCCAATAATATGACGATTGAACCATCAGAGGTGAGTAAAAAAATATTGGAACCACTGAATGTAACAAAAGTACGGTCATATGTGATGGTACCACCCAATGTGAGGATGAAATTATCAAATGTATGTAAAAAAATTAATTAATTAAACCACCAAATGTGACAAAAGTATGGTTATATGTGATCTTGCTATTGTATAATGTGACGATAGAACTGTCAAATGTGGATAAAAAATAAGGGAATCACCGAATGTGACAAAAATACGATCATATCCAATGTTGGTAGCTTAATGTGATTATGAAATCGTCAAATGTGAGTAAAAAAAAGGCAAAAATATAAAACTGACTCTCTAATTTTCAATCTTTTTCATTTCAGTCCTCTAACTTTCAGTTTTGTCATTTCAGTCCTCTAACTTTTAATTATTGTCAATTTGGTACTCCGTTAAACCCCAGTTATGTCCTGCTGTTAATTGAGCCAAAATGATGTCGTTTTGGCTCTTTTTTTTTTTTATAAATTTCAGAATTAAAAGAAAATTAAAAAAAATGATATTAAAAAAAAAAAAAAACCATTTAAGAACCAACACATCATTTTGGAGCAGAGGAAGAAGATGACAAAAAGAAACGCACCTCATCAACAAAACTTCAATCCTTAGGCCTATCCTCTCTTCTTACAAACACACTCGCCTCTCTCTCTATGTACTCACTCAACCCCTCGCTCCCATTCTTCTCCCACAGCTCCTCCCCAAAGCTATGGTGCACGTAGTATGCCTCCGCCTCTGCCTTAGCCTCTGCCTAAGTCTAAATGGGGAGCTGCTCGTAGTGGCTGAGGGCGGTGCCATCCAGCTCTTCTAGGTAGCCGAGTCTGCGGTTGACATGGAGTAGAGCTCGCCCTTGACCCGTTGACCCGACCCGGTGAGGTTGATTAGGTATGGGATATCGTTGGGTTTGCACATGAGTGGGTAGGAATGTAAGGTCACGTGGGTGCCCAAGAAAACGACATTGTTCTGGTCTATCAAGGATTGCATTAGGCCGTGGTTCGGAAAACCTCACTTTAGTGTGCCATATGTGAGGATAGAGATTCGAACCTCGAAGTCGTTGTTGTCTCCTTCGAGGTTCGATTCTCTATCCTCTCTCTTTCTCTCTTTGGTTTTGGTTAATTTGGATTTGATTTTTGATGAAATGGTATTTAGTTTAGAGCTGCATTGCGTTGATTGTGTTGAATTTTCTGATGTGTTGGTTCTGAAATGGATTTTTTTTTTTTTTAATATCAGTTTTTCTTTTAATATTCTTTTAATTTCGAAATTAAAAAAAAAAAAAAGAGCCAAAACGTAACTGGAGTTTAACAGAGTACCAAATTGACAACAATTGAAAGCTAGAGGAGTGAAATGACAAAACTGAAAGTTAGAGGACTAAAATGAAAAAGGCTGAATGTTAAAAGGTCAGTTTTGCATTTTTTCCTACAAAAAAAAAATAAGGGAACCATCAAATATGACAAAAGTACGGTCAAATGTAATGTTGGAAATGCCTAATGTGATAATGAAACCATCAAATGTGAGAAAAAATAAGGGAACCCCGGTACGGTAATTTCTTGATAATCTTTCAATAAATAGGTTTTAATTATATGAATAAATCCATTTGACAATATTTGATTAGAGGGCACAGATACATAAGATAATTTACACCAAATCTTTATAGCATTTAATGTCTTAAATGTGTTAGGTATGATAGCTCTATATAATAAATAATGACGATAATGGCAAAGGCAGACATAGGATTTCAAGTTAGAGGGGCCGAAGTATAAGGAAAAAAAATCCAAATAAGTATCCATATAGTACTAATAAATTATCAACCAAAATCAATACATAAAATCATTGTTTCTTAATACATTAAGATGCAATAATTTACTAACAAAGACAAAATAATACAAAATAATATATTTCTTAATAGCATCAACAGTTGCAAAAAAAAATTATTTTCACAAACCAAAACTTACTTTTGCTACTTTAATATAGCATTTGAAATGTATCATACTATAGTATTTTTGGTATTTGGTGTTTTAAACACTAAATATTTACCATTTAGAACACCTAATGATAGTATTCTAATACTAGACTTACTGAGATTTTTTATTTCTTATTTTAAAATTTTGTTTTTGTTAAGTTTTTGAGTTGAATAGTTGCTAGTTAGGTTAGATTAATTAAAAGAGAGGAGTCTAATTTTTTGAAAAAGTGAGCCACTACTGTAAAAATTAAATAATATTATATAATCATTAAAAAAATTTCTTTCTTTTTTTCTTTGGGCTTGCGGGGGCCCAAAATTTTTTTTCCTTTTTTTTTTTTGGGCCAGGGGTCCGGGTCCCCTTAGCCCTCCTGTGGGTCCGTCCCTGACAATGGCTCAATGTATGGTGAGAAGTGAGAATGCATCACACTATTTAATTAATTTTCGTCTAAAAGACACTAAATTTTTTTTTTAAAGAAAAAGAAAATAGTAAATAAATGAGTGGACTAAGATCAAGAATAACATGAAACTTTTATTCATCACTCCTGCATCTCAAGAGTTACAATATCAAGAACAAACACAAAACTAGACCATTTACGTACGTGGACAATAAGAAAGAGGTCATGCATCATTTTTATAGGGTTGAATAATACATTTCATAGAACCAGCAATATATATAAGAGCACTAGGATAATAAAATATGACACTGAAATATAATTGAATAATACATCCATGGAAGAAGCTTGAATCTTGTTGGAGTATCAGTATTCGCTGCAGATTTTCTTGCACTTGGCACCATTACAGAGCCTAATGCATTCAACCCTCATTTTGATCGCCCAGGAATTTCCAGCAACCAACAAGAACAACAGCTGCAAAGCCTAGGAACAAAATTATGCAAGCAGCTAAGTAAAGATAACGTTTATGTTCACGTTCTTCACAATCTCCAGGTTTTTCAGAATCATTCTAGTCCTTGTAGCTCTCTTCAATCTTGGCTATTTTCCCATACACATTGTCGCGCCTGTATATGAAAATATCTAGAGAACCTTTAGTTTCAATATCCTTGATTCCAGTTCTAATCAACGCAATCAAGTTAATTGAAACTGCTAATATAGAGATAGTAAAGAGGAACCAACGGTCTGACGGCTTGAGATTCTTTGCACCATTGCAAATAATTGTTAATATGACTCCTTGAAACACAAAGTAGTAATTTGCAAGACCGAAAGCAGACGATTGAAGATTGCTGAGACGCGTTTCATGCTTTGCTATTACTGAAATCAGTGCCTCATGTTGCTTCACAAGTCTTTTCAACTCATTGCAATTAGGATCCATGAGGGCTAAAATTCAAAAGAGATGGATTTGTGAATGAGAAATGCAAAGAAGATACAATGGTTGTTTTATTTTAATGTTTCTTTTGCCTAGTTAACAAGCATTTTCTTGTTTATATAGGAATCAATCGATTATAGAACAAAAAAAATTCCAGGGCCGGCTTTCATTATAAAACTGAGGCATACTATCACCTATATAGGGGTCGTTATTAATTGGTTTGGAAAAATGCTTTTGAGTACTACAAGTTTATATATATATATATATATATAAAAGTTAGGATTAAGTTACATTTGGTGTAACTCTAAATAATGTTACACTACTCAATAACTTATTATAAAATTCATATTTTGAAAATCTCACTATTAAATTACATATACTATATGTACTTAACATTCATGTTAATTTGATGTTATTTACCATTTCATCCATAAACTCATCTTTTATACATTATTATAAAATACAAAAACTTAAATTTTAATAATTGAGTAATGACGTGGCTATTAATTATTTATCACCATAAAATTTTACAAGCATAGAAAATATACAACGATAATTTAATTTAACTGTGAATTTTGTAAAAATTCACAAGATATAATCAAAGAAGCATAACTTGATCAAATAGGAACAGTTATTAAATTAACGAGGGTAGTTCTGAAAATTTATGCCTTTTTATATAACAAACAAGACAATAAATGATACTTCCTTAAAAAATTGAAATTTTGAAATATAACAAACAAAAAATTGGGATAGAAAGAGTAATTTTATATATAAATATAAAGAGCTTTGTAGATGAAATGATTGGAACCACACAATCATAAAAACCATATTTATGTTGAACTTTCTCGCCCAGTACAAATGGCAGACTAACTTATTATAGATTTTAAAACTATATATTTTTCTCTACTCGTTTTGTGTTTTGCGAAATACTCACCAAAGCCATTTGGATTTTCTTTTCTTTTACACTATGATTTGCTCCGTGAATCAGTGTGCAAGCAGGACGATTGTTGCGTCCGATTTATTTCTGTGGAAAGAGTCTCACCCTCTGGTACCACTGATTCCTCTAAAAAAACCCAATGAGCGGCCCATCGTATTGGTTTCGAGGCCTTCGTATGTATCAATTACGCCGGTTGAGAAACTGAGTTTCCAATGGGAGGTGTCCGAGCTGGTGGCTGCGAAGAAGAATATTATTGGTGTGTATTTGGCGATGTGGTGGGCTTTGCAGAATGTGTTCAAGTTGAACTTGAAACAACTGAATGCATTAGCTCTCTCTGTCATGATCCCGAATATATTTCGGGGTTCGCAATTTATCAAGCTCGATAACATGACCGACAGCGATATTGAGCTCTGTGTCAGTCAGGATGGAGTCACTGACTTTACACATACGCTGAAAGCTCAGAAAAGAGATGATAAGATTGAGAAGAAGAAGTTTAAAAAATATAGGACTCCGCTTTACTCTACAACAGTGTTTATCAAAGCGACTAATGGAAAGTACAAAACGGAGACCTTAAATCCGCAAGATTTTACCGGATACAACAGGTTGAGATTCTACATCGTCAAAGAGAAATTTTATGTGGAGAGAATTCCGTAATTAACTTCCATAGGTGCTAAGTTCGATTTATTTTATGCTTAGTAACAGTTGTATATATAATCTCTCTCACATCGGTGAATCTCATACTTCTGGGATTTACCTTCATGTGAGAGAGATGTATACGACAGTTACACAGAGCTGTAAATTTGCTTGTAATAAAGTTGCGTAAAGAAACTGTTTGTGTCCATCGTACGTGTTTGCAGCTGGGATGTAATCCTTAGATAGGTAAGGAAATAGGTTGGACCAAGAATGAAGGATGAGCGAGCACCTGGTCTCAACCGAATGAATTATCTCTTGGGATCCAAAGCACTATTCCTCTCATTTCCTTTGTATGTGTTCTTGAATGTAATATTAAGGAATAAAGTTCTTGTTTGCTACATATATTGCTTGCATATTATTGATCAAACACTTAGCAGGAATCTATTATTTTGTCTTTAAAAAAAGAAGAAGCATGATTCTATTAAAGAGCACCCAAATCTGAGTCCAAATCTCATATCCCATTTTTCGTGCTCTGCTCTATGCTCTACAAATAAAAACTTGCCATGTGTAACCTAATTCATTAAATTCTAAATTTATTCCTTTAATTTTTCATGTACACAAAATAAATAAATAAAACTCAGCACACCTATCACGACCAGCAACTTCTATCGGCACACCACCTACCTTCACCAATGCCACTAGCAAGAGGTTGTTGACGTCATCAACATTGCCATTGACAACCAACCACGGCCTCTGGCAAACCCATCTCTCTTCCATTTCATCCCTCTCAAACCCACCTACCACCATTGTCACCTTTATTTTGAGGGGTTATTAAGGATTTGTTGTGACTATTCAGATCAACCTACAATAATCTCATTTATTTTGAAAAGGGATGATTTTGCTTTTAAATTTATGGGATTTTTGTTTTAACTTAAAGTTCAATTTGTGTGTTTGTTCATTGGTTGAGATTAGTGGTGGGTAGAAGGGAGATGGATCCATCGAGGGGGGTGGCTGGCTGTGACTATGTTGATGGTGTCAATGGCCTCTTGCTAGTAGCACTAGAGATGGTAGGTGGTGTGTGGGTTTGAAAGGGATGAAGCGGAAGAGAGGAGTTCATCGGAGGCAATGATTGGCCGTGAATGGAAGCGTCGATGGCATTGGTCAACTCTTGCTAGTGGCAACGTTGAAGGTAGGTGGTGATAGGGTGTGCTGGGTTTTTTATTTATTTTGGTTAACTGAAATATTAAAGGAATAAAATTAGTGTTAAATAAATTAGGTTACACGTCGCAAGTATTTATTTGTGAAGCATAGAGTTAAGTAGAAAAAGTGGGACATAAGATCTGGTCTCCTTAAATATCTACTTAAATATCTACTGTAGCTTTGCTTCATAAATCTCTATTTGGTAGTACCCTAAGGATTCAAACAAGCAACAAAAAACAAATAGTGAAAGTTTCTGTCAAGGCAATTCATGCTGTAAACACAACCATTGTCTCCTTAATAAATTTCAAAATAATTTTTTACTTTACTATAATGCAACCAAAGAGACATGACCTTACTTTAACCTAACACTCTTTTTTTTTCAATGTTAATGTTTTCTAGAAAATTAGTCTTTTTTTTTTTTTTTTTTTAAAAAAAAAACTAGCTCGTTTTCCCTATTTGGTAGCAACAATTAATGAGTTGAAAAACGATCTCTTAACTTTGTTTATTTAGCTTACTGTGAGATAGAGTTGTTTTCTAAAAAAGAAATTTTAAATGGAAAATAGTCTCTACAAAATAAGCAATACTTTTTTTTTTTTACTGAATATAATTTTTCTTTGAATTTTTTTTTTATACTACCAAACATTGAAAATTGCGAAAACTATCCTTACACTAGTTTTCCATCGAAACAAATGGAGCATTAAGTATCAAACTATAGCATGAATTAAACTCAGAAGGCATCAAAATTCAAAACGAGGCTTAAGAGTAATCATCTTTGAATCTAACGCTCCATTTGTTTTGAAGTAAAAAACATTTTCAAGTGTTTGGTTGCATATAAAATGTGGTCAAACGTGTAAAATACTTTCCATTAACCGTAAAATCCTTTTATAAAAAGTTATAGAACGTTTTACTTAAAAATTTTTGTAAAATTTTTTACAAAAACACACTTATAAAATTTTTTGCAATTAATATAAATATATATATATATATATATATGAGTTATGTTTAAATTATATCTGGTGTAACTCTGATCAATGTTACATCACTCAATAACTTGTTATAGAATTCATATTTTAAAAATTTTACCATTGAATCACATGTTCTATATGTTCTTAACATTCATGTCAATTGGATGTTATTTACCATTCCATCTATAAACTCATATTTTATACATTATTTTAAACTACATAAACTTGAATTTTAATAATCAATTGATGACATGGCTATTAAAATTTGATCACCATGAAATTTTACAAGTATAGAGAATATATAATGATAATGTAATTTAATAGTGGATTTTGTAAAAATTCACATCCAATTAAAAAATACTAGGCAGTGTAACATACCTACATACATACACACACACACACACACACACACACACATATATATATATATATATAATTGAAAGAAAATCCAATTAGATTCTTAATTGGAGTCTAATTTAATTTGCATCATATGTCTCATATAATTTCCCAACTATGAAATAATAATAATAATAATAATAATAATAATAATAATAATAATAATACACTAATCACAATATGCTACTACGACAATTGACAAAAAAAAAATTGTAAATTTTTGTGTCAATATTGTTCTAGAAATCTTCTTGCATGTATACATTCTAGTCGATAACTTGTGTAATGCAAAAAATAGTTTAATAAAATATGATTTTTTTCTCCTATTTATATATTATCTAAATATGAAATTGGATACTTATGATAGTTTTTAATTGACATTTATTATGATTTTATTTGTATATAAAATTTTATGAGTTTAAATTCAATAAGAAGTCGGTGCAAATCCCTTTATTAACACCCTGCAATAATAACATGCCACATAAATTTGTCACACATTCCTGAATACATCCTATCACATATAAAAAATCCTCAATAAAATAAAAAATAAATCATCAAATTAAGATAAGTAAATAAATAAATAAATAAACCCCATTTGAAGAACCACCAAGCCACCTAGCCTTCGGAGATGCTGCCAAACCACCGACGTTGCAGGAACCTAGAAAAATATGTCAAAGTTGTCATTGATGTGGCGGTCACGACAATGGCAAGTAAAATTCACTCTAACAAAATTTTCAAACAACATGAATAATGGTCCAAAATTGGTTCATTTGCATTCCCTCAATTAAACTCCCAAACAAAGAAATGAAATGACTATTTCAATTTTTTTTCCCTCCTCCCAAATAGAATGTAGGAGTTGGACCAATCGACTCATGGTCGAGAGAATCCTAAGGGTTGGAACAATTGAGTCTAGGCAATTGACTTCCTTTGTAACTACTTCTAGGTATGCTCAATAAAGACCACTTGTCTTAAGAATCATTTTAGCTTACTTTTATCTTAACAAAGACAAATTACAACAGATATTTGGTGACTCCATTATCAATAGATGATTAAATTTGAGGCTTTTTAAGTTGTTTAGAAATACTAACTTGATCACAATTCAAGTGATGGTGGTCCTATGTAAAAGTGAAGTTGCACTAATCACACTTTACCACTTAAGCATATATGAAGAAAGTGAAAATCATTGCATCTATAGCACTATTGTAAACATTTAGAAAAATGGCATAATGTTAACCAAATTAGACTTGTTTTTATGGAACTAAATTAGAATTGTATCAACACATATATAACATGTGCCTAAATAAAATATTGGTGAAAAAGTACAAACCCATCAACCAAACAAAACCTAACGTTGAGCTACATAGCATACATACGGAGTCTATTGGCTGAATATTGTTTAAAATCAAGTTCATTTGTGATATGAATACTTTTCAAACTTATTTGGGAAAAGATGTGAAATTCAGAGAGAGAGAGAGAGAGAGAGAGAGAGAGAGAGAGAGAGAGAGAGAGAGAGAGAGAGAGAGAGAGAGAGAGAGAGAGAGAGAGAGAGAGAGAGAGAGAGAGAGAGAGAGAGAGAGAGAGAGAGAGAGAGAGAGAGCAAAATTTTGTGATGGTAGAAAGAGAAAAACAATTTTTGGTGATGTGGTTGTCGAAATTCCTACCCAAAATATTCAGGAGAGAGGAGAGAGAAAAAAAGGTAAGAAATTGTGGCAAAGGAGTTGTCGAAATTGGAGGAGAGAGGAGAGAGAGAAAATTAATAGGAATTAGGGGAGTGGCCAAAAATTGGAGGAGAGGAGAGAGAAAAAATAGGAATTATGGTAATAGAGTTGCCGAAAGGGAGAGAAAAATTAAGGAATTATGGTAATAGAGTTGCCGAAATAGGAGGAGAGAGAGGAGAGCGAAATATTTAATAGGAATTGTGGAAGTTGCCAAAAATTGGAGGAGAGAAGAGAGAAAAAAATTAAATAGGAATTATGGTTATCCAACATAAATCTAATAATAGTATTTATCATCTTAAATATATGTAATATTTAGAAGAATTACAATTTACATTTTGCTCGTTGCCCATTTCATAATATAGTCTATAAATTTTCAATTATATTAATCATTTTTTTTTTTTTTTGTCTCACGAACTTCTTTACTTTCTTTTCTTTCTTCTCCAACATGTACAGATTGTATTCAAAACAACTTCTTCCTCCAATATGTACTGATTGTATTCCAAACAACAAATAAAAATATAATGAATATGCCGTAAAATCAATTGGAGAAGGTTCTAGTGATATTGAATTGGGCAAAAAATCTGCTTTGTAACTAAGCGAAACAGCCAACAATGTTCTCCATGTTGAACTGGGAATTAAAAACATAATTCCTTAATTATTTCTCTCTCCTCTCCTCTAATTTTTGGCAACTCCATTGCCATAATTCCTTTTTTTCTTTTTCTATTTTCCTCTCTCCTTCAATTTTGGGCAGCTCTCACAATTCCCATTAATTTTTTCTCTCTCCTCTCTCCTCCAATTTCAGCAACTCCATTGCCACAATTCCTTTTCTTTCTCCTCTCACCAGAATATTTTGGGCAGGAATTTCAACAATCACATTATCGAAATTCATTTCATCTCTCCTCATTTTCTCAAATAAGTTTGAGCAATACCCATATCACAAATAAACTTGATTTCATGCAATATTCAACCAAAAGACCCATACATACAACATTTAAACCAACCTTCATTATTAAAACAAAAAATTATGATCTAATATTAAAATAAATATTAATTTTTTTTTTTTTTTTAGAAACTTTTGGGAAAAATTCTAAACCAACTAACGAAGTAATATTGGTAAACGTCTTCTAAAAAAAAAATAACATTGATAATGATAAAACTTTGACAATAGAAGTTACTCATAACAAACAGCGTTAGTAAATTTAAGTATATGAAAAATCTTTTGTTTGCTAGGATAAATTGATTTGGACAAATTGAATCTCAATTAATATGGGTTCTCACCTGATTCTACAAAAATTTGATTTAAAAAAATTCAATTTTAATTGAATTATTTTTGGTTCAACTACAACTATAATTCAAAACTAAATTCATTTATGATTTGCCACACTCCTGGAAAATTAAAAACAGCTGACGGCCAAGTTATGACTGCGTTGCATCTTCTGATTTTTCATGTGAACATAAAAGGATTTGGCTTATTTCTGGTACTTTTTTAACTGAAAGTGTCATTTTATTTTAAATAAACAATAGCAAGTGATAGTGGGTTTTAATCATACTATGTTCTAGAGACCAATAATTTATTTGTTTGAAAGCATTTAATGTAATAACCATTATTTTCACAACAACTATAAAATCCACCAAAGCCCCATTTGTGCATTGGCGACTCCACATGCAAGTTAGGGTGGTCATAGGACCACCCTAATTTGCACTTGACTTGCAAAAAATTTATATATACACTTGCTAAAAAAATATTATATGCTAAACTAACCTATTGTGACCACCCTAATAAAAATGTTGAACACTCTGATTTGAGAATTATGTGTTTGGACATATGTGATTCACTTGTTAGGAACATTTGTCACTATTTTATGTAATTGGTTAATCCTTTGACAAAACACACTTTACTTGTGTTTGGGTAGATCTATGATGTGTTTAATACTTCAAGAAACATGTTGTTTAAGTCTAGTATTAAAGCCATGAAGATTGGACCAAGAAACAAGTGAAGAAAAGTTGTTCAATAAAGCTGGACAGATAGCTCGATAGCTGCTCGACACCTTTCGACAGCTAGGCTATCTATCGATATTTTCAACTTCTTCTTATCGCAATCTCGATAACTTCTCGACAGCTAGTGGATCTATCGAGAAAGCTCCTGTCCCTTTGACAGCTCCTCGATCTGTCGAAGTTTAAAGCTCGACACCTCTTGATCGATCAAGGTTACGGGAATTCAAATTTTCAGATCTAATTTTTGGCTCATGATAACATGTATGTGTAGGGTTTCTTTTCTCAAAATCCTAGACCTATATAAGGCTTATTTTAGAGGCCGTCACATAAGAGAATACAAGGAGAACATATGCAAAAGGTAACTAATACCTTATTCTCTCTAAAAGAAGCTACTACGTCTTTGTGCCTTAGGGTTTTGTAACCAAGTGCTTCTTGATCTTCATTGTTGATGAAGTGAAGAACTTTACAACCAACAATCTTCTTCTAGTTGGTGATTAAGTCGCATACTAGGATCCGCGCAATTGGTTAGTCACGTACTAGGATTCGTGCATCAAAGGGTGGCGTTCATATATTGAAGAATTCAAAGGTTCTGAAGCGGTAGAAGGTTTCTGTTGTGAGTTCATCTACGAGGATTGTAGAGTCGAGGGACAAAAGTTTTGTACTAGATTTGAAACTTCTCTTTACTATAGTGGATTGCTTTTCGGGAAGGCTTCCCCCCAGGGCTTTTTACTATGAAACTAGTTTGTTTCATTGGTTTTCTTGGGTCATCATATCTTGTCTTATTTATTTTTCCGCTGCATATGATTTTGACATGATATTGATGTTTGTTTGTTTTAACAAGTTTTATTCAGAATAAATCTAATTAACAACTTGGGTTAAAAACTTGTTAATTCTATCAACCGGGGACTAAATTTCCCAACATTATGAAATTTTGAGTTCAACAAAAATAAGAGTAATGTTATATTCACAACAAATTCAATATAATCAATTGTTACTAATAATAGTATTTTGCATAAGATTTATTGTAAAAATGTTATGGACGTAGCATTACTCCAAAATTAATTCTGCTCCCAAACATAATCCTTAATTCCTTTTATTAATTAAAAAAAAAATCTTAAATAACGAAAATAAATATTAGCCCAAACAACAACAAACATAAACCAAACAAAAACAAGAAAAAACTGAACAACAACAAGTGAATAAATTATTCAACAAAAAGCCTATTATAAAAAAAATAAAAATAAAAATCGCTATTCATTCAAATTTGTAGATCGTTCAACCTATTCAATAAAATAATCTCTAATTTTATTTTCGCTTAAAAAATGGTACTAAGAAAAATATTGTGGTTATGAGTTCTCTTTGATGGTGATGTCAGTTATACTCTTTTGGCCTTTGCAATCGTAACAATTTTGCTCTCCTTAATGACTTGACTTGCAATTGTAACATATATTCAAGTTATCGCTTTATTAGATTTTGTATAATTTAAATTTCTTAGTAGCTATCCTAAAATAAATTCCTAGAGCCACCATTGCATTTGTGGTGTGTCAGGCCTTCATTAAATTTGTCACCCATAGTTTAATTAAATGTCATATATATATATATATATATATATAAAGTAAATTACGTATTTCTAGCAAGTTATATGGCCCATTTCGTTGACCCCTCAAGAATTTGATATACATGACATGCTTTTTTTTTTTTTTTTTTTTGAGAAAAATATACATGACATGCTGATTAATCCTTTTCACACAACATTTAAACATTATATGAAAAATTGATTTGCTACTACATTTAGGGCTGTTTGGTTGGAATGATGGAAAAAAGAGTGGATAGAAAATAAGGAGAGGATAAAAATGTGGAGGGATAGAAGATATTTTGGTTTTCTCTCATGTTGTTTGGTTAGAGGTAGAAAAGTGGAGGGATAGAAGAGACATTTGCTTGGTTGAGAAAAAAAAAAAAAAAAAAAAAACTAGAGGATAGAAAATGTAATTTGTACAAATTTACTCTCATGATTAAAAGAAAGAAAATGCATTAAAAATTAAGGAAAAAACAACAACAACAACAATGTCTACTAAGCACATGAACATAGTGTTAATACGACCTCTTAGACGAATCTTTATTACTAAAATGAAAACACATTGATAAATTATTTAAAATTAAACATTGAAACTTGTTTTAGATTTATCGAATTTGGTAATAGAATTTTAATTGGATTATTATTTTAATTGTTTTGTATTTTTTTTTTTTTTTACTTATGACCTCTTAGACGAATCTTTATTACTAAAATGAAAACACATTGATAAATTATTTAAAATTAAACATTGAAACTTGTTTTAGATTTATCGAATTTGGTAATAGAATTTTAATTGGATTATTATTTTAATTGTTTTGTATTATTTTTTTTACTTATCAAGTGAATGGATTGTGTGTTTTTTTTTTTTTTTTTTAGAAATGTAATCAAGAGTGTCGTGTAGATGTTATTTGTGATTTAAATGTAACCACCCTCTCACATGGGAGTGTCGTGTTGACGTTATTTATGATTTATGCGTGTCAATTGTCAGTAAGTATTTAATGCACTAATTACTTCATGGGGGTGTTGTGTAGATGTTATTTGTGATTTATGCGCATCATTTGCTAGTAAGTAATTAATGCATTGTTTATTTCATTGTGAGTGGGATCTATTACCATGATTTGTCTATTCTTTAGTGAGTACTGTCATGTTATATGATAGGTTGACAATGATTAACATGATTGCTGCAAACCACATGAACACAGTACATTTTTTGCAAATTAGTATTTAGTATAAACAGGTTTGTGCCAAAATGGATTGATTTGCTTTAGCATGATTAATAAGATTTTCACTTTCGTGTTGACATGTTTCACTCGTAATCAACTGGAAATAACCTAGTTCATAGTCCATGTTGAGGCAGATTGATCGTTTTGCCACAAACTCGTATAACCTAGTTCATAAAATGTGTTAATACGACCTATAAGACAAACCTTAATTATTGAAATGAAAACATATTGACAAATTATTTAAAATTGATATTGAAACTTGTTTTAGATTTATCCAAGTTGGTAATAGAATTTTAATTGGATTATTATTTTAATTGTTTTATATTTTTTTTA
Source organism: Quercus variabilis (assembly GCA_030445155.1). Lineage (NCBI taxonomy): Eukaryota > Viridiplantae > Streptophyta > Magnoliopsida > Fagales > Fagaceae > Quercus > Quercus variabilis. Next base: position 10,141,331 of record CP129454.1, read on the forward strand.
CTTACTAGGTCAATGGATTGTGTTTTTTTTTTTTTTTTTTTAGAAAGCCAAAAAGTGACAATTCATTTGAAGAACCATTGGAGGATGGGTGATGGTCTTAAATGTAACCACCTACTCACATGAGAGTGTCATGTTGATGTATTTGTGATTTATGTGTGTTATTTGCCAGTAAGTATTTATTGGACTAATTATTTCATGGGGGTGTCGTGTTGAGGTTATTTGCAATTTATGCGCATCATTTGCAAGTAAGTAATTAATGCATCGTTTATTTCACAATGCGTGGGATCTATTACCATGGTTTGTCTATTCTTTAGTGAGTATTGTCATGTTGTATGATGGGTTGACAATAATTGACATGATTGGTGCAAACCACATGAATACAGTACATTTTTTGCATGTTAGTATTTAGTATAAATAGGTTTGTGCCAAAATGGGTTGATTTGCTTTAACACAATTATTAAGTTTTTCACTTTGGTGCCGACGTGTTTCACACGTAATCAACTCTGAATAACCTAGTTCACAATACGTGTTAAGGCAAGTTAATCGATTTCGACACAAAATCATATAACCTAGTTCATTATACGTGTTAATTGGACCTCTAAGACAAACATTTATTATTGAAATGAAAACATATTGATAAATTCATTAAAATTGCTATTGAAACTTGTTTTAGATTTATAGAAGCCGGTAATAGAATTTTAATTGGATTATTATTTTAATTGTTTTACATTTCTTTTACTTTCTAGGTGAATGAGTTGTGTTTTCTTTTAGAAAGCCAAAATGTAAATATTCGTTGGAAGGACCAATGGAGGATGGGTCATGGTCTTAAATGTAACCACCCTCTCACATGAGGGTGTCGTGTTGATGTTATTTATGATTTATGCGTATCATTAGCCATCAGCTATTTAAAGCTCTAATTATTTCTTGGGGGTGTCGTCTTGAAGTTATTTGTGACTTATGCGCGTCATTTGCTAGTAAGTAATTAATGCACTGATTATTTCACAATATGTGGGATTTGTTACCATGATTTGTCTATTCTTTAGTGAGTAATGTCATGTTGTATGATGGGTTGACAATGATTGAAATGATTGGTTCAAACCACATGAATACAGTACATTTTTTGCAAGCTAGTATTTAGTATGAACAGGATTGTGCCAAAATGGGTTGATTTGCTTTAACATGATTAATAAGTTTTTTACTTTCCTAATGACAAGTTTCACTTGTAATCAACTCGAAATAACATAGTTCATTAGATGTGTCAAGGCAGGTTAATCAAATTTGAATCAAACTCGTATAACTTAAATCATAATATGTGTTAATACGACCTCTAAGACAAACCTTTATTATTGAAATGAAAACATATTGATAAATTATTTAAAATTCATATTGAAACTTGATTTAGATTTATAGAAGTTGGTAATAGAATTTTAATTTCATTATTACTTTAATTGTTTTATACATTTTTTTAACTTGTATGTGAATGGGTTCTTTTTTTTTTTCTTTTCTTTTTTTTTTTCTTTTTCTTTTTTAGCAAGCCAAAAAGTGACAATTCAATGGAGGGGCCAGTGATGGTCTTAAATGTGACCACCATCTCACATGGAGGTGTAGTGTTGACGCTACTTGTGATTTATGCATGTCATTTGCCAGTAAGTATTTGATGCACCGATTATTTTATGGGGGCGTCGTGTTGGTGGGGGGTGTCTTGTTGATGTTATTTGTGATTTATGCGCACCATTCGCTAGTATGTAATTAATGCACCGATTATTTCAGAATACGTGGAAGTTATTTCCATTAATTGCCTATTCTTTAGTGAGTATTGTCATGTTGTATGATGGGTTGACAATGAATGACATGATTGGTGCAAACCACATGAATATCTTTATTATTGAAATGAAAACTTATTGATAAATTATTCAAAATTCACACTAAAACTTGTTTTAGATTTATAGAAGTTGGTAACAGAATTTTAATTGGATTATTATTTTAATTTTTTTATATTTTTTTTAATTACTATGTGAATGGGATCTGTTTTTTCCTTCTTCTTTTTTCCTTTTTTAGTAAGCTAAAAAGTGACAATTCAATGGAGGAGCCAGTGGAGGATTTGTGACAGTCTTAAATGTGACCACCTTCTCACATGGAGGAGTTGTGTTGATGCTATTTATGATTTATGCATGTCATTTGCCAGTAAGTATTCAATGCACCGATTATTTTCTGGGTGTGTCATGTTGGTGGGGGTGTCTTGCTGATGTTATTTGTGATTTATGTGCGCCATTTTCTAGTAAATAATTAATGCACCAATTATTTTCAAATACGTGGAAGCTATTACAATGAATTGCCTATTCTTTGGTGAGTATTGTCATGTTGTATGATGGGTTGACAATGAATGACATGATTGCTGCAAACCACATGAATACAATATATTTTTCCCAAGTTAGTATTTAGTATAAACAGGCTTGCGCGAAAATGGGTTGATTTGCTTTAACACGATTAATAAGTTTTTTACTTTTTCGTTGACCTGTTTCACCTGTAATCCACTCGAAATAACTTAGTTCATTACAAGGGTCGAGGGAGGTTGATCGATTTTGAAACAAACTTGTATAACTTAAATCATAATACGTGTTAATACGATCTCTAAGACAAACCTTTGTTATTGAAATGAAAACATACGGATAAATTATTTAAAATTCATACTGAAAACTTGTTTTAGATTTATAGAAGTTGGTAACAAAATTTTAATTGGATTATTATTTTAATTTTTTTATATTTTTTTAATTACTATGTGAATTGGATCTACTTTATCCTTTTTTCCCCCCTTTTTTAGTAAGCTCAAAAGTGACAATTCAATGAAAGGGCCAGTGGAGGATTTGTGACAGTCTTAAATGTGACCACCTTCTCGCATGGAGGTGTTGTGTTGATGCTATTTTTTTATTTATGCATGTCATTTGCCAGTAAGTATTCAATGCACCGATTATTATATGGGGGTGTCGTGTTGGTGGGGGTGTCTTGTTGATGTTATTTGTGATTTATGTGCGCCATTTGCTAGTAAGTAATTAATGCACTGGTTATTTTCAAATACGTGGAAGCTATTACCATGAATGGCCATTCTTTGGTGAGTATTGTCATGTTGTATGATGGGTTGACAATGAATGACATGATTTTCTTTACCACGATTAATAATTTTTTTACTTTCGTGTTGACCTGTTTCACCCGTAATCTACTTGAAATAACATAGTTCAATAGACGTGTTGAGGCAGGTTGATCGAGTTTGAAACAAACTCGTATAACTTAAACCATAATATGTGTTAATGAGATCTCTAAGACAAACCTTTATTATTGAATGAAAACATACTGATAAATTATTTAAAATTCATATTGAAACTTGTTTTAAATTTATAGAAGTTGGTAATAAAATTTTAATTGGATTATTACTTTAATTATTTTATATTTTTTTTTAATTACTAGGTGAATGGGTTCTGTTTTTTATTTTTCGTTTTTCAAAATGCCAAAAGGTGACAATTCAAAGGAGAGGCCAGTGCGGGATTTGTGATGGTCTTAAATGTGTGGACCTACTCACATGGAGGTGTTGTACGTTGATGCTATTTGTGATGTATGCGTGTCATTTGCCAATAATTATTTAATACAGCAATTATTTTATGGGGGTGTCATGTTGGTGGAGATACCTTGTTAATGTTATTTGCGATTTATGAACGCAATTTGCTAGTAATTAATTTACGCACCGATTATTTCAGAATATGTGGAAGCTATTACCGTGAATTGTCTATGCTTTAGTGAGTATTGTCGTGTTGTATGATGGGTTGACAATGAATGACATGATTTGTGCAAACCACATGAATACAGTAAATTTTTTGCAAGTTAGTACTTAGTATAAAATGGTTTGTGCCAGAATGGGTTGATTTGCTTTAACACAATAAATAAGTTTTTTACTTTCATGTTGATATGTTTCACCTGTAATCAACTCAAAATAACATAGTTCAATAGATGTGTCAAGGTAGGTTGATTGATTTAGAAACAAACTCGTATACCTAAAATCATAATACGTTTTAATACGATCTCTAAGACAAACCTTTATTATTGAAATGAAAAACTATTGATAAATTGTTTAATATTCATACTAAAACATGGTTTAGATTTATAGAAGTTGGGAATAGAAATTTAGTTGGATTATTTTTAAAATTGTTTTATATATTTTTTTTAATTATAAGGTGAATGGTTTTTTTTTTTTTTTTTTTTTTTTTAAGAAAGCCAAAAAGTGAAAATTCTATGAAGGGGCCAGCGGAGGATACTTGGTGGTCTTAAATGTGACCACCATCTCACATGGTGGTGTTGCTTTGATGTTATTTGTGATTTATGCGTGTCATTTGCCAATAAGTATTTAATTCACCAATTATTTTATAGGGGGTGTCATGTCGGTGGGGGTGTCTTGTTGATGTTATTTGTTATTTATAAATGCCACTTGCTAGTAAGTAATTAATGCACCGATTATTTCCGAATACGTGGAAGCTATTACCATGAATTGTCTATGCTTTAGTGAGTATTGTCATGTTGTATGATAGGTTAACAATGAACGATACGATTTGTGCAAACCACTTGAATACTGTACATTTTTTGAAAGTTAGTATTTATACTAAAACGGTTTGTGCTAGAATGGGTTGATTTGCTTCAACATGATAAATAATTTTTTTACTTTCGTGTTGACATGTTTCACCTGTAATCAACTCGAAATAACATATTTCAATAGATGGATCAAGGCAGGTTGATCGATTTTGAGACAAACTCATATAAGTTAAATCATAATACGTGTTAATACGATCTCTAAGACAAACCTTTATTATTGAAATCAAAACATATTGATAAATTAGTTAAAATTCATATTGAAACATGTTTTAGATTTATAGAAGTTAGGAATAGAATTTTAGTTGGATTATTATTTTTATTGTTTTATATTTTTTTAATTACTCGGTGAATGGGTTCTTTTTCTTTTTCTTTTTCTTTTTTTCATTTTTTAGAAAGCCAAAATGTGACAATTCAGAGCAGGGGCTAGTAGAGGATTTGTGATGCTCTTAAATGTGACCACCATCTCACATGGAGGTGTTGCATTGATGCTATTTGTGATTTATGCGTGTCATTTGCCAGTTAGTATTTAATGCACCAATTATTTTATGGGGGTGTCTTGTTGATGTTATTTGAGATTTATAAACGCCACTTGCTAGTAAGTAATTAATGCACTGATTATTTCAGAATACGTGGAAATTATTATCATGAACTTTCAATTCTTTAGTGAGAATTGTCATGTTGTACGATAGGTTGACAATGAATGACATGATTTGTGCAAACCACATGAATACAGTGCGTTTTTTGTGAGTTAGTATTTAGTATAAAATAGTTTGTGCCAAAATGAGTGATTTGCTTTAACACGATAAACAAGTTTTTTACTTTCGTGTTGACATGTTTCACCTGTAATCAACTTGAAATAACATATTTCAATAGATGTGTCAAGGCAAGTTGATCAATTTTGAGACAAACTCGTATCACTTAAATCATAATACGTGTTAATATGAATTCTAAGACAATCCTTTATTATTGAAATCAAAACATATTGATAAATTGTTTAAAATTCATACTGAAACATGTTTTAGATTTATAGATGTTAGGAATAGAATTTTTGTTGGATTATTATTTTAATTGTTTTATTATTATTATTATTATTATTATTATTATTATTATTATTTTTGATTACTAGGTGAATAGGTTCTTTTTTTTTTTTTTTTTTCATTTTTTAGAAAGCCAAAAAGTGACAATTCAGAGAAGGGGCTAGCGGAGGATTTGTGATGGTCTTAAATGTGAACACCATCTCACATGGAGGTGTTGCATTGATGCTATTTGTGATTTATGCGTGTCATTTGCCTATTAGTATTTAATGCACGAATTATTTTATGGGGGTGTCTTTTTTATGTTGTTTTTGATTTATGTGCGCCATTTGCTTGTAAGTAATTAATGTACCGATTATTTCAGATTACGTGGAAGCTATTACAATGAATTGCCTATTCTTTAGTGAGTATTGTCATGTTGTACGATAGGTTGACAATGAAAGACAGGATTTGTGCAAACCACATGAATACAGTACATTTTTTGTGAGTTGGTATTTAGAATAAAATGGTTTGTGCCAAAATGGGTTGATTTGCTTTAACACGATAAATAATTTTTTTACTTTTGTGTTGACATGTTTAACCCGTAATCAACATGAAATAACATAGTTCAATAGATGTGTCAGGGCAAGTTGATCGATTTTGAAACAAACTCATATAACTTAAATCATAATACTTGTTAATACAATCTCTAAGACAAACCTTTATTATTGAAATGAAAACTTATTGATAAATTATTTAAAATTCATACTATAACATGTTTTAGATTTATAAAAGTTGGTAATAGAATTTTAATTGGATTACTAGTTTAATTGTTTTATATTTTTTTTAATTACTATGTGTATGGGTTCTTTCTTCTTCTTCTTCTTCTTCTTCTTCTTTTTTCTTTTCTTTTTTTTTTTTTTTTTTTTTTTTTTTTTTTTTTTTTTTTCATTTTTTAGAAAGCCAAAAACTGACTATTCAATGGATAGGCCAATGGAGGATTTGTGATGGTCTCAAATGTGACCACCATCTCACATGGAGGTGTTGCGTTGATGCTATTTGTGATTTATGCGTGTCATTTGCCAGTAAGAATTTTGTGCGCCAAGTATTTTATGGGGTTCGTGTTGGTGGTGGTGTCTTGTTGATGTAGTTTATGATTTATGTGGGCCATTTGCGAGTAAGTAATTAATGTACCAATTATTTCAGAAAACATGGAGGCTATTACAAATAATTGCCAATTTTTAGTCAGTACTGTCATATTGTATAATGGGTGGACAATGAATGACATGATTAGTGTGAACCACATGAACATAGTACATTTTTGGCAAGTTAGTATCCAGTATAAACGGGTATGTGCCAAAATGTCTTGATTTGCTTTACCACGATTAATAATTTTTTACTTTCGTGTTGACATGTTTCACTCGTAATCCAGTCGAAATTACTTAGTTAATTAGATGTGTCGAGGTAGGTTGATCGATTTTGAATCAAACTCGTATAACTTAAATCATAATACATGTTAATATGATCTCTAAGACACACCTTTATTAATGAAAGGAAAACATATTGATAAATTATTTAAAATTCATACTGAAACTTGTTTTAGATTTATAGCAGCTGGTAATAGAATTTTGGTTGGATTATAAGTTTAATTGTTTTATATTTTCTTAATTACTAGGTGAGAGGGTTCTTCTTCTTCTTTTTTTTTCCAATTTTTAGAAAGCCAAAAATTGACAATTCAAAGGAGCAGATGGTAGAGTGTTTGTGATGGTCTTAAATGTGACCACATTCTCACATGGATGTGTTGCCTTGATCCTATTTGCAATTTATGCGTGTCATTTGCCAAAAAATATTTAATGCACCAATTATTTTATGGGGGTTTCGTGTTGGTGGGGGTGTCTTGTTGATGTTATATGTGATTTGTGAACACCACTTGCGAGTAAGTAATTAATGCACTGATTATTTCAGAATACGTGAAAGCTATTACCATGAATTGTCTATTACTTTGTGAGTATTGTCATGTTGTATGAAAGGTTGACAATGAATGACATGATTTGTGCTAACCACATGAATACTATAAATTTTTTGCGAGTTAGTATTTTGTATAAAATGGTTTGTGCCAAAATGGGTTAGTTTCCATTAACACGATAAATAAGTTTTTTACTTTCTTGTTGATATGTTTCACCTGCAAATAACTGGAAATAAAATAGTTCAATATATGTGTCAAGGCAGGTTGATCGATTTTGAAAAAAACTCTTATAACTAAAATAATAATACGTGTTAATACGATGTCTAAGACAAACATTTCTTATTGAAATGACAACAAATTGATAAATTTTTTAAAATTCATACTGTAACATGTTTTTGATATATAGAAGTTGGTAATAGAAATTTAGTTGGATTATTAGTTTTATTGGTATATATTTTTTTTAATTACAAGGTGAATGGGTTCATTTTTTTTTTCTTTTTTTAGAAATCCAAAAACTGACAATTCAAAGGAGGGGCCAATGGAGGATTTGTGATGGTCTTAAATGTCACCACTGTCTCACATGGAGTTGTTGTGTTGATGCTACTTGTGATTTATGCGTGTCATTTGCCTGTAAGTGTTGAATGCACCAATTATTTTATATGGGTGTCGTGTTGGTGGGGGTGTCTTGCTGATGTTATTTGTGATTAATGAATGCCACTTGCTAGTAAGTGATTAATGCACCGATTACTTCAGAATATGTGGAAGCTGTTACCATGAATTGTGTATTCTTTAGTGAGAATTGTCATGTTGTACGATTGGTTGACAATGAATGACATGATTTGCGCAAACGACACTACAGTAAATTTTTTGCGAGTTAGTATTTTGTATAAAACGGATTGTGCGAAAATGGGTTAGTTTCCTTTAACACGATATATAAGTTTTCTACTTTCGTGTTGACATGTTTCACGCATAATTAACTCGAAATAAAGTAGTCCAATATATGTATCAAGGCAGGTTGATCTATTTTGAAACAAGCTCCTATAACTAAAATAGTAATACGTGTTAATACGATGTCTAAGATAAACATTTATTACTAAAATGAAAACATATTGATAAATTTTTTAAAATTCATACTGTAACATGTTTTTGATATATTAAAGTTGGTAATAGAAATTTAATTGGATTATTAGTTTAATTGGTTTATATTTATTTTTAATTACTTGGTGAATGGGTCTTTTTTTTTTCTTTTTTTAGAAATCCAAAAACTGACAATTCAAAGAAGGGGCCAATGGAGGAATTGTGATGGTCTTAAATGTGACCACCTTTTCGCATGGAGGTGTTGTGTTGATGCTATTTGTGATTTATGCATGTCATTGGCTAGTAAGTGTTTAATTTACAGATTATTTTATATGGGTGTCGTGTTGGTGGGGGTGTCTTGTTGATGTTATTTGTGATTTATGAATGCCACTTGCTTGTAAGTAATTAATGCACCGATTATTTCAAAATACGTGGAAGCTATTACCCTGAATTGTCTATTCTATAGTGAGATTTGTCATGTTGTACGATAGGTTGACAATGAATGACATGATTTGTGCAAACCATGTGAATACTGTAAATTTTTTGCGAGTTAGTACTTGGTATAAAATGGTTTGCACCAAAAGGGGTTAGTTTCCATTAACACGATATATAAGTTTTTTACTTTCGTGTTTACATGTTTCACCCGTAATTAACTCGAAATAAAATAGTCCAATATATGTGTCAGGGCAGGTTGATCGATTTTGAAATGAACTCTTACAACTAAAATAATAATACTTGTTAATACGATGTCTAAGACAAACATTTATTATTGAAATGAAAACATATTGATAAATTTTTTTAAATTCGTACGGTAACATGTTTTTGATATATAGAAGTTGGTAATAGAAATTTAATTGGATTATTAGTTTAATTGGTTTATATTTTTTTTTAATTGCTTGGTGAATGGGTCATTTTTTTTTTCTTTTTTTAGAAATCCAAAAACTGACAATTCGAAGGAGGGGCTAGTGGAGGATTTGTGATGGTCTTTAATGTGACGATCTTCGCACATGGAGGTGTTGTGTTGTTGCTATTGGTGATTTGTGCGTGTCAATTGCCAGTAAGTGTTTAATGCACCAATTATTTATATGGGTGTCGTGTTGGTGGGGGTGTCTTGTTGATGTTATTTGTGATTTATGAATGCCAGTAGCTAGTAAGTAATTAATGCACCGATTATTTCAGAATACATGGAAGCTATTACCCTGAATTGTCTATTCTTTAGTGTGAATTGTCATGTTGTACGATAGGTTGACAATGAATGACATGATTTGTGCAAACCACGTGAATACTGTAAGTTTTTTGCGAGTTAGTATTTTGTATAAAATGACTTGCGCCAAAATGGGTTAGTTTCCTTTAACATGATATATAAGTTTTTTACTTTCGTGTTGACATGTTTCACCTGTAATTAACTTGAAATAAAATAGTCCAATATATGTGTCAAGGCAGGTTGATCGATTTTGAAACAAACTCTTATAACTTAAATAATAATACGTGATAATACGATGTCTAAGACAAACATTTATTATTGAAATGAAAACATATTGATTAATTTTTGAAAATTCTTACTGTAACATGTTTTTGATATATAGAAGTTGGTAACAGAAATTTAATTGGATTATTAGTTTAATTGGTTTATATTTTTTTGAATTACTAGGTGAATGGATTCATTTTTTTTTTTCTTTTTTTAGAAATCCAAAAACTGACAATTCGAAGGAGGGGCTAGTAGAGGATTTGTGATGGTCTTTAATGTGACAACCTTCGCACATGGAGGTGTTGTGTTGACACTATTAGTGATTTGTGCGTGTCATTTGCCAGTAAGTGTTTGATGCACCAATTATTTTACATGGGTGTCTTGTTGGTGGGGGTGTCTTGTTGATGTTATTTGTGATTTATGAATGCCAGTAGCTACGTAGTAATTAATGCACCGATTATTTCAGAATACGTGGAAGCTATTACCCTGAATTGTCTATTCTTTAGTGCGAATTGTCATGTTGTACGATAGGTTGACAATGAATGACATGATTTGTGCAAACCACGTGAATACTGTAAATTTTTTGTGAGTTAGTATTTTGTATAAAATGATTTGCGCCAAAATGTGTTAGTTTCCTTTAACCCGATATATAAGTTTTTTACTTTCGTGTGGACATGTTTCACCCGTAATTAACTCAAAATAAAATAGTCCAATATATGTGTCAAGGCAGGTTGATCGATTTTGAAACAAACTCTTATAACTTAAATAATAATACGTGATAATACGATGTCTAAGACAAACATTTATTATTGAAATGAAAACATATTGATTAATTTTTGAAAATTCTTACTGTAACATGTTTTTGATATATAGAAGTTGGTAACAGAAATTTAATTGGATTATTAGTTTAATTGGTTTATATTTTTTTGAATTACTAGGTGAATGGATTCATTTTTTTTTTCTTTTTTTAGAAATCCAAAAACTGACAATTCGAAGGAGGGGCTAGTAGAGGATTTGTGATGGTCTTTAATGTGACAACCTTCGCACATGGAGGTGTTGTGTTGACACTATTAGTGATTTGTGCGTGTCATTTGCCAGTAAGTGTTTGATGCACCAATTATTTTACATGGGTGTCTTGTTGGTGGGGGTGTCTTGTTGATGTTATTTGTGATTTATGAATGCCAGTAGCTACGTAGTAATTAATGCACCGATTATTTCAGAATACGTGGAAGCTATTACCCTGAATTGTCTATTCTTTAGTGCGAATTGTCATGTTGTACGATAGGTTGACAATGAATGACATGATTTGTGCAAACCACGTGAATACTGTAAATTTTTTGTGAGTTAGTATTTTGTATAAAATGATTTGCGCCAAAATGTGTTAGTTTCCTTTAACCCGATATATAAGTTTTTTACTTTCGTGTGGACATGTTTCACCCGTAATTAACTCAAAATAAAATAGTCCAATATATGTGTCAAGGCAGGTTGATCGATTTTGAAACAAACTCTTATAACTAAAATAATAATACGTGTTAATACGATGTCTAAGACAAACATTTATTATTGAAATGAAAACATATTGATTAATTTTTGAAAATTCATACTGTAACATGTTTTTGATATATAGAATTTGGTAATAGAAATTTAATTGGATTATTAGTTTAATTCGTTTATATTTTTTTGAATTACTAGGTGAATGGGTTCTTTTTTCTTTTTCTTTTTTTTTTTTTTCCTTTTTTTTAGAAATCCAAAAATTGACAATTCGAAGGAGGGGCTAGTAGAGGATTTGTGATGGTCTTTAATGTGACGACCTTCGCACATGGATGTGTTGTGTTGATGCTATTAGTGATTTGTGCGTGTCATTTGCCTGTAAGTGTTTAATGCACCAATTATTTTATATGGGTGTCGTGTTGGTGGGGGTGTCTTGTTGACGTTATTTGTGATTTATGAATGCCACTGCTAGCTAGTAAGTAATTAATGCACCGATTATTTCAGAATACGTGGAAGCTATTACCCTGAATTGTCCATTCTTTACTGAGAATTGTCATGTTGTACGATAGGTTGACAATGAATGACATGATTTGTGCAAGCCACGTGAATACTGTAAATTTTTTGCGAGTTAGTATTTTGTATAAAACGGTTTGTTCCAAAATCGGTTAGTTTCCTTTAACACGATAAATAAATTTTTTACTTTCGTGTGGACTTATTTCACCCGTAATTAACTCGAAATAAAATAGTTCAAAATATGTGTCAAGGCCAGTTGATCGATTTTGAAACAAACTCTTTTAACTAAAATAATAATATGTGTTAATACGATGTCTAAGACAAACCTTTATTATTGAAATGAAAACATATTGATAAATTTTTTAAAATTCAAACTGTAACATGTTTTAGATATATAGAAGTTGCTAGTAGAATTTTAATTGGATTATTAGTTTAATTGGTTTATATTTTTTTTAATTACTAGGTGAATGGGTTCATTTTTTTTTTTCTTTTTTTAGAAATCGAAAAACTGACGATTCAAAGGAAGGGCCAATGGAGGATTTGTGATGGTCTTAAATGTGACCACCTCCTCACATGGAGGTTTTGTGTTGATGTTATTTGTGATTTATGCGTGTCATTTGCCACTAAGTGTTTAATGCACCAATTGTTTTATATGGGTGTCGTGTTGGTGGGGTTGTCTTGTTGATGTTATTTGTGATAAAGAGTGTGCGAACACTCAAGCAATTTGGAAGCTGATGGAATCTCGCGGGTATGTCGTGACTAAGCTTCCCGCGAAGTGAAGCATGTGCCTTGCACATGCTGGAATGCGAAGAGTCAGTCTAGGTGGAGACAGCTGTCTCTCGTGAGTATCTCGCGGGTAAGGTCTTCCCGCAAGACACGCTGTTCTGCTAGCCTGTACTGACTGACTCACACATTTTGCACCTATCCTATTTAAACCCCCATTACCCACAAATGTTGAGGGATGCTTCAGAGAGAAAACCCTAGCCAAACACATTTGCAATTAGAGATTGTCATCCCCACCTTTCTCTATACACTTGCTTGTGGTATCTCCTCAACCCTTCCTTCTCCATTTTCCACACCATTGAGAGGTTGATAGCCCAAACACTTACCACACCTTTTGAGAGTGTTGAGTGACGTTTTGGTGCTGCTGGGAAGCATTGGAAGAAGCCTAGAATGGCAGATGCAACATGGTGCTTGATGCGGGATCCGAAGAACTAAGACAAGACACGGTTCCGAGAAGCCTTGTTGGAGTAGAAGCTTGGAGGGCTTAGGTACATCGGGTAGATTAGGCTTGGAGGGTCTCTTGCTTACTCATGTATCCCAACTGATTGTCTAGTGGATCGATTTCCGCTCGGAGGGCGGCGGAGAGGTTTTTCGCCGAGTTCTTCGGTTTCCTCTTCGAGAACACGTCTCGGTGTTTTCTGTGTTTGCATCCTTCTTCCCTACTCTTGTTTTATTCCATTATACTGCTGTGTTGCTTAGTTTATGGATTAGAGTAGCTTACTTGTTTATCCGCTCGCTTTTACACTATTCCGCACTTTATATTAAAGTTGTGTAAAATCTATCGAGCCGTAATTTTAATTAGGGGGTCTAAACAGCTCTTGTGTTTTCAACACGCTTTTGAGCTTTCAATTGGTATCAGAGTGGGTACACTTGCTTGGTTTAAATACCTTAATGTGATCCTTGACCCTATTTGAGATGGATCGATCTCAATCGCTCAATGTTCCACCATTTTTTGATGGGAACAATTACGCATTCTGGAAAGTCAGAATGAGAGCTTTTCTATGTTCTATAGAAGATATCGTTTGGGATGCGGTAGAGCTCGGCTGGACTAAGCCGGAAGCTCCTAAGGCAAATTGGGATAAGGCGGCTCTCGCAGCAGCCAATGCTAATAGTAAAGCTTTAATTGCTATATTTTGTGCTATGTCTTCTGATGAATTCCATAGGATCTCTCACATGACAATAGCCAAAGAAGTTTGGGAGATTTTGGAGACCACTTATGAGGGTACAAAGAAAGTTAAGGACACAAAGCTTCAGATGCTTACTACCAAATTTGAAGAGCTCAAGATGGGTGATGATGAACCGTTTGATTCATTCTATGGGAAGCTCAATGAAATTGTAATTGCTAAACTCAATCTTGGGGAGAAGATTGAAGATGCTAAGGTGGTGAGAAAAGTATTGAGATCCTTGCCTGAAAGTTTTAGAGCAAAAGTTACAGCCATAGAGGAAAGCAAGGATTTGGATGAGGTTAAAATTCAAGAACTAGTTGGGTCTCTCCAAACATATCAGATGGGTCTGCCTTCCCATAAGATGAGTAAATCACTTGCTCTTAAAACCATCAACCGAAAGGATGGATGATTCCTCCGAAGAAGATGGGGTGGAAAAGGAAGTCGCATTTCTTGCGAAAAACTTCTGAAAATTTCTAAAGATGAAGAACAGTGGGAAACCTTTTAACAGAGGGAAGTTCTCATCTTCAAGGGGTGATAGAAAAGAGTTTAAGAGGAAAGAAGGGAAGGATTTTCAACCTCCTTCAGACATTGTGTGCTATGAGTGCAATGGCATTGGACATCTAAAGAAGGAGTGTCCAAATTTTCTGAGGGGAAAAGGCAAGGCTTATGCCACGACACTTAGTGACTCAGACTCTTCTGATTCTGACTCGGAAGAGAGCTGTGACGGAGAGGGAAATTACTCCGCATTCATGACCATTGCTCATGTGGAGTCATCGGATGATTTGGGTGCTCTTGTGAAGGAGCTTGGTGAGCATTCTGATTCAGAGTCTATTGGGATTTTGGAAGAATCAGATGCTGAAGAAGAAGAAGAGAATATAGCTAATCTTCAAGAAAATTACTCCTTATTACTTGAAAAGTCGGGAGAGTATACCAGAGTAGCCAAGGCGGCTGTAAGGAAAATGAAGAAAGCTGAGGAAGATTACAGAAGTCTCTTGATCAGATATAAAAAGGCTAAGTGTGAGATTGAGACACTAAATGGCGAGTTGTCTGAAGCCTATACGAAGGTGAGGTTTCTTGAGCAAGAGGTAGTGCAAGCTCATGCCAAGAGAGAGAGAGAGTCTCCTCCCAGAAGTTAGATGATGTTATCTCATCTCAAAAACCTTCTTTAGACAAGTCCGGGTTAGGATATACCGAAGGAAGCAGCTCATCAGCCAAAGCTACTAAAGAAGTGAAATTTGTGAAGGCCATAGAGCCTATTGTGGAAGAGTCAAGTCTTGAGAATGTTAAGGCTGAGAAGAAGAATGTGAGTGAGCAACGAATAGTGAATAAGATCCGAAATCAATCCATGGGCAGACATGAAACCAGAGGAAGATCTTTCCCAAGATCACAACGGGGTCCTAGAACGGACTATGTGTGTCATTACTACGGAATGCAAGGACATACTAGACCCAACTATCAAAAGCTGAGATCAGACAACAATTCAAGCGCACCTCGGTCACGAGGAAGAAGAATTGACATGAGATCTTGGGGTGGTGAACAATCGAGAAGTCAAAATCGTGTTCCTGGCATGATGGACGTGATGAAAATAATTGGTGCCTTCACCACCTGTTTGGAGAGTTTCACCAGAAGGTTTGACAGTCCAAATTCTCGTACCCAATCCGTTAAGGATATCACCCCAACCGAATGTGACGTGTGGGTGAAGAGGGGTACTCATGCATAAGCATTATAACATGTCCACGCATTAATTCTTTCAATATTTAGGGATTTTTGTTGTTGCATTTTTTCATGCATTGCTTTCTTTTTACTGTTGTTATTTTGTCCGGTTGGTTTGTACTAGCTGTTTTTGTTGATCTCTCTTTTCTTGCTCTGTTTTGGGTGTATTCAAAAATTTCAAAAACACATAAAAAATAAAAAATCCAAAAAGTTTGATCGCTTTGTTGAGTTTTGTCTCAAAACATGTTTTGCCTTGTACCTTTGTACTTATGGCTTTGTGCATTTAATGAGCTTAGCTTGTCTCTCATGCACTCATATCATTGTGGAAGAAATTCTGAAATCTATGTGACCGTTGTAAATGGATCTTCAACCTTGTCATGAATGATTAGTGAATGGTTTTGTTGATCTTGAGACATGTATAGACTCATGCCTATATATCTTCCCACTTTTATTTTTTTGCTTAAAAAAGCTCTCTAATTGTAAATCTCCAAATGAAATGAGATATAGAGCTGCAAAAGCCTGTCGCATAAACTAGTATTCGACTAGGAAAAAGGGAAAGCGACCAAAATAAAATGTATGATGCCTAAAAAGCCAAAGGCTAACTCATCTATTGAAATATCAAAAATTTCAGGCATCGTTCTCTAAATAAGATTCTCTTTGCTCAAAAATTGCAAATGATATGTTAAATATGGAGCCAAATGAAAAGCTTCAATGAATTGTTATCAAGTACATGTGGGAGGTCATATATGCATGTTTCTATAATTGAGATAGGTCACATAATCTAGTGCTAGTTGTGTATGCCTTGATTGAATTGATCATTGAAGCTTCACATTGGACTAAGGATTATATCATTTTTGATATCCACACACAACACACAAGTCTATGTTCAATGAATGTCGTATTCATTTGTATGATTATACTTGATTAAATGTGTTTTCACATGCTCAATCTTTGTTGATCAAACCCAAAAAGATTTTTGAGTGTTTTATTTGTTTTTTATAGTGATTTTATACTTTCTTGTCTTTTGTTTTTGTTTAAAATGCATGTTTTTGTGTTTCTTCAAAAATGGTTCAGGAGCAGTTTCGCAAGAAGCTCGCGACTTAGAGCTTCCTGCGAAAAGGAGTTAAGGGAAACCTTTATTTTATCATGTCACACAGAAACTTTCGCTACTGTCTCGTGATTGTCTCGTGACCAACAGCTTCTCGCGAAATGCTGTTTGGCTAAAATTGGATTTTTCCAATTTCAGACAGAAGCTATCGCGACTGTCTCGCGACTGTTTCGCGACCTAATGCTTCTCGCGAAAATTTTGTGCTTCAGTGGCACCTCTCGCGACTGTCTCGCCCCTCTCTAACCCGCGAAAAACGCGTGTTTTCAGTTTTTATATAGCTGATGTGACAGTTTTTCAAAACTATCAAACTTCCCTCGCTCAACCTCTCTCAAACTTTTTCAACCCAAAATCACTATTCCATTCATTTCCCTTCAATCCAAGCATTTTTTTTTTCTGCATTTTCTTCTTCAAGGTATGTTTGTTAACCATTTCTTTATAAGTTTTTGCTTAGATTATGCAGATTTTTTTGTTAGGGTTTTCAAAATTGGGTATTTTCGAAACTTTAGGTTGGTTTTCAAAATTGGGTGAATTTTTCTCATTGATTTTGATTGGGCTGTGTCCCATTAGTTGTTTCTACACTTGTGTTGGCCCCTTGTGGCATTTTATCTTGTATTAAGGGTAGATTTTCACATGTTCATGCATTATTCATGTATTTTTTGCATTTGTGCACGTTAAGTGTTTGTCAAAATGTCCGAGTGACATTTTTGTGCTAATTTGGAATTAAGTGATTTCAATCCATAGATTCTCACTTGTTTGACCTTATTTTACTTGGTTTGGTCATTGATTATGTGTTTCAATCACTTTGTTCATGTTGCACACTTTTGGTACACAACTAGACACTTTTGGCACACATCTAGGCACACTTAGGCACCTTCATGCATCTCATGCCGCACACACTCATCAGCACATGCACACAGACACACACTCTTGCACTATTTCTTAATTTGTTGCATTGTAGTTATGCCACATAAGTTGGAACATTTTAGCATATTATTTGGTGTTTATCATGCTCTGTTTTTCAGTTAGTCTATGTCTGATTTGGCACTAACTTGAATCTAATGAAGTTTGTCTTCTGATTTGTGTTGGTGCATATATTTTTTCCTTCTTTGCTTTGTAAAATTGTGCAAATGTCTCCCACCAAGCATGCTGCTAAGAAGAAATCGTCTTCAAAGAAAGCCCAAACTGATTCTGATCATTTCAGGTCTATAGAAGCTGATATAAAGTACAATGACTGCTACAAGAACAAGACAATCATCATGGAACGGGTAGTCCAGTTAGAGACTCTTGAGGGCACTTTCATCCCTGAAGTGTTCAAAGATAGAACTTGGACCAAGTTGCCGAACCCAACTGGAGTGGTCTATTCAGAGATTATCAAAGAGTTCTTCTCCAATGCCACTGTCAATGGAGAATGTATTGAGTGCTGGGTAAGACACAAGGAGTTTGTGATTACAAGAGAGAGCATTCAAGATTTTCTGGAAACTCGTCCTCCATCTCAGCCAATCACTGTTGCTTATGAGGACAGAATGGGTTCTACTAATAAGATGATTAAACTCCTTGGTGGTGAACCGAAGAAATCATCCATGAACACCATCAAGTTCTCTCCAGAAATGAGGACCCTAAGCTATGTGATGATTCACAATCTTTATCCGGTCACCAATCTCACCACTCTCTCTGCTCCAAGAACAAGATTTCTGTATGATCTCTTCACACATCATGCATGTCCTGAAGAAGAGCATCACAAAGCAGAATTCTCGGACTGTGATGTCGTTCCCCTCTTTGATCATGGGATTGATTGCCAAGGCAAAGTTCAAGCTACCTAGTGGCCTCACGGTTATTCAGAGGGACTATCCCATTGGTGGTCATACATTGACTAGAAGCACTGCACACATCAAGGGATCGAAGACCGGTGTGCATACCATACCACCACCATGACAGGTTCAGCAGGATGAAGGCGAAGATACAGAGAAAGAGATTGACAGGTTCACCTCAGCTCCTGAGCCCTCTACACAGCCATCATCTTCGGCTCCTCCACAAGGCTTAAGCAAACTGGATCAGTTGCTTACTAAGATGGATCAGATGTCTACGGTGCTTGACTCCCATGTGCAGTACACCGTGGACCAGTTTGCATACCTTTAAGGACAGATCACCGCGCTCTCCTCTCAAGTACAAGACTTATCTATGGAGCACGGCTCGGATTTAGAGTCAGATCAGTTCTGACCCTTTGGCCATTCCGGTCAAAAAGGGGGAGAAAATTCTGAGGCGGAGCTAAAGAAGAGCTTGCACAGCGTTAGGGTGAGCATAGTCTAGCAACTTAGTAACATTGGTTATTGGTTTTAAAGATGGTTTTTATTCAGTATTTTTAGTGGTTATAACTGTTTTACTGCTTTTGGTTTAAAGCTTTGATACTACGCTTTATTTAAGTATTATTTCAGATGTTTCTTTTATGTTTTTCTCTATGCTTTGTAGCATACTTTGCATGTACCCATGTTGCTTTTGTAATCTTTAAGGGTTGTTTTGTTTCATTGCATGTTTTGTAGGCTTTTATGGTTTGTGCCATGTATTTGCAATTCTTTGCTTATGCAGCCTTTATGCTTGTGCTTTTGAAGTTTAATGTCATACATTTACTTCACTGCATCACTCTTGTGCCCATGTAGGATTGTTCCTAGATGCATATTCGTCCTATGCATTGGTTGAGTGATGAACACTCTTGTGCCCTAGTAGGATTGTTCCTAGATGCAAATACTTCGAGTACTTTGCATTGGTTGAGTGTTGGATTTGCAAATGGTACTCTTCATATGAGCTTATCATCTTGCATATCCAGATGTTCATTCGTTGTGTGAACGAGCATAGTAATTGCTTGTGTATAGTGATTACGTGTTTGATCTTGCCATGATCTAGTGTTCTTTATTTCATCTTGCTTGATCATGCTCTTAATGCTCCATATGCTTTTCAAGTTTTCTGCATACAATGATAATATTTTGTTGTTGTGTTTCAGGAGTTACTTGTTCATATGTTTCAAGAGCTTATCAGAATCTAGAATTAGGTGTGAGTGTGTTTTGCCTGTGTTCCCAAACTCATGTTTAAGTCTAGAGTCTGTTTTAGGGTTTTGTCACGGAATAGCCAAAAGGGGAGATTGTAAAGTTGTGATTTAAAACTATGTATTTTGTTGGCTTTTATTCCGTGCCAAATTTGATTGTAATTACTATCAATTGTTTATACCCTATATTTGTTATGGGATTTGATGTAAGGGGTGTGTGATAGAGAGTGTGTGAAAACTCAAGCAATTTGGAAGCTGATGGAATCTCGCGGGTATGTTGCGACTAAGCTTCCGGCGAAGTGAAGCATGTGCCTTGCACATGCTGGAATGCGAAGAGTCAGTCCAGGTGGAGACAGTTGTCTCTCGCGAGTATCTCACGGGTAAGGTCTTCCCGCGAGACACCCGCGAGACACGCTGTTCTGCCAGCCTGTACTGACTGACTCACACATTTTGCACCTATCCTATTTAAACCCCTATTACCCACAAATGTTGAGGGATGCTTCAGAGAGAAAACCCTAGCCAAACACATTTGCAATTAGAGATTGTCATCCCCACCTTTCTCTATACACTTGCTTGTGGTATCTCCTCAACCCTTCCCTCTCCATTTTCCACACCATTGAGAGGTTGATAGCTCAAACACTTACCACACCTTTTGAGAGTGTTGAGTGACGTTTTGGTGCTGCTGGGAAGCATTGGAAGAAGCCTGGAATGGCAGATGCAACATGGAGCTTGTTGCGGGATCCGGAGAACTAAGACAAGACACGGTTCCGAGAAGCCTTGTTGGAGTAGAAGCTTGGAGGGCTTAGGTACATCGGGTAGATTAGGCTTGGAGGGTCTCTTGCTTACTCATGTATCCCAACTGATTGTCTAGTGGATCGATTTCCGCTTGGAGGGCGGCGGAGAGGTTTTTCTCCGAGTTCTTCGGTTTCCTCATCGAGAACACGTCTCGGTGTTTTCTGTGTTTGCATCCTTCTTCCCTACTCTTGTTTTATTCCATTATACTGCTGTGTTTCGTAGTTTATGGATTAGAGTAGCTTACTTGTTCATCCGCTCGCTTTTACACTATTCCGCACTTTACTTTATATTAAAGTTGTGTAAAATCTATCAAGCCGTAATTTTAATTAGGGGGTCTAAACAGCTCTTGCGTTTTCAACACGTTTTTGAGCTTTCAACACTGAATTGCCTATTCTATGTTGAGTATTGTCATGTTGTATGATGGGTTCACAATGAATGACATGATTGGTGTCCAGTACTTTTCTTTAATTTGATAGCCAAAATAAAAGTGCCTACATCGAATTACACTGTAATGTGTTGATATTATTTTTTATTTATGCCCATCATTTGCTAGTAAATATTTAATGCATAGTTTATCACACAATACGTGGGATCTTTTAACACAAAATATCTATTCTTTTTGGAGTGTTGTCATGTTGTATGATGGGTTGACAATGATTGACATGATTGGCGCAAACCAAATGAATACGGTACATTTTTTGCAAGTTAGTATATAGTATAAACAGGTTTGTGCTGAAATGGCTTGAAATAACCTAGTTCATAATACGTGTCAAGGCAGATTTATCCATTTTGACACGAACTCATTTAAATCGTATAAATTAAATCTCCTTTTCAACTAACATAAATTTTTAATTTTAAATATTGAATGGAGCAATTAAAATAATTTTAATGAGTTAATTGAAAAATTATTCATTGAAATTTGATGTCACAGAAGCTTAAAGAAAGCACCCACGATGCTCTCTTTGATGGGAGAGATACCAAACTGCTAGTTTCTAATTGTACACCTCGAATCCACAAGGAATTCCATGAATCCACAGGCTAATAAGTCTGGAATCCACCAAAGAAAACAATAGATAAAGTTTGTATTTTTATTATTCTGAAAACTAAATTGCCTTTGGGGGCTAAAATGCGATTCAATAGTAAAAAGAAAGCCTAAGGCAGCTAGAAAACCCAAGGCGGCTAGGAAACCCTAAGATGACTAAGAAAGTGTATAAATCCATAATTTGACTAAATAAAATTAAAAGCACCTAAAAAAAATTAAATAAATACTTTAAACCAAAACAAACAAAAATTACATAACAATACCAAAATTAATAAATCACTGTAATTAAATAGTAAATTGTGTTTTGCATCAAAATTCATTCTATTTTATTTTTCTTCTCTTGTGTATTTCTAAAATTGTGCGCGATTTCATTGAGTTGAAAAAAAAGTTTTAGATGGTATGTTATTAGTACTTTTATTGATGTTATTATAGAATATAATTTGTGTAAAAGTTATTTGTTTAACTTTGGTGTTTTGAAACCAAAATTTTCACAAAAAATTTACGGGTTTAATTTACATACTTTTGGCCAATACAACACATACATATATAAACAGCAATAATACTTCGTACTTTTACACACACTTTGCAACAACTATCTTACATAATAGGCTATGATTAATAGTTAATCACCATTTGCCACCTAACACAATTGTGACAAAGTGTATATGAAAGTTTGTATTACTAACATTATGGTACATGCAATTAGTGTTGCAAAAAGACCTGCAAAAAAAAATTAGTGCCCAAGACTTTTCCAAAATTTAATAGCCCAAATAAAAGTATCTTCATCGAACTAAACTATACAATTACAACATCTTCTCTTTCGTTTCAGCTTTAGTGCATCTGTCCGCAACATGTCAGATATAGTGCACTCTAAAACCAACCTGTGTCTAACCATTAACTAGTTGGACCTTTCCAAAATGGTATATGGTCTCATTTTGTTGACTCATCGAGTCCTATACATACATTAAATGTTGATTAATCCTTCTCGCACCACATTTCAGATAAAGTGCACCCTAAAATTAACCTGTGTCTAACCATTAACTAGTTGGACCTTTCCAAAATGGTATATGGTCCCATTTTGTTGACCCATCGAGTCCTCTACATACATTAAATGTTGATTAATCCTTTTCGCACCAAATTTACACTATACAGGACAATTTGCTTTGCTGTTACACTTACAATCAATTGGCTATTCTTTAGTGAGTATTGTCACGTTGTATGATGGATTGACAATGAATGACATGATCGGTGCAAACCACATGAATACAGTACATTTTTTGCAAGTTAGTATTTCGTATAAACTGGTTTGTGCCAAAGTGTTTCTCAAAAAAGAAAAAAGAAAAAAAGGAAAAAAAAAAGGGTTTGTTCCAAAGTGTGTAGATTAGCTTCAACACGATTAATAAGTTTTTTACTTTCGTGTTGACATGTTTCACCCGTAATCAGCTCGAAATAACATAGTTTATTAGACGTGTCAAGGTAGGTTGATCGATTTCGAAGCAAACTCGTATAACTTAAATCATAATATGTGTTAATATGATCTCTAAGACAAACCTTTATTATTGAAACGAAAACATATTGATAAATTATTTAAAAATGATATTGAAACTTGTTTTAGATTTATAGAAGTTGGTAATAGAATTTTAATTGGATTATTATTTTTATTGTCTTATTATTATTTTTTTTTAATTACGAGGTGAATGGGTTCTATTTTTTTTTTTTCTTTTTTAGAAAGCAAAAAAGTGACAATTCAATGGAAGGACCAGTGGAGGATTTGTGATGGTCTTACAAGTAACCACCTTCTCACATGGAGGTGTTGTGTTGATGCTATTTGTTTTATTATGCGTGTCATTTGCTAGTAAGTATTAGATGCACCAATTATTTTATGGGTGTGTTGTGTTGGTGGGGGTGTCTCGTTGATGTTATTTGTGATTTATGTGTGTCATTTGCTTGTAAGTGATTAATGCACCGATGATTTTAGAATACGTGGAGGCTATTACCATGAATTGTCTATTCTTTTGTGAGTATTGTCATGTTGTATGATGGGTTGACAATAAATGACATGATAGGTGCAATGCACATGAATAAAGTACATTTTTTGCAAGTTAGTATTTAGTATTAACAGATTTGTGCCACAGTGGGTTGATTTGCTTTAACACGATTAATAAGTTTTTTCCTTTTGTGTTGACATGTTTCACCCATAATCAACTCGAAATAACCTAGTTCATCATACGTGTCATGTTGGTGGGCGGGTCGTATTGATACTATTTGTGATTTTTGATCGTCATTTGCTAGTAAGTAATTAATGCACCGATTATTTAACAATATGTGGGATCTATTACCTTTATTTATCTATTCTTTAGTGAGCGTTTTCATGTTATATGATGGTTTTTCTATGATTGAAATGATCGGTGCAAACCACTTGAATACAATACATTTTTTGCGAGTTAGTATTTAGTATAAATAGGTTTGTGCCAAAATCGGTTGATTTGCTTTAACATGATTAATAAGTTTTTCACTTTCGTGTTGACATGATTCACCCGTAATCAACTCAAAATAACCTAGTTCGTAATACGTGTTGATGCTGGTTGATCGATTTTGACGAAAACTCAGTTCAATCATATAAATTAGATCTTATTTTTAACTAACAAAAATTTGAATTTCAAATTTTGAATTAAGATTTTAAAATAATTTTAAGGGTTTTATTCAAAAATTATTCTTTGAAATTGTAAAGCCCCTAACTTTCTTATTGAAAACAATGAAAAAACTCATTTGACCATATCTTTTCAAAAAAAAAAAAAAAAAGAACTCTCATTACATTTTATTTTTCTTCTATTGTGTATTTCAAAAATTGTGCGAAATTTCATCGACTTGATATAAAAACTTTTATATTGTATGTTATTAGTACTTAATTGATTTTATTTTGAAATATAATGTAGGTAAAATTTATTTGTTTAAATATGTTGTTCCGAAACAAAAATTTTCACAAAAATTGAATGTTTTACATACTCTGGGCTAATACAACACACACATATATATAAGCAACAATAATGCTATTACCACACACTTTCACACACACTTTGCCGCAACTATCTTACTTGGAAAATTGTGAAAGACAGTTAATCACAGTTTGCCCCATAAGACAGTTTTGGCAAAGTATGTGTGAAAGTTTTTGTTACTAACATTATTGTTTTAGCAATTAATGTTGCAAAAAGATCTACAAAATGTTTGGTGCCCAATACTTTTCTAAAATTTAATGGCCAAAATAAAAGTGTCTGCATCAAATTACACTGTATTGTGTTGATATTATTTTTTATTTGTGCAAGTCATTTGCTTGTAAGTATTTAATGCATAGTTTATTACACAATACGTGGGATCTTTTACCACAAAATGTCAATTCTTTAGGGAGCGTTGTCGTGTTGTAAGATGCGTTGACAATGATTGACTTGATTGGTGTAAACCAAATGAATACGGTACATTTTATGCAAGTTAGTATAAAGTATAAACAGGTTCGTGCCAAAATGGCTTGATTCACTTTAACATGATTAATAAGTTTGTCACTTTTGTGTTGACATGTTTAACCCAAAATTAACTCAAAATAACCTAGTTCATAGTACATGTCAAGGCAGGTTGATCCATTTTCACACAAACTCATTCAAATAGTATAAATTAAATCTCATTTTTAACTAACACAAATTTGAATTTTAAATATTGAATTAAGGAATTAAAATAATTTGAATGGTTTTATTGAAAAATTATTCTTTGAAATTGTAAAGTCCTTAACCTTCTTACCCGAAACAATGAAAAAACTCTCATTTGACCTTTTCTTTTCCGAAAAAAAAAAAAAAAAAAAAAAAAAAACAATAAAAAAAAAAAAAAAAAAAAAAAAAAATACAACTCTCATTCTATTTTATTTTTTCTCAATTGTGTATTTCTAAAATTGTGCAAAATTTCATTGACTTGAAATAAAAACTTTTAAATGGTATGTTATTAGTACTTGAATTGATTTTATTATGAAATATAATGTGGGTAAAATTTATTTGTTTAAATATGTTGTTTTGAAAACAAAATTTTCACAAAAAATTTACTGTTTTACATACTTTGGACTAATAGAACAAACATATACACAAGCAACAGTAATACTTTTACCATACAGTTTCACGCACACTTCGCCTCAACAGTCTTACTTGGAAAATTGTAATAGACAGTTAATCACAGTCTGCCCTGTAAGACAGTTTTGACAACGTATGTGAGAAAGTTTGTATTACTAACATTATTGTTTAAGCATTTAATGTTGCAAAAAGATCCGCAAAAAATTTGGTGCCCAATACTTTTCTAAAATTTAATAGCCAAAATAAAAGTGTCTTCATCAAATTAAAGTGTATTGTGTTGATCTTATTTTTCATTTACGCACGTCATTTGCTAGTAAGTTTTTAATGTGTTGTCATGTTGTATGACGAGTTGACAATGATTGACATGATTGGTGCAAACCAAATGAATACGGTACCTTTTTTGCAAGTCAGTAAATATTATAAACAGGTTGGTGCCAAAATGGCTAGATTTGCGTTAACACGATTAATACGTTTGTTATTTTTGGGTTGACATGTTTAACCCGTAATTAACTCAGAATAACCTAGTTCATAATACGTGTCAAGGCAGATTGATCAATTTTGACACACACTCATTTAAATCATATAAATTAAATCTCATTTTTTAACTAACACAAATTTGAATTTTAAATATTGAATTAAGGGATTAAAATCATTTTAATGGTTTTATTGAAAAATTATTCATTGAAATTGTAAAGTACCTAACCTTCTTACCCGAAACAATGAAAAAACTCTCATTTGACCTTTTCTTTTCAAAAAAAAAAAACTCTCATTCCATTTTATTTTTCTTCAATTGTGTATTTCTAAAATTGTGCAAAATTTCCTTCTCTTGAAATAAAAACTTTTAGATGGCATGTTATTATTACTTTAATTAATTTTATTATGAAATATAACGTGGGTAAAATTTATTTGTTTAAATATGTTGTTTTGAAACCAAAATTTTCACAAAAAAATTTATTGTTTTACATACTTTGGGCTAATACAACAAACATATATATAAGGAACAATAATATTATTACCATACAGTTTCACGCACACTTTGCCACAACTATCTTACTTGGATAATTCTAATAGACAGTGAATCACAGTCTACCCCGTAAGACAGTTTTGACAAAGTATGTGAGAAAGTTTTTATTACTAACATTATTGTTTAAGAAATTAATGTTGCAAAAAGATTCGCAAAAAATTTGGTGCCCAATACTTTTCTAAAATTTAATAGCCAAAATAAAAGTATCTTCACCAAATTAAAGTGTATTGTGTTTATCTTATTTTTTATTTATGCACGTCATTTGGTAGCAAGTTTTTAATGTGTTGTCGTGTTGTATGACGAGTTGACAATGATTGACATGATTGGTGCAAACCACATGAATACAGTGGATTTTTTTGTGAGTTAGTATTTAGTATAAAACGGTTTGTGCCAAAATGGGTTGATTTGCTTTAACACGATTAATATGTTTGTTACTTTTGGGTTGACATGTTTAGCCCGGTAATTAACTCAAAATTACCTAGTTCATAATACGTGTCAAGGCAGATTGATCAATTTTGACACAAACTCATTTAAATCATATAAATTAAATCTCATTTTTAACTAACTTAAATTTTAATTTTAAATATTGAAGTAAGGAATTAAAATAATTTTAATGAGTTAATTGAAAAATTATTCATTGAAATTTGATGTCGCGGAAGTCTAAAGAAAGTACCCACGACGCTCTCTTTGGTGGAAGAGATACCAATTTGTTAGTTTCTAACTGTGCACCTCGAGTCCACAAGGAATTCCTTGAATCCACAAGCTGATAAGTCTAGAATACAGCAAAGAAAGCAATAGATAAAGTCTGATTTTTGTTAATCCGAAAACAAAATTTCCTTTGGGGGCTAAAATGCAATTAAATAGTAAAAAGAAAACCTCAGGCGGCTAGAAAACCTACGTCGGTTGGGAAACCCTAGGATGGCTAAGAAAGCATATAAAACCCTAATTTGACCAAATAAAATTAAAAGCAACTAAAAACAATGATATAAATATTTTAAACCAAAACTAACAAAAATTACATAAGAATACCAAAATTAATAAATCACGGTAATTAAACAGTAAATTGTGTTCTGCATCAAAATTCAAAAGCCCCTAACCTTCTTACCCGGAACAAAGAAAAAACTCTCATTTGACCTTATCTTAAAAAAAAAAAAAAAAATCAATGAATAAAAAAACTCATTCCATTTTATTTTTCTTCTCTTGTGTATTTCTAAAATTGTGTGGGATTGCATTGAGTTGAATTAAAAATTTTTAGACAGTATGTTATTAGTACCTTTACTGATCTTATTATAGAATATAATTTGTGTAAAAGGTTTTTGTTTAACTTTGGTGTTTTAAAACCAAAATTTTTACAAAAAATTTACTGGTTTTACATACTTTGGGCCAATACAACACATACATATATAAACAGCAATAAACTAGTACTATGTACTTTTACACGCACTTCGCAACAACTATCTTACGTAATAGACTATGATTAATAGTTAATCACAATTTGCCACCTAAAACAACTGTGACAAAATGTGTATGAAA
Source organism: Quercus variabilis (assembly GCA_030445155.1). Classification (NCBI taxonomy): domain Eukaryota; kingdom Viridiplantae; phylum Streptophyta; class Magnoliopsida; order Fagales; family Fagaceae; genus Quercus; species Quercus variabilis. The sequence continues at coordinate 10,169,804 of CP129454.1, forward strand.
GTTTGTATTATTAACATTATTGTACATGTAATTAATGTTGTGAAAAGATCGGCAAAAAAAATTAGCGCCCAAGAGTTTTCCAAAATTTAATAGCCCAAATAAAAGTATCTTCATCGAACTAAACAATACAATTACAACCTCTTCTCTTTCGTGTCAGCTTTAGTGCATGTGTCCGCAACATGTCAGATATAGTGCACTCTAAAACTAACCTGCGTCTAACCATTAACTAGTTGGACCTTTCCAAAATGGTATATGGTCCCATTTTGTCGACCCATCGAGTCCTATACATACATTAAATGTCGATTAATCCTTTTCGCACCACATTTCTGATATAGTGCACTCTAAAATTAACCTGTGTCTAACCATTAACTAGTTAGACCTTTCCAAAATGGTATATGGTCCCATTTTGTTGACCCATCGAGTCCTATACATACATTCAATGTTGATTAATCCTTTTCGCACCACATTTCAGATATAGTGCAATCTAAAATTAATCTGTGTCTAACCATTAATAAGTTAGACCTTTCCAAAATGGTATATGGTCCCATTTTGTTCACCCACCGAGTCCTCTACATACATTAAATGTTGATTAGTCCTTTTCGAACCAAATTTACACTATACAGGACAATTTGCTTTGCTGTTACACTTACCATCAATTGTCTGTTCTTTAGTGAGTATTGTCATGTTGTATGATGGGTTGACAATGAATGACATGATTGGTGCAAACCACATGAATACAGTACATTTTTTCCAAGTTTGTATTTAGTATAAACAGGTTTGTGCCAAAATGGGTAGATTTGCTTTAACAGGATTAATAAGTTTTTTACTTTCATGTTGAGATGTTTCACCCATAATCAAGTCAAAATAACGTTGTTTATTTGATGTGTCAAGGCAGGTTGATCGATTTCGAAACAAACTTGTATAACTTAAATCATAATATGTGTTAATACGATCTCTAAGACAAACCTTTATTATTGAAATGAAAACGTATTGATAAATTTTTTAAAATTCATACCGTAACATGTTTTAGATATATAGAAGTTGGTAATAGAATTTTAATTGGATTATTAGTTTAATTGGTTTATATATTTTTTTTGTTTACTATGTGAATGGGTTCCTTTTTTTCTTTTTCTTTTTTTTTCTTTTTTTAGAAATCCAAAAACTGACAATTCAAAGGAGGGGCGAATACAGGATTTGTGATCGTCTTAAATGTGACCACCTTCTCACATGGAGGTGTTGTGGTGATGCTATTTGTGATTTATGCATGTCATTTTCTAGTAAGTGTTTAATGCACCGATTATTTCAGAATATGTGGAAGCTATTACCATGAATTGTCTATTCTTTAGTGAGAATTGTCATGTTGTACAATAGGTTGACAATGAATGACATGATTGTGCAAACCACATGAATACAGTGCATTTTTTGCGAGTTAGTATTTAGTATAAAACAGTTTGTGCCAAAATGGGTTGATTTGCTTTAACACGATTAATAAGTTTTTTCCTTTCGTGTTGACATGTTTCACCCATAATCAACTCGAAATAACCTAGTTCATCATACGTGTCATGTTGGTGGGCAGGTCGTATTGATGTTATTTTTGATTTTTGATCGTCATTCGCTAGTAAGTAATTAATGCACTGATTATTTAACAATATGTGGGATCTATTACCTTTATTTGTCTATTCTTTAGTGAGCGTTTTCATGTTATATAATGGTTTTTATATGATTGAAATGATTGGTGCAAACCACTTGAATACAATACATTTTTTGCGAGTTAGTATTTAGTATAAACAGGTTTGTGCCAAAATGGGTTGATTTGCTTTAACACGATTAATAAGTTTTTCACTTTCGTGTTGACATGATTCACCCATAATCAACTCAAAATAACCTAGTTCGTAATACGTGTTGATGCTGGTTGATCGATTTTGACAAAAGCTCAGTTAAATCATATAAATTAAATCTCATTTTTAACTAACAAAAATTTAAATTTCAAATTTTGAATTAAGATTTTAAAATAATTTTATGGTTTTTATTCAAAAATTTTTCTTTGAAATTGTAAAGCCCCTAACTTTCTTATTGAAAACAATGAAAAAACTCTCATTTGACCATATCTTTTCCAAACAAAAAAAAAAAAAAAGAACTCTCATTACATTTTATTTTTCTTCTATTGTGTATTTCAAAAATTGTGCAAAATTTCATCGACTTGAAATAAAAAAATTTATATTGTATGTTATTAGTACTTAATTGATTTTATTTTGAAATATAATGTGGGTAAAATTTATTTGTTTAAATATGTTGTTCCGAAACCAAAATTTTCACTACATACTCTGGGCTAATACAATTGTAAAGTTATGATTTACAACTATGTATTTTGTTGGCTTTTATTCCGTGCCAAATTTGATTGTAATTACTATTAGTTGTTTATACCCTGTATTTGTTGTGGGATTTGATGTAAGGGGTGTGTGATAGAGAGTGTGTGAAGACTCAAGCAATTTGGAAGCTGATGGAATCTCGCGGGTATGTCGCGACTAAGCTTCCCGCAAAGTGAAGCATGTGCCTTGCACATGCTGGAATGCGAAGAGTCAGTCCAGGTGGAGACAGCTGTCTCTCGTGAGTATCTCGCAGGTAAGGCCTTCCCGCGAGACACGCTGTTCTGCTAGTCTGTACTAACTGACTCACACATTTTGCACCTATCCTATTCAAACCCCCATTACCCACAAATGTTGAGGAATGCTTCAGAGAGAAAACCCTAGCCAAACACATTTGCAATTAGAGATTGTCATCCCCACCTTTCTCTATACACTTGCTTGTGGTATCTCCTCAACCCTTCCCTCTCCATTTTCCACACCATTGAGAGGTTGATAGCCCAAACACTTACCACACCTTTTGAGAGTGTTGAGTGACGTTTTGGTGCTACTGGGAAGCATTGGAAGAAGCCTGGAATGGCAGATGCTACATGGAACTTGTTGCGGGATCCGGAGAACTAAGACAAGACACGGTTCCGAGAAGCCTTGTTGGAGTAGAAGCCTGGAGGGCTTAGGTACATCGGGTAGATTAGGCTTGGAGGGTCTCTTGCTTACTCATGTATCCTAACTGATTGTCTAGTGGATCGATTTCCGCTTGGACGGCGGCGGAGAGGTTTTTCGCCGAGTTCTTCGGTTTCCTCATCGAGAACACGTCTCGGTGTTTTCTGTGTTTGCATCCTTCTTCCCTACTCTTGTTTTATTCCATTATACTGCTGTGTTTCGTAGTTTATGGATTAGAGTAGCTTACTTGTTCATCCGCTCGCTTTTACACTATTCCGCACTTTATATTAAAGTTGTGTAAAATCTATCGAGCCGTAATTTTAATTAGGGGGTCTAAACAGCTCTTGTGTTTTCAACACGTTTTTGAGCTTTCAACACTGAATTGCCTATTCTATGTTGAGTATTGTCATGTTGTATGATGGGTTCACAATGAATGACATGATTGGTGTCCAGTACTTTTCTTTAATTTGATAGCCAAAATAAAAGTGCCTACATCGAATTACACTGTAATGTGTTGATATTATTTTTTATTTATGCCCATCATTTGCTAGTAAATATTTAATGCATAGTTTATCACACAATACGTGGGATCTTTTAACACAAAATATCTATTCTTTTTGGAGTGTTGTCATGTTGTATGATGGGTTGACAATGATTGACATGATTGGCGCAAACCAAATGAATACGGTACATTTTTTGCAAGTTAGTATATAGTATAAACAGGTTTGTGCTGAAATGGCTTGAAATAACCTAGTTCATAATACGTGTCAAGGCAGATTTATCCATTTTGACACGAACTCATTTAAATCGTATAAATTAAATCTCCTTTTCAACTAACATAAATTTTTAATTTTAAATATTGAATGGAGCAATTAAAATAATTTTAATGAGTTAATTGAAAAATTATTCATTGAAATTTGATGTCACGGAAGCTTAAAGAAAGCACCCACGATGCTCTCTTTGATGGAAGAGATACCAAACTGCTAGTTTCTAATTGTACACCTTGAATCCACAAGGAATTCCATGAATCCACAGGCTAATAGGTCTGGAATCCACCAAAGAAAACAATAGATAAAGTTTGTATTTTTATTATTCTGAAAACTAAATTGCCTTTGGGGGCTAAAATGCGATTCAATAGTAAAAAGAAAGCCTAAGGCAGCTAGAAAACCCAAGGCGGCTAGGAAACCCTAAGATGACTAAGAAAGTGTATAAATCCATAATTTGACTAAATAAAATTAAAAGCACCTAAAAAAAATTAAATAAATACTTTAAACCAAAACTAACAAAAATTACATAACAATACCAAAATTAATAAATCACTGTAATTAAATAGTAAATTGTGTTCTGCATCAAAATTCATTCTATTTTATTTTTCTTCTCTTGTGTATTTCTAAAATTGTGTGCGATTTCATTGAGTTGAAAAAAAACTTTTAGATGGTATGTTATTAGTACTTTTATTGATGATATCATAGAATATAATTTGTGTAAAAGTTATTTGTTTAACTTTGGTGTTTTGAAACCAAAATTTTCACAAAAAATTTACGGGTTTAATTTACATACTTTTGGCCAATACAACACATACATATATAAACAGCAATAATACTTCGTACTTTTACACACACTTTGCGACAACTATCTTACATAATAGGCTATGATTAATAGTTAATCACCATTTGCCACCTAACACAATTGTGACAAAGTGTATATGAAAGTTTGTATTACTAACATTATGGTACATGCAATTAGTGTTGCAAAAAGACCTGCAAAAAAAAAATTAGTGCCCAAGACTTTTCCAAAGTTTAATAGCCCAAATAAAAGTATCTTCATCGAACTAAACTATACAATTACAACATCTTCTCTTTCGTTTCAGCTTTAGTGCATCTGTCCGCAACATGTCAGATATAGTGCACTCTAAAACCAATCTGTGTCTAACCATTAACTAGTTGGACCATTCCAAAATGGTATATGGTCTCATTTTGTTGACTCATCGAGTCCTATACATACATTAAATGTTGATTAATCCTTTTCGCACCACATTTCAGATATAGTGCACCCTAAAATTAACCTGTGTCTAACCATTAACTAGTTGGACCTTTCCAAAATGGTATATGGTCCCATTTTGTTGACCCATCGAGTCCTCTACATACATTAAATGTTGATTAATCCTTTTCGCACCAAATTTACACTATAAAGGACAATTTGCTTTGCTGTTACACTTACAATCAATTGGCTATTCTTTAGTGAGTATTGTCACGTTGTATGATGGATTGACAATGAATGACATGATCGGTGCAAACCACAAGAATACAGTACATTTTTTGCAAGTTAGTATTTCGTATAAACTGGTTTGTGCCAAAGTGTTTCTCAAAAAAGAAAAAAGAAAAAAAGGAAAAAAAAAAGGGTTTGTTCCAAAGTGTGTAGATTAGCTTCAACACGATTAATAAGTTTTTTACTTTCGTGTTGACATGTTTCACCCGTAATCAACTCGAAATAACATAGTTTATTAGACGTGTCAAGGTAGGTTGATCGATTTCGAAGCAAACTCATATAACTTAAATCATAATATGTGTTAATATGATCTCTAAGACAAACCTTTATTATTGAAACGAAAACATATTGATAAATTATTTAAAAATGATATTGAAACTTGTTTTAGATTTATAGAAGTTGGTAATAGAATTTTAATTGGATTATTATTTTTATTGTCTTATTATTATTTTTTTTTTAATTACGAGGTGAATGGGTTCTATTTTTTTTTTTTTCTTTTTTAGAAAGCAAAAAAGTGACAATTCAATGGAAGGACCAGTGGAGGATTTGTGATGGTCTTACAAGTAACCACCTTCTCACATGGAGGTGTTGTGTTGATGCTATTTGTTTTATTATGCGTGTCATTTGCTAGTAAGTATTAGATGCACCAATTATTTTATGGGTGTGTTGTGTTGGTGGGGGTGTCTCGTTGATGTTATTTGTGATTTATGTGTGTCATTTGCTTGTAAGTGATTAATGCACCGATGATTTCAAAATACGTGGACGCTATTACCATGAATTGTCTATTCTTTTGTGAGTATTGTCATGTTGTATGATGGGTTGACAATAAATGACATGATAGGTGCAATGCACATGAATAAAGTACATTTTTTGCAAGTTAGTATTTAGTATTAACAGATTTGTGCCACAGTGGGTTGATTTGCTTTAACACGATTAATAAGTTTTTTCCTTTTGTGTTGACATGTTTCACCCATAATCAACTCGAAATAACCTAGTTCATCATACGTGTCATGTTGGTGAGCGGGTCGTATTGATGCTATTTGTGATTTTTGATCATCATTTGCTAGTAAGTAATTAATGCACCGATTATTTAACAATATGTGGGATCTATTACCTTTATTTGTCTATTCTTTAGTGAGCGTTTTCATGTTATATGATGGTTTTTCTATGATTGAAATGATCGGTGCAAACCACTTGAATACAATACATTTTTTGCGAGTTAGTATTTAGTATAAACAGGTTTGTGCCAAAATCAGTTGATTTGCATTAACATGATTAATAAGTTTTTCACTTTCGTGTTGACATGATTCACCCATAATCAACTCAAAATAACCTAGTTCGTAATACGTGTTGATGCTGGTTGATCGATTTTGACGAAAACTCAGTTCAATCATATAAATTAGATCTTATTTTTAACTAACAAAAATTTGAATTTCAAATTTTGAATTAAGATTTTAAAATAATTTTAAGGGTTTTATTCAAAAATTATTCTTTGAAATTGTAAAGCCCCTAACTTTCTTATTGAAAACAATGAAAAAACTCTCATTTGACCATATCTTTTCAAAAAAAAAAAAAAAGAACTCTCATTACATTTTATTTTTCTTCTATTGTGTATTTCAAAAATTGTGCGAAATTTCATCGACTTGAAATAAAAACTTTTATATTGTATGTTATTAGTACTTAATTGATTTTATTTTGAAATATAATGTGGGTAAAACTTATTTGTTTAAATATGTTGTTCCGAAACAAAAATTTTCACAAAAATTTAATGTTTTACATACTCTAGGCTAATACAACACACACATATATATAAGCAACAATAATGCTATTACCACACACTTTCACACACACTTTGCCGCAACTATCTTACTTGGAAAATTGTGAAAGACAGTTAATCACAGTTTGCCCCATAAGACAGTTTTGGCAAAGTATGTGTGAAAGTTTTTGTTACTAACATTATTGTTTTAGCAATTAATGTTGCAAAAAGATCTACAAAATGTTTGGGGCCCAATACTTTTCTAAAATTTAATGGCCAAAATAAAAGTGTCTGCATCAAATTACACTGTATGGTGTTGATATTATTTTTATTTGTGCACTTCATTTGCTTGTAAGTATTTAATGCATAGTTTATTACACAATACGTGGGATCTTTTACCACAAAATGTCAATTCTTTAGGGAGCGTTGTCGTGTTGTAAGATGGGTTGACAATGATTGACTTGATTGGTGTAAACCAAATGAATATGGTACATTTTATGCAAGTTAGTATAAAGTATAAACAGGTTCGTGCCAAAATGGCTTGATTCACTTTAACATGATTAATAATTTTGTCACTTTTGTGTTGACATGTTTAACCCAAAATTAACTCAAAATAACCTAGTTCATAGTACATGTCAAGGCAGGTTGATCCATTTTCACACAAACTCATTCAAATAGTATAAATTAAATCTCATTTTTAAATAAGACAAATTTGAATTTTAAATATTGAATTAAGGAATTAAAATAATTTGAATGGTTTTATTGAAAAATTATTCTTTGAAATTGTAAAGTCCTGAACGTTCTTACCCGAAACAATGAAAAAACTCTCATTTGACCTTTTCTTTTCCGAAAAAAAAAAAAAAAAAAAAAAAAAAAAAAAAAAAAAAAAAAAAAAAAAAAAAAACTCTCATTCTATTTTATTTTTTCTCAATTGTGTATTTCTAAAATTGTGCAAAATTTCATTGACTTGAAATAAAAACTTTTAAATGGTATGTTATTAGTACTTTAATTGATTTTATTATGAAATATAATGTGGGTAAAATTTATTTGTTTAAATATGTTGTTTTGAAAACAAAATTTTCACAAAAAATTTACTGTTTTACATACTTTGGACTAATACAACAAACATATACACAAGCAACAGTAATACTTTTACCATACAGTTTCATGCACACTTTGCCTCAACTGTCTTACTTGGAAAATTGTAATAGACAGTTAATCACAGTTTGCCCTGTAAGACAGTTTTGACAACGTATGTGAGAAAGTTTGTATTACTAACATTATTGTTTAAGCATTTAATGTTGCAAAAAGATCCGCAAAAAATTTGGTGCCCAATACTTTTCTAAAATTTAATAGCCAAAATAAAAGTGTCTTCATCAATTTAAAGTGTATTGTGTTGATCTTATTTTTCATTTACGCACGTCATTTGCTAGTAAGTTTTTAATGTGTTGTCATGTTGTATGACGAGTTGACAATGATTGACATGATTGGTGCAAACCAAATGAATACGGTACCTTTTTTGCAAGTCAGTATATAGTATAAACAGGTTGGTGCCAAAATGGCTTGATTTGCGTTAACACGATTAATACGTTTGTTATTTTTGGGTTGACATGTTCAACCCGTAATTAACTCAGAATAACCTAGTTCATAATACGTGTCCAGGCAGATTGATCAATTTTGACACACACTCATTTAAATCATATAAATTAAATCTCATTTTTTAACTAACACAAATTTGAATTTTAAATATTGAATTAAGGGATTAAAATCATTTTAATGGTTTTATTGAAAAATTATTCTTTGAAATTGTAAAGTACCTAACCTTCTTACCCGAAACAATGAAAAAACTCTCATTTGACCTTTTCTTATCAAAAAAAAAAAAAAAACTCTCATTCCATTTTATTTTTCTTCAATTGTGTATTTCTAAAATTGTGCAAAATTTCCTTCTCTTGAAATAAAAACTTTTAGATGGCATGTTATTATTACTTTAATTAATTTTATTATGAAATATAACGTGGGTAAAATTTATTTGTTTAAATATGTTGTTTTGAAACCAAAATTTTCACACAAAAAATTTACTGTTTTACATACTTTGGGCTAATACAACAAACATATATATAAGGAACAATAATATTATTAACATACAGTTTCACGCACACATTGCCACAACTATCTTACTTGGATAATTCTAATAGACAGTGAATCACAGTCTACCCCGTAAGACAATTTTGACAAAGTATGTGAGAAAGTTTTTATTACTAACATTATTGTTTAAGAAATTAATGTTGCAAAAATATTCGCAAAAAATTTGGTGCCCAATACTTTTCTAAAATTTAATAGCCAAATAAAAGTATCTTCACCAAATTAAAGTGTATTGTGTTTATCTTATTTTTTATTTATGCACGTCATTTGGTAGCAAGTTTTTAATGTGTTGTCGTGTTGTATGACGAGTTGACAATGATTGACATGATTGGTGCAAACCAAATGAATACGGTACATTTTTTGCAAGTTAGTATATAGTATAAATAGGTTGGTGCCAAAATGGCTTGATTTGCGTTAACACGATTAATACGTTTGTTACTTTTGGGTTGACATGTTTAGCCCGGTAATTAACTCAAAATTACATTGTTTGTAATACGTGTCAAGGCAGATTGATCAATTTTGACACAAACTCATTTAAATCATATAAATTAAATCTCATTTTTAACTAACTTAAATTTTAATTTTAAATATTGAACTAAGGAATTAAAATAATTTTAATGAGTTAATTGAAAAATTATTCATTGAAATTTGATGTCGCGGAAGTCTAAAGAAAGTACCCACGATGCTCTCTTGGGTGGAAGAGATACCAAACTGTTAGTTTCTAACTGTGCACCTCGAGTCCACAAGGAATTCCTTGAATCCACAAGCTGATAAGTCTAGAATACAGCAAAGAAAGCAATAAATAAAGTCTGATTTTTGTTAATCCAAAAACAAAATTTCCTTTGGGGGCTAAAATGCAATTAAATAATAAAAAGAAAACCTTGGGCGGCTAGAAAACCTACGTCAGCTGGGAAACCCTAGGATGGCTAAGAAAGCATATAAAACCCTAATTTGACCAAATAAAATTAAAAGCAAATAAAAACAATGATATAAATATTTTAAACCAAAACTAACAAAAATTACATAAGAATACCAAAATTAATAAATCACAATAATTAAACAGTAAATTGTGTTCTGCATCAAAATTCAAAAGCCCCTAACCTTCTTACCCGAAACAATGAAAAAACTCTCATTTGACCTTATCTTAAAAATAAAAATCAATGAATAAAAAAACTCATTCGATTTTATTTTTCTTCTCTTGTGTATTTCTAAAATTGTGTGGGATTGCATTGAGTTGAAATAAAAACTTTTAGACAGCATGTTATTAGTACCTTTACTGATCTTATTATATAATATAATTTGTGTAAAAGGATTTTGTTTAACTTTGGTGTTTTGAAACCAAAATTTTTACAAAAAACTTACTGGTTTTACATACTTTGGGCCAATACAACACATACATATATAAACAGCAATAAACTAGTACTATGTACTTTTACACACACTTCGCAACAACTATCTTACGTAATAGACTATGATTAATAGTTAATCACAATTTGCCACCTAAAACAACTATGACAAAATGTGTATGAAAGTTTGTATTATTAACATTATTGTACATGTAATTAATGTTGCGAAAAGATCGGCAAAAAAAATTAGCGCCCAAGAGTTTTCCAAAATTTAATAGCCCAAATAAAAGTATCTTCATCGAACTAAACTATACAATTACAACCTCTTCTCTTTCGTGTCAGCTTTAGTGCATGTTTCCGCAACATGTCAGATATAGTGCACTCTAAAACTAACCTGCGTCTAACCATTAACTAGTTGGACCTTTCCAAAATGGTATATGGTCCCATTTTGTCGACCCATCGAGTCCTATACATACATTAAATGTTGATTAATCCTTTTCGCACCACATTTCTGATATAGTGCACTCTAAAATTAACCTGTGTCTAACCATTAACTAGTTAGACCTTTCCAAAATGGTATATGGTCCCATTTTGTTGACCCATCGAGTCCTATACATACATTAAATGTTGATTAATCCTTTTCGCACCACATTTCAGATATAGTGCAATCTAAAATTAACCTGTGTCTAACCATTAATTAGTTAGACCTTTCCAAAATGGTATATGGTCCCATTTTGTTGACCCATCGAGTCCTCTACATACATTAAATGTTGATTAGTCCTTTTCGAACCAAATTTACACTATACAGGACAATTTGCTTTGCTGTTACACTTACCATCAATTGTCTGTTCTTTAGTGAGTATTGTCATGTTGTATGATGGGTTGACAATGAATGACATGATCGGTGCAAACCACATGAATACAATACATTTTTTCCAAGTTTGTATTTAGTATAAACAGGTTTGTTCCAAAATGGGTGGATTTGCTTTAACACGATTAATAAGTTTTTTACTTTCATGTTGAGATGTTTCACCCGTAATCAAGTCAAAATAACGTTGTTTATTTGATGTGTCAAGGCAGGTTGATCGATTTCCAAACAAACTTGTATAACTTAAATCATAATACGTGTTAATACGATCTCTAAGACAAACCTTTATTATTGAAATGAAAACATATTGATAAATTTTTTAAAATTCGTACTGTAACATGTTTTAGATATATAGGAGTTGGTAATAGAATTTTAATTGGATTATTTGTTTAATTGCTTTATATATTTTTTTTATTTACTATGTGATTGGGTTCCTTTTTTTTCTTTTTTCTTTTTTCTTTTTTTAGAAATCCAAAAATTGACAATTCAATGGAGGGGCCAGTACAGGATTTGTGATCGTCTTAAATGTGACCACCTTCTCAGATGGAGGTGTTGTGTTGATGCTATTTGTGATTTATGCATGTCGTTTTCTAGTAAGTGTTTAATGCACCGATTATTTCAGAGTATGTGGAAGCTATTATCCTGAATTGTCTATTCTTTAGTGATAATTGTCATGTTGTACGATAGGTTGACAATGAATGACATGATTGTGCAAACCACATGAATACAGTGCATTTTTTGTGAGTTAGTATTTAGTATAAAACGGTTTGTGCCAAAATGGGTTGATTTGCTTTAACACGATTAATATGTTTGTTACTTTTGGGTTGACATGTTTAGCCCGGTAATTAACTCAAAATTACCTAGTTCATAATACGTGTCAAGGCAGATTGATCAATTTTGACACAAACTCATTTAAATCATATAAATTAAATCTCATTTTTAACTAACTTAAATTTTAATTTTAAATATTGAACTAAGGAATTAAAATAATTTTAATGAGTTAATTGAAAAATTATTCATTGAAATTTGATGTCGCGGAAGTCTAAAGAAAGTACCCACGATGCTCTCTTTGGTGGAAGAGATACCAATTTGTTAGTTCCTAACTGTGCATCTGGAGTCCACAAGGAATTCCTTGAATCCCCAAGCTGATAAGTCTAAAATACAGCAAAGAAAGCAATAGATAAAGTCTGATTTTTGTTAATCCGAAAACAAAATTTCCTTTGGGGGCTAAAATGCAATTAAATAGTAAAAGGAAAACCTCGGGCGGCTAGAAAACCTACGTCGGTTGGGAAACCCTAGGATGGCTAAGAAAGCATATAAAACCCTAATTTGACCAAATAAAATTAAAAGCAACTAAAAACAATGATATAAATATTTTAAACCAAAACTAACAAAAATTACATAAGAATACCAAAATTAATAAATCACAGTAATTAAACAATAAATTGTGTTCTGCATCAAAATTCAAAAGCCCCTAACCTTCTTACCCGAAACAAAGAAAAAACTCTCATTTGACCTTATCTTAAAAAAAAAAAATCAATGAATAAAAAAACTCATTCCATTTTATTTTTCTTCTCTCGTGTATTTCTAAAATTGTGTGGGATTGCATTGAGTTGAATTAAAAACTTTTAGACAGTATGTTATTAGTACCTTTACTGATCTTATTATAGAATATAATTTGTGTAAAAGGTTTTTGTTTAACTTTGGTGTTTTGAAACCAAAATTTTTACAAAAAAATTTACTGGTTTTACATACTTTGGGCCAATACAACACATACATATATAAACAGCAATAAACTAGTACTACGTACTTTTACACGTACTTCGCAATAACTATCTTACGTAATAGACTATGATTAATAGTTAATCACAATTTGCCACCTAAAACAACTGTGACAAAATGTGTATGAAAGTTTGTATTATTAACATTATTGTACATGTAATTAATGTTGCGAAAAGATCGGCAAAAAAAATTAGCGCCCAAGAGTTTTCCAAAATTTAGTAGCCCAAATAAAAGTATCTTCATCGAACTAAACTATACAATTACAACCTCTTCTCTTTCGTGTCAGCTTTAGTGCATGTGTCCGCAACATGTCAGATATAGTGCACTCTAAAACTAACCTGCGTCTAACCATTAACTAGTTGGACCTTTCCAAAATGGTATATGGTCCCATTTTGTCGACCCATCGAGTCCTCTACATACATTAAATGTTGATTAATCCTTTTCGAACCACATTTCTGATATAGTGCACTCCAAAATTAACCTGTGTCTAACCATTAACTAGTTAGACCTTTCCAAAATGTATATGGTCCCATTTTGTTGACCCATCGAGTCCTATACATACATTCAATGTTGATTAATCTTTTTCGCACCACATTTCAGATATAGTGCAATCTAAAATTAATCTGTGTCTAACCATTAATTAGTTAGACCTTTCCAAAATGGTATATGGTCCCATTTTGTTCACCCATCGAGTCCTCTACATATATTAAATGTTGATTAGTCCTTTTCGAACCAAATTTACACTATACAGGACAATTTGCTTTGCTGTTACACTTACCATCAATTGTCTATTCTTTAGTGAGTATTGTCATGTTGTATGATGGGTTGACAATGAATGACATGATCGGTGCAAACCACATGAATACAATACATTTTTTCCAAGTTTGTATTTAGTATAAACAGGTTTGTGCCAAAATGGGTAGATTTGCTTTAACAGGATTAATAAGTTTTTTACTTTCATGTTGAGATGTTTCACCCGTAATCAAGTCAAAATAACGTTGTTTATTTGATGTGTCAAGGCAGGTTGATTGATTTCAAAACAAACTTGTATAACTTAAATCATAATACGTGTTAATACGATCTCTAAGACAAACCTTTATTATTGAAATGAAAACGTATTGATAAATTTTTTAAAATTCATACCGTAACATGTTTTAGATATATAGAAGTTGGTAATAGAATTTTAATTGGATTATTAGTTTAATTGGTTTATATATTTTTTTTGTTTACTATGTGAATGGGTTCCTTTTTTTCTCTTTCCTTTTTTCTTTTTTTAGAAATCCAAAAACTGACAATTCAAAGGAGGGGCCTATACAGGATTTGTGATCGTCTTAAATGTGACCACCTTCTCACATGGAGGTGTTGTGTTGATGCTATTTGTGATTTATGCATGTCATTTTCTAGTAAGTGTTTAATGCACCGATTATTTCAGAATATGTGGAAGCTATTACCATGAATTGTCTATTCTTTAGTGAGAATTGTCATGTTGTACGATAGGTTGACAATGAATGACATGATTGTGCAAACCACATGAATACAGTGCATTTTTTGCAAGTTAGTATTTAGTATAAAACAGTTTGTGCCAAAATGGGTTGATTTGCTTTAACACGATTAATAAGTTTTTTCCTTTCGTGTTGACATGTTTCACCCATAATCAACTCGAAATAACCTAGTTCATCATACGTGTCATGTTGGTCGGCAGGTCGTATTGATGTTATTTGTAATTTTTGATCGTCATTTGCTAGTAAGTAATTAATGCACTGATTATTTAACAATATGTGGGATCTATTACCTTTATTTGTCTATTCTTTAGTGAGCGTTTTCATGTTATATAATGGTTTTTATATGATTGAAATGATTGGTGCAAACCACTTGAATACAATACATTTTTTGCGAGTTAGTATTTAGTATAAACAGGTTTGTGCCAAAATGGGTTGATTTGCTTTAACACGATTAATAAGTTTTTCACTTTCGTGTTGACATGATTCACCCATAATCAACTCAAAATAACCTAGTTCGTAATACGTGTTGATGCTGGTTGATCGATTTTGACGAAAGCTCAGTTAAATCATATAAATTAAATCTCATTTTTAACTAACAAAAATTTGAATTTCAAATTTTGAATTAAGATTTTAAAATAATTTTAAGGGTTTTATTCAAAAATTATTCTTTGAAATTGTAAAGCCCCTAACTTTCTTATTGAAAACAATGAAAAAACTTTCATTTGACCATATCTTTTCAAAAAAAAAAAAAAAAAAGAACTCTCATTACATTTTATTTTTCTTCTATTGTGTATTTCAAAAATTGTGCAAAATTTCATCGACTTGAAATAAAAAAATTTATATTGTATGTTATTAGTACTTAATTGATTTTATTTTGAAATATAATGTGGGTAAAATTTATTTGTTTAAATATGTTGTTCCGAAACCAAAATTTTCACTACATACTCTGGGCTAATACGACTGTAAAGTTATGATTTACAACTATGTATTTTGTTGGCTTTTATTCCGTGCCAAATTTGATTGTAATTACTATCAATTGTTTATACCCTGTATTTGTTGTGGGATTTGATGTAAGGGGTGTGTGATAGAGAGTGTGTGAAGACTCAAGCAATTTGGAAGCTGATGGAATCTCGCGGGTATGTCGCGACTAAGCTTCCCGCGAAGTGAAGCATGTGCCTTGCACATGCTGAAATGCGAAGAGTCAGTCTAGGTGGAGACAGCTGTCTCTCGTGAGTATCTCGCGAGTAAGGCCTTCTCACGAGACACGCTGTTCTGCCAGCCTGTACTAACTGACTCACACATTTTGCACCTATCCTATTCAAACCCCCATTACCCACAAATGTTGAGGAATGCTTCAGAGAGAAAACCCTAGCCAAACACATTTGCAATTAGAGATTGTCATCCCCACCTTTCTCTATACACTTGCTTGTGGTATCTCCTCAACCTTTCCCTCTCCATTTTCCACACCATTGAGAGGTTGATAGCCCAAACACTTACCACACCTTTTGAGAGTGTTGAGTGACGTTCTGGTGCTGCTGGGAAGCATTGGAAGAAGCCTGGAATGGCAGATGCAACATGAAACTTGTTGCGGGATCCGGAGAACTAAGACAAGACACGGTTCCGAGAAGCCTTTTTGGAGTAGAAGCTTGGAGGGCTTAGGTACATCGGGTAGATTAGGCATGGAGGGTCTCTTGCTTACTCATGTATCCCAACTGATTGTCTAGTGGATCGATTTCCGCTCGAAGGGCGACGGAGAGGTCTTTCGCTGAGTTCTTCGGTTTCCTCTTCGAGAACATGTCTCGGTGTTTTCTGTGTTTGCATCCTTCTTCCCTACTCTTGTTTTATTCCATTATACTGCTGTGTTGCTTCGTTTATGGATTAGAGTAGCTTACTTGTTCATCCGCTCGCTTTTACACTATTCCGCACTTTATATTAAAGTTGTGTAAAATCTATCGAACCGTAATTTTAATTTGGGGGTCTAAACAGCTCTTGTGTTTTCAACACGTTTTTGAGCTTTCAATTGGTATCGAAGCGGGTACACTTGCTTGGTTTAAATACCTTAGTGTGATCCTTGACCCTATTTGAGATGGACCGATCTCAATCGCTCAATGTTCCACTATTTTTTTATGGGAACAATTACGCATTCTGGAAAGTCAGAATGAGAGCTTTTCTATGTTCTATAGAAGATACCGTTTGGGATGCGGTAGAGCTCGGCTGGACTAAGCTGGAAGCTCCTAAGGCAAATTGGGATAAGGCAGCTCTCGCAGCAGCCAATGCTAATAGTAAAGCTTTAAATGCTATATTTTGTGCTGTGTCTTCTGATGAATTCCACAGGATCTCTCACATGACAGTAGCTAAAGAAGCTTGGGAGATTTTGGAGACCACTTATGAGGGTACAAAGAAAGTTAAGGACACAAAGCTTCAGATGCTTAATACCAAGTTTGAAGAGCTCAAGATGGGTGATGATGAACCGTTTAATTCATTCTATGGGAAGCTCAATGAAATTGTAATTGCTAAACTCAATCTTGGGGAGAAGATTAAAGATGCTAAGGTGGTGAGAAAAGTATTGAGGTCCTTGCCTGAAAGTTTTAGAGCAAAAGTTACAGCCATAGAGGAAAGCAAGGATTTGGATGAGATTAAAATTCAAGAACTAGTTGGGTCTCTCCAAACATATCAGATGGGTCTGCCTTCCCATAAGATGAGTAAATCACTTGCTCTTAAAACCATCAACCGAAAGGATGGATGATTCCTCCAAAGAAGATGGGGTGGAAAAGGAAGTCGCATTTCTTGCGAAAAACTTCCGAAAATTTCTAAAGATGAAGAACAGTGGGAAACCTTTCAACAGAGGGAAGTTCTCATCTTCAAGGGGTGATAGAAAAGAGTTTAAGAGGAAAGAAGGGAAGGATTTTCAACCTCCTTCAGACATTGTGTGCGATGAGTGCAATGGCATTGGACATCTAAAGGAGTGTCCAAATTTTCTGAGGGGAAAAGGCAAGGCTTATGCCACGACACTTAGTGACTTAGACTCTTCTGATTCTGACTCGGAAGAGAGCTGTGACGGAGAGGGAAATTACTCCGCATTCATGACCATTGCTCATGTGGAGTCATCGGATGATTTGGGTGCTCTTGTGAAGGAGCTTGGTGAGCATTCTGATTTAGAGTCTATTGGGATTGTGGAAGAATCAGATGCTGAAGAAGAAGAACAGAATACAGCTAATCTTCAAGAAAATTACTCCTTATTACTTGAAAAGTCAGGAGAGTATACCAGAGTAGCCAAGGCGGCTGTAAGGAAAATGAAGAAAGCTGAGGAAGATTACAGAAGTCTCTTGATCAGATATAAAGAGGCTAAGTGTGAGATTGAGACACTAAATGGCGAGTTGTCTGAAGCCTATACGAAGGTGAGGTTTCTTGAGCAAGAAGTAGTGCAAGCTCATGCCAAGATAGAGAGAGTCTCCTCCCAGAAGTTAGATGATGTTATCTCATCTTAAAAACCTTCTTCAAACAAGTCCGGAGGAAGCAGCTCATCAACCAAAGCTACTAAAGAAGTGAAATTTGTGAAGGCCATAGAGCCTATTGTGGAAGAGTCAAGTCTTGAGAATGTTAAGGTTGAGAAGAAGAATGTGAGTGAGCAACGGATAGTGAATAAGACCCAAAATCAATCCATGGGCAGACATGAAACTAGAGGAAGATCTCTCCCAAGATCACAATGGGGTCCTAGAATGGACTATGTGTGTCATTACTGCGGAATGCAAGGACATACTAGACCCAACTATCAAAAGCTGAGATCAGACAACAATTCAAGCGCACCTCGGTCACGAGGAAAAAGAATTGACATGAGGTCTTGGGGTGGTGAACAATCGAGAAGTCAAAATCGTGATCCTGGCATGATGGGCATGATGAAAATGATTGGTGCCTTCACCACCTGTCTGGAGAGTTTCACCAGAAGGTTTGACAGTCCAAATTCTCGTACCCAATCCGTTAAGGATATCACCCCAACCGCACGTGACGTGTGGGTGAAGAGGGGTACTCATGCATAGGCATTATAACATGTCCACGCATTAATTCTTTCAATATTTAGGGATTTTTGCTGTTGCATTTTTTCATGCATTGCTTTCTTTTTACTGTTGTTATTTTGTTCGGTTGGTTTGTACTAGCTGTTTTTGTTGATCTCTCTTTTCTTGCTCTGTTTTAGGTGTATTGAAAATTTTCAAAAACACATAAAAAATAGAAAATCCAAAAAGTTTGATTGCTTTGTTGAGTTTTATCTCAAAACATATTTTGCCTTGTACCTTTGTACTTATGGCTTTGTGCATTTAACGAGCTTAGCTTGTCTCTCATGCACTCATATCATTGTGGAAGAAATTCTGAAATCTATGTGACTGTTGTAAATAGATCTTCAACCTTGTCATGAATGATTAGTGAATGGTTTTGTTGATCTTAAGACATAAATAGACTCATGCATATATATCTTCCCACTTTTATTTTTTTGCTTAAAAGAGCTCTCTAATTGTAAATCTCCAAATGAAAAGAGATATAGAGCTGCAAAAGCCTGTCGCACAAACTAGTATTCGACTAGGAAAAAGGGAAAGCGACCAAAATAAAATGTATGATGCCCAAAAAGCCAAAGGCTAACTCATCTATTGAAATATCAAAAATTTCAGGCATCGTTCTCTAAATGAGATTCTCTTTGCTCAAAAATTGCAAATGATATGTTAAATATGGAGCCAAATGAAAAGCTTTAATGAATTGTTATCAAGTACATGTGGGAGGTCATATATGCATGTTTCTATAATTGAGATAGGTCACATAATCTAGTGCTAGCTGTGTATGCCTTGATTGAATTGATCATTGAAGCTTCACATTGGACTATTGGAACCACTGAATGTAACAAAAGTACGGTCATATGTGATGGTACTGCCTAATGTGAGGATGAAATTATCAAATGTATGTAAAAAAATTAATTAATTAAACCACCAAATGTGACAAAAGTATGGTTATATGTGATCTTGCTATTGTATAATGTGACGATAGAACTGTCAAATGTGGATAAAAAATAAGGGAATCACCGAATGTGACAAAAATACGATCATATCCAATGTTGGTAGCTTAATGTGATTATGAAATCGTCAAATGTGAGTAAGAAAAAGGCAAAAATAAAAAACTGACTCTCTTACTTTTAATCTTTTTCATTTCAGTCCTCTAACTTTCAGTTTTGTTATTTCAGTCCTCTAACTTTTAATTATTGTCAATTTGGTACTCCGTTAAACCCCAGTTATGTCCTGCTGTTAATTGAGCCAAAATGATGTCGTTTTGGCTCTTTTTTTTTTTAATAAATTTCGGAATTAAAAGAAAATTAAAAAAATGATATTAAAAAAAAAAACATTTAAGAACCAACACATCATTTTGGAGCAGAGGAAGAAGATGACAAAAAGAAACGCACCTCATCAACAAAACTTCGATCCTTAGGCCTATCCTCTCTTCTTACAAACACACTCGCCTCTCTCTCTATGTACTCACTCAACCCCTCGCTCCCATTCTTCTCCCACAGCTCCTCCCCAAAGCTACAGTGCACGTAGTATGCCTCCGCCTCTGCCTTAGCCTCTACCTAAGTCTGAATGGGGAGCTGCTCGTAGTGGTTGAGGGCGGTGCCATCCAGCTCTTCTAAGCAGTCGAGTCTGCGGGTTGACATGGAGTAGAGCTCACCCTTGACCCGTTGACCCGACCCGGTGAGGTTGATTAGGTATGGGATATCGTTGGGTTTGCACATGAGTGGGTAGGAATGTAGGGTCACGTGGGTGCCCAGGAAAACGACGTTGTTCTGGTCTATCAAGGATTGCATTAGGCCGTGGTTCGGAAAACCTCGCCTTTAGTGTGCCATATGTGAGGATAGAGATTCGAACCTCAAAGTTGTTGTCATCTCCTTCGAGGTTCGATTCTCTATCCTCTCTCTTTCTCTCTTTGGTTTTGGTTAATTTGGATTTGATTTTTGATGAAATGGTATTTAGTTTAGAGCTGCATTGCGTTGATTGTGTTGAATTTTCTGATGTGTTGGTTCTGAAATGGATTTTTTTTTTTTTTTTATAATATCAGTTTTTCTTTTAATATTCTTTTAATTTCGAAATTTAAAAAAAAAAAAAAGAAAAAAAAAAAAGAGCCAAAACGTAACTGGAGTTTAACAGAGTACCAAATTGACAACAATTGAAAGCTAGAGGAGTAAAATGACAAAACTGAAAGTTAGAGGATTAAAATGAAAAAGGCTGAATGTTAAAGGGTCAGTTTTGCATTTTTTCCTACAAAAAAAAAATAAGAGAACCATCAAATGTGACAAAAGTACAGTCAAATGTAATGTTGGAAATGCCTAATGTGATAATGAAACCATCAAATGTGAGAAAAAATAAGGGAACCCCGGTACGGTAATTTCTTGATAATCTTTCAATAAATAGGTTTTAATTATATGAATAAATCCATATGACAATATTTGATTAGAGGGCACAGATACATAAGATAATTTACACCAAATCTTTATAGCGTTTAATGTCTTAAATGTGTTAGGTATGATAGCTCTGTATAATAAATAATGACGATAATGGCAAGGGCAGACATAGGATTTCAAGTTAGAGGGGCCGAAGTATAAGGAAAAAAAATCCAAATAAGTATCCATATAGTACTAATAAATTATCAACCAAAATCAATACATAAAATCATTGTTTCTTAATACATTAAGATGCAATAATTTACTAACAAAGACAAAATAATACAAAATAATATATTTCTTAATAGCATCAACAGTTGCAAAAAAAAAATTATTTTCACAAACCAAAACTTATTTTTGCTAGTTTAATATAGCATTTGAAATGTATCATACTGTAGTATTTTTGGTATTTGGTGTTCTAAACACTAAATATTTACCATTTAAAACACCTAATGATAGTATTCTAATACTAGACTTATTGAGATTTTTTATTTCTTATTTTAAAATTTTGTTTTTGTTAAACTTTTGAGTTGAATAGTTGTTAGTTAGGTTAGACTAATTAAAAGAGAGGAGTCTAATTTTTTGAAAAAGTGAGCCACTACTATAAAAATTAAAAAAATATTATATAATCATTAAAAAAATTTCTTTCTTTTTTTCTTTGAGCCTGCGGGGGCCCAAAAATTTTTTTCCTTTTGTTTTTGGGCCAGGGGTCCGGGTCCCCTTAGCCCTCTTGTGGGTCCGTCCCTGACAATGGCTCAATGTATGGTGAGAAGTGAGAACGCATCACACTATTTAATTAATTTTCGTCTAAAAGACACTAAATTTTTTTTTTTTAAAGAACAAGAAAATAGTAAATAAATGAGTGGACTAAGATCAAGAACAACATGAAACTTTTATTCATCACTCCTGCATCTCAAGAGTTACAATATCAAGAACAAACACAAAACTAGACCATTTACGTACGTGGACAATAAGAAAGAGGTCATGCATCATTTTTATAGGGTTGAATAATACATTTCATAGAACCAGCAATATATATAAGAGCACTAGGAAAATAAAATATGACACTGAAATATAATTGAATAATACATCCATGGAAGAAGCTTGAATCTTGTTGGAGTATCAGTATTCGCTGCAGATTTTCTTGCACTTGGCACCATTACAGAGCCTAATGCATTCAACCCTCATTTTGATCGCCCAGGAATTTCCAGCAACCAACAAGAACAACAGCTGCAAAGCCTAGGAACAAAATTATGCAAGCAGCTAAGTAAAGATAACGTTTACGTTCACGTTCTTCACAACCTGCAGGTTTTCCAGAATCATTCTGGTCCTTGTAGCTCTCTTCAATCTTGGCTATTTCCCCATGCACATCGTTGCGCTTGTATATGAAAATATCTAGAGAACCTTTAGTTTCAATATACTTGATTCCAGTTCTAATCAACGCAATCAAGTTAATTGAAACTGCTAATATAGAGATAGTAAAGAGGAACCAACGGTCTGACGGCTTGAGATTCTTTGCATCATTGCAAATAATTGTTAATATGACTCCTTGAAACACAAAGTAGTAATTTGCAAGACTGAAAGCAGACGATTGAAGATTGCTGAGACGCGTTTCATGCTTTGCTATTACTGAATTCAGTGCCTCATGTTTCTTCTCAAGTCTTTTCAACTCATTGCAATTAGGATCCATGAGGGCTAAAATTCAAAAGAGATGGATTTGTGAATGATAAATGCAAAGAAGATACAATGGTTGTTTTATTTTAATGTTTCTTTTGCCTAGTTAACGAGCATTTTCTTGTTTATATAGGAATCAATCGACTATAGAACAAAAAAAATTCCAGGGCCCGCTTTCATTATAAAACTGAGGCATACTATCACCTATATAGGGGTCGTTATTAATTGGTTTGGAAAAATGCTTTTGAGTACTACAAGTTTATATATATATATATATATATATAAAAGTTAGGATTAAGTTACAATTGGTATAACTCTAAGTAATGTTACACCACTCAATAACTTATTATAAAATTCATATTTTGAAAATCTCACTATTAAATTACATATACTATATGTACTTAACATTTATGTTAATTTGATGTTATTTACCATTTCATCCATAAACTCATCTTTTATATATTATTATAAAACACAAAAACTTAAATTTTAACAATTGAGTGATGACGTGGCTATTAATTTTTTATCACCATAAAATTTTACAAGCATAGAGAATATACAACGATAATTTAATTTAACTGTGGATTTTGTAAAAATTCACAAGATATAATCAAAGAAGCATAACTTGATCAAATAGGAACAGTTATTAAATTAACGAGGGTAGTTCTGAAAATTTATACCTTTTTATATAACAAACAAGACAATAAATGATACTTTCTTAAAAAATTGAAATTTTGAAATATAACAAACAAAAAATTGGGATAGAAAGAGTAATTTTATATATAAATATAAATAGCTTTGTAGATGAAATGATTGGAACCACACAATTATAGTAATAAATATTAACTAATAACTGCCATAATTAAAAACCATATTTATGTTGAACTTTCTCGCCCAGTACAAATGGCAGACTAGCTTATTATAGATTTTAAAACTATATATTTTCTCTACTCGTTTTGTGTTTTGCGAAATACTCACCAAAGCCATTTGGATTTTCTTTTCTTTTACACTATGATTTGCTCCGTGAATCAGTGTGCGAGCAGGACGATTGTTGCGTCCGATTTATTTCTGTGGAAAGAGTCTCACCCTCTGGTACCACTGATTCCTCTAAAAAAACCCAATGAGCGGCCCATCGTATTGGTTTCGAGGCCTTCGTATGTATCAATTACGCCGGTTGAGAAACTGAGTTTCCAATGGGAGGTGTCCGAGCTGGTGGCTGCGAAGAAGAATATTATTGGTGTGTATTTGGCGATGTGGTGGGCTTTGCAGAATGTGTTCAAGTTGAACATGAAACAACTGAATGCATTAGCTCTCTCTGTCATGATCCCGAATATATTTCGGGGTTCGCAATTTATCAAGCTCGATAACATGACCGACAGCGATATTGAGCTCTGTGTCAGTCAGGATGGAGTCACTGACTTTACACATACGCTGAAAGCTCAGAAAAGAGATGATAAGATTGAGAAGAAGAAGTTTAAAAAATATAGGACTCCGCTTTACTCTACAACAGTGTTTATCAAAGCGACTAATGGAAAGTACAAAACGGAGACCTTAAATCCGCAAGATTTTACCGGATACAACAGGTTGAGATTCTACATCGTCAAAGAGAAATTTTATGTGGAGAGAATTCGGTAATTAACTTCCATAGGTGCTAAGTTCGATTTATTTTATGCTTAGTAACAGTTGTATATATAATCTCTCTCACATCGGTGAATCTCATACTTCTGGGATTTACCTTCATGTGAGAGAGATGTATACGACAGTTACACAGAGCTGTAAATTTGCTTGTAATAAAGTTGCGTAAAGAAACTGTTTGTGTCCATCGTACGTGTTTGCAGCTGGGATGTAATCCTTAGATAGGTAAGGAAATAGGTTGGACCAAGAATGAAGGATGAGCGAGCACCTGGTCTCAACCGAATGAATTATCTCTTGGGATCCAAAGCACTATTCCTCTCATTTCCTTTGTATGTGTTCTTGAATGTAATATTAAGGAATAAAGTTCTTGTTTGCTACATATATTGCTTGCATATTATTGATCAAACACTTAGCAGGAATCTATTATTTTGTCTTTAAAAAAAGAAGAAGCATGATTCTATTAAAGAGCACCCAAATCTGAGTCCAAATCTCATATCCCATTTTTCGTGCTCTGCTCTATGCTCTACAAATAAAAACTTGCCATGTGTAACCTAATTCATTAAATTCTAAATTTATTCCTTTAATTTTTCATGTACACAAAATAAATAAATAAAACTCAGCACACCTATCATGACCACCAACTTCCATCGGCACACCACCTACCTTCACTAGTGCCACTAGCAAGAGGTTGTTGATGTCATCAACATTGCCATTGACAACCAACCACGGCCTCTGGCAAACCCATATCTCTTCCATTTCATCCCTCTCAAACCCACCTACCACCATTGTCACCTTTATTTTGAGGGGTTATTAAGGATTTGTTGTGACTATTTAGATCAACCTACAATAATCTCATTTATTTTGAAAAGGGATGATTTTGCTTTTAAATTTATGGGATTTTTGTTTTAACTTAAAGTTCAATTTGTGTATTTGTTCATTGGTTGAAATTGGTGGTGGGTAGAAGGGAGATGGATCCATCGAGGAGGGTGGCTGGCTGTGACTATGTTGATGGCGTCAATGGCCTCTTGCTAGTAGCACTAGAGATGGTAGGAGGTGAGTGGGTTTGAAAGGGATAAAGTGGAAGAGAGGAGTTCATCAGAGGCAATGATTGGCCGTGAATGGAAGCATCGATGGCATTGGTCACCTCTTACTAGTGGCGTCATTGAAGGTAGGTGGTGTGCCGATGGAGGTAGGTGGTGATAGGGTGTGCTGGGTTTTTTTATTTATTTTGGTTAACTGAAATATTAAAGGAACAAAATTACTGTTAAATAAATTAGGTTACACATCGCAAGTATTTATTTGTGAAGCATAGAGTGGAGTAGAAAAAGTAGAACATAAGATCTAATCTCCTTAAATATCTACTGTAGCTTTGCTTCATAAATCTATATTTGGTAGTACTCTAAGGATTCAAACAAGTAACAAAAAATAGATAGTGAAAGTTTCTGTCAAGGCAATTCATGTTGTAAACACAACCATTGTCTCCTTAATAAATTTCAAAATAATTTTTTACTTTACTATAATGCAACCAAAGAGACATGACCTTACTTTAACCTAACACTCTTCTTTTTTTTTTTTTTTTTCAATGTTAATGTTTTCTAGAAAATTAGTCATTTTTTTTTTAAAAAAAAAAAAACTAGCTCATTTTCCCTGTTTGGTAGCAACAATTAATGAGTTGAAAAACAATCTCTTAACTTTGTTTATTTAGCTTACTGTAAGATAGAGTTGTTTTCTAAAAAAGAAATTTTAAATGGAAAATTGTCTCTACAAAATAAGCAATACTTTTTTTTTTTTTACTAAATATAATTTTTCTTTGAATTTTTTTTTTTATACTATCAAACATTAAAAAATGCAAAAACTATCCTTACACTGGTTTTCCATCGAAACAAATGGAGCATTAAGTATCAAACTATAGCATGAATTAAACTCAGAAGGCATCAAAATTCAAAACGAGGCTTAAGAGTAATCATCTTTGAATCTAACGCTCCATTTGTTTTGAAGTAGAAAACATTTTCAAGTGTTTGGTTGCATGTAAAATGTGGTCAAACGAGTAAAATACTTTCCATTAACCGTAAAATCCTTTTATAAAAAGTTATAGAACGTTTTACTTTAAAAATTTTGTAAAATATTTTTCAAAAACACACTTATAAAATTTTTTGCAATTAATATATATATATATATATATATGAGTTATGTTTAAATTATATCTGGTGTAACTCTGAGCAATGTTACATCACTCAATAACTTGTTATAGAATTCATATTTTGAAAATTTTACCATGAATCACATGTTCTATATGTTCTTAACATTCATGTCAATTGGATGTTATTTACCATTCCATGTATAAACTCATATTTTATACATTATTTGAAACTACAAAAACTTGAATTTTAATAACCAATTGATGACATGGCTATTAATATTTGATCACCATGAAATTTTACAAGTATAGAGAATATATAACGATAATGTAATTTAATAGTGGATTTTGTATTCACATCCAATTAAAAAATACTAGGCAGTGTAACATACATACATACATACACACATACACACACACACACACACACATATATATATATATATATATATAATTGAAAGAAAATCCAATTAGATTCTTAATTGGAGTCTAATTTAATTTGCATCATATGTCTCATATAATTTTTCAACTATGAAATAATAATAATAATAATTGAATGTTCAATATGTGTGTAAAATAGCCTTGAACGTTTAGACCCCAAATTACAAATGATCAATTCAAGCTTATAATCAAACAATTAATGTGCGGAACATGAATATAAGCCAAACACAGAATTGATAAACAATCTAAGCCAATTAAAATCACATCCACAGCAGAAAATAAAAGGCAAAGATAAAGGAAGAGAGATGCAAATACAAGGACAACACGCGATATATTATCGAAGAGGAAACCAAAGCCCTCGGCATAAAACCTCTCCGCCGCCATCCAAGCGGTCAATAATCCACTAAAAAATGTAGTTGAGATACATGAACAACAATAAACCCTCCAAGCCTAATCTACCTAGGTATCTAAGCCCTACAAGCTTCCTGCTCTCACGAGGGTGCGCTGAACCTTTTTCCTTTCTAGCTTACCGAATTCCGCTATAACCCATAGTATCAACTAATAACCATTAGTCCCTTCCAAACTGCTTCCCTTAGTATCAAAATACCTTCTCACAGACGTGAGTGTGATGAGAAAAGGATTTGGTTAAGAACCTCTCAAGGATGTATCAATGGAGAGGAAGAGAGTAGAGGAATTTGAAGCATCTCTTAGTGAAGATTGTGAATGAGGCAATCTTGTTTTTCTCTAGGGTTTCTCTCACAAAATTCTCTCTGGAAGCTCTCTACATTTCATGGGTATAAAGGTCTATATATAGTGGTATGTGTTTGGAATATGAAGAGTCAGTTTTTCCCAAACAGGGCTGATTGGCAGCTTGGCCTCGCGACTGGTCTAAGTCGCAAGTTCAAGCCGCGAGATAACGGCCTGGTTAGCCTAGGAATTTTGTCCTATAGTGCGACAGTTGGCATGACCCTTCACCTCCCCGCATGCTTCTCACGAGTGCAGTAGTTGGCGGGTTGCAAGTCGCGAGTCAGTTGCGAGTCCTAGCCGCGAGTCCCTGCTTCTTTGCACAAAGTTGAGCAATTCTTCACACTCTCTTCACACACTACCCTTACATGAATCCCACCTAAATATAGGGTTACTAAGTGCTAAATTACAAGCAAATTAGTACAGAATAAAGCCAACAAGATGGTTGATAAAACTCAACCTTACAATAATAACAATAATAATAATAATAATAATAATAATACACTAATCACAATATGCTACTACGACAATTGACAAAAAAAAAAAAAAATTGTAAATTTTTGTGTCAATATTGTTCTAGAAATCTTCTTGCATGTATACACTCTAGTCGATTTTTGTGTCAAAGAGGAAACCGAAGCCTTCAGGGTAAAACCTCTCCGCCGCCCTCCAAGCGGTAAATAATCCACTAGAGAATGTAGTTGGGATACATGAACAGCAATAGACCCTCCAAGCCTAATCTACCCAGGTACCTAAGCCCTCCAAGCTTCTTGCTCCAACGAGGTTGCACCAAACCTTTTTCTTCTCTAGCTTACTGGATTCCGCTATAGCCCATAGCATCAACCAATAACCATTGGTCCCATCCAATCTGCTTCCCTTAGCCCTAAAAGACCTTCTCACAGATGTGGGTATGGTGAGAAAAGGATTTGGTCAAGAACCTCTCAAGAATGTATCAATGGAGAGGAAGAGAGTAGAGGAATTTCAAGAGTCTCTTAGTGAAGATTGATGATGAGGCAATCTTGTTTTTCTCTAGGGGTTCTCTCTCAAAATTCTCTTTGAAAGCTCTCTACATTTCGTGGATATAAGGGTCTATATATAGTGGGGTGAGAAAGGAATGCGAAGAGTCAGTTTTTTAACAGGGCAAGTTGGCGGCTTGGCCTCTTGACTGGTCTGAGTCGCAAGTTCAAGCCGCGAGTTAACAGCTTGGCCAGCCTGGAACTTTTGTCCTGTAGTGCGACAGTTGGCGTGACCCTTCACCTCCCCACATGCTTCTCACGTGTGTTGCAGTTGGTGGCTTGCCAGACGCGAGTCTGCCACGAGTCTTAGCTGCGAGTATCTGCATCCTTGCACAATCTTGAGCATTTCTTCACACACTCTTACACACTACCCTTACATGAATCCCACCTAAATACAAGGTTACTAAATGCTGAAATACAAGCAAATTGGTACGGAATGAAGCCAACAAGATGGTTGATAAAATTCAACCTTACAATCTCCCCCTTTGGCTATTCCGTGACAAAACCCTATTACAAACTCTAGACTTAACGCGTAAGTTAGGAACAGTTGGAAAACTCACTCACACCTAACTCTAGAATCTATGTAGCTCTTGAACCATAAGAACAAGTATCTCCTGAAACACAACAACACAGTTTGATCATTGTATGCATAAAACTTGTAATGCATACGGAGCAAGTATAATGCGATCAAGCAAAATGGAATAAGGCAATAGACCATGGTTTGACCAAACATCTAATCACTATACAATAGTGATCACAATGCTCATTCTCACAAGGAATGAACATCCAGACATGCAAGCAAATAAACTCAATTGCAGAGTATCATTTGCATGTCCAACACTCAACCAATGCATAAAACATATATGCATCTAGGAATAAGATCCTACAAGGGTACAAGAGTGATGCACTTAAAAGAAAATGCATGACATTTAACAGCAAGTACTTAAAACCTTAAAAGCTTACAAAAGCAACAGGTACAAACATAAACTAAGAACCTTAAAACCTATAAAGGGTACTAGGTACAAAACATAAAGTATTTTAAATGGACTAAAAGTGCTTAAAGTTTCTCCCCTTCAAAATGATGAGAAGTTGTGATGCACTTGGAATATATATACCTGTAACTTGAAACACTTGCACAAAACACATTAGACTTGCAGGTGTTTCAAGTCGCGACTAACTCGTGACTTGCAAGCCACCTGTAAGGTTGAAATTTATCAACCCTCTTGTTGGCTTTATTCCGTGCCAATTTACTTGTAATTTAAGCACTTAGTAACCCTGTATTTAGGAGGGATTATTGTAAGGGTAGTTTGTGAGAAGATGTGAAGAAAAGCCCAAGTATGTGCAAAGAAGCAAAGCTTCGCGGCTAGGACTTGTGGGTGGCTCGCGGCTGCAAGTCGCCAACTTCAGGCACGTGAGATGCAAGCAAGGAAGCTGAAGGGTCGCGCCAGCTGTCGCACTACAGGATAAAAGTCCCAGGCTAGCCAGGCCGTTACATCGCGACTTGATTTCACCACTTGGACAAACCGCGAGACCAAGCCGCCAATTTACCCTGTTTGGCAAAAAACAGTCTCTTCGTATTCTCATCTCACCTCACTATATATAGACCCTTATACCAACTAAATAGAGAGAGCTTCCAGAGAGAATTTTGTGAGAGAAAACCCTAGAGAAAAAAAAGATTGCCTTATCCCCAAACCTTCATCTAAGGAACTCTACAAATTCCTCTACTCTCTTCCTTTCCATTGTCATACCCTTGAGAGGTCTTTTACCAAATCCTTATCTCACCACACCCACGTTTGTGAGAAGGTTTATTTGGTGCTGAAGGAAGCAGTTTGGAAGGAACCAATATACATTGGTTAATGCTATGGTCAAGTAGCAGAATCCGGGAAGCTAAAGAAGAAATAGGTTCGGCGTAACCTCGTTGAAGCAAGAAGCTTGGAGGGCTTAGGTACTTGGGTAGATTAGGCTTGGAGGGTCTTCTGCTGTTCATGTATCCCAACTATATTCTTTAGTGGATTTTATCACCGCTTGGAGGGCGGCGGAGAGGTTTTACGCCGAGGACTTCGATTTCCTCTTCGATAACACATCGTGTGTTGTCCGTGTGTTTGCATCTTTCTTCCCTTTATCTTTGCCTTATATTTACTGCTGTGGATGTGTTTATATTTGGCTTAGATTGTTTATCAATTCTGTTATAAGCTTATTATCATGTTCCGCACATTAATTGTTTGATATAAAGCTTGAATTGGTATTTTTGTAATTTAGGGTCTAAACGTTCAAGGGTGTTTCGTACCCATATTGAACTTTCAATTGGTATCAGAGTGGGTACACTTGTTGTGGTTTTAATAAGTGTGATTCTTGACCCCTTGTTGAGATGGATAGGTCTCAATCTCTCACTGTTCCACCATTTTTTGATGGTAATAATTATGCATTTTGGAAAGTCCGAATGAGGGCGTTTTTGTGTTCTATGGATGAGGCTGTGTGGAATGCTGTTGAAATAGGTTGGACAAAGCCGGAGGATGCCAAATCCACTTGGGACAAGGCAGCTCTTGCGGCAGCTAATGCAAACAGTAAAGCATTGAACGCTATTTTTTGTGGTATCTCTCCAGAAGAATTTCACAGGATTTTACATATTACCGTTGCTAAGGAAGCATGGGAGATTCTGGAGACGACTTATGAAGGAACCAAGAAGGTGAAAGACACCAAACTTCAGATGTTGACCACTCGCTTTGAGCAGCTAAAGATGGATGCGGATGAGTCCTTTGACTCTTTTTACAGTAAGCTAAACGAGGTGGTCGTCGGCAAATTTAATTTGGGGGAAAAGACGGAGGAGTCTAAAGTTGTAAGAAAGATCCTTCGGTCACTACCAGAACGTTTTTGTGCCAAAGTTACAGCCATTGAAGAGAGCAAAGATCTTGACGACATCAAGGTTCAAGAGCTGGTTGGTTCTCTGTAGACATATGAGTTGTCCCTATCTTCTCAGAAGAAGAGCAAATCACTTGCTCTTAAAACAATTGATGAGAGAGTGGCATCTCATGACCCTTCGGAAGAAGATGCAGTAGATAAAGATGTGGCGTATCTTGTAAAGAACTTCCGAAAATTCTTGAAACTCAAGAATGGTGGGAAATTTGGTGACAAAGGAAAATTTCACAGTTCTGGGAGGGAGAAGAAAGAATTCTGAAGGAAGGATGGTAGAGATTCCCAATCATCTCAAGGAATCACTTGCTTTGAGTGTAACGGACACAAACATTTCAAAAAGGAATGTCCCAACTATTTGAAGACCAAAGGAAAGGTCTATGCCACTACTCTGAGTAACTCGGATTCATCAAACTCTGACTCGGAAGAGAGCTGTGACGGAGAAGGAAATTACTCCGCATTCATGACCATTGCTCATGTGGAGACCTCAGATGATTTGGATATTCTTGTGAAAGAGCTTGGTGAGCATTCTGATTTGGAGTGTATAGGGATTGTTGAAGAATCGGAAGA
Organism: Quercus variabilis; assembly: GCA_030445155.1. Classification (NCBI taxonomy): domain Eukaryota; kingdom Viridiplantae; phylum Streptophyta; class Magnoliopsida; order Fagales; family Fagaceae; genus Quercus; species Quercus variabilis. The sequence goes on from CP129454.1 coordinate 10,202,087, forward strand.
TGAAGAGGAGGAAGATTCAACTGATCTTCAAAAGAATTACGCCTTACTTTTGGAGAAATCGGGTGAGTATGCAAGAGTGGCAAAGGCGGCTGTGAAGAAGATGAAGAAAGCTGAGGAAGATTACAAAAGTCTTCTGGCATGATACAAGGAGGCAAAGTGTGAAATTGAAACACTTAATGGTGAGCTATCAGAAGTTTACACAAAAGTAAGGTTTCTTGAGCAAGAAGTTGTGCAAGCTCATGCCAAGGTAGATAGGGTCTCCTCCAAGAAGCTAGATGATGTTATTTCATCTAAAAAACGTGCCTCATACAAGTCCGGGTTGGGATATACCGGAGGAAGTAGCTTATCAGCTAATGTCACCAAAGAAGTAAAGTTTGTAAAGACCAAAGAGACGGTTGTTAAGCCTACTCCTGAGATAGTTGAGAATGAGAAGAAGAAGAATGTGGCTAATCAACGGGTGCTTTACAAGTCCCGTAATCAATCAGAAGCCAGATTCGGAGCTAGAGGAAGATCACTCTCAAGACAGTAGCAAGGTCCTAGAATGGAGTATGTTTGTCACTATTGCGGATTGCAAGGACATACCAGACCCAATTGTCAAAAGCTAAGAGCAGACAACAATGCAAGTGAACCTCGGTCACGAGGAAAAAGAAATGATATGAGGTCTTGGGGTGGTGAGCAACCAAGGAGTTAAAACCGTGATCTAGGAATGATGGACGTGATGAAGATGATCGGTGCATTCACAAATTGCTTGGAAAGCTTCACATGAAGGTTTGACAGTCCTAACTCTCGTACCTGATCTGTCAAGGATATCACTCCAAACGCATGTGACGTGTGGGTGACAAAGGGTACTCATGCATAAGCATTACAACGTGTCCATGCATCAATACTTCCCATGTTTGTGTATATGCTTGGTTGTGTGCTTCTTACTAGTTTTTAGATTTTTTTTTTTTTTTTCTTTTTTTGTGTTTGGCTTTGGTTCAAATGCTTTACATTGTTCTTTATGTTATGTTTTTGATCATTCTTTTACTGTTTTTGTGTCAAAAATCCAAAAACACATAAAAAGTAGAAAATCCAAAAAGTTTGATCACTTTGTTGAGTTTTGTCTCAAAGTATATTTTGCCTTGTACCTTTGTACTTATGGCTTTGTGCATTTAACGAACTTAGCTCGTCTCTTATGTACTCATATCATTGTGGAAGAAATTCTAAAATCTATGTGACTGTTGTAAATAGATCTTCAACCTTGTCATGAATGATTAGTGAATGGTTTTGTTGATCTTGAGACATGCATAGACTCATGCCTATATATCTTCCCACTTTTTATTTTTTTTGCTTAAAAGAGCTCTCTAAATGTAAATTTCCAAATGAAAAGAGATATAGAGTTACAAAAACCTGTCGCACAAACTAGTATTCGACTAGAAAATAGGGAAAGCAATCAAAATAAAATGTATGAATGATGCCCAAAAAGCCAAAGGCTAACTCATCAATTGAAATATCAAAAATTTCAGGCATCTATCTCTCAATGAGATTTTCTTTACTCAAAAATTGCAAATGATATGTTGAATATGGAGCCAAATGAAAAGCTTCAAAGAATTGTTATCAAGTACTTGTGGAAGGTCATATATGCATGTTTCTATAATTGAGATAGATCACATTATCTAGTGCTAGTTGTGTATGCCTTGATTGAATTGATCATTGAAGCTTCACATTGGACTAAGGACTATCTCATGTTTGATATCCACCCACAACACACAAGTCTATGTTCAATGAATGTCATATTCATTTGTGTGATTGTACTTGATTAAATGTGTTTTCACATGCTCAATCTTTGTTGGTCAAACACAAAAAGATTTTTGAGTGTTTTGATTTGTTTTTGGAAAGTACTTTGTTTTTACAAAAATGTCAAAAATTTCAAAAATAGTGTTGCCCTGTTTTGGCAACTAAGTCACGGGTTGGCCTAGTCGCATGTCCTAGTCCTGAGATCACTCAGAGATTTTTCGTGGCTAACTGGCGAGTAAATGCTCTAATCGCGAAAAAGACTTAGAAAATTTTTCCAAAATTTGAGTTTTCTAGTTTTCGCGGGTCAATGTGGCGACTGGTTTGCGGGTGGAAGGTCCAGTCGCAAGAGGTACTCAGGGAATTTCGCGGCTTATATCACGACTATCTCGCGGGTAGACCTTCCAGTCGTGAAAAACACTTAGAGAAATTTCTCAAGTTTCTTCTCTTTACAGTGTTTCGCGGCTTAACCTGGCGACTTACTGGCGACTTGATCCAATCGCAAAAAACGTGTGTTTTGCGTTTTAAAGACAAATTTCAAAACTGTTTTTCAATTTTTCCCTCGAAGTTTAGTGTTTGTTCATCTTTTTCTCAAAATCTCTTTCTCAACACTCCGTGTTTTCTTTGAAAAAGCTCTCAAATTATGCATCATGTCTTCATCAAACATCAAGAAAAAGGTATGGGCTTTCTTGTCTTCACTTCATTCATCATGATTTCATTATTGTTCTCTTGAATCTGTGTGTTGTGTTGTTGGGTTGTGATTTTGAGGGGCTCAAACATGGGTTTGCATATATTGTTGAGATTGGGTGTGTGATGCTATTTGCTCTTGTTGCAATGACTGTTTAGGATTCTTTGCTTACATCAGGTCACTTATCCTTAGTCTGAGCATTGATATTTGTTAGTTTGTTTTGGGGCATATGAATGTGGGGTTTTCTGCAATTTTTACTGTCGTTCTAAATTTATCTGTTTGGTTGTGGTTTTGGTGATTATGGCTACCATTTGTTTTTGACTCTTAAGTCACCATATCTTGTAGGTGTTGCTACATTTTTTTCTGCACTGTTCATACCAAATGGGTCTTGACTCACTGTTTTTGAACAAATTTATCTGAATTTGTCTACATATTTCAGTTTAAACTTGGTTAACTTGTTATATCCAATGTTTGGTTATCAACTGTGCTTATTCTGTGTTTGTGTCTGGTCACTCTGTTGATCACTATGTAACTAACTTGTTACTAATGTGTATGCATTTCCCCATTTTGTGCTATGTCTTGTTTGTGGCATTTTCTGCTTGTTTACAGATGGCTGCATTTCCTTCAAAGAAGAAGACAGCTGCTAAGAAAGCTGACAAAAGAATGAAGATGAACCCTAATCTATTTAGGTCTGTCAAGCACTTTGAGAGATACAGAAATTTCTTCATGAAGGGTACCGTTATCCAGGAGAGATTTGTTGACTTACATGATTTGAAGGACACTTTCATTCCAGGGTGCTTTGAGGGAAGAGGATGGGAGAAGTTGTTGAGTGATCTACCTGCAGTCTATGATCCCTTGATAAGGGAATTCTATGCAAATGTAATCATAAAGGATGAAGAGATGAACTGTTCGGTCAGAGGACATGAGTTCACCTTAGACGCACATGACATTGATGAGGTCCTTGGTCTTGAGGGTTTAGAGGAGTATGAATTCATCAACTTCAAAGACAGGATGATGTCCCTAGATACGGTCCAGGCTCAGATTGATGGTACTAAGGAAGGGAAATGTCTCAACACTAATGTCTTTCCTGCAGACATGAGATGCTTGACCACCATCATGATGTTCAATTTGTATCCCATAAGAAAGATGACCACTCTTACTAATTCCAGAGCTATATTTCTCATGGAGCTCAAGGAGAAAGTCATCATTGACATCAGCTCACACATTTATGACACCATCTTGGACGAGACTAAAACTACTGCCAAGGCAAAGTTGGTCTTTTCTAGTCTTCTCATGAGGATCTTCAGAGCGAAGGGTGTTAGAATTCCTCAACATATCAGTCCCCTGACTCCACTGTCAGCAATAAACAAATTCACCATCACAAGGATACAAAGTCGTCTTCCGGGTGGTGAAGAGCAAGGGGATCCAATGGAGACTGAAGCAGAAGATGCAGAACAATCAGTCACACCCAGAAGCAGAAGAAAGAAGAGTAGAGCCTCAACTTCATCAGTAGCACCTCCTCCTGATGCATTTCAAATCATCATGGAAAGACTTGATGGACTCAGAGAAGTTCAAAGTCAACAGACTGAAAGGATGATAGTAATGCAGGATCAGATTGATGTGCTTTCAGCTAAGATTGACAGCCTTTCCACCAACTAGGAGCAGTGACCCTTTGGCCATTCTGGTCAAAAAGGGGGAGAACTTTTGAGGGCAGTTCTTAAGGGGGAGTGCGTATTTTAAGGGGGAGTCTCACTATTATACACTGTGTTTATGTTGTTTGTGTTTATAATTTTGATACTATGCTTGGATAACTACTGTTGTTATAGGTTTGATACACTGTGGTTTAAGTTTGGTTTAAACTCATAACTCTTGAATGTGTTTAATCCTTGGTTTAATTATTATATATTGATGTTGTTTTTCAGTAGTTTTTCAGCATATATAATATGATGTTAATCAGCATATTTTTCTTTTTGGTTTGTACCCATGTTGCTTTTGTAAGCTTTAAGGGTTTGTTCTTATGCACAGTTTGTAGGCCTTTGTGGTTTGTACCATGCTTTATGTAGCCTTTGTGCTTTGTTAAAATCAGTACTTTCAACTAAATGTCTTGCATTTTCTTCTAAGTACTGTCACTCTTGTGCCCTTGTAGGATTTTTCCTAGATGTACATACTTCATGTACTGTGCATTAGTTAAGTGTTGGTCATTCAAGCGATTTACCTTGTGTTTATCATCTTGAATGTCCGGATGTTCATTCCAAGTGTGAATGAGCATTGTGATCACTTGGCTGTAGTGATTACCTATTTTGGTCCATGGTATATTGCTTTATTCTATTGTGCATGATCGCATTGTGCTTGCTCCATATGCATTACAAGTTTCTGTATACAATGAACTTATTGTGTTGTTGTGTTTCAAGAGTTGCTTACTCTTATGGTTCTAAAGCTTCGCAGATTCTAGAGTTAGGTGTAAGTGAGTTTTCCAACTGTTCCCAACTCACGCGTTAAGTCTAGAGTTTGTTTTAGGGTTTTGTCACAGAATAGCCAAAGGGGGAGATTGAAAGGTTGAAATTTATCAACCATCTTGTTAGCTTTATTCCGTACCAATTTGCTTGTAATTTAAGCACTTAGTAACCCTGTATTTAGCTGGGATTATTGTAAGGGTAGTGTGTGAGAAGATGTGAAGAAAAGCTCAAGTATGTGCAAAGAAGCAGAGCTTCGCGGCTAGGACTCGCGGGTGGCTGACAGCTGCAAGTCGCTAACTTCAGGCACATGAGATGCACGCAGGGAAGCTGAAGGGTCGCGCTAGCTATCGCACTACAGGACAAAAGTCTCAGGCTGACCAGGCCGTTACGTCACGACTTGAACAAGCTGCGAGACCAAGCCGCCAATTTACCCTGTTTGGCAAAAAACTGTCTCTTTGTATTCTTATCTCACCTTACTATATATAGACCCTTATACCAACTAAATTGAGAGAGCTTTCAGAGAGAATTTTTCGAGAGAAAACCCTAGAGAAAAACAAGATTGCCTCATCCCCAAACCTTCATCTAAGAAACTCTACAAATTCCTCTACTCTCTTCCCCTCCATTGTCATACCCTTGAGAGGTCTTTTACCAAATTCTTATCTCACCACACCCACGTCTGTGAGAAGGTTTATTTGGTGCTGAGGGAAGCAGTTTGGAAGGAACCAATATACATTGGTTGATGCTATGGTCAAGTAGCGGAATCCGGGAAGCTAAAGAAGAAATAGATTCGGCGTAACCTCGTTGGTGCAAGAAGCTTGGAGGGCTTAGGTACCTGGGTAGATTAGGCTTGGAGGGTCTTTTGCTGTTCATGTATCCCAACTATATTCTTTAGTGGATTTTATTACTGCTTGGAGGGCGGCGGAGAGGTTTTACGCCGAGGACTTCGGTTTCCTCTTCGATAACACATCGTGTGTTGTCCGTGTATTTGCATCTTTCTTCCCTTTATCTTTGCCTTATATTTACTGCTGTGGATGTGTTTATATTTGGCTTAGATTGTTTATCAATTCTGTTATAAGCTTATTATCATATTCGGCACATTAATTGTTTGATATAAAGCTTGAATTTGTATTTTTGTAATTTGGGGTCTAAACGTTCAAGGGTGTTTCGTACCCATATTAAACTTTCACCGCCAACTGCAGCACACATGAGAAGCATGCGGGGAGGTGAAGGGTCACACCAGCTGTCACACTACAGGACAAAAGTCCCAGGCTTGCCAGGCCGTTAACTCGCGACTTGAACTCGCGACTCAGGCCAGTCGCGAGGCCAAGCCGCCAACTTGCCCTGTTTAGGAAAAACTGTCTCTTCGTATTCCAAACACACATCACTATATATAAACCCTTATACCCACGAAATGTAGAGAGCTTTCAGAGAGAATTTTGAGAGAGAAATCCTAGAGAAAAACAAGATTGCCTCATCCCCAAACTTCACTAAAAGACTCTTCAAATTCCTCTACTCTCTTCCTCTCCATTGATACATCTTCGAGAGGTTCTTCACCAAATTCTTTTCTTACCACACCCACGTCTGTGAGAATGTCTTTTGGTGCTAGGGGAAGCAGTTTGGAAGGGACCAATGGTTATTGGTTGATGCTATGGGCTATAGCGGAATCCGGTAAGCTAGAGAAGAAAAAGGTTCGGCGCAATCTCGTTAGAGTAAGAAGCTTGGAGGGCTTAGGTACCTAGGTAGATTAGGCTTAGAGGGCTTAGGTATCTGGGTAGATTAGGCTTGGAGGGCTTATTGCTGTTCATGTATCCCAACTACATTTTCTAGTGGATTATTGACCGCTTGAAGGGCGGCGGAGAGGTTTTACGCCGAGGGCTTCGATTTCCTCTTCGATAACACATCGCCGTGTTATCTTTGTGTTTGCATCTCTCTTCCCTTAATCTTTACCATTTATTATTTGCTGTGGATGTGATTTTAAATTGGTTTAGACTATTTATCAATTCTGTCATTGGCTTATGTTCATGTTCCGCACATTAATTGTTTGATAATAAGCTTGAATTGGTTTTTTTGTAATTGGGGGTCTAAACGTTCATAGTGTTTTCAACGCTATTCGAACTTTCAATTGGTATCAGAGCGGGTACACTTGTTGTGGTTTAAATACCTAAGTGTGATCCTTGACCCCTTCTTGAGATGGATAGGTCTCAATCTCTAAATGTACCATCATTTTTTGATGGTAATAATTATGCATTTTGAAAAGTCCGAATGAGGGCATTTTTGTGTTCTATTGATGATGTTGTGTGGGATGCAGTTGAAGTTGATTGGATTAGGCCGGAGGCTGCCAAATCCACTTGGGATAAGGCAGCTCTCGCAGTGGCTAATGCAAATAGCAAAGCCTTGAATGCTATTTTCTGTGGTGTCTCTCCAGAAGAATTTCACAGGATTTCACATATCATTATTGCTAAGGAAGCATGGGAGATTCTGGAGACAACTTATGAAGGTACTAAGAAAGTGAAAGACACCAAATTACAGATGTTGACCACTCACTTTGAGGAGCTCAAGATGAGCGAGGATGAGTCGTTTGACTCTGTCTATAGTAAGCTGAACGAGGTGGTTGTCGGCAAATTCAATTTGAGGGAAAAGATTTGGGATTCTAAAATTGTAAGGAAAATCCTTTGGTCACTGCCAGAAATTGTTCGTGCCAAAGTAACGGCCATTGAAGAAAGCACGGATCTTGATGACATTAAAGTTCAAGAGTTGGTCGGTTCATTGCAGACATATGAATTGTCACTGCCCACACATAAGAAGAACAAATCTTTTGCTCTTAAAACAATTGATGAGAGAGTGGTATCTTATGACTCTTCAGAAGAGGATGCAATAGATAAAGATGTGGCGTACCTTGTAAAGAACTTATGGAAATTCTTGAAACTCAAGAGCAGTGGGAAATTTGGTGACAAAGAAAAATTTCAGAGTTCCGGGAAGGAGAAGAAAAAATTCTGAAGGAAAGATGGTAGAGATTCCCAATCTTTTCAAGGAATCACATGCTTTGAGTGTAATGGACATGGACACTTCAAAAAGGAATGTCCCAACTATTTGAAGTCAACAGGAAAGGTCTATGCTACTACTTTAAGTGACACAGATTCTTCAAACTTTAATTCTGAAAAGAGCTGTGACGGAGAAGGATATTACTCCGCATTCATGACCATTGCACATGTGGAATCCTCAGATGATTTGGGTACACTTGTGAAGGAGCTTGGTGAGCATTCTGATTTGGAGTCTATTGGGATTGTTGAAGAATCTGAGGTTGAAGAGGATGAAGATACATCTGGTCTTCAAGAGAATTACGCCTTACTCCTTGAGAAATCGGGTGAGTATGCAAGGGTGGCAAAGGCGACTGTGAAGAAGATGAAGAAAGCTGAGGAAGATTACAAAAGTCTTCCAGTACGATACAAGGAGACAAAGTGTGAGATTGAAACACTAAATGGTGAGCTATCAGAAGCTCACACAAAAGTGAGATTTCTTGAGCAAGAGGTAGTGCAAGCTTATGCCAAGATAGCAAAGGTCTCATCCAAGAAGTTAGAAAATGTTATTTCATCTCAAAAACCTTCCTTAAACAAGTCCAGGTTGGGATATACCGAAGGGAGTAGCTCATCAGCCAATGTCACTAAAGAAGTGAAGTTTGTGAAGGCCAAAGAGCCGGCTGTGGATAAGTCTATTCCTGAGAAAGTTAAATTTGAAAAGAAGAAGAAGGTGGCTGATGAACGGGTGTTTAATAAGTCCTGTAGTCAATCAGAAGCCAGATTTGAAGCTAGAGGAAGATCACTTCCAAGATCACAACGAGGTCCTAGAACGAATCATTTATGTCACTTTTGTGGATTGCAAGGGCATGCCAAACCAAACTGTCATAAGCTGAGAGCGTTAAACAATGCAAGCGCTCCTCGATCACGAGGAAGAAGAAATGACAAGAGGTTTTGGGGTAGTGAGCAACCAAGAAGTCAAAATCATGATCTCGGAATGATGGATGCGATGAAGATGATTGACGCCTTCACCACTTGCCAGGAAAGTTTCACAAGAAGGTTTGAAAGTTCTAATTCTCGTACCCAATCCACTAAGGATATCACCCCAAATGCACATGACGTGTGGGTGACAAAGGGTACTCATGCATAACATTACAACATGTCCATGCATTAATACTTCCCATGTTTATGAATATGCTTGGTTGTGTGCTTCTTGCGAGTTTTTGAGTTGTTGTATTTTTTGTGTGTTTGTTTTTGGTTCAAATGTTTTTACATTGTTATTTTTGTTTGTTTTTTATCATCCTTTTACTACTTTTGTGTCAAAAATCCAAAAACACATAAGAAGTAGAAAACCCTAAAAAGTTTGATCGGTATTGTTGAGTTTTGTCTCAAAACATGTTTTGCCTTGTACCTTTGTACTAATGGCTTTGTGCATCTACGAGCTTAACTTGTTTCTTATCCACTCATATCATTGTGGAAGAAATTCTGAAATCTATGTGACTGTTGTAAATAGATCTTCAACATTATCATAAATGATTAGTGAATGATTTTATTGATCTTGAGACATGCATAGACTTGTGCCTATATATCTTCCCACTTTTATTTTATTGCTTTACTCAAAGAGCTCACCAATGTAAATCTCCAAATGAAAAGAGATATTGAGCTGCAAAAGCCTGTCACACATACTAGTATTTGACTAGGAAAAAGGGAAAGCGACCAAAATAAAATGTATGACGCCCAAAAAGCCAAAGGCTAACTTATTAAATTGAAATATTAAAAATTTCAGACCTGATTTTTGGGCCAGGCTTTTGTATTTGTGTAGGGTTTCTTTTCTCACAACCTTAGACCTATATAAGGCTTAAATGCCTTATTCTCTCTGAAAGAAGTTACTACATCTTTACGCCTTAGGATTTTGTAACCAAGTGCTTCTTGATATTCATTGTTTATGAAGTGAAGAACTTTGCAGCCAACAATCTTCTTCTAGTTGGTGATTAAGTCGCGTGCTGGGATCCGTGCAATTGGTTAGTCACGTACTGAGATTCGTGCATAATCAAAGAGTGGCGTTCATATATTGAAGAGTTCAGAGGTTCTGAAGCGGTAGAAGATTTCTGCAGTGAGTTCATCTACGGGGATTATAGAGTCTAGGGACAAAGGTTTTGTACTAAATCTAAAACTTCTCTCTACTATAGTGGATTGCTTTTCAGGAAGGTTTCCCCCTAGGTTTTTTACTGTGAAACTAGTTTGTTTCATTGGTTTTCCTGGGTCATCATATCTTATATTATTTACTTTTTCGCTACATTAATTATTGACAAGATATTGATGTTTGTTTGTTTTAACTAGTTTTATTCATAATAAATCTAATTAACAACTTAGATTTAAAACTTGTTAATTATATCAACCAGGGTCTAAATTTCCCAACAAGTGGTATCAGAGCGGGTTCACTTTAATTGGATTAATTTCCTGAGTGTGATCCTTGACCCCCGTTGTCATGGAATCTCTTAATTGTTTTGATTTGCATGATCTTGTGTTGAATGATGATGATGATATTCAAGATGGCTATTGCAAGCTTTATAATTTTTGTATGAATTCTCTTGAATGTTCTACAAAATTGAAAGCTAAATTTAAAAAGGTAAAGCTTGAAAAAGATGATTTGATTGTAAAATTGGATGAAGCCAATAATTTGAATGAGAATTTTAAAAATTAAATTTCATCTCAGGTGGACAAAATTAAAAGTTTGGAAGAGCAACTAGTTGAATCTAAAACTAAAGTTGAAAATTTAACTAGTTCCAAACTTGTTATTGAGCCTAACTCAAAAGAAAAGGATTTTTATATTCCTCCATTTAAAAGGAATAATCAAGAGTTGAAGGCTATTATTGCTAGGATAAACAAATGTAAACAATCTGATGTTAATGCTGAAGTTTCTAAACTTATGTCTAAAACTCCTCCTAGGTTGGATGATAAATTTGAATTTGTCCCCATTTGTCATCATTGTCATATTGTTGGTCATATTAGGCCAAATTGTCCTAAGTTGAGGTCTCTGTCAACCTCCAAGGCTAGACCTCCTTTTAGGAAACCGAGTAGTTCTAAAACTACTCATGTTTGTCACCATTGTGGTGTTTCTGGACACACTCGTCCTAATTGTTTTAAGTTGTATTCTCATAAGCAATTGTCCAAACGGTCACAGGTTTCCTCTCAAGGACCTACACTTTTTTTTGGAGAGTTATTAAAAGTCTTGAGCTTTTTAACTCAATTTCAGGAGAATTCTAATTCTTCTGTGTCCTTTAGTAGACATACTAGGACACGTGCCTTTTCATTTTCACAGCCAAAGACTCATGCTGTGTGCTTAATTGTCTTTTCTGTTTGTCCTTTACTTTAATTCTTTCTATATAAAGTAGGACTCTCTTTGCTTGATTTCTTATCTGTTTTTAGAATCATGCTTTCATGCATCTGCATATTTCTATCATGTTTTCATGCTTATGCATTTTTCTTTCATGCATTCATGTTGTTTATCTATTTTTGTTTGGTTGTTTAGTTTTTATTTTATTTTGTTTTCAAAATAAAAATAAAATTGAAAAATCAGAAAAATACAAAAACAGTTTGTGTTTTGTGTACATTGGTACTTGTGTACCTTGGATGGCCATTGAAACAAAGTTTTCTAAACTTTGTATCCTTTGTAGCTTAGATGAGCATCTCTATGCACAACTAAGCAAGTGAGCTTTGTGGCTCATGTTTGTGATGAGTAAGATTAAGTTATCTCTTGTATTTAACACTCATATCACTCTTTTTGATGGGTAGAACTAGAAAATTCTAAGAGAAAGGCATAAATAACTATCTCACCACTGTTGCCCGCCAATCATGAATGATACATGTATGCTTCGACATAGCAAAAGTGCAGTATCAATAGGTATTTATTTTCTCTCTCTTATATGCCCATGCATGATATGCTAAAAAATATATATATATATATATATATATATGCAAAGAAAATAAAAAGCAAAAAGATCAAAAATACTTTTAAATATGATAGCAAGCGTGTATTCTAGGAGATGTGGGAGTTATAGGATGTATCTCGAAGGTGATAGTCCCCATCAAACAGTTATGATTGTGTGTGAGATAAAGTTATTTTCTCATATCTCAAATCGTCATAACATGTATACACTTATGCAATCTTGCAATGTTTTTCCTCTACACCTGTGGATAGATAGCCCCGACAGCTTCTCGACACCTCTTAACAGCTGGCTATCTATCGAGCTCTTTAGTTGATTGTTATCGCAATCTCGACACCTTCTCGACAGTTGGTGGATCGATCGAGAAAGCTCCTGTCCCCTCTATAGCTTCTCAACACTTCCCCAACACCTAGCTATCTATTGAGATTTAAAGCTCGACACCTCCTCGACACCTGCTATCTATCGAGGTTATGGAAATCAAAATTTTCAAATCTAATTTTTGGGCTAGGCTTTTGTATTTGTGTAGGGTTTCTTTTCTCACAACCCTAGACCTATATAAGGCTTATTTTAGAGGCCGTCACATAAGAGAATACAAGAAGAACATATGCAAAAGGTGATCAATGCCTTATTCTTTTTGAAAGAAGTTACTGCGTCTTTATGCCATAGGATTTTGTAACCAAGTGCGTCTTGATCTTCATTGTTGATGAAGTGAAGAACTTTGCAGCTAACAATCTTCTTCTAGTTGGTAATTAAGTCGCGTACTGGGATTCGTGCATCATCAAAGGGTGGCGTTCATATGTTGAAGAGTTCAGAGGTTCTGAATTGGTAAAAGATTTCTGCTGTGAGTTCATCTACGGGGATTGTAGAGTTTAGGGACAAAGGTTTTATACTAGATCTGAAACTTCTTTTTACTATAGTGGATTGCTTTTCAGGAAGGTTTCCCCTCAAGTTTTTTGCTGTGAAACTATTTTGTTTTATTGGTTTTCCTAAGTCATCATATCTTGTCTTATTTACTTTTCCACTGCATTCATTATTGACATGATATTGATGTTTGTTTGTTTTTATAAGTTTTATTTATAATAAATCTAATTAACAACTTGGGTTTAAAACTTGTTAATTATATCAACCGGGATCTAAATTTCCCAACAAAATCTCACTTTTGTGTACGCTTCTGATAGCTCACCATTTAGTATTTCAATCTCACACTTTGCCTCCTTGTATCGTACTAGAAGACTTTTAAAATCTTCCTCAGCTTTCTTCATCTTCTTCACAGCCGCCTTTGCCACCCTTGCATACTCACCCGATTTCTCAAGGAGTAAGGCGTAATTCTCTTGAAGACTAGATGTATCTTCATCCTCTTCAGCCTCCAATTCTTCAACAATCCCAATAGACTCCAAATCAGAATGCTCACCAAGCTCCTTCACAAGTGAACCCAAATCATTTGAGGATTCCACATGTGCAATGGTCATGAATGCGGAGTAATTTCCTTCTCTGTCACAACTATCTTCAGAGTCAGAGTTTGATGAATCTGTGTCACTTAAAGTAGTAGCATAGACCTTTCCTTTCGACTTCAAATAGTTGGGACATTCCTTTTTGAAGTGTCCATGTCCATTACACTTGAAGCATGTGATTCCTTAAGAAGATTGGGAATCTCTACCATCTTTCCTTCGGAATTCTTTCTTCTCCTTCCCAGAAATTTGAAATTTTCCTTTGTCACCAAATTTCCCACCGTTCTTGAGTTTCAAGAATTTTCGGAAGTTGTTTACAAGATACGCCACATCATTATCTACTGCATCCTCTTCCGAAAAGTCATGAGATACCACTCTCTCATCAATTGTTTTAAGAGCAAGAAATTTGCTCTTCTTCTATATGGGTAGTGAAAATTCATACGTCTGCAACGAACCGACCAGCTCTTGAACTTTAATGTCGTCAAGATCCTTGCTCTCTTCAATGGCCGTTACTTTGGCATGAAAACTTTCTAGTAGTGACCAAAGAATTTTCCTTACAATTTTAGTATCCTCCGTCTTTTCCCTCAAATTGAATTTGCCGACAACCACCTCATTCAGCTTACTATAAAAAGAGTCAAAAGACTCGTCCTCGCTCATCTTGAGCTCCTTAAAGCGAGTGGTCAACATCTATAGCTTGGTGTCTTTCACTTTCTTTGTTCTTTCATAAGTAGTCTCTAGAATCTCTCATGCTTCCTTAGCAATAGTAATATGCGAAATCCTGTGAAATTGTTTTGGAGAGACACCACAGAAAATAGCATTCAATGCTTTACTGTTAGCATTAGCTGCCGCAAGAGCTGCCTTATCCCAAGTGGATTTGGCAGCCTCTGCCCTAGTCCAACCAACTTCAACTACATCCCACACAGCATCATCAATAGAACACAAAAAATGCTCTCATTCGGACTTTCCAAAATGCATAATTATTACCATCAAAAAATGGTGGCACATTTAAAGATTGAGACCTATCCATCTCAATACGTGGTTAGGGATCGCTCTAAGGTGTTTAAACCACAGCAAGTGCACCCGCTTTGATACCAATTGAACGTTTAATATGTGTGTAAAACATCCTTGAATGTTTAGACCCCCAATTACAAATTACCAATTCAAGCTTATAATCAAACAATTAATGTGTGAAACATGAATATAAGCCAAACACATTTGATAAACAATCTAAGCCAATTATAATCACATCCACAACAGAAAATAAAAGGCAAAGATAAAGGAAAGAGAGATGCAAACACAAGAACAACACGCAATGTGTTATCGAAGAGGAAACCGAAGCCCTCGGCGTAAAAGCTCTCCGCAGCCCTCCAAACGGTCAACAATCCACAAGAAAATGTAGTTGGGATACATAAACAGTAATAGACCCTCCAAGCCTAATCTACCCAGGTACCTAAGCCCTCTAAGCTTCTTGCTCCAACGAGGTTGCGCCGAACCTTTTTCTTTTTTAACTTACCGGATTCCGCTATAGCCCATAGCATCAACCAATAACCATTGGTCCTTTCCAAACTGCTTCTCTTAGCACCAAAAGACCTTCTCACAAATGTGAGTGTGGTGAGAAAAGGATTTGGTCAAGAACTTCTCAAGGATGTATCAATGGAGAGAAAGAGAGTAGAGGAATTTGAAAAGTCTCTTAGTGAAGATTGGGGATGAGGCAATCTTGTTTTTCTCTAGGGTTTCTCTCTTAAAATTCTCTCTGGAAGCTCTCTACAATTCGTGGGTATAAGGGTCTATATATAGTAGGGTGAGAAAGGAATGTGAAGAGTCAGTTTTTCCCAAACAGGGCAAGTTGGCGGCTTGGCCTCGCGACTGGTCTGAGTCGCGAGTTCTAGTTGTGAGTTAACGGCCTGGCTAGCTTGGAACTTTTATCCTGTAGTACGACAGCTAGTGTGACCCTTCACCTCCCTGCATGCTTCTCACGTGTGCTGCAGTTGGCGGCTTGCCAGTCACAAGTCAGCCGTGAGTCCTAGCCATGAGTCCCTGCTTCTTTGCACAATCTTGAGCATTTCTTCATACTCTCTCACACACTACCTTTACATGAATCCCACCTAAATACAGGGTTTCTAAGTGCTGAAATATAAGCAAATTGGTACGGAATAAAGCCAACAAGATGGTTGATAAAATTCAACCTTACAAGATGGTTGATAAAATTCAACCTTACAAAATAATATAAACATCACAATAAAATAAAATATCTACTACAATAAAATAATATATCACTACACACAACCATCACAGCCACACACACAACCGAGCTGAAGAATATATATATATATATATATATTTTTAGCTTTCAGCTATAGTGCACATCCATAGATAGCTGTGCACTGTAGCAATAAAGGTTAAAAAAAAAAAAAAAAAAACCTTTAGCTCCACTACTGTATGGTTGTTTTTTGTGTTTTGGTGGAGCTAAAATAGCTATATAGCTATTAGCTCCACTGCTACAAGTGCTCTTAGGAGCTAAAAATTCTTTCTTAATCCCATTCTTCTCACAAAAAGACTCAAATCTTGCATTCTCAAACTCGTTGCCATGGTCACTCCTTATCTTCACAATTGGAACACCTTTCTCATTTGAAGTCTCTTGCAAAGATTCTCTATCTACTCACATGCTTCTGATTTCTCTCAAAGAAATTCCACCCAAATGTATCTGAGAAATCATTAATGTTCGCGTAAAATAATTTGCAAGCGCACAGAATCGTAACAAGTAGTAAAATGTTTTTAGAAAACGAATGTCGAACCCACAGGGATTAACTATGTTATTGAATACCGAAATTCACTAAATTAATTACTATTTGGAAAATCGAAAATAAATGGAACGTTCTACTATCTGAATTAAATTAAACTATTTAATAAAAATAAGTCTACGAATAAAAAGAATTAACAAAGCATAAAAAGCTAACAGTGTAAAAATATGATAAGAATGGATCTAGAGCAGTTGATTTCACTTAACAAAATCCCACACAATTTATTCTTCCTAATTATTAAATTCTAATAATCTCCCGTTGATGATTAAAAATTCCTTAACTATTCAATATCTTCTTTCGAATAATATCAAAAATATCTTCTGCTAACAATTCCATATCTCTATACGAATTTAATTAACTAGAGACACATTACGTACTTTGAATTTTTTGAAAAAATCGCATTAATTGCAGTAAAGCATCTCTACTTTTCGCTCAACTAATGGTGTTTAATTCTAAAATTAAAATAAAAAATCACCTCCCAGTCTCATTGTAATTCAATTGATAAAACAAGAATTTGTAAAAATTAAACACTCAATCATGGAAATATTAAAAATAAAATAACTTAGAAAATAAATTGTATGTTCATTGCTAGACTACATCACTGCTCTAGAAAATAAAATTTAGTTCATAAAAAAATTGAAAAGAAAACAAATAAAACTTATGTCTTTCATCTGAACTGGTTGATCAACATAAAACTCTCGCCTTTGTCCTCAGATCCTCCTCTTCAGAAAGACTCCCAAAAGCAAATTCTTCTATGCGGCAACCCCCTTCACAGAAAAATTCTTTAATGCAGCGGCCTTCTCAGGTTTATAATCTCTCTATTTATAGCAACAGTGTAGATTTTCCAGCCGCCTCCTTTTTTAGTTTTTCTCCCTTTATACACTTGCCCACATACAGTTGACCTTAAGCTTTTCAGGAAAACCCAGAATGACCTAGAGCCTCTCTTATTTGTGGTTCGGTGGAGTAAGACAAAAGCCCAAGCCCATATGTGGGTCCATGAAAATTATTTCTTCTTCTATTTTTTTTTTCTTTTCCTTGATCCTTCACGTGTGGCATGACTTCAGAAAGCTTCTCTTTATTCTTAATCCTTGCTTTTTATTTCTTTCTTTTTACTTCACATGTTGACTTCACTACCTCCTAATTAAATATTTCCTTGGTGTTAGGACATATATGTTTTAACTTGTTTAAGAACATATGTCACTTAGTTATGTAAATTGGCTAATCCTCTGACAAAACGCGCTCCACTTGTAATTGGGTAGTTCTAGGTGTTTTTAATACTTCAAGAAACAATGTTTCAAGGTCAAGTGTTGAAGTCATCAAGTCTGTCCAAGAGAAAGCAAGTTGAAGTGCAGAATTTTTAAAGCTCGACACCTCTCGATAGCTACCTCGACACCTGCTATCTGTTGAGATTTAAAAAGTTAGATTTCTAATCTGATTTTCTTGGGATCCGTGAATATGTTTTTGGGCTTTCTTTTCTTCTAACCCTAAACATATAAAATGATTATTTTAAGAGCCGTTTTGTGTGACACAAGTTGCAGTATCATTGAGCAATCTCTGTTTAAGCAAATTGTGATCAACAGACAAAGTTCTTGACCTAGTTCATCTTCCATCAAGAAGTTGCTGTGTATTTGCACCATAGGGTTTTGTAACCAAGCATCTTTCTGCTATTCATCATAAAGGATGATCTGAAGAACTTTGCAGCCAACCATTCTTCCTCAGTTGGTGTTCTGAAGTCGCGTACTTGGATCCGCGCATTGGTCAGTCACGTACTTGGGAATCGTGCATCAAAGGTGGAGATTGTCACTACAGATCAAGTCCAATTGGGTATTGGGGTAAAGGTTCAACTGTAGGTCGGTAAGGTACTTGGGATTCCTTTACTTGTAACCGCTTGATTTGATAATAGTGGAGTTTCGGGAGTGGTGACCTGAAAATCACCCGGTGGGGTTTTTGCCATTAGGGTTTTCCCCATTCGTAAACAAATCACCGTGTTATTTATTTTCCGCTGCATATTTAGTTGATTGGTGATTTGTTTGTGCTTCCATAAAATTGTATGATTAATTGATTAATTAATTACTTGGCAAAATTAATTAATTAGGGTTAATCACAAGGGGTCATTCAGATTGTGACCTATCAAGTGGTATCAGAGCAGGCACATTCTGATTAGGGTTTAATCTTTGTTGTGTTGATCCATTGACCCCTGTTTGTCATGGATAGAGGACAATCTTTAATTATACCTCCTTTATTTGATGGCACTAACTATGCATACTGGAAAGTACGCATGAGAGCTTTCTTGCAGTCTTTAGATGAAAAGGTGTGGCAAGCTGTAAAGATTGGCTGGACCAAGCCAATAGAAGATCCGGTCGATTGGGATGATACTAAAATCAAGGCGGCTAACTTCAACAGCAGAGCGTTAAATTCCCTATTTAGTGCAGTCACAAATGAGGAGTTCAAAAAGATATCCTCAACTGAAATTGCTAAGGAGGCTTGGATCATCCTCCAAACTACCTATGAAAGCACAAAGGCTGTCAAAGATTCAAAGCTTCAGAGGCTCACTACAAGCTTTGAAGAAATTAAGATGGAGGAGGATGAGTCATTTGATGAGTTCTATGCCAAGCTCAAGGACATAGTGAACTTAGCCTTCAATCTTGGGGAAACCATCCCAGAACCCAAGATTGTAAGGAAGGTGCTCAGATCTCTACCTGAGAGATTCCATGCCAAGATTACGGCGATAGAAGAATCAAAGGACATTGACAAGATTCCTTTGACTGAGCTGGTAGGAAACTTGAAAACATATGAGATAGGACTATCTAGGATTGGCAAGTCAAGTAAAGGTAAAAGCATGGCCTTGAAGGCAAAGAACAGTGATACAGATGAGTCTTCCGATGATGAAGATTCTAAGATGAAGTCCTACATCACTCAGCAGTTCAAGAAGTTTATGAAGAATGCCAATGGAAGGAGCTTCGACAAGGACCGGAGGCAGTTCAGTTCTTCACAGTCTAAAAGCCAAGACAAAGGGAAGAAGGATGCTAAGGACGTAAGTCAGTACACTGTACCTGCAGGACCAAAATGCTTTGGATGTCATGGGTTCGGGCACATGAAACATGAGTGTCCTACATATCTTAAGAGCATTGGGAAAAGCAAGGCACTTGCTGCAACTCTAAGTGACACTAAGCCTGAAGATGATTCCGACAATGAGGATGACGGAATCTTAAATGCCTTCACTGCCACAGTCAATCCTACTGAAGGGATTTTTGAAGAAGTGGATGAAGAAGAAGAACTGGTGGAATCAAAATTTGAGAAAATGAATGATCAAGATGATATCCATTCAGCCTATGAGAAGCTTTACAAGCTCTTTGAAAAGCATGAGAAATTATACAGGCTGGCCACTAAGAAGCTCAGTGATGTGGAACTTGATCGTGAAGAGTTGTCCACAAAGTTTAATGAGGCGAATCAAACTATTGGAGCACTGAGATTTGAAAAAACCTTCTTGGCTGAGAAGACCAAGAAGTTTGAAGCAGAGCTGTTTCAAGTCAGAGCTCAACTAGAGAGGACTTCAAGTGCAAAGCTTGATGAGATGCTTAGCAATTAGAAATCTGCTTCGGATCGAACTGGTTTGGGGTATGGTATTTCTTTCTCTAATACTGCTTCTACTAGCAAGAATTTAGACCAAATCTATCTTAGGAGCACCCCTAGAATTTAGACCAAGAATTTTGATGTCAAAACTGAATTAGCTAGTAAGAATTTAGACAAGGGTAAATCTATCTTAGGAGCACCCCTTAAGCAAGATAAGAAAGATGATAAAAACCCTAGGGCTAAGAAGGCTAACTCTCAAAAGCCTAAACAAAAGAAGCAGCATCTCTGTCATCATTACGGAGCTGCCAGTCATACTAGACCAAATTGCTATAAGTGGTTAGCCACTCAACAGAGCAATGGCATGATAGTATCTGGAAGCCAAAATCAGCTTCAATTCTCTCTTGCTCCTCTTAGAGATCTTCTGAAAGCCCTCATGTTCCTTTCGAACTTGAATGGGTTAAATTCTTCCCTCTCACCGCCGGTTCAAGGATTCAATCCAAGGAAAGGCTCTTCCAAGGTGTGGAAGAAAAAGGACTTTAAGTGATTTCATCACTTTCTTTTTCCTTTTTGTTTTTCTGTGCTTTGCATTGCTTGTGTGTTTTCTTTTTCTGCTGAGTCAGTTTAGTTTTTGCATTATTTTGTTTAACATGTTTTGTGTGTTTATTTTCAGTTTTGTTTATTTTGTTTTTGATTTAAAATAAAATTAAAAAAAAATGAAAAATCAGAAAAATACAAAAACAGTGTGTGTTTTGTGTACTTTCGTACTTGTGTACCTTGGATGGCCAATGAAACAAAGTTTTCTAAACTTTGTATCTCTTGTAACTTAGATGAGCATCTCTATGCACAACTAAGCAAGTGAGCTTTGTGGCTCTTGTTTGTGATGAGTAAGATTAGGTTATCTCTTAAAACTTAACACTCATATCACTCTTTTTGACGGGTAGGACTAGAAAATCCTAAGAGAAAGGCATAAATAACCATCTCACCACTATTGCCCGCCAATCATAATATGACACCTGTATGCTTCGGCATAGCAAAAGTGCAGTGTCAAAGACATTCGTATGCTTTGGCATAGCAAAAGTGCGATGTCAAATGCTTAACATCTTGGGTATTTCTTTTCTCTCTTTTATATACCCATGTATGATATGCTAAAATAAAAGAAAACATGCAAAGAAAATAAAAAACAAAAAGATTAAAAATGCTTTAAATATGGTTGCAAGCGTGTATTCTAGGAGATGTGGGAGTTATAGGATGTACCTCAAAAGTGATAGTCCCCATCAAACAGTTATGATTATGTGTGAGTTAAAAGTTATTTTCTCATATCTCAGATCGTCATAACATCTATACACATATGCAATCTTGCGATATTTTTCACACATAACACGCAATATTCTTTGCTATTTTTGATACATGTGCAGGTACAATGTGATTTGGCCATCACAAAGGTTTTACATGTGCTAATGTATGCTCACTAAACTGTCTTAACTTGTTTTTGAAATATAAAATTGGTTAGACTTGTTTAGTGTGTGTGTGTGTTTTGCATGATCCTTGTGCTTATTTTCTTGTTGAGAGATGTTTTTGAGAGGTTTATATGTTGAGTGGATCTTTGGTTTAGATGTGTGTTGGATTGCATTCATGTCTGTGTTTTTCCTTTCTCGAAAAACTGGTTTTTACTGCTGGCTCGACACCTCCCTCGACACCTCCTCGATACCTGTCTTCTATCGAGCTTCTCATGTTGTTTCTTATCGCAATCTCGACACCTCTTCGACACCTGATGGATTGATCGAGAAAGTCTCTGTCCCCTCGATAGATTCTCGACACCTGATGGATCAATCGAGATTCACTTGTGATGTTTGAGTCTTCTTTCTCGATACCTTGTGGATCGATCGAGATTTCTTCTGTCCTCTCGACAGCTTCTCGATACCTTGTCAATCGATCGAGCTTCTTGAATCTGCAATTGGCCTTGTTCCTCGATACCTCTTGATACCTGCATCTGTCGACGACATTTTTCCTCGACAGCTTCCTCGATACCTCTCGACACCTCAGCTGTCGAGAATTACTGAGGTGCCTATTTAAGTGCAGTTCGCGATTTTTCACTCATTCTCTCACTTTTTTCTCGATCTGTCCGAGGCTTTTCACCTTCCCAACTTGGTTTTCTCCCTCAAATCTTCAACCCCACTTGGATCTTGCTCATTTCTTGCTTCAATCTCTTGGTAAGATCACTTTTCCCATCCTTTTTCATGCATTTCATGTTTGAAAACCTAGTTTTTGGGATTGTTCATAAAAATTTGGGATTTTTCAAAATTGTTAAGTTTTTCTTGAAATTTTGGGTTGGGTTTGTACTTAAATGATTTCAAAATGTCATACATTGCATTTCATTTGTATTATAACAATATTTACATGCATTTAGATGTGTGCTCTATGTTTGTGTGCTGCTAAGATTGGATTGGGCTGAGCCCATGATGTTTTTTCCTTTGGATGTCACATGCTCATGCATTCCCATGCATACGTGCTTGTTGTTCAACATATTTTGATATATTTGAACTGTGCTGGGACATTTCTGATTGTCTCCCTCTCTATCTTTTTCTCATTCTTTTTACGTTAGTCGTGTCTATGGCACCCAAACGTAAATCTACTCCTGCTCGGAACTCTCTGCGTTCTGAAGCTTCTACTTCTTTAGATTCATAAGGTATTTTCAGAGAACTTTTCTAAACGAGGTGTTTATTCGGAACGCCAAGTTATTCTGGCAGACTTCGCCGATACTGACCTTCCCTCTGTCATTAACAGTAGGGGATGGGGGTCACTGTGTGACATTCCGGTCACTTGCCTTCTCGTGCTGATACAGGAGTTTTACTCCAACATGCACGGGATTGATCTTTCAGTACCTCATTTTGTCACTCGCGTTCGAGGTATGCGCATTCCTGTCACACCGCAACTTATTGCAGATATGCTTAGGGGACCTAGGATAGAGTTCCTAGATTACCCCTCTTGTGAGCGTCTGAGGACTGTGTCCAAAGATGAGCTCATCTCTGCTTTTTATGAGTGCCCTACTGATTGGGGTGAGTATCAGTTCACATCATGTAGGCCTTTTTCTAAAAGTCCTAGATTCTTTAACATGGTGATGACGTTTGTTCTCCATCCCCTTTCTCACTATAACTCTATCACAGAGCCTCGTGCTCGATTTTTGCTTTCTTTGCTTGAGCATCTTACCATAGACTTCCCTTCTCACTTCATCCGGTCTATCATAGAGGTCTATCTTGACTCAACGTCCCGTGATAAGCTCATCTTTCCTTCTGCTATCACGCGGATTCTACGCCATTTTTCTGTTCCCTTTCTTGTGTCCGACCACTTTACACACATATCTGCCATAGACGCCGCTACCGTAGAACATAGTGAGGCTCAGTTCAGGTCGAGACAGCCAAGTGCCATTCCTCCCTCCCGTTCGGCGCCTTCCAGATCCGCTCCATCTACATCTGCTCCTTCTTCCTCTTCGAGTGATGTATCCCTTAGTGATATTATGGCACAACTGCAGCGCATGGACACTCATCTTGATACACTCTCTGCTGAGTTGTATCAGGTGAATGTTCGTGTGGGTCGTACTGCACGACGGCAGGCGATTATGGGTGGATTTGCTCTAGAGGCTACTCCTTCACCATCTACTCCGATAGCGTCAGATTCTGAGGATGATGATAATGATGATGGAGATGCTAGCTCTGTCGATGAGATGTCTACATGACACTCTACCCTTTGTCACTCGTGACAAAAAGAGGGAGTAGTTTTGGGCTATGAGAGTAGTCATCTTAGGGGGAGAGTTAGTATAGGACATTTTTGATAGGGGGAGTGTTGTCATATTTTTTGAGGGATGTAATGAGGCTATATGTATTTTTTTCTTATCTCTTAGATACATTGGTCTTGTATATGAGGTTTTTTGACCATGTTTACATACATTGTACTTATCTTATCTCTTATATATGTTGATGTATGTTTCTTTCACCTCTCTCTTCATGTGTTGTTTCTTTTCTATCTTTATACACATGTTCTTTATACTTGTACGCAATCTATTTATTTCTGTTTCACACAAGATGCCTTGATGAGTTTTGTTTAAAGTGTTTCAGAAATACAGGTTATCAAAGTCTACTTGCCATAAACTCTCTTCTTGCAAAGTTTTTCAAGAGTTTGTGTTAGGATAGATTTTATTGTATTCAACAAGTGAATATGAGTTGAGCGATTTATGATTTCTCTCATATGCTCATTTGTTTGTTGTGGTTTTGTCACGGATTGCCAAAGGGGGAGATTGTTAGGACATATATGTTTTAACTTGTTTAAGAACATATGTCACTTAGTTATGTAAATTGGCTAATCCTTTGACAAAACGCACT
Organism: Quercus variabilis; assembly: GCA_030445155.1. Taxonomy (NCBI): domain Eukaryota; kingdom Viridiplantae; phylum Streptophyta; class Magnoliopsida; order Fagales; family Fagaceae; genus Quercus; species Quercus variabilis. The sequence goes on from CP129454.1 coordinate 10,226,163, forward strand.
CTACTTGTAATTGGGTAGTTCTAGGTGTTTTTAATACTTCAAGAAACAATGTTTCAAGGTCAAGTGTTGAAGTCATCAAGTCTGTCCAAGAGAAAGCAAGTTGAAGTGCAGAATTTTTAAAGCTCGACACCTCTCGATAGCAACCTCGACACCTGCTATCTGTCGAGATTTAAAAAGTCAGATTTCCAATCTGATTTTCTTGGGGTCCGTGAATATGTTTTTGGGCATTCTTTTCTTCTAACCCTAAACATATAAAAGGATTATTTTAAGAGCCGTTTTGTGTGACACAAGTTACATTATCATTGAACAATCTCTGTTTAAGCAAATTGTGATCAACAAACGAAGTTCTTGACCTAGTTCATCTTCCATCAAGAAGTTGCTGTGTATTTGCACCATAGGGTTTTGTAACTAAGCATCTTCCTGCTATTCATCATAAAGGATGATCTGAAGAACTTTGTAGCCAACCATTCTTCCTTAGTTGGTATTCTGAAGTCGCGTACTTGGATCCGCGCATTGGTTAGTCATGTACTTGGGAGCCGTGCATCAAAGGTGGAGATTGTCACTACAGATCAAGTCCAATTGGGTATTGGGGTAAGGGTTCAACTGTAGGTTGGTAAGGTACTTGGGATTCCTTTACTTGTAACCGCTTGATTTGATAATAGTGGAGTTTCGGGAGTGATGACCTGAAATTCACCCGGTGGGGTTTTTGCCATTAGGGTTTTCCCCATTCGTAAACAAATCATCGTGTTATTTATTTTCCACTGCATATTTTGTTGATTGGTGATTTGTTTGTGCTTCCATAAAATTGCATGATTAATTGATTAATTAATTGCTTGGCTAAATTAATTAATTAGGGTTAATCACAAGGGGTCATTCAGATTGTGACCTATCACTTGGCACTTTTACCCAGATTGAATAGTAAGTCTCACTTCTTATTCTTTACTTTTTGGTCTTCTCTTGAATTCACATCTGGAATATTCTCAATCCTTCAAAAAGTACAAATGAATAGATAAATATAAATAAAAAATTCAAATCAAATCAAAAGAAATAAAGGAAAACTAACAATTTTAATAAATAAGAGGATAATAAAAATCGTGTAAAAATTACACTTATCAATCAACAATAACCATAATGTACCGTTTTCCTCCTAGGCTTTCGGTTCTTATGGGCCCCACTAAATCAACATGGAGAAGCTCTAAGCAACATGATGTAGAGATCATATTCACCTTTTGATGATTTGACTTTATTTGTTTCCCCATTTGACAAGAGCCACAAATGGTCTTCTCCACCTTTCCAAATTTTGGAAGGCCCACAACGGCTTCAAGTTTGGAAGCTTTCGCCAGTTGTTTGAAGTTTGCATGGCCAAATCTTTGATGCCAAAGTTCCAACACATCAATACGGGCACTCCTACAAGAGATTTTTGGTGTAGGAACTACTCCATAGTAATTGTCGGTAGTCCTATTGTTAGGATTAGTGCCCTAGAATCCTATTGTATGATGTTATGTATGATATTATGTATGACATAATGTATGGCTTACTATTGTAATTAATAAAGTTGTTTTATTATTATCTAAAATAATGATAACATGAATATTCAGACATTATCATATAATATATGAGATGCATAGTATGTGATTTATGTGATTTAGTCACAGAAGATATAAGTCACAAGTTCTTTGTAAACTCAGAATTTTAGTTCGTAGTCGGTGATGAAATTGGGTATTTCATCTACGAAGACTATAACATATCAACTAGGATGATTTGTCTTGATCATGGAAGTGGAGACTTCTAATTGATATGTTGATATGTTTTAAGAGTTAAGACATATTGAACTGGCCTACTGTGAGATTTATTATTCTCCTAACCACTGTCAATTGAATAATAAATCTCACGACTTATATTACATGAACTCTTAATCCTGAGAGAATAATGGACCTGATCATGAAGTGTAGGTTGCTTTGATATATCAGGAGTGAGATCTAAAGTAACGGTCAAAACCTCTGTATGTTGGGCAACCACATTTAGTGTTGATAGAACATATATTCTCAAGATGGAATTCATAGTCTCTTAATGGAGATGTAAAATATTCCATTGAGATAAGTTTAATGGGTTCAGTTATTCAGAGAGTTAGGACTAATCACTTTGGTAAGAAATTACTAAAGTATATATTTATGAAAATGGATTTCATAAATATATGGTGAATAACTTAAAAGGATTAAACTGGGTACTCAAGGATTAAGATGTAGTAATTTTCAAAGTGATAGCCTATATTCATGACTTTGAATTACTACGAATATTTTATGAAGGGGTTGCATGAATAATAAAGTCTTGGGATATAATTTATTAATAAGACCTAGAGTGCAATTATATTTTTATAGTGGTATTAAATATAATTAATAGTAACTTTGGACTTGTCAAGAGTTGATAGAAAAGCCCAAGGCCCATTGGAGCTAGTGTCTTATTGGTCACTTTTGGTCTCACTCCAAGCCACATACTAAATCTCAATTGGAAAGGCTCAAAAGGTTAGCCCAATTAGACAATCAGTTATTAGGAGAGAAACATACAAAATTTGATAACATACAACAAGTTTGTGAAATGGTATGTATGTGTGAGTGAAGCCACTTAATTACTCTCTTTTGGAAATTGATTGAGAGATCACACATCTTGGGCGATAGTGGAATTGGAATGAAGATTGAAAGTGTTCCTGAGAACTTCTGATCTTTGGTTTTGAAATTTACTACACCAAGGTACACTCTCTTGTTCTATATTCTGAAACTTACTTAATGCATGTTATCAATTTTGAATGAAGTAGATCCGTTATTTTTCCACTGCGTTAAGATTGTGAATGAGTCAATCTTAATTTTCTCTAGGGTTTCTCTCTCAAAATTCTCTCTGGAAGCTCTTTACATTTCGTGGGTATAAAGGTATTTATAGTAGAGTACGTGAGGAATATGAAAAGTCATTTTTCTACAAAATAAAGTATTCTGGCAACTCACTCACGACTGGGATGAGTTCCGAGTTTGAGTCGCGAAATAACTGACTGGCTAGACTATCTTTTTTGTCTTGTAGTGCTCCAGCTGTCATGACCTTTCAACTTCTTGCATGCTTCACACGTGTGGCATTTTGACGAGTCACCAGTTGCGAGTCACTCGTGAGATCTAGTCGCGAGAACCCCTTTGAATGCACACACACACTTGAATTCTTCACACTCTCTCACACACAACCCTTACATTATTCCCACCTAAATACAGGGTATCTAATTACTAAAATACAAGCAAATTTGGCACAGAATAAAGCCAACACATGGTTGAATAAATTCAACCTTACAACATATATAAAATGTGCCTAAATAAAATATTGGTGAAAAAGTCCAAACCCATCAACCAAACAGAACCTAAGGCTGAGCTACATAGTGTACATACAAAGTCTGTTGGTTGAATATTGTTTAAAATCAAGTTTATTTGTGATATGGGTATTGTTCAAACTTATTAGGGAGAAGATGTGAAATTCTAAGAGAGATAAAGAGAGAGAGAGAGAGAGAGAGAGAGAGAGAGAGAGAGAGCAAAATTTTGTGACGACAAAAGAGAGAGAAAAATGAATTTCGGTGATGTGGTTGTCAAAATTCCTAACCAAAATATTCAAGAGAGATGATAGAGAAAAGAAAATAAGAAATTGTGGAAATGGAGTTCCCAAAATTGGAGGAAAGAGAGGAAAGAGAAATATTTAATGGGAATTGTGGAAGTTGCCAAAAATTGGAGGACAGAGGAGAGAAAAAAATTAAATAGGAATTATGATTATCCAACATAAATCTAGTAATTTTATTTATCATCTTCAATATATGTAATTTTTAGAAGAATTACAATTTACATTTTGCTTGTTTCCCATTTCATAATTTAGTCTATATATTTTCACTTATATTAATCATTTTATTTGTCTCACGAAATTCCTTACTTTCTTTTCTTCCTTCTCCAATATGTATAGATTGTATTCCAAAAAACTTCTTCTTCCAATATGTTCTCATTGTATTCCAAAAAACAAATAAAAATATAATGAATATGCCGTAAAATCAATTGGAGAAGGTTCTAGTGATATTGAATTGGGCAAAAAATGCTTTGTAATTAATGGAAACAGCCAACAATGTTCTCCATGTTTTAGGAATTAAAAGCATAATTCCTTAATTATTTCTTTCTCCTCTCCTTCAATTTTTTTTTAGAGAGTTTTAACTTATGACGTTCGCTCCTGATGATAGCTCTTTATCATCAAACCAAGATACCAATCAGTTTTTGGTGTAAGCAGGGATTGAACCGTAGATCTCTTATACAACTATCAGAGACTTTACCAGTTGAGGTAACTGGAACCCACATCTCTCCTCCAATTTCGACAACTCCATTGTTACAATTCCTTAATTTTTTTCTCTCTCCTCTCACCATAATATTTTGGGCAGGAATTTCGGCAACCACATTACTGAAATTCATTTCTCTCTCTCCTACCATCACATCATTTTCTCTCTCGCTTACCTTTTTTTTCTCAAAATTTCAGCAATGATATTGCCCAAATTCGCATCTCTCCTCATTTTCCCAAATAAGTTTGAGCAGTACCCATATCATAAATAAACTTGATTTTATGCAATATTCAACCAAAAGACCCGTACATACAACATTTAAAGCAACCTTCATTATTGTCACGTCCCGAACCCAACTATAAAGATAGGCACGTGACAACTGCCGTACGCTTATAAAGTAAGCACCCTACAAGTGTGCAAGGCCTTCTTAGCAACTAAAATTTATCCTTAAAAATTAAATCAATTAAATCCAAAATACCTCAACAATTTCTTTATGAATAGATCTCCACTAATTTAATAGGAATAAAATCCAAACCTTATGTACATAATGCTAATTGGCTAATAAATATAAAACTATTAGAAGACCATCCAATCCCAAAATCACTAAGCTTTTTTTTTCCCGCTCACAACACAACATCAAAACTCTCAAAACTTGTTATTCTTCATAATCTGAAATTGGAGGGGAAAAAGGGGTGAGCTGACAACTTAATAAGTAACCAAAATCCTAATAAGTTCTATAAAGCAATAGATATGTAAAAGAAAACATGTAATATGTGTTTTCAAAATTATAATATACTATATGTTTTCAAAATAATTGAAGCAGTTTCGTAGCCTTAAAATAATAAGTTGCAGATAGATCACGTACTTTAATCTGACAAATATATCATAAATGGTTTAAAAAGTAGTCAGTTTTCCATATATGAAAGCTATAACTTACAATTTGTTCCAAAAAAGATACACAAACAATTTTAATGACTTAAAATAGTTCAATTACTCAAACATTTCAAAAATCACATATGCAGTTTTAAAGACTCAAAATAGTTCAAATATTCAAACGTAATTCATATTCTTAACAATCTTATGACTATGGTCACGCTATATCCCCGTAACTGGGCATCAGAGTACCAATGAATAACCCCCATTGGCTGAGTATTAGAGTACCAATGAATAACCCCCATTGAATGAATAACCCCCATTGGCTGGGTATTAGAGTACTAATGAATAACACACATTGGTTTAGGTATCAGAGTACCAATGACTAACCCCTATTGGCTGGGTATCAGAATAAATTCATAGTCAAATTATTCATAATCATATATATGAAATCATAATTTCTAACAAAAATATATCTTATTCAAATACATATATATATATATATATATATATATAATCATATATTCAATATTCAAATCTATTTGTGATATTTCTATAATTCTTTACTTTAAATCAATATAGCTAAAAAAACAATTAAATAAAATACATCCTATATTCAATGCTCATGTATATTTGTGAAAATTCTTTATTCTTTACTTTGAATCAGTATAGCTAAAAAAAGTTAAATAAAATACATTATATATTCAATAATAAGATATATTTATGATAATTCTTTACTTGAAATCAGTAATACAATAGAAATAAAATTGTAACAACTATAAACAATTTTCAGTAGTTAAAATATGTAAAATAAAACCAATTAGGATAAGATTACTTACCTCAATCCAAAGCCTATTAAAAAATCCTTGCAGTTTCCCAAGACCAATCCAATGTAAACCTTTTAGCAAACTGTGTGAGTGCCTTTTCTTCTTTAGCACACAGGCCCAAGGATCCTCGGCTGAATAATTGTAGTTTGGTGGACTGGGCTTGGTTCACCACAGCTAAGGGGTTGTTTAAGAACCAAGTGGTGCACAGGGCAAGTTTCCTACAACATAAATAAACTAACAAGCGAGAATATCTGTATTGAATGACAACGAAAATAGCAAAGAAATGCAAAGTAATCAAGAAATACACAAAACAGTGGTTAGGGATCCTCAGATTAATGAGTGGAACTTTAGTAATTTTCTTTGATTTTGGTTACAGTGTGCTCACTAAGACGTGATACAAGGTTCAAATAAGCTCAAAAATTACAGACTTTAATGGCTATCCAAGCCTCTAAGACTTGCAAAGTTTGAATCCTTTTGAATCCGAGTATGTGCTATAGTGGCTGTTTCTGGGATACCGGGAGATGTATCTCTATTTTCCTTGAATTTGACAGAGTTCTCTCAATGATTCTGTTATGATCTCCTTACTGCTTTCCCCTTTCAATATTGGTTGCTTCTTCCTTTTATAGTGTGACTCTAGGGCACCGAGGTACTAGTGATTTCTCTCTTTTGTCCCTCCCTGGTACCAGAGCTCGTGCTGTGTCAGTTACCCAGAGGGCTGGTCCTTTCCTTCTTCCTCATAACTTTCTCCTTTTGGTGCTGCCAAGCTAAAAGTCTCTTGCTGACTTTCTATTTTGAGATCCCTTCAAGTTGCTAACCTTAGCTATTGGCCTTCTTCACGTTTTCAGCTTTTAGATGCCCTATTTTCTTGTCATTTTTCCCAAGTAGTTGGAATCTTTTACTGCTGGGTTGAAAGTTTCCTTCCAGCCACTTCCACTTATAGTTTCTCATTCAGGGTTCCTTGAGGTACCGCTCCTTTGTTCATGAATGGTTGCTTTATACCTTCTGATTCCTTACTGTATTATTGGGCACTGGAGAAGGACCCATCTGTCCTTCGTTCTCTGTGTTGTTTGGTACTTTTCTTTGAGCCGTTTCAATCCTATTTAGGTTGTGTTGTACGTCCCAGGGATCCCTGGCCCCTGGCAGTCTCTGGGATCTCGGCTTAGTTCTTCCTATTTGGCTTCTTTTGGCTTACTGATCTTGGCCGGCTGGGCCTTTCCTTTGTTTCATGGGTTTTAAAGCCTGTTCCTCCATGGGTCTTTAGATCCCAACTCTTTGGGCCCCTCATCCTTTTCTTCTTCTTCTTTTTCTTTTTCTCTTCATTACGTGAGCCCAACTCTTTTATTTCTCATGGGGTTAGCCCAATGTGTTATTTCTTTAGGCCTTGGGCTGTGATTTTTTTGAACCTCAACATTTAGCCCTCCGAGCTCGTGGGTTGCCTGCAACCCACGCATGAGTAGTTGAGTTTCTGTAGGATCCTACCATCTTGATCCTTCTATAGGGATCCTGACCTTTCATTTTCGGCCTTCGGTATCCTAGTCTTTCTCTTTTTTTTTTTTTTTTTCTTTCTCTTATAACTTCCCCCTTCATACGGGTCGTGGCAGTTGAGTTATGGAGTAAAAACTTCCTCCACCCACTTTTACATTCCTCATAACCCCCATTAATAAATGCTAATAACTCTTCCCCCTTTAAATTAAATTTTTGGTAACTGGCGGATCTTTCCATACATTGTCTTCTCCAACTGCTCTTTATGTCTTTATTGCAGGCGCTTCATATTATCTCTTTACTTCCCTGAATCTTCCATTCCCGAGTCTCTTTTCTCTCTCTTTCGACCAGTCCGTTACTTTCTGTCCTTTTTTTTTTTTTTATTCTTCCAATTCTCCTTACTTCCAACATACCCATTGTTCTGATAGCTTCCTTTTCTTCTCGAAAAAGAAATAAGCGTACTCCCAACCCCTTTGAGGGTGAGGGCTCCTCTAGTTCTGCACAGGGCGAGTCTCATGAGGTCACTGGGCGCTCCGCCTTTCCTTTACGAGCCCCTAGTACACCTCTAGTCTATCCTTCCCTCAGGTGTCCCATGGTGCCCCTCCATCCACTCACGCCAAGGTATTCTCCAGTCAGGCAAGTTTCACTAGTTCTGCTCAAGTCCCTGACCCTAGAGAGATTTTTGATCTCCAGATCAAGCGGGGACTTTGAGAGGCAGTTTCCATCTTTTTCAATTTCGTCGCTGGGAAGATCCAAGGCTGCCCATCTGGGTGTATAAGGAACTCTCTGACGAGGAGTTTGTGGGTCACCTGGAGCACGTCGGTATTCTGAAGGCAGTGGCGATCTCTAGGAATCTTGAGGGTTTCAGAGATGCCAAAGGTCTTAGGCATCTAGTACGTCGTTGGTGCCCCACTCTGCACACCTTTTTCTTTTCTGTTGGTGAACTGACTATGGCCCTGGAGGATGTGGTCAACAATTTCCTCCTTTTAGTGTTTGGGGATGAAAATCCCTTCGATATTAATCTCTCTGATGAGGATCTCAAGGTAGAAGAAAAGTTATTCACCCATTTCGGTGGGCGTACTGCTTCTCCTAGTGGGAAACCGGCCAGGATGGGTAGGTGGGTTATAAGCCTTTCGCGAGAAAAAGACAAGGAAGTTAGGCGAGCTGGGTTCCTTGCATTCTGGCTTAGCAAGTTTCTATTCAGTGAGTTCCCCGAGTATGGGATCAAGTTTGTGTTGGGATTAGTGCCCTTAAATCCTATTGCATGATGCTATGTATTATATTATGTATGACATGATGTATGAATTGATATTGTAATTAATAAAGTTGTTTTATTATTACCTAAAATAATGGTAACATGAATATTTGGACATTATCATTTAGTCCATGAGATGCATTGTATGTGATTTAGTCACAGAAGATATAAGTTACAAGTTCTTTGTAAACTCAGAATTTTAGTTCATAGTTGGTAATGAAATTAGGCATTTCATCTGCGAAGACTATAACATATCAACTAAGATGATTTGTCTTGATTATGGAAGTGAAGACTTCTAGTTGATGTGTTAATATGTTTTAAGAGTTAAGATATATTGAACTGGACCGCTGTGAGATTTATTATTTTCCTAACAACTGTCAATTGAATAATAAATCTCACGACTTATATTTGCATGAACTCTTAATCCTGAGAGAATAATAGATCTGATCATGAAGTGTAGGTTGCTTTGATATATCAGGAGTGAGATCTAAAGTAACGGTCAAAACCTCAGTATATTGGGCAGCCACATTTAGTGTTGATGGAACAAATATTTTCAAGATGGAATTCATAGTCTCTTAAAGGAGATATAAAATATTCCCTTGAGATAAGTTTAATGTGTTCAGTTATTCAAAGAGTTAGGCCTAACCACTTTGGTAAGAAATTACCAAAGTATATATATATTTATGAAATTGGATTTCATAAATATATAATGAATAACTTAAAAGGATTAAACCGGGTACTCAAGGATTAAGACGTAGTAATCTTCAAAGTGACAGTCTATATTTATGAATTTGAATTACTACGAATATTTTATGAAGGGGTTGCATGTATAATAAAGTTTTGGGATATAATTTATTAATAAGGCCTAGAGTGCAATTATATTTATATAGTGGTATTAAATATAATTAATGGTAACTTTGGACTTGTCAAGAGTTGACAGAAAAGCCCAAGGCCCATTGGAGCTAGTGTCATATTGGTCCTTTTGGTCCCACTCCAAGCCACACATTAAAGCCCAATTGGAAAGGCCCAATAGGCGAGCTAGTGTCATACAGAATTTTTATTAGAGAAAAAGTGAGACACCATTGTGAAGTGGTGTGTATGTGCGAGTAAAACCACTCAATTATTCTCCCTTGGAAATTGATTGAGAGATCACACTTCTTGGGCGTAAAGTGGAATTGGAGTGAAGATTAAAAGTGTTTCCAAGTACTTATAATCTTTTGTTTTGAATTTCACCAAACCAAGGTACGCTAATTCTGAAATTTATATAATGCAAGTTATCAATCATGAATGAAATAGATCTTTGTTTATTGCTTCCGCTGTGTGTTTTGTATGAGATACAAAACTAGATTTAACCAAAAATTGGTATCAGAGCCAGGTTTTAATGTCATGATTGTATAGCATATGATTGGATTTTAGAATAAAAGAAAAATGGTTTCTTGATGATATCGGGTTCACACCAAGAATGAAAAATTCTCTTGGTTTGTTTGAAGTGGCCTATGATTATTAAAGTAAAGGTGCTGTGTCTTTATATGTAAATGTCTGTTTCGAAGTTTATCCCTTGGCCATATACTTCTCGAAGATTTGTTGTTTGGATATTGTTATTCAAATAACCGTCATGATAAAAGTATAATGGCCCACGGATTGAAAGGCACTGTACCATGGCCCACGAATGATTTTGTTATCTTCAAGGATTCTTTTGAATCCTTGTTATATAACTAGACCATTGATTGCATATAGATGTATCTCTTGGCATGAGTTTATTATAAAGCTTTTGTTTTTGCATGATTTTGTGGACCCCACATGGCAAATTCCATTTGCCATTAACATGCTTTCATTTATATACTTGTTAAAGCTTTATAATTTATATTGCCAATTGCTTTTGTTTTTGCTAGACGTACGTGTATGAATGAATAGTTTTCATTCTTCAATGATGAACATGTAGATGATAGTCTAGTGATATATATTTATGATCAAACAGTATATTAATGCTAGAATAAAGTATTTTGGTTTCTTGTTAAAATACTTTAATGAAATTTATTCCTAATGAGATTAGGATTATGTTTTCAAGGTTTCTAGCATTATTATGGTTCATGATCTTAAAAACCTTTAATTTAAAATATCTAGTGGGAGAGAGGTACAAGGGTTGGATCTCACGGCCTCCATTATCGGTTCATAGTAGTGTGGGTAAGCACCTCATCTTGGCGTTTATGCCTTGCGATCCCAAAGGAGGGTGTTTACTTCAAGTACTACAAGATTGAACTAACCTGTTTAAAGTAGTGTGGATAAGCACCTCGTCTTAGCGTATATGCCTCGCGATCCCAAAGAAGGGTGTTTTGTTCCATGGTACTACAAGTTTAAACATTATAAGGAAGATGAAATGTGGCTACACATGATTCTAGATAATGATATACACTAGACTAAGTGTAATGTTAACCTCCCAAAGGAGCTATGTCATTATCACTTAGAGGCTAAACCTAATACGGCATATTATTAGTGTATGATAAGAGTTATCATGATAGCACTAATAATGAGAATAGTTCTCAATCAATTAATGCGTTTATAATAAACTTGCTATCAAGGAATTATAGACATGGATTGGTTTGTCGTTGCATATATTATTTTATGGTTTTATAAGGTTCCATATTATATGTTTATATGCTAAATTGATAATGTCTAGTTTACTTATTATATTCATGTTTGTTATTTTCAGATTTAAAATCATGGCATCATTTAGCCCACTTGTTACTATTCTTAATCAAAACAAACTGATTGGATCCAACTATGTTGACTGGAAAAGAAACTTGGACATTGTTCTTACTGCTGAAGAGCACAAATATGTGCTTACTCAACCATGTCCTAGCTTTCCATCATTAGATGCTCCTCTTAAGGAAAAACAGCGATATGATCGTTGGTAGAAATCTAATGAGATGACTAAGTGCTATATCCTAGCATCTATTTCAAATGTTCTACAGCATCAAATGCATGATGTAGAACTAGCTTCGGACATTATGCTCAATCTGAAGGAGATGTTTGGTGAGCAAGGCCGTTTTGCAAGGCAAGAAACTGTGAGGTAGATTTATAATACCAAAATGGCTGAAGGTACTTTAGTGAGGGAGCATTGTCTTAGGATGATCTCTAATCTGAATACATTGGAAGATTTAGGTGCCGATATTGATGGAGAATCCCAAGTGGATATGATACTCCAGTCACTACCAGAATCATTCAAAAAATTCAGACTTAACTATAATATGAACAAAAAGATTTATACATTGTTTGAATTGATGAATGAGTTGGTAGCAGCGGAAGGCATCCTTGGTACTTCTAGTGTTGAAGCCAATGTTGGTGAAGCTTCTACTTCTCAACCTAAGTCGAAAGGCAAGGGTAAGAAGAAGAAGAAGAAGAACTTCACTAAGCAAGATGGTAAACAAGTTGCCTTAGGAGTTGCCAACAAAGGAAAGAAAACCAAAGGAAAGTGTTTCCATTGTGGTGAGAATGGACATTGGAAGAGGAATTGTCCAATATTTAATGTTAGGACATATATGTTTTAACTTGTTTAAGAACATATGTCACTTAATTATGTAAATTGGCTAATCCTTTGACAAAACGCACTCTGCTTGTAATTGGGTAGTTCTAGGTGTTTTTAATACTTCAAGAAGCAATGTTTCAAGGTCAAGTGTTGAAGTCATCAAGTCTGTCCAAGAGAAAGCAAGTTGAAGTGTAGAATTTTTAAATCTTGACACCTCTCGATAGCTACCTCGACACCTGCTATCTGTCGAGATTTAAAAAGTCAGATTTCCAATTTGATTTTCTTGGGATCCGTGAATATGTTTTTGGGCCTCTTTTCTTCTAACCCTAAACATATAAAAGGATTATTTTAAGAGCTGTTTTGGGGGACACAAGTTGCATTATCATTGAGCAATCTCTGTTTAAGCAAATTATGATCAACAGACGAAGTTCTTGACCTAGTTCATCTTCCATCAAGAAGTTGCTGTGTATTTGCACCATAGTGTTTTGTAACCAAGCATCTTCCTGCTATTCATCATAAAGGATGATCTGAAGAACTTTGCAGCCAACCATTCTTCCTCAGTTGGTGTTCTGAAGTCGCGTACTTGGATCCGCGCATTGGTTAGTCACGTACTTGGGAGCCGTGCATCAAAGGTGGAGACTGTCACTACAGATCAAGTCCAATTGGGTATTGGGGTAAGGGTTCAACTGTAGGTTGGTAAGGTACTTGGGATTCCTTTACTTGTAACCGCTTGATTTGATAATAGTAGAGTTTCGGGAGTGGTGACCTGAAAATCACCCGGTGGGGGTTTTTGCCATTAGGGTTTTCCCCATTCGTAAACAAATCACCGTGTTATTTATTTTCCGCTGCATATTTAGTTGATTGGTGATTTGTTTGTGCTTCCATAAAATTGCATGATTAATTGATTAATTAATTACTTGGCTAAATTAATTAATTAGGGTTAACCACAAGAGGTCATTCAGATTGTGACCTATCAAGTGATATCAGAGCGGGCACACTCTGATTAGGATTTAATCTTTGCTGTGTTTGATCCATTGACCCCTGTTTGTCATGGATAGAGGACAATCTTTAATTATACCTCCTTTATTTGATGGCACTAACTATGCATACTGGAAAGTACGCATGAGAGTTTTCTTGCAGTCTTTAGATGAAAAGGTGTGGCAAGCTATAGAGATTGGCTGGACCAAGCTAACAGAAGATCCGGCCGATTGAGATGATACTAAGATCAAGGCAGCTAACTTCAACAGCAGAGTGTTAAATGCCCTATTTAGCGCAATCACAAATGAGGAGTTCAAAAAGACATCCTCGACTGAAACTGCTAAGGAGGCTTGGATCATCCTCCAGACTACCTATGAAGGCACAAAGGCTGTCAAAGATTCAAAGCTTCAGAGGCTCACTACAAGCTTTGAAGAAATTAAGATGGAGGAGGATGAGTCATTTGATGAGTTCTACGCCAAGCTCAAGGACATAGTGAACTCAGCCTTCAATCTTGGGAAAACCATCCTAGAACCCAAGATTGTAAGGAAGGTGCTCAGATCTCTACCTGAGAGATTCCATGCCAAGATTACGGCGATAGAAGAATCAAAAGACATTGACAAGATTCCTTTGACTGAGCTGGTAGGAAACTTGCAAACCTATGAGATAGGACTATCTAGGATTGGCAAGTCAAGTAAAGGTAAAAGCATGGCCTTGAAGGTAAAGAACAGTGATATAGATGAGTCTTCCGATGATGAAGATTCTAAGATGAAGTCCTACATCACTCGGCAGTTCAAGAAGTTTATGAAGAATGCCAATGGAAGGAGCTTTGACAAGGACCGGAGGCAGTTCAGTTCTTCACAGTCTAAAAGCCAAGACAAAGAGAAGAAGGATGCTAAGGATGGAAGTCAGTACACTATACCTGCAGGACCAAAATGCTTTGGATGTCATGGGTTCGCGCACATGAAACATGAGTGTCCTACATATCTCAAGAGTATTGGGAAAAGCAAGGCACTTGCTGCAACTCTAAGTGACACTGAGCCTGAAGATGATTCCGACAATGAGGATGACGGAATCTTAAATGCCTTCACTGCCACAGTCAATCCTACTGAAGGGATTGTTGAAGAAGTGGATGAAGAAGAAGAATTGGTGGAATCAAAATTTGAGAAAATGGATGATCAAGATGATATCCATTCAGCCTATGAGAAGCTTTATAAGCTCTCTGAAAAGCATGAGAAATTATATAAGCTGGCCACCAAGAAGCTCAGTGATGTGGAACTTGATCGTGAAGAGTTGTCCATAAAGTTTGATGAGGCGAATCAAACTATTGGAGCACTGAGATTTGAAAATACCTTTTTGGCCGAGAAGACCAAGAAGCTTGAAGCAGAGTTGTTTCAAGTCAGAGCTCAACTAGAGAGGACTTCAAGTGCAAAGCTTGATGAGATGTTGAGCAATCAGAAATCTGCTTCGGATCGAACTGGTTTGGGGTATGGTATTTCTTTCTCAAACACTACTTCTACTAGCAATACTGTTTTTGTTCCTCCTGCTAATAATACTGAAATTGAGAATATTGATGTCAAAACTGAATTAGCTAGTGAGAACTTAGACAAGGGTAAATCTATCTTAGGAGCACCCCCTAAGTAAGATAAGAAAGATGATAAAAATCCTAGGGCTAAGAAGGCTAACTCTCAAAAGCCTAAACAAAAGAAGCAGCATCTCTATCATCATTGTGGAGTTGCTGGTCATACTAGACCAAATTGCTATAAGTGGTTAGCCATTCAACAAAGCAATGGCGTGATAGCATCTGGAAACCATAATCAGCTTCAATCCTCTCTTGCTCCTCTTGGAGATCTATTGAAAGCTCTCATGTTCCTTTCGAACTTGAACGGGTTAAATTCTTCCCCCTCACCGCCGGTTCAAGGATTCAATCAAAGGAAAGGCTTTTCGAAGGTGTGGAAGAAAAAGGACTTTAAGTGATTTTGTCACACCCCAAACCATAAAGGGTCCAAGGCATGAAAAAGACATCTTAAAGAACCTGTATATTTTCCTTTTTGACAATCTAATCCACATAAATCGTATCAAGAACCAACATTAAGAATTATCATAATAATTTCATTGAATATACTCTCAAAGTAAGTCAGAGCTCTAAGCAATAATTACAAGGACCATTGGCCACAAAAGAATAGAGGTCTGAATAATTAATTACATATCACAGCTTGTCCCATCAGTGGAAATAATATCACAACCACTTAAATATACAAAAGAATGAGTCAAGCCTATTCTAAGATTTACACCATCTAATTTACCCATTACAAAAGTTCAGCCTCCATCAGTAGTTAGTCTAACTACTATTAGCCACCAAAAAGCTATCTCCAAAGACTGTTGCCTACTCTGAAAATGTTATAAAAATAATGGGATGAGACAGAGCTCAGTAAGTAGCATATTTAATGGGGGTAGGGGAAATGCAGGTTTCATCAATTATAGTAATAATAATATGACAAGAATGATTTAATGATGAGATACAAGTTCCTCAAAGTAAATATCTTGAAACTACACATTATAATCTGTGAGCATCAACAATGTAATTTTCAAAGCCATAACATCTAACATAAGATAAATTATCACAAATCTACCATACTACCACATAAACCGGTCAGGGGATCCACCCATTCACAACTGGCATGATATTGTCCTCTTTGGTATGCAGACTCTTGGCCCCATGGACAGCAGCCTCACCCATACCCTCAAGGTTTTTCTCTCTCCCCATGGGCAGCAGAGAGAGCGCATCAAATAGGACCTCTCTTGCATGTGGTCTCTTGGCCCCATGGACAGCAGCCTCACCCACACACAATCAAGGAACCTCTTCCCCCCATGGACAGCAGGGAAGAACGCGTCATCCAAAGTAAAAGGGCACTGACCTTGATTTGATTCCGTTGTCACAAAGACTACGGAAACCAAATCGGGTGATCACCGGGAAATCACATATGGCATGGTGTTAAAACATAAACTCACAGGTTACATTACTTTGAAACATATAGTTCATATTCTGGTAGTTTCAGAAAACCTTAAATAATCTAGCTTCTACAAAGTTTGTAAGGTTTTCAACTTCATTCTTGTCAACAAGATTTTCTATCAATTTCCCAAGTACTAAGACAAGATAAGCATCTTAAATATTCCAATACACCATAAAATCCAAGATTTTCTTATCAAGATTAAATAAAAGATGCTCATTTATCCATATCGCAAATTCATGCATTTCCCCAAATGCAATACCAAATATGATGCTCTTTTCATATATAATAATATATAATAGGGTCACAACACAATGCTTTTATGAAAACATATATCCATATATAATTTTCTAAAATGTATTTGACCCAAAACATAACATTTACAAAACATGGTTATTTTCCAAAATCCCATTAAAAGCTACTTACCTCGCAACCGCAAAATCCTAATTCTCCACGCTCCAAGGAGATTAGCTAGAACCTAACAATATCAAGTAAACCTATCACAATAAGTATAGAACTTGAAATTGCATCTAGCCACAATTTAGGAATTTGCCCAATAATCCCTTAATTAGGCAAGCCTAGTATTTAACCTCATCAATAATAACCACTTTCCTAGTTTCTCAACAATTTAATTCACAAGGTATAAACTCCAATTTACAAAGTTAACCCATTAATATCATCTTCAACATTATAACTAGCTTCCATAAAATTTACACTACATCATTAAGAGACCTATGAAAGCAAAATCAATATATCCTCAAAGATAAGAAATTTAGAACTCCCACTAACTCCAAATAAACCCAATGGCAATGAAAAATTAAATTTACCAACCATCACATGTTATAACTTAAACCCCTAAATTTTCCATCATACATAAACCTTAAGTAGTCATCAATAGCACAAAATTCATACCCACTCATCAATTAATTCCACCAATACAAAACCCATACATAAAAACACATAAATATCACTTCTATTGCTCATAAATCATATGAGTATCATCATTAATGCTTAGATAAAAATAACCTCAAGCAAAATGCAAAACCCACAAAAAAAGGATGAGAAATTTTTACCTCAAATAAAATGATGAAGATGCTTTGGGGTTTCTAAGTATTTTTCCGGTGATCTTGTTGGAAAAATGATGGTGAGATGGTGTGGTTTGGAGTGGAGGCTGGCGGATGAGTGTGGAAGTGAGTGTGTGTGTGTGTGTTACGGTAAGGAGAAAAGAAGGAAAATGAAAGAAAGAAAATGAAAGAAATAAAAGAGGGAGCCGGCCAAAAGAAGAGACAAAAGGGAGTGGGTAGTGGGGTTAGGTGGGGCTTGGCACGTGTGAACCCAAAATAGAAGTCTAGTCTGACTTCTTTTTTTTTTTTTTTTTTTTTTTTTTTTTTTTTTTTTTTTTTTGACTGGGACGTTACAATCTTCCCCTCTTATGAAAATTTCGTCCTCGAAATTTTACGTACCTTGATCTTGAAAAAGACTTGGGTATCTCGACAACATATCATCCTCACGCTCCCAAGACGCCTCTTTCACCGAATGATTCTTCCAAAGCACCTTTACCCAAGGTATTGTTCTATTGCGTAACACTTGCTCCTTACGGTCCAAAATCTCTACCGGAACTTCTTCATATGACAAATCATCTCTAATCTGAAGAGGCTCATAACTCAAAACATGTGAAGGATCAGGAATGTATTTCCTTAGCATAGACTCATGGAAAACATTATGAACTCCTGACAAAGCCGGTGGTAGGGCAATTCTATATGCAACTTCGCCCACTCTCTCCAAGATCTCAAAAGGCCCTACAAACCTAGGGCTTAACTTACCCTTTTTGCCAAATCTCATAACCCCTTTCATAGGTGCAACCCGTAGGAAAACTTTATCTCCAATTTCAAGTTCCAAAGCCTTCCTTCTAATATCATAATAACTCTTTTGTCTACTTTGGGCTGCTCGTAGTCGATTACGAATCATATTTACCTTTTCACAAGTCCTCTGAATAATCTCTGGCCCCAAGATTTTTCGTTCTCCCACCTCATCCCAACAAATTGGGGATCTACACTTTCTCCCATACAAAGCCTCATATGGTGCTGCTTTAATACTTGAATGATAACTATTATTGTAAGCAAACTCTACCATAGGTAAGTGATCAGCCCAACTCCCTTTAAAATCCAAAACACATGCTCTCAACATATCTTCCAGAGTTTGAATAGTCCTTTCAGATTGTCCATCTGTCTGAGGGTGGCAAGCTGTGCTAAAATCCAATCTAGTACCCAAGGCTTTTTGCACACCACCCCAAAAACGTGAAGTAAACCTTGGATCTCTATCTGAAACAATAGAAGCTGGTACCCCATGAAGTCTCACAATCTCATCAACATAGAGCTGAGCTAACCGATCAAGGGAGTAGTTCATCCGAATAGGGAGAAAATGAGCTGTTTTTGTCATTCTATCAACAATCACCCAAATAGCATCATGACCCTTAGGAGACCTCGGCAATCCCGAAACAAAATCCATCGTGATTTTCTCCCACTTCCATTGGGGAATAAGAAGTGGTTGCAACAAACCCGAGGGTCGTTGGTGTGACACCTTAACCTGCTGACAAGTCAAACATTGCTCTACAAAGTGGGCAATCTCCCTTTTCATATTATTCCACCAAAAGTTCTCACGAAGATCATGGTACATCTTTGTACTACCCGGATGTATTGTATATGGAGAATAGTGAGCCTCCTCTAGAATCTCTTTTTTAATCGATGGATCATTTGGCACACAAAGTCTACTCCCAAATCTCAAATCACCATTCTCAGAGATAGAAAATTCGGATTTCTTTCCACTACGCACCTTATCCATGATTTTCTTTAAATGTGGGTCATCGGCTTGTGACAATTTAATTCTTTCCACCAAAGTTGGCTGAACACTCAAACTAGCCAGGCAGGCCTCAGAATGGCCCATAACAACCTTAATCTCCATCCTTTCAAGATCCTGAATAATTTCCTTTTGAGTGGTTAGCAAAGCAGCTGAAAAACTTGAAGGTTTTCTACTAAGAGCATCAGCTACAACATTAGCCTTACCAGGATGATAGTTAATAGAGCAATCATAATCCTTAACCAACTCCAACCATCTCCGTTGCCTCATGTTTAACTCCTTCTGGGTAAAGAAATACTTTAAACTTTTATGATCAGTGAAAATCTCACATCTTTCCCCATACAAATAATGTCTCCAAATCTTCAAAGCAAAAACAACTGCAGCCAACTCCAAGTCATGAGTGGGGTAATTTTTCTCATAATTTTTCAACTGACGAGAGGCATATGCCACAACCTTCCCATTTTGCATCAACACACAACCAAGTCCCTTATGAGAAGCATCACTGTAAATGACAAAACCCCCTGTACCTGAAGGGATAGTTAACACTGGAGCCGTGACCAATCTCCGCTTTAGCTCTTGGAAACTTTTCTCACATTCATCCTTCCACTCGAATTTAACATTCTTCCGAGTAAGTTGTGTCAAAGGAGCCGCAATGCGAGAAAATCCCTCTACAAATCTTCTGTAGTAACCAGCAAGGCCCAAGAAACTTCTAACCTCACTCACATTTGTAGGCCTCTCCCAATTAACCACCGCTTCTATCTTATTAGGATCCACTGTAATTCCATTCTTAGATATCACATGACCCAAGAACACTACTTGGTTCAACCAGAATTCACACTTCTTCAGCTTAGCATACAACTTCCTTTCTCTTAGAATCTGTAAAACAATCCTCAAGTGTTCTTCATGCTCTTCTTGACTCTTAGAATAAATCAAAATATCATCAATGAACACAATGACAAATCGATCCAAGTACTCATGAAATACCCTATTCATCAAATCCATAAAAGCAGCAGGGGCATTAGTTAATCCAAACGGCATCACCAAAAATTCATAATGACCATATCTAGTCCGAAAGGCCGTCTTTGGTATATCCTCACCCTTAATCTTCAACTGGTGGTAACCAGAACGAAGATCAATCTTAGAAAAGATTTGTGCTCCTTGCAACTGATCAAATAGGTCATCAATACGAGGCAAAGGGTATTTATTCTTTATGGTGACTCTATTAAGCTCACGGTAATCAATACATAACCTCATAGACCCATCCTTCTTCTTGACAAATAAAACTGGAGCTCCCCAAGGCGAGGCACTAGGGCGAATAAACCCCTTGTCCAGTAATCCTACCAATTGCTCCTTAAGTTCCTTCAACTCTGTGGGTGCCATTCTATATGGTGCCTTAGAAATAGGTGCAGTTCCTGGAAGGAGATCAATAGAGAACTCAATCTCACGATCCGGGGGCAACCCAAGTAGATCATCAGGGAAGACATCCAAAAATTCCCTCACAATGGGAATGTCTCCTATCTCTAATTCTCCACTTTGTAAATCCACTACACTAGCAAGGAATCCTTGGCACCCCTTTCTAAGCAAGCGGTTTGCTTGAATGCATGATATCACGGGAGACATAAAAGGCAAACATGAAGCCTTAAATAGAAATTCTGGTTCACCTGGAGGCCTAAACACCACCTCTTTCTCAAAACAATGCACACTAGCATGGTAAGAAGCCAACCAATCCATGCCCAAAATGACATCAAAATCATGCATATCTAACAACACCAAATCAGCCAATAATTCTCTACCCTCAATACAAATAATACAAGACTTAAGCACAAGATTAGTCATTAAGGTATCACCAACAGGGGTAGAAACCGATAACTCAAAATCAAGTAGTTCGGGGCTCTTGTCATGATTTTTAGCAAATGCACAAGAAACAAAAGAATGCGTAGAACCAGGATCAAAAAGAACTTTAGCATGTGCATAGAACAAAGGAAGTATACCTGCCACCACTGTATCCGTGGCCTGAGCATCCTGAGTAGTCAAGGCATACACTCTACCTTGCACCTTCTTCCCATTGTCATTACCCTTTGCAACTTGAGATGAGGAAGAAGAACCCGAGCCTTTAGAACTTGGGCAATCTCTAGCAAAGTGTCCGGGTTGCTTACAAACAAAACAAATCTTGACCCCATCACAATTTTGTCCATCATGAAGTTTACCACAACGAGAGCAAGACTTCTTATCACCAGACTGAGGATAGGCATTCTTGCTATGCCTAAAGGATTGTCCTCTATTTCCCGAGTTTTTAAAGAATCCTTTCTTATGTCCTTGACCCTTACCATGTTGAGAATTAAAGGGCCCTTGCTTCTTTTCACTCTCCTTGGAACTGGGGTTGTACTTAAAGTCTTCATCAAGACTCATTGCCCGCTTCACAGCCTCAGTAAAAGTATCAACTCCAGAGGCTATAATGAAAGGGCGAATCCTATCATTAAGGCCTTCCCGAAACTTTTTCACTTTCTTGGACTCATCCGGAATCAAGTAAGGAGCAAAGCGAGAGAGCTCAACAAATTTAGCAACATACTCATCCACTGCCATAGCCCCCTGAACCAAATCAGAAAATTCCCTTGCCTTACGGTCCCTCACTACATCGGGGAAGTATGTCCTATTGAAAACTTCCTTAAACTTCTCCCAAGTAATGGAAGTGTCCCTTCCCAACTCCGTCTCCAATAATTTCTCAGTGCTTGATCACCATCTATCAGCAGGACCCTGAAGAGCATAAGTGGCATACAACACCTTTTGAGCATCAGTACATTCAAGGGCTCTTAGTAATTTTTCCATCTTTAGCAGCCAATTCTCTGCTGCCATAGGATCAGGCCCCCCATCAAAAGTTGGAGGATTTTGCCTACGGAACTCCCCAAAAAGGAAATCCTCCCTCCTACGTTCACCACCCTGGACTGCCCTAGCAATCCTAGTGTAGATCCTGTCAGCCACTGCCACCTCATCAATCTCACCACCATCAGGAGTGACAGGTCTCTCACGCTCTTGGTGTTGCCTATGGCCATGCTCTGGAGCTGTAACGTCATCCACATGCCTTACTTTACGTGCTTTCTTTTTAGGAGGCATAGTGTACCAAAGTACTTATACCTATACCCAAGAAACAAGCAAGTAAATCATAAGGCAACATAGAAGGCTAACATAGAAAAGATAGATAAGGAAAAGGAATAGTAGGTGGAAGCTGAAACAAAGGAATAAAATAAAGAATTCATCAAACCCCTAATGCTCTGACTTAGATCAAAAATTAATTCCTATTTTCAAAGTCTACAGAATCATAACCTAAGCTCTGATACCATAACTGTCACACCCCAAACCATAAAGGGTCCAAGGCATGAAAAAGACATCTTAAAGAACCTGTATATTTTCCTTTTTGACAATCTAATCCACATAAATCGTATCAAGAACCAACATTAAGAATTATCATAATAATTTCATTGAATATACTCTCAAAGTAAGTCAGAGCTCTAAGCAATAATTACAAGAACCATTGGCCACAAAAGAATAGAGGTCTGAATAATTAATTACATATCACAGCTTGTCCCATCAGTGGAAATAATATCACAACCACTTAAATATACAAAAGAATGAGTCAAGCCTATTCTAAGATTTACACCATCTAATTTACCCATTACAAAAGTTCAGCCTCCATCAGTAGTTAGTCTAACTACTATTAGCCACCAAAAAGCTATCTCCAAAGACTGTTGCCTACTCTGAAAATGTTATAAAAATAATGGGATGAGACAGAGCTCAGTAAGTAGCATATTTAATGGGGGTAGGGGAAATGCAGGTTTCATCAATTATAGTAATAATAATATGACAAGAATGATTTAATGATGAGATACAAGTTCCTCAAAGTAAATATCTTGAAACTACACATTATAATCTGTGAGCATCAACAATGTAATTTTCAAAGCCATAACATCTAACATAAGATAAATTATCACAAATCTACCATACTACCACATAAACCGGTCAGGGGATCCACCCATTCACAACTGGCATGATATTGTCCTCTTTGGTATGCAGACTCTTGGCCCCATGGACAGCAGCCTCACCCATACCCTCAAGGTTTTTCTCTCTCCCCATGGGCAGCAGAGAGAGCGCGTCAAATAGGACCTCTCTTGCATGTGGTCTCTTGGCCCCATGGACAGCAGCCTCACCCACACACAATCAAGGAACCTCTTCCCCCTATGGACAGCAGGGAAGAACGCGTCATCCAAAGTAAAAGGGCACTGACCTTGATTTGATTCCGTTGTCACAAAGACTACGGAAACCAAATCGGGTGATCACCGGGAAATCACATATGGCATGGTGTTAAAACATAAACTCACAGGTTACATTACTTTGAAACATATAGTTCATATTCTGGTAGTTTCAGAAAACCTTAAATAATCTAGCTTCTACAAAGTTTGTAAGGTTTTCAACTTCATTCTTGTCAACAAGATTTTCTATCAATTTCCCAAGTACTAAGACAAGATAAGCATCTTAAATATTCCAATACACCATAAAATCCAAGATTTTCTTATCAAGATTAAATAAAAGATGCTCATTTATCCATATCGCAAATTCATGCATTTCCCCAAATGCAATACCAAATATGATGCTCTTTTCATATATAATAATATATAATAGGGTCACAACACAATGCTTTTATGAAAACATATATCCATATATAATTTTCTAAAATGTATTTGACCCAAAACATAACATTTACAAAACATGGTTATTTTCCAAAATCCCATTAAAAGCTACTTACCTCGCAACCGCAAAATCCTAATTCTCCACGCTCCAAGGAGATTAGCTAGAACCTAACAATATCAAGTAAACCTATCACAATAAGTATAGAACTTGAAATTGCATCTAGCCACAATTTAGGAATTTGCCCAATAATCCCTTAATTAGGCAAGCCTAGTATTTAACCTCATCAATAATAACCACTTTCCTAGTTTCTCAACAATTTAATTCACAAGGTATAAACTCCAATTTACAAAGTTAACCCATTAATATCATCTTCAACATTATAACTAGCTTCCATAAAATTTACACTACATCATTAAGAGACCTATGAAAGCAAAATCAATATATCCTTAAAGATAAGAAATTTAGAACTCCCACTAACTCCAAATAAACCCAATGGCAATGAAAAATTAAATTTACCAACCATCACATGTTATAACTTAAACCCCTAAATTTTCCATCATACATAAACCTTAAGTAGTCATCAATAGCACAAAATTCATACCCACTCATCAATTAATTCCACCAATACAAAACCCATACATAAAAACACATAAATATCACTTCTATTGCTCATAAATCATATGAGTATCATCATTAATGCTTAGATAAAAATAACCTCAAGCAAAATGCAAAACCCACAAAAAAAGGATGAGAAATTTTTACCTCAAATAAAATGATGAAGATGCTTTGGGGTTTCTAAGTATTTTTCCGGTGATCTTGTTGGAAAAATGATGGTGAGATGGTGTGGTTTGGAGTGGAGGCTGGCGGATGAGTGTGGAAGTGAGTGTGTGTGTGTGTGTTACGGTAAGGAGAAAAGAAGGAAAATGAAAGAAAGAAAATGAAAGAAAGAAAAGAGGGAGCCGGCCAAAAGAAGAGACAAAATCCGATTTTCTTGGGATCCGTGAATATATTTTTGGGCCTTCTTTTCTTCTAACCCTAAACATATAAAAGGATTATTTTAAGAGCTGTTTTGGGGGACACAAGTTGCATTATCATTGAGCAATCTCTGTTTAAGCAAATTATGATCAACAGACGAAGTTCTTGACCTAGTTCATCTTCCATCAAGAAGTTGCTGTGTATTTGCACCATAGGGTTTTGTAACCAAGCATCTTCCTGCTATTCATCATAAAGGATGATCTAAAGAACTTTGCAGCCAACCATTCTTCCTCAATTGGTGTTCTGAAGTTGCGTACTTGGATCCGCACATTGGTTAGTCATGTACTTGGGAGCCGTGCATCAAAGGTGGAGACTGTCACTACAGATCAAGTCCAATTGGGTATTGGGGTAAGGGTTCAACTGTAGGTTGGTAAGGTACTTGGGATTCCTTTACTTGGAGCCGCTTGATTTGATAATAGTGGAGTTTCGGGAGTGGTGACCTGAAAATCACCCGGTGGGGTTTTTGCCATTAGGGTTTTCCCCATTCATAAACAAATCACCGTGTTATTTATTTTTCGCTGCATATTTAGTTGATTGGTGATTTGTTTGTGCTTGCATAAAATTGCATGATTAATTGATTAATTAATTACTTGGCTAAATTAATTAATTAGGGTTAATCACAATGGGTCATTCAGATTGTGACCTATCATTTAAGGCTGCCAAGAATAGATGTATGAAAAGTACATTCCTTCTTGAAACATGTTTGGTACAGAACCCCACAGATTTGTGGTGTGTGGATTTAGGTTGTACTAATCATATCTGCAAATCCTTACAGGGGTTTCAGGAGACCAGAAAGCTGAATGAAGGGGAAATGTTTCTTACCTTGGCTGATGGGAGCAAGATTCTAGTTGTAGCTATTGGAGTGTTTAATTTATGTTTTGAATCTAGAGTTTTAATATTAGAAGACTGTTTGTATGTACCTAATGTTCGTAGGAATTTAATTTCTGCAACTTATTTTGGTAAACATGGATATTATGTTATCCTAAAAGACAATGTTGTAATAAAGAAAGATAAAATGTTTATCTGTTCTGGCAATATTGTGGATGGTCTTTATATTTTAACTCCTGATAAGCATGAATTATATAATTCTGAATTAGATCATAACTCTCATGTAAAATCATTAAAGAGAAAGTTTCCTTCTACTAATGAAGCATATCTTTGGCACTTACGTTTGGGTCATTTTAATCCAAATAGAATTCAAAGACTGATCAAAGATGGACTTTTAGAGCCATTGGACTTTGATGAATTTCCAGTTTGTGAATCTTGTTTGGAAGGCAAAATGACCAAACGACCTTTTAATGCAAAAGGTAGAAGAGCCCATGGGTTGCTTGAATTAGTTCATACAGATGTATGTGGTCTTATGTCAACCCAAGCAAAAGGAGGTTATGAGTACTTCATCACTTTTACTGATGATTACTCAAGATATGGTTATGTGTACCTAATGAGACGGAAGTCCGAAACCTTTGAAAAGTTCAAAGAGTTTAGGGCTGAAGTTGAGAATCAATTAGGTAAACGCATAAAAACTATTCGATCTGATCGTGGTGGCGAATACCTTCTTGGGGATTTCAATGATTACTTAACTCAAAATGGGATTATATCCCAATTGACTGCACCTGGAACTCCCCAACAGAATGGTGTAACAGAAAGAAGGAATAGGACTCTTTTGAAAATGGTTAGGTCCATGATGAGTTACTGAACTTTACCAGTTTCTTTTTGGGGATATACACTAAAAACTGCAATGTATATTTTGAATTTAGTTCCATCAAAATCTGTTCCCAACACACCTAAGGAATTGTGGAGTGGGCGTCAGCCTAGTATGAAATATCTCCACATTTGGGGATGTGCAGCACATGTGTTGAAAAGGAAGTCTGATAAGTTGAAATCTAAAACGGAAGTATGCATGTTTTTAGAGTATTCAAAAGAAACAAAGGGTTATTTATTCTATAATCATAAAGATAACAAAGTGTTTGTTAGCACACATGCCAAATTTTTGGAAGATGATTATATGAATAATTTTGATCCTAGAAATAAGGTTGTTTTGGCTGAAATAAATGAACCTTTAGTTGAACAACCAATAGATGAAACTAGGGATGATGTGGTTGTATTGGATACACCACAAGATACTACTCATAAGATGTCTAGTACACAAGTGCCTCGTCATAGTGGGAGAATTGTTCGGCCTCCTATAAGATTCATAGGTTTGGGAGAAACTTATGAAACTATCTCAGAAGAGGCTGAATCAGATCCCTATACTTATGAAGAGGCAATGAATGATATAGATGCATATCATTGGATCAAAGCTATGAAATCTGAATTAGATTCCATGTATTCCAATCAAGTTTGGGATCTTGTAAACCTGTTGGTTGCAAATGGGTTTACAAGAGGAAGAGAGGGGTAGATGGAAAGGTTGAAACCTTTAAAGCAAGACTAGTGGTGAAAGGGTATACACAAAAGGAAGGTATTGACTATGATGAAACTTTTTCACCAATAGCCATGCTTAAATCTATCAAAATTCTCTTATCCATTGCTGCTCATTATGATTATGAGATTTGGAAAATGGATGTTAAGACTGCATTTCTTAATGGCAATCTTGAAGAAGAAATCTATATGATGCAATCGGAAGGTTTCATAGCAAAGAACCAAGAGCATATGGTATGCAAGTTAAAAAGGTCCATTTATGGACTTAAACAAGCATCTAGGTCATGGAACATTAGATTTGATCAAGCAATCAAGTCATTTGGTTTTGAACAAAATCTTGATGAACCATGTGTGTACAAAAGACATCGAGATAAAATAGTAATGTTCCTAGTGCTTTATGTTGATGACATTCTACTCATTGGAAATGATGTAGGGGTAATGTCATCGGTAAAGCTGTGGTTGTCAAACCAATTTGATATGAAGGACTTGGGTGAGGCTAACTTTATTCTGGGGATCAAGCTTTGGCGAGATCGCAAGAATAGGATGTTAGGCTTATCACAGGCTGGATATATAGATAAGGTTTTAGAACGGTTTAGCATGCAAAACTCCAAGAAGGGATTACTTCCTTTCAGACATGGAGTTCTTCTGTCTGATGACCAAAGGCCTAAGACTCAAGAGGAAGAATATATGATGAGACAAGTTCCTTATGCTTCTGCAGTAGAAAGTCTCATGTATGCCATGCTTTGTACTAGACCAGATATTTGTTATTCAGTTGGCATGGTCAGCTGATATCAATCAAATCCAGGACCAAAACATTGGCAAGCTGTAAAGCATATTCTCAAGTATCTACGGAGAACGAGAGATTATATGCTTGTTTATCGATGTGAGGATTTGATACCCATTGGCTATACAGATTCAGATTTTCAGTTGGATCTAGATTTCAGAAAGTCCACATCAGGATGTGTATTCACCTTAGGAGGTGGAGCCATAACATGGAGGAGTGTTAAACAATCTTGTATTACGGACTCCACCATGGAAGCAGAATATGTTGCTGCTTGTGAAGCAGCAAAAGAAGCTGTATGGTTCAAGAAATTCCTTTCTGACCTTAGTGTAATGAGAATGGAACAAGTTCCCATCACATTGTTTTATGACAATAGTGGTGCAGTTGCACAATCAAAAGATCCACGGAATCACAAGAAAGGAAAGCACATTGAGAAAAAGTACCACATCATTAGAGATATTATTGCTCGTGGAGATGTGATGGTAGCAAAGATTGAAAGTACAAATAATCTAGCAAATCCTTTTACCAAAGCCTTGCCTCAAAGGACCTTCGAATCGCATTTGGAGGGAATGGGAGTTAGATTAGTGCACAATAGTCTTTAGGGCAAGTGGGAGATATGTTGGGATTAGTGCCCTTAAATCCTATTGCATGATGCTATGTATTATATTATGTATGACATGATGTATGAATTGATATTGTAATTAATAAAGTTGTTTTATTATTACTTAAGATAATGGTAACATGAATATTTGGACATTATCATTTAGTCCATGAGATCCATTGTATGTGATTTATGTGATTTAGTCACAGAAGATATAAGTCACAAGTTCTTTGTAAACTCAGAATTTTAGTTCATAGTCGGTGATGAAATTGGGCATTTCATCTGCGAAGACTATAACATATCAACTAAGATGATTTGTCTTGATCATGGAAGTGGAGACTTCTAGTTGATGTGTTAATATGTTTTAAGAGTTAAGATATATTGAACTGGACCGCTATGAGATTTATTATTCTTCTAACAACTGTCAATTGAATAATAAATCTCACGACTTATATTTGCATGAACTCTTAATCCTGAGAGAATAATGGACCTGATCATGAAGTGTAGGTTGCTTTGATATATCAGGAGTGAGATCTAAAGTAACGATCAAAACTTCAGTATGTTGGGCAGCCACATTTAGTGTTGATGGAACAAATATTTTCAAGAAGAAATTCATAGTCTCTTAAAGGAGATATAAAATATTCCCTTGAGATAAGTTTAATGGGTTCAGTTATTCAGAGAGTTAGGCCTAACCACTTTGGTAAGAAATTACCAAAGTATATATATATTTATAAAATTGGATTTCATAAATATATAATGAATAACTAAAAATGATTAAATCGGGTACTCAAGGATTAAGACGTAGTAATCTTCAAAGTGACAGTTTATATTTATGATTTTGAATTACTACGAATATTTTATGAAGGGTTGCATGTATAATAAAGTTTTGGGATATAATTTATTAATAAGGCCTAGAGTGCAATTATATTTATATAGTTGTATTAAATATAATTAATGGTAACTTAGACTTGTCAAGAGTTGACAGAAAAGCCCAAGGCCCATTAGAGCTAGTCTTTTATTGGTCCTTTTGGTCCCACTCCAAGCCATACATTAAAGCCCAATTGGAAAGGCCCAATAGGCCGGCCCAATTAGATAATCAGTTATATATAAAGGGAGAGACATACAGAATTTTTATTAGAGAAAAAGTGAGACACCATTGTGAAGTGGTTTGTATGTGCGAGTAAAACCACTCAATTATTCTCCCTTGGAAATTGATTGAGAGACCACACTTCTTGGGCGTAAAGTGGAATTGGAGGGAAGATTAAAAGTGTTCCCAAGTACTTATAATCTTTTGTTTTGAATTTCACCGCACCAAGGTACGCTAATTCTGAAATTTACATAATGAAAGTTATCAATCATGAATGAAATAGATCTTTGTTTATTGCATCCGCTATGTGTTTTGTATGAGATACTAAACCAGATTTAACCAACAGTCTACTCTCTTTCCATTGGCGATTAAGTTCGCCCGGGGTGCTCAGTATCCTCTAGTCCCCATGTTCTTGGGCCATGTCTACTTTCAACTGGATCAGCTTCGTGGAGATAAAAACGAGAGCGACTCTTTTTATGCAATCACTTCTTCTCTCCACTGTGCCATCCTCTAGGTATTTATGTGGGATCGTTCTTTAGTTACTTTAGCAAAGTGTAGAAATTTGAAGTTTTTGAAAAACAAGTTCCAGGGATCCCTCGATGTGGTTAAAGGTCTTTGTGGTAGTTCAACCAATAGCCACCCTATTATCTTTCATTGGCTCAGCCTGAAAGGTAGCAGCCTTAACTTGGTTGAGTTGTTTGATCAGGCAGGACATTTGCATTGGCGTTCTCCCCAAGACTTTGGCCCCGATTTTGTTTGTGACTATGTATTATCTCCCTTTCTTACTTCTCCAGGAAATACTTTTGATCTACGTCGCGGTGACGAAGGTAGCTTAGCCTACCTAGCTTGTATTAGTTCTTCTTGGCTTCTGGTGCCTTCTTCAAGTGGCCCCAAGTACACTCATTACTCAGCACACCGGGTACTCCGGCAGTTTGGTTTTGATCAGGATATTCCCCCGTCCTTCAAGGACATAGTACCCTCTCTCCCTTCCTTGGACCCCTTTTTAAGAGCCCCAAGCCTTCTCCTATTGGTCACGGAGAAGTCCTCAGTTTATAGTGCCTAATTCCCAGAGAGGGGTTTTTACCTCCAGCGATTATGCTGGCTATTGGAGAAGAGTGCAAAAATCCTTTGTTAACTATGTTGGTTTCGGCACAATTGGGAGAGTCCCTAATCCTGACATTTCTTCTGCTCTGACATCCAACAAGCGTCTATCCCTCCCCACTGCTAGCATCGTATCTGCTGTTGTGAGTAGCAAAACAGGGTTTGCGGAATGCCGTGCTTCCAGGGGAGATTGGGTGACTTATGCACAGGATTTCCCAGAAACTTGGTTAGGATGTGACCTTATTGTTGGTGCTTCTGCTGGGGTACCAATTAAGAGGGGGGTAGTAGAGGCCATAGGTGCTAACACTCCTATAGGCAAGGGCAAAGAAAAAGCAATTAAGCAAGAAAAGTTGAAGGAAGCTGAACTCGAAGAAAGTACAAAAGGTACTAGCACTGAAATGAAAAAGAGGAAGACTGGGAAATCCCAAAAGCAATTGGTGCTTTCTGAGGGAATGGAAGTCGGGCAACCTTTAGCTACAAGGACTCGGGTGAAGACTAAGGTAGAGTCTTCTTTCTCCCAGGTTCCTATGAGTTCTTCAGTCCATGGTTCTTTGGGATCCTCTAATTTTGTACTTCAGTCTCTCTTGAGACCCTCTGGGCGTACCCATAGTAAACAAAAGAAACTTGGAGACCTTGTAGAGAGAGAGAGAAGGGCAAAGACTCTTTCCTTCTTCTCTCTTTTATGTTGCAGTTTGTTGTTATTTTCTTAAACTGATGAGTGATTATTTTCCTTGCAGTCCAAGCGTAAGCCAGACCCCAAGAAAGGTAGAAGTCAATCATCTGGTGAAGATGTGGTATGATTTTCCTCCATTCGTGCCTTCTTCTGTTTGCTTTCATCCCTTTCTCCGATGAAGTATATTTGTGATGCCCTGTTACTTATACTTATTGTTGTTTATGTGTGTGTGTGAGTGTGTGTGTGTGTGTGTGTGTTTTTTTTTTTTTTTTTTTTTTTTTTATTTCAGGTGGAAGTACCTCCTCCCACGGCTGGTAGGACTTTGGAGGAGGAAATGGTTGCATCTGTATCTCAAGGTGTGGAAGAGGAGGCCCCTAGTGGTGGCATTACTAGGGAGGTTGGGCAACCAATGCAAGGCGTCCAGGCTTCCCAGGATCCTGGGGCTTCCCAACTTCCTGTGTCCCAAGATCCTCAGTTCAAGCAGACTCTTAGTCCTATCAGAACTGTGTTGCCCTAGATTGTGTTAGATAAAGAAGCTTTGGGAGGCATGTCTCCATCCAGGCAAACAAGTGAGCTCTATTTTCCCTTATAATAGCGTTTAATCCTATTTCTCTTGTATCTCCTTTCTCTCTCCCCCTTTTTTGAGTTTTCTCTCTCCTTTTTCCTTTTTAAGCCAAGCCAGTGTGAGATCTGCCCCTGGTGCTGCCTCTTCTTTAGAATTAGAGGATTCTGAAGGTGGGAGATAGCTGCCATGGTTCACTGGTATGTGGCCCCTGCATTTTTTAGGCCAAATGACATCACAGTGTAATAAAAATTCCCAATTGGGGTTCTAAAAGCTGTCTTCTCCGTATCTTTGGCAACCATGCGAATTTGGTTGTACCCACTATACCCATCCATGAATGAGAACATAGAACTTCCCGCAACTGAATCCACAAGGAGGTTAATATTAGATAGAAGGAACTCATCTTTTGGACATGCCTTGTTCAGGTTGCAAAAGTCCACGCAATAATGGATTTGGCCGTTCTTTTTCTTTACAGGTACTATGTTGGAAAGCCACTTAGGATGTTGAATGGGCTTGATAAAACCAGCTGCTAGCAGCTTCTTGACCTCATGAGTTATCTAAGTTTCTACATCAGTGTGAAAGACCCTGGCTAGTTAGATTACTGGCTTGACCCTTAGGTCTATGTTGAGAGCATGGATCACCAGCCCTGGATCCAGACCAGGCATCTCATCATAGGTCCACTCGAACACATCCATGTATCCCTTGAGCAAGGCCACTAATTGCTCTTGTTCTTGGGCTGTCAACTGACTATTAATGAAAACAGGCTTCTGGGATCCCAGCTCAACCCCCAAGTTTATCTCATTTAATTCTTCCTCAGGCTGAATTTGCGTCTCTTTAACTGGTTCCTCTGGGACTTCCTCTTGAGCCACCATACATTCTGGTGAGCTGGGACCCTCCTACATGATGCACTCAGGCCCTACACACCTTCATAAGCGGTAAATCAACCTTACTCTAGGTTCCCGTACTACTACACACTTCCGGGATCCTGAGGTGCTGGGCTTCCTTTTTTGCCTTTTACTCTCCAAGAGGTCTCTTAAGTCGCGGGTACCCACTCCTTCTTCCTCTTCCAAGATAGGTGCTCCTAGGATCCCTGGCATGGGACTCTCATTGTCTGGTTCTAACTCATCATAGAACATTATTTCCACAAAATTTACTTCTCCTTGGCTGAAAGGGTTATGGTTGGCAGGGATCCTTACGGGCCTCCTATTCAACCTCCCTTTAACACATTGATGATACGTGGATGGTATAAGGCAGTGCTTATGGAGCCATAGGCATCCTAACAGTACATGGTAGGACACCTCTGAGTTAATTACATGAAATCTGGTCAAAGCTACTATTGGCCCCACTCTTAAGACTAGCTGTACATATCCCTCAGTTGATTCTGCTAATCCTCCAAATTCGGTTATCTCCATGGGAGCCCCCAGGATCCTCCTGCTGGTCAGGCCCACGGGTTCCAAGGTACTCAGGGCTATAAGGTTGAGCGATGCCCTTGTGTCCACCAATGCTCTTCTGATTTGGACACCATTTATGGTGGCCTTTAGATAAAGGGGTCTACCCTGGTCTGGATGCTCAACCTCCATATCCTCATCAGTGAAGGTTATTACATTGGTTGTCTCCAAGAAAGCTCAACTAGCATGTGATTCTGCTGTGAAACATTCCATTCTCGAATCTGCTGCTATACTCATGAGAGACTCTATGGCCACCCTTCTTACTTCTGGTCCAAATCCCAGCTAGTCGAATAGTGACCTAAACTTGGGATTCTTCTGGAAGGTCCTGACTTTGCTTGGGTGGAAGGATCCTTCCGACTCTTCTGCTTCTGCTAGATTCCCATGGATCACTACAGCCACTACCCCCTTCCCTTTATGGTTCGGCAAGGGATTCCTTTGTACTTCTGGCTCCTTCTGAGTGAGCTCCAAGGTTCCTTCTCTTAGTTTTTTGTGAAAGATCCTACAGAGGGTCCAGCAATCCTTGGTGGAATGCTTGACATAATTGTGAATCCTGCAAAACAAGGAATTCTTCCTTTCTTCCTCCGTTGATGGCCTGGACACAGTAAATGGTGTAACAACTCCATCCCCGATCCATTTGTCCAGGACATGGTTTAACTCCTCTGCGATACATGGGATCACCGGTGGTTCCTCGAACACTTTTTCGTCAGGCCTTTTTCTTTTTTCTCCCACAGATGTTGTCATGGCTTGGGATACTGGCATCCCTTTTGTCCTTATAGTTTGCGTTGTCCTTCTAGTTCTCTGTAACAGGTAAGCAAACTGTGTGATGCATAGATTTTTGAAGTTGAGTTTGTAATCGAAAAGCATGTTGGATATACAGGTTTCTACGAGTTTTTTTTTTTCATGGTCCCCATAACAATCTAGAGACACATCTTCAAACCTTTTAATGAACTGGACGGGATCCTCTCCAAGCCTCTGCCTTACCATCTGAAGGCTTTGGAAAGTGACCTTCTAATTCCTTACTGTATTACTGGGCGCTTGAGAGGGACCCATTTGTCCTTCGTTCTTTGTGCTATTTGGTACTTTCCTTTGAGCCGTTTCAGTCCTATTTAGGCTGTATTATGCGTCCCAGGGATCCCGAGCCCCTGGTAGTCTCTGGGATCCCTGCCCAATTCTTCCTATTGGGCTTCTTTTGGCTTACTGATCTTGGCTGGCTGGGCCTTTCCTTTGTTTCATGGGTTTTAAAGCCTGTTCCTCCATGGGTCTTTGGATCCCAACTCTTTGTGCCCCTCATCCTTTTCTTCTTCTTTTTTTCTTTTTCTCTTCATTACGTGAGTGATAAGTGTAATTTTTATATGATTTTTATTATCCTCTTATTTATTAAAATTGTTAGTTTTCCTTTATTTCTTTTGATTTGATTTGATTTTTTTATTTATATTTATCTATTCATTTGTGCTTTGAAGGATTGAGAAGATTTCAAATTAATCCACATCTTGTGGATGTAAATCGGTTGACTTGAAGACCCACTTAAATTTAAGTCCAATTCGGATTAGGATTCCAGCCCGCACATCAGTTAGTATTTTTGGCATAACTTTCGACTCAGATGTCGAATCGAGATGATTCAAGTTGGGCTGGAAAGTTAACTTAAAGGGCTACAACTTTTTGTTTTTCCAATAGCCCGAATTCTGACATGAAATGGGCCAAAATCATCTGTTAATTGAAGCCTAAAAATTTGGGATTTTCTCCAAACGAGAATTCAACTTGTAATAGGATTCCTTGACCTATTTAAAGGCTCTTTAGGGCAAATTCAAGGGGGGCCGCATTGAAGAATAATTTTTGGGAGTCTTTCTAAGGAGGAGGATCTGAGGACAAAGGCGAGAGCTTCATGTTAATCAACTAATTCAGATGAAAAACATAAGTTTTATTTGTTTTCTTTTCAATTTTATTATGAACTAAATTTTTTTTTTCTAGAGCATTGATGTAGTCTAGCAATGAACACACAATTTATATTCTGAGTTATTTTATTTATAATATTTCCATGATTGAGTGTTTAATTCTTATTCTTAATGCTTACTATTTTTTTTTACAAATTATTGTTTGATCAATTGAATTACAATGAGACCGAGAGGTGATTTGCTATTTTAGTTCTAGAATTAAACACCATTAGTTGAGTGAAAGTAGAGATGCCTTACCGCGATTAGTGTGATTTTTCAGAAAATTCAAAGTACGTAATGAGTCTCCAGTTAATTAAATTCGCATAGAGATATGGAATTGTTAATTGAAGATATTTTTGATATTATTCGAGAGAAGATATTGAATAGTTAAGGAATTTCTAATTATCAACGGGAGATTATTTGAATTTAATAATTAGGAAGAATAAATTGTGTGGGATTTGTTAGGTGAAATCAACTGCACTAGATCCCTTTTTATCATATTTTTACAGTTTTAGATTTTTACGCTTTGTTAATTTTTTTTATTCGTAGATTTATTTTTATTAAATAGTTTAATTTAATTTAGATAGTAGAACGTTCCATTTATTTTCGATTTTCCAAACAGTAATTTATTCAGTGAATTTCGGTATTCAATAACATAGTTAATCCCTGTGGGTTCGACATTCGTTTTCTAAAAAAACACTTTACTACTTGTTACGATTCTGTGTGCTTGCAGATTATTTTACGTGAACTGTGAGCCCAACTCTTTTATTTCTCCAGTTTTATTTCTCATGGGGTTAGCGCAATGTGTTATTTCTTTAGGCCTTGGGCAGTGATTTTTTTGAACCTCAACACAAACTAAATAAAGAATTTACTCGAAACAAGTTTGTCACTTAAATCCTTGGACCTCAAATCTCAATGCCATCCAACACCACAGAGACACCAAAGCAAAGATGCTTTACATGTTAAAAGACTAAGTCCTTAGGCTGTGTTTGTTTCGTGTAAATCGTTTTCTGGAAAATACATATTTTCCGGAAATGTTATTTTCCGGAAAAGGAAAATATTTTTAAGTGTTTGGTTGAATTATGAAAATTGTTGTGGAAAATATTTTCATGTGTTTGGATGTATTCTAAAAATGCTATTTTCCGGAAAATTTTTTACATTTTCTCAGCTTCCAAACAAATTTTATTACAAAAAATTCCAATATCACAGCCAATTCAACAAAAAATTCCGGCAACAAATTTCGGCAACAACAACACAACAACAACGACAACACCAACAACAACAACAATCAAACTTAAAAAAAAAAAAAAAAAAAAAAAAAAAAAAAACTGAGATGGTTCTGGGTCAAAGGTGTGGTGAGGCGAAGGCGGGTGAGGCGATGGCGTGGGTTCGTGGTGCGAGTTGTTGGGTCTGGGTCAAAGGTCGAAGGCACGACGATCGGCGAGTCGTTGGGTCTATTTCGCGGTGCGAGTTGCTGGGTCGAAGGTCGAAGGTCGAAGGCGCGACAATCGGCGAGTCGCTGGGTCTGGTTCACGGTGCGAGTCGCTGGAAGTGCGATCGACGATCGACGATCGCTGGGTCTGGAAGGGCGATCGACGATCGGCGCTCGTTGGGTCTCGCCGATGGGTCTGGGTCTCGGTCTCGCCTTCGCCGATGGGTCTCGGTCTTGGTCTCGCCTTTGCCGATGGGTCTCGGTCTCGCCTTCGCCGATGGGACTGGGTCTTAACGATCTCTCTCTCTCTCTGTCTCTCTCTCTCTTTTTCCGGAAATCAATTGAAGTGAAAATAGGCACGGAAATGCATTTCCGTTGTCTAAGGGAAAATAGGAAGTGAATTTCCGGAAAATAGAATTTTCCATAACTGCCAAACACGCGGAAAATGTGGAAAATGGTTTCCAGAAACTGATTACCACCGATTCAAACGCAGCCTTAGAAACCTTCAAATAATTGGTATTGGCTTCATCTTTTATCTATCAATAACGAACCTTAATGACAAGTCAGAACTGCCCATAGTGGCCAACACACATCTAGATACATTGCCCTCAATAAGAATCATGGAATAAAAGTGATGTGCTTTTAGTGGTGAAATTTTGCTTAACTGGACATATACTGGTTGGCTTCTTAGATAGGAGAAAAGATGAGGAGGGGGGGGGGGGGTTGGAGTGTGTGGACGACAACTCATCTTAGAAAATCTTTAGGCGTAAAAAGCAAAATCCTTAGGGTGGCTAGGGTTTACATGATACAATTAGGGTATAAATATTGCTAACTTCAATATCAGAAATTACTAAATTACCCCTAAAAATAAATCTCCTTTTTATTTATTTATTTACTTATTTGGCACCGGGTATTGCAATTATTAAAACAAAAAATTATGATCTAATATTAAAATAATTTAAAATAAATATTAAAATTTTTCTTTTGGAAACTTTTGGGAAAAATTCTAAGCCAACTAACCAAGTAATATTGGTAAAAGTCTTCTAAAAAAAAGTAATCTAATACTATATATAATAGCAGAAGCTTTTACGAGATGTTGACACGTAAGCAAAAAAACCCCTGAAAATGTCGACACGTGTACAATTTTTTTAAATTTTCGCACGGTGCGTCTGTAAGACTCACTTTCAGACACCAATCCACTTATCCAAAAAAGAAAAAGAAAAAAAAAAAGAAACGCAAACCCTAAAACCCAAACCCTATTTCCCGATCAAAATTCAGACTCACTCAAACTTGCGATTCTTCACTGCACCTCCATATGCACATAGGTTGGACTAGCGTGTTCCAGCCCATCAAACAAATGAAAGAAAAAACCCTCTGCAACAGTGAAAACCTCTGTTCGTGCTCTGCAATACAGAAGACTGAAAATTTTTGTTTGTCCTTTGCAACAACAGACGAATTAGAAGCTACCCCGTCTCTCCTCTTCAACAACAGACAATTCAGAAGGTAGGCATTTTTCCCCCATTTTTTGTTTTCTTTTCAATTACCGTTTCTAGGGTTTCCAAAAAAAGATGGGTTTTGATTAAATTTAGTTTAAGATTGGCAGATTTTAGTTTGGTTTGTACTTTTTTTGGTTTTCCCCTAAAATTTGGTTTTCTACTCAGTTACCATTTCTAAGGTTTTGAAAATTACTGCATAGTGTAGATTTATTGATGATTTCTCTCAAACTGAAATCGATTTGTTGCTGGGAACATATATTTATGTGTTGCCAAAAAAAAAAAAGTTCTGTCATTTCATTTATGTTGTTTTTAATTTTTTGCTGAAATATTTTCCCCTTTTAATATTTTCGTCTCCCCCATGCCTCTTCTCTACCATTGTTGTTAAGGTTTTTGCAGCATATATTTAAAGTTTTTTTTTTTGTAGTTGCTCTGATTTAAAAAAAAAGAAACCCTAGAACATAGAGAATAAGAAGGTATTGAACATTAAAATGCCTTTCTGTCTCCATTGATGCCAATCTGCTACCTTTTTTCTTAATTTCCAATTTATTTTTACAATTTCTTGAGTTTTGTTTGTTCAATTGTTGTATTGATTAAATTTTGTTTTTGTTCAATTCAGTATTTTCACTTTTGTTATTATTATGTTCCATTTTTATTTTAGGCCCTTCTGATGTCATTTTCCCAGTGATGAATGTGTTGTTTATTCTGTTATGCATGTTCAATTTTTGGCTTTTTTGGTTAGTTTCTTTTATGTTTTCATGGTGAGGTTTAAGTTTTGTTGTAATTGGTTTTTTTTTTAAAAAAAATGGTTTAATGTGTTGTTAAATCCATAAATCAGATTAATAAGATTTTGGTTCTATGCCCTCTGATTTGCAAATGTTGGGTTTTATTGCATATGACTAATTGCAGTAGTTAACAACATTCTACACAATTTTTATATATTTAGATTATTGCATCAATCTTGATGCTTGAGTTTAAATTGGTGAATGGTCATTGCTTAATACTGCCAAGTAAAACAGATTTTGCGCTTAAGTTTTTGCTATAGTGAATTTCAGAGTTTGGTGTATGTTATTTAACCTGGCTTATGGTTATCTTTTTCTATATCTCACAAATGTCATATTTTTCTTTGAATTGATTGGCATTATTAAAACAAAGGCCTTGATAAAAGAAAGTTAGTTGTGGTACATCATGCTGTGTCTCACATATTATCAGCATCTTTTGGAACTTCAAGAAAATTGAGAACATGTTAGAAAATATTCCTGCCTATTTTAGTTTTGCATTTTCATACTTTAATATTTACACTCATTTTTAGGTATTGTATTTCATAATCTTCACTTGATTATTTGTTGTCTTAGTGTTCTGTTCAATCAAAATGCAGAATTTAAGTTTTGGGGCCACCAAGAATGTTCTTTTGGTGTTATATTATATATGTTCAATGAAATTCCATTAAAATTTGAGGATACCATCTTGGACAAACAATGCTAAGGCATCAATAAATACTCACAGTTTGACTGTACTTCAGGCGTGGATCTCCTCTCTCTCACTCTCTCTCTCTCTCTCTCTCTCTCTCTCTCTCTCTCTCTCTCTCTCTCTCTATATATATATATATATATGTATATATTTGCTACCTTATCTTCTTAAGAATGAA
The DNA here is from genome assembly GCA_030445155.1 of Quercus variabilis. Lineage (NCBI taxonomy): Eukaryota > Viridiplantae > Streptophyta > Magnoliopsida > Fagales > Fagaceae > Quercus > Quercus variabilis. The sequence continues at coordinate 10,266,203 of CP129454.1, forward strand.
CAAATTGAAAAGCAAACACTAAATCTTCTTTCATAAGTGATGCAAACAGTAAAAAGTTAAAGGAAAAAAAAATTAAATACCAAATCCAACTTCTGAAGCAGGGTATATTTGCTGACATCAGGTTATATCTAGCCTCTATAGATTTAGATCGTAATTGGTTACGTGACATCTGATTACGTTAAGTTCTTGCGCTTTGTTAATCCTATGCACTGTGCACTAAAGAGTCTAGGAATGGTAATGCGGAAGATTGGTGATAAACATGGAGTTAAGTAAAACATACTGAAGGGAAATAAACATTTGTATGTTTTCTGATAATGGTTTTTATGAGTATATTAGGACATTTGCTAATGTTAGTATTTCTACTTCTGTTTCTGTTTCAAGAGTGTGTTTGTGTGTGATGATATGTGCAGGTGAATACTTTCAAGATGAAAATATGGGTCACATTGAGACAAAAATAATAAAGAATTTTATATTCCAATTCCTGATGTTATGTTTTGTGCTTTTGTTTTTTTAGTTTCTGAGTTTTGGAATCTAAGCCTTGATTGATTGTGATCTTTACAAATAGAGCTACTTCTAATGCACCAACAGAAACCCAACTTTTCATATCTTTCAATGATAGCAGCAGCAGCCTATCATCCTAACAAAAGAAATCGCAGGAGTAGGTGCAGGAGCAGTACTCCGCCATCCTTTTTGGATTCAGATTATTTTGTTTGCAGGTCTTTACTTCTCACGTGATCTCTCGGTTTTGCTGCTTTAGGTAGGTCACTTACTTATTCTTATTCCTCAGCTTGGTAATTGTTTCTTTTTATCTTAACATTCTATGTATAAAGTATTTATTCATAAAAAATAAATTGGTTAAATTTATAGATGGTATAATGGTTTTAGATTCCAGGCTTAAAAGAATGTTGTTTTTTATGCTTATGGTGTGCTTTGCATCATATATTTGACTTTTTGTTGATGAGCACTCTATTGTTTGAATTGAGGTTATGATTTCAATCTATTGTTTGCTAATCCTATGCACTACGCACTAAAGAGTCTAGAAATGGTAATGCGGAAGAATGGTGATAAACATGGAGTTAATTAAAACATACTGAGGGGAAATAAACATTTGTATGTCTTCTGAGAATGGTTTTGATGGGTATATTAGGACACTTGCTAATGTTAGCATTTCTGCTTCTGTTTCTGTTTCAAGAGTGTGTTTGCGTGTGATGATATGTGCAGGTGAATACTTTCAAGACGAAAATATGGGTCACATTGACAGTCGTTTCAAAATAACTAGGGAAAGCCATGTGGTTATTTTACTAAATGGCATTTATAGTCATATATCAAATTTTTAATATAGACTTCCAAACAGACCAAGAAAAAAAAAATTGGGGGTTGGTTTTTTAGATTTAAATAATATTAATGCTAGAATTCTTTATTCTAACTCATGTTAGATGTTTCTCAAAAAAAAAAAAAAAAAAAAAAACTCATGTTAGATTTTTTTTTTTTTTTTTTTTTTTTTTAAATCTGTGTGTTAACATCATTCAATGTTACATAATATTTTCTGTTCATTGCTACCACTTTAATCACTTGAATCACCATTTGCAAGGAATAGTCATCTAGACTTGGTATGTCAATTGCATCTGAATATGCTGGCTTAGCATTTCATGATGTACATTTTTTTTGAGTTTCAGTCTTTTTATAACAGTAAGAATATTATGAAAAAGATAACACGTGCATGGGTGTGTGCAATGTCTCCTAATACAATGCTTGAATGGATTATTTAAAAGATCTCAGATTTAGTAGTAAGAAGAAAAGTACTAATTTTGAGAAAATCTTAGTGTAAAAGAGAGAAATGATGAAGTGTTTGGCTCAGCTGTTGTGTCTGTGATTTACTTCTTACCAATTATTATATTACTGTGAGTGGTTGTGGTGCAATGGGTATTCTTTGCTTAGGGATCTCCAATACGACAAAGGACTTACCAATGCTTTGGTCATTTAGTTGACTCCTTGCTGCCAGTTTGTACTTGCTGTCATGCTACCAAAAACAGGGGTTTCATCCGGTTTTACCTATTATTGGATTTGAACCAGTGCAATCAAAGTTCCTCTTGCTATTCAAGGGGAGAGCGAAGTACTAAGAAAGAGAAAGCGTTATCACTGTTCAAAATGAAGCAGCACCTAACATGCTAAGATCATAAGAACTTTGAAGAGTGATTGAAGTTGTAAAACTTTGAAATCTGAAAGTGTAATGTTTTTTATACAAAGTTGATTATTTCTTAGATTTTAGTTAATATTCCATTCTATCTACATAATTACAAGGGTCAGCTACATTGAACTTTTATTTTAATGTTAGATAATTGTAGAGAATATATTTTGTTGTTGAAATTTTATGATTGCTGGTGGGTGGATTTTCATTAATAAAACAATGAATGTGATTGCTATAAAGTTGACAAAAATTGCATGTGATTCATTTAGTAGATTATGTTTGGTTGGAGGACACCTCTTATTCTTTGAGTTTCACACTATAGAATACATTCAAAAATTGTGTGCGCAGCAACCAATGTGGCATGACCACAAAACTGAAGTTGCAAAGGGGTATCAAAGATTTGATTGATTTACATGCTTCTACTTGCACTTCAACTTTGTAGTTTCTCACACAGGTTCAAAAAATTACAATAAATGGTGCTTCATCAGTAATAGTAATCTTTAATGTTTGCAAAATGAACCAATTTGATTTCCATTGCAACTGTTTCCTTTTTTAATATTTATATTTTTAAATTATTGAAGGAATATCTTTTAAGGACCTTTCTCAACAATCAAATTGAGCATATCTTCCGTAAAACCAATTGCTTTTTGGACATACCAGCTTTGCCTTGTGGTCGATAAGGTAGAAGTTAAAAGCCAGTTGTGGAAAGATAGGTTTTAGGAATTACTTTTGTCAGTTTGGATTTTTTTTTTTTTTTTTTTGAGAAGAAGTTTAGATGATATTTAAAGATTAGAAAAAGAATGGTAATCTCTCAAGTGGCTTTTGGTGTAATAATTCTGAAAATTGAAATCAAACATGTTAACAATATCATATAGCTATGATACCACAATTAATTTCAATAATCCAACATAGCAATAAGTCACTCACTTGCCATCATAAATCTCAACCTCTATTTCACCATCTCTGGCATTGATGCCTCTAGCCTTTCCTCAACCCCTCTTTTTTCCAACATTAGTAACTATTGATAAAACAAATAATAGTAAAAATTTGATAAAGAACATTGTGGGGTCACGATTTGCAGCCCAAGCCCAAGATGTATGGGATCTTGACCCAATGAGCCCAATGCAATAAATTTGTACAGAGTGGGTCAAAGAACTAGGCTCTAATTAATTTAACAACAACTAGTATGGACTTAAAAGATGATCAAGCAAGAAGAAGGCACATAGGACTGAATAAATTCACTATCCAAGGAGGCAAATCTTTGTATAGATCGATAAAACTGATTACAAGTGTAACTTTAACTGCTATAATATTCTTTCTCTATTTTTCTGTCCCTTTCTTATGGAGGGTCTCTTACATTATATAGCTCCCTTGAAACCATCTTGATCCTACACTTGTTGATAATCTGAGCCCTCACTTGAATGTCTGTTCCATCAAACACCCCGTTTGGCTCTCTGTGAGTTGTGGTAGCCAAGGCAGCATTGTTCAGGGGTCTTTTCCACATAAATGTGGCCAGAAAAGTAGTTGCAGTGCATTTAATGCGGTGGTAACAGCTTTTCCTTAGATTCCTCTAAGCTCCCATCCCTTTTGCACGATCATATCGCTTGTCTCTATCAGTAAATCGTCCTGGAAGGTTGCCTTGAATGATAAGGTATACATTTGATCCATGCCTTGCTTATCCGAGGCGATGATCCTTCTCGGACCAACTTTCACAGCCCTTCCATCTGTATTTTACTTATGGGGATTTGAGCTTTACACCCTCGCTGCTATTTATCCTCCTCGGACAAACAAGGTCTTCGACCAAGTCCAAGGCCTAGTACATGAATTTGGGCCCTTATCCCTACAATAGCCCCTCAAAATTCCGGTTTTTCCCTTGCATCCGAGGAGAACGGGGTTTTGATCTGTTAAGGGTTAAGAACATCAAATTCCAGGGTTTACACGTGTGGGAATACCGTTTTACGCACCTCGTAATTGCTACTGACGCTTCGGAGCCCGCGAGGCGTCATTAATTGCTCCAGACGGCGTTATGTCCCCCGCATCCAACGGTGGGGCATCAATCCGACGACTGATATTTTTCCTTGGATTTTGAGTGGGATAACTCCCACTCACTCTAACCTTCTATATAAAGCATTGAGGGAAATCAATCCGACGACTGATATTTTTCTCCTCGGCCTTCTTTCACTTTTAGAATACTCTCTTTGCGTCATATACGTTTGCTTAGATGGGTAGACTTAAGCACTTAGTAGACTCTCTTGCCGGAATAGAGGGATTTAGGACCATGTATCACATCCCGCAGGGCATAGCCCTGTCATATTGTGCCCCAGACCAAATACATACCAATAGAGAAGTAGGCGAAGTCGTCATTCCTATGATTGCTTTCATAGAGGGAGGAATGACACTTCCCATGGGTAGGATGTTACGATTAGTGCCCTTAAATCCTATTGTATGATGCTATATATGATATTATGTATAACATTATATATGACTTAATATTGTGTTCAATAAAGTTGTTTTATTATTATCTAAAATAATGATAACATGAATATTCGGACATTATCATATAGTCCATGAGATGCATAGTATGTGACTTATGTGATTTAGTCACAGAAGATATAAGTCACAAGTTCTTTGTAAACTCAAAATTTTAGTTTGTAGTCGGTGATGAAATTGGGCATTTCATTTGTGAAGACTATAACATATCAACTAAGATGATTTATCTTGATCATGGAAGTGGAGACTTCTAGTTAATATGTTCATATGTTTTAAGAGTTAAGACATATTGAACTGGACCGCTGTGAGATTTATTATTCTCCTAACGACTGTCAATTAAATAATAAATTTTACAACTTCTATTTACATGAACTCTTAATCCTGAGAGAATAATAGACCTGTCAATTGAATAATGTTGCTTTGATATATCAGGAGTAAGATCTAAAGTAACGGTCAAAACCTCAGTATGTTGGGCAGCCACATTTAGTGTTGATGGAACATATATTCTCAAGATGAAATTCATAATCTCTTAACAGAGATATAAAATATTCCCTTGAGATAAGTTTAATGGGTTTGTTATTCAGAGAGTTAGGCCTAACCACTTTGGTAAGAAATTACTAAAATATATATTTATAAAATTGGATTTCATAAATATATGATAAATAACTTAAAAGGATTAAACTGGGTACTCAATGATTAAGATGTAATAATTTACAAAGTGGCCGTCTAAATTAATGACTTTGTGTTACTACAAATATTTTATGAAAGAGTTGCATGTACAATAAAAGTCTTGGCATATAATTTAATAATAAGGTCTAAAATGCAATTATATTTATATGGTGGTATTAAATATAATTACTGCTAATTTTAAATTTGTCAAAAGTTGACAGAAAAGACCAAGGCCCATTGGAGCTAGTGCCTTATTTATTCCCTTTTGGTCCCACTTCAAGCCACATATTAAAACCCAATTGGAAAGGCTCAAAAGGCCAGCCCAATTAGATAATCAGTTATAAGGAGAGAAACATACAAAATTTGGTAAGTGTATGAAACGGTTTGTGTGTGAGTGTTGGACACTTTCTCATTCTCTCTAAAAAATACACATATAACTGATTGAGAGACCACACATCTTGGGCATTAGTGGAATTGGAGTGAAGATTGAAAGTGTTCCCGAGAACTTCTAATCTTTGGTTTTGAAATTCTCCACAGCAAGGTACACTCTCTTGTTCTATATTCTAAAACTTGCATAATCAATTGTGAATGAAGTAGATCCATTATTTGTCCACTGCGTACATTTATTTTTCCAACATAGGATAACTAGGGATTACCTAATTAACCACAGACTGACTCCTCATCAATGTGCTCCTAACCTATTTAGGGTCTTAGGCTGCATAGACACTCTCAATAAGCAGATGGGCTTAGGGCTCACGTGGCTTGATGTGGTTCACATGTACGAGTTCCACAAGCTTGCCAACGTAGGGTACTATCTCAAGTCCTAGTCCGACATCGTCAGACTGATATCATGCCTTCCCAAGTCAAACAAAGGCATGAAGGATGATTACCTCATTGTCTCCGGAGAGTGGCATGACAGTCTTCACTGCCTAACTCGAGTGGGAGAGCCAGGTGGGGTACCCTAGGATTAGGTCCCTTAGTTTAGCCTCCTAAATGTTTTGCCTCCTCGGACGATAGTTTTTATTGATCTAACCATCATTTCCTTCTTAGATATTTTTCGCAGATAAGAACCACGTTGCTCCAAGACTGAGTCTGGTTAATGTACCGGGTCTCAACAAACTGTTACGATCCGAGATATTTATTAGCGAAGATGGCCAGTTACAGGTTGCCCCTTTGATCTTGGACTACAAGCCTCTATCCCGTATATTACAAGACGTGGGCCAGGCAATAAGGGCTAGTGATTCTCGATTGAACTGTATAGATGTGTCCAAGCCAGGGTTTCTAGCTCGGAGAGATCTTCTACCCGTTGAGCTGCCTATCCAACACGTCCTTCTTGAAGTAGCCGCTCCGAGAGAAGGGACAGACTTTGTACATTTATCCCTCTCGGCCGAGATAGACCAGTTCCACTTTGAGGACGAAGGTGAAGTTCCAGGTGACCTGGTAGAGCTCTCAAATTCTGAGGTTGATATTGATAGACTCTCTGCGGCCAATCCTCCAAGACTTGTAGTTGCCCAGATTGAGTCCTGTTCAGGAGAAGAAGAAGAAATGGCTTTGAATCAAAGGAAAAGTCTAAAGGACCTCATGGCCTCAAGGAACAAAAGGGTAACTTCACAAGAGGTCCCCAAGTCCTAAGTTCCTACTAATCTTCCCCCTCCTCCTCCTCAGATCCCCACCGACCTCGGGCTTAAGCTAGTTCCTGACTTGAAGAAGAAAAGGCCAGTCTAGGTGCTTGAGGAAGGTAAGCTAGGCCCCTAGAAGGGGACAAAACAACAGAAAGTGGCCGAAGATGGTTGGGATAAGAGGTCCCAATCCATGTACAGCCAAGAAGAACAAAATAGGGCTAATGTGCACACGACACAATGCACATGGTCTCCTCGGCTGGAGGTGGATGGGACACCTATCCCTTGGAACGCCACAGTCCGAGATTTCCTAAGGGGTCGAGCGGGATATATTGTTAAAACCTTAGAGCAGCCTTTACTCCTTCCGAAGGATATGGAAACTTACAAGCGCTTCAAGTAGAACAACCTCTTCCTATCCCTGAAGAGGGACCTTGCTATGGTGAGCAATCTATATACTCATGAACTTAGAGGCCAGTTTGTACTTTCGTGCTTTCTTTACTTTTTTACTCAGGTTATTCCTCCATGGTTTTGTGCAGGTTACTCAACAAGTTTTTGTAGCCAAGGAGTGGGTCAGTGATGCCCATAATGAGGCCAACGCTGATGTTGAAAAGTCCTTGGGGGCTCTCAAACAAGAACATAAGGAGTTGAGCGAAAAGCTCAAATGAGCGATCAAGGCACATAAGAGCGCCGAGGCGGGTCTAAAGTCTGCAGAGAAGCAGGACGAGGATCAGCGCCAAAAGCTGTACGTGACTGAGATTAACTTGGCCACCGAAAAGTAGTTGGTTAAAGATTTCAAGGCTAAACTCCAGAAGGTACGGGAGGCTGCCCAATTAGCCAAGGAGGCAGTGGAGGCCGAGAAACAAACGTCCTACTTGCTCAGAGTGGAAGAAACGCAAGTTAGGCTCGCTGAGGAGCTTTCCGAGGTCTGTAGGGATTATTGCAATGTATCATGGGGTAAGGCCCTTGATGCTTCAAGCGTCCCAGTAAACTCGGTATGGAGGCAGCCTAGGAGCATCTACTATCACCCAGATATCCGTAAAATCCCAGGTGCCACCATTTCTACCTCTACCCTTGCTCTTGAGACTGCTGAGCAGCCCTAGACTGGGCAAGCCGCTCTCCCTCTCCCTGAGGCTTTGAAGAGATCCAGCCAAGCTGGTGATCAAGGCTAAGGGACCAAAGGGGCCGAGGACGAGGGCAAAGAGAAAAAGCACTCCTCAGAAGCTATAAGTGCTGCTAAGGCTGAGGAAGCTATAGCTAAGGAAAAGGAAGTAGAGGCCAAGGCTAAGGGGACTGATCCTATGGCCAAGGATGCTGCCTCCTCTCAGACGAGCCGCAAAGAGGACCCTTCTGCCCCCAAGGCCAAGGCATAAAACTTAGGACTTTTCTTGTAGTAGTTTCTTTTCTTCTTTTTTTTTTTTTTTTTTTTTTAATTTTTATTTTTTTATAGTGACACTTTGCCCTAGAATGTAATATACTCCTTCTTGTTTAATGAATGAATATTTCTTTTGCTTCTTGTGTCTTTGTTTTACATGTTTTCAAGCTTACTGTCATTTGCAAATAAATTTGACTTGTTGCCACTTTAGTTTTAATAAAAACTAATAACAATACCTTGCCATTAGTGTAAGTAATTTGACTAAGTACCAACAATGAATAATTTACCCTATATTTGCACTGTGAGCTGGTCTCTCTGTAATGAGGGCGGAATCAAATAAAGACAAGTAATAAACTTATACCTGGATGAATAATTATGGGTTTTAGCTTACTTAAAGCTGCCAATCCGAGGGGTTGGCTGTAACTTTAGATCTGTCTTGACACTTAGTGAGAATCAAACAGATAACGCAGTGTTAATTTTATCAAAGTGTGCGATTTGAGGAGCTTTACATAGCTTACGTTCGATTTAAACACTTATAAAAGATGTCATAGTGTCATAGTGTTAATTTCCCCAAAGTATCTAGTCCGAGGACTTCAGGAATGACTAAGATTCAGTTTAAACACTTATAAAAGATGTCAGTGGGTGTTAATTTCACCCAAGCATTTGGTTCGAGAGACCTGACATAACTTAGGATTTGTTTGACACTTATAAAGATTGAATAATGAAAAATATAGCGCCTTTAATAAATGAGCATATTGACAAAAGAGACTTTCATTAATAATTATACTTTTTCAAGTTGTTTACATTCCACGGGCGTGGTATTACATGTTCATCTAAGTCTTCCAGAAAATATGCTCTTATACCAACCACCGAGGTGATGCGATATGGTCCTTCCTAATTGAGCCCTAGCTTTCCCCACGCTGGGTTCTTTGCAGTACCCAAAACCTTTCTCAACACTAGATCACCATGTGCTAATGGTCTCAGCTTCACGTTGGCATCAAAAACCTGCTTGAGTTTGTGTTGGTAGTATGCCAATTGAATCATTGCATTTTCTCTTCTTTCTTCAATAAAGTCTAATCTCCTTTCTAGCAATTCATTGTTACTGGTCGGATTAAAAGAGCTGGTTCTCAGTGTAGGGTAGCCGGTCTCCAAAGGAATAATAGCCTCAGTCCCATGAGTCATCGAAAAAAAGGTCTCCCCTGTTGATCTGCAAGGTGTAGTTCGGTACGTCTAAAAGACATGTGGCAGTTCTTCCACCTATTTTTCCTTCACATCATCTAACCTCTTCTTAAGCCCACTCACTATGACCTTGTTAACAGCCTCTACTTGTCCATTCCCTTAGGGATAACCTGAGGTAGAATATCTATTTGTAATTCCCTGATCACAACAGTAACTTCTGAAAGATTTGCTATCGAATTGAAGCCCATTGTCTGAGATGAGGGTATAAGGGACCCCGAATCGTGTGACGATATTTTTCCAAACAAATTTCTTGGCATCCATGTCCCTGATGTTTGCCAAAGGCTGAGCTTTAACCCACTTGGTGAAGTAGTCCGTGCCGACTAGCAAATAGCTCTTGTTTCCTGTTACTTTAAGGAAAGGGCTAACAATGTCTAACCCCCATTGAGAAAATGGCCAAAGGCTGGATATGGAGTTAAGGACTCCTCTTAGCTGATGTATATTTGGTGCAAATCTTTGGCACTAGTCACATTTCTTCACATATACTTGCACTTCTCTTTGTATATTTGGCCACCAATAACTTTGAGTGATGGCTCTGTGAAACAAAGATCTTCCTCCTGTATGACTTTCACAAATCCCTTCATGTAACTCCTCAAGGAGTAGCTCTTGTTGGGGTTTATGCCCTAAAATCCAATTGGTTTGTATGTCATGAATAATTAAGTTGTTTAATTATATGAGACTATCTATTTATGAACTAATGGGACATTATCTTAGTTCATGAGATGCAAAGTATGTGATTTATGTGAAAAGTCACAGAAGATGTAAATCACAAGTTCTTTGTAAACTCAGAATTTTAGTTCGTAGTCGGTGATGAAATTGGGCATTTCATCTGTGAAAACTATAACATATCAACTAAGATGATTTGTCTTGATCATGGAAGTGGAGACTTCTAGTTGATATGTTTTAAGAGTTAAGACATATTGAACTGGACCGCTGTGAGATTTATTATTCTCCTAGCGACTGTCAAATGAATAATAAATCTCACGAATTCTATTTACATCAACTCTAAATCCTGAGAGAATAATGGACCTGATCATGAGATGTAGGTTACCTTGATATATCAGGAGTGAAATCTATAAGTAACGGTCAAAACCTCAGTATGTTGGGCAACCACATTTAATGTTGATGGAACATATATTCTCAAGATGGAATTCATAGTCTCTTAACGGAGATATAAAATCTTCCCTTGAGATAAGTTTAATGGGTTTGGTTATTCAGAGTGTTGGGCCCAACTACTTTAATATGGAATTACTAAAGTATATATTTATGGAATTGGATTTCACAAATATATATTAAATAACATAAAGGATTAAACCGGGTACTCAAGGATTAAGATGTAGTAATCTACAAAATGGCAGTCAACATTCATGACTTTGTATTACTATGAATATTTTAATGAAGGAGTTGCATATATAATAAAGTCTTGGGATATAATTTATAGATAAGGCCTAGAGTGCAACTATATTTATATAGTGGTATTAAATATTATTAATGGTAACTTTGGACTTGTCAAGAGTTGACAGAAAAGCCCAAGGCCCATTGGAGCTAAAGTCTTGTTGGTCCCTTTTGGTCCCACTCCAAGCTACATACTAAAGCCCAATTGGAATGGCCCAAAAGGTTAGCCCAATTAGATAATCATTTGTATATAAGGAGGGTTACATACAGAATTTTAAAAAGGCTTGTTCATGAGACTTTTCATTAAGTTTGTTCATGAGAGTTCTCATAAAGAATGAAATAGTTTGTATGTGAGTGTTGGACACTCATTATTCTCTTCTTGGAAACTGATTGAGAGACCACACATCTTGGGTATCAAGTGGAATTGGAGTGAAGATTAAAAGTATTTCCAAGTGCTTCGATTTTTGTTTTGAAATTCATCGCTTCAAGGTATGCACTCTTATACTTGAAATCTGAAATTTACATAGTGCATGTTATAGATTGAGAATGAAGTAGATCCGTTGATTTTTCGCTACGTACACACTTATTTCCTTCAGCTCTGACGCCTCAGGGTGAATGCAGAGTAGGTACGGCCCAGAAAAAGAGTGCTTGTATAGTTTTTGGTGCTTGGATAGCTAGAAACAAGGCACCTTTCTCTGTACTGTCAACCTCTAACTTATCGTCCGGCAAGATGTCATCTCTCAGGAATAGTATAGTGGGGTCCATCTGGCTAGGCCCCACTCTAACTTGATGAACATGAACCACTTCTCGGTTCACCTATATGGGTTTGCACATGTCCTCTACATGGATGACCCGAGGTAGGCTCTGAGTCGAGGAGGTCGCAAGTGTAGCTAAGGAATCAGCATGTGTGTTTCCACTTCTAGAGATGTGCAGCAGGTCAAAAGATTCGAACCCTAATCGTAGGTGTCTAACCTGACTCAAGTACTCTTGCATTATTTCATCTCTCGACTTAAATTCTCCTTTCACTTGGCCAATGACTAATCTTGAGTATGAGAACATCTCTACTGCCTTTCCACCCATTTTTTGAACCACAGTCATTCCTATCAGCAGAGCCTCATATTCAGCTTCGTTATTGGTGGCCGAAAATCCCAATCCTAATGATTTCTCGATGGTGATCTCTTCGAGGGATACTAGTACTAACCCTACTCTGTAACCCTTCTGATTTGCCGCATCATCAAAGTACACTTTCTGGGATAGGGGGCCCTGTTGGGAGATCATGTCAACCAATTTTCCATCCATGTGTTGTGTTTTCGTTTCTTCTTCTAATGGGGATTCAACAAACTCGGCTACCAGATCCGCGAGGACTTGACCCTTGACAGAAGTGTGAGGCATGTATTTGATGTCAAATGTCCCTAGAACCGTGGCCCATTTAGCAATCTTCCCCATGTAATCAGCACTCCGGAGCAGAGTTCTGAGCGAAAGTTGAGTTAGAACAATAACCGTGTATGCCTAAAAGTAATGAGGGAGTTTGCGTGTGGCGTGTACCACTACCAAAATAGCTTTTTCCAGCAGCATATAGCAAATCTTGGTCTCATGTAGTGACCTGCTCACATAAAAAATTGGCCTTTATGTGTCGCCATCAGCTCGTATCAGGACCAAGCTTACATCATGAGGGGCCACAGCAATATAAGCGAACAGGACTTCGTCAACCTTAGGGCTGGACATGATAGGAGGCCGAGAGAGATAATCATTAAGCTGTTGGAAGGCCAAGGCACACTCCTCGGTCCACTCAAACCCCTTCCATTTATTCATTAGTAGGAAGAAGGTCGGCACCTATCCGCTGACCGAGAGATAAACCGGTTCAGGACAGCAGTCATTCCAGTCAGTTTCTGGACTTCCTTGGGATTCCGAGGTTGTTGTAAACTGTTGATTGCTTTAATCTGGTCGAGTTAACTTCAATTCCTCTATGAGTTATCTTGTAGCCTAGAAATTTGTCTGATCCCACACCAAAGGAACAATTAGAAGCGTTGAGGCGCAACTTGTGTTTCCTTAGAATTTTGAATATGTTCCCTAGATCTCCTAAGTGTTCGGACACTACCTTGCTTTTTATTACCATGTCGTCTATATAGGCCTCAATGCTCTTGCCTAACTGCGGTTTAAACATCCTAGTCATCATCCTTTGATAGTTAGACCCCGCATTCTTCAAACCGAACGGCATCACTTTGTAATGGTAGTTCCCTGTGGGAGTGACGAAAGCTGTCTTCTCCTGATCATCTAGGGCTAGTGGTATTTGGTGGTATCCCTGAAAGGCACCTAGGAAGCTCATCCGAGGATGGCCTACGGTTGCATCCACCACCTGGTCTATCTTAGGCATAGGAAAAGGATCCTTTGGGCAAGCCTTATTCAAATCCATGAAGTCCACGCACACTCGTCATTTCCCACTCTTCTTTTTCACCACCATAGTATTGGCCAACCACTCAAGGTAAAATACCTCTTTGATAGCCCCCGCCTGCTTTAGTTTCTTCACCTCATCTCTGACAGCATCAGAGTGTTCTTTAGACAAGCGCCAAGGAGGTTGCCTCTTGGGGGAGATAGACGGATTAACATTTAGATGATGACAGATGAAGTTCGGGTCCACCCTCAGGGCTTTGTAAGCATTCCATGCGAAGGCATCAACATTTTTTCTAAGAAACTCTATCAGCTCTTCCTTTTCTGGAGGAGGTAGTTGAGCCCCAATCTGAAAGAATTTCTCCGGATCATCACTAATAACAACCTTTATTAAATTTTCACATTTCGCCTCCTCGGCCGACCCATCGATAGGCAACGCCAGAGCTTTTAATTGCTATAAGCCCCCTTCGGTATGGGTCGAGGACTCGGCCTCGGGTTGATGCCGAATGGCAGCCACTAGGCATTGCCTAGCTATAGATTGATTTCCCAAGATCTCCTTAACCTGACCCCCGGATGGATATTTCACCTTCTGGTGCAGAGTAGAAGAAACGGCTCTTAGGGTATGAAGTCAAGGCCTGGCTACAATGGCTGTGTAGGGTGAATAAGCATCCACCACGATGAAGTCTACCTCCACTACTTCTAAACCAGTCTACACGAGTAGTCTAATTTGGCCCTTCGGGATGACGGCCTTCCCATCAAAACTTACCAGGGGGGAGTTGTAAAGTGTTAGGTCCTCGGGTTTCAAGTTCAACCCCTTATACAGGTCGAGGTACATTATCTCGGCACCACTGCCTTGGTCCACCATCACCCTCTTCACATCATATCCCTCAATCCTGAGGATAACCACCAAAGCATCATCATGGGGTTGAATGGTTCCAATTTTATCCTCATTCGAGAAGCCCAAAACCGATTGGATTTCTAGTCTAGCCTTCTTTGGCTCTTGATTAGCATCCTCGGCGGATAGCCAAGCCACAGACATCTCTCTGGAAAGGCAGGACCCAACTCTCCCTAGAGCAGCAAAGATGACATTTGTCGTTCCCAAAGGGGGTCTTGAAGAATCATCTCTCCGGGATTCTGAGTTTGTCTGGCCCCCTTGACCACTAGAGTGGAGCAAGAGTTGCTTTAAATTTCCTTCACAGACGAGTTAGTCCAGGTGGTCCCACAAACTTCTACAATCTTTTGTGATGTGTCCATGGTCTTAGTGGTATTAGCAATAGAGGTTGTGGTTGCGTTTTGCTGGGTTTCCTGCCATTTTATTTGGCCATTTGAAGAACGACTCATGCCTAATTTTCTCTTGAACTTGATGTACCGATTCTCAAAACACAACATTGACCACCTGAGTATTAATAGATCTTAACTGCCCAGTAAAATCTCTTCATAGCCGGTTGTTATTATATCTGTCTGACCTAAAACCCCTCCTCTCCTAAGAGATAACCTTCTCTTTTCCTTTACCCTGTTGCTGGTCTTCCTTAACCCTTTTATACTTGTCAATCCGGTCTATAAGTTGGCGCACACTGGTAACGAGTTTGCCAATTAGAGATTTCCTCAAACCGTGCTCGGCCAGGAGGCCAATCTTAAAAGTACTGATGGCTACCTCATTGATGTCACCATCTATCTTGTTGAACATCTCCTAATTTCCATCCAAGTATGTTTTCAGGGTTTCTCCCTTTCGCATGCTTAATGATAGCAAGGAAGCTAAGGGCCGAGGAACCCTGCTACAAGTGACGAATCAAGAACCAAACGCCTGGGTGAGCTCCCTAAAGGAACTTATGGAATCTGCCTTCAGGCTGTCGAACCATCTCATCGCAACGGGTCCCAGACTGGATGGGAAAACCTTACACATCAAGGCCTCATCCTTAGAATAAACAATCATTCTCTTATTGAAATGGCTCACATGTTCCACGGGGTCTATTCTACTATTGTACATGGTGAAAATGGGCTGAGTGAATTGCTGAGGCAGTTTTGGCCCCTTGATTTTATGCGTGAAAGGCAACTTGGAGATTTGGTTTAAGGCCCTGCTCATAGCGTTGTTTCCTACGCCTTTTCGAGGTGGACTTCTAACCCTCCGTTCACGATGGTGTTCCTCCTCATAGGAGAAAGATTCGCTAGGCGGGGTTCGAGACCTTCGCTTGTAACTGACGTCCCTTTCGTCATTAGAAGAAACATCAGAGTTGGAGGCGACTCGCCTTCGCCGTGCATGGCGCAACTCTTTCTTCAACTAGTCAATCTCCAGTTGCATGCCCTTGTTACTCTTTGCATGGGAGATATGGCTTCCTCCTCAAGGTTGACTTCTATCAGTATGTGTGGCATGCACGCTTCCTTTCACGGTCACCTCTCTGTTCAAGGTTGACAAAAGGGTCATCATGCTTGGATCTCAAAGATTTTGTTTCGTGTGGACATA
This sequence comes from Quercus variabilis, assembly GCA_030445155.1. Taxonomy (NCBI): domain Eukaryota; kingdom Viridiplantae; phylum Streptophyta; class Magnoliopsida; order Fagales; family Fagaceae; genus Quercus; species Quercus variabilis. The sequence continues at coordinate 10,282,021 of CP129454.1, forward strand.
ATCCTACCATAGTTAACCGTTGCACTCACCATTACACAAGTCCTCCCCTCAGACGGAGCCAATTGAGGGGTCACAATTTGCAACCCAAGCCCAAGATGTATGGGATCTAGGCCCAGTGAGCCCAGTATAATAAATTTGTAGAGAGTGGATCAAAGAACTAGGCCCTAATGAATTTAACAACAGCTAGTTGTTAGGGTTTGTGCCCTAAAATCCAATTTATTGGCATGTCATGAATAATTAAGTTGTTTAATTGTATGAGACCATTTATGAACTAATGGGACATTATTTTAGTCCATGAGATGCATAGTATGTGATTTATGTGAAAAGTCACAGAAAGATATAAATCACAAGTTCTTTGTAAACTCAGAACTTTAGTTCGTAGTTGGTGATGAAATTGGACATTTCATCTGCGAAGACTATAACATATCAACTAAGATGATTTGTCTTGATCATGGAAGTGGAGACTTCTAGTTGATATGTTGATATGTTTTAAGAATTAAGACATATTGAACTGGACCGCTGTGAGATTTATTATTCTCCTAATGACTGTCAAATGAATAATAAAGCTCACGACTTCTATTTACATCAACTCTAAATCCTGAGAGGATAATGGACCTGATCATGAGATGTAGGTTGCTTTGATATATCAGGAGTGAGATCTATAAGTTATGGTCAAAATCTCAGTATGTTGGGCAGCTGCATTTAGTATTGATGGAACATATATTCTCAAGATGGAATTCATAATCTCTTAACGGAGATATAAAATATTCCTTTGAGATAAGTTTAATGGGTTTGATTATTCAGAGTGTTGGGCTCAACCACTTTAGTAAAGTGTTACTAAGGTATATATTTATGGAATTGGATTTCATAAATATATAATGAATAACAAAAAGGATTAAACCGGGTACTCAAGGATTAAGATGTAGTAACCTTCAAAGTGGCAGTCAATATTAATAACTTTGTATTACTACGAATATTTTAATGAAGGGGTTGAATGTATAATAAAGTTTTGGGATATAATTTATAGATAAGGCCTAGAGTGCAATTATATTCTTATAGTGGTGTTAAATATAATTAATGGTAACTTTGGACTTGTCAGGAGTTGACGGAAAAGCCCAAGGCCCATTGGAGCTAGTGTCTTATTGGTCCCTTTGGTCCCATCTCGAGCCACAAACTAAAGCCCAATTGAGTAGGCCCAAAAGGCTAACCCAATTAGAAATCAGTCATTATTTAATAAGTGTTATTAAATAAAGAAACTATGAGAATGGTTTAATGGACGTAAGATGAAAAGAAAAAGAAATCAGGTTTTCTCCACAAGGAGAAGAAGAAGGATTTTTCTTTGAGAATCTATGTACAAAAGACTGATTGAGAGACCACACATCTTGGGCACCATGTGGAATTGAGATGAAGATTGAAGGTATTCTCAAGTTTGGTTTTGAAATTCACTGCACCAAAGGTACGCTTTCTTTTCTTTGATTCTAGAATTCATGGTTATATGTTTATCTTTCATGATTGAAGTAGATTCGTGTTTTTGTTGCTTCCGCTGCATGTGTTTTTGTATGAGATACAAAAACCCAACAATGGTATCAGAGCGGTCTTCAATATCAAGCTTGTATAACATGTGATTGAATTTTAGAATTAAAGAAAAAAACGTTTTCTTGGTGATTTAATTTTCTGCATTAAAGTTTCTGCATATTTTTGTTTTAGAACCACTGTTTGTTAAAACCGAATGCCATGATTAATATATATATGATATATTGATTGTTGATTGTTGATTCGGAAACCATTGACATGATTCATGGTATTAGTTTTAAATGGAACTGATATATCGGTCAAGCATGTGGATTTCATTTTGCACTGCTTGAATATAGTTGGTAATTGAATTTACTATGATAACGATTGCCAATGCCATTTACGTATATGTTAAATTCAGTTTTACGGAGTGGTCATGATTGTGTCTCTTAATATATGCTATGTTTTTGATAGTCTTTGTATTAGGGATGAACACAAAAACCTATAAAGCAATGATATAGTTTAATGTGTTGTTCTCTTGTCTTCTTGGAATGCATTGACTAATATGCTATGATTTAATATATGAGATATATAAATATATTTGTTAGTGTTATTCCATGGAGCCCATGATCATGTCTTTTGTTCATGATGTACATGTACAGATGTTAGTCTAGTAATATATTTTATGATCAAACAGTAAGTTAATGCTAGTTTACGAAATTTATTCCTAATGAGATTAGGATTGTGTTTTCAAGGTTTCTAGCATATTAGGGTTCTTCATCTTGATCTTGAAAACCCTTATGTTTGATCTGAAAATCTTCATTGATAAAATCAAAAAAGTGTTTTTGGAAGAGAACAATGAAGATGTCAAAAATGGTTAGTTGTTTGTTCAAGAAAAACCCTAGAAAACTGCCTTAGAAAATTTCTGGAAATTTGAGTTTCACAAGTTTCGATCGATCGAAAATCACTTTCGATCGATCGAGTGAAACAGTGATCAGACTTTTTAAGTAGATTGATTTTCGATTGATAGTCGATCTATCGAATTTGTTTTTCGATCGATCGAGAGGCAATCGAGTATCAATCGAACAAGTCAGAAGGTCAAGTTCGAATATTTTAATTTTTTCGATCGATCGAGAGTCACATTCGATCGATCGAAAGAAAGAAAATCATAATTTTTTCTAAGTGTTTTCAAGTTTTTTTTTTTAAGAGCAAGCTTATGTGTGATTAGATTACACATGGTTCTAACTAAAAGACCTAATGAGATCAAAGATGTTAGTTTAATAGAACTCTTGGTACTAAATCATTTTATGATTAATAGTCCTTAATTTATTTTAATTAGAGGTTTTTAATGAGATTAAAATTCTAATTAAAGTTCTATAGTTTCTAATGAGATTAGAATACTTTATCTAGTAAATTAAGTAAATTAAGGATAGAGTTCTATATAACTAATTTTTGATTCGTTAGTGTTTAAGGAATCCTAAATAGTTTAGGACTTCCATTTTAGTTAGTGATTCTAATAAGATTAGAGTATTTATCAAGTTCAAGGTTATTAGTTGTGATGGGATCACAGTTATTTAAGAAAGACCCAAATAACGAGTGAGAGTGATGAAATAACCCTTTTGTTAAGTTTATTGTAATGTGAATAAATACCTTGTCTTGACTTCGAGTCTTGCATTCCATGCGGAGGGTATTTACTTCACGGATTACAAGGTTAAACTTTTTTGTGATAGCGCAAATGTTCGTTACGCTATTGTGACGTGACATAGTTACATCACATTGAATTTAAACAATTAAACACATTTGATGTGTAGGGTTAAAATTGTGATTAGATTACAATGATTTCAAGGCACTTCACTTGTTTAAAATTTCTAGTGGGAGAGAGATTCAAGGGTTGATTCTCACGGCCTCCATTGCTGGTTTATAGTAGTGTGATTAGGCACCTCGCCTTGGCGTATATGCCTTGCTCCCTTCGGAGGGTGTTTAATTCATGGTACTACAGATTAAACTTCTTGAAGATAGATGAAATGTATTTTTACATTGAGAACGACCACACTTCCGTGGAGTTACTTAGTGACTCACATTGATTCTAGGCAATGGTGTACATTAGATTAAGTGTGATGTTAACCTCCCTTCAGAGCTATGTCATTATTACTTAGAGGCCAAAGGAAGAGCGGCAAATTATTTTTGTTTGGTAAGAGTTACCATGATAGCATTAATAATGAGAATAATTCTCGCCTGATCAAAGTGATTGGTATGACCTCGCTTCCGAGGAATATTAATTGCGGGATTAGGTTGTCGTTGCACCTAGTATAGTATGGTTTTCGGGTTCCATATTATATGGTTATGGATGCAAAATGATAATGTCCTGTATTTAAGTTCATAGTCTCAGTATAAAGTTGTCATAAATTTTTTCCTCTAGCTACTATTTTAGTTGAATCACATTAACTAAGAAATAATTTTGGACATGGTGCTTAAAGGAGCTGAAGTAAATATTCATGTTTCGATTCAGCATTGTCATAATTTCCTATATATGATGCATTTATGGAAGATAGTTTATGATATGATCATAGTCTCCATTGAAATGCTAATATGTTATATTGGCTTCTATCTCAATTGTGCTACTGCATGAGATGCAAGAGTTAGTACTAGACTTAGACTTTGTATTAAGTCTAAATGAGATGTTTGGTATAAATCATATTGAGTGCTAAGAAAAGCTTAAGAAGTTCTAATTCTATATCATTTTATGAAAATATTTTATTTTAAAATGAATTGGAATTCTTGGATGTAGAGATTAAATATTAATCTCATGTGGATGTGATCCATAAGTCCTTGTTAGAATCATTTGATCAATTCAGATTGTTATTATCTGAATTGATTAGTGAATTCTATGTAACGGAAGACATCCTAAAAGCTAAGGCTAGGATCAATATGATTTAATTCAAATTCTTAGCCTAAACCGAAAGGTAAGGGTGATAAGAAGAGGAACTATAATACCAAACAATTGGACAAGTTAGTTGCCCTAGTAATTGCCAAAAGGAAATTAGTCTCAAAAGCATGACCAAAAGGAAATTGTTTCTGTTTTGGTAAAGCTAAGCATTGTCCATGATTGTTTTCTAGATGGAAATTTATATGTTTTACTTTTTAAAGAGAAAGTTTCCATCCTTTGGTTTTGTATGTTTTGGCACTTATGTCTAGATCTTATTAATCTAAATGGTATTCAAGATTGGTGAAAGATGGGCTTTTAGAACCATTATTTTGTTATATTCACAATCTATGAATTCTATTTGGAGGATAATATGATCTAGGGTTCCTTTTTGTAAAGGAATAAAGTTCCAATGACTTCTTTAAGTTAGTGCATACATAAAGGAGGAATAGGACTCTTTTAAAGTAAAGGTAGATTGTTCTAGAAGAAAAATGTCAAAATTTGTTATAGGACAATTATAAAGTACATTTGGAAATGAAATGGTTGTATTAGATACACCACAATACATTATTCTAGATATATAGCTAATACACGAGTACAATATCGTAGTGGGAGAATTACCAAATAAATTCATACTTTTAGGATAAACTTTTGAAGTCATTCCACAAGGATATGAATTTGATCCTCGGTCCTACGTAAAGGCAATAGATGATATGAATATGGATTACTGATTCAAGGTTATGAGAATAGAATTAGATTCTATTTAAAGTCTATTTCCACCAATAGTCAAGTTTGACTCTATCTAGATTCTCTCATCCATTATATTTCATTTGGATGAAATATGGCAATGAATATCAAGAAAGCTTCTTTTAGTAGCAATCTTGAGGAAGACATCTATATGATGTAACCAGACTTGTTCATAGCAAAGAACCAGTAATGTTTAGTATGCTAGTTGCTTAAAATCCATTTATGGACTAAAGCAAGCATCTAAATCATAAAATATCATCTTTGATCAAGAAATCAAATTATTTGATTTTGATCAAGTATTTAAAAGGCCTTACGTGTAAATGCTATATAGAATAATAAATTTCTTAATGTATGTTGATGACATTCTAATCATTTAGAATGATATAGAGTTATTGTCATCAATAGAGTTTTGGTTGTCTAGTCCAGTTTGATATAAAGTACTTAGGAAAGACTAGTCACATCCTAAGAACTAAACTTTATTATAATTCAGAAATTAGGATGTTGGGTCTATCTTAAATTGCTTAAATAGATTAGTGTCTAGCCAAGTATAGCATGAAATACTTTAAGAAAGGATTCTTTCCTTTTAAAGTTTGAAGTTCCTTTATATAGGACTATAGTCCTAAGACATATAAAAGGGAAGAGCATATAAGACGGTTCCTTATATCAAATCGATAGGAAGTCTTTATGCTATGCTAAATACTAGGCTAAATATCTATTTTACGGTGGGCATAGTAAGCAAATATCAAGTGAATCAAAGATCACTTATTTTAGTGGGAGTAAAGCATATACTCATATAACTTAGGAGAATGAGGGATTATATGCTTGTCCACAAAAGTAAAGTTTTGATAGTAACTGGACATACGAATACTGACTCTTAGTTTGATTGTGATTCATGAAGTTCGACTTCAAGATATGTGGTCATCCTAGGTAGTGAAGATACACATCAAGCATAAGTATCATCTCATTAGAGAAGATATGAATACGTGAGTAGTAGTAGTAGAAAAGATAATTTATGCATTAAATCTGGCTGAAACTTGTTTCCAAGCCTTGCCTTAGAGTGACTATGAATTACTCTATAGGGAGATAAGTGTCAGATATATGGTAAATTGTCTTTGAGGGCAAGTGGGAGATTGTTAGGGTTTGTGCCCTAAAATCCAATTTATTGGCATGTCATGAATAATTAAGTTGTTTAATTGTATAAGACCATTTATGAACTAATGGGACATTATTTTAGTCCATGAGATGCATAATATGTGATTTATGTGAAAAGTCACAGAAAGATATAAATCACAAGTTCTTTGTAAACTCAGAACTTTAGTTCATAGTCGGTGATGAAATTGGACATTTCATCTGCGAAGACTATAACATATCAACTAAAATGATTTGTCTTGATCATGGAAGTGGAGACTTCTAGTTGGTATGTTGATATGTTTTAAGAGTTAAGACATATTGAACTGGACCGCTGTGAGATTTATTATTCTCCTAAAGACTGTCAAATGAATAATAAAGCTCACGACTTCTATTTACATCAACTCTAAATCCTGAGAGGATAATAGACCTGATCATGAGATGTAGGTTGCTTTGATATATCAGAAGTGAGATCTATAAGTTATGGTCAAAACCTCAGTATGTTGGGCAGCCGCATTTAGTGTTAATGGAACATATATTCTCAAGATGGAATTCATAATCTCTTAACGGAGATATAAAATATTCCCTTGAGATAAGTTTAATGGGTTTGGTTATTCAGAGTGTTGGGCCCAACCACTTTAGTAAAGTGTTACTAAGGTATATATTTATGGAATTGGATTTCATAAATATATAATGAATAACAAAAAGGATTAAACTAGGTACTCAAGGATTAAGATGTAGTAACCTTCAAAGTGGCAATCAATATTAATGACTTTGTATTACTACGAATATTTTAATGAAGGGGTTGAATGTATAATAAAGTTTTGGGATATAATTTATAGATAAGGCCTAGAGTGCAATTATATTCTTATAGTGGTATTGAATATAATTAATGGTAACTTTGGACTTGTCAAGAGTTGACGGAAAAGCCCAAGGCCCATTGGAACTAGTGTCTTATTGGTCCATTTGGTCCCATCTCGAGCCACAAACTAAAGCCCAATTGGGTAGGCCCAAAAGGCTAACCCAATTAGAAATCAGTCATTATTTAATAAGTGTTATTAAACAAAGAAACTATGAGAATGGTTTATCGGACGTAAGATGAAAAGAAAAAGAAATCAGGTTTTCTCCACAAGGAGAAGAAGAAGGATTTTTCTTTAAGAATCTACATACAAAAGACTGATTGAGAGACCACATATCTTGGGCACCATGTGGAATTGAGATGAAGATTGAAGGTATTCTCAAGTTTGGTTTTGAAATTCACTGCACCAAAGGTACACTTTCTTTTCTTTGATTCTAGAATTCATGGTTATATGTTTATCTTTCATGATTGAAGTAGATCCGTGTTTTTGTTGCTTCCGCTACGTGTGTTTTTGTATGAGATACAAAAACCCAACACTAGTATGGACTTAAAAGACGATCAAGCAAGAACAAAGCACATAGGACTGAATAAATTCACTGTTCAAGAAGACAAATCTTTGTATAGATCGACAAAACTGATTACAAGTACAACTTTAACTGCTATAGTATTCTTTCTTTATTTTTCCATCCCTTTCTCATGGAGGATCTCTTACATTATATAGCTCCCTTTAGACCATCTTGATCCTACACTTGTCTAAGCTCTCACTTGAGTGTCCGTCCCATCAGACACCCCCTTTGGCTCTCTATAAGTTGTGGTAGCCAAGACAGCATTGTTCAGGAGTCTTCTCCATATAAATGCGACTAGAAAAGTAGCTGTAGTGCATTTAATGCGATGGTAGCAGTTTTTCCTTAAATTCCTCTGAGCTCTCATCCCTTTTGCACGATTATATCGTCTGTCTCTATCAGTAAATTATCCTGAAAGGTTGCCTTGAATGATAAGGTATACGTTTGATCCATGCCTTGCTTATCCGAGGAGATGATCCCCCTCGGAACAACTTTCTCAGCCCTTCCATTTGTATTTTACTTATAGGATTCTAAGCTTGACACCCTTGCTGCTGTTTATCCTCCTCGGACAGACAAGGTCCTCGGCCAAGTCCAAGGCCAAGTACATGAATTTGGCCCCTTATCCCTACAAATGTGTACCTATTGAAAAGAAAAAAAGAAAAGAAAAAGAAGCTCTCCTAATAAGGGAAAGAATTGTATAATAATATTGTGAAATAAGTTAATAACAAGACATATATCACATTTAGAATTTGTTCCTGATCTGTCACATATTCAAGCACAAGAATATTATTTTAACAACAAAAGAAATTAATGAAAAAAAAAATCATGCTTAAAGCTTTGATTCCAGCTAACATTTAATTTGAGTGCATGGTTGCATACCCTACTACCAGATTGAAAAATTATTAGGCAGCACAAGAATTTCAATACTATTAAGGATATTTTACCTCACGTTAATAATAAAATTCTCACTCACATTATCTAATTAATGAAAATTATACCATGAAAAAAAAAGGATATAAAAATTATTTATCCCTCCAAAAATAACACAATGATTTCATCAATTTCAGTTGGGTATGATACAGCAATTCAGTAGATTTAAAATATGGACATCTAGTTGATAGATTTTACCCAGAATTTAAGCTACCTCATTTTCATAACTTCTCAAATTTTTTTTATAGGTAAATGAACCATTCAATAAATGTAAAGCACAACCCATGTACATAGGAAATACAACTTCTTAAAATTTGCATGTGTTGTGAACAATCTCAGCAAAAGGTGCATAACAAGAGAGACAAAAACTCAATAAGATGAAAACTGTCTTCAAAACATCATGTACCAGAGGGAAATGAATTTTTTTTAAAAAAAATACTAACATACAACATTCAACACTAGTTCCATGATTGCAGAAGGGGCAACTGAAGACAGTATCAAGCTTGTCCAATTTATTACTGAACTTCTACTCCCTCCCTTTCATGGGTCTAAAACTCCCTACATACTAATGTTATTGCTGTACGTACATCAATTTTCCATGACTTATTTCATTTCATCCTCTTTGATATGTCATTTACCTTGGTCATCTTAATTCATTGAATAAATCAACAGTTTTTATCATCAATTGGATCACTAATACGAAATTCAAACTTCTAACAAATAAACATGTAAGATCATCACAATATTCTCAACTAGCCACTTGCAATGATGCTATAGAAATATGATGGATTTGGAATTATTATGCATGATGCAGATCCTTGCTGGAAGTGCAATAATGAAGGTGCAACCACATCACAACATAAATTATAAATTTAAGTAAAAGCGATAATGAACGGTTTTAGACCCCTTAAACCAACCGGATTAACCTAATTAATTAGCCAAGTGATTAACTTAGTCAATTTAAGCAATTCTAGGTTATCACAAACATACAATCATATCAAAAGTATAAAGCAGCGAAAGTATAAAAGACACAATGATATAATCACCCAGGAAACCACACGGTAAAAACCTGGGGAGGATTTGATCTAGCTATCCTCAAGATAAACTTGAATCCACTATGCGAAAGAATCGAAGTTCATACAAAAGGACTTACAAGCTCCCCGCTTGAATTCCTAATGCTACCCACCAATAGAACTTACGAACGACCACATGCAAGCTCCGAATCCACGGACTCCTTCTTTCTTGGATTCTCCAATCAGCTACAAGCACACACGCTTATTATTCTTTAAGCTCCAATGGCAGCAACCGAGTTGATCATCAAGGTATTGAAATAATCTCTACCTAGAAAACCCTAAGCTTTGTGTAAAGGAAAGCTCCTCTAGATCTCATAAGAGATTTACACAAAACAGAAAAGTATGAGCAACAATACAACAGGAGCAACTCTAAAAACGTGGCTAGGGTTTTTCTTTATATACCTAGGGTGAAAGCAGAAAACCCAAAACGTTTAATGAGTTAAGGATGAGCATTCTGCCCGAGATTCGATCGATCGAGTCTTTCCTTCGATCGATCGAGCCAGGCCGGAATGCACCAATGCATCTGCAGCCCCTCGATTCCAACTTTACATGAAAGACCCAACTTTAAGCAAGCCTAAACAAGACTAAACAACTTGTTTTGATCATGGTTTGCCAACAATAGAAATTAGAGTTCTAAATACATAAATTTCTAAATCTTTAGAACCTAACAAACTCCCCCTTTGGCAATCCGTGACAAAACACAAACTAAAAGCTCAAAGTTTACAAGTAAAAGCCCTTTACATAAATAATGCTCATAAAGACTAAAATTCAATCCTAACTACTATCCATCAGTTGCAAGTGTAGACAGCAGCTCAATTGAATCAACTTGTATATTCCTGAAATACTCAACAAACGCATAAATGCATGTGTGACAGAAAATAGTAAATAAACATGTATAACATTCTTGTATGATTTACACAACACATAATAATGACATATATCAATGAATAACTCAAAAATAGAAATCAATAAACAGTGAATCCAAAGAAACAAGAATAAAAAAGAAATCATGTATATCAATCAATGTTACTCCCCTTAATATGAATATCCAAAAAAAAAATGATATACAAGGTGAAGCGCCTAAATACAATCTAACAACTCCACTAGCTCCTCAAAACAAAACAAAAAACCCTCCCTAACTACAAAACTCCTCTACAAACTCTACTCCCCCTTTTTGTGACGGAATGCCAAAGGGAAATCACAATCCATTATCAAAAGGAGGTGGTGAGGGTGAACGAAGACGCGCCAAATCAACTCGCAACGCACAGATCTCGTCAAATAGGTCCACCAAAAGCTGACCATGAGCCGCCTAAATGGTCATGACAATGTCCAAAGTACAACGGATATCAAAGTCATCCGATGGAGGTGGAGGAACAGCAGCAGCAGCATCAGGATCAGGAACAGCCTCACCAATAGGACCTGTAGAAGAAGAGGGAGGAGGTGTGAACCCAGAAGGCTCAGACCTAGGGTGTTTAGAGCCAGCTCGAAGGTGAACAGCCCTCTGTCTAAGAAAAGACGCACCTATAGAAGCAATCACATGAATGGGCTCAGCGGAAGGGAAGCCAGCAAGTTCAAGATATAGCAAAATCTTATGAATGAAAATAGGATGAACAAGGGCATGAGTAGAAGATGAACTCCTATAAACCTCGTTCAAAGAACGAAGAAACAAATGGGGAAAACTGATAGGAGCATCAGTGACAAGAACATACAAAAATAAACACCGCTCGAGAGGAATGGTGTGAAGATGAGAAATGGGCCAAATGGAGTGACACACTATCCTAAAGAAGAGATAGTGTAACTCAGAAAGCTCAGCAGTGGTGATCCTAGGATCAGAACCCCACTGGATAGAAGACCCAATGATGTAAGACATGACATCACTCAACACAGGAGACTCATCATATGGGTAGACAGGGTGTTGTACCAAAGGTACCCCTAGAGTATCAGCCACTACCTTAGGAGTAATGGTGTACTCTACATCTCCTATCCAACTCTTTACCAAAGTGTTGGAATCATAGATGCGGATAGAGATGTTCGAAAAGAACTCTCTAATCAAGGTAGCAGGTGGAGGAGGATTAGAAATATCCACCAAGGGTAACCAGCCCCTACACTCTAAGTTTGCCCTAAGGGCAGGATCAAGCTTATCTAAGATGACAAAACGCTCAGACCATATCTTCCTCTAAAGGTTCAGCTTATCATAAATCTCTTGATTTTTCTCACTAGGAAACCTCTCTCAGTCAAAGGGTGGAAGGGAAGGAGTAGGTGAGAGAATAGACCTATGAGCCCTAGTCTTCTTAGGCATGATGCTAAGGAAAAGACAGAGACACAAGAGTAAACCAAAAATAAAATAAAAACCAAGGGCAGACTGCAAGTTAGCACAAAAAAAATATAGAGCAAAAATCTATATGATGCATGAACAGTTACAATGTCATGATGCATGTACTAATGCAGTAAACAAAATTCAATTTTAAGTTCAATTGCACAAAATTGGCTTGAGCATAGAGTTTCTAACAAAAACCCCAAAAATTTGAAAACCACTTGAAAAATTTTGAATCAAATTGATGAATTAAGCATTACAGAACACAACACACAGATTATAATGCCTAATTTCATCAAAACAACAAGCCAATTTCATCAATTTCAACCTAATTGAACAAAATCCCCAATTCAGAATTAATACAAACCCTAGAAATTGCAATTTTTCACAAAACCCAAAATTGATCAAATTAAACTATCAAGATCATGTTTATAGCATGTCCCCACAAAAACCCATTGATCAATTGCACAAATTTGGGCTTGAATCAACAAAAATCCCAAAAAGGAAAAGGTCCAAAAATTTGAGGAAAAATACATGAAAAATGCACGAAAAATGTAAATAAACTCAAAAAGGAAGGGCAAAAAGAACTTACCAGCTTGAGGAAAGAGATTCTTTGCAAAAAAATCTGGAGGAAAACGACAAAAAAAATTGATTGTGGAGCCTTGCCTAGTCGAAGAGAGAAGAAAAGTTTGAAAAAGTGTTTGAATCAGTCAAAAACAATGTTTTAAAAAAACATGATTCGCGACTTTTGATTGATCGAAAATCACATTCGATCGATCGAATCACTCCGAAATTTTTAAGGAAATTTTAAGTATTTTCGATTAATCGAAAAACAGAATGGATCGATCGAAACAGGCAGCGACTCACAGAATTTTGAGAAAAATTACAGTTTTGAAAAACTCAAACCAATTTTTGAAAAAATAACTCCTTAAAGCATTAAAATCATTGAAACAAAATGCATAAGTATGAGATGAAATGGAATACTTTTTCAAAAACCCAAATTTTAATCCCAGTTTCTTCAAAGAAAGTTTCAGCCATTCTCCCTTTTTAATTCTTAAGCAAAAAAAATGTTTTGCATAATACTCAAGGTAATTTCAAACTTGGTTGGTCAGACCAAAAATACACACAATAACATGTACAATGTTTAGCAAAGAGTAACTTGTGTAATGTGTGCAACTAGCAAAAACTTGAGATACATGTGAGGTGATATGTGAATAGAAATCAATCACAAAGTCTACAAAATTCATCACACAGAATTTAAAATAGACTATCACCTAAAGAGTTACATCATATAACTCCCACATCTCCTAGAACATAAGCTTGCAATCATGTAATTTTCTTGAATTTAGCCTCTTAATTATGTGAATTGGCATCAAGCTTAATAGTACACACCAGTTTTAATTAAGTGAATTGGCATCAAGCCTAATAGTACACACCAATTTTAAGTATTAAGCAATTAAACCGAGGTTACACCTTATGTTCTTTTTGTGCATGTGTTGCACTTTCTCGAGCACAAAATCTTATGATATGTACTAAGGTGTTCATGATTGGCTAGTGAACAGTGGTGAGATGGTTATTTATACTTTTCTCAAAAAGGATCAAGTCCGACAGTCAAATAACATGTGACTTCAAGATTAAGACAAAGTGATAAACACCATAAACATCTTTCCCACACAACATGCACTACAAAGTTTCAACTAGTAAAGTGTAATAAATAAGCTCATCAAAGCTAAACAAGGTACACAAGACATGTTCTGTGAAAATAAATTAACCAACCTTGTTTTCAAAAACCAAGAAAAATAATGTCAAACAAATTTTTGCTTTCTCCTTTTCTCTTTTTTTTTTTTTTTTTTTTTTAATTATTAATAGAAGAGAAAAAAAATAAATCCTAGAATGAAATGCATGAATGTAATGTAATGCAAGTCCTAGAAAAAAAATACCAAAACACAAATACCAAAGAACAATGGTCACAGAGGAATGAGCAATGAAGCACAAGGACCATGTCAGAAAGACTTAATTAGATCGAGTCTTTTGCATCCAAAATCTTTTAGATGCACTACAAGCGTTGGAGTTCTTATTCACATTCGAGTAATTTCCAACTCCAGGATTGGAATAAAGGTTTAACGCCTTTACCAATTCACCAATGAGTGTCATAGGATCTTGTGCTTTAGGCACAGGCACCTTTGGTTTGTTTGCTCTCTTAGCAACTTGAAACTTGTAACAGTTAGGACAAATGTGTCTAGACTTTCCACAAAAATGACAAACCCAAGCAGGTTTACCATACATTTTGTTCTTAGAGAGGGTAGAATCCTTAGGTTTAGACTCTCCTAGATCAACCCTAGTCTTCCTAGGGGGTGAAACCTCTACAGGTTTGACAACCTCACTCACAGGGGGTTTAACAGTTTCACTCACAACCTCACTCATAGAAGGTTCAGAAGAAGATGAAGGAACAAAGTTCGTGAAATGTGGCGCAGAATCAAAGATGCTTTCAACATATCCTAAACCAGATTTGTCAGAAAGATATTTTTGAACATTCAGCATTTAATCAAGTTTAGAACTAGTAGATCTAGCAACAGATAAATCATGTTCCAAAGTTTTAACTTTATCAAGCAAGAGCATGTTCTTAAATTTTACATTGTTCAAAAGATCATTAGCATCAAACAATTTAACAAGCAAATTCTTCTTTTCAAGCTAAAGAGATTCAATTTTCTTCAGGCCAAGTTCAACATTCATAGCATCCTTTGCAGCAACTTTGCAAAGTTTATTATAGGTCTCTTGAAGATCTGCATCCTTAGAGAGTTCCCCATCAGAAGGGTTCTCTTTAACAGATATACTTTCATTGACTATAGCAATAGCAGTGAAAGCAATGAAGTTTCCATCCTGGTCACATCCAGACTCATCATCAGAAACCTCATTATCATTAAGGGTTACAGCCATAGCTTTACCCTTAGACCTCAAGAATGTAAGACATTCGGATTTAACATGACCATACCCTTGACAGCCAAAACACTGAGCACCCAATAGATTGTTTGAAGATTGACCAACTTTTTCTCTAGGTTTTTCAAAGTTATTAACCTTAGTGGGATCATTTTTCCTAAAGTTTCTAGGTTCAGCAGTGTTTGTACCTCTTGCCTTTCTATTGTTACTCCTAAGAAAGTTTCTAAAGTTCTTGGCAAGGTACGCAATCTCTCTAGCAGAGAGCTCATCATCAAATCCACCAACATCAACATCATCAATAGACTTAAGAGCCATTAATTTGGATTTGTTTACTTTGAGTAGGTTATACTCATAGGACTGAAGAGATCCTACAAGCTTATCAACAGGGATGTTGTCCATATCCTTGCTCTCAGTAATGGCAGTCACTTTGGGTCTAAAATCTTCAGTTAAAGATCTAAGTATTTTCCTAACAATCTTAGGTTGATCATAGATTTCACCCAAATTAAAAGCAGAATTAACAATATCATTCAATTTAGCATAGAATTCATCAAAAGATTCATCATCAGACATTCTAATGCTTTCAAATCTAGAAGTCAATTGCTGCAGTTTATTAATCTTAACTGTATTTGTGCCTTTATGCACAGTTTGGAGGATTTTCCAAGCAGTGTGAGCAACCTCAACATTAGAGATCCTCTTAAATTCCTCCATAGAACAGCGTTAAAGATAGCTGTTAAGACATATTGTGTTTTCACTTGTTAAAAACATATGTCACTTATTTATGTAAATTGGCTAATCCTTTGATAAAACGCACTCTACTTGTAATTGGGTAGTCCTAGGTGTTTTTAATACTTCAAGAAACAAGGTTTCAAGATCAAGTGTTGAAGTCATCAAGTCTGTCCAAGAAAAAACAAGCTGAAGTGCAAATTTATTAAAACTCGACACCTACTCGATAGCTACCTCGACACCTGCTATCTGTCAAGATTTATAATTTCAGATTTTCTGATCTAATTTCCTTGGGATCCGTGAATATGCTTTTGGGCCTTCTTTTCTTCTAACCCTAAACAAATAAAAGGGTTGTTTTAAGAGCCGTCAAATTGTATACAAGTTGAAAAAGTATTGAGCAATCTCTGTTCAAACAAATTGTGATCAAAAGACGAAGTTCTTGACCTAGCAAATATTTAAACACTAATTATTTCTTAGGGGTGTTTATGCATGTCATTTGCTAGTAAGTAATTAATGCACTGATTATTTCACAATACATGGGATCTATTACCATGATTTGTCTATTCTTTAGTGAGTATTGTCATGTTGTATGATGGGTTGACAATGATTGAAATGATTAGTGCAAACCACATGAATACAGTACATTTTTTGCAAGTTTGTATTTAGTATAAATAGGTTTATGCCAAAATGGGTTGATTTGCTTTAACACAATTAATAAGTTTTTTTACTTTCGTGTTATCATGTTTCACTCGTAATCAACTCGAAATAACCTAGTTTGTAATACATGTTGTGTTGGTGGGCGTATCTTGTTGATGTTATTTGTGATTTATGCATGTCATTTGCTAGTAAGTAATTAACACACCGGTTATTTTAGAATATGTGGAAGCTATTACCATGAATTGTCTATTCTTTAATGAGTATTGTCATGTTGTATGATGGGTTGACAATGAATGACATGATTGGTGCAAAGCACATGAATAGAGTACATTTTTTGCAAGTTAGTATTTAGTATAGACAGATTTGTGCCAAAATGAGTTGATTTGCATTAACACAATTAATAAGTTTTTTACTTTCATGTTGACATGTTTCACCCGTAATCAACTCAAAATAACCTAGTTCATAATACGTGTCATGTTGGTGGGGGTGTCGTATTGATGTTATTTGTGATTTATGCCCATCATTTGCTAGTAAGTGATTAATGCACCTATTATTTCACAATATGTGGGACCTATTACCCTGATTTGTCTATTCTTTAGTGAGTATTTTCATGTTGTATGATGGTTTTTCTATGATTGACATGATTGGTGCAAACCACATGAATACAATACATTTTTTGCAAGTTAGTGTTTAGTATAAACAAGTTTGTGCCAAAATGGGTTGATTTGCCTTAACTTGATTAATAAGTTTTTCACTTTCATGTTGACATGTTTCACCCATAATCAACTCAAAATAACCTACTTCATAATACGTGTTGAGGTAGGTTGACCGATTTTGACACATACTCGGTTAAATCATATAAATTAAATTTCATTTTTAACTAACACAAATTTGAATTTTGAATATTGAATTAAGAATGTAAGGTTAAATTTATTTAATCATGTGTTGGCTTTATTCTATGCCAAATTTGCTTGTATTTTAGCAATTAGATATCCTGTATTTAGGTGGGAATTATGTAAGGGTTGTGTGTGAGAGAGTGTGAAGAAATCTCAAGATGTGTGCATACAAAGGAGCCTCGCAACTGAGTCTCGTGTCTGGCTCACAACTAGCAAGTCACCAAAGTCGCACACATGTGAAGCATGTAGGGATCTAAAGGGTCATGACAGCTGGAGCACTACTAGACAAAATATACAATCTGGCCAAGTAGTTAGCTTGCAACTCAAACTCGTGACTTGTTCCACTTACAAGACTGAGTCGCCAGAATGCCCTGTTTGGATGAAAACTAACTTTTCACGTTCCTCACTTACCCGACTATAAATACCCTTATACCCATGAAATGTATAGAGCTTCTAGAGAGAATTTTGAGAGAGAAACCCTAGAAAAAAACCAAGATTGACTCATCCACAATCTTTGATATTTGATTCTCTAAATTCCTCTACTTTCACCCTCTCCATTGACATATCCTTGAAAGGTACATTAGCCAAATCCTTATCTCACCATACCCATATCAGTGAAGAGATGTTTTGGTGCTTGAGAAGCAGTTAGGAGATGACCAATTCATTTGGTTGATGCAATGGGCTTATTGCGGGATCCGGGAAGCTAAAGAATACAAGGTTAGGTGTAACCCTGTTGGATCAAGAAACTTGGAGGGTTTAGGTGCATTGGGTATATTAGGCTTGAAGGGTCTTCTGCTATTCATGTATCCCAACTTTGTTCTTGAGTGGACATTTGACCGCTTGGAAGGCGGCGAAGAGGTTTTTTGTGAAGTCCTTCGGTTTCCTCTTCGATAACACATGCCGGTGTTATCTTTTTGCTTGCATCTCTCTTCCCTTACTCTTTACCTTTTAATTACTACTGTGTTTGTGATTAATTATGGTTTAGAGTGTTGTATCAAGTTGGATATAGCTTATATTCATCATTCCGAACATATATTGTTTGTGTATAAGCTTGTGTTGGTATTGTTGAAATTTGGGGGTCTAAACATTCATTAGTGTTTTACACACTAATTGAACATTCAATTGGTATCAGAGCTGGTGTACTTGTTGTGGTTTCATTACCTAAGTGTGATCCTAGACCCTTTTTTAGATGGATAGATCTCAATCACTTAATGCTCTTCCATATTTTGATGGGAGCAACTATGCATTTTGGAAAGTCCATATGAGGGCATATCTATGTTCCATTGATGATAGTGTTTGGAACACTATCGAGATAGGTTGGACTTGGCCGGAAGCGGCCAAATCCACATGGGATAAGGTTGCCCTTACGGCAGCTAACACTATTAGCAAAGCTTTAAATGCTATTTTCTATGGTATTTCTCCTGATAAGTTTCACAAGATTTCTCATGTTACGATTGCCAAGAAGGCATTGCAAATCTTGGAGACGACCTATGAAGGCACCAAAAAGGTGAAGGATACTAAGTTGCAAATGCTTACTACACGCTTCGAGAAGCTGAAGATGAGTGAAGACGAGTCATTCGACTCATTTTATGGGAAGTTAAATGAAGTGGTGATTGGGAAATTCAAATTGAGAGAAAAGACAGAGGACTCTAAGATTGTGAGGAAGGTTCTACGATCATTGCCGAAGAGCTTCCATGCAAAAGTCATTGCCAACAAAGAAAGCAAAGACCTTGATGAGATTAAAATTCAAGAACTCATCGGTTCTCTACAAACCTATGAGCTATCTCTACCATCACAAAGGAAGAGCCAATCTCTTGCTCTAAAGACAATCAATGAGAGAGTGGAAGCTCAAGACTCCTCGGATGAGGATGAAGTTGAAAAGGAGGTGGCGTACCTTGCTAAGAACTTCCGCAAGTTCCTGAAGTTCAAGAGAGATGGGAAGTCTTTTGAGAAGGGAAAATTCTCAAATTTTAAGGACAAGAAAGACTTCAAGAAGAAGGATTCAAAAGACTCCTATCCATCTTAAATGGCCACGTGCTTTAAATGCAAAGGGCATGTGAAGAAAGAATGCCCCACTTATTTAAAGGCAAAGGGTAAAGTATTTGCCACTACCCTTAGTGACTCAGATAGTTCAAATTCTAATTCAAAAAAAAGTTGTGATGGAGAAGGAAACTACTCTGCATTTATAACCATTGCACACGTGGACTCTTCTGAATATTTGCATGCACTAGTGGAAGAGCTCAGTGAGCACATCGAAGTGGAGTCAATGGGAATTAGGGACGAATCTGATGATGAAGATGAAAAATGTGTCTATGAAGGAACAAAGGGATTGCAAGACACTTATAATTCTCTTCTTGAGAAGACCGGAGAGTATGCAAGAGTGGCTAAGGCAGCCATAAGAAAAATGAAGAGAGAAAAGCAAGATTACAAAAGTCTTCTAGTGCAATACAAGGAGACTAAATGCTAAGTTAAGACGCTGAACGGAGAACTAACCAAAAGATCAAGTTTCTTGAGCTTGAAGTGATTCAAGCTAATGCTAAAGTGGAATGGGTTTCCTATAAAAAGCTTGATGAAGTGCTTGCACATCAAAAGCCCTTTTCCGACAAAAGCGGCTTAGGATTCACTGGAGAGAGTAGTTCAAGCGCCAATATGTCCAAGGAGATGAAGTTTGTTAAAGCAAAGGAACCAATGGTAGCAACTCCAACTATTGAGAAAGTGAAGTTTGAGATGAAGCCAAAGGTAATTGCTCAACTGGTTTTAACAAAGCCTCCAAACCCAGCTATGAATAAACCCAAGGCGAAAGGAAAATCTCTTCCAAAGTCACAAAGAGGACCACAAACTCAACACTTTTGCCACCATTGTGGAATTCGAGGACACGCTAGACCTAATTGCCACAAGCTCCAGGCGTTAAAGAATGCTAGCTCTCAAAGGTCAAAAGGACAAAGAAATGGCAAGGGTAACCTCAAGCAATCAAAAGGGAGAGAAGTTGATTCTGATATTGGTGATGTGATGAAGATGATAGACACCATCACGTCTTGTTTGGAAAACTTCACCCTAAGGTTTGAGAATTGTAACTCAAGTACCCAATCCTCTAAGGATATCACCCCAAACGCATGTGTCATATGGGTGAAGAAGGGTACACATGCATAAGCATTAGAACATGTCCATGCATCAATTCTTTCTATATGTTGTGGCTCTATTTAGTTAATTGCTTAGCTATCATTCTAGCATGTTTTTACAACTTTTGTTTGTTCTTAATAGCTATGAATGTTTTCTTTTTGATCAATCTTTACTTACTTTTGTGTCAAAAATCCAAAAACACAAAAAGTAGAAATTCCAAAAAGTTTGATCAGCATGATTGTGTTTTGTCACATGTATGTTTTGCCTTGTACCTTCGTACAAATGGCTGTTTGCATTTACAAGCGCAACTTGTTCTCTATGCACTCATATCATTGCGGAAAAAATTTTGACATCTATGTGACTGTTGTAAATAGATTTTCAAACTTGTCATGAATGATTAGTCAATGGTTTTGTTGATCTTGAGACTTACATAGACTTGTGCCTATATATCTTCCTACTCTTTTATTTTTTTTTGCTTAAAGATCTCAACCAATGTTAAATCTCAAAATGAAAAGAGATAATGAGCTACAAAAACCGTCGAAAATACTAGTATTCTACTAGGAAAAAGGGAAAGCGACTTATATAAAAATGTATAGTGCATAAAAGCCAAAGGCTTACTCATTAAATTGAAATATCAAAAATTTCAGGCATCGATCTCAAAATGAGATGTATTGTTCCTCAATGATCATTTGTTATGAAATGTAAGAAGCCAAGTGTAAAGCTTCAATGTTACGTAATCAAGTTATGTGGGAGGTCATATATGCATACTTCTATAATTGAGATTGGTCACTCTTCCTATTACCAATTGTATATGTCTTGGTTGAATTGATCATTAAAGCTTCACATTAGACTAAAGACTATCTCATTTTTGGTACCCACACACATCACACATGTCTATGTTCAATGAATGCCTTATTCATTTGTGTGATTGTACTCGATTAAATGTGTTGCACATAATCATATGTTGATCAAACACAAAAAGATTTTTGAGTATTTTAATTATTTTTGAAAAGTTTTTTTTTTTTTTGAAAATTTTCAAAAATTTCAAAAGTTGTGCAACTTTGTTTTGGCAACTCACTCTCACAGGTCTCTCCAGTTGCGAGACCCCAGTCGCGAGCTTACTTAAAAGCTCTAGCGACTCTCTGGCGAGTCAATCCCCCAATCGTGAAAAAGACTTAGAAAATTTTCAAAATTTTTGGGTTTCTAGCATTTTCGCGACTTAGTTTGGCAACTAGTTTGTGAGTGGAAGCTCCAGTGAGTTTACTTAGAATGATTTGCGACTCTTTTCACCACTTGCTCATGAGGGGACCTTCCAGTCGCAAAAAAATACTTAGACAAATTTTTCAAAATTTGTGTTAAGGGATTTTGGCAACTTGACTTGGCAACTTGCTCGCGACTCATTCTAGTAGCGAAAAATGCGTATTTTGCACATATAGGGTTAAATCTGAGACGATTTTCAAAAACTTTCAGTTTTCCCTTGCATCACGTGCTTTTTCATTGTCTTGTCCACCTCTCCTTTTCCCAAAACCTCCATTTTCTCTCACAAAACCTCCATTTTCTTCATCAATCTTCAAGAAAAGGTATGGGTTTTCTCTTATTCTCAAAGTATTTCATGTTTCTAGTCCTAGATTTCTTGGATTTTGTGTTTATGTTGAGATTTGAAAATATGATGTTTGAATATGGTTTTTGTTGATGTTTGTTGAGATTGTTTATGGGTTTTGTTAGTATAATGCCTATTCTACATGTTTTACATGTTTGTGCTTCATTTTCATGCATTGTACCATGTTTGTGTGTTTCTTTGGATTCCATGGAATACAAAGGTTGTAGGGATAATCATGTTTCTTTAACTTTGAAACATTATATGACTATGTGTTTTTACACTTTGCCCTAGTTTGCACACCTTTGCATTTGATGCGCACACACACACTCTTTGACATGTTTGAGTGCTTAATGTCATGATTCTATCATGCTTTGATGATTTATGTCTTCACATGTCAATCAGTTTTTGAATTACTTCTCTAAATTTCTCTTTTTAGGGTTATAATTCAGTGTCTATTGTATTGGTACTAAACTGTTACTAACTAGTTTGTTATCATATCTTGTGCTTTGTCTTGTGGTGCTTGTTGCTCTATTTTTATAGATGACTCCGAAGAAGAAAACCACTGCACAACGTGGTGACAAAAGGAAGAAAATGGACAATACCCATTTTGCTCCACTCATCACTTTAAGAGATACAATTAGTTCTATGAGAAGGCTCCAATCATCCTAGAGTGATTCGTAGACCTTGTTGATTTGAAGGACTACTTTATTCCAAGATGTTTCCAAGATAGAGGTTGGGAAAAGCTTCTTGGTGATCTCCCTAGGGTTTGTGAATCATTGATTCGAGAATTCTATGCCAATGCCATTCTATGAGAGGATGAAATAGACTGTTGGATTAGAGGCCATGAGTTCACCATTAACGTGAAGGACATTGATGATGTTCTTGGCTTTGAGGATCTAGAACATGATTTCACTCACTTCAAGGACAGAATGATCTTCATAGAGATGGTTCAATCCCATATTGGTGGTGTTAGAGAAGGAAGATGTCTCAACACAACTGCCTTTGCACCGGATTTGTGATGTCTTACATACATCATGATCAATCTTTACACAATGAAGAAGATGACCACCATCAACAATGCTAGAGCCATTTTTTTTTTTGTGGAGCTTCGGGAAAATACCTACATTGACATTAGTGTTCATGCATTCTCCATCATTTCCGATAAAACAAGGACAACTTCAAGAGCAAAACTTATCCTCCCTAGTCTACTCATAAGGCTCTTTCATGCAAAAGGTGTGGAAATTCCCCAAGACATCAGCCTCATGCCTACTCCTCCAGCTATCAATGCTCTAACAATCGCAAGCATCAAAATTCATCTTCTAGGTGATGAAGAGGAGGGTGATCCAGCACACAGAGAGCCTATGGACACCGAGACTGAAGCGAAAGGACAACCTTCAGCTTCACGAAGTCATGGTAAAAGGAGCAGAGCCTTATCATCTTCAGAAATGCCTCCAGATGCGTTTCAGATCATTCTTGAGAGGAGTGACGACTTGCGAGAAGTCCAAAATGAGCCCTCCAACAGGCTAACTACTATTCAAGAACAGATTAACTTGCTTGCAGCCAAGTTTGATAGCTTCGCTAACCAGCCTTAGCCCTTTGGCCATTCTGGTCAAAAAGGGGGAGTAGATGGAGTAGCTCTTGAGAAGGAGAAATTTTATAAGTTTTTATAGTTTTTATGGTTTACGTTTGGATTTAGTTTCTATTATGGGTTTTCATAGCACTTATTTTAGTACCTTAGTTTGGTTTTTAAGTACTCTATAACTTTAGTACTTGGTTTAAAAATATTTGGACATGGTGTGTTATGAATGCTTGAATGTTTTAGCTATTTAAACCATATTTGTATATGTATCTTTGCTTTGTAGCTTATTAGTACTTTTAGATTATGTATGCATTATCTTTAGTACTCTACTCTTGTGCCCATGTTGGATCTTATATCCTTGATGCAACTACCTTTGTGTTTTTGTATCGATTGAGTGTTAGACATGCAAATAATACTTTGCATTGAGCTTATTAGCTTGCATGTCCGGATGTTCATTCTATATGTGAATGATCATTGTGATCACTATTTATAGTGAATGTTCTTGTCTAGTCAAGCCATGCTCTTTTGTTATATTTCTTATTGCTTGATCGCATTGTGCTTGCTTCATATACATTTCAAAATTTCTGCTTACAATGATCTTCTTGTTTTCAAGAAACTTGTCTGTATGGTTCAAGAGCTTCACGGTATCAAGAGTTAGGTGTGAATGAGTTTTGGTAACTGTTCCCAACTCACATTTTAAGTCTAGAGTCTGTTTTAGGATTTTGTCACAGAATAGCCAAAAGGGGAGATTGTAAGGTTGAATTTATTTAATCATGTGTTAGCTTTATTCCGTGCCAAATTTTCTTGTATTTTAGCAATTAGATACCCTGTATTTAGGTGGGAATTATGTAAGGGTTATGTGTGAGAGAGTGTGAAGAAATCTCAAGATGTGTGCATACAAAGGAGTCTCGTGATTGGATCTCGCGACTGGCAAGTCGCCAAAGTAGCACACATGTGAAGCATGCAGGGAACTATAAGGTCACGACAGTTGGAGCACTACTAGACAAAATGTACAGTCTAGCCAGGTTGTTAGCTTGCAACTCAAACTCGCGACTTGTTCCACTCGCGAGATTAAGTTGCCAGAATGCCCTGTTTGGAAGAAAATTGACTTTTTGCATTCCTCACGTACCTTACTATAAATACCCTTATACCTACAAAATGTATAGAGCTTCTAGAGAGAATTTTGAGAGAGAAACCCTAGAGAAAAACCAAGATTGACTCATTCACAATCTTTGATATTTGATTCTCCAAATTCCTCTACTCTCACTCTCTCTATTAACATATCCTTGAGAGGTACATTAGCCAAATCCTCATCTCACCATACCCATATCAGTGAGGAGGTTTTTTGGTGCTTGGGAAGCAGCTCGAAGATGACCAATTCATTTGGTTGATGCAATGGGCTTATTGTAGGATCCGGGAAGCTAAAGAAGACAAGGTTAGGCGTAAACTTGTTGGATCAAGAAGCTTGGAGGTCTTAGGTGCATTGGGTAGATTAGACTTGCAAGGTCTTCTACTATTCATGTATCCCAACTTTATTCTTTAGTGGATCATTTGACCGCTTGGAGGGCGGTAGAGAGGTTTTTTGCCGAATTCTTCGGTTTTCTCTTCAATAACACATGTCGGTGTTATCTTTGTGTTTGCATCTCTCTTCCCTTACTCTTTACCTTTTAATTGCTACTGTGTTTATGATGAATTATGGTTTAGAGTGTTGTATCAAGTTGGATATAGCTTATATTCATCATTCCACACATATATTGTTTGTGTATATGCTTGTGTTGGTATTGTTGAAATTTGGGGGTCTAAACATTCATTAGGGTTTTACACACTAATTGAACATTCAAAGAAATTAAAAAACTTTTAATGGTTGTAATGAAAATTTATTCTTTGAAATTGTAAAGTCCCTAACATTCTTACCCAAAAAAATGAAAAAACTCTCATTTGACCTTACCTTTTCAAAAAAAAAAAAAAAAAAAAAAAAAAAAGAAAGGAAAGAAAAGAAAAGAAAAAAGAACTCTCATTCCATTTTATTTTTCTTCTATTTTGTATTTCTAAAATTGTGTGAAATTTCATTGACTTGAAATAAAAACTTTTAGATGGTATGTTATTAGTACTTTAATTGATTTTATTATGAAATATAATGTGGGTAAAATTTATTTGTTTAAATATGTTGTTTTGAAACCAAAATTTTCACACAAAATTTACTATTTTACATACTTTGGGCTAATACAACACATATGTATATAAGCAACAATAATACTATTACCATACACTTACACGCACACTTTGCCACAACTGTCTTACTTGGAAAATTGTGATAGATAATGATAGGCCAAGAATGTATTGACCCCTTGTGATGAATTAACCAATTACTCAACCAAGTTAATTAATTAATTTAATTAGCATGCAATAAGCGTGGTAGCACAAACAAATCACCAACTAAGCTAAAATGCAGTGGAAAATAAATTGACGCGATGATTTGTTTACAAATGGGGAAAACCTACACGGCAAAAACCCCACCGGGTGATTTTAAGGTCACCACTCCAAAGAATTCACTATTATCACAACAAGCGGTTATAAGTAAAGGAATCCTAGTACCTTATATCAACATATAGTTGAACCCTTACCCTAATACCCAATTGGACTTGTTTTGTAGTGACAATCTCTCCTTTTCAATGCATAGCTCCCAATACATGACAGACCAATTCGATGAGCAGATCCCAATACGCAGCTTACTCACCAACTTAAGAAAGATATTGGCTGCAAAGTTCTTCAGTTCATCAACACGATGAAGATTCGAAGCTCCTTGGTTACAAAACCCTACAGTGTACAAACACAGCAGTTTCTTGAATAGAAAGATGAACTAGGGCATATGTCTCCAGTTCACAATATGCTTGTGAAAAACTTTTGCACTGAGTTGCATCAGCTGTGACAGTCCTTAAAACAATCCTTATATATGTTTAGGGTTGTGAGAAAAGAAAGCCCAAGAATCTATTCATGGATTGGAGTGAAATCAGTTTTGAAAAACTGAGTTTCATAAACCTCGATAGATACCCTATCTGTTGAGTAGCTGTCGAGCATCGGGCTGAAACAGCTTTTTAAACCTCGATAGATACTAGCTGTCGAGCTAGATATCGAGCTTTAAAATCCAACACTTCTCCACTTGATTCTTGGACAGACTTGCATGGTATCCAGCACTTCTTCAGTTGATTCTTTGATAGACTTGCATGGTTTTAACACTTGAACTTGAAACCTTGTTCCTTGAAGTATTAAACACATCCTAGATCTACCCAATTACAAGTAAAATGTATTTTGTCAAAGGATTAGCCAATTCTATATTGACATATGTTCATAACATGATTCACATATGTCCTAACTAACAGTTAATCACAGTATGCCCTGTAAGATAGTTTTAACAAAGTATGTGTAAAAGTTTGTGTTACTAACATTATTGTTTAAGCAATTAATGTTGCGAAAAGATCCAAAAAAAAGTTTGGTGCCCAATATTGTTCTAAAATTTAATAGCCAAAATAAAAGTGTCTACATCAAATTACACTGCATTGTGTTGATATTATTTTTTATTTATGTGCGTCATTTGCTAGTAAGTATTTAATGCATAGTTTATTTCACAATACGTGGGATCTTTTACCACAAAATGCTTATTCTTTAGGGAGTGATGTCATGTTGTATGATGGATTGACAATGATTGACTTGATTGGTCCAAACTAAATGAACACGATACATTTTTTGCAAGTTAGTATATAGTATAAACAGGTTCATGCCAAAATGGCTTGACTTGCTTTAACACAATTAATAAGTTTGTCACTTTTGTGTTGACATGTTTAACCCGTAATTAACTCAAAATAACCTAGTTCATAGTAAATGTCAAGGCAGGTTGATCCATTTTGACACAAACAAATTTAAATCATATAAATTAAATCTCATTTTTAACTAACACAAAATTGAATTTTAAATATTGAATTAAGAAATTAAAATAATTTTGATGGTTTTATTGAAAAAATATTCTTTGAAATTGTGAAGTCCCTAAACTTCCTTCCCAAAACAATGAAAAAACACTCATTTGACCTTATCTTTTCAAAAAAAAAAAAAAAAAAAACTCTCATTCCATTTTATTTTTCTTTTATTGTGTATTTCTAAAATTGTGTGAAATTTCATTGACTTGAAATAAAAAATTTTTTACATGGTATGTTATTAGTACTTTAATTGATTTTATTATGAAATATAATGTGGGTAAAATTTATTTGTTAAAATATGTTGTTTTGAAACCAAAATTTTCACAAAAATTTACTGTTTTATATACTTTGGACTAATACAACACACATGTATATAAGCAACAATAATACTATTACCATACACTTTCACACACACTGCCACAACTGTCTTACTTGGGAAATTGTGATGGACAATTAATCACAGTCTACCCTGTAAGACAGTTTTGACAAAGTAAGTGTGAAAGTTTGTATTACTAACATTATTGTTTAAGCAATTAATGTTGCGTAAAGATACGCAAAAACTTTGGTGCCCAATATTTTTCTAAAATTTAATAGCCAAAATAAAAGAGTCTGCAACAAATTACATTGCATTGTGTTGATATTATTTTTTATTTATGCGCGTCATTTGCTAGTAAGTATTTAATGCACAGTTTATTTAACAATACGTGGGCTCTTTTACCACAAAATGTCTATTCTTTAGGGAGCGTTGTCATGTTGTATGATGGGTTGACAATGATTGACTTGATTGGTCAAAACCAAATGAATACGATGCATTTTTTGCAAGTTAGTATATAGTATAAACAGGTCAATGCCAAAATGGCCCGATTTGCTTTAACATGATTAATAAGTTTGTCATTTTTGTGTTGGCATGTTTAACCAGTAATTAACTCAAAATAACCTAGTTCATAGTACATGTCAAGGTAGGTTGATCCATTTTGACACAAACTCATTTAAATCATATAAATTAAATCTCATTTTTAACTAACACAAATTTGAATTTTAAATATTGAATTAAGAAATTAAAATAACTTTAATGGTTTATTGAAAAATTATTCTTTGAAATTGTAAAGTCTCTAACCTTCTTACCCAAAACAATGAAAAAACACTCATTTGACCTTATCTTTTTTTTAAAAAAAAAAAAAAAAAAAAAGGTACTCTCATTCCATTTTATTTTTCTTCTATTGTGTATTTCTAAAATTGTGTGAAATTTCATTGACTTGAAATAAAAACTTTTAGATGGTATTTTATTAGTACTTTAATTGATTTTATTATGAAATATAATGTGGGTAAGATTTATTTGTTAAAAAATGTTGTTTTGAAACCAAAATTTTCACAAAAAATTTATTGTTTTACATACTTTGGGCTAATACAACACACATGTATATAAGCAACAATAATACTATTACCATACACTTTCACGCACACTTTGCCACAACTATCTTACTTGGAAAATTGTGATAGACAGTTATGAAACTCGAATTTGTGTAAATACACGAGATTTTTTAGACCCCCAATTAAAAGTTACGGCTAGATTGCTTTTACTCTAACTTAAACTAAGTGCGGAATAGAGTAAATGCAAGCGAACAAAAAATATAACTACTCTAAGCCATATTCATCAAATATCAACAGTAAACTGGAAGCTAAAAGAGTAGGGGAAGAGAGATGCAACCACAAGATAACACCAAGGCGTGTTATCGAAGAAGAAATCGAAGAACTCGACGAAAAACCTCTATGCCACCCTCCAAGCAGTAAATCGATCCACTGGAGAATAAAGTTGGAGTACACGAATAACAAAAAACCCTCCATGCCTAGTCTACCCAATGTACTTGAGCCCTCCAAGCTCCTGCTACCAACTGACTTAATAAAGCCTTGTCTTCTCTAGCTCTCCGGATCCCACAATACACTCGATTGCATCCGCCAAGCCTCGCCAGCTTCTTCTGGAAAATCCCTAAAACTTCCCAAGCTCCAAAACACTCTCTACACTCTGAAAATGTGTGGGTTGTGTTTGGGTACAAATCTCCTCTCAAGGTATAACAATGGAAGAGGGAATGAGAAGAAGCTAGAATGATTTCTTACTAAGGATGAGTAGCTCTCTCTCTAAAAGATGGGTGTGTGTGTTGTAGTAAACCTATCTAAGGTTTTTCTCTCTAAATGGCCTCCTTATACTTTTGTAGGTAATGAGGGTATATATAGTATGGGTGAAGGGTAAGAAAGTCATACTTAAAAATCCTCCAGGTAGAGAGTTTTGCGGGTATCTTGCGAGAAAGCCTTACCCGCGAGACACTCGTGAAATCGTCCAGGCTGGCATGACTCTTTAGCTTCCTGCATGTACTTCTCATGTGGCTCTTTCACCAGTTAGCTTCTCGCAAGCTTCTTGTGAAATCCACTTGTTCTTTAATTCATAGTCAATTCTTAACCAACTTCATACTAAACCCAATACAATAAAATCCCACAAAATACAAGGAACAAAATTAAAGCAATTACAACACTTTTTGTCATGGAATAAAGCCAACATAAAACATAGTTGTAAATCACAACTTTACAAGTTAATCACAATCTACCCTGTAAGATAGTTTTGGCAATGTGTGAAAGTTTGTATTACTAACATTATTGTTTAAGCAATTAGTGTTGCGAAAATTCCGCAAGAAATTTGGTGCCCAATACTTTTATAAAATTTAATAGCTAAAATAAAAAAGTCTGCAACAAATTACATTGTATTGTGTTGATATTATTTTTTATTTTCGCGCGTCATTTGCTAGTAAGTATTTAATGCATAGTTTATTTCACAATACGTGGGCTCTTTTACCACAAAATGTCTATTCTTTAGAGAGCGTTGCCATGTTGTATAATGGGTTGACAATGATTGACATGATTGGTGCAAACCAAATGAATATGGTACATTTTTTGCAAGTTAGTATATAGTATAAACTGTTTTGTGCCAAAATGGCTTGATTTGCTTTAACACAATTAATAAGTTTGTCACTTTTGTGTTGACATGTTTAACTCGTAATTAACTCAAACTAACCTAGTTCATAATACATGTCAAGGCAGGTTGATCCATTTTGACACAAACTCATTCAAATCATATAAATTAAAGCTCATTTTTAACTAACGTAAATTTTAATTTTAAATATTGAATTGAGAAATTAAAATAATTTTAATGAGTTAATTGACAAATTATTCATTGAAATTTGATGTCGCGGAAGCATAAAGAAAGCACCCACAATGCTCTCTTTGATGGAAGAGATACTAAACTGTTAGTTTCTAATAGTACACCTCGAGTCCACAAGGAGTTCCTTGAATCCACAAAGTGATAGGTCTAGAATCCACAAGAGAAAAAAATAAATAAAGTCTGTATTTTTATTAATTTGAAAACTAAATTGCCTTTGGGGGCTAAAATGCGATTCAATAGTAAAAAGAAAACCTAGGGCAGCTAGAAAACCTGAGGCAGCTAGGAAACTCTAGGATGGCTAGGAAAGCATATGAAACCCTAATTTGACTAAATAAAATTAAAAGCACCTAAAAACAATGAAATAAATACTCTAAACCTAAACTAACAAAAATTACATTAAAATATCAAAATTAATAAATTAATATAATTAAATAGTAAATTGTGTTCTACATCAAAATTCAAAACTCCCTAACCTTCTTAGCCCAAAACAAAGAAAAACTCTCATTTGACCTTATCTTAAAAATATAAATAAATAAATATAAACTCATTCCATTTCATTTTTCTTCTCTTACATATTTCTAAAATTGTGTGGGATTTCATTGAGTTGAAATAAAAACTTTTAGATGGTATGTTATTAGTACTTTTATTGATCTTATTATAGAATATGATTTGTGTAAAACTTATTTGTTTAACTTCGGTGTTTTGAAACCAAAATTATCACAACAAATTTACTGGTTTTACATATTTTGGGCCAATAGAACACACGCACATATATATATATATATATATAGCATTAAACTACCTTTTTTTGACAAAGTGTTACTACCTTTGTATTACTACTATTGATACATAAACACACAAAATATTGCTGACAAAGTGTGAAAGAAAGTTTGTATTACTACTATTGCACATGCAATTAATGTTGCGAAAAGATCCGCAAAAAAATTAGTACCCAAGGCTTTTCCAAAATTTAATAGCCCAGATAAAAGTATCTTCATTGAACTAAACTATACAATTATAACTTCTTCTCTTTCGTGTCAGCTTTAGTGCATGTGTCCGCGTCATGTTACATATGGTGCCCTCTAAAAGTAAACTATGTCTAAGCATTAACTAGTGGGACCTTTCCAAAATGGCATGTGGTCCCATTTTGTTGACCGATCGAGTCCTCGACATACATTAAATGTTGATTAAACCTTTTCCCACCACATTTACGCTTTACAGGACAATTTGCTTTGCTGTTATACTAAATGCAACTTACATCCAAGGCTTTGCAATTATTATTTTGTTATTTAACTGTTACGTAATTTCCTTTTGTTTTTCTTTTAGGAATTGTTACATACTTTGAATAGCAAGTACGTTCAAGACGTGACAATGGGTGCTACTTTCTATCTTGTCCCACATACTGTTAATACGAGCTATAAGACGAACCATTATTATTGTACTGAAAACATATTGATAAATTATTTAAAATTAATATTGAAACTCGTTTTTGATTTATAGAAACTGTTTGTAATAGAATTTTAATTAAAGCAGTGTTATGTTTACAATATTTTCACAACAAATCATAAGTGATTAATTGTTTTTAGTTCTAATTTGAATATACTACTTATATTCCTTTCTTGGTCTTCCATAGCAGCTAATAACAATATATCACTTAAGATTTGTGTTAGGTTCTAAGACTTTTGAAACTAATGTATTAGAACTTCAATGTGTATCATGTTGACAAACCATGATCAAAACATAAAGTCTAGGTTTAGGCTTACTCAAAGTGTGATTTAATGTAAAATTGGAATCAAGTGATTGCAGGAATTATTAGTCAAAATCTGCAAGGCTTGATTAATCGAAAATTAGACTCAATTGATCAAAAGTCGTGCAGATGTAATTTTCTGCAGAATTTCCAATTCATCCCAAACCTATATGACATGTAGGGTTTTGTGTTTCACTCCAAGTATAAAAGGGAAAACCCTAACTATGTTTTAGAAGTCTTTGGAGA
This sequence comes from Quercus variabilis, assembly GCA_030445155.1. Lineage (NCBI taxonomy): Eukaryota > Viridiplantae > Streptophyta > Magnoliopsida > Fagales > Fagaceae > Quercus > Quercus variabilis. Next base: position 10,314,757 of record CP129454.1, read on the forward strand.
GTTGTGTATTGAATCTTCTGTGAGATTTGAGAGGTGTTTACCTTCATACACATATAGAGTTGTCAAGATCAAAATTCATGTCAAGAACTTGATGATCTCTTCAGTTGCTGCATAAAGAACGTTAAAGAAGATCTGAAACCTTTGAGTGGAGTCTCAAAGTCACAAGTAGGAGAACTTGTGGTTGTTGCAGATCAAAAAAAGAAGTAGTTCATGGACTCAGAGCTGCCACGTAGTCATGGTAGTAAGTTTTCTACTCAAAGTAGCAATAGGATGTTAGTGATCTAAGTCTTATTGTAAAAACTTCAATTCTTTCATAATAGATCTGTTTTTATCTTGAGGATAGCTAGGTTAAATCCTTCCCAGGTTTTTTACTGGTTAGGTTTTCCTGGGTCATCATATTTGTGTGTTCTTTATCTTTCTACATTATATTTTGTTTTACATATATTGGTTTAGCCTAGTTCTTATTAACGAACTTGTTAATCAACTTGGTTTAATATTAGGTTAAACATATTGTGTTAAGAGGTCTAAAAACTAACAAGTGATATCAGAGTGGGTTAGCTCTTATGTTTAGATATTTTGATCTAAGAGTTGATCCTTGACCCCTGTTGTCATGTAAGGATGAAAGCCTTCCTAAAATCTATAGATAAGAGAGTGTGGAACTCCATTGAATACAGATGGGAGAAACTGACTACTCCTGTTAGTGAGTGGTCAATGTCCTAAAAAGAGGCAGTCGCTTTTAATAGCAAAGCCATAAATGCTATTTTTAATGTTGTTTTTATGGAGGAATTTAAGAGAATCTCAAATGTTGAAGTTGCTTATACTGCATGGAATATTCTCTAAACTATGCATGAAGGCACAAAGGTAGTTGAAATTAATAAGTTGCAGCAATTAACAACTAGATTTGAAAGCATTAGGATGTCTGATGATGAAAGTTTTGATGAATTCTATGCTAAACTTAATGATATTGTTAATTCTGCTTATAATTTGGGTGAAATTTATGATCAACTTAAAATTGTTAGGAAGATACTTAGATCCTTAACTGAGGACTTTAGACCCAAAGTAACTGTCATTACTAAAAGCAAGGATGTGAACTCCTTCCCTGTTGATGGACTTGTAGGATCTCTCTAGTCCTATGAGTTAGACCTACCTAAAACAAACAAATCCAAATCCAAATCAATGACACTTAAGTCAGTTGATGATGTTGATAGGAATGGATTTAATGATAAACTCTCTTCTACAAAGATTGCGTATCTTGCCAAGAACTTTAGGAACTTTCTTAGGAATAACAACAAAAGGGCAAAAATGCTGATAAATCAAAAGAAAAAGTTGGTCAAACTTCTAGTAATTCTCTAGGTCAAAAATGTTTTGGTTGTCAAGAGTATGGTTATGTAAAATCTGAATGTCCTACATTCTTGAGGTCAAAGGGTAAAGTTATAGCTGTAACCCTTAGTGATGAGGAAGTTTCTGATCACAAGTCTGGAAGTGATGAAGATGGAAACTTCATTGCTTTCATAGCTACTGCTGCAGTTGATGAAAATGTTTTGGTTGAAGAGAACCCTTCTGATGGGGAACTCTTTGAGTGTATTGACTTGCAAAAGTTTACAATAAGCTATGCAAGGTTGTTGCAAAGGATGCAATGAGTGTAGACGTAGGTCTAAAAAAGATTGCTACTCTTAAACTTGAAAAGAAAAACTTGTTGCTGAACTTGCTTGTTGCTAATGAATTGGTTAATAAGGTGAAGACTGAAAACATGATGTTGCTTAATAAGATTAAGAACCTAGAACTAGAATTATCTGTTGCTAGAGAACAAACAAATAGGTATGCTAGTTCTAAACTTGATCACATACTGAGTGTTCAGAAGTCTCCCTTAGACAAAACGGGTTTAGATTTTGTTGATAGCATCTCTATTTCTGAAACTCATTCCACAAATTTTGTTCCTTTTTCTGAGCCACCCAAGATAGAGGTTGTCAACCCAATAGAAGTTACTCCTCCAAGGAAGATTAGGGTTGATCTTAAAGAGTCTAAGCCCAAGAATCCTAACCTCCCTAAGGACAAGAAGCATGATAGACCTTTTGGGTTTGTAAAGTTGTGATTTACAACTATGTTTTATATTGGCTTTATTCCATGACAAAATGTGCTGTAATTACTTTAATTTATCTCCTTGTATTTTATGGGATTTTATTGTATTGGATTTAGTATCAAGTTGGTGAAGACTCTAGCTTAAATGAAGAATCAGTGGATCTCGCGAGTGTCTCGCTGGAAGCTAACCCGCGAGAGAGCCATGTGAGAAGCACATGCTAGAAGCTAAAGAGTCATGCCAGGCTGTCGTTTTCGTGAGTGTCTTGTGGGTAAGGCCTTTCCGCGAGATAGTCGCGAAACATTCTGCCTAGAGGATTTTAGTGAGTGACTTTCTTACCCTTCACCCATACTATATATACCTTCATTACCCACAAATGTTTAGAAGGTTATTCAGAGAGAAAAACCCTAGAGAGGTTTTCTAAAACACACACACCCATCTTTTGAGAGAGAGCTACTCATCCTTAGTGAGAAATCATTGTAGCCTCTTCTCCATCCCTCTCCCATTATCATACCTTAAGAGGAGATTTGTACCCAAACACAACCCACACCTATTCAGAGTGTAGAGAGTGTTCTGGAGCTATTGGGAAGCATTGGAAGAAGTCAAGGATGGCAAATGCAACATGGAGCTTGTTGCGGGATCTGGAGAACTAAAACAAGACACCGTTTCGAGAAGCCTTGTTGGAGTAGGAGCTTGGAGGGCTTAGGTACATCGGGTAGATTAGGCTTGGAGGGTCTCTTGCTAACCCATGTATCCCAACTGATTGTCTAGTGGATTGATTTCTGCTTGGAGGGCGGTGAAGAGGTTTTTCACCGAGTTCTTCGATTTCCTCTTCGATAACACGTCTCGGTGTTATTTGTGTTTGCATCTCTCTTCCCTACTCTTGTTCATTTCATTTTTACTGCTGTGTTGCTTTAAATATGGATTAGAGTAGTTGTCTTGCTTATACGCTTGTGTTTACACTATTCCGCACTTAGTATTAATTTAGTGTAAAATCAACCAAGCCATAATATTAATTTAGCGGTCTAAACAGCTCTTGTATTTTTCAACACATTTTCAAGTTTTCAATTGGTATCAAAGCAGGTACACTTGTTATGGTTTCATTACCTAAGTGTGATCCTTAACCCCTTGTTTGTTTTGCCATGGATAATGCTTTACAGGCTTGTATGGATTTTGTTGATTGTAACATGCCATGTGTTTGTGAAAATGCCTCTATGAGTGTTTATCCTCATGATTGTGATGCCATGTTACATGAATCTATAAGTGTTGTTGATATTCCTAACATCAAACTCTTGAAGAAAAATGCTAAGAAGTTTTATAAGGATTTAAGCAAGTTATTTTGTGAAAATGATGATTTGATTGCTAAGCTCAATGAATCCAACAAATTGGTTGAGAAATATAAAAAACTTGCTGAAATTTCTCTTGAAAAGCTGAAAGAGTTTGAATGTTTGAATATGGACTTGGATGCTAAACTTGTTTTGTCTAACAAACTTGTTGATGATCTTAAATGTGAAAATGAATCTCTTAAGATGCATGCCAAGTGTTTGATTGATGAACCTACTGTTAAAAATGATGAAAATATTTGTTGCAATCATGTTGTGGTACCCGATATTATGCTTATTGTGTGTTCTACCTCAAAGGACAAATCGGTGTACATTCCTCCACATAAAAGAAATCAAAAAGTTGAGAGAAAGGCTCTTAAGCCTAAGCCTCTGTTTAGGTCCCATTCTAGGGAATTGAGTGGATCTAAGTTTGTTCCTACTTGCCACCATTACAGTGTGATTGGTCATATAAGGCTTCAATGTCATAAGTTGAAGAGAGAACAAACCCATGTTGCTAGATCCCTTCCCAAAAGGCCTAGTGGACCTAAACACATTGTTTGTCACCATTGTGGTGCCTTTGGTCATCTAAGACCTCATTGCTCTAAGTTTCAAGATGCTAAAAGAATTAAAAGAAAAGAGAAACTTGAGTTGCTTGGAAGTTGTGCTAAAAGGGGTAAACCAGATTTGAGTGAAAATAGCATGTTGTTAAAGAAAGTGTTTGAAGCTCTTAACTCCTTGACTATGTGCATCTCCGATTCTCATTCTTCCAACCCTCATTTCACTTCTCTTGAGACACTCACTCCAAACAATCATTCCGTTTGAATGAGGAAAGGTTCCTATGGTTGAGCTTTTTCTCTTTTGGTCTTTTGTAAAGTTATTATTTACAACTATATGTTTTTGTTGGCTTATATTCCGTACCAAATTTGATTGTAATTATATTCAATCTGTTGTACCCTATATTTGTTGTGGGATTTCATTATAAGGGTTGTGTGATAGAGAGGGAGAGTGTGAAGACTCAAGCATCTGAAGGCTGAAGATTTCTCGCAGGTGTCTCGCGACTTAGCTTCCCGCAAAGTGATACATATGCCCTGCACATGCTGGAATGCAAAGAGTCAGGCCAAGTGGAGACAGCTGTGTCTCACGAGTATCTTGCGGGTAAGGCCTTCCCGTGAGACACCCGCGGGGCATTCTGTTCTGCCAGCCTGTCCAGCCTGAGTCACACTTTCTATACCCACACTATATATACCCACATTACCCACAATTGAGATGAGAGCCTCTAAGAGAAAACCCTAGCCAAACACATTGAGAGTTAGAGATTGTTATACCCATAGTTCTCTACACATTTGTTTTGGGAATTTCCTCATCTCCTACCTTTCCATTTCCATACCATTGAGAGGTTGATAGCCCAAACACTTAGCATACCCTTTCAGAGTGTGAAGTGACATTTTGGTGCTACTGGGAAGCATTGGAAGAAGCCAATGATGGCAGATGCAACATGGAGCTTGTTGCGGGATCCAGAGAATTAAGACAAGACACGATTTCGAAAAGCCTTGTTGGAGTAGAAGCTTGGAGGGCTTAGGTACATCAAGTAGATTAGGCTGGAGGGTCTCTTGCTAACCCATGTATCCCAACTGATTGTCTAGTGGATCAATTTCTGCTTGGAGGGCGGCGGAGAGATTTTTCGCCGAGTTCTTTGGTTTCCTCTTCGATAACACGTCTCAGTGTTATCTATGTTTGCATCTCTCTTCCCTACTCTTGTTCATTTCATTTTTACTGCTATGTTGCTTTAAATATGGATTAAAGTAGTTATTATGCTTATCTTGTATTTACACTATTCCGCACTTAGTATTAAGTTAGTGTAAAATCAACCAAGCCATAACTTTAATTTGGGGGTCTAAATTGCTCGTGTGTTTTCAACACATTTTTGAACTTTCAATTGGTATCAGAGCGGGTACACTTGCTGTGGTTTAAATACCTAAGTGTGATCCTTGACCCTTTTTGAGATGGATAGGTCTCAATCCCTAAATGTTCCACCATTTTTTGATGAGAACAATTATGCTTTCTGGAAAGTCAGAATGAGGGCATTTCTATGCTCTATTGAGGATACCGTTTGGGATGCGGTTGAAGTAGGTTGGACTAGGCCAGAAGCTGCAAAATCCACTTAGGATAAGGCAGCTCTTGCGGCGGCTAATGCTAATAGTAAAGCCTTAAATGCTATTTTCTGTGGTGTGTCTCCAGATGAATTCCATAGGATATCTCACATGACAGTTGCCAAGGAAGCTTGGGAGATTTTGGAGACTACATATGAAGGTACAAAGAAGGTTAAGGACACAAAGCTCCAGATGCTTACCACCAAATTTGAAGAGCTCAAGATGGGTGATGATGAATCTTTTGATTCGTTTTATGGGAAGCTCAACGAAATTGTTATTGCTAATTGGAGAGAAGATTGAAGATACTAAGGTGGTGAGAAAAATTTTGAGGTCCTTACCAGAGAGCTTTCTAGCAAAAGTCATAGCCATAGAGGAAAGCAAAGATTTGGATGAAATTAAGATCCAAGAGCTAATTGGGTCTCTCTAAACATATGAGCTAGGACTGCCTTCCCATAAGACAAGTAAATCGCTTGCTCTCAAAACTATCATCGAAAGAATGGATGATTCCTCTGAAGAAGATAGAGTGGAGAAGGAATTAGCATTTCTTGTGAAGAACTTCTGCAAATTTTTGAAGATGAAGAACAGTGGGAAACCATTCAACAGAGGAAAGTTTTCATCTTCAAGAGGTGATAGGAAAGAGTTTAAGAGGAAAGAGGGGAAGGATTCTCAATCTCCTTCAGACATTGTGTGTTATGAATGCAATGGCCGTGAACATCTCAAGAAGGAGTGTCCAAATTATCCAAGAGGAAAGGGTAAGACATATGCCACAACATTTAGTGATTCAAATTCTTCAAATTCTGATTCTGAAGAGAGTTGTGACGGAGAAGAAAACTACTCCGCATTTATGACCATTGCTCATGCGGATTCCTCAGATGATTTGGGTGCACTTGTGAAGAAGCTTGGTGAGCACTTTGATTTGGAATCAATTGGAATTGTTGAGGAATCTGAAGATGAGGTAGACGGAGAAGAAGTGGGTCTACAAAAGACTTATAATTCCCTCCTTGAGAAGATCGGTGGATATGCAAAGGTGGCTAACGCAGCCATTAAAAAGATGAAGAGGGCTGAGGAGGATTACAGAAGCCTTCTGGTGCGATATAAAGAGGCGAAGTGTGAGAATGAAACACTAAATGGTGAGCTATCAGAAGCTTACACAAAAGTGAGATTTCTTGAGCAAGAGGTAGTGCAAGCACAAGCCAAGATAGAAAGGGTCTCTTCCAAGAAGCTAGATGATGTTATTTCATCTCAAAAACATGCCTCAAAAAAGTTCGGACTGGGATATAACAAAGGGAGCAGCTCATCAGCTAATGTCACCAAAGAAGTGAAGTTCGTGAAGGCCAAAGATATGGTTGTAGAAGAGCCGACACCTGAGAAAGTTAAGGCTAAAAAGAAGAAGAATGTGGCTGATCAACGGGTGTTTAATAAGTCCCGTAATCAATCAGAAGCCAGATTTGGATCTAGAGGAAGATCACTTCCAAGATCACAACAGGGTCCTAGAACAAATCATGTGTGTCACTTTTGTGGATTACAAGGACATACAAGACCCAACAGTCATAAGATGAGAGCATTGAACAATGCAAGTGCTCCTTGGTCATGAAGAAGGAGAAATGACGAGAGGACTTGGGGTGGTGAGCATGCAAGAAGTCAAAACCGTGATCTAGGGATGATGGACAGGATGAAGATGATTGGTGCCTTCACCAACTATTTGGAAAGCTTCACACGGAGGTTTGAAAGTCCCAACTCTCGTACCCAATCCGTCAAGGATATCACGTCAAACGCACGTGATGTGTGGGTGAAGAGGGGTACTCATGCATAAGCATTATAACATGTCCATGCACTAATTCTTTCAATGATTATGGACATTTGCTATTGCATCCTATCATGCATTGTCTTCATTTTATAGTATTTTTTTTACTTGTTTTGGTTTGTACCAGTTGTTTTCTGTTGATCTTACTTTTCTTGCTCTATTTTGGGTGTGTTCAAAAATTCTATTAGGACATATATGTTTTCACTCGTTAAGAACATATATCACTTATTCATGTAAATTGGCTAATCCTTTGACAAAAAGCACTCTATTTGTAATTGGGTAGTTCTAGGTGTTTTTAATACTTCAAGAAACAAGGTTTCAAGGTCAAGTGTTGAAGTCATTAAGTCTGTCCAAGAAAAAGCAAGCTGAAGTGCAATTTCATTAAAGCTCGACACCTACTCGACAGCTACCTCGACACCTGCTATCTATCGAGATTTAAAAACTCAGATTTTCAATCTGATTTTCTTGGGATCCGTAAATATGTTTTTGGGCCTTCTTTTCTTCTAACCCTAAACATATAAAAAGATTATTTTAAGAGTCGTCAAGTGTGACACAAGTTGCAAAATCATTGAGCAATCCCTATTCAAGTAAATTGTGATCAAAAGACGAAGTTCTTGACCTAGTTCATCTTCCTTCAAGAAGTTGCTGTGTATTTGCACCATAGAGTTTTGTAACCAAGCATCTTCTTGCTATTCATCATAAAAGATGAACTGAAGAACTTTGCAGCCAACCTTTCTTCCTTAGTTGGTGTTCTGAAGTCGCGTACTGGGATCCGCGTATTGGTTAGTCACGTACTTGGGAGCCGTGCATCAAAGGTGGGAACTGTCGCTACAGATCAAGTCCAATTGGGTATTGGGGTGAGGGTTCAACTGTAGGTTGGTAAGGTACTTGGGATTCCTTTACTTGTAACCACTTGATTTGATAATAGTGGAGTTTCGGGAGTGATGACCTGAAAATCACCCGGTGGAGTTTTTACCGTGAGGTTTTTCCCCATTCGTAAACAAATCACCGTGTTATTTAATTTCCACTGCATATTTAGTTTTTGGTGATTTGTTTGTGCTTCCACGAAATTGCATAATTAATTGATTAATTAATAACTTGGCTAATTAATTAATTAGAGTTAATCACAATGGGCCATTCAGATTGTGGCCTATCAAATCGTATCAGAGCAGGCACACTCTGATTAGGTTTAATCTTTCCTATGTTGATCCATTGACCCCTATTGTCATGGCTATAACTGGCTTGAAAAGTTCCTTGTTTTCAAATACATCTTGTTTTTCTAATCACTATTTGTTTGAGTGTCTCAGAAAACACAAGTCTAAAAGTTATTTGAATTCCTTTATAATGAATATTGGAAAGGATCTCAGTTTGGCTAAGAAGAAACTAGACTGTCTCAGAATAAAAATGTGCAAAGAAGTTTGTCTGAGAAGAGTAAAAGTTAAAGGCTTAGCTCATCAAAGGCAGTCGAGTGAAAGAACCATTCCCTCTGATTTGTCATCCAAGCATGAAGTGTGTTTCATGATGAAGTCTGCTTTCAAAGTAATGGATACATGTCTATGATATCTTGACAGTGGTTGCTTAAGACACATGACTGGAGACTGATCTCTTTTCAAGATCTTTGAGCCTAAAAAGGGTGGCAATGTGACTTTTGGTGATGGAAGCAAGTCACAAATTAAAGGGAAAGGAATCATATCTTTACCAGGACTGCTAGACATCGCAAATGTTCTTTATGTAGAAGGTCTAAGGGTGAACCTATTGAGCATAAGTCAGATATGTGATCAAGACTTCATGGTGCTATTCTCAAAGGGAAAGTGTCTTGTCATGAATGAGTTTGGAAAGAAGCTTATTAGTGGGGTTCGCACTCTGGACAACTACTATGGATTGGTTCCTGATGTCGATATAGTGTGCAATAGCATTCGTTTGCCTAATGAAGATCTATGACATCAACGGATGGGACATGCTAGTTACAAGCATCTATCCATTGTATCTATGCATGAATCTGTCTTGGGGATACCATAGCTTAGCAGAATGAGCAATGTGGTGTGTGGACCACGTCAACTTGGGAAACAGACAAAAGCTAAGCATCCGAGCACATAGACTTCAGCTACCTCCAGACCATTAGAGGTCTTGCATTTAGATCTTCTGGGTCCAACCAGAACCGAGTCTCTTGGTGGAAAAAGGTACATCATGGTTGTGGTAGATGACTTCACTAGATTCACTTGGATCATCTTACTCTGATCCAAGTCTAATGCTCCTGAGCACATTAAGGCTTTGTGCACAAGACTGCAGAATGAAAAGAGCTTAAAGATTGATCGAATTCGAAGTGACCATGGTAAAAAATTCGAGAACTCATACATGGAGTCTTTCTACACAAGATTAGGTATATCTCAAGAGTTCTCTACTCCTATTACTCCTCAGCAGAATGGTGTGGTAGAAAGAATGAATAGAGTTGTTCAAGAGATGGCCAGAGCCATGTTGCATAACAAAGATGTGGCTCGAAACTTATGGGGAGAAGCCGTAAACACTGCCTGTCATACGGTTAATAGGGTGTACTTCAGACCTGGTACCAAAAAGACTCCCTATGAGTTATGGAAAGGAAGAAATTCAAATGTGAAGTATTTCAGGATATTTGGAAGCACTTGCTTCATCCTGAAGGATAGAGAGAATGTGAGAAAATTTGACTCTCGAAGCGATGAAGGCATATTTCTGGTGTTAGGTTCTAAAGGTTTAGGAATTTATGTATTTAGAACTCTAATTTGTAATATTGGCAAACCATGATCAAAACAATTTGTTCAGTCTTGTTTAGTGTGCTCAAAGTTGTTTAATTATTGTAAAGTTGGAATCGAGAGACTGTAGATGCATTGGGGCATTTCGGTCTGGCTCGATCAATCGAAGAATAGATTCGATCGATCGAAAGTCGACCAGATTGTGTTTTCTATAGAATTTCCAACTCAGCCCTAACTCATTAAACGTTTAGGGTTTTATGTTTTTGCCCTAGGTATATAAGGCAAAACTCTAGCCACGTTTTTAGAGTTGCTCCAGTTGTATTGTTGCTCATACATTACTGTTTTGTGTAAATTTCTTGTGAGATCTAGAGGAGCTTTCCTTTACACAAAGTTTAGGGTTTTCAAGTTAGAGATAGTATCAACATCTTAATGATCAACTTGGTTGCTACCATTGAAACTTAAAGAATATCAAGCGTGGGTGCTTGTAGCTGATTGAAGAATTCAATAAAGAAGGAGTTCGTGGATTCGGAGCTTGCACGTGGTCGTGTTAGTAAGTTCTACTGGTGGGTAGCATTAGGAAGTCAAGCGGGGAGCTTGTAGTCCTTCTGTATGAACTTCGATTCTTTCGCATAGTGGATTCAGGTTTACCTTGAGGATAGCTAGGTCAAATCCTCCCCAGGTTTTTACCGTGTGATTTCCTAGGTGATCATATCATTGTGTCTTTTATTATTCCGTTGCTTTATTATTTTGACATGATTATTTGATTGCTTTAACCTAGAATTACATAATTTGACTAAGTAACAACTTGGCTAATTAATCTACGCTAACCAATCTGGTTGTGTTGTAAGGGGTCTAAAACCGTACAAGTGGTATCAGAGCGGGTTGCTCTTTTGTCTGAGATTTTTGATCTCTGAGCTGATCCTTGACCCCTGTTGTCATGGATTCTTGGAAAATCTTTGTGCTTAATTGTCAACTTGTCTACTTGTTGTCTTTACCTTTTGTTGTTTTTGTTAAATCTTTCCTTAAGTATCTTGGCATAATCACATGTGATAAGAATTATGTATGTTATACTGCTTTAACCGCCTTAATGGCACGTGATTCTTGTCTTTGGTATTTGGATAGTGGTTGTTCCAGGCACATGACAGGAAATAAAGGTTTATTCAAAACATTTTTCGAAGGAAAAATTGGGACAGTCACTTTTGGAGATGGAAGTAAATCTGTGATTAGAGGCATTGGTACTGTGGACATTCCAAGATTGCCAATGTTTGAAGATGTTTGGTATGTTGATGGATTGAAGACCAATTTACTCAGCATAAGTCAGATTTGCGACAATGGACTGAATGTTCTTTTCACCAAGTATGAATGTGAGATACTTGATGGAAGAGGTGACTGTATGTGTGTTGGTGTAAGGACAGCTGACAACTGTTATGACATAACACCAAGTGTAAACAACAAGTGCTTTAGTGCAAAGATTGATCAAGTTGATTTGTGGCATCAATGGTTGGGGCATGCCAGTCATAAGCAGTTAGAGAAGATTTCCAAGTGTGAGGCAGTTATCGGTTTGCCTAAATTTAAGAAGATTGATAAGTGCATTTGTGGACCATGTCAGATAGGTAAACAAGTAAAATCCAAGCATCTGTCTGTGACTAGTGTTCAAACTTCAAGACCTTTAGAGTTATTACACATTGATCTCATGGGTCCTGCTAGAGTTCAAAGTTTGGGTGGAAAGAAGTATATTCTAGTTGTTGTGGATGACTTTACTAGATATACTTGGGTTGTGCTTTTGAAGGATAAAGCTGAGGCTCCTGAGAAGATGATACATCTATGCAAGAAATTGCAGGTTGAGAAAGATACTGTGATAGCCAGAATCAGAAGTGATCATGGAAGAGAATTTGAGAATACCAAGCTAGCTACTTTCTGTAATGATCAAGGCACTCACCAAGAGTTCTCATCACCCAAGACACCTCAACAGAATGGAATTGTGGAAAGGAAAAACCGGGTTGTACAGGAGATGGCATGAGTCATGCTACACAACAAAAATTTTCCAAAATCCTTTTGGGGAGAAGCAGTCAACACTGCTTGTCATACACTCAATCGGGTGTATTTTAGACCTGACTCCAAGAAAACTCCCTATGAACTCTAGAGAGGGAAGAAACCTGTTGTCAAATATTTTAGGATATTTGACAGTAACTGTTACATTCTACGTGATAGAGAGAACCTAGAAAAATTTGATGCAAAGAGTGACAAAGGATACTTTCTAGGATACTCTTCCACCAGTAGAGCTTATAGAGTGTACAATCTGAGAACCAAAACAGTCATAGAATCTTCAAATGTTGTGATAAATGATGAAGTGTGTTCAGAAGCATCTTCAGAAAGCACTGCTCCTGCTCAAGATAAGTTCCTAGAAGTTAATGATTCTCTTCCTACTGAGTATGTTGGGAAACTTAGTGAGGAAGAGCTGTTGGTGTTGAATGATACAGTCTCAGTACCATCAAGTTCAGAACCACCCATTCCAGTTCGTGACACTCGACAGATACAAAGTGAGCTTAGTCCTCCATCTGAATAGAAAGGGATCACAACATCTCTTGTCAAACGTCCATCCTCTAGAGTGAGATTGAATCATCCTTCCACAAATATATTGGGTAGTCTGAATTATAACATGAGATTAAGATCAAAAGCCTTGAATGTGATCACTCACTCATGTTATCTGTCCCAATTTGAACCAAAGAAGGTAGATGAAGCACTTCAAGATGCTGATTGGGTAAATTTCATGCATGAAGACCTACATCAATTTGTTCGGAATGATGTTTGGGAATTAGTTCCTAGGTCGGAAGTGTAAATGTGATTGGAACTAAATGGATCTTTAAGAACAAGTCAGATGAACATGGCACTGTGATCAGAAATAAATCAAGACTTGTTGCACAAGGGTACACACAAGTGGAAGGAATTGATTTTGATGAGACCTTTGCACCAGTGGCTAGGTTAGAGTCCATCTGGATATTGTTAGCCACAGCAAGTCATCTACTCCGCTTAACCTTCGGTTCCATGATGGAGATGCCCATAAGGCATTTTCGGAGAACTTTTCTAGACGAGGTGTTCATTCGGAACGCCAAGTCATTCTAGCGGACTTCACCGATACTGACCTTCCCTCTGTCATTCACAGTAGAGGATGGGGTCACTGTGTGACATCCCGATCACTTGCCCTCTCGTGCTAATACAGGAGTTCTACTCCAACATGCATGGGATAGATCGTTCAGTACCTCTCTTTTTCACTCGCGTTTGAGGTACGCGCATCCTGTCACACCGCAGCTAGTTGCAGATGTGCTTAAGGTTCCTAGGATAGAGTTTCCTGACTATCCTTCTTGTGAGCGTTTGAGGACTGTGTCCAAAAATGAGCTCATCTCCGCCTTCTGTCAGCGTATTGCTGATTGGGGTGAGCATTAGTTCACATCATGTAGGCCTTTTGCTAAAGGTCCTAGATTTATCAACATGGTGATGACTTTTGTTCTCCATCCTGTTTCTCACTATAACTCTATCGCAGAGCCTCGTGCTCGATTTTTGCTATCACTTCTAGAGCATCTTAACATAGACTTTCCCTCTCACTTCATCCTGCCTATCATAGATGTTTATCTTGATTCGGCATCCCGTGATAAGCTCATATTTCCTTTCGCTATCACGAGGATCCTATGCCATTTTTTCATTTCCTTTCCTGTATTCGACCACTTCACACACATATCTGCCATAAATGCCGCTACCGTAAAACGTAGTGAGGCACAGTTCAGGTCGAGACAGCCGGATGCCACTCCTCCCTCCCGTTTGGCTCCATCCAGATCAGCCCCATCTACATCTGCTCCTTCTTCCTCTTCGAGCGATGTTTCTCTAGGAGATATTATGGCGCAGTTGCAGCGCATAGACACTCGCCTTGATACACTCTCTGCTGAGTTGTATCAGGTGAATGTTCATGTTGGTCGTATTGCATGACGGCAGGTGACCATGGGTGGATTTGCTCTAGAGGCTACTCCTTCACCACCTACTCCAGCAGCTTCAGATTCTGAGGATGATGATAATGATGATGATGATAATGATGATGATGATAGGGATGTTAGCTTTGCTGATGAGATGTCTACATGACACTCTACCCTTTGTCACTCGTGACAAAAAAGGAGAGTAGTTTTGGGTTATGAGAGTAGTCATCTTAGGGGGAGAGTTAGTATAGGACATTTTTGATAGGGAGAGTGTTGACTTTTATGAGGGATGTAGTGAGGCTTTATATGTATCTTTTCTTTTCTTACCTTTTAGATACACTAATCATGTACATGAGGTTCTTTGACCATTTTACATACATTGCACTTGTTTTCTATATATGTGGATGTATGTTTCTTTCACCTCTCTCTTCATGTGTTATTTCTTTTCTATCTTTATACACATGTTCTTTATACTTGTATGCAATCTATTTATTTCTGTTTCACACTAGATGCTTTGATGAGTTTTGTTTAAAGTGTTTCAGAAATACAGGTTGTCAAAGTCTACTTGCCATAAACTCTCTTCTTGCAAAGTTTTTCAAGAGTTTGTGTTAGAATAGATTTTATTGTATTCAAACAAGTGAATATGAGTTGAGTGATTTATGACTTCTCTCATATGCTCATTTGTTTGTTGTGGTTTTGTCACGGATTGCCAAAGGGGGAGATTGTTAGGACATATATGTTTTCACTTGTTAAGAACATATGTCACTAATTCATGTAAATTGGCTAATCCTTTGACAAAACGCACTCTACTTGTAATTGGGTAGTTCTAGGTGTTTTTAATACTTCAAGAAACAAGGTTTCAAGGTCAAGTGTTGAAGTAATCAAGTCTGTCCAAGAAAAAGCAAGTTGAAGTGCAATTTCATTAAAGCTCGACACCTGCTCGACAGCTACCTCGACACCTACTATCTGTCGAGATTTAAAAACTCAGATTTTCAATCTGATTTTCTTGGGATCCGTGAATATGTTTTTGGGCCTTCTTTTCTTCTAACCCTAAACATATAAAAGGATTATTTTAAGAGCCGTTAAGTGTGACACAAGTTGCAAAATCATTGAGCAATCCATGTTCAAGCAAATTGTGATCAAAAGACGAAATTCTTGACCTAGTTCATCTCCCTTCAAGAAGTTGCTGTGTATTTGCACCGTAGGGTTTTGTAACCAAGCATCTTCCTGTTATTCATCATAAAGGATGAACTAAAGAACTTTGCAACCAACTTTTCTTCCTTAGTTGGTGTTCTGAAGTTGCGTACTGGGATCCGCGCATTGGTTAGTCACGTACTTGGGAGCCGTGCATCAAAGGTGGGAACTGTCGCTACAGATCAAGTCCAATTGGGTATTGGGGTAAGGGTTCAACTGTAGGTTGGTAAGGTACTTGGGATTCCTTTACTTGTAACCGCTTGATTTGATAACAGTGGAGTTTCGGGAGTAGTGACCTGAAAATCACCCGGTAGGGTTTTTGCCACGAGGTTTTTCCCCATTCGTAAACAAATCACCGTGTTATTTAATTTCCGCTGCATATTTAGTTTTTGGTGATTTGTTTGTGCTTCCACGAAATTGCATGATTAATTGATTAATTAATAACTTGGCTAATTAATTAATTAGAGTTAATCACAAGGGGTCATTCAGATTGTGGCCTATCAAATTCAAAAACCCATAAAAATTGAAAAGTCTCAGAAAGTTTGATCACTTGTTTTGTGTATGTCACATGTGAGTTTGGCCTAGTACCTTCATACTTATGTCGTAGTGCATTTACAAGTTTAGCTTGTTATGTATGCATATTTGTCTATGTGGAAGAATTCTTGAAAACTATGTGTGACTGTTGTAAATAGATCTTTAAGCTTGTCATGAATGATTGGTCAACAGTCTTGTTGGTCTTGATACTTGCATAGACTCGTGTCTATATCTCTTCCCACTTTATTTTTTGTTTTTGCAAAAAGAGCTCTTTAAATGTAAATCTCCAA
The DNA here is from genome assembly GCA_030445155.1 of Quercus variabilis. Taxonomy (NCBI): domain Eukaryota; kingdom Viridiplantae; phylum Streptophyta; class Magnoliopsida; order Fagales; family Fagaceae; genus Quercus; species Quercus variabilis. The sequence continues at coordinate 10,330,819 of CP129454.1, forward strand.
ATGAAAAGAGATATAGAGCTGCAAAAGCCTGTCACACATACTAGTATTTTACTAGGAAAAAGGAAAAGCGACTTTTGTTCTGAATTGTATGGTGCTCAAAAAGCCAAAGGCTAATCATCAATATTGAAATATCAAAAATTTCAAGCACCAATCTCAAAAAGGAGATGTATCATCCAAAATGGATCAAATGTAATCAGTTTATACTTTATGCAGAAGCCAAATGAAAAGCTTCTAAGTTATGTAATCAATTTGTGGGAGGTCATATATACTCATTTCTATAATTGAGATAGTCCACTTGATTTTGTATCAATTGTGTATGACTCGATTGAATTGATCATTGAAGTTTCACTCTAGTCTAAGGACTATTTCACACTTGATACTCACCCACAACACACAAGACTTCGATTCAATGAATACTTATCTCATTTGTGTGATTGTACATGTTCAAATGTAATGTGTATGCTCAAATACTTGATGATCAAACCCAAAAAGATTTTTGAGTGTTTTATTTGTTTTTGAAAGTGATTTTATACTTTCGTGTTCTTTGTTTTTGTTCAAAATGCATTTTGTGTTTTTCTTCAAAAACTGGTTCAAAGGTGTTCTCGCGAGAAGCTTGCGACTTAGAGCTTCCCGCGAAATGAACTTGAGGGAAATAATTTTTTTTCATCATGTCACACAGAAACTCTCGCAACTGTATCGCGACTGTCTTGTTAGTATTAATGCCCTTAAATCCTATTGTATGATGCTATGTATGACATTATGTATGATTTAATGTTGTGATTAATAAAGTTGTTTTATTATTATCTGAAATAATGGTAACAAGAATATTTGGACATTATCATATAGTCCATGAGATGCATAGTATGTGACTTATGTGATTTAGTCATAAAAGATATAAGTCACAAGTTTTTTGTAAAATTAGAATTTTAGTTCGTAGTCGGTGATGAAATTGGGCATTTCATCTGCGAAGACTATAACATATCAACTAAGATGATTTGTCTTGATCATGGAAGTGGAGACTTCTAGTTGATGTGTTAATATGTTTTAAGAGTTAAGACATATTGAACTAAACCGTTGTGAGATTTATTATTCTCCTAACGACTGTCAATTGAATAATAAATTTCACAACTTATATTTGCATGAACTCTTAATTCTGAGAGAATAATGGACCTAATCATGAAGTGTAGGTTGCTTTGATATATCAGGAGTGAGATCTAAAGTAACGGTCAAAACCTCAGTATGTTGGGCAACCACATTTCGTGTTGATGGAACATATATTCTCAAGATGGAATTCATAGTCTCTTAACAGAGATTTAAGATATTCCCTTGAGATAAGTTTAATAGGTTTAGTTATTCAGAGAGTTAGGCCTAACCACTTTGGTAAGAAATTACTAAAGTATATATTTATGAAATTGGATTTCATAAATATATAATGAATAACTTAAAATGATTAAACCGGGTACTCAAGGATTAAGACGTAGTAATTTTCAAAGTGACAGTTTATATTTATGATTTTGAATTACTACGAATATTTTATGAAGGGGTTGCATGTATAATAAATTTTTGGGATATAATTTATTAATAAGACCTAGAGTGCAATTATATTTATATAGTGGTATTAAATATAATTAATGGTAACTTTGGACTTGTCAAGAGTTGACAGAAAAGCCCAAGGCCCATTGGAGCTAGTGTCTTATTGGTCCTTTTAGTCCCACTCAAAGCCACACATTAAAGCCCAATTGGAAAGGCCCAATAGGCCGGCCCAATTAGATAATCAGTTATATATAAAGGGAGAAACATACAGATTTTTTATTAGAGATTAGAGAAAAAGTGAGATACCATTGTGAAGTGGTGTGTATGTGCGAGTGAAACCACTCAGTTATTCTCCCTTGAAAATTGATTGAGAGACCACACTTCTTGGGCATAAAGTGGAATTAGAGTGAAGATTAAAAGCGTTCCCAAGGACTTATAATCTTTTGTTTTGAATTTCACCGCACCAAGGTACGTAAATTTTGAAATTTATATAATGCAAGTTATCAATCATGAATGAAATAGATTTTTGTTTGTTGCTTCCGCTATGTGTTTTGTATGAGATACAAAACCAAATATAACCAACAATTGGTATCAGAGCCAGGTTTTCATATCATGATTGTATAGCATTTGATTGGATTTTAGAATAAAAGAAAAATGGTTTCTTGATGATATTGGGTTCACACCAAAGGATGCATATTCTCTTGATTTGTTGTCCAAGAGAATTTTTTTTTAAAGAATTTCATTGCCAAGGATAACAGTTCATGATAATAACCATTGTATTGCATTGGTTTATTCGAAATGGACATCTTGGTTTTACTTATTGGATGGTGCCGTGTCTTAGTAATTGCCAAGGAAGTAGTTATTATCAATGGTAGTTATTGAAATGAAGGGTAGTTATTCAAATAACTATCATTTGCATGAATCCATATATTCATTGCACAACTTGGATCCTTCATTGCATGCCTTGGAAGTATTGAATCCGTATGTTACATATATGGTGAACCAAGTTTTTGCACCGATTGTAATACTTAATGGTAGTTATTGATTGTTGTAGTAACCGTTTTGTAACTACCATATGCATGAACCATCTTGTCAATTGTAACTACCATGTGCATGAACCATCTTGGCTATTCATGCTTTTAATTGTTTATCACGTGTCAATTGAAAGTTGTTGCCATGATAGCCATCTTGTACATGAGAATTCTTGGTGGCCATTTTATTTAGATGTGATAAATGCCTTGAATCCGTATGTTACATATATATCTTTATTTATATGGTTTCACATGCATTCAAATTTTATATGCCTTGGATGCCTTGGATTCATATATTAAGGTGTATTTCATATGTTGCAATTCATATAGAGATACATGGATATATATATATATACACACACACACACACACACACACATATATATATATATATATTAATGCTAGGATTAAAGTATTCATTTAATGAAAATTATTCCTAATGAGATTAGGATTATGTTTTCAAGGGTTTCTAGCATTAATATGGTTCTTGATCTTAAAAACCTTTAATTTAAAATATCTAGTGGGAGAGAGATACAAGGGTTGGATCTCATGGCCTCCATTATCGGTTCATAGTAGTGTGGGTAAGCACCTTATCTTGGCGTATATGCCTTGTGATCCCAAAGGAGGGTGTTTACTTCAAGTCCTACGAGATTGAACTAACCTGTTTAAAGTAGTGTGGACAAGCACCTCGTCTTGGCGTATATGCCTCACGATCCCAAAGGAGGGTGTTTTGTTCCATGGTACTACAAGTTTAAACATTATAAGGGAGATGAAATGTGGTTACACATGATTCTAGATAATGGTGTACACTAGACTAAGTGCAATGTTAACCTCCCAAAGGAGCTATGTCATTGTCACTTAGAGGCTAAAGCTAATGCGGCATATTATTAGTGTATGATAAGAGTTATCATGATAGCACTAATAATGAGAATAGTTCTCAATCAATTAATGTGTTTATAATAAACTTGCTACCAAGGAATTATAGACATGGATTGGTTTGTCGTTGCATATATTATTTTATGGTTTTATAAGGTTCCATAATATATGTTTATATGCTAAATTGATAATGTCTAGTTTACTTATTATATTCATGTTTATTATTTTCAGATTTAAAATCATGGCATCATTTAGCCCACTTGTTGCTATACTTAATCAAAACAAACTGACTGGATCCAACTATGTTGACTGGAAAAGAAACTTGGACATTGTTCTTACTGCTGAAGAGCACAAATATGTGCTTACTCAACCATGTCCTAGCTTTCCATCATTAGATGCTCCTCTTGAGGAAAAACAACGATATGATCGTTGGCAGAAATCTAATGAGATGGCTAAGTGCTATATCCTAGCATCTATTTCAAATGTTCTACAGCATCAAATGCAGGATGTAGAACTAGCTTCGGACATTATGCTCAGTCTGAAGGAGATGTTTGGTGAGCAAGGCCGTTCTGCAAGGCAAGAAACTATGAGGTAGATTTATAATACCAAAATGGCTGAAGGTACTTCAGTAAGGGAGCATTGTCTTAGGATGATCTCTAATCTGAATACATTAGAAGTTTTAGGTGCCGATATTGATGGAGAATCCCAAGTGGATATGATACTCCAGTCACTACCAGAATCATTCAAGGAATTCAGACTTAACTATAATATGAACAAAAAGATTTATACATTGTCTGAATTGATGAATGAGTTGGTAGCGGCGGAAAGCATCCTTGGTACTTCTAGTGTTGAAGCCAATGTTGGTGAAGCTTCTACTTCTCAACCTAAGTCGAAAGGCAAAGGTAAGAAGAAGAAGAAGAAGAACTTCACTAAGAAAGATGGTAAACAAGTTGCCTTAGGAGTTGCTAACAAAGGAAAGAAAACCAAAGGAAAGTGTTTCCATTGTGATGAGAAAGGACATTGGAAGAAGAATTGTCCAATATTTAAGGCTGCCAAGAATAGAGGTATGAAAAGCATATTCCTTCTTGAAACATGTTTGGTACAGAATCCCACAGATTCCTGGTGTGTGGATTCAGGTTGTACTAATCATATCTGCAAATCCTTGCAGGGGTTTCAGGAGACCAGAAAGCTGAATGAAGGGGAAATGTTTCTTACCTTGGCTGATGGGAGCAGGATTCCAGTTGTAGCTATTGGAGTGTTTAATTTATGTTTTGAATCTAGAGTTTTAGTATTGGAAGACTGTTTGTATGTACCTAATGTTCGTAGAAATTTAATTTCTGCAACTTATTTAGGTAAACATGGATATTATGTTATCCTAAAAGACAATGTTGTAATAAAGAAGGATAAAGTGTTTATCTGTTCTGGCAATATTGTGGATGGTCTTTATATTTTAACTCCTGATAAGCATGAATTATATAATTCTGAATTAGATCATAACTCTCATGTAAAATCATTAAAGAGAAAGTTTCCTTCTACTAAAGAAGCATATCTTTGGCACTTGCGTTTGGGTCATATTAATCCAAATAGAATTCAAAGACTGATCAAAGATGGACTTTTAGAGCCATTGGACTTTGATGAATTTCCAGTTTGTGAATCTTGTTTGGAAGGCAAAATGACCAAACGACCTTTTAATGCAAAAGGTAAAAGAGCCCAAGAGTTGCTTGAATTAGTTCATACAGATGTATGTGGTCCTATGTCAACCCAAGTAAAAGGAGGTTATAAGTACTTCATCACTTTTACCGATAATTACTCAAGATATGGTTATGTGTACCTAATGAGACGGAAGTCCGAAGCCTTTGAAAAGTTCAAAGAGTTTAGGGCTGAAGTTGAGAATCAATTAGGTAAACGCATAAAAGCCATTCGATCTAATCGTGGTGGTGAATACCTTCTTGGGGATTTCAAGGATTACTTAACTCAAAATGGGATTATATCCCAATTGACTGCACCTGGAACTCCCCAACAGAATGGTGTAGCAGAAAGAAGGAATAGGACTCTTTTGGAAATGGTTAGGTCCATGATGAGTTACTTAACTTTACTAGTTTCTTTTTGGGGATATGCACTAAAAACTGCAATGCATATTTTGAATTTAGTTCCATCAAAATCTGTTCCCAACACACCTAAGGAATTGTGGAGTGGGCGTAAGCCTAGTATGAAATATCTCCACATTTGGGGATGTCCAGCACATGTGTTGAAAAGGAAGTCTGATAAGTTGGAATCTAAAACCGAAGTATGCATGTTTTTAGGGTATTCAAAAGAAACAAAGGGTTATTTATTCTATAATCATAAAGATAACAAAGTGTTTGTTAGCACACATGCAAAATTTTTGGAAGATGATTATATGAATAATTTTGATCCTAGAAATAAAGTTGTTTTGGCTGAAATGAATGAACCTTTAGTTGAACAACCAATAGATGAAAGTAGGGATGATGTGGTTGTATTGGATACACCACAAGATACTACTCATAAGACGTCTAGTACACAGGTGCCTCGTCGTAGTGGGAGAATTATTCGACCTCCTATAAGATTCATAGGTTTGGGAGAAACTTATGAAGTTATCTCAGAAGAGGCTGAATCGGATCCCTACACTTATGAAGAGGCAATGAATGATATAGATGCACATCATTGGATCAAAGCTATGAAATCTGAATTAGATTCCATGTATTCCAATCAAGTTTGGGATCTTGTAAAGGCGCCTAATGGCGTTAAACCTGTTGGTTGCAAATGGGTTTACAAGAGGAAGAGAGGGGTAGATGGAAAGGTTGAAACCTTTAAAGCAAGACTAGTGGCGAAAGGGTATACACAAAAAGAAGGTATTGACTATGATGAAACTTTTTCGCCAGTAGCTATGCTTAAATCTATCAGAATTCTCTTATCTATTGCTGCTCATTATGATTATGAGATTTGGCAAATGGATGTCAAGACTGCATTTCTTAATGGCAATCTTGAAGAAGAAATCTATATGATGCAACCAGAAGGTTTCATAGCAAAGAACCAAGAGCATATGGTATGCAAGTTAAAAAGGTCCATTTATGGACTTAAACAAGCATCTAGGTCATGGAACATCAGATTTGATCAAGCAATCAAGTCATTTGGTTTTGAACAAAATCTTGATGAACCATGTGTGTACAAAAGACATCGAGATAAAGTAGTAATGTTCCTAGTACTTTACGTTGATGACATTCTACTCATTGGAAATGATGTAGGGGTAATGTCATCAGTAAAGGTTTGGTTGTCAAACCAATTTGATATGAAGGACTTGGGTGAGGCTAACTTTATTCTAGGGATCAAGCTTTGGCAAGATCGCAAGAATAAGATGTTAGGCTTATCACAGGCTGGATATATAGATAAGGTTCTAGAACGGTTTAGCATGCAAAACTCCAAGAAGGGATTACTTCCTTTCAGACATGGAGTTCCTCTATCTGATGACCAAAGGCCCAAAACTCAAGAGGAAAAAGATATGATGAGACAAGTTCCTTATGCTTCTGTAGTAGGAAGTCTTATGTATGCCATGCTTTGTACTAGACCAGATATTTGTTATTCAGTAGGCATGGTCAGCCGATATCAATCAAATCCAGGACCAAAACATTGGCAAGCTGTAAAGCATATTCTCAAGTATCTACGGAGAACGAGAGATTATATGCTTGTTTATCGGTGTGAGGATTTGATACCCATTGGCTATACAGATTCAGATTTTCAGTCGGGTCTAGATTTCAGAAAGTCCACATCAGGATGTGTATTCACCTTGGAAGGTGGAGCCATAACATGGAGGAGTGTCAAACAATCTTGTATTGCGGACTCCACCATGGAAGCAGAATATGTTGCTGCTTGTGAAGCAGCAAAAGAAGCTGTATGGCTCAAAAAATTCCTTTCTGACCTTGGTGTAATGAGAATGGAACAAGTTCCCATCACATTGTTTTGCGACAATAGTGGTGCAGTTACACAATCAAAAGATCCAAGGAACCACAAGAAAGGAAAGCACATCGAGAGAAAATATCACATCATTAGAGATATTATTGCTCGTGGAGATGTGGTGGTAGCAAAGATTGAAAGTGCAAATAATCTAGCAGATCCCTTTACCAAAGTCTTGCCTCAAAGGACCTTCGAGTCACATTTGGAGCGAATGGGAGTTAGATTAGTGCACAATAGTCTTTAGGGCAAGTGGGAGATTGTTAGTATTAATGCCCTTAAATCCTATTGTATGATGCTATGTATGACATTATGTATGACTTAATGTTGTGATTAATAAAGTTGTTTTATTATTATCTGAAATAATGGTAACAAGAATATTTGGACATTATCATATAGTCCATGAGATGCATAGTATGTGACTTATGTGATTTAGTCACAAAAGATATAAGTCACAAGTTCTTTGTAAACTCAAAATTTTAGTTCGTAGTCGGTGATGAAATTGGGCATTTCATCTGCGAAGATTATAACATATCAACTAAGATGATTTGTCTTGATCATGGAAGTGGAGACTTCTAGTTGATGTGTTAATATGTTTTAAGAGTTAAGACATATTGAACTGGACCGCTGTGAGATTTATTATTCTCCTAACGACTGTCAATTGAATAATAAATTTCACAACTTATATTTGCATGAACTCTTAATTCTGAGAGAATAATGGACCTAATCATGAAGTGTAGGTTGCTTTGATATATCAGGAGTGAGATCTAAAGTAACGGTCAAAACCTCAGTATGTTGGGCAACCACATTTCGTGTTGATGGAACATATATTCTCAAGATGGAATTCATAGTCTCTTAACAGAGATTTAAGATATTCCCTTGAGATAAGTTTAATGGGTTTAGTTATTCAGAGAGTTAGGCCTAACCACTTTGGTAAGAAATTACTAAAGTATATATTTATGAAATTGGATTTCATAAATATATAATGAATAACTTAAAATGATTAAACCGGGTACTCAAGGATTAAGACGTAGTAATTTTCAAAGTGACAGTTTATATTTATGACTTTGAATTACTACGAATATTTTATGAAGGGGTTGCATGTATAATAAAGTTTTGGGATATAATTTATTAATAAGACCTAGAGTGCAATTACATTTATATAGTGGTATTAAATATAATTAATGGTAACTTTGGACTTGTCAAGAGTTGACAGAAAAGCCCAAGGCCCATTGGAGCTAGTGTCTTATTGGTCCTTTTGGTCCCACTCCAAGCCACACATTAAAGCCCAATTGGAAAGGCCCAATAGGCCGGCCCAATTAGATAATCAGTTATATATAAAGGGAGAAACATACAGATTTTTTATTAGAGATTAGAGAAAAAGTGAGACACCATTGTGAAGTGGTGTGCATGTGCGAGTGAAACCACTCAGTTATTCTCCCTTGGAAATTGATTGAGAGACCACACTTCTTGGGCGTAAAGTGGAATTAGAGTGAAGATTAAAAGCGTTCCCAAGGACTTATAATCTTTTGTTTTGAATTTCACTGCACCAAGGTACGCAAATTCTGAAATTTACGTAATGCAAGTTATCAATCATGAATGAAATAGATTTTTGTTTGTTGCTTCCGCTATGTGTTTTGTATGAGATACAAAACCAAATATAACCAACATGTCTCATGACAAACAGCTTCTCGTGAAATGCTGTTTGGCAAAAACTAAATTTTTCCAAATTCAGACAGAAGGTATCGCGACTGTCTCGCGACCTAGAGCTTCTCGTGAAATTTCATGTGCTTTAGTGGCCATTTTCATGACTTTCTCGCTACTGTCTCGCTACTTTGTAACCCATGAAAAATGCGTGTTTTCAGATTTATTTAACAAATGTGACAGTTTTTTAAATCACAAACACTTCCCTCGCATAACCTCATTCGAACCCCTTTTCAACCCAAAATCAATTTCTTTCAAAACCCCATCAATTTCAAGCATTCTTCTGCAGTTTCTACATCAAGGTATGTTTCTTTCAACATTTTCTTCATAATTTTCTTAGATTTTGCGGTAATGTATGTTAGGGTTTCAAAATTTGGGAATTTTTCGAAATTGGGTTGGGTTTCTTATATTTTGTGCAAATCTTTCAATTTTTTTTGATTGGGCTGTGTCCCATTTGTCTTTTGTGCATCTGTGTTGGCCCCTTGTGGTATTTTAACATGTATTGAGGGTAGATTTTCACATGTTCATGCATTGTTCATGCTTAGAGTACATTCGTGCATGCTAGGTGTTTGACAAAATGTCCGAGTGACATTTTTATGCCTAATTGGAATCGAGTGATTTCAATCTATGGGTTTTCACTTGTTTAACCTTGTTTCACTCGGTGTGGTCATTGTTCATATGTTTTATACACTTTGCACATGTTAAACACACTAGGCACACACTTAGGCACCGCTCATGCATCTAGTGCTGCACTCTCATGCATTAACACACGCACCCACATGCATCAGCACATGCACACATAAGCACACATATGCACAGTCACTTATTTTCATGCATCGTTTTTATGTTTTATTGGTTTGTATGTTTAAGCTTGTTGTTAAAAGTCAACAATGCTCTGTTTTGAGTTAGTTTAACTCTATTTTGAACTATCTTGAATCTAATCAAGTTCTGTGTTCTGTTTTTGGTGTTTATGCACATGTTCCCTTTCTGCTTTGTGAAATTGTGCAGATGTCTCCCACCAAGCATGCAGCTAAGAAGAAATCATCTTCTAAACATGCACGCACTGATTCTGATCACTTCAAGTCTGCTGAAGCAGATATGAAGTATAATGACTGCTATAAGGACAAGACGATCATCATGGAGAGAGTGGTTCAGTTAGAAACTCTTAAGGACACATTCATCCCTGAAGTGTTCAAAGATAGAACTTGGACCAAGCTGTTGAATCTAGTTGGGGTTGTTTATTCTGAGATAATCAAGGAGTTTTTCTCTAATGCAGCTGTCAATGGAGATCGTATAGAGTGCTGGGTAAGGCACAAAGAATTTGTGATCACAAGAGAGATCATCCAAGATTTTTTGGAAATTCGTCCTCCATCTCAGCCAATCACAATTGCATATGAGGATAGATTGGGCTCTACTGCTGAGATGATTACAGTTCTTGGTGGTAAACCGAAAAAATCATCCAAGAACACAATCAAATTTTCTCTGGAAATGAGGACACTAAGTTATGTGATGATTCATAATTTGTATCCAGTCACCAACCTCACCACATTATCTACTCCAAGAACAAGATTCCTGTATGATCTCTTTACCCATAAAGAGATAGACATTTGTGGCCATATCATCCACGTCCTGAAGAAGAGCATTACAAAGCAGAATACAAGGACTGTAATGCCATTTCCCTCTCTAATCATGGGCTTGATTGCTAAAGCAAAGCTCAAACTTCCCAGTGGTCTCACAGTAGTTTAGAGGGACTACCCCATTGGTGGTCATACATTGACTAGGAGCACGGCACACATCAAAGGCTTCAAGACTAGTGCGCATACCAAACCACCACCACGTGTTGAGCAAGACGAGGGTGGAGATATAGAAGAGGAGATTGATAGGTTCACTTCTGCTCTAGAGGCCGTGGATCAGCCATCATCTTCGGCTCTAACACAAGGCTTGAGTAAACTTGATCTCTTGCTAGCTAAAATGGACCAGATGTTTATAGTGCTTGATTCCCATGTGCATCACACCGCGACCCATTTTGCATACCTCCAAGGATAGGTCACTGCATTGTCTTCACAGATACAAGACTTGTCTATGGAGTAGGGCTCAGATTCAAAGTTAGATCAGTTTTAGCCTCTTTGGCCATTCCAGTCAAAAAGAGGGAGAAATTTTTGAGGGGGAGCCGAGGAAGAGCTTGCACAATGATAGGGGGAGCATAGTTTTAAACTTATAAGCATTGGTTATTGGTTCACAAACGGTTTACCTTTGTTTATTTTAGTTTTTATAACTGCTAGTCTATGCTTACTATTTTTACTGCTAATGTTTTAAATTTAAATACTCTGGTTTAATCTCAGTATGATTTTTGTTTATTTTGTGATTCTCTCAACACTTTTGTAGCATTTCCTTTGTACTTTTAAGATATTGTTATTATGTCTTAAGTGCCTCACTCTTGTGCATGTACTATGCATTAGTTGAGTGTTAGTCATTCAAGTGATTTGCTTTGTGTTTGTCAACTTGAATGTCCGGATGTTCATTCCAAGTGTGAATGAGCATTGTGATCACTATTGTATAAGTGATTGCGTGTTTGGTCAAGCCATGGTCTAGTACTTTATTCCATTTTGCTTGATTGCATTGTGCTTGTTCCATTTTTCATTACAAGTTATCTGCATAACCATGAACTTATTATGTTGTTATGTTTCAGGAGATACTTGTAACTATGGTTCAAGAGCTTCACAGTTTCTAGATTAGGTGTGAGTGAGTTTTGCCAATGTTCCCAAACTCATGTTTAAGTCTAGAGTCTGTCTTAGGGGTTTTATCACGGAATAGCCAAAAGGGAAGATTGTAAAGTTATTATTTACAACTATATGTTTTTGTTGGCTTATATTCCGTGCCAAATTTGATTGTAATTATATTCAATATGTTGTACCCTGTATTTGTTATGGGATTTCATTGTAAGGGTTGTGTGATAGAGAGAGAGAGTGTGTGAAGACTCAAGCATCTGAAGACTGAAGATTTCTAGCGGGTGTCTTGCGACTTAGCTTCCCGCGAAGTGATACATATGCCCTACACATGCTGAAATGCGAAGAGTTAGGCCAGGTGAAGACAGCTGTGTCTCGCAAGTATCTCGCGGATAAGGCCTTCTCGTGAGACACCCACGAGACATTTTGTTCTGTTAGTCTGTCCAGCTTAAGTTACACTTTCTGTACCCACACTATATATACCCACATTACCCACAATTGAGATGAGAGCCTCTAAGAGAAAACCCTAGCCAAATACCTTGAGAGTTAGAGATTGTTACACCCACAATCCCCTACACAAAACTTACTTGCTTAGTTGTGCATAGAGATGCTCATCTAAGCTATAGAAGATACAAAATTTAGAAAACTTTGATTCAATGGCCATTCAAGGTGCACAAGTACCAATGTACACAAACACACTGTTTTTGTATTTTTTTGATTTTTTTAATTTTTTTTTTATTTTGAAAACAAAACAAAATAAACACTAAACAACCAAACAAAAACAGACAAACAACATGAAAGCATGAAAGAAAGATGCATATGCATGAAGACATGATAGAAAGGTGCAGATGCATGAAAGCATGATTTCAAAAGCAGATAAGAAACCAAACAAAGAGAGTCCTACTATAGATAGAAAGAATTAAAGCAAATGACAAACAGAAAAGACAATTAAGTCTTAGGCTCCTTTCTCACCCACACAACACGAGTCTTTAGCCATGAAGATGAAAAGTCACATGTTCTAGTATGTCTACTAAAGGACATAGAAGAATTAGAATTCTCTTGAAATTAAGTTAAAAAGCTCAAGACTTTTAATAACTCTCCAAACAAAGGTGTAGGCCCTTGAGAGGAAACCTGTGACTGTTTGGACAATTGCTTATAAGGATACAACTTAAAACAATTAGGACGAATGTGTCCAGAAACAACACAATGGTGACAAACATGAGCAGTTTTAGAGCTACTCGGCTTCCTGGAAGAAGGTCTGACCTTAGAAGTTGACAGAGACCTCAACTTAAGACAATTTGGCCTAATATGACCAACAATATGACAATGATGACAAATAGGGACAAATTCAGATTTATCATTCAGCCTAGGAGGAGTTTTAGACATAGGTTTAGAAACTTCAGCATTAACATTAGATTGTTTACCTTTGTCTATCCTAGCAATATTAGCCTTCAACTCTTGATTATTCCTTTTAAATGGAGGAATATAAAAATCCTTTTCTTTTGAGTTAGGCTCAACAACAAATTTGGTACTAGTTAATTTTTCAACTTCAATTTTAGATTCGACTAGTTGCTCTTCCAAACTCTTAATTTTGTCCACTTGAGATGAAATTTGATTTTTAAAATTCTCATTCAAATTATTGGCTTCATCCAATTTAGCAATCAAATCATCTTTTTCAAGCTTGACCTTTTTAATTTTAGCTTTCAATTTTGTAGAACATTCAAGAGATTTCATACAAAAATTATAAAGCTTGCGATAGGCATCTTGAATATCATCATCATCATTCAACACAAGATCATGCAAATCAAAATAATCAAGAGATTCCATGACAACGGGGGTCAAGGATCACACTCAAGAAATTAATCTAATCAGAGTGAACCCGCTCTGATACCACTTGTTAAGAAATTTAGACCCCGGTTGATAGAATTAACAAGTTTTAAATCCAAGTTGTTAATTAGATTTATTATGAATAAAACTTGTTAAAACAAACAAACATCAATATCATGTCAAAAATGAATGCAGCGAAAAAGTAAATAAGACAAGATATGGTGACTTAGGAAAACCAATGAAACAAAATAGTTTCACAGTAAAAAACCTGGGGGGGAAACCTTCCCAAAAAGCAATCCACTATAGTAAAGAGAAGTTTCAGATCTAGTACAAAACCTTTGTCCCTAGACTCTACAATCCTCGTAGATGAACTCACAGTAGAAACCTTCTACTGCTTCAGAACCTCTTAACTCTTCAATATATGAACGCCACCCTTTAATGATGCACGAATCCCAATACATGACTAACCAATTGCACAGATCCTAGTACGCGACTTTAATCACCAACTAGAAGAAGATGTTAGCTGCAAAGTTCTTCACTTCATCAACAATGAAGATCAAGAAGCACATGGTTACAAAATCCTAAGGCGCAAAAGACGCAGTAGCTTCTTTTAGAGAGAATAAGGCATCGGTCACCTTTTGCATATGTTCTCCTTGTATTCTCTTATGTGATGGCTTCTAAAATAAGCCTTATATAGGTCTAAGGTTGGGAGAAAAGAAACCCTACACAAATACATAAGCCTGGCCCAAAAATCAAATCTGAAAATTCTGATTTTCGTAACCTCGTTAGATAGCAGGTGTCGAGTTTTAAACTTCGACAGATACAGCTATCGAGAAGTTATCGAAGAGGTGTCGAAGGAATAGGAGTTTTTTCGATCAATCCACCAGCTATCGAGAAGCTGTCAAGATTGCGATAAGAAAAAGCTTAAGAATCTCGATAGATAGTCAGCTGTCGGGAAGTGTCGAGCTATTTGTCCGCAGGTGTCGAGCTATTTGTCCAGCTTTATTGAACACCTTTTCTTCACTTGTTTCCTGGTCCAATCTTCATGGCTTTAATACTAGACTTGAACAACATGTTTCTTGAAGTATTAAACATATATTAGATCTACCCAAATACAAGTAAAGTACGTTTTGTCAAAGGATTAGCCAACTACATAAAATATTGACATATGTTCCTAACAAGTGAATCACACATGTCCTAACACTAACCCTTTCTAATGCAATTTGTCCTTGGTTTTTTTGTTTTTTTTTTTCCTCTTCTTCTATACTCTTAGAATCATGATTAGGAAAACTAGAGCAAAGAAAATCTCTACCACATCCTCTTTTAATTTCCAAAGTGGTAGGTTTAGGTTTAGGAAAAACCAAGAAATTTATGAGAAGCTTAATGTGTTTAGACCTGTTTGGGCTGAACGTAAGGTTATCCTAGATGAGGTAGATCCAAAAATCCATAGGAATTTTAAGCGTCGAGGTTGGTTACCTCTCTTAGATGTTAAGTATCCCCCTCCAGTTGCTTTGATTAAAGAGTTCTATTTGAACCTGTCCGTCCACTTCGATGATTCCAACATTCAATTTGTAAAAAGTTGGATAAAGAGTGAAGAGTATGTCATTACCCCTAAGGTAGTGGCATCTACTCTTGGTGTACCTTTGGTACAACAACCTGTGTATCCTTACATAGAGTCCCCTTTTCTCGACGATATAATGTAACTCATTACCGGTACTACCATTAGTTGGGATACTGATCCTAAGGTTACCTCACATGAGCTTACTGAGCTCAATTACTTGTTTTTTAGGATATCTTGTCATAGTATTTAGCCCAGTTCTTATGTTCATACCATACCTATTGAGAGATGTGTGTTCTTGTACACTCTCATCATTGATGCTCCTATGAGTTTTTCTACTCTTTTTATTCTTTCTTTTGTTAAGGTTTATAGGAGTAGTGCCAAATCCCATGGTTTGTTTTTTCCTGTTTTATTCATAGGATTTTGTTAGACTTAGGTTTAGATGACTTCCCGGTGTCCAAGCCTATGCATATCATTGCTCCCATAGCTGCCACCTTCCTTAGGCAAAGGGCTGCTTAGTTGAAAGCAAGCTCTAAACGCCATCATGTCGAGTCTTCTATAAGTGATGCATCTTAAGCCCCTTCTTCTGGTAATCATTCTACTGAGGCTTTGGTGGACCCCACAGCTATCGTGGATCCTTCACCATCTACATCTAGCACCTATTCTATGCGTACTATGTTGGATACGGTTCTCACCGTTCAGGCGGCACATGGACAGCTCTTTTTGGATTTGCTCAATGAGGTTGCAGCCTTACAGGAAGATTTGGCAAATGCTAGAGGTTCTACTCCACCGGCTCCAACCTCTGATGAGTCATGATTGCTTTTTGGCAATACGACACACAAAGGGGGAGTACATGGATATAGGGGGAGATATTTTGGGAGATATAGATTGTATCTAGGAGACATATGATATGTATTTTGGTTTTGATGTATTTATTTTGATATATGAGTTGTATATATTAGGGGAAGTCATTGTGTTTATTGTTTTTATTTATATTCTTGTTTCACTTTGTGGTACATTGGTTTTGATTTATATTATGAGGTTATTCATGGTATATGTCTTTTTATTTTACGTTTTTGTGAAAACAAGAAGTTTATTTTGATTTACTTGTATTTTCCACACATGCGTTTATGGTTTGTTTAGTGTTTCAAGAATTTACAGGTTAATTCAGTCGCGGCTACTGTCTACTTTTGCAACTGATAGATAGTGGTTAGGTTGAATTGAAATTAGGGCTTCAATTTGTAATTGGGCTGTTTTTACTTTGAGCATTTTACTTTTTGTAATGTGTTTTGTCATGGATTGCCAAAGGGGGAGATTGTTAGGTTCTAAGACTTTAGGAACTAATGTATTAGAACTTTAATGTGTATTTGTTGGCAAACCATAATCAAAACATAGAGTCTAAGTTTAGGCTTGCTCAAAGTGTGGTTTAATATAAAATTGGAATCGAGTGATTGCAAGAATTATTAGTCAAAATCTGCAAGGCTCGATCGATAAAAAATTAGACTCGGTTGATCAAAAGTCGTGCAAACGTAATTTTTTGCAAAATTTCTAATTCAACCCAAGCCCATATTCAGGGTTTTGTGTTTCACTCCAAATATAAAAGGAAAAACCCTAGCTACGTTTTAGAAGTCTTTGGAGAGTTGTGTATTGAATCTTCTGTGAAATTTGAGAGGTGTTTACATTCATACACGCATAGAGTTATCAAGATCAAGATTCACGTCAAGAACTTGATGATCTCTTTAGTTGCTGCATAAAGAACTTTAAAGAAGATCTAAAACCTTTGAGTGGAGTCAAAAAGTCACAAGTAGGAGAACTTGTGGTTGTTGCAGATCAAAGAAAGAAGTAGTCCGTGGACTCGGAGCTATCATGTGGTCATGGTAGTAAGTTTTCTACTCGAGGTAGCAATAGGATGTTAGTAGTCTAAGTCTTATTGTAAAAACTTCAATTCTTTCATAATGGATCTGTTTTTACCTTGAGGATAGCTAGGTTAAATCTTCCCCAGGTTTTTTTCCGGTTAGGTTTTCCTGGGTCATCATATCTGTGTGTTCTTTATCTTTCCGCATTATATTTTTTTTTACACATATTAGTTTAACCTAGATCTTATTAATGAGCTTGTTAATCAACTTGGTTTAATATTAGGTTAAACATATTGTGTTAAGGGGTCTAAAAACTAATAATTTGTTGTGAAAGTATTGTAAAAAGTGTTGTGGATATATCATTTCTCTTTTAATTAGATTATTGTTTTAATTTCGTAAAAAAAATTATTTATTAAAATTCATTGTTTGTTGTATATATATTACTGTTATAATTGATTGTGTTGATGGGATAACAATAATTGACATGATTTGTGCAAACCATATAAATATGGTACATTGTTTTGCAAGTTAGTATTTAGTATAAATTGGTTCACTTTTGTGTTAACATTTTTCACCCATAATCAGCTCAAAGTTACCTAGTTTATAATGTGCCATTTTGAT
Organism: Quercus variabilis; assembly: GCA_030445155.1. NCBI lineage: Eukaryota > Viridiplantae > Streptophyta > Magnoliopsida > Fagales > Fagaceae > Quercus > Quercus variabilis. The sequence continues at coordinate 10,348,517 of CP129454.1, forward strand.
AAAAACTTATTTAAATCATATAAAATAAATCTCATTTTTAAGTAACATAAATTTGAAATTTAAATATTAAATTAAGTAGTTAAAATAATTTTAATGGTTTTATTGAAAATTTCTTCATTGAAATTATAAAATGCCTAAACTTTTTACCCAAAACTAAGAAAAAAATCTCATTCCATTTTATTTTTCTTCTATTGTGTATTTCTAAAATTGGGTGGAATTTCGTTGAGTTGAAATAAAAACTTTTAGATTGTATGTCATTAGTACTTTAATTGATCATATTATGAAATATAATTTGTGTAAACTTTATTTGTATAACTATGGTTGTTTGAAACCAAAACTTTCACAAAATATTTATCGTTTTTCATACCTTGGGCCAACTGTCTAACATAGTAAACTATGATAGACAATTAATCACAATGCCACATAAGATAATTGTAACAAAACGTGTGTGAAAGTTTGTATTACTAACGTCATTGTATAAGCAATTAATTTTACCAAAAGATCCGTAAAGTTTTTGTTAGGTTCTAAAGACTTAGGAACTTATGTATTTAGAACTCTAATTTGTATTGTTGGCAAACTATGATCAAAATAGGTTGTTTAGTCTTATTTAGACTTGCTCAATGTTGTGTCTTTTATGTAAAGTTGGAATCAAGCTTATGCAGAAGTTACTATGCATTTCGGTCTAGCTCGATCAATCGAAGCTTAGGCTCGATCGATTGAATCTGGGGCAGAATGCGTTTTTCTGCAGAATTCCAACTCAGCCCTAGCTCATTTAAAACATTTAGGGTTTTATGTTTTGCCCTAAGTATATAAGGCAAACCTTAGCCACATTTTAGAGGTTGCTCATATTGCTGTTTGTGTGAATCTCTTGTGAGATCTTTGAGGAGCTTTCCTTCACACAAGCTTAGGATTATCAAGGAGGAGATTCGTTCAAAAACTTGATGATCATTCAGTTGCTGCTATAGGAGCTTAAAGAAACACAAGCGGGTGTGCTTGTACTTGCTGGGAGAATCCAAGAAAGAAGGAGACCGTGGATTCGGAGCTTGCACGTGGTCGTGTCAGTAAGTTCTACTGGTGGGTAGCAATAGGATGTTAGTGGTCTAAGTCCTATTGTATAAATTTTGATTCTTTCATATAGTGGATTGGTTTACCTTAAGGATAGCTAGGTCAAATCCTCCCCAGGTTTTTACCGGTGTGGTTTCCTGGGTCATCATATCTTTGTGTCATTTATATTTCCACTACTTATACATGATATGATTTTTTGATTGTGATAACCTAAATTTGTATAATTTGACTAAGTTAATCACTTGGCTAATTAACTAGGTTAATCCAATTGTGTTTTAAGGAGTCTAAAAACTCACAAGTGGTATCAGAGCGGGTTACTTTCTTGTTGTAGATCTTTTGATTTCTGAGCTGATCCTTGGCCCCTGTTGTCATAGAACACGGACACTCTCTAGTTATTCCTCCTCACTTTGATAGGAATAATTATGCCTATTGGAAAGTAAGGATGAAAGCTTTCCTGAAATCCATTGATAAAAGAGTTTGGAATTCTGTTGAGTACGGATGGGAGAAGCCCACTACTCCTGTGAGTGAGTGGCAAACTTCTCAAAAAGAAGCAGCTGCGTTCAATAGCAAAGCTATGAATGCTATCTTTAACGCTGTTTCTATGGAGGAATTTAAGAGAATCTTTAATGTTGAGGTTGCTTACACTGCTTGGAATATCCTCCAGACTGTGCATGAAGGCACAAAGGCAGTTAAAATTAATAAGTTACAGCAATTAACATCAAGACTTGAAAGCATTAGGATGTTTGATGATGAATCCTTTAATGAATTTTATGTTAAACTTAATGACATTGTTAATTCTGCATATAATTTGGGTGAAATCTATGATCAACCTAAAATTGTCAGGAAGATTCTTAGATCTTTAACTGAAGACTTTAGACCCAAGATGACTGCCATCACTGAAAGCAAAGATGTGGACTCCATCCTTGTTGATGAACTTGTAGGATCTCTTCAATCCTATGAGTTGGTCCTACCCAAAACTAGCAAATCCAAGTCAATGGCTCTCAAGTCAGTTGATGATGTTGAGGTTGGTGGATTTGATGATGAGCTCTCTGCTATAGAGATTGCTTACCTTGCCAAAAACTTTAGGAACTTTCTTAGGAATAGTAACTAAAGGGCAAGAGGTACAAACACTGCTGAACCTAGAAACTTTAGGAAGAATGATCCCACTAAGGTTAGTAACACTGAAAAACCTAGAGAAAAAATAGGTCAATCTCCTAATAATTCTATGGGTCCTCAATGTTTTGGATGTCAAGGGTATGGTTATGTTAAATCTGAATGTCCTACATACTTAAGGTCTAAGGGTAAAGCTATGGCTGTAACCCTTAGTGATAATGAAGTTTCTGATGATGAGTTCGGGTGTGACGAGGATGGAAACTTAATTGCTTTCACTGCTACTGCTGTAGTCAATAAAAGTGTGTATGTTGAAGAGAACCCTTCAGATGGGGAACTCTCTGAGGATGCAGATCTTCAAAAGGCCTACAATAAACTTTGAAAAATTGCTGCAAAGGATACTATGAATGTTAAATTTGGCCTGAAGAAAATTGAAACTCTTAAGCCTGATAAGAAGAATTTGCTTGCTAAATTGTTTGATGCTAATGAACTTTTGAACAATGTGAAAACTGAGAATATGCTTTTGCTTGATAAGGTTAAGAAATTAGAACTTGATTTATCTGTTACTAGATCTACTAATTCTAAACTCAATCAAATGCTAAGTGTTCAAAATTCTCCTTCTGACAAATCTGGATTAGGTTTTGTTGATAGCATCTCTGTGTCTGCACCAAATTTCACTATCTTTGTTCCTTCATCTTCTTCTGAACCTTCTATGAGTGAGGTTGTGAGTGAAACTGTCAAACCCCTGTGAGTGAGGTTGTCAAATCCATAGAAGTTTCACCATCTAGGAAGATTAGGGTTGATCTGAAAGAGTCTAAACCTAAGGATTCTACCCTTTCTAAGGACAAGATGCATGGTAAACATGCTTTGGTTTATCATTTTTGTGGGAAGTCTGGACACATTCGTCCTAACTGTTACAAGCTTCAAACTGCTAAGAGAGCAAACAAACCAAAAGTGCCTATGCCTTAAGCACAAGATCCTATGGCACTTATTGGTGAATTGGTAAAGGCTCTTAACCTTTATTTCAATCCTGGAGTTGGGAATCACTCTAATGTGAATAAGAACTCCAATGCTCGTAGTGCATCTAAAAGGTTTTGGATACAAAAGACTCGATCTAATTGAGTCTTTTTGACATGGTCCTTGTGCTTCATTGCTCTACCCTTTGTGACCATTGTTCTTTGGTTTTTGTTTTTCTTTTTGTTTCTAGGATTTGCATTGCATAACATTCATGCATTTCATTCTAGGATTTCTTTTGTTTCCTCTTTTAAAAATTAAAAAAAAAAAAAAGGAAGCAAATTATGTTTTGTATTTATTTCTTGGTTTTTGAAAACAAGGTTGGTCAATTTATTTTCACATAACATGTCTTGTGTACCTTATTTAGCTTGGATGAGCTTATTTTATTGCACTTTACTAGTTTGAACTTTGTAGTACATGTTGTGTGGGAAAGATGTTTATGGTTTTTGATCACTTTGTCTTGATCTTGAAGTCACATGTCTTTGACTGTCGCGCTTGAACCTTTTGAGACAGGCATAAATAACCATCTCACCACTGTTCACTAGTCAATCATGAACACCTTAGCACATATTGTAAGATTTTGTGCTTGAGAAAGTATAGCACATGCACAAAAATAATATAAGGTGTAGCCTCGGTTTAAATGCTTAAAATTGGTGTGTACATTATTGGACTTAATGCTAAATCAAACAATTAAAATTGGTGTGTACATTATCTCGGCTATTTAATAAGTTTCTGAACAATTCAAATTGGTGTGTACAATATGAGGCAAATCAAGAAACTTACATGATTGCAAGCTTCTGTTCTAGGAGATGTAAGAGTTATATGATGTAACTCTTTTGGTGATAGTCTCTTTCAAATTCTATGTGATGAATTTTGTAGAATTTGTGTTTGATTTCTATTCACATATCACCTCACATATATCTCAAGTTTTTGCTAGTTGCACACACTACACAAGTTACTCTTTGCTAAACATTGTACATGTTATTGTGTGTGTCTTTGGTCTGACCAACCAAGTTTGAAAATTCTTTAAGCTTTATGCAAAACATATTTGTTGCTTGAGAATTTAAAGGGAGAATGTTTGAAAAACTAATTTTTGGGAAAACTGGGTTTAAAACTTGTGTTTTTGAAAGACATTTCATCTCATACTCATTCATTTTTTTTGAAAATTCAATGCTTTGAGGAGTTTATGTGCAAAATTTCTCTGTTTTTCAAAATTTTGATTTTTACAGAATTTTGATCGATTGAACATGTTTTTCGATAAATCGAAATTGCAATTAAAATTGAAGTAAGCCTCTGTCTATTTCGATCAATCGAACCTAAAATTTCGATCAATCGAAAATTGTGAATCAGGTTTTTAAAAAACTAAGTTTGACTTGTTCTTCATACTTTTCAAAAAGTTTTAAAACTTTTCTCTCTCTCTCTCCAATTCGGACTAGGCTCCACATCAATTTTTTGTTGTTTTCCTCCAAATTTTTTGCAAGGTTTTCCTCTCTCCAAGCCGGTAAGTCCATTTTACCCTTCCTTTTGCATTTTATTTCATAATTTCATGCATTAATTTATGGTTTTTGGGTAAATTTTCGGACCTATGCATATATTGGGGTTTTTGATGAATCAAGCCATATTTTCTGAAATTGATCAATGGATTTTTGTTCTAGGATGTTATAAACTTGATCTTGATGGTTTAATTTGATCAATTTTGTGATTTATGAGAAATTGGAAATTCTAGGGCTTGTAATTAATCCAATTTGGGGATTTTGTTCATATTGGGTTTAATTGATGAAATTGGGTTGTTAGATTGATGTAATTGATCATTCTAAACTGTATTCTATATTGTGTGATGATCAATTCGTCAAATTTTTTTATAAAAACGAACAAGTGGTTTTTCAAATTTTGGGGTTTTTGTTAGAAACTCTATGCTCAAGCCAATTTTGTGAATTTGAACTTATATTGAACTTGTTTTCACTGCATTAGAGCATGCATCATGACATTTAACTGTTCATGCATCATATAGATTTTTGTTCTATATTTTTTTGTGCTAACTTGCAGTCTGCCCTTGGTTTTTTTTTTTTTTTTTTTTTTTTTTTTTTTTTTTTGTTCTTTTTGGTTCTGCTTTGTGTCTTTGTCCTTTCCTTAGCATCATGCCTAGGAAAACTAGAGCCCATAGGACACCCTCCACCTCTTCTGTGTCTCCCTCTAGGAGTGACGTATTTTAGAGTGACAAATGCAGAGAGACCTATAAGAAGCTGAACATTAAGAGAAAGATTTGGGCTGAGCGGAAGGCTGTATTAGATGAGTTGGATCCTGCCATTAGGGAAAATTTTGAAAGTAGGGGCTGGTTGTCCTTGTTGGAGATAGATCATCCACCCCCGTATGCCCTGTTCAGAGAGTTCTATTCGAATCTCTCTTGCCACATCTATGATTCTAACACCTTAGTTAGGAGTTGGATACAAGGTGTTGAGTTCACCATTACCCCTAGGGTAGTGGCTGAGGCTCTTGGGGTTCCGATCGTTAGGCAACCCGTCTATCCTTATAAGGAGTCTCCGCCCCTTGATGACGTTATGTCATACATCACTGGGTCTTCTATCTAGTGGGGTTCTGATCCTCGTATCACGTCTGCTAAGCTTCCTGAGACTACCTATCTCTTTCTTAGGATAGCGTGTCATACCTTATGGCCTATTTCTCATCTCCACACCATCCCTATTGAGAGATGTGTGTTTTTGTATGCCCTTGTTTCTGGTGCTTCTATTTCCTTCCCTCATCTGTTTCTTCATTCTTTGAACGAAGTTCATAGGAGTTCTGCTGTTGGTCATGCTCTTGTTCATCCTATTTTCATTCATAGGATTTTGGTGTTTTTAGGTTTAGATGGTTTTCTCTCTTCTGAGCCCATATATGTCATTGCTCCCATTGGTGCCACCTTTCTTAGGCAGAGGACTGCTCATATGAGAGCTCCTCGAGTAGAGCCTTCTGGTTCTGTACCCCCTCCCCCCTCTTCTACAAGTGATGCACAGGCTGAGGCGTCTGGTGCTGCTGCTGTTGATGATGATGTTCCTCCATCGACTACTTCGGATCATTCTAACATTCGACGTACGTTGGATCATGTCTTGACCGTTCAGGCGGCTCATGGACAGATTTTGTTGGACTTGCTCGATGAGGTCCGTGCTTTACGTGCAGAGTTGGCGCATTTTGGACGATCACCTCCGCCACCTCCTTTTGATGATGGATTTTGATTGCCCTTTGGCATTCCGTCAAAAAAAGGGGGAGTGGCATTTTAAGTAGCTTGTAGAGTTTTTGTTGATAGGGGGAGTTTTGATTGTTTTAGAGAGCCAGTGGTGATTAAATTGTATCTAGGAGCTACACTTTGTATTGACATTTTGTTTAGCTCTTGATGTATGATGTTGGGCTATTCATGTTAGGGGGAGATACATTTATTTTGTTATATATGTTTCTTGTTTCACTGCTTATTGATTTATATTTATGACGTTATTCATTGATATATGTCTTTATTTTGTGTTTTGTGAAATCAAGTTTTTATTGTGTTTACTTGTATTTTTTCCACACATGCATTTATGCGTTTTGTTTAGTGTTTCAGGAAATATACAGGTTGATTCAATTTTGCTACTGTCTACACTTGCAACTGATGGATAGTAGTTAGGATTGAATTTGTTGTAATGAGCTATTTTTGTAAAGGACTTTTATTTGTAAACTTTGAGCATTTAGTTTGTGTTTTGTCACGGATTGTCAAAGGGGGAGTTTGTTAGGTTCTAAAGACTTAGAAACTTATGTATTTAGAACTCTAATTTGTATTGTTGGTAAACCATGATCAAAACAAGTTGTTAAACAAGTTGTTTAGTCTTGTTTAGACTTGCTCAAAGTTGTGTCTTTTATGTAAAGTTAGAATCGAGCTTATGCAGAAGTTACTATGCATTTTGGTCTAGCTCGCTCGATCGATCGAAGCTTAGGCTCGATCGATTGAATCTCGGGCAGAATGCGTTTTTCTGCAGAATTCCAACTCAGCCCTAGCTCATTTAAAACGTTTAGGGTTTTATGTTTTGCCCTAGGTATATAAGGCAAACCCTAGCCACGTTTTAGAGGTTGCTCATATTACTGTTTGTGTGAATCTCTTGTGAGATCTTTGAGGAGCTTTCCTTCACACAAGCTTAGGATTATCAAGGAGGAGATTCGTTCAAGAACTTGATGATCATTCAATTGCTGCTGTAGGAGCTTAAAGAAACACAAGCGGGTGTGCTTGTACTTGCTGTGAGAATCCAAGAAAGAAGGAGCCCGTGGATTCGGAGCTTGCACGTGGTTGTGTCAGTAAGTTCTACTAATGGGTAGCAATAGGATGTTAGTTGTCTAAGTCCTATTGTATGAACTTCGATTCTTTCATATAGTGGATTCAGGTTTACCTTGAAGATAGCTAGGTCAAATCCTCTCCAGGTTTTTACCGGTGTAGTTTCCTGGGTCATCGTATTTTTGCGTTATTTATATTTCCGCTGCTTATACATGATATGATTGTTTAATTGTGATAACCTAGATTTGCATAATTTGATTAAGTTAATCACTTGGCTAATTAACTATGTTAATCCAATTGTGTTTTAAGGGGTCTAAAAACTCACAGTTTTGGTTCCCTAAGACTTTTCCAAAGTTTAATAGCTTAAATAAAAGTATCTGCATCAAACTATACTGTACAATCAAAACCTCTTCTCTTTCATGAAGATCTAGACTCTAGTGTATGTATCAGCATCATGTCAGCTCTAGTGCACTTTGGAGCTAACTTGTGTCCAACTATTAACTAGCCGGACCTTTCCAGCAAGGTATATGGTCCCATTTTGTTGATCCATTGAGTCCTAGATGTACATGATGGCATGCTGATTAAACCTTTTCACACCACATTTACACTTTACAGGGCAGTTTGCTTTGCTGTTACACTTAATACATCTTAGATGTGAGGCTTTGCAATTAATATTTGGTTATTTAACTTTTACATGCTTTTTTATATAGGAACTGTTACATACTTTGAATAGCCAGTACGTTCTGTTCAAAAAAAAATGGCCAGTACGTTTGGGACGTGACAATGTGTGCTACTTTCTATTTTGTGCCACCTTGTTTTAATACGACATATAACACAAACCTTTATTATTGAAAAGAAAACTTAATACATCTTACATGTGAGGCTTTGCAATTAATATTTGGTTATTTAACTTTTACATGCTTTTTTTTATATGGAACTGTTACATACTTTGAATAGCCAGTACGTTCTGTTCAAAAAAAAATGACCAGTACGTTTGGGACGTGACAATGTGTGCTACTTTCTATTTTGTGCCACCTTTTTTTAATACGACCAATAACACAAACCTTTATTATTGAAAAGAAAACTTATAGATAAATTATATAAAATTAATATTGAAAAAATCTTGTTTTAATGATTTTATTGAAAAAATCTTCTTTGAAATTCTAAAGTCCCTAACCTTTTAAAACAAAGAAAAAAAACTCTCATTTCATTTTATCTTAAAAATAAATAAAAAACTCTCATTCCATTTTATTTTTCTCCTATTGTAGTATTGTGTATCTCTAAAATTGGGTGGAATTTCATTCTGTTGAAATAAAAACTTTTAAATGGTTTGCTATTGACAGTGCAAGCTTAGAATCAAACACTGAAGGAGGAGATACAAGTATTCCAACGGCATGTCATGTAGTGAAATGTTTAGATATAAAATAGAAACCGTGTCGTTCCTCATTAAAGCCCAATGATGTCGTTCTCCCTTGTAAAGATTGTTGAAGACCTGAGGAAGCCACGCACGTGTTGAAGTTTGTTACAATACGTGTGAAGCAGTTACAAGTTTGTTGTACCAGACTTCATTTAGGCATCATCATCATCCTCCCTTCTCTGATGTATCTATATGTATATATATATAGCTATCTATTCACTGGATTGTATTCATTCAGAGCATTGTATTCTTCTTGAAATCAATAACATCTAAGTTCTCTCTCAACCATTTCTTCATCTCTGTTTTTCTTTCCGTTTTGATTCCTAGAGTAATAGTGAGAGATTGAGACTGTTTCTTCATGGTATCAGAGCACTGATCCTTATCAATGGCTTCTGCTCAGTCTGATTCATCTTCTTCATCGTCTTCTTCAAGTGCTGTACCTGCTATGGCTTCCTCAAGTTTACCAGTGAATTCTTCGTTGCTGTTGTTATCAAACATGTCATCTATGATGACTGTGAAGCTGGATTATGGAAATTATGTAGTGTGGAAACATCAAATCGAGGTAATCCTTGATACCTATTCAATGATTGATGTTGTTGATGACTCAATCACTGCTCCAAATAGATTTCTTAAGGATTCATCTGGAAATTTTACTAGTGAAATCAATCCAGCATTCATAGCTTGGAAGAATCATGAACAAGCAATGTTCACATTCTTGAATTCAACACTTTCCCCTGCAATTCTTGCTCTCACAGTTGGGCAAAAGTCTGCTAGAGGAGTTTGGAGAGTATTAGAGAAGAGATTCGCATCAATTTCAAGGTCTCATGTTATGAGTCTCCGTAATGAATTGAATGCTATTAAGAAAGGAAATTAATCTATTGATGGTTATTTTCAGAAAATTAAGCAAGCTCATGATAGATTGGCTGTTGTGTCTGTGTTTGTGGATGATGAAGAGCTTCTCCACATTGTTCTTGATGGTCTTCCATCTAACTATGATTCTTTTAGCTCTGCTATTAGAACTAGGAGTGATGTGTTGTCTGTGGAAGAATTGAATGCATTACTTAATGCTGAAGAGAGAATTATTAAGAAAAGATCTAATGGTGTTGATCAAGTTTCCATGGCTATGGCTGCCAACTTTCACTCACAAGGCTTTCCTCGAGGAAGAGGAGGAAGAAATTACAACCAGAGAGGCAGAGGTGCTCGTGGAAATGGCCCTCACTCTGGTGGAATGACTTCTCATTTTGGTGGAGGAAACTACTCAAGTTTTGGTGGCTCTAGTTCTGGATCTCAATTTCAGAATCAATTTCAGAATTTTAGTTCTGGAAATCAAGGTTTTCCATCTCAATATTAGTCCTTTAATCAATCTAAGATTTCTCAGAATCAAGGTCAAACTCAAGGTCAATCAAGTAGGCCTACTTGTCAGATATGTGGAAAGAATGGTCATTCAGCTCTTGACTGCTACCATCGTATGGACTTTGCATATCAAGGAAGACATGCTCCTGCTAAGCTTGCCTCAATGGTGGCCAATGCTGCTTAAGTCCAGGCTTCCAATTCTTGGCTTACTGACACAGGTTGCTCAGATCATGTGACTCCTAATCTATCATAGCTATCCATTCATCAGCAAGCTATTCAAGGCAATGAAACTGTCACTGTTGGGAATGGTCAGGAGCTTCCAGTCACTCACATTGGTAATGGTAAGCTTCAAACATTGACTCATAATTTTAGGCTTGATAATATTCTAAGGGTGCCTAACCTTGCTTCTAATCTTCTGTCTGTCCATAAATTGTGTCTCCAAAATAATGCTTTTTGTTATTTTGATGCCAACAAGTTCTCAATTTAGGATTTGCCCACGGGGAAGATCCTCTATGCAGGGTTGAGTAAAGATGGGGTCTATCCTATTCCATCCATCTCTGACTCTTCCACTTCATTGAACCATTTCAAGTCCACTTCATTGAATCATTTCAGGTCTTCTGCCTTTGTATCTGTCAAACCACACCAGATTCTGCTCTGGCATCATAGGCTTGGTTATCCCCATTCTAGAATTTTGTATTCTGTTCTTAAACCTGTATTGTCATCTCTTACTTTGTCCATGATTGCTGAGGCTTGCTCCTCCTGTGAGTCTTGTATAAGTGCTAAAATGCACAGACTTCACTTGAATAAAACTTCAATTGTTTCCACTTCATTTCTTGAACTTGTACATAGTGATGTTTGGGGCCTCTCTCCCATGACTTCCTTACTTGGATTTAATTACTATGTACTTTTTGTTGATGATTACACTTGTTTCACTTGGATGTTCCTTCTTAAATCAAAAAGTGAGGTTCTGCCTGTGTTTAAACATTTCAAGTCCATGGTTGAAACTCAACATAATTCTAAACTCAAAGCTTTGAGAACTGACAATGGTTCTAAATATGTTAATGCTGAGTTTAAGTCATATTGCTCTACTCATGGCATTCTTCACCAAACTTCATGTCCTCATACTCCTGAACAAAATGGAGTGTCAGAAAGAAAGCATAGACATGTTGTAGAAACTGGTCTTGCTCTTCTTTATCAGTCACATCTGCCTATTAATTTCTGGTAATATGCTTTTACTGCTGCAATTTTTCTTATTAATAGGCTTCCCTCATCTGTGTTAGGTTTTCAATCTCCTTGGGAGAAATTATTTTCAAAACTTCCATCTGTTCATGCTCTTAAATCCTTTGGATGTGCTTGCTACCCTTTCCTTAGACCTTATAATAAAAACAAGCTACAACCTAGGTCTGCTCCATGCATTTTTCTTGGTTACCCTCCTATGTCAAAAGGGTACATTTGCCTTGATTCTTCAACTAACAGAATCTATATAGCTTGTCATGTTTTGTTTAATGAATCTCTCTTTCCCTTTGCTGCTAATCCTACTCTTACAAATCCTAATATTCCTTTCTCAACTTCTGTGTCTGATTGGTTGTCACCTCCTGCTTCTTCTGTCTCTATTCCATCTACTAATTATCCTTCTTCTTCTCCTTCATATGACTCTGACTTGGTTACTTCTTTGCTTCCCTCATTACTTTCTTCTTCCTCTTCTATTCCTGTTGTTCCTGCTTCCATTGAAACTCCTTCCTCAGTGCCTACTTCCCTATCTGTGATTCTAGACCCTATTCTACCTATTGTGTCATCTTCCAATCCTACTCCTACTGCTCTTGGTCCATCCACCACTAATGCCCATCCTATGGTTACAAGGTCTAAGCATGGAATATGTAAGCCTAAAGTTATGAAGGTCCAATGTGACTATACTGTTGTTGAACCTCCTTCCTTTGCACTTGCTTCCAAGCATCCTCAATGGGTTGCTACAATGGATGCTGAATTCACATCCTTACAGAAGCAGAATACTTGGTCCTTGGTTCCTCTTCCTCCATAGAAGAATGTTATGACCTGCAAATGGGTTTATAAGCTTAAGAGGCATAATGATGGGTCAGTTGCTAGATATAAAGCCAGATTGGTGGCTAGGGGCTATCTCCAACAATATGGATTGGACTATGATGAAACTTTTAGTCCAATTGTCAAACCTGCCACAGTTAGACTTCTAATTGCTTTGGTTGTGCAACATGGTTGGGAATTGAAGCAATTGGATGTCTCCAATGCTTTTTTGCATGGTTTTCTTAAGGAAGAGGTCTTCATGGCTCAACCTTAAGGTTATATTGATTCAGTTTTTCCTACACATGTGTGCCTTCTCCATAAAGCTCTCTATGGTCTTAAGCAAGCTCCTCGGGCATGGTTTGATAGATTTACCTCTCAGCTGCTTCATGTGGGTTTCTGTGCTTCAGCTGCTGATGGTAATTTGTTCATCTTGAGGCATCAGTCCTTCATTGTGTATTTGTTACTCTATGTGGATGATATTATCATCACTGGTAATAATTCTTCATTTGTGTCTACTATAATCAAGCTGTTGGGCAAGGAGTTTGATCTCAAGGACCTTGGCTTGCTTCATTATTTTCTTGGGTTGCAGATTGACTATACCCCTTCTGGTTTATTTGTGCATCAGTCCAAGTATGCTACTGATCTCCTTCAGAAATTTAACATGACTGATTGCAAGCCTTGTAAAACACCATGCTCTCCTAACCATCATCTTATTCCTAATGATAGCCCTCTTTTGCCTGACCCTAAGTCCTATAGGAGCCTTGTTGGGGCTTTACAATATCTCACCTTCACTAGACCAGATTTATCTTTTGCTATTCAACAAGCCTGTCAGCATATGAGCTCTCCCACTCAAAATCACCTTCAAGCTGCTAAACAGATCTTGAGGTATCTTCAAGGGTCTCTTCATTTTGGGATTGCTTTTACTCCAGGCCCCATCTCCTTATCTGCTACAGTGATGCAGATTGGGCTGGGGATCCAGTGGACAGACGTTCTATCATTGGTATGGTAGTGTTTCTTGGTAATTCCCCAATCACTTGGTCAGCTAAGAAGCAATGCACTGTGTCTCGTTCTTCAACAGAAGCTGAGTATCGTGCTTTGGCTTCTACTGCAGCTGAGTTGTATTGACTTCGAATGCTTCTCAGAGATTTTGGCATTGTTCTTCCTCACCCTCCTCTTCTTTGGTGTGACAATGTCAGTGCTTTGGCCATTGCCTCTAATCCTGTTTTTCATGCTCGCACAAAGCACATTGAAGTTGATTTTCATTTTGTTAGAGAAAATGTTCTCAGGCATGACTTGCTGGTTAAGTTCATTTCCACTCATGATCAACTTGCTGATCTGTTCACTAAGGGTCTTTCATCTCCCAGGTTCAATTGGCTTACTTCCAAACTCATGTGGAAGTTCCCCATTCGTTTGAGGGGGGATGACAGTGCAAGCTTAGAATCAAACACTAAAGGAGGAGATACAAGTATTCCAACGGCATGTCGTGTAGTGAAATGTTTAGATATAAAATAGAAACGGTGCCGTTCCTCATTAAAGCCCAACGATGTCGTTCTCCCTTGTAAAGATTGTTGAAGACCTGAGGAAGCCACGCACGTGTTGAAGTTTGTTACAATACGTGTGAAGCAATTACAAGTCTGTTATACCAGACTTCATTTAGGCATCATCATCATCCTCCCTTCTCTAATGTATCTATATGTATATATATATATAGCTATCTATTCACTGGATTGTATTCATTCAGAGCATTGTATTCTTCTTGAAATCAATAACATCTAAGTTCTCTCTCAACCATTTCTTCATCTCTGTTTTTCTTTTCGTTTTGATTCCTAGAGTAATAGTGAGAGATTGAGACTGTTTCTTCAGCTATCAGTACTTTAATTGATCTTATTACGAAATATAATTCGTGTAAACTTTATATGTTTATGTTTATCATGGAGGGATGGACCTAGGTGGGGGCCCGAAATCCCCTGGGTCCATTTTTTTTTTTTTTTTAAAGTTATAATATCTTTCATTTTTGTAGTTAGACCCCCTTCCAAGACTTTAGACCCCCTTTTTCACAATAAGCTTAATTAACCTCACCCAAATAGCAATTATCTAACCAAAAAACTTAACAAAAACAATAAAAATATTCAAAATCAAGGGCGAAGCCACATAGTGGCTTGGGGGGGCCGTGCCCCTTCAAAAAAAAAAAAAATCCCATTAGACTATGAAGAAAAAATAAATGGGCCCCCCCAACATTAGACAGCCGCCCCCCCTACCCATTTCTCACCTATTCTCCCAGCCCACTCCCAACAAGTGGCCACGCCACATACAGGTCAGGAACACCCTCAAATTAAAAAAAAAATAAAAAATATATATATTTATATATATATATATATATATATATCTATTCTACTTCCAAGCAAAAAAAAAAAAAAAAAAAAAATTGTAACAAACCCAAGCCCACGACGAGCCCAATAAATTACAGAGGTAGCTCGCTCACTGCAAGCCCATGGATTCTCAACCAAAAAAAAAACCAATACAGAGGATCAGAAATCAAACCCATGTTACCCATCACGTCGCTGGCAGAGAAATCAAACCCCAATACTGTCTATACAGAGCAAAAGCAAAGCAAACTCCAGCAAACCAAATACAGAGGTGTTTATCAAAAAAAAAAAAAAAAAAAAAAAAAAAAAACCCCAATACACAAACCAAAGCCCAAACCCCAGCAAACCAAACCCACGGTCCGCCGTCGTCATCGTCATCGCTCGCCCGGTCGCCCTTCATCGCAAATTGCTCTGCCTCTGCTCCGTGCTCGGTGCTCCCTCCAGCCCTCCCTTAAGGTATTTCTCTCTTTTTCTCTCTAACTCTCTCTCAGTCTCTCTCTCTTTATCTCACTGAATGAAAAAATGAAATGAAATTTATGACCGAGTCTCTCTCTTTATTCTTTAATAGCCTATCTCAGTAAGTGTCTCTCTCTTTTGAACTGTCTCTTATTGGTTGGCCCTTTCCTTTTTTACGGTTTTTGTCTTTTTGAATTTGGCTTTATCCATTGGTGTGTTGGTCAGTGTGTTGGTGTTGGTGTTGGTGTTGGTGAGGTATTGATTGTCATTTAGTATAATGTGTGTTGTGATTTGTGATTGGAATTGCGAAATTTTCTGATTACAGCTGGCTATTGTGATTAGGGCACATGTTGTGCTTGTCTGTTGTCTGTTGAGTGGGGTGGGGAGGGGGTAGATGGGCTCATGGGCTCATGGGCCGAGTAAACAATAATTAAAGCAATGTAATGTGTAGCACATTACATTGCTTTAATTATTGTGCTGCACATGAAATGTATAATGTTTGGCTCTTTTAGTGTAATATGTACAAGGGGCTAAACAATATAACAAATTAAAGCAGTATAATTAATAACAAATAAATTAAAGCAATATAGTTTATTGTTACGCTAAACAAAAATAATTAAAGCTATATAATTAAATTAACCAATACATTATAAAAGACAAATTAATTAAATTATTTTTGTTTTTGTTTGAGTGGTTATTATTAATTAAAGTTGTATTAAAAATGGGTTGACTGTTTAAATTATAGTGGAAAATTTGTTTTTTTCTTGAGTATGAATAACATTCATATAACTAAGTAAAAATTTCTAATTAAAATTTTATTTTTTAAAATTCTTTTCAGGTTAATTTTTGAGTCATATGCTTAAAGCTAAAAGAATCATAAGCAAACGAAAAACAATTGATGCATGTTTTTAGATTGATGCATCACTTGTGTAGACAATACCCATAAAGCTTCACGATATTACGATGACGAACTTCAGATAACACTTTGGCTTCATTCCTAAAACTCTTGTCATTGACTGTTTTTAGAAGAGAATTTAGACTGCCATATAGACATAAGATTTATTCTATTTTTTAAGATTCAAAAAGGAAATTGCTAAGAATTTCCATTTAGAATTCATAATGGATGAATTTTATTTAATGATGGATCAATGTTGAGCATACCTTTTATAGGAGATGCCAAGTTTATTTTATTTAAAAAAAAAAATTGATACATGTTTATAGCAAATTAGGCAAATTTTGTACACAAATTTGAGTTTAGAAATATTGTTATATATTTTAAGTTTGATCATCTTGTATACAACATATTTATAAATTATGACAAACATATGAATATGTAACTTGGCCCCCCAGGTAAAAAATCCTGGCTACACCCCTGTTCAAAATGGTGGTTGTAATTTAGCAAAAAAAACTATTTACCACCAAATAACCAAAAAATTATGTGTTATTAGAGAAGCTAAAGTTAAATTTTTTGCAACTATAGTAAACTGATATAGATACCAGTTGACTGTAGCAAGTTGTTAAAAATAAAATACAATATTTTATTAAAGTTATATCTCTTCCTTCAATTAAAAAACACAAATTCTCTCGCTTCCTTTATTATTTTAATGAATTGTTTATATTATTTTAAATGAAGTTATAAAATAAAATAAAAATAAAAAAACATTTGATATTTGGTGTATTGTAAAGTTACATAGTAAAATAGATAAAGTTACTTTTTAAGATGCTAAAAGCTAAAAAAATTAGTACCATCATTGTGAATGCTCTAAATTCAACCTAGTATTAAAAAAAGACATTATTTTGTTTTTGTTTGTCTTTATTGGTAAATGATTGCATCTTAATGTATTTAGAAATAATGATTTTGAGTATTTATAATATTTTGATATTATATGGATGCCTATTTGGATGATTTTTTTCTTTGTGCTCTGGCTCTTGCTAACTTAAAATCCTGGGTCCGTCCCTATTATTATGTTATTACAAAAAACAAAAATATATTTATATGACACATTTGCACTTGGAGTAAGTACATTAAGAGTTATAACAAATAATGTTTTCGCTCAAACTTTTTTCTCTCTAGACCTCCAAGCACTTTGTACATGGGGAGGTATCAATTAAGTTACAATGCTCTTACATAGAGTTACATAGCACATATACATGCACTAGCTTTGTCACACGCACTTTCAAATTTTAAGGTTTGGGTGTTCACATTTCCATTTTAGGAGAGACAAATTAAAAATATTATATATTATTAAAAAAAATGGCAACTCCAGCGATTCATTTGAACACCCTAAACTCTATATAACACCACCTGTGTGTGTATATATTAAATTTAAATTTTATTCTATATTTAAATCTTCTATTCGAATTTTAGTATATCATATTTTCTATTTCTTTAAATAGTAAACTATATACTCCCTCTCTCCCAATTTGTTGGTTCTCTATTTTATTTTGGAATGTCTCAAAATGAAGTTTTCTTTCTAAAATTAATAAATAAATTTTCCCTTTACTTTATTTGGAAAGTTCTTTCTCAAAAAAATATTTAGAAAGTTAATACTTTTTTTTTTCTATAGTTTAAATTAACGAGGGTAGTTCTGAAAATTTATACTTTTTTATACAATAGACAAGATAATAAATGATATTTCCTTAAAACGTTGAATTTTTTAAATAGAACAAACAAAAAAATTGGGATGGAGGGAGTAATTCTATATATAATATAAAGAACTTTGTAGATGAAGTGATTGAAACCACTGACACAATTATAATAAATATCAACTAACAACTGCCATAATTAAAAACCATATTTATGTTGAACTTTCTCGCCCATTACAAAGAGCAGACTAGCTTATTATAGATTTGAAAACTGTATGTATTTCTCTACTCGTTTTGTGTTTTGCGAAATACTCACCAAAGCCATTTGGATTTTCTTTTCTTTTACACTATGATTTGTTCCGTGAAACAGTGTGTGAGCAGGATGATTGTTGCGTCCGATTTATTTCTGTGGAAAGAGTCTCACTCTCTGGTACCACCGATTCCTCTAAAAAAACCCAATGAGCGGCCAATCGTATTGTGAAAGTTCAATATATGTCTAAAACACCCTTGAACGTTAAGACCCCCAATTACAAATTACTAATTCAAGCTTATTATCAAACAATTAATGTGCAGAACATGAACATAAGCTAAACACAGAATTGATAAAAAATCTGAGCCAATTATAATCGCATCCACAGCAGAAAATAAAAGGCAAAGATAAGGGAAGAGAGATGCAAACACAAGAACAACACGCGATGTGTTATCGAAGAGGAAACTAAAGCCCTCGGCGTAAAACCTCTCTGCCACCCTCCAAGCGGTCAATAATCCACTAGAAAATGTAGTTGGGATACATGAACAGCAATAGACTCTCCAAGCCTAATCTACCCAAGTACCTAAGCCCTCCAAGCTTCCTGGTCCAACGAGGTTGCGCCGAACCTTTTTCTTTTCTAGCTTACCGGATTCCGCTATAACCCATAGCATCAACCAATAACTATTGGTCCCTTCCAAACTGCTTCCCTTAGCACCAAAATGCCTTCTCACAGCTGTGGGTGTGGTGAGAAAAGGATTTGGTCAATAACCTCTCAAGGATGTATCAATGGAGAGGAAGAGAGTAGAGGAATTTGAAGAGTCTCTTAGTGAAGATTGGGGATGAGACAATCTTGTTTTTCTCTAGAGTTTCTCTCACAAAATTTTCTCTGGAAGCTCTCTACATTTCGTGGGTATAAGGGTCTATATATAGTGGTGTGTGTTTGGAATATAAAGAGACAATTTTTGCCAAACAGGGCTGGTTGGCGGCTTGGCCTCACGGCTTGTCCAAGTCACGAGTTCAAGTCGTAAGATAACGGCCTAGCCAGCCTATGATTTTTGTCTTGTAGTGTGACAGCTGACGTGACCCTTCAACTCCCCTGTGTGCTTCTCACGTGCCTGCAGTTGGCGGCTTGCCAATCGCGAGTCAGTCGCGAGTCCTAGCCACGAAACTCTACTTCTTTGCACAAACTTGAGCTTTTCTTCACACTCTCTTCACACACTACCCTTACATGAATCCCACCTAAATACAGGATTACTAAGTGCTAAATTACAAGCAAATTGGCATGGAATAAAGCCAACAAGATGGTTGATAAATTTCAACCTTACATATTGGTTTTGAGGCCTTTGTATGTATCAATTACGCCGGTTGAGAATCTGAGTTTCAAATGGGAGGTGTTTGTTGTAGGAAAGCACCTCCAAATAGCACTCCTACCTCAATATTGATTGTGAAAATATTATGACTATAGAAAGATCTCCAATAAATAAACAATAGGAACAAAGCAAATCTAAAATCAGAAAATAAACAAATACAAAAAAAGAAACACCAAAGATTTACGTGGTTCGACTTTTGGCCTTCATCCACAGGCAACAACGAAGAAATTCCACTAATCAAATATGGAGATTTCAAGTTGGTGTATCAATATTCTCACGCACACCCAATTCCCAATATACTCAATAGCTCTCACACACACCCAATCCCCAATACACCCAATAGCTCTCTCACAGATAACAAAAAATAGAGAACCTTGCACCTTATTCTAAACTAGAGAATTCTCACAATAATATGCAACAGCCATTACAAGAAAATGTATTTTTAGTGACGAAAAAATTCGTCACTAAAAGTCCAGTTTTTCATCGCTAAGAACCTTTAGTGACTAAATTGGACTTTTAGTGACGAAAATCATTTCGTCACTGTAGCCCCGTCGCTAAAAGTCCTGGCAACTTTAGCAACGAAAAATTTCGTCACTAAAAGTCCAATTTGTAAAAAAAAAAAAAAAAAAAAAAAAAAAAAAATTTAGCAACGAAAACGTTTCGTCGCTAAATGTTTTCCTCGCTAAAAACAGTATTTAGTGACGAAAATATTTCGTCACTAAAACCATTTCAGTTTATTAAATCATATTTAGTGACGAAAAATTTTGTCACTAAAACTATTTTCGGGTACATCTAGTGACAAAAATATTCGTCACTAAAACTATTTTTAAAAAAATCCATGCACATATAGTGACGAAAATTTTCGTCACTAAAACCATTTCTTACAAAATTCCACTGCATTTAGTGACGAAATATTTCGTCACTAAAATACTAAAACAATTTTTTGTTGCCATATTTGTAACGAAAAAATTCGTCACTAAAACTTATTTTCTGTTTTTATTATTTTCATGACGTTGATATTAACCTGTAAGCTATCATTACATTATTAAAACCTCACATTTGATTAACACATTTATTTCAACAACACATTTATAAAAAATCGATCCATACATTCCACAAGTTAAAATTAAAATAAATATCAAATTCAAACTCTTTCCATACAATAATTGTTTGCAACACATACAATAACTTAAGATGTTTTATAACAATACAAAAAATGTAGCATAATATAATTAGAACCCCCTAAAGCCAAAAGATGTCCTCATATGTCTTCAAATAATGCCAAAAGTAAATCCCCTAAAGCCACCAATAAGAAATCTGCACAAATATAAAAACACTACTACATTAACATCATAAAGTAAAAACATTAACTATGTTATAAAAAACATTTCTAACAATTAGTTTCAAACATTTCTAAAAAACACTACTATAAGCTACTTAGATAAAATTCTATCCTATTCATGAATGCACAAGTCTATATTAATACTTAAATAAATATGCATTTCACAACAAATATACACTCCCAATATGAATTTAAGCCACCTTATAACACCATGCAAGCGACCCGCTTGCTCCAACACAACAACCCACCACAAAACAAATTTTCAACATCACAACTATAATGCTTACAAGTATTGAAATTGATTAAAGGAACACAATTGCTACTAATCAACAAGTTTCATTCACATTTGCAAGAAATTCAAAACACTCCCAATATGAATTTAAGCCACCTTATAACACCATGCAAGCCGCCCGCTTGCTCCAATACAACAACCCACCACAAAACAAATTTCCAACATCACAACTATAATGCCTACGAGTATTGAAATTGAATAAAGGAACACAATTGCTACTAATCAACATGTTTCATTCACATTTGCAAGAAATTAAAAACACTCTTAATATGAATTTAAGCCACCTTATAACACCATGCAAGTCACCCGCTTGCTCTAATACAACAACCCACCACAAAACAAATTTCCAACATCACAACTATAATGCTTACAAGTACTAAAATTGAATAAAGGAACACAATTGCTACTAATCAACAAGTTTCATTCACATTTACAAGAAATTAAAAGCACTCCCAATATTAATTTAAGCCACCTTATAGCACCATGCAAGCCACCCGCTTGCTCCAACACAACAACCCACCACAAAACAAATTTCCAACATCACAACTATATATAGAGTTTTATAAGTTTTTAACTAGAATATACTTACTTTGCTCAAGCTAAGTTTACAACTTTTAGAAAAAATCCAAAGTTAACTTGTATTCTTCACCTTGTTCCTCACAATTTCTTCAGTCACAAAAGAGAGAGCTGAAAATAAAAGAAAGATAACTTTTAGTGAACAGTTTCGTAGACCCAATGATAAGCACAAAAAGATGAGTGAAGCTTTACCTGCATGCAACACATAGATAAGTGAAGCTTTACCTCTTGATGGAGACAATGTAAGAAAAAAATTTAGTGAGTACAGCTCTCAAATTTTCAAACTCAAGAGGTCCTACAAAGAAAAGCAAGAGAATTCTGATAAGGAAAGAAAAAAAAAAGAGTAAAAAAAAATAAAGGCATAGATTCAACAGACAGGAAATATCATCATTGGAGAGCAAAGCCAAGTACAGTACAATATCATTGTGTGGAAATATAGTCCCACCTAGGTCACTGAATTTCATATCAACACCTATGCTAAAGGGCCAATATACCATTTGAAAGGACGCCATTCAGTCTTGGACTGAATAACCAGCAACCAGTACCAACAAAGCTGGCATCAAATTTCATATTAATTTGAATTGAACATGCTAAAGCAAGTAAATAACACAGCCAACATGCAATAGAACAATACTATGCACAAGACTTTAAACTGGTTGCTTAATCACTTGATTTAAATTTCCCTAGTACTAGAGAGAAACATTTTTTCCCCAGATAAGTATAACTAAAGAGAAACACAAAAATTTCCAGTTTCTAAATACATCACCACCTATATTCAACCTTAAATCACTTTACAAACTATTTTCCATATCAATGACTCCCAAAATAAAAAAGCAGAACAATCACCTGTGCTATGATGCTATAAACAAACACACTGGTACGCGAACTCGAAGATTCCACAGTCCCACTTTGCAGCATTAAACTTGCACCTTAATTCCCAAAAGATCCCAGCTGAAAACTAACCAAAGAAATCAAATCACACAATAAACACATTCAAAGACTCATTTCAAATCCCACGAGGAATCTTCAAAATTCCAAAAAACCCATTTCAGAAAACACCCCCAAAAACCTCAAATCCAACAAATACCAATGTGAAGGGAAAGAAAAAAAAAGGAGAAATAGTATGCAAAAAAAAATTAACTCAAAAGGAGAAAAAAAAATACCTGAATCGGTGAAGGGAAGGCAAAAGGAAGCCAAAGCGACGCCAGGTGCGTCGCTGAAGCGTCCCCGGGTGCATCGCTGAAGCGTCGCCGACGCATGGCTGACGCGAAGCCAAAGCTTCACTAACGCGAAGCCGAAGGGTCGCTAGTGCTCGCCGGTGCGAAGTCGAAGCGTCACTGAGTGCGACGCTGGGATCGTGGCTGAGTGCGACGCTGGGATCGTCGCCTTAGCGTCGCCAAGTCTGAGCATCGCCTTAGCGTCACCGAGCCGATGCATCGCTGAATCGACGACGACGGCAAGCTCTGAATCAGTGTTTTTGGGTATGTGAGTTTGGGTATGTGCCTGAGGGAAAGGGAGAAAAACCAGAAAAGAAGAAAGTGAAAAAAAAAAAAAAAAAATAGGCTAAAGCTCATATAACTACAAAGCCTTTAGTGACGAACTCTGATTCGTCACTATTGGATACCTTTAGCAACGAACTCGAATTGGTCGCTGATAATATATTTTTAACTATAATTTATTTTTAGCTACGAATTCTATTCGTCACTATATGATATATTCAGTGACGAAATACTTTTCGTCACTAATAGTGGTATCACTAACACCTTTAGCGATGAAAGTTTTCATCACAAAAAATTAAACTTTTAGCGACGAAACAGTTCATCGCTATAGCTAAATTTTTTTGGCGCAACAATTTTTGGCTTGGCGCCTGAGTTCTATAAAGCTTTTAGTGTCGAACTCGGATTCGTCACTAAAGCATACTTTTAGTGACGAATTCGAGTTTGTCGCTGAAAATGTATTCATATGTTTTACACTTACATGTTTTTAGTGACGAAATCACATTTCATCACTAAAAGTATGCTTTAGTGACAAAATATGATTTCGTCACTAAAAACATATACAGGTAAATCTATTATTGTTTTTAGTGATGAAATTCATATTTCGTCACTAAAGCATACTTTTAGTGACGAAATGTGATTTCGTCACTAAAAACATATAAGTGTAATACCTTTATTTTTTTAGTGACGACTATTTTTCGTCACTAATACTTACTTATAGCGACGAAAGTATTTTCGTCACTAAAACTATCCACAGCAATACCTACAAAGACGAAATATTTTGTCACTAAAAATTTCAACTTTTAGCGACGAAAGATTTCATCACTATAGATTAATTAAGTTGGCGCCAAAGTTTCCCTCCTTGGTGCTTATTTTTCAGATCACAATAGCGACAAAATTTATTTTTCGTTGCTAAATGTAATAATTTTTTTTCATTATTAGTGACGAAATTCATATTTCGTCACTAACGTTGCATTTTTAGTGATGAAAAATATTTCCTCACTAATTTTCGTCACTAAAAATACATTTTGTTGTAGTGAGCCAAAACTCTCTATTTTGTTTTGAAACCCAAACCGAGATAAATTTAGTTGAGCCTAGAATACCCTCTTCATCACCATTGCATTATCACCTTCCAGAATCACTTACATAAAACCAACATCAATAGCAAATTCAAGAGCTTTTCAGCAAGCCAGCACCTCCACCTCTTCACTATCCCTCACAGCTCCACCCTTGGCCGAAAGAGCAGCCATCACTTCGCTATTCCCATTACAAACCACAGCCCCATAACCCGAAGCAGCTCCATTGTTAAAGCAAGCTCCATCAAAGTTCAGCTTGAAGAAATTTCCTTGTGGTGGCTGTCATGCCTGACTTGCTGAAGCTTGAACTGTCACAGGTACACTCAGTTGCTCCTGCGCATCATTAAACTCTCTCAAATAATCCAAAACCCGCTGGTAAGACCGTGATGGATGTTGGAAGGCACCCCCATGCAAGACTGTGTTCTGCTGAAGCCAAATTTGCCAATAGATCACCCAAAATAAATCCAATTCCTCCAATGACAACCTCGGCACGAGATTGGCTACTAGCTGCCCAAAATCCACTTGCTGCAACACCCATGTCCTATAGTTAGGCTGGCTAGTAGCGATTGCTTTGCACCAAAATTATATGAATACTAGTCCATTACAATTAAGAAATATAGATGCACTTGAAATAAATAGAATCCTGCTTGAAATAGAATTCAAGTCTTGCATGTCACTCCAAAACTAACGTGGATTAGGATAAGTTCAAGCCACTGACATCACAGTGTCCGAGTTGGCGGCTGCGAAGAAGAATATTATTGGTGTGTATTTGGCGAAATGGTGGGCTCTACAGAATGAGTTCAAGTTGAACTTGAAGCAGCCACTATTAGCCCTCTTTGTCATGATGCTGAATCTATCTCCGAGTTGGGGATCTATCGAGCTCGTTAACGAGAGTGACAGTGATATTGAGCTCCGTGTCTATTAGTGTAATCAACCAACTGAATTTAGACACATGTTGTATGCTCAGGAAAGTGGTAAGATTAAAAAGGAGTAAGAAAAATAATATCACTTCGGCTGCCTCTTCAACAATGATTATCGAAGCGACTAGCGGAAAGTGCAAAAGGAAGGCCTTACCTCCACAAGATTTTACCGACTACAAGAAGTTGGTCTTCAACATTGTTGATGGGTGCTTCTCTGTCAGTAAACAGTAAGGGTGGCAATTTTTATCCAAACCCATGAACCCGCCCAAAACCCACTTAATTTGGATAAGTCATGGCCCAACCCAATTAAATATTTGGGTTAAATGGATAAGACCCAAATGGATAATTCAATTAAATGGGTTTTGATGGTTAAAGCACTGGGCATCCAATTACCCATTTAAAATTTAAAGTTTAATACTTAAAAAAACAAAAAGCCAAAAACCCTAACAGATAAAACATCACAGCCGCCTCTTCCTCCATCTAGTGTAAAAATTTTCTCCTCCATTTTCTAGGCATTTTCTCAGCTACCAAACTAGACAAAATCTAAACACCTTTCCCTCTTCCTCTATCTAAAGTTTGTCTTTCTTAGTTCCAACTAGTACGACTCTAGGGTTTCGATATGAAGAGAGAAAGCATACGATTTTTCATCACAGATCTCTTCGATTCTATATTCGTCTCTAAATTTAACTCTTGTAAGAATTCTGGTTTCTCTACTTTTCCAGTGGACTCTAGCTCTTGCTCCTACTTCGGTAGCGAAGTTTCATGCGATTCGAGCAGAGTCTCCGTTGGATCAGAGAACAAGCTGAGTTCGAACTTGCAAAAGAGAAATCTTGGTGAAATTGAAGGCTCTGGAGATTTCTTTTGTTGAGCAAGTTTCCGATGGAATTTTGAATTCTAGTGACGGAAATGTAAAAGCAAATTTCGAGAACAGAGCAAATGAGCAAGTTGAGAACAAAGCATCAAAATTTTCATTTTCGTGAAAGAGTGAGAGAGATTTCAAGTTTGTTTTGGATTGAAAAATCTATGTGATTTGCAATTTTGCACATTTTAGGTCAAGGTGGATAAAAACTTGAGAATGATACCACAATTCTCATGATTTAATTAACATTTTTTTTACTTATCTTCTGTTTGGTTGCCAAGAAAAGTTGGAGAAAAGAAAATCTGCAGGTTAGTTTTAGTGTTCTTATGTTTTGAGGGAAAGGTGAATTAGTTTTGCCGAAAAAATAAAAAATGAATAAAAGAAATAAAAAAATTTAAAAAAAAAAAAACCTCAAATGATTTAGATAGTATGGGTGTGAAAATTTTTCATAGAATTTCTTGTTGAATTGCTAAATATGAATTTTATAATGGGTTAAATGGGTGGGTTACTAATTAGATGGGTTGGGTTGGTAATGGATAATTAATTAATATATAAATGGGTCATAAATAGATAAATGGGTAATTATATACCCAATCCATTTATGACCCAACCCGCCCATTTGCCACCCCTAGTAAACAATAGCTAGATTTCATTAATTAACTTCCTTTGGTGTGAAGTTCGATTTATTTTATGCTTAGAAAGTAACAGTTGTATATATATATATATATATAATATCTTTGTCACATTGGTGCAGGGCTAGCTCAATAGGTGATGCAATTGATGCAATCGTCTAAGACCTCCATTTGTACAAAAAAAAAGTTATATATATATATATATATATATATAATATATTTAAAAATTTTAAGTACTTTTATTAGTCAATAAAATGTATTAAAAAGGCTCAATTGTATCCTAAAATGCAGGAGATTAAAAAGGGAAAAAACAAAAATAGTCAAACTTCAGCTAACAAAATTAAATTTTAGGAGACAAACTTATTAACTGCTTCTTGAAATATGCTAAAATCAAAATTAATACCAGACAAATTCATTAATAATACAACGTAATTGTCTTGAAATATGCTAAACTAGAGGGTATAAATTTCAAAAAAAAAAAAAAAAAAATCTCTCATCTCTCTATCTCTGTGCCTCTCCATCTATATTCTTAACTTTCTTTTCTTCTTCTTGATTCTTGATCTTTTTCTATAAACTTAGTTTAGCTTGAAATCTTTCTTTGTTGATTCTCTTCAATTCACAGTAAATTTAAAATTGAAAAGGGGCAGTAAACTCAATTCACAGTAATCATCTCCCCCTCTTTGTCTTTCCGAAAATTAAGATGAGGAGTCTGCTATTTATTCAATTTATTTTTATTTTTTAATTCTATTTCACTGCATGATTGATTGATAGGAGTAATAGGATAGAACATTTTTTGCACATAGCCATAGGACAAGCTGGACATCTACACAGTTGCACACTGCACAGCAGCACAGGCTGCACAATTGCACATAGCACACTGTACTAGCTGCATAGGCTACACAACTCACAGTCATAAAATAACATGTTTTCTTACTTTATCAATTATTATAAATTATCATAAAAATTAATAATTTGATGTGTATTATATCAACTCATTTGTATTATAGTGACACTAATTTATTGAACCATGTAATAAATTAATTTTTATTTGTGCAGGTTTAGACTTTAAAGAGGTTGCGGCTTTAGAAAAATTGCAATAACCAGGTTATATTATTCTATACTTTAAATTTTTTTTTAGTTAAATTATCATTTTTAATTATAAATTGTGTTTTATTTATCTATAAATATTTTCTCATTATAAATGTCTACTAGAAAATATTTATCCAGATATGAAAAACTTCAACAACAAAAAAAAAAAAAAAAATGAAAAACAAATTGAATCTCAAAAAGGATCTATGGATAAATTTGTTACTAGTATTTAAAAAAACACAATAGAAAGTTTGGGAGAAAATATTACAAATGAACAAGAAACTTATCAAAAAGAGTTGGAAGATAATGAAATTATACAACAAAAAGAGAATAATGAAAATAGTCCTAATAATGTTCAAACATCTAATGTAACAATAATTGATAATGAAAAAAAAAAAATTAGAAGAAAATGAAAAAATGACTAACCTACTTGCTAATAATATCTATGATCCAAGTCAATGGGAAAATATTGATACAAAATTAAGAGATTTATTAGTAGAAAAGGGTCCAATTAGAGACAATGATCTAAATTTTCCTATAAATAAAGATCGTAGACATTTTTCTACTACATTTTATTTTAAAAAGTTACTAACGAGGAAAATTTCGAACCTACCCTAGAAAGGAACAACTAAAGACCAGAAGGATGGATCAAACCCTTAAGGGACGACCCTTTGGAGGATTGCCAAGCCCGACGATCCCCAAAGTCCAAATGACCAGTCACCTAGGGTTTCCCACGGATATGTGGGGCCCATCTACGAATCCTTACATGGAAATTACTTGCACACCACGACCAAATACCCTATCACACAAGCAGATCTCTTATATATGGAAAGGTGATCTCGAGTATCTTGGGACCCTTCTCTTTACAAGGAAATTCCCCCGAATCAAGGGATTCGAGTCAACTCTCTACCATTATATAAACCGCAAACCTTACCCTTCTTAAGGTACATGAATTCTCTCTAGCTCTTGCACTCTCGAGTTCTTAAAGATTCTTTTATCACTGACTTAACCTTTTGAGGGTCTTTGGCTAGTACCCCACCAATGCCCTTTGATTGGTTCTTCTCTTTTGCTCCTCAGGTACCTCCATTGGCACGTGTGTGGACGATCAACACATTAACAATTTTTGTGCATCATTAGTTGTCGCCGTCTGTAGGAACATGTGATAATCTATATCGCCATTTCAAAGACAAAGAGTTGTATAGTCCAGACATGATCAATGGCCACCACCAACCAAGAGACTGGGAACCAATCCAATGCGTTGGAGAGGCAAGTGCAGACCCTAGCCATAGCAATTGAATGACTCACTCAACAGAACCATGAGTTGGAGCGACAATTGGAGCAACAGAACGATCGTGAGCTGAACGATCAAAACGACAAGTAGAATAGGGACAAACGCAACAACGGTCATCCCCCGACATATG
This sequence comes from Quercus variabilis, assembly GCA_030445155.1. Classification (NCBI taxonomy): domain Eukaryota; kingdom Viridiplantae; phylum Streptophyta; class Magnoliopsida; order Fagales; family Fagaceae; genus Quercus; species Quercus variabilis. Next base: position 10,377,535 of record CP129454.1, read on the forward strand.
ACCATCAAGAGAGGGACGACCAAAAGGAAAGCAATGCCATCAGTAGGCATGACCAGCAGGATACCAATCGTCCCACCGAGCTGGAGGTTGGTGAGTTGTGCATGGCACAAGAAATGCAGATGATGAAAGAAAAGATGGATATGATGATGAATGCCATGAAGGGTTGAGTGTCCACTAGCTTGGACGAATTAGTCCATCATACAGACTCTCCCTTCACTGCACTAGTCAATCTTTTCCCCTTCCAGCCAAATTCAGAATGCCTCAAATGGAAGCCTACGATGGATAGAGCGACCCCCTTGACCACCTGGAATCATTCAAAACCCTCATGCATCTACAAGGGGTCCCAGGTGAAAACATGTGCAGAGCCTTCCCCACCACTCTCAAAGGACCAGCCCCAATATGGTTCAGCAAAATAACTCCCAACATCGTTTCGACCTTCAAGGAGTTAAGTAGGCTTTTCATTACACATTTCATTGGAGGTCAGCAATACAAAAGGTCCTCAACAAGCCTCCTAAACATCAAGCAACGGGAAGACGAGAGCCTAAGGTCATATGCCACTCAATTCAACAAAGAAGCACTATTGATCGACGAAGCTGATGATAAAGTCCTAGTACAAGAATGACCCAAAAACCAGGCCTAACATGTTGTACTGAGCCACAAAGTATATGAATGTTGAGGATGTCGTGATTGCCTAAGGAGGTGGACTGAAGAAGTGGGAAAAGCATGACGATCCCAACCATGGTGGACAACCAACTTCACTCCACTCAACGCCCCACTCGATCAAGTCCTAATGCAGATCAGGGATGACCCCGCTTTGGCATGGCCTGGTAAGCTGAAGGGGGACTCGAATAAAAGACCAAGGAATAAGTACTACCGCTTCCACCACAACCATGGACACGACACCTCCAATTGCTATGACCTAAAGCAACAGATAAAAGTCTTCATTAGACAAGGAAAGTTACAACAGTTCGTAGGGCGAGAAAAGGCAAGAGAAAACCCACCAAAGGACTAAGAGCCAAACCGAAGGGTTGAGAAGCGACCCAAGGCATCACTTGGAGAAATAAAAGTGATCGTTGAGGGAAATGCGACGATCGGATCCTCAAGGAACAAGGAAGACATACCTACGAATGGTGCAAAATGGTCAACTCACCAGACGCCTGCCAAGCTTTCTCAGATAGACTATCTGGTGATTAACTTCACTGAGGAGGATGCCCGATGAGTCCATCACTCACATGACGATGCCTTGGTGATTAATTTGACCATTGTAGATTTCAACACTCGACGAGTCCTAGTGGACAACGAAAGCTCCGCTGACATCCTCTACTACCCCATCTTTCAACAAATGAGGAACGATAGGGAACGACTCACCTAGCAAATGCCCCTTTGGTGGGCTTCGGCAGAACGAAGGTCATGCCCGTCGAGTCCGTTACATTGCCAGTCATCACCGACACCTATCCTCAACAAATCACAAGAGATGTCACTTTCCTAGTAGTTGATTGTTCATCAGCTTACAATGCCATCATAAGGCGCCCAATGCTCAATGCATGGAGAGCGACTACATCCACATATCACCTACTACTTAAATTCCCAACGGAGTATAGGATAGGAAAGGCCTAAGGGGATCAGGTGGCAACCCAAGAATGCTATGTAGCTATGCTAGAGATGGACAAGCAAGTGACCACCATGAACATTAAAGTGCGACGGGTAAATGTAAAGCCGACGAAGGAATTGGAGACCATCCCCCTAAATGAAGAATACCCGGATCGGGTAACTCACATCGGCAAGCAAGCCAATTCTTCAGTTCGGGATAGGCTAATCCATTTCCTAAGAAATAGCTAGGACATCTTCGCTTGGAGTCATAAAGATATGCCTGGGATCGACCTAAGCATCATGGTCCACCAGCTCAATGTTTCCCTATTTTTTCTGCCCGTTCGCCAAAGGAAACAGATCTTCGCTCAAGAAAGGGACAATGCCATAGCCAAAGAGGTTCGTAAGCTGTTAGATACGGGCTTTACCAGGGAGGTTTACTACCCCGAATGGTTGGCCAACGTGGTCATGGTCAAGAAAGCAAACGGAAAGTGGAGAATGTGTGTGGACTTCACCTACCTAAATAGAGCTTGTCCAAAGGATAGCTACCCCATCCCACAAATTAACCTCTTTGTGGATTTGACTACCGGACACCAATTGTTAAGCTTCATAAATGCTTTCTCCGTTTACAACCAGATCAAATTGGAGGAGTCAGACCAAGAGAAGACATCTTTCGTCACCAACCAAGGCCTTTTTTGCTACAAGGTCATGCCCTTCGGATTAAAGAATGTGGGGGCAACATACTAAAGGCTCGTGCACAAGATGTTCGTCCAGCAAATCGAACAAAACGTGGAGGTATATGTGGACGACATGTTGGTAAAAACTAAGAAAGAGGATCATCACCTGAACAATCTTAGAGAGACGTTTGAAACTCTTCACCTTTACGAAATGAAGCTCAATCCCAGCAAATGTGTGTTTGTAGTATCATCTAGAAAGTTCCTCAGCTTCATGGTATCCCAACGAGGTTTCGCAGCTAATCCCGATAAGATCTAAGAAATCCTAGAAATGAGCCCCTGAAGAATGTCAAAGAAGTACAAAGCCTAAACAGAAGAGTCGCGGCACTCAATAGATTCGTCTCACGGGTGACGAACAAATGCTTGCCATTCTTTAGAATTCTAAAGAAAGCTTTTGAATGGACCGATGAATGCCAGAATGCATTCAAAAGTTGAAAGCATACCTGGCATCCCCACCACTCCTTAGTCCGTCCAAGCCTAATGAAGAACTCTTCCTATACCTGGCCATATTCCCCATGGCCGTCAGTTCAGCCCTGATCCGGGAAGAGGATCGAGTGCAATTGCCCATGTACTATACCAGCTGAGCATTAAAGGGAGCATAAGCAAAATTTCCCCCCATGGAAAAGTTAACCTTCGTTCTAATCACGGCAGCCCGTAAGCTCAGGCCGTACTTCCAAGCCCATACCATAGTGGTTCAAACGAATAAGCCTCTTCGGAAGACAATGGATAATCCAGAGGCCACTGGGCAATTAGTCCTTTAGGTAATAAAACTAAGCAAATTCGACATACAGTACCACTCGAGGATTGCAATTGAGGCCCAAGCCTTAGCTGACTTCATCGCCAAATTCATAACAGGTAAGGCCAATGGTTGGGGGGCAACCCCTTAGAAGGTTCAAACGAACGAATCGTCCAACAAATGGGCCGGAGGGATTGGAGTGGTCCTCCAATCCCCCAAAGGGGATATCATTGAATGTGCAGTCCAACTCCAATTCCCAACGTCCAATAATGAGGCCGAATATGAAGCCATTCTCAGGGGTCTTGGTTTGGCCAAAGCAGTTGAGGCCTCGTCAATCATCCTTCATAGCGACTCCCAGGTTGTCATTGGACATATCAAAGAGGAATACGAAGCCAAGGGTGAACAAATGAAAAAGTATCTCGATCTTATTCGAAGAGAATGAACACGCCGACCAATTGGCCAAAGCTAGTCCGCAAAACACAGTACAACTGACTAGTGGATCCTATCCTTTAGTCAGCAATACCTTGCCATTGAAGAGTTAGAGGTACAAATGATTCCAAGGGGCACTAATTGGACTACCTCGATCATTGCTTACCTCAAAAATGGGACATTTCCCGAAGATCGAGACGAATCCCGATGATTGAAAGTTCAGGCAGCACGCTTCGTGCTAATAGCGAATGTGCTTTACAAGAAGGGCTTCTCCTGACCATAACTAAGGTGTTTGACTCCCGACAAAGCAGAATACGTCATGAGGGAAGTCCATGAAGGGGTGTGTAGAAACCATTCAGGGGCACAATCATTGGCCTACAAATTCATACGAGCAAGATACTATTAGCCTACAATGCCGAAGGATGCCTAATCCTACGTGAAGGCATGTGATAGGTGCTAACGCTTCAGTAATGTCATAAGGCAACCATCCGAACCACTTACCCCAACGAACGCCCCATGGCATTTTGCTTAATGGGGACTAGACATCATAGGACCTTTTCCGATGGTAATGCGACAACTCAAATTCCTAGTCTTAGGGATCGACTACTTCACCAAATGGGTAGAAGCAAAACCACTAGCAACCATCATAGAGAAGAATGTCCGTAACTTCGTCTGGAAAAGTATCATCTACAAATTTAGGATCCCTAAGGTCCACGTCTCCGACAATGGTAAACAGTTCGACATTGATGCATTTAGAGACTTCTGCAATCAACTGGGGATCAAAAACCATTACTCTTCCCCTGCCCACCCACAAGCCAATAGGCAAGTTAAGGTTACAAACCAATTCTTACTCAAACTGATCAGGACTCGGCTAGAGGGGGCAAGGGGGATATAGCCAGACGAGCTACCAAGCATCTTATAGGCATATAGAAAAACCATCTAGACACCTACACGAGAAACACCATTTCGTCTAGCATACGGGAGCAAGGCCATCATCCCCGCGAAAGTGGGAATAGCAAGCTACAAGATAGCCCACCATGACGAAGGGAAGAACGAAAAGGGGATCCGTCTGAAATTAGATCTACTAGACTAGGTAAGGGTGGTCGCTGAACAACAAATGACTCGATAACAAGACCTTATGGCCAAACACTACAATGCCAAGGTAAAGCCTCGACACTTTAGTATCAAGGACCTTGTCTTGAAGAAAATGACTACAGCCACCAAGGATCGCACACAAGGGAAGTTAGGACCCAACTGGGATGGCCCATACAGGATCATTAATTACAACAGAAAGGGCACCTACTATTTGGAGACACTCAATGGGCAAAGGCTACACCATCCTTGGAATACTGATCATCTTAGGAGATACTATCAACTGTACAGCAACTTATGTTATCGTTTATGTTATCAATTTCCAATGTTATCGCTTATGTTTTCCCATTTCTTAAAGTTTTTGTTTAAATAGTTCACAGCCCAGTTTTGGCTGATCAGACAGCAAGTTATCAACATTTTTATTCCATTTATTCTCAAATAGAATTATTATTATTTGCAATGAGGAAATGTTTAGCCCATTTTAAAGAGCAAACGAATGATCAACGATGCCCTCATGCAACTAAACAAATTCTAAGTCCTACCTAAAGGTTGGATAGACAATCAAGGATGCCCTCGTGCACATAATCAAATCCTAAATCCTACCAAAGGGTTGGACCAACGATCAAGGATGCCCTAGTGCACCTGATCAAATTCTAAGTCCTACCTAACGAATGGATAGACAATTAAGGATGCCCTTGTGCACCTAGTCAAATCCTAAGTCCTACCTAAGGGATGGATAGACGATTAGGGATTCCCTCGTACACCTAATCAAATCCAAAGTTTTACCTAAGGGATGGACTGACGATCAAGGATGCCCTCGTGCACCTATTCAAATTCTAAGTCCTACCCAAGTGATGGACTAACGATCAGGGATGCCCTTATGCACCTGATCAAATCCTAAGTCCTACCTAAGGGATGGACGGACGATTAAGGATGCCCTCGTGCACTTGATGAAATTCTAAGTCCTACCTAAAGGATGGACGGACGATCAAGGATGCCCTCGTGCACCTGATCGAATTCTAAGTCCTACCTAAAGGATGGATGATCAAGGATGCCCTTATGCGCCTGATCAAATCCTAAGTCCTACCTAACGGTTGGACCAACAATCAAGGATACCCTCATGCACCTAATCAAATTCTAAGTCCCACCTAAGGGATGGACCGACAATCAAGGATGCCTTCGTGCGCCTAATCAAATCCTAAGTCCTACCTAAAGGTTCGATTGACGATATAGGATTCCCTCGTGCACCTGATCACAGCCTAAGTCCTACCTAAGGGATGGATGGATGATCAAGGATGCCCTCGTGCACCTGATTAAATCCTAAGTCCAACATAATGGATGGACGGACAATCAGGAATGCCCTCGTGCACCTGGTCAAATTCTAAGTCCTACCTAAGTGGCAGACCGACGATCAGGGATGCCCTCGTGCACCTGATCAAATCCTAAGTTCTACCTAAGGGATGGACGGACGATCAATGATGCCCTCGTGCACCTGATGAAATTCAAAGTCCTACCTAAAGGATGGACAGACGATCAGGGATGCCTTCAGGCACTTGATCAAATTATAAGTCCTACCTAAGGGATGGATGGACGATCAAGGATGCTCTTATGCACTTAATCAAATCCTAAGTCCTACCTAAGGGTTGGACCGACGATCAAGGATACCCTCGTGCACTTGATCAAATCCTAAGTCCTACCTAAGAGATGGACTAACAATCAAGGATGCCCTCATGCACCTGATCAAATCCAGAGTCCTACCTAATGGTTGGATCAATGATCATGGATGCCCTCGTGCACCTAATCAACACCTGAGTCCTACTAAAGGGTTAGACCGACAATCAAAGATGCCCTCGTGAACCTGATCAAATCCTAAGTCCCACTTAAGGGATGGACCGATGATCAAGGATGCCCTCAAGCACCTGATCAAATTCTATGTCCTACCTAAAGGATGGACCAACGATCAAGGATGCCCCATGGCGTTTTGCTTAATAGGGACTAGACATTATAGGACCTTTTCTGATGGTAATGCGACAACTCAAATTCCTAATCGTGTGGATCGACTACTTCACCAAATGGGTAGAAGCAGAACCACTGGCAACCATCACGAAGAAGAATGCCCGTAACTTCGTCTGGAAGAGCATCTTCTACAGATTTGGGATCCCTAGGGTCCTCGTCACCGACAATGGCAGACAGTTTGACATTGATGCATTCAGAGACTTCTGCAATCAACTAGGGATCAAAAACCACTACTCTTCACTCGCCCACCCACAAGCCAATGGGTAAGTTGAGGTTACAAACCAATCCTTGCTCAAACTAATCAAGACTCGGCTGGAGGGGGCAAAAGGGATATGGCTAGATGAGCTACCAAGCATCTTATGGGCATATAGAAAAACCGTCCGAACACCTACACAAGAAACACCGTTCCGTCTAGCATATGGGAGCAAGGCCGTCATCCCCGTAGAAGTGGGAATAGCGAGCTACAACATAGCCCACCATGACAAAGGGAAGAACGAAAAGGGGATCCATCTGAAATTAGATCTGCTAGACGAGGTAAGGGTGGTCGCTGAACAACGAATAACCCGATACCAAAACCTTATGGCCAAACACTACAATACCAAGGTAAAGCCTCGACACTTCAACATCGAGGACCTTGTCTTGAAGAAAGTGACTATGGCCACCAAAGATCACACACAAGGGAAGTTAGGACCCAACTGGAAAAGCCCATACAAGATCATTAATTACAACAGGAAGGGCACCTACTATTTGGAGACACTCAATGGGCAAAGGCTACACCATCCTTGGAATACTGATCATCTCAGGAGATACTATCAGTGGTACACCAGCAGCAACCTATGTTGTTGCTTATGTTATCACTTTCCTATGTTATGGCTTATGTTTTCCCATTTCTTAAAGTTTTTATTTAAATGGTTGACAGCCCAGTTTTGACTGATCAGACAGTAAGTTATCAACATTTTTATTCAATTTATTCACAAATAGAGTTATTATTATCTGCAATGAGGAAATGTTTAGCCCATTGTAAAGGGCAAACAAATGATCAAGGATGCCCTCATGCAACTGAAAAAATTTTAAGTCCTACCTAAGGGTTGGACAGACGATCAAGGATGCCCTCGTGCACATGATCAAATTCTAAGTCCTACCTAAGGGTTGGACCAACGATCAAGAATGCCCTAGTGCACCTGATCAAATTCTAAGTCCTACCTAACGGATGGACAGACAATCAAGAATGCCCTTGTGCACCTAGTCAAATCCTAAGTCCTACCTAAAGGATGGAACGACAATCAAGGATGCCCTCATGCACCTAATCAAATCCTAAGTCCTACCTAAAGGATGGACCAAAGATCAGGGATGCCCTTGTGCACCTGGTTAAATTCTAAGTCCTACCTAAGTGATGGACCGATGACCAGGGATGCCCTTGTGCACCTGATCAAATCCTCAGTCCTACCTAAAGGTTGGACCGATGATCAGGGATGCCCTCATGCACTTGATCAAATCCTGAGACCTACCTAAGGGATGGACGGACGATCAAGGATGCCCTCGTGCACCTAGTGAAATTCTAAGTCCTACCTAAGGGATGGACGGACAATCAAGGATGTTCTGGTGTGCCTGCTCATCCTAAGTCCTACCTAAGGGTTAGACTGACAATCAAGGATGCCTTCGTATTCCTAATCAAATTCTCAATCCCACCTAAGGTTGGACCGACGATCAAGGATGCCCTCGTGCACCTGATCAAATCTAAAGTCCTACCTAAGGGTTGGACCGACAATAAGGGATCCCTCGTGCACTTGATCAAATCCTAAGTCCTACCTAAGGGTTGGACCGACGATTTGGGATTCCCTCGTGCACCTGATCAAATCCTAAATCCTACCTAAGGGTTGGATCGATCCTGCACTTGATCCAATCCTGAGTCCTACCTAAGGGCTGGACTACCGATCAAGGATGCCTTCATGCACCTAATCAAATCCTAGGTCCCACCTAAGGGTTGTACCGACGATCAATGATGCCCTCGTGCACCTAATCAAATTCTAAGTCCCACCTAAGGGATGGACCGGCGATCGGGGATGCCCTCGTGCACCTGATCAAATCCTAAGTCCTATCTTAGGATTGAACATTAGCGTGCTTCATCTTTGCCCAAGCCCGGAAAGGTGTAACCCAATGGCTTGGGGGGGGGGGGGGGGGGAAGACATTAAGCGATATGGCCGACGAATCATCAAACTTAGCACCCAACAAAGAAATAAAAATCGCTAAACCGACAGATCCACAATAAACTTTGGTAAACCGACAATTCTAAGCTAGCGATTCAAAGGATAAAGTAAACCGAAAACTCAACAATGGACTATGGTGAACTAATGGTTCAAAAGCGGACTGACGTTCCTAAGGTCAAATTAAACCGACGATTCAATGATGAGATTTGGTTGACCGACGATTCAACAAAAATATAATAAGCTGACGACTCAAAATTCAAACCAACGAACACCAACACTTGCGTAAAATATATTATAGGGAGTTAAAGTATGAAACGTCAACCCAAAACAAGGGGCAAAGACAACGTTAAATGCCCAAAACAAGGGGCCATCATTGTTCTTAACTTACAACAAAAAAACTAATAAAAGGAAAAAGAAGGAATACCAACAAAAAAAAAAAAAAAAATCTTTCAAAGTCCAGTAGGAGGATTGTCATTTTACACTGAAGGGTTCAAAGGATTATCGGCCACCCTACCTGGCCCGTCGGTCACCACCAGCTCTTCATCAGTCTCCACGTCCTCAAGAATAGGATTGGTAGCAAGAGTCGACGGGGCAGTAAGCTTAATCTGGATTTGGGAGAAGTCCAGGTCTGGGAACATAAGGACAGCTTGTTTTCGAAAGTCTTCAAAACCATCCCCATAGTAAGTCCCCATTTCATTGAAGTAGGGTTGAGATTCCTGATACTCCTCAATGGCCTCCTCTTTCACCTTTCCTATATGCTCATGAAGTGCAGCTATCTCAGACTTTAGAAGAGCGTTCTCCTCTGCCAGGTCATCAGCCTGATAGGTAATCCCATTCAGCTTAGCCTTTAGATCAACCACCTCTTGGCCAAGGGTTTGAAGATTCCTTGAATTTCTTCAAAGCATCTACTTCGAGCCCTATGCACTCCTTCAGGCATTTGATCAACGCCTCCCTAGACGCACAGCGGACCTGTAAAGCCCGCATCCTCACTAGCCCTAAATAAAGAGACGATCAAAATGAAGGGCCAATCAATACATATGGACAACTTAATAGCTAAAAGACGAATGAATGGCCTTACCCTCGTCATATCATGAAAACCAAAGTCGCCTAAAGGGTCGATCTCATGCTTAGAGCACTCATCCAAGTTTGCATCATGGACGATGGAGTAAGCAGTGTCCATGGCGTATTCCTTGTCCTTCACTGGCAAGGGAAGGGGAAGAGGAATGACAGGGCCCTGAGAGGTCATGAAACCCTTCCCCACTCCGTGACAAGGAGGATCAACAGCTCCCTCGCATACCTCTGGACGTATGAATGAACCACCAACACCCTTACCTGACGATTGAATGTCAAGGGTATGCTTCCTCTTTTTAGAGACATGAGGGGATTGAGCAAATGAGCCCCCACCTTGGGCTCTCAAGGCTGCAGCGGCCTTCTTGATCCCATCTACTTATTTTTTGCAACTTGCTTATTCTTTGATGACTCCATCTTTGAAACTAACAGGTGTATTAGAAGATGCATAGATCAAAGAAAGCATGACGAATGAAAGAAAGGCACTTACGAATTCTTGAAAAATCATTTAATCGTTAGGCTTCCTCAGTAGGGACAGGTCTACCACAATAAGCATGAAGTGTGTCCAAGTTAACAAGCTTCTTCCAGGACCTCTCCTCAAAAGGAATCTCAAAAACCCTCTCCAAAAATGCCTTTTGTTCAGTAAAGATTGTCAGGCAAGTTTTGGCTGAAACAAAAGACGTCAGTTAGTTCAACAATAAATATATATCGATGAACTATGGAGACCGACGACCAAAGAGGGAACCGATGACTCGTTAGTCTTGAGCAATTGCCCCCAAAAATGATGATAGAAAGACCCTACACTACTCCACTCATCAGGACTACAAACCCAATTGACCCCTTGCATAAAGAAAAACCTGGCCTTCCACTAAAGATTAGAGTCGAGCATGTCAGATATCAACCTTAGGGCAGCCCAATGAGACACAAAGTTATAAAAACCCTTGAATCGAGGAATCTCATAGGATTTGTAGCAATAGAAAAATTCCTCCAAAGTGAGGGTACGGTTGCCCTCACTAAGTTGTCCCCATAGCACTTCAACCCCAATGAAAATCCTCCAAGCGTTCGGGGCTATCTGACTAACAAATATGCCCAAATAAGAGGCTAACCAGCGATGCAAGATGGAGAGAGGCAGACGAAGCCCTACTATGAACATAGCCTCATAAAAGACTACATCAGATGACTTCCCATCGTAACACTTCTCCCCTAAATCCCCTTTCCTGATAGGCATATTGTTAGGTATTTGAAAACGGCGTTTTAGCCTGCCCAAGACCTTGTCACTCATATCCACGGGGAAATCATGGATGGACCAATTGTCGGGCAGAATGACCTCCCACGGTGGTTGCCTCGACGAGCTGGCTTCCCCCGACAAGGATTCTGAAGATGAACTCCTATCGAATACCGATACCAATGAGTTGTTAGAAGAATACTCCATCCTAGGACTAGACAAGTCGTCATCCGAACCCATGCGAATTGACGGTGTAAGGTTGAATTTAATCACCAATTCTGTTGGCTCTATTCTGTACCAAATTTGCTTGTATTTTAGCATTTAGAAACCTTGTATTTAGGTGAGAATCTTGTAAGGGTAGTGTGTGAGAGAGTGAGAAGAAAAAACTCAAGTTTGTGCACTCAGCAAGTGGCTTATGACTGGATCTCGCGGCTTACTCGCGGGTTGCAATTCGCCAAAAGTGGCACACGTATGGAGCATGTAGAGGAGCTGAACAGTCAAGCCAGCTGGAGCACTACAGGATAAAAAGTCTAGACTGGCCATTTAGTTAGTTCGCGGCTTGAACTCGCGACTCAGTTAAGTTGCGAGGCCAAGTTGCCAGTCCACTCTGTTTTGAAAAATTGACTCTTTGCATTCCATTCTCACCCTAGTATAAATACCCCTTATACCCACGAAATGTAGAGAGCTTCCAAAAAGAATATTGAGAGAGAAGCCCTAGAGAAAAACAAGATTGACTCATCCACAATCTTTACATAAAGACTCTTCAAATTCCTCTACTCTCACCCTCTCCATTGTTACATCCTTGAAAGGTTCTTGGCCAAATCCTTTTCTCACCATACCCACATCTGTGAAAAGGCTTTTTGGTGCTTTGGGAAGCAGTTGGGAAGGGACCAATGGTTATTGGTTGATGCTATGGGCTATAGCAGAATCCGGTAAGCTAGAAAAGACAAAGATTCGGCGTAACTTCATTGGAGGAAGAAGCTTGAAGGGCTTAGGTACACTGGGTAGATTAGGCTTGGAGGGTCTATTGCTGTTCATCTATCCCAACTACATTTTCTAGTGGATTATTAACCGCTTGGAGGGCGACGAAGAGGTTTTACACCGAGGGCTTCGGTTTCCTCTTCAATAACACATCGTTGTGTTGTCCTTGTATTTGCATCTCTCTTCCCTTAATCTTTGCCATTTAATTTCTGCTGTGGATGTAATTTTAATTGGTTTAGATTGTTTATCAATTCTATTATTAGCTTATGTTCATTTTCCACACATATATTGTTTGACTTTAAGCTTGAATTGATAATTTTGTAATTAGGGGTCTAAATGTTCATAGTGTTTTATATGCTATTTGAACTTTCAAATGAGGTATGCTCACTTGTCACTTCACTATCTCCAAACATCCCCACCTACAAGCGACAAATAAAAGCTAAGATTCTACTCCACTTCCTACGTGTGCAAACCAACAAAAAAGAAAAAGAAAGAGAAGAGAAAGGGAAAGTGAAAAAAGAAAAAAGAAAAAATAGACCAACAAATCATAACTAGGAAATGGATGAGTAACAAAACCAACGAAGCAAAGATACAAACGAAGCTCAAAACCGATGACTGGGCTTTGGGATTAGGATGGAAAATTTTTGGATAATGAGGATAATAACGGCAATGGACTATTTATAGGATGATATGGCATAGAAATTGAAGCGTCGCAACGCTTGATTCCACGAGTCAGAACGTAGCACGTGTCAGTAGCCTGGTTAGAAAGACATAATTACCCCTATTTATGACAAGCATTTATGACAACTCTACAACCCGTCAACCATCCTGAAAACTCACGGAAAAGGGGGCAGCTGATGAGGAAAATTTTAGACCTACCCTAGAAAGGAATGACTAAAGACCAGAAGGATGGATCAAACCTCTAAGGGACAATCAGTCCCAACTAGGGACGACCTTTTGGAGGATCGCAAGGCCCAATGATCCCTAAAGTATGGACGACCTGTCATCTAGGGTTTCCCACGGATATGTAGGGCCTATCTACATATCCTTACATGAAAATTACTTGCACACCATGACCAAATACCCTATCACACAATCAAGTCTCTTATATATGGAAATGTGATCCCGAGTATCTTGGGACCCTTCTTTCTACAAGGAAATTCTCCCGAATCAAGGGATTCAGGGTCAGCTCTCTACCACTATATAAACCACAAACCTTACCCTTCTTGAAGTATGTGAATTCTCTCTAACTCTTGCACTCTTGAGTTCTTAGAGATTCTTCTATCATTGACTTAACCTTCGAAGGGTCTTTGGCCGGTGCCCTTTGATTGGTTCTTCTCTTTTGTTCTTTAGGTACCTCCATTGGCGTGTGTATGGACAATCAACTCACCGATGATTTTTGTGCATCATCAGTTACCAAATGGGGAGAAATTGGATAGAAAATGGCTAGTGTATTCAAAAGATTTGGATAAAGCATTTTGTTTTTGTTGCAAGTTGTTTAATTCAACAACACATGGTAGTGGTACAAATCAACTTACTAATGAAGGAACTAATGATTGGAGAAATATTAGCTATAAGATTAAAAATCATGAAACAAGCAAAGAGCATGTCACTAACATGAATACTTGGATTGATTTAGAAATGAGATTATTGAAAAATAAAACAATTGATAAAAATTTCCAAGAACAAGTTAACAAAGAGAAAGATCATTGGAAAAATGTGTTAAGAATTATTGCTGTAGTAAAAAATCCTGGAAAAAATAATTTGGCCTTTTGAGGAAAAAATGAAGAGATCTATCAAGAAAATAATGGAAATTTTTTAAGTCTAATTGAAATGATTGCAGAATTTGATCCAATAATGCAAGAACACGTTCGACGTATTCAACATGGTGCAATTCATAATCATTATCTTGGACATAATATACAAAATGAATTAATACAATTGTTAGCAAATGAAATTAAAGGTAAAATTATTAAAAGATTAAGGAAGAAAAATATTTTTCAATTATACTTGATTGTACTCCTAATGTAAGTCATCAAGAACAAATGACTCTAGTACTACAATGTGTGGATATTTCAACCAGTCCAATAAAAATAGAAAAGCATTTTGTAGAATTTTTAAAAGTAGATGATACTTCTGGAAAAGGTCTTCTTAATGAAATTGTAAGTGTAATAAAAAGTCTTGAACTTGATATTAATGATGTATATGGACAAGGATATGAAAATGGGTCTAATATGAAAGGAAATAAAACAAGGGGTACAAAAAAGAATTATTGATATAAACCCTAAAGCATTTTACCCACCATGTGGTTGTCATAATCTTAACCTTGAGCTATGTGATGTGGCCAATTCTTGTCCTAAAGCTATATCTTTTTTTGGAGTAGTACAACATATATATATACATTGTTTTCTTCTTCCACAAAGCGATGGAAAATTCTACAAGATAATGTGTCAAGTTTAACTCTTAAACCATTTTCACAAACTCATTGGGAAAGTCGAATTGAAAGTGTAAAAGCAATAAAATTTCAAGCTTTAGAAATAAGAGATGCTTTGTTACAATTAGCAAAAACGAGTGAAGATCCTAAAACAAAAGGTGAAGCTGATTGTTTGGCAACATATGAGCTTGAAAGTTTTGAATTCTTGTTAGGCATAACTATTTGGTATGATATAGTATTTGCAATTAACTCTGTTAGCAAAAATTTACAATCAAAAGACATGCATATTGATGTTGCCATAGATCAACTGAAGGGTCTCATATCTTTTTTTAGAAGAATATAAAGAAGATGGATTTACATCTGCTATGATTTCATCTAAAGAGATTGCAACCAAAATGGAAATAGAGCCTATATTTCGTGAAAAAACGTATAATTCGTAGAAAGAAACAATTTGATGAGAATGCCAATGATGAGATAACACAATCTGCTGAAGAATCTTTTAGAATTAATTATTTTTTTATATATAGTAGATCAAGCTATTTCATCAATTGAAAGTAGGTTTGAACAATTTCAAATATATGAAGATATTTTTGGTTTTTTAATTTAATTTTGAAAGACTAAAAGTACTAGATGATAATAGTTTGAAAAAATATTGTCTTAATCTCAAATGTTTTCTCAAACATGATGTTTATTATGATATTGATGGTTTAGATTTACTTTCAGAACTAATAGTTTTAAAAAAAGTTATGCAAATAATTGAAAATACTTCAATTAATGTACTTAATTATTTAAAAGACTAGATTCCTTTCCAAATGCATATATTGCTTATAGAATATTACTAACAATATATGTTACAGTTGAATCTACAGAAAAAAGTTTTTCAAAATTAAAATTAATAAAATTTTATTTGAGATCTACTTTGTCACAAGAAAGATTAAGTGGATTAGCTATATTATCAATTGAAAAAGAAATGTTAGAGGAACTTAAAAAAAAAAAAAAAAAAAAAAAAAAAAAAAAAAAACTTAATTAGTAATTTTGCATCTCAAAAAGCAAGAAAAATATATTTTAAATAAAAAAAATTCAATATATATTATTTGATTAATATTTAAATATAAAAAAGACCCTACTTAAAATTTTCACCTAAGGCCCCCAAAGTTGTTAAACCGGCCCTATGAAGGATGAGTGAGCACGTGGTCTCAGCTGAATGAATCATCTCTTGGGATCCAAAGCACTATTCCCTCTCATTTCTTTTGTATGTGTTCTTGGATAATTGAAATATTAAAGGAATTAAATTAGTGTTTAATAAATTAGGTTACACATGGCAAGTATTTATTTGTAAAGTATAGAGTAGAGCAGAAAAAGTGAGAGATAAGATTTGGACTCCTTAAATATCTACTATGACTTTGTTTCATAAATCTATATTCAAACAAATAACAAAAAACATATAGTGAAAGTTTCCGTCAAGGCACTTCATGTTGTAAACACAAACCATTGTCTCCTTAATAAATTTCAAAATAATTTTTTACTTTACAATAATGCAACCAAAGAGAAATGACTCACTTTAACCTAACACTTTTTTTTCAACGTTAATATTTTTTTAGAAAATAGGCCATTTTCCGAAAAATTATTTTCTATAAAACTAGCTCATTTTCCTTGTTTGGTAGCAACCATAAATGAGTTAGAAAACGATCTCTTAACTTTGCTTATTTAGCTTACCATGAGATAGAGTTGTTTTCGAAAAAAAATTAAGTGGATAACAATCTTTAAAAAAAAGCAATACTTTTTTTTTACCAAATATAGTTTTTCTTTGACTTATTTTTTCTAATGCTACCAAACACTGAAAAATGCAAAACTATCTTCACACAAGGTTTTCCATCGAAACAAATGGAGTGTTACGTATCAAACTATAGCACGAATTAAACTCAAAAGGCATCAAAATTCAAAATGAGGCTTAAGAGTAACCATCTTTGAATCTAACATTCCATTTGTTTTGAAGTAAAACACATTTTTAAGTATTTGGTTGCATGTAAAATATGGTCAAACTTGTACAATACTTTCCATTAACCGTAAAATCCTTGTATAAAAGGTTATAAAACATTTTACTTTAAAAAATTTTACAAAAACACACAATTGCTTCCCCTCCCCCTATCTAATGGCTAGGTCGCTAGTCTAATGGACTAGGTCGTTTGTTCGGTCACCAGAGACATCAATGCCAAGGGTCTAATGGTCGAAGCTGTCATTTTGATGATCAGTGTTAGTGGTACTGTCATGACCCAAACCTGTACTTCAGTTAGAGCATGACCAGCATGTTAATATCAAGTTTACCTCAACACTAACACGAACTAACTTAAGCTTAAGGTACTTATTAAAAATCGTTTCTTGTATTCCTGTTTATTTTCTTGTATAAAAGCCAATATATACCACAACTGTCAAAACTTTGAAACTTCATTTCATTTCAAACTTGCAAGATTACAACTTGGCTGAAACTTAAAGTATTCAGTAATTATTACATAACTAAAGTTTTAGCAAAACTATTATTTACAAATCTAACCCCAAGACATAAAACTAAGGTTCGAAACAAACTAAGGTTCTGAATTACATCAATGCTCAAAAGGATCAAGTATATCCTGATTCCTCCTATACAACAAAAGAGCTAGACTACTATACAACAAAAACTATACATTCTAACAAATAAGAATCACAGAATCCTTGCCACCTCTAATACTCTCGCTGCTTCCAGGGAAGAACCTGTGCACTGAAATATAATAGGATCTGCAAAGCCCAGTAAGGTTTTAAGCTTCATGAGCATTTAATAAGAATGCATGTAAATCAAATATTTTATGGATATGTCAGCTTTGATAAATAGTCTTCATACTATTCATACTATTCTTAATATACTTATGAACTTTCTAATGAAAATACTTCATTTTCCTTTCATATAATAATAAAATGACATAATAAGGAACTTAAACATAATCCAATAACCTTATCTTTAAATAGACTATAAATTACTTTATCATAACTTTCCATCAGACTTATAACACATTCAACATACTTTTCTTATCATCATACTTTTCTTATAACTTCTAAATAGCTTAATAGCTCATTTATAATACTTATTAGTTAGTCCAATTATAAGTTTGTCACAACTGTGGGAGGCTTCCAACACATAGTGCCAGGCATCCAGCATTCCCCACAATGCTAGGTAATCCCAGGATCATATCAGAAAGTATCACTCCTTTCAGTGTGATCATATCATCAACCATGGGGATTAGTTGGCATCCTCCACAAGTTGGCAGTTATCAACAAGGGCGGGTACAGCAGAGCCAGTCCCACTTTTAATGGCCAATCAAAATCTCCATGGAAATAACCCCTACTGGCTAAGTTCAAATTATAACAATGGAATAACCAAAAACTATATTTTTCTAATAATTATGCATTTACACAATTATTTCATAACAATAGCATATCCATTTCATTCTTTAAAGATTACGTTCGTGATATAACTAATAGCATCAATATACTAAAATTATCATATATATAGAATTCAATAAGTCACAAACATAAATCTTTATTTAAATCATGCTTATATGTCATATCTCTAATTAAAAGGTTTTGATGCATAATAATTTTCTAAATAGTCCTTATCAAATGCACATGTCACATGTCCCTTACCTGAAAACAAAAGACGCGAGAGATTTGTATAAGAGAAGGTCAAGTGTCCACGTTCTCGTTCTTGTCGCCTAAAAGAAAGATCGAAACCTATTACTAACAACTCTTTCTAAATATATAAACTTATACCTAAAACACAACCTAACTCTCAAACTCACTAAAATCTTAATTCTCATTCCATAAAGTTTCCCTAAAGACAAGATACATTCATCAAACACATTATGTACCAAACATAGAGAAATCAAGGCATAAAAATCCATCTATGATCTAGACATACCAACAGATAAGCATATTAAATTATAGCTCAAAATATTCATCCTAACTTTAGAATTAAATCCACCAAGTCAGAGTTATCATTTACTTTTTACTGCTCATTTCAGCAGCATATGCCTCATTTGTAAAATACAAATGGGCTATCTAAACACATCAAATCTTCATGTTATTTTACAAATTCACTTCTCTAGATGTCTAGTAAATACCATATCAATTTCAGAGTCAAAACATAAAACCATGATTTATTAAAAATCATACAAGACAACATGCTCAAATCTGTCCTGACATACTTTCATGCAACTTAGAAATTAAACTATTATTTTTATATCAATCCAAATGCTATGAGACCACTTCCATTACAACCATGTATGTCTTAGAATTCGTAAAAACTATTCCTAGCATCCCAATTTACAGAATATGATTTAATACAGATTTTTCTTTTTGTAAACATCAAATCTGTCAGAGTGACAGCTTCAGCATATGTTCTTACAAAATCATCAAATACATGCAATTGGTCTTCCTTTCATTTGGGTACTTTACTATACATATTAAAATACATTATTAAGCATCCAGTAGACCATAATATCATCAATCTTTCAAACTACTAAAACAAAATCACAATTTCAGCTTCTACAATCAGATTAGAGAATAAAGAAGGGAAAATAAACAAAACAATCACACCATCAAAATACCCAAAATCAGATGAGGTTTTATTTACTTACCCACAAACTTTGAAGCTGAAACCTTAGGGCTAATCATTTAATTTCTTCTTTAGAGTGAGATATGTGGATTCAGTGAGAGAGTGAGAGAGAGGTGTTGCCGTGTAAGAGCAAAGAGGGAAGAACAAAGAGTGTTCTAGTACAGCTACAAAGACAAGAGAAATGGACTTTGGGGTGAGGCACGTGTAATGCTAAGGGAAAAGGGCTGATGAGTCACTCTTTAAACTTTTTAAAATTTACTTTCCACTCCCTTATAAGCTAATATTTCTAGAAAGGCCCAAAGAACAATACAACTTTGCATATACATCCTTACCTTTATAAAACTTCTTTCTATATCATTAAAAGAGCATATATCTATTATAATATCATAATATCAAAGCTTTATGCACTTAGAGTAACTAAGATAATAACAAGCATATAAACACGTAAAATTAATTATGCAATTAGGTTGGGGTGTTACAGGTACGGTTACTAGAGACACTAATATAATGGCGATTGTTGGTAGCTTATTGGTTGGAGAAACCGCTCTAGCGACTAATGCCACAAGTCCAGTCACTAGAGAGACCATTTTAGCAACCAAAGTCGTTGATTTGGCCATCAATGCTAGCAGTCTAGTGGCTGAAGTCGTCATTCCAACAATCGGTGCTTGTGGTTTGATCATCGTAGACACCATCTAGGCTGCCGATCAAAGGCTCTAGTTAGTGGGGGAGCCAGAAATATTTTTCAGGGGAGGCAAGCTAAACACACACACACATAAATTAAATCCAAAGAATAATACACACACATATAGTTATAGTATTTATTTATTGCATATAAATGAAATATTTGTAGTTTTGATTTAAAATATGATATTTTCTTATGTAAACAAAAATATTTACATCTAATAAGTTTTTAATCTTTGCAAAAAAAGAAATAATAATAAAGTCTTGTCATGTCTAAAAATCTAAGTCAATTTAATAAAAATAAAATATTTTTAAATTATGTATGGTATACATTAAATACATTTTAATTTAATGAGCTATGTATAATATAAGAATAATTAGAGGAAATAAAAAAAATGCATTAGTCAACTATATAAATGCATTACATGTTTTTAGTAAAGATCTTTTTTTTTTGGGGGGGAGGGGGGTGTCATTATTGAAATTTATGTCCAAAATTATTATTTCTTACCAAAAAAAAAAAGACAACAACAAAAAAAAAAAAAAGGAAATTTTTTGAAAAGTCAAGGGGCTCCTCCCTCTCCAACCCCTAACTCCAGTGGCTGAGCTACTTGTTTTGGTAGTCTGCTTGAAAATTTTTACTTATCATATCAAATTCCTAAAAATATTTTACTGAAAATGTTTTACATAAAAAATATTTTACATTTGAAAACAAAGCATAGGATATAGATGTGATCAACTTAAAGATCCTCGAAATTTAAATTTGATCCAGCAAGATTCAAGACAAGTTACATATAAGAACTCTAAAGACACTTTTTTTTTTTTTTTTTTATGTAACCTTTTGAAATCTGTGGTCGGTAAAATACATGTATGATATATATATGAAAAATTTAACTATGCAGTTACCTGAAATCATTTGAGACAATAGCAAGTTGTTCACTGGTGGATGTGGAAATTGGTTTCTGATGGAAAATTTAGACCCCTTAACACACAACCAGATTGAGTAGCCTAGTTAATTAGCCAAGTTGTTACTTAGTCAAATTAAGCAATTCTAGGTTAAAACAATCAAACAATCATATCAAGAATATATAGCAGCGGAATAATAAATAACACAAGATATGATCACTTAGGAAAACTAAACCGGTAAAAAACCTGGGGAGGATTTTATCCACCGATCCTCAAGGCAAAACTGAATTCACTATGAAAGAATTGAAGTTCATACAAAAGGACTTACAAGCTCCCCGCTCGACTTCCTAATGCTACCTACTAGTAGAACTTACTGACACGACCCCGTGCAAGCTCCGAATCCACGAACTCCTTCTTTCTTGAATTCTTCAATCAGCTACAAGCACCCACGCTTGATATTCTTTAAGCTTCAATGGTAGCAACCAAGTTGATCATCAAGATGTTGAAGTAATCTCAATCTTGAAAACCCTAAGCTTTGTGTAAAGGAAAACTCTTCTAGATCTCACAAGAGATTTACACAAAACAGCAATGTATGAGCAACAATACAACTAGAGCAACTTTAAAAATGTGGCTAGGGTTTTGCCTTATATACCTAGGGCAAAAACATAAAACCCTAAACGTTTAATGAGTTAGGGCTGAGTTGGAAAAACTGCAGAAAACGCAATCTAGTTGACTTTCGATCGATCAAATCTATTCTTCGATCGATCAAGCCAGACCGAAATGCCCCAATGCATCTATAGTCTCTCGATTCCAACTTTACAATAATTAGACAACTTTGAGCACACTTTAACAAGACTAAATAGATTGTTTTGATCATGGTTTGCTAATATTACAAATTAGAGTTTTAAATACATAAATTCCTAAACCTTTAGAACCTAACAAACCCCCCATTTGGCAATCCGTGACAAAACCCTAATTAAAATCTCAAAGTTTACAAGTAAAAAGCCCTTTACAAAAATAATGCTCATAAACTCAAATTCAACCCTAACTACTATCCATCGGTTGCAAGTGTAGACAGCAGCTTAGTTGAATCAACCTGTATATTCCTGAAATACTCAACAAACGCATAAACGCATGTGTGACAAAAAAGAGTAAAATAACAGGTATAACATTCTTGTAAGATTCACACAACACAAAATAAAGACATATATGAATGAACAACTCATAAATATAAATCAATAAGCAGTGAATCACACAGCAACAAAAATCAATGAATATAACATGTATATTAATCAATGTTACTCCCCTTAACATGAATATCCCCAAAAATGATATACAAAGAGAAGCACCTAGATACAATCTAAAAACTCCACAAGCTCCTCAAATAAAAAAAATAAAAAAAAAAAAAATCCCCCTAACTACAAAAACTCCTCTACAAGTCAAAAACTCCACTCCCCTTTTTTGTGACGGAATGCCAAAGGGCAATCACAAGTCACTGTCAAAAGGAGGTGGTGAGGGTGAATGAAGACGCGCAAAGTTGGCTCGCAGAGCACGAATCTCATCTAGCAAGTCCACCAAAATCTGACCATAAGCTGCCTGAACGGTCATGATAGTCTCCAGAGTACGACGAACATCAAAGTCAGTCGAAGGAGGTGGAGGAACATCAGCATTAGCAGCATCATCACCAACTAGATCAGGAGCATCCTCACCAACAAGACCTGTAGAAGAAGAAGGAGGAGGAGCGCTACCAGAAGGCTCAGACCTAGGGTGTTTAGAACCAACTCGAAGATGAGCGGCCCTCTGTCTAAGAAAAGACGCACCTATGGGAGCTATTACATGAATGGGCTCAGAGGAAGGGAAGCCACTAAGATCAAGATAAAACAAAATCCTATGAATAAAAATAAGATGAACAAGAGCATGAGTAGTAGAAGAACTCCTATAAACATCGTTCAAAGAACGAAGAAAGAGATGAGGAAAACTAATAGGAGCATCAGTAACCAGGACGTACAAAAATACACACCTCTCAAGAGGAATGGTGTGAACATGAGAAATGGGCCAGATAGAATGACAGGCAATCCTAAAGAACAGATAATGCAACCCGAAGAGCTCAGCAGAAGTGATCTTAGGATCAAAACCCCACTGGACAGAAGTCCCAGTGATGTAAGACAAGACATCACTCAACTTGGGAGACTCATCATAAGGATAGACAGGATTCTGGACCAAAGGTACCCCTAGAGCATCAGCCACTACCTAGGGAGTAATGGTGTACTTTAAGCCTCGTATCCAACTCTTTACCAAAGTGTTAGAATCATATATGCGGATAGAGATGTTCAAAAAGAATTCTCTAATCAAGGCAGAAGGTGGATGAGGATCAGAAATATCCACCAAGGGTAACTAGCCCCAACGCTCAAAGTTTGCCCTAATGGCAGGATCAAGTTCATCTAAGAGAACAGAACGCTCAGTCCAAATCTTTCTCTTAAGGTTTAGCTTCTCAAAAATCTCTTGGTTTTTCTCACTCAGAAACTTCTCACGGTCAAAAGAAGGAGGGGATGGAGAAGAGGAGGGAATAGTCCTACGGGCTCTAGTCTTCCGAGGCATGATGCTAAAGAAAGGACAGAGACACAAAGAGAAAACCAAAAGACCAGAATAAAACAAAACCAAAGGCAGACTGCAACTTAGCACAATAAACATATAAAAAATCTATATGATGCATGAACAATAACAATGTTGTGATGCATGAACTAATGTAGTAAACACAGTTCGAATTAGGTTCAATTTCACATAATTGGCTTGAACATAGAGTTTCTAACAAAAACCCAAAAAAAAATCTAAAAAACCACTTGATAATTTTGAAACAAATTGATGAATTGATCATCACACATTGTTGAAAACAGATTAGAATAACCAATTTCATCAAAACAACAAGCCAATTTCATCAATTAAACCCAATTGAACAAAAATCCCCAATTCGGATCAATTATAAACCCTAGAATTTTCAATTTCACACAAAACCCAAAATTGATCAAATTAAACTATTAAGAACATGTTTATTGTATGTCCCCACAAAAACCCATTGATCAATTACACAAAATTGGGCTTAAATCAACAACAATCCCAAAAAGAAAAGGATCTGAAATTTTGAGTATAAATGCATGAAAAAAATGCATGAAATTAGTAAATAAACTCAAAAAGGAAGGGTAAGATAGACATACCGGCTTGAGGAAAGAGAATTCTTGCAAAAAATCCGGAGGAAAACGACAAAAATTTGAACAGTTGAGCTTGCCAAGTCGGAGAGAGAGAAAAGACTTTGAAAAACTTTTGAAAAAGTGTTTGAAAAAGTCAAGAACAGTGTTTTTAAAAAAACCTGATTCGCGACTTTCGATTGATCGAAAAATACATTCGATCGATCAAATGAGACAGTCATTTTTAAACAAATTAAAGCACTTTTTCGATCGATCGAAAATCAGAATAAATCGATCGAATTGGGCAGAGGCTCACAAAAATTTTGAGAAAAATCACAGTTTTGAAAAACACAAACCTCAGTTTTGAAAAACAACTCCTCAAAGCATTAAATAATGAAAACAAAATGCATGAGTATGAGATGGAATGATTTTTCAAAAACCTAATTTTAATCCCAGTTTCTCCAAAGAAAATTTCAGCCATTCTCTTTTTAAATGCCCAAGCAAAAAAAAAAAAAATTGCATAATTCTCAAAATATTTTCAAACTTGGTTGGTCAGACCAAAAACACACACAATAACATGTGCAAAGTTTAGCAAAGAGTAACTTGTGTAGTGTGTGCAACTAGCAAAAACTTTGAGAAATATGTGAGGTGATATGTGAATAGCAATTAATCACAAAGTCTACACAATCCATCACATAAAATTTAAAAGAGACTATCACCTAAAGAGTTACATCATATAACTCCCACATCTCCTAGAACAAAAGCTTGCAATCATGTAAGTTTCTTGTATTTTTGCCTCATTTTTTTTTTTTATGTGAGATGGCAACAAGCCTAATAGTACACACCAATTTTATTTATATGAGATGGCATCAAGCCTGATACTACACACCAATTTTAAGCATTAAGCAATTAAGCCGAGGCAACACCTTATGTTCTTTTTGTGCATGTGCTACACTTTTTCGAGCACAGAATCTTATGATATGCACTAAGGTGTTCATGATTGGCTAATGAACAGTGGTGAGATGGTTATTTATGCCTTTTTCAAAAGGATCAAGCCCGACAGTCAAATAACATGTGACTTCAAGATCAAGACAAAGTGATAAACACCATAAACATCTTTTCCACACAACATGCATTACAAAACTTCAACTAGTCAAGTGCAATAAATAAGCTCATCAAAGCTAAACAAGGTACATAGGACATGATATGTGTAAATAAATTGACCAACCTTGTTTTCAAAAACCAAGAAAACAATGTCAAACACATTTTTGCTTTCTCCTTTTCTCCTTTTTCCTTTAAAAAAAAAAAAAAAAAAAAAAACAAATAAATCCTAGAATGAAATGCATGAATGTAATGTAATGCAAGTCCTAGAAAAAAACAGAAACACAAAAAACCAAAGAACAATGGTCACAGAGGAATGAGCAATGAAGCACAAGGACCATGTCAGAAAGACTCAATTAGGTCGAGTCTTTTGCATCCAAAACCTTTTAGATGCACCATGAGCATTGGAGTTCTTATTCACATTCGCATGATTTTCAACTCCAGAATTGGAATAAAGGTTCAAAACCTTTACCAATTCACCAATAAATGTCATAGGATCTTGTGCTTGAGGCACGGGCACCTTTGGTTTAGTTGCTCTCTTAGCAGCTTGAAACTTGTAACAGTTAGGACGAATGTGTCCAGACTTTCCATAGTAATGACAAACCCAAATAGGTTTACCATGCATCTTGTCCTTAGAAAGGGTAGGTTTAGTTTCTCTCAGATCAACCCTAATCTTCTTAGGAGACGAAACTTCTACAGGTTTGACTACTTCACTCACAGGTGGTTTGACAGTTTCACTCACAACCTCACTCACAGAAGGTTCAGAAGAAGATGAAGGAACAAAGTTCGTGGAATGTGGAGTAGACACAAAGATGCTTTCAACATATCCTATCTTAGATTTATCAGAAGGATACTTTTAAACATTCAACGTGTGATCAAGTTTAGAACTAGCAATTCTAGCAACAGATAAATTACGTTCTAAAGTTTTAACTTTATCAAGTAAAAACATGTTCTCAGATTTCACATGGTTCAAAAGATCATTAGTATCAAATAATTTAACAAGCAAATTTTTCTTTTCAAGCTCAAGAGAATCAATTTTCTTCAGGCCAAGTTCAACATTCATAGCATCTTTTGCAGCAATTTTGCAAAATTTATTATAGGCCTCTTGAAGATCTGCATCCTCAGAGAGTTCCCCATCAGAAGGGTTCTCCTCAACAGATATACTTTCATTGACTACTGCAGTAGCAGTGAAAGCAATGAAGTTTCCATCCTCGTCACATTCAGACTCATCATCAGAAACCTTATTATCACTAGGGGTTACAGCCATAGCTTTACCCTTATTTCTCAAGAATGTAGGACACTCAGATTTATCATGACCATACCCTTGACAACCAAAACATTGAGCACCCAAAGAATTGTTTGAAGATTGACCTACTTTTTCTCTAGGTTTTTCAAAGTTATTAACCTTAGTGGGATCATTCTTATTAAAGTTTCTAGGTTCAACAGTGTTTGTACCTCTTGCCCTTCTATTTGTATTTCTCAGAAAGTTTCTAAAATTCTTAGCAAGGTAAGCTATCTCTGTAGCAGAGAGCTCATCATCAAATCCACCAGCCTCAACATCATCAACAGACTTAAGAGCCATTGATTTAGATTTGTTTGTTTTGGGTAAGTCAGACTCATAGGACTGAAAAGATCCTACAAGCTCATCAATAGGGATGAAGTCCACATCCTTACTCTCAGTAATGGCAGTCACTTTGGGTCCAAAGTCTTCAGTTAATGATCTAAGTATCTTCCTAACAATTTTAGGTTGATCATAGATTTCACCCAAATTAAAAGCAGAATTAACAATACTATTCAATTTGGCATAAAATTCATTAAAGGATTCATCATCAAACATCCTAATGCTTTCAAACTTAGAAGTTAATTGCTGCAATTTGTTTATCTTAACTGCGTTTGTGCGTTCATGCACAGTTTGGAGGATTTTTCAACCAGTATGAGCAACCTCAACATTAGAGATCCTCTTAAATTCCTCCATAGAAACAGCATTGAAGATGGCATTCATAGCTTTGCTATTGAAGCCAGCTGCTTCTTTTTCAGAAGTTTGCCACTCACTCACAGGAGTAATGAGCTTCTCCCATCCGTACTCAACGGAATTCCAAACTCTCTCATCAATGGATTTCGGGAATGCTTTCATCCTTACTTTTCAATAAGCATAGTTATTCTCATCAAAGTGAGGAGGAACAATAAGAGAGTGTCCATGTTCCATGACAATAGGGGTCAAGGATCAACTCAGAGATCAAAAAATCTCAAATTAAAGAGCTACCTGCTCTGATACCACTTGTTGGAAAATTTAGACCCCTTGACACACAACCAGATTGAATAGCCTAGTTAATTAGCCAAGTTGTTACTTAGTCAAATTAAGCAATTATAGGTTAAAACAATCAAACAATCATATCAAGAATATATAGCAGCGGAATAATAAATAACACAAGATATGATCACCTAGGAAAACCAAACCGGTAAAAAACCTAGGGAGGATTTTACCCACCGATCCTCAAGGCAAAACTGAATTCACCATGAAAGATTTGAAGTTCATACAAAAGGACTTACAAGCTCCCCGCTCGACTTCCTAATGCTACCTACTAGTAGAACTTACTGACATGACCCCGTGCAAGTTCTGAATCCACAGACTCCTTCTTTCTTGAATTCTTCAATCAGCTACAAGCACCCACGCTTGATATTCTTTAAACTTCAATGGTAGCAACCAAGTTAATCATCAAGATGTTGAAGTAATCTCAATCTTGAAAACCCTATGTTTTGTGTAAAGGAAAGCTCTTCTAGATCTTACAAGAGATTTACACAAAACAGCAATGTATGAGCAACAATACAATTGGAGCAACTCTAAAAACGTGGCTAGGGTTTTGCCTTATATACCTAGGGCAAAAACATAAAACCCTAAACGTTTAATGAGTTAGGGTTGAGTTGGAAAAACTGCAGAAAATGCAATCTGGTCGACTTTCGATCGATCGAATCTATTCTTCGATTGATCGAGCCAAACCGAAATGCCCCAATGCATCTACAGTCTCTCGATTCCAACTTTACAATAATTAGACAACTTGAGCACACTTTAACAAGACTAAACAGATTGTTTTGATCATGGTTTGCCAATATTACAAATTAGAGTTCTAAATACATAAATTCCTAAACCTTTAGAACCTAACAGTTTCCTTTAAATATACCAAAACATTCGTTCATTGGCGAGCTGTTGATCAGGAACGGAATAAGTACAAGCGATAGGATGCTAAAATGGGTTATAATGGTGATCCGCTTTATGTTTTCTGTGGGAACAACATTGAGAATATGGATCAACTATTCTTTGAATGCTCTTTTACAATAAGAATTTGGAGGCAAATTGTTATGAGCTGTTGTTTGATATCTTATGCAAAATTTTAGTGGGAGCAATTAATGGAATGGGGTTGTAGCTAAGACTATTTTATTACAAGCAGCTCTATTTGTAGCTAAGTCTTGCAACGATGCAGTAGAATAAACTGTGAATATTGAATCAACAACTTGCCAGAAGAATACTGTATAGAATAATGCTGTGTTCCGTGGACAAGCTAAGAGCCTTAAGCTTCTCTTTTCAAAGAGACTGCCCATCCGCCTATATCTTCAATTCTTCATAAACTGCACGTGCAAGCTATCTATGATTGTCAGTTGTTGAAAGTTGAATATAATAGACTAAATATACAGTACTCTTTGCCCTTGGACCCCAGAACTCCAAGCTTTCATCAACCCAATAGTGGGTGAGAACGAACCAGAAGAGAAACTGCTGGGACGGTTCAGGTGGGAGGTGTTGAAAGAGGAGGTTCTTTGAGTATGATCACGACAAGAAGAAGAAAAAGGCACGTGAGGCTGCTAGAAGGAACCGAAAGAGGTTCGGACTTTTGTCCTCTTTCTGTCCATTTCTTTGTTTTCTTCTTTTTTTTCTTTTTCCTTTTTTTTTTTTTTCCTTCTTTTAAAATTTTATTTACATTTCTCAAAAAAATATTTAATTTACTTTTTGTGGTTGTTGTTGGTAGCGGAGAATATGCTTAAATAAAAGTGATTTAACATTGGTAATCGAGATTTATGTAAGCAGGAAGAGTAGAAAGTGTCACCACTCACATAGTTGAATATATCAACATGTTGTAAAACTAGATGTGATCTTAAAATTGTTGTAATTAATTTAATAGGTGGTGGTATTGACTTCAAACTCTATTTCCACTTTGCTGGGGTTTAGTTTTTAAAAAATAAAAAATAAAAAATTCATTTCACTGTGAGAGAGAATAAAAAATAATAAAATGTAACAACTTGCTAAAAATGTTTAGCTTTAGCAACTCGGATGTAAGGTGTCTTTTTGTGTTTGTGTTGCTAAAATATATAGTAAATCAGGAGTTCTAGCATTCTGGATGCGAATGCTAACACCACAAAGAATGTCATTGTGGCCGACTTTTGCCTTAGAACAATTGTCAAATGGAATTTAAGCTTTTTGATACGTGTGGTAATTTATGTTAGCTATTAATTTCCAGCATGAGATGAAGGCGTGTTAGATAGTGAGTTTGATGTAAATTGTAACGGCTCTATGGTAAGCACACAATTAAAGCAATTCGCTGGCCTCGGCTTTGTTGCCTAGGATAGTAATGGGGAAACTTATGGCAGCATGTAGTGAAGTTTTTTTTTTTTTTTTTTTTTTTTTTTTTTTGAGAAAGAGTTTCAACCTATGGCGTTCGTGCTTGATAATAGTTCTTTATTATCAGACCAAAAGACCAATCAGTTTTTGGTGTATGTGGGGATTAAACTCTAAATCTCTTATATAATCATCAGAGACTTTACTACATGCTCCTGATGGCAACATGTAGTGAAGTGGTGTAGCAAAATGAAGACACTATATAGTTAAGACCTACCTGCCCCACCCTTTCTCCACCATTATATATTTGTATTGCTACACCTCAATATCTCATATATTATAAGGGTTTTGAATGTGAGAGGCAACATTGTAGTATAGCTCTCCCGTGTGTGTTTTTGAGGGAAAGAAATATGTAATTCAAATTATAAAAATTTTCTTAAAATGATTTATTAACAAATACTTTAAGGGCACCTGTTAATTGAACCAATAAAGATATAAACCAAGTAAAAAGTCAGTTAACATTTACTTAAAAGTCTTGCAAGCTAATGGGACGCTTAAACTTGATTTCAAGAGTCACAATACATAACAAAACTCTCATTAGTCTGAATATACATCCTCAACAAATTGCTACACTACAAAAAAATCGACCTCTCCCGGCGTTTTTTTCCTGGCGTTTTTACAAAACGCCGTAATAGACAAGCATGTACCAGCGCTCAACACCGGCGCTTTACAAAGCGCTTCAATAGGAGGTCTATAGCGGTGTTTCACAAAAACGCTGGTATAGGAGCCCAAAAGCGCTGGGACAGGTCCCTCCATTCTTGTATGGAGAATGACCCTGTCCCAGCGCTTTTAGAAGCGCTGGGACAGCTCTTTCTCATAAGGGAACCAGAAAGAGCTGTCCTAGCGCTTTTAAAAGCGCTGGAACAGGTCCTTCAATTCTTGTACGGAGAATGGCCTTGTCCCAGCGCTTTTAGAAGCGCTGGGACAACTCTTTCTCATAAGGGAACGAGAAAGAGCTGTCCCGGCGCTTTTAAAAGCGCTGGTATAGGTCCCTCCATTCCTGTATGGAGAATGACCCTGTCCCAGCGCTTTTAGAAGCGCTGGGACAGCTCTTTCTCATAAGGGAACCATAAAGAGCTGTCCTAGCGCTTTTAAAAGCGCTGGCACAGGTCCTTCAATTCCTTTATGGAGAATGACCTTGTCCCAGCGCTTATAGAAGCGCTAGGACAGCTCTTTCTCAGAAGGGAACGAGAAAGAGTTGTCCCAGCGCTTTTGAAAGTGCTGGGACAGGTCCTTCAATTCCTGTATGTAGAATGACCTTGTCCCAGCGCTTCTAAAAGCGCTGGGACAAGTCTTTCTCATAAGGGAATGAGACTGACCTATGCCGGCGCTTTTAAAAGCGCTAGGACAGGTCTCTCCATTCCCTTATGGGAAAAGACTTGTCCCGGCGGTTTTAAAAGCGCTGGGACAGCTTTATCCAATATTGGATAAAATGACCGAAATACCTCAAAACCTAAAAATTAGAAAAATACCCCCAAAGCCCAAAAATTGTCCAGAATACCCCAAAAACCTAAAAATTTCCCAAATATCTCCAAAACCCAAAAAATGACCAAAATGCCTTCAAAACCTAAAAATGACTAAAATACCCCCAAAACCCAAAATAATGACCAAAATACCCCTGGAACCTATAAAAATCATCTATAGGGATTTGTTAATTATCAAATGACCAAAATATCGCCCGAATACAAAAAAAAAATGATCAAGATACCCTCGAAACATAAAAATTACCAAAATCTCCCTGAAACATCACAAATTACTGAAACAACCCTTGAAACCAAAAAAATGACCAAAATACTTCTGAAACCTTAAAAATGACCAAAATACTCCCTAAACCTGTAAAAGTCACCTATAGGGATTTATTAATTATCAAATGACCAAAATATTGCCCGAATACAAAAAATGACCAAAATACCCTCGAAACCTAAAAATTACCAACATCTCCCCGAAACATAAAAAATGACTGAAATACCCCCTAAAACCAAAGAAAATGACCAAAATATTCCCAAAACACAAAAAAAAAAAAAAAAAAAAAAAAAGATCGAAATATTGCTGAAATCGATAAAATCCAAAAAATGACAAAAATACTCCTGAAACATAGAAGATAACCAAAATACCCCCGAAACCTAAAAATTAATGAAATTCTCCTGAAATCCAAAAAATGACCAAAATACGCCCTGACCAAAATGATCGAAGTACCTTCATTTGATTGGCCTAAAAAATAGCCAAAATAACCTCGAAGCCTATAAATTAATCAAACTAACCTTGAAACCTAAAAATGACCAAAAAACCGGCCGAAACCTAAAAATTGACCCCGAAGCCTAAAAGTTGAGGAAAATAATCTAAAAACCTTAAAATGACCAAAATATCCCCCTAAAACTGTAAAATGACCAAAATACACCCCTAAACCTAAAAAATGACTAAAATACCCTTGAAACCTAAAAGAATGATCAAAATACCCTCAAACATATAAAGTGCCGAAAATACCCCTAAACCTTTGAAATGACCCAAATAAACCCAACACCTCAAAAATGGCCACAAACAGCCTGAAACCTCTTAAATTACCAAAAATACTCTAAAACCCCTAAAATGAGTAAAATACCTCTAAACCTATAAAACAACCAAAATACCCCCAAAAATATCTAAAATGACCAACATACCACTAATCCTATAAGATGAACAAAATACACCCAAAGTCTCTAAATTACCAAAATAGGGGTTTAGGGGGTATTTTGGCCATTTGTTTTGTTTAGGGAGTATTTTCGTCATTTCTTAGTTTTAGGGGAGATTTTGGTAATTTTTTAGGTTTAGGGTGTTTTTTTATCGACTTACAGGTTTAAGGGGCATTTTTTTCATTTTATAGATTTTGGGGTATTTTGGTCATTTTTTAGGTTTTAGGTGTTATTTTTGTCATCTGTAGGTTTTAGGTGTACTTTGGTCATTTTTTAGGTTTCAAGGGGTATTTCAGTTAATTTTTAGGTTTTGGGGGCATTTCGAACATTTTTTAGGTTTAGAGGGTATTTCGATCATTTTTAGGTTTCTAGGTTATTTTAGTTAATTTTCAGGCTTTAGGGTTATTTTGGCCATTTTTTAGGTTTTGAGGATGTGGGGGGGTAAAAGCCCAGAGCCACTTAATGGGCCCAAAGCCACTTAATGGGCCCAGGGCGCCCTGGTAAGGACTATTATATTTCCGAGGAGCAATAGGTGGTTAATGCGGCCTATCTAAAGGCAGGAAGCCCAGAAGTAAAGGGGGAATGCCGTCTGAAGAGGTCACTGCTGGCCCAAGGACGTCCTTCTCCTCGGCCACAAATAGCCTTGATCAAACAAACGCGTGGAAGATCCGAATAGCCTTCCTAACAATCTCAATGATAGTGATAAATCCTGAGTGGATCCAGAGATGATCAAAACTAAAGAAAAATATCTAGAGGAAAAGCTGCTACCACCGCATTTAATGCGCTGCAACAGCTTTTCTGGCCGCATTTATGTGGAGAAGACCCCTGAATAGTGTAACCTCAACTACCGCCACTCACAAAGAACTAAAATAGACACATGACGTGACGTGCACTTGAGTAGATGCGCAGATGAAGAACAGGTGGACGATGGGGATGATAGGAAAGGATACTATATAAAGAGGAAGGGTTCCTGATAATGAGGGACAGAGAAAAGAGAGAGAAAGGGAGAGAAAAGCTTTACTGTAACTCTGAATGTTGTAATCACTGTTCATTTAATAAAACATCTCTTCGGACATTCATTCATGGAGTCGTTCAAGCTTTAGTTCATGTTATCATTACTGCATGTAACCTTGCCTACTATTCTGTACTTCATAATCAGCCCAGCTCTTTCGCCCACTTTCTACAAATTTATTGTTCTGGGTTCGTTGGGCCTTTAACCTATATCTTTTGGGCTTGGGCTACAAAAGAGGACCCTACAGAGTGTATTTTGGTTATTTTTAGATTTCGTGGGTTATTTTGGTTAATTTTTAGGCTTCGAGGTTATTTTGGCCATTTTATTTTTAGGTTTTAGAGGTATTTTGCTCATTTATTTAAGTTTCAAGGGTGTTTTGGTCATTATTTATATTTCGGGGGTATTTTTGGTAATTTTTGGGTCTTGGGGTGTTTTGGTCATTTTATTGGTTTCAGGGGTATTTTGGTAATTTTTTGGTTTTGGGGGTATTTTGGGTTTTTTTTGGGATATTTTTGGTCATTTTTAGGTTTGGGTATATTTTGGACTTTTTTTGGGGTTTCGGGAGTATTTTGGTCATTTGATAGGTTTTGGGGTATTTCGATCATTTTACGTTTCGGGGGTATTTCGGTCATTTTATGCATTTCGATGGTATTTTGGTAATTTTTTTTTTGTTTTGGGGGTATTTTGGTCATTTTTAGGTTTTGGGGATATTTTGGACTTTTTTTTGGGTTTCGGGGGTATTTTGGTAATTTCGTAGGTTTTGTGGTTATTTTGGTAATTTTGAGGATGATGATGTATTTTGGTCATTTTTGAAGATTTTAGAGTACTTTGGTCATTTACACTTTAGGGGCATTTTCGTAATTTTGATAATTAGGTAATTGGTTGGGTTGGGGTTTACCCATAATAATTGGGTTGGGTTGGGTTTGGGTTAGAAGTAATTAGTTAAATTGGTTTTAATGGGTAAATGAGTTTTATATACCCAACCCAATTAAAATATTAAATTATATTTTAATATTGTTGGTCCTCGAGTTTCATCTTACATTTTTTTTTTTAGCTATTACATTATATTTTACTAATTTTTAGTGAGGAATTATATTTTATTAATTTGAAGTATTAAATTAAATATATTAAATTAGTTTGAAGTATTAAATTAAATTAAATTAAATTAAATTTTGTTAAATGGAATTATTAAAAAATTATTTTTATTAATTAATATAACTTATTTTATTAATTTGTATTGTTAAATTATATTTTATTAATTTGAATCATTATATTAAATCTTATTACTTATTAAATTATACTCAATTAATTTGTAGTATTAAAATATATTTACATAATTGGAAGTATTAATTATATTGTTATTCATTAGTAAATTATATTTTATTGACAATTGTAGTATTAAATTTAATTTTAGTAATTTGAAATATTAAATTATATATTTTTTCATTTGTAGGATTAAATTATATTTTTTAATTATTAAATTATATATTTTTTAATTTGAAGTATTAAATATTATTTTATTAAAAAAATCCTAAAGAGATATTAAGGCGGGCTTGATTTTCGCCACAACAAGTTATATTCTTGTGATAATAAACCTTCACCTGCTCTTTCTTTATTGCAGCAGCTTTAAGTCCGCTATAATATGTCAAAATGTTGTCACAATAAAAATCTACTGAATTCCCTCTAAAACTCTTTGGTTCCCACCAAAACACTTAGCAAAAAATTAGGGTCTCTTTCTCACTCAAATCAAACCATCGGACTCCCAAACACTCTCTACGTCATTCTCCTTCACTCTCATCACTCTACCCTCGCCAATCGGACTGCCGAGCCACCATTGTCCTCTCCGCCACCGGTTCAACAGTCCTCCAATCTAGAGTGGGACAACCTCATTCTCCCTCACTCCCTCCCTCACTCTCCCTCACACTCCGTCAGCCTTGCCTTCTGCCGTCGACACCACCACCTCCAACAAAACAACCACCGCGGCCATCCTCAGTCTCCTTCCCTCCCTCAGCCGCTTGACACACCCCCGACGGTATACCTTCTACACTTTATTTATTTAGCACTTTTTTTTCTTTTTTTTTTAGTTTTTTCATAAAATATTTGTCTTGGGTTTTTGGCTTTTCTGTTTGGTTGATTAGAATGTTGTGGAAATTTAAAGCTAACCCATCGAAAAATACGAAAATTGTGGCCTTTGAAGACAACAGAAACTTATATCTAAACCACTGTGAGGAATTTTAACTTATGACTACACCAAGACATTAAGCTATGGTTCTTCATTTATGTCTCTCTGTTCCAAGGCAGTCAAGTGTCAAGATACTCATGATGGCTGGATTTTTAGTTTGTAATATGATGAGTTCCTTCTTTTGTTTGTATTTTTATTTGGAGTATTTGCAATCTATTCTGTGTTTACTCGGGGAAAAAAAATTGCAATTTGTTCTATTTTTTATATTAGGAAGCACTTCATGATGTTGGAGTTGGACAAAATTTTGGTCTTTTCTGACTGTGAAATATGAATAGAGTCACTGACATCAATTCAGCATGATTCAGTTTTTATTTAGTTATGACTGACCTTGATGCTAAAGCCACCCAAGAAGCCTTATTTGAAGTTAGAGGAGTTTTGTATATCTGTGTTTGTGTGTGTGTGTTTTTATTTATTTATTTAAATTGTAACATAATGTTTTATGCAGTTAACCTTTTTTTTGGTCCCCTTTCTTTTCCCCCCTAGTTTTGCATCTCTTAAATTGTATATCTTAAAATACTGTAAGAAACCCACACTAAATGCCCTTTACAACTTCAGAGTTTAGAGTTCAGACAGTTTTGTTTAACCTCTTTGGATTGCAGAATGCTGAACATACATACATGGACATTAGAAAATGAGTGGAAAGGATTTTAAAGAATTGGAAATATGTAGGAGTAAACATTGGTAAGTGTAGGATTACACTAGAAAAAATGAACATGCAAGGCAAGTGCAAGTGCAAAAATAAAAATTTAAGGGCTCATGAAGGCCAAACAGGTTCATAATTGGATTAATGTTACATGTTAAAGAAAAGCTTATCTATTTCACGTAAAAAATAAAAAATAAATAATCACTTAGAAAGCATTATATAAAGAAATGATTGCATGGGGAAGAGGAGAGCGGAAGGCAAAATGAGCATGTATATAAAGACTTTGTTGTCTTGACTTGGTACAATCTAGTGCTTCAAAGGACCACTCTAGATTGGTGGTCTGCACCAATTAGAACCTTATATCATGATTTGATTAGCTAGAAATAGATACTCAATTTGTGGTTCATAATGTAGCAGAAAAAAAGTTCTTGGTAAAAATTATGGCCTTGTGGGCATAATTAGAATTGTTTATAGGACCACTGCCTATTTTGGTATCTCGTGGGGTTGAATCTATTGGTTGCAGTACATGCATCTCTTTTAAAAAGGTATTTGTTTGAAGTCTTCTTTTTCTCTTTTTTGGGGGTTACTTTTTTCTAACTTGGTCCCCTTTGTTCCTGGGTATTTCTAGTACAACCATTAACTTTGATATTTTTATTTTTATTGTCATAATGTTTATTGGGTTCTCTTCACCTAGACTCTTGTAATTAACAGTCTAGGAATTAAATAATTTCCGTACCACTTAAAGTGAACCTTCTTTCTAATAAGCTATTCTCTTACTTATTAGCGCAAAAGTCAGCTTTGCTTTATGTCTTTAGTGTGAATGACCCTAAAAGTAGTTTACCTTATTCATTTTCTCAAATACCATTGGAACACATTTGTTTGTACATATAAATATTTTGAACTTTGAGGTAATCAAGAACAATTAAACTTGCATGATATACATTAGAGGTAACGAAAAGAATTTAAGTACTTCCACTTATCTGGATTACACCCTTCTCTTTCTTAATTTTTTTCCACTTAGCCTTTCCTTTTTCTTTTTATTTTTTCTCACTTCCTTAAGGCAGACCCTCTGGAACATAACTAAGATTGACCAAAAATAAATAAAAATTTATTTCATTTTATATCAAATTCTGAAATATTGCCGTTAAACTTGGTGTCTCCAATTTGTTTCTCTACCATTAAATCACACCAATATTACTGTCAAATATGCTTGAAACTTGAGTTGGATCTTTGTTTGTTAAGTTGATAAATCAGCTAAAATGTGATAACCATTGAGTTTTACCATTACACCACAATGACCCTTTAGTCTGATGATATCTTGGTGGTTTCTCTTTAGTTACTTTGGTATTTCTCTGATTGAGGAACATGGTGAAATATTTAATATATTTTATCCTATGAACAATTATAATTGTGGCCCCTTAGGATTACACTAGAAACTGTCCTACCTTTTTGTGCCGCTCTTGGACGTTGTGTTACAACACAAATATAGTTTTGAATCATACCTAAAAGTTGAATAATTCTATTTTTGCAAATATCTTGATTCTTGGTTGGCGGTCACTTTTTGTTTTTGTTTTTTGTTTTTTGTTTGTTTTTTTGGAATTTTTCATCCAAATTAGCGAATCAAATACATTTCCACCTTTTGGAAATAGATGAACTGAAAAATTCATCTTTCTTTTGGGTAAAATAGTTTTTATACTTGTAAAATTGAAATGATGCACTCTGATTGGTTATTGCCTACAATTTCATGATTCTTAATTGTAAAGCATTTGTTTATTACCCATCCAAGGTGGTATCTCTCTGACCATGGGGGAAAAAACACCACTTTTGCATGCATTGTATTTAATATATAGAGGGCCTTTGTAATTTGTACGTATAGGGGACATGAATGTCAATTATCTAATGCATACATACATATATTTAACATATACAAATTGAATGCTCATCTCACAAAAAGCCAATTATATATCTAGAGATAT
Organism: Quercus variabilis; assembly: GCA_030445155.1. Lineage (NCBI taxonomy): Eukaryota > Viridiplantae > Streptophyta > Magnoliopsida > Fagales > Fagaceae > Quercus > Quercus variabilis. The sequence goes on from CP129454.1 coordinate 10,415,764, forward strand.
ATTATTCAGTTATCATAAATTATTTTTTTGCTTATCAAAAAAGATATAGATTATTTTGGGACTAAGGCTTTGTTGTTGCTTCATGATCTAATTTCTGCCTATATAGGTTGCAGGAGTTGCTGTGATCTTTGAGGTGCAAAGAAGTGCTAGATCAGAAGCCAGAAAGGAGGAAGTACGCAAACAAGAACTTGAGGTGATATGGACAAATATATTTAATGTTAAACAAATGAAGTTTGTCCTTTTTCTTTTTTCTTTTTTTCTCTTTTTCTTGAAAAATGTCAAGATTACAAAAAGGAAGTTGAATACCAATTTGATAGAAATATTAAGATACTATGATTAGATTGGAAGAGGGTATATATAATATACCAACTATTCAACTTACTCTGAGTTATACACCACACCATTTGCAAGAATGAGAACCAGCTTCTGCTAGCCATGAGCTCGTGTTTTGTTTCTACATAATTGTCTAGTTTGCAGACCAGTTGTTGTTGCCCCTGTGCTATTGTAATGGCCAGGGTGGCCTTGATGTATTGAATAGTCAAAGTTGTCACATGTCATGTATATTTATCATCAATAAAATTTCCACCTTTTACCTCTAAAAAAAAATATAATACTTCAAATTAATAAAATATAATTTAACAGTACAAATTAATGAAATAAATTATATTAATCAATAAAAATATTTTTTAATAATTCAATTTAACAAAATTTAATTTAATGTAATACTTCAAACTAATTTAATATATTTTAATTTAATACTTCAAATTTATAAAATATAATTCCTCACTAAAAATTAGTTAAATATAACGTAATAGCTAAAAAAAATGTAAGATGAGACTCGAGGACGAACAATATTAAAATAAAATTTACTATTTTAATTGGGTTGGGTATATAAAACTCATTTACCCATTAAAATCCATTTAATTAATTGTTTCTAACCCAAACCCAATTCAACCCAATTATTAGAGATAAACCCCAACCCACCCAATTACCCAATTATCAAAATTATCAAAATGCCCCAAAGTGTAAATGACCAAAGTACTCTAAAATCTTTAAAAATGACCAAAATACCCCAAAATCTCAAAATTACCAAAATAACCACGAAACCTACAAAATGTCCAAAATACCCTCGAAACTCAAAAAAATGACCAAAATATCTCCAAAACCTGAAAAATGACCAAAATACCCCCGAAATCGTAAAATGACCAAAATAACCACGAAACCTACAAAATGACCAAAATATCCCTGAAACCTAAAAATTGACCAAAATACCCCCCAAAACCCAGAAAATGGCCAAAATAGGTCTGAATTATTCAAAAACAAAGTTTTGAATGGGTTTATATCCCAAAAAACCAAAAATGACGAAAATATCTCCAAAACCTGAAAAATGACCAAAATAATCACGAAACTTACAAAATGACCAAAATACTCTTGAAACCTAAAAATGACCAAAATGCCCCCCAAAACCCAGAAAATGGCCAAAATAGCTCTGAATTATTTAAAAACAAAGTTTTGAATGGGTTTATATCCCAAAAAACTAAAAATGACCAAAATATCTCCAAAACCTGAAAAATGACCAAAATAATCACGAAACTTACAAAATGACCAAAATACCCCTGAAACCTAAAAAATGATCAAAATACACCCCAAAACCCAGAAAATGGCCAAAATAGCTCTAAATTATTTAAAAACAAAGTTTTGAATGGGTTTATATCCCAAACAACTAAAAATGACCAAAATATCTCCAAAACCTGAAAAATGACCAAAATACCTCTGAAACCTAAAAAATGACCAAAATACACCTCAAAACCCAGAAAATGGCCAAAATAGCTCTAAATTATTTAAAAACAAAGTTTTGAATGGGTTTATATCCCAAAAAACTAAAAATGACCAAAATATCTCCAAAACCTGAAAAATGACCAAAATACCTCTGAAATCGAAAAATAACCAAAATAATCACGAAACCTACAAAATGACCAAAATACCCCTGAAACCTAAAAATGACCAAAATACCCCCCAAAACCCAGAAAATGGCCAAAATAGCTCTGAATTATTTAAAAACAAATTTTTGAATGGGTTTATATCCCAAAAAACTAAAAATGACCAAAATATCTCCAAAACTTGAAAAATGACGAAAATACCCCCGAAATCGAAAAATAACCAAAATAATCACAAAACCTACAAAATGACCAAAATACCCCTGAAACCTAAAAATGACCAAAATACCCCCCAAAACCCAGAAAATGGCCAAAATAGCTCTGAATTATTTAAAAACAAATTTTTGAATGGGTTTATAGCCCAAAAAACTAAAAATGACCAAAATATCTCCAAAACTTGAAAAATGACCAAAATACCTCCGAAATCGAAAAATGACCAAAATAATCACGAAACCTACAAAATGACCAAAATACCCATGAAACCTAAAAATGACCAAAATACCCTCCAAAACCCAGAAAATGGCCAAAATAGCTCTGAATTATTTAAAAACAAAGTTTTGAATGGGTTTATATCCCAAAAAACTAAAAATGACCAAAATATCTCCAAAACCTGAAAAATGACCAAAATACCTCCGAAATCGAAAAATGACCAAAATAATCACGAAACCTACAAAATGACCAAAATACCCTTGAAACCTAAAAATGACCAAAATACCCCCCAAAACCCAGAAATTGGCCGAAATAGCTCTGAATTATTTAAAAACAAAGTTTTGAATGGGTTTATATCTATAATTATTTATAGCTATGAATTTATTTTCTTGTGCTCAACCTTTACCATTATGATGTAAAAAATTATTGTAGTTCTTTGTTTTTATGGATCATATTGTTTGAGTTTTGTGTATTGGTTTATTATCATTTACTTCCTTTGCAGTTTCGTGTTTTGGTTTATTATCATTTACTACTTGTGATTACTTAAGTAAAGCTATTACTAATCAAAACGTCATTACTCTATAAATAAGCTTGTTCATGAAGACTAGGAATCATCTTACATAGATTACTAAATATACTATATAGACACACATATAATATGTCTACATTACTGTTGTGGTGGGTTGTTATTTTGGAGCAAGCGGGTGGCTTGCATGGAGAGAAAAGGTGGAGTATTTTCTATTAGGAGTGTTGTTTGTTTTGTGACTTACATTTTTGAAAGTCGATGTGCAATGTTGAAATTGTAGTGTAGGTGCGCCTCATAATTCGGCACATATCAATGGATAAGAGTTGGATGGACGCTAAAAAGGGTTCTGAAGAATACATCCATGGGCTTGACTCATTTGTGGAGTTTGCTGCTCGCACAGCATGTCAAGGGAAGATCTCATGTCCTTGTAGGAACTGTAGGCATAGATATATGTTTGATGTAGATGTCGTGCGTGATCACCTGTACTCATTTGGGATGGTGAAGAACTATAGAACTTGGGTGTTTAATGGGGAATTTGAGTCTACACCAACCACTACTGAAGGTGGAAGTAGTCATGTGCATGAGACTTTGGATCAATATGGCGATTTCCATGGGATGCTGCATGACTTACACTCCATGCATGATATGGCACCGGATTCAATGGACGAAGGTCCTAGTGTGCAACAAGGTCCAGATGGTCCTTCTGTGCAACAACCGGTTGAAGGTCCCAATGATGATGCAAAAAAGTTTTATGACCGAATACAAGATGTGGAGAAACCTTTATACGAAGGGTGTACAAAATTTAGCATATTCTCAGCCATTGTGGTTTTGTACCACTTAAAGACTCTTTGTGGTTGGACTAACAAATCGTTCACTTTGTTGCTTCAAGTCTTGCAAGATATGTTTCCTTCGGATGCTAAGTTGCCAAAAGATTGTTACGAGGCTAAGAAGATAATTACGGATTTGGGTTTGGGTTATGAGAAGATTCATGCTTGTCCTAATGACTGCATGCTTTATTGGAAGGAAAAGAGTAACCTTGATGCTTGCCCACATTGTGAGGAATCAAGATGGAAACCACCTGAGTCACCTGTAGCTAATAAGACACATGCTTCATCAAGCAAAAGCAAGAAGAAAGCTGCAAAGGTCCTACATTGGTTCCCTTTAAAGCCAAGATTGCAACGACTCTTTCTATCATCCGAACTGGCCAATAATATGAAATGGCATGCTACTGGTCGAACAAATGATGGGGTAATGAGGCATCCTGCTGATTCTGAAGTTTGGAAAGAATTTGATGATAAGCATGTAGAGTTCGCATCTGACCCCCGCAATGTTAGACTTGGGTTAGCAGCGGATGGGTTCAACCCATATGGAAACATGAGTACCACGCATAGTACATGGCCGGTTGTGTTGGTTCCATATAACCTCCCTCCTTGGATGTGCATGAAAAGGTCTTCCTTGATCTTGTCACTTGTAATTTCTGGTCCAACCTCACCTGGCATTGCTATAGATGTGTACCTACAGCCCTTGGTAGAAGAATTAAGAGAGCTGTGGGATGTTGGAGTCGAATCATTTGACGCATCTTCTAATACCAGATTCCAATTGCGTGCAGCACTGATGTGGACCATAAATGATTTTCCTGCATACGCTGACATTTCCGGTTGGAGTACGAAGGGTTTGCTTGCATGTCCATGTTGCATGGATGATACCGAGTCCCGTTACCTTAAACATGGCCATAAAGTTTGTTACATGGGACATAGGCGATGGTTGGATAACGATCACGAGTTCCGTGAAGATGATATAAATTTTGATGGGACTAAGGAGTTTAGAGTGGCTCCAGTGACACCATCAGGCTCAAAGATCATGCAGCAAACAGAGAAGTTAGTTGGACGTTGTCTTGGGAAGAAGCATCAGGCTCTTTATAACAAAAGAAAGAGGGGGGAGGAGGATGCGTGTGTATGGAAAAAGAGAAGCATTTTGTTCACCTTGCCCTATTGGGCTGATCAGAAGTTGCGTCACAATATTGATGTGATGCATACGGAGAAGAATGTAACTGATAATATAATGGCGACGTTGCTAGACTTGAATGGCAAGACAAAGGACAACTACCAGGCACGCCTTGACTTAAAGGCCATGGGTATACGGAGTGAACTTCATCTAGTCCACAAAGGGGTTGATACGGTTGAGATGCCAGCAGCTTGTTATAATATGACTACAAGTGAGAAAGATGGGTTCCTACAAGTTTTGAAGGATGTAAGAGTGCCCGATGGGTATGCTTCAAATATCTCACGTCGTGTCCATCTCAAAGAACGCAAGATTTCTGGTTTAAAGAGCCATGATGACCACATCTTGATGCAACAACTCCTTCCAATAGCTTTGCGCGGATCATTGCCATCACAAGTAACAAGGCCTTTGATGAAGTTATCATGTTATTTCCGTGAAATTTGTTCCAAAACACTGACTGTGTCGAATCTTGAAAACCTCGAGAAAGATATCGCAGTCACGTTGTGTGAATTGGAGAAGATATTTCCTCCATCATTTTTCACAGTTATGGTACATGTAGTCATGCATTTGGCAAGGGAAGCGAAGCTTGGTGGACCAGTTCACTATCGTTGGATGTATCCTATTGAGAGGTAATCCTAATATTTGGCTTATGATTGATTTGATATTTTAATGCATGGTACATTGTTCAATTGGGGAGTTCGGTATTGTGCCTAGGTACCTATCCCGACTTAAGTCTTACGTGCGAAATAAAGCCGCTCCAGAAGGATCTATAGCTCAGGGGTACATAGTTGAAGAGTGCTTAACATTCTGTTCAAGGTACATGCATGGCATTGAAACGATTTTCACACGACCTATTAGAGCGGTGGAAAATTCTACTGGTGCGGTGTCTTACTTCACACCAAGCGAAATAGAATTAATTCAAGCCCATCGTTACATTCTTTTCAACTGTGCCGACGTTGGCCATTTTCGCGAGTAAGTTATAGTTGATTCAATTAGTTTACGGTCGTAGTCCATTACTAGAAATACTGTTTTATTATGACTAACACAAATGCATGCACAGTATGCACAAACATGTGATCGATGATGAACTAAGAAAGGCTGGTCGTCGTATAACCGCTGGTGTCATTGATAAGCACCACATGGAGAAATTTTGTGGCTGGTTTAGAGATCTTGTAAGTATAAATGCTAGTGACTTTTTTCATGGCTGTATATGGGAAGTAAACTAACTTATAATATGTATGTATAAACGTGTTAGGTTATGTCCATGAGTGATGCTGATAGGCAGAAACTTAGCGTTACTCTTAGTACAATTGGTGCATATCCCTATTCTAGAGCCAAGCGGATGAAGCACTATGTCACCAATGGTTTAAAATTTCGAACTAAAGATTCGGAGAAGAATAAGAAAACTCAAAACAGTGGAGTAAGTGTCGTGACTGACGATGGCGTTGCTTACTATGGTATTGTAACAGATATTATTGAGTTGAATTATTCAGATAAAATAAGACATGTGTTATTCAAATGTAAATGGGTCGACGTTCTTAGTAGCCGGGGGTAAGGGATTGATGAGTTAGGGTTTCCACTTGTGAATTTTACCCGCTTGATACATGTAGGGGATGAATTGATGGATGAGCCATATGTATTGGCATCTGAAGCTTCACAAGTGTTTTATGTAGAGGACAAGAGGGATAAGGATTGGTTTGTAGTTGTTAAAACTAAAGCAAGGGATGTGTTTGATGCGGGCAGTGGTCCTTTGTGTGAGGATGATGATGGTGATACTTATTGCGAAAATGTTCCCTACAATATCATTGGTGACAATGCAGCTTCGGACAACATTGGTTTGGCTCGACCTGATGTCCAAGGAACCACAATTGATGCAATGGTCATTGAGGAGAACGAGAAGCAAGATGGGGACTTCATAGATGATAATGACTTTATTGATGATGAAGTCAACGATGAGGAGTATAGCGACAATGAGTACAACGATGATTAGTAGTGTAATGTAGTAAGACCATCTTTTGAACTAATACGTTCCTATTATAACACTTTAGATTAGAATATGCATTTTCATTGTCACCTATACTGTTTTTGGACTTAAGTAAATGGAAACTCAATTGCTTTCATATGTGTGGCTTGGTAGTGTGCTTGTCAAGTGCTGCATGTTTAAAGCGTTTGTTAGAGATTATATACATACATACATACATATATATATATATATATATATATGTTTATATATAGACATATGTATATGTAACATTATGTTTTTTATAACTAACAAGCTTGTATTGTTTAGGTACTGCACAGAAGAATGGGAAGGAAGCGGCGACTTCAGTTCATTGAGCCTGGTGAGAGCTCCTCACATGTGGGGTCTGATGAAGTACCATCACGCCAACAAGCTCCTCCAGCTGATGATGATAGACGACAGTCCCAGGGGAGTGATGATGAGACACAACCACCAGGTTGGTGTATTTCAAAATTTGTACTCAATAGCACAATTATGAAATTCCATTCCTATATTTTTTTTTTCATATTTTTTTTTAATAATTATTTCTATATCTGCTATAAATTTGTTTTGTTTTTAATAAATAAATTCAATTCAAGTAATTTGTAAGATAATCAGAAGTTCATAGGTTCACTATTAATGTGTTAATAAATATGTTTCTAGGACAGTGCTCTATGCAGAGACATTTTGTTAGGCCATAGCAATGAAGGCTTCATATATTTGAAGTTTCTCCCACCATAATAAACAATAGCATTTCCAATAATCGATCTCATGTCTATTACTGACTCTTGTGCACTGAAATTCATTTCAAAAGTGCAATTCTGTATAAGGCAGTAGATTATGTGTTGTCCATTGTAATTTACATAATATACTTAATTGATTTGTCTAGATTTGAAAATTCCACAGTAATATATGTTCAAATTTCATATCTTCTGGCCATATTTTATTAGTCTTTTTCTAATTCATTTCAATTGAAAATCATAGACCTCATTTGATTGGCAAGAAACCATTTGTCAAAAACTATCAACTTTGTGGCTATATAGGGTGAAATTGAAACAGGTGGTCTACACTCCCTTGTTTACTCTAGCTATGCATTTTTGGCATTTAAAGCCCAAGTAGAAGGGAATGTATTATTTACTTGCATGAGTGCCACTTTTATGTCATATGTGAGTTCTAAGATGAAATACAGGTTCTTTAATAACCTCTCTTGCGCTGTTGCCATGCATTTTGGACTTTTATATATGTCAATCTCTAATCAGAGTCATCTATGGTGAGCATGTTGGTCAAGAAAAGAACAAAAATCCAAAAAAGGGTTTGTTAAAATATGGCTTTGATAAAAATTTTTACAGGTAAAAGAATATTAGAATATGTTTTACTTTTAGTTATTGTTTTATATTACCATGTTAATAAGAAAAATGCCCTCATTAACAAGCTAATATAAAAAATAATTCAAAGTAACTCTAAGAGTTTAGTTTTACACTAGTGTAAATGGCTAGTTTGTTGACATTTCATTCTTTTGTGTTTCATTGTAATTTGATGCAACTTGGTGTTTTAATAGATACTGAGGACATACCCGTACCAGCAGCTGGGGCGGTTGTTGTGCCCAATAAACGTGGGCCTAACCGATTCGATGATATATGGAATATGCCACCGGGCAAAAAACTATTCTTGGAAATAAATAAAGCAGGCCAGCCAATCGGGGAGAATGCTGGACCTTGGGCAAAGTGGCTAGGAACAGTGGCAAGAAAGCCTGATATGTGCCCAATCAATTATCGCTCATGGCACCGGATGCCACTACAATACAAGAATCGATGTTGGGAAGCGATTCAGGTATTAGGCAAAAAGCAATGGTAAAAGAAATGGTCATGAATTTCCTTTATACGTACATCAATTGCTTCAATAGTCATGATTTTCTTCTTCTTCTTTTGTTCTTTTATCTTTTGGTTCAAAATAAAATTCAAGCTTTCTAAATAAAATTAAATGAGGTTATGCAAATTACAAGAATAGGTTCTATCTCTCTTTCAATGGTAGGACTTTATTTAAAGTTTGAAGTTAATTATCTTTAATTTGGAAACCCCTATTTGTTCATTTGGCTAGTAAGGACTGTTGATAATCTGTTTTTGTTGAGTTTGTAGGTCGTTTAATGTAGGAGAATGATCTTTGTTAATGTATCTTCAAGTTACGATTGTCATTGCTTGTGGAAAAATTGTGTGACTTATGGATTGATAATGGTGTATTGGATCTTTGATAGAACTAGAGTACCAAGTCCATTTGTATATATGTGTTTGTAGATATGTGCTTCATTTGGGCTTACTGAGTATTTGAAATGTCTTATAATATTTTCTTTTGCAAACTACAAGAATAGGTTCTATCTCTCTTTCAAAACTACACCATTTTGGTATCAAATTCTCTCTCTTTCAAATTCTTCACTCTTTATTACTTGTTTGAAGCTTTATGTCAGTTTGCTATTATGTTAAAAATGTGACATTTTAAAGTTAATTCAACATTACACATGGTAGGCACGATGGGTAATTCCTGCAGCCCGCATCCCACTTGCTGAGCAAAGGAAATGGGTACTCTCACGGATTGGGAAGTTGTGGAGGGGCCACAAATCAGAGTTGAAGGAGAAGCACTGGAACACAAACACAACTAAGGAAGATTTACTTCAGCTATCACTGCCGGAGGTTGATGATACTCAATTTCGTGGCTTGGTGGAGTATTGGTTCTCCGACGATTTTAAGGTAGTAATAGTTACAGTAGTATAGATGTTTTGCTTTTATAGGTTCCATGCTTAAGAGTATTATATACTAGTTTGTTATTGTAATTGGTAGTGACTTTCTTGAAATGTTTGTAGGAGTTGTCGAAAGATAACAAAAACCGGCGGGCGAAGCAAACTGAGGTGCACACGCTCGGATCCAGAAGCTTGGCCCGTACGGCGGATATCATTGTAAGAACAATATTATATATATTAATAACATGGTTAAAATAACAATGCTTATATTATTTTGCGTTCTAAAGTAGGAAAAAATGTGATTCGAAGCCATTGAATCGACACCCTCACTTTAATATGCCGAATGTACTAACCATGTTGTAGGCAAAAGAGAAAGGCAGGCAAGTAGAGAGAGGTGAGATGTATGAAGTGGCGTATACTCACCGTGATGGTGCTGCTGTGAATGCCACTGCGGGAGCAAACATTGTAAGTTTGTAACAAATTATATTAGTAATTTGTATGTATTGTATTTTGAGTTGGAAAGAAGTTCTTTAGTTAACGTCACATTGTAGGGACTTCAATTAAAGGGGAGACAGGTGTCTCATTGTCCAACCTTGTCATTGATTAGGTTGTTGGCATTATTAGATTAGATTAGATTAGGGTCGTACAATTTTAGGAAACTTTTGTTTATAAAATTATTATTTTTATTTATTAAAAGATCCTTTACTCTTTTGTGATTAAGATTGCAAAGAGGGTCACAAGTTTGAATACTTTACCTAACTTTACTCTTTTATGATTAAGATTGCATGTTTTCATTTTCATGGTGAATATTTCTTGACTTAGTCCCCAATGTTTGAATAGTTTTATGGTGCGGCTATATTATTTCTTTAGGATTGGAAATGTAGTTTGTCTTGCAATTTTGACTTAAAATTTAATGATTACAGTATGCAATCTTGAAGACTAGAGGCAATAAGTTAGTGTTGTTGGATTTGGGAAGTGCCTTACTAAGCTTAATAAGCCTAGAGTCACATGTTTAACTTTGTTGCAACTTATAATATGATGCCTTGATACTTCATTATTTCTAGATATTATGGTAAAAGGGGCTTTGAGGTTGATAATGACATTATTTCCTGTCTGTTAATCCCCCTTTATAAATATTGCCACTTGTTTGAATTTGCTTGGTTGTGTTGGACAAAGCGCTCCCAGTCATAAGTTGCTTTATTACTTTTAGTTCTTTCTCAATGATTACTTAAGTGCAAGTAGAAGTAGCAAGTGCAAGTAAAAGCATATTACTCGTTGCTAATACGTTGTTTTGTTCATTTGTGATTACTAGGCAAAGATGAAAGAGCTTATGGCAAAGGGGTCACAATTGCAGGGAAATGACATTGAGGCTGGCATACTTTGGCAGCCTGATGATGCATTTGGACAGGTCATCGGTGCAGAGAGACGTGGCCGTGTCAGAGGGGTAGGCTTTGGTCCAACCCCCTCTGGCAATCGTGCGAGGTCAGTGGATGATAATACGCCACCTCCAACATCTACTACAACCGACCAAAGGGTTATCGAGTTGTCCACTCAAGTAGAAGAAATGAAGGAGAAATGCAATCGTTATGAAGCTGAAATGAGGTTAATGCGGAAGGTGTTGACTTCACTATGCCCATCGTTTCCTAGTATGTCTATGGTAAGAAGTTTGAATACAAAGTATGTGCATTTTTGTTCATGTTTGTATGGTGATTGGTGAGTTGTCATGAAGTTTCTCTGATGCAAGATAATCAAATGAAATTTTGTTTGGAAATGGTTTATGGGTAATTTATGAAGTTAATGGGTTATTGGATGGTATATGATGCTTTTTTATGTGTCTATGTGTGTAGGTAATTGGTGAGTTTGATCTGATGAATTTTGCTAAGAAATGGGTTAATTAGTTGGCCATGTCTTTGGAGAACTTTTCAGTTTGCTAAATATTGTTGGTCACCTACTCTATTCAAATAAAGATTCTTTTTAGTTATTTTACCAAAAAATAATAGCAATAAAGATTCGTTTTGTTTATCATTTATAATTACTTTTAAAAATGTCCTAATTTAGATTGTATTAGTGTTTATTTATTTATTAGCGAGAGGGTGTCATGTTAGGTCAGGTTTATTTTGCTTGATGTGTTATGACTTTGTGGACTGATTAGTAGTGTGATTGAAGATGAGAATCAAGAGCTGTAATGAGGTGTAGGAATATACCAAGGTTGTAAGTAAATGAGTGATTAGAGAGAGGACAATATGCCCAAGTAGTGGCCTAGAATTTGATAAGAACTTGTAAAGAGAAAATATCTATGTGTAGCAGATAGGAACAGCCAAGTTATCCATTAAGTTAATCTAGTAATTTTCAGGTTCATATGATCTAATGTCCTAAGTTTAAGTCTTTTAACTAACACTTTAAATTATCCCAAAACAAAACTTTCTTGTAATTACCCCATGTTTATAAGTATAAAAATAAGAAAAATATAAAAGGTTTAACAGCCAAGTAATCAATTGATCATTTAGGCGGTCTTATAGCACTTGATTATTACAACCACCTTAAATAGAGGAAAAACAAAATTATTTTTCCTTGAATTATTGCAAGCAACAAAGTGAGGTAAACTCATTCATTCCAAAAATGAAATTAAGCTTGTTTAGAGTTTAGACTCAGGCTTATTAATACAATAAGTTAAATTTATGGGTTGAGTTATCTTGAATTTAAAGGCACCCCGTAAATATTTTTTTTATGTTTATTAAATCCTCATTTTAACTTATTTTAGTTATTAACTGTATTGTGGTTTTGTGACTGGGAACTTGGAAAACATTTTCCTTTTCTTTGTATTGATGGTTGTTTCGAGATTATTTGTAAGTAATCACTTATTGAATCTTTTGCATAAATTGCTTACTAATCACTTTTTGAGAAATTGATCGAGACTAATACCCAATTGATATGCTTAATTGAAATCAGTCATTTTGAGTGTGTTTTAATTGCTAATATGGCACTTGGTAGTAGTACTAGTGATATTGTGCCATTCAGCTACTAACTCTGTTGTTTAGTACATTAATCCATTGTGTGTTTCTTAATTTGTAGGATGGTGATGGTGATTCTGCAGTGGATATCCAATCTCCCGGTGCTCAGCACTTATCATTGGATGATACGCAGTAGGCGATACTTTGGGCACCTATTTTGGAGTAGTTACTATGATATTTTGATATTTGTAATAAAGTTTCAAACTTTGATATATATGTAGACATCATAGTTGGAAACTTTATTATAACATTCTAGACAATTAGAATGTAGTCTTTTGTGCATGACATTCTATATAGTTAGAATGTATTCTTTTGTGTAGGATATTGTACATAGTTGTTTAGAATGTATTATTTTGTTCATAATATTCTAGACACTTGGGATGTATTATTTTGTGTATAAATTTCTAGACATTTGGGATGTAATTATTGATATGGTGTAACTAAATATATTTAGTTTCTTGGTTTAATGTGGTATGGTATTTGCTATTGGAAAATATGAATTATAGTTCATTATAGTTGCTATAAAATAGGTATTGGAAAATATGTATTTTAGGTACATTACAGGTGCTAAGAAAATTTAAAAAAAATTAAAAAAAAAAAAAAACCGCCTATGCCAGCGCTTTCAGACCCTGCACCAGCGTTTTTACTTGTGTCGGGACAGCCTTTATGAAAATATGAATATAACCTATACCAGCGTTTTTTCTACTTGTGCCAGCGCTTTTACAAGCGCTGGCATAGGCATACCTATGCTAGCGCTTTCAAAAGCGCCGGCATAGGCCTTATAAAATTTATTCATTCATACCCTATGCCAGCGCTTTTAAAAGCGCTGGCATAGGTAAAAAACCTCTGGTATAGGTTATGTTCACATATTCAGAAATGCTGTCCCAACACAAGTAAAAACGCCGGAACAGGGTCTGAAAGCGCCGGGACCTATCCCAGCGCTTTTAAAAAGCGCTGATACAGGTCCGCGTGACCCTATCCCGACAATCAAAAACCAGCGGTTTGAAGCGCCGGGAAAAAAAACGCCGGGATAGGAATTTTGACCCTATCCCAGCGCTTTTTAGGGCTATCCCAGCGGTTTTGAAAACGCTGGGATAGCCCCATTTTTTTGTAGTGCTAGTATGCATCAAATTTCAGAATACATTAACAATACATCAAATAAAACCAATTTGATGATGATCACAGAATAGATAATTCGGCTCCTACAGGTAGATTTTTCTTGAGCTGCTTGGCACATTCTATAGCACCTTTATTCTCAGCAACTCTCACAAACTCCCAAGGGGTTCCCACAATAGCCGGAGAACGAGGATTAATAACAAGCTTCTCAAGTTTGATGGCACTTTCAAGTAAATAAACAATAAGCTCAATGTCTATTGCACGCCCCACAAATCCTATTATTTCCACCTGAAATATTTTACTGAAAATGTTTTATATGTAAAAAAATTTACATGTAAAATTTTACATTTGAAAATATTTTACTTCAGAACAAACGAAGCGTTAATTTCAAAAATTACCCACACTAGTTCATGTAAAACTTGTATAAAAATAAGATGTGAGTTACAGTAATCATGTGAATATATACAATTAATATTCATATACAATTTTTTTAATACTTTTTACTCATATATACAAAGAGAGATGATTTGAGAGAAGCGTCCATATTTTCCCATAAGTGCTACATAAGCTTGTCACACATTTGTCCAATAAAATGATGCCATGTCATTTTTAATTATTTAATTATTTAAAAAATTTTAGGCTATAAAAATGATATGGCTTCATTTTATTGGACAAACTAAATACATGTATCAAGTTTATGTTACATTTAATGGAAAATATGGATGGAGAATTGTTGATGCAAATAAAATAGAATTTTAGGAGTAAAATTAAAATTTTGAAAATTAAGGTGTAAAATCTAAATACTTCAAGTTTTAAAGGTGTAGTTTGTAATTTAAATTTTTTAAAAAAATAGACCAATAAGTCAGGGTGTGTGCTTGTTTTTATATCCATGAGTACCCAATGAGCTAGCCCAGTAGCCTAGCCTATTAGCCCAATTTGTTGCCTAGCCAAATAACTTAGAATTTATAACAAAAATATATAGGAAAACTCTTCCAACCCATTAGCCCAACCCATTGTGCCCATGGGCCAATTATGCCCAGCCCCTAGTCCCCAATTGACTAGCTTATATATAGTCTAGGCTTTCGGTTTTGTTTTAAGTCATTACTTAATTATTATCTTAACCCAAATTCCAACACCAACCCCAACCCCAACCCACCCGAATCCAAAAAAGCCACGAACCATGTCACGCTGGAATAAGGGAAAGAATGGTGCAAGTACTAAACCTGCCTCCATAAAATCTTCTAGCTTTGAAGATTTACGCTCTTTCATGACTACATATTGGTGGATAATGCGCTTGAGTCTCTTCAACTAGCGCGTGCGGCAACTAATGAAATCGCCAATAGGATCTGGTCTAAAATAGTAGTGGTGTTTTCAACCCCAAAAGAAGCAATGTAATTCTAACATTTTTTAGCTCTTTTAGAATAAACTAAATTCACATGATGTGCGATATATATGTTATTAGTTTTCTCCAACATTTTAATAATTCTTTTAGTAAAATATTGTAATCTATTGTATTTTATTTCATAGATAAAATAGAAAGACAATATGAGTGTTATAGTGATTTGATCATACCATATTTATTTACAAATTTAACAATTGCATAATATATATACACACACACATGCTTTATGCCTATTCAAGAATGCAAATATTATTTTTGATACATTAAAAATACAAATATCGTTCAATTATTATTATTATTCTTTTTTACATCTTTGATAGTGTGTCATTAAAATTATTTATTCTTTAAATGGATATTGTTTCAATTGTTGCAAAAGTAACATGTTGGGAAATTTAAACCCCGGTTGATAGAATTAACAAGTTTTAAACCCAAGTTGTTAATTAAATTTATTATGAATAAAATTTGTTAAAACAAACAAACATCAATATCATGTCAAAATCATGCAGCGGAAAAAATAAATAAGACAAGATATGAAGACCTAAGAAAACCAATAAAACAAACTAGTTTCACAGTAAAAAATCTGAGAGAAAACCTTCCTGAAAAGCAATCTACTATAGTAAAGAGAAGTTTCAGATCTAGTACAAAACCTCTGTCCCTAGACTCTACAATCCCCATAGATGAACTCATAGCAGAAACTTTCTACCGTTTCAGAACCTCTGAACTCTTCAATATATGAACGCCACCCTTTGATGATACACGAATCCCAGTACGTGACTAACCAATTGCGTGGATCCTAGTACGCGACTTAATCACCAACTAGAAGAAGATGTTGGCTGCAAAATTCTTCACTTCATCAACAATGAAGATCAAGAAGCACTTGGTTACAAAACCCTAAGGTGTAAAACACGCAGTAGCTTCTTTTACAGAGAATAAGGCAGCGGTCACCTTTTGCACATGTTCTCCTTGTACTCTCTTCTGTGATGGCCTCTAAATAAGCCTTATATAGGTCTAGGGTTGTGAGAAAGAAGCCCTACACATACATGTCAGTATGGGCCGAAAATCATATCTGAATTCTCGTAACCTCGATTGATTGGGAGGTATCAAGGAGGTGTCAAGCTTTAAACTTCGACAGATACAACTATCGAGAAGCTATCGAGGAGTTGTCGCGGGGATAGGAGATTTCTTGATCGATCCACCAGCTGTCGAGAAGCTATTGAGATTGCAATAAAAAGAAGTTGAAAATTTCGATAGATAGCCTAGCTGTCGAGAGGTGTCGAGCAGCTATCGAGCTTTAATGACAGGCATTTTTCAGACTTGAATCTTGGACAGACTTGCATGGCTTCAACACTTGATCTTAAAACAAAGTTTCTTGAAGTATTAAACACATCCTAGATCTACCCAATTACAAGTAAAGTGCGTTTTGTCAAAGGAATAGCCAACTACATAAAATATTGACATATGTTCCTAACATGAATCACATATGTCCTAACATAACTAAATTTGAGGAAGAATAAAATACTTCAAATAACTCTTAGAGAAATGACATCAACATTTTATTAAAAAATTAACATAGCTACATATTTTGAAAATCCAATAGTTGAATTGCATTTTTGTTTATACAAAAGTTAAATTTCGTACCAATCGAATGTTATTTACTTTTCTATCCATAAACTTATTTTTAATGAATAATTTTATATTACAAAAACTTGAAGCTTAAATAATTGATTAATGACATATCTATTAATGTTTGATTTTCTGGAAATTTTGCAAACATGGAAGATATAAGAAGAAAATACAATTCAATGGTAGATTTGTCAAAATTCACATCCAATAAAAGATATTTTTTGAAGATGTAGTCTTAAGCTACAACCAAGTTTGTTGTCAAACTTTATCATTTTCATATTATTATTATTATTAGTAGGACAAAGTTTAGCTACAAAATTGGTTGTATTCTAAGGATACAACCTTACTCAATATCTTTTTATTGAATGTGAATTTTGACAAATCTACTATTGTATTACATTTTCTTCTTATATTCTCCATACTTACAAAAATTTTAGAAAATTTATGATCAATAAATTATTTAAATTACAAGTTTTTGTAGTTTAAAATTATGCATAAAATATAGGGTGTGGCTTGTGTCCAGTGGAAGTTTCCACTGGACACGTGTCCATCATCCAACGTGTCCAGTGGAAATTTCCACTGGACACAAGCCGAGTCCTAAAATATAAGCTTATAGATCAAATAGTAAATAATATCTAACTGGCACAAAATTTAATGTGTATTAAGAGCAAAAAAAAAAAAAAACATGCAATCTAATAATTAGATTTTCAAAATATGAAATAATTAATATTAATTTTTTTAAACGAAGTTGTCGCCTTAAACTACAACCAATTTTGTAACTAAACTTTACCCTTATTATTATTATTATTATCATCATCATCATCATTATTATTATTAAGATGATTCAAAAAGTTAGTTACGGCTTTGAAAAAGTCAAAAATACCCCCAATCTAATTAAATAATCCTTATTCTTAAAAAATAAAAAATAAATGGGGTTAAAATTGTAATTCAACAAAATTCAAAAACAAAAAAAAAAAAAATTATCAGAGAAACTTTTTTTTATAAAAATTAGCACACTCTCTATTTAAATATATCTCACTAACAATAGATAAACTTAAATTAAAAATTACATTAAACTCAACAACAAAAATCAAAGAGCCTTATTGCACTTGCGAAGTACGTGTGATGAGGCTAGTCCTTTTCATTTGTTTGAAAAATTAAAATATATATATATATATATATATATTCAAATTATAATAGATGTAAATTATTAACATTTACCAAAAAAACATAAAACAGCCTCTGAGCACGTGTGCTACGCGTGCTTAGAGGCTAGTACATATTGTTCGACATTGAAATTTAAACTTTACAACCGTTGAATGCACATTCATAATGTAGGTTTTAAAATTTGTAAATTGGCAGGAAATATGAATCTTTTGAGAGCCTATTATTTGTTATACTAGCTGTTTGTACTACTTTGTAAGATAGACTGGATTACTCTTATACCTAAACTTTGAAGTAGGGATGGAGCTATGTTTGGACCGGGGGGGCCATTCCCCCCCCCCCCCCCCCCCCCCCTCGCCCAACAAGAAAAAAGAGCACTTATATTATGCATAAATTTGAATCTGGCCCATGAAAAATTAAATTTGGTCCCCAAAATTCCCTTTAAAACTAAGAAAGAGCCCAAAGAACCACACAAATAAGCCTAAACAACATAAAATCAGCCCAAAGCCTTGATTTTTTTAAAAAAAAATATATAAAAATAAAAACTATAGATTTGTATGCCAATCTCACCGTAATTCCCAACAAAATTTCAAGGAAAAAAAAAAAAACTCAAATACCCGTGAGAGGGTTTCAATTGAATAGAGACAAAAAGTCTATAAGAGGCCACAACACTACCATTAGAAGAGAGTGTTTGAGTGTTTTTTTTGCTCGCCACATGCCACTGGATCTACAAGAGGAAGTCAAGGTGGAACTTAAACTTAAGGTGAAAGATCCTTTAAAAGTAAGTTTGGTTTTTATTTTTATATTTTTTATGTTTTGGGGTTATTCAAATTTTGATTTGGGTCGGATTATGATTTTGAATTCTCTTAGTGTGCGTGTGATGGTCTTGTTTGAATGTTCAAAGTTTGTGCCTTTTTTTGGCGGTTGCGTCCAAAGAAGGGGAAAAAAAAAAAAAAAAACTGTGTAAATTTTCTTTGGTAGTTTTTTATAGAAAATTATTGGTAGTGGTAGAGTGGGTCAATGGCAGTGTTGTTTTCTATTGAGTCATTGACATGGTTGTGTTGTTATAGTTTGTCATTTTTTATTTTTTATTTTTATAAATAGTTTGACATCTTTATAATTATAATTATATCAAAGAGACAACAAAGTATTATCAGGTAAATAATAAATCTTAACAACAATCTTCCTAACAAAATAGTATTTTGATTATTAAAATAAATAAATAAATAAGTATTTTAGTTATGATTTTTTTTACCCCCCCCCCCCCCCCCCCCTTGATAGTCTGGCTCCGTCCCTGCTTTGAAGGCACCATGTCTGAACTTTCCACTGTTCCACAGCTTTAGAAACAGCAATTATAGAGTCGATATTGGTATTCAAAGCCATATGTGAATCTTCAAGCTTCCACTTGTGCAGAGCATACACATGAATCATACTGAATTCATCTCAAACATCCGGGTCATTAGCATATCACATCTCGCATAATTATCAAATCTATATGGACAATCACAACTTCAAATGTTCTCCTCTGTATCAAAGTAGCTTGGATTTTAACTACTCAGTGTAATGCTGTAACAAATCTGATGAGAAATAACGTATCTTTTCCATTCAAGCACAGTAAAAACTGTCACAAACAACCAAAATTTCAAGAATCCAAGTAGATCCTACCACAGTGATGATGAGTGTTCATGTAGGCAGTCATGCTGTCACTCATGCCCCTCGAATAATTTTTTTGTTAAGTGTCCCACACTGCATAGATTACATCTACTTCATAACTTTATAATAGTTGTCACGTGCCTTCTAGATCACCGAGCTGGGTAGCGCTGGTTTGTAACTCGAGCGAGGGTATATATGGAGATGGACCAATAATTTCGCTCATTGGGCAGGATCAGCAAGTGCAGAATCCTGGCTCGCCCGTTCCAAGTTGAGAGCTGGACCATGCGACTTGGGCGAAGGCCTGGGTCTTGTGGTTCCTAGAGTGGAGGACATAGCGTGAGGCTGGTTTCACAGAGCAGCGAAGACCTCCCGCCTTCAACAGTGGGAGGATAACGAGCTGGTGTGCTTCTGATCCATATTGCCTGGTGAGTTGAGCTCACTTGAACCATCTCTTTTTATTTTTTTGCTTCAAAAATTTACCATTCCAACAGAAAACAGATTTGGATTTTGGCAATTCATATTTGCATGAACCAAATGCAACATTTAATCATCTAACTTTTCTTTCAGTTAAGACAAATTTTCTTCTTTTAATCTCTATTAACTTATGAATTGCCATTGCTGCTGCAAAGCAATTTCTTCAAGTTTAATTGGTCATTTCCAATAAAAGCTACCTTCAACTTCAAGTTCTAGTAGTTGTTATTATTATTATTATTATAAGTAAAAATATTTTCGTATATAAAATTTTAGAAGAGTGGGGGACCCCCACCCCCCCCCCCCCCCCCCAAAAAAAACATCTCAAATATTAGAAAATTACCCCTAAAATTTCCAAAAATTTTCAAAAGATATATGGTTGGCCCCCTAAATTTTTTAAATATTATATTTTTACTCCTAAAGTTACCTAAAATTTTGAAAGATATATGATTCCCCTAAATTTCTTAAATATTAGATTGTTACACCTAAATTTACCTAAAATTTTAAAAGATATATGATTTGCCCCTCAAACTTTTTATATTTTTTGTATGACACTTTTAAATTTGTTTAATTCTGTTGTTTGCTGGTAGGTTTCTTCCATTAATTTAACCAATGACTATAAACAATTTTGTTATCGTTAATGGATGAGATTTTATAATCTTGCTTTGTTTCTTTGTCCTGGAGATAAATCGGATTGTACTGTTTCAAATATTATTTCTTTAGGCGTTATTGGAGCATCTTGATCTTCTGTCACTGATCAGTAGCGGCTCCAGGAATTTTTTTCAAGATGTTCCTTAAGAAACATAAATTATACAATTTTATTTCCTTTTAGCCTTTAGGTAATTAAGTTTGATTCACTGTTATTAATTCCGTTCCGTTCTAGCCGAAACGGCTGGAAAATATCGTGCCGGTAAACAAACTGGAACAGTAACCCACCCTATTCCACTCTGAAAAAATTCCGGGTCATTTCGGTCTATTTCGGGTGTTACGGTAAATACCGGCCGAAATTCAAGATTTGGCCGGCATGAAATTTGTGCTTAAAAAAAAAAATTGGTCTTAAAACCAAAACAAATTTGCATTCTTTACACCAAAAAACCTCGAAAGGAAAAAAAAAAAAAAAGGAAAAGAAAAGAAATGAACAAAGGTATCTGTACAATAAACTATAAGTTCATTTGAAATATTAATAAAATTACTAATTATTATTGTTTAGTTGTTTCATTAATTTGTTTGTCTTTTATAAACTATAATTTGTTGTATTTTTATTTCATTAATTATAAAATTATTAATTGTTGTTTAGCCTAACATAATTTTAATTTGTTTGTCTTTTATAATGTATTAGTTAATTAAATTATTAATTATTAGTGTTTAGTTGCTTCATTATTTTTTTTTACTAACTATTAGTAGTCTAGCACACACCCCACTGTGCATTAGCACACACTAGCACACACCCCATGTGCACACACACCCCTGCCTTTGCATGCCTTTACTTCCCCAATTCAAATATCCCACCCCACACCACACGGCCCGATGGCCCCATCTACCTCCCACTCAACAGACAAGATTCACACAAGAGGAGCCAATAAGATAAATTCACAAATCACAATACACTAAAAGACAAACTCATCAACAACAACTAACCAACACAATGACACACCAACAGATAAAGTAAAAAA
Organism: Quercus variabilis; assembly: GCA_030445155.1. Taxonomy (NCBI): domain Eukaryota; kingdom Viridiplantae; phylum Streptophyta; class Magnoliopsida; order Fagales; family Fagaceae; genus Quercus; species Quercus variabilis. Next base: position 10,437,500 of record CP129454.1, read on the forward strand.
AAAAAAGGGACAAATAAATTGAATAATTATAAAGACTTAAAGAGAGAGAATTAGTTCAAAAAGAAAGAGAGAGAATCAGATAAAGACTTAAAGAGAGAGAGAGAGAGAGAGAGAGAGAGAGAGAGAGAGAGTCTTATTTCAAACTTTCAATATCTCAGTTCAAGAGAATTAAGAGCTCTCTCTCTCAGACCACAGTCCACACTCCACAGCAAAACCCAAAGATTAAGAGAGAGAGAAAGAGAGAGAAGTAAAGTGTAAAATACCTTGAGGGAGGCCTAAGGGGCAGCACATCGAGGAGTCAGAGAAGAGGAAAGATTCGAGGCCAAGTGTCGACATCGCAAGCTTTGATCCGATCTGACCGATCTCTGATCTCCAATGCCTGATCCAAGCTCTACTGCTCGAGTTTCAAATGGAGGCACTGTCGCCGCATTACGCCTATGTGCTTGATGATGAGGTTTCAGGTGGAGCCGTAAGGCGTTGTCATTGATGAGGTTTTTTTCTTTAGGTTAGGTAAGGTTTCTGATTTTAGGTTTTGCTTTAGCTTTACCATTTGGTGATTGATGAATTAGCAGACATCTATTCGTATTGGGTTTTGGTTGGTTGGTTGGTTTTTTTTTTTTTTTTTTTTTTTTTTTTTTTTTTTTTTGAGAATACATTTGGGTTTGGCCTGTTGGGTATTTAGTTAATAATTATTTTGATTTAAAAATCTAGTTGGAGTTGGTTTTGTTTAGGATTGATGTTGGGCTTTTTTTTTTGGGCTTGCTCTGTTACAATTTTTTTTTTTTTTTTTAATTTTAGTTCAAAATTTGTTTGGCATAAAAAAATTTTGAGGGTGTTCCTATTTTTTTTTTTTTTTAAGGGTAAACAAATAAAAAAAAATTTAATTATTATATATAATTTTTTATTTTTTTAGGTCAAGGTGTTCCTAGGAACACCCTGGACTCATCGTGGTGCCGCCACTGCTGTCTCTTTGATGAGAGCTTCCAATCTGAAACAAGAAAAAGTCGTGCATGTTGTTGCTGTATTCACTTGAAAAGGAGATATAAGAAACTGTGAGTTTAAACAAAACCTGCGGGCTCCACATGTTGGTATAGTTCGTTGGAAAATTATTTGCACTTGCAATTTAAAATTATATAATAGATACACAAAAAATGGAGTCTTTTAGCTAAATATTGCTAAAATTAAAACATATTTGCATTATAGGTACTGTTTGAAGTTATTTGTGGAAATGAGGAGAGAGATTGAATTTCGGCAACAGTGTTGCCGAAATTCAACAAAAAGTAGGAGAGAGAATGAGAAAAAGGAGGAAAGAGAAAAGCCTAATGTCAGGAATAGTAAATCTTGAATTTCAACAACAGTGTTGCCGAAATTCAGGCCCAAATTTCCTATGCTGCCCGGATGTGTGAGAAGTGCAATAATGAGTGGGTGCCCAAAAAAAAAAAAAAGTAATTGTGGCAATGGTATTACCAAAAATGGTAGGGGGAAAAAAAAGTGAATGCGGAAGAATTAAAGAAAAATATATAAAGTGTTACGTACACAATATTTTTACAATATTTTCACAACAAATCATAGGTAACTGGTTATTATTAATTCAAATTTAAATTTAACATTGAGATTACTATTTTAATCCAACCTTAACAATAAGTAACAACCTGACACTTAGAATTTGTTGTAAAAATATTGTAAAAATTGTGTGCACTTCATTTCTAAAAAAAAACCAAAAAAAAAAAAATCAATTGTGTATTGCCGAAATTGTGGGGATTTTTTTTTTTTCAAAAATGTGGCAATGGTATTTCGGCAATACCATTGTCACAATTGGGATTTTTTTTTTTTTTTTAAGAAATAAAGTACACACAATTTTTACAATATTTTTACAACAAATTCTAAGTATCAGGTTGTTCTTTATTGTTATTGTTGGATTAAAATAGTAATCTCAATTACCATTTTTTTACAACAATTACCATTTTTTTTATTGCACTTCTCACACATTTGGGCAACATAGGAAATTTGGGCAGATGAATTTCGGCAACACTATTGCCGAAATTCAAGATTTACTGTTCCTGACATTAGGCTTTTCTCTTTCCTCCTTTTTCTCATTCTCTCTCCTACTTTTTGTTGAATTTCGCCAACACTGTTGCCGAAATTCAATCTATCTCCTTATTTCCACAAATAACTTCAAATAGTACCTATAACGCAAATATGTTTTAATTTTAGCAATATTTAGCCAAAAAGACTCCAAAAAATGTGTACAATGTTGTGCACATTTGCAAAAAATCTACAATATTGTATACTTATTTATACAAATTTACATGAGTGACTATTTTTAGAGTTTTTTTTTTTTTTTTTTTTTTTTAATAATTTTTTGAAGGCTAAACAAGCTTTTATCAGAAAGAAACCGTTATAAAATACAATTCAAAGCATCCTTCCTTGTCACATTCACAAACGGATAGGTAAAGACAATTCATTAACAAATCCCTGCCACCTATTATTAAGACCACATTTGGCTAAGCAATGAGCTGCCTGATTTTCCTCGTGATTTATCTAAGAGAATTCCACTGAAGCTTGTTATTTGGCCATATAACAAGAGTCTTCTACAAAACATAATACTTCCCAAGGAATTGAAATAGGTCTTTAGAGTTAGATCGACAATAAGAGAGCTGTTACAGTATTCACATCAGTTCATGTAGAAATTTCTGTCTATTTTAGCATAAGAACATATTTTTTTTATATTACATACATACATTTCAAAACACTTAAAATTAGATTATCTATTTTATATTATATTTTATTAAAATATTAATTTTTCTTAATTTTTTAAAATTGTTTATCTTTCTTCACGCACAACAACTATCACTCACCCTTTGCTTTCATCCTCGACATAAAATAATAATAATAATAATAAACACCTAAATGTAAAATATATAGCATCATAATAAATTTAGACTAATATTATAATTCTACTCGTTTCTGCTATCATATGTACTATGATGCCAGGATTTTTTTTTTTTTTAATAAAAATAATTAAATAATAATAAAAGTGTACAAAAAATTCGAGTGGAGAGAATAGAAGGTAACAAATGTCGGGGAATCAGAATCTCACTTTCAACTGATATAACATTACAAAAATACCCAAATACATTCTAAAAGTGTAACAGAATCACTCCATCGCTCTCGATAATGGCGGGCTCGTGATACCCGAAACCCAAACGTCGCCGTTTCTTTCGTAAGAGCAGCCAGCCATGACTTTGAGCACAGAACACTCTCACTCGTCTGCTCCACTCGACTGGAAATTCTCTCAGGTCTTCGGTGAACGAGCTCCCGGAGAAGACCTCCAAGACGGTTACTTTCTCTCTCCCTCGCTCTGTTTGGTTACTGAGAAACTGTAGGCAAAGAATTTTTTTGAAGTCTCTGTTTGGTTAATTAGAAAATTTAGGAAAGATGTAATTTGTGTTATTTTTGTTCATTTTTTCGAAAACTAAAACTAACTGTAATCGTAACTAACCTTTGGAAATCGTTGGTGGTAAAGTTGGAGGCTTTGTTTTGTTTTATTATAAATTGGTTATTATGGGTATTTTCTATGGTTGTTGATTAAAAAAAAAGTTGTGGCCTTTTTTTTTTTTTTTGGTTTTAGTTGATATCATATCATCAATGGGATTCGAGAAGAGTGGTGATTACCTTGCCGTTGGAGATCGAGGCGGCCGCGTTGTGATTTTTGAAAGAAAGGATGGCAAATATGTAAGAATTAAGGGAGATGCTACGTCTACAATAATTTTACAACAATTTTACAACAAATCACAGGTGGTTAGTTGTTATTGGTTTAAATTTGAAACTAACACTAAGATTACTTTTTTGCCCCAACAATAACAACCAATAACAACCTGCCACTTAGGAAATGTTGTAAAAATGTTGTAGAAATGTTGTAGACATAGCATTTCTCAAGAATTAATCATACAATTGGGGTTTGGGGGGATTTTTTTCCCCGGTTGCTGAGGTGGCATGTTGTTATTGGTGCTAATAAAAGTACATTGGTAGGAATATGTGAAAGTGATATTAATCCGATCACAATTTACCATGTCAGCAATTGTGAAAAAAAAAAAAAAAAAAAAGAAGAAGGCTGTTTTGCTTTGAGAATTGGCAAGATATTTTTTTTTTCTCCCCTATGAATTATTCATTTTGGGCTATCTTCTTGTTTAGGCTGGCAGATGTATTGGTTGTTTGGCATCTGTTGTTGGATAAAATTGGGTTTGTGATCTTTTTATCATTGATTGTTGGCTTATTAGACTTCGAATGGGCACCTTTCTCGGAATGAGTTGGAGCAGTTGGATTTTAGTTTCACTAGCCATCCTGAATTCCAATATAAGACTGAGTTTCAGAGCCATGAGCCCGAGGTATGCTCTATGGTAGATTGCTTGGCTATTTTCTGTGTAAAAGTGGGTTCTTGCTGTCCATGTGAGTTGCAGACCCTGATGGTATTTATCTTTTGTTTAGTTTGATTATTTGAAGAGTTTGGAAATTGAAGAGAAGATCAACAAATTAAGATGGTGTGATACACAGAATGGATCACAATTTATCCTCTCAACAAATGATATGACGATTAAGCTGTGGAAGGTATGGGTTTTTCTAGAATAAGTATCTCTATCTCTAAAGTTTCTACTTGAACCTTCTTTTACTGCTGAAAACAGTAATTAGTTTTATAAAATATTCTAACATTTTTTGCTTTTTGTTCTTTTCTTTTACTCTTCTTTGTTAATCTATTAGATTGCATCCTAAGACATTCAGCCTCTCAAGATGCATTTTCATTACCATGCCAAAGTGACTTTGGTAATGCTAACTTGTTCTTTCTGTGGTTTTGAGTCCAGGTCAAGGAACATAGAGTGAAGAAAGTAAAAGAAATGAACCCAAATCCTCCCGTGTGTTCTGAGAATGCACTTTTGGCTGAAAGGAGTTTTATAAGTGGGCAAGACAATCCATCTGTTGGTAATGGCTGTCTTCTGGAATGGACAGAGAAGATGGGATCTAACACATTTCCATCTCAAGAAGTGCACTCCAAGGTAGATATTTGTGGATTTAAGTAAATCTATTACAGATTGACTGCATCAGTTTTCTTTGGTATATAAGTTTATTGTAGTAATCTGCTATGTAATTAGATTGCTGATATTGAAGACACTGCTCATACAAGATGTCGAAGGGTGTATGCTCATGCTCATGATTTTAACATCAACTCCATCTCAACTAATAGGTAAAGTTTGTGTCTGCTGTCTTTGTGTTGTTGTACCTGTAATACATTTCTTGCTTAGAGATTGCCTTGTATGCTCATGCTCATGATTACTTTTTTCCTGATCTACTTACCTTTTCCAGGTTTCAGGAACTCTTAGTAACATTGAATTAGAAACTTAATAAGATACATGTTATTCTGCGACTGATGATAATCTGGTTTTGTAATCTCTGTACAGTGATGGTGAGACATTTATCTCTGCAGACGACCTCAGAATAAACTTGTGGAACATTGAGATTAGTAATCAGTGTTTCAATATCATTGACATGAAGCCATCAAACATGGAGGATCTTACTGGTAATTCTGTTGATCCCCGAAATGTAATCTCTAGTTTACTTCCTGCCACCTTCTTTATTTATTTTTTACAATACTCTAGCATTGCATCCTCTATATGCCTCTTACTCTCCTCATTGTGCATCGTCTTTAAATGAATAGTGAAATGTTTAGAAAGAAAGGATAGTAGGTTATGAATGATGCAGCAAAAGAAGTTGCACTACATAATCGTGTTTATTGACAAACCTTTATTTGTTCTTTTAACATACTGAAATTTTCTTTCCACTACTGAACACCAAGTTGTAACTGTCAGAGGTTACGAATCAGTAGGGAAGGTTTAGGATGAGATTTAGAATGGGATACATTTGGTTGTGTGTAGACTTCAACATTAAGCAAATTCATGTTTCATACGGTTTTAATCATTACTTTGTTTGGATCAGTCGTAGCCTTTGGATTTGGTTCAAAATTTGAGTTTGATGGTTTGGGTGCAGTAACATTTTCTTTGGGAATGATTAACATTTTAAACTAGTTTTCTGTTGGATTCCACGTGGACACTAGGGATGGCATTGTTTGTTGGGATTTACAACCGTCTTTGTGTGAATTAAATTTAAATAACCCCAAGCAACTGACAAAATAAATAAATCCATGCAAGTTAAAAAACTTTCTCCCCCTCTCCCGGAAAAATCCTACAAATCCACGATAGTAACTAAAGATTACAATACCTAAGTTTATGTCCAAAAATTAAGTTCAATAAATTGGGAAAGTACAAGAATAAATCTCCAAGAATAATTACAATCTCACCGCAAAAAATTTCTATTAGTGAAGCCAATGTAACAGCAAGATCTCCACTCTAATACTTCATCCTTATGTGGTTGCAGCACTCGAAATCCCTCCTAGACAAAACCCCCCAACTTTATCTCTCTCGTGTGTTTTGAGCAAAGAAAAAACTGCATTCTCCTTGATTGGACTGCTCTCTGTTTGTATTTCTCAGAGTTTTCCAACTTTTCGCACGCGCATTCCTGCCTCTGAATGCGAAAAGGCTAACTTGTCAACAAGCTCACTAATGAGCTTTTTATCAAATTTGGGCTGGACCTCATAACGTGCAGTGCACCCAGCATTGTCCAACAAATATGTTGATAATTTTGACTAAACACACTACACCTCATTCATAGGTTTATTGAGTTTTGGTGTGAGAACTTCACTTATAGAAATATCATGTTATTGAAGTGACACTAATAACCTATGTTGTCATGTTAGATCACAAATTTATTTATTTATTGTAAAACTCCTAATAAATTTAATATATAAGTAACTTAATTTTGAGTATTTGATTATCATTTTTTATTTTTTGCATAAACCATCATGACAGTGATGCATGGTGTAAAAAATAAATACATAAAAAAGGCAAACAGTCTGACTATATATATTATATCTAAAATAGTTAGAAAGTACAATGTGATTATTCGCTTGGTGTTTTTTAGGGCTCAGAGATTTTTGAGTGGGAATAGATCCTTGTCATAATTGTATTTTTCATTACAAAAAAGGGTAAAGAAATGCCCTTTGGCAGATCTTCAAGCTAAGCTATACAATTTATTTATTTTACTACCTATATAAGATAGGTTATATTAGTGGCTACATTATATTCAATCAGGAATAACCGAGAACTGGCTGGTTCAATAGTAAAAACTGGGAATTGGTATGGTTGGTTGAACTGATTATTGGCCAGTTGGGTTGAAACCTAAAACTAGGTCGTTTTGGGCAAAGGCAAACCAAAAAACTCTAAATCTCTAACCCTAACTGCCTCACACCTCTCTCAGTCTCACACCCCTCACACCTCTTTCAATCTCTCTTGCTCTCTCTCTCAAAAAAAAAAAAAAAAATTTTCTTCTCACAATCACAACTCTCTCACCCTCACTACCTCTGCTCTACTTCTTATGGCAAATTTTCTTCAAAGAGGAAGGTGCAAGATTGCTCTTCTCTATTTTGTAAAATCTTAGATCTGGGATAAAATAAGATTTTGGTAGACACTTAGATTTGAGCAATTTGGAGGAAACTACAGCTCGTCTGCGGCTACTTCTTTGGAGTGAGAGCATCTCCAGCAGATTTTCCAAATTTTTGTACTGTTTGGAAAATGAACAGTGACTTTTACCTTTTAACTACCCACTTTTTCAAATACACTTTCTAACTGATTCTTTATCTCATTTTCTATTTTATTTAAATATTATTTCTTCATTCATTCTTTATTCTTTTTTTATCATCATTTATTTTTTCTATATTTATTTCTAACAATTATATTTTTCAATGAAAGTATTATATTTACAACATTTTTCACAATATTTTCACAAGAATTATAATAAAATCTTATATGAAAAGTTGTTACTAATTTTAATTTGAACCCACCAGTGAAACTATATTTTTACACACCAATATTAGCTAATAACAATATGTTACTTAAGATTTATTGTGAAAATATTGTAAAATAATTGTGGTAGTATTTCTATTCTTTCATCCATATGTTTCCTTTTTTTTTTCTTTTTTTTTCCTCTTGTTTTTTCTGCATCACACACGTATACCTATATATCTTATCCTTTTTTTTTCTCTACTTTCTACTTGATTCCAGAACCTCCCTCTCTATTTCTTTCTCCAGCTCTCTCATTTTCTACTCATTTTCTTTTCTTTTTATACCATAATCTAGCTTTCTCTATGATACGTCTCACATAATCTTGCTTGCCTTTTGGTGTCATTATCTTCAAACACACACAGACACGCATTGAGAGAAAGGAGAAATCACCCTTGCTCCAGCACACCGCCACCACTGCTCCTCCTCCTCACCGCTACTCCACCACTCACACATGTCTCTATTTTTTTTCTTGATCTTTTATTGTTGTTCTAATTTTTTTTCCCTGTTCTTGATTTGTTGTTGTTGTTGTTTTGATTTTAGATTTGTTTAAATTAAATCAGTTTTATGAGAACAAGAATTGTTTTGTGAGAAGAAACAAAGAGAGAGTGTGTAAGACTCAAAAACAAATCAAAGAAGAAAGAGAAAGAAGTGATAAAATATTAAGTGTTGGAATTTTTTAATGAAAAAAAATCAGTTGTTAATCGACAGTAGTCCATCAAACTTGATGAGCTACTGTTCATGAGCAAAAAAAAATTTGAGTTTTAGAAAGACCGTTGGAGCTCTCTTTTCCTCTTTTTTTCGGTTTCATTTTCTATATTTTGGCTATACATACTCTATTGGAGATGCTCTGTGAGACAGAGATTTGAGCAATTTGTTTAGACTTTAGATAAGGAGAGGAGAGGACTATCATTTTAAAAAGTTTGGTATAAACGTGTTGGATGTCCTTTGGCCACGTTGATGGTTAGGTGGGAGAGGGAGACCTCTTTGTGAATCTACATTTATTTGCACTTCGTAAATACCACTAAGGCTTATTGCAATATTCAAGACAAGCATAAAATATTTTTATAATAAATACACTTTTTTTAGAAGAAATATTTAGATGTGAAATTATATTAACATATATGAATATTTTTTAAAAATAAATAATGATTTGGTTAAAAGTAATAAAAATTATATATGATTATAAAACTTTAAAACCATAACCTTTTTTATTTGGTAGTTTTTTTAGGTTAATTTCTTTTTCTTCCTCTAAAAAAAGGATAATTTATTTTTCTTCTAATTTGAGTTAAATTTTACATGAAAATACTTCTAAAATTTTATATCTTTTTTTAATAAATATCCGTAGCTATATTCTTATATATTTAATTTTATTATTTTTTATAATTATTTATTTATTATGTCACTGGTTTGACCATCAATCCAACTCATGTTGGACCAAAACACGGGTAACCAGCCTCATTTTTGGTTTTTTGATCGTTCTAACTTTTAAAACCATGGTAATATGACAATAAAACCGTCAAATATGAGTAAAAAATAAGAGAATCACTGAATGTGACAAAAACACAATCATTTTCGACGTAGGTAGCTTAATGCGATGATAAAACCATCAAATGTGAGTAAAAAAAATAATAGAACCATCAAATGTGACATACAGTTAAAGTAATGTTGGATCTGTTTAATGTGATAATAAAACCATTAAATGTGAGAAAAAAAAATAAGGGAGTTACGGTACGATAATTTCTTGATAATTATTCAATAAATAGGTTTTAATTATATGAATAAATCCATATGATAATATTTGATTAGAGGGTATAGATATATAAGAAAATTTACACCAAATCTTTATAGCATTTAATCTCTTAAATGGGTTTGGTATGATAGCTCTATATAATAAATAATGATGATAATGGCTCAATGTATGGTGAGAAGTGAGAATGCATCAAACGATTTAATTTATTTTCGTCGAAAAAAACTAACCTTCTTTTAAAGAAAAAGAAAATAGTAAATAAATGAGTGGACTAAGATCAAGAACAGCATGAAACTTTTATTCATCACTCCTGCATCTCAATAGTTACAATATCAAGAACAAACACAAAACTAGACCATTTACGTATGTGGACAAGAAGAAAGAGTTCATGCATCACTATTATGGCGTTGAATAATACATTTCGCAGAACCAGCAACTAAGAGAATAAATATGACACTGAAATTGAATGATACATCCATGGAAGAAGCTTGAATCTTGTTGGAGTATTCGCTGCAGATTTTCATGCACTTGGCACCATTACAGAGCCTAATGCATTCAACCCTCATTTTGATGACCGAGGAATTTCCAGCAACCAGCAAGAACAACAACGGCAAAGCCTAGAAAAAAAAATCATGCAAACAGCTAAGAAAATATAACGTTCACGTTCATGTTTTTTATAATCTTTAGGGTCTTTATGGAAATCACCCTTGGACAAGTAGTATTTATGAAGCTTGAGTATTTTCTCATACACTCTGCGGCGATGGTTCTTGAATTTTCTATATCACCTTTAAATTTAATGTACTTGATTCCAGTTTTAATCAAAGCAACTAAGTTAAATGAAACTCCTAATATAGAGAGAGTAAAGAGGATTCAACGGTCTGACGGCTTGAGATTCTTTGCACCATTGCAAATAATTGTTAATATGACTCCTTGAAACACAAAGTAGGAATTTGCAATACTGAAAGCAGACGAATGAAGCTCGTTGATATGCGATTTTTTCTCTTCTATTACTTTTCTCAGTCCCCTTTCTTGTTTCTCAAGCCTGCGCAACTCTTCTTTTTCATTATGATTAGTAGCCATGAGGGCTGACACATTCAAAAGAGATGGATTTGTGAATTAGAAATGCAAATAAAATACAATGGTTGTTTTATTTTAATTTTTCTTTTGCCTAGTTAACAAGCATTTTCTTGTTTATATAAGAATTAATCGACTATAAGTCAGTCCCAACTTTCTTATCTCAGATTCACGAGCCATAATGCAGCAGGATGGATTGAAATCCAACAACACAAAAGGCCCACCACAATATTTAAATTTATTTTTTTTAGAAAATCTTGGAAAAAATTCTAAACCAACTAACCAAACAATATTTATAAAAGTCTTCTAAAAAAAGAAGTAATATTGATAAAACTTTGACAATAGAAATTACTCATAACAAACAACGTTAGTAAATTTAAGTATATGAAAAATCTTTTGTTTGCTAGGATAAAAAGACTCAACTATATTAAGTAAAATGAGAAAATAATTTGGACAAATTGAATCTCAATTAATATTGGTTCTCATCTGATTCTACAAAAAAATGATATCCCCAAAAATGATATACAAAGTGAAGCACCTAGATACAATCTAAAAACTCCACAAGCTCCTCAAAAAAAAAAAAAAAAAAAAAAAAACTCCCCCTAATGACAAACACTCCTCTACAAGCAAAAACTCCACTCCCCCTTTTTGTGACGGAATGCCAAAGAGCAATCACAAGTCGCCATCAAAAGAAGGTGGTGAGGGTGAATGAAGACGCGTAAAGTCAGCTTGCAGAGCACGAATCTCATCTAGCAAGTCCACCAAAATATGACCATGAGTCGCCTAAACGGTCATGACAGTTTCCAGAGTACGATGAACATCAAAGTCGGCGAAGGAGGTGGAGGAACATCAGCAGCAGCATCATCATCACCAACTAGATCAGGAACATCCTCACTAGCAAGACCTGTAGAAGAAGGAGGAGGAGGTGCGCTACCAGACGGCTTAGACTTAGGGTGTTTAGAACCAGCTCGAAGATGAGCGGCCCTTTGTCTAAGAAAAGACGCACTTATGGGAGCTATCACATGAACGGACTCAGAGGAAGGGAAGCCACTAAGATTAAGATAAAGCAAAATCCTATGAATAAAAATAGGATGCACAAGAGCATGAGTAGTAGATGAACTCCTATAAATATCATTCAAAGAACGAAGAAAGAGATGAGGAAAATTAATAGGAGCATCAGTAACCAGGGCATACAAAAAAACACACCTCTCAAGAGGAATAGTGTAAACATGAGAGATGGGCCAGATAGAATGACAGGCTATCCTAAAGAACAAATAGTGCAACCGGAGAGTTCAGTAGAAGTGATCCTAAGATCAAAACCCCACTGGACAGAAGTCCCAGTGATGTAAGACAAGACATCACTCAACTCAGGAGACTCATCATAAGGATAGACAAGATTTTGGACCAAAGGTACCCCTAGAGCATCAGCCACTACCCGGGGAGTAATGGTGTACTCTACGCCTCGTATCCAACTCTTTACCAAAATGTTGGAATCATAGATGCGGATAGAGATGTTCAAAAAGAACTCTCTAATCAAGGCAGAAGGTGGAGGAGGATCAGAAATATCCACCAAGGGTAACCAGCCCCGACGTTCAAAGTTTGCTCTAATGGCAGGATCAAGTTCATCTAAGAGAACAGAACACTCAGCTCAAATCTTTCTCTTAAGGTTTAGCTTCTCAAAAATCTCTTGGTTTTTCTTCCTTGGAAACTTCTCACGGTCAAAAGAAGGAGGGGATGGAGAAGAGGAGGGAATAGTCCTACGAGCTCTAGTCTTCCTAGGCATGATGCTAAGGGAAGGACAGAGACACAAAGAGAAAACTAAAAGACCAAAATAAAACAAAATCAAGGGCAGACTGCAAGTTAGCACAAGAAAAACAAATAACAAAATCTATATGATGCATAAACAATAACAATGTTGTGATGCATGAACTAATATAGTAAACACAGTTCGAATTAGGTTCAATTTCACAAAATTGGCTCGAATATAGAGTTTCTAACAAAAACCCTAAAAAAATTTGAAAAACTACTTGATAATTTTTAAACAAATTGATAAATTGATCATCACACATTGTTGAAAACATATTAGAATAACCAATTTCATCAATTAAACCCAATTGAACAAAAATCCCTAATTCGGATCAATTACAAACCCTAGAATTTTCAATTTCTCACAAAACCCAAAATTGATCAAATTAAACAATTAACAACATGTTTATAGTGTGTCCCCACAAAAACCCATTGATCAATTACACAAAATTGGGCTTAAATCAACAATAATCCCAAAAAGAAAAGGGTCCGAAATTTTGAGTATAAATGCATGAAAAAAATGCATGAAACTAGTAAATAAACTCAAAAAGGAAGGGTAAGATAGACATACTGGCTTGAGGAAAGAGAATTCTTACAAAAAATCCGGAGGAAAACGACAAAAATTTGAACAGTTGAGCTTGCCAAGTCGGAGAGAGAGAAAAGACTTTGAAAAACTTATGAAAAAGTGTTTGAAAAGGTCGAGAACAGTGTTTTAAAAAACCTAATTCGCGACTTTCGATTGATCGAAAAATACATTCGATCGATCGAATGAGACAGTCATTTTTAAACAAATTAAAGTACTTTTTTGATCAATCGAAAATCAGAATGGATCGATCGAATTGGGCAGAGGCTCACAAAATTTTTGAGAAAAATCACAGTTTTGAAAAACACAAACCTCATTTTGAAAAACAACTCCTCAAAGCATTAAATAATGAAAACAAAATGTATGAGTATGAGATGGAATGATTTTTCAAAAACTCAATTTTAATCCCAGTTTCTCCAAAGAAAATTTTAGCCATTCTTTTTTTAAATGCTCAAGCAAAAAAAATGTTTTGCATAATTCTCAAAGTATTTTCAAACTTAGTTGGTCAGACTAAAAACACACACAATAACATGTACAAAGTTTAGCAAAGAGTAACTTGTGTAGTGTGTGCAATTAGCAAAAACTTTGAGAAACATGTGAGGTAATATGTAAATAACAATCAATCACAAAGTCTATATAATCCATCACATAAAATTTAAAAGAGACTATCACCTAAAGAGTTACATCCTATAACTCCTACATCTCCTAGAACAAAAGCTTGCAATCATGTAAATTTCTTGTATTTTTGCCTCATTTTTTTTTTTTTTTTTTGTGAGATGGCATCAAGCCTAATAGTACACACTAATTTTATTTATGTGAGATGACATCAAGTCTAATAGTACACACCAATTTTATCATTAAGCAATTAAGCCGAGGCAACACCTTATGTTCTTTTTGTACATGTGCTACACTTTCTCGAGTACAGAATCTTATGATATACACTAAAGTGTTCATGATTAGTTAGTGAACAGTGGTGAGATGGTTATTTATACTTTTCTCAAAAGGTTCAAGTCCGACAGTCAAATAACATGTAACTTCAAGATCAAGACAAAGTGATAAACACTATAAACATCTTTCCCACACAACATGCACTACAAAGCTTCAACTAGTCAAGTATAATAAATAAGCTCATTAAAGCTAAACAAGGTACATAGGACATGATATGTGTAAATAAATTGACCAACCTTGTTTTCAAAAACCAAGAAAACAATGTCAAACACATTTTTACTTTCTCCTTTTCTTTTCTTTTTTCTAAGAGAAAACAAAATAAATCCTAGAATGAAATGCATGAATGTAATACAATGCAAATCCTAGAAATAAAACAAAAGAAACACAAAAAACTAAAGAACAATGGTCACAGAGGAATGAGCAATGAAGCACAAGGACCATGTCGGAAAGACTTAATTAGGTCGAGTCTTTTGCATCCAAAACCTTTTAAATGCACCATGAGCATTGGAATTCTTATTCACATTCGTATGATTTCCAACTCCAGAATTGAAATAAAGGTTCAACGCCTTTACCAATTCACTAATAAGTGCCATAGGATCTTGTGCTTGAGGCACAAGCACTTTTGGTTTAGTTGCTCTTTTAGTAGCTTAAAACTTGTAACAGTTAGGACGAATGTGTCCAGACTTTTCACAATAATGACAAACCCAAACAGGTTTACCATGCATCTTGTTCTTAGAAAGAATAGATTTAGTTTCTCTCAGATCAACCTAATCTTCTTAGGAGGTAAAACTTCTACAGGTTTGACTACCTCACTCACAGGTGGTTTGACAGTTTCACTCACAACCTTACTCACAGAAGGTTCAGAAGAAGATGAAGGAACAAAGTTCATGGAATGTGGAGTAGACACAGAGATACTTTCAACATATCCTATCCCAGATTTATTAGAAGGATACTTTTGAATATTCAGCATGTGATCAAGTTTAGAACTAGCAGTTCTAGTAATAGATAAATCATGTTCTAAAGTTTTAACTTTATCAAGTAAAAACATGCTCTCAGATTTCACATAGTTCAAAAAATCATTAGCATCAAATAATTTAACAAGTAAATTTTTCTTTTCAAACTCAAAAGAATCAATTTTCTTCAGGCCAAGTTCAACATTCATAGCATCCTTTGCAACAACTTTGCAAAGTTTATTATAGACCTCTTGAAGATCTGCATCCTTAGAGAGTTTCCCATTAGAAGGGTTCTCCTCAATAGATATGCTTTCATTGACTACTGCAGTAGCAGTGAAAGTAATGAAGTTTTCATCTTCGTCACATTCAGACTCATTATCAGAAACATCATTATCACTAAAGGTTACAGCTATATCTTTACCCTTATTTCTCAAGAATGTAGGACATTCAGATTTAACATGACCATACCCTTGACAACCAAAACAATGAGCATCCAAAGAATTGTTTAAAAATTGACCTACTTTTTCTCTAGGTTTTTCAAAGTTATTAAACTTAGTAGGATCATTCTTCCTAAAGTTTTTAGGTTCAGCAGTGTTTGTACCTCTTGCCCTTCTATTTGTATTTCTCAGAAAGTTTCTAAAATTCTTGGCAAGGTAAGCTATCTCTGTAGTAGAGAGCTCATCATCAAATCCACTAGCCTCAACATCATCAACAGACTTAAGAGCCATTGATTTGGATTTGTTTGTTTTGAGTAAGTCAGACTCATAGGACTGAAGAGATCCTACAAGCTCATCAACAGGGATGGAGTCCACATCCTTACTCTCAGTAATGACAGTTACTTTGGGTCTAAAGTCTTCAGTTAACGATCTAAGTATCTTCCTAACAATTTTAGGTTGATTATAGATTTCACCCAAATTAAAAGCAGAATTAACAATATCATTCAGTTTGGCATAAAATTCATCAAAAGATTCATCATCAGACATCCTAATGCTCTCAAACCTAGAAGTTAATTGCTGCAGTTTGTTCATCTTAACTGTCTTTGTGCCTTCATGCATAGGTTGAAGGATTTTCCAAGCAGTATGAGTAACCTCAATATTAGAGATTCTCTTAAATTCCTCCATAGAAATAGCATTGAAGATGGCATTCATAACTTTGCTATTGAAGCCTGCTGCTTCTTTTTCAGAAGTTTGCCACTCACTCACAGGAGTAGTGGGCTTCTCCCATCTGTACTCAACGAAATTCCAAACTCTCTCATCAATGGATTTCAGGAATACTTTCATCCTTACTTTCCAATAAGTATAGTTATTTCCATCAAAGTGAGGAGGAGCAACAAGAGAGTGTCCATACTCCATGACAACAGGGGTCAAGAATAAGTTTAGAGATCAAAAATCTCAGACAAAAGAGCTACCTGCTCTAATACCACTTGATGAAAAATTTAGACCCCTTAACACACAACCAGATTGAGTAGCCTAGTTAATTAACCAAGGTGTTACTTAGTTAAATTAAGCAATTCTAGGTTAAAACAATCAAACAATCATATCAATAAAATATAGCAACGGAATAATAAATAACACAAGATATGATCACCTAAGAAAATCAAACCGGTAAAAAACCTGGGGAAGATTTTACCCACTGATCCTCAAAGCAAAACTGAATTCACTATGAAAGAATTGAAGTTCATACAAAAGGACTTACAAACTCCCTGCTCAACTTCCTAATGCTACCTACTAGTAGAACTAACTGACACGACCCTGTGTAAGCTTCGAATTCGCGGACTCTTTCTTTCTTGAATTCTTTAATCAACTACAAGCACCCACGCTTGATATTCTTTAAGCTTCAATGGTAGCAACTAAGTTGATCATCAAGATGTTGAAGTAATCTCAATCTTGAAAACCCTAAACTTTGTGTAAAGGAAAGCTCCTCTAGATCTCACAAGAGATTTACACAAAACAGCAATGTATGAGCAACAATACAACTGGAGCAACTCTCAAAACGTGGCTAGGGTTTTGCCTTATATACCTAGGGCAAAAACATAAAACCCTAAACGTTTAATGAGTTAGGGCTGAGTTGAAAAAACTGCAGAAAACGCAATTTGGTCGATTTTCGATCGATCAAATCTATTCTTCGATCGATCAAGCCAGACCGAAATGCCCCAATGCATCTACAGTCTCTCGATTCTAACTTTACAATAATTAAACAACTTTGAGCACACTTTAACAAGACTTAACATATTGTTTTGATCATGGTTTGCCAATATTACAAATTAGAGTTCTAAATACATAAATTCCTAAACCTTTAGAACCTAACAAAATTAGATTTAAAAAAAAAAAATCAATTTTAATTGAATTATTTTTGGTTCAGCTACAATTATAATTCAAAACAAAATTCATTTATGATTTGCCACACACTCCGGAAAAATGAAAAACACCTGAAGGCCAAGTGGAAGAGGATGAGTCCATAAAAAAAATAAAAAATAAAAAATAAAAAGAAAGTAGAGGACGAGTAGTAATTAATTTTGACTGAATGACCACTTGTGTTCACGTTATGATGGCGTTGCATCTTTTCCTGTGAATGCAGAATACTATGTTCTATTCCTAGAGACCAATAATTGATTTGTCAGAAAGCATTTAATGCAACTGTTATTTCACAACAATTATATAAAATCCACCTAAAATGAAATTTGTGGTTTGTCGGGCCTTCATTAAATTTGTGACCCATAGTTAAATTAAATGTCATATATAAAGTAAACTACGTATTTTCAGCAAGTTATATGGTCCCATTTCTTTGACCCCTCAAGAATTCGATATACATAACATGCTTTTTTTTTTCTTTTTTTTCTAGAAAAACATACATGACATGCTGATTAATCCTTTCACATAACATGTTGAATTTATATAAAAATGATGAATGATAGAAAAATGATGAATAGAAAATGAGGAAATGATAGAAAAATTAAGGGATAGAAGAAATTTTAGTTTTCTCTCGTATTGTTTAATTAGAGGTAGAAAAGTGGAATGATAGAAGAATTATTTGCTTAGTTGAGAAAAAAAAAATAGAGGATAAAAAATGTAATTTGTATAAATTCACTCTCTTGATTAAAAGAAGAAAAAAGCATTAAAAAAATTATAAAAAAAAAAAAAAAAAAAAAAAGTCAACTAAGCACATGAACACAATGGAGGAAGAGGCAAATTTAGTATTTTTCTTATCAACATCTCTCTTCCATATTTTCTCTCCTAAAATCACCCCAAAGCGGGGAGATATGATTTTGGTGAGCCTTCACGAGAGACTACCTGCACCACTAAAATCTCTCCAATTTTTCACCAACCCAAACCACTCAAAAAAACCTTTATCTCTCCCATTTACTTTCCATCTTTGTTTTCACCCCAGCAAAATCGGCACTAATGCATCTTACATACGAGGCTTTGCAATTAATATATGGTTATTTAACAATTACATAATTTTCTTTTTACAGTGATTTACTTTGAATAGCTAGCACGTTTGAGACGTGACAATGTGTGCTACTTAACAATTGTGCCACCTAGTGTTAATAGAAAACTTATAGATAAATTATTTAAAATTAATATTGAAACTTGTTTTAGATTTATAGAAGTTGCTGGTAATAGATTTTAATTGGATTATTATTTTACATATATTTTTTAACTTACTAGGTGAATGGGTTGTATTTTTTTCTTAGAAAGTCAAAAAGTGACAATTCATTGAAAGGACCGGTAAAAGATGTGTGATGGTCTTAAATGTAACCAACCTCTCACATGGGGTGTTATGTTGATGTTATTTGTGATTTATGCGTGTCATTTGCTGGTAAGTATTTAAATCACGTACTTTTAACATCCCTTCTTACGTGTGGGCCGAAATTACCTTTTCATAGGTGAGACTCAACATGTGGGAATTTAAATGGGAGGTAAAGTAGAGGAGATAAAGATCAAACTCAGAATCTCCTACTTTGATACCATGTTAAATTACCGATTGTCCCAAAATGTTAAGCTATTGGGAAATGATGAATTTAATCACTTAACCATAAATTTAACATTTCTTCCTCACCTGTGAGCCTAAACTTCCCTTTAATAAGTGGGAGCCCAACAAGTAGGAATTTAACATTTTAAATGTGGGGTAGAGTAAAGCCAGTGATCAAACTTAAGACATCCTGCTTTGATAGCATGTTAAATTATTAATTGTCCCCAAAACTTAAGTTATTGATAAATTGTGAATTTAATCACTTAACCATAAATCTAACACAAAAATTATATAAAAATACCAAAATTAATAAATTACAATAATTAAATAGTAAATTGTATCCTACGTCAAAATTCAAAAATCCCTAACCTTCTTACCCAAAACAAAGAAAAAACTATCATTTGAACTTATCTTAAAATAAACAAATAAATCTCTCATTCTATTTTATTTTTCTTGTCTTGTGTATTTCTAAAATTGTGTGGGATTTCATTGAGTTGAAACAAAAACTTTTAGATGGTATGTTATTAGTACTTTTATTGATCTTCTTATAGAATATAATTTGTGTAAAAGATATTTGTTTAACTATGGTGTTTTGAAACCAAAATTATCACAAAAGATTTACTGTTTTTGCATACTTTGGGCCAATACAACAACACATATATAAACAGTAATAATACTACTACCACACACTTTGCGACAATTGTCTTACATAGTTGACTATGATAGGGAAATACTAACAGATGCTCTTAAGGTAATGATTAACAATTAATTTTAGAAAAGTTTTTATGAAAAAAAAAAGGCAATTAGTGTCTTGAAAATTTTTTCTATTTCTCATAAAAGTGGTGTCAAAACTTTCCTAAAATTGATTATTAACCATTATCCCAAGAACTCCCATTAATAGAACCCAATAATTAATTATAATTTGCCATGTAAGACAATTGTGACAAAGTGAATATACATAAAATTTGTATTACTAAACATTACTATATAAGCAATTAATATTGCGAAAAGATCTAAATTTAATAGCCCGAATAAAAGTATCTTTATCGAACTAAACTGTACAGTTACAATCTCTTATCTTTCATGTGAGCTTGATTCGAAAAAAAATTGGTGCCCAAGACTTTTTCAAAATTAATAACCCAAATAAAAGTATCTTTATCGAACTAAACTGCACAGTTACAACCTCTTCTCTTTCATGTGAGCTTTAGTGCATATGTTCGCATCATGTTAGAGCATTCACATCAGTTCTTCTAAATTTGTTGTCTATTTTACATAAAAAAACTTTCTCTTTCTATTTTACACTATTACTTTTACAAAATACCCGCATCAGTTTATCTATTTTACAAGATATTTCAATAAAATATTAATTCTTCTCAATTTTTTTATTACTTCTCTCAACTGTTTTACTATATACGCCCTCTCTCTCTCTCTCTCTCTCTCTCTCTCTCTCTCACACTCAAAAACTACCAACCCAGATCACGCTCCACGCTTCACCGACCGACCCACGAGCTCCGATCAAGCGAGACCCACGAGCTACAGCAACCCAGATCCTTTCTTCACCGGCCGATCCACACTCCACAAGCACCGATCCACGCTTCACGCTTCACTAGCCTACCCACAAGCTCTAATCAAGCGAGACCTATGAGCTCTGGCGACCCAGATGCTTTCTTCACTAGTCAATCCACGCTCCACAAGCACCAATCCACGTTCCACGCTCCTCAATGCCATGCCATGCACACACTAAGCACATACTAGGCCCCTCTGGGCACATCTTATGCATCTTATGCTACACACACATGCATGCACATGCACAGTTACTTATTTTCATGCATTGTGTTTATGTTTACATGTTTTATCTGTTTTGAGGTTCTTGTACTTTGTTTTAGGTTGTTTTACCTCTATTTTGGACTAACTTGAATCTAATCAAGTTTTATGATTTGTTTGTGCTGTTTTGCATTTGTTTTCTTGTTGTGTGTCCATTTGTGCAGATGTATCGACGTTATTCTCGTGGTAAAGAACCTGTCATTAACCTTACATCATCACCAGTGTCAAAAACGACACGACACTCATCTAAATTCTTAAACAACAAAAGATTTAAGACTCCCCTAGACTTTCAGACCTTCTCTAGCATTATTTAGGACGCCCTACTGTGGTGGAGCGTAATGTCCAGTTTGATACCTTGGGATCCACCTTTATCCCTAGGATTTTTGTAGACAAGGATTGGGTTGATTTATTTGGAAACTTCGAGGATCTGATTGATGAATTGATTAAGGAGTTGTATTCAAATACAAGATTCATTAGAGTAGAACTAAAGTGTTAGGTTCGAGGAAAAGAGTTCACCATCACTCCGGATTACATTGCAAAGCTTTTCATATCACCCGACCTGAAAATGTGGATAGGTCTCCCTACGATGACAGACTTCCTACAGTAACAGATGTTAAGTTCTAAGTACATAGGAACTAATGTATTAGAACTCTAATTTGTATTGTTGGCAAACCATGATCAAAACAGGTTGTTAGTCTTGTTTTAGACTTGCTCAAAGTATGTCTTTTATGTAAAGTTGAAATCGAGTTATCTGCAGAATTGAGTGTGCAATTTTGACTGGCTTGATCGATCAAGAATTAGACTCGATCAATCGAAATTTGGGCATAGTGTTTTTTCTACAGAATTTCCAACTTAGCCCTAAGCCCATATGACGTGTAGGGTTTTATGTTTTTGCCCTAGGTATAAAAGGAAAACCCTAGCCACATTTTAGAGGTTGCTCTATTTGTTGTGTGTGTGAATCTCTTATGAGATCTGAGAGGTGGTTGCCTTCACACATACTTAGGATTATCAAGAAGGAGATTTCATTGAGAACTTGATGATTATTCAGTTGCTGCACTAAAGAGCTTAAAAGATACACAAGCGGGAGTGCTTAAACTTGCTGGAGAATTCAAAAAAGAAGGAGTCCGTGGTTTCAGAGCTTGCACGTGATTATGTTAATAAGTTTTCTACATGAGGTAGCAATAATATGTTAGTGGTCTAAGTCGCTATTGTAAAACTTCGATTCTTTCACAGTGGATTCAGTTTTACCTTGAGGATAGCTAGGTTAAATCCTCCTCAAGTTTTTTACCAGTTTGATTTTCCTGGGTGATCATATCTTTGTGTTCTTTATATTTCACACTTTGCATTGATATGATTATATGATTGTGTTAACCTAGATCTGAAATTTGGACTTAATAATAACTTGGCTAATTAACTAGATTAGTTCGATTGTGTTTTAAGGGGTCTAAAAACAAACAACAAATATTCTTCGTATTCTTGGAGATGAACATGAAGTCTCAGTAAAAGGCACATCCATCGGAACATCAAAGTTCAAACCTGAGCTAAAGACTCTCACCTTTATCATGTTCTTCAATCTATATCCATTGTCTAACACGGGGTTTATCAATCTTGGACGGGCACAGTTCTTGTGTGATCTCATCACTGGAACTCCGATTGACATTTGTACTCATATCTTCTAAACTATAAGAAAAACAGCAGCATGATCAGTAGCTCGAATGTGTCTTCCTTTTTACAATCTTCATATGAAAATCATGTTGCATGAAAG
Organism: Quercus variabilis; assembly: GCA_030445155.1. NCBI lineage: Eukaryota > Viridiplantae > Streptophyta > Magnoliopsida > Fagales > Fagaceae > Quercus > Quercus variabilis. The sequence continues at coordinate 10,460,121 of CP129454.1, forward strand.
AGTTCATCCACCAAGAAATGGAAAGATCCTAGTTCGTTGCTGACCAATATCTATGTCCTCTCTTCAAAAGAGCAAAAGTCATTCTTCTGCTGAGCAGAAAAAGAAAAATCTATCCATAACACCAAAAAGTGATTCTCTTCATCATGTCACTTACTCAGGTCATGGATCAGCTGCCTACACTACCCCTATACATTCATCTTCTCACATTCTTGAGCCTTCGATTGATAGTACTTAGCCGGGTCAATCTAGCTCTCATGCCGACCGATTCACTATTTTGGTTGAAGGTTTGCATGAGCATGTTTCAGGAATTGAAAATGTCATCTACTCCATAAACAACTAGGTTCAAATGCGCCTTACTGCCATTGAGACACAGCTAGATGAGATTCAACGTAGGTTAGAGGAGAACCTTTAGCTATTCGTGCCAAAAAGGGGGAGAGTGTACTCCGTGTACAGATTGTATAGATTAGACGATAGCATATAGTAAGGGGGAGATCATCACAAGAAAGGAAATGTGCAAAGTGAAAGGGGGAGTTTTTGTGAGCTCAAATTGAAAAGAAAAAGTTGACACACAACATTATAATCTTTATTTAATTGTTTTTACTACTTTTGTTTAAAGCTTTAATATTATTTTTTTTTAATTTCAGTTTATATTCAGTAGTTGTGTTTACCTTATTGCTTTGTAGAATTTTTTTGTACTTTTAAGATATTGATAATATGTCTTAAGTACCTCACTATTGTACCCTAATAGGATTTTGTATCCTAGATGCATATACTACGTGTATTTTGCATTGGTTGAGTGTTGGACATGCAATTGATCCGTGGGATTGTTCTTAATTGCATTGCATGTTCGGATGAGCATTTACTAGCTAAATGTTCATTGTAGTCATTCCTTAATGACTATTTTTGTTTGATCAAGATATACTTACATGTTTTATAGTGTTTACAAACTTAATTGCACTTTACTTGCTTATGTACGTACCTTGTGTTCAACTTGACATAAGCTTAATGAAAGTTTTGTTTGTGTGCAAGTGTTTCAGGTTATAGGCATATACGTGCAAGTGCTTCATAACTTCTAGATTAAGTGTGAGTGAGTTTTGTCATTGTTCCTAAACTCACGTTTAAGTCTACAGTCTGTTTTAGGGGTTTTGTCATAGAATAACCAAAGGGGGAAATTGTAAAGTTGTAATTTACAATTATGTGTTATGTTGGCTTTTATTCCGTGTCAAATTTGATTATAATTTCATTTAATCTTTTGTACCTTGTATTTAATGTGGGATTTGATTGTAAGAGTTGTGTGATAGAGAGAGAGTGTGAAGACTCAAGCAATTGAAGACTGAGGAGTTCTTGCGGGTAGCTCGCGACTAAGCATCCTGCAAAGAGTTAGGATAGATGGCGACAGCTGTGTTTCGTGAGTAGCTTGCAAGTAAGGCCTTCCCGCAAGACATTCTGTTTTTCCAAGCTATACTATCTAATACATACTTTCTGTACCCACATTATTTATACTCACATTATCCACAAATATTGAGAAGTACTTCTGAGAGAAAACCCTAGCCAAATACCTTGAGAGTTAGAGATTGTTATACCCATAATCCTCTACACATTTACTTGTGGAATTTCCTCAACTCCTACCTCTTCATTTCCATACCATTGAGAGGTTGATAGCTTAAACACTTACCACACCATTTCAGAGTGTCAAGTAAGGTTTTGGTACTGCTGGGAAGCATTAGAAGAAGCCAAGGATAGCAGATGCAACATGGAGCTTGTTGTGGGATCCGGAGAGCTAGACAAGACACGGTTCTGAGAAACCTTGTTGGAGTAGGAGTTTGGAGGGCTTAGGTACATTGGGCAGATTAGGCTTGGAGAGTCTCTTGCTAACCCATGTATCTCAACTGATTGTCTAGTGGATCGATTATTGCTTAGAGGGCATCGGAGAGTTTTTTCGCCGAGTTCTTCTGTTTCCTCTTCGATAATACATTGGCGTATTATCTTGTGTTTGCATCTTTCTTCCCTACTCTTTTACGTTCCATTTTACTGTTGTGTTGTTAATTTTATGGATTAGAGTAGCTTGTTTATTTATCCACTCGCATTTACACTACTCCGCACTTAGTTTTAAGTTAGTATAAAATCAATTGAGCCGTAACTTTAAGTTGGAGGTCTAAACCGCTCTTGTGTTTTCAACACATTTTCAAGCTTTCAAATACGTTTCTTGGCCTATCAAACTCCAATTACACTCATCAGTAATGAGTGAATTATTATTATAGTACCACACTAACTCAAGTTTTCACATACTTGTAGATGGTGATGATGATAATGATGATTGACATGACTGCACTAGATGGCGCTCATTTTTTTTTCTTTTCATTGGTTTAATATCAATTGAGGCTTTGGTAATTTGATGTGTACATGCATTTCAATTAGCCTAACCATGTTTTAGTGAATTTGTATTTGGTTCAGTTACAATGATCTGGAAACTTATTCAAGTGGCATATTTGTGAATCTTGTTTCAAAATGGAAATGGAGTTGAAGATCTCCTTTTACAGGGATCTAGGTTTACATAGATAATGAGTTATATGGTTCTAATAATATTTCTCATTGGATGAATTTCAAGTGAGTTTAGTGCATTGGATTGCATACAAGCATTACTTCAGGTAACCTTTTCACATTTCTCTCTTCTATATGGATTTGAGTTAAAGTCCATGAACAGTAATTTGTTAATTTTGATGCAAAACTTTAAAGTTATATGTTTTTATCAATGTAGCAGCATGAAATAAGCATTAATTTTAGTATTCAGTCTTGAGTATTTTCCTTGCAGTTCAAAAGTCGCAATTTTCAAACAAGTTCACTAGTAAAGTAATATTCTTTTTAGATTATAAAGGAGCCCTATATATTTAAGACGAAATGTCCTATTAGTAGTTATGCTTGCCTTTGATACCTCAATCGTGGTGATCTTAGCATGGAATCTCTTGGGTAGAGATCTGAGTACCTTTCTCACAATCTTGGGTTTAGGAATGGTCTCCCCAAGATTAAAAGCTGAGTTTACTATGTCTTTGAGCTTGGCATAGAACTCATTAAACGACTCATCCTCCTTCATCTTGATTTCTTCAAAGCTTGTAGTGACCTCTGAAGCTTTGAATCCTTGATAGCCTTAGTTCCTTCATAGCTTGTCTAGAGGATGGTACTTACTTCCTTAGCAGTTTTAGTGGAGGATATCTTCTTGAATTTCTCATTAGTGACTACACTAAATAGAGCATTCAATGCCCTATTGTTGAAGTTTGCTACCTTGATCTTAACATCATCCTAGTCGGCCTATGTTTCCTTCAGCTTGGTCCAACCTATCTCCACAGCTTGCCACACTTTCTCATCTAGAGATTGCAGTAAAGTTGTCATACGTACTTTCTAGTATGCATAGTTAGTGCCATTAAATAAAGGAGGTATAATAAGAGACTATCCTCTATCCATGACAAATAGGGGTCAATGGATCACACAGCAAAGATTAGCCCTAATCAGAGTGTGTCTACTCTAATGCCACTTGATAGGCCAAAAATGTATTGACCCCTTATGATAAATTAATTGATTAATTTGTCAAATTTATTAATTAATCAAATTAACATGCAATGTACATGGTAGCACAAACAAATCACCAATTAAACTAAGTATGCAATGGAAATTAAATTGATACGGTGATTTGTTTATGAATGGGGAAAACCTACGCGGCAAAAACCCCATTGGGTGATTTTAAGGTCACCATTCCCAAGAATCCACTACTATCAAAACAAGTGGTTACAAGTAAATAAATCTTAGTACTTTACACCAACCTACAGTTGAACCCTTACCTCTGATACCCAATTGGACTTGTTATGTAGTGACAATCTCTCATTTTAATGCACGGCTCCTAATACATGACTAACCAATTGCAGATCCCAGTACGCAACTTCAATCACCAACTAGAGAAGGTTGTTGGCTGTAAAGTTCTTCAGTTAATCACACGATGAAGATCATGAAGCTCTTAGGTCACAAAACCCTGCGGTGCACAAACACAATAGCTTCTTCACAAAAAAGATGTACTAGGGCAAATTCTGTCTCCAATCACAATTTGCTCAAACAAAACTTTGCTCAACACTTGTGCAACTTGTGTCACCTTTGACGGCCCTTAAAATAATACTTATATATGTTTAGGGTTGTGAGAAAAGAAAGCCCAAACATATAATCACGGATTGGATGAAAAACAGTCCAGAAAAACTGAACTTTATAAACCTCGATAGATACCTATTTGTCGAGTTGCTATCGAGCCACGAGATTTAGACAGCTCTAAGTCTCAATAGAGGCTAGTTGTCGAGCTTTAATGAACAACACTTTTCATACTTGATTCTTGGACAGACTTACATGGATTTAACACTTGAACTTGAAACCTTGTTTCTTGAAGTATTAAACACATCCTAGATCTACCCATATACAAGTAAAGTGCATTTTGTCAAAGGATTAGCCAATCACATAAAATGTTGACATATGTTTCTAATAATGAATCACATATGTCCTAACACTTCCTTGACCCATTATTTCCCTCTTATTGTGCAATTTATGTTCAACTTACTTAATGGGAACTCAAAATACAAGTGTGCTCTACATTCCATATTTTTCTTGTAGAATACATAATTTGGGTCATCAAGTGTAACCCCAATGCAGTATTCTATCCGGAGTGCCTAATCTATTCCTCATTATTAGCCAACAACAAAATGCACATCTTGTAATAGCTCGAGAGAATCATATAATTTCCCCCAAGAAGATTTTTACTTTTATTTTCTTGTTTCTAGTTTTGCTGCTTCTACTTTATTAAGTTTATTGTTAATGAAATTTCCTATTCATAAAAGAATTATTTAAGAAAAAAAAAACCCTGCAAAACAAGAGAGTAGAAGGGATTCTCACCAAAGTTACTCCACATTTAGGTTCTTTACAATTAGACCAACCACTTCTTGATTATGGCTTGCCACTTGTTGGGGTTGATCATTTAGACCTTATGTGCTGTCCAATTGGTGGCTTCAGCTTTCTTTACATTTTAATCGCTTCTGCATTTGTGCTAATGCCCTAGCCTGCTTTTATTAGCATAGATTAGAAGGCATACCTTTAGATTTACCAATTTCTAATGAAATATATGTATCCATAGTAAAGCTGCAAAATTGCTTTACTATGTAAACTATGTCAAAGTGAATTTTGATGACGTAATGTTTGACGACATAGATGAGGCTAGTATTGGGGTTGTTATTCACAATGCATATGGCGAAGTCGTGGCCTCCCTTGCTGCGAAGATTCAGAAACCCACCTCAGTGATTGCCCTAGAGCTGCTGGCAGCCAGATGAGCTGCCCTTTTTGCTCAGGAAATTCGTCTTCACCATGTTGTACTTAAGGGTGATTTTGAGTTTGTCAACAACTCCTTAAAGTTTGGTACAAATCTTGGCTCAATGCATGGTCACTTGATTAAGGATATTCTCTTCTATGTAAACTCTTTTCAGAGTATTTCTTTAGGTTTTCAGTATATTAGTTATAATTAGAATTTACCATCGTCTAAAGTTCTTATGAGAAATTTATTCTTAAAATCTTATATATCCATTTTTGGAATGAGTTGATGTTACTACATTATTAACATTTAAATAAATATTGATAACACTACAAGAAAATAGCCTTATTGCAACGAAATTTTTTGTTGCAATAAGCTTCATATTGTGGCAATAGACTAATTGCAACAAAAATTTTGTTGCAATAAGTTTGTTACAATAAAGGATTTTTTATTATTATTAACAAAACTTTATTGCAACAAAAAATATTGTTGCTATAATTTATTGCAACAAAATATTTGTTGCGGTAGATTGCTATAACAGTAATTTTTGTTGCAATAAAGTACCTCTAGAAACTTATTGCAACAAATCTCTTTGTTGCGATAGCTAATCGCAACAGTAATTTTTATTGCAATAAACTACTAATGATTTGAAGCCCTAAATTACAAAATAAATTGCAATTAGTAAGTGAGTCAGTGGATTGAGATAATACCTACTCTTTGAACCTCCATGGCCTCCTTGCTCTGCCGTGGTGATTAACCACCGCCATCTCGAGGTGGCTTCTCACTCTCGGAATCTCACTCTCTCCAAATCCTAAACTCACTCTTCGATCTGTGTGCATGATAGAAGGGGAAGGTTATTTAAAATTGGGGAAAATAAACGCTGTTAGTCTATTGCAATAGTAAGTTATTGCAACAAATAAAATACTGATGCAATATATTAGTATTTTAAGTTCTTATCGAAACAAAAAGTAATATACACACATATTATGCTTATTGCCACTATAATGTCTTTTTGTTGTAATAACTTTATTGCAAAAGACCTTTTTTCTTGTAGTGATAATAGCGTTCAACCTGCTATGTTGATAGTTTAGTTTTAGTGGGATTTAACCACCTTTTTGCTAATCTTAGATAAGATAAGTCATTACCCACTAGACTTTTGTCTCTATCTTCTAATTTCACTCACTTTTGACTAACTGATTCACTCTTTTTGCTACATACCCAAGATCACTCTCTAGGAGGATATAATTGTGTGGTTTGCGTGAATTTTATTTTATGAAACATTAATGTGATTATTATTATTATTATGGTAAACATGGGAATTAGATAAAAACTAAATAGCAAAAATAACAGAAGAAACAGAACGATCATCACTCTAGAAACATTTAAATTAAGCAATAACAAAACATCAGTAGGAGGTTCTACAAAAATAACAAAATCCTGGGCAAGATTAACCCCACTCCTTGCAAGAGCATTGGCATAATAATGTGATTATTTAGTCGTAACAATTTTTTTTTTGGTGGGAGTAGTACTCTAGATTAACTAATGGATACCCTTGTGAGTGGCTGCACTAAAGCTAAGGTAACAAGGTTTATTGAAGTTGCCCTACTATTAGTGCTTAATTTTGTAGATCATCTTCATAATTAACACTTGGTCCACGTGACAGGGCCTACTGAAGTTACTGCCCCTGTAGGAAATGAACTTAATTTTTAAATCCCCTTTGTGAAATGGTCATTTAGAGACGTTAAACTTAATAACTATGCTTGGAGACTTTGATCAAATCCAGATAGTACTTAGGCTTAAATTTAAAACAACAACATTTTCCAAACTCACACTTCTTAGATTCCACATTTTTCACTAATGGATCACATTCTTGGAAATTTTCAAACCAACACCTTTTTTTAATTATGAGTTTCGTGGAACTCAAAAAATCCTTTCCATAGCCAAGAGCAAGAGTTGGGTTCTCATTGTCAATATATATAAAATATAAAAAAAAAAAAAAAAAAAAATCATTTACGTGCATTAAATAACATGATCATTAAACAATTAAAACAAATCAAATGACTATTAAATAAGTCATGTAACTAAAAATAAATGTGAACGGTTTTAGACTCCTTAAAAATAACCAGATTAACCTAGTTAATTAGCCAAGTGATTAACTTAGTCAATTTTAGCAATTCTAGGTTATCACAAACACACAATCATATCAAAAGTATAAAGCAGTGGAAATATAAAAGACACAATGATATGATGACTCAAGAAACCACACGGTAAAAACCTGGGGAGAATTTGACCTAGCTATCCTCAAGGTAAACCTGAATCCATTATGTGAAAGAATTGAAATTCATACAAAAGGACTTACAAGCTCCCTGCTTGACTTCCTAATGCTACCCACCAGTAGAACTTATTGACACAACTACGTGCAAGCTCCGAATCCACGGACTCCTTCTTTCTTGGATTCTCCAATCAGTTACAAGCACCCACGCTTGATAATCTTTAAGTTTCAATGGTAGCAACCGAGTTGATCATCAAGATGTTGAAGTAATCTCTACCTTGAAAACCCTAAACTTTGTGTAAAGGAAAGCTCTTCTAGATCTCACAAGAGATTTACATAAAACAGCAAAGTATGAGTAACAACTCAACTGGAGCAACTCTAAAAATGTGGTTAGGGTTTTTCTTTATATACCTAGGGTAAAAACAAAAAACTCAAAACGTTTAATGAGCTAGGGCTGAGCTGGAATATTCTGCAGAAAAAACATTCTACCCAAGATTCGATCGATCGAGTCTTTTCTTTGATCGATCGAGCCAGGCCGAAATGCACCAATGCATCTGCAGCCACTTGATTCCAACTTTACATGAAAGACCCAACTTTGAGAATAAGACTAAACAACATGTTTTGATCATGGTTTGCCAACAATACAAATTAGAGTTCTAAATACATAAAATCCTAAATCTTTAGAACCTAACAAACTCCCCCTTTGGCAATCCGTGACAAAACACAAATACTAAGCTCAAAGTTTACAATTTAAAAAGCCCTTTACAAAATAATGCTCATAAACCAAAATTCAATCTTAACTACTATCCATCAGTTGCAAGTGTAGACAGTAGCTCAATTGAATCAACCTGTTTATTCCTGAAATACTTCAACAAACGCATAAACGCATGTGTGATAGAAAATAATATATAAACAGGTATAACATTCTTGTATGATTCACATAAACACACAATAAAGACATATATTAAATGAATAACTTATAGAATATAAATCAATAAACAGTAAATCCAAAGCAACAAGAATCAAAAAGAAAACATCTATATCAATCAATGTTACTCCCCCTAACATGAATATCCCCAAAAACAATGATATACAAGCTGAAGCGCCTAAATACAATCTAACAGCTCCACAAGCTCCTCAAAACAACAAAAACTCTCCCTAACTACAAAACTCCTCTACAAACACTACTCCCCCTTTTTGTGACGGAATGCCAAAGGGCAATCACAATCCATCATCAAAAGGAGGTGGTGAGGGGGACCGAAGATGTGCCAGATCAGCTCGCAACGCACGGATCTCATCAAGCAAGTCCACCAAAATTTGACCATGAGCCGCCTGAATGGTCAGGACAGTCTCCAAAGTACGACGGATATCAAAGTCATCCGATGGAGGTGGAGGAATAGTAGCAGCAATAGTAGCATCAGGATCAGGAACAGCCTTATTAGAAGGACCTATAGAAGAAGAGGGAGGAGGTGCGGACCTAGAAGGTGAAGACCTAGGCTGTTTAGAGCTAGCTCGAAGATGACAGCCCTCTGTCTAAGAAAAGACGCACCTAAAGGACCAATGACATGCACAGGCTTAGAGGAGGGAAAACTGCTAAGATCAAGATAAAGAAGAATCTTATGAATAAAAATAGGATGAACCAGGGCATGAGAGGAAGATGAACTCCTATACACCTCGTTCAAAGAATGAAGAAACAAATGAGAAAAACTAATAGGAGCATCAGTAACTAGAGCATACAAAAAGACACACCTCTCGAGAAAAATGGTGCACAGATGAGAAATGGACCAAAAGCAGTGACACGCTATCCTAAAGAAAAGATAGTGAAGCTCAGAAAGTTTAGCAGTGGTGATCCTAGGATCAAAACCCCACTAGATAGATAACCCAGTGATGTAAGACATGACATCACTCAAAACGAGAGACTCATCATAAGGGTAGACAGGGTGTTGGACCAAAGGTAACCCTAGAGCATCAGCCACTACGGTAGGAGTAATGGTGTACTCTACGCCTCATATCCAACTCTTTACTAAAGTGTTGGAATTATAGACGCAGATCAAGATGTTCGAGTAGAACTTTCAAATCAAGGTAGTAGGTGGAGGAGGATCAGAAATATCCACCAAGGGTAGCTAGCCCTTACGCTCTAAGTTTTCCCTAATGGCAAGATCCAACTCATCTAGAATGACAGAACGCTTAGACCATATCTTACGCTTAAGGTTCAGCTTCTCAAAGATCTCCTGGTTTTTCTCACTTGGAAATTTCTCACGGTTAAAGGACGGAGGGGAAGGAGTAGGTGAAGGGACAAACCTACGAGCCCTAGTTTTCCTAGGCATGATGCTAAGGAAAGGACAGAGACATAAGAGAAAACCAAAAGAGAAACAAATAAAAACTAAGGGTAGACTGCAAATTAGCACCAAAAAAAAAAAAAACTATATGATGCATGAATAGTTAAAATGCCATGATGCATGTACTAATGCATTAAAAAAAGTTTAATTTTAAGTTCAATTTCACAAAATTGGCTCGAGCATAGAGTATTTAACCAAAAACCCCAAAAATTTTAAAACCACTTGTAAAATTTTGAAGCACATTAATGAATTAAGCATTACAAAATACAATCCATAGATGATACTGCCTAATTACATCCAATTAACAAGCCAATTTTATCAAATTCAACCTAATTGAACTAAAACCCCAATTTGGAACAATTATAAACCCTAGAATTTTCAATTTTCCACAAAACCCAAAATTGATCAAATTAAACTATCAAAAACATATTTATAGCTTGTCCCCATAAAAACCCATTAATCAATTGCACAAAATTGGGCTTAAAACACCAAAAATCCCAAAAAGAAAGAGGTCCGAAATTATGAGATAAAATGCATGAAAAATGCAAACAAACTCAAAAATGAGGGGCAAAAGAGACTTACCGGCTTGAGGAAAGAGAATTCTTGCAAAAATTTTGGAGGAAAACGACAAATAATCGCTGTAGATCCTTGCCTAGTCGGAGAGAGAAAAAAGAGTTTGAAAAAGTCTTTTGAAAAACGAGAGGAATCAGTCAAAGGGCACTGTTTAAAAAACCTGATTCTCGACTTTCGATTGATTGAAAATTACATTCGATCAATCAAATCACTTCGAAAGTTTTAAAAAGGATTTTAAATATTTTCGATCGATCGAAAAATAGAATGGATCGATTGAAACAGGGAGTGGATCACAGTATTTTGAGAAAAATTTCAGTTTTGAAAAACTCAAACCAATTTTTGAAAATAACTCCTCAAAGCATTAAAAACAATGAAACACAATGCATGAGTATGAGATGAAATGGAATGCTTTTTCAAAAACCCAAATTTATAATCCCAGATTCTCCAAGATAAAATTTCAACCGGTTCTTCCCTTAAATTCACAAGCAAAAAAAAAAATGTTTTACATAATACTCAAGGTATTTTTCAAACTTGGTTGGTCAGACAAAAAACACACACAATATCATGTACAGTGTTTAGCAAAGAGTAACTTGTGTAGTGTGTGCAAACTAGGAAAAACTTGAGATACATGTGAGGTGATATGTGAATAGAAATCAATCACAAAATCTACAAAATTCATCACACAGAATTTAAAAGAGACTATCACCTAAAGAGTTACATCCTATAACTCCCACATCTCCTAGAACAAAAGCTTGCAATCATGTAAGTTTCTTGTATTTTTGCCTCATTATTATGTGAGATGGCATCAAGCCTAATAATACACACCAATTTTAATTATGTGAGATGACATCAAGCCTAATAGTACACACCAATTTTAAGCATTAAGCAATTAAGCTTAGGCAACACCTTATGTTCTTTTTGTGCATGTGCTACACTTTCTCGAGCACAGAATCTTATGATATGCACTAAGGTGTTCATAATTGGCTAGTGAACATTGGTGAGATGGTTATTTATGCCTTCCTCAAAAGGATCAAGTCCGACAGTCAAATAATATGTGACTTCAAGATCAAGACAAGGTGATCAACAACCATAAACATCTTTCCCACACAACATGCACTACAAAGTTCCAACTAGTCAAGTGCAATAAATAAGCTCATCAAAGCTAAACAAGGTACATAAGACATGTTATGTGTAACTAAATTGACTAACCTTGTTTTCAAAAATCAAGAAACATAGTGCTTAATATATTTTGCTTTTCTCCTTATATATATATATATATATATATATATATATATTAAAAGAGAAAACCAATAAATCCTAGAATGAAATGCATGAATGTAATGCAATGTAAGTCCTAGAACAAAGAAAAACACAAAAAACCAAATAACAATGGTCACAAAGGAATGAGCAATGAAGCACAAGGACCATGTCAGAAAGACTCAATTAGGTCGAGTATTTTGCATTCAAAACCTTTTAGATGCACCATGAGCATTAGAGTTCTTATTCACATTCGTATGATTTCCAACTCTAGCATTGGAATCTCAACGCCTTTACCAATTCACTAATGAGTGTCATAGGATCTTGTGCTTGAGGCACAGGCGCTTTTGGTTTGTTTGCTCTCTTAGCAGCTTGAAGCTTGTAACATTTAGGACGAATGTGTCCAAACTTTCCACAATAGTGACAAACCCAAGCAGGTTTACCATGTATCTTGTCCTTAGAATGGGTAGAATCCTTAGGTTTATGCTCTCCTAGATTAACCCTAATCTTCCTAGGTGGTGAAAGTTCTATGGGTTTAACAACCTCACTCATAGGGGGCTTAACAGTTTCACTCACAACCTCACTCATAGAAGGTTCAAGAGAAGATGGATGAACAAAGTTTGTGGAATGTGGTGCAGAATCAAAGATGCTTTCAACATATCCTAAACCAAATTTATCAAAAGGATACTTTTAAACATTCAACATGTGATCTAGTTTAGAACTAGCAGATCTAGCAACAAATAAATTATGTTCCAAAGTTTTAACTCTATCAAGCAAGAGCATGTTCTCAGATTTAACATTATTCAAAAGATCATTAGCATCAAACAAGTTAAAAAGAAAATTCTTCTTTTCAAGCTCAAGAGATTCAATTTTCTTCAGACCAAGTTCAACATTCATAGCATCCTTTATAGCAATTTTGCAAAGTTTATTGTAGACCTCTTGAAGATCTGCATTCTTAGAGAGTTTCCCATCAGAAAGGTTCTTTTCAACATATATGCTTTCATTTACTGTTGCAGTAGCAGTGAAAGCAATGAAGTTTCCATCCTCGTCACATCCAGACTCATCATCAGAAACCTCATTATCACTAAGGGTTACAGCCATAGCTTTACCCTTAGATCTCAAGAATGTAGGACATTCAGATTTCAAATGACCATACCCTTGACAGCCAAAACACTGAGCACCCAAAGGATTGTTTGAAGATTGCCCGACTTTTTCTCTAGGTTTTTCAAAATTATTAACCTTAATGGGATCATTCTTCCTAAAGTTTCTAGGTTCAACAGTGTTTATACCTCTTGCATTTCTATTGTTATTCCTAAGAAAGTTTCTAAAGTTCTTGGCAAGGTATGTAATCTCTATAGCAGAGAGCTCATCATCAAATCTACCAGCATCAACATCATCAATTGACTTAAGAGCCATTGATTTGGATTTGTTCACTTTGGGTAGGTCAGACTCATAGGATTGAAGAGATCCTACAAGCTCATCAACAGGAATGGTGTCCACATCCTTGCTCTTAGTAATGGCAGTCACTTTGGGTCTAAAGTCTTCAGTTAAAGATCTAAGAATCTTCCTAACAATTTTAGGTTGATAATAGATTTCACCCAAATTAAAAGCAAAATTAACAATATCATTTAATTTAGCATAGAATTCATCAAAATATTCATCATCAAACATTCTAATGCTTTCAAATTTAGAAGTCAATTGCTGCAGTTTATTGATCTTTACTGCCTTTGTGTCTTCATGCATAATTTGGAGGATTTTCCAAGCAGTGTGAGCAACCTCAATATTAGAGATTCTCTTAAATTCCTCTATAGAAACAACATTGAAGATGGCATTCATAGCTTTGCTATTGAAACCTGCTGCTTTTTTTTTTTTCAGAAGTTTGCCACTCACTCACAGGAGTAGTGGGCTTCTGCCATCCGTATTCAACGAAATTCCAAACCCTCTCATCAATAGATTTCAAGAATGCTTTCATCCTTAATTTCCAATAAACATAGTTATTCCCATCAAAGTGAGGAGGAACAACAAGAGAATGTCCATGCTCCATGACAACAGGGGTCAAGGATCAGTTTAGAGATCAAAAAATCTCTAACGAAAGAGCTACCTGCTCTGATACCATTTGAATGGTTTTAGACCCCTTAAAAACAACCAGATTAACTTAGTTAATTAGTCAAGTGATTAACTTAGTCAATTTTAGCAATTCTAGGTTATCACAAACACACAATCATATCAAAAGTATAAAGCAGCGGAAATATAAAAGACACAGTGATATGATGACCTAGAAAACCACACGGTAAAAACCTGGGGAGGATTTGGCTTAGCTATCCTTAAGGTAAACCTGAATCCACTATGCGAAAGAATCAAAGTTCATACAAAAGGACTTACAAGCTCCCCGCTTGACTTCCTAATATTACCCACCAGTAGAACTTACTGATATGACCATGTGCAAGCTCCGAATCCACGGACTCCTTCTTTCTTGGATTCTCCAATCAATTACAAGCACCCACGCTTGATAATCTCTAAGCTTTAATGGTAGCAACCGAGTTGATCATCAAGATGTTGAAGTAATCTCTACTTTGAAAACCCTAAGCTTTGAGTAAAGGAAAGCTCCTCTAGATCTCACAAGAGATTTACACAAAATAACAAAGTATGAGCAACAACTTAACTGGAGCAACTCTAAAAACGTAGCTAGGGTTTTTCTTTATATACCTAGGGTAAAAACAGAAAACCCAAAATGTTTAATGAGCTAGGGCTGAGCTAGAATATTCTACAGAAAAAACATTCTACCCAAGATTCGATCGATCGAGTCTTTCCTTCGATCGATCGAGCCAAGCCGAAATGCACCAATGCATCTGCAGCCACTCGATTCCAACTTTACATGAAAGACCCAATTATAAGCAAACCTAAATAAGACTAAACAACCTGTTTTGATCATGGTTTGCCAACAATACAAATTAGAGTTCTAAATACATAAAATCCTATATCTTTAGAACCTAACAAAATGTTTCTCATTTATTTAAGATGCCATGTAATATAAGTTAAGGGGCAGTAGAAATCCTCACACCTAGAGTCTAAATGAGAAAGTGAGAGTGAAAGAGAAGCAACTACTCCCTTGTTACATTATAAAGTAGATAAACAACTTAATTTCCCAATTTATATAGTTTAGAATCTTGTCTAAAAAGAGTCCCTATTGGGCTCAAAGTCCAAACACCTCCTTAGCTATTTCATTCTTTGGTGGTGGTGGTGGGAGTAGGTTGACGACTACATGTCTAGCCCGATTGCTCTTCATTTTGTGTGTCGCCTAATGGCAATGAAAACACACAAGAGCAATGAAGAGAAGGGTAACCCATATGATGAAGATGGTGATCTCCTGTGGGAAAAGATCATCAGAGGGCATGAATTGTGTTGATGGAGTTGGGGGAGTGATTGGTATAGGGTGAGAGTTGTTAGAGGTAGAGATTGAGAAAGGCATGTT
Organism: Quercus variabilis; assembly: GCA_030445155.1. NCBI lineage: Eukaryota > Viridiplantae > Streptophyta > Magnoliopsida > Fagales > Fagaceae > Quercus > Quercus variabilis. The sequence continues at coordinate 10,475,366 of CP129454.1, forward strand.
TTAGGAAGAAGAAGAAAAAGAAATTAGGTTATGGAAGTAAGGGAGAGTGAGGAGTAGTTTTTGTATGTAATAGAGCAAGTCTATGTTGAAAAGCTTATATGAGGGACAAAAGCAAAGGGATACAAGAGCTATATATATAGCTCTTAGCTGTACGGAATTTTTTCCAAACGACGAGCATCACGCTGCTAGTTTTGGGCTTACGCTTGGGCTTGTCTCTGTCTTGGTTGTCTTTGCAATTTGCTGACAAGAAACCCAAACACACTATAAAAGGGCCATGGTTGTTTCACTTTCTAAGTTCAAGAAAGTCACCTATATAAGTAATTTGCAACCTCAAAGGACCAGGTATTAGCATGGCCAACTCACTCGATTTGACTGAATGAGGCCATTGAACAATGTACCTAAACCAAGTCTAGTCTAATGTTTAACCATAAATAAATGCAACATTTAAAATATTTCATTCATGTAGCTTAGTTTGGATAAGTTGACAATTTATACCTAAGATTTGATCAAAAAGGGTACCCAAACTCTATAACAAGTGATACATGATATTGGCCAGGACTAAACATAACCCAAAAAGTCCAAAACTCAAGGTTCCACTACAAGAAATTAGCCTTATGGCAACAAAATTTTTTGTTGCAATAAGCTTCATATTGTTGAACTAAACCTCTATTGCAACGAAATTTTTTTGTTGCCCACTATTGCAATAAAGTCTGTAGCAATCGACTATTGCAACAAAAAATTTGTTTCAATAGATTTTTGTTGCAATAAGTTTGTTGCAATAAAAGATTTTTATTATTATTAAAATAACTTTATTGCAACAAAAAAAATATTGCTATTATAATTTATTGCAACAAAATTTTTCTTGCAATAGGTTACTGCAATAGTAATTTTTGTTGCAATAATGTACCTCTAGAAACTTATTGCAGCAAATCTCTTTAAAATTGGAGAAAATAAATGCTATTAGTCTATTGCAATAGTAAGTTATTACAACAAATAAAATATTGATGCAATATATTAGTATTTTAAGTTCTTATTGCAACAAAAAGTAATATACATACATATTTATGCTTATTGCCACTATAATGTCTTTTTGTTGCAATAACTTTGTTGCAAAAGAGCTTTTTTTTCTTGTAGTGTAATCACCATTTCAGTATCAATTTAAATTATGGTAGAGTAAAATGATCAAATTCAGTCATATCAAAATGGATAGGACATGAATATGGATGAATCCAAATCTTTTGTCAAGCTCTTTCTATTCCATCCTAAGCTTCACATATGAAGATGAGCTAGTTGTCCACTTATTCTTAATTTTAATTTTACTTACCTAACATAAATGATAAAAATAAAAAGAAAAAACCTGAACCATATTCATCCCACCTCCTCTTATTTGCTAATTTATTCCTAACATGGCTTAATAACATCTTTCCACATACAAGACTACTATGAGATTAATTACTATTAACCAAAATCATAGATGATCACAAACATACATAATATATTATTGACAACTAATTTATCTAAAAAATAAAAATCATTTACCTTATTTGAAGTGTTCCATTTTATACTCTAGCAATCTGGCTTACCACATGTCTTTTTTTATTTTCTTATAAAATAAACAAAGTTTTTTTTTTTTTTAAGACACATAACATATAATAATTGTTGAAATGTAAAGTACAACACTAAAAGTAGAACATAAAATTATATATATATATATATATATATATATATATTGCATGTGTGTGTGTGAGGGATTTCACAATTAGCTCCAATACCAATGGGCTTGGTCTGCGATTGAATGTTATAAAAGATTTGTGCCCTCTCATCCTTCACCAATTGGTCATTGGATGGATTGGTAAGGCACACGGTCCGACAAATGGTATCAAAGCCAAGGTCATAGGTTCGAGTCGTTGGAGCTGCATTGTGAGGGAGGGATTGTGAGGGGTTTCACAATTAGCTCCAATACCAATGGGCTTGGTTTGCGATCAAATGATATAAAAGATTTGTGCCCCCTCATCCTTCACCAATTGGTCGTTGGATGGATTGGTAAGGCACACGGTCCGACAATATATATATATATATATATATATATATATATATGTATATATACTAGTTAAGGCTTGCCGTGGAAAAAAAGTACTGTAGTAATTAAGGTCAATTCTATATTTTATTTTTATTACAAAACAAAGATATGAATAATTTGATTTTTAAAGTATATAGAGATTTACATTAATCAAAAAAGATATTAATTTTAAGAATTTTGATAATTATGTTGTAAAAAGTTGATCTCATTCGTTTAAGAATTTTGATCAACCACAAAGTTAGGGTAGCTATTTAACATATAAATATTTATTTAACTATAATAGTTTTTTTGTACCTACTTGCTAAAGACAATATATCTATTCTCTAAAAACTTCTAAGAATGATAACAAATATCATCATCTTCCAACAATAAACAACTGAGTTTTGCTAAGAAATTAAAAAAAAAAAAAAAAAAAGGATAACAAAAGGCTCGTGTCATCGAATATCATCATTCTAACTTTCTTAGAATTTTTGTCATTTAAAACTCAAAATACGTAAAGAAAATTTTTAGGATGTTAAAATTTAGCAGGAGTAATATTTTAGACATTACATAATAAAATATTTTAAGAATCATAAGATTTCATTAGGGTTTAACTGAGAGAATAACAATATGACATATTTGCTCTTTTCCCAAATATTAAGGGAAAAATTACTTGATTTTAAAGTTAAAGGAAGAATTGTAAACTACCCCAAACATAAAAGATGAAAAATGTTTTTTTCCTAAATTTTTGTTTTTGTTTTTGTGTTCAAAACTATTTGTTTTTACTTAAAATTGTGTGTAAAGAAAAAAAATATACAAAAAGTCAACCTAAGAAAATTGTATGTGGAATAGTGAATTTTGGCTCAACATAGTTGATTAAACCAACCAAAAATTTCTAAAAACACAATAGAATGACAGAACATTTTCATAATATCTTTATAATTTTGTTATATTTTATTTTAACTTGTAAAGAATTAATAGCTCAACAGTTTTGAAAATATTGTGACAACATCAAGATGTCTTAAAATTTTTCACACAAAAAATTGTTTTGTCCATGACATTTTCACAACAAATCATAAGTAGTAGGTTACTACAAGTTGTTATTAGTGGGCGAAAAAGTAGTTTCATTGGTAAGTTTAAATTAGAACCAATAACAAGTTACCATATTTGATTTGTTATGAAAGTTGTTAGGTTCTAAAGATTTAGGATTTTATGTATTTAGAACTCTAATTTGTATTGTTGGCAAACCATGATCAAAATAGGTTGTTTAGTCTTATTTAGGCTTGCTCAAAGTTGGTTCTTTCATGGAAAGTTGGAATCGAGTGGCTACAGATGCATTGGTGCATTTCGGCCTAGCTCGATCGATTGAAGGAAAGACTCGATTGATTGAATCTCGGGCAGAATATTTTTCTGCAGAATATTTCAGCTCAGCCCTAGCTCATTAAACGTTTTGGGTTTTCTGTTTTTACCCTAGGTATATAAAGAAAAACCCTAGCCATGTTTTTAGAGTGCTCCAGTTGAGTTGTTGCTCATACTTTGCTGTTTTGTGTAAATCTTTTGTGAGATCTAGAGGAGCTTTCCTTTACACAAAGTTTAGGGTTTTCAAGGTAGAGATTACTTCAACATCTTGATGATCAACTCGGTTGCTACCATTGAAGCTTAAAGATTATCAAGTGTGGGTGCTTGTAACTGATTGGAGAATCCAAAGAAAGAAGGAGTTTGTGGATTTGGAGCTTGCACGTGGTCGTGTCAGTAAGTTCTACTGGTGGGTAGTATTAAGAAGTCAAGCGGGGAGCTTGTAAGTCCTTTTGTATGAACTTCGATTCTTTTGCATAGTGGATTCAGGTTTACCTTGAGGATAGTTAGGTCAAATCCTCCCTAGGTTTTTACCGTGTGGTTTCCTGGGTCATCATATCATTGTGTCTTTTATATTTCTGCTGCTTTATACTTTTGATATGATTGTATGTTTATGATAACTTAGAATTGCTGAAATTGACTAAATTAATCACTTGGCTAATTAACTAGGTTAATCTGGTTGTTTAAAGGGGTCTAAAACCGTTCAAAAGTGTTGTGAAAATTATTGTGGACAAACCAAAAATAATATAGGAAACATACTACAACTTTATGCATTCACAAAACAAAACCAAAAAAAAAAAAAAAAAGGGCCAACAAAACAGTGGAAGTTAAACAAACCAAAACCACTGTAGCGAAATTACTATAACTTTTCCCATTCACTCTTTTTATATAGTGTATATATATATATATAGAAATATACATTGCACTGACAATGTAAATTTATATTTTAAACACATAAAAATTGGAAATGTTGTACACATTTGCAAATTTTGTACAATTTTTTTTTTGCAAATGTATATAATATTTGCTACTTTTTGTGTGTATACAATGTAAGCTTACATTACAAGTAGAAAGTAAACATATAAAGATCCTTTAAAAGAAAAAACAAGCTCAAACCAAGTTGGTGAACTTGAAGGAAAAAAAAGGAGGAAAAAGGCAAGTCACTAGACCAAAAATACTGTTCATGAGCCTATTCACTCTTTTTAAATATAGAAAAAAAGAGCACAAATCGATGACTGGAAAAAAAAATAAAATAAAAAGATTAAAAAAAAAACGATGAACAGTAGATATTGAACAAACCAAAAGTACTAGTAGTTATAATAACAATCTCTCCACATCATATAAGGCTGTGGTGTGGCATATCTAGGAATAATACCAGGCATCTACCATATGCTTTTTGGCATTTCCAAGAGAACGAAAACCATGCATGCCCCACTTTTTGTCTTTCTCTATGCATTGCATGCAATGCAAACACCAACTAGGCTCAAGTTACTTCCCCTTCTTTAAATAGTGAGGGTGTAATATCCTCTCTTTTCATATCTCATCACTCTAGGACCACTAGCATCTCAATATATATTTGCTCCACTTAACACTAATATTGTTTCCTTTCCTAGCTGTAACTTTTAAGTATAATTGCGCTTTTCTTTTCTTTAACTGAAAGTTGGATCAATACTAGTATTTTAATGGAACATTTATGTGGTTTGGCTGCAAGTAATTAATAACATTGTTTGCTTATACTGGTTGGTACTTTTTGATGTTTTCAAGAATAATGGAAAGTTATTGAGCTAACTAAGAGACCAACAGGTTGAGCATATATACAAGCCATAAGAAATCAAGAGAGAAGTTCATCAAGGCATCCAAGCATTGCAAAAATGGGAAGCAATGGAAAACATGCAGCAGAAAGGCACATTATTATCTTTTTCAGTTCTTTCACATATCACTATAGCAGCTTACTTTTTCTTGACAAGAACCGCATTGTTGGTTATAGGTACATAGTTGTTACAGGGGCAAAAAAGGGCATCGGTCTTGAAACTGTTCAACAACTTGCATCGTAAGGTGTGACAGTTGTTTTGACAGCTCGAAATGAGAAGAAGGGTAATGATGCCGAAAAATCAACCAGTAAGCCACACAGTCCTCATACGCTCGAAACAATTCCTACACAACACAAAGAGAAAACCCAAGGAGAGTACCGGTGTGATACTAACCGAAGACCCTTCAAAGGTTAAGTTAGAAAACCTTTCTACAACTCTAGAGTGCCAGAGCTGGGGTGAATTATGCGTACTTGTTTTCTGAGGGTCTTTGGGTTTTTATAGTAGTGTAGAATCGAACTCTTATACTTGCGTAACACTTTTCCTTATAGGAAAGATCTCCATTGATACGTATATTCCAAAATCCTCCTAATGATAGAATTCTATTCATATTGGGACTCTGTAGACTAGGGTTTATCATGTGATGCAAGTCGTTTCCATTTAGGATTTCTTGGAGACCATATAATGTCCAGTTAAGCGCCATGTGGCTCTTTGATTCGTCCACCCTAGTCTGTTCACATAAGATCCGTCCAATATGAACAAATCTATCCAACACCATCAAGTCCCTCTAAATGGATTCATCACCTCTAATTTTCACCCTCTTCAGTTGCCCCCTCATCCCATGGGTCCGTGATCTTTTAGTGGAAGGACCCGTGGGGTGACGGTTCAATCTAGTCTCTTGGGGAACACTTCTGGCCTTAACAGGCTAGCCTAAGATCATTAATGATGAAGGATATGTGGCGTTTACTGAATGGTTATTCACTTAGATTGAAGTGTCCCTTCGTCTTTCGTGTCGTTCCCTCGATATAAACCAAACTCTCTCCTTCTCATTTCTTTACTTTCTTCTGAAATCTGAATGTTCAATTAGTGTATAAAACACTATGAACATTTAGACCCCTAAAATACAAAAAACTAATTCAAGCTTATTATCAAACAATAAATGTGCAGAACATGAACATAAGCTAATACCAGAATTGATAAATAATCTAAGCCAATTAAAATCATATCCACAGCAGAAATTAAATAACAAAGATTAAGGAGAGAGAGATGCAAACACAAGGACAACACAGCGATGTGTTATTGAAGAGGAAATCGAAGCCTTCGGCATAAAACCTCTCCGCCACCCTCCAAGCGGTCAATAATCCACTAGAAAATGTAGTTGGGATACATGAACAGCAATAGACCCTCCAAGCCTAATCTACCCAGTGTACTTAAACCCTCCAAGCTTTTTGCTCCAACGAGGTTACGCCGAACCTTTGTCTTTTCTAGCTTATCGAATTCCGCTATAACCCATAGCATCAACCAATAACCATTGGTCCCTTCTTAACTACTTCCCAAAGCACCGAATAGCTTTCTCACAGATGTGGGTATGGTGGGAAGAAAAAGGATTTGGGTAAGGACCTCTCAAGGATGTAACAATGGAGAGGATGAGAGTAGAGGAATTTGAATAGTCTCTATGTAAAGATTATGGATGAATCAATCTTGTTTTTCTATTGGGTTTCTCTCTTAAAATTCTCTCTGGAAGCTCTCTACATTTCGTGGGTATAAGAGATATTTATACTAGGGTGAGAATGGAATGCAAAGAGTCAGGTTTTTCAAAATATGGCTGGCTGGGGACTTGACCTCGTGACTTGACTGAGTTGCGAGTTCCAGTCACGAGCTAATAGAATGGCCAAGCTGGGCTTTTTGTCCTGTAGTGCTCCAGCTGTCATGACTGTTCATCTTCTTGCACGCTTCACTAGTGTGCTACATTTGGTGGCTTGCCAATCGCAAGTCACCTGTGAGTCCCAGCCGCGAGTCTATGCATTCTTTCACAATCTCGAGTATTTCTTCACACTCTCTCACTCACTACATTTACATGATTCCCACCTAAATACAGGGTTATTAATTGCTAAAATACAAGCAAATTTGACACGGAATAAATCCAATACAATGGTTGATTAAATTTAACCTTACAAAATGTATGATCAAAGTGCACCCATCATCATTGTCAATCGATCATATCGTTCAGTTGTTGCATCCATCATCGAAGCCTTTTACCATCCGGTTCCAACCTGGCAAGCATTCTTTCCCCTTTTTATGCATTTCATTTCTAGACTTGGTACCACCGCCATCCTTTATAGACCCGTCAAAATCTTAGGGTTTACTATCATGTGTAGGTCATGTCTAGTGCGTCCAGTAACTAGTCGTTTGTCCACGACGGGGCGGGCTACGATGAAGTGTACCGTCAGGTCACAAAGACCCAGACGTGTTAAATGAAAACAGAACTCCGTTAGCAACCTCTCCTTCAACAGATGAGGGTATGGAGATGGATGGATCAGAGGGTGATTCTAATGATGGTATAGAAGGTGCAAAACCCCAAATTCAGTCCGTCATTGGTCCTGATGGAATGAGGGAGTTTGTAATGCTACCCATATGGATGGTTAATGCTTTTGTTTTCACAATCAAAGAACCTCATTTCAAGACGCTGATGGAAAATACCAAACAATATTCCCATCCGTATTCCTTATATGTCAACAAAATGCTACTATGAGGGTGTTGAGGGTGTCCGGGTTTATGAGCAGATGTTGAAGGCAAGGCTCAGATTCCCTCTAAGTTCCCTTCACTGTCAACTCCTTCAGTACCTGGGTGTGTCCGTCAACAAGATCTCCCCAAATGCCTGGAGTGTCTTCCTCGGCGTGGAGGTCTTGTATGAGGCAATGTCTGACGGAGCCAGGAGGTTGACATTAGAAGAGTTCTTTAATTGTTATTGTCCGGCTGAGATTGCTCAATCAAAGGGCATGTATAGTTTTGTGCCTAGGAACCCCCATACAAGGCTCGTGTGTGAAACCCCCGAATCTAACAAAAACTGGAAGAGTCAGTATTTTTTCATGGAGGGTGACAAGTGGATGTGTCATCCTGGTGACTGTGAGTTTATGCCCGTCAACACAACATGGGGAATAACATCCCTGTCTGGTATGCATCCGTCTATATTCAGGATATCAATTGTTTCCTTTAATTGTTTCTTGGACCGTCCCCTCATTCTTTTTGCAGTTTAAGATCGTCCTCGGGTCACTTTAGAATAGTGGAGTTTTTTGGAAAGGATTTTTAGCAAAACTAAGTTAAAGGAGAGGACATGGGCAAAGTTGGTCATGCTCGACACCCTCTATTGGTACTGTGATGGTCCCAAGCCAACTTCAGCCACCCGTCGATACGACATCCAAGTTCATTAATGTAAGTCCGTCATTCACAAGTGGGGTTTTTTTTGTTTGTTTTTGACTTTACTCTAAAATATCCGTCTAATTTTGTGCAGAAATGGATGCTGCTAAGAGGAAAGCCAACATAAAGCAGCAAGCTGCTTTGCAAAAACAACAGGAGGGTTAAACCTCTAAGGGGCTGGGCTTAACTAACCCGTCCACTAAAAGAAAGCAACTAGAGAAACCTGACCGTCAACCCATCAAGAAGCCTAAAATACTTCTTGAACCCGTCGTGGGTTTAAAGGCGGAGACCAAGAAGATGGTTACAAAACTCAGCCCAGGCAGGGGAAAAGGACTTATGACGAGTCCTGATCCTTCTAAAGAGAAAGAACCCGTCCTCCTCCATGAGGAGTCCAAATATGCATTAGAGTAGCTCTTATCCATCATCATGGTTAATGATTATGAGGACTTGCAATTATGCAACCGAGGCCATGGGGGAGATGGGTCTCTTTTGCATCGCTAAGGTAACTATGCTCGTCTACCATCTTACTTCCTTTCTGTCAACTTTCTTAGTTACTAATATTTTCATCTTTATGCAATGGTCATGATGAAGGGGTTAATGGGCTGTTGCCTCAACCATGAGACGTTGTTAGATCGTATTCGGGATAAGGTGAGGTTGACGGAGGATGAGTTGAACAAGCTGAAGGCCTGGAAGGTGGTCCAGGAAAAGAAGCTCGTCATGGCGGAGTGAGCTAGGGATGAGTTTTCAAAGTAGATGGAGCAACTGAAGCAGGTCTTGGAAGACAAGGAGAAGGAGATCTGTGATGCCAAGGACCAGCTCCATCTGGTGAAAGAAGTTGCTCTATGAGAGTACCGTGACTCCGATGCCCTTCTGGCAGAGCTTGGAGTCTTATATGGTGAAGGCTTTGACGATGCCCTCCATCAAGTGAAGACTTTATATCCCAACCTGGACATGTCTAATGTCAACATCAATGTCCAGGAGCAAACATCAGTCCAGCCCGTCCACTTCGAGAGTATAGATGAAATTTTTGCCGAGGATGCCCTCGTTAACAAAACTATGGTGATAGAATTAATGTTGAAAGCCAATCTAAACCAAGTGATGATCAGGCCCATCACCCTGAGGATTTATTGGTTGAAGAAAAGGATGAAACTGCCACTCAAATTATGTAGTTTTTTTTTTAATCTTTTTTTTTTTAAATGCCTTTGGAGAACATTAAGTGCTTATCTTAACCGTTGCCTTGTATATTTAAATTTCTCCCCTTCATGGGTTTTAGCTTGGTTACTTTATTTTGTCTTTGTTCTTTATGAATAAATCTATTTATTTTACGACTGTGAATGAGTATAACCGTCATAATCATCTTTTCATTTATATTGAGGGCATGTAATGTTGGTTCCATCGTATTTTTGATCCCATTCTTTATGAGGGGTTATCATTCTCTTGATAGGCCCATCCTATAATGTTGATTTAATGAACTGTTGGATTTGTCCACTTAAGGACTTAATATCCATACTGATGGATCCGTCCACATCATAAGCTTGAACCCATCTGTTTTAGGGACTTAAGGTTTAACCTAATATTATGATGGGTTCATCCTCTATATGGACCTTATAGTTTATTCTTATGACGAATTTGTCTACTTATAATAATTAATTGTATGTTGAGCCCGTCCATCATATGGACTCTATCATAGTTTGGGATGGATCCTTCCACATATGGACGTCTATTAATAATAGACCAGTCTATTCTATAGACTTTGCAATCTACTTAATAATATACCCGTCCACTTTATGGTCTTTATAATAGTAGTCTACTTAGTAATAGGCGCGGCCACTTTGTTGACTTTGTAATAGTCTACTTAGTAATAGACCCGTCCACTTTATGGACTTTCTACTATCCACATGGTGAACTTTTTAATAAATCAATCTATTTTGATAATAGAACCGTCCACTTTGTTGTGGACCCATCCTCCTGTAGACTTGTGGAGTATGTAGAAACTGATAAATACGATATGAATCTGAATAATCCTCCTCTTATTATTATGTGGTAAATGCATGTAGAAAATTGTTCTTGAAAAATAAAAAGAAACTTGCCTTTGGGCTTAAAAGGTAGATAATAAAAACTATAAAGCTAGAAAGAAATAAACTAGCAATGAGGAGGTGTTGCTACTCGTCTACTGGTAGTACTTCTTCAGGTGCTCCATATTCCATGGGTGATGTAGCTTTCGTCTGTCTAGTGTTTCTAGGTGGTAGGTCCCCTTTCTATCACATGACGCAATTCTATACGGTCCTTCCCAGTTAGGTCCTAACTTTCCTTATGAGACATCTCTTGTGGTGCCCATTACCTTCCTCAGGACAAGATCTCTTACTTGGAAGTCCTTGTGTCTGACCTTGGAGTTATAGTGTTTGGCCATGAGATTTTGGTACCGTGCTAATCTTTGCTCGGCTGTGGCTCTCACTTTGTCCACCAGGTCAAGCTGCAAGCGGATGGTTTCATTGTGCTTGCTTTCATCATAGTTTTCTACCCTGTAGCTTGTAAGTCCTACTTTTGCCGGGATGACTGCCTCGCTCCCGTATGCTAATCGAAATGGGGTCTCTCCTGTAGGTGTCCATATTGTTGTCCTATATGCCCACAAAACACTTGACAACTCCTCTGGCCATATACCCTTTGTCCCTTTGAGTCGAGTCTTGATAATTTTGAGCAAGGATCGGTTCATCAGCTCAACTTGCCCGTTGGCCTGTGGGTGGGAGGGTGATGAGTAATAGTTCTTGATCCTTAGTTGTGAGTAGTGATAGGTCACAATCTGAATGACCCTTTGTGATTAACCCTAATTAATTAATTTAGCCAAGTAATTAATTAATCAATTAATCATGCAATTTTATGGAAGCACAAACAAATCACCAACAACTAAAAAAGCAGCGAAAAAATAAATAACACGGTGATTTGTTTACGAATGTGGAAAACCCTAATGGCAAAAACCCCACCGGGTGATTTTCAGGTCACCACTCTCAAAACTCCACTATTATCAAATCAAGTAGATACAAGTAAAGGAATCCCAAGTACCTTGCCAACCTACAGTTGAACCCTTACCCCAATACCTAATTGGACTTGATTTGTAGTGACAGTCTTCACCTTTGATGCACGGCTCCCAAGTACGTGACTAACCAATGCGCGGATCCAAGTACGCGACTTCAGAACACCAACTGAGGAAGAATGGTTGGCTGCAAAGTTCTTCAGTTCATCCTTTATGATGAATAGCAGGAAGATGCTTGGTTACAAAACTCTATGGTGCAAATGCACAGCAACTTCTTAATGGAAGATGAACTAAGTCAAGAACTTCGTCTGTTGATCACAATTTGCTTAAACAGAGATTGCTCAGTGATAATGCAACTTGTGTCACCCTAGACGGCTCTTAAAATAATCATTTTATATGTTTAGGGTTAGAAGAAAAGAAGGCCCAAAAACATATTCACGTATCCCAAGAAAATGAGATTGGAAATCTGACTTTTTAAATCTCGACAGATAGCAGGTGTCGAGGTAGCTGTCGAGAGGTGTCGAGCTTTAAAAACTGTGCACTTCAACTTGCTTTCTCTTGGACAGACTTGATGACTTCAACACTTGACCTTGAAACATTGTTTCTTGAAGTATTAAAAACACCTAAAACTACCCAATTACAAGCAGAGTGCGTTTTGTCAAAGGATTAGCCAATCTACATAAATAAGTGACATACGTTCTTAAACAACTTTTAACTCACACACAATCATAACTGCTTGATGGGAACTATCACCTTTGAGGTACATCCTATAACTCCCACATCTCCTAGATTACACGCTTGCAACCATATTTAAAGCATTTTTAATCTTTTTGCTTTTTATTTTCTTTGCATGTTTTCTTTTATTTTAGCATATCATACATGGGTATATAAAAGAGAGAAAAGAAATACCCAAGATGTTAAGCATTTGACATCGCACTTTTGCTATGCCGAAGCATACGAATGTCTTTGACACTGCATTTTTGCTATGCCAAAGCATACAGGTGTCATATTATGATTGGCAGGCAACAGTGGTGAGATGGTTATTTATGCCTTTCTCTTAAGATTTTCTAGTCCTACCCGTCAAAAAGAGTGATATGAGTGTTAAGTTTTAAGAGATAACCTAATCTTACTCATAACAAAAAAAAGCCACAAAGTTCACTTGCTTAGTTATGCACAGAGATGCTCATCTAAGCTACAAGAGATACAAAGTTTAGAAAACTTTGTTTCATTGGCCATCCAAGGTACACAAGTACCAAAGTACACATAACACACACTGTTTTTGTATTTTTCTGATTTTTCATTTTTTTTTATTTTAAATCAAAAACAAAATAAAAAAAAACTAAAAGAAAACACACAAAAACATGTTAAATAATGCAAAAACTAGACTGACTCAGTAGAAAACAAATCATACAAGCAATGCAAAACACAGAGAAATAAAAAGGAAAAAGAAAGTGATGAAATCACTTAAAGTCCTTTTTCTTTCACACCTTGGAAGAGCCTTTCCTTTGATTGAATCCTTGAACCGGCGGTGAGGGGGAAGAATTTAAGCCATTCAAGTTCGAAAGGAACATGAGGGCTTTCAGAAGATCTCCAAGAGGAGCAAGAGAGGATTGGAGCTGATTGTGGTTTCCAAATGCTATCATGCCATTGCTCTGTTGAGTGGCTAACCACTTATAGCAATTTGGTCTAGTATGACCAGCAGCTCCACAATAATGACAGAGATGCTGCTTCTTTTGTTTAGGCTTTTGAGAGTTAGCCTTCTTAGCCCTAGAGTTTTTATCATCTTTCTTATCTTTCTTATCTTGCTTAGGGGGTGCTCTTAAGATAGATTTACCCTTGTCTAAGTTCTCACTAGCTAATTCAGTTTTGACATCAATATTCTCAATTTCAGTATTATTAGCAGGAGGAACAAAAACAGTATTGCTAGTAGAAGCAGTGTTTGAGAAAGAAATACCATACTCCAAACCAGTTCGATCCGAAATAGATTTCTTATTTCTGAGCATCTCATCGAGCTTTGCATTTGAAGTCCTCTCTAGTTGAGCTCTGACTTGAAACAGCTCTGCTTCAAGCTTCTTGGTCTTCTTGGCCAAAAATGTGTTTTCAAATCTCAGTGCTCCAATAGTTTGATTTGCCTCATCAAACTTTGTGGACAACTCTTCACGATCAAGTTCCACATCACTTAGCTTCTTGGTGGCCAGCCTATATAATTTCTCATGCTTTTCAGAGAGCTTATAAAGCTTCTCATAGGTTGAATGAATATCATCTTGATCATCCATTTTCTCAAATTTTGATTCCACCAATTCTTCTTCTTCATCCACTTTTTCAACAATCCCTTCAGTAGGATTGACTGTGACAGTGAAGGCATTTAAGATTCCGTCATCCTCATTATCGGAATCATCTTCAAGCTTAGTGTCACTTAGAGTTGCAGCAAGTGCCTTGCTTTTCCCAATGCTCTTGAGATATGTAGGACACTCATGTTTCATGTGTCCGAACCCATGACATCCAAAGCATTTTGTTCCTCCAGGAACAGTGTACTAACTTCCATCCTTAGCTTCCTTCTTCCCTTTGTCTTGGCTTTTAAACTGTGAAGACTGAACTACCTCTGGTCCTTGTCGAAGCTCCTTCCATTGGCATTCTTCATAAACTTCTTGAACTCCCGAGTGATGTAGGACTTCATCTTAGAATCTTCATCATCGGAAGACTCATCTGTATCACTGTTCTTTGCCTTCAAGGCCATGCTTTTACCTTTACTTGTCTTGCCAATCCTAGATAATCCTATCTCATAGGTTTGCAAGTTTCCTACCAGCTCAGTCAAAGGAATCTTGTCAATGTCCTTTGATTCTTCTATCGCTGTAATCTTGGCATGAAATCTCTCAGGTAGAGATCTAAGCACCTTCCTTACAATCTTGGGTTTAGGGATGGTTTCCCCAAGATTGAAGGTTGAGTTCACTATGTCCTTGAGCTTGGCATAAAACTCATCAAATGACTCATCCTCCTCCATCTTAATTTCTTCAAAGCTTGTAGCGAGCCTCTGAAGCTTTAAGTCTTTGAAAGCCTTTGTGCCTTCATAGGTAGTCTGAAGGATGGTCTAAGCCTCCTTGGCAGTTTCAATTGAGGATATCTTTTTGAACTCCTCATTTGTGGCTGCACTAAATAGGGCATTTAACGCTCTGCTGTTGAAGTTAGTCGCCTTGATCTTAGTATCATCCCAATCGGCCGGATCTTCTGTTGGCTTAGTCCAGCCAATCTCTACAGCTTGCCACACGTTTTCATCTAAAGACTGCAAGAAAGCTCTCATGCGTACTTTCCAGTATGCATAATTAGTGCCATCAAATAAAGGATGTATAATTAATGATTGTCCTCTATCCATGACAAACAGGGGTCAATGGATCAACACAGCAAAGATTAAACCCTAATCAGAATGTTCCTACTCTGATACCACTTGATAGGTCACAATCTGAATGACCCCTCGTGATTAACCTCAATTAATTAATTTAGCCAAGTAATTAATTAATCAATTAATCATGCAATTTTACAGAAGCACAAATAAATCACCAACAATTAAATAAGCAGCGGAAAAATAAATAACACGGTGATTTGTTTACGAATGGTGAAAACCCTAATGGCAAAAACCCCACCGGGTGATTTTCAGGTCACCACTCCCGAAACTCCACTATTATCAAATCAAGCGGTTACAAGTAAAGGAATCCCAAGTACTTTACCAACCTACAGTTGAACCCTTACCCCAATACCCAATTGGACTTGATCTATAGTGACAGTCTCCACCTTTGATGCACGGCTCCTAAGTACGTGACTAACCAATGCGCGGATCCAAGTACGCAACTTCAGAACACCAATTGAGGAAGAATGGTTGGCTGCAAAGTTCTTCAATTCATCCTTTATGATGAATAGCAGGAAGATGCTTGGTTATAAAACCCTATGGTGCAAATACACAGCAGCTTCTTGATGGAAGATGAACCAGGTCAAGAACTTCGTCTGTTGATCACAATTTGCTTAAACAGAGATGCTCAGTGATAATGCAACTTGTGTCACCTTAGACGACTCTTAAAATAATTCTTTTATATGTTTAGGGTTAGAAGAAAAGAAGGCCCAAAAACATATTCACGGATCCCAAGAAAATCAAATTGGAAATCTGACTTTTTAAATCTCGACAGATAGCAGGTGTCGAGGTAACTGTCGAGAGGTGTCGAGCTTTAAAAACTGTGCACTTCAACTTGCTTTCTCTTGGACAGACTTGATGACTTCAACACTTGACCTTGAAACATTGTTTCTTAAAGTATTAAAAACACCTAGAACTATCCAATTACAAGCAGAGTGTGTTTTGTCAAAGGATTAGCCAATCTACATAAATAAGTGACATATGTTCTTAAACAAGTTAAAACATATATGTCCTAACAAGTAGAAATCTCGGAATGCATCGTTGTCAAACTGCTTCCTGTTGTCAGAGACCAACACCCTTGGTATGCCACACCTGCAGATGATGTTCTTCCATACAAAGTTTCAGACACTCTTTTCGGTGATGGTAGCCAAGGCTTTCGCTTCTACCCACTTTGTGAAATAGTCTACACCAACTATTAAGACCTTCAATTGTCTGGCTACTATTGGAATGGACCCATTATATCTAGTTACCATTGAGTGAATAGCCACGGGGCTGTCATAGGGGTAAGCTCCTCTGTTGGTTGCCTAATGAGGTTGCCAAATCTCTGACATTTGTCGTAAGCCTTGACTTATGCATGGGCATTCTTCTGCATAGTTGGCCAATAGTATTCTGCCCTCATTAGCTTATGCACCAACAAATGCGATCCTGAGTGGTTCTCATAAATTCCCTCATGAACTTCGCTCATAACATAGTCTACTTCTTCGGGGCCGAGACAACTTAGATAAGGTTGAGAGAAACCTCTTTTATAAAGAACGTCTTTGATTAGGTCGAAACGGGTAGCTTGGACCTTCAATTTTTTGGCAGCCTCCTTTCCTTTTGGCAGCACGCCCTTCTTCAGGTAAGAGGCTATTGGTATTGTCCACTGGTTCTCGGATCCTACCTCTTACATACTGATCCTATCTATTAGTGGTGAGACTTGAACGAAGGACAATACCTGACTAGGGATGACCATATGTTCTGCTGATGCTAGTTGGTTGGCATGCTTGTTCTCTTTCCTTGAGATTTGAATGAACTTTGCTCGAAGATTCTGGACCCAGCCTTGTACCTGTTCCAGGTACTTTTTCATCCATTCATTCTTGCATTCATATTCTCTATTGACCTGACTTATCACCACTTGAGAATCACAGTAGAGGACTAGATTTTCAGCTCCCACAGCCTTCGTGAGGTCCAGTCCTGCTACTAAGGCTTCATATTCTGCTTCATTGTTGGTCGTAGGGAAATCCAGGCGGACCATGCATTCGATTTTATCCCCTTCCGAGCTATGCAGTATCAAGCCAGCTTCGCTTGCTTGCTTATTGGAGGATTCGTCTGTGTGGATGCTCTATTATGGGACCTCTTCTGCCCCCTATCCTTCTATGTTGGTGAACTCTGAAATGAAGTTGGCAATCACCTGTCCTTTAATGGCAATGTGGGGACGATATTGTATGTCGAATTCACTCAATTCAATTGCCCATAATGCCACTTATTCGGCAGCTTCAGGATTACTCATTGCCTTCCTTAGGGGTTTGTCTGTTAGGATGATTACTGTGTGAGCTTAGAAGTAGGGCTTGAGCTTGTGAGCCGCAGTAACTAGAGCGAAGGCAAGCTTCTCCATTGGCGGGTATCTCTCTTTTGCACCTCGGAGCGCACAACTTGTGTAGTATACGGGCTTTTGTACCTTATCTTCTTCCTTGACTAACGCTGCTGTCATGCCTCGAACGTAACTATAAAGATAGGCATGTAACAACCACCGCACGCTTATAAAGTAAGCACCCTACAAGTGTGCAAGGCCTTCTTAGCAACTAAAATTTATCCTCAAAAATTAAAATCAAATAAATCCAAAATGCCTCAACAATTTCTTTATGAATAGATCTCCAATAATTTAATAGGAACAAAATCCAAACCTCATGTACATAATGCCAATTAGCCAATAAATATAAAACTATTAGAAGACCATCCAATCCCAAAATCACTAAGCTTCATTTCCTGCTCACAACATAACATCAAACTACCAAAACTTGGTATTCTTCACAATCTAAAACTGGAGGGGAAAAAAGGGTGAGCTAAAAACTCAATAAGTAACAAAAATCCTAATAAGTTCTATCAAGCAATAGATTTGTAAAGTAATTAAATGTAATATGAGTTTTCAAAAGTTATAATATACTATGGGTTTTCAAAAATAACTAAAGAAGTTTCATAGTCTTAAAATAATAAGTTGCAAATAGATCACATACTTTAACCTTACAAATATATATCATAGATGGTTTAGAAAGTAGTCAGTTTTCCATATATCAAAAGCTATAACTCATAATAGGTTCCAAAAAAATACATAAGCAGTTTAAGTGACTCAAAATAGTTTAAATTCTCAAACATTTTCAAAATCACATATGTAGTTTTAAGGACTCAAAATGGTTATATATTCAAACGTAATTCATATTCTTAAGAATCTTATGACTATGGTCACTCTATATTCCTGCGATTGGGCATCAGAGTACCAATGAATAACCCCCATTGGCTAGGTATTAGAGTACCAATGAATAACCCTCATTGGTTTGAATATCAGAATACCAATGAATAACCCCCATTGGCTGGGTACTAATGAATAACCCCTATTGGCTGGGTATCAGAGTACCAATGAATAACCTCGATTTTCTGGGTATCAGAATAAATTCATAGTCAGATTGTTCATAATCATATGTATGAAATCATAGTTTCTAACAAAAATATATCTTATTCAAATACATATATATATATATATATATATATATATAATCATATATTCAATATTCAAATATATTTTTGATATTTCTATAATTCTTTACTTTAAATCAATGTAGCTAAAAAAAAAAACATTAAATAAAGTAAATCTTAATGCTCATGTATATTTGTGACAATTCTTTATTCTTTACTTTGAATCAATATAACTAAAAACAATTAAATAAAATACATTATATATTCAGTAATCATATTTGTGATAATTCTTTACTTGAAATCAGTAATACAATAGAAATAAAATTGTAACAACTATAAATAATTTTCAGTAGTTAAAATACGCAAAATAAAACCAATTAGGATAAGGTTACTTATCTCCAAAAGCCATACCAAAAGGAACTTCTCCCTAACACTTCTTCTAAAATCCTTAGATATTACCTAAAACAATTTTTCAAGTACTATACTCAATAATTAAATAATTCAAGAAAAAAAAAAACTTATAACAATATCGGCTAGAAGAACTACTATTAAAAATATCCCATAATTTTTCACTATGATTTCAATGAAAAATCCACATAATCACCATATATTTATTTTTTGCTATCTGCCAATAATAATATCCCAAGATAAGACCTCTAGAATAGTAGAAGTCACTTGTAAAAGTGAGCAACACATGGACTACTTTTCAGGGAAAATTTTTTGTTTCTTTCTTTTTCCCACCTACCACCATTATCATCTTTTGAGATGTTGACAACTCCAAGTACAAGCTAGGCCATGTGCCTTACAAAACAACCATTATTTCTTTCTTTCTTTTTTCTTTTTTTTTTTTCTTTTTTGGTATAACTCCAAGTACATCAACTCATCAAATTGGTACTATTCCAGTGTGCAGAAACTTGTCCCACCAAGCCTAAAATTCTGCGAATTCTATCTCCGCTCAATGCAACAAAAGGTATAGATAAGAATATGTTACTGAACATAAAAATATGCAGTAATTATCGAAAATAAATCCAAGCTTTTCTTCATTTGTATCATTAAAACTCTTGAATGATTAAATAGTTTCAATATTGATTAAAATACCCACATAAAAAGTACTCTAATTTCAAATAAAGCTTAGATTTGACAAGAAAGAGATTTTTAGGCTCTTACCTCAATTATGCAGTTAAACCTTCTCTACTTGAGTATTTTGGGTAGTCTACTCTCTCAAAACATCTCTCCATATATGTTGATATAATAAGCTTTTATATAGTTATGGTTTCAACCTTATTTTCTAAAAACTCCCTTATAATTATAAATTATAAAATTGACCCCACAAGAGATTTACTTAAATACCCTTCCTTTTAATCTTTTTTTTTTCTCCGGGTATTACAGCTGCATTAACGGCTTTCGAGGATACTACTAAGTAGAGGAATAGTTCTTCCCCGAGCTAGGAAGGACTCAACAACGGAGGAGATGAGAGGTAGGCCTTCAGATCCTTAAATGCTTATTGACACTCATTTGTTCATTTGAAAGACTTCTTTTGTGTGCGGAAGAATGGTAGACACTTATTTGTTGCCCTTGATATGAATTTGTTGAGTGTAGCTATCTTGCTGTTGACGCTTTGGACTTCTTTGACATTCCTTGGAGGTGCCATCTCCAGTATGGCCCAGATCTTGTCTGGATTGGCCTAATACCCCTTTGAGACGCCATGAACCCTAAGAACTTTCCTGTCATCACTCCAAGGCACATTTGCCTAGATTGAGTTTCATGTTGTAGGAGTGAAGGGTGTCAAATGTTTCTTTGAGGTCTTCCAAGTGATCTTCCTCCCTTCTGCTTTTTACCAGCATGTCGTCCACATAGACTTGGACGTTCCTCCTAATCTGCTGCATGAACATCTTGTTCATAAGCCTTTGATATGTCGCCCCCACATTTTTGAGGCTGAATGGCATTACTTTATAGCAGAAGGGGCCTTGTCTAGTGACGAATGAAGTCTTTTCCTGATCGGCTTCGTCCATTCTGATCTGGTTGTAGCCTAAAAAAGCATCCATGAAGCTTAGCAACTGGTGTTGTGCCATAGAGTCAATCGGGATGTCAACCCGTGGGAGGGGGTAACTATCTTTTGGACATGACTATTGTTAGGATTAGTGCCCTTAAATCCTATTGTATGATGTTATGTATGATATTAAGTTTGACTTTGTGTATAACATTATGTATGACTTAATATTGTGTTTAATGAATTTGTTTTATTATTATCTGAAATAATGGTAACATGAATATTAGGACATGAATATTCGGACATTATCATTTAGTCCATGAGATGCATACTATGTGATTTATGTGAAAAGTTATAGAAGATATAAATCACAAGTTTTTTGTAAACTCAGAATTATAATTCGTAGTCGGTGATGAAATTGGGCATTTCATCTACAAAGACTATAGCATATCAACCATGATAATTTGTCTTGATCATGGAAGTGGAGACTTCTGGTTGATCTCTTAATATGTTTTAAGAGTCAAGACATATTGAACTAGACCGCTGTGAGATTTATTATTTTCCTAATGACTGTCATATAAATAATAAATCTCACGACTTGTATTTGCATGAACTCTTAATCTTGAGAGAATAATGGACATGATCATGAGGTGTAGGTTACTTTGATATATCAATAGTGAGATCTATAGTAATGGTCAAAACCTCAGTATGTTGGACAACCACATTTAGTGTTGATGGAACATGTATTCTCAAGATGGAATTCATAATCTCTTAACGGAGATATAAAGTATTCCCTTGAGATAAGTTTAATGAGTTTGTTATTCAGAAAGTTAGGCTTAACCACTTTAGTAAGACTAAAGTATATATATTTATTGAATTGGGTTTCATAAATATATAATGAATAACATTAAAGGATTAAACCAGGTACTCAAGGATTAAGATGTAGTAATCTACAAAGTGGTAGTCTACATTAATGACTTTGTATTATTACGAATATTTTATAAAGGGGTTGCATGTATAATAAAGTCTTGGGATATTATTTATAGATAAGGCCTAGAGTGCAACTATATTTATATAGTGGTATTAAATATAGTTAATGGTAATTTTGGACTTGTCAAGAGTTGACAGAAAAGCCCAAAGCCCATTGGAGCTAGTGTCTTATTGGTCCCTTTTGGTACCACTCCAAGCCACACACTTAAGCCCAATTGGAAAGGCCCAAAAGGTCAGCCCAATTAGATAATTGGTTAGATACAAAGGGAAAAACGTACAGAATTTTCTGTGTGAGAAAAACAACATTGTAATGGTGTGGAAGTGAGTGTATGTCACTCTCTAATCATCCATTTGTAACCAATTGAGAGTCCACATTTCTTGAGCGTTAGTGGAATTTGAGTGAAGATTAAAAGTATTCCTAAGTGTTTCAATCTTTGGTTTTGAAATTCACCGCATCAAGGTATGCTCTCTTGTTCTCAAATGTTGAAATTTACTTAACGCATGTTATCAATTTCGAACGATGTAGATCCATTATTTTTTCGTTGCGTACATACTTATTTCCATCAAATGGTATCAGAGTGGTCATCAATTTCAAATTGTATAACATGTTTTGTGAATTTTGGAATTAGAATTTATAGTTTCATGTTGTTTGAAGATTATGCATTTAATTTTCTGCATGGTTGATGAAACTATGATTTGATAAAAACTGATATTGATGTTATGATGTTGTTTAAATTTGAATTTAAGTATGTTAAATTGATCTTTAAGACTTTAGCATCAATGAATTTTAGTTTTGATATCATTCTCTAACCATCATGTTCGTATGAAAGTTGTTTGTTCAAGAAAACACGGAAAAAATTGCCTTAGAAAATTTCTAGAAATTTGTGTTTCGCGATTTTCGATCATTCGAAAATCACTTTCAATCGATCAAGTGAGACAGTGATCAGACTTTTTAGATAGATTGATTTTCGATTGCTAGTCGATCGATCAAATCTGTTTTTCGATCAATCGAGAGGCAATCGAGTATCAATCGAACAAGTCAGAAGGTCAAGTTTGAATTTTTTAATTTTTTCGATCAATCGAGGGACACATTCGATCAATTGAAAGAAATAAAATCAGAAATTTTTCTAAGTGTTTTCACATGTAAAAGTACTAAGACTATGTGTAATTAGATTATGCATGTTTTATAATTAAAAACCTTTTCTTTAAAACATCTAGTGGGAGAGAGATACAAGGGGTTGCATCTCACGGCCTCCATTGTCAGTTTAAAGTAGTGTGATTAAGCACCTTGCCTTGGTGTATATGCCTTGCTCCCTTTGGAGGGTGTTTGATTCATGGTACTACAGGTTAAACTTCTTAAAGATAGATGAAATGTGTTTTAACATTGAGAACGACCACGCTTCCGTGGAGTTACTTGGTGATTCACATTGATTCTAGGCAATGGTGTACACTAGACTAAGTGTAATGTTAACCTCCTTTCGGAGCTATGTCATTATTACTTAGAGGCTGAAGGGAAAACGACAAATTATTTTTGTCTGGTAGGAGTTACCATGATAGCATTAATAATGAGAATGTTTCTTGCCTAATCATAGTGATTGGTATGACCTTGCTTCCGAGGAATATTAATTGTGGGATTGGGTTGTCATTGCATATATTATATTATGGTTTTATTAAGGTTCCATACTATATGTTTATATGCTAAATAGATAATGTCTAGTTTATTGATTATATTTATGTTTATTGTTTTCAGATTTAGAACATGGCATCATTTAGCCCACTTGTTGCTATTCTTAATCAAAACAAATTGACTAGATCCAACTATGTTGACTGGAAAAGAAATTTGGACATAGTTCTTACTACTGAAGAGCATAAGTATGTTCTTGCTAAACCATGTCCCAGCTTTCTTTCATTAGATGCTCCTCTTGAGGAAAAACAACGATATGAACGTTGGCAGAAATCTAATGAAATGGCCAAGTGCTACATCCTAGCATTTATCTCAAATGTTCTACAGCATCAAATGCAGGATGTAAAACTAGCTTCAGACATCATGCTAAGTCTGAAAGAGATGTTTGGTGAGCAAGGCCGTTCTGCAAGGCAAGAGACCATGAGACAAACTTAACTATAATATGAACAAAGAGATTTATACCTTTTCTGAATTAATGAATGAATTGGTAGCGGCAGAAGGCATTCTTGGTACTTCCAATGTTGAAGCCAATGTTGGTGAAGCTTCTACTTCTCAATCTAAGTCGAAAGGCAAGGGTAAGAAGAAGAAGAAGAAAAAGGACTTTACCAAGCAAAAGGGTAAACAAATTGTCTTAGGAGTTGTTGATAAAGGAAAGAAGATCAAAGGAAAGTGTTTCCATTGTAGTGAGAAAGGACATTGGAAGAGAAATTGTCCAATATTCAAGACTGCCAAGAATAAAGGTATGATTAATACATTCCTTCTTGAAATATGTTTGGTACAGAATCCCACGGATTCCTGGTGTGTGGATTTAGGTTGTACTAATCATATCTGCAATCCCTTGCAGGGGTTCCAGGAGACCAGAAAGTTTAAAGAAAGGGAGTTGTTTCTTACTTTGGCTGATGGGAGCAGGATTCTAGTTGTAGCTGTTGGAGTGTTTAATTTATGTTTTAAATCTAGAGTTCTAATATTAGAAGACTGTTTGTATGTA
The DNA here is from genome assembly GCA_030445155.1 of Quercus variabilis. Lineage (NCBI taxonomy): Eukaryota > Viridiplantae > Streptophyta > Magnoliopsida > Fagales > Fagaceae > Quercus > Quercus variabilis. The sequence goes on from CP129454.1 coordinate 10,499,539, forward strand.
CCTAATGTTCGTAGGAATTTAATTTCTACTACTTACTTAGGTAAACATGGATATTGTGTTATCCTAAAAGATAATATTGTAATAAAGAAAGATAAAGTATTTATCTGTTCTGGCAATATTGTGGATGGTCTTTATATTTTAACTCCTGATAAGCATGAATTATATAATTCTGAATTAGATAATAACTCTCATGTAAAATCATTAAAGAGAAAGTTTCCTTTTACTAGTGATGCATATCTTTGGCACTTGTGTTTAGGTCATATTAATTCAAATAGGATTCAAAGACTAATCAAAGATGGACTCTTAGAGCCCATGGACTTTGATGAATTTTTAGTTTGTGAATCTTGTTTAGAAGGTAAAATAATCAAACGATCTTTTAAAGCAAAAGGTAGAAGAGCTCAAGATTTGCTAGAGCTACTGCATTTTGATGTATGTGGTCTTATGTCGATCCAAGCAAAAGGAGGTTATGAGTATTTTATCACTTGTACCGATGATTACTCAAGATATGGTTATGTGTACCTAATGAGATGGAATTTTGAAGCCTTTGAAAAGTTCAAAGAGTTTAGGGCTGAAGTAGAGTATCAATTGGATAAATGCATAAAAGCCATTCGATCTGATTGTGGTGGTGAATACCTTTTTGGGGTTTTCAAGGATTACTTAACTCAAAATGGGATTGTATCCCAATTGGCTACACCTGGAACTCCCCAACAGGATGGTGTAGCAGAAAGAAGAAATAGGACTCTTTTAGAAATGGTTAGGTCCATGATAAGTTTCTCAACTTTACCGATTTCTTTTTGGGGTTATGCCTTAAATACAGCAATACATCTTTTGAATTTAGTCCCATCAAAATCTGTTCCCAAAACACCCATGGAATTGTGGAGTGGGCATAAGCCTAGTATGAAATATCTCCACATTTGGGGTTGTCCTGCACATGTGTTAAAAGGGAAACCTGATAAATTGGAACCAAAATCAGAAGTGTGTTTGCTTGTAGGTTATCCAAAAGAAACTAGGGGTTATTTATTCTATAGTTGTAAAGATAACAAAGTTTTTGTTAGTACAAATGCTAAATTCTTGGAAAATGACTATATGAATAATTTTACTCCTAGAAGTAGAGTTGTGTTGGCTGAAATGAATGAACCTGTAAATGAACAACCAATGGATGAAACTAGGAATGATGTGGCTATATTAAATACACAACAAGATACTACTCATGACATGTCTAGTACACAGGTGCCTCATCGTAGTGGGAGAATTGTTTGGCCTCCTATAAGATTCATAAGTTTAGGAGAAACTTATAAAGCTATCTCAAAAGAGGCTGAATCGGATCCCTACACCTATGAAAAGGCAATGAATGATATAGATGCACATCATTACGTCCAAGCTATGAAATCTGAATTAGATTTCATGTATTCCAATCAAGTTTGGGATCTTGTAGAGGTGCCTAACAGCATTAAACTTGTTGGTTGCAAATGGGTTTACAAGAGAAAGAGAGGGATAGATAGAAAGGTTGAAACCTTTAAAGTAAGGCTAGTGGTAAAAGGGTATACACAAAAAGAAGATATTGATTATGATAAAACCTTTTCTCCAGTAGCAATGCTTAAATCTATTAGAATTCTCTTATCCATTGCTGGTCATTATAATTATGAGATTTGGCAAATGGATGTCAAGACTGCTTTTTTCAATGGCAATCTTGAAGAGGAAATCTATATGGTGCAACCGAAAAGTTTCATAGCAAAGAACTAAGAGCATTTGGTATGCAAGTTGAAAAGGTCCATTTATGGACTTAAGCAAGCATCTAGGTCATGGAACATCATATTTGATCAAGCAATCAAGTCATTTGGTTTTGAGCAAAATCTTGATGAACCATGTGTGTACAAAAGACATTGTGATAAAGTAGTAATGTTCCTAGTGCTTTATGTTGATGATATTCTACTCATTGGAAATGATGTAGGGGTAATGTCATCAGTAAAGGTTTGGTTGTCAAACCAATTTGATATGAAGGACTTAGGTGAGGCTAACTTTATTCTAGGGATCAAGCTTTGGCAAGATCACAAGAATAAGATGTTAGGCTTATCACAAGCTGGATATATAGATAAGGTTCTAGAACGGTTTAGCATGCAAAACTCCAAGAAAGGATTACTTCCTTTCAGACATAGAGTTCCTCTGTCTGATGACCAAAGGCCTAAGACTCAAGAGGAAGAAAATATGATGAGACAAGTTCCTTATGCTTCGGCAGTGGGAAGTCTCATGTATGTCATGCTTTGTACTAGACCAGATATCTATTATTCAGTTGGCATGGTCAATTGATATCAATCAAATCCAGGACCAAAACATTGGCAAGCTGTAAAGCATATTCTTAAGAATCTACGGAGAACAAGAGATTATATGCTTATTTACCGAAGTGAGGATTTGATATATATTGGCTATACAGATTCAGATTTTCAATCTAATCTAGATTTCAGAAAATCCACATCAGGATGTGTTTTCACCTTGGGAGGTGGAGCCATAAGTTGGCGGAGTATTAAGCAATCATGTATTGCAGACTCTACCATGGAAGCAGAATATGTTGCTGCTTGTGAGGCAGTAAAGGAAGCTGTATTGCTCAAGAAATTCCTTTCTGACCTTGGTGTAATAACAATGGAGCAAGTTTCAATCACATTGTTTTTTGACAATAGAGGAGCAATTGCATAATCTAAAGATCCAAGGAATCATAAGAAAGGAAAGTACATTGAAAGGAAGTACCATATCATTCGAGATATTGTTGCTCGTGGAGATGTGCTAGTAGCAAAGATTGAAAGTGCAAATAATCTAGCAGATCCATTTACTAAAACTTTGCCTCAAAGGACTTTCGAGTCACATTTGGAGAGAATGGGAGTTAGATTAGTGCACAATAGTCTTTAGGGCAAGTGGGAGATTGTTAGGATTAGTGCCCTTAAATCCTATTGTATGATGCTATGTATGATATTAAGTTTGACATTGTGCATGACATTATGTATGACTTAATATTGTGTTTAATGAAGTTGTTTTATTATTATCTGAAATAATGGTAACATGAATATTCAGACATTATCATTTAGTCCATGAGATGCATACTATGTGATTTATGTGAAAAGTCACAGAAGATATAAATCACAAGTTCTTTGTAAACTCAGAATTATAGTTCGTAGTTAGTGATGAAATTGGGCATTTTATCTGCGAAAACTATAATATATCAACCACGATGATTTGTCTTGATCATGGAAGTGGAGACTTCTGGTTGATGTGTTAATATGTTTTAAGACTTAAGACATATTGAGCTGGACCGCTGTGAGATTTATTATTTTCCTAATGACTGTCATATGAATAATAAATCTCACGACTTATATTTGCATGAACTCTTAATCCTGAGAGAATAATGGACCTGATCATGAGGTGTAGGTTGCTTTGATATATCAGGAGTGAGATCTATAGTATGGTCAAAACCTCAGTATGTTGGGCAGCCACATTTAGTGTTGATGGAACATGTATTTTCAAGATGGAATTCACAATCTCTTAACAGAGATATAAAGTATTCCCTTGAGATAAGTTTAATGAGTTTGTTATTCAGAGAGTTAGACCTAACCATTTTAGTAAGACTAAAGTATATATATTTATGGAATTGGATTTCATAAATATATAATGAATAACATTAAAGGATTAAACCGGGTACTCAAGGATTAAGATGTAGTAATCTACAAAGTGGCAATCTACATTAATGACTTTGTATTACTACGAATATTTTATGAAGAGGTTGCTTGTATAATAAAGTCTTGGGATATAATTTATAGATAAGGCCTAAAGTGCAACTATATTTATATAGTGGTATTAAATATAGTTAATGGTAACTTTGGACTTGTCAAGAGTTGACAGAAAAGCCCAAAGCCTATCGGAGCTAGTGTCCTATTGGTCCCTTTTGGTCCCACTCCAAGCCACACACTTAAGCCCAATTGGAAAGGCCCAAAAGGCCAGCCCAATTAGATAATTAGTTAGATACAAAGGGAAAAACGTACAGAATTTTCTGTGTGAGAAAAACAACATTGTAATGGTGTGGAAGTGAGTATATGTCACTCTCTAATCATCCCTTTGTAACCAATTGAGAGTCCACACTTCTTGGGTGTTAGTGGAATTGGAGTGAAGATTAAAAGTATTCCTAAGTGCTTCAATCTTCTGTTTTGAAATTGACCGCTTCAAGGTATGCTCTCTTGTTCTCAAATTATGAAATTTACTTAACGTATGTTACCAATTTCGAACGATGTAGATCTGTTATTTTTCCGCTGTGTACATACTTATTTCCATCAACTTATTCAGGTTGGTGAAATCTACGCACATCCTTTACTTTTTGCTGGCTTTCTTGACCATTGCCACATTTGCCAGCTAGTCAGGGTAGTAGACTTACCTAATGAAGTCTGCCTCTCATAGCTTGTGAACTTCCTCCGCTACAGCTTGCTCCCATTCAAGGGTGAATACTCTTTTCTTCTAACGGATGGGTGTAAAGGTGGGCGATACATTTAGTCTAGGCACCATAATGGTAGGATCTATCCCTAACATGTCGTCATAACTCCAAGAAAATACGTCCCGGTTATCCCTCAAGAAGGCTGCAAGTGCTTGGCAAACCGTTGGGCTAGCGAGGGTACCAATCCTCATTGTTCGATCATTTCTAGAGTCGTCGAAGGGTATCTCTTCGAGCTACTCCACAGGTTTTATGGTCGTTCGATGTTCTTCTATGTTGGTGACCTGAAGGTGGTCATCTATCTCCATCATTGCTATGTAGCATTCGCGCGCAGCCACCTAATTTCTGTGCAGTTCCCCTACTATGTAATCTGTAGGGAATTTGATCATCAACTGGTAGGTTGAGGTTACAGCCTTCCACGAGTTCAGGGTAGGGCGCCCTATGATTGCATTGTATACAGACGAGCAGTTGACCACAAGGAAGGTTACGTCCTTAGTGATCTGTTAGGGGTAGTCGCCTACCATCACGGATAATGTGACTGCTCTAAATGGAAAGACCCGTGTTCCTTCGAATCCAATGAGTGGAGCGTTCATTGGAATCAATCGTTCTCTATCAATCCTTATTTGTTGGAATGTTAGGTAATAAAGGATGTCAGCCGAGCTGCCATTGTCGACTAGAATTCGATGCATATTGTAATCTCCTACTTGTATGCTGACTACAAGTGCATTGTCATAAGGGTGGTAAAGACACTGGGCATCTTCTTCTGAGAACCCAATGACGAGATTGTCCATCCGTGTCATCTTTGGTATGGAGCCCGTCAGCTAGACGTTCTGAATCATCCTTAGGTAAGTTTTCCTGGCCTTTTTGGATGACCCAGTGACCATCATATCCCCTATAATCATTCTTATGTCCCCTACGGGTGGCTTAGGGCGCTTATTCTCCTTTCGTGGAGCCTGCTCTTGTGGTTGATTTGTCATTTCCTTACTGACGAACCTCTGCAACTTCCCTTATCAGATAAGGGCTTTTATTTGTCGCTTTAGGTCATAACAGTCAGATGTGTCATGGCTGTGATCGCGATGGAACCAGCAATACTTATCCCTAGACCTCTTATTAGGATCTCCCTTTAGCTTGCTGGGAAAGGTCAAGGCTCTTTCGTCCTTGATCTACATCAAGACTTGGTTGATCGGGGTGGTCAGTGGGGTGAAACTCGTGAATTTCCCCACATAAGGTTTCAGGCGCCTATCCTCCCGTTATTCTCCGGTCCTTACCCTCTTCAGTCCCCTATCCTGCCGTAGGAACTTACCCTTTCACAGTCTGTTCGTGAAGGCGGCTACGAGGATCTTATTGTTTGCTTCATCGATCGAGAGAGCTTCTTTGTTGAAGCAGGTGATGTAGGATCTCAACGTCTCATCCTATCTCTGCTTAACGTTCATTAAGCATGCAGTGGACCTCTTGAACCTGTGTCCCTCGATGAAATGTGATGTGAACTAGGCATTCAATTCTTTAAAGGTGCTAATGGAGTTAGGCATTTATCTGCTGAACCAGATCCCTTCGCGTCCCTTTAGCATGGTTAGGAAGGCTCAACACATGATCTCATCAGGCACCCGTTGAAGGTGCATTAAGGTCTTGAAAGATTCTAGGTGATTTAAGGGGTCCTTGGCTCTGTCATAGCTTTCCACCTGTGGCATGCGAAACTTTGGCAGGAGGGGAAAGGACAAGACAGAAGTGGTGAAGGGTGAGTCGCTTCAGTGGACCGCATCATTGAGGTCACTAGATACTCGTCCCCTGAGAGCATTCATCATAAGTTCTATCTACTCCTTCATCATCTGCATCTCTGCGACTATTTGAGGGGAAGCCTTATCCAAGTCTAAAGGACGACTAGTATCCTGTCATTCTTGCCTACTTGGTGCATTGCTGCCTTTTGGCTTTTCTTGGTTCCTTCTTTCAGCATTGGTTCCTTCTTGATCTTCATTCTGGGTATTCAATGGTACCTTTTTCTAGCGTAGCTATTCCTCTAGGTCGCAGTTTGTTTTTTTTGGTGAGGCATTCCACGACAACAACGAGAGTCTGAACCTATCTCTCGAGGGCAATCGTGGGTGGTTCGTCTCCTTGAACGTCGTTGGTGGTTGCCATCAAGAGAGTAAGAACCATGCAACTTTTGGTCCAGGAAACGATAGTGTGGATTACAAATCGCACATGTTTCCCACAGATGGCACCAACTGGTGATGCCGAAAAATCAATCAATAAGCCACACAGTCCTCGTACACTCGGAACAATCACTGCATAACACAAAGAGAAAACCCTAGGAGAGTACCGTTGTGGTACCAGTCAAAGACCTTCCAAAGGTTAAGTCAGAAAACCTTTCTATAACTCTAGAATGCCAAAGCTGGGGTGAATTATGCATACCTATTTTCTGAGGGTCTTTGGGTTTTTATAGTAGTGTAGAATTGAACTCTTATACTTGCGTAACAAGTCTTTTCCTTATAAGGAAGATCTCCATTGATACGTATATTCCAGAATCCTCCTAATGTTGGAATTCTATTCATATTGGGACTCTGTAGACTAGGGTTTATCATGTGATGCAAGTTGTTTCCATTTAGGGTTTCTTGGAGACCATATAATGTCCAGTTAAGTGCCACGTGGCTTTTTGATCTGTCCACCCTAGTTCATTCACATAGGATCTGTCCAATATGTACAAATCTGTCTAGCACCGTCAAGTCCCTCTAAATGGATTCGTCACCTCTAATTTTCACCCTCTTCAAGGGGGATGGAGGCTTTGCTGAAGCTCCAGGAGTTAGGTTTGTCAAATATAGTCTTTCTTCAGCTCGATGTTTTGGAGCCAGATAGCATCAAGTCCTTGGCCAATTTCATCCAGGAAAAATTGGGCAGGCTTGATATCTTGGTAAGGATGAAATTCTTTCCATCTTTTTTTTTTTTTTTTTTTTTTAATTTTTTATATTTCTAATTGTTACATCAAGTTGGAGAGGGTGTTCAAACCATTATTCTCTTCATAAAGAAGAGTTTTACTGAATTACAAGGCCCTTAATAAATTCTTTCCAATTAGAACCTTATACCAACCATTCAAGTAAAATGTATTGCCAAATTATTAAGTGTATGTGGGATTTTAGGATGAAATTCTTTCCAATTTGAATCTTATACCAACTATCCGATTGAAGTTTATAGCTAGGCAAGTTATTTCAGGGGTACGTGGGATTTTGCTGAAATCTCTTTTAGCTCATTACTTTATGTGTATATCTATTTGTATGAAAATGAGATGCAGTGACTTCACAATCAGTTAATACCTCCAAAAGTTCATTGATGAAATTTGTATGAACACCTTCTTCTAAAATCATTCAGTATGTTGCCTAAATTGTATACACTTTTTTTTGTCCTTACCATTAACTCTCTACCTCATAGACATTGGATATCACGAATAATCGTGATAGGCTGATAGGCATACTTGAAAATTAGCTCGATGTGAAAACCTTTGACCACTTAGATCATTCATTATGAATTCTGATAATTTATAATTATGTGATTCGACACAATAATTTATAATGCCTTTATTATGAATTTTGATATTTAAAAAAGTTCACCAACTTTGGGTGTAGTGAGTGATCCATTAACTATGTACCGGAAATAAAAAAGTTTATATAAACTTTAGTTTGTGTAATGAATCATTAACCATCTTTCATTAATTTACAAATTTAATATGACTTTCCTTTGACTTTTACAGGTTAATAATGCTGGAGCTTCTGGAGTTGTGGTTGATGAGGAAGGCCTAAAGGCCTTAAACATAGACCCCTCATCTTGGGTAAGTTCATAAAAGAAAAAGATAGTAATTTTGATGCATGCCTTGTTCAAACCGATACCCGTAACTACTACTTCAATGCAGCTCTCAGGGCAGGCTTACAAGTTGATTGAACTTCACGGAGTGATTAAAACAAATTATGAGAAAGAAGAAGAATGCTTGAATACTAATTACCATGGTGTGAGAAGAGTAACAGAAGCTTTCCTACCACTATTACAGCTTTCCCCTGTAGGAGCAAGGATAGTAAATGTGTCCTCCCTCAGGAGTGAGCTAAAGGTAAAAGGTTAACCTTCCTCTGCCTATACATATATTCAACATTTAGCCTTGTACCAATTGTAATTGTGTGTACCCAAAGTTCCTTTAATGGACAAGGCTTGAAATTGGGCTCACAACTTACTTGTATAATGGGCTTAGTGTTTCCTACTAAGGGTGGTTCCTTGCCAAGCAACCCAATGACACCCCTTAGCTCTCACAAGCTCATTCTTTTCATTTCTAAGTTGCTCCCCCTTTCAGTGGTACTAGCTTTCTCTCTCTCTCTCCTCCACTCTCTATTTTCTCCCCCGAATTGCCAACCCCTTTCTCTTCACTCACTTCCCTTATTTATAGCTTGAGGTTGGTGGAGGTTTCATGATTGCGTTCTAGTCTTACTCGTGTGTGTGGTCCAATTTGATTATTCCTGACAAGGGATAAGCTATATCGAAACAGAGGTGATGGCATTGGAATTGGTTCCTGCCTCCAAAAGATTGCTCGACAGCGATATTCCTCAAGGCAATACTGAGTTGCCAAGGACATGGGCTATTCTGGACAAACGCATCCCCGGTCAAGTGTGTGGGCTTCTCTATCACGCATCCAAAATGAGATGGACTTACTAAGAGGTTTGGGCTCAATTTTGGTTTTTGAGAATGTTTGGCCCAAGGCCCAAGGCCCAATGGGCCTGGGATCATACCCCGTATAGTCATATATCCAAAAATAAATAAAAAGGAGAGATAGGTATGGAGGTAACTAACACAGTGGTTGATATTGCTTGTGATTGGAATAACATCACTTTCACTTGGGTCTAACATTGACATTGCTTTTATTAAACACCAATCAACAATTGTGAAAAATGTTGTGTTCGAAACCTTAATTTTTTAACCACATGTTGGCAGAAATGACAAAACTCACCCCTTGAAATTTTTAAGAAACTAATTGAAACTTATTTATTTTGAGGGACAAAAATTGAACTGGGACCAAATTTGCAAGATGAAAATTGCATTTTAATCCATGAGAAACAAAAATCTCCAAAAGCACAAAATGACAGTGAAGTTCTTTTGGTGTACATTTTAAGCATTAGTGTGTTATGACATGAATGCTCCCCATAATACTAGCCTCTTACTTAGATTTACCTCCAACATCATAAGAGGATCTCATTTTCATTCACATTAGAGTCTTATATATTAGATGCAAAGAAGGCATGTATTATTTGTTGGAAATATACATGTATGCAGTGAAAAAATAACGATCAATTTCATTCATGATTGATAACATGTACTATGTAAATTTTAGAATTTAAGAACAAGATAGTGTACCTTGGTGTAGTGAAATTCAAAACAAAAAATTAGAAGTACTTGGGAACACTTTTAATCTTCACTCTAATTCCACTTTACACCCAAGAAATGTGGTCTCTCAATCAGTTTCCAAGGGAGAATAATCAAGTGACTTCACTTGCACATACACACCATCTCACAATGGTGTCTCTCTTTTTTCTCTAATAAAAAATTATGTATGTGTCTCCCTTTATATTTAACTGATTATCTAATTGGGCTGGCCTATTGGGCCCTTCCAATTGGGCTTTAGTATGTGGCTTGGAGTGGAACTAAAATGGACCAATAAGACACTAGCTCCAATGAGCATTGGGCTTTTCTATCAAATCTTGACAAGTCCAAAATTACCATTAATTATATTTAATACTACTATATAAATATAATTGCACTCTAGGCCTTATACATGCAACCCCTTCATAAAATATTAGTAGTAATACAAAGTCATGAATGTAAACTGCCACTTTGTAAATTACTACATCTTAATTCTTGAGTACCCGGTTTAATCATTTTAAGTTAGTCATTATATATTTATGAAATCCAATTTCATAAATATATACTTTAGTAATTTCTTACCAAAATGGTTAGGCCTAACTCTCTGAATAACTAAACTCATTAAACTTATCTCAAGGGAATATTTTATATCTCCGTTAAAAGAATATGAATTCTATCTTGAGAATATATATTCCATCAACACTAAATGTGGATGCCCAACATACTGAGGTTTTGACCATTACTTTAGATCTCACTCCTGATATATCAAAGCAACCTACACTTCATAATCAGGTCCATTATTCTCTCAGGATTAAGAGTTCATGCAAACATAAGTCGTGAGATTTATTATTCAACTGACAATCATTAGGAGAATATTAAATCTCACAGAGGTCTAGTTCAATATATCTTAACTCTTAAAACATATTAACATATCAACTAGAAGTTTTCACTTCCATGATCAAGACAAATCATCTTAGTTGATATGTTATAGTCTTCGCAGATAAATTGCCCAATTTCATCACTCTCTATGAACTAAAATTCTGAGTTTACAAAAAACTTGTGACTTATATCTTCTGTGACTAAATCACATAAATCACATACTATGCATCTCATGGACTAAATGATAATGTCTGAATATTCATGTTACCATTATTGTAGATAATAATAAAACAACTTTATTAATTACAATATTAAGTCCTACATCATGTCATACATAATGTCATACATAATATCATACATAACATCATACAATAGGATTCTAGGGCACTAAGCCCAACAATCTCCCACTTGCCCTAAAGACTATTGTACACTAATCTAACTCCCATTTCCTCCAAATGTGACTTGAAAGTCCTTTGAGGCAAAACTTTGGTAAAGGGATCTGCTAGATTATTTGCACTTTCAATCTTTGCAACCACTACATCTCCACGAGCAATGATGTCTCAAATGATGTGATAGTTTTTCACAATGTGCTTTCCTTTCTTGTGATTCCTTGGATCTTTTGATTGTGCAACTGCACCACTATTGTCGCAAAACAATGTGATGGGAACTTGTTCCATTCGCATTACACCAAGGTCAGAAAGGAATTTCTTAAGCCATACAACCTCTTTTGCTACTTCACAAGCAGCAACATATTTTGCTTCCATGGTGGAGTTCGCAATACAAGATTGCTTGACACTCCTCCATGTTATGGCTCCACCTCCCAAGGTGAAAACACATCCTGATGTGGACTTTCTGAAATCTAGATCTGATTAAAAGTCTAAATCTATATAGCTAATGGGAATCAAATCCTCACTATGGTAAACAAGCATATAATCTCTCATTCTTTGTAGATACTTGATAATATGCTTTACTACTTACTAGTGTTTTGATCCTGGATTTGATTGATATCACCTAAGCATGCCAACTGAATAACAAATATTTGGTCTAGTACAAAGCATGGCATACATGAGACTTCCTACTGCTAAAGCATAAGGAACTTGTCTTATTATATCTTCTTCCTCTTGAGTCTTAGGCATTTGGTCATCAAACAGAGGAACTCTATATCTAAAAGGAAGTAAACCTTTCTTGGAGTTTTTCATGCTAAACCTTTCTAAAACCTTATCTATATATCTAGCTTGTGATAAACCTACATCTTATTCTTGCGATCTTGCCAAAGCTTGATCCCTAGAATAAAGTTAGCCTCACCCAAGTCCTTCATATCAAATTGGCTTGACAACCAAACCTTTACAGATGACATTACCCCTACATCATTTCCAATTAGTAGAATATCATCAACATAAAGTACTAGGAACATTACTACTTTATCTCAATATCTTTTGTACACACATGATTCATCAAGATTTTGTTCAAAACCAAATGACTTGATTGCTTGATCAAATCTGATGTTCCATGACCTAGATACTTGCTTAAGTTCATAAATGAAACTTTTCAACTTGCATACCATATGCTCTTGGTTCTTTGCTATGAAAGCTTCCAGTTGCAACATATAGATTTCTTCTTCAAGATTGCCATTGAGAAAAGCAATCTTAACATCCATTTGACAAATCTCATAATCATAATGAGCAGCAATGGATAAGAGAATTTTGATAGATTTAAGCATTGCTACTGGTGAAAAGGTTTCTTCATAATCAATACCTTCTTTTTGTGTGTACTCTTTCGCCACTAGCCTTGCTTTAAAGGTTTCAACCTTTCCATCTATCCCTTTCTTTCTCTTGTAAACCCATTTGCAACCAACAGGTTTAATTCTATTAGTTGCCTTTACAAGATCTCAAACTTGATTGGAATACATGAAATCTAATTCAGATTTCATAGCTTTAACCCAATGATGTGCATCTATATCATTCATTGCTTCTTCGTAAGTGTAAGGATCGGTTCTGGCCTCTTCTGAGATAGCTTCATAAGTTTCTCCTAGACCTATAAACCTTATAGGTGGCCTAACATTCCTCCCACTACGACAAGGCACTTGTGTACTAGACATCTCAAGAGTAGTATCTTGTGGTGTATCCAATACAACCACATCATCCAGTTTCATCTATTGGTTGTTCAACTACAAGTTCATTCATTTAAGCCGATACAACTTTATTTATAGGATCAAAATTATTTATATAATCATCTTCCAAAAATTTGGCATGTGTCCTAACAAACACTTTGTTAAAGACTATAGAATAAATAACCCTTTGTTTCTTTTGAATACCCTAAAAACATGCATACTTCGGTTTTAGATTCCAACTTATCAGACTTCATTTTCAACACATGTGCTGGACATCCCTAAATGTGAAGATATTTCATACTAGGTTTACGCCCACTCCACAATTCCTTAAGTGTGTTGGGAATAGATTTTGATGGAACTAAATTCAAAATGTGCATTGCAGTTTTTAATACATATCCCCAAAAAGAAATTGGTAAAGTTGAGTAACTTATCATGGACATAACCATTTCCAAAAGAGTCCTATTCCTTCTTTCTGCTACACCATTCTGTTGGGGAGTTCCAAGTGCAGTCAATTGGGATATGATCCCATTTTGAGTTAAGTAATCCTTGAAATCCCCAAGAAGGTATTCTCCACCACGATCAGATCGAATGACTTTTATGTGTTTACCTAATTGATTTCAACTTCAGCCCTAAACTTTTTGAACTTTTCAAAGGCTTCGGACTTCCGTCTCTTTAGGCATATATAACCATATCTTGAGTAATCATCAGTAAAAGTGATGAAGTACTCATAACCTCCTTTTGCTTGGGTTGACATAGGACTACATACATCTATATGAACTAATTCAAGCAAATCCTACCTTTTGCATTAAAAGGTTGTTTGGCTATTTTTCCTTCCAAACAAGATTCACAAAATGGAAATTCATCAAAGTCCATGGGCTGTAAGAGTCCATCTTTGGTCAGTCTTTGAATTCTATTTGAATTAATATGACCCAAACGCAAATGCCAAAGATATACACCATTAGTAGAAGGAAACTTTCTCTTTAATGATTTTACATGAGAGTTATTATCTAATTCAGAATGATATAATTCATGCTTATCAGGAGTTAAAATATAAAGACCATCCTCAATATTGCCAAAACAGATAAATACTTTACCCTTCTTTATTACAACATTGTCTTTAAGGATAACACAATATTTATGTTTACCTACATAAGTTGCAGAAATCAAATTTCTACGAACATTAGGTACATAGAGACAGTCTTCCAATATTAAAACTCTTGACTCAAAACATAAATTATAAAACCAACAGCTACAATTGAAATCTTGCTCCCATCAGCCAAAGTAAGAAACAATTCTCCTTCATTAAGTTTTTTGGTCTCTTGGAACCCCTGCAAAGAATTGCAAATATGATTAGTACAACTTGAATACACACACCAGGAATCTGTGGGATTTTGTACCAAACTTATTTCAAGGAGGAATGAACTATTCATACCCTTATTATTGGCAGCCTTAAATTTTGGACAATTCCTCTTCCAATGTCCTTTCTTACCACAATGGAAACATTTTCCTTTAAGCTTCTTTCCTTTGTCAGCAACCACTAAGAAAATTTGTTTACCCTCTTGCTTGGTGAAGTCCTTATTCTTCTTCTTTTTCTTACCATTGCCTTTTGACTTAGGTTAAGAAGTTGAAGCTTCACCCACATTGGCTTCAACATTAGAAGTACCAAGGATGCCTTCCGTCGCTACCAATTCATTCATTAATTCAGACAAAGAGTAAATCTTTTTGTTCATATTATAATTGAGTCTAAATTCCTTGAATGATTCTGGTAGTGACTAGAGTATAATATCCACTTGGGATTCTCCATCAATATCGGCACCTAAAACTTCCAATGTATTCGATTGGAAATCATTGTAAGACAATGCTCCCTCACTTAACTACCTTCAGCCATTTTGGTATTATAAATTTGTCTCATGATTTCTTGCCTTGTAGGATGGCCTTGCTCACCGAACATCTCCTTCAGACTTAGCATAATGTTCGAAGCTAGTTCTACATCCTACATTTGATGTTGTAGAACATTTGAGATAGATGTTAGGATGTAGCACTTGGCCATTTCATTAGATTTTTGCCAACAATCATATCGTTATTTTTCCTCAGGAGGAGCATCTAATGAAGGAAAGTTGGGACAAGGTTGAGTAAGCACATATTTGTACTCTTTAGCTGTAAGAACAATGTCCAAATTTATTTTCTAGTCAACATAGTTGGATCCAGTCAGTTTGTTTTGATTAAAAATAGTAACAAGTAGGTTAAATGATGCCATGAACAAGTCTGAAAATAATAAATATGAATATAATAAGTAAACTAGACATTATCAATTTAGCATATAAACATATAATATGGAACTTTAATAAAACCATAAAATAATATATGCAATAACAACCCAATCCATGTCTATAAATCCTTGGTAGCAAGTTTATTATAAACACATTAATTGATTGAGAACTATTCTCATTACTAGTGCTATCATGATAACTCTTGTCAAACACTAATAATATGCCGTATTAACTTTAGCCTCTAAGTAATAATGACATAGCTCCTTTGGGAGGTTAACATTACACTTAGTCTAGTGTATACCATTATCTAGAATCATGTGTAGCCATATTTCATCTCCCTTATAATGTTTAGACTTGTAGTACCATGGAACAAAACACCCTTCTTTGGGATCGTGAGGCATATATGCCAAGGCGAGATGCTTGTCCATACTACTTTAAATGGGTTAGTTCAATCTTGTAGTACTATGAAGTAAACACCCTCCTTTGGGATCGTGAGGCATATACGCCAAGACGAGGTGTTTACCCACACTACTATGAACCGATAATAGAGGCTGTGAGATCCAAACCTTGTATCTCTCTCCCACTAGATATTTTAAATTAAAGGTTTTTAAGATCAAGAACCATAATAACGCTAGAAACCTTGAAAACATAATACTAATCTCATTAGGAATAAATTTCATTAAAGTATTTTAACAGGAAACCAAAATACTTTATTCTAGCATTAATATACTATTTTATCATAAATATATATCACTAGACTAACATCTACATGTTCATCATTCAAGAATGAAAACTATTCATTCATACATGTATGTCTAGCAAAAATTAAAAGCAATTGGCAATATAAATTATAAAGCTTTAACAAGTATATAAATGAAAGCATGTTAATGGCAAATGGAATTTGCCACATGGGGTCCACGAAATCATGCAAAAACGAAAGCTTTATAATAAACTCATGCCAAGAGATACATCTATATGCAATCAGTGGTCTTGTTATATAACAAGGATTCAAGAGAATCCTTGAAGATAACAAAATCATTCGTGGGCCATGATACAGTGCTTTTTAATCCTGAAACAGTGTCTTTCAATCCATACCAATAAGAATTATACTTTTATCATGACGGTTATTTGAATAACTATATCCAAACAACAAATCTTCTAGAAGTTTATGGCCAAGGGATAAACTTCGAAACAGACAATTACATATAAAGACATGGCACCATTACTTTATAATCATAGGCCACTTCAAATAAACAAAGAGAATATTCACCCTTGGTGTGAACCCGATATCATCAAGAAACCGTTTTTCTTTTATTCTAAAATCCAATCACATAATATACAATCATGAGATGAAAACCTAGCTCTGATACCAATTGTTGGAAATATACATGTAAACAGTGGAAAAATAACAGATCTATTTCATTTATGATTGATAACATGCACTATGTAAATTTCAGAATTTAAGAACAAGATAGCGTAACTTGGTATAGTAAAATTCAAAACAAAAGATTAGAAGTACTTGAGAACACTTTTAATCTTTACTCCAATTTCACTTTACGCCCAAGAAGTGTGGTCTCTCAATCAGTTTCTAAGGGAGAATAATCGAGTGGCTTCACTCGCACATACACACATTTCACAATGGTGTCTCTCTTTTTTCTCTAATAAAAATTTATGTATGTGTCTTCCTTTATTTAACTAATTATCTAATTGGGCTGGCCTATTAGGCCTTTCCAATTGGGCTTTAGTATGTGGCTTAGAATGGGCCCAATAAGACACTAGTTCCAATGGGCCTTGAGCTTTTCTATCAACTCTTAACAAGTCCAAAGTTACCATTAACTATATTTAATACCACTATATAAATATAATTGCACTCTAGGCCTTATTAATAAATTATATCCCAATACTCTATTATACATGCAACCCCTTTATAAAATATTCGTAGTAATACAAAGTCATGAATGTAGACTGCCACTTTGTAAATTACATTTTAATTCTTGAGTACCCGATTTAATTCTTTTAAGTTATTTATTATATATAAATGAAATCCAATTTCATAAATATATACTTTAGTAATTTCTTACCAAAGTGGTTAGGCCTAATTCTCTGAATAACTAAACCCATTAAACTTATCTCAAGGGAATATTTTATATCTCTGTTAAGAGACTACGAATTTCATCTTGAGAATATATGTTCCATCAACACTAAATGTGGCTGCCCAACATACTGAGGTTTTGACCGTTACTTTAGATCTCACTCCTGATATATCAAAGTAACCTACACTTCATGATCATGTCCATCATTCTCTCTGGATTAAGAGTTCATGCAAATATAAGTCGTGAGATTTATTATTCAATTGACAATTATTAGGAGAATATTAAATCTCACAGCGGTCCAGTTCAATATGTTTTAACTCTTAAAACATATCAACATATCAACTAGAAGTCTCCACTTCCATGATTAAGACAAATCATCTTACTTTATATGTTATAGTCTTCGCATATGAAATGTCCAATTTCATCACCGACTACGAAATAAAATTATAAGTTTACAAAGAACTTGTGACTTATATCTTCTGTGACTAAATCACATAAATCACATAATATGCACTCATGAACTAAATGATAATATCTGAATATTCATGTTATCATTATTTTAGATAATAATAAAACAACTTTATTAATTACAATATTAAGTCATACATAATTTCATACATAATATCATACATAACATCATACAATAGGATTCTAAGGCACTAATCCCAATATTATCATCTATGAAGCACGAGTGCATTTTCGAATTCGGGTGCGTGTACGGGTATGGGTACTGGACTTGGCAATTTTTGAAAAAGTAGGGTGCGAGTACGGCAAGATGCAGCAATTAAAAAATTATTAAAAATATTTTTATTTATATTTTCTATATATTGCTAAGCATACTTTTTTACATTATACAAACATATACCAAATTTAAGAGCAACAGTAGATAATAACTAAAACATGATATTCATAATTTGGCATGGAGCCAATGGACTCAATCTTTTAGAAGCACAGCACGTTGTCTTAGTAGAACAGCTACTGAATCTAGCAACAGAAGCATAAGCTATCAGCCGGGTACATCGAATTGGACTGGAAAATAAGACACTTGTACACCATTTTTTTTTTACTTGAATTTCGTTGTGAGAGGTACGTAATTTTGTTCTATTTAGAATCTATGGTTGTATGGTACAAAGATATTTATATAGAAATATATTTTTTGTTTTATATTGCCTCCGCAAAAACTATCACCACTAATGTTGCGGGGATTCCAATTGTTGCTGCCATTATTTTGATAGGCGTTGTTATTATTGTGGCTGCTGGTGGTGGTATTGGTCGTATTATTGCAGGTGGTGGTATAGGTGGTGGTACTGGTGGTGGTATTACCGCTGTTGGTGGTATTGGGGGTATTATTGTTTTTAATGTTCACAAGCTTTGTCAACAAATCCTTTAAGGCATTATCAAAATTAGTTCCTTCCAATGCCGAGATCTCCCAGAAAATCAGACCATTCTTCTCAGCAAATCCACGAGCTTCCTTTTTTAGAACTTCACGATCATTCTCGGAATCACTTTTGTTCCCTATCAGAATGATAGCTTGTCTCTTCTTTGCATGGCGATGCAGCTCTTCCAGGCAAAAAGTCATGCAATCAAAACTCTTGCGGTTAGTTATGTCGTAAACCAGTATTACCCCATCAGCATCCTTGTAATCTGCATGTGAATCTACAATGTTTCTGCTCAATCCACCCAAAAACATGATCAGATGAGTATAAATTATTCTAACAAAATTGACTCGATTATACTAAAGCCAATTATTAAAATTGACATCAACCTCTTGATGCACATTCAAAAGGGTTAAGAAACTCTGTCATACTTTCTGTCATTGAATTTGTAAAACTTTAAAAAAAACCAGAGCGATTTAACCAAAGCTAACCTCATCAAATATAGTAATGTTGGAAAGCGCCACCACAAGTCCAGCCAAAAAAAAAAAAAATGAAATAGTCAAAGTTTTTGAAATAAAAATACTTGACTCTTTCTACCCGAATAACTCTTTTTTTTTTTTGGCTAAAACCTGAACAACTCTCCACTATCTCACTCTCTTTCTCACACTCTCACTCTTACTGCCAATCCACCATCAAAGCCCCTAAGCCCCTGGTTCTCATTGAACTTAAAACCAAATCCTTAGGAATTACGCAAAGAGTAGCGTTTCTTATACACAAATTGTTTTACACAAACCCTAAAAAAAATACTCAAACTGTGAATTAAGGTGAGAAATTTGTAGAGCTAAACGTACCGTTCCTGGCGAATGATGCCCCAAATGTGGGCCTTGACACTCTTTTTCTCGATGTGAAGGGTTTGGGTCTCATACTTGACAGTAACGGTGGTACCAGTCTTGGACTCTTCGCGTTCACAACGTGCCAGTATCTGACTCTTCCCAACCTCAAAGTCTCCTATCAGCACCACCTTGAATTCACAGTCAATCCTTTGTTCCGAAACTCCATATCCTTCTTTACCTTGGCTTGCCATTTTCTTTCTATTATAAAAAAG
This sequence comes from Quercus variabilis, assembly GCA_030445155.1. Taxonomy (NCBI): domain Eukaryota; kingdom Viridiplantae; phylum Streptophyta; class Magnoliopsida; order Fagales; family Fagaceae; genus Quercus; species Quercus variabilis. The sequence goes on from CP129454.1 coordinate 10,519,225, forward strand.
CAATTTGAGAGAGAGAGAGGGAGAGAGTAATGAATGTCTGATGGAAGTTCAAGAATCGGAAAGGAAGGGCTATATATATGCGTTTGTGTGAACTGTGCAAGCTAAAGTGTGATCGATCCAGTTATTTGGACAAAAATGTCCCTACAACGTTGCTCACTTTTTTTTTTTTTTTTTAAGAGGAACTGCGCAACGTTCTATTGAATTTATTCCCAACCAACTTGACTTTTGACTATTCATTCATTTATTTTCTTTCATTTTCTTTTTCTTATTTCTCTCAATTTTTTTAATGGTTTTCTGTTTTTAACTTCATCAGTTTTGGGTTCTTTATATATATATATATATATATATGGAATGTCCATCCATAATTCCATACACAATTATTTTATAAAGATATAATTTATTACTTTTTTTTATCTAATAAGGACATACAAGTAAATTTATATAAATTACATCTTCCTTCCTCTCAACCAAACACAAACATGGATAAATCCATGCCGAGCCTACTAACAATCCTCTGATTTAGTTTCATTCTTTTCTCAAATGTCAACGGATCAAGGTACCCTTCTTTATTAGATTGGGTTACTCCGCTGGATTTACTAAAAGGCCGATACCTACAACCTACTTTTTAAATTAGATAAATCCCAGTAGCGATTGACCCAATCGTTTGAAACTACTTGCCACCCTTCGGGTTGAGCCAGATCAGTTGGGTTAGTCATGTTTAAATGGTTAGGGACTAGGCCTATGTCAAATGTCCTTGATATCTTTTAACATAAATAGGTTAGGGGCTGGACAAAAACTCCTCACGAGTTAACCTAAAGGCATGAATAAGTTCCCCCGCGCCCCTCTCCCTTCTTAGGTCACTTCAATAGAACACGAATAAGGGTTATCTTTTCCTTTTTAAAATTATATAGCATATAATTCATTTATTATATCACTTACTTGAATTCTTTAACATAATATGTTCTTAACTCTTGTACTTCCTTCTTACTATTTTAAGTCACTTTTACTTTTTTTTTTTCTTTAATATTCTTTAGTACATATATATTTTTAATATGTTGATAGTTGGTGTGGGGAGATTTGTATCGTATATGTCTACATTCATTGGAGAGATCACTAATAATAATTTTTCTTTTCCTTATTTTTTATTTTTTTTAATTTTTTTTATACAAGATAGAAATTCTACACTAACCTAATCTAAGTGTATATGTGCATGAAACTCCCTCCAAGAGACTTGAACCCTGACTCTTGCCCCCCACATCCCATAAACACTTAGGGTATGTTTGGCAGACTGTAATAGACACTATAATGTAGTAGTTATTCATATGGTTTAGTTATTTAGTAGTTTGGTTATGTTTTTATTACAGAGAATAATCATTCCTTATGAATAGTTATTCTTCAGAATAAGGAATAACTATTCATATCTAAAAGGGATGTAATAGCTATTCCTTAGTAGGAGTATTACTATCTATAATTAATATATTTCTAAATAAACTAACTTTCTATATACACATAACAATTATGAAAATAAAAAATCATAAAAAATAACTAATATCATTTTCAAATTTCAAAAATATATATTATTTTTAAGGAAATATAATTATATGAGTAAGTTTCATTTAAAATGCCTTCATTCCAATGTTTTCAGGGTTCTATTATTGTGTTGTCACCCATTCTACAATTGTCCTTCCAATGAACTGTCACTTTTCGGCTTTCTAAGAAAAAACTCAATCAATTCACCTAGTAAGTTAAAAAAAAATATATAAAACAATTAAAATAATAAACCAATTAAAATTCTACTGCCAACTTCAATAAAACAAAAACAAGTTTCAACATCAATTTAAAAAAATTTATCAATATGTTTTCATTTCAATAATAAAGGATCGTCTTAGAGGTTGTGTTAACATGTATTGTGAACTAGGTTATATGAGTTTGTACCAAAATCGAACAACCTGCCTCAACATGTACTATGAACTAGGTTATTTCCAGTTAATTAGGGGTAAAACATGTCAACACAAAAGTGAAAAACTTATTAATCATGTTAAAGCAAATCAACCCATTTTGACACAAACCTGTTTTTACTAAATACTAATTTGAAAAAAATGTATGGTAATCATGTGGTATGCACCAATCATGTCATTCATTGTTAACCCATCATACAACATGACTACACTCAATAAAGTATAGACAATTCATGGTAATAGATTCCACGTATTCCGAAATAATTAGAGCAATAATTACATACTAGCAAATGATGTGCACAAAGCATGAATAACATCAAAAAGACACCCGCACCAAGACGACATCTCCAGAACATAAATGGTGCAACAAATACTAACTGGCAAATGACATGCATAAATCACAAATAAACTCAAAAAGACCGCCCCATGTGAGAGGGCGGTTACATTTAAGACCATCACCCATCCTCCACTTGTCCTTCCAATGACCGGTCACTTTTTCACTTTCTAAGAAAAAACTCAATAAATTCATCTAGTAAGTTAAAAAAAATATAAAAAATTAAAATAATAAACCTATTAAAATTCTATTACCAACTTCTATAAAACTAAAACAAGTTTTAATATCAATTTTAAATAATTTATCAATATGTTTTCATTTCAATAATAAAGGTTCATCTTAGAGGTCGTATTAACATGTATTGTGTACTAGGATATATGAGTTTGTGCCAAAATCGATCAACCTGCCTCAACACGTACTATGAACTAGGTTATTTTCAGTTGATTACAGGTGAAACATGTCAACACGAAAGTGAAAAACTTATTAATCGTGTTACAGCAAATTAACCCATTTTGACACAAACCTGTTTTTACTAAATACTAATTTGCAAAAAAATGTATTGTAATCATGTAGTATGCACCAACCATGTCATTCATTGTCCACCCATCATACAACATGACAACACTCACTAAAGTGTAGACAAATCATGGTAACAGATTCCGCGTATTCTGAAATAATCAGTGCAATAATTTCTTACTTGCAAAAAATGTGCACAAATCACAAATAACATCAGAAAGACACCCCTACCAAAATGACACCCCCAGAAAATAATTGGTGCAACTAATACTAACTAGCAAATGACACTCATAAATCACAAATAACATCAAAAAGACAGCCTCATGTGAAAGGGTGGTCACATTTAAGACCATCACCCATCCTCTCCTTGTTCTTCCAATGAATTATCACTTTTTGGCTTTTTAAGAAAAAACACGACCAATTCACCTAGTAAGTAAATATATATATATATATATATATATATATAACAATTAAAATAATAAACTTATTACAATTATATTACCAACTTCTATAAAACTAAAACAAGTTTCAATATCAATTTTAAAAAATTTATCAATATGTTTTCGTTTCAATAATAAAGGTTCGTCTTAGAGATCATATGAAAATGTATTGCGAACTACGATATATGAGTTTGTGCCAAAATCAATCAACCTGCCTCAGCACGTACTATGAACTAGGTTACTTCCATTTGATTACGGGTGAAACATGTTAACACAAAAGTGAAAAACCTGTTAATTATGTTGAAGCAAATCAACCAATTATGACACAAACCAGTTTTTACAACATACTAGTTTGCAAAAAACGTATTGTAATCATGTGCTTTGCACCAATCATGCCATTCATTGTAAACCCATCGTACAAGAGGACTATACTGTCCAAAGAATATACAATTCATGGTAATATATTCGACGTATTCCAAAATAATTAGTGCAATTAATACTAATAGGCAAATGACATGCATAAATCACAAATAAATTCAAAAAGACAACCCCATGCGAGAGGGCGGTTACATTTAAGACCATCACCCATCCTCCACTTGTCCTTCCAATGACCTATCACTTTTTGCCTTTCTAAGAAAAAACTCAATCAATTCACCTAGTAAGTTAAAAAAAAATATAAAAAATTAAAATAATAAACCTATTAAAATTCTGTTACCAACTTCTATAAAACTAAAACAAGTTTCAATATCAATTTTTAATAATTTATCAATATGTTTTCACTTCAATAATAAAGGTTCGACTTAGAGGTCAATTTAACATGTATTGTGAACTAGGATACACAAGATTGTGCCAAAATCGATCAACCTGTCCCAACACTAAATATGAACTAAGTTATTTCCAGTTGATAACAGGTGAAATATGTCAACACGAAAGTGAAAAGCTTATTAATCATGTTAATGCAAAAGAACCCATTTTCACACAAACCTGTTTTTACTAAATACTAATTTGCAAAAAATGTATTGTAATCGTGTAGTATGCACCAATCATCTCATTCATTGTCAACCCATCATACAACATCACTAAACTCACTAAAGTGTAGACAGTTCATGGTAATAGATTCCATGTATTCTGAAATAATTGTGCAATAATTACTTACTAGCAAATGACGTGCACAAATCATGAAAAACATTAAAAAGACACCCCCACCAAGACAACACCCCCAAAAAATAACTTGTGCAATTAATACTAACTAGCAAATAGCCTGCATAAATCACAAATAACAACAAAAAGACAACCCCATGTGAGAGGCCGGTTCCATTAAAGACCATCACCCATCCTCTACTTCTCCTTCCAATGACCTGTCACTTTTTGGCTTTCTAAGAAAAAACTCAATCAATTTACCTAGTAAGTTAAAAAAATATATAAAAAATTAAAATAATAAGCCTATTAAAATTCTATTACGAACTTCTATAAAACTCAAACAAGTTTCAATATCAATTTTTAATAATTTATCAATATGTTTTCATTTCAATAATAAAGGTTCTTCTTAGAGGTCATATTAACATGTATTGTGAACTAGGTTATACGAGTTTGTGCCAAAATTGATCAACCTACCCCAACACGTACTATGAACTAGATTCTTTCCAGTTGATTACGAATGAAACATGTCAACACGAAAGTGAAAAGCTTATTAATCATGTTAATGCAAAAGAACACATTTTGACACAAACCTGTTTTTACTAAATACTAATTTCCAAAAAATGTAAGGTAATCATGTGGTATGCACCAATAATTTCATTCATTGTCAACCCATCATACAACAGAACTACACTCACTAAAGTATAGACAATTCATGGTAATAGATTCCACGTATTCTGAAATAATCGGTGCAATAATTACATACTAGCAAATGACATGCACAAATCACGAATAACATCAAAAAGACACCCCTAACAAGACGACATCCCCAGAAAAGAATTGGTGAAACTAGTACAAATTGGCAAATGACATGCATAAATCACAAATAAATTCAAAAAGACTGCCCCATGTGAGAGGGCTGTTACATTTAAGACCATCACCCATTCTCCACTTGTCCTTCCAATGACCTGTCACTTTTTGGCTTTCTAAGAAAAAACTCAATCAATTCACCTAGTAAGTTAAAAAAAATATAAAAAATTAAAATAACAAACCTATTAAAATTATATTACAAACTTGTATAAAACTCAAACAAGTTTCAATATCAATTTTTAATAATTTATCAATATGTTTTCATTTCAATAATAAAGGTTCTTCTTAGAGGTCATATTAACATGTATTGTGAACTAGGTTATAAGAGTTTGTGCCAAAATCGATCAACCTACCCCAACACGTACTATGAACTAGATTCTTTCCAGTTGATTACGAGTGAAACATGTCAACACGAAAGTGAAAAGCTTATTAATCATGTTAATGCAAAAGAACACATTTTGACACAAACCTGTTTTTACTAAATACTAATTTCCAAAAAATGTAAGGTAATCATGTGGTATGCACCAATAATTTCATTCATTGTCAACCCATCATACAACAGAACTACACTCACTATAGTATAGACAATTCATGGTAATAGATTCCACGTATTCTGAAATAATCGGTGCAATATTTACATACTAGCAAATGACATGCACAAATCACGAATAACATCAAAAAGACACCCTCAACAAGACGACATCCCCAGAAAATAATTGGTGAAACTAATAGAAATTGGCAAATGACATGCATAAATCACAAATAAATTCAAAAAGACTGCCCCATGTGAGAGGGTCGTTACATTTAAGACCATCACCCATTCTCCACTTGTCCTTCCAATGACCTGTCACTTTTTGGCTTTCTAAGAAAAAAACTCAATCAATTCACCTAGTAAGTTAAAAAAATATATAAAAAATTAAAATAATAAACCTATTAAAATTCTATTACAAACTTGTATAAAACTCAAACAAGTTTCAATATCAATTTTAATAATTTATCAATATGTTTTCATTTCAATAATAAAGGTTCTTCTTAGAGCTCACATTAACACGTATTGTGAACTAGGTTATAAGAGTTTGTGCCAAAATCGATCAACCTACCCCAACACGTACTATGAACTAGGTTCTTTCTAGTTGATTATGGGTGAAACATGTCAACACGAAAGTGAAAAGCTTATTAATCATGTTAATGCGAAAGAACACATTTTGACACAAACCTGTTTTTACTAAATACTAATTTCCAAAAAATGTACGATAATCATGTGGTATGCACCAATCATTTCATTCATTGTCAACCCATCATCCAACATAACTACACTCACTAAAGTATGGACAATTCATGGTAATAGATTCCACGTATTCTGAAATAATCGGTGCAATAATTACATACTAGCAAATGACATGCACAAATCACGAATAACATCAAAAAGACACCCCCACCAAGCCGACACGCATAAATCACAAATTAATTCAAAAAGACTGCCCCATGTGAGAGGACGGTTACACTTAGGACCATCACCCATCCTCCACTTGTCCTTCCAATGACCTGTCACTTTTTGGCTTTCTAAGAAAAATCTCAATCAATTCACTTTTCATTTCAATAATAAGCGTTCGTCTAAGAGACCGTATTAACATGTATTGTTAACTAGGTTATACGAGTTTGTGCCAAAATCGATCAACCTGCCTCAACACGTACTACGAACTAGGTTATTTTCAGTTGATTACAGGTGAAACATGTCAACACGAAAGTGAAAAACTTATTAATCGTATTAAAGCAAATCAACCCATTTTGACACAAACCTGTTTTTACTAAATACTAATTTGCAAAAAAATGTATTGTAATCATGTGGTATGCACCAACCATGTCATTCATTGTCCACCTATCACAAAACATGACAACACTCACTAAAGTATAGACAAATCATGGTAATAGATTCCACATAATTCTGAAATAATCGGTGCAATAATTTCTTACTAGCAAAACACATGCACAAATCACAAATAACATCAAAAAGACACCACCACCAAAACGACACCCCCAGAAAATAATCGGTGCAATTAATACTAACTGGCAAATGACACTCATAAATCACAAAAAACATCAAAAAGACAGCCTCATGTGAGAGGGTGGTCACATTTAAGACCATCACCCATTCTCACCTTGTTCTTCCAATGAACTATCACTTTTTGGCTTTTTAAGAAAAACACGACCAATTCACCTAGTAAGTAAAAAAATATATACATATAAAACAACTAAAATAATAAAACTATTAAATTATATTACCAACTTTTATAAAACTAAAACAAGTTTCAATATCAAATTTAAAAAATTTATCAATATGTTTTCATCTTAAGAATAAAGGTTCGTCTTAGAAGTCATATGAACATGTATTGTGAAATACCTTATGCGAGTTTGTGCCAAAATCAATCAACCTGCCTAAACATATACTATGAACTAGGTTACTTCCAGTTGATTACGGGTGAAACATGTTAACACAAAAGTGAAAAACATGTTAATCGTGATAAAGCAAATCAACCAATTTTGACACAAACCAGTTTAAAAAAAATACTAGTTTGCAAAATATGTATTGTAATCATGTGCTTTGCACCAATCATGTCATTCATTGTAAACGCATCATACAAGAGGACTATACTCTCTAAAGAATAGACAATTCATGGCAATAGATTCGATGTAGTCCAAAATAATTGATGCAATTAATACTAACTAGCAAATGACACGCATAAATCACAAATAAATCCGAAAAGACAGCCCCATGTGAGAGGGCGGTTACATTTAAGACCATCACCCATCCTCCACTTGTCCTTCCAATGACCCGTCACTTTTTGGCTTTCCAAGAAAGAACTCAATGAATTCACCTAGTAAGTTAAAAAAAATATAAAAAATTAAAATAATAAACTGATTAAAATTCTATTACCAACTTCTATAAAACTAAAACAAGTTTCCATATTAATTTTAAATAATTTATCAATATGTTTTCATTTCAATAATAAGCATTCGTCTTAGAGACCGTATTAACATGTATTGTGAACTAGGTTAGACGAGTTTCTGCCAAAATCGATCAACTTGCCAAAACACATACTGTGAACTAGATTATTTTCAGTTGATTACAGGTGAAACATGTCAACACGAAAGTGAAAAACTTATTAATCGCGTTAAAGCAAATCAGCCCATTTTGACACAAACCTGTTTTTACTAAATACTAATTTGTAAAAAAAATTTGTAACCATGTGGTATGCACCAACCATGTCATTCATTGTCCACCTATCATACAACATGACAACACTCACTAAATTATAGGCAAATCATAGTAATAGATTCCACGTATACTAAAATAATCGGTGCAATAATTTCTTACTAGCAAAACACATGCACAAATCACAAATAACATCAAAAAGACACCCCCACCAAAATGACACCCCCAGAAAATAATCGGTGCAATTAATACTAACTGGCAAATGACACTCATAAATCACAAATAACATCAAAAAGACAGCCTCATGTGAGAGAGTGGTCAAATTTAAGACCATCACCCATTCTCACCTTGTTCTTCCAATGAACAATCACTAATTACCAACTTATATAAAACTCAAACAAGTTTCAATATCAATTTTAAAAGATTTATCAATATGTTTTCGTTCCAAGAATAAAGGATCGTCTTAGAAGTCGTATGAACATGTATTGTGAACTACGTTATGCGAGTTTGTGCCAAAATCGATCAACCTGCCTCAACATATACTATGAACTAGCTTACTTCCAGTTGATTATGGGTGAAACATGTTAACACAAAAGTTAAAAACTTGTTAATTGTGATGAAGCACATCAACCAATTTTGACACAAACCAGTTTTTAAAAAATACTAGCTTGCAAAATATGTATTGTAATCATGTGCTTTGCACAAATCATGTCATTCATTGTAAACACATCATACAAAAGGACTATACTCTCTAAAGAATAGACAATTCGTGGTAATAGATTCGACGTATTCCAAAATAATTGATGCAATTAATACTAATAGGCAAATGACACGCATAAATCACAAATAAATTCGAAAAGACAGCCCCATGTGAGAGGGTGGTTACATTTAAGACCATCATCCATTCTCCACTTGTCCTCCCAATGACTCGTCACTTTTTGGCTTTCTAAGGAAAAACTCAATCAATTCACCTACTAAGTAATAAAATATATAAAAAAAATTAAAATAATAAACCTATTAAAATTCTATTACCAACGTCTATAAAACTACAACAAGTTTCAATATCAATTTTAAATAATTTATCAGTACGTTTTCATTTCAATAATAAGCGTTCGTCTTCGAGACCGTATTAACAGCTATTGTGAACTAGGTTATACGAGTTTGTGCCAAAATCGATTAACCTGCCTCAACACGTACTATGAACTAGGTTATTTTTAGTTGATTACAGGTGAAACTTCTCAACACAAAAGTGAAAAACTTATTAATCATGTTAAATCAAATCAACCCATTTTGACACAAACCTGTTTTTACTAAATACTATTTTGTAAAAAAATGTATTGTAATCCTGTGGTATGCATCAATCATGTCATTCATTGTCCACCCGTCATACAACATGACAACACTCACTAAAGTATAGACAAATCATGGAAAAAGATTCCACGTATTCTGAAGTAGTCGATGCAATAATTGCTTACTAGCAAAACACATGCACAAATCATAAACAACATCAAAAAGACACCCCAACAAAAATGACACCCCCAGAAAATAATTGGTGCAATTAATACTAACTGGCAAATGACACTCATAAATCACAAATAACATCAAAAAGACAGCCTCATGTGAGAGGCTGGTCACATTTAAGACCATCACCCATCCTCACCATGTTTTTCCAATGAACTGTCACTTTTTGGCTTTTTAAGAAAAAACACGACCAATTCACCTAATAAGTAAAAAAATATATATAAAACAACTAAAATAACAAACCTATTAAAATTATATTACCAACTTCTATAAAACTAAAACAAGTTTCAATATCAATTTTAAAAAAATGTATCAATACGTTTTTGTTTCGACAATAAAGGTTCATCTTAGAGGTCATATGAACATGTATTCTGAACTAAGTGATGCGTGTTTATGCCAAAATCAATCAACTTGCCTCAACATATACTATGAACTACATTACTTCCAATTGATTACGGGTGAAAATGTTAACACAAAAGTGAAAAACATGTTTATCGTGATGAAGCAAATCAACTAATTTTGACACAAACCAGTTTTTAGAAAATAATAGTCTGCATAATATGTATTGTAATCTTGTGCTTTGCACCAATCATGTCATTCATTGTAAACACATCTACAAGAGGACTATACTCTCTAAAAAATAGACAATTCAAGGAAATAGATTCGGCGTATTCCAAAATAATTGATGCAATTAATACTAACTTGCAAATGACACGCATAAATCACAAATAAATTCAAAAAGATAGCCCCATGTGAGAGAGTAGTTACATTTAAGACCATCACCCATCCTCCACTTGTCCTTCCAATGACCAGTCACTTTTTGGCTTTCTAAGAAAAAACACAATCAATTCACCAAGTAAGTTAAAAAGAATATAAAAAATTAAAATGATAAACCTATTAAAATTCTATTACCAACTTCTATAAAACTAAAACAAGTTTCAATATCAATTTTTAATAATTTATCAATATGTTTTCATTTCAATAATAAAGGTTCGTCTTAGAGATCATATTAACTTGTATTGTGGACTAGGTAATACAAGTTTGTGCCAGAATTGATCAACCAGCCCCAACACATACCATGAACTAGGTTATTTCCAGTTGATTACGGGTGAAACATGTCAACACGAAAGTGAAAAGCTTATTAATCATGTTAATGCAAAAGAACCCATTTTTGACACAAACCTGTTTTTACTAAATACTAATTTACAAAAAATGTATTGTAATTATTTGGCATGCACCAATCACGTCATTCATTGTGAACCCATCATACAACATCAATACACACACTAAACTATAGACAATTCATGGTAATAGATTTCACGTATTCTGAAATAATCGTGCAATAATTACATACTACCAAATGACGTGCACAAATCACGAAAAACATCAAAAAGACACCCCCACCAAGACGACACCCTCAGAAAATAATGGGTGCAATTAATACTAACTGGCAAATACCCCTCATAAATCACGAATAGCATCAAAAAGATAGCCCCATGTGAGAGGGCGGTTACATTAAAGACCATCACCCATCCTTTACTTGTCCTTCCAATCATCTGTCACTTTTTGGCTTTCTAAGAAAAAACACAATCAATTCACCTAGTAAGTTAAAAAAAAAAATAACAATAATAAACCAATGAAAATTTTGTTACCAACTTCTACAAAACTAAAACAAGTTTCAATATCATGTTGTATGCACCAATCATGTCATTCATTTTCAACCCATCATACAACATCACTACACTCACAAATGTATAGACAATTCATGGTAATAGTTTCCACGTATTCTGAAATAATCATGCAATAATTACCTACTAGCAAACAATGTGCACAAATCACGAATAACATCAAAAAGACACCCCCACCAAGACGACACCCCCAGAAAATAACTGATGCAATTAATACTAACTAGCAAAATGACAAGCATAAATCACAAATAACATCAAAAACATAGCCACAAGTGAGAGGGCGGCTACATTAAAGACCATCACCCATCCTCCACTTGTCCTTCCAATGACCTGTCACTTTTTGGGTTTCTAAGAAGAAACTCAATCAATTCACCTAGTAAGTTAAAAAAAATATAAAAAATTAAAATAATAAACCTATTTAAATTCTATTACCAACTTCTGTAAAACTAAAACAAGTTTCAATATCAATTTTTCATAATTTCTCAATATGTTTTCATTTCAATAATAAAGATTCGTCTTAGAGGTCATATTAACATGTATTGTGAACTAGGTTATACGAGTTTGTGCCAAAATCGATCAACCTATCTCAATACGGACTATGAACTAGGTTATTTCCAATTGATTATGGGTGAAACATGTCGACACGAAAGTGAAAAACTTATTAATCGTGTTAATGCAAAACAACCCATTTTGACAAAAACCTATTTTTACAACATACTAATTTGCAAAAAAAGTATTGTAATCATGTGGTGTGCACCAATCATGTCATTCATTGTCAAGCCAACATACAACATGCCTACACTCACCAAAGTATAGACAATTCATGGTAATAGATTCCACGTATTTTGAAATAATCGGTGTCGTAATTAATTATAAGCAAATGACGTGCACAAATCACTGATAACATCAAAAAGACACCCCGACCGAGACGATACCCCCAGAAAAGAATTGATGCAATAAATTCTTACTAGGAAATGAGATGCATACATCATATATAACATCAACAAGACACCCTATGTGAGAGGGCGGTTACATTTAAGACTATGACCCATCCTCCACTTGTCTTTCCAATGACCTGTCACTTTTTGGCTTTCTATGAAAAAACTCAGTCAATTCACCTAGTCAGATAAAAAAAATATAAAAAAAATTAAAATAATAAACCATTTAAAATTCTATTACCAACTTCTATAAAACTAAAAGAAGTTTCAATATCAATTTAAAATAATTTATCAACATGTTTTCATTTCAATCACAAGGGTTCGTCTTAGAGGTCGTATTAACATGTATTATGAAATAGGTTACACGAGTTTGTGCCAATATTGATCAACCTGCCTCAATACATATTAAAAACTAGGTTCCTTCCAGTTGAGGATGGGTGAAACATGTCAACACAAAAGTGAAAAAGTTATAAATCTTGTTAAAGCAAATCAGCCCATTACGACACAAACCTGTTTTTACTAAATACTATTTTGCAAAAAATGTATTGTAATCGTGTGGTATGCACCAATCATGTCATTCATTATCCACCCATTATACAATATGACAACACTCGCTAAAGTATAGACAAATCATGGTAATAGATTCCACGTATTCTGAAATAATCGGTGCAATAATTTCTTACTAGCAAAACACATGCACAAATCACGAATAACATCAAAAAGACACCTACACCAAAGCGACACCCCCAGAAAATAATCGGTGCGATTAATACTAACTGGGAAATGACACTCATAAATCGCAAATAACATCAAAAAGACAGCCTCATGTGAGAGGGTGGTCACATTTAAGATCATCACCCATCCTCACCTTGTTCTTCCAATGAACTGTCACTTTTTGGCTTTTTAAGAAAAAACACGACCAATTCACCTAATAAGTAAAAAAATATATATAAAACAACTAAAATAACAAACCTATTAAAATTATATTACCAACTTCTATAAAACTAAAACAAGTTTCAATATCAATTTTAAAAAAATGTATCAATACGTTTTTGTTTCGACAATAAAGGTTCGTCTTAGAGGTCATATGAACATGTATTGTGAACTTCGTTATGCAAGTTTGTGCCAAAATCGATCAACCTGTCTCAACATATACTATGAACTAGGTTACTTCCAGTTGATTACGGGTGAAACATGTTAACACAAAAGTGAAAAACTTGTTAATCGTGATGAAGTAAATCAACCAATTTTGACACAAACCAGTTTTTGCAAAATACTAGTTTGCATAATATGTATTGTAATCATGTGCTTTGCACCAATCATGTCATTCATTGGAAACGCATCATACAAGAGGACTATACTCTCTAAAGAATAGATAATTCATGGTAATAGATTCGACGTATTCCAAAATAATTGATGCAATTAATACTAACTGGCAAATGACACACATAAATCACAAATAAATTCAAAAAGACAGCCCCATGTGAGAGGGCAGTTACATTTAAGACCATCACCCATCCTCCACTTGTCCTTCCAATGACCTGTCACTTTTTGGCTATCTAAAAAAAACACAATCAATTCACCAAGTAAGTTAAAAGAAATATAAATCAGTTAAAATATTGAACCTATTAAAATTCTATTACCAACTTCTATAAAACAAAACAAGTTTCAATATCATATTTAAATAATTTATAAACATGTTTTCATTTCAGTAATAAAGGTTCGTCATAGAAGTCATATTTACTTGTACTGTGCACTAGCTTATATGAGTTTATGCCAAAATCGATTAACCTGCCTCAACACGTACTATGAACTAGGTTATTTTCAGTTGATTACAGGTGAAACATGTCAACAAAATAGTGAACAACTTATTAATCGTGTTAAAACAAATCAACCAATTTTAACACAAACCTGTTTTTACAACATACAAATTTGCGAAAAATGTATTGTAATCATGTGGTACGCACCAATCAAGTCATTCATTGTCAACTCATCATACAACATGACAACACTCGCTAAAGTATAAACACTTCATGGTAATAAATTCTAGGTATTCTGAAATAATCGGTGCAATAATTACTTATTAGAAAACGATGCACACAAATCACGAATAACAACAAAAAAACACCTTCACCAGGGTGACACCACTAGAAAATAATTGGTGCAATTAATAGTAACTGGCAAATGACACGCATAAATAACAAATAACAACCAAAAGACAAATCCATGTCAGATGGTGGTCACATTTAAGACCATCACCCATCCTCACCATGTCCTTCCAATGGATTTTCAATTTTTTCCTTTTTAAGAAAACACATAATCAATTCACCTAGTAAGTAAAATATATATATATATATATATATATAACAATTATACCAATAAACCTATTAAATCGATCAACCTATTAAATCGTCTTAGAGGACATATTAACATGTATTGTGAACTAGTTTATATGTGTTCGTGCAAAAATCGATCAACCTTCCTCATCACGTACTATGGACTACGTTATTTCTAGTTGATCACGGGTGAAGCATATCAACACAAATGTGAAGATCTTATTAATCGTGTTAATGCAAATCAACCCATTTTGACACAAAGCTATTTTTACAAAGTACTAATTTGCAAAATATGTATTGCAATCTTGTGGTTTGCACCAACCATGTTATTCATTGTCAACCCATCGTACAACATTACTACACTCACTAAAGTATAGACAATTCTTGGTAATAGATTCCACGTATTCTGAAATAATCTGTGCAATAATTACTTACTAGCAAATGACGTGCACAAATCACAAATAACATCTAAAAGACGCCCCCACCAAAACGACACCCCCGGAAAATAATTGGTGCAAATAATACTAAATGGCAAATGACACGCATAAATCACAAATAACATCAAAAAGACAGCCCCATGTGAGACGGTGGTCACATTGAAGACCATCACCCGTCCACACCTTGTTCATCCAATGAACTGTCACTTTTTGGCTTTTTCAGAAAAAATAGGACCAATTCCCTAGTAGGTAAAAAATATATATGTAAAACAATTAAAATAACAAACAGATTAAATTTATATTACCAACTTCTATAAAACTAAAACAAGTTTCAATATCAATTTTAAATAATTTATTGATATGTTTTCATTTCAATAATAAAGGTTCGTCATAGAGATCTTATTAACTTGTACTGTGAACTAGGTTATAAGAGTTTGTGCCAAAGTCAATGAACCTGCCTCAACACGTACTAAGAACTAGGTTAATCGTGTTAATGAAAATCAACCCATTTTGACACAAACCTGTTTTTACTAAATACAGAATTGCAAAAAATGTATTGTAATCACGTGGTATACACCAATCATATCATTCACTGTCAACCCATCATACAACATGACTGCACTCACTAAAGTATAAAAAAATGACGGTAATAGATTCCATGTATTCTGAAATAATCGGTGCAATAATTGCTTACTAGTGAATGCCTTGCACAAATCACGAATAACATCGAAAAGACACCCCCACCAAGACGACACTCCCAGAAAATAATTGATGCATTAAATTCTTACTGGGAAATGACACGCACAAATCACATATAACATCAACAAGATACCCCCATGTGAAAGGGTGGTTACATTTAACACTATCAACCATCCTCTACTGTTCCTTCCAATGAACTTTCACTTTTTCGCCTTTTAAGAAAAAACACAATCAATTCACTTAATAAGGAAAAAAAATATATAGATAAGTTAAAATAATGAATCTATTAAAATTCGATTACCAACTTCTATAAAACTAAAGCAAGTTTCAATATCATATTTAAATAATTTATCAACATGTTTTCATTTCAATAATAAAGGTTCGTCGTAGAGGTCGTATTAACTTGTATTTTGAACAAGGTTATTCAAGTTTGTGCCGAAATCAATCAACTTGCCTCAACACGTACTATGAACTAGATTACTTCAAGTTAATTACGGGTGAAACATGTCAACACGAAAGTGAAAAACTTATTAATCGGGTTGAAACAAATCAACCAATTTTGACACAAACATATTTTTACAACATACTAATTTGCAAAAAATGTATTGTAATCATGTGGCACGCACCAATCATGTCATTCATTGTCAACCCATCATACAACATTACTACACTCGCTAAAGTATAGACAATTGATGGTAACAGATTCCAGGTATTCTAAAATAATCGGTGCAATAATTTCTTACTAGCAAATGACGCGCACAAATCACGAATAACAACAAAAAGACACCTTCAACAAGACGACGGCTCTAGAAAATAATTGGTGCAAGTAATAGTAACTAGCAAATGACATGCATAAATCACAAATAACAACCAAAAGAACACTCCATGTGAGATGGTGGTCACATTTAAGAACATCACCCATCCTCACCATGTCCTTCCAAAGAATTTTCACTTTTTGCCTTTTTAAGAAAAAACACAATCAACTCACCTAATAAGTAAAAAAAAATGTATATATATATAGGCATATATATAACACAACTAAAACAATAAACCTATTCAAATTCTATTACCAACTTCTATAAAACTAATACAAGTTTCAATATCAGTTTCAAATAATTTATCAATATATTTTCATTTCAATAATAAAGGTTCCTCTTAGATGACATGTTAACATGTATTGTGAACTAGTTTATATGAGTCTGTGCCAAAATCGACCAACCTTCCTCAACACGTACTATGAACTAGGTTATTTCTAGTTGATTACGGGTGAAGCATGTCAACAAAAATGTGAAAATCTTATTAATCGTGTTAATGCAAATCAACCCATTTTGACACAAAGCTACTTTTACGAAATACTAATTCGCAAAAAATGTATTGTAATCATGTGGTACACACCAATCATGTCATTCATTGTCAACCCGTCATACAACATGACAACACTCGCTAAAGTATAAACACTTCGTGGTAATAGATTCTAGGTATTCTGAAATAATCGATTCAATAATTACTTATTAACAAATGACACGCACAAATCACGAATAACAACAAAAAGTCACCTTCACCAAGATGACACCTCTAAAAAATAATTGGTGCAATAAATAGTAACTGGCAAATGACACGTATAAATCACAAATAACAACCAAAAGACAAATCCATGTGAGATGGTGGTCACATTTAAGACCATCACCCATCCTCACCATGTCCTTCGAATGGATTTTCACTTTTCGCCTTTTTAAGAAAAAACATAATCAATTCACCTAGTAAGTAAAATATATATATATATATATATAACAATTATCACAATAAACCTATTAAAATTCTATTACCAACTTCTATTAAACTAAAACAAGTTTCAATATCAATTTTAAATAATTTCTTCATATGTTTTCATTTCAATAATAAAGTTTCGTCAAAGAGATCTTATTAACTTGTATTGTGAACTAGATTATACGAGTTTGTGCCAAAGTCAGTGAACCTGCATCAACACGTACTAAGAACTAGGTTAATCGTGTTAAAGAAAATCAACCCATTTTGACACAAACCTGTTTTTACTAAATACTAATTTGCAAGAAATGTATTGTAATCATGTGGTATGCACCAATCATGTCATTCATTGTCAACCCATCATACAACATAACTGCACTCACTAAAGTATAGAAAAATAAAGGTAATAGATTCCATGTATTCTGATATAATCGGTGGAATAATTGCTTACAAACGAATGCCTCGCACAAATCACGAATAACATCGAAAAGACACCCCCACCAGGACGACACCCCCAGAAAATAATTGATGCACTAAATTCTTACTAGGAAATGACACGCATAAATCACATATAACATCAACAAGATATTCCCATGTGAAAAGGTGGTCACATTTAACATTATCAACCATCCTCCACTTTTCCTTCCAATGAACTTTCACTTTTTTGCCTTTTAAGAAAAAACACAATCAATTCACTTAATAAGGAAAAAAAATATATAGATAAGTTAAAATAATGAACCTATTAAAATTCTATTACCAACTTCTATAAAACTAAAACAAGTTTCAACATCATATTTAAATAGTTTATCAACATTTTTTCATTTCAATAATAAAGGTTCGTCGTAGAGGTCGTATTAACCTATATTTTGAACTAGGTTATACGAGTTTGTGCCAAAATCAATCACCCTGCCTCAACACGTACTATGAACTAGGTTATTTCCAGTTGATTATGGGTGAAATATGTCAGCACGAAAGTGAAAAACTTATTAATCGTGTTGAAACAAATCAACCAATTTTGACACAAACATGTTTTTACAACATACTAATTTGCAAAAAATGTATTGTAATCATGTGGTATGCACCAATCATGTCATTCATTGTCAACCCATCATACAACTTGACTACAATCTCTAAAGTATAGACAATTCATGGTAATAGATTCCAGGTATTCTAAAATAATCGGTGCAATAATTTCTTACTAGCAAATGATGCGCACAAATCACGAATAACAACAAAAAGACACCTTCAACAAGACGACACCTCTAGAAAATAATTGGTGCAAGTAATAGTAACTAGCAAATGACATGCATAAATCACAAATAACAACCAAAAGACAGCTCCATGTGAGATGGTGGTCACATTTAAGAACATCACCCATCCTCACCATGTCCTTCCAAAGAACTTTCACTTTTTGCCTTTTTAAGAAAAAACATAATCAATTCACCTAATAAGTAAAAAAAAGAAAAAATGTATATATATATATATATAGGTATATATATAAAACAACTAAAACAATAAACCTATTCAAATTCTGTTACCAACTTCTATAAAACTAATACAAGTTTCAATATCAGTTTTAAATAATTTATCAATATATTTTCATTTCAATAATAAAGGTTCGTCTTAGATGACATATTAACATGTATTGTGAACTAGTTTATATGATTCTGTGCCGAAATCGATCAACCTTCCTTAGCACGTACTATGAACTAGGTTATTTCTAGTTGATTACGGGTGAAGCATGTCAACACAAATGTGAAAATCTTATTAATCGTGTTAATGCAAATCAACCCATTTTGACACAAAGCTACTTTTGCCAAATACTAATTCGCAAAAAATGTATTGTAATCATGTGGTACGCACCAATCACGTCATTCATTGTCAACCCATCATACAACATGACAACACTCGCTAAAGTATAAACATTTCGTGGTAATAGATTCCAGGTCTTCTGAAATAATTGGTTCAATAATTACTTATTAACAAATGACGCGCACAAATCACAAATAACAACAAAAAGACACCTTCACCAGGATGACACCTCTAGAAAATAATTGGTGCAATAAATAGTAACTTGCAAATGACACGCATAAATCACAAATAACAACCAATAGACAAATCCATGTGAGGTGGTGGTAACATTTAAGACCATCACCCATCCTCACCATGTCCTTCCAATGGATTTTCACTTTTTGCCTTTTTAAGAAAAAACATAATCAATTCACCTAGTAAGTAAAATATATATATATATATATACATACATAGATATATATATATATATATATATATAACAATTATAACAATAAACCTATTAAAATTCTATTACCAACTTCTATAAAACTAAAACAAGTTTCAATATCAGTTTTCAATAATTTATCAATATATTTTCATTTCAATAATTAAGGTTCGTCTTAGATGACATATTAACATGTATTGTGAACTAGTTTATATGTGTTCGTGCAAAAATTGATCAACCTTCCTCATCACGTACTATGGACTACGTTATTTCTAGTTGATCACGGGTGAAGCATATCAACACAAATGTGAAGATCTTATTAATCGTGTTAATGCAAATCAACCCATTTTGACACAAAGCTATTTTTACAAAGTACTAATTTGCAAAATATGTATTGCAATCTTGTGGTTTGCACCAACCATGTTATTCATTGTCAACCCATCGTACAACATTACTACACTCACTAAAGTATAGACAATTCTTGGTAATAGATTCCACGTATTCTAAAATAATCTGTGCAATAATTACTTACAAGCAAATGACGTGCACAAATCACAAATAACATCTAAAAGACGCCCCCACCAAAACGACACCCCCAAAAAATAATTGGTGCAAATAATACTAATTGGCAAATGACACGCATAAATCACAAATAACATCAAAAAGACAGCCCCATGTGAGACGGTGGTCACATTGAAGACCATCACCCGTCCTCACCTTGTTCTTCCAATGAACTGTCACTTTTTGGCTTTTTCAGAAAAAACAGGACCAATTCACCTAGTAAGTAAAAAATATATATGTAAAACAATTAAAATAACAAACATATTAAATTTATATTACCAACTTCTATCAAACTAAAACAAGTTTCAACATCAATTTAAAATAATTTATTGATATGTTTTCATTTCAATAATAAAGGTTCGTCGTAGAGATCTTATTAACTTGTATTGTGAACTAGGCTATACGAGTTTGTAGCAAAGTCAATGAACCTGCCTCAACACGTATAAAGAACTAGGTTAATCGCGTTAAAGAAAATCAACCCATTTTGACACAAACCTGTTTTTACTAAATACTAATTTGCAAAAAATGTATTGTAATCATGTGGTATGCACCAATCATGTCATTCATTGTCAACCCATCATACAACATGACTGCACTCACTAAAGTATAGAAAAATGACGGTAATAGATTCCATGTATTCTGAAATAATCGGTGCAATAATTGCTTACTAGCGAATGCCTTGCACAAATCATGAATAACATCGAAAAGACACCCCCACCAAGACGACACCCCCAGAAAATAATTGATGCATTAAATTCTTACTGGGAAATGACACGCATGAATCACATATAACATCAAGAAGATACCCCCATGTGAAAGGGTGGTTACATTTAACACTATAAACCATCCTCTACTGTTCCTTCCAATGAACTTTCACTTTTTGGCCTTTTAAGAAAAAACACAATCAATTCACTTAATAAGGAAAAAAATATATATAGATAAGTTAGGATAATGAACCTATTAAAATTCTATTACCAACTTCTATAAAACTAAAACAAGTTTCAATATCATATTTAAATAATTTATCAACATGTTTTCATTTCAATAATAAAGGTTCGTCATAGAGGTCGTATTAACTTGTACTTTGAACTAGGTTATACGAGTTTGTGCCGAAATCAATCAATCTGCCTAAACACGTACTATGAACTAGGTTATTTCCAGTTGATTACGGGTGAAACATGTCAACACGAAAGTGAAAAACTTATTAATTGTGTTGAAACAAATCAACCAATTTTGACACAAACATGATTTTGCAACATACTAATTTGCAAAAAATGTATTGTAATCATGTGGTATGCACCAATCATGCCATTCATTGTCAACCCATCATACAACATGACTACACTCGCTAAAGTATAGACAATTCATGGTAATAGATTCCAGGTATTCTAAAATGATTGGTGCAAATATTACTTACTAGCAAATGACGCGCACAAATCACGAATAACAACAAAAAGACACCTTCAACAAGACGACACCTTTAGAAAATAATTGATGTGATTAACAGTAACTGGCAAATGACACACATAAATCGCAAATAACAACCAAAAGACAGCTCCATGTGAGATGGTGGTCACATTGAAGACCATCACCCGTCCTCACCTTGTTCTTTCAATGAACTGTCACTTTTTGGCTTTGTCAGAAAAAACAGGACCAATTCACCTAGTAAGTAAAGAATATATATGTAAAAAAATTAAAATAACAAACATATTAAATTTATATTACCAACTTCTATCAAACTAAAACAAGTTTCAATATCAATTTAAAATAATTTATTGATATGTTTTCATTTCAATAATAAAGGTTCGTCGTAGAGATCTTATTAACTTGTATTGTAAACTAGGTTATGCGAGTTTGTAGCAAAGTCAATGAACCTGCCTCAACACGTACAAAGAACTAGGTTAATCGCGTTAAAGAAAATCAACCCATTTTGACACAAACCTGTTTTTACTAAATACTAATTTGCAGAAAATGTATTGTAATCATGTGGTATGCACCAATCATATCATTCATTGTCAACCCATCATACAACATGACTACACTCACTAAAGTATAGAAAAATGACGGTAATAGATTCCATGTATTCTGAAATAATCGGTGCAATAATTGCTTACTAGCGAATGCCTTGCATAAATCACGAATAACATCGAAAAGACACCCCCACCAAGGCGACACCCCAAGAAAATAATTGATGCATTAAATTCTTACTGGGAAATGACACGCATGAATCACATATAACATCAAGAAGATACCCCCATGTTAAAGGGTGGTTACATTTAACACTATCAACCATCCTCTACTGTTCCTTCCAATGAACTTTCACTTTTTGGCCTTTTAAGAAAAAACACAATCAATTCACTTAATAAGGAAAAAATATATATATATAGATAAGTTAGGATAATGAACCTATTAAAATTCTATTACCAACTTCTATAAAACTAAAATAAGTTTCAATATCATATTTAAATAATTTATCAACATGTTTTCATTTCAATAATAAAGGTTCGTCGTAGAGGTTGTATTAACTTGTACTTTGAACTAGGTTATACGAGTTTGTGCCGAAATCAATCAATCTGCCTAAACACGTACTATGAACTGGTTTATTTCCAGTTGATTACGGGTGAAACATGTCAACACGAAAGTGAAAAACTTATTAATCGTGTTGAAACAAATCAACCAATTTTGACACAAACATGATTTTGCAACATACTAATTTGCAAAAAATGTATTGTAATCATGTGGTATGCACCAATCATGCCATTCATTGTCAACCCATCATGCAACATGACTACACTCACTAAAGTATAGACAATTCATGGTAATGGATTCCAAGTATTCTAAAATGATTGGTGCAATTATTACTTACTAGCAAATGACGCGCACAAATCACGAATAACAACAAAAAGACACCTTCAACAAGACGACACCTCTAGAAAATAATTGATGCGATTAACAATAACTGGCAAATGACACGCGTAAATCACAAATAACAACCAAAAGACAGCTCCATGTGAGATGGTGGTCACATTTAAGAACATCACCCATCCTCACCATGTCCTTCGAATGAACTATCACTTTTTGCCTTTTTAAGAAAAAACATAATCAATTCACCAATTAAGTAAAAAAGAAAAAAGAAAATATATATATATATATATAGGTATATATATAAAACAATTAAAACAATAAACGTTTTCAAATTCTGTTACCAACTACTCTAAAACTAAAACAAGTTTCAATACCAGTTTTAAATAATTTATCAATATATTTTCATTTCAATAATAAAGGTTCGTCTTACTTGACATATTAACATATATTGTGAACTAGTTCATATGAGTCTGTGCCAAAATCGATCAACCTTCCTCAACACGTACTATGAACTAGGTTATTTCCAGTTGATTACACGTGAAGCATGTCAACACAAATGCAAAAATCTTATTAATCGTGTTAATGGAAATCAACCCAATTTGGCACAAAGCCACTTTTACCAAATACTAATTCGCAAAAAATGTATTGTAATCGTGTGGTATGCACCAATCACGTCATTCATTGTTAACCCATCATACAACATGACAACACTCGCTAAAGTATATACACTTTATGGTAATAGATTCCGGGTATTCTGAAATAATCGGTGCAATAATTACTTATTAGCAAATGATGCACACAAATCATGAATAACAACAAAAAGACACCTTAACTAGGATGCACCTCTAGAAAATGATTGGTGCAATTAATAGTAACTAGCAAATGACACACATAAATCACAAACAGATTAAATTTATATTACCAACTTCTATAAAACTAAAACAGGTTTCAATATCAATTTTAAATAATTTATTGATATGTTTTCATTTCAATAATAAAGGTTCGTCATAAAGATCTTATTAACTTGTATTGTGAACTAGGTTATAAGAGTTTGTGCCAAAGTCAATGAACCTGCCTCAACACGTACAAAGAACTAGGTTAATCGCGTTAAAAAAAATCAACCCATTTTGACACAAACCTGTTTTTACTAAATACTAATTTGCAAAAAATGTATTGTAATCATGTGGTATGCACCAATCATGTCATTCATTGTCAACCCATCATACAACATGACTGCACTCACTAAAGTATAGAAAAATGACGGTAATAGATTCCATGTATTCTGAAATAATCGGTGCAATAATTGCTTACTAGCGAATGCCTTGCACAAATCACGAATAACATCGAAAAGACACCCCTACCAAGACGACACCCCCAGAAAATAATTGATGCATTAAATTCTTACTGGGAAATGACACGCATGAATCACATATAACATCAAGAAGATACCC
Organism: Quercus variabilis; assembly: GCA_030445155.1. Classification (NCBI taxonomy): domain Eukaryota; kingdom Viridiplantae; phylum Streptophyta; class Magnoliopsida; order Fagales; family Fagaceae; genus Quercus; species Quercus variabilis. The sequence goes on from CP129454.1 coordinate 10,544,190, forward strand.
CCATGTGAAAGGGTGGTTACATTTAACACTATCAACCATCCTCTACTGTTCCTTCCAATGAACTTTCACTTTTTGGCCTATTAAGAAAAAACAAAATCAATTCACTTAATGAGGAAAAAAAAAATATAGATAAGTTAGGATAATGAACCTATTAAAATTCTATTACCAACTTCTATAAAACTAAAGCAAGTTTCAATATCATATTTAAATAATTTATCAACATGTTTTCATTTCAATAATAAAGGTTCGTCGTAGAGGTCGTATTAACTTGTACTTTGAACTAGGTTATACGAGTTTGTGCCGAAATCAATCAATCTGCCTAAACACGTACTATGAACTGGTTTATTTCCAGTTGATTACGGGTGAAACATGTCAACACGAAAGTGAAAAACTTATTAATCGTGTTGAAACAAATCAACCAATTTTGACACAAACATGATTTTGCAACATACTAATTTGCAAAAAATGTATTGTAATCATGTGGTATGCACCAATCATGCCATTCATTGTCAACCCATCATGCAACATGACTACACTCGCTAAAGTATAGACAATTCATGGTAATGGATTCCAAGTATTCTAAAATGATTGGTGCAATTATTACTTACTAGCAAATGACGCGCACAAATCACGAATAACAACAAAAAGACACCTTCAACAAGACGACACCTCTAGAAAATAATTGATGCGATTAACAATAACTGGCAAATGACACGCGTAAATCACAAATAACAACCAAAAGACAGCTCCATGTGAGATGGTGGTCACATTTAAGAACATCACCCATCCTCACCATGTCCTTCGAATGAACTATCACTTTTTGCCTTTTTAAGAAAAAACATAATCAATTCACCAATTAAGTAAAAAAGAAAAAAGAAAATATATATATATATATATATATATAGGTATATATATAAAACAATTAAAACAATAAACGTTTTCAAATTCTGTTACCAACTACTCTAAAACTAAAACAAGTTTCAATACCAGTTTTAAATAATTTATCAATATATTTTCATTTCAATAATAAAGGTTTGTCTTACTTGACATATTAACATATATTGTGAACTAGTTCATATGAGTCTGTGCCAAAATCGATCAACCTTCCTCAACACGTACTATGAACTAGGTTATTTCCAGTTGATTACGCGTGAAGCATGTCAACACAAATGCGAAAATCTTATTAATCGTGTTAATGCAAATCAACCCATTTTGACACAAAGCTACTTTTGCCAAATACTAATTCGCAAAAAATGTATTGTAATCGTGTGGTATGCACCAATCACGTCATTCATTGTTAACCCATCATACAACATTACTACACTCCCTAAAGTATAGACAATTCATGGTAATAGATTCCGTGTATTCTGAAATAATCTGTGCAATAATTTTTTACTAGCAAATGACGTGCACAAATCACAAATAACATCAAAAGGACACCCGCACCAAGATGGCACCCCTAGAAAATAATTGATGCAATTAATACTAACTGGTAAATGACACGCATAAATCACAAATAACAACCAAGAGACAGCTCCATGTGAGATGGTGGTCACATTTAAGAGCATCACCCATCCTCACCATGTCCTTCCAATGAACTCTCACTTTTTGCCTTTTTAAGAAAAAACATAATCAATTCACCTAATAAGTGAAAAATATTTACATATATATATATATATATATATATAACAATTAAAACAATAAACCTATTAAAATTTTATTACCAACTTCTATAAAACTAAAACAAGTTTCAATATCTATTTTAAATAATTTATCAATATGTTTTCATTTCAATTATAAAGGTTTGTCTTAGAGGTCATATTGACATGTATTGTGAACTAGGTTATACGAGTTTGTGCCAAAATTGATCAACCTGCCTTAACACGTACTATGAACTAGGTTATTTCCAGTTGATTACAAGTGAAACATGTCAACATGAAAGTGAAAAACTTATTGATCGTGTTTAAGCAAATCAACTCATTTTGACACATTCTTGTTTTTACTAAATACTAATTTGCAAAAAATGTATTGTAATCGTGTGGTACGCACCAATCATGTCTTTCATTGTCGACCCATCATACAACATGACTACACTCTCTAAGGAATGGGCAATTCGTGGTAATAGATTCCACGTATTCCAAAATATTCAGTATAATAATTACTTACTAGCAAATGACTCTCAAAAATCACGAATAATATCAAAAAGACACCCCCACCAAGACGACACTCCTAGAAAATAATTGGTGTAGTAGATACTAACTAGCAAGGGACACGCATAAATTACAAATAACATTTACAAGACACCCCCATGTGAGAGGGTGGTGGGGGTTTCTTTTTTATGGTTCTATCAATTTTGTTTTAGCTGTGATTGTGATTTTATTTGGTTTAGATGGTTCTATCAATTTTGTTTTAGCTTATTTTCATATTCCGCGCATATATTGTTTGACAATAAGCTTAAATTGGTAATTTGTTACTTGGGGGTCTAAACATTCATAGATGTTTTACACACATATTGAACATTCAATGCTCAAAGTTGGTGCACCAGGAAATAGGCAACAATGAGATCGAGGCGATAGCTACAAGTTGAGCTTAATCCTTTGCACTGGAGGTGGGAGTGAAGAGGGCTGTGTTAGAAGGAGACTCTTTGGTTGTTATGAACGGCTTAATGGAGGAGGAAAGGTCACTGGTTCCACTGGGTTTGCTAGTTGAGGATGCAAAAAATTTGTCCCAAAAGTTCAATAAGTTGTTTTACTCTCATACAAAGAGGGAAGGTAACACTTTAGCTCATAGTCTAGCTAGATATGCCATTGGCATTCTAGATTTTCTAGTATGGATGGAGGATGTTCCATCATAGTTTCAAGATGTACTTCAAGCCGATTTATTAGGCATATTTTAATAAAGAAGTTTCAATGTTTTCCCCCTCAAAAAAAAAAAATCCTAGCAAACAAAAGAATTTTCGTATACTTAAATTTACTAACGCTGTTTGTTATGAGTAACTTCTATTGTCAAAGTTTTATCATTATCAATATTACTTTTTTTAGAAGACTTTTCCCAATATTACTTGGTTAGTTGGTTTAGAATTTTTCCCAAAAGTTTCTAAAAAAAAAAAATTAATATATATTTTAAATTATTTTAATATTAGATCATAATTTTTTGTTTTAATAATGAAGGCTGGTTTAAATGTTGTCTGTATGGGCCTTTTGGTTGAACATTGTATAAAATCAAGTTTATTTGTGATATGGGTATTGATCAAACTTATTTGGGAAAATGAGGAGAGATGCGAATTTTGGCAATATCATTGCTGAAATTTTGAGGAAAAAAAAAAGGTAAGAGATAGAAAAAAAAAATGATGTTATGGTAGGAGAGAGAAAAATGAATTTCAGTAATGTGATTGCCGAAATTCCTGCCCAAAATATTCTGGTGAAAGGAGAGAGAACAAAAATTAAGGAATTGTAACAATGGAGTTGCCGAAATTGGAGGAGAGAGGAGAGAGAGAAAAAATTAATGGGAATTGTGAAAGTTTTTGAAAATTGGAGGAGGAAAAAAGAAAAAAAGAATTAAATAGGAATTATGGTAATAGAGTTGCCAAAAATTGAAGGAGAGGAGAGAGAAATAATTAAGGAATTATGCTTTTAATTCCCAATTCAACATGGAGAACTGAATGCTCAAAAATGTATTGAAAACACAAGAGCTGTTTAGACCCCCAAATTAAAGTTACAGCTTGATAGATTTTACTCTAACTTAATACTAAGTGCATAATAAAGTAAATCCGAGTAGATAAACAAACAAACTACTCTAATCCATATTCATAACAACACAGTAGTAAAATGAAAGGAAAAAGAGTAGGGAAGAAGGATGCAAACACAAAGACAACACAGCGATGTATTATCGAAAAGGAAATCGAAGACCTTGGCGTAAAACCTCTCCACCGCCCTCCAAGCAGTAATCAATCCACTAGACAATCAGTTGGGATACATGAGTTAGCAAGAGACCCTCAAAACCTAATCTACCCGATGTACCTAAGTCCTCCAACCTCCTACTCCAACAAGGCTACTTGGAATCGTGTATTGTTTAGCTCTCTAGATCTCACAACAAGCTCCATGTTGCATTTGCCATCCTTGGCTTCTTCTAATACTTCCCAGCAGCACCAAGACCTCACTGAACACTTTAAAAGGGTGTGGTAAGTGTTTGGGCTATCAACCTCTCAATGGTATGGAAATGAAGAGGTAGGAGTTAAGGAAAATCCACAAGCAATTGTGTAGAGAAATGTGGGTATAACAATCACTAACTTTTAAGGTTTGTAGCTAGGGTTTTCTCTCAGAAGCACTCCTCAACATTTGTGGATAATATGGGTATAAATAGTGTAGGCACAAAAAGTGTGTATCAAAAATGATAGTCTGGCAAAACAGAATGTTTCGCAGGTGTCTCGCGAGAAGGCCTTACCCGCGAGATACTCGCAAAACACAGCTATCTCTATCTTGTCCTGACTCTTCGCATTCCAGTCATGTACAGGGCACATGCTTAGTCGCGAACTACTCGTGAAAACAACTTTAGTCTTCATGCCTTGAGTCTTCACACACACGCACTCTCTCTCTCTCTCTCTCTCTCTCTCTCTCTCTCTCAACCCTTATAATGAAATCCCACAAATAATACAAGGTATAAAAGATTGAACATAATTACAATCAAATTTGCCATGGAATAAAAGTCAATAAAACATATAGTTGTAAATTACAACTTTACAAAAACATTGTTGGCTGTTTCCATTAATTACAAAGCAGATTTTTTGCTCAATTCAATATCACTGGAACCTTCTCCAATTGAATTTACGGCATATTCATTATATTTTTATTTGTTGTTTGGAATACAATCAGTACATATTGGAGGAAGAAGTTGTTTGGAATACAATCTGTACATATTGGAGAAGGAAGAAAAGAAAGTAAAGAAGTTCATGAGACCAAAAAAAAAAAAAGATTAATATAATTGAAAATTTATAGAATAAATTATGAAATGGGAAACGAGCAAAATGTAAATTGTAATTCTTCTAAAAATCACATATATTGAAGATGATAAATAATATTTTTAGATTTATGTTGGATAACCATAATTCCTATTTTATTTTTTTTTTCTCTTTGTCCTCCAATTTTCGGCAACTCTATTGCCATAATTTTTATTATTATTTTTTTTCTATCTCCCCTCCCCCAATTTTTGGCAACTCCCATAATTCTTATTAATTTTTTCTATCTCCTCTCTCCTCCAATTTCGGCAACTCCATTGCCACAATTTCTTAATTTTCTCTCTCTCCTCTCTCCTGAATATTTGGGTAGGAATTTCGACAACCACATCACAGAAATTCATTTCTCTCTCTCCTACGTTCACAAAATTCTCTCTCTCTCTCTCTTTCTCTCTCTCTCTCTCTCTCAGAATTTCACATCTTTTTCCTAATAATTTGAACAGTACCCATATCACAAATAAACTTGATTTTAAACAATATTCAGTCAAAAGACTTCGTATGTACACTATGTAGCTTAGCGTTAGGTTCTATTTGGTTGATGCGTTTGTACATTTTCACCAATATTTTATTTAGGCACATGTTATATATGTGCTGATACAATTCTAATTCAGTTCCATAAAGAAAAAGTTTAATTTTGTTAACATTATGCCATCTTTCTAAATGTTTATGATAGTGCTATAGATGCAACAATTTTCACTTTTTTCATATATGCTTAAGTGGTAAAGTGTGATTAGTGCAACATCACTTTTACATAGGACTACCAGAACTTGAATTGTGATCAAGTTAGTATTTCCAAACAATTTAAAAAGCCTCAAATTTAATCATCTATTGATAATGGAATCTCCAAATATCTATTGTAATTTGTCTTTGTTGAGATATAATTAAGCTAAAATGATTCTTAAGATGAGGACAAGTTGTCTTTATTGAGCATACCTAGAAGTAGTTAAAAAGGAGGTCAATTGCCTAGACTCAATTGTTCCAACCCTTGGGATTCTCTCGACCATGAGTCGATTGGTCCAACTCCTATGCTCTATTTGGGAGGGGGGAAATGAATAGAATAAAAAAATAATTGATATATTCCTTTCATTTCTTTGTTTGGGAGTTTAATTGAGGGAATGCAAATGAACCAATTTTGGACCATTATTCATTTTGTTTGGAAATTTTGTTAGAGAGAATTTTGCTTGCCATTTTCATGACTACCACATCAATGACCGCCACTTATTTTTCTCGATTCCTATAATGTCGGTGGTTTGGCAGCATCTCCGAAACCTTGGTGGAATGGGTTTTATTTATTTATTTATTTTAATTTGATGATTTTTTTTTTTAATTTTATTGAGGATTTATGAGATGTATAGGATGAAAAGCTTATGTGGCATGTTATTATTGCAGGGTGTAAATAAAGGATTCACATCGGCTTCTAATTGAATTTAAACTCATAAAATTTTATATACAAATACAATCATAATAAATGTCTATTAAAAACTATCATAAGTATCCAATTTCATATTTAGATAATATATATATATATAGGAGAAAAAAATCATATTTTATTAAAATATTTTTTGCATTGTACAAGTTATTGACTAGTGTGTGTATACACGCAAGAAGATTTCTAGAACAATAAGAATAGTGACACAAAATTTACACAATTTTTTTTGTCAATTGTTGTAGTAATATATTATGATTAGTGTATTATTATTATTGTTATTATTTCATAGTTGGAAAATTATATGAGATATATGACGCAAAATTAGACTCCAATTAAGAATCTAATTGGATTTTTTTTTTCAATTATATATATGTGTGTGTGTGTGTGTGTGTTGTTATACTGCTCAATATTTTTTAATTGGATGTGAATTTTTACAAAATTTACCGTTAAATTATATTATCGTTGTATATTCTTTATGCTTGTAAAATTTCATGGTGATCAAATATTAATAGTCATGTTATCAATCAATTGTCAAATTAAATTCAAGTTTTTATAGTTTAAAATAATACATAAAAAATGAGAATATAAATAAAATGGTAAATAACATCCAAGTGACATGAATGTTAAGAACATATAGAACATATAATTTAATGGTAAAATTTTCAAAATATGAATTCTATAACAAGTTATTGAATAGTGTAACATTATTTAGAATTACACCAAATATAACTTAAATCTAACTCATATATATATAAACTTATAGGACTCAAAGCATTTTTCCAAATTGAATTAGAGCACCAGTTAATAACGACCCCTATACAGGTGCTAGTATGCCTCAGTTTGATGAAAGTGGGCCCCGGAACTTTTTGCTTTCTATAGTCGATTGATTCCTATATAAACAAGGAAATGCTCGTTAACTAGGCAAAAGAAAAATTAAAATAAAACAACCACTGTCTCATTTTTGCATTTCTCATTCACAAATCCATCTCTTTTGAATTTTTCAGCACTCATGAATATTAACAAAGAGTTGGAAAGGCTTGTGACGCAAAAAGTGGAACTGAGCGCAGTAATAGAAAAGATAGATACGCGTCTCAACAATCATCAATTGTCTACTTTCGTTCTTGTAAATTTCTTCTTTGTGTTTATGGGAGCCATATTAGCAATTATTTGCGTTGGTCCAGAGAGTCTCAAGCAACCATTTGGTTGGATCCTCTTTGCTATCTCTATATTAGCAGCTTTACTTGACTTGTTTGCGTTGATTATAACTGCAATCAAGTACGTTGAAACTAAAGGTAATCGAGAAGTTTTCGAGTTCAGGCTCAACAAAGTGAATATGAAAATATTCAAGCTTGATTTTAGCTACGAGGACGAGTATGATATTGAAAAACCTGTAGGTTATGGAGAACGTCAACTTAAACGTAGTATTTTCTTAGCTGTTTACATGATTTTTCTCCTAGGCTTGGCAGTTGTTGTTCTTGTGTCTTATTGCTGGAAATTCCTGCCTCCTGCGTCTCCTGCGCCTCTTGCGCCACCAAAATGAGGGTTGAATGCATTAGGCTCTGTAATGGTGCCAAGTGCATGAAAATCTGCAGCGAATACTGATACTCCAACAAGATTCAAGCTTCTTCCGTGGATGTACTATCCAATTTCAGTGTCATATTTTATTTTCCTAGTGCTATTATGTGTGTGTGTATATATATATATATATATATTGCTGGTTCTGTGAAATGTATTATTCAACCCTATAATAATGATGCATGAACTCTTTGTTCTTGTCCACGTATGTAAATGGTCTAGTTTTGTGTTTGTACTTGATATTGTAACTCTTGAGATGCAGGAGTGATGAATAAAAGTTTCATGTTGATATTGGTCTTAATCCACTCATTTATTTACTATTTTATTTTTATTTTTAAAAAAGTTAGTTTTTTTTTTTAGACGAAGGTAAATTAAATCGTTTGATGCGTTCTCACTTCTCACCATACATTGAGCCATTATCATCATTATTTATAATACAGAGCTATCATACCTAACGCATTTAAGAGATTAAGGGTGTATTTAGATACTATTTATTTTGTTGAAATTAAAAATTTATTACTAAAAATACTGTAGATAAAGGTAAAAGTTAGTTAAAATAGTACAGTAAAACTCATAAATAGTGCCAAAAAGTGCAGTGAGGCTCATAAATAGTAACAAAAATAAGCTGAATAGTGAAATAATTTTAATTTTTAATCATAACCTAAATGCACACTAAATCCTGTAAAGATTTGGTGTAAATTATCTTATATATCTCTACCCTCTAATCAAATATTGTCATATGGGAGTGAAACCCAACACGTGGGAATTTAAATAGAAGGTAAAGTGGAGGAGGCAGAGATCAAACTCAGGACTTCCTACATAACTCTGATACCATGTTAAATTACCGATTATCTCAAAAACTTAAACTTTACATTTAAGACCATCACCCATCCTTCACTGGTCCTTTCAATGAATTGTCACTTTTTGGCTTCCTAAGAAAAAACACAACCCATCCACCTAGTCAGTAAAAAAATACATGTAAAATAATAATCCAATTAAAATCTAGGGAAATGTTAATGAGTGCTGTTGGGGTATTGGTTAAAAATCCATTTTAAGAAAGTTTTGATATCACTTTTATAGGAAATGAAAAAAGCTATCAAAACATTAATTTTTTTTTTTCTTTTTCCATAAAATTTTTTTTTAATTGGATTGTTAACTAATACCCTACAGTACTCGTTAACATGACCCTAAAATCTATTACCAACAACTTCTATAAATCTAAAAGAAGTTTCAATATTAATTTTAAATAATTTATCAATAATTTTTCGTTTCAATAGTAAAGTTACGTCTTACAAGTCGTATTAACACTAGGTGTGGCACAATTGTTAAGTAGCAGCGTAGCACACATTGCCACGTCTCAAACGTACTGGCTATTCAAAGTATGTCACTGTAAAAAAGAAAATTATGTAATTGTTAAATGACCATATATTAATTGCAAAGCCTCATATGTATGCCGGTTTGGCTAGGGTGAAGACAATATGGAAAGTAAATGAGAGAGACAAAGATTATTTGAGTTGTTTGGATTGATGGAAAATTTGAGAGATTTTGGTGGGGTGAGTATTCTCTCTCAAGGAGAGTTATTAAGCACTTCCGAAATACCATAAATGTGTACTCTCCACTCTCACACCATAAATGTGTACTCTCCACTCTCACATAAATGGTGTTTCTCACCATGAATTTAATTAATGAGACTCACCATTTATATGAGAGGAGTGAATACACATTTATAGTACTTTAAAAGTACACAATAATTTTCCCTCTCCCATGGCTCACCAAAATCATCTCTCCACTTTGGAGTGATTTTAGAAAAGAAAATAAGGAAGAGAGAAGTTGATGAGAAAAATATTAAATTTGTTTCTCAAAAAAAAAAAAGTTGACTTTTTTTCTCTATTTTTTTTAATGCATTTTCTTTCTTTTAGTTATGAAAGTAAATTTTTATAAACTACATTTTCTATCTCCCCACCCCCCCCCCTTCAATCAAGCATGATAGGCCACAATCTGAATGACCCCTTGTGATTAAACCAATTAATTACATAACCAAGTTATTAATTAATCAATTTATTATACAATTGCGTGGAAACACAAACAAATCACCTAAAACTAAATATGCAGCAGAAATTAAATAACACGGTGATTTGTTTACGAATGAGGAAAAATATCGGGGCAAAAACCCCACCGGGTGATTTTCAGGTCACCACTCCCGAAACTCCACTATTATCAAATAAAACTGTTACAAGTAAAGGAATCCCAAGTACCTTACCAACCTACAATTGAACCTTTACTCCAATACCTAATTAGACTTGATCTGTAATGACAATTTCCACCTTTGATGCACAACTCCCAAGTACGTGACTAACCAATGCGTAAATCCCAGTACGCAACTTCAAAACACTAACTTAAGGAAGAAAGGTTGGCTGCAAAGTTCTTCAGTTCACCCTACACGATGAAGATCAAGAAGATGCTTGGTCACAAAACCCTTTGGTGCAAATACACAGCAACTTCTTCAGAGAAGATGAACTAGGTCAAGAACTTCGTTTTTTATCACAATTTGCTTGAACAGAGATTGCTTAATACTTTTGCAACTTGTGTCATACTTGACGGCTCTTAAAACAATCCTTTTATATGTTTAGAGTTTGGAGAAAAGAATGTCCAAAAGCATACTTACGAATCTCAAGAAAATCAAATCAGAAAATCTGAAATTATAAATCTCAACAGATAGTAGGTGTCGAGGTAGCTATCAAGCAGGTGTCGAGTTTTAATGAATTTGCACTTCAGCTTGCTTTTTCTTGGACAGACTTGATGACTTCAACACTTGACCTTGAAATCTTGTTTCTTGAAGTATTAAAAACACCTAGAATTACCTAATTACAAGTAGAGTGCGTTTTGTCAAAGGATTTAGCCAATTTACATAAATAAGTGGCATATATTCTTAACAAGTGAAAACACATGTCCTAACAAAGCAAATGACTCTTCTATTCCTCCCCTTTTCAACCGCTAACAAAACAATATAAGAGAATGTTAAAATCTCTTTTATCCTTCTACTTTTTTATCCTCTTCTCATTTTAAATCTACCCTTTTTTCCATCATTCCAACCAAACGGCTTTCTAGAGCAAATCAATTTTTCATATAAAGTTTAAATGTTGCGTAAAAAGTATTAATCAGCATCACAACATGTCATGTATATTTTTCTCAAAAAAAGAAAAAAAAAAAAAAAAAAGAAGAAAAAAAAAACATCTCATGTATATCGAATTCTTGAGGGGTCGACGAAATGGGACCATATAACTTGCTGGAAATACGTAATTTACTTTATATATGACATTTGCTTCTCAAAAAAAAACTTTATAAATGACATTTAATTAAACTACGGGTCACAAATTTAATGAAGACCTGACAAACCACAAATTTCGTTCTATAGTTGCTGGATTTTATAATTGTTGTGATATAATGGTTGCATTAAATGCAACGCCATCATAATGTGAACACAAGTGGTCATCTAGTCAAAATTATTTGTTATACGCGTCCTCTACTTTCTTTTTATTATTATTTTTTTTTTTAATGGACTCGTCCTCTTCCACATGGCCTTCAGCTGTTTTTCATTTTCCAGGGCGATGGGGCAAGTCATAAATGAATATAGTTTTGAATTATAATGGTAGTTGAATCAAAAATAATTCAATTAATTACTGTATACTTTTGATACGGTGATCACTCTATAAGTACAAATGTTTGTGGGGTGTAAGGGATAAGCATCAAGGTTCAAATTTCTAAGCGAAAGTTTTACACATATATACACTTTGATTAAGTTAAAGGTGAAAATTCTATCTTGTATAAAATAATAATAATAATAATAATACAATTAAAATTGAATTTTTTTAAATCCAATTTCAGTAAAATCAGGTGAGAACCAATGTTAATTGAGATTCAATTTGTCCAAATCATTTTCTCATTTTATTTAATATAGTTGAGTCTTTTTATCCTAGCAAATAAGATTTTTTCATATATTTAATTTTACTAACGCTGTTTGTTAAGAGTAACTTCCATTGTCAAAGTTTTATCAATTTTATCAATATTACTTTTTTTTTTTTTGGAAGACTTTTAGAGCATTCACATCTAATATCTTCAAAAAATTTTATTTTACCATCTCTAAACCTACTTTATTAACTATATCATATCATTTTATAAAAAACTCAATATTCTAACTTTTATTTTTCTATACAATATATTAAAATAATATATCTACACAATAAAATATATAATCCAAAAAGTAGGAGAGAGAAATTTTGTTAAAATCATTAATAAAAAGTGTATACATTCTAAAAGGGTAACAGAATCACCCTCTCTCGAAAATGAAAAACAGGTGAAGGCCAAGTGGAAGAGGATGAGTCCATAAAAAAAATAAAAATAAAAAATAAAAAGAAAGTAGAGGACGAGTAGTAAATAATTTTGACTGAATGACCACTTGTGCTCACGTTATGATGGCGTTGCATCTTTTCCTGTGAATGCAGAATACTATGTTCTACTTCTAGAGACCAATAATTGATTTGTCAGAAAGCATTTAATGCAACTGTTATTTCACAACAATTATATAAAATCCACCTAAAATGAAAGGGGAGGGCTTTTACTGGATACGTATTTAAAAGTGGACACGTGTTCACTCATTAGAAATTTTCATTGAATACAAGCTGGATCTAAAATGAAATTTGTGGTTTGTCAGGCCTTCATTAAATTTGTGACCCACAGTTAAATTAAATGTCATATATAAAGTAAATTACGTATTTTCACCGAGTTATATGGTCCCATTTCTTTGACCCCTCAAGAATTCCATATACATGACATGCTTTATTTTTCTTTTCTGTTTTTTTTTTTTTTTAGAAAAATATACATAACATGCTGATTAATCCTTTTCACATAACATGTTAACTTTATATAAAAAATTGATTTGCTACTACATTTAGGAGAAATTATAAGATCTATGTAGTGAACAAGTGATGCGGTCCACCATTCTACTAAAAAACTGTCATTTATCTAAAATTGTTAGTTAGAAAATTTTTTTTAAACAGAAATTAATTACTGACTCAGCAATTTTAAACAAGGAAAAGTTTTTTAGTGGAATTGTGGACAAGTGATGTGGTCCACCAGAGGACCCTATAATTTCTCTACATTTAGGGCTATTTAATTGGAATGATAGAAAAAATGATGGATAGAAAATGAGGAATTGATAGAAAAATTGAGGGGTAGAAGAAATTTTAGTTTTCTCTCATATTGTTTAATTAGAGGTAGAAAAGTGGAGGGATAGAAGAATCATTTGCTTAGTTGAGAAAAAAAAATAGAGAATAGAAAATGTAATTTGTATAAATTTACTCTCTTAATTAAAAGAAGAATAAAAAAACATTAAAAAAACAAAAAACAACGTCAACTAAGCACATGAACACAGTGGAGGAAGAACGTAAACACAGTGGAGGAAGAGGCAAATTTAGTAATTTTCTTATCAATATCTCTCTTCCATATTTTCTCTCCTAAAATCACCTCAAAGTGGGGAGATATGATTTTGGTAAGCCTTTAGGAGAGACTACCTGCACCACTAAAATCTCTCCAATTTTCCACCAACCCAAACCACTCAAAAAAACCTTTATCTCTCCCATTTACATTCCATCTTGTTTTCACCCCAGCAAAACCGGCACTAATACATCTTACATACAAGGCTTTGCAATTAATATATGGTTATTTAACAATTACATAATTTTCTTTTTACAGTGACTTACTTTGAATAGCTAGCACGTTTGAGACGTGACAATGTGTGCTACTTAACAATTGTGCCACCTAGTGTTAATATGACCTGTAAGACGAAACTTTACTATTGAAACAAAAACTTATAGATAAATTATTTAAAATTAATATTGAAACTTGTTTTAGATTTATAGAAGTTGCTGGTAATAGATTTTAATTGGATTATTATTTTACATATATTTTTTTACTTACTAGGTGAATGGGTTGTGTTTTTTCTTAGAAAGTCAAAAACTGACAATTCATTGAAAGGACTGGTAGAGGATGGGTGATGATTTTAAATGTAACCACCCTCTCACATGGGGTGTTATGTTGATGTTATTTGTGATATGCGTGTCATTTGCCGGTAAATATTTAAATCACATACTTTTAACACTCCATCTTACGTGTGGGCCGAAACTACCTTTTCATAGGTGAGACCCAACATGTGAGAATTTAAATGCGAGGTAAGGTGGAGGAGATAAGGATCAAACTCAAAATCTCATACTTTAATACTATGTTAAATTACCGATTGTCTCAAAAGGTTAAGCTATTGGGAAATGATGAATTTAATCACTTAACCATAAATCTAACATTCCCCCCTCATCTATGAGCCTAAACTTCCCTTTAATAAGTTGGGGGCCCAACAAGTAAGAATTTAACATTTTAAATGAGGGTAGAGTAAAGCCATCGATCCAACTCAAGACATCCTACTTTGATACTATGTTAAATTACTGATTGTCCCAAAAGTTTAAATTATTGAAAAATGGTAAATTTAATCACTTAACCATAAATCTAACACAAAAATTACATAAAAATACCAAAATTAATAAATTATAATAATTAAACAATAAATAGTGTCCTAAGTCAAAATTCAAAAATCCCTAACCTTCTTACCCAAAACAAAGAAAAAACTATCATTTGACCTTATCTTAAAATAAACAAATGAATCTCTCATTCCATTTTATTTTTCTTGTCTTGTGTATTTCTAAAATTTTGTGGGATTTCATTGAGTTGAAATAAAAACTTTTAGATGGTATGCTATTAGTACTTTTATTGATCTTATTATAGAATATAATTTGTGTAAAAGATATTTGTTTAACTATGGTGTTTTGAAACCAAAATTATCACAAAAAATTTACTATTTTTACATACTTTGGGCCAATACAACACATATATATAAACAATAATAATACTACTACCACACACTTTGCGACAACTGTCTTATATAGTTGATTATGATAGGGAAATGCTAACAGATGCCCTTAAGGTAATAGTTAACAATTAATTTAAAAAAAGTTTTTATGGGGAAAAAAAAAACAATTAATGTCTTGAAAATTTTTTCCATTTCCCATAAAAGTAGTGTCAAAACTTTCTTAAAATGGATTATTAACCATTATCTCAAGGACACCCATTAGCATAACTCAATAATTAATTATAATTTGTCACGTAAGACAATTGTGACAAGATGTGTATATGTAAAAGTTGTATTACTAAACATTACTGTATATGCAATTAATGTTGCGAAAAGATCCGAATTTAGTATCTGTTTGGATACAAGTTGCATTTAGGGGAGTTAATGTTCGACCCATCCCGCGAACACGACACAAACCCGACATGGTTTTTTGCGGGTTAGGGTTGGGTCATAATGGGTTTAGGTCATAAACGGGTCAACCCGAAAGTGACATGATAAGAAACGTGTCATAAGCAGGTCAACCCACGTAACCCGCAATAGACATATTTGACACGCCAATTTATTTGTGTCAATCCAAAATGACCCACTCAACACAACCCGTTTAACTCGTATAACAAATAAATATTTATTTTATTTTAGATTTGTCAAATACCTTTTATATCCAACATATATTTTAAATTTAAAAAGAAAAGTGAGTACTTACAAAAACTTACAAGGAATATAATTGAAAATTGAAACTTTACAAATCCTAGATCTCTAAATCTTACAAACCCTAAATTTCTAAAACTTCTTATAAATATCTAATTTTATTTTTTTTATTTCAGCCATACTACTCACTCTACTATCTTATAGTATTACGCCTAATTCTGAAACTCAATGTCTCAAACAGATTATTGCTCTTTCTCTTACAAAAACTTACAAGGGATATAATTGAAAATTGAAACTTTACAAACCCTAGATCTCTAACCCCTACAAACCCTAAATCTCTAAAACTTCTTATAAATATCTAATTTTATTTTTTTTATTTCAGTCGTACTACTCACTCTACTATCTTATAGTCTCACACCCAATTCTCAAACTCAATGTCTCAAACCGGTTATTGCTCTCTCTCTCTCTCTCTCTCTCTCTCTCTCTCTCTCTCTCTCTCTCTCTCTCTCTCTCTCTCTCTCCAATGTGTTTAGTGAGTTTTAGAATTAAAGAAAACCGTTTTCTTGGTGTTTCAAAATTCTGCAGTAATTTTTTCTTTATAATGTTTTTGTTCTATAAACTTTATTCTATTGTTTGCTCCAATTCTGTAACACCCCAAGTTAATTTTATAATTAAACTATGTGTTTTAATGGTTAATTATTATTTTAAGCCACGTTCTTCCTATGATTAATATAAGAGTATTTAATAAGCGTATTATTTTATAATACCTTTGAATAGGAATTGTAAAGATTATAAATGATTTAATGGCTAATTGTATTATAAATATGTACTAAGTATGTGCAAAACTATATTAAGTGGTTAAGTTATGAGATATATATATATATATATATACACATATATAGTGTTGGTGTTTTAACTATGTATGATGCATAAGATATTATGGTTGAATTCCACCCACCCATGCAACCAATGGAAATTCAACACACATAATGCCAAAGTTTCATGCATGATGACAAACTTTAAAAACCAAGACTTGGCCATGCAATCACCAAGTTCCACCTAATCTCTTCTTTGACTATTCAAGGTAACTAGAATTTCCAAGCTCTCTCCCTCTCTTTTTCTACGGTTCCAAGAAAAAAATCAGAAAAGTCTCACCTCACTTTTCTCTCTTTTCTCTTAAGGAAAGAGCTAGGAAACTCTCTTAAGTCCTCTCCCAAGTCCACGGGTTCACACACCAAAAGGAAGACCAAAGCTCCATCTCATTTCTCTTTTCTACTCTCTCAAATAAAATTTGAAGACTCAAAAACTCTCTTGAGCTCTCTACCTCTCATATTTTTGGGTCCAGCCATTAGAAAAGGGAGATTCTTTCATGAGTGATTCTATTTATATTTCCCTCAAGAACCAGAAATTTGGTAAGGGTCTAGCTACTCTCACCTTAGAATCCATAATTTCTTCATGGAATCTTTAGTATTGGTATTTGTGGTTTGTGAAATTAGGAAACTTATAAGTCTATATATATATATATATATGCTGTTTTAAGAAGCTTTGAATTTGTGTTGGTGATTTGTTGAAGGTAGATTAGGGTTTTTACTAATTAATGATGGTATATGATTAAGGAAGTAAGAAAAAAATAGGATGTGTTAGAAATACTGAATGATTGTATTGTATTTCATAATCAAGGAATATACATGTGATGCCTTTATATAAGAGGCATATGTGTGCGGTACAAGTAAAGTGTAGTACAAGTACAAGTGTGCTATACAAGTAAACTAGCTGGGCCTAAAGCCCAATCATAATATACATTAACAGCCCCCCTCAAACTCAAGGTGGATGTGAAACCAGCTTAAGGTTGTCAACCAAATCACGAGTGCGTCCCTTAGGAAGTGCCTTGGTAAAGATATCTGCAAGTTGATCTTTGGAGGAGACGAAGAAAAGCTTGAGAGCACCATGGACAAGATGAGAATGGATAAAATGACAATCAATCTCGATGTGTTTAGTCCGTTCATGGAAGACGTCATTGTGAGCAATATGAATGACACTCTAGTTGTCACAATAAAGGGGAGTAGTAGAGGATGTGGACACAAGTAAATCCTTAAGAAGCCATCGTAGCCAAAAGAGCTCAGATGTGGTGTCAACAAGAGCACGATATTCTGCTTCTGTACTGAAGCGGGCCACAAAAGTTTGTTCCTTACTTCGCCAGGAAATCAAAGAAGAACCAAGGAGAAAACAATAACCTATAGTGGACCTGTGATCAGTGGGATCTCTTACCCAATCAGCATCAGAGAATGCATGGAGTACAAGAAGAGACTGAGCTGAGTAGAAAAGGCCATGGAAGAGAGTGCCCTTCAAGTATCGTAGAATGCGCAGAACAGCAGCATAGTGAGTTGATCGTGGAGCAGACAGATACTGGCTTACCTGATGAACGGCATAAGAAATGTTTGGACGAGTAACTGTGAGATAAACTAGGCTGCCAACCAATCATCTATAAAGAGAGGGATTAGACAATGGTTTCCCCCCCGAGGGAGTCAGATGCGCATTAAGTTCAATTGGAGTGTCAACAGTCTTGCTGTCAGTGAGTCCAGCTCGAGATAAAAGGTCAGATGCATACTTGTCTTGAGTAATATAAAGACCATCTGTGGAACGAGTGATCTCAAGACCCAAGAAATAGCTGAGATGTCCAAGATCTTTCATCTTAAACTGCTGACTAAGAAAATCCTTGAGTTCTTGAATGCCACTAAGGTCATCACCAGTTATGATCATATCATCCACATATAGGAGAAGTAAAATGGTGCCTTTATCATTGCGATGAAGAAATAAGGCAGAATCATAAGGACTGGCAGTGTAACCCAAGTGAAAGATGGTGGAGCTGAACTTGGCAAATCAAGCTCGTGGAGCTTGTTTAAGGCCATAAAGTGCACGTCGAAGGCGACAAACCTTGTTTGTTTCAACAGAAAGACTAGAAGGAGGTTGCATATAGACTTCTTCATGCAGATCCCCATTAAGGAAGGCATTTTTAACATCCATCTGAAAAAGATCCCATTTACTAGCAGCGGCAACAGCTAAGAGGGCACGAACAGAGGAGATACGGGCAATTGGAGCAAAGGTCTCTTCATAATCAATCCCATACTCCTGTGTAAAACCTTTTGCAACAAGACGAGCCTTGTAGCGCTCGATGGACCCATCAGAGCGAGTCTTGATCTTATAGATCCACTTACAACCAACCACAAACTGACTAGGAAGGAGAGTAACGAGATCCCAAGTTTGGTTTTTGGTTAATGCATCAATTTTCTCTTTCATTGCAATTTGCCATAAAGGGTCAGTAGAGGCCTCACGATAGGTTTGAGGCTCATGGAGTGTAGCAAGGGCAACGTAATAATGATAGTCAAGTAAATGTGCATGAATGGATCTTACCCGGGTTGAGTGGTGAGGTGGAATGTCTTGTGGAGGATCTTCAGGCGGAGTAGGAGCAAAAGGAGTAATAGCCAAAACATTGAACTTATTCTGTGCTTGAAGGGTTGCAAGTCGAGCTTCTTCTCTAACCAACTCATTTACAGCAGTATCAAGAGAGGGAGGAGAACTGCAATTAAGAAGTTGACCTCGGATGGGCTCAAAGTCCTTGTGAAGAGACATCAGAAATTCATAGAGACGAAATTCATTTCTAACTGTAGCATATTGCTGAGCATCTTTTGAGCATGCCCAAATTGGATCAGAAAGGTCAATTTGGTCCCAAATGAAGCGAAGCTGATCATAGTAGTCATTGATGGATTGCCCTGGTTCTTGTCGAAGTTGATGCAATTCAACTACCAACTGATATTTCATGGATCCGTGAGTAGTGGAGTACCTTTTGCCCAACATATCCCATGCTGATTTTGCATCATCAAAGCTGCCCAACAGATTGGAGATGGAGGGAATGGAAGTGTTCCGAATCCATGTGAGGATCATGTGGTTGTGACTATCCCATTCAATCATGCGACCAAGGAAGGCAGCATCTTCTTCACTTGCTCCCTTGATAGGAATGGTAATTGCACCAGTACAGTAATGCCAGAGCATGCGACCCTTAAGAAAAGTGCGCATAGCTTGAGACCAAGATAAGTAATTCTTGTTCCCTTCCAATACAGTATTGATGGGGCGAGGAAGAAAAACATCCTTTTTATCCATTTAGAAACGCAATATGCAAAAACAGACTGCAAAAATGAAATCTACGCGAAAAACTGGGTAAAGAGAACCTGGACTGTAAAAAGTCAACCCGTAGAAAAGTCAACAGTCAAAGTCAACCTCGGTCAAAGTCAACACTGGTCAACGGTCAAAGTCAACGGCCTGGTCAACGGTCAGTCAACGATGACGTCAGCTGTGGTGGATGACGTCAACAGATGAGTGGATGATGACGTCAGCGCTAGGTGACGTGGCAAGATAACGTCACGGATGACGTCAGCAGGACTGAAGGAGGCGCATGAGACGCGTGACTGAGGCGCTGCTTCTTCAGGCGGTGCATGAGAGCGCGTGCAGGCTCCGATACTTGCGAGACTTCCACGAATGCATAGATCGAGGCGAGACGATCACGGTGGTACGTGCAAAAACGTTATCAGAGGAAGATGCACGGCGGAGACGGTGATTGCAGTGGTCTGTGTGGTGCGGGACTCCTCAATGACGGCGGCCGTAGTTCCGAAACCTGAGGACAACGGCTGAGAGACGTCGTAGGTTCAACGATGAGTGGCTGCAATGGCTATTGTGACGACGGAAGCGATAAGGGTGGAGTAACACCAAGAGAGACAAGACTGCTAAGAGAAAGGTCAGAGCAGTGGCTCTGATACCATGTTAGAAATACTGAATGATTGTATTGTACTTCATAATCAAGGAATATACATGTGATGCCTATGTGTGCGGTACAAGTAAGCATATGTGTGCGGTACAAGTACAAGTGTAGTACAAGTACAAGTGTGCTATACAAGTAAACTAGCTGGGCCTAAAGCCCAATCATAATATACATTAACAGGATGAATACTATTGATGTTACTGCTGGGATTTTTGTTGTATTTAATTTTGCTCTAAATGGTTAAATGATTATATATAATGTTTTATCACATGTTTAATGAGTGCATAAAAATCCCCATATGAAAATACCATCGTTTGATAATTGTTTGTGAATTTACAAGAAAATGTTTCAAAGCTGCCTCTGTGACAGATTCTGTGTTTATGCATGGTAAATTATGTATTAAATTGTATATAGTGAATTTGGATGCTAGGGTTATTTCCTATGAAATATAAGACACATACGGTTGTTATGGAAGTGGTCTCACAGCATTTGGATCAATATAAAAATAATGGTTTAATTTCTAAGTTGCATGAAATTCTGTCAGGACAGATTTGAGTATGCTGTATTGTATGATTTTTAATAAATCATGTTTTTATGTTTTGATTCCGAAATTTTATGGTATATATTGGACATCTAGAGGAGTTTCTCTGTAAAATTACATGAAGATTGGATGTGTTTTGATAGCCCGTTTGTATTTTACAAATGAGACATATGCTGCTGGAATAAAACAGTGAATAGTAAGGGACATGCCTAACTTTGAGGATTTAATTCTAAAGTTAGGGTGAATGATTTGAGATATAATTTATTATGCTCATCATATGATATGTCTAGATCATAGAGTAATTTTGTATAGCTTGGTTCAAGGTTTAATACTGAAAGGAGAGATTCTAAACCATTCGACGGTTGTATTTATGAAGCTGTTTTATTGAACAAGCTGTATGTTTCCTTAAGAGTGTATATGGTTACATGACAATGCTTAAAACAATGTATATTTATGCATGTATTATTTCCCTAAGCTCAAAGCACCTTTTGAAATGAAGTTAGCTCTTCTAGAAATATGATATTAATATGTGACAAGGATGGTATTTCTTTAGGTTGGTACATTATTTGTTGATGTGTGCATAATATGTTTGTGGGAACCTCGTTGAGGTGGGATTAGGATTTCCTTAATTTTAAGAGATAGGCTTTGAGATGAATGTGTAAATCTATGATAAGGAAATTATGGATAGTAATAAGTTTTGATTTCGGTTTAGGTGTTACCAGCTGCCAGGTCCAAGCTCCTTCGACTTTAGGCTCTCAATTCCTCTGCTTTTAGGTAAGAGATAAGTTATATGGGCATTTGGTAAGTCATGAGGTTATTTTAATGTACATTATGCATTAAAATGTTTTTTTTTAGAGATATGGCATGTAAGCATTATCAGACAAAGATATGTTCATGAGCTTTCGAAACCTTATGTATATGATTTAAGCATATTGATGCTATTACTAATTCCACGAACATGATGAAGAAAACAATAGAAATGCTATTATTATGGAATTTTATGCAAAATAAGAAATTTCAGTATAATGTATAAGTATGGAAATGTTTTCGGGTTATGTCCTCTAGTGATCTGAACTCAGTCAGTAGGGGTTAATTACTAGCTTTCCATGGAAAAATGTTATCTGTTTGGCCATTTAAAGTAGAGGAAATAGGGTTGCTCGTAACTCTAATCTGAACAAGATCTTCTCCCCAATGTGTACGGACGGCGGGGAGGAATAAAACCTTGAGGAGATGTGCCATCAAGCCTCTCAAAGAGGACAATATCATGCACACGAGGTCACACAAATGTGATGAGGTCTTCTCTGTACAGACTTATCAAATATGGACTAACCAACAAGTTATTTATGAATAGCTATGTTATGTTATTAATCATGAGAGAAGTATTTTGTTTAAATGCATTGTGAAAAGTAAAAGCTCTCGTGAAAATAAAAAGTTTATATAAAAAGAAAGCTGTTCATTAAAGATAAAAGTTTCTAAAATTCTGTAGTGCTATAAAGATAAAGTTTCTGAAGAAAGTACAAGTTTATGTTAAGAAGTTATCAAATATCTGTTTTTCTTTATGAAACGTTAAGTTTTATAATTATGAAAGTTATAATATTTTACAAAAATGAATTTATGAAGGAAAGTTTTATTATTCTTTAAGATGCTTCCAATTTAAGACAAAGTTACCAATTATCTGATTTTAAGTTAAAATGATCATTTTGTAATGAAAATATATATATATGGTAACTTTGTAAGAAATGAAAGAAATTCAATCCGAAAGGCTTTGATGATATTATTCTGATAAGAAAAGGGAGAACAATTATTTTTACAAAGAGCATATAAGTTATTATTATAAATAGTATAAAATACTATGCATGAAAAGGTGCTCTCCTATCTGAATAATTGTAAAATGAAATGAACTGATTTACATGCATCCTTATTAAATTCTCATATATCTTACCTTTACTGAGCTGTGTAGCTCACCCCTTCCACTCTTTCAGTCAACAGGTTTTAATTTGGAGCAAAGGGAGCCTTAGTCGAGTTTTGGAAGGAGCTAGTTTTAGTTTTAGAAGTATAGATCCCAAATTAGCAATTCGATGTTTAGCTTTATAGTATTGTGTATTTGAGGATCTAAAGAAAGTTGCGTACCTTACAGTATTAAGAAATGTATTATGTGAGATTCAAAATTTGAGTAACTGGTGGATTATATTATTCTTTGAGTACAGTGTAGATGCTCTGAATGTCAACATTTAAGTAAAGAAACAAGAATGAAAAGAAAGAGGGAAGCTTTTTTAAAAGTTTCGAAAAATTAAGTTGGTTCTTGTTAATATCAAGTTTAAGCTTGATATTAACATGCCGGTCATGGCCACAAACCTGGGTATCAAATTTGGGGCGTGACAAATTCTTTCAATATTGATACTTAGCATTTGGCAAGTTCCAAGTGTTAGGTTTTGAGTTTGTAATGTTGGCAAACCATGACAAAACATGACAAAAACTAAGTCTCATTAGTTTAGAATGGTCTACATTGAAGCCCAAGACAAAAACTTCAAGTTCAGGATAAAAACAAATGAGTTACAAGCTGGTTGGTTCGATCGATCCAATCTAATTTTCGATTGATCGAAAATCGCGTATCAGGAAAATCAACAAACGTAAAAAGGCCATAACTTATTCGTTTGAAGCCCAAATCGCGAGCCGTTTTTTCCAGTATTTAAAGGACATCATAAGCTAACCCTAGGTAGGGTTTTTAGAGCTTTTTAGAGAGATTAGAGTGCCTCTTGTGCCTCTTTTAATTTTTAGGGTTTTGTACCCAAAAGCTCTCTTATGTTTTCTACCGGTGCTATTCCTTGAAGAATCTCAAGATCCGGTGTTGTAGAAGTTGTTGCCTTCTCTAGTCATCAAAGGTGTTGATGATCTAAACCTTCAAGGGTGGTCTTAAAGTCACAAACAGGAGAGTTTGTGTTGATAAACCTTTGAGTGGGATCTCAAAGTCACAGACGTGGGTGTTTGTGTATTGCAAAGGCCAAAGAAAGAAGGAGTCCATGGATTCGGAGCTTGCACGTGGTCGTGTCAGTAAGATCTACTGGTGGGTAGCATTAGGAAGTCGAGCGGGGAGCTTGTAGTCCTTTTGTTTGAACTTCGATTCTTTCTAGTGGATATGCTTTTTACCTTGAGGATAGCTAGGTCAAATCCTCCCCAAGTTTTTACCGTGTGGTTTCCTGGGTGATCATATCATTGTGTCTTTGATTATTCCGTTGCTTTATTATTTTGATATGATTATTTGATTGCTTTAACCTAGAATTGCATAATTTGACTAAGTAACAACTTAGCTAATTAATCTAGGCTAACCAATCTGGTTGTTTTAAGGGGTCTAAAACCGTTCAATTGGTATCAGAGCAGGTAGTTCTTTTGTTTTAGATCTTTTGATCTAAGAGCTGATCCTTGACCCCTGTTGTCATGGATAATTTGAACTGTCTTTGTGATCATGTTTCTGCTCATGCTTCTGCTGATTTTATTGATACCTGTGATGTTTTGAATAAAAAGGACACTATTGTTTCTGTTGATTTTTTTGATGCTTTTGAAACTCTTCGTAAGGAATTATCTAAATCTTTGAAAATTGCTAAGAAATTTAGAGAAGAGTTAAAATTAACTAATCTTGAAAAAGAGGAATTGATTGTTAGATTAGATGAATCTAATAAAAAGAATGAATTTTTGAGAAATCAAATTTCCTCTCAAGATGAGAAGATGAAAAGCTTGGAACAAGAGTTAGTTGAGTCTCAAACTAAACTTGGAAATTTGACTAGTACTAAGCCTGTTGTTGATAACAAAAGTGTTTCTGTTAAGCCTAAAACTAAGAAAGTTTATATCCCTCCTTTTAAGAGGAATAATAAAGAAAAGGCTTATTTTGCTAAGTTAGACAAAGGTAAAAGTTCTGATGTTAACGCTGAAGTTTCTCTAAACCTAAGTCTAAACCTACTGTTAGAGAGTATAATAAATCTGTTTTTGTGCCTACCTGTCACCTTTGTGGTGTTGTTGGTCATATTAGACTAAATTGTTCTTTGTTGAGGCAAAAACCTAAATCTGAGACTAGACTTGTTGTTAGGAATACTGATGTTCCTAAATTTGTTCCTGTTTGCCACTTTTGTGGTGTCTCTGGTCACATTCGTCCTAATTGTCATAAATTGAAATTTAAGCATTCTGTATGTCAATCTAGGATATGTGATGATATTTCTCCTGCCATAAGTCCATATAAATTGTTTCATATTCTTTTGAAAAATTTGAGCTTGTTGGCTTGTGAAAGGAATTTGCAGGATTTTAGTCTCTCTCAGAAGTTAGATATTGTAAAGTTGTGATTTACAACTATGTTTTATATTGGTTTTATTCCATGACAAAATGTGTTGTAATTACTTTATTTCACTTCCTTGTATTTTGTGGGATTTAATTGTATTGCGTTTAGTATCAAGTTGGTGAAGACTCAAGCTTTATTGAAGATCAGTGGATCCCGCGGGTGTGTCGCTGGAAGCTAAGCCGCGAAAGAGTCATGTGAGAAGTACATGACTGGAAGCTAAAGAGTCATGCCAGGTTGTCGTTTTCGCGAGTGTCTCGTGGGTAAGGCCTTCCCGCGAGACAGTTGCGAAACATTCTGCCTGAATGTTTTTTTAAGAGTGACTTTCTTACCCTTCACCCATACTATATATACCCTCATTACCCACAAATGTAGTAGAGGCTATTCAGATAGAAAAACCCTAGATAGGTTTTCTACAACACACACACCCATCTTTTGAGAGAGAGCTACTCCTCCTTAGTGAGAAATCATTGTAGCCTCTTCTCCATCCCTCTCCCATTATCATACCTTGAGAGGAGATTTGTACCCAAACACAACCCACACATATTCAGAGTGTAGAAAGTGCTTTGGAGTTGCTGGGAAGCATTGGAAGAAGCCAAGGATGGCAGATGCAACATGGAGCTTGTTGCGGGATCCGGAGAACTAAGACAAGACACGGTTTCGAGAAGCCTTGTTAGAGTAGGAGTTTGGAGGGCTTAGGTACATCGGGTAGATTAGGTTTGGAGGGTCTCTTGCTAACCCATGTATCCCAACTGATTATCTAGTGGATCGATTTCTGCTTGGAGGGCAGCGGAGAGGTTTTTCGCCGAGTTCTTCGGTTTCCTCTTCGAGAACACGTCTTGGTGTTTTCTGTGTTTGCATCCTTCTTCCCTACTCTTTTATATTCCATTATACTGCTGTGTTGCTTAGTTTATGGATTAGAGTAGCTTACTTGTTCATCCGCTCGCATTTACACTATTCCACACTTTGTATTAAGTTTGTGTAAAATCTATCGAGCTGTAATTTTAATTGGGGGTCTAAATAGCTCTTGTGTTTTCAACACATTTTCGAGCTTTCAATTGATATCAGAGCGGGTACACTTGTTTTGGTTTCATTACCTAAGTGTGATCCTTGACCCCTTGTGTGTTTTGCCATGGATAATGCTTTACATGCTTGTATGGATGTTGTTGATTGTAACATGCCATGTGTTTGTGAAAATGCCTCTATGAGTGTTTATCCTCATGATTGTGATGTCATGTTACATGAATCCTTGGATGTTGTTGATATTCCTAGCACCAAACTCTTCAAGAAAAATGCTAAGAAGTTTCAAAAGAGTTTAAACAAGTTATTTTGTGAAAATGGTGATTTGATTGCTAAGCTCAATGAATCCATCAAATTGGTTGAAAAATATAAGAAACTTGCTGAAAATTCTCTTGAAAAGCTGAAAGAGTTTGAGTGTTTGAATATGGACTTGGATGCTAAACTTGTTTTGTCTAACATACTTGTTGATGATCTTAAATCTGAAAATGAATCTCTTAAGATGCATGCCAAGTGTTTGATTGTTGAACCTACTGTTAAAAATGATGAAAATGTATGTTGCAATCATGTTGTGGTACCCGATTTTGTGCCTAATGTGTGTTTTGCCTCAAAGGACAAATCGGTGTACATTCCTGCACATAAAAGAAATCAAAAAGTGGAGAGAAAGGCTCTTAATCCTAAGCCTTTGGTTAGGTTCAATCCTAGGAAATTGAGTGGATCTAAGTTTGTTCCAACTTGCCACCATTGCGGTGTGATTGGTCATACAAGGCCTCAATGTTCTAAGTTGAAGAGAGAACAAACCCAAGTTGCTAGATCCATTTCCAAAAAGCCTAATGGACCTAAACACATTGTTTGTCACCATTGTGGTGCCTTTGGTCATCTAAGACCTCATTGCTCTAAGTTTCATGCTCTTAAAAGAATTAAAAGAAAAGAGAAACTTGAGCCTCTTGGAAGTTGTACTTTGCATGATAAACCGGATTTGTGTGAAAATAGCATGTTGTTAAAGAAAGTGTTTAATGCTCTTAACTCCTTGACTATGTGCATCTCCGGTCCTCATTATCCCAACCCTCGTCTCACTTCTCTTGAGACACTCATTCCAAGCAATCATTCCGCTTGGATGAAGAAGGGTTCTTATGGTTGAGCTTTTGCTCTTTTGGTCCTTGATCTAATTCTTTCGATCTTTGTAGGACCTTTCATGCATTAAATGTCATATCTTCATGCATTTGTGCATTTTGCATTTATTTGTATGCATTGCTTTTGTTTTGATCTTACTTTTATGTCTTTGTTTTGTGTGTGTAAAAAATCCAAAACCACATAAAAAGTGAAAAATTCAAAAAGTTTGATCGTATATGTTTGAGCACATTTCACATGTGAGTTTGGCCTAGTACCTTCGTACTAATGGCATTGTGCATTTACGAGCTTAGCTTGTTTTGTATGCACCTAGGTCTTTGTGGGAGAAATCTTGAATACTATGTGTGATTGTTGTAAATAGATCTTCAAACTTGTCATGAATGATTGGTCAATAGTCTTGTTGGTCTTGATACTTGCATAGACTTGTGTCTATATCTCTTCCCACTTTATTTTTTTTGTTTTCGCAAATAGAGCTCACCAAATGTAAATCTCCAAATAAAAAGAGATATTAAGCTGCAAAAGCCTGTCGCACATACTAGTATTTGACTAGGAAAAAGAGAAAGCGACTCTTTTTAATATGTTTTGTATGGTGCTCAAAAAGCCAAAGGCTAAGTCTAAATGTTGAAATATCAAAAATTTCTAGCACCGATCTCAAAATGAGATATTTTGTTCAAAAATGGATCAATTGTTATGCTTTATGCAAAAGCCAAATGAAAAGCTTCTAAGTTGTGTATTCAATGTGTGGGAGGTCATATATACTCATTTCTATAATGGAGATAGTCCACTTGATTTCGTATCAGTTGTGTATGACTCGATTGAATTGATCATTGAAGCTTCACTCTAGTCTAAGGATTATTCCACACTTGATCCTCACACACAACACACAAGACTTTTGTTCAATGAATGTCTATTTCATTTGTGTGATTGTACATGTTCAAATGTGACGTGTGTGTGCTCAACCATATGTGGTTCATACCAAAAAGAATTTTTGTTCTTTTTGTTTGCTTTTGGGAGTGATTTGTATCACCCATGTTTTTCAAAGTTTTTAAAGTGTTTTTGAGTGAAAAACATGTTTTCTGGGTGTTCTCATGACTTATTTCATGTTTAAGTTCAGTCACGAGTGAAAGGATCCAATTCACAAGTTTTTCAGCTTTGGACAGAGAGTTTCGCGATTGTTTCGCGGCTGTTTCGCGAGTAAGGCTTACCTGCGAGATACCTGCGAGATACCAGCGAAATTTTCGTGGGATTCTAAGTAGCGAGATACCTGTGAAAATTTCCAGATCAGCTTTTTAAAGGGCATTTCGTGGGTCATCTGTTTTAAACACCTCCCATCTTCTCCCAAACCCCTGTTTTAATGTTTCTACATTAAAACCCAATTAATTTCAAGTGTCTTACATTCCATAAACATCTCTAAGGTAATTTTTAATTCTTTTCATTGATTTTGATCCTTAAATTACGTTTTTGGGGGTTTTATGTTCATAGTTGGGATTTTCTCAAATGGGAGTTGGAAAACTTATTTTCTGTCAATCTTTTTGATTGAGATTTGTTTTAAATGATAATTTGCTTTGGATGGTGGCCCCTTGTGGCAAAAATATCATGTATTTAGGCAAGATTTTCATATGTTCTTGCATTGTTTATCATACATGGGTAGTGTGTGCACTTCAAGTGTTTGATAAAATGCCCAAATGGCATTTTCTCGTTGTTTTGGACTCCGATGAGTACCAAATTTTGGGGATCACCATAATTGTTCATGTTTATCATGTTTTGATCATTGGTGGTGTGTTTTGTACACTTTTTCCCTTGAGTGTCTTGCTCATGCATTGGTCATGCATCTCACATGCACACTAGATGCACACTAGTTGCACCTTTGCTGCACACACTTGAACACTTGACATGTTCTTGCATTCACTCATGCTTGTTAAGTCTTTTTAGACCTTCTAACACATTTAACATGTTCTTGTGTCTATGTCATGCCTAGGTCCACATCATGTTCCATTATCCTTAACATATCATGTTCTTTATGCTTTGTAGCATTGTTTTAAAATGTTTTTGTCTAATGTTTGGGTTTCATTTTCTCATTCATCTTGCACCCCTCATGCATCATCTTCATATTTTCTTCTTTCCCTCCTTCCTCTTGATTCATTTGTCTATTCGTGACAAAAAGGGAGAGAATATTCTGGAGAGTATACCGGTGTGTTTCGTCATTTCTATGTGACTCATGTGCACACTCTTAGGGGGAGAAATTCTACCTTGTACACATTCGTAGGGGGAGAAAGCCATAGGGGAGATGCATATACCAAAGGGGAGAAGACATTGTTTTTGAGAAAACCTTGATTTACTTTATGCTTGTTTTCCCGATACTTTGTGTTACTTTTAGTATCTATACTTTGCATCATGTTCTAGTGTTGAACACTTTTGTGCCCATGTTGCTTTTGTAAGTTTTTAGGGTTTGTTTAATTGCATGTTTTGTAGGCTTTTATGGTTTGTGCCATGCATATGCAATACTTTGTTTATGCAGCCTTTATGCTTGTGTACTTGAAGTTTAATGTCATACATTTTACTTCGACACATCACTCTTGTGCCCGTGTAGGATTGTTCCTAGATGCATATACGTTCTATGCATTGGTTGAGTGATGAACACTCTTGTGCCCATGTAGGATTGTTCCTAGATGCAAATACTTCGTGTATTTCGCATTGGTTGAGTGTTGGATTTGCAAATGATACTCTTCAAATGAGCTTATCATCTTGCATGTCCGGATGTTCATTCCAAGTGTGAATGAGCATTGTGATCACTATTGTATAAGTGATTGCATGTTTGATCTAGCCATGGTCTATTGCTTTATTCCATTTTGCTTGATCGCATTTTACTTGTTACATTATACTTGTCTTTTTATCACCTGATTTACCTTGAGGGTCTAATGTGTTTTGTGCAAGTGTTTCAGGTTACAGGTATACATGTTCCAAGTTCATCACAGCTTCTAGATTTAGGTGTGAGTGAGTTTTGCCATTGTTCCCAAACTCATGTTTAAGTCTAGAGTCTGTTATACGGTGTTTTGTCATGGAATAGCCAAAGGGGGAGATTGTAAAGTTGTGATTTACAACTATGTTTTATATTGGCTTTATTCCATGACAAAATGTGTTGTAATTACTTTATTTCACTTCCTTGAATTTTGTGGGATTTAATTGTATTGGGTTTAGTATCAAGTTGGTGAAGACTCAAGCTTTATTGAAGATCAGTGGATCTTGCAGGTGTGTCGCTGGAAGCTAAGCCGCGAAAGAGTCAAGTGAGAAGTACATGACTAGAAGCTGAAGAGTCATGTCAGGCTGTCGTTTTCGCGAGTGTCTCGCGGGTAAGGCCTTCCCGCGAGACAGTCGCGAAACATTCTGCCTAAATGTTTTTTTAAGAGTGACTTTCTTACCCTTCACCCATACTATATATACCCTCATTACCCACAAATGTAGTAGAGGCTATTCAGATAGAAAAACCCTAGATAGGGTTTTTAGAACACACACACCCATCTTTTGAGAGAGAGCTACTCCTCCTTAGTGATAAATCATTGTAGCCTCTTCTCCATCCCTCTCCCATTATCATACCTTGAGAGGAGATTTGTACCCAAACACAACCCACACTTATTCAGAGTGTAGAGAGTGCTTTGGAGTTGCTGGGAAGCATTGGAAGAAGCCAAGGATGGCAGATGCAACATGGAGCTTGTTGCGGGATCCGGAGAACTAAGACAAGACACAGTTCCGAGAAGCCTTGTTGGAGTAGGAGCTTGGAGGGCTTAGGTACATCGGGTAGATTAGGCTTGGAGGGTCTCTTGCTAACCCATGTATCCCAACTGATTGTCTAGTGGATCGATTTCCGCTTGGAGGGCGGCGGAGAGGTTTTTCGCTGAGTTCTTCGGTTTCCTCTTCGAGAACACGTCTTGATGTTTTCTGTGTTTGCATCCTTCTTCCCTACTCTTTTATATTTCATTATACTGCTCTGTTACTTAGTTTATGGATTAGAGTAGCTTACTTGTTCATCCGCTCGCATTTACACTATTCTACACTTTGTATTAAGTTTGTGTAAAATCTATCGAGCCGTAATTTTAATTGGGGGTCTAAATAGCTCTTGTGTTTTCAACACATTTTCGAGCTTTCAGGTATAATCCCTCAAATACACTCTGCTTCACATGAATTTTCACCTACAAAGCCGAAGACTCGTGCTAGATGGGTGAGAAAAGATTCTCCAAGGTGAGTGTTGCTAATTTGTCCCTGATTTAATTCTTTCAATTATTTGTGGACATGTTTTGTTTTTGTTTTTGGTTGTGTTGTTTTTTAGGTTTTTTTTTATTTTTTATTTTTTTTTAAAAATCCAAAAACATTGAAAATTTTCAAAAAGACAAAAATATTTTATTTTGTGTCTTGTTTTATTTGTTTTGAGGATTACATGAGTTATGATATCTCTCTCTTGATTTAAAACATGCTTGACATTGTGGAGAAACTTGAATAGTTTGTGCTAAGCTATTTCTGATTTTGTGTGAGTATGTACTAGTTTATACATGTACTCATGGGTTAATTAAGAAATTGATATTTCTTGTTTGTGTACCCTCTATAGCTTAGTTAAACATTGTCATGCATTGCATTTGCATTGTTCATTTAGCATAATGTATGCTTTTTGTTTTTGGTCATAAATTTTTTTTAAACGAAAAAGATTTTTGTGTTTTGTATTTCATATCATGGATTTGAAATCAAGGTTGGCCACCTTATCTTTACATAACAAGTTTATGTACCTTGTTTAACTTGGATGAGCTTACTTTATTGCACTTTACTAGTTTGAGGTTTGTAGTGCATGTTGTGTGGGAAGATGTTTATAGTTTTTGATCACTTTGTCTTAATCTTGAAGTCACATGTTCTTTGACTGTCGGACTTGATCCTTTTGAGAAAGGCATAAATAACCATCTCACCACTGTTCACTAGCCAATCATGAACACCTTAGTGCATATCATAAGATTTTGTGCTTGAGAAAGTGTAGCACATGCACAAAAAGAACATAAGGTGTAGCCTTGATTTAAATGCTTAATGCTTAAAATTGGTGTGTACTATTAGGCTTGATGTCATCTCACATAATTAAAATTGGTGTGTACTATTAGGATTGATGCCATTTCACATAACTATGGGGCAAATATACAAGAAACTTACTTGATTGCAAGCTTATGTTATAGGAGATGTGGGAGTTATATGATGTAACTCTTTAGGTGATAGTCTCTTTTAAATTCTATGTAATGAATTGTGTAGACTCTGTGATTAATTGCTATTCACATATTACCTCACATGTATCTCAAGCTTTTGCTAGTTGCACACACTACACAAGTTACTCTTTGTTAAACTTGGTACATTTTATGTGTGATCTTGTTGTGGCCATCCAAGATTAAAAGTTCCTTAATTTTAATATAAAATGTGTTTAATGTTTGCACTTTAAGGACAAATTAACTGAAAATTTTGATTTTGGAATATCTGGATTGAATTCAAGTATTTTTGAAAAACTTTTCATCTCATACTCATGCATTTTTTTTATAAAACAATGTGCTTTGAGGAGTTTCTGCATTAAAATGCTTTGTTTTTCAAAAATCTGACTTTTCCAGACTTTCAATCGATCGAACCTGTTTTTCGATTAATCGAAATTGCGATTAAAATTTTAGGTTTGAGTCTGCCTGACTCGATTGATGTTCGATTGATTCTCGATCGATCGAAACTGAAAAATTTTCAGTTTCTATGCTTTTGACCAAAATTTTTTATGCATCATTTGTGTTTAGGATTCACATGCATTGCATTGATTTTTGTATCCATCTTGCAGTTTTGCAGTCATATCTCTCATTGCTTTCACATATAACATGCATACACTTTGCTACATTGAGTACTCAACTTGATTTAAAAATTGATTGATTAATTTTTGAGTTTTGTAAATTCTAGTATATGCTTTTTCTTATGTGTGAATTGTATAAAATATTTTTCTTAAGAGATATGATGGATAATCAATGTGCAAATATTTTCTCTACCCATGCAATTGTTTATGGGTCACATAGTGCCATGTTTGCATTTTATTGAAAGAGAGAATATTTTTTTCTTCATGTGTATCATCACCTTAGTTTTTAGCTTTGGTTTGTGCGTCTTTATTTTCCCTACCCCCTTTATTATTCCCCAAAACTATTTTTCCCAAAACTTGATTTGTTTTTCCTATTTTTTTAGGGGGAGAAATTTTTTTAAACCTTTGTGATTCTTAGGGGGAGTTGTTGCTCTTCATAGAGGGAGTTGTCTCTATTTTCTCTTACTCTGTTGCGTATGTTTTCTGTCTACCTTTTGATTAGGTAGTCTTTGTCAATACGTGACAAAAAGGGGGAGACATAGATGACCTGTTTGTTTTGTTTAGGGGGAGAATATAAAAACATTTTGATATATCTAACTTAGGGGGAGAGTTAGAATTTTCTTTTTAATATTCTGTTTGATATTATTGTTTATGTCTTTCTTTCCACACATGCGGTGATGTGTTTGTTGAGTGTTTCAAGAAAGACAGGTACATTCTGATCAAGACCTTCTACCTCTTCTTGTAACTTCTAGGTTAGGAGTCTTATATTGGGATGTGTGATGTATTTGGGCATTTTATTGTATATGGGCATTATGTTGTATGTGTGTTTTGTCACGGATTGCCAAAGGGGGAGATTGTTAGGTTTTGAGTTTGTAATGTTGGCAAACCATGACAAAACATGACAAAAACTAAGTCTCATTAGTTTAGAATGATCTACATTGAAGCCCAAGACAAAAACTTCAAGTTCAGGATAAAAACAAATGAGTTACAAGCTAGTTGGTTTGATCGATCCAATCTAATTTTCGATTGATCGAAAATCGCGTATCAGGAAAATCAGCAAACGTAAAAAGGCCATAACTTATTCGTTTGAAGCCCAAATCGCGAGCCATTTTTTCCAGTATTTAAAGGACATCATAAGCTAACCCTAGGTAGGGTTTTTAGAGCTTTTTAGAGAGATTAGAGTGCCTCTTGTGCCTCTTTGAATTTTTAGGGTTTTGTACCCAAAAGCTCTCTTATGTTTTCTACCGGTGCTATTCCTTGAAGAATCTCAAGATCCGGTGTTGTAGAAGTCGTTGCCTTCTCTAGTCATCAAAGGTGTTGATGATCTAAACCTTCAAGGGTGGTCTTGAAGTCACAAATAGGAGAGTTTGTGTTGATAAACCTTTGAGTGGGATCTCAAAGTCACAGACGTGGGCGTTTGTGTTTTGTAAAGGCCAAAGAAAGAAGGAGTCTGTGGATTCAGAGTTTGCACGTGGTCGTATCAGTAAGTTCTACTGGTGGGTAGCATTAGGAAGTCGAGCGGGGAGCTTGTAGCCCTTTTGTTTGAACTTCAATTCTTTATAGTGGATATGCTTTTTACCTTGAGGATAGCTAGGTCAAATCCTCCCCAGGTTTTTACCGTGTGGTTTCCTAGGTGATCATATCATTGTGTCTTTGATTATTCCGCTGCTTTATTATTTTGATATGATTATTTGATTGCTTTAAACTAGAATTGCATAATTTGACTTAGTAACAACTTAGCTAATTAATCTAGGCTAACCAATCTGGTTGTTTTAAGGGGTCTAAAACCGTTCACCAAGGATATTATATTTTTGTAAAACTATGTTATTTTATTTTTGTTAAACTATGTTATTTTGAATTTGTGTTAAAGTGTATGCACTTCTTTTGAGGTGTAAAGAACTTATTTCTAGGTGAATATTATATTTTTGTTGAATTATATTATTTTGAATGTGGGTTGAAGATTTGAAGTATGCATTGCTTTGGGGATGTAAAAAAAATTATTTTTAGATTGATATTATATTTAATATTATGTAGATTGAAATGGGTTGCGTTACATTCGTGTCAACCAACACGACTTGTTTATTAAGTTTGTCAAATGGGTTGGGTCAGGTCAACCCGCCTTATTAATAAGACATTGAATAAGGCATTCAATGCCCTGTTGTTGAAGTTTGTCGCCTTGATCTTGGCATCATCCCAATCGGCTGACGCTTCCTTTGGCTTAGTCCAGCCAATCTCTACAGCTTGCCACACCTTCTCATCTAGAGACTACAAGAAAGTTCTTATGCGTACTTTCCAGTATGCATAGTTAGTACTATCAAACAATGGAGATATAATAAGAGATTGTCCTCTATCCATGACAAACAGGGGTCAATGGATCAACATAACAAAGATTAACCCTAATCAGAGTGTGCCTGCTCTGATACCACTTAATAGGCCAAAAACGTATTGACCCCTTATAATGAATTAATTGATTAATTAGCCAAGTTTAATTAATTAATCAAATTAACATGCAAACGCGTGGTAGCATAAACAAATCACCAATTAAACTAAGTATGCAACGGAAAATAAATTAACACGGTGATTTGTTTATGAATAGGGAAAACCTATACGACAAAAACCCCACCGAGTGATTTTAAGGTCACCACTCCCAAGAATTCACTATTATCACAATAAGCTATTACAAGTAAAGGAATCCCAGTACCTTATACCAACCTACAGTTGAACCTTTACCCCAATACCCAATTGGACTTGTTCTGTAGTGACAATCCCTCCTTGTAATACACGGCTCCCAGTATGTGACTAATCAATTGCGCAGATCCTAGTACACAATTTCAATCACCAACTAGAGAAAATTGTTGGCTTCAAAGTTTTTCAGTTCATCACACGATGAAGATCCAGAGGATGCTTGGTCATAAAACTCTACGGTGTACAAACACAACAACTTCTTCACAAGAAAGATGAACTAAAGCAAATTCTGTCCGGTCATAATTTGCTTGAACAAACTTTTCTCAACACTTGTGCAACTTGTGTTCACTTTGACGGCCCTTAAAATAATTCTTTTATATGTCTAGGGTTGTGAGAAAAGAAAGTCCAAATACATAATCACAGATTAAAGTCAAAACAGAACTGAAATTCTGTTTTTCACAAACCTCGACAAATGGCTATCTGTCGAGTTGTTGTCGAGTCACAGGGCTGGAACAACTCTTCAAGCTCGATAGTCAGCTAGCTGTCGAGCTTTAATGACAGTGACTTTTTAGACTTGAATCTTGGACAACTTGCATGGCTTCAACACTTGATCTTGAAACAAAGTTTCTTGAAGCATTAAACACATCCTAAATCTATCCAAATACAAGTGAAGTACATTTTGTTAAAAGATTAGCCAATTACATAAAATAGTGACATATGTTCGTAACAAGTGAATCACATATGTCCTAACACCTAGAAAAAAAAAACATATAAGTTACTACTCATCAGGGACAGGATCTGCAGGGGTTGTAGTTGCAGCCTCTTCCATTACCTCAGCAACAATTAAGGCTTCCTCCGTCTCTGCTGTAGCCTCGAAAGGATGATTAAGAGCTCCTTCTCAACATCACCCATAACTAGGCCAGAAAGGTCTAAGTCAGGATGATACTTTGCCATCCACTTCCTGAGAAGGTCGAAACCTTCCATGTAGTACCCGCACAACTCATTAGAGTACTCGTCGAAGTCCTTAAAT
This sequence comes from Quercus variabilis, assembly GCA_030445155.1. Taxonomy (NCBI): domain Eukaryota; kingdom Viridiplantae; phylum Streptophyta; class Magnoliopsida; order Fagales; family Fagaceae; genus Quercus; species Quercus variabilis. The sequence continues at coordinate 10,581,197 of CP129454.1, forward strand.
TCCTTCACCACTGTGGCCCTAGCCTTCTGCAATTTCAGCTCTAGATCACCAATCTACTTGTCCTTTAGCTTGCAAAAATCTTTCTCCACTTGCAAACTCTTCTCCAAGGCTGCCACACGTTCTTTGTCATTTTCTGCTTCAATAGTAAGAATGGCAACCTTGTTCTTGAACGTCTTATTCTCAGCAAAACGGGATTTGATCATAGGCTCAAATGCGGCCACCCTTTTCTCCAAGTCTAGAAGTTTCCCAAAAACAAAAAGAGACTCCCCCAAAGCCTACAAGAAATCGCCCTTAGCAAAGGCAAAGAAAAAAGAAGAAGTAAAGACAACCTACATTATCAACACATACCTGCACAAGCTTTTGAATGTGAGACAACATCACCTTGCTGGATGACTTTGCCATCAGAGGACTTAGGTCATCCACGGAGAGTGCCTCATGAGCCTTCAAAGCAGCCATGTCAGCATCGTCCCAGAAGGAAGGAAGGAAAGATTTGCCACCCATCTTTTTCTTCTTCCTAGCCTCCTTTCCAGCAGAGACAATCACCTCTAGAGATGAAGTGGGAGAGGCAGGACACTTAGCAGGCAAATGAGCAGGAGGAGTTACCTCGGGATCTTTCTTAGAAATGTTACCCATCTTTGAACGTTTCTTGGACAGGAGAACACTGATGAGGCCACACTTGGCCTTCCTCTCTTGAGCTTCAGCTAGTTTTTGCTTACTAAACCTAGTTGTCATTCCTGAAGGGAAGAAGAAAATATATAAAAATATATATAAAAAAGAGAAAAAAGAAAAAGATAAAAGAGAGAAGATAAAAGCTTAAGATTTCAAGAGAGAAAAGGGAAGAAGCACTTACTCTTCTTCACAACTTCCAAATTTCTCCGGACCTTAGTAGACGGATCCGGACCCAAGAAATGAAGAAATAAAGATTGAGGAGAAACGAGCTCGTCAAAGTCCTTGACGGTCTCCAAATATTCCTTTACTTTTTCAGCACAACACTAATACCTCTTTTGCAAACGAGGACGCTGGGAAACTGCAAACAAAAGCACAAGTAAGTCATATACCATCGTCACTCACAAAAAGAAACAAAAAACAACAGAAAGACACACCAGACATGGGAATTCCCTAACTACGAAAAAAATTAGGGGTTTTGTCCAGGTCCTTACCAGGGACGAACTCCCAACCACTTCCAGAAACAAAAAAGAAGTTTGGATTCCAATTTCAAAGAGACGACAGGTAATCAAGGAACTGAAACCTATCCCTAATTTGCTTCTCGTCCTTTCTAGGAAGGGAACACGAAATTGTCCAAAATTTATAAGGGGTGGAAGGAGAAGTAGCCTTAGAAATCACATGATCATCAGACGAGGATAACCCCGTCTCCAAGTCACTAGACCTAACCTCGGACATCTTTAACGACCTAGCTACCTTTGCAGAGTGGGAAACCAAAGGAAATAACGAAAAAAGGACAAACTTATATGGACAGTCCTCCCCTACAAAGAGATTAACCCACTTGAGACACTCTCCCTTTACAGACTCAAGCAAACAACCTAGATGGGTGAAAAGAGAAGCTATTGAAGGACAATCAACCCTAACAGAAGAGTAATCTACCATGGAAAAGTAGGAAATGAAACAGAAGCACGAAGAACTTACCAGGGAACGCAGGACAGAGAAAGGAAGCTTGAAGGAGAGTCAAACCCTAGAATAAAAATTGAACAAGGAAAGATTGTAGAAGAAAAAAAACAGGAGGGAAAAATGTGAAATAAGTGGCCAAAGCACGCACAGGAAAACCAAGAATCGTATGCACGTCGAACGCATCTTGACCGTACGCATGGCACCCAACTGCTCAAAAATCAACTTGCCATAAATGCGCAATACATAGAATACGAAGTGTCAGATGAATATGTTCTCATCTCGTCCAACAGATGAAGATTCGAACAAGGGGGCAGCTAACGAGTCAGAAATTTATGATTGTCATTAAGATGATACCATCATTAACCAAGAGAATATGTCAAGCATTTATTACGCTTATTGATGACAACACGTAATAGACGGAGCAACGGTCACAGAATGAGCTGTGAACTTCAAACAAAGATTTTATAATGTAGTAGCCATTGAACATAAATACAGCAATTCATTGCCCATTGATTAGACACTCAACTATAAAAGAAAAGGTAACAAAAGTAAAAGTTACACACAAATACGCTACCAAAAATCATTCTCCAGTCTATTTCTCTCTAATCTTTCTCCCTTACTGACTTAAGCATCGAAGGCAGATTGGCTAACGCCACACCAGCGTGTTACTCTTCCACCCAATACATTTTGCAGGTTTTCCTCCAACAAAGACAACCCCAACCGCAGCATTGTCCATCTGTTGCGACGAGAAGCTCAACTGCTAATTTTTTGCATCATCATTTAGCAACCATAAATGAGTTGGAAAACAATCTTTTAGGGCTCGTTTGGTTTGGCTATGACTCATTTTTTATAACTCAATACTCAATACTCATAACTCAAACTCAAAACCCATAACTTATAACCCAAACCTCACTTTATCTCAAAAACTCCAAAATTATTGTTTGGTCACATAACTCACTTTTTGCCACCATAACTCATATTTCAGAAACTGAAAACACCAAAATTCTGTTTTCAGTTTCCATCATCCATCACTCAAATTTTTGAGTTTTGAGTGATGGAAACGTTGCCCAAAAACCAAGCCAAACAAGATTTTTTCAGTGGGACCCAAAAGTTTTGGAAACTCAATGATGAAAACTGAGTGATATCACTCAAAATCATGGTGATCCAAACAAGCCCTTAATTTTTCTTATTAGCTTACCGTGAGATAGAGTTGTTTTTCAAAAAAAAAAAAATTAAGTGGAAAACAATCTCTAAAAAATAAGCAATACTTTTTTTTTACCAAATATAGTTTTTCTTTGACTTATTTTTCTAATGCTACCAAACATTGAAAAATGTGAAAACTATCTTCACACTAGGTTTTCCATCAAAACAAATGGAGTGTTAAGTATCAAACCATAGCACAAATTAGACTTAGAAGGCACCAAAATTCAAAACGAGGCTTAAGAGTAACCATCTTTGAATCTAATGCTCTGTTTATTTTGAAGTAAAACACATTTTCAAGTGTTTAGTTGCATGTAAAATGTGGTCAAATTTGTAAACTATTTTTCCATTAACTGTAAAATCCTTTTATAAAAAGTTATAAAACATTTTACTTAAAAAAAATTTATAAAAAATTTTACAAAAACACACAGTAGCTTCCCCTCCCCCCATCTAATGGCTAGGTCACTAGTCTGATGGATTGGATCGTCGGTTTGATCACCAGAGACATCGATGACAAGGGTCTAATGGCCAAAGCTGCCATTTTGATGATCAGTGCTGGTGGTACAGTCACTAGAGACGCTGCTATAATGGCGATTGTTGGCAACTTTTTGGTTGGAGAAACCACTCCAGAGACTAGTGCTGCAAGTCCAGTCATTAGAAAGACCATTTTAGCAACCAAAGCCGCCGATCTGGCCATTAGTGCCAGAAGTCTTGTGGCTAAAGTCGGCGTTCCAACAATCAGTGCCAGTGGTTTGGTCATTGAAGACACCGTTTAGGCTGCCAGTCAAAGGCTCTAGTTAGTGGCAGAGCTAGAAATATTTTTCAAGGGGGGCAAGCTAAATACACACACATGCATATAAATTAAATCCAAAGAATAATACACACACATATATTTATAGTATTTATTTATTGCTTATACATGGAGTATTTGTAATTTTGATTTAAAATATGATATTTTCTTACGGAAACAAAAATATTTACATCTAACAAGTGTTTGAATCTTTGCCCAAAAAAAAAAATAATAATAATAAAGTCTTGTCATGTCTAAAAATATAAGTCAATTCAATAAAAATAAAATATAATTAAATTATGTATGGTATACATTTTAATTTAATGAGCTATGTATAATATAAGAATGATTAGAGGATATAAAAAATGCATTAGTCAACTATTTAAATACATTACATGTTTTTAGTAAAAATTTAGGGGGGCATTATTGAAATTTATGTCCAAAGTTATTATTTCTTACCCAAAAAACAAAACAAAACAAAACAAAAAAAGGGAAATTTTTTGAAAAGTCAAGGGAGCCCCTCCCTCTGCCCACCCTTAACTCCAGTGGCTGAGCTAGCTGTTATGGTAGTTTGCTTAAAATATTTTTCTTATCATATCTAATTCCTGAAAATATTTTATTGAAAATGTTTTAATGTAAAATATTTTAAGTTTGAAAATATTTTACTTCAAAACAAAGCATAGGATATACATGTGATCAACTTAAAGATCCTCGAAATTTAAATTTGATCCAGCCTAGATTCAAGACAGATTACATATTAGAACTCTAAAGACACCTTTTTTTTTATGTAACCTTTCGAAATCTATGGTCAGTAAAATACATGTACGATTTATATATATATATATATATATGAAAATTTTAACTGTGCAGTTACCTGAAATAATTTGACAAAAGCAAGCTAGTTGTTCACTGGTGGATGTTGAAATTGGTTTCCTTTAAATATACCAAAACATTCGTTCATTGGCTTGCTGGTGATCAGGAACAGAATAAGTACAGGCGATAGGATGCTAAAATGGGTTATAATGGTGATCCGCTTTATGTTTTCTGTAGGTAACATTGAGAATATGGATCAACTATTCTTTGAATTCTCTTTTACAATAAGAATTTGGAGGCAAATTGTTATGAGCTGTTGTTTGATATCTTATGCAAAATTTTAGTGGGAGGAATTAATGGAATGGGGTGGTAGCTAAGACTTGCAACGATGCAGAAGAATAAACTGTGAATATTGTATCAACAACTTGCTAAAAGAATACTGTATAGAATAAGGCTGTGTTCCAGGACAAGCTAAGAGCCTTAAGGTTCTCTTTTCAAAGAGACTGCCCATCCGCCTATATCTTCAATTCTTCATAAACTGCACGTGCAAGTTATCTATGATTATCAGTGGTTGAAAGTTGAATATAATAGACTAAATATACAGTACTCTTTGCCCTTGGACCCCACAACTCCAAGCTTTCATCAACCCAGTAGTGGGTGAGAACGAACCAGAAGAAAAACTGCTGGGACAGTTAAGGTGGAAGGTGTTGAAAGAGCAGGTTCTTTGAGTATGATCACGACAAGAAGAAGAAAAAGGCACGTGAGGCTGCTAGAAGGAACCGAAAGAGGTTCGGACTTTTGTCCTCTTTCTGTCCATTTCTTTTTTTCTTTTTTTCTTTTTTTTTTCCTTCTTTTAAAATTTTATTTACATTTCTCAAAAAAAATATATAATTTACTTTTTGTGGTTGTTGTTGGTAGCGGAGAAACGAGGAAGAAAAGACGTGGAAATAAATACTTTAGCTTTGAGTTTTATGTTAGTACTGCAAGATAGTGATTGTTATAATAATGCTTAAATAAAAGTGATTTAACATTGGTAATTGATCAAAAGTGATGGATTTATGTAAGAGCATTCGCATCAGTCCGTGTATTTTACATGCCCATTTTTACACTAAAAACCTACTTTTTCTATTTTACACATTCACTTTTACAAATCACCCACATCAATTCATCTATTTTATCACCACTTTTATTTAAATAATCAATTTTCTCCATTTTTTTATTATTTCCTCAACTAACCTTATTATAGGCGCGCTCTCTTTCTCTCTCAGCTCATTTTTTTCTCAACCCATTTTTTCTGATTTTGCTCTCTCTCTCTCTCTCTCTCTCTCTCTCTCTCAGCCCATCTCCCTACCCATAACCCATCTCGATACCCATTTCTGAATCAGCTCTACCTCTCGGTCCATACCGCTCCGCAGCTCCGATGCACAGCTCCCACGAGCTCCGATCCACAGCTCCGCACCACCACTCCGCTCCGCAGCTCCGATCCAAGCTCCCACAAGCTCCGATCCAAAGCTCCGCTCCGCAGCTCCGATCCAAGCTCCCACGAGCTCCGATCCAAAGCTCCGCTCCGCAGCTCCGATCCAAGTTCCCACAAGCGCCGATCCAAGCGCTCCGATCCAAGCACGCCGATCGGTTTGGATTTTGTCTGTGGGTTATTTTGTGGTGTCTGTGTGTTATTTTGTTGGTTTTGTGGTGTCTGTGGGTTATTTTGTTGTTGATTTTGTGGTGGTTGATTTTTGATTTTGTCTGTGGGAGTGTGTATCGGAGGAAGAAGATGATGAGGGGTTGGTTGAGTAGATGGAGAAGAGAGAGAAAAAAAGGAGCGAAATTAGAAATATTAAAATAATTTATACATGAGCTACAGTAACCGTGTATATATACACGATTACTATAGCTCATGGAAATTTTTAGAAGAATTTACACAGTTTTACACAATCTGATGTGGGAGGATTTTTGGCCAAAATGTGTAAAATGAGGAAGATTTTGTATTATACATGATTATCCATATGCTAATGCGAATGCTTTAAGTAGGAAGAGTAGAAAGTGTCACCACTCACATAGTTGACTATATCAACATGTTGTAAAACTAGATGTGATCTTAAAATTGTTGTAATTAATTTAACAGGTGGTGGTATTGACTTCAAACTCTATTTCCACTTTGCTAGGGTTAAGCTTTTAAAAAGCAAAATAAAAAATTCATTTCACTATGAGAGAGAATAAAAAATAATAAAATGTAACAACTTGCTAAAAATGTTTAGCTTTAGCAACTCAGATGTAAGGTTTCTTTCTGTGTTTGTGTTGCTAAAATATATAGTAAATCTGGAGTTCTAGCATTCTGGATGCGAATGCTAACACCACAAAGAATGTCATTATGGCTGGCTTTTGCCTTAGAACAATTGTCAAGTGGAATTTAAGCTTTTGATACATGTGGTAATTTATGTTAGCTATTAATTTCCAGCATGAAATGAAGGAGTGTTAGATAGTGAGTTTGATGTAAATTGTAAAGGGCTCTATGGTAAGCACAATTAAAGCAATTCGCTAGCCTTGGTGTTGTTGCCCGGGACAGTAATGGGGAAATTTACGGCAGCATGTAGTGAAGCTTTTTTTTTTTGAGAGAGAGAGAGTTTCAACCTTTTGCGTTCACTTCTGATGATAATTTTTTCTTATTAGACTAAAAAACCAATCAATTTTTGGTGTAAGCAAGGATTAAATCTTATAACCATCAAAGACTTCACTACATGCTCCTGATGATAGCATTTAGTGAAGTGGTACAGCAAAATGAAGACACCATATAGTTAAGACCTACCTGCCCCACCCTTTCTCCACCATTATATATTTGTATTGCTACACCTCAATATCTCATATATTAAAAGGGTTTTGAATGTGAGAAGCAACATCGTAGTATAGCTCTCCCGTGTGTGTTTTTGAGGGAAAGAAAGATGTGATTCAAAATATTAAAAAAGTTTTAAAACGATTTGTTAACAAATACTTTAAGGGCACCTATTAATTGAACCAATAAAGATATAAACCAAGTAAAAGGTCAGCTAACATTTACTTAAAAGTCTTGCAAGCAAATGGGACGCTTAAACTTGATTTCAAGAGTCAAAATACATAACAAAAAAACTCTCATTAGTCTGAATATAAATCCTCCACAAATTGTTAGTGTGCATAAAATTTCAGAATACATTAACAATACATCAAATAAAACCAATTTGATGATGATCACAGAATAGATAATTCGGCTCCTACAGGTAGATTTTTCTTGAGCTGCTTGGCACATTCTATCACACCTTCATTCTCTTCTACTCTCACAAACTTCCAAGGGATTAATAACAAGCTTCTCAAGTTTGATGGCACTTTCGAGTAAATAAACAATAAGCTCAATGTCTATTGCACGCCCCACAAATCCTGTTATTTCAACCTGAAATATTTTACTAAAAATGTTTTATATGTAAAAAATTTTACATGTAAAATTTTACATGTTCAATTTTACGTTTGAAAATATTTTACTTCAGAAAAAACGAAGCATTAATTTCAAAAATTACCCACATTAGTTCATGTAAAACTTGCATAAAAATAAGATGTGAGCTACAGTAATCATGTGAATATATACAATTAATATTCATAACAATTTTTTAAAATATTTTTTACTCATATATACAAAGAGAGAGATGATTTGAGAGAACCATCCATATTTTCCCATAAGTGCTACATAAGCTTGTCACGTGTGTTTAGTTTGTCTAATAAAATGATGCCATGCCATTTTTAATTATTTAATTATTTAAAAATTTTAGGCTATAAAAATGATATGGCTTCATTTTATTGGACAAACTAAATATAAATATCAAGTTTATGTTACATTTAATGGAAAATATGGATGGAGAATTGTTGATGCAAACAAAATAGAATTTTGGGAGTAAAATTCAAGTTTGTAATTTAAAATGTTTTTAAAAAATAGATCAATAAGTTAGGGCGTGTGTTTGTTTTTATGCCCATGGATACCCGATGAGCTAGCCCAGTAGCCTAGCCCATTAGCCCAACTTGTTGCCCAGCCTAATAACTCAAAATTTATAACAAAAATATATAGGAAAACTCTCCCAACCCGTTAGCCCAACCCATTGTGCACATGGGCCAATTATGCCCAGCCCTCAGTCCCCAATTGACTAGCTTATATATAGTCTAGGCTTTGGGTTTTGTTTTAAGTCATTACTTAGTTATTATCTTAACCCAAATTCCAACACCAACCCCAACCCACTCGAATCCAAAAAAGCCACAAACCATGTCACACTGGAATAAGGGAAAGAATGGTGCAAGTACTAAATCTGCCTCCGTAAAATCTTCTAGCTTAGAAGATTTATGCTCTTTCATGACTACTCACGTAGTGGTGGATAATGCGCATAAGTCTCTTCAACTCACACGTGCGGCAACTAATGAAATCGCCAATAGGATCCAGTCTCAAACAGTAGTGGTGTTTTCAACACCAAAAGAAGCAATATTGTTAGGACATATGTGATTCACTTGTTAGGAACAATGTCACTACTTTATGTAATTGGCTAATCCTTTAACAAAACGCACTTTACTTGTATTTGGGTAGATCTAGGATATGCTTAATATTTCAAAAACAGTATTTCAAGATCAAGTGTTGAAGACATGCAAGTCTGTCCAAGATTCAAGCTGAAGAAGTGTCTGTCACTAAAGCTCGATAGCTAGCCATCTATCGAGATTTAAGAAGCTGTTCTAACCCCATGGCTCAACAGCAGCTCGACAGATAGGCATCTGTCAAGGTTTATGAAAAACAGAATTTCAAATCTATTTTAACTCTAATCCATGATTATGTGTTTAGGCTTTCTTTTCTCACAACTACCCTTAGTGGTGTTTTCAACACCAAAAGAAGCAATGTTGTTAGGACATATGTGATTCACTTGTTAGGAACAATGTCACTACTTTATATAATTGGCTAATCCTTTGACAAAACGCACTTTACTTGTATTTGGATAGATCTAGGATATGTTTAATACTTCAAGAAACAGTATTTCAAGATCAAGTGTTGAAGACATGCAAGTCTGTCCAAGATTCAAGCTGAAGAAATGTCTGTCACTAAAGCTCGATAGCTAGCCATCTATCGAGATTTAAGAAGCTGTTCCAACCCCATGGCTCGACAGCAGTTCGACAGATAGGCATCTGTCAAGGTTTATGAAAAACAGAATTTCAAATCTATTTTAACTCTAATCCGTGATTATGTGTTTAGGCTTTCTTTTCTCACAACTACCCTAGACATATAAAATGATTATTTTAAGGGCCGTCAAAGAGGACACAAATTGCACAAGTGTTAAGCAAAGTTTGTTCAAGCAAATTATGACAGGAGACAGAGTTTTGCCCTAATTCATCATTCTTGTAGAAGTTGTTGTGTTTGTGCACCATAGGGTTTTGTAACCAATCATCTTCTTGATCTTCATCGTGGATGAACTGAAGAACTTTGCAGCCAACAACCTTCTCTGGTTGGTGATTGAAGCTGCGTACTTGGATTTACGCAATTGGTTAGTCACGTACTGGGAGCCGTGCATCAAAAGGAGAAGTTGTCACTACAGAACAAGTCCAATTGGGTATTAGGGTAAGGGTTCAACTGTAGGTTGGTATAAGATACTGGGATTCCTTTACTTGTAACCGATTGTTGTGATAATAGTGGAGTTTCAGGAGCGGTGACCTTAAAATCACCAGGTAGGGTTTTTGCCGTGTAGGTTTTTCTCATTTGTAAACAAATCACCGTGTCACTTTATTTCTCGCTGCATACTTAGTTTAATTGGTGATTTATTTGTGCTACCACGCGTTTGCATGTTAATTTGATTAAATTAATTAAACTTGGCTAATTAATCAATTAATTCATCACAAGAGGTCAATTCATTTTTGGCCTATCAAATGTAATTCTAACATTTTTTTAACTCTTTTAGAATAAACTAACTCCACATGATGTGTGATACATATTTTATTAGTTTTCTCCAACATTTCAATAATTCTTTTAGTAAAATATTGTAATCTATAGTATTTTATTTTATGGACAAAATAGAAAGATAATAAGAGTGTTATAGTGATTTGATCATACCATATTTATTTACAAATTTAACAATTGCCTGATATATATGTATACACACACACATGCTTTATGCCTATTCAAGAATACCAATATTATTTTTGATATATTAAAAATACAAATATCCTTCAGTTATTATTATTCTTTTTTACATATTGTGCATCATTAAAATTATTTATTCTTTTAATGGATATTGTTTCAATTGTTGCAAAAGTAACTAAATTTGAGGAAGAATAAAATACTTCAAATAACTCTTCGAGAAATGACATCAACATTTTATTAAAAAATTAACATGGCTACATATTTTGAAAATCCAATAGTTGAATTGCATTTTGTTTACACAAAAGTTAAATGCCGTGCCAATCAAATGTTATTTACTTTTCTATCCATAAAATTATTTTTAATGAATAATTTTATATTACAAAAAACTTAAAGCTTAAGCAATTGATTAATAACATATCTATTAATGTTTGATTTTCTAGAAATTTTGTAAATATGGAAGATATAAGAAGAAAATGCAATTCAATAGTAGATTTGTCAAAATTCACATCCAATAAAAGATATTTTTTGAAGATGCTGTCTTAAGCTACAACCAAGTTTATTGTCAAACTTTGTCCTAATAATAATAACAAAGTTTAGCTACAAAATTAGTTATAACCTAAAGATACAATTTTACTCAATATCTTTTTATTGAATGTAAATTTTGACAAATATACTATTGTATTACATTTTCTTCTTATATTCTCTATGCTTACAAAAATTTTAGAAAATTTAAGATTAATAAATTATTTAAATTACAAGTTTTCGTAGTTCAAAATTATGCATAAAATATAAGCTTATAGATCAAATAGTAAATAATATCCGATTGACACAAAATTTGATGTGTATTAAGAGCAAAAAGAACATGCAATCTAATAGTTAGATTTTCAAAATATGTATAATTAATGTTAATTTTTTTAAACGAAGTTGTCGCCTACAACCAATTTTGTAACTAAACTTTGTCCTTATTATTATTATTATTATTATTATTATTATTATTATTACTAAGAGGATTCAGAAAGTTAGTTATGGCTTCAAAAAATGTCAAAAATACCCCTAATCTAATTAAATAATCCTTATTTTAAAAAATAAAAAATGGGGTTAAAATTGTAATTCAACAAAATCCAAAAACAAAAAAAAATAAAAATAAAAAAACTTTCAGAGAAACTTTTTTTAATAAAAATTAGCACACTCTCTATTTAAATATATCTCATGCCCGTTTGATACATTTTTTTTCCCAAAAAGTAGCAAACATTAAACTAGCAATTTAATTCATTTCAAATTCTAAATTTTAGTTTCTTAAAAATTCCTTCCTGTATAACCTTACTGACAATAGATAAATTTAAATTAAAAAATTACATTAAACTCAACAAAAAAAAAAAGAGCCTCATGCGGAGCACGTGTGATAAGGCTAGTCCTTTTTATTTGTTTGAAAATATATACATATATATATATATATATATATATTTATATTATAATAGATGTAAATTATTAACCTTTACCCAAAAAAATAAAACAGCCTTTGAGCACGCGCGCTACACGTGCTTAAAGTCTAGTACATATTATTTGAGTTTGAAATTTAAACTTTACAACCGTTGAATGCACATTCATAATGTAGGTTTTAAAATCTGTATATTGGCATGAAATGTGAATCTTTTGAGAGCCTATTATTTATCATCCTATCTATTTGTACTACTTTGTAAGATAGCCTGGATTACTCTTATACCTAAACTTTGAAGCAGGGACGGAGCTATGTTTGGACTAAGAGGGGGGGGGGGGGGGGTGGGGGGGGGCACTGCCCCCCCGACCCAACAAGAAAAAAAAGCACTTGTATTATACATAAATTTGAATCTGGCACATGAAAAATTAAATTTGGTCCCCAAAATGCCCTTTAAAATTATGAAAGAGCCCAAAGAACCACACAAATAAGCCTAAACAACATAAAATCAGCCCAAAGCCTTGATTTTTTAAAATTATATAAAATATATATATATATATATATATAAACTATAGATTTGTATGCCAGTCTCACCGTAATTCCCAACAAAATTTCAAGGAAAAAAAAAAAACTCAAATAACCATGAGAGGGTTTCAGTTGAATAGAGACAAAAAGTCTATAAGAGGCCACAACACTACCATTAGAAGAGAGTGTTTGAGTAAATTGTCGCAACATGCCACCGGATCTACAAGAGGAAGTCAAGGTGGAATTTAAACTTGAGGTGAAAGATCCTTTAAAAGTAAGTTTGGTTTTTATTTTTATATTTTTTATGTTTTGGGGTTATTCAAATTTTGATTTGGGTCAGATTATGATTTTGAGTTCTCTTAGTGTGCATGGTGATGGTCTTGTTTGAATGTTCAAAATTTGTGCCTTTGTTTGAGGGTTGCGGCAAAAGAAGGAAAAAAAAATGTGTAAATTTTTCTTTGATAGTTTTTTATAGAAAACTATTGGTAATGGTAGAGTGGGTTAATGGTAGTGTTGTTTTCTATTGAGTCATTGACATGGTTGTGTTGTTATAGTTTGTCATTTTTTTTTTTAAATAGTTTGAAATCTTTATAATTATAATTATATCAAAGAGACAACAAAGTATTATTAGGTAAATAATATATCTTAGCAACAATCTTACTAACAAAATAGTATTTTGATTATTAAAAAAATAAATAAATAAGTATTTTAGCTATGATTTTTTTAGCCCCCCCTCGCTCCCTTGATAGTCTGGCTCCGTCCTTGCTTTGAAGTCACCATGTCTGAACTTTCCACTGTTCCACAGCTTTAGAAACAGCAATTATAGAGTCGATATTGGTATTCAAAGCTGAAAGTTCAATATGGGTATGAAACACCCTTGAACGTTTAGACCCCCAGATATAAAAATACCAATTCAAACTTTATATCAAACAATTAATGTGCGGAACATGATAACAAGCTCACAACAGAATTGATAAACAATCTAAGCCAAATAAACACACATCCACAGTAGTAAATATAAGACAAAGATAAAGGGAAGGAAGATGCAAACACACGGACAACACACAATGTGTTATCGAAGAGGAAACCGAAGTCCTCGGCGTAAAACCTCTTCGCCGCCCTCCAAGCGGTCAAATAATCCACTAAAGAATATAGTTGGGATACATGAACAGCAGAAGACCCTCCAAGTCTAATCTACCCAAGTACCTAAGCCCTCCAAACTTCTTGCTCCAACGAGGTTACGCCGAACCTATTTCTTCTTTAGCTTCTCGGATTCCGCTACTTGACCATAACATCAACTAATGTATATTGGTTCCTTTCCAAACTGCTTCCCAAAGCACCAAATGAATCTTCTCACAGACGTGGGTGCGGTGTGATAAAGGTTTGGTAAATGACCTCTCAAGGGTATGACAATGGAGAGGAAGAGAGTAGAGGAATTTGTAGAGTTTCTTTAGATAAAGATTGGGGATGAATCAATCTTGTATTTCTCTAGGGTTTTCTCTCATAAAATTCTCTCTGGAAGCTCTCTTAATATAATGGGTATAAGGGTGTATATATAGTAGGGTGAGAAGGGAATACAAAACGTCAGTTTTTGCCAAACAGGGCAAGTTGGCAACTTGACCTCGCAGCTTGTCCAAGTCGCGAAATCAAGTCGCGGCGTAACGGCCTGGCCAGACTGGAACTTTTGTCCTATAGTGTGACAGCTGGTGCGACCCTTCAACTTCCCAGTGTGCCTTTCACGTGCCTGCCTTTCGCGGCTTGCCAGTCGCGACCCACCCGCGAGTCCTAGCCGCGAGACTCTGTTTTTCTTGCACACTCTTGAGCTTTTCTTCACATCTTCTCATACACTACCCTTACAATTTTCCCACCTAAATACAGGGTTGCTAAGTGCTAAATTACATGCAAATTAGTCACGAAATGAAGCCAATTAAATGGTTGATAAAATTCAACCTTACAAAAGCCATATGTGAATCTTCGAGCTTCCATTTGTGCAGAGCATACACCTGAATCACACTGAATTCATCTGCAACATACGGGTCTTTAGCACAACACATCTCGCATAATTATAAAATCTATCTGAACAATCACAACTTCAAATGTTCTCCTCTGTATCAAAGTAGCTTGGATTTTAACTACTCAGTGTAATGCTATAACAAATCTGATGAGAAATAATGTATCTTTTCCATTCAAGCACAGTAAAAACTGTCACAAACAACCAAAATTTCAAGAATCTAGGTGAATCTTACCACAAGGATGATGAGTGTTCATGTGGGCAGTCATATGCTGTCACTCATGCCCCTTGAATAATTTTTTTGTTTCGTGTCCCACACTGCATAGATTACATCTACTACATAACTTTATAATAGTTGTCACGTACCTTCTAGATCACCGAGTTATGGCTGGTTTCACAGAGCAGCGATGACCTCCCGCCCTCAACAGTGGAAGGATAACGAGCTGGTGTGCTTCTTATCCACAGTGCCTGGTGAGTTGAGCTCACTTGAACCATCTCTTTTTATTTTTTTTGCTTCAAAAATTTACCATTTTGCTTCAAAAATTTACCATTTCAACAGAAAACTTCAAGTCCTAGTAGTTGTTGTTGTTGTTATTATTATTATTATTATATATTATTATAAATAAAAATATTTTCTTCTAAGTGGTTCAAAATTTATATATGGTTATTTGTATAAATTTTATATAAGAAAATAATTGCTTCAAAAATTTACCATTTCAACATAAAACTTCAAGTCCTAGTAGTAGTTGTTGTTATTATTATTATTATTATAAATAAAAATATTTTCTTCTAAGTGGTTCAAAATTTATATATGGTTATTTGTGTAAATTTTTATATAAGAAAATATCTTATATAAAAATTTATACATGGTTATTTGTATATATGGTTTTTCTTGCTTCTTTTAATTTTTTGTCATTTAATGGCATACGGATAACATTAGTTTTTATAAGTTCTGCTGTACATGTTTTATTGGTGTCCAACATAAGCTAATAGTTTGTTAACTTGGGTTCTCTTCTTATTATCGTTGTTGTAGTTGATTGGCTTACTCAAAGAACTTGGGTATACTCAGCAAATGATTTACAGATTTTGACAAAAGTAATTTAGCTTTTGAAGCTTTTGTACATTCACCTTAAATTTTGAGTTGTATAAGTTTTTCTTGAAGAAACACTGGCATCTTGAATTGGCCTGGGCAAAACATTGAAAAATTTTTCAATAGAAAATAATTCATTGTGAGAACTCACACTAACTTGCAACTTTATTTTGAGGAACCTTGCAGAATCTTTGTGATGGATTTTTCTAGTGGTTTATAAACTTATAATGTCTATACCCGGTGTTAAGTAAGTTTTATTTTTTGTTTCTGGTCCTTGTTAGTCTGGTTCTTTATCTGGTTGAATTTTTTTTTTTAAGATATCTTGCTTCTAAAATTTTAAATTGTTGTCTATAGAGGTCTGCCTTAAAAAAAAAAAAAAACAAAAAACAAAACAAAACAAACAAACAAACAAAAAACAAAAAACAAAAAAAAAAAAAATTCTCCCTATGGTGTCTTTGTTGATAGGTGTCACAGAATTTCTTTATTCTTGATTAATAACTTTGTTTTGTTTAATCTTGTTTTCTCACAATTTTTTGCAGATGTGTTAAACCAATAAGTAGTACTGATTTTTTTGTTTGTTTGTTTTTTAAGGTGGTACAGTGTACTGTAAGGTTTAATCTACCACCAATGGTTTCATCTTTCACTGATCTTTGTAGTAGCTTTATTTGATATGGGTCATGTGGATTAGGATTTCTATAATCATAATAATATTGCCTATGTAAGATTTTAAGCTTGAAAGTATTTGACAATGGCGATGAAACTAGTACCAGAGAAATGAGAAAGAGAAAGAAGAGAGAAAAGGTAATTTTTGGAAAAGAGACTATTGATTATATCAAGCTTAATTGATTTACATAACACTGAGCTCTTACTTATATAGCCCGAGAATACATACACAGTCAATAACTATAGAAGCTTAAATATAACGGTTTTGTAACAACCCAAACTAACAACCTCCACTAATCAAGGAAGGCAGTTATGATCAGGTATGTAATTGCCTTCAGGTATGTAACTGCCTTCAGTTTTGAGTTCTGGAAGTAACAGAGGAAAGCTTGATCGTGGAAGCTGAGGATTGAACCAGTGAAGGAGATGATGATAAAAACGGTGACGTTTTTGTGTTAGTGTGAAACGCACCGTTTCCACTAACATGAGTTCACTCCTTTTAAAAACGCACCGTTTCATTAACTACTCCTTTTATTCAAGCGACACCGTTTAGAGTCTTCTTTTAAGTGACCGTTGGAGAAGTAGTCGTTAGGCTTCATCTTCTTCGTTGAGGCCAGAATTCAAAGCTTGTTGTTGCTTTGTTTTCCTTGTTTGCCCAGTATCTCTAACATCCCCCCTCAAAACCATGGGGTCAACAGAGACCATAATTTTGGAACGGAGATACACAAATTGGGAAGTAGAGAGACTCTTAGTGAAAATGTCAGCTAACTGATCTCCAGTGGCAATATATTTCACTTGAAGATCTCTTCGCAGAACCCTCTCTCGAACAAAATGGTAATCAACCTCCAAATGTTTGGTGCGAGCATGGAAGACTGGATTGGACGCAATGGCTAAGGCAGAAACGTTGTCACACCAAAGATTGGGAGCATTGTGAAGAAAAATGCCCAAATCTTTGAACACCTGTCTAAGCCAACATACCTCAGCTGCTGTAGAGGCCAAGGCACGGTATTCAGATTCTGTAGAGGATCTGGATACAGTGTCTTGCTTCTTTGCACTCCAGGTAATGGGGTTGTATCCAAGGTAGGCTATGAAGCCAGTAGTGGAACGTCTATCAAAAGGGTCACCTGCCCAATCTGAGTCAGAGACTGCAGAAAGGGAGATAGGACCAGGTTGAAGAAGGATCCCAAAATTAAGAGTGCCATTGATGTATCTAAGGATTCGTTTTGCAGCAGTAAGGTGGACATCTGTAGGAAATGACATAAACTGACATACTTGGTGGACAGCAAAGCTTAAGTCAGGTCTTGTGAAAGTCAAATAATGAAGAGAGCCAACCAGGCTGCGATACTCATGGGGATTAGAGAGTGGGGATCCTTCATTGGGTACTAATCTGAGA
This sequence comes from Quercus variabilis, assembly GCA_030445155.1. Classification (NCBI taxonomy): domain Eukaryota; kingdom Viridiplantae; phylum Streptophyta; class Magnoliopsida; order Fagales; family Fagaceae; genus Quercus; species Quercus variabilis. Next base: position 10,598,870 of record CP129454.1, read on the forward strand.
TGAGGGGTACAAGGAGATCTAGCAGGTTTGGAAGACTGCATGTGGAGTTTGAGGAGCAAGTCCTGAGCATACTTGGTTTGAGTAAGTAACAAGCCCTTTGATGATCTATTGATTTGGAGACCAAGAAAGTAGTGTAGAGGGCCCAAATCTTTAAGTTCAAAGGCCCGACTGAGTTGAGCAACCAAGGTGTCCAAGAACTTAGGATTATTGCCAATGATGACAATGTCATCCACATAGACTAAGAGATAAACCACAAGTTTGCCAAGGTGAAGAATGAAGAGTGAGGAATCAGCAAGTGAGGCTTGAAACCCCATGTGCAGCAGCTGTGTGGAAAATCTCTCAAACCAGGCTCTGGGTGCCTGTTTAAGGCCATACAAGGATTTCCAAAGTCTACAAACATAGTTGGGGCAAGTGGGGTCAGTATATCCAGGAGGTTGCACCATATATACCTCTTCCCCCAAATGTCCATGAAGAAAGGCATTCCGAACATCCAACTGTCTTAAGGGCCAATCAAATTGAACAGCAAGAGAGAGGATGATTCTAACTGTGGGAGGTTTGATGACAGGACTGAAGGTTTCTTCAAAGTCCACACCATACTGTTGATGAAACCCCTTGGCAACCAATCTTGCCTTGTACCTATTAATGCTGCCATCACTGTTGAGCTTAAGTTTGAAGACCCACTTGCAACCAACCACATTTTGAGAAGGAGAGGGAGGGACTAAAGACCAAGTACCTTGTCTCTGTAATGCAGCAAACTCCTCATCCATGGCAGCACACCACTGAGGATATTGAACAGCAACTTTATAGGTGGATGGTTCAGTCAAAGTATAGTCTGGCTTAAGGATCTTTGAAGGTTTGGAAGACTGTGCAGGACTGAGCACTGACTGAGGTACATCAGGGCAGGCTTGAGCAACAAAGGCCTTTGGCTTAAAAGTGCCAACCTTAGCTCTTGTAACCATTGAATAAGTATTAGTAACAGAAGGAACCTGAAACATGGAGTTCACTGGTGGAGCAATAGGGCAGACAGGAGGAGGAGGTGTAGGTAAGGATAGAGAAGTATTAGGTTGTGATATAGAGGGATTGGAGACTAAGGGTGTAGTGGCTGGTGAATGAAGGGAATTAGAAGGTGATGTGTGATCCAGTGGATCAACCTGGGTAGTGACTAGTGTATGACCTTGGTTATTAACTGGGGCATCAACTTGGGTATTGACTGGGGCAGTGTGTAGTACAGCTGCAGAGGTAGGTATAGGAGGGGTAGGATTAGGATGGATTGGAATAGATGCAGGAGTAGGACAATGAAGGTGAGATGGGAAGTGTGAGTGTGCAGCATTGATATCTGACACAGGAGGTAAAAAGGAAGATGTGAAAGAGTGTGTAGGATGTGAGGCAGTGGTTTCTGAGGATAAAGACAAGGAAGGGAGAAATTCATGCTCATTGAATAGGACATGTCTACAGATATAGATTCGAGAGGTAAGAGGGTTTAAACAGATATATCCTTTTGTATAAGGAGGGTAACCCAGAAATATGCAAGATGTGGTGTGGGGTTGAAGTTTGTTGGAATTGTATGGTTTAAGCAAAGGAAAACAGACACAGCCAAATGTTTTTAGATGGGAAATGTCTGGTTTAGATGTAAACAATAATTCCCAAGGGGTTTGATTGTCAAGATTGGGTGTAGGAAGCCTGTTAATGATGTGAACTGCTATGGATATGGCATAGGACCAGTAAGATGGAGGTAATTGGGAATGTGATAACATAGTCAAAGCACATTCAACCAAGTGCCTGTGTTTCCTCTCAGCTACCCCATTTTGCTGAGAGGTATGAGGGCAAGTAAGGTGCTGAATGATGCCATGTGATGAACAAAACTTTTTAAAAACATTTGAGGTAAATTCACCACCTCTATCAGTTCTTAAGATTTTGATTTTAAGATCAAGTTGATTTTCTATTGTAGCTTTAAAGTATTTAAAGACTTCAAACACATCAGACTTGAACTTTAACAGAAACAGCCATGTAAATTTGGAGAAATCATCCACAAACACAACATAGTATTGAAAATCATTAATAGAGGTGGTGGGTGCTAGACCCCAAACATCTGAATGAATCAGTTCAAGAGGCTTAGAAGCTCTAAAACTAGATTTATCAAAAGATAATTTGTGCATTTTACCATTGAGGCAGTGCTTACAATGTGTAATAGAATCATTGATTGGTAAAATACAAGATGCATCAGTGGAAGAAAGTACTGTGTTAAGTATTTTATTACTGGGGTGTCCTAGCCTATGATGCCACAGCAGCCACTTATTAACTTTGGTTCCATGGAAAGCAATGAAGAAACATGAAGTTTGTGCAGGCTGAGAAGATGGTAAGACTGAAGGAACTGAAGGAGATTGGAAGGCATTTGACTTGAGAAAGTTTCTTGAGTAAATTGGATAGACTCCATTTTTACTCAAGCCCCTGTAGAGGAGTCTCCCCGTAGGTATATCCTGAATTTTCAGTTTATTTGCATCAAAGTGACAAGAACAATTATTGTGCAGACAAAATTTGTGAACAGAAAGGAGGTTCATGGCTATTCTAGGGACATGTAAAACATCTTTAAGAATGAAATTATGATGTTTAGTAGGAAGGGTAGTGTTACCTATATGATTGATTGGTAGTGCTTGCCCATTGCCCACAGTGATTTGCTCAGGTCCTTTGTACTGAGATTGATTGGTCAGATTGCTAAGGTTGGCAGTAAGGTGATCTGAAGTACCAAAGTCAGCCAACCAAGGATCCTGATTATTGGTAATAGAGGCATTGGTAGCACTGGCCATGGCAGCTAGCTTTGCTGGGGGATTCTTGCGCTGGTAAGCAAAATTCATTCTGTGGTAACAATCTAGAGCTGTGTGTCCAGATTTCCAGCAAATCTGACATGTAGGACGATCAGTCTTCAAAGCATGATTAGGTGAATGACTCTGATATGTTGAATGTTGGTTATTATGAGGTGAGAAGCCTTGAGGTGGTTGAGACATGAATTGTTGACCTCCATTGGAGTTGAACCTGCCTCCACTTCTTCCCCTATTTGAGTTGTTTCTGCCTCTGCCCCTTCCAGATCCATGATTCTGATATGAATTCTGATAGGTGCTATTTGGCTTGCTATTTGAAGCAAACATAGCCAAAGAGTTAGGAATTGAGTCTGAGTTCTCCATGATTGCTTGTTCTTCACTTTGCAACATTATAGCTAGTTGCTCATAGGAAATAGGATCACTCCTTGTGCGGATTGCAGAGCAAAAGTGAGCAAAATCCCTAGGAAGTCCTCTGAGAACAATGCAAATCAATTCCTCATTATCAACAACAACACCAACTGCAAGGAGCTTGTCACGAGCAACCTTGATCTTCTGCAGAAAATTATTTACTGAATCATTCCCTTTCTTGAGACTTTGAAGCTCAAGTTTGAGATTCAATATATTAGCCCTTGAAGTGGAGGTGAATCTCTGTTCAAGAGTATTCCAGACCTCCCTTGAATTAGTAACTCCAACAACCAGTGAGAACACTTGAGGAGTGAGTGTAGAATTGATCAGAGAAAGCAAGGCTTTATCTCTGATATTCCAAGATTGAAACTCAGGATTCACAACTGAAGTTGGAATTCCTGTAGCATCGAGTAGCAATGGAGATGGTTTTGGAGTTGTACCATCAATGTGCTCAATTAACGAGTATGCTTCCAGAATTGTAACTAATTGATGTTTCCAAGGAATATAGTTGGTATAATCCAACTTGATAGACATCAAATTCGACATATTAGAGAGTAACAGCAGAGGTGATGGAGCTGTGTGAGTAGAAGAAGAAGATGATGGAATCGAAGTTGATTGAGAAGGTTCTGATGAAGCCATAGATCTTGGCTCTGATACCATGTAAGATTTTAAGCTTGAAAGTATTTGACAATGGCGATGAAACTAGTACCAGAGAAATGAGAAAGAGAAAGAAGAGAGAAAAGGTAATTTCTGGAAAAGAGACTATTGATTATATCAAGCTTAATTGATTTACATAACACTGAGCTCTTACTTATATAGCCCGAGAATACATACACAGTCAATAACTATAGAAGCTTAAATATAACGGTTTTGTAACAACCCAAACTAACAACCTCCACTAATCAAGGAAGGCAGTTATGATCAGGTATGTAACTGCCTTCAGTTTTGAGTTCTGGAAGTAACAGAGGAAAGCTTGATCGTGGAAGCTGAGGATTGAACCAGTGAAGGAGATGATGATAAAAACGGTGACGTTTTTGTGTTAGTGTGAAACGCACCGTTTCCACTAACATGAGTTCACTCCTTTTAAAAACGCACCGTTTCATTAACTACTCCTTTTATTCAAGCGACACCGTTTTGAGTCTTCTTTTAAGTGACCGTTGGAGAAGTAGCCGTTAGGCTTCATCTTCTTCGCTGAGGCCAGAATTCAAAGCTTGTTGTTGCTTTGTTTTCCTTGTTTGCCCAGTATCTCTAACAGCCTATATTGGATATTCAACAATTGATGTTTCTTGGTGTGGATATGAATGAAATATGATGACCCTTTGGGCAATGAGCAGCTCTAAAAATGGGATTATGTGACTGAAGGCTAACCATGGGAACATGGCTATGTGAAGCTCCTTAGGCTCAGCCATGGAGTTTGTGGATTGTTAATGGTCTTCTATTTTCTTAGTTTATCTTCTCACTTTAATGCTCTGCTAAGATAGAAAAATCTAGAAGAACTAAAATGGCATGATTGTCCCATACTCTGTGTTTTTTTTCTTTTTTTTCTCAATTGTAAAAATAGGGTTTTTTTCTATTTTCAGTGGATTGTATATTAGTTTAGGATAGGAATGTAAACCTGGTCTGTTATGACAGACTGTGTTGGAGTGGGTGTTATAAAGAACCTTACTTTGTTTTTGTGAATGGTCTTCTATTTTCTTAGTTTATCTTCTCACTTTAATGCTCTGCTAAGATAGAAAAAATCTAGAAGAACTAAAATGGCATGATTGTCCCATACTTTGTGTTTTTTTTTCTTTTTTTACTCAATTGTAAAAATAGGGTTTTTTTCTATTTTCAGTGGATTGTATATTAGTTTAGGATAGGAATGTAAACCTGGTCTGTGATGACAGATTGTGTTGGAGTGGGTGTTATAAAGAACCTTACTTTGTTTTTGTGAAAGCTTAATACTTTGTGTTTGGTAGAATTATTTACATTTGGAAATTTGTGTAACAATTCTATTTGGGATATGCAATGATATTTTTGAAAATAATTTGTGAGACTATATTTTGGAATATTTTGGGTGGCTAAAATTGATAGAACTTTGAAAAGTTGAATGCTGAACAATGCTTCTTCCCTGTGTCTTGTCTGATTGGAGTGGGATAATTCGTTTAATGTGAGGAAGTGACTTGAGGGAAGTGAATTATAGTTAGTACTTGTGTTGCACGTTTACTAGAATTAATGTTTATATTTCTTGTTCAATGCTGTGAAATCATGACTGTAAGTGAGTAATTGGATTTGATTGTATCCTATAAAGACGAGGCTCTGGAGTTGGATATATGAAAATTTGTTTTGTTTTGTAATTTCAAAATATATGAAGAAAGCATTTGTGCAGATTCTTTGCTTTGATATCATTTTGTAATATGTAATCTTTTTTAGTTTTGTTCAAAAGAAAAAAAGGGTTGCTTTTGGATCAGTCTTGGCTATGTCAAGTTAATATTTTTTTTAATTTCTTAATAATCAATACATTCCCTGACATGATTGGTTATATATACCTTATTTTCTTTGTTGATAACTTGTTCTATTCCACATCAAAACAAGCTAACTTAAATAACAGTCCCAAGGCATGTTGGTGAAGGAAAAAGAAAAGAAAAGGAGAGAGCCAACACGCAAAGGTTCTCAAACCTTGTAGGTTTGAAATCCTACAAAGTTCTCGATCACCAGAGATCCTGCATGTTACGGCATGTACAGATTAAAAAGATAAACTACTTATTCCAACTCAGTTACAACTCTATTCGCACTTGATCAGTTTGGAATTCCAATATTGCAATGGAAACATAAACCTGAGCAAATGATATAACACCTTACCAAATTCCATCAACTCGATCTACAATGTTGGTCGTGGAGGACAAAGAGATGGATTTGGAGGAATTCGTATTACAACCAAAATAATAATAATAGTAACATTTCAAGAATAGTAAAAAAAAATTTTAAAAAAAAAAAAAAAAAGAGAGAGAGAAAAGAACCCAAATTGATTGAAATAAAATTGGTAAATACTAGTGTACATTTGTTATTCCAAACAACTGTACGCACACTTTTTGCTTTTTTTTTTTTTTCTTTTTTTTGTGGGATACCATTCAAAGGAAGTAAGAGTGACGAAAAGGCCGAGTAAACCATACAGCTCAATGTATTCGCATTGTGGTTGCCAAAATAGCTAGCTTCCTGACATCACTATTTACAATTTTGGGAACAAATACAAAGTGATAGATTAAACCATTTTGAGCTAAGTGAGAACAATCCGCTACCCAAGTCTTCTCCTGCCAGCTAGGGGCTCTTTCCTTGTTTGAAACTTGGACTACTGATCTCCTACTATCACCTTTTTGCATTGAAATCAAGACTTGAAGTCAAGTTTATAGTTCAAAAAATGTGTGTACGGTTGTGAGTAATAACATATGTGAAATAAACACCACCCGAAATAAAAAGAAAGAGGGGCAAAATAACTAGGTGTGGCCTTTGTGTGTGGACTGAGGGAGACCAATAGTAAAAAAACCTTTCGTTTATACTCTCTCAATGGTCTCTAAATTTCTCACTTTATCTTGGTCTTTCACTTTTTAAGTATGGATCCGGTTGATAGGTGCCCTTTGGGCATTTGTTAATAATCATTTTAAGAACATTTTGATACCACTTTTATGAGAAATATTAAAACAAAAAACAAAAAACAAAAAAAGGTAAAAAAAATTATTGCTTATTTCATTTCTATAAAAATTTTCTGAAATTATTTCCTAAACGAATGCCGTAGCAAAATTAACAAATAAATATAAAAATTTAATTTTCCATTTTTTGCATTGAATAACTCATTTTGCACAAAAATTTAAAAATTCAAATAAGACACTTGGATTTTCTCTTAGCTTTTAAGATACTATAAGTTTTACTACATAACGCTTACAAATTAATGTGAGATGCGAAAGTGTCAAAAAACAGAACACGTCTACTTCTACAAGGGTTCCTTGAATCCACTGAGGTCCTTGAATCCACAAAGAAAAAGGGTCTAGAATCCATCAAAAAATAGAAAAACAAAAGTTTAAATTTTATTGATTAAATAATTGTTAAAAAAACGTTTAAAGACTTAGGGTATATTTAAAGGTTCTGTAAAACTTGACAGACAAGAAAATATATTTTAAAATAACTTTTAATTAATACCTAAGCATAACATGAAACAAATTTAAACTAAAAAACATTAAAATCACCTAAAATAAGGAAATAATAACCCGAAACCTAAAAGAACAAAAATTACAAATTAAATACCAAAATTAATAAATTACAATAATTAAATAGTTAATTGTGTCCTACATCGCAAACTGACATAGAAATTAATGTGATTGGTGAACTTCAATTACCTATAAATGAATATTTAAATTGTCTTTTTGTGATTAGTGACAACAATTATAAACTCATTGTAGTAAAATTTGGGAGCAATTGTGATCCCAAGCTTGACAAAATGGATGCCCCCGCTCCTATGCTGGTTTGTAAGCCGAAGAACGTGGATGTCTATTAATTCAAGTCAACAAACTCAGCAGGCCTTGTCATTACTAAAAAAGGGGTATAGGGGGACAATCCTTCAAACATGCAGACTCAAGAGCTGATGACAGATTGTCAATACTAAAATCTAAAGATCGTTCAAGGATAATCTGACTGCAACATGGGCGCAAAATTTTCTGATCTTCTAACCCAAGAAAAGGAACACCCCTATTAAAAAAATTTAGCAACCATGAATAGTAAGTTTGTATATATACAACCTATTATTCATGGTTGCTAGACATAAAAGTACAAAAAAAAGGGAAGAGAGAATGGGAGGGAAGATAGAGAATGAGTTGATAGTGGTAGTTTATATTATTTTAATGAGTTGAATGTAAAAATAAAAACTTATGTTGTATGAGTTGTAAAATGGGTTAATAAAATAGATAAAATAACTTTTTTGGTTGTAAAATAGATATATTTTTACAAACTGGAATGTGAATGCTAAGATACTGATATTGCTAATAAGTAATAACTTGCTAATAGTCCAATCTGGAGGTATGTCAGAAGAAAGTGGATCAATGCATTCCTTGGAGTCGCATGTAGTGAAGTGGTGCAGCAAGATGAAGACACCATATAGTTAAGACCTACCCGCCCAACCCTTTCTCCACCATTATATATTGGTATTGCTACATCTCAATATCTCATATATTATAAGGGTTTTGAATGTGAGAGACAACATTATGGTATAGCTCCCATGTGTGTGTTTGTGTGAGAGAGAGAAAGATGTGATTCAAAATATTAAAACTTTCTTAAAATTATCTATTAACAAATATTTTAATAGCGCACGTTAATTTGGACCCATAAAGAAATAAGTCAAGCCAAGTAAAAAGTCAGTTAATACTGACTTAGAAGTCTTGCAAGCAAATAGGACGCTTAAGCCTGATTTCAAGAGTCACAATACATAATAAAATTCTCATAAGTCTGAATATACCTCCTCAACAAATTGTCAGTGTGCATCAAATTTCAGAATACATCAACAATACATCAAATAAAACCAGTTTGATGATGATCACAGAATAAATAATTTAGCTCCTATAGGTAGATTTTTCTTAGAGTTGCTTAAGCACATTCTATAGCACCCTTGTTCTCTCCTACACTATCAACTCTCATGCGGTTCCCATAAGAGCGGGACAACGACGATTAATAACAAAACAGTCAACATTGACTCAAAAGTCTTGTAAGCAATACGATTATACGAGGCTTAACCCAGATTTTAGAACTCACAATACATCAAAAAATTCTCACAAGTCTTATTAATATACCTCCTCAACAAATAGTACTCAGGGTGCATTAAATTTCAAAATACATAAACAATGCATCAAATTAAATCAATTCCTTAGATCTTGCAAACCTATTCCATCCTCATGCCAGTCTCTCACACTCTCAATAGTTTTTTTTTTTTTTTAATAAAAAATAAAAAAATAAAAATAATAAAAATAAAATAAAATAAAAAACTAGTTTTCCTATGTGATTCTTTAGTTAGAGCCAGGGGGTTCAAATGAACCCCCTGACTTGTCAAAAAAAAATTATATATATAAATTTATTTTAACTTTTGTTTTGACCCCTTAAAATAAAAATTTGAACACCCTAACCCTAAATTTTATTTAAACCCAGCTAAAATAAATTTAAACATAATCATCTTAATGCTACTTTCACAATATTTTCACAATAAATATTATATAGCAAGTTGTAACTCGTTTTTATTTAGATTCATAATTAACATCAATTTTTACTTACCATTAACAACTTACCACCTAGATTTATTATAAATTTTTTGTAAAGGTATTGTATATTGAATATTATTAAAAAGAATTCAGTTTTGCTCATTTGTTAAAAATATATATGTTTATTCTCTACAGGACTCTAGCTTACTTTATTGTTGACAGCAAACTAAAGTTGTTTTTTCATACACTTTTTTTCTCCATAAGCAAAAAATTATACTACTATTACAACCAATATATATCTATCTATATTTGTGATTTTTTCCCATTCTCTTTATCTCTCTTTCTTTCTTATGTATTTTTTTAGTTTTTCTTTTTATTTGATCAAATTGTTTGATAAATACTCTATAAATTTTCAAGTCCAATAATTTTTTTAGTGCTTGCTCATATTCCAAGAAAGCGATCACATATATGATTAAAAAGCCATAATGATTTTTAAAAAAAATTTGCCATACACTTCATAAGCAAAAACTTATATTAGTTACTATTTTTTTTTTCTTTGTTTCAAATTACTCCTAGTTCTACTCTTCGGTGTGTTTGTATTCTTCTTCATCATATATTTTTATTTAATTGATAATACATATAAATTTAATAAGTTATTATTAATTTGACAAAAATGTATGATTAATTATTTAATTATATTTGTTGTCCTACTGATTCTTAAACTATTAATAACTTTTTTATATTATTGTACAATATAGTTGTATGATATACTGAATTGTATTTAGAATATTATTTTAGATTACTGTATATAATATGGAAGTTGTATGTACAGGAAAAAAAATCATTTTATTTTTTATTTACTCCCACAACAAATTTCTTGCTCTATAGAAAAAAATCCTGAAGTCGCTACTAGAGAGAGGTAGCCTGACAGAGGGCAAAGTGTATAATTCAGAGAATCAAATGCATCGACGTATACATGTACATCTAGAAAATGGGGTGCATAATTAACGTGCATCTCCACACCATGAGAGGCAAGGCCGAAAGACTCAAGAACTAGACTCATAGCAGAAATAGACTATCTAACCTAGCTACTCTCTCTCTTTTACACCAATGCCATAGGGTGAGACGAAACTAGCCTGAGTGGAAGATGTCTGGAAGGAAGACATCAGAGGTACTCCGATGTTCCAGCTTTGATCTAAGCTAAAAATAGATTGCAACAAAAAATACGGGGAAAATGAAACTTTTCACTTTTAGATCTCCTGTTATTAGTGAAAAAGCTCTTGCAACAGTTTTTACCGGGAAAATGAAACTTTTCACGTTAAAATTAACTTGATGTTGAGGAAGAATGCAGTGATAATGGTTCCGTTCATGGGAAACCTCATACTGATATGATATGAGGATGCCACAACCAAGTTGGCGTGGATCCAAGGTCGTGCTAGCAACATTTTATATGTTTATTTTAGATCCGCTACATGGAAGGGAAACCGCTAATTCAGTGCGACGTTGTGTTCTTGCCTAAGAACCCGTTCCCCCGTATGGAGCCACCGTCGCTTTCGTTGGCATGCCACAGTTCCTCTCTCTTCCTTGACCAAGGGAAGATCGAGTCAAAGTGACGACAGAAGTAGCTGCCCAACTTTGCGCACCCGGAGTCCTTCGCCTACCTCCCGGATATCCATTTTTTACAGCTGTCAATGTCCGCCGTCTTGTACTATCCGGTATTCATTCTTAGCAAGTCTAATAAGCACTTCCGCGCGGAGCAAAAATCTCAATTCCTTTAAGTTCCCAACAAGTATTATGTTTAAATGCTTCAACCTCAGTGAAGAACCGCAAATCTTCAGAGTCACTAGATCATTTGATGTAATCTTTCAAGCAAGGGACAATTGGAAAGAAAGTGCTCAACAAGCTCGCTGGTTACATGTACGTAAATTAGAGTGAGGGATGTCAGGGACTTGGTGCAAGATACTCCAACGACAGAACTTTTGATCATTTGATGTTAGTAAACCGTTCATTTGGAAATGTATACTAGAAGTAATTTGATAATAAATTTTTGTTGTTTGATTGTGATTTATGTTTTTATTAGCTTACACATGAGAATTGTTATGGGTCTGCATGTTGAGAAAGAACCCCAAGGCCGCCTTGCCTCTCCCTTTTAACCTAATCAGTGTCATGTTCTTCATCTTCTTTTGAGATAATTGAGTTGAAATATTTATAATTTGGTTTTTTTTTTTAATTTTTTAAAATGTGCTAATTGGCTGAATGTACAGAGAATGTATTAATTGGCTATCAAAGAGAAATAAATAAACAAAAAAAAAAATCTTACAGAGAATAAGGAAGACTACATGACCAGGAAGGCAAAAACACCAATCTCCTTGAAGTCTCAGCATGTCAGCCCTCACTTTAACTAACTAGAAAGGAATTGCTCTAAAACCAGCACACAAATTGAGAGGTTGTTGGGTTAAGATAGCTTGACACCAGTTAATTAATTCAATTACCTATGTTGATTAATTAGGCTCAATGGTATGCAAATTATGGAGGCACCAACAAATCACCAAAAATACTAAATGCAACAGAAAATAAATTAGACAAGGTGATTTGTTGACAAATGGGGAAAAGCTCGCAAGGCAAAAGCCCCACCGAGTGATTTTAAGGTCATCACTCCTAAGAATCTACTAATCAACAATCAAGTGGTTGTAAGTATAAGAAATCTTCCCAACTACCATGGCCTATCCCGAGATACTAACCTATAGTTGAACCTTTGCTCCAATACCCAATTAGATTTGATCTTGTAGTAGCCTTCTTTCCCTTGATGCACAAAGCCTTCAATTTGTAACTAACCCTTTACACAAATCCCAGTACGTAACTAACTCTAGCAACTTGAATAGATATTGTTGGCTGCAAAGTTCTTCACTTCATCAATAATGAAGATTTAAAAGCACTCGGTAATAAAAACCTATGGCGTACAAATGCAGTAGCTTCACACAGAGAAAATAAGTCTCTCAGTCTTTGTCTCCATGTGTGACGGCTCTTAAAAAGAGTCTTACATATGTCTAAGGTTGTGAGAAAAAAAACCCTAAACAATTACATAAGCCTAGGCCGAATTTCAGATCTAGAAAACTATAAATCGTAAGTCTCGATAGATCGAGTTGCTGTTGAGTTATCTATCGAGCTTCACGTTAAGTCTCGATAGTAGGCATCTGTCGAGAACTAGTCGCTGACCATGTGATGCGTGGGAATAAATAATTATTTTGTGATTGTAATATAATGTATAATTTGTTTCCTAAAATTTTTTTGAACATAATTTGTTCTCCCTAAAAATTAAACAATTGTTATTCAGTCAAATTAGGTCTACTTTGGTCCCATTCAATCCAATTAGGTCTACTTCAGTCCACTTTGGTCTCATTCAGTCCAATTTGGTCTTCTTGGTCAATTTCAGTCCCCTTCAATCCATTTTGGACTAATTGAGCCTTAAATTGATACTTTTTGTAGGTTGCCTTTTCAAGTTTAGCTCACAAATTCTTTTTGTTTTCTTAATTTTTGGGTTGAAAGTATGATATTTTATTATATTTGAGCTAAACTCTTTAGTTTTGAGATAAGAAAATACAAACAAAATAGAAATTAGAAATTAGAAATATAAGCCGTAAAAATGCAATAAAAATGATAAATATTCAAAAGTCCTATTCAATCCCATTCTATCCATTTGTCCTCTTCAATCTACTTTGGTTCTAGTTAGTCTACATTGGTCCTATTGGGTACATTCATCTTTTATTTACTTTAGTCCTATTTGGTCCACATTGGTCATATTCAGTTCATTAGTCCACTTTGGTTCTATTTGGTCTAAATTGATCATATTTGGTCCATTCTATCCACTTCAGTCCAATTTAGCCGACATTAGTCCTATTCAATCCATATGTCCACTTTGGTCCTAATCTGTCCACTTGTTTCTATTTGGTCCACCTTGCTCCCATTCAGTCCTTTTCTATCCATTTTGTTCCATTTGGTACATTTATGTCCACTTCGGTCCATTTCGATCCACTTTGGTCCATTTTTATGCACTAACATATAAGGAAAAGTTTTGTTTGTATTGAGAGTACCTAAATTAAATCCAAATATATTTATATAGATCTCAAACTCATAATAGCTAAAATCTTAAGCATAACATTTATTGTTGTTATATTTTTATTGCATTCAAGTCCACTTCGGTTTGGTTAAATTTAAGTGAAAGTCTTTTTAAACTTTAAGGTTATGAATATACAAATCTAACATCTAATTAGCATGAAAATTGGCATCCATGTGAAGAACATATAGAACATGCAATCCAACAGTAAGATTTCCAAAATATGAATTCAAAAAAAAAGTTATTAGGAAGTGTAACATTGCTTAGAGTTACATTAGGTGTAACTTGGACTTATACACACACTAGCCATTGATCACATGCTCACACGCGTGCTCAAAGACTCTTCTATTTTTTTTTTGGTACTCCTAAATAAGTTGTATGAGCTTGATTATACTTTCAAGCAAAATAAATATGTGTGTGTGTGTGTGTGTGTGTAATTTTTATTTAAAAAATTAATTCAAATTCTTCATTATCTTAAAAGATATTATTATGATAATCAAAACTCGTAATAAACTTCAACTGAATATGTATAATTTATTTTTTAAATTTTATTGTAAATAATTTGTTCTCCTTAAAAATTAAACAATTTCAAAAAATAATTTCCATTGCTCTATTTTTACAAATATATAATTTTAACATTTTTTATTGATATTATTCTTTTTTGAAATGGTAATATTCTTCTAACTATTTGTATTATGCATTAAATTTTCCTAATTTCTTTTGGTACAATTAAAATTCTTAAGTTTCAAAGTTATTATTTAAATTCTCATTCTCTTAAGGAGATTATTATGATAACCAAAACTTACCATATAATTACAATTAATATACCCAAAATAATTAATATTAAAACCCAAACTTTGTATTTTTCCATTCTTAAGTAGGTATACCGAATTGGACCAAAGTGATCTAAAATGGATCAAATGAACCAAATAGACCGAAGTGGACCGCAAGCTATCCTTTAAGGACAAAATCGCTGCAAAAGAGGCGGCGAAAAACAAAGGCTTTACGCTAAAGGTATTTGAGTTTTCTTTTTTGAACTTTTCTTTTCTTGTGGGTTTACTTTCTTGGAACTTTGCTTGATTTATATTTCTTCATATCACACTGTCTACCAAGATTGTTCTGGGGAGGTCAAGCAACTATGTAGTTTAATGGGATCTTTTTTATTAATAAGAAAACTAGGATTCAAATTCCATATTTTCTTTATTGTAATTATCAAATTATAAAAAGAAGTAACGTGGAGTGTGTTCCTTTCTGGACATTTCATAAAATTAGAACAATATATACTCTAGGGTGCTTGCTTGAGAGATAATACATTAAAACTACCTTTGAGTACTCTTAATCATGTGGTGTAGTTCAAAAATATTACTCAAACAATCAAGCATATATATCTGTGTGTGTGTGTGTGTGTGGAGGAAGTTTGTTTTGAAGATTTCTTCAGTTTTGGGGCTATTGGAGTGGGAAGGCAAGTGGGATATTTGATAAGGTTACAATAGTCTAACGCCAAAGGTTTTAAAAGTAAATTACTGTAATATTTTCTTCTAGTAGATTTTCATTTTCTACAAGTTGGATATCCAAAGTGATTTTTTGCTTAAGGGGATTCTTCATGAATTTTTTTTATGTCTTTTCCAAATCTGCATGCCTCTTACTGCTTTCATAGTTATTATGTTTAGAATTAGTATTATACTGGGGTTAAAATACCTGCGTCTGTCAATTTGTTTGGAATTAGTTAATTACTCTTTTGCATAAGTGTTTAGGGTCTAAATAGTATAATTTTTCGAAAGAAAAGGTTAACGAATGCCCTGCCCATTTATCAATAATAAGTGATATCCATATCACTTACTAGCTTGAGTTTTCCATGAAAAAATAAATAACTAATAGGGAGAGGGAGAAAACATATATTTGATTAGGAAAAAAAAGGGCATATATTTGGTTGTGATGTCAGCAATGAGCACAAGAGAGAGGTGACCAAACTCCATAGTTTCTCTGTCAAGCCATGGTGCTTCCTGCTTCTGCTTCTGCTTCGGTGGATTCTCATCCTGATAGCATAAATGAAAGGCATCCTAGGGTCGAAGCGAGAATCTCGGCAGAATCAAGTGGTCCTGGGCATCTCGACTTCGTTGGTAAAGGCTCGAACCCAAGTTGTCTAAGCCAGAGGTCCTGTCTATGGTTGGTCATCGTCCCCAATCCATTTATCGTCCTCAGTGGGAGGATCCGAATCGATTTTCTCCCTTGTCTAACTTGGATATGGAGGTAGATCTTTGTTCAGAGGAGGAGGAAGTCTTAACGGAAGCTCCAGGTGTGTGCGACAAACAGGGGAGTATCTCCCAAGCAGGTATGGTGTCGCCGGGTGCTGTTGGTATAGATGGGGTACAATATGGTGAGTCCGAGCTTCTGTATCTAACATGGGATTAGAGTGGGGTTGACACTAGTGGTTATGTCAGTGGGGAGAAAGAGCCATGTCCTCTGGAGTGCGTACCGTTGTATCGGTGGGATCCTAGTGTATCCAAGGATACGTTGCTGACCCTAGTTAATGAAGAGAATGAGTTTTGAGGCCACAAAGGTGGAGCATTCGAAATGGGTGTCTACAATGATGAAAAGTTTTTGTAAAATGGTTGGTTTTCCTATTGAAAGACATGAAGCTCAGTGCATGGCGTTGTTCCGGTTAGAGCACTTGTAACAGTGAAGCTAAAAAGCTATATAACTATTTTAGCTCTACCAAAACACAAAAATAACCATACAGCAGTGGAGCTATAGCTATTTTTTTTTAGCTTCATTGCTATAGTGCATATCTATCTATGGATGTGCACTATAACTGAGAGCTAAAAAATAAAATAATTTTTTATTCTCACTTTCTATTAAAATATTATTTATTTGTTTTTCCTTTTCCGTTCAGAACTCTTAACTCTCACCTCTCTCTCTCAACTCTCTCAACTCTTTCTCAACTTCCTTTCACTGCTGCCAGCCCATCCCCACGCTGCCGACCCAAGCCGCCAACCCATCTCGCCCTTACTTGGTTCTTTTTTTTTTCCCCCCTACTATGGGCTATGGGTGTGGTGGTGGTTGTGGTTGTGTGGGTAGATCAGCGTTGGTGGGTGGCTAGGTTCGTCGGCATCAGTGGGCTGTGGGTGGGTTTATGGGTAGATCGGTGTATTCGTGGTGGTGGGTGTGGGTGTTGCCTGGTGGGTCTGGTGGGTGTAGGCTTGGTTGATTTTTTTTTCTTTGTTGTGGGATGTGTGGTGGTGGTGGTGGTGGTGGTGGTTGTGCTTGTGCTTGTGGTTGTGATGGTTGTGTGTAGTGAATATATTATTTTATTATAGTGGATATATTATTTTATTGTGATGTTTATATTATTTTATTGTGTTAAATAAATCCACTGTTGCAGCATATGTGTAGGTAAAGTAGATAAAGTAACTTTTTGTGGTGCCAAAAAACTAAATTTTTAGTTCCACTGCTGTGGATACTCTTACTAGAATAAGAATGTCTTAAGGTTGTTAATGATATGGGTATTCAGAGACCTGTTAAATCTAGTCAAAAAGGTCTTAGGGAAATTTGGGATTGATATCCACAGTAAATTATTATGGTTCTTCTTCTCATAATAGAAGATAGTTGAATGGTTTGGGTGCTATTGGTAGTTTTAAATGAATTTAAGAGTTGTATCTTGAAATGTTAGGAGAAAGAGAGGTATGTAAAAATTTTCTTAAGGATTGGTGGTGTGATATTGTTTGCTTACAAGAAACAAAGCCTTCTTCTTTAGATTCTTCTATTGTTTGGAGTTTATTGGGTAGTCCTTTTTTCGTTTGGGCTATCCTGGATGCAGTTCAAATGTCGCCGAGGGGGGGGGGGGGTCGTCGCTGATTTGGGATAAGTGGGTAGTTGAGAAACTTGATGTGTCTGTTGGTCAGTTCTTTGTCAGTGTACTTATGAGGGCATACTGGATGGTTTTGAATGGGTTTTTACTAGAATATATGGTCCTAATGATGATCAACATTGGACTGTTTTGTGGGAGGAGCTATGAAGGGTGTGTATTCGATGGACCACGGCATGGCTCTTATTTGGTGACTTAAACATCATAAGATATCCATATGAGAGGTTCGGTTCTAAGTCTTTTAGCCCAGCCATGTTTGCCTTTTCAGATTTTATTGAGAACAATTACCTAGTGGATTTACCATTAGAAGGGGCTTCTTTTATCTGGTTTAGGGATTATGAGCCGCAAATTATGTCTTGTATTGACAGGATGTTGGTATCTGTGGATTGGGTGGATCATTTTGAACACCACGTATTTTCTTTTTCTTTTATTTCTTGATTAATATTGCTATGTTTACCTATTAAAAAAAAAGTTTTGTTTGTGTGATGCAAACTTCTTCGAGGTGTAAAACCTAGGTGTGATGCTTAGGAAGACCTAGGTGTGATTGCCTAGTGTTTTATTTATGTTATTTTCTGTTTATCCCCTGTTTCAGCCCCAAAACAACCATCAACATTCATTCTTTGCTAATCTAAACTCTTAAACATCAATCCTTATTCAAGAATTCATCAAGAAACCTAGTATGGTGTTGAATTTCATAACAGTCCTACATCAGGGCACCTCTCTCCATTCCATATCTCCATAACCATTTGCCTAATAAAGCAAGATTAAATCTTCTCTAATGCCAAATGCTTAACTCGCCATTTTGCACCGGCGTACAAAAAGTTAAGACCATTTCACTAGAGGTATCTTGGAAGCATCAATACTACTCCAAAGAAAATCTCTTTGTAACTTCTCAATACGATTAGCCACCTTCACTGGAAGAGGGAGAAGAGAGATAAAATAAGTAGGCAAACTAGAAAGGGTACTCTTAATAAGAGTTAGCTTACCCCCCCCCCCCCCACCAAAAAATAAATACACCCTTTTCCATCCCGCTAAATGCCACTCCATCTTCTCTAAAATAGGATTCCAAATTGACTTCTCTTTATATGTATCACCCATCGAAAGACCTAAATATTTCAAAGAAAGAGAGGATTGCCTACAACCTAACATCTCCACTATTTCCTCATATTGATATCAGGCCCATTGCCAATTGGAACCAATTCTAACTTTCCCAAGTTAATTTTTAACCCTAACACCTCTTCAAATGTGGCTAGTTCCCAAGCAGAACATCTATATGATCGGAATCAGCATCACAAAAAATAAGCATATCATCTGCAAACAAGAGAGATGAGACATCGTCAACAATGTACCAACTGAATTGCCTACTGAGAAACCCGAAAACTAACCCAAAATGGCAGTCACATCCAACATATGACTAAAGGCCTCCAAACAATATAAAAAAGAAGTGGGAATAATGGATCCCCTTGACGAACACCCCTAGTATACTACCAAAGAAATCAGAGGAGGTACCATTGATCAGAACAGAGAATTTAACAGTTGAAATACAACACATAATCTACCGTCTCCATTTTCTAAAAAGACACCCCGCATAAACAAGTACATAAGAAAGTTCCAATTCACATGATCTTATGCTTTCTCAACATCCAACTTGCATATCACCCCCGACACCCTTGACTTCAACCTACTATCTATACATTTAGAAGCAATTAAAACAAAATCCAGAGTTTGCCTACCTTTAACAAAGGTGTTCTGAGAATCTGAGATAAGCCCATGCACCACCCTTCTCAAACGATTAGCCAATACTTTAGATATAATCTTGTACATCCCTCCCACCAAACTAATAGGACGAAAATCCTTCACCTCCATAGGATTAAGTTTTTGGGAATAAGGGCAAGGAAGGAGGCATTAAGGCTCTTTTCAAATACTGCCTATTCTGTTTTCTATATATTCCAGCAAGATTGAAAAAATGCCATAGAAAAACCATTCGAGCTTAGCGACTTATCGCCATTGAACCCACTTATCACCCCAAACATCTCATCCTCCTCAAAATGTCTATCTAGCCAAATAGCATCTTCCTCAAAAAATTCTTGTAAGAAAATTTTTAGATTTTTTTTCCTTTTGTGGACAACGTGGTCAAACTTTTGGCTATAAACTCTATCCTTTGATGTAGAACGTTTCAGTTAAGCCTACACTAATCAAGGAATTCTATTCCCTCTTCCTATTCCATGCAACTTCGTTGTACAATTCACATGAAAAGCCTAGGGAAAAGGAAATTATTTGCTCAAATATTAGGATTTTTATCATCTTAGTGCAGCTTTGTGAGTGATTAGGTTGTAACTTATAAATGCTTATAGTGCTAAGAGAGATGGAATTCATTAGTTGCAATATCGTGCAACTTCATTCTGAATCAAGGATATATATTAGAGGCGCAAGATACTTTGATTTATAAAGAAGGTTAACTATATCAAAGTTGTACATGATAAAATATTTGTTCAATTAAGTGGACTATGAAGATGAGGTTTGGGATCATTCTGTTTTCTAATTACTTATGAGGTTTGTAAGAATTTTGAGAATTAGTGTACAGATAAGCCAAGAACCTTCTTATGCCAACTTCATACTACTGATATTAAGTCTTTAATATGTGCCTTTCTTTTAGTTTCAAAGTTGGTTATTGGCTCTTACTGATTTCTCAGTTTTATGGCAGTGATGCATTACTTTCTATCACCTCTTTTGGTCGCCATGGTTGCTAGTTCCTACTACCATTATTTCCATTATGATAGTAAGCTAAATCTTTTGTTCAGCTTCACACATGGAGACTCAATCACCTGTGTAACTAATATATATTTTCTTTTACAGTATTACATTTTCTAGGAGGACCAGTTACATTCTACTATCATTACTTGTGGACCAACTACTTTCTATTAGCATCATTTGGAGGGTTTGCTCTAGATCATAATTTTCTATCACCTATTTTGGTTGCCCATGGTTGCTGGTTCCTCTCCCAGCTAGTTGGCCTAGCCCATTGTGCCCATGGGTCAACCCAAATCTGAAGAAGCCGCGAACCATGCCACTCCAGAATAGGGTAAGAACAAGGCTAGTACTAAATCCGCTTCGTAAAATCATCTAGCTTAGAGGATTTATGCTCTTTCATGGTTGCTTGCGCGGCGGTGGATAATGTGCTTGAGTCTCTTCAACTCGCGCATGCGGCAACTAATGAAATCGATGCCAAGATCTGGTCTCATATGGTAGTGGTCTTTTCAACCCTAGAAGAAGTATAACATTATTGGTGATTCTAAAATTTTATTTCCTTTAGACTAAAATACATGATATGCGATACATTTATTATTAGTTTTCTCCAATATTTCAATAAGTTTTTTGGTAAAATATTGTAATCTTTAGTATTTTATATTATAAACAAAATAGAAAGACAATAAGAGTGTTATAGTGATTTGATCATACCATATTTGTTTACAAGTTTAATAATTGCATGATATATATATATATATATATAGAGACATGCTTTATGCCTGCTCAAGAATGCAAATATCATTTTAACAAATTAAAAATACAAATATCATTCAATTATTATGAATCTTTTTTACATTTTTGATTGTGTGTCATTAAAATTATTTTTTCTTTTATTGGATATTGTTTCAATTGCTACAAAAGTAACTAAATTTGAGGAAAAATAACATACTTCAAATAATTTATAATTTTCTCATATAAGCCTTAGAGAAATTATGTCCACATTTTATTATACTTAAATAATTAATGCACAATTTAAAAATTATTAATATAACAAAATAAATGTATTTATCCTATTAGTAATCATTTAGAATAAATATTACAATGTTGGTTGGCTCTTCTATCTTTTCTTAAAGGTTAATAATTTTTTGCTTATGTGAAATGGTTAAGGATTAAAAAAAAAAAAAAAAAAAAAAGGTGGATTTAAAAAAAATTTTTTTTTTTAAAGTGAGTTTTGGTAGTTGGAGCATTTCAAATACCTGAATAGAGAGTATTTCTATTTTGTAGGCAATATTTTAATACAAGTTAGATATGTATTTTTACCTGACCATCCTTTAGTTTTGTCTGTACTTAAACTTAGAAATGTTGGGCTAGGGGCTATTTTTGAACCAACAAAATGTCCGATTCAAACAAAAGAAACCCTTTAAATAATAGTATAGATATTAGGAAATGTAAATAGTTCAGATTAATTTTAATGAATTCAAAAATATTTAATATTTAATGGTTAATTTTTATGTTAACTATTGCCAAAGAAACTAAACACGAGGAAAGTTTTCATATGGAAAAGTTTTAGCTATAAATAGGGACAAACCTAGGAATTCAAGCTAGGGGGGCTAGAGATAAGAAAGGAAAAAAATTCAAATACGCATCCATATGGTAATAACAAACTATCAACCAAGACAAATATACAAAAATCATTGTTTCTTAATATATTAAGATGCAATCATTTACCAATAAAAACAAAAGACACAAAACACTTTTGTCTCTTAATACATTATCCATGAAAAATGAACTTGACGCTCTTTCAAAATCATCTATGACTGAATCCAAACTAAATGTCAAAGCTATATCCTTTTCAATGTAGAACATCAGAGAGTCCGTCAAAAAATCATTTTCCATTTTGTTACGAATATTAGTTTTGACAACTTTCATAGCTGAAAATGCTCGCTCTGTAGTTACAGTAGAAACCAGAAGAGTAAGCACAAGTCTCACCATTCTAAAAACAAGTTTATAGTGTTCTGAGTTTCCACTTCTCACTAACCATTGACACAACTCGGATAAACTTTTCAATTTTTTGAACTATGGATCCTGAACTACATGATGCTCATAATGACAAAGTTCCTTCTCCAACACTTGCTTGTCATAATCTATGAAATCTTGTGGATAGAACTTTTTTTACCAACAAACAAAGATCACTAATTTTGAAAGAATTTAGTGCCTCTCGAGGTTCTAAAACTAAGCCTAAGTAACTCCATTGCATCCTCATTAAACCGATGATTTAATTCCTGTAGTTGAGAATCTATTACAGCATAGAAAAATATTAACTCGATAATGATGCTCAATTGTAAAGTCATCTTGCTGTTTACGAGCTCGGCCTCACCTCGCAACATAACAAGCATTCATATCTAGGACATCAATGCAATGCTTCTCACAAAATGATATCACAGTGGCAAGTAAGTCATCCCATCCATCATCTCTATTTTTGGATAAGAGCTTTAGTAGATGAAACTAAATGTATGGCATTTAAAATGTCTTGAGATTGTCTTTGCAAAGCTTGACAAAGTTTATCAGTGATCTCCATAGTTTCCTTCTCAAGATGCAAGATGAAGACAAATTCAAATGAAGTTAAACCATCATAAGCTGATTCTGCTACTGCCCGATGTTCACCATCACTTGCATCATCAATTATATTTAGTAAAACTTCAAATGTTGGAGTAAACATCCTTAATAATCTAGAAACTAATCTAAAATGTGAACTCCAATGTGTTTCTACAAGCCGTTGTAAAGTGCCAATTTGATTAAGTCCACTTCCAATCTCAAGCTCTTCAAGATCAATCAAATGTGCTATTTCATTAGCATTCGCAACTTTCAATTGCTCATTACGCTTGCATGAAGCATTAACAGTTTTGATTACCAAAATCAATTTTAGAAAAAACCCACTAATAAGAACAACTTGTTTTGATGCTTTTACTAATGCCAATTGTAAGCGATGTGCAAAATAATGAATGTACTAAGCATATGAGCAATCATTCAAAATCAAAGCTTCTAATCCATTCCACATACTTCGCATGTTGCTTGCTCCATCATATCCTTGCCCTCAAATATTTTGTATATCTAGGCAATGTTGAGATAACAAAGAATAGATCTCATTCTTTAGAGTCAAAGCCGTAGTGTCAACAACATGAATAAGCCCAAAAAAAACGTTCTTTCACAAAACCTTTTGTATCAACATATCTAAAAACCACAGCCATTTGCTCTTTCATGGACTCATTACTAGCTTCATCAACCATTATGCAAAACTTTGCATCACCAATTTCTTCCTGAATGCCCTTCTTCACTTTGGCTGAGAAAACATGTAGAATTTCCTTTTGAAGCCTAGGTGATGTGTAGGTTGCATTTTTAGGAACTTTTTCTATTATTTCAGCAACCTTCTCATTCCAAAAAGTCACAATATCCAATATTCAAGAAAGTTCTTATGATTAGATGAACTAAAGCTTTCATCTCGACCTCTAAAAGATATAGCTTTAAAGGCAAGATGTTGGGTAATATAAATTAAGGCCTTCAATTGCAAACGATTATTAACAATTTGTTCTTTAGTGAAATGATCAATCACCTTTTGTAAATACTGCAATTGGTTCATCAAATCCTTGCACATTTGCTCTGCAACTCTATGAACCGAGTTAGGATCTTTCCCTATATGACTTTGGAAATAAAAATTTTTGCCCCCAACTTTTTCCAATTTCTAAATCCACCAATGGCGAATGCATTTTGTCCCACAAGCCCATTTGGCTTATGAAAGATAAAGCAGGGTAGACAATAAGCTGCATCTTTTGTTGGAAAATATTCAAGCCATGTTGAATGGTTTTCAAACCAAGAAGCTTGAAAGCTACGATTGTGTTCTCCGCTTTTTTTGTATTTTTCTAGATGAGGTTGGCGCAGACCATTTTTAATGTAAGTCTGTTGAATGTCGTCACGTTTATTAACATGATATTTCCACATTTCTTTACGTGTTCCGGGATCATAATCCAAAGAATCAAGAACAACCTTTTGAAATTTTGTTTGTGGGATATGGTCATTTTCTGGAATTGGGATATCAACATTTTCTAGAGTTGGAACATCAAAATTTTCTGAAATTGGGGAATGAATATTTTCTAGAATTGGAACATCGGCATTTTCCAAAATTTGAATAGCAACATTAGTTGTTGGCAATACTACACTGACTTCCGAAGAATTTGAATATTTTCTTTTGAAAAAATCAAACATTATAGTTGATTTTCTCATGATCTACAAATAAAATGAGAATTATATATACTATCTCACAAACAGACTAATTGTTGTTACTAAGTAAAGAAAAATACTAGAATCTAAGTAATATGCATGATACATTTAATTATAAATTTAGTATTTCTCACTGCTATTCAATTTATAAATTTATCTAATTTCAAATTACTAGTTATAGCATTATGAGTTAACAATAAGTGCAAGTGAATCATTGTTATTTTTATAAATTTGTGTGACAATTTATTATATTATATGATTTATCTTTGTCTTTTGTCTTTTGTCTTTGTATCTTTGTCTTTATCTTCTTCTTTTTTCCTGTCACTCACCCAGTCACTCAGTCCCACTACCGACACTATGAACTTATTATGCACTACCAACAAACACTTTACCATTTTTATTCTTTGAAAGTTGAATCACTTTTCCTTTTGTTGTGACTTGTCCCTATTTTATTGCCCAACTACCACACAACAAACAGTCAAACACTAATACTTTCATTAATCTCTAGAGACTCTACTTTCTCTCTCTCTTATCTATATAACATAAGAGAGATAGTCACACAAAGTCACAATTCACACACAAACAGAGTCACAAAGCCAAAAAGCCAAAAAAAAAAAACACAAGCATAGATTCCTCATCAGTAAAAACACAAACACCACAAGCACAGATTCTAAGATTTTGAAGGATAGATTAAATACTAGAGTGTGAAGTGTGAAGTGTGAAGGTTGGAGCAGATCAAAGCCAGCAATGGCGTCATGGCAAGATGGGTGTCACATGGTGGGTGTCGCGTGAGTCTGCGAGATGGGTGTCACATGATAGACTTTTAGTTTTATTTAAATTAAACAATTGTTAAATGTTATCATTTAATTTGAGGAAATATATCATAAAAAATAATACAAAATTAATTTAGTAATAAGTTAATCTTCAAATATTGATAATAGACTTTTAGTTGGAGTAGAAGCAAAATCCTTCTTCTTCTTTTCTTTTTTTTTTTGTTTTGAAGGCGATGTTGAATTGGTAAAAAAAAAAAACTAAAATTACATGAAACTAAAATTTTAAAGAAAAAGAAAATAGGCTAAGGCACAAAACAACATGTTTTTTACCAATTACATAAGTTTCTTTAATTAATTTTCGTCTAAAAAAATAAACAAATTTTTAAAGAAAAAGAAAATAATAAATAAATGAGTGGACTAAGATCAAGAACAACATGAAACTTTTATTCATCACTCCTGCATCTAAAGAGTTACAATATCACGAACAAACACAAAACTAGACCATTTACGTACGTGGACAAGAAGAAAGAGTTCATGCATCATTATTATAAGGTTGAATAATACATTTCACAGCACCAGCAATATTATAGGGTTAAATAAAAGTGATTGAACGTTAGTAATCGATCACAAATTATGGATTCATGTAAGTAGGAAAAGAAGAAAGTGACGTAGGAAGAGAAGAAAGTGTCACCACTCACACAGATGACTATATCAATATGTTGTAAAATTAGATGTGTTCTTAAAATTGTTGTAATTAATTTAATAGGTGGTGGTATTGACTTCAAACTCTATTTCCACTTTGTTGAGGTTAAATTTTAAAAAAATAAAATAAAATAGAAAAATTCATTTCACTCTGAGAGAGTATAAAAAATAATAAAATGTAACAGCTTGCTAAAAATGCTTAGCTTTAGCAACTTGGATGTCTTTGTGTGTTTGTGTTTGTGTTGCTAAATTAGCGAATCTGGAGTTCTAGCTTTCCGGTTGCGAATGCTAACACCACAAAAAATGTCATTATTACTGACTTTTTCCTTAGAACAATTGTCAAATGAAATTTAAGCTTTTGATACATGTGGTAATTTATGTTACCTATTAATTTCCAGCATTAGATGTGTTAGGACATATGTGAATCATGTTAGAAACATATGTCATTTAGAATTAACTAATCATTTGACAAAACGCACTTTACTTGTATTTGGGTAAATTTATGATGTGTTTAATACTTCAAGGAACAAGAGTTCAAATCCAAGTATTGAAGCCATGCAAATTTGTCCAAAAATCAAGTGAAGAAGTGATAGATTTTAAAGCTCGACAGATAGCATCTATCGAGATTTAAAAGGGATCTTCAGCCCGAAACTCGACAGCTGCTCGATAGATAACCTATCTTATCTATCGAGATTTACAAAAATCAATTTTCTAGATCTGATTTCACACATATCCATGTATATTTGTATAGGTTTTCTTTTCTCACAACCCTAAACATATATAAGGATTATTTTAAGGGCCGTCACAGCTAATGTAAGTGAGTGCAACTTGATACAAAGATTTTTCACAAGCATATTGTGATCAAAGACATATGTCCTAGTTCATCTTTCTCTTGAAGAAGCTGTTGCGTTTGTACACAGTAAGATTTTGTAACCAAGGAGTTTTGTGATCTTCATCGTGTTAATGAACTAAAGAACTTTGCAGCCAACATCCTTCTCAAGTTGGTAGTTAGTCATGTACTTGGATTCGTGCATTGATTGGCTAGTCATGTACCAGGAGCCATGCATTGAAAATGAGAGACTGTCACTACAGACAAGTCCAATTGGGTATTAGAGTAAAGGTTCAACTGTAGGTTGGTATGAGGTAATGGGATTCCTTTACTTATAACCGCTTGTTATGATAATAGTGGATTTTTGAGAGTGGTGACCTTTAATTCACCCAGTGGGTTTTTGCCTTGGAGGTTTTCCCCATTCATAAACAAATCACTGTGTCAACTTTATTTTCCATTGCATATTAACTTAGTTGGTGATTTATTTGTGCTACCACACACATTGATTATTAATCAAATTAATTAATTAACTCGACTAATTAATTGGTTAATTCATCACAATAAGTCAATACATTCTTGGCTTATCAAGATGAAGGCGTGTTAGATAGTGAGTTTGATGTAAATTGTAATGGCTCTATGGTAAGCACAATTAAAACAATTCGTTGGCCTTGGCGTTGTTGCCCGGGACAGTAATGGGGAAACTTATGGCAGCATGTAGTGAAGTGGTGTAGCAAAATGAAGACACTATATAGTTAAGACCTACCTGCCCCACCCTTTCTCCACCATTATATATTGGTATTGCTACACCTCATTATCTCATATATTATAAGGGTTTTGAATGTGGGAGACAACATCATAGTATAACTCCCCGTGTGTATTTTTGAGGGAGAGAAAGATGTGATTCAAAATGTTAAAATTTTCTTAAAATGATCTATAAACAAATACCTTAAGGGCACTTGTTAATTGGACCAATAAAAATATAAACCAAGTAAAAAGTCGGTTAATATTGACTTAAAAGTCTTGCAAGCAAATGAGCTGCAGATCAGACGCTTAAACTTGATTTCAAGAGTCATAATACATAACAAAACTCTCATTAGTCTGAATATACATCCTCAACAAATTGCCAGTGTGCATCAAATTTCAGAATACATTAACAATACAACAAATAAAACCAGTTTGATGATGATCACAGAATAAATCATTCGGCTCCTACAGGTAGATTTTTCTTAAGCTGCTTGGCACATTCTATAGCACCTTCATTCTCTTCTACTCTCACAAACTCCCAAGGGGTTCCCACAAGAGCCGGAGAACGAGGATTAATAACAAGCTTCTCAAGTTTGATGGCACTTTCGTGTAAATAAACAATAAGCACAATGTCTATTGCACGCCCCATAAATCCTGTTATTTCCACATGAAAATATTTTACGTTTGAAAATATTCATATACAATTCCCATCAAAAAAAATATTCATATACAATTTTTTTAATACTTTTTTACTCATACATACAAAGAGAGAGAGAGATGATTTGAGAGAAGCATCCATATTTTCCCATAAGTGGTACATAAGTTTGTCACTCGTGTTTAGTTTGTCCAATAAAATGATGCCATGTCATTTTTAATTATTTAAAAATTTTAGGCTATAAAAATGATACGGCTTCATTTTATTGGACAAACTAAATACACATATCAAGTTTATGTTACATTTAATGGAAAATATGGATGGAGAATTGTTGATGCAAACAAAATAGAATTTGGAGAGTAAAATTCAAATTTTGAAAATTAAGCTGTAAGATCTAAATACTTCAAATTTTAGAAGTATAGTTTGCAATTTAAACCTTTAAAAAAAAAAAAAAAAAAAAAGACCAATGGGTTAGGCCGTGTGCTTGTTTTTATGCCCATGGGTGCTCATTGGGCTAGCCTAGTAGCCTAGCCCGTTGGCCCAACTTGTTGCTCAGCCAAATAACTCAAAATTCATAACAAAAATATATCGGAGAACTCTCCCAACCCGTCAGCCCAACCCATTGTACCCATGGGCCAATTATGCCCAAACCCCCGTCCCCAATTGACTAGCTTATATAAAGTCTAGGCCCTGGCTTTTGTTTTAAGTCATTACTTAATTATTATCCTAACCCAAATTCCAACACCAACCCCAACCCACCCGAATTCAAAATAGCCATGAACCATGCCATGTCGGAATAAGGGGAAGAATGGTGCAATTTGCGCATTAGAATCTTCTAGCTTAGAAGATTTATGCTCTTTCATGACTACTCACGTAGCAGTGGATAATACACATGAGTCTCTGCAGCTCGCGCGTGCGGCAACTAATGAAATCGCCAATAGGGTCCAGTCTCAAACAGTTGTGTGTTTTCAACCCCAGAAGAAGCGATGTAATTCGAACATTTTTTAGCTCTTTTAGAATAAACTAAAGAAGCAATGTAATTCTAACATTTTTTAGCTCTTTAAGAATAAACTAACTCCACATGATGTGTGATACATATGTTATTTGTTTTCTCCAATATTTCAATAATTCTTTTGGTAAAATATTGTAATCTATAGTATTTTATTTTATAGACAAAATAGAAAGACAATTAGAGTGTTATAGTGATTTAATCATACCATATTTAAAATTTAACAATTGCATTATATATGTATATATATAGACACACACACAGACATATGTTTTATGCCTACTCAAGACTGCAAATATTATTTTTGATACATTAAAAATACAAATATCCTTCAATTATTATCATTCTTTTCTACATCTTTGATTGTGCGCCATTAAAATGATTTATTCTTTTATTGGATATTGTTTCAATTGTTGCAAAAGTAACAAAATTTGAGGAAGATTAAAATACTTCAAATGACTTATATATTTCTCATATAAGTCTTAGAGAAATGACGTCAACATTTTATTAAAAAATTAACATAGCTACATATTTTGAAAATCTAATAGTTGAATTGCATTTTTTTTTACACAAACATTAAATTTCGTGCCGATTGAATGTTATTTACTTTTCTATCCATAAACTTATTTTTTATGAATAATTTTATATTACAAAAAACTTGAAACTTAAACAATTGATTAATGACATGACTATTGATGTTTGATTTTCCAGAAATTTTGCAAGCATGAAGGATATAAAAAGAAAATGTAATTTAATGATAGATTTAATTTGTCAAAATTTACATCTAATAAAAAAATATTTTTTGAAGTTGTAGTCTTAAGCTACAACCAAGTTTGTTGTCAAACTTTATCATTTTCATATTATTATTATTATTATGACAAAATTTAGCTACAAAATTAGTTGTAGCCTAAGGATACAACCTTACTAAATATCTCCAAGAGAAAACTTCACATACATATACACTTAAATTAGGTTAGAATAGAATTTCTATCTTGTATAAAAATAAAAATAAAAATAAAAATGTTAGATTTTCAAAATATGTAATAATGTTAATTTTTTTAAGCAAAATTGTAGCCTTAGGCTATAACCAACTTTGTAACTAAATTTTGTCCTTATTATTATTATTATTACTACTATTAATTTATAACCCCATGCATATGCATAGATACACTTAAAAATATACGATAAGATACATAATATAATTTATATATATATATATATATATATATAATTTAAATACTATTGATAGTCATTTTTATATTTTGTTAACTCCTTAAAAAATTTTGTAAGGATATTATTTTGTATAAAATGTTAATTGTCTATGTTTATTTATTTATTTATTATTGTGAAGCACTTTTTTTATGATACATTTATTCTAGACTCATTGGTTTTTGTACTTAATAACTCATTTGGATGAATATTTATGATGTGGTCTCACATTTGATTCTAAAATTTAGAGATAAAACTCTTTAAGAATAAATAATTTAGAGCATATGATGCAAAATTGAAACTCTAATTTGGAATTCCAATTTGAGTTTCTCTCAGCTTTACCTATTATTATATATATATAGATATATAGATTGTTATTATTATTATTATTATTATTATTAAGAGGATTCAGAAAGTTAGTTATGACTTCAAAAAATGTCAAAAATACTCCTAATTTAATTAAATAATTCTTAGGAGATGGACCAATGATTTGGCGCATTGGGCAAGATCAACAAGTGCAGAATCCTAGCTCACTCGTTCCAAGTTGAGAGCTAGACCATGTGACTTGGGTGAAGGCTTGGGTCTTGGGGTTTCTAAAGTGGAGGGCATAGCGTGAGGCTGGTTTCACAGAGCAACGAAGACCTCCCGCCCTCAACAGTGGAAGGATGGATTTTGGCAATTCATATTTGCATGAACCAAATGCAAACATTTAATCATCTAACTTTCTTTTAGTTAAAACAAATTTTCTTCTTTTAATCTCCATTAACTTATGAACTGCCATTGCTGTTGCAAAGCAATGTCTTCAAGTTTAATTGGTAGTTTCCAATAAAAGCTACCTTCAACTTCAAGTCCTAGTAGTTATTATTATTATTATTATTATTATTATTATTATTATTATAAATAAAAATATTTTCTTATATAAAATTTATACAAATAACCATATAAACTTTGAACCACTTAGAAGAGTGGGGGAACACCCTCCCCCCTCCCTAAAAACATCTCAAATATTAGAAAATTACCCCTAAATTTTCCTAAAATTTTCAAAAGATATATGGTTGGCCCCCTAAATTTTTTAAATATTATATTTTTACTCCTAAAGTTACCTAAAATTTTGAAAGATACATGATTCCCCCTAAATTTCTTAAATATTAGATTGTTACACCTAAATTTACCTAAAATTTTAAAAGATATATGATTGGCCCCTCAAAAATTTTATCTTTTTTGTATGACACTTTTAAATTTGTTTAATTCTATTGTTTGCTGGTAGGTTTCTTCCATTAATTTAACCAATGACTATAAACAATTTTGTTATTGTTAATGGATGGGATTTTATAATCTTGCTTTGTTTCTTTGTCCTAGAGATAAATTGGATTTTACTGTTTCAAATATTATTTCTTTAGGCGTTATTGGAGCATCTTGATCTTCTGTTACTTTGATGAGAGCTTCCAATCTGAAACAAGAAAAAGCCGTACATGTTGTTGCTGGATTCACTTGAAAAGGAGATATAAGAAACTATGAGTTTAGACAAAACCTGGCTCCACGTGTTGGTATAGTTGGTTGGAAAATTATTTGCACTTGCAATTTAAACTTATATAATAGATTCACAAAAAAATGTGTACAATGTTGTACACATTTGCAAAAAATGTACGATATTGTATACTTTTTTATACAAATTTACATGAGCCCCGATTTTTAGAGTTTTTTTTTTTTTTTTTTTTTTTTTGAAGGCCAAACAAGCTTTTATTAGAAAGAAACCATTATAAAATACAATTCAAAGCATCCTTCCTTGTCACATTCACAAACGGATAGGTAAAGAAGATTCATTAACAAACCCCTGCCACATATTATTAAGACCACATTTGGCTAAGCAATGAGTTGCTAGATTTGCCTCGTGATTTATCTAAGAGAATTCCACTGAATCTTGTTATTTAGCCATATAACAAAAGTCTTCTACAAAACATAATACTTCCCAAGGAATTGAAATAGGTCTTTAGAGTTAGATCGACAATAGGAGAGCTCTTAGAGCATTTGCATCAGTTCATGCAAAAATTTATGTCTATTTTAGCATAAGAATATATTTTTTCTATATTACATACAAACTTTTCAAAATACCCAAAATCAGATTATCTATTTTATACTGCATTTTATTAAAATATCAATTTTTCTTGATTTTTTTAAAATTATTTATCTTTCTTCACACATAACAACTATCACTCACTCTTTACTTTCATCCTCGACATAAAAAAAATAATAATAATAAACACCTAAATGTAAAATATATAGTGTCATAATAAATTTAGACTAATATTATAATTCTACACATTTTTGCTATCATATGTACTATGATGCTAGGATTTTTTTAAAATAAAAATAAGGTGAAAACCACATTTTTGTACCTACATTTTCACTCAATTCCACTTTGGTCCCTAACTTTTTTTTTTTTCACCGCTTTTAGTTCTTATCCTGGAAAACGAGTCTCGTTTAGTCCCTATCGTTACATCAGAAACGAAAAATGCACACATGACAAACGGAGTGTACTGTTAGCACACTAAAAGTTGACGTGGCCATTAAAATAATAATAATAAAATGTTATTTGGCATTTAAAAATGCCACGTCATTAAAAAATTAATTTATTAATTTTAACTAAATAAAAAATAAAAATAAAAACAAAAAATTACATGAATTGAGATATAAGTATGTCTTAAACAAGAACAACGGGAACACAAAATTAAAATCCAAAAATTACAAACCCAGAAAATAAGAATAGAAAATTAAACTTAGAGCCGAAACCCAAAATTAGAATTCATGCCAACATTCTTGACAAACCCAAATAAAATTGATAAATTAAACATGAACACATTAAATATTTGAACAAAGAACACAAACCCAGCAAATTTAAAACCCAAAAAATTAAATTCAACCCAGATTCAAACCTAGATTCAAAAATTTAAATTCAAACCCAGATTCAAACCCATATTTCAAACCCCCACACCACCAAAACATCAAACACAAAAATCAGATCTAGATTTTCGGCCCCCAAACACTAAATTCAAACCCAGATTTTTGGCCCCCAAACTCAAATCTCAAAACCCAAATTTTCTTATACTTTCTACGAAACCAAACACAAACCTCAGATCCAAGCGGCATGTCATATAACCTCAAGCAGATCTGGTCCTCTACTCCACTCTCCACTAACGGAATCGTAAACCAACACAAGCCCTTCTCTCAAACCTCGCAAACTCCTCCCACTTTGTCACAACAAGTCGTCTATCCTTCGCCGCCTTTCGCATCCCCTCTTCTTCTTCAAAACCCCATTTTCATTTTTACCCTTTTCATTCCCTAAAATATCTACCTTGCCATCTTCCTCTTCCTCCACTGCCATCCTCTTCTGGCTTTTCCTTTACATGCCACATTAGCACTAGGGGTGTTCAGATGGACTCGCCGCCATCACCAGACCTTGTCGAGTCTGCCATCAACTCTGTGGCTCGTGATTTGAAGAATCAGAGCCTTGATGATGTTAAGAAGGAAGAAGAGGGACCCACTTTGTCGAACAACAACAATAAGAAGACGAAGAAGAGTCTAGAAGATCTGCATTGGGACCATTCCTTTGTCACTGAATTGCCTGGTGATCACAGAATCGATACTATTTCCCAAGAGGTTAGCTCTAGCTCTATTTTCTTTAGGCTTTGTTCGGTTGCTGAGAAAAGAAAAGAAAATGAGAAGAAAATCATGATACTTTTTTGTATTATGCTTTTTTAAAACTAGATTTTTTTTTATTAATGCTTTTTGCATCTAGCTCATATAGAATAATAATTTACGATATATGTAATTTTTTTTTTTAGGATATATAAAATCATGGAATTTTTATATTATGCTTGTAAGATAGAATTTTTTTTTTATTTAGTTAAAATTAATAAATTAAATTTTTTTAATTTTTTAATGACGTTGGCATTTTTTAATGCCAAATAATTTTTTTTTTTATTTTAATAGTTATGTCAGTTTTTAGTGTGTCAACAGTGCACTCCATTTGTCACGTGTGTATTTTCTATCTCTGATGTAACAGTAGGAACTAAAACTAGACTCATTTTTTAGAGTAGGGACTAAAAACAGTAAAAAAAAAAATGTTTAGGACAAAACTGAAAATCACTTTTGAAAATGTGATTTTTGCCTAAAAATAATTAAATAATAATAAAAGTGTACAAAAAATTCGAGTGGAGAGAATAGAAGGTAACAACTGTCGGGGAATCAGAATCTCACTTTCAACTGATATAACATTACAAAAATACCCAAATACATTCTAAAAGTGTAACAGAATCACTCCATCGCTCTCGATAATGGCGGGCTCGTGATACCCGAAACCCAAACGTCGCCGTTTCTTTCGTAAGAGCAGCCAGCCATGACTTTGAGTACAGAACACTCTCACTCGTCTGCTCCACTCGACTGGAAATTCTCTCAGGTGTTCGGTGAACGAGCTCCCGGAGAAGACCTCCAAGACGGTTACTTTCTCTCTCCCTCGCTCTGTTTGGTTACTGACAAACTGTAGGCAAAGAATTTTTTTGAAGTCTCTGTTTGGTTAATTAGAAAATTTAGGAAAGATGTAATTTGTGTTATTTTTGTTCATTTTTTCGAAAACTAAAACTAACTGTAATCGTAACTAACTTTTAGAAATCTTTGGTGGTGAAATTGGAGGCTTTGTTTTGTTTTAATATAAATTGGTTATTATGGGTATTTTCTATGGTTGTTGATTAAAAAAAAAGTTGTGGCCTTTTTTTTTTTTTTGGTTTTAGTTGATATCATATCATCAATGGGATTCGAGAAGAGTGGTGATTACCTTGCCGTTGGAGATCGAGGCGGCCGCGTTGTGATTTTTGAAAGAAAGGATGGGAAATATGTAAGAATTAATCATACAATTGGGGTTTGGGGGGATTTTTTTTTCCGGTTGCTGAGGTGGCATGTTGTTATTGGTGCTAATAAAAGTAACGTCATTGGTAGGAATATGTGAAAGTGATATTACTCTGATCACAATTTACCATGTCAGCAATTATGGAAAAAAAAAAAAAAAAAAAAAAAAAAAAAAAGCTGTTTTGCTTTGAGAATTAGCAAGATTTTGTTTTTTCTCCCCTATGAATTATTCATTTTGGGCTATCTTCTTGTTTAGGCTGGCAGATGTATTGGTTGTTTGGCATCTGTTGTTGGATAAAATTGGGTTTGTGATCTTTTTATCATTGATTGTTGGCTTATTAGACTTCAAATGGGCACCTTTCTCGAAATGAGTTGGAGCAGTTGGATTTTAGTTTCACTAGCCATCCTGAATTCCAATATAAGACTGAGTTTCAGAGCCATGAGCCCGAGGTATGCTCTATGGTAGATTGCATGGCTATTTTCTGTGTAAAAGTGGGTTCTTGCTGTCCATGTGAGTTGCAGACCCTGATGGTATTTGTCTTTTGTTTAGTTTGATTATTTGAAGAGTTTGGAAATCGAAGAGAAGATCAACAAATTAAGATGGTGTGATACACAGAATGGATCACAATTTATCCTCTCAACAAATGATAAGACGATTAAGCTGTGGAAGGTATGGGTTTTTCTAGAATAAGTATCTCTATCTCTAAAGGTTCTACTTGAACCTTCTTTTACTGCTGAAAACAGTAATTAGTTTTATAAAATATTCTAACATTTTTTGCTTTTTGTTCTTTTCTTTTACTCTTCTTTGTTAATCTATTACATTGCATCCTAAAACATTCAACCTCTCAAGATGCATTTTCATTACCATGCCAAAGCGACTTTGGTAGTGCTAACTTGTTCTTTCTGTGGTTTTGAGTCCAGGTCAAGGAACATAGAGTGAAGAAAGTAAAAGAAATGAACCCAAATCCTCCCATGTGTTCAGAGAATGCACTTTTGGCTGAAAGGAGTTTTATAAGTGGGCAAGACAATCCATCTGTTGGTAATGGCTATCTTCTGGAATGGACAGAGAAGATGGGTTCTAACACATTTCCATCTCAAGAAGTGCACTCCAAGGTAGATATTTGTGGATTTAAGTAAATCTATTACAGATTGACTGCATCAGTTTTCTTTGGTATATAAGTTTATTATAGTAATCTGCTATGTAATTAGATTGCTGATATTGAAGACACTGCTCGTACAAGATGTCGAAGGGTGTATGCTCATGCTCATGATTTTAACATCAACTCCATCTCAACTAATAGGTAAAGTTTGTGTCTGCTGTCTTTGTGTTGTTGAACCTGTAATACATATCTTGCTTAGAGATTGCCTTGTATGCTCATGCTCATGCTCATGCTCATGATTACTTTTTTCCTGATCTACTTACCTTTTCCAGGTTTCAGGAACTCTTAGTAACATTGAATTACAAACTTAATAATATACATGTTATTCTTCGACTGATAATAATCTGGTTTTGTAATCTCTGTACAGTGATGGTGAGACATTTATCTCTGCAGACGACCTCAGAATAAACTTGTGGAACATTGAGATTAGTAATCAGTGTTTCAATATCATTGACATGAAGCCATCAAACATGGAGGATCTTACTGGTAATTCTGTTGATCCCCAAAATTTAATCTCTAGTTTACTTCCTGCCACCTTCTTTATTTATTTTTTACAATACTCTAGCATTGCATCCTCTATATGTCTCTTACTCTCCTCATTATGCATCATCTTTAAATGAATAGTGAAATGATTAGAAAGTAAGGATAGTAGGTTATGAATGATGCAGCAAAAGAAGTTGCACTACATAATCATGTTTATTGACAAACCTTTATTTGTTCTTGTAACATACTGAAATTTTCTTTCCACTACTGAACACTAAGTTGTAACTGTCAGAGGTTAGGAATCAGTAGGGAAGGTTTAGGATGAACAGATTTAGATGGGGATGCATTTGGTTTTGTGTAGACTTGAACATTGAGAAAATTCATGTTTCATACAGTTTTAATCAGTACTTTGTTTGGATCAGTCATGACCTTTGGATTTGGTTCAAAATTCGAGTTTGATGGTTTGGATGCAGGAGCATTTTCTTTGGGAATGATTAACATTTTAAACTAGTTTTCTATTGGATGCCATGTGGACACAAGGGATGGCATTGTTTGTTGGGATTTACTACTGTCTTTGTGTGAATTAAATTTAAAATACCCCAAGCAACTGAGAAAATAAAAAAATCCATGCAAGCACCTAAGGACAAAACAACCACACAAGAATACCAAATTTACATGGAAATCCTTCAGTAGAGGTTAAAACCATGGGCAAATCCCACAAAACTACTATAGTAAATAGAGATTACAATACTCAAGTTTATGCCCAAAAATTGAGTGCAATAAATTGGGAAAGTACAAGAATAAATTTCCAAGAATAATTACAATCTCACTGCAAAAGATTTTGATCCAGTGAAACCAATGTAGCAGCAAGATCTCCACTCTGAATACTTCATCCCTCTGTGGTTGTAGCACTCGAAATCCCCTCCTAGAGAAAACCCCCAATTTTTCTCCCTTGTGTCTTGAGCAAAGAAAAAATTGCATTTTTTTCTTTTTCTCTCACAGCTTGCACACCCTCACTCCTTGTTTGGACTGCTCTCTCTCTCTCTCTCTCTCTCTCTGTGTATTTCTCAGTGTTTTCCAACTTTTCCCATATGCACATTCCTGCCTTTAATGTGAAAAGGCTAACTTATCTTGACTTGTTCAACAAGCTCACTAATGAGCTTTTTATCAAATTTGGTCTGGACCACATAACATGCAGTGCACCCAACATTGTTCAACAAACATGTTTATAATTTTGACTAAACACAGAACAACTCATTCGTAGGTTTATTGAGTTATAGTGTGAGAATTCACCTGCAGAAATATGACTTGATTAAGCAGCAAATAATTTAATTTTAGTGTGTCATAGATTTCTTGGTGACTGCAAAAACAGAAGTCCCTTTGCTTGTACAAATATGGAGTAGGCCATTAAGATAATCCATCTACATTTATAGTTTTGTTTTCTTTCGTCAACTGTAAATCACTGGCTACAACCTCAATGTGCTCATTTTCCATTTGCCTATCCAAAAAGGGGAATCAAAGGTTCCATAGGGATTTGATTTATTTCACTATGTTTCTCATGTATGCAGCCCAATAGTATCTCAATCTGTTACCTGCTACTAATCAATCTGTTAAATTTTTATTCAGAGGTCATAACATCGGCTGAATTCCATCCGTTTCACTGTAATTTGCTTGCATACAGCAGCTCAAGAGGTTTTATTCATCTAGTTGACATGCGGCGTTCAGCATTATGTGATCACAGTGCAATCCTGTGAGTTTCTGCTCATTTCTGTTTCATTTCCATCGTTCATGTATCATGAGTTCTGATCTTACACTTCTCTAGTCATTATTTACTATTCCAGAATGCATTGGAAGATGCTCTGATACTTGTCATATGGGGTTTAATTTTGCAGATTACAAGATGGAGGATCCCATGGGTTTAAATCATTTTTTACAGAGATCATCGCATCCATCTCTGATATAAAGTTTTCAAATGATGGGCGGTATATCTTAAGTCGTGATTATATGAATCTAAAGGTCATACTCTTATCACTAAATTGAGCATGACCCCTTCAATTCCAAATCTCCCTTTTTCAGAATCTCTTGTCTGTGTTACATTTATTCTATTAATAGATTTAGGAGATTATATGATCATAAGTCTGCATCATAATCATTTTTTTTTATTTTTGAGGCATGATTGCAAAAAATTTTCTTTTATATATTGTTATTAGACCTCATCTTCTTCTGTTTAGGTATGATTTGACAAGTCTATGGAGAACCACTTTAGTTTGGGGACACAAAACCTTTTCTTTTAAGCAAGAAAGATCATTTATTGACTTCTTATTTTATTCATTATTTTAACATGCACTTGCACATAATAGATTTTATACTGACTAAAGAACACATTTGTGTTCCTCATGACTGTATTTTTGTTCCTCATTCCTTTACACCTAGTTTTCTAATTTCTTGCCTGCTATCTTTATGTTCATTTTAGTTTATGTTAATATTTTTCATATATTGTGATTGAAAGACACAGTCCTTAGGTTCATGACAC
This sequence comes from Quercus variabilis, assembly GCA_030445155.1. Lineage (NCBI taxonomy): Eukaryota > Viridiplantae > Streptophyta > Magnoliopsida > Fagales > Fagaceae > Quercus > Quercus variabilis. Next base: position 10,638,307 of record CP129454.1, read on the forward strand.
TTCGTTGATGATCTGTATTTCAACTAATTTGATGGCAAATGCATCTTCTGGTTTTTGTCCTCTAGATAACCACCTCGAAGAGAACCTGGTAGTTCACTACCTTGTACTAATTGAAGCTTTATTTCTTGTTGCAGCTGTGGGACAGTCATATGGATTCGTCGCCAGTTGCAACATTCAAGATTCATGACCACTTGCACCCGAAGGTAAGTAAGCCAATACAATTCGCAGTGATCTCAATTAGAAAAGATGCATCAAATTTTCACATGGATGTTAGGATGTCCATGTTTGTTGACAAAGAATGTTGTGTATTGAAACCATCTTTGTCATTTTCTGTTGGACTTTGCACCTTCAATCATGGTTGTATTAATGAACTGATTTTCCACAATTCCACTTCACATGCAATAAGCAAAAGCAAAGGGAACAAGTGCTACTGATTTAGCTTTCATGAGGCTTAACTGAGAACCAACTTTCATTTTCTTTTCTTCCTAGAAACCACCAATTGCCTTGTTATACTTGCTGTGTCTTGGCATATTGTAACTCAAATGTCGACCTTAGCTCAGTGGAAAGAGCAGAGGATTCATTCTCAAGGTCGCTGGTTCGACTCCAGCAGGTCGAGTTATATTTTTTTATCATAAAATAGGCTTTTTATTCGTTGGTCATGAAAAGTTGAGCTTTTTCGTTTTCTCCCTTCTTCTGCGGAAACTGCCATTATGTTGTATGTTCTTTTCTTGGCTAATAATGTTGTTTGCCTTTTTAATATGTAACTGAGGATGCATAAAAGGATTTTGAATAGATCTTACATGCATGAATACATGTGTAGTGAATCTTTCAGGATGAATTTACCAATGAGAAGCAGCTTGTTGTAAAGGAATTGTATTTATTCTTGAAAACTTGGCTGTTCCTTTCATAGAATCCCTGAACTTAACTGTAGGAGACTTGAGTATTATTTGTGATGTTCCACTCAAAAGATTGGAAGTGTTTCAGTTCTTTCCTGAAAGATCTTTGTTACTCCCATGATAGAACCTTGGGCCAACAATTTGATCCTGATCTTACCTGTCAGAAGCACAGTTTTCATCATCATGATTGAATTTTCCATCATGAAGATTGTTGAATGTTGTAAGATAAATTTCCTGTAAGACTGCACCTCAGCTTGAGCACCCCCTACTCACCTATTTGTATTTGATATAGGAGGCATAAAGAGGCCTTGGAAGTGTCTTGAACAACATTTTTTATTTGTTGAAATTAGAAATTATTTTAGGAGAGGGCTCGGACTTTGTTTTAGAAGGTGCTTCCTTGAACCCTAAGTATTGAAAGGTGAGTGTGGTGCCAGCTCCACAGACTCCTCCTTTTTTCTTTCATTTCTATGTAGTTCATTTTATCTTCTTCTTTTCTCCTTTTTTTTTTTTTTTTTTAAATAATGAGGCTAAGTTGTCTAATGATTGCCCCGTGCTATTCCCTGCCACCTGCACTGTAAACATGACATTTGATTAATTATTTTTAATAGCTCAGTAATCTCTTCCTACCATATAGCCTTTCATCCTCTATATAAATTAGGTGACAAGGATACATACACACGTTGGTGTGGGATGCATACAAGATAACCAACAGCTGGCCACCAGAAAGTTAATGCAAAGCATTATAGGGAAGTCATGATAGGAGCTTTCCCTGTGGAAAATTTTTACCAAGTTTTCTCCAAATCAAAATAGTCTTTTTCAACTTGCACCACAATTACATCTGTCATGAATCATGATTTTTGAATTATGTCCAGCACCTACAAGACCAAATGACTGGACTGAAAACATCCCAACTTGAGTATAAAGCTTCAGAGAACTCCTCAAACGTGAAATTACCAACATTAATTCATAACAATCCTTGAACTGAGTTCCTGAAGGAATAAATGTTGATGTCATCAGTGTTTCCTTGTCTATAGCCAAAGGAAGTGTCCTCCAATGATGCCGTTAACTTACTCTTCGTGTTAGTTTATGCTGTGTAGGTTTCTTTTACTATGAGTTTGACAAAGTGCAGTCCCAATAGCTGACAGTAGCTGTATATTGTGCAGTTATGCGAATTGTATAATAACGACTCCATATTTGATAAATTTGACTGCTGCCTCAGTGGAGATGGAATTCATTTTGCAACTGGATCTTACAGGTTTTCCTTTGTACCCAAACTGTAGTTGCAAATCGTGGCATGGGAAACATCATCATAAATCAAGTTTGGCATGCGTTCTCCCTAAATAAAGTAGCTTAAGTAACCAATTTTTTCTGTATTTGATTTAGCAATCTTTTACGTATTTTCTCCCATGGTGTTGGAGGGGCAGAAGGGATCACAATAGAAGCTAGCAAAAATTCCAACAGGTTTGCTTTTTTCTTTTTGTCAAATTCTTTGTTCCTTAAACCATAAGCCATTTAATTGATGAATAGCTATTGTTAAAGCCCATGGGATATAAATATGATAGTCAATACCCACACATGCATGATGATCATGGACTCTCTGCTTTATTTGATGTCGCCCAAAAGGTTGTGGAAAGGAAATACAAGGAAATGGTTTTCTTTGTTAAGTGATTTTTGTTGTTTTCCTCTGCTTCCTACTTTCCAATATCAGGTGGAGGCTTACTGTTTTATCCTTATTTTTCATTTCATTTTTTTTTTCACTGAAAATTTCCATTTATGCTCTATGTGACTATGTGAGTGTGTGTGTTGCCTCTTATAAGCTGATTATTTCAACAATAGTGGAGGATCTGGATCCATAAAAATGACCAATATGTCACTTGGTTGATGACAATGTGATTTAACTGCTATTTTAGGAATTAGGACAGATTGACCCAATTTTCAACTTCTTCTTTTTAACTTAAAAACAGGAAGCCACTTCGTGATGCTGCTCCAAGGACTAGAAGGTCATCTTTAAGCAATCTGACACGTGGACTATATCGCCTTGGTTGGGATTTGCAATTGTTTTTCCTTTCCTTTCCTTTTTTTTTTTCCTTGCATTATTCAACATGTGCATTTAATCTGCTTCCATCTGGGTTCAAACCTATCTTCTCTTTCCCTGATTTTGCAGGGTATGAACACTCAAGCTCAGGTACCAATGAATTCTCTTGTGACTTAAGCTCTAAGCTACTACATTTGGCATGGCATCCAACCACAAACTTAATTGCTTGTGCCGCTGGGAACAGCTTGTTCATGTATTATGCATAGTTCCTGTACAGTCGTACCCATGGAAAATGAAATAAATCAACTAATACTAGGAAGAATTTGTGCATATTACTTGTCTGTTCTTTCTACGAATTTTACTTGGATGTATGCTGATAGAAAGGAAAATGATATGCAAAATGTAAAATAACTTTCTTTCTTCGGCCTACGAATATGCCAGCATGATGACAAGGCTGACTTAAGACTTACCTTTCAATGGTTATATAATTTGTAGAAATTATGTTAAAAATCTATTACAATAATTTTGGTTGTATTTCCAAAATATATAAGCAACTGCTACAAAAATTCAGAATGGAGCTAGAATATTAGTATTTTGGTATCATACTAAAAGATCTCTGATACAACCTCCATGGCTGTGAGCTGCACCTCTTCTCCCACGTGAGGCCTATCATGACAAAAGATAGAATAATGGGGATGCAAGTGAATATTAAAGAGATTATTTGATCATGCTTAGAGGGATAACGGAAGCATGCTAACAGGTCAAGGCTTGATATCTCTGATAATAGTCTCTTTAATTAACTGTCTTATAAATGACCTTACATGCTTAAAATTTAAATGGAACAATGAGATAAGAGATAGAGATATGCTAAAGCTAGTGATAAATTATCCATTTGTTTCACCGTAAAATTTCAGGTATTTGGTGTGATCTAAACCAAAATTTTAAAGTATAAACCACCAAATCCAACCACAAATAACTAGATTGGCCCAAAACCGGTGCCTCCCCACCACCATTGGGACCTCTCAACCGTGATCAGAGCCTCCCAGACACCATTTGATATTCTGATCCAAAGAATAGCCACCACCAACCATTACAAAATTTCAGTCACCATTGAATTGAAATGTCAATCACTACAAACTTGTAAAAATGAGTGAAGGAGAGAGTTGTTATATATTTTGTCAAATAATTTTTTGGTAAAACATTTTACAAATTTTTACAAAGAGTTTTATGGTCAATAGAAAATATTTCCAAGTTTGACCAAATTTTACAATAAAGCAAACACTTAAAAATTTATAAACTAAAAAAACATTTTACAGTGAAACAAATGGGGCAAAAGATAACACATTCTAAAAATATGCACTTTGTTTTACAATACCAAAACATAGGAACATTATTCAAAAAGAGTCCTAATAACAAATAACAACTTCAAATGGATGAAGTCCTTACTTGTATTCAACTTCAATTTATCCCATGCAATGCACTCCATATTGTTATCAACTTATCATAGGTGGTACTGTGGTAGCCCATAACATCCCCTCGCCTCATTTACAGCCCTAGCCCCTAGGTGGTAGCCCGTAACATCCCCTGCCCCTTAGAGTGTTCCCTTGTACTTTGCTAATATTGCTAGACATTCATGAATCTTGATGATTATGGCTTAGTTCTTGTTTGCACTATAAATAATTATCTACTTATGGAATATTAAATCAATAATTTGGTATTAAGTAGACTACATCAATCTGGAAAGAGTGATGGTAGGTGTGAGCGTCGTGAGTTGTACTCCCTTTTCGTGTTGTCATGTCGGCTCTCAATATCGTGTGGGTGAGATACGCGATACTCAATTTCCTTGATATGATTTGAACTAAAAGTTGGCACAAGCCTGGAAAATTGGAAATACGCAGGTGTCTCTAAAGTTGTTTAAGAAATGTTCCTTCAATTCAATCTTTTTAAATTCAAACCTTTAAGAAATGATATGGTCTTTAATTATCCTCAAACATATTGTATTTCCTTATTTGACTCTTTGATTTAAATTCAAATATTATTTGAATGAATTATGAAAGGTAATTAAGTTGCCTTGTGGGAATTATTTAATTTGACTTAATCATTTAAGTTCAATTATATTTGAGAAATATTTTTAAACCTAATTGATTATGTCTTAGAAACATTCCATCTTTATCCGTGGGTGGTTCTAGGTGACTTTAATGAAATTCTTTTGGCTGAGGAGAAACAAGGGGGTTTGGATAGGCCTGAATGGCAAATGTTAAATTTCAGGGAGGCCTTGGATTTTTGCAGCTTGAAAGATTTGGGTTTCAATGGTTTTCCTTTCACTTGGTGTAATAGGAGACCTGGTAATCACAATATATGGGTTCGGCTTGATCAGGGAGTTGCTACAGTTGATTGGATTCTTCGCTTCCCCACTATCAGAGTCCACCATTTAGACTACTTCCATTCAAACCATAAACCGGTCTTCCTTGGTTTGGACTCTGAAGTGAACAAGTTTTATAGGAAAGGTCGCCCTTTCCGATTTGAAGCTATGTGGCTTAAGGATAGTTCCTGTGAGAAAGTTATCCAAATTGCCTGGAAGAAGTCTGGGTGGTCTGGTTTGGTGGATAAGTTTAATCAGAATATTGTCGCTTGTCAGGAAGGTCTCAAGGAGTGGAACCGAAATAATTTTGGGCATGTCCGGATTACTTTACAGAAAAGTCTTAAAGAACTGAAGCAAGATGAGGAATCTGATGGGTACCGAAACAATCCTGGGCATATTTTTGAACTCCAGAATAGGATTGAGAAGCTTAAGAGGAGGGAGGAGTGTATGTGGAGGCAGAGGTCAAGACTTGATTGGCTAAAAGAGGGTGATAAAAATACCAGGTTTTTTCATTGCAAAGCTAACCAAAGAAACAAAAGAAACTATATTGCAGGTTTGGAGGATGACACAGGTACTTGGCAAATGGAGGAAAGCCGAATGGGAAAGATCATTGAGGAGTATTTTGGCACCTTGTTCACCACTTCAGATCCTACAGGCTTTGATGATATTTTATGTGGAATCCAACCCTCGATCACGGATGAAATGAATGCAACCCTCACCCGTGAGTTCACTCCTGAGGAAGTCCACCAAGCATTGAAACAAATGGCACCCACCACTGCCCCTGGCCCTGATGGTATGTCCCCTATCTTCTACAAGTCTTTTTGGAAAATTGTGGGTGATGACGTGACCAAAATTGTTCTTAATGCTCTTAATTCGGGTGTGGTCCATGATTCCCTTAATGCCACTTTTATTTCCCTTATTCCAAAAATCAAAAACCCTAAACGGGTCTCTAATTTTAGACCGATTAGCCTCTGTAATGTAATTTACAAACTTATCTCAAAAGTGTTGGTTAATCAGTTTAAACATGTGTTGCCCAATATTGTTTCTGATTCTCAAAATGCTTTCTTATCGGGGAGGTTGATTACAGATAATGTACAGGTGACATTTGAAACTCTCCACTATCTAAAAAGAAAGACCCAAAGGAAACTAGGTTATATGGCCTTAAAACTTGACATGAGTAAGGCATATGATAAGGTGGAATAGATTTTTTTGGAGAAAGTTATGAGGCACTTAGGGTTTGCTGACAACTTGATTAAAATTATTATGTCTTGTATGTCCACTGTTACTTATGCTGTCCTCTTAAATGGTCAACCCGTGGGTAACATCAAACCCACCAGAGGGTTAAGACAAGGTGACCCCCTCTCTCCCTACCTCTTCCTTCTTTGTGCTCTTGGTCTCCAGGGTTTGATCCTAAAGTATGGGGTGTCGATTTGCTGTAATGGTCCTAAAGTATCCCATCTATTTTTTGCTGATGATAGTGTTCTATTTTGTCGAGCCAAGGAGGAGGAATGCCAAACTATTCTAGATTTGTTAGCAATATATGAAAGAGGGTCGGGGCAAAAAATCAATAGAGAGAAAACCAACATTTTCTTCAGCTCTAATACTCTTCCACAGGTTCAGAGCAATATCCAGCACTCCTTGGGGTACCAGCCATTCGACAATATGAAAAATATTTAGATTTGCCGGCCTTAGTTGGGAGAGCTAAGAAACAAAGTTTCATCTATCTGAAAGAGAGGGTTTGGAGGAAGTTGCAAGGGTGGAAGGGAAAAAAATATGTCTCATGCAGGTAGGGAAGTGTTGATAAAATTGGTGATTCAAGCCATCCCCACATATACTATGAGTTGCTTCAAACTTCCTAAGGGGTTGGTGAAGGAGTTGGAGATTTTGATTAGAAAATTTTGGTGGGAATATAATGGGGAGAGCCGAAAGGTTCATTGGGTGAATTGGAAGCGCTTATGCAGGCTAAAGAAGTTGGTGGTTTGGGCTTCAAAGAGATTGAGAAGTTTAATGACTCATTATTGGCTAAACAGGTGTGGCGTATGATTAACAACCCAAATTCTCTTTGTCACAAGGTGTTCAAAGCAAGATTCTTCCCGGATTGCTCAATTCTAGATGCCAAAGACTCTGCCATTGGGTCATATGCTTGGAAGAATATCCTAGGAGCTAGAGATGTGATCCGTAGGGGTATGGTGTGGAGGTTAGGGAATGGGAAAAATGTTAGAATAAAAGAAGACAAATGGCTTCCGACCAAAACCAATAGAGCTGTCATTTCACCCCTTACCTCAATTCAGGCCGATACAAGGGTGGGTTCTTTGATCAATAATTAACTAGGAATGTGGAAAACTGATGTGGTGGAGAGACTTTTTCTCCCCCGTGAAGCCTCTGTGATATTGGGGATACCTTTGAGTTTGCGAATGCCTCCTGATGACATTACATGGGGTTTAACACCTAATGGTATTTTTTCTACCAAAAGTGCCTACAAGATGTTGGTAGCCTTGGATAATAGTGGTGAGGTAGGTAGCTCTTCCCCTAATCCCCAGTTGAAATTTTGGAGAAGTTTATGGTCACTGAGGGTGCCGGACAAAGTGAAACATTTTGCTTGGCGTGCATGTAATAATGCCCTCCCTACCATGGTTAACCTTCAACATAGACATATCAGCTCATCCAACTGCTGTGAGCAATGCACAACCGAACCTGAGGACACTCTACATGCATTGTGGGCGTGCAACAAGCTAGAAGAAGTCTGGCACACTCTGTCTTGGACTCTTTCTGCTGCTCATGCCCCCCCCCCCCCCCCCAACGTCCTTTAACGCTTTATTGGATTGTTTTTTGCAGGTGAAGGAAGATTACAAAAAGGAGATCTTTATCATGACAGCATGGACAATCTGGAACCGTTGAAATGCCTTGAAATTTGGGCGCCCAACGATACCGGTGACCAACATCATCACAAGAACTGCTTCTCTCCTTCAAGAGTTCATCGCAGTCCAAGAAGTTCCAAACAAGCCACCACCTGTTACGGTATCGTCTCAATGGCTTCCTCCAGAGGCCCCATACTACAAAGCCAACTTCGACGCAGCAATCTTCAAAGAAAGCGCCTTAGCTAGAATTGGCGTGATCATCCGAGACAGTAGGGGCGAAGCAATTGGTGCTCTCTCAGCCCTAACACACATCTCTACCTCTGTAGCAGCAATGGAAGTGCTTGCTTGTTGAAGGGCGGTCCTCTTTACCAAAGAAATTGGGCTCAGGCAAGTCATCTTCGAAGGTAATTCTGCAGTGGTCATCCAGGCTATCATTCACGGCATCTCAACGTCAGCAAAGTATGGAAATATCATAGATGATATCAGGAGTCTAGCTACTGATTTTGATTTTTGTCATTTCAATCATGTTAAACGCAACTATAATGTAGTTGCTGATGCTCTCGCCAAGAAGGCCAAAACTCTTTCGGACCTTGTTGTTTGGCTTGAGGATGTTTCAGAGGACATTGCTCCTCTCCTTTTATTTGATGCTCCTTAATAATAGTTTTCTTCCCTGGTCCTCTTGGTCCGGGTTCTCAAAAAAAAAAAAAGTCTTGACTCTTGATTGATTAGGATTCTTAAAAACATTTTATTCTTTGAAGGGGAAATTGCAAATTATATCCCTAAAGTTTTGGGATGTTTGGATTTTACACCCTAAAGTTTAACTAGGAGTGTTTGGATTTTACACCCTAAAGTTTAAGAATTTGGATTTTACCCTTTAAAGTTTGGGGTGCTTGGATTTTATACTAACGTTTCAGAATTTGGATTTTGCCTCCTAAAGTTTGGAAGTGTTTGGATTTTACACCCCAAAATTCTGAAACTTTTGGGTATAAAATCCAATCACTTCCAAACTTTAGGAAGTAAAATCCCAACACTACTAAAATTTAGGGGGTAAAATCTAAATTTTGAAACGTTAGGGTGTAAAATCCAAACAACTCCAAACTTTAGATGTAAAATCTAAATTCTAAAATTTCAGGATGTAAAATCAAAACTCCTCAAAACTTTAGGAGTGTAATTTGTAATTTATGCTTCTTTGATTATCTCCCAAGACTTAATTGACTTTTAATTTTGGAATGATTTTCTTCTTTAAGACTTTTCTTGTTTAAAGCATATAATTTGACTACTGCACACCCTAAGTACAATGGTCACTTCACAAGAGAGTTTCACACATATATACACTTAAATTAGGTTATAGTATAATTTCTATCTTATATATCAAAAAAGCATATAATTTGAATTTCAAGTCCGAATTTGAATTCCAAGTCTTTACGATTTTAATCTTTTAGGAAATATCTTGTCATTAAAACATAATTACCTTCCTTAGTTGGCTTTTTTGGTTATATAACACCATTTGTCTAACCATAAATTTAATGAGAATCTAATTCCTAATGAAATGAAGTGTATGTAATTAATTAGAAAATCTTGAATATTTTTTTGTATTTTGGATTTTATTAATTAAAATTAATTTAAAACAGGCAATGACAAAATAAAATAAACCAATTATTTACAAAAAGAAAACTGTACAACATTTATTATTATTTTAAACAAAATAGGTGCATGCACCTACTCTTCAACCAATTCACATAAAGACATTCATTATCGACAAAAAGTAACACGTGAAGAACACTGTTCTGCCCACAATGGCGTACGCCATGCCATTCAAGAAGGTGTGTAAGCCTATTATTTTAGGGGCACACACACTTCTAAGCAGATTTAAAGATTAATTTAATTTTCAGGAGATTTCAGTAAAATGCAAGTAACATGTTATCACGCAAATCATCAAACATCATATATCATATGCTAAAGACAAAATATGAAAGAATGTAAAGGCAACGTAAAAAAATATTAAAAATTAAGGAGGACAAGATTCATATCTCATACCTTTAGCACTTTACAGTGAAGTAGATGATCGATCACTTGATTAAAATCGACTACCGCAATATTGTGTGCGTGTTTGGATCTCCACTTTGAAACAACTTTTTGGATTGGATTTAGATATTTTGGTGTAGAACCCTAAAAACTAATGGGATGGGTGAGGTGGTGTGATTGAAAGTTGAAAAATGTGAGTGAGAGATAAGTTTCCTAGCAATGGAGTACCAAGAAACTCAGATATCTCACTATAATGAAACTAGAGTGATTTTAGTGTTCTATCCCATATTGGCATATGCCACAAAATGGGTGCATATGCACTTGAAATATGGTGTTGGCCACTTTGGTAAGCCATTGAAAAATGGGCTTAAAATGAGAATTGTTGGGTTTTTACTTACGAGGCCCCATACGTGGTGTTGATTATTTTGGTAATGATTAGATTTTTTTTTTTTTTTTTTTTTTTTTTTTTTTTTGTCATTGGGACCAGGGATTTGGGTATAGCCTGAAACAAAATGGAGCTTTTACCCTACAAATATTGCAACCTTACTACGTAAGTCTTACAAACTTATGTGTTGCCAACTATAAAAAGTAGTTCAAATGTTTATTTTTAATGTTGTTAAAGCAACATAAATTATATTCTTTGCAATGTCAATATGTAAGATTTTAAAGTAAAATTTGTAGAAATTTTAATTATTTTCCAGTATGGAAAATAACTTATAAGAAAAGGGTTCATGCACATACTTAGGTGTGAGTACACACACTTGAAGCATGCATATGTAAGGTTTGAGCATTCATATAGTTTGCGGTTGCATCCTAGTCCTGAAATAAGAAAAATAATAATGTTTTGATCACTAGAATTGCTCAATTTGATGATTTTTCACGTATGCTACAATTTCATTTGACCCATAAATCCTTAGGATTAGGTTAATCAAGAGTGATTAATTATTTTCTGTAGATGATTTGATTTTCTTAGCTGACTATTCTATAATAAATTTGATTTGAATTTTTTTTTTTGAGAGATTTTCAACCTATGGCGTCCGCTCCTGATGATAGCTTTTTATCATCAGACCAAGACACTAATCAGTTTTTGGTGTAGGCGGGGATTGAACCACAGATCTCTTATACAACCATCAGATACTTTACCAGTTAAGCTAACTAGAACCCACATTTGATTTGAATATTGTTTGTATACGATTTCATAACAAAATATTTTCTTATTGGTGTACATTTAATTTGATTGCTCACTAAATGCTAAATTTTATCTAATTAATTGGTTGACTTTCCTTATTTTACTTTGTTTGACTTAATTGCCAACACTTCCATTTAACAAATCTAATTTGATTATGTGCCGAGATACTATATTTGAAACTATTTTTTTGTGTATATGTCATTTAATGTAATAATTAAGGACAAATTTTAAGTTTTAACTACAACATTAGTTTAGGCTACAACTTTACTCCATATCTTTTTATTAAAAGTAAATTTTGACAAATTTACTATTAGATTACATATTCTTCTTATATCCTTCATACTTGTAAAATTTCTAGAAAATTAAAGATCAATAGCTATATCATCAATAAATTGTTTAAATTGCCAATTTTGTAGTTTAAAATTATGCATAAAATATGAGCTTATAGATCATATAGTAAATAATATTCGATTGACACAAAATTTGACATGTATATTAAGAGCCTAAAGCATATGCAGTTCAAGTGTTCAACGGTTAGATTTTCAAAATATGTAATAATATTTATTTTATTGAGTAAATTTGTAGCCTTAGGCTACAACTAATTTTGTAGCTAAACTTTGTCCATAATTGAATAGTTCAAAATAAGGATCCATCATAATATTTTTCTTATTTACAAATGACCTAATAACACTAGTGGAAGTTGATCCATTCAATCGAGCAAGCTTGGGTGTTTAACACATTTCTATGCTCATATTCTAATTTTGAACCTAGGTTTGGTTAAGTTGGACCTCTGCAATGGTATAAAAAATGGATCATGAACTTACAAACAAGTGGCGACTCTTCATTCTACTCTAACTTTTGATTTTGTAGCGTATACCAAAATTCATGTTTAAGATGGACCCATTCTGGATTGTATGTATAACACCCAAGAGAGTCATACAATTCGTAGGCATGATGGCATTCATAAAGCATGTCTTAGGGCGTTAATCGGAGCATATAATTGGATGAGACAAAGTGAAGTTTGTTAAACTTTAGACCATGAAATGTGTTATTTGTGGGGATGGTACAAAAATATAGTTGCTCAATTGCTAGAAATATTTGGGTCATGGAATGCGATAAACTTTAGACCATAACTAAACAAGTATTTATATTTTAATATTATATTTTGTCTTCTTTAATTAGTTTGAGCTAATTAGAACTCACCGGAACTCTTCATCTTTTTAAATAGAACAACCTAATACTAAATGAATTTTGATTATATTATATTTTATAAAATCTCATCACATCTTTAAGTATTTTTGTGATTGAAGTATGCAGCAACTCTAAATGATAATGAATAAATTTTATTTAAAAAAAAAAAAAAAAGCATCTATGAGCGTGCATGAGGGCTTGAGGCTAGTCTTTTCTTAAGCGAACTAATTAAACAAGTTTTGTTATTTTATACAAATTGCCCAATTAAATAACTATTGATTCGTTTTCAAAAAATAATAATAATAATAATAACCATTGATTCTTTTCTCCAAAAAAAAAAATGATTCTAAAAAACAAAAAAAACTATTTTTTTCCATACTTTTATCGAGTAAGTATCTTGTGAGACGAACGCATGCGCCAAATATCTCATTAACATCTAGGTGTTACATGCGTGAGACCCATGTGTCAGTGAGACTTTAGACACATGCACCCGTCTTATACAAAATTTTGTGACTTTGCTAATGTTTGCACGAAAGAAAAACTAATTCTTGTACAAATTTTACGTGAATTACAGAGTGATGGATAAGTATCAAACGTGACTAATTTGTATTAAAAATTAATGTATTTAAAAAAAAAAAAATTCAACGGTGGAGATCAAATCTAATAGAATAAAAGTGGAACTTAGGGAAATAACTTGCCACATTGTCCAGATCTAGAAGCACGTGGCAATTCAAAAATTCTAGGTCACAACTTAAATAAAATTTTTGCCACAGTTGTCTACTTGTAAAGTGTCAGACAATCTGTTACAATATGTTATAGTTGTAGGTTTGTAGCATAAATCGTGACATATTCATGGCATTAGAAATTAGACTTACCTTAAAAACCATAATTTGTGCCATAATTTTCTACGTGGCAAATCACAAGGCCAAGTGAAAATGTCAAACAACCCGAGTCTGCCATAATTGTGGCAAAAATTGTGTTATTTTTATGATATTAGAATTATTTTGAGAACTGAAAAGTGTGAGTTCTACTTTCCAGTTATATTTGGGGTTCAATCCCTATTTATAAGGGAACTTATAAATGGATTTTTTAAATGGTTCAATCCCTACTTGCTATATGGATTTTTTTTATGGAATGACAGCATATTTTTTAGGCAAAAATGCAAAACTGACCCTCTAATTATCACCGTTTTTCATTTCAGTCCTCTAACTTTCATTTTTGTCAATTCAGTCCTCTAACTTTCAATTTTTTGTCAATTCAAGGCTCCGTTACTGCTGCTGTTAGAATCACTAAAATGACACCATTTTGCTCTTTTTTTTTCTTTCTTTTTTTTTTAATTCGGAATTAAAATAAGAAAAATCAGAAAAATAAATAAATAAATAAATAACATTCGTCGTTCCCCTTCTAGAATCAAAAGAAAACCAAGTACCTAAATCCCTAACCCATGAAACTTTGAGAGAGAGAGAGTGAGGCGATTTGAGAGAGAGAGAGAGAGAGAGAGAGAGAGAGAGAGAGAGAGAGAGAGAGAGAGAGAGAGAGAGAGAGAGAGAGAGAGAGAGAGAGAGAGAGAGAGAGACTGAGTTCACCGCCACCACCCCACCGTAAAATTCGCCCAAAATTCTTCTGATTTTAAAGAGACAAAAGATTTCGAAGTCGCTAACCCACTCCGTCGACCCATCTTGAAGTCTCTGCTCTGACCTTGCCGTCACAGACCCACGACAAAAAGCTCCTCCTCCTTGCAGCTGGTAAGTCTCTCAAACTCTCACTCTCTCTACCTCACCTCTCGCTTGCCTTGATTCTGAATCGGAATTATTGATGAATCGGAATCATTGTGGGTCTGTGATATAAATAAAAGAAACATTAGATAATAAAAACATTAGAAAGTGATATATTGCTGAGAATGGGTCTGTGACTGCCTTTTTTTTTGTTGGTTGATTGGGTCTGAGGTATATTGTTGCAGTGTTATATAATTTATATGTTTATTGTTAATGAAATTTGTTATTGAATGATATACAATAATATTTGTAGTGGTTGTGGTTGTGTTGGATACAGAGATTCTCAGTTACCAAGTTGGTGGGAAAGCTGAAGAGCATGTAGATTTGCTTGTGAACCATTTGGCTGATTGGTTAGAAGAGGAGCACAGAAAGAACCTGGTTTTTCAGGGGAAGGGGAACAATGTCAATGTTTTTTTTTTTTTTCCTAATTTTTCTGATTTTAATTCCAAATTAAAAAAAAAAAATAGAAGCAAAACGGCGTCGTTTTAGTGATTCTAACGGCAGCAGTAATTGTACAATAACGGAGCCTTGAATTGACAAAAAATTAAAAGTTAGAGGACTGAATTGACAAAAATGAAAGTTAGAGGACTGAAATAAAAAACGGTGAAAGTTAGAGGGTCAGTTTTGCATTTTTGCCTATTTTTTAATTAAGTAACCACATGACTGAATTTTAAGAGGAGAATCTAAAAAAAAAAAAACATATAAGGTACTATACTTAAATTTTGTTCATTATAAACAGATTTGAAACTATAAAAAAAAGGACAAATTATAATTTACTCATCTGTTGTGGTTTGACCAAAATTTAAGTTGCTTACATATTATTTGAAATTTGATACTTTACTCACTTGAAGTTAGCTATGTTAAAGTTTCGTAACTTACCTATATTAAAAACATGACTAAATATGCAATTTTATTATACTTTCATATGTTTCTCCTAAAAAAATACAAAAAACATAAAAATACAAGATCAAAAATAATCTTGCGAAACACTTGCATTATGGGATTTCAAGCCATAGGTGGGTAATTTAAATTTCAGTCAAACTTTAGGTGATTAAAATGTTAAATTTTAAATCACAGATAGACAACTTAAATTTCGACAAAAGTATAAATGAGTAAGTTGTAATTTGCAAAAAAAAAAAAAAAGTAATAATAATAATAGAGCAAGATTTAGATACAGGGTTCGTTTGGATTGAGCTTATTGTTGCTGAAACTGAAAACTGAAAATGCTGTAGTAAAATAATTTTTAAATGTGTGAATAATATTGTGGGACCTATTTTTAATATTTTTTATTGCGTGAACTGTGCTGTGAATAGTATTTTTTGTCTCCTATACAGTGAATTCATGTGCCTTTACTGTTTACTCGCTGACCCAAAAAAAAAAGAAAAAACGGAAGGACAAAACGTGCCGCAAAAAAACGTTGAATCCAAACGAGATCAAAGTGCTTAGATCGAATTCTTTAAATTTTTCTTTTAAAATTTTGCCTTATAAATATTTTCTCATAAAATAAGAATGTATTTTTAATTAAATAATCGCTAGGTTGAATCTTTAAAAAAAAAAAAAAAAACCCCAAAAAACAGCACTCGAACCTGTACGTAAATTTTGTCATTATCAATAATTACACCCGAAAAGTGAAAGCATTTCAAAGTCCAACCAACGACGAAACTCCTCGAACACACGCAATGTCAGGTTTTAAAGCATTGGAATGCACAGCTGTACAAAAACCAATGTACAGCTGTCAGTTGTTTTACATAATTACGCTTTTGACCTTTAATTTTCTTAGCTTTACGCACACTCCAACACTTTAGACTTTGGTACCTACCCACTATTTATTAGACCCACACATCTTACATATTTTCCCTTTTGCCACCTTGAGTTCTTGGCCTAGGGTTTGTGACAAAGTGCACATGGATCTTTGTCCTAACACCCAAATCCCAGAAATTTAGTCAGTGAAATAAGGAAGAAATTCTTGGAGATCTTCTGGGTGGTTTTGACTTTGAGAAGATTTTATGGTTTCTACATCTTTTGGGTAGCTTTCAGTTCTGGACTTGGCTGTGTTAAGAAGGTAAAGGGTCTGCATTTTTATTATATTTGTACTTTTCTTTGTGATCTTCATCTTAATATATATTTTTCTAATCTGGGTCTTGTTCAAATTTTTGAATTTCTTTGTTTTGGTTTTTCTGGACTTACCTGTGTTCAGTTAGTTTGTCTTGTTTTTGTTTGAAGTGTAAATTTTTAGTTTTGGTGCCTTTAACTGTGTTGGTAGTAACGTTAGGTTAGGTCATAAGTGTAGATTTTTTTTTGGGGTGTTTGAAAACCTACTTTTGCTGTTGTTGCTTAGTTTGTGTGTAGTTATTGCTCAATTCAGCAAATTTGGTTAAAAGCTGCATTGGGTGATACTCATTGGAAGTCCAAGTTAAAAGCCAATTTTGCTCTCTATCTGCTGACTTAAGTGACGCCATTATGCAGTACCCTGGAGAATCCTTTAATATAAGTGTGTATAAGTGTGTGGTTGAAGGTAGAGATGGAGAGTGACATAAAGTGTGGTTTTGTTTGTTTCTCATGAGAACTGTTTTTAGAAGTAAATTATTTCAAAAGGGAAATGATTTTATTTTTTTGTCCATGTCTGTGCTTAGTTTCATATGTTTTATTCATAGTTGGTTTCAAGACTCGAAAAAAAAGTGAGTTGTGGTAAGTTGATAGAAAAGAATACATGTGGCTGACTTGATTCCTTTTTTGGCGATTGATAACCTACGTCAAAATTTTGGGACTAAAGTGACGGTGTAGAAGGAAAGGCTAGTGCAAAGGGGAGGAGAGAGGGGAGGTGGTGGTGGTGGTAAAAGTAGTGATTTTTGGTGCGAAAACAAGCTCGGTGTGAGTATTTCAAAATTTTGGGATTGCTTTCAAGCGAAGAGAAGTTGGTATTATTATGTGTGAAAATTCCAAACCCTTGGGTCAAGCTTTTCTCATGAAATAAGAGGTTGAAGTTTTTGGGTGGTGGTGGCGAGTCCAAATCTTCTGTCTCATCAATTGTGCTCCACTTCATATTCCACCAATAAAACTTGAACAACTAGCCTATCTCA
Source organism: Quercus variabilis (assembly GCA_030445155.1). Lineage (NCBI taxonomy): Eukaryota > Viridiplantae > Streptophyta > Magnoliopsida > Fagales > Fagaceae > Quercus > Quercus variabilis. Next base: position 10,655,718 of record CP129454.1, read on the forward strand.
TTAAATGAGATAACTCTGACTTTAATAAAAGAGGCTAGTTGTCTCATTTAATGAAAAAGGTTAGTTGTCCAAATTTTATTGGTGGAGCATGAAGTGGAGCACAATTGATGAGACAGAGGATTTGGACTCGGTGGTGGCAACACTAGAGTGGGGTGGAGAGGTGGGAGGTGAAAGTAGCATTGTAAAGGAGGGGACAAGAGGGAGGTGGTTGTGGTGGTGTAGGCGAAGGGTAGGAGGAAGGTGAAGGCATGGGGAAAGGGAAAGGGAAGGAGGATAAAGGAGGAGTCAAAGGTTGAGTTCATATAAGCCATTTCCCATCATTTTGGTGTAATTTTTTGTTGACCAATATAATGTCTTTCTGTTCACTAGCAAATTTCAGATGCACCAAACATTGAAAAATATAGAAAAAAAAAAATCTCAAAAATGTTTTATTTTGAAACAAAATGAGCCTAAGTTAAAAGTAGTTTCCATGTTGAGTAAATAAGTGAGGTGGGGGAGTGGGAGAGTGAAATTTTCTATTAGGTCCGTATTTTGTTTTAGGTCAGGGGGATTACACAAAAGAAAGCGAAAGTTTCTATAAGTCTTCTTTCTACCCATGAAAATCTATCTCACCAAAGTGGGGATTAGTGTACGTGATCTAGATCTAGGTGCTTGCCGAGGAACTCTAAGGAACTTTGGTGAGATGTGGGCTTTCGACATCTTGGATCAATAGGATTAAAATAAAATACGTTGAATGTAAGATTAGTAATAAGTAGAAACAGAAATGAAGGGATTGTAGGATTTTTTTTGTTTGTTTAATAGGAAAGGGGTTGTAAGACTTGATGGTTGGAATGCATGGTGTGCCAAGGTTATAGTTGGAATGCATGGTGTGCCAATTGGGTCGGCACACTCGAGTTCGATCCGCATGGACATGCCGCACCCCTATTCGTGACCAAAATTTTTTGTTACGGTCCGATTTGGTCCGAAACAGGCATTGAATCAGTTCAATATGGGCCGAAATAAGTGTTTAAAAAAGAAGAAGAAAAAAGTATAAAATTTGTTGTCAAAATGGTGTGTTTTGACATCCTAGTTTAAAGAAAAAACCCTAAAATCAGCTCAAACTCTCTTTGACTCTCTCGTTCTCTCCATTTCCTCTCTCTCTCTCTCTCTAACCCATGGCTCTCCCTTAGACTCCCTCCATCTCTCCTTTGCCTTGTGGACCCAAGCTCACTCTCCCACCTCTTCATAAAATCTTAAACCTCAGTCTCAATCTCTCCATCTCTCGGTCAAAGAAACACCGGTTCCCAGCAGCTTCATCGGCGAAGTATCACACACCAACGGAAGGGAAAAGGTATTTAGTATTCACTTTATTCTCTACTATTGCTCTTAAATTGGTATATGCTTACCATTATATGAAAAAATATGTTTCGCAATATATAGAAAATATAAATAAAAATATATTTAATAATTTATTAATAAACGTATCCCGCCGCACCCGTACCATACTTTTTCACAAATTGCCGTCACCACACCGCACCCACACCCGCACTCGAATCCGAACCGGAACCTGAATCCGAATCCACACCCATGCTTCCTAGATTCATAGTGATGGATAGTTTGAACTTTGAAGGAGATGTGAATTATGTGATAGAATGAGGATGAAGTAGAGAAACACATACTCTGTGATTGGAAAATATCTATCAAGTTAAAAGGGTGAATTTGATAAAACTGCCTAGGAAGCATGGACACGGCAAAAAGCTTAGTGCGTTTGTGGAGACTCCTCGAGCATGGTTGCGTGTGTGTCCATGGGGTGAACTATCAGAAGCAGCATGGGAAGTGACAAAGGCTGATTGGTCCTTAGGAAGCACAGACACGGCAAAAAGCTCAATGTGTTTGTGTTGGACACCTCGAACATGGTTGCTTACCTGTGTTCATGGGTTGCTTGACAAAAAAATTACTCGGATATTTGAGAAGCAACATGCTCATAAAATGAGTGTAGTTAAAATGAGAATGTTAAGCTGGATAAATTGAAAATATATGGAACTTTGAGATTTGAAATGAAGAAATTTTCTGAAGGATAGGAATGGTCCCTATTGATGAACAAATGAGGTTGAGTCGCTTAAGATGGTTGTTTGTGTATAGAGAAGAGCAATTAATGCATCAATGAGAAAGTGTGGACTGATTCAAGTCAATGGCACTAAAAAGCATAGGAAGACCTAACATGGCAAGTAGAATTAATGATGCTGCCAAGGAGGAAAATTCGCCTACTTAAGACTCTTTTCTATGTGGCCCAAGTGTGAAGTCCAATTGAAGTGAAAGTTATGTGATTTCAAAGGTCTTGTTATACGTGTCATAGGGTAAACAATATTTGGGATTTTTATTCAGTAAATTATGATGAATTTTGTATTTAGGGACAAAACTATAATTTCAACAATTGCTGCCAATTAAAGGTATTTTGGTAGTTTATTTAAGTTTAGAATTTCCTAGGAGATCATAATTATTTTAGGTTTTATTTTCTTTGAGTCCTAATTGACTTTGAGTTCTAATTGACCTAGAGAAAGCATATGATAGGGTCCTTAGATAGGTTATTTGGTGGGTTTTAGAAAAGAAATGAGTTCCTTTAGAGTAAACTAAGTTGATTAAAGATATGTATGATGGAGCTATAACTAGTGTGAGGACAAGTGGAGACCTAACATGTGAGTTTCTTATCACTATATATTTGCATTAAGGATTAGCATTAAGTCCCTTGGTGTGTGTGTGTGTGTGTGTGTGTGTGTTTTTGTAGATGACATAGTTTTAGCGGCTGAAACTAGAAGTTAATTGGTGAGACACTATAATTTTAAGACTTTCAATTAAGTAGGACTAAAACAATGCATCAAATGTAAATCTAGTAAAAGTAAATATAGAGATTAAGAGGTGGTTAGACTTGATAGTCAAGAGATACCCAAAAAAAAAAAAAAAAAAAAAAAAAAAGAAGCAAGAGCATTTGATATCTTGAATCTATAATTCATAATGATGGGGAGATAAAAAATGATGTTTGGTGTGCAGTGGGTGATGCCAAGGACGGTTGTTTCTCTTCTTTGTGCATGGGAGAATTATTTGGGGATACACTCTTCTTCAATTTGGAGTATGGTGCCAGCTTGTTTGGTGTGGCTAATTTGGAGGGAATGAAATACTCGCACTTTTGAGGATGTTGAGAAATCTGTTGATCTTTTGAAGTCTTTTCTAGTTGGGACATTGTTTGGGTGGTCTCGTATGTGGGGTTTTACGCAATGTATTTCCGTATTTGATTTCCTGCAATTTGTTTCCATTTCTCTGTGATTTTTTTTTTTTCTTTTTTGTTTTTGTATTTGTTTCAAGTACAGTCTGTTCATCATTGTGAACATGATGTATTTTTTTATTAATGAAAATATCTATTACCTATCAAAAAAAAAAAAATTAAAAGATGATGTGATTCATAGGAAAGCAAGGTGGATGAAGTGGAGAAGTGTGTGCGCTTATGGCCAATGGTGGCTTGGGAATAAAAGAACTCACTACCTTTAATAAAGCCTTATTAGGGAAATGTCTATGGTGCTTTGAGGTTAAGGAGTCATGACTTTGGAGGAGGGTGGTAGCTACGAAGTTTGGGGAAGAGTGGGGGATGGACTTCTAAGTTGGTGAGGTAGGGTTGGGGGAGAGGAGTTGGGATGTATGTTTTACTCGGGATTGGATTTAGTGGTGGATTTCCTTCATATTTTGGAATCCAATACCCCTCCAACTTAAAATGGGGATTGCATGAAATGGAAGTTGAAGAATGAGGATTTTGATATCTGTTTGCTTTGTAATGAGTTGCGAGATCCCTTTTCTGCTGTCTTTCCTTGGTAAAGTATTTGGAAGTAGAGGCCCCTTGGTGAGTTTCTTTTTTTTGTTTAGGCTGCAGCTTTGGGATAAGATACTCACAGGTGACAATTTGCGAACTATGGATTTTGCTTTTGTTGATTGGTGTGTTATGTGCCGTTTTTGTGGGGAGATTGTGGATTATTTATTGCTTCATTGTGAAAAAACTCATCGGTTGTCTTCGTAAAAGACGAGTGATAGTGCTTGACTGGTGCTATATGTGTAAGAGGTGTGGGGAGTCGGTGGATCATCTTCTACTTCATTGCTCCATAGCTTGGGAGTTGTGGTCTTTGGTTTTCTGCTTGTTTGGTATTCAATGGGTTATGCCTCATACTGTTCTTGAGTTGTTTGAGGCTTGACAAGGAAAGTTTGCGCGACATTGTCATATTGATGTTTGGAAATTAGTGCCTCACTGCTTGATTTGGTGCATTTGGTGAGAAAGGAATGCCAGAAGCTTTGAGGGTTGCGAATGCTTTTTGCTGGAGATTAAGTCTTTTTTCTTACACACTCTTTGAATGGAGTGTGGTTTTTTCTCATTTTTCTTGTTATTCCTTTTCTATTTTTCTTTACCGTTGTTATTTTGTTTCTTGATTTGTGCCCCCATAGTACATCCCCAATGTACTTGGCTTGTCAATCTTTTAAGTATTAATAATATTCTTACGTTATTTATCAAAAAAAGAGAAAAAACTCATCGGTTGTTGTGTTTTGTTTCTGATCCTTTGGGATTTAATGGGTCTTATAAAAAATGGTACTTGACCTTCTTTTTGGTTAGTGGAATTGGTTGGGGAAGCACGCTTCAGATGTTTGGAATTTGGTTTCGTTGTGTTTGATGCAGTGTATATGGAGGGAGCAAAATAGGCAGACATTTGAAAATGTGGATAGTTCGAATGACTAGTTGATTGCTTCTTTCAGTGGTTCTTTGTTTGATTGGTTGTGGGCTTGGGGACTCACATTTAGCGAATCCCTCCCTTTGTTTATCTGTTCTCTTTACTCTTGTAATTAAGTGTTCTCTTTTTGCTCATTTTCTTTCTCTCTTTGTGCTTTTTGACTATTTTGTGCCCCTTTGCATAAAGTAGTTTTATTTATACATATTTTTCTCACTTATAAAAAAAAAACATTGTGTAATCATAGGATACATATTAAGTTGAAGGGAAAATTTTATAAGACTACTATAAGACCAGTTATGCTCTATGGTACTAAATGTTGGGCTATTAAGAAGAAACATAATTCATAAAATGGGTGAAGTAGTAAGAATGTTAAGAAGGATTTGTGGAAATACACGGAAAATAGGATTTAAAAAGAGGAAATCTACTTGAAGATAGGGATTGTCATTATGATGAAAAGATGAGAAAAAATCACTTGAGATGATTTAGTCACGCTGGGAAGAGAGCAATTAATGCATTAGTTAGAAAGAGTGAGTGGATTTAAGTTGAGGGAACGGAAGAAGGCTGATGAAGACTAAAATAACATTAGTTTGAGAATTTAAAAGGACATGTCAATTAAGGAAGTGATGGAGACTATGACTTTGTTTAAAATAGAATGGAGGAGATAATGTGTGGCCAATCTTGACTAATCTATTGAGGATTCATAGCCCACCTCAAAAAATTTTGACCAGGAATTTTTTTTTTTTTTTTTGGGTTTTATTTTCTGGAGTCCAAATTAGTTTTTAAGTAGGTTTTAGTTTACATGTCAAACTAGAAGTTCAATACTACTAGTATTGGAAAAACTTATTACATGTGTGTATATTTATTTGTGCTCAATGTACTCAAAGGGTGATGAAGTTGAGTGATAATATATTGAGTTCTGAGCATTGAGGCGAGTTAGTCTTTGCGTAATGTTTTTCTCCCTTTCCTTTTCTCTTTTCTTCTTGTTCTTGTGGTACTGTGCATGGGTATTGTTGGTATAACCCCTGAATACTATAAATTCTCTTTTTCCCTTCCCCAACTTATGCTCTTTCTTTTACCCATCAAAACCCCTAAGCCCCACATACTTTCTTCTACCAAGTAGCCATTAAATAACTCATCAAACCATGTTTTAGGCCCAATATTGGAGTATGAAATTCATTTGGAATTTTCATTATTGAGAATCATGGTAATATTTTATGATTTAATGTTAAATCCTCTATTGCTTTTGATAGAGGATTTGATTGTATGAGATGGCTTTTAAATGTTAAATCCTCTATTACTTAATGTTAATGTTAAATCCTCTATTATTTAACTTTATTACTTAATGTTAAATCCTCTATTACTTTTGATTGTTGTTCCTCATTGTTTGATGTGGTGTATTTGGAAGGAAAGAAATAGTAGGTGCTTTGAAGACAATGAGCATTCTATGCTTGACCTCAAGCTATTATTTTTTAGAACCTTATTGGACTGGTTCTCAGTGTGGAGAAAACAACCATTTTCTTCAATTTTGGATTTACTTGATTTATGTAATTTTTGTATTTGATCTGTACACCCATGTATACTCCCTGTGTACTTGGGTGTCTCTTTTTTGATATCAATAAATTTTTATTTCTTACCAAAAAAAAAATTATTACAGAATTTGGTGCTTTGGTGGAGAAAACCATTCTATATTCTGTTTCTTAGATTTGTGTATTTTTGCCTAATTATCTGGCTTTCCATAATACATTCCTGTGTACCAGGGGAGTGGCATGTACGAATTCTTTTTTCTTTTTATATGGTTTTTCTTTACCTATCAAAAAAGAAACCATTCTCTAGATTGTACCGTGCCATTTCTCTCTTTGCTTATTGATCTTGATGTCTTGGTTGCCTGTTGAGGCTTTGCTTTCTTTAGTTACTCATTGTCACCAGCAATGTGCATTAAAACTTCTTTTACAGAGGTCAAGATGAGCACTATAGACATTGTGGACTTGTCCAGTGATGATGAAAGCGAAGATCTGAATGTGAAAGCTGTTAAGTTGGAGCCTGGTATTGTTGGGGGTAGAGTGCAACAGAAAGAAATTAAGCCTCAACTTTTGAAGCACCAAACATCCAAGACCCAATATAGAAGACAAGAATCTGAGGAAAACAGAAGTTCAAATGCTTTAAGTACTGGTCAAAGTAACTCTAGTATATTGGATCAAGGGCAGTCTCCTTTAGATGATACAAGTCTTTCTTCCTCATCGCCTATATGTCCAGCACCACTTTGTAGGCAGTTCTGGAAAGCTGGGAGCTATGATGATGGACTTGCTTCTAAAGTCTCAATTCAAAGTATTATTCTTTCAACTGTTAACATTTCAATATTTGCCGACATGTATGTTTTGTTTTACTGAATTGATGTTATAATTGTATGGCCATCTCAACTATGGCTCCTAATCAATTGTCCAATGGATTACTCTGAAGCTCTGGTCTTATAAACTTCCTTGCTTGGGCTTCTCAGGGAATGATTATAGTAAACCCTCATGTGCTGTGCATGGAAACATCTGCATTAGAGTTTATCAAAGCTTGATTTATTTTTCTCTGATATTTTTATTATAACAGATGGCAAAAGCTATCTTCATGTACACCCGATGTTCCTTCATTCAAATGCCACTTCACATAAGTGGGCCTTTGGCGGTATGTGTGGCCAACAAATTTTGCTTATTTGATTGTGCTTTTATCTATGATTGGTCATTTTATGGCACTATGTGTTTACCGTCCTTTTTCTGGTTGCTTCCTGTTTGCAGCTGTAGCTGAGTTGCTTGACAATGCAGTTGACGAGGTAAACTTTAAATCTTCAATTGCTTTGTATTGTTGTTTTGGTTTCCCTTTGGTACTGGAGTGTGAGCCTTCTGGTGTTGCTTATGATTTGAAGGATAATATTGTACTATAATTTTCTATTGGATAGAGATGAATTTTATATATTTCAGTAGGACAATTAATATGTTCTCAGACTTTCAGATTCAACAATTACTTTCTTAGTTATAAGATTTTTCTCTTCTTTTCTTTCTTTGAAAAATGAAAATGAAAGAGGCCAAGTTGGTTATTTCTTCGTGGTTGTGTTAGGTATATATATTTGTATGTCATCAGACTTATTTAGCTTGAATTGGCAATGGGAATCGGAAAGAAGAATCTTAATCTTTGATATAGCAATCATTGAAACTAAAAGATGAAGAGGGTATTTAGAAGATGAAAATAATATTCCTATTACACTACAATAATGCCATGCATAATGCCTAAAATGGGCTCCCTTCAGAGGTGTTGGAATTTGGAAGCCTACAAGGTCATAAGCTTCTGCTTGGGGTTTTGTTGACCAGTAAAAAATAACCTCTTATGCTCATGTGTATCATATTTGTTGTAAAAGTAGATATTGCTGCATTAGAGGACAAGATTATCTAGTCAGGTTCATTTTTATCACATACAATGGTCTTTGTTATGGCTGTTGCATGGGTTGTATATGCTCCAGATGTTCATTGCTGGTGGCATGATTATGTTTTTAACTGGGTTTTTCTTTCAAACTATCATATCATGTTATGCATTTCACTTTTTTCCCCTTCTTTTCTTAAATTGGATAGATCCAAAATGGGGCCACTTTTGTCATTGTAGATAAAATCACAAATCCAAAGGATGGAAATCCAGCATTGTTAATTCAAGGTATGTATCTGAAATTTCATTAAGAATATGGTTGTTATTGTAGTTTGTGTCCTCGTCGATAAATTTATCCTGTGATATCATTTACTAACCCTTTTGTTTGCAAAACCTGTTTACCTTTAGATGATGGTGGTGGAATGAATCCCGAAGCAATGAGGCGTTGTATGAGTTTTGGGTTTTCAGATAAGAAATCTAAATCGGCTATTGGACAATGTATGGATAGTAGCATTAATTCTGTAGTTTCTTTTGAATGTCTTCCTTGATATTTATTGGTTTACTTGTAGCCTTCCAGATGGAAACGGCTTCAAGACTAGTACAATGAGACTTGGTGCGGATGTTATTGTCTTTAGCCGCCACCTGAATAACAGGTTTGAATTCAATAGTGAAACTCTTTTCAGCCATATCATTTGAGTTATGTGTTTATTGTTAATTGTTCTCTCCAGTGACTTGTACTACACTTACTTGTACACATACGCACAGGGATAATTGGATATGCATACTTTCTATAATGAAAATGAGTGTTCTTACAATTAGGGAGTTTTTGCCTCTTTTTAATTCCTTATGATATGTAGCAGTATGAGAATATTATGTGAATAAATAAAACAATTTTTCTAAAACCACTCTTTGCAAAAGTTTCAGAGCTGGTTACACACCAAATTTTCTTTATGCACGTCTTTAGGATGCTGGAAAGGTGTGAAATGGTGTTGTGTAACAAAGGCATCATGCGTGCCCTATTTTCTAGTCTCAATTAATCGAAGCTCTTATTTAATTGGTCAAAATATTATTAGGAACCGGTGGCTTTGAATATCTGGATTTTTTTTTCTCCTCATCCTTTAAAGTAACTTTTGGGTTGGTGGATACATAAAAGTGAAGTTCAGATTGCCAGCTGCATGCTGGAAAAACCAGAGTTTATTCATGTCACCAAGTTTAATATGAATCAGATTAATCCTTACAATTATTTTTTTTTTCTTTGCAAGTGTAAATAAGGGGATTCAACCCCTTGAAGTAAACCCCACAGGAAGGGGGCAGATGCCATTGGGCCATAAGGCCATTGACGATAAATCCTTACCTTCCCCCCCCCCCCCCCCCCCCCCCCCCCCTTCCCCTTTTTTTTTTCTCTAAGAAAAAAAATTGTAAGTGATGGTGAAAAAACAGTCAGGAGATTCTTGAGCTCATCAAAACAGTATACTTCTTTATTCTCAATTACTCAGGAAATTTGACTTTCAAGAAGTTGGAAATTTATTTGGCCTTGGGGTCCATCTGCTTTTCTCTTATTCAAGGATTCTATGACTTCTAGATCCCTTGCATCTTTTCTACATGTGTACTTCTGCATTTTGTTTCTTTATTCCCTGTAATTTGATGCTGTACTCATTTGACAGTTATTTTTTAATAATGGTGAGTAAAATATCATTGACATGTGAACAAAGATATTAAGAATAAACTTTATACATCAAAGGATAATAATTTTTAATCTATTTATCCATATTGATTTTGTTACTTTTGTTATTGTCAGTACAAACTTATTGTTTCCTAATATTAGTGTATTCCATAATCAGGATACTGACTCAAAGCATTGGTCTCCTCTCGTATACATTTTTATCACGAACAGGCCATGACAGAATAGTAGTACCCATGGTGAGTTTCACTGCTCTACTTCCTGGTCCTTGTATTGTGAGTAGTGACATTCCATGTATTTTTGCTAATTTGCATTAAAAAATCAAGATTTGTGAACTCGTAAATATCATTTGGTTAGTGTATGAGCAATAAATGTGTTAATTTGATCTATATTCATGCATTGTGACGTGAATATCTCATAAGTTATACAGTTAACATGATATGCTATACTTTTGGATCTTCGCAAATGAACGAGGTTATCATTGAAATCCTTGTTGTTTTGTTCTTTGTTTGACTAGTCTCGAGCTTGGGGCTTACCTCATTGTACTTCTATTTTGAAGTTCCAAGACCCCCTTCATCTTCCTATGAGATTGCTTTGTAATTTGATAGATACTTTGTGTTAATCATAGTGCACGGAGTAATCTTCTTTTTTGTATAGATTATACTACTTATATAAAAAAAATTGTTCAACACATATGATTAGCTTGGGTAGAGTCTTGTTTTGTGCGAATAAATATTAAGAGTGTGTTTGGATACCGCTTATTGTTGAAAATTGAAAACTGAAAATACTATAATAAAATAATTTTTAAATGTGTGAATAGTACCGTGAGACCTATTTTTAATGAAAGTTTTAGTGAAAAAAGAGGTTTGTGGGTCCTGTGAACAGTGCATAGGACCCACTGTTTAAACGCCTGATGCCCAAACGTAGACGCTAGTTGCTATCCAAACCTTACCTAAATCACAAAGTCATGGTAGGTGTCAATTACTCTGTGGTTTCTGGTTTCGTGGACTGTTATGGTGCTGTTTGTTCTTTCACCCTCTCTTTGTTGAGATTTCTCTTACTTTGAAGTCCACCATGTTGATTGCAGGTGGATTATCAGTTTAATACATCAACTGGTACACTGGAAATCTTGCATGGTAAAGAACATTTTATGTCTAATCTTTCGATGCTGTTGCAGTGGTCTCCATATTCATCAGAAGCAGACCTTCTGAAGGAGGTAAGCTTGTTCAAAATTTTATTTGTTCCTTTGCAACTTGTTCTTTTCGATGCTGTTTATATTGTATCTAATTCAAATATTTGTTGTGTTAATATGCAAATATTTTACCGTGTTTATTTGGTTAATTAGACAATAGTTTACAAGTCACATTATGAAACTTTTTGGGAGAGATTGAACATAGGCCAAGGCACAAAACAACAATATTAGAGGATCAATTTGGTTTTAGAGGATCAACATGAAACATACTCAAATACCTATTTTCTTACTTATGCAAAAATATAGAAAAGACCATAAAGATCTCCATATGCCATATGGCTTTTATTGAGTTAGAGAAATCTTGTTTTGCAGAATCTAGAGAGGTTATGTTGTGAGTTTTAGGAAAGAAAGGAGTTCATTTAAAGTATATTAAATTGATTAAGGATATGAATGATAGAGTTGTAGCTAATGTGAGAACCAGATGGATTAGCTGACTAAATCGATTCGAGATGAAGTCCCTTGGTGTATGTTTTTTGCAGATGATATAGTATTAGCGGATGTAACTAGACCTAGAATTAATTTTGAAGTTAGAAATTTTGAGAGATGCTTTAGAATTGAAAGGCAGGAATGTAAGTTTAGTAAAAGGAGAAACAAGGATGAAGGAGCTAGATGAAGTAGAGAAGTGCGCATAGGGACTATTGTGTGATTGTGGAACATCTATTAACTTAGGGATAATTGTATATGGTTGCTATGGGACCAACTTTGCTCTATGATACTAAATGTTGGGTTGTTAAAAAAGATGTTCATAAAATGATGTAGCTGAAATGAGAATGTTAAGATGGATAGATGGAAATATAAGGAAAGACCATGAAATATTGGGATTTGGAATGAGGAAATCCCCATAAAGATAGAGATCACTATTGATGAGAGAGGGGGAGAGAGAGAGAGAGAGAGAGAGAGAGTTATGGTTTGGTTGTGTGCAAAGAGAGCGATTAATTCATCAGTGAGGAAGAGTGAATTAATTCAAGTTGAGAGAACCAAAAAGGTAGAGAAGACCCAAATAACATTAGTAGAGGTAGTAAAAAAGTACATGTTAATTATGGAGGAAACCGAGAGTGACTTCGGATAGGGTAGACTGATGAAAAGTTGGGGATGGAACATGGGTGAAATTTTGGCTTGACGATGGTGTGGGGAGAGCTCTCTTGCTGTTTATCATTCCAAGTTATTTAGGATTTGTCATAATTGGGAGGTTAGTGTGGCGGATTTAATGCAATTAATGGGGTTCTTCATTGGGATCTACACTTTGTACGGGCCATTCAAGACTGGGAATTGGAATCTTTGATGACCTTTATGGATATCATTTATGGTATGGTAATTAGGTGGACTGGGAGGATAAGATGTGCTAGAAACCAAATTAAAAAAAAAGGGCTTCAAGGTTAGTATTTTTTACCAACTTCTGGGTGCCCCTTCAAGCACTAGTCATCAGTCTTTCCCTTGGAAAATCATTTGGAGATCAAAGGCCGATTGAGAGTAGCATTTTTCATATGGACTGTTGCTTTGGGTAAGATTTTGACAATTGACAAGTTAGGTTTGAGGAAGTTAAGGATTACAGATTGGTGTTTTATGTGCAAATGTAATGGTGAATATGTTGATCACCTTTTCGTACGTTGCTATATTGCTTCAAACTTATGGTCCATGATTTTGGGTTTGTTTGGATTTTGTGGGGTGATGCCAAAATCTGTTGTTGAGCTTTTAGCTTGTTGGCAAAGCCAGTTTGGTCATCACTGGAGTAGTCATATTTGGATGATTACCCTACTTTGTTTGCTGTGGTGTGATGTGGTGCATTTGGATGGAAAGGAATAGCAAGAGTTTTGAAGACACCAAATGACTGAAACTTCTATGCCTGATCTCAAGTTATTCTTTTTTAGAACCTTATTAGATTGGTTGTCAGCCATGAGGAATCTTTCTTTATTTTCTATTGTTAATTTTTTAGATTTATGTAACTTTTGTAACTTATTGTTTACCCCAATATATTTCCTGTATACTAGGGAGACTAGTTTTTTCTTGATTTATACAATTTTATTACTTATAAAAAAATAATACATATGGCCGACCTTGACTAGTTTATTGAGGATCTATAGTTAGACCTCAAATTTTTTGGACTACGTGTTGGTGGTGGTGGTGGTTTTTTCCCGACTTAGACCTTGGAAACACATGCGCGTGCGCGCACACAGTTGATCTCTGGGTGATTGACCATTTGGTGAAGAGAATGAACTTGATGATTGTTGCCATTATGGTCAGGGGTGGGGGATATACCCCTGTATCATGTTTGAGAAAAAGAGTCTCATGTTATCCTGTTGTGAAATTACCAAAATTTCCCACTCATGATAGAGAAATAGAAAGCAGTCGCATAGATGTTTTAACCCCAAGGGGTTGGCTAAGTGGTTCATAAGGCCTCATGATATCCATGAGATCATGGGTTCAAAACCTCTTGTCAGCATCTTGGGACCACCTCCAAGGGATTCCACCTTGTAATAAAATGGATACTTATCTAAAAAATAAAGATGTTTCTTGCAATTTTCTGGGCCTGGTTGGGCCGGCCTAGCCCATTTTTACTTGGCCTATGGGCACAATGGGCTTGGCATAATGGGCTATTAACTAGTTAAGGGGCCGGGTCGGGCTGGGCCGAAAGAGAGAACCTCAGCCCATGACCCTGCCCATGGGCAATGCCCATTTTGTCTTTAGTGAGCTAGGCTATCGGGTTGGGCTTAATGGGTTACTCATGAGCTTGTGTTAGCATATTATTTTATTATTTTTATAAGGAAAGAATCAATTTTTTATAAGGGAATAATCAATCTATTTTTTAAAGGAAAGAATTAAAGAATTTAATCCTTAATTACAAATTTTTTTATAGTCAAATCTATTTAATTTTTTGTTTTGTTGATGAAAATCTATTTAAATATTTTTTTTTTATTAAGGCTTTAAATAGTTTTTTATTTTTATCTTTAATAAAAAAAATGTCAAATGATTAATTCAAATTTGTTAGACTACTAGAAAAATATATATTTAGTAAACTAAGTTTAACACAATTACTTTTGAGTATCTTAGTGGTTAAGAGAGTTCACTTAAGAAATTCCTCTATAATATCTCAATATCAATCCTTCATAGACTTCCTATATATTTTTGTTATGAATTATGAGTTGTTATGAATTATGAGTTATTGGGCTGGGCCAACAGGTTAGGCCAATGGGCTGGGCAATGGGTTGGGCTACTAGGCTAGCCCATTGGGTACCCATGGGCATAAAAACTAGCCCATAGCCTGACCCACTAGGCTAGTGGGCTACCCATGGACCTCAATAACAACGGGCCCGGCCGCCCATTAGCTCGGTGGGCCGTCGGGTTTCTGGGTTGGGCTGTGGGCCGTGGGCTCTTTGATGACCCTTTTTAGGGTACCTTCCAAACTTCAATTCATGTGTACTTACAATTTGATGGCAGTTTGATGACATTGGGGCTCATGGAACGAAAGTTATTATCTACAATTTGTGGTTCAATGATGATGGGAATATGGAGCTCGACTTTCTATCGGATCCTGAGGTTGATATTTCTTTTCGGTATTTTGTTTTTTTTCTCCCCTCTCTCGCCCTTTTAAAATTATTTCTGATGATGTGCTTTCTGTGACTTGGTGGTTTCAGGATATTCGTAGTAGTGGGGAGACCAAGAAAATTGGCACACTCAAAGCTTGGAAGGCAATAAATGAACAGCACATTGCTCACCAATACCAATATTCACTCCGTGTAAGCCAATTATAAAGAATAAATACTTGAATCAAATGTATAAGAAAGCAATTTTTTCTTAGTATAGTTTCCTCAAGCTCCACAGGTATACTTGTCCATCTTGTACTTGCGGTTACCAGAAAGTTTCAACATAATATTGCGTGGGCGAGTTGTTGAGCCTCATATTATTGCCAATGATCTCAAATTCCCAGAATTCATCTTGTACAGACCTCAATGTGGTGGATGTGTGGAGGTTGTATTAAATTTTTTTCAACTCCTTTCTTATCTGTTTACTCTCTTGGTCTTTGTTAAAAATATCTGTGCATTTTAGATCTCAAAGTTGTATCTCTTTTCTATTGCCAGACAATATTGACGGTATCCTCACAACTGCTTTTATTAGTCTAACGTAACTGGATCAGTAATGTTTTCCCGTGGCCTGGCTGTAGAACTCAAAGGGTTCTTAGCTGTTAAAATCCATTGCATAAAATGTCTATTTTTACTCAAAGGAAATCCTGTTTTTATATTGTGTCAGATAGTTTGTTTATCACCTTTAAAAATAATAAATAAATAAATAAATAAATAGGTAAGCATAATACACAACAATATGGAATTGAATGTGACCTCTCTCCATCCTTTATTAATCATTTTTTTTTTTTATATAAATCTGTCTGTGTGTACTTTCTTTTTAACTTTGTCTCATGATGGTCAAGTGTCTGGCTTGATACGTATATGTTTGTATTTCTGTTATAAATATTGGGTTTTACTGTCTATGGGCAAGTCCAAAGGGATTTTCTTTAGAAGGTTTCCCTACATTATCCCAAAAAAAAAAAAAGGTTTTTGTGGCACAGACCTACTTGTGATGCACTTTTATATAGGTTATCAATTTCATTTGGTGGTGCTTATAGAGTTTTGATTATTTACTTTGCCATTCTCTTGGTTAACTGTGCAGGGTGAAGTTTTAACTACAATTGGGTTTCTTAAAGAAGCTCCACAAATCAGTTTTCATGGCTTCAATGTGTACCATAAAAACCGTCTAATACTGGTGAGTTCTTGGTTATTAAAAAATAAAAAAATCTGGTTAGTTTCTTTTACCTTAAAAATTTTCACATTGCATTGGTGTAATAGTGTAATTGTTATAATCTGAGAATTTCTTATATAGTGGGTACATGTGACTTTAGAAATGACTCTTGATAATAAAAAAAATACAATTCAAGCATCCATTTGGGATTGAACCCTTGATTCCACCCTCTACTGCCTGTTTATGAGGGAAGGAGGGACCTACTGATTACTTCTGTTGTTAGCATGTAGCCTGTTTAATTCGTCAGTCTGGAGATTGTTCAATTTTCTATCAGTTCATCCCCCTTCCCACAAAATTCCTAATCTTATACTGTTCTCTAACAGCAATGATGTATTTAAGCCTTTGCCATGTTCTTTTCCTCTGCAGCCATTTTGGCAAGTTGTGAGCTATCTAGACAGCCGTGGCAGAGGGGTTGTTGGTAAGAAGCTGATAGAGCCTTCTTTATATTAAAATTTTTTTTCTTCCATTTATAGGTTAATTTTGTTAAAAATTGCAGTTGCTCGGTTTCTAATGGTTAATATATTATTTAGGTGTTCTGGAAGCAAATTTCATTGAGCCAACTCATAACAAACAAGATTTTGAAAGGACTTCCCTTTTTCAGAAGCTTGAAGGTCGATTGAAGGAAATGACATGGGAATATTGGTAAGCTGTTTTTAACATGAAATAGTGTTCGTATTTTGTTAGGAACCCAGTGGTTCCTAATGAAGATGGATAGGAATTGTAGGGGAATTGACTTAACTCGAGGTAATCACCCTCCATAGAGAAATATTGAGAGAGATTAAGAAAGAGAGAGATTAAGAGAGAGAGAGAGAGAGAGAGAGAGAGAGATGCACTAATGCACTAAGCAATTGGTTTATTCTTCTATTATAGAAATGTGATTACAAGTAGATATTTATAGAACCATAAAACTATTTTATTGGTCCACATGACCTTATCCTAATGGTCCTATTATTCCCTATGTGCATTAATAATTCCAACATGTGCTAAATGTGATTAACATGTTTGGAATTGTAACTAACTAAATCTACAACAATTATTATCCATATATTTATAGCATTCCTAACATTTTTCTTCCCTTAAAAACATCTTGCCCACAAGGTGGTGTTGTGAAATAGCATCTTCATTAAAGGAGATCTTTCAATAGACCAATACCTTAGTGACATTTTGATCACCATATTCATGCATTTCTCTTTGACAAGCGGTCCCATAAACATTAAGGTTTCTTTTTCGTAGATCTTCAAACTTTGCTCGAATTCTTGAGCCTTCAATGGTTCTTTAATCTTCTAGGTCTCATTGGTTTTTTGAACCTTGGAATGTTCTTGTATCCTCAAGACCTCATTTGATTCTAGAACAACTAAAATTGTTGGCGCTTGCATCTTGGATTCTTGGATCACCGACACTTGGATTGCCAATTCTTGAATCAGATTCTTGAATGGAAGCATCCATTGGTGCATCAAGAATTGGTTCTTGGAAGATCATCATCACCTTCTTTGTTGGTTCTTTGGACTGAATTTCAAGGGCAGCATGTACATATATATCATCATCAACTTTGACACAAAAATCAACATCCCGGCTTGCAACAATAGCAGTAGATTCTTGGAACTTGATTTGTTCTTCGGGTTCCATTGAATCAAGAGATTGTAACTCCTCTTCTGTCATATTCTCAAGACCCTCTTGCAATCTTGAGAGCTCTTCATTCATAGCCTTGTTAGATTTAGCCAAGGCTTTGACCTTCTCTAAAATGGCATTGTAAGATTCGTACAAAACCTTGACATTCTCTGAAACTTTGTTCGCCATTTGCCGTAATTCTTTCCAAAGTTCCCTTCGGTCACATTCGTCCGTATCAAGATCGACGGCTCTGATACCAATTGTAAAGAACATAAAATAAATTGGAATGAATGTAGCTCGATTTGAGGTCAGCTAGCCTCCTAAGAACAAAAGAATTGAAGAGAGGGATAGAGACAACAGAGAGAAGAATTAGTTCATTAACTGTTTGATTGATTCCCTTGTACAGGTTGTTGCTCCCCTTATACTATTCCCTAAGCTCTGCCCTCTGCACTAACCAACTAACACACACAGCTGTCACTACAAACTCCCTAGTCCAACTGACAAGATAACTAACTTCTATCAATGTAACTAACTCCAACAGACTCCTATTGCAGCAGCTATTACTCCTATTGCAGCAACTAATAGAGTACATATGGTAATGATAGTGAGTACATCTTTTATTTACAGCATTTTCAGCTATTACAGCTATTACTCCTATTTACAGCATTTTAGAATATCTTTTATTTTTTAAAATTCAATACATAAGATCATTTTCATTATTATATCTTTCTTCCTATATTGTTTGTCTACCCTAGGAAATCTGATTTTTTATGAGGACATCATGTAATGTGTTGTCTTTAAAATAAAAATTTACCAATTCAACATCGCCCTCATAATTTTTCACTCTATAATGTAAATGGAAAAGGTGTATCGACTTTTCAAAGTATACAATATTGGACATCCGAAAGTGGAATTGTGAACATATAATACAGAATGGAGATAGTATTAAAATAAGTTTCTTTTGTCAACTCTTTTCATCAGTATTTTGTGTTCAATAAGTTTTGGTGAATGCAAACAAATGATAAATTATGGAATTGTAAACTTGAATGAGCTTACATATGCTCCAGTTGTAGGTTATTCATAGGTTAATGTGTCATAGCATAATTTTGTAATACCTACCTGATGCACATTAATAAACTTTGGCAGGGATTACCATTGTGGGCTAATTGGGTATCAGGTAAAAAAAAAGCCTCGAGTATCAGAGACTCCACAGATTTCATCTCATAGTTCTCCACACAGCGGTAAACAACATCCTGTCACATTAAATAAAAGTCCCCCTGCTATTGGTAGTATGAAAGCAGCAATTGAAAGAGCTGAACGATCAATACCCAACTCCCAAAGAAGATCTGAACAAGGTACTTTTGAGTTAAAATCACAACTCATTATTTCTAACCATGGTAAATGACATCCAACTTATGAAGCCCTGTCTTGGCATAGGATTATGTGTGAAGAGGAAGGGACATGATGATTTAATAGAAGTAGAGAAGGCAAAAAGGCAGGCAGTGGAAGTGGTGCCACTAGATATTTCTGACAGTCAGCTGAAAGATCCAGAGGCTGTAAATTTGTTGCAAGAAAACAAGAAGCTCCGTCTAAAGTGAGTATGTTAGAATTATAGACCTCCATGGTTATCTGCACTTGCACTTAACCACAGAATATATCACATTGAGATTCCTTTTTTATTTTTTCATTTTAAATTTGAGGTAATTTACACATGCAGCCAGTTGGTTTAGAACTCGCAATCTCACCCTCCATCCATCTCTTACGGAAGGAGGTGATAACATTTAAGATCAAGATCATTTTCTAGATTAAATGGAGAATTCAATTGGCTAGAATAACGGGGAATTCAAATTTGCCGGGATTGACATTTTGTTCGTATATTGGGAGATCTACTTCTTCAGTATCATGTTTCTTGGCTGTTGTTACCAAATTTGGCTGATAGAGCCGTTTTTCTTTAAAAGTTAAAACATCTAGACTAAATTAACATTTCATAATAAAGAGACTAAGTTTTAGTCATTAACATACCACAACCCTTCTTTTTCCTGGATTGGGACCAGCTGTTAACAAAATATATAAATTATGAGGAACCGCCATGATCAAATTAGCCATCAACTCATGCCTACTGAAAACATCATTTATATGCTTGTTTTATCTTTTCAGATGTTTGGAGTATGTGAAGAGGGAGGAGCA
Organism: Quercus variabilis; assembly: GCA_030445155.1. NCBI lineage: Eukaryota > Viridiplantae > Streptophyta > Magnoliopsida > Fagales > Fagaceae > Quercus > Quercus variabilis. The sequence goes on from CP129454.1 coordinate 10,675,378, forward strand.
ACTTAATCTAAAGGTACTTCTAATGCACCAATAGTTGTTACTAGTATTCTAGATCGTGCTAATGATTTTTTTTGCTTGGGTGCTAAAAAATATCAATATTTTTATTCTATAATTATGCTTAAAATATTTGGCAATTCATTGAATAGAAATCTACTTGTACCATGTTGTATGGACACCCTATTAAAGGACTAATTATCTTATGAGCGAGCAGGCTACTCACAAGATAACCCCAAGTTGACTCTGTTTCCTGAAGCAGCTGAAGGAAAATTTCTATCCCTTTGGATGGGATTATTAGAAAAATAAATTTGGAAAATAATAAGAATCTTTTGGTGAAGAAAGGAAAGGAATTTTTTATTATCCAATACCCCTAGACTCATCTCAAAGTTTATGCAAAACAAAGGCATCTCAATTTTCTGTCCAAATGTCCTCCTGCCCCTTATCAAAAAAAAAAAAAAAATTGCCGAGTTCCGAACTTTTTGTGATTGCTATGATGCTTAGCCCTGCATAGTTTGTGTTGAAAATTGAAGTTTCAGATTGCCATCTCATCTCCTACATTAAAGCTGTGATGTTTATACTTTTTATGACTTTATTTTGACCAGTTAATGAGAACCATTCTTTTTGTATATACAGGTGACTCGTCTCAAAACTGAAATAGAGGAGGTTCAACATGAACACGAGCGAATGATGGCTGAATTAGATTTGATGAACAAGGTCAAGGATGAAAAGAATGTATAAATGTAGATCCTGTAGTTTTCTTCAATTCTTTAATTTGTAAAACAGTGTTGTATTCATAGTTCAGTGTAGCCAAACAGCTTTCTTCCTTATAGAGGGGGTGAGGTCGATGAGACCATGACAGCATGCCTGGGCACAGGTGCCTTATTTTTGTTCTTTTCTTTTTTCCTCTCCCTTCCTTTTTCTTAGTCTAACAAAAAAAAAAAAAGGCTGAGGTAATATTGCTTACCTTTCGCCCACCACAGCCCGTAAAAGTGGGACCTTTTGCACTAAGTAGACCTGTAAATAGTTAGTTAAAGCAAGGTCAAATTCTGTTGAATGTTGAACTTTAAGTAGTTTCATTACGGCACATCAGAGCCGCTTGCAGATTTTCACCCGCTTCTGGGAAATGTAATTCGTTTGCACAAACAATGAGACTTTCTGAATTTGTTATGAGCATTGTCATCTGTTTTTAAACATGGTTTCCCCGTACCCTCTCCCCACCCAATTAATGTACAGGAGTAACCAAAATATGTGAAGTTTTTCAAGTTCAAATATTGTTTAGTGATTCTGGTTTGGTAGCTAGAGTATTGCTGATTGATTTGGTCATGAAGATTTAGTGTCATGCTCTTATTATCATGAAATCATCACGTCCTCTATTCCTGGATGCTCAAGGTATGGCTGTCTTGAAGATTTAGTGTCACTCTCTTATTATCGTGAAAGTATCACGTCCTCTATTGCTGGTTGCTCAAGGTATGGCTGTCTAGTAGATAAGATACATGCCTTACAGCATGATTTCTCATTGTTATTCCTTATTAACCCCTCGGTTCTAAACCAGGTCCAAATGGACGACTAATTTCAGAATATTGTAAAACAGCTCTTTTGTTATGATTACACAATTTGCCACGATATGCTATACTTGAATGTTTGACTGAGTGGAGAGTCACTTTCTCCACCACTCACAATTGGCTAATTCATAATTGTAGTAAAAGTTGTCCCTATAACTTCTCATTGTAATACCCAAGGCCTAGTAGTTCAGTTTTGGAGCCCCCTCCTATTTTAAATAGGAATTAAATGGCAATAGGGCAGGTTTGGGGTGACTCTCTTAATTCCCGCCCACCCGAACTCACCCCTTTAACTATACTAAACGGGGGGATTCTTTGCCCCCATACCCGCCTTTACAGGCCCTGTCTTGCCGTGCCCCTAAAGAAAAAATATAAGAGGAAAATAAAAAGGAAAAACGTTCAACCCGTAAATACAAATTCAATCACTATTTTTCATTCATCCCTGTTTTTCAATCATCCCCATTCTCAGTCTCTGTTTTTCCATCATAAACAATCATAAATGTTCATTTTGAGGAAAATAAAAGGAAAAACAAAACAAAACACAAGCTAATAAAAGGAGAACGTGTAGCGTGACTAGTGTCAATGGTGAGGTGGAGGAGGGAGCGGTGAGGTGAGGGAGGAGAGAGAGATGAGGTAGAGGAGGGAGTGGCGAGGTGAGGGAGGCAAAGAGGAGGAAGTGGTGGCTGGGAGTGAGAGTGAGAGAGGAAGGGGCGGCAGAGAATGAGTGATTAGGGTTAGGGAAAAATGAAAATAGAGAAACTAAAAAAGTTAGATATCTATACTTAGGGTTTTTTAATTATTTAATATTATATATGTATACGAGTTGGGTTCAGGGCGAGTAAGATTAACACCCACACCCGCCCCAAACCTGCAACGGGTGGGAGTTTTAAAATCCACACCCGCTTCATTTGCTTTGTGGATCGGGTAAAACCTGCCTCATTAGGGTTGGATACTTGCAGGTTGGGCAATTTTTGCCATTTCTAATTTTAAAGACTTTCTCTTGACTAAAATGCAAGCTATAGGATTGTATCCCATGAATGTTAAAGAGACCACACATGATAGTTTTTTTTTTTTTTTTTTTGGAGAAATTGAAAACAGTGTAGAGTTTCTTTTAGTATTTCCAAATTTATTGGTCATTTAAGACTATTTGTAGTTTGAAAGAAATAATGAATTTATATCTTGCATAGTAGATAACTAGATATCTTGGATTTATATCTTCACATATGTTATTTATGATATTGTTTTATTAGACTTAGTAACTGTTTTAAAGATAGTAATTTGATGGGAGGATCTCCTTGATAGAAATGTTAAAGTTTAAAGATTAGAGTGATAAAAATTAAAATTTTTATGACAAAAATGACAATTCACTTAACATTAAAAAATGTAATTTATTTTAGCATAATATTAATAATACAAATATTGGGCATTATTTGAATTTTTTTTATTCAAGTATGAAAATAAGTATCTACAAAATAGAATAGCAACTCTATCATAATTTTCTTTTTTAGGGGTCATTTCTCGCATCTAAATTTTTTAAAATTAATTTGGCTCCCCAATTGGTGTATTGGTTTCAATTCACCCTTTTTTTTTAGAGAGAGTTTTAATTCACTTTGATTCTTTTTTATAAAAAAGGGTTTCAATTCACTTTTTTTTTTTTTTGGATACAAGATAGAATTCTACTCTAAACTAATCTAAAAGTATATGTGTGTGGAGCTTATTCTTAGATACTTGAACCCCGACCCTTGCCCTCCACACTCTACAAGCACTTATACTTGTGGACTATTACACTAAGGGTGTGTGGTGGTGGTTTCAATTCACTTTATTAACTTTAGTTTGTGAAATATTAATGCTTTTCGGTTAAGGTTCAATTTGGTATTGCTATGGGAAGTAGACTTTTAGCTGAAAGATTTTACAACTATTAAGACATTTCATTCAAAAGAATTCAATGTCGAGAGCATTTGACAAACGATGTTGATGAAGCATTTTGAAATTGTTGTCGCCGTTAGATCACTAAATTGATAAGGAGCTTTAGACATGAGACATGATAAAAGAGGACATAATAGAGTGAGTTGTATTTTTCTTCTAAAAAAAGTGTTATATTTTTATACTAAAACCTAATTCGTTTCTTTTCTTACCAAAAAAAAAAAAAAAAAAAACCTAATTTGTTCCATTTTAGCGGCCTAAATGGAATTATTATAATTATAATAATTATTATTATTATTATTATCAACTCTCTTTCTCTCCCTCTCAAAATGGTGGATATTAGAAAAAGAAAGACAATCATTTATTTCAATTATTTTTTATTTTTTATTTTTATTATACAAGATAGAAATTCTACTTTAGTTTAATCTAAGTGTATATGTGTGTAAAATTCACTCTTGGAGACTTAAACCCTGGCTCTTGCCCTTCACACCTCACAAGCACTTATATTTGTAGAGTGACTACCGCGCAATGAACACTACACTAAAGGTGCGCGGTGGTCAAATTATTTCTATTAAAAGTTAAAATGTTAGTACAATACAATACACCTTTTTTTTTTTTTTTTGGAGAATCAATATACTGTATATTTTAAAGCTAGAAATCTCAGCTTTATATTAAAAGAGAGATGCTACGTCTACAACAATTTTACAACATTTTTACAACAAATCATAGGTGGTTAGTTATTATTGGTTCAAATTTGAAACTAATAATAAGATTACTTTTTTACCCCAACAATAATAACCAGTAACAACCTGCCACTTAGGATTTGTTGTAAAAATGTTGTAAAATTGTTGTAGACATAGCATTTCTCATATTAAAATTGTCTTCAGTTAATTGGGGACCTTAAAACCCTTTAATAAAAATACTTAAATGTGTGAAAGTTTAAGCGAAAGAGTTTTAAGGTCTTAAACGTTTTTTTAACAAGGTTTTTTTTTAAGAAAAATGTTAATAGTCTGTTACAAGTTTTTATCTCTCTTTTATCACTAAAACTTTACTACTAAAATTTAAATGGTAAGGTAAAAGACTCAATGCCTTATAAATCAATGAAATTACTTGATTTCTCTTATCAATCTTTTCTCGCCTACTCGTTGTAAAAATTATTTATAAAAAAATAAAAAATAATAAGGTTAAAACTATACTTCTTACAACAATTTCTATTTCTATATAACTTATCTCTTAGGGCTTTCTTGCTATTATATAATTCATTTTCTTCCTGAAATAAAAATAAGAAAAAGAAAAAGAAACTAAACTAAACTAAAGCTCTTTTTCTCTGTGTAATATGATAATAGGGTGAGCATATAACTGCCAGATCCGACCCGACATGTTTTAGGCGGGTTTAAGTCTATTCAGTTTATCAGGTCTTTTAGTTGGGTTGTGATTGGTTTTCAGGTTGTATTGTGGATCATTAGTAGACCCGGATTTTTTTTTTCAAGAACCCGATTGAGTTTGGGTCTCTCTCTCTCTCTCTCGTCACTCTCAAACTTGACTTGATACCGCCCTTGGATTAATTCATCACATGTGTTCTTCTCTTTCTTTATAACTAAAATTTAAATGATTTTGTTGTAAGAATTGGGATTTGAGAAGATTAGTCTTTTTAATTGATCCTGAGCTGTTCTTTTGTTAGAGTTGGAAGAGTCAGTTCATAGCCATGGCTTTGAAAAATTCCATGGGATGAGGATAGTCAGATCTTTTAGATAATAATCTTTATGATTTTGAGATTAGAATGATGTAAAATATCTTTCAAAATTGAAGTTTCCAAACTTTGATTCCAAAATTAGATTCTATTTTGAATTTAAACTTTGCTTTGGAAGGAAATAAATCAAAAGGGTTTAATGAATTTAATGCCAAAATATTTTCTCTTAAAAGTTAAATTTGAAGCTGAATAAAATTTGGCAAGTAATAATAGTGTCATAAATATTGAGATTTGGCCAAGTTTCCAAATTGGAAACAGATTTGGTATCAATGACAATGTTATAGAAAAAATAACTCAAAAATAACAAAAGACCCAAAAATAGCAAAAGACCCAACGGCCAAAAAACAAAAAAGAAACCCGACCCTAAAATTCCAGCAACATTTCGGGCGGGTCAATCAACCATGCGGTCGTGGTGTATGTTTTATCGGGTCGGGTCGCGGGTGACTCCAAACCCGATCCGACCCGCGATTTGCTCACCATCATATCATCATAATTTCTCTTGCCAAATGTATTCCATGCAGTTGAACACACATCACGAGTAATAGACGTTACATGCATATTAAAAACTATAAAAAATAAAAAAAATAAAAAAAATAAATTATATAAGATAAGCTCAACCGACCTAGACAGCTTTGCACATGTGTTTAATATTCGGGCAGCTCAACCAACACTGCCCCAAACTTCATCCTCGTAGACTCCGCCTTGCCCGTTGCCCGAAACCCTAGCACTACAATTTTTCCCTACAAAGTCTTAGTTTGAGCCTCTATAAATCCATAGCAACAAGCCTCACTTCAACACCTCAAGAGCCTCAGCCACCATTTTTTTCTTCATCTTCTCTATTTTTATTTTTACTTTTATTTTTTTTTTTGTTGATGAATCTTCTTCTCTATTTGGTGTATACATATATTGGGTTCACAAAGAAATTTGAAAGTGTTTTGTGTTCTTTTTAGAGCTTTAAAACACCTTTGTAAGTTTTGATCTCATATATATGTGGTCATTCACTTGGGTTTCTGTTTTTGTTTTTGTTTTTGTTTTTAATGTTTTGATAACTTATGTGCAAATTACTTCCATCCGCATGTGACAAGTATATGGGCATAGCGGCCATATTTTTGCACAAATTGACTAAAAAAAAATGAAGTACCAATAATATTTGTGTGCTTTCTTTTGCTGTTTTCTATTAGAGGTTCATGTCAATTTCTTTTACTTCATGAATCTCTTTAGATTTTGCCAGCGCATATATTCACCATAGCAATAAATTGACAAAAATCTTATCCTATTCTTAATGACTATGATGATAATGTAGTTTTTACCTAGCAATAATGTTGTTGAGGTAGTTGAGTAGATACCAAGTCCAAGAGTACTATAATGCAAAAGAAGTTGGTTGGCTTAGTAGAGTTATAGCAGAGAACGCACCAAACTTTAAATGGGGTTGCTTTCTACCGCAATGTCAATCAATCATGAGTTGAAAGAATACAAGCTATCATGACCAACCGAAAATGACCTAGAAAAAAAAAGTTTGTTCAATTAATTATTTGGTCGACTACATTTTTGTAAAGGCCGTACAGTGTTTGTCGGTAATGGAATCTTATTAGCTTATGTGAGAGATGCGGAAATTGGGCTTTGAACAAGTTTACCAAACCATTAGGACCATGACTCAGATTTCGTGAGGGGCCTCTTAGATTTTGAAGAGCTAAATGGTTTATAGGCTTCAGTTGGGGTCAAGTTTTAGAAGGCCAAGGCAAAGAAGGATTTTTTTTTATTGTGGCTTAGAAGCAAAATAGGCCCATGTTTCTTATACAAACCTCCAGACCCAACAATGAAAATCCTTTAAATGGACAATTTATCTCGAACCCCTTTGAATCATCTTGTTAACCATTCTAACCAGTTCAAGGAAACCATTGTAAAATTCAGTGATTATGTGGACTTTTTATGATTAGGGTAAGAAATAACTTGATTGGAAAATAAGAATTACATTTTAAAAAAAATTGGTTGGAAATAACTTTTGTTACTATTCTCCCGTTATATAAATAACTTTTGTTTTTTCTCTTATAAAAATAGATATGTGAATTCGAGGATTCTCTTCTTGACCCTGATAAATAAATAAATTCAAGGCTTTCGAAAATAGTATTAAAAAAAAAAAAAGACCCAATGGTTCTTTACATGGTCGACTGCGAGGATTGCATAAATGGGGAGGAAAGGTAGGAGAAAGGAGGGAGAAGAAAGAGAGATGAGCATTCTTCATTTAGACTGCTAGGCCCCCCTCCCCCCCCCCCACACAAAAAAAAAAAAAAAAAAAAACTCATTTAGGTTTATTATTTTTCAATTATCAATATTTATACATAATTTGGTAATTTAATTTTTCTAATATATAAAAAACAATTTAACATAAAGTTTTGATAGAAATTTAATAAAGATACATTATTAGGATATAAGAAGGTTATTTTTCATTTTTTTTAAAAAAAATTTGGAGGGGTTGTAATCCCTTGGGCAAAATTTTGTCAATGATCGGACCTAATCGAATAAAAATACTAGGTGATTGATCTAATCACCACAAGGTCATATGTCACATGTTTGTCGGTAAGGAATTTATTTGGTGTTTGGTCGGCCACTCTCACTTGAGAAAGAGAAGCTTCTCAAGCATCTTAGGAGCATCTCCCTCTAAATCTCAAAAAGTTTTTTACTCAAAAACATTAGCTCTTAGAGCGTTTACATTTATAGAGCCATAAATTTAGCAATTCGGTACCATAAAAAATTACTCAATCTATTTTATCACCACACTTTACAAAACACCTAACATTAGTGGTTTTATTTTAACTTTCAACACAATAAAATAATATATATATTACAATAAACAATAACCGTTACCACCAATATAATAAAATAATATAATTTTTAATAATATATATTACCTTTTAAGCTACAGTGCACAACCAAAGATCAACAACCAATTTTTTTTGCTTTCCCTCCACCATTACAGCATATGCTTTTTAGTATTGGTAAAGCTAAAAATAGTAGTATTGCTTTTTAGCACCACCAATACTAAGAGCATTCACAGCAGTGTAGCTATAATGCTATACTTGCTAAAATTTTGCTCCACAAACACAAAAAACACCCCTGCAGCAGTGGAGTTAAATCTAAAAATTTTAGCTCCATTGCTACAGTGCACATCTATTTATAGATGTGCACTGTTCATGAGAGCTAAAAAAAGAATACATTATTTTATTCCAGCTTTTTATTAAAAAAATTCCACCTCTCTCATTCACTCTCATCGTGCCCCTCTCTCTCTCTCATTCACTCCCATCTCATCTCTGAACTTCATCTCTCTCAACCTCACTCTCTCAGCTCCGGCATCTCTCTCAACTCACTTCGGTATCTCTCTCAATCTCACTCTCTCTCTCCTCACTGCCTCTCCATCCCTTCTTTCTTCCTCCACAGACCCACAGACCCTTCTTTCTTCCTCAGAGACCCATTGCCGATCTGCACAAGCCCAGCCGCCGCAAACCTGTCGCCGTCGATCCACATTCGGTCGCCGACCTGACCCATTTCGGCCTCTCTTCTCTATTTTTGGCGTTTCGGCTCTGTGTTTTAGGATGGGTTTTTGTTTCGGGCATGGGTTTCGGCTCCCTTCTTTCTTCCTTAGAGACCCATCGCCGATCTGCATAAGCCCAGCCGCCGCAAACCCATTGCCGTCGACCCATGTTCGGCCGCCGACCTGACCCATTTCGGCCTCTCTTCTCTATTTTCGGCGTTTCGGCTCTGTGTTTCGGGCAGGGTTTTTGTTTCGGATTTGTGTTTCGGGCTGGGTTTTTGTTTCAGGCATGGGTTTCTGTTTTTGTTTCGGGCTGGGTTTGTGTTTCTGGCTATGATTTTTCTGCTTTCTTTTTTTTTCTTCTTCAATGGTTTTGATGGGCACGACGGAGTTGTAGTTGTGCAGTGATTTTTATGGGTTTGATGGTGGTTGTTGTGGTGTGTTAGGGTTGAATGAAATATTATTTTATTGTAGTGTTTATATTATTTTATTATGTTAAAAGCTAAAATAGATCTACTGCTGTAGCATGTATATAGGTAAAATAAATAAAGTGGCTTTTTGTGTAACTAAATAGCTAAAATTTTACATCCACTGCTGTGGATGCTCTAATGCTCTAAGCCTGATGGACTATTATAGATGAGCAACTTATTTTTTGTCATTAAAAAATTCAAGTACCTAATATTATATCACTTCTTTCTCTTTCTTCTTTGGGTTCTTTTTACTCTGATACTATTTCTCCGTTTCTTATCACAGAACACATGAAAGGAGGCTCTACCTCTAAATTTCTTCTCCGATTCTTCTTGATTCCTTTTCAAATCAAATTCCAGCACCAGTGAGAACATTAGCTTAACCAAAAAAATCAAACAATTGATCAAAAAAAATTCTTCTCTCCTCTCATTCTCTTTTTTCTATGAATGATCACAAATCTCTATATTTCATCGAAACAATCACAAATTTCTCTCACAAAAGCTAAAATCAAATTGGTATGCCAACTTCAATCATTTGAAATCATTTTTCTAATTAGAAATTTTTGAGTTTAGAAAAATGGGGTTGTGGGGTATGACAGGTTTGTGTTCTGTTAGTTGCTCTTGAGAAAGAATAAAGAAATAATATTTAAATGAGATAGAGAAAGGATAGAGAGTTTGTTAGAAAATATATTTGAAAAAGTAAGTAGGTAAAAAATAAATGTAACTGTTTACTCTGCAAACAGTACAAAAATTTAGAGAAGCTGCTGGAGATGCTCCAAGAATGTTTGGCCCATTACATCCGCATGCATTACCTTATAATAATTGCCAATTTTGAATTTAATGCTACAAGATAATAAGAACATCCACATGTGGTCTTAGGGACAATACCCTAGCTAGGCTGAAGTCAATTCAGTCGACTTAAGGGAATGCTGAATTGTTAGAAGTCCCTGCTTTGCACAGGAAATGTTCACCAACTCACACCAACAGAGCCTATGAATGAGTTCCCTTTTGAATCACTAAGAGGAATGATTTTCCTAACAATCATTGTCACATTGCAATTTTTCCTATAAACCTCCTCTTAATTCATAATTATAGTTTAACCTTCTGAGCTTATGACCAACCCCACTAGTTGGTCACCGACCTAGAAAGAAATTTGTTTATTCATTATGGATTTTACATATCACCAAAGATTTGATAATTTACCACTATTGTTTGGTCAGAGTCCTTGTTGTCATTCATCTTCTTCAATCCACCCACCCTACAATTTTTCCTTCAACCAAACAGTAATAATAGAAAAACATTAATCACTTTTATTTCTTCTCGTGGAGTAAATGTATGGTGCACGTAGCGTGAGTTCTTCAAGTCTCAGTCTAGCAGCTCAATTCCAAAGAACAAAACTCATGATCCAGGCCTTGAGTGCTTGACACAAAGAAAGAGGGAAAGGGGGGGCATATTTGGAAGGATGGTGGGGTGCGGCTATCACCCATTGATACATTGAAAGCTTGGAACATTTATAGGTAGGTTGATGAGGTCTATAGTATCAACTTCAGAAGGCTCCTTTGATGTAAAAAAAGTTTGGTTAGGGAAGAAAAATGGAGGAAAGTAAGGCATAACACTCCTATTTCCAAATTACTATTTGAGTGATTCAAAGGAAAGTTAGGGACATCAGTGTATCCATAAGGCAAGTGTTTGACCTGAAGATCCACTCTACTCCATTATAAAAAAGAAAGGTATGACTGAGGAAGCAAAACAACAAATTGAAAAGCAAGTCAGTAAGAAAGACAAGAAAAAGTAGAAATTACAAATAATTGAGTGGTTTCCCATTACAGAAAATTATCTCCACACTTGGCAAGAAATCAAAATACACAACCTCATGGCTGTATTATCCCCCTATCACCACTCCTATCTCTCTCTCTCTCTCTAAATTCAGAACTAGCAGTAATTTATTTTATTGGGTGAACAAGTTAGAATTTCCAAAAATTAGTCATTGTCTATAATTGGTACTAATTTGTTGTCAAGCAGCTACACATGGTTGGGCTTTTGTCTCTCTTTGTGTGGATTTGTTTTCAAGTATTAGATTGGACTGCCTCACTAGCAATTAGAGTATCTCTAACAAATTCATTAAATTTTTGTATTTGTTTGGAGAATGAACAATGACTTTTACCTTTATCTACCAACTTTTCAAATACAATTTCCAATAGATTATCTATCCTATTTTCTATCTCATTTAAATATGATTTTTTATTTGTTATTTATTCTTTTTTTAACAACTACACATCTTTTAACATTTTTTTATTCAACACCTAATTATTATAATAGAAAAAAATATTTGAAGAATGAACAGTAGCCCATTAGACTTGATGAGCTACTGTTCATAACCCAAAACAAAAAAATCTGGGTATAGAGAATCTATTGGAGTGACTTTTTTTTTGTCTCATTCTCTATTATAGAGAATATTTTGCCTTTACATACACTGTTGGAGATGCTCTTAGCAGGTTAGGTTAAACTCCCTAAAGCAAATTTGGGCCTAATTGAGGTCCATAGTCCATACTATAACAAGGCCCTTCACCCAAATTAACACTTTACTTCAATCCCAATATTTGATCTGCTAATTAAACATCACATCTTTGGAAATGTCACATTCTCATTTTTCTTGGGATGTGATTACCATTTTGAATTGTGATGATACAAGAATCCACCTAGTGGGAATGTCGGAGTTTTTGTACATAAAATGCACATGTATCTTTGAAAAATCCAGGATCATTGGTGTAATTATTTTCAAGAATGATATGCTATGTAATCAATTATATGCAAGAATGATATGTTATCAGGAATTTAATACGAATGCGACAAAGAAACTCAATGTTCCTAGGAATCCAAGGTTCTGAGTATATATGATGCTTAATTTCATACTAGTTACCAAGATTCTGAGAACCATATGATCGGTTGAGGTTTTTGCTTTTTAGTGCAACAATAAGCAAAAATTTGTCGTTTGGTTCTAAGATATTTAACCAATCAGATGTTTCTGGCCATTAGATTTAGACTTGGCCTTATGTATGTACTAATGTGTTCTTTAGATTAGAGCTGAATAAACAGTGCTTGTGTTAATTGAGCAATGTAAAAAAAAAAAAAAAAAAAAAGTAAATTTCCATAATTTGTTAAGATGGCATGTGTAATTGTGTATTTTTAAGAGTTTTGTAGCTGTTTCTGGCCATTAGATTTAGACTTGGGCTTACATACGTAAAAGGGAGTCCTTTAAATCGGAGTTAAATAAACAGTAGTTATGTTAATTGAACAATGTTAAGAAAGCAAATTTTCATAACTTGTTAAGATGGCATGTGTAACTGTATATTTTTAAGAGTTTTATAACTTAATTGATACTTTTCAGTGTTTCTAATGAAAAGACCTAGGATTCAAATCTTCCTATCATTTTTTTTCAAATGGTACATGTAAGTTGTTATTATGAGCCCATTTATTTGGGTGTTTGAGTTGGGCAAACGTACGTTGACCAAAACTTGAAAACTTGTTCAAACGAGCTCTATATCAATTTAAATTTTCACTTGGACTTATCTTTAACGTCATGTTTACTATGAAACAAGCCAATAGTAATGAAAATTTCTGCAGTCTTCTATTTATTTTTATGTGCATGCCTCTATCCAGTGCCAAGTACACCATTAAAACGCTTTTGGCTGCACTGCATGTCTTGGCACATTCCTTTTACGGAAGGAAATCAAGCTTTGGCCATTTTTTTAATACTAGCTAGGCAGATCTTAGCTCACTTTCCAAACAGACCTATAAATGATTTCACACAAGGCCATGAAAAAAAATGGATCTTTAGAAAACACTAAAAAAATAGATTCAACCCAAGTGCGTGTTTTCTTTAACAGGTACATATATGAACTCAAAAAGTCAGAACCCTACAGTGCTTCACAGTTTGAGATTGCAGTATAGAGCCTTATATATAAAACATCCACTTCTAGAAACAAAGAGTGATAAGAAATCACAAGAGAAAATAATGCACAAACAAGAACATAGAAAGTAGAACAAAGAAATAAAAAAACTACTTAACTTTAGAACAAAGCACTTTACATTGCTTCTGAGTCCATTTTGAGTTGGAATATGCATGCTATTCCAGAAGTTCGCTTATCTTGTGAAGAGACTGGAGATAAGGAGTTAACTTTCCAGTACTCCCCCTTCCTTCTCTTCTCATCTCCATAGACCCATTTCCCTTCCTCTCTCTTTTTCTCAGTTCCACCACTATCTGCACTTGAAATTGAAACTTCTCTCCACTTGCACCAGATTCTCAACATGATGTAAAGCATCACAAAGCATATCACTGTAGAGATAAAGACAATGACCACTATAATTCCCACCACTTCAGAATTGGATAGCTCTTTTTTTCTCTGCCCCATGGATTCTGAGCATGATAATAGTGGTGGACCACATAGCTTATCATTACCCAAGAAAGAGTTGAGTGGGAAACCAGAAAACGTTGAAGGAAGTTGGCCTTGGAGATGATTATTTGACAGGTTTAGCATGTGGAGGCTGGTCAGTTCACAAAGTGATGAAGGTATTTCTCCTTGGAGTTGATTAGAAGAGAGGTTAAGTCTCTCTAACTTAACAAGGTTTCCTAGAGAAGATGGGATTTCCCCGATGAAGTGATTTTTACTCAAATCCAAGATCACTTGTAACTCAGTGAGGCTTCCTAGCTCAGATGGTATTGAACCTGTCAAGAAGTTTTCTGAGAACCTCAGTTCATAGAGCTTCTTACACTGTTGGATTGTTGAAGGAATGGAGCCCGAAAGGTTGTTTCTTTGCAGTGCAAGGACATTAAGAGAAGTTAGATTTCCAATCTCCGGTGGGATCTCTCCCGAGAGATTGTTGCTATGGAGAGAGAGTTTCAGTAATCTTGAACAGTTTCCAAGCTCTGCAGGCACTGTTCCATAGAATTGATTGGATGAAAGGTCTAACTCACCAAGTTCTTGTAAGCTTCCTAACCATGGAGGCATTGTGCCTGTGAACTGGTTATTGTTAAGTAAAAGGTGTTCAAGTTTTCTACAGCTTGAGAGTTCAGGTGGCAGTCCTGCTGAGAGATTGTTGAATGATAGATCAAGAAACTTGAGCTCTGTGAGCTGGCCAAATATGGAAGAAATGTTTCCAGTGAGGTGATTTTGTGCAAGGCGGAGACGGCTTAGATTTCTTGACATGGCTAGTGTAGAGGGAATGGGACCTGAGAAGCTGTTGTTTGTTAAGTCTAATGCAGTCAGAGCATTTGAACCAGAGAGTGGAAAGATAGTTCCATTAAACCTGTTGTGAGAGAAATTTATGATTTTGAGGCTTTTGAGAAGGAAGAGAGAAGTGGGAAGAGGGCCTTCAAAGGAGTTGTTATAAAGAGTAATGAGGCTCAATTCTGAAAGGAACCTGAATGTGGGTGGCAATGATCCAGAGAGTTTGTTATCTGCTAAGGCCAATAACTGAAGCCTTTTGCAGTAACCCAAGCTTGGTGGTATTGGACCTGACAGGTAATTCTGCCTCAGTTGAAGCAAAAATAGATTCTTAAGCCTCCCAATTGTTGCTGGAATGGTTCCTGTAAAATGGTTTCCAAAGAAATCAACTGCTGTCAAGTTTGTGCAGTTTGTTAACTCTATAGGTATATGTCCTGACATCTGATTGTCATAGAGGTAAATGACACTCAACATCTGTAGCTTCCCAATCTCCATTGGAATTTCACCTGTGATTAAGTTGTCGAACAGAGAAATAAATTCCAAGTTACTCATGTTTCCTACTTCACGAGGTAGAGTACCGATGAAGCTGTTATTATTGAGTACGAGATCTTTCAGGTTCTGTAGTTTGTCCAGGAGTGATGGAAGTTCTCCTTCAAACCTGTTATCAGAAAGGTCTAATTGTTGGAGTGAGGAACAGTTGAGTAGCTCCAAAGGGAATTTTCCCGAGAGCTTATTTCGAGCCAGAAGAAGTTGTTGCAAATTTGAATTTCTTAGGCAGAATTTGCCTGGAATGCTACCTGTCAAAGCATTGTTAGAAAGAACAAGGGATTCAAGATTCTTTAACTGGCTATTGAGAAGGCTTATGTTTCCTGAGAGATTGTTTTCTGACAAGTCAAGCGTCTCAAGCTGAACCAACTGGTTAAGCTCTGAAGGAATTTCACCACTTAATTCATTCCCAAGCAAATTCAAGTACGTCAGATTGGAGAGACGGCTTAATGCAACAGGAATTGATCCAGAAAGGCTGTTGTTAGCCAGGTTAAGAATTTTCAGTGATTTAAGCAATCCCATCGATGAGGGGATATCCCCTTGGAGCTGGTTGTTCAACGCTGCAAAGTTTTCAAGTTCTTCACAGCCATGAATCTCTTCTGGTATAAGGCCACTGAGACTGTTATTCTGCAAATCAAGAAATATCAGATGCTTCAAATTACCAATCCCAATTGGAATGCTTCCATTAAATTGGCTATAAGCAAGAGCCAATACTCTCAACTCAGTCAAGTTACCAATAGTTGGGGTAATTTCACCTGTCAACAAGTTATTTCCTATTTTAAGAACTTGTAACTTCTTCAGTAGACCAATCTCTGCAGGAATCTTACCAGAGAGGTAATTTGTATAGAGAAGCAGTATCTGTAGATTTTGAAGCTGTCCGAGCTCTGGAGGTATCGAGCCAGTGAGGAAATTTGAGGACAAATCAAGTAGTTCAAGTGAAGTGAGGCGCCCAAACCCCTGTGAGAGTGAGCCTGATAGTCCTGAACCAGATAGATTCAAGCCCAGAATATGAGCCTGATCTCCTGAACATGTCAGTCCATTCCAGCTGCATATGTGAACTTTGGCAGACCAGTTCTCAAGAGCTCCTGCAGGATCAATGAGTTCTGATTTAACTCTCAGCAGCCAATAAGAATCTGTTGAATTATCTCCAATAGTAGCAGCAAGAAAACTGCTAAATACTACAAAAAGCAGCCTCAAGTGAGACATTTGAATGCTGTCCATATCAAAGCACATGGCCAAGATTGATTTGCAATTCAAGAATCAGATACCTTACTAAAAGATTCAATGTTGATACTCAGGGAGCTTAATCCTATTTAGAAAGGTAAGGCAAAAATAACAAGAGAAGCTCAAGTTTAATAGATTCAGTAGAAAAAGTAGGAATGGATGGAATAGAAACTCATAAGGAGAGAATTTGAATCAGAGATAAGACAGGTTTTAACTGCTAGGGATGATGGACGCTATGGGGGTTAAATAGTTTTATCGAAGTAGGTCTACCTAATCAGTTTGTAAAGGAAGCTAATAACCATAAAGTTATTAAGCTTTAGCCTCAAAATTTTCACTAAAGGCAGGAGCTGTCTCTTGTTTTTCCCCTCCACCTTTCTGTTCTAATAAAAGGTGTATATGGCAGTTTTTTCTCATTTGTCTGCTCGCAATTATGCATTATTCTCGCATGTCTTAGTAGCTTGTGAGATGAGCAAGTGCATGGATAAGATTTTGATGGGCATGCTGAAGGAACAAAAAGTTAAGAGAGACCACTTGTGCTGAAGTGAAACATATAATTTGGCCTCCTTTTTTTTTCTTTTTCTTTTTCGTTTTCTTTTTCTCTAGGTTCTACTTGCTGTGAAGTTTAGAATGGATTTCCACCATAGAACAAAAAAATTTCTGTAGCTGTAAAAGTTATAAATGAAAAATAAAAAAGAAGAAAGATTCCATATTATGTTTCACATAAAATTTTGTTTTAGAATCTATTAGAATTATTCCAAAAAAAAAAATTGTTTGACTATGTAAGAGAAGTGGTCAAAATAACCTCATGGATTGTCAACCAAATAGGTATAAACCCATCATGTTACTGAAATACTAGGATGTTTAAGTTGATAATTGGTCACCCTCTATTTTCTGCTTTGCTAAACAATTCCTTGACCAAGTTTATTCGGCTATCCAATGGTGAGGAACCACCAAATCAAAAGATAAAAGAATACAATCAATGAATCTGATTTAGGCCTTTCTTTTATGTATTTTTATTTTATTCCTTTTGCGTGTCTCCAGCTTTGCAAGATTCCATCTCAATCTAATGAGATAATAGACTGTTCCAAACATAAAATCTCCTCACTCTTAACCTAAACTATACCTAATTCCAGATTAAATACAAGAAGAAAACAGAAAAACAAAACCACCACAGTGCTCAATTTCACATGACAATTGATACCAGCTGCATCAATCATGTTCATATACAGATAGATACAAGAGCATGTGAGGTTTGGTGTAACACATCAAAAAAAAAAAAAAACAGCATTAGCCCTATGAGCCTAATTAAATTTAGCTCTGAAAGACAGTGACAGAGCCTAGTTTAAGTGAATGGATACCTGCTGAAAAAACAACCAAACAAAAGAGGACAAAGAGCTTCACCTCATTATAATTTTCTATGACTCATAATTTTGTCCTTTTAGCTTTCGCCTCTAGTTTTCTATCTTCACCTTTGCTTAGTTTCTTAGGATTTAAGCAGAGAGGGAACCAATATGAATGAGAGCACAACTAGGTGTGTCCCATCAACATTCAGACAAGGAAACAAAATATGTTCTATCTGGACCATTTGTTACCCAAGTGCTTATTATTTACTTTCCACACGCAATATGTAGTTCAGAAACATCTTCATGTTTACAAATCTTCATGCTCAGGATATGTCCACGTCCTATTTTTCTCGCATGCCATAAAATTTGGTTTGTTAAATAAACATATATATATATATATATATATATGTATAACATTCTCTTCATATTCTACCCACATCTTCTGCAGATAATGAAAACCATGTAGCAAGAAAGATTCCTCTCTTTTTGGTCATATCCAAGAAGAAACATTAATAAATCATCTTACAAAACATAAAGCCATGCAAACTAAATATTCCATAAGTCAAATGGATCATTCCACAGGAACTTTTTCCATTTTCTACCTAATTGAAAGTCTGAACATTACCTACTCTGGAATTTAAAAGGAAACTAGAAGATGGTTAACAAAGACATACAGCCAAAGGAGAAGGTAAATTACTGAACACATTGATAGTAAGAAACTAATTATATTCTGCTTTTATTTATCTTTCAATTAAAAGGAAAAGGGTCCCCAAAAAGTTATATTATCTGGTAATAAATACTATTAAATACACACTTTTTGATAAAATAGAATCAATACCAATATAGAATGAAGGAAAACTATATTTTCAGTAATTGTTTTACTTAAATTCAGTGAATCCTTTGTCTGTATGGTAAAACAATAATTTATTTATTAATTGAGGTTTGAGGAACCCTTAGGCAGATAAAACAGGCAATGACATTACCTAAGTGAAGATATTATATGCTATATCAAACTTTGTTGAAAGGGGAATGGTCAAGTCAGATAGTATTAGTATTATTTAGTCTCAACCACTAACCACTATTTCTTTATTATGTTAATCAGCCTTTTCAATGCTTTCATACTCTAATTGTTTGCATCAGTTATTGACTAATCATGCTAATCTGCCTTTTCATATGATGAAGTTTACAACATTCTTTTATTTATATAAGATGTTGACCAAGGTGCTCTTTAGTTATAGGTTTTTTTAGTCTTGGTAGCCAAATATTTTCAGTGCCTATTGGGAGCCAGATCACTACGACCAAATATCAGAGAAGGATCTAATAAAGCTTCTCCATTTTTACCCAACCACTTCTAGTTTTTTTCATCACCTCTAATTAGAGTATTCATATTTACAAATCTTAAATTTGGAGTGTACTCTAGTATGGAAAAAGCAGGAATGGTTCTCGAAGAATTGAATAATGAAATTTTTTTTATTTATTTGTTGATATGATAATATTTGAATCTATAGTATCTAGTATTCTAGTTTATGATAATTACTATTTACCATCGAATTAAGACACCAACAATAGTCAAAGAATCGAATAATGTATCTTTTTTTATTTATTGATATGATAAGATTTTAACCAATGGAATCTAGTTTTTGATAATTACTTTTTACTATCAAATTAAAACATTAATGATTTTTTTTTTTTTTTTTTTTGGTGCGTGTAAGTGTTTTGGTCACAAGTATATTGTTAAAGGACAAGAGATTTTACCAATTAATTGGAAAATATATTTGAAATGAAAAATACATATTTTTTTAAGATATGACAAGGATGCAATCAAAGTCTAAAATTTTAAAAAATTAATCAATTATTATTTTCAATGTTACTAATATATATATATATATATATATATAGTATGGCTGCATGTTAAATATGTTGAGTATAGGATCGAAAAAGCTTAATGCAATTGGAGTAACGTAAAGAGAGAGGAGTGCACTAAATCCCCAGCCCCCTTTTGATTCTGCTATTGGCATTCAAATTCAACGAAGGGTTTCTGCAAGATGAAATTTTAGGGAAAGTGCAATGAATTTTTATGGCAAGAAGGTCAAAAGAGTTGCACCCATATCATTATCACTTAAGGCCAAACAATTTCATATACATGCGTAGAAAAGAGAGAGAGAGAGAGAGGTGTTAAAGATTTTGTACCCGTGTGGTAGTGCTTTGAGCACTACCTTAAAGATTTTGAATTTTAAGGTACCTTAAAATTCTTTCACAAAATCTGTCACGTTTGACAATTTGCAGTTTTAATATTAAAAAAGACAACTTTAAATTAAAGTCTGAAGTCTGAACTTTAAAAAATGGTATATCATATTTCGGGTGTAGTCATTATATACACATATACTCTCATAATATATGAAACCTACCACATGTTGTGAGAACTAGGTATATACAACCAAAACATAATGCGAACTTTAAAATTAAAAATCTTCAATATATTATTCTAACCTTTAATAAAAATAATGAATTGAAATAAATATCAATATTTATTTTTCGCTTACCTAGTACTAATAGCTTTTAAACTTTTTAGCAATTATCATAGAAACATCCCTCAATATTTTCTTCTCTTTGCCTTAAGAATCTTCACAGCACCTTGGTTATAGTTACTTCTGATTTATGATGCATAATATCATAATGTTCACTGATTTTTAATATTGCTAATCAAAATCTAATTTCTTATAGACTCTAGTGGAAGTAGAAAAGCCTTGTTTTTGTAGGATTTGAATGATCAACTTTATTACAACACGTTTGGTGCAACTTTCTAATTATGTTCTCTTATGGTAGGTTACTGCATTGTCATCCGACATTTTTTGGTGTCATAACGTCATTTCCATCATTCTGTTACACTTGGGTGTCCATTGTCATTTTTCACTGGTATCATGTTCACATCAACCTTACCAACTTTTGGTGGGCCGACTCATATACTGTATCAAGTAGGTGGATACAACCATACACTAGCAAATTTCTCTCAAACTTCTTTAGATCATTAACTAAAAGCAAAATATTCTCTATAATAGAGAATGAGACCAAAAAAAATGGTCTTCAATAAATTCTCTAAACTCTGAATTTTTTTTGCTCATGAACAGTAACTTATCAAATCTGATGGGCTACTGTACATCCTTCATTTATATCTATATATATATATATATATATATATAAAACTGAAGCTTTTGAAACTCCCACAATTTTCCACGTCACTATTATTTTCTTTTTATTTTAGATTCTTTTTATTCTAGGTTTTATATCTTATATATTTATTATTTCTCTTCAACGTGTAATTATCTTTTAAGTGTCACAATAGTTTTTTTTTTTTTTTTTTTTGAGAAAGAGTGTTACAATAGTTTAGTTTAAGTAAAACTCTATTAGATATATTTTGTTGGCCTTTTCAGAGCTTATCACATCATTATTATTGTAAGGTCAGATTTTGCGGCCCAAGCCCAAGGAGGGGTGGATTTGGAGCCCACTGAACCCAAAACAATGAATTTGTAGAGAGTGGGTGAAAGAGCAAGGCGAATAACGAAAATAACAGTATTCAACAGCCACGCTAATGGGAGAATTTGAATTAATATATGCTCGGACGGATGTAAGTATAACGTCCGAGGAGGTGATTTTCCTTGGAGAGATTGGGTTACAATTCTTAGAGCTATAGTAAAATAATACACTCTTTCCTCTTCCTGATTTTCAATCCCCCCCCTATCAGGGGGCTTTTCTACTTATATAGTACCTCCTCACTTTATCTTGATCGTCCACTTGTTCATCATCCAGACATCCACTTGAGTGCTTGTCCCATCAAGGGTGTTCCCTAGCCTCATGTGAGTGGTGATAGCAGGGCTGATACTGTTCAGGGGTCTCTTCCACATTAATGCGGCCAGAGAAGTAGGTGCAGTGCATTTAATGCGGTGGTTGAGATCTGTCTCTCAGATATTTCTCCGATCCAGTTATATTCGTTCGCGTCCGAGGTTCATTCTGTCACTACATCTGTCGAGAGGATCACTCGGACTGCAAAAGGTTGAACGTCAGACTAAGGTTCTTCGGATCCGAGGGTATTGGACTCCTCGGAGCGTTGAACATGTCCTCGGATCATGGCCGTACCCTTCACCAGACATGTTCCTTTCTCAGGGCCCCTAACTAGGCTTTTTCATCTCTTCGGGCAATGGTGGTCCGTAGATAGGGCCTTGGGCCCAATGCCTTTGGTTGGGCTTTCCTCCCCCACAATTATTATCTATATATAATATAATATTGAAGATTAAAAATTAATTATAATTTTTTTTAAGATACCTCACGTTAGAATTTTTTTTTTTTTTTAAACCCTCACTTAACACGTTAGAATTTTTTTTAAAAAAAAAACTTTAGGATTAAGAAAAAAAAAAGAGAGACTCTTGGTAGGACTCTCTCTTCTATCCTTAAAACCCTAACAATTACCATCTCAAAGATTAAAAAAATAAGAAGAAGAGAAACTCATGTGTATTAAAAAAACAAAAAAAAACTTAGGTTTTTTCTTTTTTATTTGCTTTCACATGTGCCTGAAATTTTCATTCTATCTTATTCTTTTGTTATGTTTAGAATTGATTTTCTTTTAAGTATTTGGGTTAATCTCTATATTTTGATAGTGTTTTTGTGGGTTTGGTTTTTGGGTTGAAATTTCTAATAATTATTTTATATTGTATATGGCAGATGAAGCATCTCTATTTTTTAGATAAAAATCAAAGCTGCAACCTATGTCTTCCAGCCCAAGGAGTGGTAAATTTTTATTTGGAATATTATATATGAATTTTTTGAATTTGAAGGGTTTTGTTTGGTTTTGAAGTAGAATTTGGGGATTCTATAAAATTTGGAAGCTTTAAGTTTTGGGATTTTTGGTATTTGCATCTCAATAGGTTGATCTTAATTCTTTATCTTATATGTTTTTGCTTTATTAAGAATTTTTATTTGGGTTCATGTGATTTTTTGTTTTCTTAATTAAAGCTTTGATTTTTGGTTGATTAATTATTTGTTTGGATTCAACGTAAAAGATAATGGAATTAAGTGTTATAAATTTGATAATGTTCCATGTTTTGAATTGTTTATATTGTTATTACTACGACTAAGTAAGATTTGTTTATATCTTTGTAGTTTATATCAGTTTTGAGTGTGTGTGTATATATAACTTTTGGGAATTTTGCTTTATTAATTTAAGAATTGTAAATTACTTTATAGGTTTCAGTAACTATGCATCTGTAGTGAGATGTTGACAATATAAGCATATATATATATATGGTATTAACATTTTATAAAAATCTTTCTTATAACTCAATAACATTCTACGTTAGATAACACTTCTAAACTATAGAAAAGTATAGAAGTTAAATATTTCTTCCCATTGTATTTTATTTAATTATGACAGATCTTTTTTTTTTTTTTTTTAAATGCTAACTAGCAAAATGTCTATAATATGCATATTATTAACCCAATTTTCTATTTCTAAATTTCTTAGATTTTATTATATCAATCTTTTTTTTCTTTTAAATTCTTGGTGGGCAAATCAATCTCTCATTAATTCTTTTACCTTAACGTGATGTTGGTTAATTGTCATTTTTTTTAACTATCCCGTGCATCGCACGGGTTAGCGACTAGTATATCTAAAAGCTGAAGCCTAATATTTATTGTTACTACGCTTTTGTCGAGACACATCAATAGCCACATCTTCCACTTACTTCCAACACTCTCTCTCTCTCTTAACTCTTTTTCTTTTTATTAATTTTCTTAGCTTATTGTTACACATTCTCAAACATTTTCCCCTCCATTTTACCCTTTCATCTTCCCACTACTAACTACCTTAATATCTCTCTTTCTCTATCCCTTTATTTTCCTTTATTTTTGGCTCTTTTTATTCTCATCTTCTTATTATAAATCTCCAATTCTCGCTCAAATTCTATGCAAAGTTTTTTCACACACAAAATGTTATTTCTTTCTCTCTCTCAATTTTTTTTTTTTTTTTTTTCATTTTTTGGTGGTCTTGATTTCCTATTATGTTACTCCTATGGATTTGTCGTGCTTGAAAAATCATGGTCCACTCCCAATCCTTTGTGATCATGGTTCAATGTATCAAGAGTTTTTTTTTTTTTTTTTCTCATATTTATCACTAATATTTGTTTGCAGCTCATTTGCATCAAGCCACATCATAGAATTCATATTTGTGATTTCAGTCAATCTAATGTAGATATGGGAGTAAGGAATACGTATGCTACCAATACTTGGGAAGCCTAAGTATACCACTGTTAATTGTCAATTACAATTGTTGTTTATGTTATCATTGTTATCTCTTGAACTGAAGTAATGAATTTATATATTTGACCTAAATTGAACATGACCGTGCCAAATTTTGAGATGCATATCCCTTTGAGTTATCAAATATGCCTAGACCATATGAGTTTCTAAGTTTTCATTTTTTTTTTCTTTGGTTGAGATTATGAGTTCCTTTCCAAAGTATCATTGATAATTGTGAATTGAAAAGTTTCATAATTATTTTCCTTCTTTTTATATATTTTTTTAAAATTTTTTACATTCTATAATGTGGTTGATGTGGTATGGCTAGTCTCATATTACACTATAAAAAAATGCAAGTATATTTTCAGATATTGAATAATTAATGTTCTTTTGTAGGTTATTGAATTATTTCAATCTCATATTATCATCGTAAGTTGTTTTCAAAGCTTACTTTAAGTTGATAAATTTTTATGTATTTTAGAACTTTACTTCGATTGATGTGATTTAGTTTTGTATTTTTATGATGGTATTATTTCTCTCTCTCTCTCTCTCTCTCTCTCTCAATTTTTTATTCTTTCTTGCAACTCTATTTTAGGTTAACGAATCATTATATTTTTTAAAACTTTATTTAGGGTTAATATGTGTGGGGCCCGTGGGCCCGGAACCCCCGGCCCACCTTTAGGCTGGCCCAAGGTCCAAGCCGAGGAGGACAATCATCCCAGATAGTCGTCCAAAGGGTTTTAGCCCTTCTCGGACCCATGCCGAGGACACACCCTTCCTCGGCACACCTAGCCTAATCCTAGGTAAGGGGCAAACCCAGAATAGGTGGTCACATCCACACTTAAGGTGTTTGCCTGACCCTCCAGGCTACATTAATGGTGACAAGACCCCTGAACAGTGCAACCTTGGAGGCCGCAACCCACAGTATGGTGAAGAACCTGTCTGATGGGACAAGCTCTGGAAGCAGTGGCCTGGATGGCCAACAGCTGTAAGGCCAAGATCGAACTAAAAGGAGTATATAACGCAAAGAGCCCCCCTTGTGAAGGGGGGCCTCCTCGGACGCCAGCCGAGGAGCAACCCCAGACGAAGAACAACAAAGAAAAAGCTCAAGGAGGACCGGCGAGAGGCCGGCCGGAGCCAAACCCTTCTTCCCACTTTCTATAAATTTATTGTCGGGGGTGCCCTTCCGAAAAAAGGAGCCCCTACAATTGGCGCCGTCTGTGGGGAGGGTTAGTGCGCCGGCCGGCGCAACCGGCGGTCGTTCTAAAGTAGTTACTACGCAAAAGTTGGCGGTGCAAAAAAAAAAAAAGAAGAAAAAAAAATTCTGCAGTAGAAAAGAAGACTCAACAGCAAATAAAAGAAAAGTTCTTTATTATTTCAGAAAAAGATTACAAATACAACAATCTTTATTATTTCATAAAAGAAAGTTACAAATACAATCAGAGGCTCAGACAAGCATGTTTTACAAGAAGTCCTACAAACTAATCCTACAATCAGAGGCCCAGGCGGACCGATCCTAGAACTAGCCGGGCAAGAGGCTCGCAAAGAATTAATATCAGGAATGAGGGAAGTGTCAACCCGTGCTTTTACTGGCGTCCAGAGAATGGGAGAACTGGACAGTAAAAGCACGGGAAGGGGGGCTGGGGGCTGGCTCGCCTCGAAGCCAAAGCTTCAACAAAGTGAGGAGCCAACCCAGGGGCCCCGGAACACCTTCCCTCGTGATGCTTCCTCGACCCTCTCCAAACTGCATGAGCATTGGCCGTCGGAGACGGCAATACTCGGGCACCAGCCATGACGAGAGTTCGCGTGCCTCCTTCGTCGGAGGTGCGCTCTGGGGAGAGACATTAGGTACTTCAGCGACGTCCCTCCTGGCCACCGTACAAGGCCCTGCCAGTGTTACGCCTAAACTCTGCCGCGCCGGCAGCCCAGTGGGGGCTGCGGCCACAGCGGCCCTTAACTCCAGATTTCCTAACTTTGGTCACAATCCTGGCGGCGGTGTCAAAGGGGCTCAGGGAGGTGAAAGTGTATATTTCTGTTTACGGTAGAAGATTCATGGAATGAGGAGAAACACTCCCCCCAGAACGCCTTTTATAGAAGGCGAAAACCGGTGGGAGTTGAGCCGCGCAGAATTCGAAGGGGGGATTGTCAAAGGGAATTAATTCCCATCCAATTCCAAGGGGATTGCCAACCGCCAGATTCGTGTTGATTCACGAGAGCATTAATGAAAGCGCGTTACGGGCACCGAAGCGTCAAACACGGAGCGCGGAAGGCCAAGCGACGCCTCGTAAACCAGAAAGACGAAAAACACGAACCAGAGGCGAGATCAGCCCCACGTGTGAAGTCACAATCCGACCTGAGGAAGAACAGCTCCCAGAAAACGACCCGTGGACGTCTTCACACTAAAAGCAAAGTTCTCGGATCCGAGGACGAACTCCTATTGAAGGCAACTGTGCAGTAGTGGCACACTAACCCCTGCTCCAAGAGCTCATAAGGGGTTAGTGGAAGGGACTTCTATCCGATGTGAGACTGAGTTGCCCAAAGAGGTGAACACTGTGTCCTCACACTCGGGGACGAAGGCGAAACCGCGAGGGCAGCAACTGTACCTAGGTCTTGCATGGTCCTCGGACCCAAGCCTATGGGGAGCTAGCCACTCGTTTTGAAGGCAGCATCTGTACCTAGGTCTTGCATGGTCTACGGACTCAAGTCTATGGGGAGCTAGCCACTTATCATCGAGGACAGCAATTGTACCTAGGTCTTGCATGGTCCTCGGACCCAAGCCTACAGGGAGCTAACCACTCGTTCTGAAGGCAGCAACTGTACCTAGGTCTTGCATGGTCTACGGACTCAAGCCTATGGGGAGCTAGCCACTTATCATCGAGGGCAGCAATTGTACCTAGGTCTTGCATGGTCCTCGGACCCAAGCCTATGGGGAGCTAGCCACTTGTTCTGAAGGCAGCAACTGTACCTAGGTCTTGCATGGTCTACGGACTCAAGCCTATGGGGAGCTAGCCACTTATCATCGAGGGCAGCAATTGTACCTAGGTCTTGCATGGTCCTCGGACCCAAGCCTACGGGGAGCTAGCCACTCGTTCTGAAGGCAGCAACTGTACCTAGGTCTTGCATGGTCTACGGACTCAAGCCTATGGGGAGCTAGCCACTTATCATCGAGGGCAGCAATTGTACCTAGGTCTTGCATGGTCCTCGGACCCAAGCCTACGGGGAGCTAGCCACTCGTTCTGAAGGCAGCAACTGTACCTAGGTCTTGCATGGTCTACGGACTCAAGCCTATGGGAAGCTAGCCACTTATCATCGAGGGCAGCAATTGTACCTAGGTCTTGCATGGTCCTCGGACCCAAGCCTACGGGGAGCTAGTCACTCGTTCTGAAGGCAGCAATTGTACCTAGGTCTTGCATGGTCCTCGGACCCAAGCCTACGGGGAGCTAGCCACTCGTTCTGAAGGCAGCAACTGTATCTAGGTATTGCATGGTCTACGGACTCAAGCCTATGGGGAGCTAGCCACTTATCATCAAGGGCAGCAATTGTACCTAGGTCTTGCATGGTCCTCGGACCCAAGCCTACGGGGAGCTAGCCACTCGTTCTGAAGGCAGCAACTGTACCTAGGTCTTGCATGGTCTACGGACTCAAGCCTATGGGGAGCTAGCCACTTATCATCGAGGGCAGCAATTGTACCTAGGTCTTGCATGGTCCTCGGACCCAAGCCTACGGGGAGCTAGCCACTCGTTCTGAAGGCAGCAACTGTACCTAGGTCTTGCATGGTCTACGGACTCAAGCCTATGGGGAGTTAGCCACTTATCATCGAGGGCAGCAATTGTACCTAGGTCTTGCATGATCCTCGGACCCAAGCCTACGGGGAGCTAGCCACTCGCTCTGAAGGCAGCAATTGTACCTAGGTCTTGCACGGTCCTCGGACCCAAGCCTATGGGGAGCTAGCCATTTACGACGGAGCCAAGGTGCTGCATGGTCCAAAGACCTAGTCCTGTGGAGAAACTGACTACCTACTGAAGGGTCTGAGTGTCGAATCCAGCCACTCGAGGAAGAACCAGCCAGCGGAAGGCCTTCCGGAACATAAGGGCCGAGGTTTGCAAAACCCTCCTCCCCGTCCGAGGAAACATGCAGCAGGGTTTTGAGGGGCTATTGTGGGGCCCGTGGGCCCGGAACCCCCGGCCCACCTTTAGGCTGGCCCAAGGCCCAAGCCGAGGAGGACAATTATCCCAGATAGTCGTCCAAAGGGTTTTAGCCCTTCTCGGACCCATGCCGAGGACACACCCTTCCTCGGCACACCTAGCCTAATCCTGGGTAGGGAGCAAACCCAGAATAGGTGGTCACATCCACACTTAAGGTGTTTGCCTGACCCTTTAAGCTACATTAATGGTGGCAAGACCCCTGAACAGTGCAACCTTGGAGGCTGCAACCCACAGCATGGTGAAGAACCTGTCTGATGGGACAAGCTCTGGAAGCAGTGGCCTGGATGGCCAATAGCTGTAAGGCCAGGATCGAACTAAAAGGAGTATATAAGGCAAAGAGCCCCCCTTGTGAAGGGGGGCCTCCTCGGACGCCAGCCGAGGAGCAACCCCAGACGAAGAACAACAAAGGAAAAGCTCAAGGAGGACCAGCGAGAGGCCGGCCGGAGCCAAACCCTTCTTCCCACTCTCTACAAATTTATTGTCGGGGGTGCCCTTCCGAAAAAAAGAGCCCCTACAATATGTTTTAGGGTTATATTTTTGAGTTTTCCATCACAAGTAATTTCTCTCCTTCTTATAGTTTTGGTTTGATTTTTGTTTGAATTACTAAGTTATGTTGTAAGTGATAATTTGAATTTATATATATATATATATATATATATATATATATATATATAAAGGTCTTGGATAAGTATTTGAATGTGCCTATCAATTATTTGAGTAATTACAATTTTAATATGATTTTTTTATTATCATAATAATCTTCTTTAAGAGGATGAAATGAGGAATTCAAATGATTTATTCAAAACTTAAAAAGTCTAATTGCACAAGAATTTTTTTTTTTAGAAAAACATAGTGCACCATAACATAATTTCGAATAATATGGACCACCTTAAAAGGAATAATATTAATTAAACGCAACCCAAAATAATATAATGATAGATTAGTAGAGTTAGATGAAATAATTTTAAAGTTTGTTTAATTTTTAGGGAGAACAAAATTTAAAAAACGAATTATATTTTATACCAGAATTATAAAATAATTATTTATTCCCACACATCGCGTGGGGTTACATCGCGTGGGGTTTGCAACTAGTATGTGTTTAAGAATAATACACTAATACCACACAACATTTTCATTGCTTCTTGAACAGGCAAGTTGTTTTACATGGACTTTCTATTGACTCCGCTTTATTATCCACCATCCATTGACAACTTAGCACCTCAAGACTTCATGAAAAAGTTGTCTCTCTAGACCTATTAGAGTCCACCAGAATTTGAATGCAAAAGAGATTTGGGTAATTCTTCTTTCATTATGGCCACTTGCAAAGCACAAAGGCAGGAGTGTTTCCAGAAAAGGAGATATCCTGGGTTTAAACCCAGAACCTTGATTGTAAAGTGCAGAACCAGATGCATGAGAAAAAACAAAAAATGTGAAGCACCTGCTCATGTAAGCTCAACATATATATAGCAAAGTACAATAATGGTATCTAAAGCACATCGCAACCTGCATTTTCAACACTTAAGTCCAACAAAAAAATTATAAGAGTACAAAAGTTTAAACAAAGTACTCTGGTAGACAAAATTTGCAACATGTTGATGACAGAAAGAGCTTAATGCTCTACAGGCTTGCTCATGTTTTTACTGTTCTAGATAACTTTCAAATATGCACATTTGTCAGGAATATGATCAATCTGTAGTTAAAATGTTCTATATACAAGTAACAGTGGAGCTTGATGAACATGTAGACATAGAGCATATCAATTCTCACAAACTCAACTCTCTCTTGCATTTAGAATTTTTTTACTCAATCTTATGCAACCACCTTTTAATTTCCTTTAGATGAGTTAATTGCTTCAATGTCCTTTTCATTTTGAGTTCCCAGCAGAACATAACTAAGCTAAGAGTCCCCCTCCAGATTTATTACATCACCTGAAACAAGACCAACTGCAGTGTTGTTCTCTATTAGGTGAGGTGATAATTTTACCAATCGTTTTCTGAAATTCTTCACTCCACACTCATGACTGTAGAAGGGAAAAACCTCATCAGGAAGCTTGACAGAGACCATATGCAGATCACCCCAAGGAATTGGAGGACATTCAGCAGCGTACTCAAAGAGCTGTTTATTGCTAAGTTGTGCGAGGTCATTTCAGCTCCTCTAACTGTAAATGACAAGGCTGTCACCAGTTGTGCTGCTCTATTCAGCTGGTGCAATCTATAAACCTGTTAAGAAAAAAGACCTCTTTACTTTAATTGAAGATTCCATGCAGGTCTTTCCCTAACATCACTATTAAAGTTTTTCGAAGGAACACAGTCTTAAAGTCTTTTGACTAATTCAGACCCCAAAACAAAAAAAGTTTTAAACCATTAACCTGAAAGCTACTAATAGGCAGCTTAAAAAATAAAAACTCTCACAAACAGTTAAACAATGAGAAAAAAGCATGCATATCAAAGTGGATCAGATTTTATCTTTTATCCATTTTCAATACTGAAAGAAATACCAAAACAAGTTTGGTCAGAAATGAGTGGCATTGCCCTTACCTGAAAGATAATTGGAATAACAGACCATGAAGGGGACTTCTTATATCTTGCATATTGCTCAAATGCAAATTGGACAACAATTCCAACCAGGTATGGAGCGAGAGTTGCAGATGCGGCAGGACCAGTCCAAGGCCAAACCAAACCCATTGTCACCATAGGAATTATTAGACTAAGCACCAGGGCAGCTACAGAAGATATACGCTGTCCTAAATGAGTGACCAGGGTTCTGTTAGTGCCTGTAGCAGAATCTGGCTCAATAGGTCTCCTTAAGTGGTCTATTAAAAGAACAAATACCGCAACTCCACAGTAAAAAAGAGCTTCTGTGAAGAACAATATGAGGAAATCTGCAGATGGAGAACAGAAAATAGCTTAGAGACTGAAACAATTTTAACTCCTAAGCCAATTCACATAAAAGGATTTAAAAAATAAATTGGTAAAAATAGATTTTTTGTATAAGCCAAAAAATCAATATGCAGTCCATAAGGACAAGCCAAGTTTAAATTTCAGAAATTGTAAAAACTCTAGCATTTGATTCTGACCAGTTGAGCCAACTACAGATTGTTCTACCAATCCACTCCATTTTGAACCACATCCTGTATTACCTTTAGGCTCTCAAAAACACATTGATGTTATTACCATCCATGTCCTTGTTGATCATTGCCCTTTCTTTCAAGAAATTTCATCATACCATTACTCATAAATCTCTGTTGAATAAGCTTTTAAGTTCACTTTCTCGAACAGTGCATATATTTTCTAGAAACTTTAGCACCATCATATCCACCTAGTCCTCAGCAACTAAAACACTCCTCAATAAAACCCAAAGCATCCTAAATAATTGCCTAGTGTCCTTCACCAGTAATTGCCATGTCCTTTGTCCCCCCCATTTCTAAAAGCAGCATCAAATTTCACCTCCTATTACGGTGACACATCTGAAATTACAGGGCAGCACATACAGTGATACATCGCAAGACCTAGACAGATTCTGGAAGAATATAAAAGGTTATATCCAATCCACAATGCTCCCAGTTCTGCAAGGTCTAGGGTAGGTGATTGGAACTTGGAAGGTCGTCTTAGCCTCTCTCTTTTTTTTTTTTTTTTTTTTTGAGAGGCCAAAGCAAAATGTCTAGAAAAACAGATAAACCATCCACCCCACCCCAACCCCACCCCCCCCCCCCCCCCCCCCCCCCCCCCTGGTGGAAAAAATAAATAAATAAAGAAGGAGAAATCACCTAGCCTGTTCTTTCATTATCCAATGTCCAATATTTTGTTTTATTTTGATATTTTGTTAAAAGCATGTTTTAAAAATTCAACATTCTCACTGAAAATAAATAAGGCAATTCACAAGATCAACATAAGAATGTGGGGTCACCTGTCAACAAAGAGTCCTCAAATATAATGGATAATATTCTGCGCAAATAAAGTGATGGGAAAATGAAAGAGGCTACAAGGACAGCTGGACCAACAAACCATAGTAGGTTGCTCTGGCTCTTTTGTGGGTTTGATATGACGATATCATTCTCCCTTTGATAAGGACGGTTATAAAATGAAATCAAACCTGGCTTCCCACTAGTTCCCTCAAAATGGATACTTGGACTGCTTGTGGGAGAAACTTCTACAGCATTAGGATGATTATTTTCTTGCTCTGAAGCATCTGGTTTGACCTCACTGTATTGTGTTTGTTCTTCAGAAGAAATGGCACAAAGAATGCTTCGCTTCTTCAGGAACCTTCCATTTAAATTCAGCTTTCTTGCTATGCACTGGCATGACTTGACTACAATACATATTTAGAGCCTGAACTATCAATGTGGCACTTTTCACAGAACAAATCAAAGTAAACTTCTTATATTTTAGGCAAGAAATACTCAACCAAGTCATTCAATATCTAGAAAGATGACAAAAGGCCTAGAGCTATATTCAAAACAAGTCCAAAAGCTTTCATGTTATTGTGATTTGTATTTAGACTTCCTAGTTTGAATAGTTTGCAGCTAGGTCAAAGAGAAATCAGTGCACCACCTAGTTTGCAGCTTAAAGCAAATTTTAGAATTTTGAAAACTATCAAACAAAAATGGAAGTTACCTTTAACATAACTTAATTGCTGACAACCATGTTGTTGTCTCTCAAAATATCCTCGTGATAAGCTCAACTGAACATCAAAGCGAAAAAGTTATAAGGAAGACCAATTTGCGCTTTTTAAATAAAATTACTTGCTACCCAGGGGAGAGAGGGGGGGGGGGGGGATTGGTAATCATAAATAAGATTAGAACAAAATAGCAATTCAAATAACTGAGTTTCTTCAAATAAAAATAACCTTTCAAATAATAATGCTAAAATCCACAGAGTCCCTATGTAACACAGTTTCTAGTATGGCATCATACTTGACATTAAGCTACTGACATGCAGAAGCACAATTAGGTGTAATACCATGCATCTCTTTCATGTTTAGGGCAATAAACTATAAAAGTACCCTAAAAGAACTTAAAATACTAGGTCAGCAACAGAATCGTCTAGTTTCTAAAAGCCATACCTTGGGTTTAAGTTTGTATTCCTAATCATTAGTAAAAAAATTTATTAGCATTTACACAGTAGCCATCCTAGCCATATATTATTTACGCATAGATTTTGCCTTTTCTTTCCTTTCTATATACTCTTATTTACTTAGCACCAAAAAAATAGCTAATTAAATACTACCACCAGCTTCTTTGCATAGCTATTTAAAGATCTCTTCAAAGCAAAGCAGTTGTTGAAAATATAGTGACATCATTTAGGACCTCTATTTATTTATTTCTAATAACTAACAACAGATGCGACCTCTGCCAAAAGGATGAGATTATGGACAAAAAAAATTACAATAGAGAATGGGGAAAAGGAAAAGAAAGAAGGAATGCAACCTACTAGGAGGTGACACAGCCAATACAAAAACCAAGCCATTGAACAAAGTTCTTTAAAGGCAAGGTTCTTTTGAACATAGTAGAATTACTATTATTGGTAAGTTACAAATGCACCTAATGGGTCTTGAACCCACCTCACCCTCCACCTAATACTTATAAGGGGAGGTGTCAGTTGAGCTGAGCTCATTGGCTTGAATTGAGTAGAATTAGTGCACATAGAACTAAGTGATAAGCCAGGCTCCACATTTCCCCACTGCCATCTATATGGGGCAAAGTTCAGCAAAGTGGCCCATTTACAAGTTAGAATGTCTAGAGTTCAGAATCCATGTAAATACATTAAAAGTAATACTTGTATTTCAATTATTCTTAATAGAATGGTCTGGTATTGTAAATGATTATGCACACTTACTCTCCCAGTTTTGGCATGTAACATGATATCAAAAAGCCGCAGGTTCTATCATCAGTTTCAAATTTTGTTGGCATTGATGATGATAAATTACCACTTATCATAAAACTTTAAGTTAGAAAAGGATGAATTTAACCATTTAATTAATTATTCTAACATTCTCCCTTGCGTGTGGGCCCCGACTCCCCTTAAATACACGGGGCCCTACACGTGATTTTTAGCTTTTTTTAATGGGAGGTAGAATGGAAACAGTGTTTGAACCCAGGAGCCACTTGGTCCGATACCCTTTTTTTTTTTTTTTTTTTTTTAAATTAATGGTATTTTATCTAAAAAGTAGATTACTCCATGCTCACGATGTTGTGATGAACACAAAGTAACCTAAACAAATTACAAATCATAATAACTCACCAGTTCTTAAAAAAGCATAAGCTTTTAGGAAATGGTGAGTTCAATCATTTATTTGTCAGAATTTTGGCCTCAAAATTCAATTATTCAAAGGTTCATAAAACAAATCCATTTGCAATCAACAATCTTATTAAAACTGCCTTCTCTTTTATTTACTTTTTTCTCTAATTATAATCTCATGAAAAGTGTTAAGTACTCTAATTGCAACAGACAATGTTGTAATGATACATATATTCAGCTACACATTGATGTGTCACCAAAAAATGCCTATTCAAAGAGAACAAATCAAAAGTGAAAAACAAGTAAGATTAATCTCTGTGCAATGGCCACTACTAGACCACACTGCCAATCTTACTTAATTGAAAATACCTGACCCTCCATTTTATTTTCTTTTCTAACATTGGCAAAATCAAAAGGCAGTGTAAATAAGCACTGAGAATCAAATTCACAACCCAAAAATAAAACTCATAGCTACTGAAAAACCCTAATGCATGCACACTCATAACTTTGACCAATCAAATTTACTTGTAAAAAAAAATGTGAAAACAGAGTAACCAAACTGAAGTAGAAGCATACCTGGGAAATTTTAGTGGATTGAAAAGGAGAGGAAACAGTTGCAACAAAACAAGAAAACGAAGAACTATTTTTTACAGACATGTCTGAAAGCAAACAACAAACAGCACAAGAGTCTGTCACAGACTCAACCACTCCGTGTCAATGAATTTTAAAGCAAACCCATTTGATTTGGAGAATATTTAAGAGTACCCATATGGGAATTTTCTCGAGAAAGAAAGGAAATGGTGAGAAAAATGAGGGATTGTGAGTTGTGGGTTTTGGAGTTTTTTAAGATAGACAGAGAGAGAGAGAGAGAGAGAGAGTAGCAGCTCTCTTTTGGACAATTAGTCCTATTATTAAGGTCACTATCAGCTAAAAAATAGGTCATTTATCGGCCGTTCAATCTTTTCAATTTATTTTTATTTTTTGATAACCACAACGGGAGGGGTGAGATTTTAGCATGGTTTTTAAAACCCAGAATGGTAAAAGAATCAGAAAAATTTAACTGATTTTTGGATTTTACCGGACATGTTTTTAGGGTTTGACTCCTAGTTAAATCAACTAATCCAATCTAGTTTTTAAAACCATAGATTTTAGCCTTAAAATTATTTGTTGAAAATATCAGGCAATGTCAATTAAATTACAAAATTCTTAATTTCACTTTTTCTTTTTTACCAAATTCATTAATACACCATTTTCTTTTAATCTAAAATTTAATTCATAGATGATTTTCCACTTTTAGTCCCTTAGATGATGGGACCAAACTAATAAAAAATCACATGTTGTCACTCCATTAGTATTAAAAACGATCACTTTGAAATTTTGAGATGGAGTAGAGGAACAATTAAGGAAGCTCTAGGGAAGCTGCCAAATGTGAATGTTCCTTCCTAGGGTTGGTATGAATTGGGGTTGTTTATTGTGTATGAGTGTATTTATGTAAACTTGGATATCTTCAAAAATTGTTGGAGGGAAAGAGACCACTTTGAGGATAGGACCTTTTTTGGGTAGCGCTTACCCATTTTTTGTTATCCATGTGACATACTTTGCCATAATGATTAGGGTGGCAAAATTCTCCACTATGTTGGATTCATCTTGCCCATTTTGTCCTGCGTAAGTTTTTTTCACCCCAGAGAGGCGACAACATGAGATCGGGACAAGTTTTGCTCATTTTGACTCATCTTGCCCAGCCCAACGAGGAATGTGTGTGTGTAATTGGATATACATTTTTTCAATTTATATAATTAATTTTTTTTTTTATACAAATCCTATTTTTTTACATATTCAATTAACATCTCAAAACACTTGCTTTCTTTCTCGCCCACCTATCATTCCTCCTCTAGTTCATCTCTATATCATCAATGTCTAAATCACCTAATTACGGATGGCAAAATACCTCTAATCTGCCCTATCCTATATTTTATACATACTCATATTTCTAGATGCGCCTAATTATTAGTGGGACGATGGGAGGTGGTTTTTCATTTTCTTTTCTTGTCTCAATCATGCTCATAATCTATATGCACATACAATATTAGAAGTTGCTTTGAACTAAGAGTTTTATCATTTTAATTTATTTATGCAAATTTTTTAAAGGAAAAAATTTAGCTACAAAATTGGTTGTAGCCTAAGGCTACAACCTTACTCTACAAAATAAATATCACTACATGTTTTGAAAATCTAAAAGTTGAATTGCATCTTTTTTATGCTCTCAATACACATGTCAAATTTTTTGTCAATTGGATATTATTTAGTATATGATCTATAAGTTTATATTTCACGCATACTTTTAAATTACAAAAACTTGCAATTTGAACAATTTATTGATGACATAGTTATTAATCTTTAGTTTTCTAGAAATTTTGCAAGTATAGAAAATATAAGAAAAAGATGTAATCTAATTGTGGATTTGTCAAAATTCACCTCTAATAAAAGGATATTAAGTAGGGTTGTAGAACAACTAATTTTGTAGTGTTAGGTTACAACTAATTTTGTAGCTAAACTTTGTTTATTTTTAAAATATTATATTTAGGGTAAAATACAAAAATCACCATTCAGGATTGAGTTAATGTAAGGCACTACTAAGATTTTTTTTTTTTTTTTTAAATTATCTAATCTGCCCCCTAAGTTCAAAGAGCACTTGTCATCATTTTGAAATTTTCTTGGGCCTCCAAGTCCTCTACTTCTTTCTCCATCTCTAACTATTACCATCTATCATTTGCTATTCAAACACTGCCTTGTGTTTGAAAAAATTGGTTTTGGGGTTAAGTGTCGATTATGCTTAAGGGACAAATTATATATTTATGAAAAATCTTAATGTTACTTATCATTAGCCCAAACTTCGGGTTGGTTTTTATTTTTTACCATTTTATTTATTTACATTATTAAATAAATATTAACTAAATTAATTATTACTTCACCAATGCAACTATATTCAAATTCCATTCAGATAAAAAAACCGATAACCAATCATTTTTCTCAATTCTTAATCTGATCATGTTTTAAACCATGTTGGTAATGTTGGCCCAAAAGTCTAAACCCAGTCCATCTACACAGCTCCTGAATTCGTGAAGGCCGAATACCAACTCATGTTAAATTTTTGCGTTGGGTATAATCCGTACAAATTCCACTGTTGGCCAAACAAACCAGGACCAAGTATAGTGGAAATTGAAGACCAAAAGGAAAGATCTTAGATACTGAATAGGGAGGTGTCATCTACAAAACTAGGAGGATCACCAAACTACATAATAGCATACATGTTGGTTTCAATTTTATGTTATATTGTTATCATCATACTTAGAAGTTTGAACTCATTCAACGTAAGCTTAAGTTGCTTCCTTTGCATTATGCTTTAGATCAAAGCATAGATGCTTCCTACATTTAAGTTGTATATTACAAAAATTGTTATTAATTAATATTTTAATAAAATATAGTATAAAATAGATAATATGATGTGAGATGTTTTGAAAATCAAGTACGTAAAAAAAGAAAGTAAGTTCTTATACTAAAATAGACAGAAATTTTTGCTCGAATTGATACGAATGCTCTTAAACATGATTGTCCTTTGGCCCTATAGCAAACAAGCTAAACACAATAGTCCATACCAAAACCTACAATGACATAAAAGACAAAGAAAATATGCTTCACTTAGTACAATTATGCTACTTTTTATATTGGCTTCATCGTAAAAATTGACAAAAATTATAAGATATAATGAATTTTGCAACATATATTAAAACAATTAAAAAAACAAAAACAAAAACAAAAACAAATGATAATTGACTTAGATGTAGGGGTACGAAGGAAAGCAAAACTCAAATGATTCAACACATTACTTAAATGTTGAGTAAACTAAAACAAATGAATCAAGAATTGATAACAGGTAGTGGTTAGTCTAGAAGTGTTCATTTTACTATTAATCTTCCAACAACAGAGTGAGATCCATCCAAGAATCTCTACCATATCCATATTTTGCCTTAGCTCAAATGCATCATAAATCATAAATCTCTACCTCTTTGGCCTTCCCCTTTAGAGTCTGCCACTTAAATCATGTCAGTATTCAGTAGTACTAGCAAGAAGCTCCATATTCTAATTACAAAAAACAAACTAAAATTATTCAAAAAAAAGTTTCTCTAGTAATTTTTTTTTTTGAATTTTATTGAATTACAATTTTAATCCCCTTTTTTAAAATTTTATTAAGAATAAGGATTATCTATTTAGATTAGGGATATTTTTTATATTTTTTGAAACCATAACTAACTTTCTGAATTCTCTTAATATATAGCAATAAGATGACATTGTTTGGGTTTTAAAAAAAAAAAAAAAAAAAAAAAAAAAACCAAAAGTAGATACTAAAACGACGGTGCTTTGGACTAAACATTAAAATTAATATCATGTTCAAAGCGACATCGTTTTAACATCAGATTTTAAAATTTATAAAAATAAAAAATAAAACACACACACACACACAAAGGAATGACATTGTTATATTCTAGGTTAAATATTTGCTCTCTCAAACTATATCAAACACACGCTCTATCACTCTTTCACTCCTCATCCTTTGCCCCTGCCTCTCACTGCTACTTGCTGCCACTGTTCACCAAGTGTCCCCTTCTCCTCTCTCCATTTTGTCACAACAATTCTCGACAAATTTTCTAAAGATGGTTTTGAATCTTAATACCTAGTGTTTAGGGCTATAGGTTACTATGCTTCTCCAATTCTTCTTGCTACCAAGTATGTGAATTTATTTGATGCTTAATGTCAAACAACTATGTTTTTCATTTCTATGCTTTTTAGAAAGATCGTGAATTTTGGTTTAAGATATTTTTTTTGTGGGTATTAGAGAAATATAATGAATATGTTTGTTTCTTTGTTTTTTTTTTTTAAATGAATATTTGGGTTGAATGATTCGTGGGTTATTTCGTGTGGTTTTGGGTTTTGTTTTTTTTGAATATTTGGACTACTTTTTTTAACCGAACTAATTGCACTGAACAGGTATGTTGCACTGCACCTTGCGTAGACCCGTTCCCACCCCTCCATAGGTGAGTTATAGTGCTAAATAGACCCCCAAAACTGATCGCACGCATTGTGTATGCGTTGAAATTAAGTTCTTATGTCTAAAATAGAAAAAAATTTAATTAAGTTCTTATGTCTAAAATAGATAGAAATTTTACATGATCTAATGCTAATCCTCTAAGATTAGCTTAATTTAAATAAAATGACATATATAGTTTCTAGATAAGTTGTTTCTCTCTCTCTCATGATAATCCATTACTCATAGTCTATACATGTATAATTGTGACAAAAGTAATGAATTTTTATCTCATACTAAAATTTTTGGATTCATTGTAATTCTACAATACTTCTCTATTTATTAAGACCAGCATTTAAAATCTCTCACCATCTCTTTTCTCTCTTATTCTCATTAGCCAAAATAGCAAGTCTTTCTTTCTCTTTCTTGCTTAGGTGAGTCCTCTCATTTTATTTCTTCGCTTGTTATGTTGGGTTGACATAGAATGTAAATGGTAGATCTATATGGTTAATGGTTTTGAGATTTTTGTGTTTTTTTTTTCTCTCAATTTGATTAGATTCATACGGTGTGTTTGTTTGAAGGTGAAATAGAGTGGATGAAAAACTTTTGAGAGAAAACGAGAAGGAAAACTTTTTTGGAGTGTATTTGGTTGGGTGGGAAGGAAGGAAAATAAATAGTAAGGCTTAAGTATTTTCTCTTCGGACCTACCAAAAATTTTTCTCCTCAAAATGAAGAGAAAACTGAAGGAAGAAAATAGGCTGCTTAATGGACGAAAATGCCCATGTGCATTTGCACATAGGCAATTCGTCCTCTCTTTTTCTTATTTTTTTTCTCTTTTTTTTTGGGCTTTGCTTTGCTATGCTTTCCTGGGCAATGCTGTGGCACATTGCCTCTTCCTTTTTTTCTTTTTCTGTCTTTTCCTTTCCGGGACGTTGCCTTTTTTTTTTTTTTTTTTGCCTTTCCTAGATGTTGCCTTCTTCTTATCTTTTTTCTTTTTTAACTAGACATGATTTTTTTTTTTTGGGACATATTTTTTTTTTGAAACATGATTTTTATTTTTTAATAAATTGGGTGATTGATTTTTTTTTTTTTTTTTTTGTTGTTTGTCACTTTTTTGTTTTAATTAGCCATTATTTTTTAATCAGGGTATATGAGTAAATTTATACAAACTCACTTTTTCTATTCCTCCGCTTATTTACTCCCAATCAAACAAAAAGAAAAGAAATTAAAATATTTTCTATTCTCTCACTTTTCCATCTTCCCATAATTTTTTATCCTTCCACTTTTCTACCTTTCCAACCAAACAAACCCTTAAGTTATGAGGCCCAAGAAATAAGATAAATTCCTAAAGGAGAAAGAAAATGAGTTCAAGAGAGTTCATATGTGCCGATTTACACAGAAGCTGATCACATGTTGGAATTAGGAGATTAGGAAAAAAAAAAGGTAAAAGAATAGGAATGTTTGTATGTTATAAATTAACTTCATGTTGATTTTGATTAAAAAAAAAAAACCCAAATAAATACTTCATTTCTAAATTTTTTCTAAAATTACTTCATCTTATGTTTTAGATGCTTGCTGGACTTTTGTTAGATGCCTGTTGGTTGTAGTAGTTGCTACATTTGAAAGCGAAAGCAAAATCGTCAGAGGTGGCAAGCTGTTACAATTATCTCCACAACAACTTATCCATATGAAGGATCAAAAGGCCAATGCAAATTATGGAGGAGGATAAGAGTTTTTTTTTTTTTAGATGGAGGATAAGATTTTCTTTTAATTAAAATAGAAGAAAGGAATATTATAAGTTTGTTTGGGTGTGCAGAGTGTAAGATTTGACGTATTTCAAGATTTGACGTGTTGAGAAAACCTTTAAAACTTGTCGAAAAAGTTAATATATTTTTTTTCCATAAGAAAAATTTTAAAAATTTCCTAAACCAATAGTAACTTTTCGCTTATTTTAATAGTACTCCAGAAATATATGTGGCACCTTATCATTTCAGGTAATAAATCTTATTAATTAAATTTATTGTAAAATTTACTGTTCATTAAGGTCTTTTTTACAATTTTGTTAAAAAATTGCCATTTTAAAATATTTTTTCCTCTCATGAAAAAATGTATAAAATCAATACAAATATTTTATAGATTTTTATGTAAGATTTTTTTTTTCAATTATTTTTCATAGTTAATTGAACACTTAATGAAAAA
Organism: Quercus variabilis; assembly: GCA_030445155.1. NCBI lineage: Eukaryota > Viridiplantae > Streptophyta > Magnoliopsida > Fagales > Fagaceae > Quercus > Quercus variabilis. The sequence goes on from CP129454.1 coordinate 10,716,952, forward strand.
TTTTTAATAGAATTGGACAAAAAACTTGGATTTAATAAATTTAAAACTTAGAGGACTTATATGAACGAAATTAAAGTTAGAGAATTGAAATAAATTTTAGACAAACTTAAACTGTGCAATTTGCATTTTAATATTTTATTTTTATCAAGGGTGTCACTCTCTTCAGCACCATTGTTTTGGGTATGGAAAGCCTGTACATTTGACCTTGATATGAAATGAATAGAATTTCCCTTTATATAAAATTTATATTGACAAAGTCTTTTTTTTTTTTTTTTGGAGAAAGTAGAATCCAATATCTTGATTATGTACTTGCACTCTTTCTCTGAAATACATGGACTTCTTTCACTCAAAAAAAAAAAAAAAAAAATGAACTTCAAAATAATGTCAAAAATCTCAGATCATGAACTCAGGCTTTTAACATACATCAACTCTCTCTCTCATGTTTAAACACCTCCTCCTCCCCCCCCCCCCTCCCCCCCCCCCCCCCCCCCGCGCCCTTTTCAAAACAAAAAAAAAAAAAAAAAAAAAAAATTACATGAGATACAGATAGATAGATGGTAATGTTGGGTGGACCTCTTCAAATTTGATTGCATGTCATCCATACTAGCAAACCCATAGAAAATCCTACAAATAAATATATCCAATTTAGATTGGTAAAATTAAAACTATAAAAGAAAAAGGGAAAACAAATAATTATTTTCATATGTAATGTTTGGAATATTACAAAATTTACAGCAATTTAGAAAAAAAAAGTTTATCTATATGGTACGTGATGACATATGTATGTGATATCTATGAGAATTGAGGAGAATGATAAGGAGGAATTAATCTTAAATATTTCAATTGAAAATAATAAGAAATGTCAGTTACTCTTGGTATCAAGATTATTATATAGTCACTTGACTCACTTGCATCGATAATAGTACTATTTTGACAATTAAAATCAGCTAAATTAACTGTTTCTCTTTTTATAAAAAGGAAAATGTAACATATGAAAGATGTATCTAAAAAGCTACCTGTTAATGCGTCCACCATAGACCAAGTTCTTCCACTTGATGAAGACTTGACTGCACATTAATGCAAAGATCACTTATTGTTATACAATACTTCAGTATAACCAAGTAATTCAGTAGGAATATCTACATTTGGATACAATTGAAAACTAAAAATTAAAAACTGAAAAACATTGTAGCAAATAATTTTTAAATGTGTAAATAGTACCGTGAGATCTATTTTTAATGAAAATTTCACTGAAAAATGAAATTTGTGGGTTCATGAACAGTGCACACTGTGCACTGTTAATGGAAAAGTCAAATATTGCGGCTAACAGTAGCCACAACAGTAAATAAACAGTAAAAAATATTGGCTAGAATGCGTGAAACAAAAAAAAAAAAAAAAAAAAAAAAAAAAAAAAAAAAGCAAACAAACAAACAAACAAACAAAAACGCAAACACGCGTTTCAGCTATTTCAGCCCAATCCAAACGAGCACATAGTATACAATGAGAAGATAAAAGAGTAATATTTTATTAATCTAATCATCCAATTGTTCGACAAAATTCAATTTGATGTTTTGATCCCTTAATTATTAGTATTTCTGTCAATTCAATTTCGTAATTTTTAAAATCAAGTCAACGCGATCATCGGATCTCAACTATTTAAATTTTAATAGAATTAATAATCTAATCATCCAATTATTAGACAAAATTTCAATTTGATATTTTGATCCCTTAATTATTACAAGTATTTTTGTCAATTCAATCTCTAAATTTTTAAAATCAAGTCAACATGATTATCGGATCTCAACTATTTAAAATTTAATAGAATTAATAATTGAAATTAACTTTATTTTAAAATATTTATATTTTCCATAACTTTTAACCATAATCTCTAAAGTCAAATCAACTTGATTTTGAAACTTTTAAGAGCTAAATTCTCATAATTAATAGTTGAGGAACTAAATTTTGACAATTAATAGGAAAAGAACTAAATTAATAAAATTAAACCTAAGATAACTAATCATGATTAAAACACTTATATGATTCATAATGGTTATGAGTGGTTTTGCCTTCAGTGACTTTGAGTATCTGACACTGGCTAGACAAACCACATGTACAAATATACATATACATGGCGCATTCACCTTGCATCCAACACAAAAACATTAACCTAAGCAAAGCTTGATTATAATTATTCTATTGAGATTCAAGAATACATTTGGATCACAAGATTTGGGCATGTAAATTTGGATTTGAGTTATTAAAATTCAAATATTTTGTTTGGATAGTTTTAAAAAAAGGTCAAAGATTTAAATTTGACAAATCCACCATTTGAAAATTCTTGGATTTGAAATGATATTTAAAATTAATGGATTTGAAATCATGACTTTTTAAATCTATTGATTTAAAATCCAAATCAAAATTCAAAAATTCAAGTTTCCAAACATAATCTTAGTATTTGTTATGGACAACATGTGCAGTTTGATGTTGAAAGAAAATCAAAGCCTTAAAAGTTGTCTAACCTGAATCACAATTTGATGTGGAATTGAAGCTCCCACACATGCACATTTGCCTAATCCCATCAGAACCATACCCACAAGTACCACCAGTGGCCTCGCATGCATGGCAAAAATCATCATTCTCTTGGACTGAATACTTCACACGTATCCCATAAGACCATCCATTAGGCCCATTCATTTTCAATGGTGCTAAACTATAAGCACTACTATACCCTTCACACTCCAGCTTAGTGAGATTAATGGACTTGATTGCCTCAAATGCCAAAGCACAACACTCAGGTGGGCCAGACCCATAAGAACCTGAGCCCACTTTTCTATGGCCCACTAAGTCCCATGCTGGACAATCATAGTACTCTTCACATCCCATGCCTGAAACGTTTCTACATGGCAAGTGCTTACCTGGGAAACCTTGGAACAATGGTGATCTAGCTGAGCAACCTATTAGCATGAACACATTGTCTGCAGTTGGATTCATGTATGGTTCACGCCACGGCTCGACCGCGAAGCCGTTGCCTCTGCCTCCTAGCACAATGGTGTCACATGTTGACAAGTGAGGGTCATGAAGTGTGAGAGCTTGATAAGCATAGTCTATTTCTAAGACCCGGTAAGAGCCAGAGCTAATGTGGAACATTAGGACATCATTCATGCAAAACAATAGGTCTCTGAAGCCTGGATGGCCACAGCCATATTGGAGTGCAAATGGGTAATCTATGGTTATGTTTCCACAATAAGATCTACATGTGTTAACATGGATAGCTGAACTAATTACTATTGGGATTATTAGTGCTTGAATCAAGAGGTAGAGGGTGATGGTGAAAATGTGTATAGCCATGGCTTTGAGTGAAGATGGGAAGAAGAAGTGAGAGGAAAAACCAAAAAAGAAAAAAATTGTGTATGGGGAAGAGGAAGATTGTTAAGTATAGGGATCTAGTGGGGATGCAAATGATAGTTTTCTTGGATAGTTGAGATCCTTGAGAAAATGTGTAAGGGTATGAATTGTGGGGGTACTTTATTCACATGTAGTGTTGAGGAATCTGGTTGAATTGTCTATGGGTTTTCCTTTTCTTTTTTGAGCAGAATTATTTGTTTTTAAAAAAGTTCATTCTGCTGCCTTTTGAAGCTTTGTTAGCTTTAGTTTGCTTTTTGGCACTGTGATATATAATATTGGGTTGCTTTATGTCAAGCGCCATGCTTCTCTATGACTAAAATAGTGTGGCTGATCCAAAATTTCAATTATGTAAAGAAATTATGAAATGATGAAGGCACAGTTAGATTTATAATGATTTGGCCTTTGGGGGCTCCATGACTGAGTATGTAAGCAAGGCACATAGACATCTTTTTGTCTTGTCAGATGAATGGTATACAGGAAGTTAAGTTATGAATGAATCACTCTCTCTTTTCATAAATCACTCTCTTTATTAAAATATGGTGACAGTTCAATCGTGAACATAGAATTAGATGATAATTGATGAGTGTAAATTTGTAACGGTCATCCATAAGATGGACGAAGTCATAAATGCCATTAAATGTAGGTGATAACTAAGAAGTAACATAAGGACCCTTATCAATGAATGACCGCTAAAGACAGCAAAAGCCAAATACTTATGACAAACGTCAAATGTTCATTACAAGAATAAATATGAGGGCTATAAAGCCAACACGATACGGAGGGAAAATGTACACAATCTGATACCCACAACTACTAGCCATTTTTAACTCTCTTATTGATCTTAGCAAGTGAATCTCTTTACCTCTTTCCAACTTGATAATTGGAGGGTTTTTAGCCAACACCACACCAGTGTTCTTCCTTTTTATCCATTCGTAGTCTTTCTTTGCAGATTGACTAGCAGAGCAACATGTCATCGTCCAATTGATGAATTTTTGCTTCATCAATAATGTTTCAAGTTAAAAATTGCTGTCTACCTTGCTACACTTTTTTTTTATTGCCTCTTTCATTTAATCTTCAAACAAAATAAATTGCTATGATAATTTAATGTGGACAAACATCTGCAGGCTCTTCATTTCGTTTCCCCTTTTTCCTTCAATTTTCTGTAATAAAGGAGATTCGTTATGGAATCTTTTTTAAAGAAAATTTTACACTTACACAACTATATAGGCAGAAGGCTGCAGGTTTTGCATTGAACATTATCAGCTTTTCTCTTTTCCCAGAAGGCTGCATAAGTTTTGCATTCATCTCAAACTAAAATTAAAGTTAAGAAGATTAAAGAATGTAGCATTTTCCAATGGGAGCGACAAAGTTAATGATGATGAAGCTATTCCCTATTCTTCTTTGAAAATTATCCAATATACCATTCATCTTATTTGCAAAATTTGCATTCTTTATTAAGCTTTCTTAAGCCTATATATATTCTATGATGCATTTATGCTCATAAGAACACACAATCAAACAAATCCAATTTAATGGATTCTTATATTTTTCTATGGAGCCGATCAAGCCGAATCAAGTCACAGACCACTCAAACTTTTCAATTTGATAAATCAACAAATTGTGAAATGAGATTGGGTTTAGCCTTTGTGACTGATCTTGAATGCGCCTTTAAGCCTATCTTAACTTGACTCAATCTTAGAGCATTTTGCTTAAACACACTCTGATAAATATTATTATTATCCCAGCCTTTTCTCATAGGAAAGAACATGCTCAAGTCCTGGATTTAAAAATTCTACTGAGTATTCATAATCATAGTCTTGCTTGCCATCTTAAAGTGCTGAAAATGCATTCTACCTTGTTATTTTGATCTTCAGCTAGAATACAATACAATTCTTTAGAGCGCATGTACGTATCACCTATTTTCACTTCCATTATTTGGTCACAAAGAAACCCAGTTTTAGAAAATGGCTTATAAAAATTTCACACCAAGCTAGAATTGAAACCTTTAATTTTTTTTTTTTCTTAAAGCTTAGGTTCAAAATAAACATAATTAATACAGTATATGGTTAGTGCCACACGGCCAAACCTTGGCACTTAAGTCCAAATTTAAATTTGAAGTCATGTATAGAATGCTCAAACTCAGTTTAGTTTTTCATATGATTCTCAAAAAAAAGTTTAGTTCTTCATATTAAACCTTGAATTTCCTCTTCTTCTTCTTCATTTTTTTTTTTGCTGAATACGTTTTCTTCAGGTTGTGAAACCGCTACAAATCTCAAAAATAAGATTGGCTTAGCTTAGCTATTCAGTTTGAGGGAGCCTTATAAACTTGGTTCATATTCAATATATATATTACGTGAGAAATTAGTTCTGGACATGGATTTTTTTGGGGGGGGGTCTAAAATAAAGGGACTAATAAAAATTAAAAAAGAAAAAAATGGACCTTAATTATAGATCATATCTTTCGAAAATTGCAATCATGGCATCACAATATAAATCGCATGAAATTAAAAAATAAAATAAAAAATTACTGGAACCAAATACCATGTAAAGTTAATAGAATAATTATCCCAAAAATTAATAAGCAAGAGAGTACAAGAAAATCCCAATATATTATAATTGATTATTTTCAATAGCTAATTTGAATTACTCCTGCAATCCATAGTTTATTTCATTTTGCTTCCACACAAATTACATGGTACTTCCTGCCACATTCAAGAAAACAAAATATTCAGTAGATGAAAGAAACAACATTAAACCAAATTTAAAGCAAAAGAACTAACATTTTTACTAGAAGAACTCAAAATTATTTTTAATAACAACTAACAATAAAAACATGATTGGTTACCTATTGCTTAGGGGAGATCCAAGTTAGAAAAAGCTCTCTTGATACTCTAACATAAACAAAGACCTTCTTTTTGGATTTTGATCAGCTTTGATACAAAACTCCTTATAACCAAAAATATTTCTAATAAGTTGAGCATTCACCATGAGGATGAAAATTTTCAAAAAAGAAGGGTATTCCATGATTTTCACTTTCTAGTTTAACTTCTTTTCTAGAACTCACTAGGTGCAATGTTTAATATAGGTGCTGCACTTAAATTTATATAGGCCTGAAGGTATGTTTTCATATGCTTCGCAACATCTAAGTTGTAAAATAATTAAGACATGATATGCTCAAAAATTCCAGCCCAACAACTATAACTATATTGTTCTTTGTTCCTATTAATTCTCCATATTTGCAAAGATATTGTAATATCACCTTCCTAAATTAGCTAAAACTCACAACTTTGAATGGATTATTTTTCAATTGCACACCAATTTTTCCTTCTTAACCTTACGCAAGAGACAAGTAATTATGCTTATAAGGTAAGGAAGAAAATTGGAGTGATGTTCAATATTCGTGCATGTATTCATTAAAAAGGCATGAGGTTCATTGGAGTGCATGTATCCAAAGAAAAAAAAACCCAAATTAATTAGAATTTGAAATATACGGATAAAATTTTATTACCATCATGTTAAGATATCAATTGATTTATATTTTATGTAGGTGGGATTTAATCACCCATAGATTATTCAAACAAATTTATCGGTTAAAATAACTTGAACCCATTTATGCACTTTTTTTTTTTTTTTTTTTTTTGTTTTGATAAACTCATTTACATACTTAATTAGACCTTAACTGGTTAAGAGCTTTGTAATTCAATTAGTATCACTTATTAAGCTTTGTAGCAATGAAATCTAACTGGAATGCAGGGCCAGAAACCTTGTGTATATAATTAAATCCTTCTAATTCCAACTGTAAGTGAAATTTGATGTTTTGTTGCAAGAGCCACCTCCACAATTTTTTTCCCTCTCTTAGACAGGTGAGGAGGCATTCATTCAGGAGTAATTGACGGTACCTAAAAAAGTCCAAAAACTATCGGCATCATCAAATCATGGAATTCTTTAATTTTTGCTAAACTATATCAAGGGTTTAATTTACAATCTTAAGGCTTACCATCCAAAATTTAAAATTAAAATTAAAAAGTTAATCTTTACAAGTGTTTAATGTTTATCCCTTCCAAGTAAGTTGGACAGATCTCAGTACAACACAACTATTTGAGATAATTGGGATGTGATTCCATAATTTAAAAAAAAAAAAAAAAAAAAACTTTAATTAGTATGTGTAATCTTGATATTGCAGATTTCGCACTGTTGTTATTCGATCTTGTTCTCTTTGCAAGAAATCTAGTCCACTACCAAAGTCCAATGACTACTGACTACACAATTTTATCAAACTTTTGGGACCCCTTCAACTTTCCCAAATAAACCATACTGAACTACAAAATTATTCTAATGCCATCAACAAACACCACCAAAAGTAATAAAAAGTCACCAAGCTACTGCTACTCATATCAGCCATTATTACTGCAATGTTTTGCCATTTTCAAACTGGGGAAGAGGAGGAATTTACATTCTAGAAACTGGAATATTAAATGTAACATGTTTAAAAATGGATAAATTTTTTATCAATTTAGATAAACATTAAATTGAAACACAAGAAAACAAAGAGCTGCACATAAATAGACACAAAAATAAATACCACTACACTTGTCTCTATCCCTTGCTAATATTAGAGCTATAGCATCTGATAAGTATGCATTGCATAATTTGCAATACATGAGTTTGTCATCAACTCCAACACCCACTTCTCATACTCTACCCCAGGTGACTAGTAATTGTAAAAATCTTTCATGGACAAAAGGAAGCCATCCATTGCCTCTAACAAAGATTAATTTCCTTTTTCTCTCAAAAAGAGAGTCTAATACAAGGGTGAGTAATTCATTCACATACACCAGTGGTCTTCTCCTCAGTAGAAACATTAAAGGCTGCCATTGATGTAACAGCATCCTTAACGTTACCGTTGAAGAGAAGACCTGTGGTAGAAAAAGGAAAATCACTACCCAATCAAGAGATACAATGCCAAAGATAATTGTCAAGAGTCATGTAACTCAACTGATTGTTACCTTTAACAACAACATAAATTTATACTAAACTTAGTTTCTATTCAGCTAAGACTCAACTCAAATGCATACAAAGAAGTGCTACATCAGCTCCTAGGATCTTGCAATATCCCAAACCACCATATATGGTTGATCTTTTCTATTGTATTCCGCTTGGGACTGACCATTTCTGAAACGATTTTACTTCATAGTACCTAAAATTTACATTAATTTAGTTTTTCATCCTTAATTTTTAATTAAGAAGTTTATTAAAAACACTTTCTAACTTAAAATTTGTTTCTAGTTAATTTTTATTCAAAGTATCAAACTTATCAATATATATATATATATATTATATATATAAAACCGAGAACTCCAAACTCTCACAATCTTTCACGTCAACACAATATTTAAAAATAAAAAAACAATAACCCGATCCCATATACACTCTGCCTTCTCTTTCTCCAAAATGCAGACCTTAAACTCCTTTTACCTGCTCCCCCAACCCAATGTTCCTCCTCTACCAGCTCCCCTAACGTTCAAACCCAAGGTAGATCTCCTTCCTCAGACCCATGACAAAGACACCATACCCATAGATTTCTCAATCAAATCCCACCATACCCACAAACCAACAGAGATCTCCAAGAATCAAAACCTACCATACCCACCATACCCACACAAAAAAACTATTTCTAACCCAAAAATTTCAGTTATAAAAAAAGAAAAAGAAAAAGCTAAAACCCAAAATTTTTTCCTCAATTCTGAAAATCTTCTTTACTCTCTCTTCTCTACCCTTCTCTTCCTTCAAACGCGATTCTCTACATCAGCTTCCTCCAATTTGTTTTAAAAAGAAAGTCTAACTCCTTTGCTCCACAAACTCTATCATCTCCTTCTTCCTCAACTCTACCTTGATGCCGTAATGGTAGTAGCGAGACACTCCGTGTTTTCAAATCAATGTTCTTAATTTCGTTCCGTGTTTATTTTTCCTCACATCAAAGATCAAACATAAAACTTTAGATTTGCTACTAAATGATTTGTGAGGAAAAAAAAAAGTAGAAGAAATAATTCAACCATGGGTTGGATGGACGAAGAAGAATTCCTCTTGGTTCTTGAAGGCTTTCATCTGTACTTTGTAATAAGTCGGTAGAGTTTTCAAACTGGTACAGACGTACAGTGAGATAACTTAACTTGGATCAGCATCAGGTGCAATCCCTCAATTTCCTTTACAATTTTTTTAACTTTTTTCACTTTTTAACTTTAATTTTTTTTACTCTTTTTTAATATATTTTATTTAATGGCTGAGATTGAAAGTTGCTTTCTCAACTTTCAATCTCAGCCTTTGATAAGGTATTGCACCAGGTGCAATACCCTAGGTATTGCACCTGATGCTGATCCAACTTAACGAGACTTGGAAATATAAAAAGGCAAAAAGCATTGGAATGTGGTATCACGTGGGTAGGTTGCTGCACTTGGGAAGGGAGAAGTTTGATAATTTATAAAATTATAAATATATTTGTTTATTTAAAAAAAATCTAAAATGTGAATTATTTTTTCCTCACTAACATTCTGATAACTTTATTACTATAATTTTCTTTTTTGAAATATTGTAATAAATAAAATTCATTAAACCATATCATTTGGCTTAATAATAGTCGTATATAAGTAATAGAGTCCGGTTAATGTGTGCTCTAATGGCACACATTAAGTTATTCATTTTTGAAAATATTTTTTCTGGAATTGAAAAGACTGTCAATACTTTTTTAATTTTTGAACATTTTTTTTTCCAAAAATGAAAATTAATGTGTGTCCTTAGGGCACACATTAGTAAAATCCTAAGTAATATATATGACTATTGGATATATGGCTATTATACTGTGTATCCAAGAGTTAAGTTATTTTAAATATACACCACTGTAAGTTGCTTTAAAATATCTTCCTCTCTCCCCATGTATCTGTTAAAATACTTGATATTTAAAATAAAAAAAAATTACAACGCAACATTTTTTGGATTGTTGAATACTATTTTTTATTTTTTGTTTGATTGATATTTTCCAAGAAAGTGTTAATGCTAAAACAAAAAGAAAGTTAATTAGTAATTTAATGTTTCATATCGAATTTTTAAGATTGGAATCTTAATATGTGACTAAAGAGGATACAAAAGTTATATTTGTAAAATATTCATATAAAATAATAAGTCATACTCAATAGCTTTCCCGTGCATTGCACGGGTTAGCGACTAGTTTTAATAATTAGTAAAGAATCTGACATGCATGTTATATGAATTTCATATAACCTTTAGAGAGAAAAAATAATATATTAGCCAAATTATCAAGCATGTGAGTCCCACACCCTGTGTTTATTTTAAATGACTATTTTAATTTAATTTTGTTGAGTTACCGTTTATATTAATTTAATTTTTGAAATTGTAATAGTTTTAACATAACTTTTACTAGCACCTATCTTCAAAATTTACTGATGAAATTGGATAAGTTATGCACCTTATTTTTTTATTATCAATACTATCTATAAGAGGATTTCCCTCTTTAGATTGGATTTTTATTTGGTTCAAAAGTACCCATAAACCCTACGTGTAGACGTATACGTTTAATAGGAACAAAATTTAAGAACAACTTGGTAAAAATATATCTCCAGCTTCATGTAAAATACTTACAAAATTGGACATTCTCCTACTAATCCATGTTTTCAAAACAAACTTATCTATAAATTTGAAAAAAAAAAAAAAAAAAAGAGCCTCATCGCACGTGCAAAGCGCATGTGATGAGACTAGTTATTAATAAGGATCAAACAATACAAAATTCTTATCCACTCAATTCAACCAAATCATTCTAGACTCAATTTAGGCATGTTCAGAACAACTAAGTCTCTATTTGTTTCTCAAAAAAAAAAAAAAAGTCTCTGTTTGGGAATAATGGACTGAACTGTACCAAATGGACCTACTTGAACCAAATGGTTTGAACTGGACCGAAGTGGAACAATTACACCAAAGTGGACCTAATGGACTGAAATGGGCCAAAAGGACCTAATCGGACTGAATAGACTAAAGTGGGCCAAAGGGACCGAAGTGGACCGAAATGGACGAAAGAGACCGAATGAACAAAGTGGATTGAATGGACCGAAGTGGTTAGAATTGGAACGAAATGGACCGAACTGGATCAAAGTGGAATGAATGAACTAAAGTGGACTAAATTGGACTAAAGTGGACCTAATTGGACCAAAATGGACCAAAGCGGGTGTTTATTATCTCTTTCTCTTTAAATTAATGAAAATGACATATGGTTCTTTAAGTAGGAACGGAACTAGAACCTTCAACATGGCCTTAAATACTACATTAGCATATGGATATTAACAAAGTGGTGAAAATTAAAATTTACTTTTTTAAGTGAGTATAAACGAAAAATAAATAAAGCGTCTCCACCAAAAATGTTTTTGTTACTTGTATTTTCTATTATAAGTTACATTAAGGTTTAAGAATATGTAATGTCTTGGTAATAAAAATTGATGAACCTATTATGATTGGTAAGTTACAAATATATATATATATATAAATTAAAAATGATGAAAAGAAAATAATGACATGGCCACTAATATAGTTCAACAGAAGCATAGTAATAATAAATATTATGCTTCAAATTTTAGATATTATATAAATATGTAACATATTAATGAACCATTATTAAATAAATGTGATCAGATCGGCCAATATTCTTGTGGAGAAATGTAGTTTACTTAATTTGTTGCCATTTTGAATGATACATTTCAGCCATTCACCAATGATAATGTAACCTAACTTTCTCTTTGCAAGCTGATCATTCAAGACTAAAACTTTAGAAAATAATTTAGTTCACCAGCGGGCAATAGTTTGCTTTTTGGCATTGCAGCCCCCACCTAATTTAAAAAATAAAAAAAATAAAAAAATAAACACGAAATAATGTCACTTGGTTGCTCTATCATAAAGTGCAACATTTATTGCTTCTCTAGGATTGCAATAGTAGATGTCATTGAAACATTACGGGTGAAAAGTAGAGATGGATTTGCATGTAAAAAAGAGTAATGCTAAGGTTACATAAAATGACACAATTTGTGCCACAATTTGCCCACGTGGCGAGTTGTGAATGGTAGAGATATATTCTCACATAGACCCACCATCACACATCTACCACTTATAACTCACCACATGAACGAGTTGTGGCATAAATTGTATTATTTTATGTATCTCTAGAGTTACTCTGTAAGAAACGTTGCAATGTATGACCAGCTTGTAGCTTAAATATAATAAGACTCTTTGACATGGTTGGATAAAGCCACCACATTTGAATTCTTGCAACACTGCAAATGGATCACTTGTAATTATTATTTTATTTTTTTCTTTTGAGTTTTGATACGGGATCTTTGGGCATTTTTTTTTTTTTGCCAAATATTCAGTTTTTGCAAAAAAACCTATTACTTAAAAATCTCTGCTCGAAGTTATTTTGTTATCTAACACCTTTTGGAACTTGAGTTTGTCAAACTCGATTCTTGAATTCCAAGTAAAAATTGAGTCTAGCAAACTCAAATTCCTAGCAAATAGCTTTTCATGTGGATTGTCTAAAGTCACAGTTAGATTTATAATGATTTGGCCGTTGGGGGCTCCATGGCTAAGTATCTAAGTAAGGCACATGCACATCTTTTTGTCTGGTTAGATGAGATGTATACAGGAAGTTAATTTATGAATGGTCCACTCTCTCTTTATTAACATTTGGTGAAAGTTGAATCGTGAACCTAGTACTAGATGATAATGTTTCAAATTAAATTGTACAGTCTACCTTGCTACACTTTTTTACTTTTTTTTTTGGATTGCCTCTATCATTTGATCTTCAAACAAAGTAAATTGCTATGATGATTTAACGTGGACAAACATTTGCGGGCTCTTTATTTCTTTTCCCCTTTTTTTCCTTCAATTTTTTGGTCACAGATATTTCATTTGGGGTGCTATACTTGTATTATACTGGTGTCGTACCTCTCATATCATGTTATAATTTTTTTAAAGTTGCTTATATCACAATGTCATACCCATTATATTACCCATATCTGTGTCCATCGGTCCATGCTTACTTGAATAAAGGAGACTCATTTTGGAATTTTTTTAAAGAAATTTTTACACTTACAAAACTATATGGGCAGAAGGTTGCAAGTTTGCATTGAATATTATCAGCTTTTCTGTTTTCCCAAAAGGCTGCAACTTGGAAATTTTGCATTCATCTCAATCTAAAATTAAACTTAAGAAGATTAAAGAATGTTGCATTTTCCAATGGAGGCAATAAGGTTAAAGATGATGAAGCTATTCCCTATTCGACTTTGGGAATTACTTAGTGTCCATTTGGGAATAGCTTATTTAGATGAAACTGAAAACTTTTTACTGAAAGTACGGTAGATAAAGCTAAAAAGTAGCTGAAATAGTACAGTGAGACTCATGAATAGTACCAAAAAGTATAGTAGGACTCATGAATAGTACAAAAAATGAGCTGAATAGTAAAAAGAAAGTTGGCTTTTTAAGCCAATGCCAAATGCACAACTAGTATACCCTTCATCTTATTTGCAAAATTGGCATTCTTAGCCATATCTATTTTATCATGAATTTATGCTCACAAGAACACACAATCAAACAGAGCTAATTTAATGGAATATAATATGTTTCCATGGAGCCCTAAGTCCAAATTTATTAAGACCTAGATGAATGGTGCTGAATCAAGACACAGACCACTCAAACTAGTCAACTTGAAAATTCAACCACTTGAGAAATGAGCCTGGGTTTAGCCTCTGCAACTCAACAACTTGTGTAAATATTTAATTTCTGATATTGGTTCATATCCAACCTATTGTGTGAGAAATTAATTCTTAATATATGGACATTAAAAAAAAATTGGTCTAAAATAAATGGACCTTGATTAGATCTTATCTTTTATTAATTGCCATCATACTCTTTCACAAAAAAAAGAGGCCATCATGATTCATGCCTTACAATTTAAACCGCATGTTGAAAGATGCAGAGAGTACAATACAAGAAGTCTTTTTTTTTTTTTTTTTTTTTTTTTTTTTCTTTTCTTTTCTTTTTTTTAATGCGTCAATTTTATTGAAAATAGACATTGTCATTACTTCATTAATAGTAATATTTTGTATATTGGTAACTTGGATTACTCCTTTAATTAATAGCTTTCCTCATGTTGCTTTTGCTCACAGAACATGCTCTGTCCTGCCATATTTAAGAAAGGCACAAGATTCAGTGCACTAATTTTTTTTTTTTTTAAATTATCCAAATTTAAAGCAAAAGAGATAATATTTTACTAGAAAAATTCAAAATTATTCACAATAACAATTAACATTGAAAACATGATTGTTTACCTGTTTCGTAGGAGAAACCCAAGTTAGAAAAAGCTCTCTTGGTACTCTAACATAAACAATGACCTTTTAGGCTTTTTGATCAGTTTTGGTACAGAACTCCTTATAACCAAAAATGTTTCTAATAAGTTGAGCATTCATCACGAGGAAGAAGATTTTCAAAAAAGAAGGGTATTCCATGATTTTCACTTTCTAGTTTAACTCCTTTTTCTAGAACTCACTAGCTAGTGCAGTGATCAAAATAGGTGCTGCACTTAAATTTAAATAGGCCTGAAGGTATGTTTTCATATGCTTCCTATGCAGCATCTAAGTTGTAAAATGTTATTCATTATGACATGATATGCTTAAAATTCAAGCCCAACGACTATAACTTTATTGTTCCTACTTCTTCATATTTGCAAAGATTTTTGTAAGATCATCTGCCTAAATTAGCGAAAACTCATGACCTTGCATGGATTATTTTTCAATTGCACACCAATTTTTCCTTCTTAAGCTTACGCAAGAGACAAGTAATTATGCTTATAAGGTGAGGAATAAAATTAGATTGATGTTCAATACTTGTGCATATATTCATTAAAAATGCATGAGGTTTATTGGAGTGCATGGATCCCCCCCCCCCCCCCCCCCCCCCCAAAAAAAAAAAAAAGAAAACTATTCCAAATTAATTAGAATTTGGAATATATGGATCAAATTTATATCAATTGATTTATATTTTATGTAGGTGAGATTTAATCACCCATCCATTATTCAAACAAATTTATCGGTTAAAGTAACTTGAACCCATTTATATACTTAATTAAACTTTAATTTGTCAAGAGCCTTGTAACTCAACTAGTACCTTGATTTTTTTTTTTTTTTTTTTTTAAAGAAAGTAGTACCTTGAAATTGGATTGTATAAATTAGTAAATAGGTTTATATGATATCAAAATATTATTTGTGGTTTATTGATAATATATAAATAGTTTATTCATAATAAAATTCAACGAATTATAAAAGGATAAAAAAAAAATTAGTCACGTTTTTATTATATATAGGAAAAGAATAAGTGGATCAAGTAGCTCATAGTTAAAGATCAAACTTAAATTTCTAGGCAACTGATCAAAATCTGATGCTTGTGGACTTAATGACTGAAGTGTGAGTTTGCATAAACGTTGAAAATGAATTGCTCAAAGACATATCACCTACAATCTCTACTCTATAGCATTAGGTGAAAAAACAAATTTCCCGACAATTTATATATATAATAATAATAGGTAAAATTAAGAAAAAGTCAAATTAGAATTCCAAATTAGAGTTCCAATTTTGCACCATGTGTTTAGATTTATGCGGGAACTACATCATAATTATTTTTTAGATTCAAAATTAGATTTCAATTGTGAGTTAATTTTTTGCCACGTGTCCCAATTTTTTTTTTTTGGTGCCAAATGTGGGGACCACACCATAAATATCCATCAAAATATTCATTGTGAATAAATAATTTTGATTCAATGAATGAAATTTTTTAGTCATCTACTTCAATCTTGATACAATATCTATGGCTAAGATGTTCTTGAAAGAATAAAATGCAGCTACATCCCCCCTTCATTCTCTCCCTTTCAATTTTCCACTTGCAAGTCACACCCTCATTTAGCTTATCTACTTCTTCCATCTAGTGCCAAAATAGAAATCCAAGGATCACATTACTAACATTCAGATGTGATCACCAAACTAACTCAAACTCATCGCTCTTCATCTCCTTTCTCACAAAGACTTCAACCTGCCATTAGAATTTGTGTTGTAACTTGGATTTTCATTCTATATCATTTTTATTTTTATTACAATATGCTCTATTTCATTATCTCCGTGTTTATTATTATTATATTTAAGAATTGTATTCCACTTATAACATTCTTCTTTATTTTTTATTTTTCAATATCAAAATCTTTGGCTTTTGCATATATGGTTCATACTAACAGTATGATACTATTACAAGATAAGCAAGGAAAGACCCATCTTACTAAGTTTTATGTTCCTTTCAAGGATTCTGAGAAATAAAATGTCAAATATGAGGTAGGATCTTCATGTTTTACTTCCTAATTAGATCTTTTTAATTTCATTGTGTTAGTATTATTTTTTTGGGAAGGTGAATTTTTTTAAGTATTAAATTTGGTGGGTTTTGTAGGTTCATCGATTGTTTCCTTAATGGTAAATAGAGATTTGAAGCTCATTATTTTGTTGAGGTAAAAGTTTTTGTACTTTGACTTTGGTTACTATTATATTCTTTATATTTGTATATTATTCATGTATTTGTATTTGTGACACTTGGGTACAGATCATCAAAATCCTCTGGAACAAAGCTCTATGTGAAAAATATGTTTTGATCTTCTTCTAACTTCTTCCATGACTTCTACTAAATGATAGCAGGATTAATCTAAAACATTGGTATTACATTGCAATTGTGCACAAGAGTTTCGTGTTGTGATTAACAAGAAATTGTCTCCTATCATGCGAGCATGTGATTAGTAAAATACAATATAAAATATAAGCCTTTGATTTTATATTTTCTTCTACGCATAAACATAAATTTTAGAAATCTATATTATTTATGTAATAAATAATTTTAATATGGTTCTAAAAATTATACACGTTCCTAAATTATATTCATTTAAATTAATTCAGATTCATGATAAAGTAACCCAATAATAAACAAATTATTATTAAATTAGTTTTGAATATTTTTTTTATTCTCAGTTAAATGTGAGTTAATCACATTCAAGCTCAACACAAATCCCATCTCTTAGCCTCCCTCTACGGTGTACCCCTCCAAGCCCTTTTTCTTTCACTCCTACAATGGTTGCCTAATAATTGATTGGACGCACTTTAGCACCGCACATGATCTCACATAGGTCCTCCTCCTCCACAAACATGGATTTGATTTTAATTTTATATATTTTATTTTTCTTCTTTTACGTTGTTACTTCTTACTCTATATGCTTTTTAAGTGCTTAAATTTTGCTAGGTTTGTGTTTGTAGGTGTTTTTCCTTTGGTTGCCTTTAGACATAATAATTGGAAAATTTGTGATCTTTTGTTATAATAATTTTTTTTAATCTATTTCACTTTCTATAGTATTGTTAACATCTTTAATATATATATATATATATATATGTTTTTTTTTTTAATTTGCAAGGCATTCTCACAACTCTAGAGACTGACACCTTTCTCTTGGCTCATCAGATAACCACTACATATATATAAATCATTATAGTAAATCCCAAATATTTTACTTCACATCTTCTCCATTTTAATTAATCAAAATTACAAAGGTTTCTGAGCTTATTGATAGGTTAATAGACATTTACTTTAATAATTCTCTATGGTGGTTACCAATGGATTTTTTGTTTAATTCATCTCTTACAATGTTCAAATATATAGTTGTTGAGGATGAAGGAGACAATGTTGTTCAACATATTCCAACATGTGACAAAAAACCAAAATCTGAATTAGAATTGATAATGCAAACTATGATGTCATTTGTAGAAATTAAAGCATTGGAAGGCTTAGGAGGAGTAAAGGTTTCCTTTATCTTGAATTATTTCAAATACATCTTTATTATGCAAACTAAAACAAACCCAATAAATGATTTTGTAGGAAAGGTTTCTTATTTGCTACGCTGATATTGTAAACATAGAAGTAGAAATTGGGTGGAATTATACCTCATGTCAGCTTTGCAAATGAAAAGTAAAGTAGCAAAATAATATGTTTTTGTGTGCTAGGTGACCAAATTATTCATTACTTATATTATATAGCTATGAAAATGATTGCATAGGAAACCAAAATGATAATCAATATATATATAAAAGCAGAGACCTCATGTGAGAGTACATGAGGTCCTACCACGTGACACTCTAACATTGCATTTAACTTTTTTTTACCTTTTTTCATTAAGTGTTTTTTTACTGTTACCCAATAAATCATAGTAACTTATTTTTACTATTATATAAATTTAGCATTTTTTACTTCTTTTTATTAAGTTTTTTTTTACTATTACTTAATAGATCATAGTAACTTATTGCATTTAACCTTTTTTTACCTTTTTTCATTAAGTTTTTTTTACTATTACCTAATAAATCATAGTAACTTATTTTTAC
Source organism: Quercus variabilis (assembly GCA_030445155.1). Lineage (NCBI taxonomy): Eukaryota > Viridiplantae > Streptophyta > Magnoliopsida > Fagales > Fagaceae > Quercus > Quercus variabilis. The sequence continues at coordinate 10,735,863 of CP129454.1, forward strand.
TATTATATAAATTTAGCATTTTTTACTTCTTTTTATTAAGTTTTTTTTACTGTTACCCATAGATCATAGTAACTTATTTTTACTATTATATTGATATGAGTTGTTCTTGACAATTAGACCAATTAGACCAAAAATTATTTACTAGAAAATTGATTACCTTTTAAAAGTAGACCAAACCTTATGAAAAACTCAAGCCCAGTTCTTACCTTACATATTATGACTCAAGTTTGACCATTCTTACGTGTAAATTAAAGCAAAAACTCTTACCCTCTTGCAAACTCTCTTCTTCCTCCCCCACGTATAGATGATACTTCTAGAAAATCTCATTCTCATGAAATATCTCTTCATTTTTCTCCAATTTCAATTCAATATGCTTTTGTCTATTAATAATATTCTATGCAATTTATGTAGACAAATTCTCTGTCATCGACCTGTGCAACAAAAATATATATAAATCTTGAGATTCCTTAGGTTGCTGAAATAGAACAAAAAAGTCTAATAAAGAGCATATACTATCTCACAAAATGCCATTAACTTAATATTTTCTTTAAAAAAATTCAATAATAGGAATGGTAAAAAACATGATCCTATACAAGAAATACCAAAAATACATGCAAAACAATTTTCATAGGAGGATTTATCTTTAAATAATATGAAGACAATAGTAAAGATAAAATGCATTGAATGAGATCCTACAAAAAATGTTTGTTAATTATTTCAAACTAGTCGCAGACCCGCGCGTTGCGCGTGATTATTTTTTATGATGATCTCATTATTATTATTATTATTATTATTATTATTTTGTAATTTGAACTAATTTAATGAAAAGTAATGTATTTCATAATCATATTTATCACAAAATAATTTTTTATTATTGTAGAATTGTTTTATTTAAAATTTGAAACCTTAATTCTGCCATAGTTGGTTGACTAATTTTTACGTCTCTAAGTCAATTAAACACGTTTTGCATGCTACATGTAAACCTTCTTTTCCATAAGGGTTTAAATAATGTGTGTAATATTTTTTTTCTATGGAAGTTAAAAGGAATAAAATTCTCCTTGTCTTGATGTTTTCTAAAAATTAAATTTGGAGATTCTCTTTCTATAATTGTGAAAATTCCAAGCAATAATTCAGAAGGTAATACATGTTACATGTTCATGCTTTGATTGTGTAATTGTATGATTGATTTGGGTTGTAATTTATTAGTTGAATATGGTGGTGTATATCCAAAAGGGTCTAACTATGTTGTTTAGGATATTGAATATAGTGTTGTGTGTGATTTATAGAGTAGCGACGGTTGTAGTAATTAAAAATTGGTTTTTCATTGTCATTTAAGTTAATAAAACCTTACGTATACCCTTTTTTTTTTCAAAAAAGCTTTACATATTTTTTTAACGTGAATCTTTACATATACCTTAATAAGTAAACTCTATACATTTCATTTTCTTAGATGCATAAGAAAATGCATCTATTCCATAATAATAGTGGCTAATTAGTTTTTTCATGTTCTCATTTATAACGTTTCTTACTATTATCATATTTTACTGGCTGTTGATTTTCATAATAGAGGCATTAAATGAGAGTTAAATTCTTAGAACCTTTCATTAGATTTTAAAAGTCATGGTGTGTGAAGAATATAAGCATTTAAGATTTTTATTTTATTTTATTATTTATAAATAATGTTAAATGAAATGTCAAAAAAAAAAAAAAAAGATTTTGAAAATTTTCATCTTTATTTCTTATATATTTCTATTATTACTGAAGAACGTTTTCCTTTTAGTTTTGATAATAAATATGATTTTCTAGATTAGAGTTTGATTAGTTTCAAGTTTAAATTTTGTATGATTTTATTTAATTGTTGATTATATGATTTAATTAAATGAATTTAACGATTTATTTATTTGCATTGTAAAGTTTATAATAACATTCGTAAGGTCATTTTTATTAGTTTTTTACTCCTTTAGCTGTCGGTCTCTCTTTGTTTTCCAATTAACGGTTACTAATTAATTTATTTAATTGACGTTTGATTTCTTTTACTAATCTCTTTCTCTCCCTCTTTGTTAACATCCTATTGTTTTCCCAAATTTGATGATAATTCTAATGTACTAAATATGCATATTGTAACGTTTATTTTTATTTTTATTTTATTCCATTTTGCTGCCATGAAGTTAGTACATCCATAACTATTAGTTTATTATTTTATGATATGTTTGGTTTGATATTATTATTATTATTATTATTATTATAAATTTAGCGTTTCTAAAATAGCATGTGTTTTGTATTCTCTTTTTCTATTAATGCATTGTAACGTTTTATGGGAATACTTTATAAGAAAATTGTTTATTCTTTTTTTTTTCTTTTTAATTGAGTGTTTCTAAATTGATATTTGTTTTGTATTTCATTTTTCCATTGGTGCATTGTAACATTTCATGGGAAGACTTTATAAGAACAATTTTTATTTATTGAATAAAATATTATATGTTTAATTTTTAAAAAAACAAATGAGACAAAATATAAATAATTATGATATGGAGGATGTTGCTAAATTTAAATTTTAAATAAAATAAGATGAGAATAAAATAATAATAATGAAATGTGTAGCAATAAACACCATATTATTTTAGTTATGCTACGTAATAAAATAATATTTTATTTTTATATACTATCTTTATAATGCAATAATATAACATTTAACAACCAATGAGAATAAAAAAGATAACAACATAAAATATAAAACTAAATCGTATCAAGCTGGATTACCTGTCAATTTCAATTTTGGCAAACTGACTGACTTCTAGTAGTCTAAAACTGATTTCTGCGATGCATTTGGTGGAGCTTTCAATACTGCATCAGTATGTTTTGATGGTCAACCTGTTACACTAAAATTTAAAAAAAAAAAATACCAAAAATTAAAGGAAAAAAAAAAATATATATATATATATATAAAGAGACAGAGAGACAGAGAGAGAAGGGCTTGTGTGTGGAAAATAGAAATTATGCATGGAATAAGAGGGAGAATGACAATTTTATAGCATGAGGATAAGAATAAGAAGAGTCAAAAATAAAGGAAGATAAAAAGATAGAATAATATTAATATTAAGAGTAGTGGGGATATGAAAAGTTGAAATGGAATGAGAAATGTTGAAGAAAGTTAAGGGAGAAAGTAGTGGGGATATGAAAAGTTAAAATAGAATTGAAAATTTAATAATAAATAAAAATAATTAAAAAGAAGATAAATTAAATATGATATTTTGATTGTAATATAATAGAGTTTTTAATTCACTTTAAATGTTAAAAAATTGTATAAAAAAATTGATAATGACATGGCTGCTGACGTGGCTTAATGGGAGTGTAGCAACATTAAATATTACGCTTCAGCTTTTAGTAATATATAGATATAGATTATACTCATCATTTATGTATAAAAATAATAGATCTATTTACATTAAAAAAAATACATATAAATTTCAAAGTTCATTGCAAGATGTGAACTGCTAAGGTATTGCAATAATAAGTAACATTGATACAACAATGAGTTGGTATTACATTTTGTGTGTACTTTGTGAAAGGAATGTCAAATTACAAACAGGATCATTTTGGTGTGCAAAATGTAAAACAAAAATAAATCTTTCTATCCCAAAGTTAGAGGCACTCACATTAACTACATACTCTTCAAATATTTATCTCACTATAACTACTATATATATACAATTGCAAACTACTTTAGATACAGGATTCAAATTAAAGTTTTTAATGCAACTAACAAAACAAAGTTTGTGATATTTGATCGAGATGCCGAGAAAATCTTAAATAAATCTACAAGATCGAGATCTTGCTGAAAAATATACTAAGATACAACTTATTTAAATTATTGTAAAAATATTGATATTGGAGAAGGAATCTCACATTGTTTGAAAAAAGAAATTAGGAAAAAAATGGATTTCTCAACTTCATTTGAATGAATTCAATCTAAAAAATGGTTTTAAAAATTACATAGTTGCTAAGATTTTTGATGTGCCTTCAAATGATAAAAAGGTATGAAAGGGAAAAAAAAAAACACAATTCAACATGATATGTTAATTCTTTTTGCTGCACTATTCCAAAATTAACAAAAAAAAAAATTACAAAAAACTGTCACATTATTAAAATTTAATATAAATGCAAATACCTATGACAAATCTTAGCGACAAAGTTCAAACTTTGTAAGAAGTAATCAAGAATCTCTCAGTGCCAATTCATTAGTAATTAACACAAATGATGCAACAAAAGGAAAAAATGATGAAAGCTCAAAAATTGAACAATATGGACGGACTAAATTTCAAATGTTGAAGATGGAGAAACTGATAATGACAACAAGCATCACCACACCACAATAACAAAGCATTGAAGAAAAAAAAATCGTAATGAAGCTTTTTATTACATTATATAATAAAAATCAATAATATAGAATGAATTAATATACTTTTATCAGCTTTTATTATATAATATTACTCCAAGTTGTTTTCATTATTGCTCATTACTTGAACAAAATAATTATAATAGATATATGTGTACAATTTATAACTGTAACTTTTTATGATGAACTCATTACTAACAAAGTTTTATAATAAATATGCTATAGTATATGTATAATATTTTACAAAAACAAATTTACATAAAACATTATAACATTCTCCGTGCATCGCACGGGAAACTTATTAGTTGCTTTAATTATAGATGTAAAAATAAGCTTATTACATTTTTTATTTTTTTCATTACTATATTCAGTTAAATCCAAGTGAAAGATGACAACTTCTTTTGTTCTTTTTGATAAAGAAGTAGAAAAAATAATTCAGAAACTTGCTCTAAAACTTTCTTCAAAAGTATCTAATCTAAATTCTTAACCATATTAATACTTAGTTTAATTATTCAAACTTTCGATGTCCTTCATTTAATGGTCGTATATGTTTAAGCAAAGTGCAAGAAACTGACAAACAAATAAGCTTTTACTATGAAACGAAGGCCAAAACCAAAATATCAAATTGTGGTCAATAATCAATCATAGAAACATTATGACAAAAATATAGAGAGCAACTCCAACAATCACCATTAATATGAACCATGCAACAATCTAATTGAATTAAAAAAAAAAGCAAAATATGTATGAGTCGTTCTAAAATGATAAAACCTTGAATATATCCATGTCATAATTAAATTATATTAACTAATGTTCTATATATTTAATAACCCATACCACCACTACAATTGACAAGTCTTACGCATGGGATTACATACTAGTATATATTATAAGCCAAAACTTAGAGAAAGTTCAGTTAAATTTCAATTAGATTATCAATTTTACGTCATTTGTCCTATCTAATTTTTAATTTTTTTGTGTCAAGTGAATTATTGAGTATAAAAATCGAAAAGCCCAAATCCAATTAGATTCTAAATTAGATTTCAATTGGAGTTTAATTTTGCGCCACATGTCCATCTAATTTTTTAATTTTTGTGGCAAGTAAATTGTTGGGTGTAAAAATAGAAGAGTCTAAATCCATGTATAATTTGACCATTTTCTCAAAAAATGTATAATTTAAACCATGTAATTGTGATTATTTTTAATTTATATATGTGCATATGCACGGAGTTACATACTAGTATGTATATAAAAATTGACAGCTTTGTTAGTAAAATATTAGTAGTCCATAATCTTGTATTAGGCAATATAATAATAAGAGCAATGGAGATCTAAAAACAAAGGTGAACATGTTAGCAAATGTTGTTTATATCAATTCATTCGTATAGGACACACAAGAAAACAAAGAGTTGCACAAAAATAAATACCACTAGAATTATCTCTATCCTCACAAAAGAAGCCATCCATTACCTCTAATACCAAAGAAAGATTAATTTCATTTTCTCTCAAAAAGAAAGTCTAATACAAAGCTGAGTAATGATCTGCCTGTGCAATTCTGAGATACATTCATTATTTTAACATAGTAACAAAATTTCCACAATAAAGCCCCTAATCTCTATAAGATAAAATCAGCATTCTTGTTTCACTGCCAAAGTTGTCACTTTATTAGATGATAATTGATGAGTATAAATTTGTAACAATCATCCACAAGGAATAACATACGGATCCTTACAGACGAATGACTGTAGAAGACAGTAAAAGTCAAATACTTATGACAAACGTCAAATGTTCATTGCAAAAATAAATATAAGGGCTATAAAACCAACGTGGTATGGAAGGAAAAGGTACACAATCTGATACCCACAAGGCCACAACTACTAGCCATTTTTAACTCTCTTATTGATCTTAGCAAGTGAATCTCTTTACCTCTTTCCAACTTGATAATTGGAGGGTTTTTAGCCAACGCCACACCAGTGTTCTTCCTTTTTATCCATTCATAGTCTTTCTTTGCAGATTGACTAGCAGAGCAACATGTCATCGTCCAATTGATGAATTTTTGCTTCATCAATAATGTTTCAAATTAAAAATTGCAGTCTACCTTGCTACACTTTTTTTTTTTTTTTTAATTGCCTCTTTCATTTAATCTTCAAACAAAATAAATTGCTATGACAATTTAATGTGGACAAACATCTGCAGGCTCTTCATTTCGTTTCCCCTTTTTTCCTTCAATTTTCTAGAGTAAAGGAGATTCGTTATGGAATCTTTTTTAAAGAAAATTTTACACTTACACAACTATATAGGCAGAAGGCTGCAGGTTTTGCATTGAACATTATCAGCTTTTCTCTTTTCCCAGAAGGCTGCAACTATAAGTTTTGCATTCATCTCAAACTAAAATTAAAGTTAAGAAGATTAAAGAATGTAGCATTTTCCAATGGGAGCGACAAAGTTAAAGATGATGAAGCTATTCCCTATTCTTCTTTGAAAACTATCCAATATACCATTCATCTTATTTGCAAAATTGGCATTCTTTATTAAGCATCTTGAGCCTACATATATTCTATTATGCATTTATGCACATAAGAACACACAATCAAACAAATCCAATTTAATGGATTCTTATATTTTTCTATGGAGCTGATCGAGCCGAATCAAGTCACAGACCACTCAAACTTTTCAATTTGAAAAATCAACAAATTGTGAAATGAGATTGGGTTTAGCCTTTGTGAATGATCTCGAATGCGCCTTTAAGCCTATCTTAACTTGACTCAATCTTAGAGCATTTTGCTTAAACACACTGATAAATATTATTATTATCCCAGCCTTTTCTCATAGGAAGGAACAGCCTCAAGTCCTGGATTTAAAAACTCTATTGAGTTTTAATACGGGTTCTTTGAGACTTTTTAGTGTCTTGGATGAGATGCTTTATTTTTCAAACTATACTTTTTTTCTCTAAAATAAAAAAACTGAGTATTCATAATCATAGTCTTGCTTGCCATCTCAAAGTGCTGAAAATGCATTCTACACGGCCAATCCTTGGCACTTAAGTCCAAATTTAAATTTGAAGTCATATATAGAATGCTCAAACTCAGTTTAGTTTTTCATATGATTCTGAAAAAAAAAAAAAAAAAAAAGGTTTAATTCTTCATATTAAACCTTGAAGGAGCCTCTAATTGTCAATCTTCGAGCAATTTCAATCCTCATGTTGTTCTTCATATTAGTTTTCCTCATGTTGTGAAACCGGTACAAATCTCAAAAATAAGATTGGCTTAGCGTAGCTATTCAGTTTGAGGGAGCCTTATGTTTTGTGAAACTTGGTTCACATTCAACGTATTACGTGAGAATTTAGTTCTGGACATGGATTTTTTTTGGGGGGTCTAAAATAAAGGGACTTTTAAAAATTAAAAAAGAAAAAAATGGACCTTGATTGTAGATCATATCTTATGAAAATTGCAATCATACCATCACAATATAAATCACATGAAATTAAAAAATAAAATAAAAAATTACTGGAACCAAATACCATGTAGGTTCATAGAATAATTATTCAAAAAATTATAAGCAAAAGAGTACAACAAAGTCCCATTGTATTATATTTTCAATAGCTAATTTGAGTTACTCCTGCAATCCATAGCTTATTTCATTTTGCTTCCACACAAATTACATGGTACTTCCTGCCACATTCAAGAAAACACAATATTCAGTAGATGAAAGAAACAACATTAAACCAAATTTAAAGCAAAAGAACTAACATTTTCACTAGAAGAATTCAAAATTATTTTTAATAACAACTAACAATAATAACATGATTGGTTACCTGTTGCTTAGGAGAGATCCAAGTTAGAAAAAGCTCTCTTGGTAATCTAACATAAGCAACGACCTTCTTTTAGGCTTTTCATCAGCTTTGATACAGAACTCCCTATAGCCAAAAATGTTTCTAACAAGTTGAGCATTCATCATGAAGATGAAAATTTTCAAAAAAGAAGGGTATTCCATGATTTTCACTTTCTAGTTTAACTCCTTTTCTATAACTCGCTAGGTGCAATGTTTAAAATAGGTGCTGCACTTAAATTTTTATAGGCCTGAAGGTATGTTTTCATATGCTTCGCAACATCTAAGTTTTAAGATATTATTCATTAAGACATGATGTGCTCAAAAATTCCAGCCCAATAACCATAACTATATTGTTCTTTGTTCCTATTAATTCTCCATATTTGCAAAAATATTGTTATATCACCTTCCTAAATTAGCTAAAACTCACAACTTTGAATGGATTATTTTTCAATTGCACACCAATTTTTCCTTCTTAAGCTTATGCAAGAGACAAGTAATTATGCTTATAAGGTAAGGAAGAAAATTGGAGTGATGTTCAATACTTGTGCATTTATTCATTAAAAAGGCGTGAGGTTCATTGGAGGGCATGTATCCAAAGAAAAAAAAAATCCAAATTAATTAGAATTTGAAATATATGGATACAATTTATTACCATCACATTAAGATATCAATTGATTTATATTTTACGTAGGTGGGATTTAATCACCCAAAGATTATTCAAACAAATTTATCGGTTAAAATAACTTGAACCCATTTACATACTTTTTTTTTTGATAAACTCATTTACAATCTTAATTAGACATTAACCGGTTAAGAGCTTTGTAATTCAATTAGTATCACTTTGGCTTTGTAGCGATGGCATAGCGGAACTGGAATTAATGCAGGGCCAGAAACCTTGTGTCTATAATTAGAGTACAAAATTTAATTACAAAATTTGTTGTAGTACCTTACTTAATATCTTTTTATTGGAAGTGAATTTTGACAAATTCACCGTTGGAATGGATTACATCTTCTTCTTATTCTTCCATGCTTGCAAAATTTCTAAAAAATTAAATAATAATAGTTATGTCATCAATAAATTGTTTAAATTACAAGTTTTATAGTTTAAAATTATGTATAAAATATAAGCTTATAGATCATATAGTAAATAATATCCAATTGATACAAAATTTGACATGTGTATTATGAGCATAAAGAACATGCAATTCAATGGTTAAATTTTCAAAATATATAGTAATATTTATTTTATTGAGTAAGGTTGTAACCATATGCTACAACTAATTTTGTAGTTAAACTTTGTCCATAATTAAATCTTTTTATTTCCAACTGTAAGCGAAATCTGATGTTTTGTTACAAGAGTCACCTCCACAAATTTTTTCCCCCTCTCTTGGACGGGTGAGGAGGCATTCATTCAGGAGTAACTGATGGTACCTAAAAAAATCCAAAACTATCAGCATCATCAAATCATGGAATTCTTTAATTTTTGCTAAATTATATCAAGGGTTTAATATACAATCTTAAGGCTTGTCATCCAAAATGCAAAATTAAAAAGTTAAACAACTGTTTAATGTTTATCCCTTCCAAGTAAGTTGGACAGATCTCAGTACAATACAACTGTTTGAGATAATTAGGGTGTGATTCCATCAAATAAAAAAAAACTTTAATTAGTATGCGTAATCTTGATATTGTAGATTATGCACTGTTGTTATTCGATCTTGTTCTCTTTGCAAGAAATCTAGTCCACTACCAAAGTCCAATGGATACTCACAATTTTATCAAACTTTTGGGACCCTTCAGGTTTCCCAAATAAACCATACTGAACTGCAAAATTATTCTGATGCCATCAACAAACACCACCAAAAGTAATAAAAAGTCACCAAGCTATTGCTACTCATATCAGCCATTATTACTGCAATGTTTCGCCATTTTCAAACTGGGGAAGAGGAGGAGGCATCTACATTCTTGGAACTGGAAGAGTAAATGTCACACGCTAAAGAGTGGGGAAAAATAAAAGTTCAGTTAATTTAAAAGCTTCCCAAATCTAACACGGCAATGTTGCAGCAAGTTAAGTGTTCACAGATTACATCCTAATCAACCAAAACATTTTGACCAGGATAATGCAGAGCAAGCATGCATATAGGTAGACCCATATATTATTTTGTGTATCCAGTCTACAGGAATTTATCAGTTAGATAAACCTAAAATAGAAAGCACAAGAAAACAAAGAGTAGCACATAAATAAATAAATACCACTAGACTTGTCTCTATCCCTTGCTAATATCAGAGTTAGAGCAATTACGTCAGCTTGGACATAATTGTGCAAAATAGAAAAGGTGGCTAATTTTACACAATTTGATCAAAAAAACACCCACACCAGCTTGTGCATAATTGTGCATTTATGCACAGTTACTGTAGCACTTCCATTTATTATTTTATTTGTTTTTTCTCTCTCTTGTCTCTGGTGCTCTTTGTGCTTGAGAAACTTGACAAAACCAGCGATGAAAAATGTGTAAAGTTTAGCTTTGCTGCAAAATAAAAAATCCCTAAATTCAATCAGATCGCGATGAAAAAGAAAGGAAAACCATAGGAGAGAGAGAGAGAGAGAGAGAGAGAGAGAGAAATTTACAGATCGAGAATGGAAGTTTCATCCTCCTCGCTGGTGGCGACGGCGATCTCCTCAAGCTTAACAATTGGAGCATGGGTCTGAGAGAGAGGCAGTTTCTTACCGATCGGAGCTTAACGATCGTCGGTGGTTGGGGCTTCCACTTCTTCTCTGTGCTTGTGCTCGTGCTTGGGTTTAGTGCTTGCCATAGCCTTTGGTTTCTTGCTTTGATGTTGTAGAGAATGGGTTTGAGAGAGAGAGAGGCGGTGAGGGAGAGAGTAATAAAAAATTATAAAATAATGAATACTTTATTGAATAATTGTGTATAATAGATAAACTGATGTGAGTGTTTTGTAAAAACGATGATGTAAAATAGAAAAAGTAGGTTTTAAGTGTAAAATAAACGGAATCTTATGCACAAGCTGATATAATTGCTCTTATAGCATCTGATAAGTATGGCATGACATACTTTGCAATACACGAGTTGTCATCAACTTCAACACCCACTTCTCATACTCTATCCCAAGTCACTAGCAATAGTAAAAATCTTTCATGGACAAAAGGAAGCCATCCATTACCTCTAATAGCAAACAAAGATTAATTTCCTTTTTCTCTCAAAAAGAGAGTCTAATACAAGGGTGAGTAATTCATTCATATACACCAGTGGTCTTCTCCTCAGTAGAAACATTAAGGCTGCCATTGATGTAATGGAATACTTAATGTTTCCACTGAAGAGAAGACCTGTGGTATGAAAAGGAAGATCACTAACCAATCAAGAGATTGAGAGAATGGTCAAGGACGCATAGAGATTCAAAGATAAAGATGATTGCCAATAACCTTGTAACTCAACTTATTGGGATCTTTAACAAGAGCATAAATTTATACTAAACTTAGTTACTGTTCAGCTGAGACGTTAGAATTCCAAAGGCTAAGGACTCGGTAACAACTACTAAACTCAACTCAAATACAAACACAGAAGTGCTACATCAGCTCCTAGGATCTTGCAATATCCCAAATTAACCACCATATATGGTTGATCTTTTCTACTGTATTCCTCGTGGGACTGACCATTTCTGAAACGATCTTACTTCATAGTACCTAAAATTTACATTAATTTAGTTTTTTCGTCCTTAATTTTTTTTAAGAAGTTGATTTGAAAACACTTTCTAACTTAAAATTTGTTTCCAGTTAATTTTTATTCGAAGTGTCAAACTTATTTTAATAATTAATAAAGAATCTGACATGCATGTTATATGATTTTTTTTTTTTTTTTTTTTTTTTTTTGAGAAGCCAGACCAAAGGCCTGGGAATTTATTCCAAACTAAAACTTAATGAACACCACGAAACACAAACTGGGCAATATCAGCTGGCAAGGCATCCAGCCACACCTGAACCCCAGCAGCTGACTTTGCTTTCTTAGCTAGAGCATCAGCAACCGAATTACAATTACGACTAACATGATTAAAGTCTACAAACTGAAAACCAGAAGCTTGCATCCTAACATCCTCTAAAATGTTACCATAATTGGCAACCTCACTAGCTCCATGAATAAGAGCACTAATGATGACAGCCAGGGGGGTGAGGGGGGCACTTGCCTCCACTGGCCCCACACAAAAAATCTATTAATATTTCTTCTATTATATTATATAATACAATAAATGCATTTAAAAATTATATAAATAAATGGTTAATAAATAAGAAGGTTTTTATAAACCAAAACCAAAACCAAAACCCTCCTGATATAGCATCTTTATAATTACAATTTCAAAATGATTTTTTATATAAATAAAACCCTAATAGATAAATAATATAATGAATATGTTATTTTACTTTGAATTTTCTTGCATTCGAATATTGCTTTATATACACACGAATGAATTGTTATTTTACAAATTGATCTCAAATACTATTTATATATATATATATATATGTTCGCTTGCACGTACATAAATATGATGTCAAATGTAATTTCCCCCCCCCCCCCCTTCAAGTCAAATCCTAGCTCCGCCACTGATGACAACAAAGTCACCTTCAAAAACCACTCGAGTAAGTCCAATCACCAGGGCAAACTGAACAGCCCGCAAACAAGCTAAGGCCTCTAAATCAGCCACGGATTGGGCCAGTGGGATGGATGCCGACATAGCCCCCATTGCTTCGCCACCACTATCACGAAAAACAATACCTATGCCCGCTGCATTGGAAGCACAAAACACCGCGGCATCAAAGTTCTCCTTGTAGCATTGAGGATCGGGGGGACGCCACTATTGCAGAAGAGGTGGTCTGGGAGGTGCTGGTTCCTCAGTCAGAACTTGAAGAAATTCCTGCAAAAGACTTCTTGCTCTGCTGCACAAGCTGGACATGGGATAGGTAGGATGGCCAACCTGATAAAAATATATCTCCAACTCCATGTAAAATGCCTACAAAATAGAAAACTCTACTACTAATCCATGTCATCAAAACAAACTTATCTTAATTATAATAATAATAAAAAAAATTCCCATTCCACTTTAATATTTCCCTCACCTCAGGCATGCTCAGAATAAATAAGTCTCTTCTTGGGAACAATGGACTAAACTGGACCAAATGGACCTAGTTGAACCAAATGGTCTGAATTGGACCGAAGTGGACTGGATGCTCCAAAGTGGACCTAATGGACTGAAATGGGCCAAAAGGACCTAATCAGACTGAATAGACTAAAGTGGACTTAAGGGACTGATGTGGACCGAAATGGACCAAAGAGACTGAGTGAACAAAGTGGATTGAATGGAGCAAAGTTGACTAAATGGACCGAAGTAGTCAGAATTGAAACGAAATGGACCAAACTAGATCAAATGGATTGAATTAAGCCGAAGTGGACTGAAGGGACTGAAATGGATCAAAATGGGCTAAATAAACCGAAGTGGACCTGATTGGACCGAAATGGACTAAATTAGACTAAAGTGGATGTTTATTATCTGTTTCTCTTTAAATTGATGAAAATGACATGGTTCTTTAAGTAGGAATGGAACTGGAACCTTCAACATGGCCTTAAATACTACATTAGCATATGGATATTAATACAGTGGTGACAATTAAGATTTATTTTTTAAAGTGAGTATAAACGAAAAATAAATAAACAATGTCTCCACCAAAAATGTTTGTATTACTTGTATTTCTATTATAAGTTACATTAAGGATTAAGAATATGTAAAGTCTTGGTAATAAAAAGTGATGAACTTGTTATGATTGGTAAGTTACAATTATATATATATATATATATATATATATATATTAAAAATGATGAAAAGAAAATAATGACATGACTGCTAAAATAGATCAACAAAAGCGTAGCAATAATAAATATTATACTTCAAATTTTAGATATTACATAAGTATGTAATATATTAATGAAACCATTATTAAATAAACTAGTCCCAGACCCACACGATGTGTGGGAATATATAATTATTTTTAATATGATATAATCCATAATTTATTCTCTCTAAAATTTATTGAAGATAATTTTTACTCCTAAAAAATTGAACTGTTTTTAATTTTTTTTTTTCCAAATCTCTATTTCTACAAATATATCATTTTATTATTTTGCCTTTTTTTTTTTTTTTTTTTTTTAGATTCAATATTTATAACCCAATAATAATGGAGGGACATGCCAATACAATGTTAGATTTCTGCTTTTTCTTCACGTGATGAGATTGTATCATATTTTAATTCTTTTGAATTTTTAGGTGCACCCTTATACCAGCTACATCCATCCTTAATTCCTAAAAGTGATGTCTAGTTAGTTGCCAACAAAAAAGGATAAAACCAAAAGAAATAATAATAATAATAATAAAGTAAGGTTTAATAGGTTAGAATCATTATTTACAAAAACTTATTTACAATAAGGTAAATAAATAAAATATGTTTTAAACAAACCTTACTTCAGCAAAATGATCAAATTTAATAGACCCTCACTTATACCAATTTCCATCAAAGTCCAAATTGTCAAACAGTAATGTGCCATTGATTCCACCCATGTCCACTACACACATTCATCAATGTGTTCATATACAAATCACCCACTTGTCATTACATTCATTTTATCAATGTTTTGAAGTTCCAGAGAAAATCAAAATAGTGAGTATACAAATTATAACTAAGTGAGTCACTTGTATTGCCATGACATTGTGGTCAAAGTTGGTGGCAAACTTGTTGAACTTAACCAATTGTTTTTGTCTTGGAGAAGATGGCTATTAGCATTCTAGGTCATGAACTTTAAACGACTATGGGAAATTATCAGATTGTATTAGCTGCTATGCCCTATCAACATTTAGATGGCAAAAAATGTCACATCAGCTTTTAAATATATATATATATATATATATATATATTTTTTTTTTTTTTATGTACCAATTTTTTTTTCCTTTCTATTTTCTTACATTTTCTTTAATCAAACAGAATTTCATTTTTCTTTCTCCTAATGTTCTTCCCAAACCCAGAATATGTAGTTACTTGAGAAGTTTTAGGAAGATACATATAAACTTAACAATTAAGACATATGTAGAATGAGATCACCAACACTCATTATTTTATCTCTAAAAGCATTCAAAAACTCGTTAGCAAGTAAATATCTAAGTACAAGCACTATATGTGCACAAAATTGAATCATTTGAGAATCTCCATGAGGCCTTGACAGAAACCACAATACCAATCGACCAACTAAATTATTCTAAACAGGCCGATTGCTCTACTAATATTTCCAAGCACAATACCCATAACAAAATAGGACCCAAATTCAAACACCAAAATCACTACACCTACAAAGAAATATACAACAAGAGAACCCCAAAATTGAAACCCATTTTTAGTCCATGTCCCCATTTTGCAAATCTTGCCCAAAACAAAACCCATTTCGCAAATTGGTGGAGGCAATAGATAGTCATTTATTTACCACAGACCTAGCAAAGTTCATTCGAATCAAAGTTGAGATCCTCGAATAATTGATAAAAATAATTTTTTTTACTTGTTTCTCTAACTCAATTCTTAGAGAAAAACAAAAACCAAAACAAAAACATCACATTGAACTTAATTATCAATTAGAAAAACATAATAGCAAGCATATTGAGAGTAACATTCCTACAGTCTCAAGAAGGGCAACTACAAAGCAATTTATAACAAACATGATCAAATGCCCAACTGAAATCAATTTTGAAAAGTTAGAAATATTTTTGAGACCATGAAAACTCAAACTCGTTCATCATAAAATCTCAAAATTGAATTACTTTTTTTTTTTCTTTCTAGTTATGAGATGGAAATAAACAAATTAAAATAAGAATAATAAAAATAACAAAATTCAATTTGAGTTCATACCCTTTAGACATGAGCTACTAATGTTTGCCTCTTATGTGCTTCAGTTTTGTTCAAAAACTCTAGAGTCACTCTCTTCTCTTGCACTCATTTGATTGGGTTTTGGCAATGGACTTGAGCCATGACCAAAAGAATGGGAAAAACACTCAAAAAACTATCCCATTGTAGGCCATACCGATCAATTTGTGGAGAGAAAACAATTGAAAATTTATAAAGAAAAAAAAAAAAAGGAGGTGAGGAGTTGAGGAGGTTGCAATCTACCAATGACTATCAAAATTCCATATAATAACGGAAAACAATTGAAAATTTATAAAGGGAAAAAAAAAAAAAAAAAGGTGAGGAGGTGAGGAGGTTGCAATCTACCAGTGATTATCAATCTATATATATAATAATAGGTGAAGCAGAAAGAGTGTGAAATTGAATTCCAAATTAAAACTCTAATTGTGTGCCACGTGTACACACCAAATTAGAATTCCTAATTAGAGTTCTAATTTTGTGTCATGCGTCTAGAATCTAAAATTGAATTTTGCATCATGTGGCTAAATGCATTGTTATTGATTCCGTTCCGTTCCGGCCGGAATGGACGAAATTTTTCGTTTCGGTATGCAAACTGGTACTGGAATGACCTGCGTTCCACCTCGGCTCAAATTTCGGGCCGTTTCGGGTCATTCCGGCCGATTCCGGTCAATTCCGGCCGAAATGGGAATTTCGGCCGGTACAAGATTTTGCCTGTTATAAAAAAAAAAAAAAAAAAAAAAAATCCAGAAACTGCAAAACGACGCCGTTTTGGACAGAACTAAAAAAACTTAAAAACCTAATCTGATTTCTTCGGGTCTTCATTTGTTGTTCTTCACTTCTCTCATTTCTTTTCTTTCACTCTCAAGCTCTCTCTCACTCACTGCCGTCACTGCTCACTGCTCACTGTGCAGTGTGCTCTCAGCTTCGATCTATCACTCTCTTGTGCTGTGCTTTCAGCTCCTAGGCCCTAGCTTCTTCTCTTGACTCTTTCACTCTTTCTCTACTTCGGCCAAAGCAGGTATTCTTTCTTTACTCTCACTCTCTCGGATTTTTTAAGATTTTTTTCTTGTGATTTGTTAACTGTTAAGAATCTTAAGATTAAGTGTTAGGAGCTGAAGATATGTGTGATTATGTGTGATTAAGTGTTAATTTTCTCTCGAATTGTCATAATTTTTTTTTCTTATGATTTTTTTTGTGGTTAAGAACTTAGTGTTTTTGGTTTTAACTCTTTTGAGTGGATTTATGACAATGAAATGTTGTGTAAGAACCCCAGAAATTTTCGGATTGTCATAGTTTACTGTTCAATGAAATGTTGTGTTTTACTAAAACACAACATTTCATTGAACAGTAAACTATGACAATCCGAAAATTTCTGGGTTTTTTTCTTATGATTTCTAAATTTTGTGGTTAAGATTAAGACGTAAGAGTTAAGAATTTAAGATATGTGATTTGTTTGTTCATCCACTTCATGCAAATTAAATTAAATTTTAGCTACTGCATTTGATTGAATTTCATTTCATTTTCATTGAACAGTAAACTATGGTTGATCATCATTTTCATCATAGTTCAGCTGGTACTTCTTCTGCTTCTGTGGCCTCTGCCCCTGCAAGATCAGAGGATCCCGCATGGGCTCATGCCCGTGTAGTGCCTAATGCGAAAAATAATACTATCTGTTTGCATTGTAATAAGTTGATTAAAGGGGGTGGTATTACTAGACTTAAGTATCATCTTGCTGGGATTAGGGGTCAAGTTGAACCATGTAAAGTTGTTTCATCTGATATTAGGTTTCAAATGAAACAAATGATTGATGACTTGAAAAAATCTAAACAAACTAAAAAGAGGATTCAATCAGAAATTGGGAACCCATATGGTGATCCATTTGATGTTGATGATGATGAGGAGGAGGAGGAGGAGGATGAGGTTAGGGTTGTTGAAAAGACTCAAAAGACTCCGCCTCAAACATTAGGTAAAAGAAAATCTAGGGGAAAGGATGTTGACACTGATATAGGTCAAATAAGAGCAAAGAAGAAAATTAAGAGTTATTTTGCTCCTAGAACAACCCCCGGTGCTCAACCCTCTATAAGAAGTGCTTTGGCTACAAAAGCAATGATTGATAATGCAAAAATGAGTGTGGCAAGATGGTGGTATCATTCTAATGTACCATTTTATGCATCTCAGTCACCCTATTATCAACCTATGATAGATTCCATTGCTGCTATTGGGCCGGGATTTAAGGGGCCTTCTTTTTATGAGTTGAGGGGACCTCTTTTGAAAAATGCTGTGCATGAAGTTAATAATTTTTTGTCAGATATAAAAAATGATTGGAAAGTATATGGCTGTTCAGTAATGTCTGATGGGTGGACAAATCAAAAACAACAACCAATAATGAATTTTTTGGTGTATTGTCCAAGGGGTGCCATGTTCTTGAAATCTATTGACACTTCAGGCCTTACAAAAGATGCTGAAACGTTGTTTAACATATTTGACTTTGTTGTTCAAGAAATTGGTGTGGAATATATTGTGCAATTGATTACAGATAATGCTTCTGCCTATAAAAAAGCTGGAAAAAAATTACAGCAGAAGTATGGTACTTTATTTTGGTCTCCTTGTGCAGCTCATTGCATAGACTTGATGTTGGAGAATATTGCTAATCCTAGGTGGTTCCCTCTTGTTGATGAAGCAATTAAGAAGGCAAAAAAGATAACAAAGTTCATTTACAACCATGGAGTTGTTTTAGACATGATGAGGCAAGATTTTACAAATGGAAGGGAGTTATGTCGTCCTGCAATTACAAGGTTTGCCACTAACTTCTTAAGTCTACAAAGCATACTATGGTTCAAAAAAGAGCTTAGACAAATGTTCACTAGTGATAAATGGCTTTCATGCCCCCATGCTAAGACCGCCGTAGGGAAGGAGATAAGTAAAATTGTTTTGGAAGATAATTCATTTTGGTCTCAATGCAAGAACATAGTGAATGTTAGTGAGCCTTTAGTTAGAGTGCTTTGTCTTGTTGATGGGGATGAGAAACCTGCTATGGGGTACTTGTATGAAGCAATGGACAAAGCAAAAGAGGAAATAAAAAGAAGGTTGAAGAACAAAGTTTCTTTGTATGGAAATTATATTAGAGTTATTGATGCTAGATGGGACAAACAACTTCATAGTCCTTTGCATGCAGCAGGTTGCTTTCTTAACCCTGCAATTTACTTTAGGCCTTCATTTAAAAGGCAAAATGAAGTTCAAAGAGGGTTGCTAAGCACTCTAATGAGGTTGATTCCCGATCCTGACATTCAAGACAAAATAAGTTCGCAACTTGATGAGTACAAAAAGTCAATTGGTGACTTTGGCACATCACTAGCAATCCGCCAACGAGAGAGACTAAATCCAGGTAAACATTAATAATTTAATAGTATTTCCTTTCAATATGTCTATTTATCCTTTATAGTTGTTATTGTAAGATTACATGGGCAATGCTTATTTTACATTCTTATTTGTTATGGTAGTTTCATGGTGGGAGCAATTTGGACTTGGAGCTCCAGATTTACAATCATTTGCCATTCGAGTGCTAAGTCAATGTTGTAGTGCAACTGGTTGTGAAAGAAATTGGAGCACATTTGAATATGTTCACTCAAAGAAGAGAAATAGATTAGAACATGAACGAGTAAATGATTTGGTCTTTGTCCATTATAATTTGAGGCTTCGAGAAAGGTAAATTTATCATCGTTACTCATATGTAAATGAAATGTAGTTTCAAATAATTATAATTTATAAAATGTTACTAATGTTTAATATTCTCATTGGTAGGAACATTCAAAGGAATAAGTATGCATTGGATCCTATAAGCTTGGATAACATTGACTTGATGGGAGATTGGGTGGCTGAAGAACCTGCACTTCTTAATCCAGATGACATAAATTGGGATTGTCTTAATGAACCAGTAGGCATGGTAAATGTGGAAAAGGATGCTGAACTTGAAACTATTGATGTTGATGACGATGATGATGATGATGAGCATGGCTTGACAAATCTTGCAATGGGTGCTGGTAGTTCTTGTGGGAGTTCTTTTGATGATGAATTTGATCCTTCTCTCATGGATGATGATGAGGAGGAGTAAATATTATATTATTTGATATTTAGTTATTATCTTGTTAATTTTCTTATTGTGTAATGTTAAATTGATGTTTAAAACTTAAGAGTTAAGACTAAATGGTTTGTATTATTTGATATTTAGTTATTGTCTTGTTAATCTTTTTATTGTATGATGTTAAATTGATGTTATATGATGTTTAAGACTTAAGAGTTAAGACTAAATGATTTGTATTATTTGATATTTAGTTATTTATTTATTAGAATTGACAATTTTATGTTCTACAAGAATATATATAAATTGTTTTTTAGGAACCCCGAAACACTCTGAAACGGTACGCCGAAATCGGCCAGTACCGAAATATTCCATTCCACTGGAGAAACCGAAACGGGCTCCGAAACGGTATTAATAACTTTGGCTAAATGCATGTGGACTCATTCTCATTAAAACCACTTTTATGTATCGGGTCAAGTGAGTTACTGTGTTAATTAAGTTTTTTCTTGATTTTGCAGTCAAACGTGAAAACCAAAGAGATTAATATCAGTGATAAGTACTTGGTTTGGGTACGTTGCATAATTTCCAAAAAGATAAATATATGTGGGCTCATTCTCATTAAAACCACTTCTATGTATCGGGTCAAGTGAGTTATTGTGTTAATTAAGTTTTTTCTTGATTTTGCAGTCAAACGTGAAAACAAAAGAGATTAATATCGATGATAAGAACTTAGTTTGGGTATATTGCATAATTTGCAAAAAGATAGCAAAGCTAGAGTTTACATCTTTGTCATAAATTGCTTACAAAGTTTGGATCTTTACATTTGCACTGAGTTTCGGATTAAAGTGTTTTCTTCTTGGTTCTAATACTGAGTTTTGTTTACTATTTACTTACAAAGTTTGCATCTTTACATTTGTTATAAATTGCTAATATGTGATTAGATGCATATTATGCCTAAAATTCACTATCCTTATATTTGGGTTTTTGTTCAAGTTTGGCACCTATAATAATGAAGAAAGCACTGCTGTGGACCAATGGATGATACTTTTTGCAGGCCTTTTTTAAGCTACAAAAATTTCAATTACCAATAGAGATTGAAGATTCAAAAGCGTGAATGGATCTTTTGGATAAACATTATCAACAAAGTTCATCTTTCTATGTAAAATATATATACTGCTAAGTTTTGTTAATGAAATTTTTTGGTTAATAAGATGAATTTAGACTCCTTTTAAACATGAATAAACTCATGATTAATAATATATTCATTCCCGTGCGGTAGCACGGGGCTACATACTAGTTCCATATAATAACGGTATTTGAAGAGTTTGGGCTAATGGAGAGACATAGTAAAGTTGGAAATAGAGTAACACCTGAATTTAAAGAGGCTCTCAATAAATGCCAATTGGTAAATAAAAAAATTAAAAAATTAAAAAAAGAAATAAACGATGATGTGGCATTGATGTGACTTAATTGGAGCGTAATAATAATAAATACTACACTTCAGTTTTTAGATATATATAGATGTGATCGGATCAGCCAATATTCTTGAGGAGAAATGTAGTTTACTTAAGTTTTTGCCATTTTGTATGATACATGTCAGCCATTCAACAATGAATCAATGATAATGTAACCTAATTTCCTCTTTGGAAGCTGATCATTCAAGACTAAAACTTAAGAAAATAATTTAGTTCATCAGCGGGCTATAGTTTGCCTTTTGGCATTGCAGCCCCCACCAAATTGAAGAGAAAATAAATAAATAAATAAATAAAACCGAAATAATGCCACTTGGTTGTTTTATCATAAAGTGCAAAATTTCCTGCTTCTCTAGGACTGCAATAGTAGATGTCATTGAAACATTACGAGTGAGAAGTAGAGATAAATTTGCATGTAAGGAAGAGTAATGCTAAGAATACATAAAATGATACAATTTGTGCCACAATTAGCCCACGTGGTGAACTGTGAATGGTAAAGGTGTGTCCCTACATGGACCCGCCATCACATTTTTACCACTTACAACTCATCACATGAACAAGTTGTGGCACAAGTTGTATTATTTTATGTATCTCTAGCGTTAGCGTTATTCTATAAGAAACGTTGCAATGTATGACCAGCTTGTGGCTTAAATATCATGAGACTCTTTGACATGGTTGGATAAAGCCACCACATTTGAATTCTTGCAACACTGCAAATGGATCACTTGTAATTTTTTTTTTTTTCTTTTGAATTTTTATACGGGATCATTGGGCAATTTTTTTTTTTTTTTTTTGTGCCAAATATTCAGTTTTTGCCAAAAAAAAAAAAAATATTACTTAAAAATCTCTGCTCGAAGTTATTTTGTTATCTAGCCCCTTTTGGAACTTGAGTTTGTCAAACTCGATTCTTGAATTCTAGGTAAAAATTGAGTCTAGCAAACTCAAATTCCTAGCAAATAGCTTTTCATGTGGATTGTCTAATGTCACAGTCAGATTATAACGATTTGGCCGTTGGGGGCTCCATGGCTAATTATCTAAGTAAGGCACATACGCATCTTTTTGTCTTGTTAGATGAAATGTATACAGGAAGTTAATTTATGAATGGTCCACTCTCTCTTTATTAACATTTGGTGATAGTTGAATCATGAACCTAGTATTAGATGATAATGTTTCAAATTAAATTGCTCAGTCTACCTTGCTACACTTTTTTACTTTTCTTTTTCTTTTTTTTTTTCTTTTTTATTTTATTGCCTCTATCATTTGATCTTCAAGCAAAGTAAATTGCTATGATAATTTAACGTGGACAAACATTTGCGGGCTCTTTATTTCTTTTTCCCTTTTTTTCCTTCAATTTTCTGGTCATAGATATTTTATTTGGGGTGCCATACTTGTGTTGTATTTGTGTTATACTAGTGTTGTACCTGTCATATCATGTTATAATTTTTTTTAAATTGCTTGTATCATAGTCAGTGGCGGCTCCAGGAATTTTTTTTGAGGGGGATCATTAAAAAACTTAAATTAAACAAATTTTAATAAAAAAGAACTTGAATATATTGTGTTAATGAAAACAAAACAAAATACATGAAATTTTACAATTTCTTTCTATGAGTTTTCATATTTTGAAATCGTCACATGATAGTTTATTATCAATTGTAATGTAGATGTGACCATTTTATTTTGTTAAGTTTGTATAGCATTTATATTTTTATATAGTTGTCATTATTTATTTGGTATTTATTTTTAATAAATTGTTGACCTTATATTAATTATTGACCCACATAACTACATTCATCCATACATAAATAATACATTTAACAATTGCTAACTTACCACTACGCACCCTTGGCGCGATGATCACTCTACAAGTATAAGTACTTGTGGGGTGTGGGGGCAAGAGCCGAAATTCAAGTCTCTAGAAAAGAGTTTCACATATATATACACTTAAATCAAGTTAGAGTAAAATTTCTATCTTATATATATATAAATAAACAATCACTGACTTTACTATTTTTTTCTTGAATCACTGATTTTATAACAAAAAATTATTATAACATGATAACAATATACACGTGTAACACACACACACACACACACACTCTCACATATATATAATATAAATTTATAACAAAGAGAGACATGCAGAACTCACAAACACTAACATTATTTTACTCTTAGAGTCAAAGATACATAGAAAGTTAGATAGAGAATAGAGATGAGATGAGATTCATGAGAGAAAGGGAGAGTGATTTGTGTTGTTAATTAGTTTTGGGACGAGTTGATCTATGTTGTTTGATTTTGGGCTAAATTGATTTGTGATCAGGGTGTGCAAGATTTAAGCCAAGTTGTGAAAAAATATTTTTAAAAGTAATTAAATTAATAAAAAATATTATATATATACATATATAAATATATATTTTTTTTGAAGTCAGGGGGTTCATTTGAACCCCCTGAATTACAAGTGCAGCTGCCCCTAATCACAGTGTCGTACCCATATTTGTACCCGTATCTGTGTCCATCAGTCCATGCTTACTAGAATAAAGGAGACTCATTTTGGAGTTCTTTTAAAGTAGTTTTTACACTTACAAAACTACATAGGCAGAAGGTTGCAAGTTTGCATTGAATATTATCAGCTTTTCTGTTTTCCCAGAAGGCTGCAACTTGGAAATTTTGCATTCATATCAATCTAAAATTAAAGTTATGAAGAAGATTAAAGAATGTTGCATTTTCCAATAGGGGCGATAAGTTTAAAGATGATGAAGCTATTCCTATTCGACTTTTGGAATTATCTAATATACCCTTCATCTTATTTGCAAAATTGGCATTCTTAGCAATATCTATTTTATCATGAATTTATGCTCATAAAAAATACACAAACAAACACAGCTAATTTAATGGAATAAATATGTTTCCATGGAGCCCTAAGTCCAAATTTATTAAGCCTTAGATGAATGGTGCTGAATCAAGACACAGACCACTCAAACTAGTCAACTTGAAAACTCAACCACTTGAGAAATTTAATGAGCCTGGGTTTAGCCTCTGTGAAACTCAACAACTTGTGTAAATATTTAATTTCTGATATTGGTTCATATCCAACCTATTGTGTGAGAAATTAATTCTTAATATATGGACATTAAAAAAAAATTGGTCTAAAATAGATCTTATCTTTTATTAATTGCCATCATACTCTTTCACAAAAAAAGAGAGGCCATCATGTCTCACAATTTAAACCGCATGTTGAAAGATGCAGAGAGAGTACAATACAAGACTTTTTCTTTTCTTTTCTTTTTTTTAATGCGTCAATTTTATGGAAAATAGACATTGACATTATTTCATTAATAGTAATATTTTGTATATCGGTAACTTGCATTACTCCTTTAATTAATAGCTTTCCTCATGTTGCTTTTGCTCACAGTACATGCTCTGTCCTGCCACATTCAAGAAAGGCACAAGATTCAGTGCACTAATTTTTTTTTTTTTTAAATTATCCAAATTTAAAGCAAAAGAGATAATATTTTACTAGAAAAATTCAAAATTATTCACAATAACAATTAACATTGAAAACATGATTGTTTACCTGTTTCTTAGGAGAAACCCAAGTTAGAAAAAGCTCTCTTGGTACTCTAACATAAACAATGACCTTCTTTTAGGCTTTTGATCAGTTTTGCCTGTTTTGGTACAGAACTCCTAATAACCAAAAATGTTTCTAATTAGTTGAGCATTCGTCACGAGGAAGAAGATTTTCAAAAAAGAAGGGTATTCCATGATTTTCACTTTCTAGTTTAAGTCTTTTTTCTAGAATTAGTGCAATGATCAAAATAGGTGCTGCACTTAATTTTATATAGGCCTGAAGTTATGTTTTCATATGCTTCCTATGCAGCATCTAAATTGTAAAATGTTATTCATTAAGACATGATATGCTCAAAATTCAAGCCCAACGACTATAACTTTATTGTTCCTAATTCTCCATATTTGCAAAGATATGGTAAGATCATCTGCCTAAATTAGCTAAAACTCATGACCTTGCATGGATTATTTTTTAATTGCACACCAATTTTTCCTTCTTAAGCTTATGCAAGAGACAAGTGATTATGCTTATAAGCAGAGGAATAAAATTGGATTGATGTTCAATACTTGTGCATGTATTTATAAAAAGGGAAATGCTAACGAGTTCCCTTAGGGTACTGGTTAATAATCCATTTAAAGAAATTTTTTATGAGAAATGAAAAAAAAAAAAAGTAATTAATATTTTGACAGCATTTTTCATTTCCCATAAAAATGGTATCAAAACTTTCCTAAAATAAATTATTAACGAGTGCCCTTAGGGCACTCGTTAGCATGACTCTTATAAAAAAGGCATGAGGTTTATTGGAGTGCATGTATCAAAAAAAAAAACTATTCCAAATTAATTAGAATTTGAAATATATTGATCAAATTTATATCAATTGATTTATATTTTATGTAGGTGAGATTTAATCACCCATCCATTATTCAGACAAATTTATCGGTTAAAGTAACTTAAACCCATTTATATACTTAATTAAACTTTAATTTGTTAAAAGCCTTATAGCTCAATTAGTACCTTGAAATCGGATTGTATAAATTAGTAAATAGGTTCATATGATGTCAAAATATTATTTGTGGCTTATTGATAATATATAAATAGTTTATTCATAATAAAATTCAACAAATTATAAAAGGATAAAAAAAATTTAGTCAATGTTTTATTATATATAGGAAAAGAATAAGTGGATCAAGTGGCTCATAGTTAAAGATCAAACTTAAATTTCTAGGCAAGTGATCAAAATCAAATGCTTCTGGACTTAATGACTGAAGTTTAAGTTTGCATAAACATTGAAAATGAATTGCTCAAAGACATATCACCTACAATCTCTACTCTAAAGCATTAGGTGAAGAAAAAATTTCCAGGCAATATGTATATAAAAACTGACAGCTTTGTTAGTAAAATATTAGTAGTCCATAATCTTGTATCAGGCAATATAATAATAAGAGCAATAGAGATCTAAAAACAAAGGTGAGCATGTTAGCAAATATTATTTATATCAATTCATTCGTATAGGACACACAAGAAAACAAAGAGTTGCACAAAAATAAATACCACTAGAATTATCAAAGAAAGATTAATTTCATTTTCTCTCAAAAAGAAAGTCTAATGCAAGGCTGAGTAATGATCTGCCTGCGCAATTTTGAGATACATTCATTATTTTAACATAGTAATAAAATTTCCACAATAAAGCCCCTAATCTCTATAAGATAAAATCAGCATATATTCTTGTTTCACTGCCAAAGTTGTCACCCTTATTAGATGATAATTGATGAGTGTAAATTTGTAACAATCGTCCACAAGGTGGATGGACGAAGTCGTAAATGCCGTTGAATGCAAGTGACAACTAAGGAATAAGATATGGGTCCTTGCTAAAGATAGTAAAAGTCAAATACTTATGACAAACGTCAAATGTTCATTGCAAGAATAAATATGAGGCTATAAAACTAACACGATACGGAAGGAAAAGGTACACAATCTAATACCCACAACTACTAGCCATTTTTAACTCTCCTATTGATCTTAGCAAGTGAATCTCTTCACCTCTTTCCAACTTTGATAATTGGAGGGTTTTTATCCAACACCACACAGTCTTTTTTTGTAGATTGACTAGCAGAGCAGCTTGTCATCGTCCAATTGATGAATTTTTGCTTTATCAATATATTTCAAATTAAAAATTGCAGTCTACCTTGCTACACTTTTTTTTTTTATTGCCTCTTTCATTTAATCTTCAAACAAAATAAATTGCTATGACAATTTAATGTGGACAAACATCGACAGGCTCTTCATTTCTTTTCCCCTTTTTTCCTTCAATTTTCTAGAATAAAGGAGATTGGAATCTTTTTTAAAGAAAGTTTTGGATATGGATCTGGTGCAATACCCTAGGTGATCCGGTGCACCGGGTACAATTACACTACACCCACTCACATTAATTTTTACCACTTTCATTTTTGAACTTTAACTTTTTTAACTTTTTCAACTTCTTTTTAACTTTTTTTAATTTTTACACATACACAACTATATAGGCAGAAGGCTGCAGGTTTTGCATTGAACATTATCAGTTTTTCTCTTTTCCCAAAGGCTGCAACTTGCAATTTTTGCATTCATCTCAAACTAAAAATTGAAGAAGATTAAAGAATGTAGCATTTTCCAATGGAAGTGATAAGGTTAAAGTCAATCCCTATTCGACTTTGAGAATTATCTTATACACCCTTCATCTTATTTTCAAAATTGACATTCTCTATTAAGTATTATTGTAACGAGTACCCTTAAGATATTAGTTAACAATCCAATTAAAAAAAGTTTTTATGGGAAAAGAAAAAAAAATTCATATTTTAACAGCTTTTTAATTTCATTTCCCATAAAAGTAATGTCAAAACTTTCCTAAAATGGATTGTTAACCAATGTCTAAGAGCATTCGTTAGCATTTCCCTTTTTCTATTATGCATTTATGCTCACAAGAACACACAATCAAACACATCTAATTTAATGGATTCTTATATTTTTCTATGGAGACGAGCTGAATCAAGTCACAGACCGCTCAAACTTTTCAATTTGAAAAATCAACAAATTGTGAAATGAGATTGAGTCTAGCCTTTGTGAATGATCTTAAATGAGCCTTTAAGACTATCTTAACTTGACTCAATCTTAGAGCATTTTGCTTAAATAAACCCAGATAAATGATATTATTATCCCAGCCTTTTCTCATAGCTAGGAAGGAAGAGGCTCAAGTCCTGGAATTAAAAATTCTATTGAGTTTTGATACGGGTTCTTTGAGACTTTTTAGTGCCTTGGATGAGATTCCTTATTTTTCAAATTAAACTCTTTTCTACCAAAAAAAAAAAAAAAAAAAAACCTGATTATTCATAGTCTTGCTTGCCATTTCAAAGTGCTGAATATGCATTTTACCTTGTCATTTTGATTTTCAGCTAGAATTAATACAATACAATTCTTTAGAGCGCCTATACCTATTATCAATTTTCACTTCCATTATTTGGTCACAAAGAAACCTGGTTTTAGAAAATGGTTTAGAAAAATCTCACACCAAGCTAGAATTGAAACCTTTAATTTTTATTTCATAAAGCTTAGGTTCAAAAGAAACATAACTAATCCTTGGCACTTAAGTCCAAATTTTAAATCCTACATGTTTGTGGAGCCAAATGAAGTCATATATCATATATCAAATTCAGTTTAGTTTTTCATATTGAACCTTGAAGGAGCCTGTAATTGTCAATTTTGAGCAATTTCAATCCCATGGACAATATGTAAAGAAATTTTCAAGAAGAGTAGCGTTTTCCTCATATTGGCTTGAAACAGTTACAAATCTCAAAAATGAGATTGGCTTAGCTATTCAGTTTGAGGGAGACTTATGTTTTGTGAAACTTGGTTCATTTTCAACATATTACGTGAGAAATTAGTTCTTGATAATTTTTTTAAAAAAAGGACTTTTTAAAATGAGATTGGTTCACTTTTGTATTTTTTTTTTTCCCTGGGGGGTCAAAAATAAAGGGACTTTTTAAAAAGATAAAATAGACATTGATTGTAGATCATATCTTTCGTAAATTGCAATCATACCATCACAATATATATAAATCACATGAAATTTTAAAAAAAAAAATACTAAAACCCAAAACCATGTAACGTTAATAGAATAATTATTTCCAAAATTCATAAGCAAGATAGAACAAGAAAGTTCCAAGATATTATTTTTTTCAGTAGCTAATCTGAATTACTCCTGCAATCCATAGCTTATTTCATTTTGCTCCCACACAAATTACATGGAACTTCCTGCCACATTCAAGAAAACACAGTATTCAGTAGATGAAAGAAAAACATTAAACAAAATTTAAAGTAAAAGAACTAACATTTCTACTAGAAGAATTCGAAATAAACATTGAAAACATGATTAGTTACCCGTTGCTTAGGAGAGATCCAAGTTAGAAAAAGCTCTCTTGGTATTCTAACATAAACAACGACCTTCTTTTAGGCTTTTCATCATCTTTGATACAAAACTCCTTATAACCAAAAATGTTTCTAATAAGTTGAGCATTCATCATGATGAAGAAAATTTTCAAAAAAGAAGGGTATTCCATTAGTTTCACTTTCTAGCTTAACTTCTTTTCTAGAACTCACTAAGGGCAATGATAAAAATAGGTGCTGCACTTAAATTTATATAGGCCTGAAGGTATGTTTTTATATGCTTCCTATGCTACATCTAAGTTGTAAAATGTTATTCATTAAGACACAATATGCTAAAAAATTCAAAGCCAACAACTAATAATTTTATCGTTCCTATTAATTCTCCATATTTGCAAAGATATTGTAAGATCACCTGCCTAAATTAGCTAAAACTCATAACCTTGCATGGATTATTTTTCAATTGAAAACCAATTTTTCCTTCTTAAGCTTACGCAAGAGTCAAGTAATTATGCTTATAAGGTAAGGAAGAAAATTGGAGTGATATTCAATACTTGTGCATGTATTCATTAAAAAGGCATGAGCTTCATTGGAGTGCATGTTCCCCACATCCAAAAAAAAAAAAAAAAAAAAAAAACTATTCCAAATTAATTAGAATTTGAAATATATGGATCCAATTTATTATGATTATTTATTACCATCATGTCAAAATATCAATTGATTTATATTTTATGTAGGTGAGATTTAATAATCCATCCATTATTCAGACAAATTTATCAATTAAACTAATTTGAACACATTTACATATTTAATTAAACTTTAACGAGTTAAGTGCCTTGTAACTCAACTAGTATCACTTAGGCTTCATAGCAATGAAATCTATGGAATCTAACTGAAATGCAGGGCTAAAAACCATGTGTATATAATTAAGTCCTTCTATTTCCATTGAACCATAGCCATGAATATCATTAGGGTTATCAACCAAAGAGAATTTCCTTGTAGAATTGAAGTAGTTGTATAAAAGAAAACAAGTCAAACAAATGAATCAAGCCAAGGAAGATTAAACTCAAGAACTCAGACAACTCAATTTGAATACCAATTTTTAAATTGTGAATTTGTAAAAAGATATTGGAGTTCTGTAACAGGAAAAACATACTCAGATCAGTGAAAGCTATTAGTCAAATAAGAGAACAATCCTATTGGTTGCTTTTATGACAAGTAATCATTATTTTTAGATGATATATTTCTTCCAGAGTTTTTTCCCCCCTTTGATTACACTCTCCTTTGCATCCTGAAGAAGAAAACTACTCTAGTAGTCAATATAACAACAAAATTCAGAGGAGTTGCTATGTTTGTTTAGCTCCTAGGAAAAAAGAAAAGTGAATAAATATACTTCTTTGCTCAAGGATTGAATAATAAAATAAAGTTAAATCAAGATATTACCGTATTAATTTCCTACTATTTGCCTTAGCAATGAAACAAAGCAAGAAGATGATTTATATGCAAGTCTAAATTGTGAGTCTCACCTTGGTTCTTACCATCATCAGACAATGCTGGTGTCGCAGAAGTAGATGTGTTTGAAAATGATATCCCCAGGGTTGAACAATCCATTCTAATTGCACCTAAAACACAAATGCTAAAACTCAAAGTTGGGGATTCCCTTTTGACATACCACTTGTACATAATACATTAGATATGTTAATATTAAGTTTTAACTGCCCACACCTAAATATATCATTTTACCCATAAAAATTTTCTTTAGCAACTTGTAGGTATGTGCACTTACAATCTTGAAAAAATGGCAAGGAAGTAACATTGAGTATATTTTAGTAGCCCTTTGCACATTCAAAACGCAAGTGAAATCTGATGTTTTGTTGCAAGAGCCACCTCCACAATTGTTTCAGTGGCAGATCTTAGCACAACACAAATCTATGAGATAATCAGGGTGTGATTGACATACATCACCAACTTAAATTATTAAGTGTAATTTTGATATTGTAGATTATGCACTGTTATTATTCGATCTTGTTCTCTTTGCAAGAAATCTAGTCCACTACAAAGTACAATGACTACTGACTACAAAATTTTATCAAACTTTTGGGACCCCTTCAACTTTCCCAAATAAAACAATACTAAACTACAAAATTATTCTGATGCCATCAACAAACACCACTAAAAGTAATAAAAAGTTACCAAGCTATTGCTACTCACATAACCCATTACTGCAATGTTTTGATATTTCCAAACTGGGGAAGAGGAGGAAGCATCTACAATTCTACATTCTAGGAACTGGAAGAGTAATGTAATATGCTAAACAGTGGGGAAATAAAAGTTCAGTTAATTCAATAGCTTGCCAAATCTAACATGGCAATGTTGCAGCAAAACAAAGAGTTGCTCTTAAATAAACACAAAATTAAATACCACTAGACTTGTCTCTATCCCTTGCTAATATTAGAGCTATAGCATCTGATAAGTATGGCATGGCATAATTTGCAATACACGAGTTGTCATCAACTCCAATACCCACTTCTCATACACTACCCCAAGTCACTAGTAATAGTAAGAAATCTTTCATGGACAAAAGGAAGCCATCCATTACTTCTAACAAAGATTAATTTCCTTTTTCTCTCAAAAAGAAAGTCTAATACAAGGGTGAGTAATTCATTAATATACACCAGTGATCTCCCCCTCAGTAGAAACATTAAGGCTGCCATTGATGTAATGGAATACTTAATGTTTCCACTGAAGAGTAGACCTGTGGTATGAAAAGGATATGAAGATTACTAGTTCACTACCCAATCAAGAGATTGAGAGGATGGTCAAGGACGCATAGAGATACAAGGCTTAAGATGGTTGTCAACAGTCTTGTAACTCAATTTATAGGCACCTTTAACAACAACATATACTTATCCTAAACTTAGTTTCTATTCATGAGCTGAGATGTTAGAATTTCTTAAGGCTAAGGACTCAGTAACAACTACTGAACTCAACTCAAATACGTACAGAGAAGTGCTACATCAGCTCTTAGGATCTTGCAATATCCCAAACCACCATGTATGGTTGATCTTTTCTACTGTATTTCTCGTGGGACTGACCATTTGTGTAACGTTCTTACTTCATGGTGCCTAAAATTTACATTAATTTTGTTTTTTCGTCCTTAATTTTTTTTAAGAAGTTTATTGAAAACACTTTCTAACTTAAAATTTGTTTCTAGTTAATTTTTTTAGAAGTGTCAAAACTTATTTTAATAATTAATAAAGAATCTGACATGCATGTTATACAAATTTCATATAAACTTTAGAGTGAAATTATAAATATTAGCCAAATTATCAAGCATATAAATCCCACATCACGTGTTTATGTTAAATGACTATTTTATTTTTAATTTTGTTGAGTTATCATTTGTATTAATTTAATCTTTGAAATTTTAGTAATAGTTTTAACATGACTTTTACTATAGTACTTAGCTTCAAAATTTACAGATGAAATTGGATATGTTATGCGCCTTATTTTTATTATTATTAATTAATAAGGATCAAATAGAACAAAATTCCTTAAAAAAAAAAAAAACAAAACAAAAACAAAAACAAAAACAAAAACAAAAACAAAATTCTTATCATTTACTCAATTCAACCAAACCATTCTAGACTCAACTTAACTCAGGCATGCTTGGAACAGTTAAGTGTTTGTTCGCGAGCAATTGACCAAGTTGACCAAATGGACCAAGTTGAACCAAATGGTTTGAATTGGACTGAATGCACCAAAGTGGACCGAATGGACTAAATTGGACCTAAGAGACCAAAGTGGACCTAATGGACCAAAGTAGATCTAATGGACTAAAGTGGACCTAAGGGACCGTAGTGGACCAAAAAGACGGAATGACCAAAGTGGACTGAATGGACCGAAATGGACCAAAGTTGTCTAAATGACCCAAAGTGGTAGGAATTGGAACAAAATGGATTGAATTGGATCAAATGGATTGAATTGAACCAAAGTGGACTGAAGGGACCAAAATGGACTGAAAGGACCAAAATGGACTGAAAGGACCAAAGTGGACCGAAGTGGTGTTTACTCTCTCTCTCTCTCTCTCTCTCTCTCTCTCTCTCTCTCTCTCTCTCTCTCTCTCTCTCTCTCTCTCTCTCTCTCTCTCTCTCTCTCTCTCTCTAAATTGATGAAAATGACATATGGTTCTCTAAGTAGGAATGTAACTGGATCCTTCAACCTAGCCTTAAATACTACATTAGCATATGGATATTAACACAGTGTTGAAAAATAAGATTTTTTTTTTCAAGTGAGTATAAAGTAAAAATAAATAAATAGTCTCTACCCAAAATGTTTGTATTACTTTTATTTTCTATTATAAGTTACATTTAGGTTTAAGAAAATGTAACGTCTTGGTAATAAAAAGTGATGATCCTATTATGATGGGTAAGAAAATATAATAAAAAATGATGAAGAGAAATTAATGACATGGCCGCTAATGACATATGGTTCTCTAAGTAGGAATGGAACTGGACCCTTCAACCTAGCCTTAAATACTACATTAGCATATGGATATTAACACAGTGGTGAAAAATAAGATTTTTTTTTTTTTTTTTCAAGTGAGTATAAAGTATAAATAAATAAATAGTCTCTACCCAAAATGTTTGTATTACTTGTATTTTATATTATAAGTTACATTTAGGTTTAAGAATATGCAATGTCTTGGTAATAAAAAGTGATGATCCTATTATGATTGGTAAGAAAATTTAATAAAAAATGATAAAAAGAAAATAATGACATGGTCACTAATATAGCTTAACAGAAACGTAGCAATAATATTAGGACATATATGTTTTAACTTGTTTAAGAACATATGTCACTTAATTATGTAAATTGGCTAATCCTTTGACAAAACGCACTCTGCTTGTAATTGGGTAGTTCTAGGTGTTTTTAATACTTCAAGAAACAATGTTTCAAGGTCAAGTGTTGAAGTCATCAAGTCTGTCCAAGAGAAAGCAAGTTGAAGTGCAGAATTTTTAAAGCTCGACACCTCTCGATAGCTACCTCGACACCTGCTATCTGTCGAGATTTAAAAAGTCAGATTTCCAATCTGATTTTCTTGGGATCCGTGAATATGTTTTTGGACTTTCTTTTCTTCTAACCCTAAACATATAAAAGGATTATTTTAAGAGCCGTTTTGGGTGACACAAGTTGCATGATCATTGAGCAATCTCCGTTTAAGCAAATTGTGATCAACAGACGAAGTTCTTGACCTAGTTCATCTTCCATCAAGAAGTTGCTGTGTATTTGCACCATAGGGTTTTGTAACCAAGCATCTTCCTGCTATTCATCAGAAAGGATGATTTGAAGAACTTTGCAGCCAACCATTCTTCCTCAGTTGGTGTTCTGAAGTCGCGTACTTGGATCCGCGCATTGGTTAGTCACGTACTTGGGAGCCGTGCATCAAAGGTGGAGACTATCACTACAGATCAAGTCCAATTGGGTATTGGGGTAAGGGTTCAACTGTAGGTTGGTAAGGTACTTAGGATTCCTTTACTTGTAACCGCTTGATTTAATAATAGTGGAGTTTTGGGAGTGGTGACCTGAAAATCACCCGGTGGGATTTTTGCCATTAGGGTTTTTCCCATTCGTAAACAAATCACCGTGTTATTTATTTTTCGCTGTATATTTAGTTGATTGGTGATTTGTTTGTGCTTCCATAAAATTGCATGATTAATTAATTAATTAATTACTTGGCTAAATTAATTAATTAGGGTTAATCACAAGGAGTCATTCAGATTGTGACCTATCAAGTGGTATCAGAGCAGGCACACTCTGATTAGGATTTAATCTTTGCTGTGTTGATCCATTGACCCCTGTTGTTTTCCCCATTTGTTTGTCATGGATAGAGGACAATCTTTGATTATACCTCCTTTATTTGATGGCACTAACTATGCATACTTCAAAGTACGCATGAGAGCTTTCTTGCAGTCTTTAGATGAAAAGGTGTGGCAAGCTGTAGAGATTGGCTGGACTAAGCCAACAGAAGATCCGGCCGATTGGGATGACACTAAGATCAAGGCGGCTAACTTCAACAGCAGAGCGTTAAATGCCCTATTTAGCGCAGTCACAAATAAGGAGTTCAAAAAGATATCCTCAACTGAAACTGCCAAGGAGGCTTGGATCATCCTCCAGACTACCTATGAAGGCACAAAGGCTGTCAAAGATTCAAAGCTTCAGAGGCTCACTACAAGCTTTGAAGAAATTAAAATGGAGGAGGATGAGTTATTTGATGAGTTCTATGCCAAGCTCAAGGACATAGTGAACTCAGCCTTCAATCTTGGGGAAACCATCCCAGAACCCAAGATTGTAAGGAAGGTGCTCAGATCTCTACCTGAGAGATTCCATGCCAAGATTACGGCGATAGAAGAATCAAAAGACATTGACAAGATTCATTTGACTGAGCTGGTAGGAAACTTGCAAACCTATGAGATAGGATTATCTAGGATTGGCAAGTCAAGTAAAGGTAAAAGCATGGCCTTGAAGGCAAAGAACAGTGATACAGATGAGTCTTCTGATGATGAAGATTCTAAGATGAAGTCCTACATCACTCGGCAGTTCAAGAAGTTTATGAAGAATGCCAATGGAAGGAGTTTCGACAAGGACCGAAGGCAGTTCAATTCTTCACAGTCTAAAAGTCAAGACAAAGGGAAGAAGGATGCTAAGGATGGAAGTCAGTACACTGTTCCTGCAGGACCAAAATGCTTTGGATGTCATGGGTTCGAACACATGAAAAATGAGTGTCCTACATATCTCAAGAGCATTGGGAAAAGCAAGGCACTTGCTGCAACTCTAAGTGACACTGAGCCTGAAGATGATTCCGACAATGAGGATGACGGAATCTTAAATGCTTTTACCGCCACAGTCAATCCTACTAAAGGAATTGTTGAAGAAGTGGATGAAGAAAAAGAACTGGTGGAATCAAAATTTGAGAAAATGGATGATCAAGATGATATCCATTCAGCCTATGAGAAGCTTTATAAGCTCTCTAAAAAGCATGAGAAATTATACAGGCTGGCCACTAAGAAGCTCAGTGATATGGAACTTGATCGTGAAAAGTTGTCCACAAAGTTTGATGAGGCAAATCAAACTATTGGAGCACTGAGATTTGAAAACACCTTTTTGGCCAAGAAGACCAAGAAGCTTAAAGCAGAGTTGTTTCAAGTCAGAGCTCAACTAGAGAGGACTTCAAGTGCAAAGCTTGATGAGATGCTGAGCAATCAGAAATCTGCTTCGGATCGAACTAGTTTGAGGTATGGTATTTCTTTCTCAAACACTGCTTCTACTAGCAATGTTGTTTTTGTTCCTCTTGCTAATAATACTGAAATTGAGAATACTGATGTCAAAACTGAATTAGCTAGTGAGAACTTAGACAAGGGTAAATCTATCTTAGGAGCACTCCCTAAGCAAGATAAGAAAGATGATAAAAACCCTAGGGCTAAGAAGGCTAACTCTCAAAAGCCTAAACAAAAGAAGCAGCATCTCTGTCATCATTGTGGAGCTGCCGGTCATACTAGACCAAATTGCTATAAGTGGTTAGCCACTCAACAGAGCAATGGTGTGATAGCATCTGGAAACCATAATCAGCTCCAATCCTCTCTTGCTCCTCTTGGAGATCTTCTGAAAGCCCTCATGTTCCTTTCGAATTTGAACGGGTTAAATTCTTCCCCCTCACCGCCGATTCAAGGATTCAATCAAAGGAAAGGCT
Source organism: Quercus variabilis (assembly GCA_030445155.1). Taxonomy (NCBI): domain Eukaryota; kingdom Viridiplantae; phylum Streptophyta; class Magnoliopsida; order Fagales; family Fagaceae; genus Quercus; species Quercus variabilis. Next base: position 10,773,334 of record CP129454.1, read on the forward strand.
CTTCCAAGGTGTGGAAGAAAAAGGACTTTAAGTGATTTCATCACTTTCTTTTTCCTTTTTGTTTTTCTGTGTTTTGCATTGCTTGTGTGTTTTGTTTTCCTGCTGAGTCAGTCTAGTTTTTGCATTTTTGTTTAACATGTTTTGTGTGTTACGTTCAGTTTTGTTTATTTTTGTTTTAAAATAAAAAAAATTTGAAAAATCAGAAAAACACAATAAAAACAGTGTGTGTTTTGTGTACTTTGGTATTTGTGTACCTTGGATGGCCAATGAAACAAAGTTTCCTAAACTTTGTATCTCTTGTAGCTTAGATGAGCATCTCTATGCACAACTAAGCAAGTGAGATTTGTGGCTCTTATTTGTGATGAGTAAGATTAGGTTATCTCTTAAAACTTAACACTCATATCACTCTTTTTGACGGGTAGGACTAGAAAATCCTAAGAGAAAGGCATAAATAACCATCTCACCACTGGTGCCCGCCAATCATAATATGACATCTGTATGCTTCGGCATAGCAAAAGTGCAGTGTCAAAGACATTCGTATGCTTCAGCATAGCAAAAATGCGATGTCAAATGCTTAACATCTTGGGTATTTCTTTTCTCTCTTTTATATACCCATGTATGATATGCTAAAATAAAAGAAAACATGCAAAGAAAATAAAAAGCAAAAAGATTAAAAATGCTTTATATATGGTTGCAAGCGTGTATTCTAGGAGATGTAGGAGTTATAGAATGTACCTCGAAGGTGATAGTCCCCATCAAACAGTTATGATTGTGTGTGAGTTATAAGTTATTTTCTCATATCTCAGATCGTCATAACATTTATACACATATGCAATCTTGCGATGTTTTTCACACACAACACGCAATATTCTTTGCTACTTTTGATACATGTGCAGGTACAATGTGATTTGGCCATCACAAAGGTTTTACATGTGCTAATGTATGCTCACTAAACTGTCATAACTTGTTTTTGAAATATAAAATTGGTTAGACTTGTTGTGTGTGTGTGTGTGTTTTGCATGATCCTTGTGCTTATTTTCTTGTTGAGAGATGTTTTTGAGAGGTTTATATGTTGAGTGGATCTTTGGTTGAGATGTGTGTTGGATTGCATTCATGTCTGTGTTTTTCCTTTCTCGAAAAACTGGTTTTTACTGCTGGCTCGACACCTCCCTCGACACCTCCTCGATACCTGTCTTCTATCGAGCTTCTCATGTTGTTTCTTATCGCAATCTCGACACCTGATGGATCGATCGAGAAAGTCTCTGTCCCCTCGAAAGATTCTCGACACCTGATGGATCGATCGAGATTCACTTGTGATGTTTGAGTCTTCTTTCTCGACACCTGTCTCGATATCTTGTGGATCGATCGAGATTTCTTCTGTCCTCTCGACAGCTTCTCGATACCTTGTCGATCGATCGAGCTTCTTGAATCTGCAATTGGCCTTGTTCCTCGATACCTCTCGATACCTGCATCTGTCGAAGGCATTTTTCCTCGATACCTTCCTCGACAGCTTCCTCGATACCTCTCGACACCTCAACTGTCGAGAATTACTGAGGTGCCTATTTAAGTGCAGATCACGATTTTTCACTCATTTCTCTCGATCTCACTCGATTTGTCCGTGGCTTTTCATCTTCCCAACTTGGTTTTCTCACTCAATCTTCAACCCTACTTGGATCTTGCTCATTCCTTACTTAAATCTCTTGGTAAGATCACTTTTCCCTTCCTTTTTCATGCATTTCATGTTTGAAAACCTAGTTTTTGGGATTTTTCATAAAAATTTGGGGTTTTTCAAAATTGTTGAGTTTTTCTTCAAATTTTGGGTTGGGTTTGCACTTAGATGATTTCAAAATGCCATACATTGCATTTCATTTGCATTATAATGATATTTACATGCATTTAGATGTGTGCTTTATGTTTGTGTGCTGCTAGGATTGGATTGGGCTGAGCCCATGATTTTTTTTTTTCTTTGCATGTCACATGCTCATGCATTCCCATGCATACGTACTTGTTGTTCAACATATTTGATATATTTGAACTGTGTTGGGACTTTTTTGATTGTCTCCCTCTCTATCTTTTTCTCATTCTTTTTACGTTAGTCGTGTCTATGACACCCAAACGTAAATCTACTCCTGCTCGGAACCCTCTGCGTTCTAGAGCTTCTTCTTCTTTAAATACTACTCCATTTAACATTCGGTTCCGTGATGGAGATGCTCATAAGGCATTTTCGGAGAACTTTTCTAAACGAGGTGTTCATTTGGAACGCCAAATTATTCTGGCGGACTTCACCGATACTGACCTTCCCTCTGTCATTAACAGTAAGGGATGGGGGTCACTGTGTGACATCCCGGTCACTTGCCCTCTCGTGCTGATACAGGAGTTCTACTCCAACATGCACGGGATTGATCTTTCAGTACCTCATTTTGTTACTCGCGTTTGAGGTATGCGCATTCCTGTCACACCGCAACTTGTTACGGATGTGCTCAGGGTACCTAGGATAGAGTTTCCAAATTACCCCTCTTGTGAACGTCTGAGGACTGTGTCCAAAGATGAGCTCATCTCTGCTTTTTGTGAGCGCCTTGCTAATTGGGTGAGCATCAGTTCACATCATGTAGGCATTTTGCTAAAGGTCCTAGATTCATTAACATGGTGATGACTTTTGTTCTCCATCCTCTTTCTCACTATAACTCTATCACAGAGCCTCGTGCTCGATTTTTGCTTTCCTTGCTTGAGCATCTTACTATAGACTTCCATTCTCACTTCATTCGATCTATCATAGAGGTCTATCTTGATTCGGCGTCCCGTGATAAGCTCATCTTTCCTTCTGCTATCACGCGGATTCTACGCCATTTTTCTGTTCCCTTTCCTGTGTCTGACCACTTTCACACACATATCTGCCATAGACGCCGCTACCGTAAAACGTAGTGAGGCGCAGTTCAAGTCGAGACAGCCAGGTGCCACTCCTCCCTCCCGTTCGGCGCCTTCCAGATCCGCTCCATCTACATCTGCTCCTTCTTCCTCTTCGAGCGATGTATCCCTTGGTGATATTATGGCGCAGCTGCAGCGCATGGACACTCGCCTTGATACACTCTCTGCTGAGTTGTATCAGGTGAATGTTCGTGTGGGTCGTATTGCACGACGGCAGGCGATCATGGGTGGATTTGCTCCAGAGGCTACTCCTTCACCATCTACTCCAGCAGTGTCAGATTCTGAGGATGATGAGGATGATGATGGGGATGCTAGCTCTGCCGATGAGATGTCTACATGACACTCTACCCTTTGTCACTCGTGACAAAAAGGGAGAGTAGTTTTGGGCTATGAGAGTAGTCATCTTAGGGGGAGAGTTAGTATAGGACATTTTTGATAGGGGGAGTGTTATCATATTTTTTAGGGATGTAGTGAGGCTATATGTATTTTTTTCTTATCTCTTAGATACATTGGTCTTGTATATGAGGTCTTTTGACCATGTTTACATACATTGTACTTATCTTATCTCTTATATGTTGATGTATGTTTCTTTCACCTCTCTCTTCATGTGTTGTTTCTTTTCTATCTTTATACACATGTTCTTTATACTTGTACGCAATCTATTTATTTCTGTTTCACACAAGATGCCTTGATGAGTTTTGTTTAAAGTGTTTCAGAAATACAGGTTGTCAAAGTCTACTTATCATAAGCTCTCTTCTTGCAAAGTTTTTCAAGAGTTTGTGTTAGGATAGATTTTATTGTATTCAACAAGTGAATATGAGTTGAGTGATTTATGACTTCTCTCATATGCTCATTTGTTTGTTGTGGTTTTGTCACGGATTGCCAAAGGGGGAGATTGTTAGGACATATATGTTTTAACTTGTTTAAGAACATATGTCACTTAATTATGTAAATTGGCTAATCCTTTGACAAAACACACTCTGCTTGTAATTGGGTAGTTCTAGGTATTTTTAATACTTCAAGAAACAATGTTTCAAGGTCAAGTGTTGAAGTCATCAAGTCTGTCCAAGAGAAAGCAAGTTGAAGTGCAGAATTTTTAAAGCTCGACACCTCTTGATAGCTACCTTGACACCTGCTATCTGTCGAGATTTAAAAAGTCAGATTTCCAATCTGATTTTCTTGGGATCCGTGAATATGTTTTTGGGCCTTATTTTCTTCTAACCCTAAACATATAAAAGGATTATTTTAAAAGCCGTTTTGGGTGACACAAGTTGCATGATCATTGAGCAATCTCTGTTTAAGCAAATTGTGATCAACAGACGAAGTTCTTGACCTAGTTCATCTTCCATCAAGAAGTTGCTGTGTATTTGCACCATAGGGTTTTGTAACCAAGCATCTTCCTGCTATTCATCAGAAATGATGATCTGAAGAACTTTGCAGCCAACCATTCTTCCTCAGTTGGTGTTCTGAAGTCGCGTACTTGGATCCGCGCATTGGTTAGTCACGTACTTGGGAGCCGTGCATCAAAGGTGGAGACTGTCACTACAGATCAAGTCCAATTGGGTATTGGGGTAAGGGTTCAACTGTAGGTTGGTAAGGTACTTGGGATTCCTTTACTTGTAACCGCTTGATTTGATAATAGTGGAGTTTTGGGAGTGGTGACCTGAAAATCACCCGGTAGGGTTTTTACCATTAGGGTTTTCTCCATTCGTAAACAAATCACCGTGTTATTTATTTTTCGCTGCATATTTAGTTGATTGGTGATTTGTTTGTGCTTCCATAAAATTGCATGATTAATTGATTAATTAATTACTTGGCTAAATTAATTAATTAGGGTTAATCACAATGGGTCATTCAGATTGTGACTTATCAAATAATAAATGCTACGTATTAGCTTTTAGATATTATATAGATATGTAACGTATCAATGAAAAAATTATTAAATAAATGTGATCGAATTGGCCAATCTTGGGGTGAAATGTAGTTTACTTAATTTTTTGCCATTTTGCATGAAACACGTAAGCCATACACCAATGGTAATGTAACTTGTGGTGGGCCTTTCTAAGATTATGGGCTGGGCTGCCTCCTGCCACACTACGGCCCAAAGATTTTAGGTAAGAGAGTCAGGACCGGTCCAATTGCAACTTATCTCAGATCGGCTTGTGCACAAACTAAAACTCCTTTGTTGAAACTTTGGTCACATACCCATGGCAGATGAGACAGTTAGAAAAGAGTTATGGCAAGCAAATACAATATGACAACAAAAAAATATATATATACTTGCTGTTAGAGAGAATAAGTAAAGGATTCTCAATTAAAACAAAGAAAAAGATCGGCACAACAACAAGAAATACATTATAGATGAAATGACAAAGGCAAAAGAGAAATAATATTGGTACTTAATCAATAAAAGCAAAGAAGGAATGGTTAGTATGCCGTGCTCAATTGCATTACGGAACTAAGACCAAGAAGGGAACCACTCCCTCAATGTAAATAACCTCACAGGAAGATCTTGCTGTAGAAATTACCCACTTTGAGAGAAAGGGTCTAAATGATTGTGCCCAAAAACTCCTAAATCCTTAACAGAGAGTAGGCTTTTAGAGGGAGAGAAGGGGTTAGCTTATTGGTGCATGCTGTTATTCTATGCTCTCTATGTTTTTCTTCCTTACTTTTTCTTTCTTTTTTCTCCATTTTGTTACTCTGCTTTTCCACTCTTTTCTTTCTAGTTCTTACTCGTGTGTTATAGTGGTGATTGTTGTTGTTGTAATGTTGTGAATCTCTCGTTATGATTGTTGCTGTGTTGATGATCCCCCTGGGCATAGCGGAGGCTCCTTATATGCTACTTGCCGCGACTGATTTTTTACCATTTTACCCCTTAACCACTTTTGTCTGGGTGTGGGTGTCCTTCCAGACCACCCATTAGTCTGTCAGCTGCCCAGCCACCACCATTTACCCGTGCTGGCATGCCACATCCCATTACCAGACAAAGAAATCTATTTTGTTTGCTTGTTCACCATGGCATTTCCATCCAGAATAAGGTGGGCATTCTCTCTCACTATCCCTCATGGTATGCACCTAGTGATTCCAACTCATCTTTCCCTCTTTTGGGTGTTATGTCATCCCAACAAGACACTTCCCCCAAAAGAGTTTAAGCGGGAACCTTAGCATAGGCTCCCCCTTCTCCCCACTACCGGACCATACCCTCTCTTACCTTTGACACATGGCCCACCACTCCTATATTGGCTGAGTACAGGTTGGTGATGCCTAAGCCTTATGCATGCTCCCCTTCGTGTGTGTCCAAAGCTTATCTACTACTCATGCATTTGCCATGGCCTGGAGGCACGTCTATGTGTTCTACTGCTTATTCTTGACCTCTTATGGCGTGAACTGGTTTCTTGATCCTTCATTCTTTATGGCTTGCTTCCTTTAAGGGCTGGGCCTTGCTAGATTGTGAGCTTTTCTCTCCTTAACCCACTTTTTGCTCCTTCTGTAAACTTGCTAGCATTCCTGCCATGCCACTATATTATTCCTACTATGGTGTTATTTGACCCATGCTTGCTGGGCCTCTTTTTGGTCTGTTGTATGCTTTTCTTTCACTCAATTATAGTGACCCAATATTGTCTGGGTTTACATTCATGCTTCTTCGGGCCTTCTTGACCCACTCCCTTGCTTACGGGCTTCCTTGGCCCATTTCTTCCTTTTGGGCATCCTCGGCCCACTTTCTTTCCTTGGGCATCCTTGGCCCATTTCAACTCTGCATTCCCATGGGCTTTTGCTAACTCTTTTGGACTTCCCTAGTCCAATTACCATATCCTTTACCTTTGGGGTTCATGAGCTTTCCATCAACCCCTAACTCACTTACTTCATCACTTTGGGCCTACCTCGGCCCATTCTTGCTTTCATATTGCCCATGGGTTTACTACTTCTTTCTTTGGGCTCCTTTAGGCCCGCTTGCTTCCTTTTAGGCCCATTTTTTATTTTCTAGGCCTATGATACATTATTCCTGCCGTTCAGGCTTAATGGTTTTTTTCTCCCAATTTACTAACTCTTTTTTGCTCATATTATTGGGCTTCTTCCTACTATTGGGTTTTTCTGCTGAAATGAGCATCAACATAACCTAACTCCCTCTTTGCGAGCTGGTCATTCAAGACTAACAAAAAAAAAAAAAAATACACGAAATAATATCACTTGGTTGTTTTTTCATAAAGTGCAAAATTTCCTGGTTCTCTAGGACTGCAATAGTAGATGTCATTGCGACTGAAAAGTAGAGATAGATTTGCATGTAAGAAACTTTGCAAAGTATGGCCAGCTTGTCGCTTAAATATCATGAGACTCTTTGATATGGTTGGATGAAGCCAACACATTTGAATACTTGCAACATTGCAAATGGATCACTTGTAATTATCAATTTTTATACTTTTTTTTTCTTTTGAGGTCTGATAGGGGATCTTTGAGCATTTTTTTTGCCAAATCTTCAGTTTTTTGTAAAAAACAAATATATTATTTAAAAGTCTGTCCAAAGTTATTTTGTTATGTAGCACCAAATATTCACCTTTTTTTTATTGCCTCTCTTTCATTTGATCTTCCAACAAAATAAATTGGTATGATAATTTAACATGGACAAACATTTGCGGGCTCTTCATTTCTTTCCCCTTTTATCCTTCAATTTTATGGCTGTGCATACTTTATTTGGGGTGCCGTATTCATATTGTACCCGTGTCATATCCATGTTATACCAGTTGTATCATGTTATAATTTCTTAGAAATTATTTGTGTCACTATGTTGTACCCATACTTGTACCCGTATCCGTGTCCATACACATGTTTACTAAAATAAAGGAGACTCGTTTTAGAATCTTTTTTAAAGAAATTTTTACACTTACACAACAATATAGGCAGAAGTCTGCAGGTTTGCAGCGAACATTATCAGCTTTGTTTTCCCAGAAGGCTGCAACTTGCAAGTTTTGCATTCATCTCAAACTAAAATTAAAGCTAAGAAGATTAAAGAATGTAACATTTTCCAATGGGAGCGATAAGGTTAAAGATGATGAATCTATTCCCTATTCGACTATGAGAATTATCCAATATATATTTTATCATGAATTTATGCTCATAAGAACACACAATCAAACACAGCTAATTTAATGGAATATAATATGTTTCCATGGAGCCCTAAGTCGCTAAGTCCAAATTTATTAAGACCTAGATGGATGGAGCCAAATCAAGTCACAGACCACTCAAACTACTCGACTTGAATACTAGAGAACTTGAGAAATGAGCTAGGTTTAGCCTCAGTGAAACTCAACAACTAGTTTAAATATTTAAATAAGTTACATGACTCGTTAAAAAGATCATGTAACTAAAACTACATGTAGATTGTCTTTTTAATTGCCACGTAATAGGTTCCTCCAAACCGATTTAGGAGTAGTTTTACCCACCTCAAAGTGCTCAATATGCATTCTGCCTTGTCATTTTGATCTTCAGCTATAATAAAATAAAATGGCATGGTAATTATAGTAAGAAAAAAAAAATTAGGGCACCTAAACCTATTATCATTTTTCACTTACTTTATTTGGTAAAAAAGAAACCAGGTTATAGACAATGATTTAGAACTATCGTGCACCTTTTATGTGATGGTCACTCTACAAGTACAAAGTTCTTATGGGGTGAGGGGGTAAGGGTCAGGATTCAAGTTTCTAAGAAGGAACTTCACACATATATACACTTAGATTATGTTAAAAATGATTTAGAGAAATCTCAAACCAAGGCTAGAAATGAAAGAAAGAGGTAAAAACCACAAATTGTAATTGAGAAATTGGTCTTTTAAGAGAATCGTAATTAAGCCTAGTTGACTGTTGAGAACTGATTCTCTATCACCAAATCTGTTTAAGCAACATGGACAATCCTTGGCACTTATAAGCCCAAATATGAACCCAGTGTAAGTGGAGCCAAATAAAATCACCCAATTTGAGAATAAAAAACGAGAGATTCGAAAGCTAATTGAGTTTATATTTCTCAATGAGTCTTGTAGGAGTCTTCAAGCAAAGTCCCATTCACAAGATGGAAAGAAAAATTTTACATCAAGTATCATCTATTCATTTTACTCGTATTGGCTCCTCTTGCGCCAAATCCGTGCATCCCAGGTAACAACTACTAAACTCAACTCAAATACATACAGAGAAGTGCCACATCAGCTCCTAGGATCTTGCAATATCCCAAACCACCATCTATGGTTGATCTTTTCTATTGTATTCCTCGTGGGCCTGACCATTTGTGGATCGTTCTTACTTCATATACGTTACCTAAAATTTACATTAATTTAGCTTCATACTTAATTTCTAAGAAGTTTTTTTTTTTTTTTTTTTTTGAGCAACATAAAAGTTTGAACTTGTATTAAAGAAATAAAGAAATTTGTATTGAAAACACTTTCTAACTAAAAAATTTATTTCTAGTTAAATTTTATTCGAAGAGTCAATCTTATTTTTAACGATAAATAAAAAATCTAACATGTATGTTATATGAATTTCATATAACCTTTAGAAATAAAAATAATAATATATTAGCCAAATAATCAAGGACGCAAGTCCCACATCATGTGATTATGTTAAATGGCTATTTTATTTTTATTTTGTTGAGTTATCATTTGTATTAATTTTATTTTTGAGATTTTAGTAACAGTTTTAACATGACTTTTACTAGCACTTAGCTTCAAAATTTACGAATGAAATTGGATATGTTATGCACCTTATTTTATTATTATTATTATTAAGGATCAAATAACATAGAATTCTTATCAACTCAATTCAATCAAATCTTTTAGACTCAACTTAACTCAGGCATGCTAGAACAGCTAAGTGTCTGTTTAGGAGCAACAGACCGAATTGGACCAAATAGACCGAACTGGACCAAATAGATTGAGTTGAACCAAATGGTATGAATTGGACAGAAGTGGACCGGATGCACCAAAGTGGACCTAATGGACCGAAATGGGCCAAAAGGACCTAATAGGACCGAATGGACTAATGTGGACCTAATGGACCAAAAGGACCGAATGGACTAAAATGGCCCCAAGGGATTGAAATGGACCAAAGGGACCGAATGGCCAAATTGGACTGAATGGACCCAAATTGGACTGAATGGACCGAAGTGGTCAGAATTGAATGAAATGGACCGAACCAGATCAAATGGACTGAATTGAACCAAAGTGGATTGAAGGGACCGAAAAGGACCAAAGTGCACTTAATTGGACCAAAGTGGACCTAATTGGACCGAAATGAACGTTTATTATTTCTTTCTCTTTTTTTCTTTTTCTTTTTCTTTTTCTTTTTTTTTTAAGTATCTCTTTCTCTTTACATTGATGAAAATGACATATAGTTCTTGTACGGCACGAGGCTCCCCCGAGCACGTTTGGGCCTTGCACCTTGAATTTCAACTTTACAGCTTGGCCCATGGGCCTAACTTACTCGTCTAAAACCAGGCCTCATGACACTATGCCCAACCCAAAACCTGTCAAGCTGGTCATTACAATACATATATGTCACCACTCATCGTCTGGGAATTGCCCAGAAAAGTACATCTCGAGCGGAAACATGATTGCTCAAAGGAGTTACACCCCGGTTATTCAGCGATACGTTGCCGAACATCTCTCCTGAAGTGGGGAACCAATTTCAATGCCACTCGCACTAGGCCCCACTCCCACCTAAACACTCACTTACGATTAACGATATTGGACCTCCTATTGCACTAACCTTGAAGGTAATCATAATCCCTCCACTAATTTTGGGCTATAAATATGAGAAGTTAAGGAGAGGAAAGGGGTTGGTGAAAAAAGGGCTCTAAGGAAATTTAAGAGCTGAGGGTAACAGAGTTACCAAAGTGAGAGGGAAACAACACAGAGGTTTGAGAGGTATTGTTGGGTTTTTAGGCCAGAATCATCCAAAGTAGGAAATTCTAAGCCCACTATAGGGATAAAGGCCCAAATTTGTATATTGGGCCTTGGGCCTTATCTAGGGACGTGGGCGTGTCCGAGGAGGGGTAAGTGATTGAGAGAGACCCCGAGTTTAAAGTCTCATAAAAAAGGAACGGATGGAGAACGGTCTGAGGAGTAACTCCTCCTCGGACATGATAAATACAGTTCGAATCTATATTCTAGCAACTTAGGTGACCTACTAGTAGGTTTCCACGATAAGGATGAGCTGCATGCATGTATGGGAGTGATAAGAACTCAGAAATATCTAAAGGAAAAGTTGCTACCACCATATTAAATGCATTACAGCTACTTTTCTAACTGCATTTATGTGGAGAAGATCCCTGAACAGTGCAGTCTCAACTACTACAATTCATAAAAAGCCAAAGAGGGCATCTGATGGGACATGCACTCAAGTGAAGGTTTAGATGATTAACAAGTGTAGGATTAGGATAGCTTGAGAGGAACTATATAATGTGAGAGACCTTCCACGAGATGAGGATCAAAAAAGAAGAGGACGAAATACTGTAGCAATCAAAGTTGCACTTGTGAACAGTTATATTGATTTATACTCAGAATTATCTCCTTGGACAGTGAATTCATCCAGTCCTATGTGTCTTGTTCTTGCTTGATGATCTTCTAAATCCATACTAACCGTTATTAACTTCATTAAGGCCTAGTTCTTTAACCCACTCTCTACAAATTTATTGTATTGGGCTCACTAGGCCATCACCCCATTCATCTTTGGGCTTGGACTGCAAATTGTGTCCATACACCCACATTACAAATATATTGTGAGCTCAAGAGTGAGTTAGCCTTTTAAGCCCGTTTTGGGTGCGCACAGTTCTCTAAGTGGGAACGGAACTGCAACCTTCAACCTGGCCTTAAGTACTACATTAGCATATGGATATTAACACAAAGGTGAAAAATAAAATTTATTTTTTTGAGTATAAACTAAAAATAAATAAACAGTGCCTCTACTCAAAATGTTTGTATTAATTGTATTTTCTATTATAAGTTCCATTTAGGTTTAAGAATATATAAAGTCTTAGTAATAAAAAATGATGATCCTATTATGATTGGTAAGTTGCAATTATATAATTCTATATATATATATATATATTAAAAATGATGAAAAGAAAATAATGACACGACCGTTAATATAGCTCAATAAAAGCGTAGCAAAAATAGATATTATACTTCAAATTTTAGATATTATACAGATATATAGCATAGCAATGAAACCATTATTAAATAAATGTCATAGCATCGGCCAATCCTGAGGTGAAATTTAGTACTTAATTTTTTGCCATTTTGAATGATACATGTCAGCCATTCACCAATGATAATGTAACCTAGCTTCCTCTTTGCAAGCTGATCATTCAAGACAAAAACTTAAGAAAATAATCTAGTTCATCAGCGGGCTATAGTTTGCTTTTTGGCATTGCAGCCCCCACCAAATGAGAGAGAGAGAGAGAGAGAGAGAGAGAGAGAGAGGAAATAATTTCACTTTTTTTTATATGAATACTGGAATTTCATTTAAAAGCGGGGAAAGACTGTACATCTTGGATAAGAGCTTGCTCAATACAGCAAGGATTCTCTTCAATCCAACTAATAAAGTCAGCAACATTAGATGTGTGCTTTGCTAACAGGTGTGCAGGGACATTCCTTTTCCTACGTACATGAGAAAAAGCAATGTTTCTAAGCATCTTACTCAATTCCATAATACCCAAAATAATAGGTTCCACAGTAGCAGAAGGAACACTGTTCCCACGTAAAGCATTTATAAGATTAATTGAGTCCCCCTCCAACACCACATCCTAAAGACCCACGTCCCTCGCGAAAAGTAAGCCAGCCTCCAGCGCTTTGGCTTCAACCTCCATGGCACCCAAAGGAGCCCCCACCTTCTTACACATCGCAGCTTCAACTCTTCCCATTTCGTCCCTTATCAACACTCCAATGCCCGCACTTTTCTACTTCGAGAAAATGGCGCCATCAACGTTAATCTTCCACCACCCCACATCTGGCGGGTTCCATTTCCCTGGCAACTCCATGACCAGATCAACCTTGACCTCCATTTCCATAGTAGCTCTGAACTTCGTAAGATAATCCAATGCCCCCTTAACCAGCTCTTGGCCCGACTTCCTAACTCCGCCAAGTCTAATCACATTTCTGTTTTGCCACAGAGCCCACGCTATCATAAGCACCCTAGCCGGTGCTTCGTCGCTGCCTCCTTCAATCATTAGGAGTTGCCACATCACGTCCATAAAAGAGGTACCGTCCGCCCTTGCTACATGCACTGATACCTTAGAACAACTCCACGCCTCCTGCACTTTCAAGCAACTCCAAAGTGCATGCCCTGTTGTCTCCGAAGCTTCTTTACAGCTATCGCACTAGTCTTCCTCTATCACCTTACACTTCAGCAAATTTCTTTTAGTGGGTAACGCTTTGCGGCAAGCTCTCCACCCGAAGTGGCGAATCTTATGTGGGACCGGCAAGCTCCAAAATCTCTTCCAGAAGCGCCTAAGAAGCCCACCATCTAAGCTGCCCCCTCTCACCCCACTAGCAGCCAACTTCAACGCTAATCTATAAGCACTTCGCACGCTGAACATTCCATTCTGCGTTTCAATCCATATAAGCTTATCCCTAGGCAGCCGAGTACTCAGAGGGATGCCTTTGATCGCATCAGCCTCATGGGGAAGAAATAGAGCGTCCACAATAGAATTCTTCCAGCAAATAGAAGATAAGTCAATCAACTCTTGGACCCGTGTGTCTTCATGCAAAAAAACCCGTGGAGAAGTTACTTTGTACGTAGAGGGCACAGGCAGCCACTTATCCTCCCACACCCTCACATTTGCACCGTTCCCTATTCTCCACCTTATTCCTTCCTTTACTAGATTTTGCGCCGCCATAATACTACGCTAAGTGTAAGAGGGGTTGTGACCCAAAGAAGCATTGATAAAATCGCTCCTTGGGAAATATTTTGCCTTCAACACTTTATATACTAGCGAGTCATATCCCACCTGCAGCCTCCAGCCTTGTTTCGCCAGGAGAGCAAGATTGAACAATTTCAAATTCTTAAAGCCTAACCCTCCACCTCCTTTTGGCTCACACAGCTTTTCCCAACTAATCCACGGGATTTTCCTCTCTTCATGCCTTTGTCCCCACCAAAAATTCTTGATCATGCTCGTTATCTCATCACATAAGGAGTCCGGAAGCTTGAAGCAGCTCATTGTAGATGCAAGAATAGCAAAAGCCACCGCCTTAATAAGAATCTCCTTTCCCACTTTAGACAACATCTTCTCTTTCCAACCGGCTCGCTTCTTCCCAATCTTTTCTTTAATATCATTAAAAGTGCCTCTTTTATTCTTTCCCACAAGTGATGGCAGCCCTAGGTATTTCTCATGTTGCTTGATAACTTGGGCTCCAAATCTCCACTTGATCTCCTCCTGGATTCTTGTGGGAGTGTTTCTAGAGAAATAAAGGGAGGTTTTTGCCCGATTCAATTGTTGGCCAGAGGCTTTTTCGTAAATTTCAAGCACCCTTTGTAGAGAGGCACACTCCTTTAAGGAAGCTTTGCAAAAGATGAGGTTGTCGTCAGCAAAGAAAAGGTGAGATAATTTTGGGCAACCCCTACATATAGCAATGCCCTCCATGTGACCCGAGGAAACAGTCGCTTTGATCAGAGAAGATAGGCCCTCTGTGCAAAGAAGAAATAAGTAAGGTGATAAGGGGTCTCCTTGAAGGATGCCCCTTGACGGTAAAATGCGACCTCTAGGGCTCCCATTGATCCTAATAGCATAGGTAACAGCAGTAATACATTGCATAATAAGATTTATCCACCTCTCAGTGAACCCCAGCTTAATCATAATTTTTTCCAAACATAACCATTCTACCCTATCATAAGCCTTACTCATATCAAGTTTAAGGGCCATCTCGCCCTCCTTTCCCCACCTTTTCAGGCTAATATGATGCATGGATTCAAAAGCTAACAAAACATTGTCAGTGATAAGCCTCCCTTGTACAAAAGCACTTTGGGTATCACTGATAATAGCAGGCAGGATTTTTTTGAGCCTATTTGCTATAGCCTTGGAAGCTAGTTTGTATACCACATTAATTACATAAACTAATGGGTCTCTAATCTGTGATTCTCTTAGGGTATTTAATTTTAGGAATAAGAACAATATGAGTATCATTGAAGTTTGGAAGGATTATACCATTATTGAGGAATTCGAGCACAGTCTTTGTGACCACCGCTCCACTGGTACTCCAGAAATGCTGATAAAAAAGGGGAGGCATGCCATCAGGACCTGGGGCTTTGAGAGGAAACATCTGCTTCAGGGCTGCACGAACCTCCACACCAGTAAACTCTCAGGTCAGTTCTACATTCATTTCCCAGGACACTTTTGGCTAGACTACATCCAGAATCTCAGAAAAGTCACCCGGGTTGCTAGAAGTAAACAGCTCCCTGTAATACTCCACTACAATTTCCTCCACCTTAGCATCATCCTCCTGCCACACATCATTAGTGTCCAACAACCCCAGTGCAAAATTTCCTGCTTCTCTAGGACTGCAATAGTAGATGTCATTGAAACATTACGAGTGAAAAGTAGAGATGGATTTGATTTGCATGTAAGAAACGTTGCAAAGTATGGCCAGCTTGTCGCTTAAATATCATGAGACTCATTGACATGGTTGGATAAGGCCACCACATTTGAATTCTTGCAACATTGTAAGTGGGTCACTTGTAATTATTAATTTTTATATTTTTGATACAGGATCTTTGAGCTTTTCTTTTTTCTTTTTTCTTTTTTCATTTTTCTTTTTTTGCCAAATATTCAGTTTTTACAAAAAAAAAATATTATTTAAAAGTCTCTACTTGAAGTTATTTTGTTATGTAGTCCTTTTTGGAATTCCAAGTAGAAATCAAGTTTAGCAAACTTGAATTCGAAGCAAATAGCTTCTTACATCGATCATCTAAAGACACAGTTAGATTTATAATGATTTGGCCATTGGGGGTTCCATGGCTAAGTATGTAAGTAAGGCACATACACATCTTTTTGTCTTGTTAGATGAATGGTATACAGGAATTTATATATATATACAAGATAGAATTTTACTCTAATCTAATCTAAGTATATATGTGTGTAACACATACACATCTTTTTGTCTTGTTAGATGAATGGTATACAGGAATTTATATATATATATATATATATATAAAAGATAGAATTTTACTCTAATCTAATCTAAGTATATATGTGTGTAAAGCTCTCTCTTGGAGACTTGAACCCTGACTTTTGTCCCTCACACCCCACAAACACTTATACTTGTGGAGTGACTATCGCACCAAGAATGTGCGGTGGTGTATATAGGAAGTTAATATATGAATGGATCACTCTCTCTATATTGAAATTTGGTGACAATTGAATCATGAACCTAGTTTTAGGGCTTTGTTGGTGCCAAATATTCAGTTTTTCTAAAAAATATATTACTGAAAAGTTTATCTTTGAAGTTATTTAAGTATGTAGCCCCTTTGGAACTTAGTAAACTCGAGTTCCAAACATATTAGATTATTTGATGTAGAATTTTCAATGATAAGATCTACATGAGTGACTATCTATTTGGAACTCGAGTTTAGCAAACTAGAGTTCCAAAAGAGGCTACGTAACAAAATAACTAATAGCAAAGCCCTTTTATAGTAATTTTTTTGTAAATACTGAATATTTGGGTAAAATAAGCCTACTATTAGATGATAATGTTTCCAAAAAAATTGCAGTCTACCTTGCCACACCTCTTCTTCTTCTTCTTCTTCTTCTTCTTCTTCTTCTTATTATTATTGCCTCTTTCATTTGATCTTCAAACAAAATAAATTTCTATGTTAATTTAATGTGGACAGACATCTGTGGGCTCTTCATTTCTTTTCCCCTTCTTTCCTTCAATTTTCTGGAATAAAGGAGACTCGTTTGCAATCTTTTTTAAAGAAATTTTTATACTTACACAACTATACAGGCAGAAGGCTGCAGGTTTTGCATTGAACATTATCAGCTTTTCTCTTTTCCCAGAAAGCTGCAACATGCAAGTTTTGCATTCATCTCAAACAAAAATTAAAGCTGAGAATGTAGCATTTTAAGGTTAAAGATGATAAAGCTACTCCCTATTCGACTTTGAGAATTCACCAATAAATATACCCTTTATCTTATTTGCAAAATTGGCATTCTTTATTAAGCATTCTTAACTTAAGCCTACATATATTCTATTATGCATTTATGCTCATAAGAACACACAATCAAACCCATATAATTTAATGCAATCTTATATTTTTCTTATAGGAAGGAAGAGGCTCAAGTCCTAGGATCAAAAATTCTATTGAGTTTTGATACGGGTTCTTTGAGACTTTTTAGTGCCTTGGATGTTATGCTTTATTTTTCAAATTAGACTTTTTTTCTCCCAAAAAAAAAAAACCCTTAGTATTCATTGTCTTGCATTCTTGCCCCATATCAAAGTGCTGAAAATGCATTTTCCCTTGTTATTTTGATCTTCAGCTAGAATACAATACAATTCTTTAGAGCGCATATACATATCATCAATTTTCACTTCCATCATTTGGTCACAAAGAAATTAGAAACCCAGTTTTAGATCTTTTTACAAATTGTTGATGTAGTAAATTTTTACTAGTTTTCTTCTGAACTTACCACTAATATTACTTTTTTATTTACTAAAAAAATCATGCGTTGCCGTAGAATTACTCTATTAGTTATGTATTTGAGAATTTGGTCTCTTAAGAATATCGTACACCCATGGTTGATTGTTGAGAACTAAACTGGGCCTCTATCATGAAATCTGTAAATGCCAATCCTTGGCACTTAAGTCCTTTTTTTTTATGGGACTTAAAAGTCCAAATTTAAACCCTATATATGACTGGAGCCAGATTAAGACATAGAATGCTCAATCTCAGTTTGAAAATTAACGTGCTTTGAAATTAAATTGAGTTTAGTTTTTAATGTTGAATCTTGAAGGAGCCTCTAATTATCAATCTTCGAGCAATTTAAGTCCTATTGACAAGATGGAAAGAAATTTTTTAAGAAGAGTGACATTTTGCTCATATTGGCTTGAAACAGCTACAAATCTAAAAAATAAGATTGGCTTAGCTATTCATTTTGAGGGAAACTTATGTTATATGAAACTTGGTTCATACTCAACATATTAGGCGAGAACCAAGAAATTATTTCATAATATATGGGCATGGTTTTTCTTGGGTTGTTCTAAAATAAAGGGGCCCTTATTTATTTATTTATTTTTAAAAGAAGAAATGGACCTTGATTATAGATCATATCTTTCGTCAATTGCCATCATGCGATCACAATTTAAACCAAATGAAATATGCTACTTAATTATATTTCACTTCACTATAATAATAATATAACGAGTAATTATTCCCAAAATAGAGAAGCAAGTGACTACAAGAAAGTCTCAAAATCTTATTAATAACTAAATATCTTATTTAACCAACTCGGATGACACCTGTAATTCATAGCTTATTTCATGTTGCTTGAACTCAAAGTACATGGTATTTCCTGCCACATTCAAGAAATGATAATATTTAGTAGATGAAAGAAACAACATTAAACCAAATTAAAGCAAAAGAACTAATATTTTTACTAGAAGAATTCAAAATTATTTTTAATAACAATAAACATTGAAAACATGATTGGTTACCTGTTGATTAGGAGAAATCCACGTTAGAAAAAGCTCTCTTGGTATTCTAACATAAACAACGACCTTCTTTTTGGCTTTTCATCAGCTTTGATACAAAACTCCTTATAACCAAAAATGTTTCTAATAATTTGAGCATTCATCATGAAGAAAAAAAAAATTCAAAAAAGAAGGGTATTCCATGATTTTCACTTTCTAGCTTAACTTCTTTTCTAGAACTCACTAGTGCAATGTTTAAAATAGGTGATGCACTTAAATTCATATAGGCATGAAGGTATGTTTTCATATATGCTTCCTATGCAGCATCTAAGTTGTAAAATGTTATTCATTAAAACATAATATGCTAAAAAATTCAAAGCCAACAACTAAATAATATTATTGTTCCTTTTAATTCTCCATATTTGCCAAAATATTGTAAGATTACCTGCCTAAATTAGCTAAAACTCATAACCTTGCATGGATTATTTTTAAAATCGCACACCAATTTTTCTTTCTTAAGCTTACGCAAGAGACAAGTAATTATGCTTATAAGGTAAGAAAGAAAATTGGAGTGATGTTCAATACTCATGCATGTATTCATTAAAAAGGCATGAGGTTCATTGGAGTGCATGTATCCCAAAAAAAAAACTATTCCAAATTAATTAGATTTTTTTTTTCGAGAAGAAAATTAATTAGAATTTGAAATATATGAATCCAATTTATTATAATTATTTATTATCATTATGTTAAGATATCAATTGATTTATATTTTATGTAGGTGGGATTTAATCACCCATCCATTATTCAAAAAAATTTATCAGTTAAAGTAACTTGAACTCATTTACATAATTAAACTCAACTAGTACCTTAAAATTGGATTGTACAAATTTGTAAATAGGTTCATATGATATCAAATTATTATTTGTGATTTATTGATAATATAAACAGTTTATTCGTGATAAAAATTCATCAAATTATGAAAGGATAAAAAATTTTAGTCATGATCTTATTATATGCAAAAAAAGAATAAGTGGATCAAGTAGCTCGTAAATAAGCTCAAGCTTACTTTACAAGAAAATGAAACAATCTTAAATATGTAATCTTATTTGATTATAAGTTTGAGTTGAACTCCTATTCGAAATAAAATAAAATGAAAAACCTGGAGTTTTAATCCTCAGTTTGGCCTGCTTACAGTATTATTTAAGACCAAATCACTTGTTTGGCACCTCAGATTTTCCCAACATTTTTTTATGAAGAGATGTTGCTAACTGAACAGTTAAAGACCAAACTTAAATCTCTTGGCAAGCGAAGGAAATCGAATGCTTCTGGACTTAATGACTGAAGTTTGAGTTTACACAAACATTGAAAATGAATTGCTCAAAGACATATCGCCTCCAATATCTACTCTATAGCATCAGGTGAAGAAAAAATTTCCAAGCAATGGTATATAAAAACTGATAGCTTTGTTAATAAAATATTAGTAGTCCATAATCTTATATCAGGCAATATAATAATAAAAGCAATAGAGATCTAAAAACAAAGGTGAGCTTGTTGGCAAATGTTATTTATATTAATTCATTCATACAGGACACACAAGAAAAAAAAAAAGAGTTGCACAAAAATAAAGACCACTAGAATTATCTCTATACCACAGGCATTTCTAGTTTGTTCCCACTTTTGAATAGAAAGCAGCCTCTCTCATCAACCACAAAGGAAGCCATCCATTACCACTAATGCCAAAGAAAGATTAATTTCATTCTCTCAAAAAGAAAGTCTAATACAAGGCTGAGTAATGATCTGCCTATGCAATTTTGAGATACATTCATTATTTTAACATAATAACAAAATTTCCACAATAAAGCCCCTAATCTCTATAAGATAAAATCAGCATTCTTGTTTCACTACCAAAGTTGTCACCCTTATTACTGATTGTTGAAGTGAGATAGCATGAACTTTCAATCCTGGTACATAACCAACAGTCAAAACAATGCCATTATCTCTCCACTTGACCTGCATTAACATTGAGTAAAAAAAAATCAGTAAAAGTAAAAACCATATTTTCCTGTGACAACTTCTACAAGAAAATGACAATTTACCAACAAAAACAGATATAAACCTCTTTAAATTTATTAATAAGAGCATCTCTTCCAATTATTCCACCAGTAATAGTAATATCAACTGAGTACTCCTCTCCAATCTTTTTGGTATCAGGTATCTGCATTACAAGCATTAACAAACAATTAATTCACAATTTAAAAAGGCTACCTTAGCCTTAACCTTCTTCATGTCATCATCATCTTCAGTCTTGTATCTCTTTGCGTCCTGGACAATCCTCTCAATCTCTTCATTGGCTAGTCACCCCTTATTATTGATAATACTGATCTTCCTCTTAACTCCAATGATCTTCTCCTGTGTCGAAACATTCAAGATACAATTGATGTCAAGATTTGTTTTTGATATCAATGGTTTCTTTAATGTTTCCACGGAGGAGATAAAATCAGTGGATATAAGAGGAAGATCACTGTTAGCAATGGTAAGGGAAGATTACCTAATCATGAGATCCAGAGGATTCTCTGGACAACATAAACTTATCAAGCATGTAAACATAACTGACAAGAGCCTTGTAACACAATTTATAGGCACCTTTTACAGCAACATAAACTTATCATCCAAAACTTAGTTTCTATTAATGAGCTGAGAAGTTAGAATTCCTAAGGCTAAGGACTCGGTAACAACTACTGAACTCAACTCAAATACACACAGAGAAGTGCTACATCAGCTCCTATGATCTTGCAATATCCCAAAGGACCCAAACCAGCATATATAATTGATCTTTTCTATTGTATTCCTCATGGGCCTGATCATTTGTAATACGTTCTTACTTCATGCTACTTAAAATTTACATTAATTTAGTTTTTCATCCTTAATTTTTAAGAAGTTTATTGAAAAAATTACAGTTTGTAACTTTCTATTTATATCTAGTTAATTTTTATTCAAAGTGTCAAACTTATTTTTAACAATTAATAAAGAATTTAACATGCATGTCATATGAATTTCATATAAACTTTGGAGATAAAAAATAATATATTTGCCAAATTATCAAGCACATGAGTCCCACATAATGCGTTTATGTTAAATGACTATTTTATTTTAAATTTTTTGTCTTATCATTTGTATTAATTTAATTTTAGTAATATTTTTTACATGACTTTTACTAGCACTTTGCTTCAAAATTTACGGATGAAATTGGATATGTTACGTACTTTATTTTTTATTATTTATAAGAATCAAACAGCACAAAATTCTCATCATTTACCCAATTCAACCAAATCATTCTAGACTTAACTCAAGCATGCTCAGAACAACTAAGCGTATGTTTGGGAATAATGGACCAAATTGACCAAATGAACCAAACTGGACCAAATAGACCAAGTTGAACCAAATGGTATGAATTGAACCGAAGCCCAGATGAACCAAACTTCAAAAAAAATAAATGATGAATGAATTACTTTTTCTTGTTTCCTAAGAAACATTGAATAATGTGAGCTATAAAAATCATATTGTCAAATTTATGTCCTTCTTTCATGTACTATCTATGAAAAGAGAAAAGAAACAAGTAACAAGGAGTTTTTAAGAAAATAATAATATTTTATTATAATTATTGAAATTAACTTTGTGGTTAAAAAATTTGGGAAAATCATTTCTTTGAGAATTTTGTGTTAAAAACATGATTTTGAGAATTAAAATTTCAATTTTCGCATTGTAATCATGCTTCCAAAACAAGATTTTAGTTACAACACATTTTGCATTCAAATTATATTTTGAAAACATAACTTTAATATAAACACATTTTACATTGAAATTGTGTTTTTGGAAACATGATTTCATAGTATAATTTGAAATTTAAATGCTTAAATAAGACACTATTCTCCAAAATAACATTCCAAAAGAGCTATTTTGAATAATTATAAATAAAATATATTTTTTTCCACACAAAAAACCCCAATACCAAAGTGATGCAATTATTTGAGGTCTAAATGAGTGATCACCCTCCTTAATTTCACAATGGCATAATGATCTGCCTACTCAACAAAAACTTGCGCAACAATGCACCATCAAGGAAAGGGGCCAACATCGATGAAAAAGATTATTTTTTTGTGTGTCACCCACAAACATTTCTAATTTGATTCTCTCTTTTGAATAGAAAACGATTTCTCTCATCATCCACAATGACAATCTTCCTTAGTATGGAATAATTTGGTTGTTACATTTTTATATTTGCTATCATATTGGTCCATATCGTCATCTCACTTACGGAAAACTTATATTCTTAAAAACTTAATTATCGTCGATAACATAAGAGTTTGCTAGTTAGGTAAGGGTATTTCATAAATCCATAAATCAGATGACTACAAAAACCAAAATGGCAAAAAGCTTAAAAATACACTAGCCTCATCACATGCACTTTGTGCGTGCAATGGGGCTTTTTTTTTGGGGGGGAGCGGGGAGGGGTTTACACATTTTACTCATGGCATTTTTTTTCACATAAATTCCATACTACTATTTAAAAGTGTATAGACCAAGCTCTTGAAAATAAAAGAAATCAATACACCAAACCAAATCAACCTGTACTTAAATATAAACACAATCACATTGGTGGTAATTATTCCTCTTCAACATTTGACTTTAAAACTATCAATGTAAAAGAGAAATGTACACTTTCAAACAAATGAGCTAATAAAATGAAATATAATAATAGTAAAAACAATGAAAAAGAAAAAGAAGATAACAACTTGCCTAGATGTACCCTAAATCCTCACATTCTCATCTTTACTCCTTGTATAGGAAACATACCTCTTTGAAAAGAAAGAAAGATAGTGATGAGGCGAGAAAAAAAAAATTGTGGGGATCAAAGGAATTGCGGAAATGGACTTTTTTAAAAAAAAATTATTTTATTGATGTGGAAATAGACTTGAAAAAGAGATAAAGAAGAAGAAGTAAAAAAAAAAAAATTTAAAATTAAAAAAAAAAAAGTGAGATTTGTAAAGAATTACAAAAACTAACAAATTAATAATTTCAACAATGTCAAAGGAAACAAAGCTTTCTAAAATTTGAGATGATGATCAAGTGAGCAAAAGTTGAGGCAATCCAAAAGTCTGTGCAAAGAAACTAAAAAGATATGTAAAATGTTTGTGAGACATATCTAAATAGAGATAGTGAATGCTAATTTTAAGAAAAAAGATGTGTCAAAATTTTAAAATTTATTTAACTGTTTAGTTCCCATAAATAATAAAAATAAAAAATAAAAATAAAAACTGTTTAGTGATAAAAACTTGTGGCCATGTCATTTTGGCAATTAGAAAAAAGAAGAGTACGTTTGTTAGGAAAAAAATTAGTTTTATTTTTATTTTTTTAAAAGAAGAAATTATATTAGTACGAAAAAAAAAAGTTTTGTTTTATTTTATTTTTATAAAAAAAGAAGTTATATTAGTGTTTGACCACTAATGTGAGAAAATGTGGAGGTGGAAGAAAAATTGTTTTTTTTTTTCTGTTTTTTAATTTAGCTAAATTTAGGAGTTTTTAAATTTGTAATTTTACATATCTAATCCTATTATTTAAGTTTTACAAACAGATGAATTTGAGAATATTTTGAACATAAAAATTTAGGATTCCAAATAAGAGAATCCTCTTAAATAGTGTAGTATAGATAGAAACAACCAAATGAAAGCCTAAATTTAGGACCAATTGAAAACATGACAAATAAAAAATAAGCATTAAAAAGGTATCCAAATCTTTTATCTCACTTTTCCTTACCACTTTATACTCCACCAATAAATACTTGCCGCACAAAAAAATAAAATAAAATAAAATAAAAAATCTAAACTCTTAGTGAAGGACATAAGAGTCATTCAAGTAGAAGGCAAAGAGCAATTCAGTCATTTCAGCCTCCAAGTTCCACCGTGCCACTCATTGAGAGAACCGCGAAGGCGGTACAATGTTGAACACCGTGTAACACCGTCTCTCACAGTCATCGTCCATCAATAGCTTCCTGTTTGGTTACAAAGAAAATGAAGGAAAACCCAAAACTTTGATCATTTCCATCTTTCCATTGTTGGGTCTATTTTATTTTCCTCTTATCTCTCGGCTACCAAATAGTTTTCTTGGGTCCTTAAATAAGAACCCCACTTGTAGAATTTGTGTGGAAAGCATCTTTTTGATCATGGAAGCTCCTGAAAAATCTGAAGAAACTGTCTCAAATGTAAGAATCTCATTTTTCTGCTAAACTTTAAATTCTGAATGGTCAGTGCTTAAACCCTCGATTAAACCCTGCTATCTGTGAAAATCTTGATTTCTAACTCAAGTTTTGAACTTAAATACCTGAGCTCTCTGTTTGTTTTTTTTTTTTTTTGCAAAATTATTTTTTTCTTGGATACTGTTGCTGTTGTTTTTCTTCTTGGTGTTCAATTTGTAGATTAAGTTTGATAATTTGTGCTAGTCTCTTTAGCTCAACTTTGGTTACTTTTGTTTCGGATATCTCATAAATTTTGCAACTTTATAGTTTTGGAAAGTTTTCTGTATCGATTTGTGATCTGGGTCATTCACTATCCTCCATTAGCTGGTGTCTGCATGTAATTTTGGACTAGAATTGAATGGGGGAAAATTGTGCTTTAACAAAATGCCCAGGAATTAGTTGAAGGCAGAAAAGAAATTTAAATTCTATAAAGATCACATTTTTGTTATTGAACAAGACTTGAATTAAGATGCTGTCCTTTTCATATAGCCTAAGGTGGTCAGGATATTTGATCGTTCGATATTTGTAATTTGTTGTTGAGGTCATTTTTCAACTGAATTTGTTGTGAGTTTCATACCATTCCAATCATAGAGGTTTTCAAAGTCTCTTTAAATGTAAATTCGCTAGCGTACTGTTTTACTTGTTAATTTGTTTGGTTTGAAGATACCAACTACCAAGCATTCTATGCCTGATCTCAAGTTATGCTTTTTCTGAACTTTATTGGACTGGCTAACTGCCTTGAGGAATCTTTCTTTATTTTCAATTGTTAATTTATTAGACTTATGCAACTTTTGTAACTGATTGTTTTACCCCCCCCCCCAAAATATGTTTCCTGTATTCTTGGGTGATTCCTTTTTCTGATATATATATCTTTTATTATTTATCCCAAAAAAAAAAAAAAAAAAACTTGTTAATTTGTTTGGTTAGAATTGATTGTTCTGCATCAGTCATATCTAGGGGAGTGAAAAGTATGTGGGGATTCTCTATCTTTCTGTGCTCTTTGATTTTAAATGTATGCCTCCACGATACATAAACAACTCTATTTATGGAATCATTGAATCTTTCAAATATCGAAAGGCTAATCTCATCTTCTCCCTGATCAGTATACTCCAAGGATGGCTGGAACTGTCAATTGGGGCACAGCAACTGTCGTTGGAGTGTTTGCAGGCTTGTTATATGGAGGCAGTAGGGAGGCATCCGCTTCTGTTGTAAGTTTGTACTAAAAAAACTGCTAAGAGTGCATTTTTGTAATAACTGAGCATGTTTGATCAACTGAACCATCTAAAAGTCTTTCTCTATCCTGCTCAGACATGATTAATTTGCCAAGTATGAACACAAGAGTTGGCAGGAAAAGGGAACAGATTTTGATATTTCCTTATCGAGATAACTATGTAAAGTGCTAAAAATTATGAGAGATTAACAATTTGTACCTTATTGTAAAATATAAATTGGTACAGATGTGTTTGGCATCTTTGTACCCTCTGCTACAACCATACTGGCCAATGGTGCGTGTTATGCCTGTGAATTATACTCTCATAATTGGAATTGGAAAAACATGGTTGGTTTTATGGTGGATCAGTTGTAGGCAAGGTGGAAAGTAATGGCTTTCATTTATGTGTAAGCTTAAAAATGCAAGAGGCTGGACCAAATCTTCTTAATAAATAGTATATATGTGGTTTATTTATAACATTTGTTTTTTTTTTTTGGGGGGGGTGTGGTGGTGTGTGGAGGTGTTTATTTTGCAATTAGTACTCAGTATGCATTTTCTACTTTGCACCATCTTTTGTTGGAAGTCATTCACTTATGAATTACTTCCTTTAACTCCACCCCTCTTCAACAACCCCCCCCCCCCCCCCCCCAATCCCCCACAAAAAAAAGAAAAAAAATGGAGAAGTCCAACCAAAAGAGAAGAGAAACAAAAGAAATACGCAAATCCATGGAAAATGGTACTGGTTTCTGGGTTTTAACAGTTTAATCTTCCCTATAATTTGCTAGTAGTTTTTGGATATTGTATGTTTTGAGACAATGAACTTTACTTTTCATCCAAATAGTTTTCATTTTTTCTAAGACATATTTCAATCATATTTGATGACACCTGTGAGGACTTTGCATTGTTTTGGCAGAGCAAGGATGCAGAGGTAATGTTGAAGCTAGGGAGCACAGCGGATAAACGTGAGCAGCATCGACTAGTGAGAGATGCAATGGAAAAAAGATTTGTACGAGTCGCTCGTGGCTCCATAATTGGTGGAGTACGCCTTGGAATGTTCACTGCCGCATTTTACAGTTTACAGAATCTGCTTGCAGAGAAACGAGGTGTACATGATGTTTTCAATGTTGTTGCTGCTGGTTCAGCCACTGCTTCGACATTTGGTCTAATTAGTAAGAATTCAGAAACTCTTGCATCTGATGTTCTCACCAACTGATCCTGTCATTTTGGTTTAGAAAATTTATATGTAGTCACTTTATAGTTCCTCAAATATTTTCCAAGTTTTTCTGTCTATTATTTCGTTATTTTGAAGTTTAATTCCTTAAGTATCTTAAAGAGGTTGATGAATTGTTGTCTACTCTGTAATTAACTTCTCCATCTATTTCATATATTAGTGCCAGGATCACTCCAATGGCGTGCAAGGAATGTTGCGCTGGGTTCAGTTTTGGGGGCGGCAATATGTTTCCCTCTTGGTAATATATTCAATCCTTATATGTAATTACTGATCCTTCTATTAAAACTACTAATATAACAGTAAATGAAAATGTTGTGGCGTTTGGCTATCTGATGGATATCAAATCAGTACAATCACTACACTGTCTTTCCCATAATTTTTGAACTCAAGCTGCTAGACTAGCCCCGGTCTTCATTCACAATGACCAAGACAACCTTAAATTTATTTAGAGAAATGCTGGTAGCTAAAAAAAAAAAAAAAAAAAGATAAGCATAACAGTTAAAGTATATTGGAGTCATTTTAATAACAATAATTGTTATCTCTTAAAAGGGATCTTAGTTGCCTAACCTCGCTTTAGCTATATGCCCAGTCATGTGAGTGCAAGTGTTAAAATTACATTATTTAAGTTGGACAGAATAACTTGAAGCTCTAAATTACAATGATTAAAAATTGATAGCATGAGTTCAACAGAAAGTATAGAACTTGCGAGTAAAAAAAATGTGTTTTGTGACAGGTTGGCTTCAACTGAAGCTTATTGAGAAAGCAAATGAAGGAAATATGGTGGCTAATCCTGGTTCAGAAGCAAGGAGTGGTGTTGGTGCAGCAATAGAGAGGCTCGAGGGAAATTTGAATGAATAAAACAAAATAATTTGGAGGGCTCAATCTAGAATTTTCCATGGAAGGTGGAGGGATCAAAAGTAAGACATGTGGGCTAGCCCCCAAAAGAGATCTAATGTTGTTCTCTTGTATCTAATTTTCTTTTTCAGTGCTTCCCTTCAATAGTGAGACTGAGAATAACACTCAAAAGCTTGGTTACTTGAGAGCATTTTTTTGGCTGAATAGAATTTCCTTTAGGTTAATCTTTGAGATCATATGCCATTTTTGTTGGTGATGATGTTCTTTATGTCATATACCCAATTAATAGGCAAATCAACATTTTAGTTTCTCTGTTTTCTTATTAGCTATTCATTTATATATTTTAATGCTTGCAAGAAATGTAACTTATGGGAGACCAAAAAGGTGTTTGGGTTAGGCAAAGACATTGTTTAAATGCTTCTTGGGTGGCGTTAACAAGCCCTTCTTCTAATGTGTTTCTTTAAATACTTTTTTCATTTTTGTCTAGATTTTCTGAGTGTAAATTAGCAATATATGAAAGGAAATCTTCAATGAAGTGGTTTGCTGGGGGCTTTAGCCTTTAAGTACCTACGAGGGCCGCCTACACATATTTAAGAGAAGTAAGAACCAGTACTAATAGCTCCCATCAATGCATGAAGGTGCCCAAAATGGTGGGATTTGTTGGGCAGAGCTGATGGTGAGCATATCACCCTTTTTTTCGATTTTCTTCATGAGAAAACAGAGTAGGGTGGTCAGTTGTAAAGATCCTCTTCGACGCAATTATGGGAATCCACATCTGCTGAGAAACTAATACTTGAGAACCTGCATGAAGGATCATAGGCACTTCCTCTTCATAATTTTGAAATGAAGACACGAATGACATGGTTAATTCTTGTGTATGTTATTTTTTTGGAAGCTGTTTATGTATATATAATACTCTCTTATTTCATTAGCTGGTTATGAGATTGGTATATTGTATGTGCTGCGCTTGTAAAATCCAAATGGAGAGGACAATTCCAGTCCATGCCAACTAAAACACAAAGATTCATTTGCAGTTAAAAAACATAGATGGCTAATGAAACATTGATGTCTAGAACTGAAACTCCAATTTTCCATGCGATGATGTATTAGTATGAAGCCACTATTCATTGGTTATGGCTCAGCTTTAAAGGACGCACGTTGACAACGCATTCTATTGGTGGAGCTTTCAAATGTTTTCTTATGCTGAATTGCTGATTTTGGAAGAAATGTTCTATTTCTTCAATTTGGATGTATTGTGATAAATTTCTAATCTAATGGTCCATCAATATTTGATTATTTTCTATCTGATCCAGAAACTTTGCTATCAACATAAAATCTAGTCAATTGGTCATAATTGGGATATAGGTAAACATTTTTCTCAGGTTCCCCTTGAACAACTTAAGACTTTCAAAGGTTTTTTTAGAGAGAAAAGTCAGATTTAACTTGATGGATTCAAACCCAACTTGATTTATCATCCACCGGTTCCATTTTTCAATATAAAAATTACAGTTACTATTGCAAGGGTTCTTTAGGAGGGGCATATATACTTGCAGTCCCAACTCTCAAATTGCCATGACTTGCATGTTACTAAGAAACATTATGAACAGCTAATGCTCAAATTGAAACAGCTTTTTGTTGGATTTGACAAATTCGAAACTAATTATAAGGGTAAGTAGTAAGCATCAAAGCAATCTCTATTCATCCAGTCGTGCCCAACTGATGCTAAAAACAAATGGAATCCCTATAGCAAAATGGAATCCCTTACGCAAAACATATAAGCTGAACAGAAGAATATAACCGACACAAACTAGTATACTGTTCAATAGGATCTGTGAAACCCAGGATAACAAAATCACTACAGACTAATTACATAACAAAAACTTTCTATCATATCAGAATTCTAATAAATAACAATGAACTGACATTCCATTGATGGATATGATGCTTCAATCCTTTTCATCCTCTTCCGTATGGGTTTCTTTACACACTCACCAGAAGTCAGAAGCATAAGGCTGAACAAATGAGATCTTTGGGGTAAAGGCACCACCCTTCCTCTTTTCTCTGCCTCTCACTCCTCTTACTTGTCCTTGAGTTGAAACCATAATTTACAGAGGAAGGCTTGTAAGGAGACCATGCATATCTTAATCATATGCAAAATCTCATCATTCTTCTTTGCCTGCCATTTTAAGAAAGTCATACCATGAGGAACAATATTCGATTAATTCCCTTAATGATAGGTGTAATCAAGTCAAAGAAAAAACAAACATTACCATGATCATGGTTTAGGGATGTGCTGTCTCGTGGCTTCTTTGCAGTCCGTTTAGCTGCCTCAGCTGCAACCATGTATCTCAAAATCAATAATTTACTCCTCTTTTTAAGTTTTAAATGCATAATGTAGGTCTTGACCTCATGAGTCACAAACTCACCCTCCCCAAGTATAATTTTTTTTTAAAAAGCTGTCTTGGACTCTCTCTCACTAGCCTTTATACTGGTGATTTTCGCTAGCCAAACTGTTCTGTTAATCTTATCAAGTCTTTGCCTTTATGTTTCATAATTTATATGCCCATTTCTAAGTAAATTATTGTCAATAGGCTCTAGCTCAAATCGCACTTCTCATTCTTATATTCCAAATTTTAATACTCTTTAAACCACCAAAATCAAGGAATAAATCTTTGGTATAAAGGCTGAGATTCCTCTGTAGAATAAGCTAATTGAAGGGATATTGATGACAAGGAGTGACATAATTGAACAAAGTCAGCACTTTACCTCTCAATGGTCTTTGTACACCTCAAGCATCAAGCTGGCCTGGTCCCTAATCAACCTGGTCAGAATCACAAACATTTACAACTCCACCATCTTCCACCTCTCCTCCAATTGCACCCACTTCTCTTTATCAATCAATTCAAGTCCTCGCTTTATCAAACTCTACTCCAACGTCACATTCTTATCAAACCTTAACATCCCATTCAAACATCTCCCCGAAACCCCAGCAGCAGAAGCATCAGCATCAGCAGAGCCCCAAATTTTCTTCGACAATTCACATGTCTTTCTATCATGGGGTTTCGAAAAGGTTGGGTCTTTACCTTTCTTTCCTTGCCCAGCCATATTGCGGTACTTCTTTCTTAACCTTTTCATCTTATCCACCAGTTGGGCCTTCGTAACTTCCACGTGGAGACTCTTCTTGACAAATGCGACGACATCTTCAGCGGGATTAGCGTCATTTACAGCTCTGTAATTCACCATCCCTTCTAGTAATTCTATTTCATTATCGTTGCTCCACAGCCTCTGGAAAAGCTTCTTCTCTTCCCTACCACCACCGCCGCCACCTTGGGATTTCAGTTCCGGGTCTTTCTTCTTGACCCGCTTCGACGGCGTCGTTTCTGCTTCACTGTTTGGACGCTTCTTGGTGGCGGAGGATCTTGGCTTTTACTGGAGTCAGTTTGGGTTCCATGATTTTGGTAAAGACCCAAACTTTTCGAAACCCCACGATAGAAAGACATATGAATTGTCGAAGAAAATTTGGGGCTCTGCTGATGCTGATGCTGATGCTTCTACTGCTGGGGTTTCGGGGAGATGTTTGAATAGGATGTTAAGGTTTAATAAGAATGTGAGGTTGGAGGAGAGTTTGATAAAGAGAGGACTTGAATTGATTGATAAAGAGAAGAGGGTGCAATTGGAGGAGAGGTGGAAGATGGTGGAGTTGGAAATGTTTGTGACTCGGACCAAGTTGATTAGGGACCAGGCCAGCTTGATGCTTGAGGCGTACAAAGACCATTGAGAGGTAAAGTGTTGACTTTGTTCAATTCTGTCACTCCTTGTCATCAATATCCCTTCAATTAGCTTATCCTACAAAGAAATCTCAGCCTTTATACCAAAGATTTATTCCTTGATTTTGGTGGTTTAAAGAGTATTAAAATTAGAAGTGCAATTTGAAAAAGAATGAAAATTAGCATTTCAAATACAATGAAAGAACCTAGGTACCCAAGCTTACCTTTGAATTTCCTCTTCTTATTAGCTCTCCTCCTCTTCCTTTCTGCCTGTGTAAGCTCAGTCTCTTCCTTAATGTCACCTTTGCCAGTAAAAACTTCCTCAGGAGCCAGCATAGCTGCATCTGAGACAGCCACAGGTGCAATCTGCACATGGAAGACATTTTCATTTATAATCAATTCATTAAAAAAAAAAAAAAAAAAAAAAAAGAGAGAAATTTGTCCATGGAAGGCAGACCACATAATTTACTCCCTTGCTAAATATGGAGCAGATAAAATTTTGAAATGAATAATACAAACTCTTTACCTCTTCCATTGCTAGAGCTGGGACATTTGCTTGTATAGACATGTCCTCTATAACCTGTCCAAATCAACACACAACTAATAAAGACAACAACACAAAATGTTCACCACGTATTGCCTAAAATTATATGTTCACTAAGATGATTGAGATTGAAAAGCATACAGGTTTTGGAGCAAAGTGGAAATGAGAAAGAGCATCCAGCTTTAAGCAAAGTTTCTTGAACAACATGCTAGCCTGATCAAAGATAATGAGAAAAAGGTTGAGCATATATAATATCTTCAAAAGTCTAGGTGGAAGGAGCAAACAACAGACTGTCAAATGGGAAGTTCTGAAGTCCTATGCAGCACCATAAGGACGCTAAAGATATGAAGATTACAAAGAAGAAATAATCAGGAATGCAATGAATATTTAAGTAACAACGAAAACTTGCACCTCTTTCTTCTGTTCATCCTTGGATGACAAAGGGGCAGAATTCAGATTTGTCAGCTGAACATATTCTTCCTGCAAATAATTGAAATAAATAAAATGTTGTTAAATATTGCTAATTTAAGTAACAAAGGAAGAATAAACTGTATTATAAACTTCATTACTAAGGTCCCCAAAAAATACAGATCCAGTGTACAAAACCATAAATTCCGGGAAAAATAAGGGCAAAGCAGGACATGAAGAGTAAATCCCATAATGGATCATGTCAGAAATACAAACCTCATAAACTTCAGCAAGACCCTTCTTGCTTTTATTCTCGTCCTGCATATTTAACAAGGAAAGTGCTGAATAAGTAAATTTCTATCACCGCAACACAGAATGAATTTATTTCAGTATTTCAGTATAAAATGTTTACCAACTCTTTGATTTCTCTCGGAGCCACAGACGGCAACCTAGGAGCCTTTTGCACATCATCATACTGACCCTACAAACATCATAGCAATATTGTTGCTGATTAGTAATGGAGAGACATTAAAGTCACAATCACTAATGCAGCATGTGTAATGTCAAATAAAACAAAAGGCAATACTTTTCTTTTCTTTTTTCTTGGTAAGCGTATAACCATTCTTATCTAGTGCACAAATAAAAGAATAATTTGATGCTATCATAGTGAAGTCCAACTATAATCAATGACCTGATAGCATTCCAACTAATATCTGCTAAACAAATGGAGTCTACCTTAAGGATCCGTTCCTTTATGATTTCTTCAAGTGCTACTGTAACCTCCTCAGTGATCACAGGGGCAGGTCTCACGTTGTGATCAAATTCCAGATCAACTTCTAATGCACTGTTCACTGGCCTTTTTTCAGCAGTTACCTGTTGCCAAGATATTTAATCCACATTTAGATACATTCACTTGAATCAAATCCACATCTGCTTCAATTATGATCCAAGCAAATTTGATTTAACACTATAATTTTAGACTGATAATATTACCTCTCCCTGCATGGTCCAATCTTGTTGCTCCAGGTCTTCCTTTTCCATCAGCTCTATTTGAGATCGAAGCTTCTGAAGTTCTTTTTCATGGGTAGAAAGAGTCTCTTGCTTCTATAAATAAGAACATCAAGATCAGATGTGTTTCAACTAAAATTCCTGCTAGACGTGCACATATATTTTGAAAAAAAAAATACCTTATTTTCAAAAGCCCCATCATCTTCTTGCTCATCACCCATGTCTGAATCTTCTTGTTCATCACCCATGTCTGAATCTTCTTGTTCGTCACCCATGTCTAAATCTTCTGACCGATCATTCACTTCTGATTTTCGTTTTGAAGCCTTTTTCTTATTAGAACCAAAAAAGTCTTCATAACTGAGATACACATATGCACAGGTTAAGCCCAGAAAAGGGAAATGTCAAACAAATCTATCAGAGTTATAAATATACACCCCCATGCACAACAGTGATACAAGATATATAGCTCAAAAGCAAAGATTAGTTCATGCATCCATCATCTTAAAAGCATAACTATTCCAAAGAATTTGTGCATTCCAAATATATTACCATATAGCGAAAATGCAATTTTTAATTATTGATTGGTAAGTTACTCACGCAATCAACGGGTCTTGAAACACAACCTCACCATCCATCCAATTATTATCAAAGCAGGAAGTGTCATTTGACCTAGAGCCCATTAGCAATTCTATTTTTTTTTTCTAAAGAATACCAATGGCAATATGAATATAACAAATTGGAGCAGCTCATTAGAGCCGACAACAATGAAACGAAAAAGAAACAACATAACAGCACCTTGCCATCTTGTCCGCATTTTGATCATCATCTTCATCATCACCAAGCCCAAAAGCTCCAAGCTAAAAGAACAAAATGCCAATGAGTTAGAAACACCCAACAAACATCATCAAAATCAACTTAAATGACACTAACAAATATGCACTTTCTATACCAAATTCAAACCCATCAAAGTCTTCTAAACCGGCTAAAACCACAATTCCATAATTAAACCCAATCAATCAAAAATTCTCAAAACCAAAAGAAACCAACCAAATTATTCAAAATTTATCTCCACCGAAAAAAAAAAAAAAAAACACTCACCTCGTCATCCTCTTCATCATCATCATCATCTTCTTCTTCTTCACTTCCCTTACTCTTCTTATTTTTCTTACCCAACCCATCACCTTTCTTCTTTAATCCATATTCCATAGCTTCACCATCCTCCAAAAACCCCTCCAATTCCTTTATCTTCAAAAACCCATCTTCAATCCCACCTTCTCTACCTTCCTCTCCCTCCTCTTCACCCTCACTCTCTCTCTCTTCCTCCTCCTCCTCTTCCTCTTCCTCTTCTTCATCCTCATCCAATTCCTCATCAAACCCATTTAATCCTTCATCAAGACCATCACTTTCCTCTTCTACAACACCCTTTACACCCTCAGAACCCTTGTGCTCAACTTTCTGAACCTTCTTCGGCTTCGATATCTCGTCCGGGTTCTTCTCGAACCGCTTCACCTCGCGGCGCAGAGTCGACATGAGGGGGTGGGATTGGATATCGATTTGCTGCCATATCTGCTCGGCGTCGAACCCTTGGGTCAAGAGCTTTTCGAATGGGGATTTCGGAGTGAAGGGCTTCAGAGAAGCGAAGAGGATCTCTGACGCGGCGCGAGCCATTTGAGAGAGAGACGGGTTCGGTGTTAGCCATTCTGGTGCCTCTGTAGATCTCAGGCGTTTCAGGGCTTCGAGTCCGGGTTCTTTGGTCGAGGTCGCCATCACCATTGGTGATGAGCTAGGTTTCTTCTCTATCTATGTGAAGAAGAAGGAGAAGAAGAGACAGAAGAAGAAGAAGAAGTTGGGTTTTAGAGGGTTAGGGTTTTAGATGAGCACGTGTCAAAATAAAATTAGCCTAATATAGGCTGTGTTTGCTTCGTATAAAACGTATCCGGAAAATACATATTTTCTGGAAATGCTATTTTCCAAAAAAGGAAAATATTTTTAAAGTGCAAAGTTGAGTTATGAAAATTGTTGTGGAAAATTGAGTTCATGTGTTTGGTTCTATTAGGAAAATGCTATTTTCCTTTCACATTGATTCCGACAACAACAACAACAACAACAACAACAACAACAACAACAACAACAACAACAACAACCAGTTCATCAAAAAAAAAACAACAACAACAATCAAACTTAAAAAAATAAAATAAAAATAAAAAAAAACGGAGGGATCGAGGAAGAGGATGCGATGGGTCTGGGTCAATGACGATCGATGATCGACGATCGACGGCACGGCGCGGTGCGACTCGCCAGTGCGAAGAGCGCTGGGTTCTGGGTTCGAAGGAGATCGACGTTCAACGACGCGGCGCGATGTGATCAAAGGTGCGACTGGATCTGCTCGTTGCGGTGAGGCGATGGGGACTGGGTTCGTGGGTTCGTGGTCGCTGACGATGGTCTCTGGGCTTGAATCGGCGGTTCATGGGTTCATAGCCGCCGACGATGGGCGCTGGGCTTGGCTCGGCGATGGCGCTAGGCTCTCCCTTTCTTTCTCCCTCTCTCTCTTTGTGCTCTCTGTTTCTCAATTTTCTTGAAAGTGGCATTTGAAGTGAAAATAAAAGGTGAAATGGATTTCCGCAAGGGAAGGGGTATTTTTCGGTCAAAGGTGAAAATAATTTCAGTTGACCGAATTTTCTTAAGCAGCCAAACACCCAAATTTTACAGAAATGATTTTCCGGAAGTAGTTTGAAGTCAAAACAAACACAGCCATAACCTCTCTCTTTTAGAGTTGAAGAGCATTTTTTTTAATTAAAATTAAATGTTATATTGTATATTATAAAAATAAAAAATACTTCAACTCTTTAATTTTTTGAAAAATATATATAAAAAAAAATTACAAGATACTCTACCAATTAAATTATCTGTAATCATAAAATAGTATACTAAAATCTTGAAATCTTAGGAATGGAAGGAGTCTTTTGGCTGAATATCGCAAAAATTTGAGTTTATTTGTGATATAGGTAATGTTCAAACTTATTTGGGAAGCGAATTTCGACAACACCATTACCAAAATTCTAAGAAAAAATAGGAGAGAGGAGAGAGAAATGATGTGACGGATGTGGGAGAAAGATAAATGAATTTCATATTGCCAAAAATAATAAATAAATAAACTGAATTGTGGCAATTGAATTACCGAAATTGGAGAATTAAAATAAAAATAAAAAACTGAACTGTGGCAAGAGTAATTTACGCTCACAAACTATTTTACCATATTTTTACAAACTGTTGTTATGGCCAATTTCTTACTAGTTCTCATCAAAGCCTACTAATAACATCACTTTTTTATTTACAAATAATCATTCATTACATTAGCAGTTGTGAGGGGGTAAAGCCCAGCCATACCTAGTGGGTCTAAAGCCCAAGATGAAGATTAGTGTATGTCCGAGAAGGATAAAATTGTCAAGGGGTATTTTGCGTGAAAGAATGATACATAGGGGCGAAGAAACTCTATCCAAAGAGAGCATCAGTATTTCGAAGAGACGATCATCCTTGGATTAAAGGATTTTGGTGTCATATAAATATCTAGGGGGTTCAAATGAATGTACTAGTGACTTGCCTGTAGATAAGAGGAACGGATAAATATCTAAAAGGAAAAGCTGCCACCACCGTATTAAATGCACTGCAGCAACTTTTCTGGTCGCATTTATGTGGAAAGGACCTTTGAATAGTACAACTGGAGCTACCGTCATTCACAAAAGTTAAGGGAGATACATGACATGACATGCACTCAAGTAGGGAGTTAGATGAAGAACAAGTGGACGATGGGGATGGTAGTGGAGGAAGGTATATAAATAAGAAGGAATCCTAATGAAAAGGGGAGGAAACAAAAAAGAAAATTGTAACATGTATTCAATCTATCATACGTCTCTTCGGACTTGAACTTACTTAATTTTTATGTGAATTTTTATGCTGGTTTGTACTTGTATGTTGTGATCAACCGTTGTTAGCTCCATAGTTAACCTAGCTCTATCACTCACGCTCTACAAATTTATTGTTTTTGGGCTTGGGCCACAAATCCTAACCCTACCGCAGTTTATGAAAGTTTTTGTAAAAAAATTTGTATCTCTAGCATTTTGCCAAAAGTGAAGGATAAAAATTATAAATTATAAAATTATAAAATTAAAAAAAAAAAAAAAAAAAAAAACTCAATTGTGGCAATTGAATTGCCGAAATTAGAAGAGTAAAAAAAAAATGCTACAGCCACACTTTTGGATGAATAAAATAAAATATTTATGCTACCCAATGAAACTTATAAATAAAATTTATATTTAATAAAAAAAAGTAAAGAAATTCATATAACTTGTTTTGCTTCTCTCTGTTACCTTAAAATTTATTTATTTTTAAGCCATCCAAAATTGTGGCTGTGCCATTAATCTTACCACAATCCTTTTTTCTTTTTCTTTTTTAATTCTCCACTTTTGGCAAAATGCTAAAGATACAAACTTTTTTACAAAAACTTTCATAAATTGTTGATGTGATGAGTGATTATTAGTAAATAAAAAAGTGATGTTATTGGTGGACGTTGATGAAAACTAGTAAGAAATTGGCTATAACAACTGTAGGGTTAGGATTTGTGGCCCAAGCCCAAAACAATAAATTTGTAGAGAATGGGTGAAAGAACTAGGTTGATTATGGAATCGACAACAATTAATCACAACCCTCAAGCATAAACCAACATGAATTTACACGTAAAGAATTGGTGTCCGAAGAGGCATATTATTGATTATGTGGTGAATACAGATCTTAGGGTTACAGTAAAGCATTTTTTCTCTTCTCCCTCGTTCTAATCCCCTTTTTCTCAGGAACTTCTTTCCTTTATATAACCTCCTTCCCCATCATCCCCATCGTCCACTTGTTCCTTATCTGTGACCCTACTTGAGAATATGTCACGTTAAGTATTTCCTCTGGCTCTTTGTGAGTGGCGGTAGGTGAGGTTACACTTTTCAGAGGTCTTCTTCACATAAATGCGGCCAAAAAAGTTGCTGCAGTGCCTTAAATGCGGTGGTAGCAGCTTTTCTTTTAGATATTTCCTCATTCTTATCTTCTCCAGATATACCCAGAGCTTATCTTGATCATTAGGGTTGCTAAGAAAATCATTCGGACCTTCCACATGTTTAATCAATCAATACTATTCATGTCCAAGGAATAAAATCTCCTCGGACGGAAGGCAGTATCCTCGGACGGCAACCGTCCTTCTTTCTAGAGATCCTTCTTCCAGATGGGCCTTACCCTTACCATCTCCTTCTCTTCGGACGCACAGTAATCCTCACATGGGGCTCTAGGCTCACTATGTTAGATTGTGTCTTTTTCCCCCTACAATAGCCCCTCAAAATTTTAATTTTTCCCTCATATCCAAGGACAAAGAGTAAAATTTTAACCTACCACGCAATGAAAAAGAATAAAAAGTTTGAAAATGGCTCATAAATACCCAAGTTTGCATGTGCGTAGGCATAAATACTGGCACTTCATTATTGCCGCTGTCAGTTCCGTGTTTCCAAAGCGTTGTATTAATTGCTCCAGGCGGCGTTTTGTCTTTAGCATCCAACGGTGGATTGTTGATCCAACGGACAGGGTCATCCTTCAGGATTTGGATGGGAGGAACTACATCCTTTCACTTGCCCCCGTATATAAGCCCTCAGAGGAGGTTATTTTTCTTTACTTCACGCATCTTCAGAATACTCAGCAAACTCACTCATCCAAAAATCCCTTCGAGCTTCTTCGATTTTCCGTCTTCTTCCTCCCCAGAATCTAACAAAAGTCCACTTTGAGTTTAGAGATCATTCTCCACTCCCGTTTGTGTAAGTTTCGACATCCTTTGCCCCTTATTTTCTTCTCGACTGGTATTCTCAACCTCCGAAACCCTCATTTCCTAGTTACTGCTCCCATTGTTCCTTAACAATGGGTAGATTCCAATACCTCGTCGATAGTCCGGCGCTGATAGAGGAATTTAAGCGGACTTACGGCATACCACGAGGGGTCAATCTGAGATATTACTCCTCAAAGCAAATACTAACAGACCGAAGAAAAGGGGAGGTTATAATCCCAATGATAGCCTTCATTAAAAGGGGAATGACCCTCCCAATGGGTTCCACCACCCTAAACTACCTTCACAACCATAAACTCTCTCCTGAGCAGTGCGTGCCCAATACCCTTAGGATCCTAGGAGCTATCGATGCCTTGAACCTACAATTAGGATTAGGGTTGACCTAGCATGACCTGGTACATATGTATAAGTGTCATAGCCAAAAAGGGGTGGGATATTACCTTAAATCCCGCTCCGACATCGTTAGACTGTTCTCCTGCCTTCCCAAATCAAATAAATGGATGAAAGACAACTATCTAATTGTCTCGGGCGCATGGCACGACGGTATACACTGTCCGACCGAGGCAGGAGAGCTAGGTGTGACTTCCTAGACTTAGGATTTCTAACAATAGGCTTAGGATTTTCACTCTTCATAACCTATGTTTTTTTTATTATGCCGTCATATTTCGATTTTCTGGCCAGGTTGGTTTTTTTTTTTTTTTTTTTTTTTTTTTTTTTTACAGATAAAGCACATACTACTCCTCGGCTTAGCCTTACCAACACCGCTGTCCTTAATTATCTATTACGCTCGGAGATATTTGTGAGCGAAGACGGACAACTCTGGTCCGTCCCCCTCATACTCGGCTACACACCAAAGAAAACCGATCTTCAGCCGGTCGGCAACGCCATTACACAAGGTGATTACCGACTTTGGCGAATCGACGTCGCTCGGCCCCACTTTCTAGCGCCATACGATCTTGAGCCCGTTCCACACCCAAATCCACAGGGTGTTCCATTATTAATCCAACCAGTTCAACAAGTCCCCATTGGACAGGTGGTCGTAGGCGAGAAGGTCGACTCTTCATCCTCTTCACTAGAGGAACAGATAGACAAGTTCAAATTTGAAGGAGAAGCTTTAGGGGGAGTGTAGGTAATACCTTCCTTAGATTCCAAGGAGGAAACCGACAGGCAGTCCAGTGTTCATCCCCCAATTCTGATAACCACTATCTCAGAGGACTCTTTGGAAGAAGAAGAAATGTCCGACTTAAAGCTTTTGATGAAGAATAGGGGCAAGAAGGCTGAGCCCAAAGGGACTGGGACTTCCCAACCAGTGGTGAATTTACCTTCACCACCACCTTAGATTCCTTATCCGAGCTTAAAACCAGTACCAGACTTTAAGAAAAAGAG
This sequence comes from Quercus variabilis, assembly GCA_030445155.1. Lineage (NCBI taxonomy): Eukaryota > Viridiplantae > Streptophyta > Magnoliopsida > Fagales > Fagaceae > Quercus > Quercus variabilis. The sequence continues at coordinate 10,814,490 of CP129454.1, forward strand.
ACCTCTTGAACCTGAGGAGAGGGAGGTGGTGGTACCACCAAAGACCATAAAGTAACAAAAGGTGGTGAGGGACCATCGGAGCAAGAGGGCCTCATCCGTGGAGAGTAGGGAGGAGCCTCCTGTGACTAACGTGCGCCGAGGGCAACACACGTGGTCTCCCAGATTGGAACTAAATGGCGTTCCTTTTTCTTGGGAGACCTCCGTTAGAAACTATGATGGGGGAAGAGCGGGGCTGATAGCTGAAGCCTTGGAGCAACCACTGCTCCTCCCCCGAGACATAGAGTCATACAAGTGTTTCAGCCAATATGAACTTTTCATGTCCCTGAAGAGGGACCTGGCCATGGTAAACGTGCTTATCCAGCTCTTCGGTTGGCATGCTAATTTTTTGTATTTTATGCTAACCCTTTTACTTTACTATGCAGATTACCTAGCAAGTCTTCGTGGCCGAAGAGTGGAACCGAAAAGCCTATGTTAAAGCCCAAGAGGAGGCCCACTCTAGGTTCGAGGCAGAAAAAGCTTTGGGTAGCTTAAAGGTGAAGGTTTCTCAGATCTTCGAGTAGCTTAAAGGGGTAACCCATGAAAGGGATAGCCTCAATGCTGGCCTTCAAAATGCTGAGAGCCAGGCCAAAGCCCAACGCAAGCTGCTAAATGAAACTCAGAACAATTTGGCCTCTGAGAAAACTCTTGTGAAGGAACTTCGAGCCGAACTTCAGAAGGCTAGGGAGGCTACTAAGCAGGCTTAGAGGGACGCTCAGCTAGCCAAGGAGGCGACCAAGGCTGAAAAGAAAGCAGCATTCAAACTGGGCATGGACATAACCGAAAAAGGGTTAACGGAGCAGTTCGCCTCGGTTAGCCGAGATTACTGCGACATCACCTGGGGCAAAGCACTAGATGCTATCGAGGTGCCTGCTGATTCGGAGTTGAGGCTGCCTGGGAGCAATTAATACGATCTTGACATCCGAGAGCTCCCAGAGTCTAACCTTCCTCCCCCAGAACAGCTCCCTGAAGCCTCGGAGCAACCTTTGGTCAGCCAAGGAGTCTGACCACGCTTGAGGTTTCCAAGGAGTCTAGTCAACCGAGTGCTCAAAGCAAACCAGCTGAACCATCCAAGGACAAGGGCAAGAACTTGGAAAAAGAAAGAACTTCTTCAGAGCCCAAGGATCAGGTTTCAATAGCTGCGGTTACTCAGACGAGCAAGGCCGATGACCCTGTGATCCCTCAGACAAAATCTTAGATACTTAGGGTTTTTCTTTTGTATTGTTTTTTTTTTTTTTTTGAAATGTAAAGAACTGTAGACTATCCTGTTTTGGTTAATGAGACGGACTTTATTTTCCCTTTTGGTGTATATCACATGACTTATTCTTGCTACAAATAACTGTACTTTACAATTATGGTTAGGGATGGCAATTTTGCCCCGCCCCGCTTAACCCGCCCCTCCACCGCTTCGCCCCGCGCAGATTTTCCCCGCCCCGCAAAGGTGATGGGGCGGGGATGGGGTAAGATTTTAACCCCGCACCACGGGGCAGGGCGGGGATGGGTATAGACCTTTTAGACCCGCCCCGCCCTGCCCGCATTGCTAAGAGTTATAATTGTAAATTTTCATACCCTAAAACTTTACTATTTAAATAATATATCAATATTAGCTTATTTTATTCTCCTCAATGTGATTCTCTATCTTTATTTTGTTATGTGTTATACTATGAGTTTTGTTTTTCTTTATGATTGTCTTGTTAAACGCTTGGATATACTATTCAATTTTTTCTAAAAATTGATTTGATTTGATGAGATAAATTAAGTTATAATTTCAAGTGTATTTTTATTAATGAAATAGGTTTCATTAAAAAAATTTATACTAATTGTAGGGTAAATTAACAAAAAGTAGAGTTTTACAGGGTGGGGCAGGGCTTCGCGGGGCCCCAAGGGGCGGGGATGGGGTGAGAAAGTTTTCCCCGTCATGCGGGACGGGGCGGGGATAGGGCAAGACAAAATCATGCGGGGAGGGGACGAAGATCCCATCCTTCGGCCCCGCCCCACCCCATTGCCATCCCTAATTATGGTAATATAGATAAACATAATCACCCTATCTTGTTGATAATATATATAACTAAAATTGGTTTCGAAAAGGACAGTACATAAAAATTGCTACTAAGTAATGAATATAACAAGTACTATAAAAGTTTGATAGACCTTTTCGCACGTACACCAAGAATATTAGCATAGGTTAGAGTTGATGTTAAACGCAGTTAAGAATGTTAGGCAGGATTCATTCTAAAGTTAACCTTCAGTTATTAATAGCAACACAGAAGTATTAACTAACTAAAAATCACTTGGTCTGAGGACTACAGGCATGATTGGATTTAAGTTTAAACACTTAGAGAACTAATAAGGAGTGTTAACTAACTCAAATCATCTGGTCCGAGGACTACAGGCATGATTGGATTTAAGTTTAAATACTTAGAGAATCGATAAGGAGTGTTAACTAACCCAAATCATTTGGTCCGAGGACTACAGGCATAATTGGATTTAAGTTTAAACACTTAGAGAACCGATAAGGAGTGTTAACTAACCCAAATCATCTGGTCCGAGGACTACAGGCATGATTGGATTTAAATTTAAACACTTAGGGAACTGATAAGGAGTGTTAACTAACCCAAATCATCTGGTCCGAGGACTATAGGCATGATTGGATTTAAGTTTAAACACTTAGAGAACCGATAAGGAGTGTTAACTAACCCAAATCATTATATCCGAGGACTACAAGCATGATTGGATTTAAGTTTAAATAATTAGGGAACAATTAAACATGACAAGTTATCATAGTGACCAAAGAAATGATTCGATTAATAATAGTACCTTTTGAGGTTATTTACATTCCAGGGGCATGGTATTACATGACTATCTGAGTCCTCCAGGAAATATGCCCTAATGCCAGCTCCTGAAGTAATATGATAGGGCCCTTCCCAGTTTGGTCCTAATTTACCCCAGGTTGGATTTTTCACAACACCCACGACTTTCCTGAGTACCAAATCACCAGGTTCTAGGGGCCTTAGCTTTACGTTGGTATCATAGCCCTGCCTGAGTTTCTGCTAGTAATGTGCCAGCCAAACCATTGCATTTTTTCTACTTTCTTCGATCAAATCCAAGCCTCCTTCTAGAAGTTTATCATTGCTGGTCGGACTGAATGAACTAGTTTTTAGAGTTGGGAACCTTGTCTCCAAAGGAATGACAGCTTTAGCGCCATAAGTCATCGAAAAAAGGGTTTCTCCAGTAGATCTGCGAGACGTAGTTCTGTAAGCCCAAAGCACGTATGGCAACTCTTCAACCCACTTGCCCTTCACATCGTCTAATCTCTTCTTCAATCCATTAACTATGACTTTGTTAACTACTTCAGCTTGCCCATTCCCCTGAGGGTAGGCAAGGGCAGAGTACCTATTCGTGATTTCCAGTTCGCTACAATAACTCCAAAACGCATTACTGTCGAACTGTAAGCCGTTGTCCAAGATGAGAGTATGAGGAACTCCAAAACGAGTAATGATACTCTTCCATACAAACCTTTGCACATCTACGTCTCGGATATTGGCCAGAGGTTCAGCTTCAACCCATTTGGTGAAATAGTCTGTGCCGACCAGAAGGTACTTCCTGTTTCCTGCGGCCTTTGGGAATGGACCCACTATATCCAAACCCCACTGTGCAAATGGCCACGGACCAGATAGTGGGTTGAGGACTCCACCTGGTTGGTGTATGTTCGACGCAAATCGCTGACATTGATCGCACTTCTTTACATAATCATAGACTTCTTTTTGCATGTTTGGCCACCAATACCCTTGAGTAATGGCTTGATGAGCCAAAGATCTACCTCCAATGTGACTCCCATAAATTCCTTCATGTAACTCTTCTAATAGCGACTTAGCCGTCTCTGGATGAATACATAACAGGTACGGTCCCGAATAGGATCGTTTGTATAATTTTCGGTCTTCGGACAGCCAAAATCTGGTCGCCTTCCTTCAAATTTTGTCAGCCTCCCCCCGTTCTTCTGGCAAAATGTCATCTTTCAAGAATTTGATTATAAGGTCCATCCAGCAGAGACTGTCTCTAATCTGGTGGACTCGGACTACATCCCCTCTTATCCCAGTAGGCTCATGGAAATCCTCGATGAAGATAACTCTCGGTAAATTTTGTTCCGAAGAGGTGGCGAGTGTGGCCAAAGAATCTGCATGTGCGTTACTGCCTCTAGGAACATGTAGCAAGCTGAAAAATTTGAATTCTGACTGCAGATGTTTGACTCGGTTCAAGTATCCTTGCATTCTTTCATCCTTCGCTTCAAATTCCCTTTGTACTTGGCCCACAACTAATCTTGAGTCCGAGAACAACTCGACTGCCTTTCCTCCCATTCTTTGGACCATAGACATTCCCATCAATAGAGCTTCATACTCTGCCTCGTTATTGGTTACACCGAAATCCAGCCTTAATGACTTTTCAATGATGATTCTCTCTGGAGATATCAAGACTAGCCCTACTCCAAAAACTTTCCGGTTCGCAGCGCCATCCACATATACCTCCCAGCGGGCAGGATCTTGTTGAGAAATCATGCCAACCGATTTTCCATCCATGTCTCTCTTTGTCGTTATTTCTTCTAAGTTGGGTTCCGTGAACTCGGCCACTAAATCCACAAGAATTTGCCTTTTGACTGAAGTGCGAGGCATATACTTGATATCAAAAGCCCCTAAGATAGTGCCCCACGTGGCTATTCTCCCCGTATAGTCAGCACTTCGAAGTATGGTCTTAAGTGGGAGTTGCGTGAGCACAACGACAGTATATGCTTGGAAGTAGTGGGGCAATTTTCGTGTTCCAAGTACTACTGCCAAAATAGCTTTTTCCAGTTGCAAGTATCTGATCTCGGCCTCATGTAGAGACTTACTCACGCAGTAAACCGGCCTCTGTATACCTTGATCCACTCTTATTAACACTAGACTTACAGCATGGGGAACCATCGCGATATAGGCAAACAAGACCTCATCTGGTTCAAGGCTAGACATAATCGGTGGCCGAGCCAAGTAGTCTTTAAGTTGCTGGAAAGCTGAGGCACATTCTTCAGTCCATTCAAATCCCTTCCACTTGTTGATCAGCAAGAAGAAAGGTTTACACCTATCCGCGAACCTGGAGATGAATCGGTTCAAAGCAACTGTTATCCCTGTTAACTTCTAAACTTCTTTCGGATTTTGAGGAAGCTGCAGATTTTGAATATCGTTTATCTGATTGGGATTAACCTCAATTCCCCTGTGTGTTACCATGTAACCCAAAAATTTGCCTGACCCCACACCAAATGAGTACTTCGAGGCGTTCAAGCGCAACTTGTGTCTTCTCAGGGTTTCAAAAACGTTATCAAGGTCCTTTACATGCTTAGAAATAATTTTGCTTTTTACCACCATATCGTCTATATAGACTTCAATGCTTTTGCCCAATTGTGATTCAAACATCTTTGTCATCATTCGCTGATAAGTAGAACCTGCATTTTTCAGACCGAATGGCATCACTTTATAATGGTAATTACTAATGGGGGTAACAAAAACGGTTTTCTCTTTGTCATCTGGGGCTAACGGTATTTGATGGTAACCTTGGAAAGCATCCAAGAAACTCATCCGAGGATGGCCGACAGTAGCATCTACTAATTGATCAATTTTCGGCATAGGGAAAGGATCCTTAGGACAAGCCTTATTTAAGTCCGTGAAATCTACACAAACTCGCCATTTTTCGCTCTTCTTCTTTACCACCACAGTATTTTCCAACCATTCGGGATAAAAAAACTTCTTTAATAGCCCCAACTTGTTTGAGCTTTATCACTTCTTCTTTAACTGTGTCCGCGTGCTCTTTGGATGGCCGCCGAGGAGGCTGCTTCTTGGGTACACTCAGTGGGTCGACCCTCAAATGATGGCAAATGAACTCTAGATCTACTCTTGGGGCCTCGTAAGTACTCCAGGCGAATACTTCAATATTTATTTTAAGGAAATCAATTAGCTCTTCTTTTTCTGATTGAGGTATCTGAGACCCGATTTGAAAGTATCTTTTCGGATTGCCCCCAATTAGAACTTGCACTAAGTCCTCGCATTTAGCGCCTTCATTAAGATCTTCGACGGGTGACAACCATGCTCTTAACTGCTATAAGTCTCCCTCTGCCTTGACTTAGGATTCAGTTTCATGCTCGTGTTGCATGGCAGCCACCAAACATTGTCTAGCCGAGGATTGATCTCCGCGGATTTCACAAACGTGCCCTTCGGATAGATATTTAACTTTTTGATGCAGAGTGGAGGAAACAGCCCCTAGCGTGTGTAACCAAGGTCTGGCTACAATTACCGTATAAGGGGAATAAACATCTACAACAATAAAGTCCACTTCCACTACTTCTGAACCAGTCTGTACGGGCAGCGGTATCTATCCCTTCGGGGTGACCATCCTTCCCTCGAAGCTAACTAGGGGAGAACAGTATGGAGTTAAGTCATCAAGCTTGAGGTTCAGCCCCTTGTAGAGGTCAGGATACATAATCTCCACCGCGCTACTCTGATCTACCATCACCCTCTTCACATCATATCCCCCGATTCTGAGGGTGACTATCAAAGCATCATCATGAGGTTGAATAGTTCCAGCTTTATCTTCGTCTGAAAAGCCTAAAACAGGTGGGGCAGTTGGTCTAGAGCTCCTCAAATCTCGACCAATATCCCCTGCTGGTAGTCGAGCCACTGACATGACCTTGGACGGCCAGGACCCTGTTCTTCCTGGCGTTGCGAAAATGACGTTAATAATACCTAATGGAGGTTTCGTAGAGTCACTCTTTCCGAATTCAAAATTCGCTTGACCTCCTCGGCCGCTGGAGTGGTGCAAAAGATGCCTCAACCTGCCTTCGCAAACCAGCTAGTCCAAATGATCCCACAAACTTCTGCAGTCTTTAGTGGTATGCCCATGGTCTTGGTGGTATTGACAATAAAGATTGTGATTGCATCTCTCAGGATTCCCTACCATTTTGCTCGGCCACCTAAAGAATGATTCATTCTTGATCTTTTCCAGAACTTGATGAACTGGCTCCGTGAACACTGTATTGACTGCTTAAACATTTGTTGACCCCGACTGCCCAGCGAAATCTCTCCATGGCTTATTGTTGTTGTGATGATCCAACCTAAAGTCCTTCATGTCCTGGGGGATAACCTTATCCTTACCCTTCCCATGCTGTTGATCTTCTTTAACCCTTTTATATTTTTCAATACGATCCATAAGTTGACTCATGTTAGTGACAGGTTTGTTGGACAAGGATGTCCTTAAACCGTGATCAGAAGGGAGACCCAGCTTAAACATGTCTAAGGCCATTACATCAAAGTTGCCCTCCATATCATTAAACATCTCTCAATATCTATCTGAGTACGCCTTCAGGGTTTCACCCTCACGCATGCTCAAGGATAGCAGAGAAGACAAGGGCCTGGCCACTCTTCAGCATGTGACAAAACGTGAACCAAAAGCTTGAGTGAGCTCTTGGTAGGAATTGATAGAGTCTGCTTTCAAGTTGTCAAACCACCTCATTGCCATAGGTCCAAGACTAGAAGGGAATACCTTGCACATCAGAGCTTCATCTCTGGAGTAGACAGCCATCCTTTGGTTAAAATAGCTCACATGTTCCACGGGGTCCGTTTTATCGTTGTAAATAGTGAAGGTTGGCTGGTTAAAGCGCCAAGGAAGCTTTGCTCCTTCAATTTTGCGCTTGAAAGGTGGCCTAGAGATTTGATTCAAAGCCTTGCTCATTGCATCATTTCCCACCCCTCCATGTGATGGCCTTTGAGGTTGCTTCTTGCGACGGTGTTAATCTTCATATGAAAAAGATTCACTGATTGGAGTTCGAGACCTTTGTTCATAAGTGATGTCTTGTTCGTCACCCGAGTCTTCATCAGAATGCGAGGCAGTACGTTTTCTTTTCGCATGGCGCAACTCCCTCCTTAACCTTTCAATTTCTATTTGCATGTTATTCTTCTCTGCATGAGACATGTGACTTCCGCCACGAGGTTGACTTTACTCAATGTGTGTAGTATGCACACTGTCTTCACGATTTTGTCTCCGCTCCAAATTGAGAAAAGAGTCTATATGCTAGAACGCCCTAGATTCTGCCGGTTGTTGCCCTGGTTCGGCCATGACCAACTGCTGTTGCTTCCCCTTACACTCAAGCTCTCCCCACAGACGGCGCCAATTGTAGGGTTAGGATTTGTGGCCCAAGCCCAAAACAATGAATTTGTAGAGAATGGGTGAAAGAGCTAGGTTGATTATGGAATCGACAACAATTAATCACAACCCTCAAGCATAAACCAACATGAATTTACATGTAAAGAATTGGTGTCCGAAGAGGCATATTATTGATTATGTAGTAAATACAGATCTTAGGGTTACAGTAAAGCCTTTTTTCTCTTCTCCCTCGTTCTCCTCCCCTTTTTCTCAGGAGCTTCTTTTCTTTATATAACCTCCTTTCCCATCATCCCCATCGTCCACTTGTTCCTCATTTGTGACCCTACTTGAGTATATGTCACGTCAAGTATTTCCTCTAGCTCTCTGTGAGTGGCGGTAGGTGAGGTTACACTGTTCAGAGGTCTTCTCCACATAAATGCAGTCAGAAAAGTTACTGCAGTAACTTAAATGCGGTGGTAGCAGCTTTTCCTTTAGATATTTCCTCATTCTTATCTTCTCCAGATATACCCAGAGTTTATCTTGATCATTGGGGTTGCTAGGAAAATCATTCGGACCTTCCACACGTTTGATCAATCAATACTATTCGCGTCCGAGGAATAAAATCTCCTCGGACGGAAGGCGGTATCCTCGGACGGCAACCATCCTTCTTTCTGGGGATCCTTCTTCCAGATGGGCCTTGCCCTTACCATCTCCTTCTTTTCGGACACACAGTAATCCTCACATTGGGCTTTAGGCCCACTATGTTAGATTGAGCCTTTTTTCCCCTACAACAACAGTTTGTAAAAATATGGTAAAATAGTTTGTGGTCGTAATATTATTCTTGCCACAGTTCAGTTTTCATTTTTTCTTTTTTTAATCCTTTAATTTCAGCAATTCAATTTCCACAATTCTTTTTTTTTTTTTTTGGTAATATCATTGCCGAAATTCTTTTTTCTCTCTCCCACATCCGTCACATCATTTCTCTCTCCTCTCTTCTACTTTTTCTCAGAATTTCGGCAACATCGTTGCCAAAATTCGCTTCTCTCCTCATTTCTCCAAATAAGTTTAAACAGTACCCATATCACAAATAAACTCGATTTTTGCAATATTCAGCCAAAAGACTTGGAATGGAGGCTTACTTATACTAAAATAGTATACTCAAGTTTTTTTTTTGTTTAGTGTCTTAATTTTTTATTCTTCATAATTTCGGGTTTATACATTTTCCTGCTAATATTAGGCATTAACTCGTGGTCTTGTTTTTCAAGGGAATTTCATCATACATTATTTCTCTTATTTCCATGGCCTTCCATTCTAAAACCTACTATCATCATGGACAAACCAATTGCAATAAAATAAATTAAATAATTACACTTTTTTTCTTGAAATTCTATAGTTCACAATTACAAAAAGAATGCCAAAAAAAAAAAAAAAAAAAAATTCTAGTCACACACCTAACTCACCCATATACAACAAATAATAACTTTTAAGAAGAATTGAAAAGGGGAAAAAGAAAGAAAAAAAAAATAGGGTAAGAAATAACGGTATCATCCCTTGAACCTTTTTCATTGTCTGATTTTGATTTCATTTGGTCTTTAATTCCTTACTTTTGCCCTAATAAAGTCATATGTACAACAAATGCAATTGCTCCAATAATCCTAGCATAGTTATTGTGGGGCCTAAGAATTGAACAACCCCGGCCCGTTTTATACTGAGTCCAAGGCCCACGTCGAAGAGGAAGGAATGTTCGAGGACGAACGAAGAAAGCCCAAATTGCCGAGGAACATCGTCAAGAACAATCCTGTCCTTGGTCAACCAAGATCATAGAAGGGAAGAGCGGCACACCATCAAAGGCAGCCCCCCAAAGCATTCCAAAAAGAATGACGAGTACAGTGGACCAACCATGGGAGTATGGTGGAGGAGCAATTCAAGGAGAAACTGTCACCTTCATATTAAATGCCCACAACTAACGTTCTGGCCGTATTAATGAGCAAATGACACCTGAACAGCGCTACCTTGGTTGCTACAACTCATACAAGGTTTGGAAAGACGACTAATGGGACAAGCACTCGAGTGACGACCTGTATTATCAACAAATTGAGGGCCAAGATCAGCTGAAAATGGGTATATAATGTAAGAGATCCTTCAGGAAGGGGGAGGGAGAGAAATCAGAAATAGAAAATGTAGGAACCATTTTATACGGTCTTGGAAACCCTGGTAACCAAGCACCAAAAACAGTGATAGGAACTACTAACTCCTTAGATGAGGGCCGAGAATAGAATTTCATACTTTAGCCCATGTTCTTATTATTCAAATCAACCCGTAACCATGCCTAGTTGTTATATCCCTTATTAAGACCTAGCTCTTTGGTCCACTCTCTACAAATTTATTGTATTAGGTTAGTTGGACTTGAGTCCGCTCTTCCAGTAGCAGAAGTGCTCAAACCCAGTCCTTATAGTTATAATACAATGTTTATTATTTCAACAAAAAAAAATCTTACAATTTCCATAACAAATAAATCAAAATAATATACACAATAAAAAAAAAAAATATATATATATATATATATATGAGCAATAAAACAATTTATAAAAATAAAATTAAAAAAAAAAAAACACTAGGAGAATTAATTTGTAGGAAATGACTAATCCTTCCTCTGAGAGAGAAAAATAGATGTTTTTCTTTTAATAGATTAAACAAGAGGGGAGAAAAAGAGACATTTGTTTATGTTTGATTTTGGCAACTGACTTAAGAGGAGGTGAAAGTGTCTAGTTTTAAAGGATATGGCTGAGGATTATCTTTGAATTAAAATAAATAGTTAGCTAAAAAAAAATAGTGTATTCAAAATGGATTAACTTATGTCCAGTGCATTTGTGCATTGGACATAATATGGTTCGGACATGTGTCTGAATTGTATTCAATGCACAGATGCATTGGACACAAGCTTCACCCATTCAAAATAGTATATTATATATTTTAGTGAAAATAATGTATTTTGGTAGGAGTTTTTTTAAATGATAGTAACTAAGGAGAAATAATTTCAAGTAATCAAAAGGAAGGGTAAGTATCCCATGAGAAGTGGTAACATTTTGAACTTGATGAGAGAGAGAGAGAGAGAGAGAGAGAGAGAGAGAGAGAGATAGAGAGAGAGAGAGAGAGAGAGAGAGAGAGAGAGAGAGAGTCATGTTATTAGTAGTATAGATATCACTTATTATTATAAAAATAAATAATACTACAATGACAAAGTTTAATTATAAACTTGGTCGTAACCTAAGATTACAACTTTCATTAAAAAAAAAAACATAACTACTTATTTTGAAAATTTAGACATTGGATTGCATGTTTTTTATGCTTTTAATTTATATGTCAAATTTTGTGTCAATCAGATGTTATTTAGTACATGATCCATAAACTTGCAACTTAAACAATTGATTGATGACATAACTATAATCTTTAATCTTTTGAAAATTTTGTAAGCATAAAAAAAATTAAAAAAAAAAAATATAATCCAATGATGAATTTGTCAAAATTCATATATAATGTAAAAATATATCAAGTAAAGTTGTTGTCTTAAGCTACAATTATGTTTGTAACCAAACTTTGTATCCAAACTACACTAAGTGTAACATGACAATGTTTAATGTTGCATGATTTAAATAAGAGAAATGATATGTTCACAATATTTTCACAACAAATCATAAATGATAATAAGTTATTATTATTGGTTCAAAATTATAAAATCTATCTCTAAAATTACGTTTTTGCCCATTAATATCTTTTTAATTTTTTTTTATACAAGATAAAAATTCTACTTTAGTTTAATCTAAGTGTATATGTGTGTAAAACTTCCTCTTGGAAACTTGAATTATAGCCTTTACCCCTCACACCACATAAGCACTTATACTTTTTAAGTGATCATTGTACTAAAAGTGTGCGGTAATACCCATTAATATCAACCTGTAGTAATCCGTCACTTAGAGTATTAGCATTGGAAAATTCAAATTCTACTATATTTTACCATTTCAAAAGGTCACTTTATCATTATACTATACCATTTTACAATACCTCCAGCATCCCAAACTTTTATTTCCCTATTCTACTCATTAAAATAATATATCTACATAATAAAATAATATATCCCAAAATTATATATTTTCTCTCCCATCAAACAATAACCCATTAGACAAATTCAACAATAACCCACAACTCAAACTTCAAAACCAAAATCTAGCACATACCCGGTAGACAAATTCAAGAAACCCACCGCAAGAAACCCACGCCGCAACTACACCACCTGACCCACGCCCACATCAATCACAAACCTACTCGCCGATCTCCACCTGACCCACCCCCACTCGCCGATCTCCACCTAACCCACCCCCATTCACTGATCTCCACTGCCAGAAACCACAAAAAATACCCAAAAAACGATGAACAAAATACTCAGAAAACGATCCGCCTAAAGATTATCATGTCAATGAGAATAAAAGTGAGAGAGGGTTGAGAGGGTAGATGAGAAAACGATAAAGAAAGAGAGTGTTGAAAAAGATAGAGAGCATTCCAGATCATTGAGAGAGAGAGTTGAGAATAAAATATTATTTAAATTTATACAATAGTGCTACAATGCAATTCTATCTTTAGAATTATATTATAGCAGTATTGCAAAAAAATTTGCAGTGCTTGGGTTTAGAATTCTCTGATGCAGAGCACTTTGGGCTGCAAATGCCAAATTCTCTTTACATTTAGCATTTGCATTCCCCAATGCTAATGCTCTTATAATTTATTGTGGACATATTTTTATTGGAATCATAGTAACTTCATATGCTTGATAATTATCCTATCTACCTAACGGTCAATTAAGCTTTGACATGGACTCAAAACTCATCTAAATAGTCAATTACTTGCAAACTTATCTCATGCATGTAATAATAATCAAACACAGTGCACATTAAAATCCAAAAATATCATATAATACTCAAAATAAATAAACCCTGAAAATTCTCAGTTGTCACCGGCACCGCAACCTCCGAAAATCCAAAATTGTCTCTATTTATCTGGTCAGCTCCGAATACCAAACTCTCTCTCTCTCTCTCAAACCCATTTCTGCTTCAATTTCCAATCCCATAACTTCATTTCCTTAATCTTATCACTAAGACCTCAAACTTCGGCGCGATCCATCGGATTCCTCAATTCTTAAACTCAATCACAGCCGTCCATTGAAAATCCTCAGGTTTGGTTTCTGATTTTCTCTCATGACTCGCTGAGTGTTTCCCGATGATGAATGGGGAGGGAACTCGTGGGACCCAATCCCACGTCCCCTCTCCTCCTCCACCACCACCGCCGCCGCCGCCGTCCGATCGTCCCAAATCGGACGGCGGTGGCGACGGTGGCGGAGATGCGGGTGAGTTAGCTCTTGCTATCTCGCCCGCATCGGCGTCGCCGTCGTCGCAGTACTCGTCGTGCGGCGGCGAGTCCGAGTTCGACCGCTATTGCAGCGCGAACTCGGCCATGGGCACGCCTAGTATTTCCAGTAGCACGATCACCAATTTTTATGATTTTACAGACTCTGAATTGTTCACGAGAAATTTAGGGTTTTCCGGGGATGATGGTGGTGGTGGTGGTGGATTGGAGGGTTTTAGTTTGGGAGGGAAATTCGATTCGAGTCAAAATAGAAACGTTGATTTTCGACGAGAAATGATTGGGGATGATGGGGTTAGTAGGTTGGAAATGTATGATAATGAGGGACTTGTTGGACTTGGACTTGATGATGGTTCGGGTAAGGAAGAAGGGTCTATAGGGTCGAGAGAGGATGGGGGGTTTGGAGTAATGAGGGGTCAGGATGTGGATGTGGATGTGGAAGTGGGAGAGAGTGGAGTTGGGGAAGGTTCTTCGAATAGGGTAGTTGGCGAAGAGGGTGGCGGTTTATTTGATGGGATGAATGTGGAATTTGATTTCGAGGGTGGTGGAACGGAGAGGGAGAGAGGGGAAGGAGAAGAGGATGGGGACTCGTTGAGGCATGAGCATTCGGAAGGTGAAGATTCGATGTATAATTATGGTTCGGATGGTGAGTGTAGGGATCAATTTCATGTTCAGAGAAATGTGAGTTATGGCCGGGAAAAAAAAGTGGAGAATGAAAATCCGTTGCTTATTAACTCGTCTGTGGCGTTTGGTTCGGATGATTGGGATGATTTTGAGCAAGAAACGGAGGGAAGTGGTATGCTGGCTTCTCTGACATTGGATCCGTTCCAGGAACAGAAAGAAAAGGATAGTGAAACTGAGGGAAACCTTCTGAATTCAAATTCTGAGATTACACATGGGATTCCTTCTGCTGGTCAGATTGACCAAGGACAAGTTGTGACAGAAATGTCTTTGGTGGGAAAACTAATTGAAGGGGATTATGAATTGGGCGATGATATTGATGGTTGTTCTGTGACCCCAACTGGTATTTCAAGTTTGGCTGAACCAAAACGAATGGAAGTTGTGAGAGGCATTCCTGAAGCCAGGTATCAAGTTCTAGGTGGTGATGAATTGGCAGAACATACTGAAACTGCTTCCATAATTCCAATTGGGTTTTCGAATTTCAATGAATCAGAGCAGCAACATGTGAGAGACACTACCGTTACCAACAATCAAGTTCGAGATTCTGAAAAACCAGAAAGTTCTGTTAGCAATCTCTTTCAAATAGAGCTGGAACAGCTTGCTGAAGGACTACATCTGGACATGGATTTGAAAACTGTGGATAGTGGCATGGAAAGGGAGCATCAACATGTAAATACCAAAGAAGCTATTGGCACTGCCAAAAGTAGAGTTTTATCAAATCAAGATGTGGGGAAATCAAAAATAAAATTCGACCTCTTTGATGTTACAGTTAATCAACCTTCCTCTACTTCAACTGTATCTCCAGAAACCACAAATCTCAAATTATTTGATGAATGTGAAACAATGTCATCTCCATCTGTTTTTGAAAATAAGACGAGGATAGTTTCAAACAATTCTTCTGTTTCTGCAGTTCTCTCTGAAGACAATCCTGTATCACTTCAGGTGTGTTATTATTAGTTTCAATGTTTACTGAGTACTCATCTCTTTTGGCAGTTTCCAGCACAAGTGAATAGCTAGTCTGTAATTTGTACTTTAAATTTCTCTAGATTCTCATGTCATGTTATTCTTGATTTTTTGATTGGTAGCTTACACATGCTCCCAATGAGATATGAACCCAAAACCTCGAATTCCGCTTATTCTTGTGGGAGGAAATTCCATTTTAGCTACAGCTCATTGGCATGTCATTTTATTCTTCATACTCTGACAAATACAATGATATAAATCTTAAAATAATATGTACGTGTGTTAGAAGATAATCATTTTGGGTGATGATGGAAAATTTGTAAATCCTTTGTAGTGTGCTTGAAATTTTTTAAATAATATCTACATGTGTTAGAAGATTATCATTTTGGATTATGATGGAGGGGGAGGAGAGAGATGACACAATGTAGGTAATATCTATCTTAATGAACCATGATTGGATGTTTTGTTTTGTTGTTTTTAATTTTTAATTTTTGTTTAAAGGGGGAGGGGGGAGGGTTTTTGAGGGGTATCTTACTTAAATTGGAGTGGGAATTTGGAGGAATCTGGTGGGGGAGGGGTTTGGCTTATATTAAAATAAAATAAAATAAATTGTCAATGTTGTCCTTATCATGTCAATTTATATCTATTTCTTTAAATTAGCAAAAGAAGGTAATAATTGTCAATTTATAAGACTTCCCCTCCCTTCCCTCCCTCTCCTATCCATACTTAATTTTTATAATATCCAAACAAAAAGGAAGAATATTTATTCACCTTTCCCCTCCCGTCTTCCATGGTTTTGTGCAGTCTGAATTTTTCCAGTAGGAATTCTTTGTGTAGGTTCTTCAAAGTTACAGGTTAAGTTAAGTTGGTTGTATTCTTATTTTCATTCCAATTTTGCAGACAGAGAATCTTGATATAAATGAATTCTACGATGAGGTTGTTCATGACATGGAAGAAATTTTGCTTGAATCTTGTGAGACTCCCAGGACTAGGTTCTCTCAGGATAATAGAATGTCACAGTCACAGCTGTCTCTACCTGTAAGAGATGGTGGGTCAACTGCTTCTACTTCTGGTACAGATGACGCTTTTCCTCTCATTCAACACCCACTTAGAATTGATGGGGTTGAAGTAGTTGGTGCGAGACAGAAGAAGGGGAATGTCTCCTTTAGTGAAAGACTGGTTGGAGTGAAGGAATACACTGTGTATAAAATGAGAGTGTGGGGCGGCAAGGATCAATGGGAGGTTGAAAGACGATATCGTGATTTTTACACTCTATATCGTCGGTTGAAAACTATATTTGCCGACCAAGGCTGGATTCTACCTACCCCCTGGTTGTCTGTAGAAAAGGAATCCAGAAAGATATTTGGAAATGTATCTCCTGATGTTATTGCAGAGAGAAGTGTTTTGATTCAAGAGTGTTTACGTTCAATTCTCCATTCCAGATTCTTTTCAAGTATCCCAACTCCATTGATTTGGTTTTTGTCGCCTCAAGATTCATTTCCTAGTTCTCCTATGTCAAAGACACCAGTGCCTCAGCCAACCTCTTTTGCTAGAGTAGCAGATACAGAA
Source organism: Quercus variabilis (assembly GCA_030445155.1). Classification (NCBI taxonomy): domain Eukaryota; kingdom Viridiplantae; phylum Streptophyta; class Magnoliopsida; order Fagales; family Fagaceae; genus Quercus; species Quercus variabilis. Next base: position 10,831,314 of record CP129454.1, read on the forward strand.
AATGTTTCCAATTTAGGGAAGACTATATCACTTGTTGTTGAACTTCACCCTTACAAATCTATGAAACAGATGCTAGAAGCACAGCATTATACTTGTGCTGGATGCCACAAACATTTTGATGATGGAAAGACTATGATGCAAGACTTTGTTCAGACATTTGGTTGGGGTAAGCCTCGACTTTGTGAATACACTGGTCAATTATATTGTTCTTCATGCCATACAAATGAAACTGCAGTCTTGCCAGCAAGAGTTTTGCATCAATGGGATTTTACTCAATATGTAGTTTCTCAGATGGCTAAATCATATCTGGATTCTATACATGACCAGGTACTTTGGATACTCACCCTCACTTTTAATGGTTCACTGTGTTGTTATGTATTGCAGTATAGCTTCTTAATGGGAATAAATGATTTGAGATTTATTGAGTAGCATACATAATAAAGTGTTTCAGCTTTTGACTTTGGCTTGAATTATGCATCATGGTCCAATTTTGCTCAACTAGGACTTGTTATGCATTTTATTGTTTGTTTGGACTGGCGCATGGATTATATATGTGTGTGTGTGTGTGTTTTGATATATTAAATAAGAAAGCGGGAAAGTACACAGGTGTACAGCACTTGCATTTTTTTTTTCTTTCTTTTTATCAGTTTTCACTTCACAAATTTTAAAATTCAAGCTAAAATTCTTAGTTCAACTTAACTTTATCAGAGGTCTTGATAGTTGTTTATAATGAATTGTCTTGCAGCCCATGCTTTGTGTTAGTGCAGTTAATCCTTTCCTATTTTCAAAGGTCCCAGCCCTGCTTCATGTCATGGGTATCAGGAAAAAAATAGGGACCATGCTTCCATATGTTCACTGCCCATTTCGTAGGACCATAAACAAAGGACTTGGGTCTCGAAGATATCTTCTTGAAAGCAATGATTTTTTTGCACTTAGAGACCTCATTGATCTTTCCAAAGGGGCTTTTGCAGGTTAGCTTCAAATAAGTAGATTATTGCTAATTACTCGAAAAAACAACTAGATTATTGCTAATTCAGATTGCTTGTATTGCTACACGATCCAATTTGTGAATCTATACAGTAGTATTAATATGAGATATTCTTGTATATATCCAGAGACACACGCATACAGTGATACTCATATTCATACAAACAGCAGACAGGATTAGCATTCACTTGTACATCATATTGACATTTGCTATTTTGATTGCATTTTTGTATGATATAAATATACAAGTGCATTTTTTTATGATATTTGCAATATGTCCATATGTTATATTGATATAAACTCATTGAATTGATGCTCTGCTACAGTTTTTGATTCAGTTCATCATCATAGGATGATATTCCTTTTCTTCAGGAGCCCCATTATTGTAGATTCTTTTTGCCTATAAATGGTATGGAAATGTTAACTGAAGAATTCCATCTCCGTGAAATGTTTGTGTATGGAATTTGCAATCTTTCCATACGTTATATTAATATAAACTGATTTTAGGATTTGCAACAGTTTTGATTCCATCTTATCTTTTATTTATTTATTTAATATTAGTTTTGATTCTTTTTTATCATCATATAGTTGTTGTCTTTAAGCTAATGTGCTCTAGTGCAAATGGCAGTTCCTTCTCCCATAGGCAGGGGGTGAGGCTGTAGGTTCAAAACCCACTGCATGCATGTGTAACTTACTAATAAAAAAGAAGAAGAGTTTTTGTCTTTAAATGCCACTTCCTCCTCTTTTAAGTGCAAGGTGGAGGGTGAGCTTATGGGTTCAAAGTTCAAACCCACTCGGTGGTTGCATAACTTAATAAAAAAGGTGTTCTTTTTCCCCTTTCAATGATATGGATACAAAATTAAACAATTCCATGCCCATGGAGCATTGGAGGTGTTATCAATTGTCTTTTCTAGGGATTTGGTTTACCTTTTACCATAGAGGTCAGCATCTCAGCACCAATCTGCCTTTAGTAGAAGATGATAACCACTTGTTGTCACAGAGCCTTTTCATTTGAATCTTCTACTGTGGATCAAAGCTGCTACATCTTTGGAATTCAAGGTCTGAAATGTTTTATATGATGACAATCTTCTCATTTCAGACAATATTAATATTACGTTCAAGCCTCTGCTAGTATTTTTTGAATATGCAGTTGGGATTCAATCTTTTTGTTTCTGTGGTAATTAAATGCATCCAACTGGATAAGAATTCTTGTTCTCACCCATCACCCCATATTTATGGGTGATGATGATGCCATTGGGCCCAGAGGTCATTGCCATTTTAGGATTTAATCTTTTGTTTTGACAAGTAACAAATTCCATTAAAAGAATAGGCATTAAAGGGCCGCAAACCTAGTACATGGAAAATATAGAAAGGAAAAGCTTTCTTAGGATTTATGCCAAGACTCCATCTCCTTATTTTAGTTTTATGTATTTATGTTGAATATAGAGTTGTTCGCAGAGTGAATATGTGAGTTTACATCTTCCTGTTATTATAGTAAATGTCATGCATCTTATAATCTACCTGCAAATGTCTGACCCAACATTTTTTCTTTTCTAAATACACTGTACATTTCTAATGTATATCAACACTTTGGCAGCACTACCTGTGATGGTGGAAACCGTATCTAGGAAAATACTGGAGCATATTACAGAGCAATGCCTCATATGCTGTGATGTGGGAGTCCCCTGCAATGCTCGACAAGCTTGTAATGACCCTTCTGCTCTCATTTTCCCTTTTCAGGTGGGCTTCTGTTCTGTACTATGGCCATGGTTCCATGCTATAAATTAATTATGCTTTCTCCATATGGTTTGATTAGTTATGTGCTGACAAGGAAGTATTTACTATATCATTTTTCTTATAATCCTTGGTAACTCTGTTATATACCAACTCATGCTATGGGTTATGTTGCACCAGTTAATATAGTTAGTGGTCACTGGTCACCATTGGTGTCTCTATGTATTTATGTATGTTTGTATTTGTTTGTGTGCATGAGTTTTACCAATTCTATTTTGCATGATAAAACTTGGGAGTCATTTTGTTGAATATTAAATAACATACGTTAACCTGACCTGCAAAATAATTAACAGGAAGGTGAGGTTGAAAAGTGTAGATCCTGTGAAGCCTTATTCCATAAAGCTTGCTTCAGAAAGATCATGAACTGCCCTTGTGGGGCACAGCTTAGGCCAGAAGAGAGGGTAAATAATGGGGCTGGTGGTGAGGTTAATAGAACTTTGGGGAGGAGATCTGGTTCTGGGCTGTCTGTAGGACTGCTCTCTGGACTGTTTACAAGGGCAAAGCCAGAAAAGACAGAGCCGAAAGACGGGGACAATGTTATATTAATGGGTTCCTTGCCAAGCACTTCTCTATGATACCTATACATGCATTTGTATCATTTTTGTTTGTTCTTGATCTGAAAATATTGAATTTCATTTGTTGTACTTGTACCTGTAGTATTCAATAATGAGAATCGGCCAAGCCATTATATTGTTGTAGGCTTGTAGCCAATGTGATTTTTTTTTCCTTTCCCTTTCTATAAGGTGTAACATGCAATATCTATAAGGTGGTTGTCCCTCTCCCAACATTTTTTCCCCTTTCTTCAAGTGGGCTTGAATGGCCCATTGTAGATCAACGTGCTACTCAAGATTTGAAAGTTTGGGTTGAGCATGAACCCACAAGAACGAGAAGACCATGGTTTATTTTATTTATTTCTTTCTTTTTGTAAAACTTTTCCAATGTATCAATTGCGATATAAAGAGAAAAACTAAAAAAATAAAAATAAAATAAAGGAATTTACATTGGTCACAGATTGTAAGGAGGGTTCTTGGTGCATGTCTTGTTTTCTTGATGCAATGTTTTAACTTTATTTGTGATAGAAACTTTTATTTTATTTTAAGAGAGTTTCACTTATAATGAATTAATTTTTTATGTAGGCAAGAATCAAATTTCAAATATCTTTTTCGAGAATAAGAGACTAATTGATATAAACCAAAAAATAGATAAATGCTAACCTTATTACCCAAATAAAAGAGAGTTGATAACGGATGTAATGTAATATAATTTTTTTTTTTCGGGAATCCAAATACAATGTAATTGCTTGCCTACTCATCACCAAGCGGATTTAGCTTCAATCCTTCATTGGATGGATCAAAGTCAATCCACTCCAAGCCATGAAGAACAAACGAAACCTTTCTCAACAAATGCCCATTATGTCTAATTGCACCATCCTTCTTCTCTTTGAAATACACATCCATGAACTTCATGAAAGTTTGTAGAGTCAACAAGGTATCAGACCCAGCCTGGTGACTCCTCCCAGCCACACGGCGCACCCCAAGTGTGTTAGCCACTCTCTCTAAACCCCCATAGAGCCCATCACAAAACCTAATCATATGCTTCACATCAAAAACACTGCGCCCAAAGTTGAGTTGCACCAAATCCATAAACTCCACGAGATTGCAAGGGAGTTCTTGGCCAGTCACGATCTTGATCAGGTGGGCAAAGTCATATCCACCATGGAAAGTAACCCAAGTGAAATCAGAGCCATTCATAACCAACCCAGACTCAACCATAAGTGCAGCAAAGTCAGCAGAGTCAATACCCTCTTCCAAATTTTTCTCAAAATCAATTCCTTGTCGCTCAAGTAACTCAATGGATTCAGGGTTTTGGAGATCATTGTGGACATCAAAATCCTTAAAGTTGAACTGCCACACGTACTGAGAATCCGTACCGAGATTCGGCAAACATCCTCTGTGGTCGCAAAGACCGAGTCCCAGTTGGATAATATTGGTGGCGTTAACGTTGTGTCGCATGAGTTGATAGTTCCAAAAGGGTGGCAGTCGTCCGAGGTCGCGCTTTTCCACGTTAACAGGTTTGTAGATAACTCCAGGAAATTCAGTGTCCATGGATACGATTGTGTGAGTCATTAAAGCAATCTTGATGAGGTCGAACTCTTCCTCCAGGTTGTGCTGCCATACTTCACGTACAACCACTGCCGCCGGAGATAGAGGAGGAGGAGGAGCATCACGAGCAGAAACAACCATGATCAAATATACCGTAGGCGGTGTAGCAAAGAACAGAACGAGAGAACAAAACGCAAAAGGATGAAAAAATTTATGGACTGTGGTACCGTATTTATATGCATATGGGGATGAGTTTCCTAGTCGGAATTGGTTTTTGTAAAGGCGGCCAATTAATATTAAGATAGGATTAACTTATAAATTGAACTCCTTTTATTTATTTAAGGGGAATACATTGGAAAATTTTTACTTTACCATGCATACTTACCGCACCTAAACTATTAGGACAGTACCGTAACACTTTGTACCTTATTTCATGGGTAATAATTTAAGGAAGTAAATATGCATTTTCATAGTTTAGGGATAAGTGTAAAGAAGATATCATTTAAGAGAATGAAGTGGACATTCTCATAATTTAGGAGTAGGAGAGTAAGTGTAAAATGGATTATAGTTAAGGGTTAAAGTATACATTCTTATAGTTTAAGGGGCCAAGTGTAGAATGGGTATAGTTTAGAGGTATAGTATAATTTTTTCAAAAAATTAAACTTTATTTCTAAGATAGTTTACTATACATTAAACTCTGTTACTTAATTTTCAAGAAATTTAAAAATTCTTTTTCAACTAAAATTTTATGATTAAAAGTTTCAAGTAATTTACTCTAGATGAAGAGGAGATATTTGGTATCAAATGATACCATATTAATGATATCAAAATCCAATAAGTGTGAGATATGTCAATAAAAAATAACTAATCCACTAACAATTGAAAGATATGTGTTAGTGAGTAGTTATTTTTGAATACGTGTCTCTCGTTTATTGAATTTTGTTAAGTATCATTTAATACAAAATATTTTTTCCTATATGAAACTCTAGCTATTCTTCAAAATGATGAATAATTATTCCTCTTTAAAATGTTATATTAGCTATTCTTTAATAAGTGCAATAATTTCAAAACTTAATATATTTCCAAATAAACAAATAAACTTTCCGTATACATCTAACAATTATAAAAATAAAAAATCATAAAAAATAACACATATATCTCTTAAATTTAAAAACAACAATTTTTAAAGAGATATAATTGTATGAGTAAGATATTTTCTAAAATTAATTTTTTATTATATATTTATCTTTGTTCCCCTGATTTTTTTTTTTTTTTTTAAGTTTTTGTTTTTTCTCTTCCACAATTAATACATAAAGAAACAGTAGACTGATGGAGAAAAAAAAATTGTTTTACTTTATTCATAGATTATGATTTTGAACCCACTCTCTTATTGTTGTAACTATCAAATTATAAAAAATAAAATAAAATAAATTTTGAAATCCTTTACTGAACAAGACAATTTAACGAGGTTTTATAGGGTCATGGAATTAAGCTATTTTAGGTATAGCTGTAATCCCCCATTATTGCGTTTATATTTTTCATTTTAAAAATTGGTCAAAGCTTAAGTTCTAAGTATTTAAGCCATCAAACAATATGCTTACAATTTTGCTTCTTGCACAGTATTTCTTACTAAAACGATATGCATATTTTAGTGTTTACCATATGGTCCATATTGTTTAATCACATCCACATATATATGTGTTCAAACTAGTAATCAGATTATAAAATAAATACATGATGTCCAAATCATGTCGTTGCTGATTTGATTATACAAGTCATGAACTCTTAGGCATTCGAACATGTAGGGACATGAGGATGAGGAGAATATCTACAGGCTTTCTATACTTGTAAGTTGAAGTTGTAACCATCCACGAATTCAAATGGACTCATTCCTTGGGCCTAGTAACAGAACTATTATACGCAACTTAACAAGTGTTTAGATTTGAATTCTGAAAGATGAAATCCTAATTTTGTCCTTATTGGTGGGCCATGTCTATACGTGTTCTCACAAAAAAAAGTAGTATCTAATGTTTTAGATATATGTAACATCATATTATGAGTTGGGTCTATAGGTGAGTGAGATTTACATGTTATGAGTGTGATGTTACATGTATTTGAAACATTAGATGTATTTGCAAAAGACCATGGTTTATTTTATTTATTTATTTCTTTTTGTAAAGCTTTTCCAATGTATCAATTACGATATAAAGAGAAAAACCTAAAAAAAATAAAAAAAAATAAAAAAAGGAACTTACATTGGTCACAGATTGTAAGGAGGGTTCTTGGTGCATGTCTTATTTTCTTGATGCAATGTTTTAACTAGTTATTTGTGATAGAAACTTTTATTTTATTTTTTTAAGAGAATTTCAATTTATGATGTCTATTTATAATGAATTGATTTTTTATGTAGGAAAGAATCAAATCTTAGATCTCCTATTCAAAGATAAGAGACCAGTTGATATAAACCAAAAAATAAATAAAAGCTAACTTTATTATCCAAATAAAAGAGATTCAATAACAGATGTAATGCAATATAATTTTTTTTTTTTGGGGAATCCAAATACATAGTAATTGCTTGCCTACTCATCACCAAGCGGATTTAGCCTCAATCCTTCATTGGATGGATCAAAGTCAATCCACTCCAAGCCATGAAGAACAAACGAAACCTTTCTCAACAAATGCCCATTATGTCTAATTGCACCATCCTTCTTCTCTTTGAAATACACCTCCATGAACTTCATGAAAGTTTGCAAAGTCAACAAGGTATCAGACCCAGCCTGGTGACTCCTCCCAGCTACACGGTGCACCCCAAGTGTGTTAGCCACTCTCTCTAAACCCCCATAGAGCCCATCACAAAACCTAATCATATGCTTCACATCAAAAACACTGCGCCCAAAGTTGAGTTGCACCAAATCCATAAACTCCACGAGATTGCAAGGGAGTTCTTGGCCAGTCACGATCTTGATCAGGTGGGCAAAGTCATATCCACCATGGAAAGTAACCCAAGTGCAATCAGAGCCATTCATAACCAACCCAGACTCAACCATAAGTGCAGCAAAGTCAGCAGAGTCAATACCCTCATCCAAATTCTTCTCAAAATCAATTCCTTGTCGCTCAAGTAACTCAATGGATTCAGGGTTTTGGAGATCATTGTGGACATCAAAATCCTTAAAGTTGAACTGCCATACGTACTGAGAATCCGTACCGAGATTCGGCAAACATCCTCTGTGGTCGCAAAGTCCGAGACCCAGTTGGATAATATTGGTGGCGTTAACGTTGCGTCGCATGAGTTGATAGTTCCAAAAGGGTGGCAGTCTTCCGAGGTCGCGCTTTTCCACGTTAACAGGTTTGTAAATTACTCCAGGGAATTCAGTGTCCATGGATACGATTGTGTGAGTCATTAGAGCAATCTTGATGAGGTCGAACTCTTCCTCCAGGTTGTGTTGCCATACTTCACGTACAACCACTGCCGCCGGAGTCGGAGGAGGGGGAGGAGCATCACGAGCAGAAACAACCATGATCAAATATACCGTAGGCGGCGTAGCAAAAAACAGAACGGGAGAACAAAACGCAAAAGTATGAAAAAATTTATGGACTGTGGTACCGTATTTATATACATATGGGGATGAGTTTCCTAATCGGAAGTGGATTTTGTAAAGGCGGCCAATTAATATTAAGATTAAGATAGGATTAACTTATTTGTATCAAAAAAAAGAAAAAAAGAAAAAAAGAAAAAAGGAAAAAGAGAAGAAGATAGGATTAACTTATAAATTAAACTCCTTTTATTTATTTAAGGTGAATAAATTGGAAAAATTTTACTTTACCGTGCATATTTACCACACCTAGACTATTACGGTATTACTAGTGTAACACTTAGTACCTTATTTCATGGGTAATAATTTAGAAAAGTAAATATGTTTTTTTTATAGTTTAGGGAGTAAGTGTAAACAAGGTATCGTTTAAGAGGATGATGTACATTCTCATAATTTAGGAGTAGGAGGGTAAGTGTAAAAGGGATTATAGTTTAGGGCTAAAGTATACATTCTTATAATTTAAGGAGCCTAGTCTAAAATGGGTATAGTTTAGGGGTATAGTGTAATTTTTACGAATAAATTACACTCTATTTCTAAGATATATAGTTTAATGTACATAAAACTCTATTACTTAATTTTCAAAAAATTTAAAAATTCTTTTTCAACTAAAATTTCATGATTAAAAGTTTCAACTAATTTACTCTAGATGAAAATGAGGTATTTGGTATCAAATGATACTATGTTAGTGATATTAAAATCCAGTAAGTGTAAGATATGTCAACAAAAAATAATTAACTTACTAACAATTGAAAGACACATGTTAGTGGGTAATTATTTTTGCATACATGTTTCTCATTTATTGAATTTTGATAAATATCATTTAATACAAAATACTTTTTCCTAGATGAAACTCTATTAATTTTATTGTTGATACTCTATTAAGGTTATTGTTGGACATTTGGACTTGGCTTTGCTCTAATGTTCCTGTGCACTAGACCTATCAAGATCATGACACGAAAATAAAAATGGACATATGTCATAATCTTGACGAATCCAAAACTAATCTTTATCCTTAGAGTTTCAAGTGATTAACTAATTATTAAGTTTTTATTTTTTAGAGAAAAAAAAATATATATATATATATGTATGTATTATATATATATATATATATATCAAAGAGACTATTACTTGGATTGATTTTTTTTATTATATATTTATCTTTGTTCCCTTGAATTTTTTTTTTTTAGTTTTTATTTTTTCTTTGCCACAATTAATACATAAAGAAACAGTAGACTGATGGAGAAAAAAATTGTTTTACTTTATTCATAGATTATTGTAAGGTCAAGATTTGTAGCCCAAGCCCAAAATAGGGATGGCAATAAAAGCCCGACCCGTGGGTACCCGATCCAGCCCGACCCTAATGGGTCGAATTTTACCCGGCCCAATAAATAATAGGGTCGAGTATGGGTCTTTTAAAAAAACCCAAAGCATGTCCGGGTCGAGTCTAGGTTTTTGTCATACCCAACCCGGACCCGACCCGTTTAAGTAAAAAATTACCAAAAACCCTTATATATATATATATATATATAACCTAAAAAAACCCTACTTCCTCCCATATCCACACTCAGCCGTCCCACTCCCCAGCCATTTCCCTCACTTTCCTCTCCTTCTCTCACTCACGCAGTCACCCTCTTCTCCCTCTCTCACTCACAGATTCAACCTCAAGCTCTGACCTTTGTCATCGCCAGCCTCAAGCACTGTCACCGTCAATCTCAAGCTGTGTCACTACCGGTCTCAAGATTGTCACAGGTTTGTTTCTCTCTTTCTTTGTCTTCTCTGAGCTCTGATCTATCTTCTCCAAGTGTAGCTCAGCTAAGATCTGCCACTGCCAAGATCTCTACTTTTTTTTTTAGGTTCGTTACTTGGTGCTTGAAAGGGGCATTATTGAGTATATTCATTTGTGGAATTTGTTTTGTAGATTTTTGAACTTGATGTAATGGTCCTGGATTTGGATTTGGGGGATTTATTTTGTATATATTTGAACTTGTGGCAAATCTTGTTGTAAGGAAGGAATTTTTTTTTTATTTTTTTTTTATTTTTTATATATGTATTTGGGTTATGTATATAGGATTTATGTATGGGTTTGTGATTTTTAAGTATTATTTCTTGTGATTTCTGTATTTGGGTTTGTGATTTTGAAAGAGAAAGTGAGAAATCTAAAAGTAAATTATTGTAGATTTATATGAAATTTGAAATCTAAAATTATTGTAGAAATCTAAAATAATTATTGTAAATTAAATTAGTATAGAAATCTGAGATTTATTAAATTAATTACGGGAATTTTTTTCAAAAAAAAAAAATTGAGCCACGGTTTAGGCCCTTAGGATGTAAGATTGGGCCTTAAAGTGAGCGGGGCCCGTGGGGCCCGACGGGGCGGGTTTGGGCCTCGAGAAAAAAACCCGTTTACTAAACGGGCCAGGTTCGGGCCACGGCTTTGGGCCCGCGGGGCGGGTCCGGGTATGAAAAAACCCGGCCCGAACCCAACCCGTTGCCATTCCTAGTCCAAAAGATATGGGATGTGAGCCCAATAAGCCCAATACAATGAATTTGTAGAGAGTGGATAAAAGAATTAAGCTGGTTATGAACTAAACAACAGTTAATCAAAATTTTAAAAAGTGAACCCATACTAAAACACACTTGAAACGTGAAGAAACTGATGTCCGAGGAGATATATTATTGTTTGAAAGGCAAATAACCTTCTTAGAACTACAGTAAATTTTCATTCTTCTTCTTTTTCTCTCTTCTTTCGATCCCTCTTTCATGAGAGGTCTCTTACATTTATATAGTTTTCTTTCAAACCATCTTCATTGTACACTTGTTTTTCATCTAAACATTTACTTGAGTATATGTCACATCAGGTATCTTCTTTAATTCTCCATGAGTGGTGGCAGCTGAGATTGCACTGTTCAAGGATCTTCTCCACATAAATGCGGCCAGAAAAGTTGCTGCAGTGCATTAAATGCGGTAGTAGCAGTTTTTTCTTTAGATATTTCTCTATTCTTATCATCTTTATACGTGCATGAAATTCATCCTTATCGTTAGAATTTCCTGGAAGTTCACCCAAACTGCCCAGATATTTGCTTGACCGATATTCTTCAAGTCCAAGGAGGATAGACTACTCGGACTATACTCCTTCCTCCTTTCCTTACATGATTCTCCATTCTGGGGCCTTTCTCAATCTTTTACTTCTCCTCGGACATACTCATATCTTCAAATAGGGCCTAAGGCCCAATATACGTGTTTGGACTTTTACTCCCACAATTATGATTTTGAACCCACTCTCTTATTGTTGTAACTATCAAATTATAAAAAATAAAATAAAATAGATTTTGAAATCCTTTACTAAACAAGACAATTTAACAAGGTTTTATAGGGTCATGGAATTAAGCTATTTTAGGTAATCCCCCATCATTACATTTATATTTTTCATTTTAAGAATTGGTCAAAGCTTAAGTTCTAAGTATTTAAGCCATCAAACAATATGCTTACGATTTTGCTTCTTGCACAGTATTTCTTACTAAAACGATATGCATGTTTTGGTGTTTACCATATGGTCCATATTGTTTAATCACATCCACATATATGTGTTCAAACTAGTAATCAAATTATAAAATAAATACATGATGTCCAAACCATGTCGTTGCTGATTTGATTATACAAGTCATGAACTCTTAGGCATTCGAACATGTAGGGACATGAGGATGAGGAGAATATCTACCGGCTTTCTATACTTGTAAGTTGAAGTTGTAACCATCTACGAATTCAAATGGACTCATTCCTTGGGCCTAGTAACATGGACTCATTCCTTGGGCCTAGTAACAGAACTATTATACGCAAACTAACAAGTGTTTAGATTTGAATTCCGAAAGATAAAATCCTAATTCCGCCCTTATTGGTGGGCCATATCCATACATGCTCTCGCAAAAGAAGTAGTATCTAATGTTTTACATGTATGTAACATCATATTATGAGTCGGGTCTCATAAGTGAGTGAGGCTCACATGTTATGAGTGTGATGCTACATGCATTTGAAACATTAGATGTATTTGCTCATTCTTAAAACTAGTTTGATAAGGGGCGTGATAAGGTTAACTTCCCTTATTAGTGACAAAACTAGGTAGGCCTATTGACATAGCATTAACTAATCATAATTTTGTTCTTTGTGTATTCATTTTGGTGGTCATTTGTACTTTTTGTTGGCTCCATGTACATTTTGAGGGAGCAGCCAAAATGGTTATCAAGATGTCACTGTTTCAAAGGTAACATTAAACACGCACAAGGTGGAGAATCTGAAATGTGGCAATGTGAGGGAAACTTTGATGTAGTGGGGAATCTGAAACCGCAATTGTGAAGCAATGGAGTATTTATGAGCATGCCAAAAAAGCACATAAAGCATATTTCAACATGCACCCATTTTGTGAACGGTGACACCAACCATTCAATTTTGAGGCTTAAGTGACCATTTCTTCTTTTTTTACACCATGAGGCCCAGAAGTATCACTACCACAACAAATTTCAATATGATTTTTAGTGGTTCGAATTCTTTTGAGATGCAGATAGATTGTGTTTACTTTCAGACTTGCTGGTAGTGCCTGGCAACAAAGAATCCATGTTACAAGTGAATAAAAGGGAGGTAGAGGAGAACACATTGGTTTCAATATATATAGACTACTGCCTCTTTTAACCATTTGTGTATCTTTCAAAACTTACTATAACTGTATTGAAGAATTTTGTTATGAATTTGTTTCATACATGAATGAATAAATTCTCAAGTGTTATCTTTGGCATTTTTCTCTTTTTTGTTCTTCTTCATTGAATAAATTTAAAAATTCTATAGGTAATTTAAATCTGTTTTTGCTTCAGGTTGTCTTTCCGAGCAAGTTATCTCAAGCACTGATAGGACTGGGGGAACTTCGTTGATAGTACCAGGTGTTTCAGCTTCATGATCAGAACAAAGATGCCATAGCATGGGATATGCATTAGTGCCACCGATAAGTACCTTCAAATTATTAAAAAAAAAAAAAAAGGGTTAGCCAATTTGCTCAAGTATGTATAAACAATAATATATTGACAAAATAATTTTCCTGCTTAGATAAAATTATCCAAGTAGTAGTACTAGTTAATTGTGGAGTTTGGACAAGTGCGTGGATTGAAATAGGAAGGAAACATGTACTGTGGTAGAGAAGAAAATTTTCTGATTGAGAAATTTGGATTTGTAATTCGCAAATTGCAAATAATGAATGCATCATGTAATAGAAGAAAAAAGCATTATAAGTTTATAACTATAGATTAGGGCTACTAAAAGAATTTGGATCACAATGCTGAAGAGCCACCTGTTTGACCTAACATTTACAACTTCTAACAGATTGGTTTGAGACATGGAAAATTGTAAAGATTGTATGGATGCAAAAAGCAACAATTATGTGTGTACAAAATGTTTTATACAAACTTTCTGGTTAAAGGAAACATAAAGCAGAATTTCTTTCTGAACAATAGAAGGTGAATGATTAAGACTACATACCATAGTGGGGCATACGGAGATGACAAGTCAAGAAATGGATATGGCCACCTGTTTTTCAAAAAAAAAAAAAAAAGATTACCTAAAATATATTCAAAATATGATGGTTTTTTAATGATAAAGACTTCAGATAATGGTCTTACCAAAGTTTGACACAAGCATGTAGCATCCACTGAAAAATCACATAAACGACTGTCCATAGGCAGAAATATCCAATTCGAAACCAAGAAAACCTCTGAAAAAAAAAATCATAATAAGATGAATGTTCATGAAAAGAGCTGAACAAAGAGAAAAAATTTGAGATAATTACAACAACTTACCAAGCAATTCAAAGCCGTCTCACCAAGCAGGAAAACAGCATTGATTGAGTGCATATTTATAACCAGCTGCAGTAATGGGGGGAAAAAAATCGTTTAACCAACATTTACACTGCATATTTTTTTGGTGAGAAGAAAAAGAGATAAATTTTGTTTCTGTAACTTAAAATGGATATTGGTCTTGTATGGAAAGAATAATCATCTGCCAGAGTTCTAAACAATTTAGCTTGCAAAGTGCAAGATCAGGTCAAGTAGTTTTTAGTTTTACTTAAATGTTTGATCTTTTGGCTTTTTGCAATAGCAAGCTTGTATTAGATTCTAGACTTTATCCAAGGAAAGTAAGTCATTCATATGTAATAAAAAAGAAAAAGAAAAAAGAAACATTCCACATATGTCCTGCTTCTAGTCAGCTTTTCAAAATAACTTGAGAAAGGGTATTATTTGGATACAATCAAATAAAATTTTTGCAAAGAATAATATTGAGGCTCTATGATACTTACAAAATTTAGGTTGTAATCTTTGATCAGAAGAAATGGAACAATTATAAACCAAAAGACACAATCTGTGAGAAAAACAGCACCTGCATTCATCTGTTAACAAGAAAAAGAAAATGTCAACACAAGTGCATGGAAGAAAACAAAGCTATTAAATTTGCTATTTTTTTAACATAAAAATCAAGAAAAATAGAGTGCAATATTTAGAAGCATTCAGCTCCTATCTGCTTGGTGCCGTCCTGATTCATTCAACAACCTATTCAATTTGCAACATAATCTAGGGGGAGCATAGTACAATTTCAATTGAGAAGTAAAATTAGTTAGTTGATGAAAAAGCCCTGCTTGTCATTACTCATTCTGTAATTGAACTGGTGGTGAAAAGATCGAGGATTACACTGGTAATATAATTATATTCGTGCACAATAATAAAATTTTGCCTAAGTCTAAAATTTAAAAGGAGTTACCAAGTGCTAGCATATAATGAGAGGCAGAGAAACAGATTATAGGAAAAAGTTGCATGTCCATGCAATGCATAAGCAGTATATATTTCCTACTTCAGCAACTCATTCTTGAACAAATTACCTGAAAAATTATTTGAAAGGCATAACCCCAGAAGCCTGCAGGTTCACGTACATGACTTTGTGTATTGGGGCCTGAGATTTTGGATGGGTTTGACACTTTGGAATCTTGGCTATCTGAAGTAGACACACAAGAACCTTGCTCTGTATCCACCTCTACATTATCAACTCTGTCACCTCCAGCTTTCTTATGATATTGGTAACAACCACGTATGGAGAGCAATGATCCAAGCTACACATTGAAATTGAGATCAGAAGCAAAAAAAAAAAAAAAAAAAAAACACTAATGCAGATAAGAAAGAGAGACAGAGAGAGATGATTCATTATTAGAGAAGGTTCACTGAAGATGCAACACATACCCCAAAATAAATGGTGATTGATGTAAAAGTCCACCTGCCCACCAAAACAAAAAACGAATAGATAAATTGTATGGTCTCTACATCAAATGATTAACCAAAAATGGCATCACACAAAGTTAATTCTTGACCAACTTCACACTTAAAAATTAATATTTTTTAAATTCTAACTCTAGGTAAATGAAAAAGTTTCTAAAATATTTGCATATACTTATGTTGGAAAATCTTTCAATTATACTCTTAGTCTTCTATTTTTTTCATATCATACAAGATAAATGTTGGGTGTACAGAAAGTTGTGACATAAGTTGAAAACAGGAAATTTTTTTTGAAGGCAGGAAATTATATACAAACAAAATCCTGCAATTATCTTATTATGCAAGTTTTTCCATACTATAAATAATCTCAAGAAGAAATTAAAATTGCTTACTGAGTGTAATAGTAAAATATGCTGCCTCCATCTGTTAAAGCAGTGGCAATGAGCAGTGCTAAAAGCACCAAGAAAGCAAGAACTCTGAAACTCAACAACCAAGCTGGGTGGATTCCTTTCAAACATGGCCTCCAAGTTTCATCATCATACAAACCTCCTTCACTTTCTTGCTGGGTTTCTGGGCTATGGCGTTTGCGGAAACCTTCATGTTTCCATATTAGAGTGAATGCGAAAGTGATCGTAATTGAAACCCATATGGCACAAAGCAAGACCCTCCAATTCATCCAGTAACTTGAGGTTGTTGTATCACCAGTCATGATTGGATGCCAAGAATCATTTGAGGACCCTGTTAAAAAACTCATGGCTTTACTTTTCCTTCTCTAATTGTTCACTCACTATGAAATGAAATGAAGGGGGACTCTTTGAGAAAACAATACTATTGACAAAATGAAGTAAATCAACATGAACCTACAAGAGTCCCAATGAAACAATAATCAGATTGCTAGTGAAACTGTTGGAAAATGGAATCCAGAAACACAGAAGGCAGCAGAGTATTTCTAGAGATTGCAGCTTCAGGAAAATATATCCCTATTGCACTATCTGAGTGCAAAAATTCTAAGAATAAAGTAAAAGAATAAATGGTTTGAGGAAAGTAAAGTGCAATGCTCAAACCAACCTTCACACTTTCATGAATACCCAATTCCAGAAAAGCTAAATAGATTGTGTAATCACAAAAACCCAATAATGCAATGAAGACAAATTTCAAAGATGTTAATGCA
Organism: Quercus variabilis; assembly: GCA_030445155.1. Classification (NCBI taxonomy): domain Eukaryota; kingdom Viridiplantae; phylum Streptophyta; class Magnoliopsida; order Fagales; family Fagaceae; genus Quercus; species Quercus variabilis. The sequence goes on from CP129454.1 coordinate 10,848,259, forward strand.
AAGTCCCCATTGATCATGGGTTTCTCATATGAATCAACATCAAAACCACTGCTTAAGATTTTGTCCAGCACAAAGTTCAAAACATAATATGCATAACCCATTGCCCCACATTAATCTCTAGCACAAGGCATAGATTCCAAACTTTAGTTGGATTTTGCACATAAAGATAAGCCGACATTTGTTATTATGAACTAATACATGAAATGAAAAAGCAGTGGCAGAAGAAGCTGAATTCCAGGCAAAGGAAAGGCTTATACTTACAAGGGAAAGCAAGAAAATGTTGTGGTGTGTGTGTAAGAAAAAGAGAGGAAGAGATGCTTTGCTTCTTTGCTTTAAATTACAAAACTAGCAAAAGAGAGAGAGAGAGAGAGAGAGAGAGGAAAAGGGTGGCTTTGAGCATAAGCTTCTTTCTTTTGAGTCTAAATTATCTAAAACAAGATATTGTAAAACAGACCAGAGTCCTCTGTGGTCACAATCTCCATTTTTTCATGCAAATATAAAATTCACAAAGACATGCAAGTTTTTGCCACCTTTTCGAGGATTACCAGTCTTTTATTTGTATTTTATTTAGTTTTTTAAAGTTGTTGGTATTGCAAAAAAACTTAGAAGAAAGAGCAAGACCAACCAGGCATAATGTTAGTTTAGTACTTGTATTTTGTGATGGATTGCTTGAAGTTGAAGATGCTTTTTTGAGGTACAAGAGTAGCTTTTGGTTTTGTTCTCAGTTTTTCTAATAAAAGCAATAAAATAAACAGTAATGAAAAAAATGATGTGCTAGATTAGAAAAGTGGGTCTCAAATTTGACCCAAAAATTATTTAGGGCCATTGATCATGATTCATCAATCAAGTATTGGTTATAATTGGGACCCACAAATTTTGTGGGGACATTGCGTTGATTGGAGGCATTTGGGTCCTGATAATAGCTTTTAGTTAAAGCATGAACTTGTTGTTGCGTGGGGGAGAGAGATGTGGGACCCATATAAGTCACACACACCATGGCCCATTGCTTTGGTCTTCGGCCTTTGGCCTTTGGGCCTTTTAGCCTTTTGGACCAAGGACGCTCTCCGATTGCCTCACACGTGTCTTTCATTCATTGGTTGGATTGTGAATTTATTATCCATAAACAAATTGGTCCCACTTGAGTAAATCATCATTGGGTTTAGGAAATTAGGGAGCAATTAGAGAGAATAAAACGTAAAAGCACAGGGTGCTTGCATGGTCACGAGGTTCATGAATTTTCAATCACATCAACACCTCTAGGTGAGTTTTGTATGAAAAAATGAATATACAATAACCCTTTTTTAGGCCTTGACTCAATTTTGGTGCCCTTTTAAAGCTAAACAAAGAGGTCACCGACTTCAATGGCTTTTCAAAACTTTCATTACTTCAATCATAAACCAACATAAGAAAAAGACAAAGATAGTATAAAAAGATTGTTGTAGAGTTAATTTCTTTTGGGTCTTTCGCATTAATTTTTGTATAGGAAATCAACGTGTTAAATAATCAGTGGAGACGTAGGTGTCAGCATCTCATATACTTTTGGGACCAATGTTTGACAAAGGTGTCAAATAGTCCCATTTTTTTTTTGGTTAAGCGTGGAAGCCAAGCAAGTAGAATAATAGCCAAACTCCACAAGTTACTTAAGAGCATAGGAAATATATATATATATATATATATATATTTTTTTTTTTCAATTGTTATTTATTTTACAATGTCCATAACTGTATCATAGAATAGGTATAGGTTTCGTGTTCCCTAATGAGTGTTGTCTTTGGCTTCATGTGTCTTAAACACATAGGGTAATAATCGTATAAGACCTGAAGCCACTAGACTAACCATCTAGCTAGCTAGGATTGGAATAGTAAGTGCCTATTGAGTCATTGAGTTCATCAAGACTATGAAATGTCATAAAATTTGTGGTGTTTTAGGTGAAAAATAAAATCTAAAAAGCAAGAGGCAGTTATAGGTAAGTAATGTTCATTATGGAGCCCATTATTAAAGTAGATACATGATGGGAAATTGCCGAACCTTTCCGACACAACATCATAGTCTTATTTTTGTACCATAAATATGGTCAGATTTCTTCATCAATTGGAAATATCTTATTCATGTGTGCCTCTGCACAATTATATTGTAATAATTTAAGCATAACACAATGTTATGATACCCCAACAGAAACTTATTGCCATGGCTTTTAGCAGAGAATTATTGAACATGAAGAAAAACAAAAAGAATCCTTAAAATACATTTTTCTTGATGCATGAACCAACAAATAAAAATCACATGTTATGATTATCAAATTTGTGTATAATCATCAAGTGGAAGAAAAAAAAGACTTTGAGAAAAATCAAATATAGGCATTCATTTTTATATTTGAACTAGAAAGAGATGAAAGAATGAGATTTACCTTTCATTTTGAGTGGATATTTTGTAAAGGAAACCCAAACTTTGCTCCTGAAACTGTTTGTTGAAATAAGTGAATAATGGTGCAGGAATTACCACAACTTAGCTCCTGTACTTATAGTAGAGATGGGAGTAGAAGCTACCTGGCAAATAATAAATGGAGAAGAAGCTTTCATAGGAAGAAAAGATAGAAAGATTGTTGTAAAGCTAATTTCTTCCATTCATATTGACTTTAGTAGGGACATAATTTTTGAAACAAGTCACAGCATTTTCCTTCCAAAATTTGGCAATAAATAAATGGAGAAGAAGCTTTCATAGGAAGAAAGGATAAAAAGAATGTATTAAAGCTAATTTTTGTCACAACATTTTCCTTATATAATTTATTGAAGTGGTTAATTGCGCATAAGTTGTGGACAATACTTTTATATAAATTTATCAATATATATTTTTTCATTACTTAAATTATAAAATAAGTTGTAACAAAAATTGTGTCTTTAGACTTATTTGATGAATTTTACAAAGAAATCTAAAGTAGTAAATGAAGAAAAAGTTATCAGCATTTCATGCTTGAAATGGGTGCCGTATTCTCGTTTCAATGTGGATGCCGATGTACATGACAAGCGTGGTCACCAAGCAAAGGAACAATAGACCAGACTCAGGTCCTCGAAACTCTTGGCCTCATTATTCCTAAAAGGCATTACCCCACACGCATAAGACACACAAAAACAAACAAACAAACAGACCTGGAAAGATCCAAAATTTTGAAATAAGGGTTATTTATTACTTTTTATTGTGATTGTTGATGATTTTGAGAAGGTTCGACCAATGTCTGGGATGAATATAACCTTCGTTCCCTCACACATAATAATGGATACATACACAAATTTTGACAACATTTTCACGCTAGTTATTGTCTAAATTTTTATTAGTTCTCATCCAAGTATATTATGGATATAACTTTTTTATCTACTATTAACAATCTGTTATATTATTTGGTGTCAAATTTTTTGGGTTGGTAAACTTTCTCACCCCCACACACATATATATATATATATATATGAGTACATGATTGCAAGAAAGAATTAAATATTTAATTAAAACACTTAAACACAAGGTCTTGAATCGATCGTATAAAACTTGAAAATTGCCAGACCAAACTTTTAGGATTGGAACAATTAACTCCAATAGGTTTTTAATTCAACTGCACCTCGCAGTATTAAGTATAGTTTCTTATATACGATACATTAAATTTTTTAATTAAATTCAAATATTAGATTTGATGGCACATTTTTAGCCATTGAAACCTATTTAAAAATGAACCCATCAACGTATCAAAAAAAAAAAAAATGAACCCTTCAGAATAAGACATGGCATTAAAAAATTGGCGATTTTTTAAGAGACTATTTAAGAAGAAAGTAGGTGGAAAATACAAACTAAAAAGCAAGAGGCAGTAATATGTATTTAATGGTATTTACTTTTTTTTGGTGAAATTGTGGTGTCTTTACCTTATAGCTCATAAAAGTAGACAGATTATGACACATTTCTGAACATACACAACATCAAATTCTTAATTGGTATAGGTGGTTACTGGTTAGCATTTTTATGTAACGTAAAATCATGAAAATTTTATGTTCGGTAATCAATTGGAAATGTTATACATGCCCCTAGAGAATTAGTTTGTAACAATTTAATCATAATACAAAGTATACAACGGTGTATATATACATACACACGTGGCATATTTGGTTTTTAGAGAAAATATTGAAAATAAAGAAAAACAAAAATCATTACAATTTTATTTTTAAGACGAGAATAAATTTCCCATTACTTTATAGATGCCTTTGTTTTATACGGAAAAAAAATATATTAAAAAAATCCTCAATTAGTTATGTGTTACAAAGCATGATCAGCCAACCAATCTGATATGACCTTTCTACCAACAAACCAAGTTTGTGTGACGAAAGTATGGCACGTAATTGGGGGGAAAAAAAAGACTGTTGCATGAAATCCTAGCTAAAATCTACTACCTACAATATAATTTTGTTTAGATGCATTTATTTTCATTTTAAATATATATATATATATTAAATTCTATAAGGACATAGTGTAAAATTTATATTTTACCCATTCAATCTGAACATGCCACATTATCTTATCACATATTTAAGAATAAACACAATCACACTCAATCAATTCTAACACTCATATATGTTTCTCAAAGAAAAAAAAAATTATAATATTCATATATAAATCCAATCAAATTGGGAAATTATTGAGATGTTATTAGGTGTGGTAGGATGTATTAAATTTTAAGTAAAATGCTGACGCGGCAATCATTTATTAAATGATGTAAAACATGAGTTTTACACCACATCCTTATAGAATTTAATCTCATATATATATATATATATATATATAGTCTTTTTTAAGCAAAATGTATAGCTTATATTTTTAGGGTTGTGTTAACCGGCATTATTTGCCTGTCAAGGAATTAATTTATGTCAGGTTTTTTGCTAGCTGATTTGTCTACACGAGCCTATCATTAATAGAAAAATAAATATACCCCTTTATTATAGCATCCTTCAATGCAAACTTTTTTAGTTTTTTAGGTTCTGATCATTAAAAAGTGGGGAGAAAAGATATAAATCGATAGGCACATGTTTCTCAGGCTTCCATTTTCCCTACAAATAATTCCTTGCCTTTTGATAATAGGATAATATTAGGGATTTTGTTAATGTGTGTTTTAAGGGTATACATTATTTTTTATTTTTGAAAAAGTTTTTTTCAGGAATTGAAAAAGTATTGACAATTTTTTTAATTTTCGAGAAAATGTTTCCAAAAATAGATGGCTCAATGTGTGCCCTAAGGACACACATTAACCGAACCCTTATATCATTTCAAAAAATATTATTAAAAAAAAGTTCAAAGAATATGATGTTCCAAAATCCAATGATTTCTTTCTCTAAGAAGAAACCCCACCCGAATAGTTTTTAGAAGACTTATAGATTAGTTGCTCCTTTATTCTCTATTCGTGGCATTTACGTGTAAATATGCCAAGGTGTCCAAGTGAGTTTTCTGGTCCAAACTAGTCCAAAGTGAATGCAAATTAAAATCCTCCATTTTTGTTAGATTTTTAAGAGTAAGTCTAGTATTACAAATTTTTCCACAATTTTGCTACGTGGTCACTTGTAAGTGGTGGAAATAAAATAGTAAGGTTTATGTGGGTTCAAGATTTCACCATTCACGAGTCACCATGTAACAAAGTTGTAGAAAAGTTTATAACACTAAACTTACTCGATTTTTAATTCATTTTTTTTTAATAGTTTAAGATTCAAGGATAACTAATAATTTTACCATGATATCAAAGTAAGGAATACTGAATTTGACAAACCCTTTCTCTATATAAAACTTAAGCTTTTGGAACAAACCATACTTTATCAGTTTTATTACTTAGACATCATCAAAGTGTAAGACAAAAAATAAAGAAATATCACATATATACATAGGCATTCATTTATATTTTCCCAAGAAAGAGACGAAGGAAGAGATATACCTTTCCTATTTAGTGGCTACACATATGTTTATGTGCAAGGAAAACCCCCAAGTTAGCTCCTGAAGACTGCAAGTTAAATAAGTGACTAATGGAGAGGAACCACATTTTAGCTCCTGAAGTTTGAGTTTATAAGCAAGGAGAGAGAGAGAGAGAGAGAGAGAGAGACCTATAACAAAGAGTTAGCAAAACATGCCGGAATTAGCTTCCACGTTTTAAAGCAGTGGAAGTAAGTAATACGCAAGAAAATGAGACTTTTATTTAGAAGCAAGGAAGAAATTCATAATTAGGGGATTAAAAAAAACTAAATTAAATGATGAATAAGCCTTTACATAGCCTAGAACTATAACAATAAGTTCAATGACATATTTTCATGCATAAACTATTTCATAACAAATCATGTAACCTGTTATGGCCGGTATTATATAATTAAAATAATGTCAAAATTTAATTTATTATGACACATTCATATTAGAATATAAAGAAATAAAAAGAGCATGCTAAACTAATTGAGTTTAAAGATTGATAGTTGCCTATACGACATTGAAAAGACAGGCACAAAAATTGCATGTCTATGTGTGAGTTGGATATAAAAAATGCCTAACCAGGGCTGGCCTTAGACATTTTGAAGCCTAAGGCGAGAACTAAAATGAGACATTTTATACTTATATATTAATTAAATTAATATTTATTTAATATTTTTATATTATAATATATTTCATTTAAAATCTATTTTTCTTGCCTTTTGAGATGCAAATTGACTAATTAAATTTTTGTATTCAAGTTCTTTTAACATCTCATTTTCAATCGATAATATATCTAATCTAATTAATCTTTCTTGAGACATTATCGATCTTAGATATGATTTTATTAATTTAATTTTGAAAAACTTCTTTTTATAGAAGCGACTGTAACAGGTATTATTAGTAAAATTCTATAAGTAATGCATATATTTTTTGAACAACTTGCAACAAAAACAAAATACTTGGTCATATCTTTTGAATACACTAGCCATTTTCTATCATGCTTCTCCCCATTTGATAATATTCGAGTGTAATGAATAGTAGAAAAATGTCTAGTGTCATCACCTCTAAGAAAAATTACATCATTGTCTCTAATTGGACCTCTTTCCACTAATAAATCTCTTAAATTTGTGTCAATATTTTTCCAATTACCTGGATCATTAATATTTGAAGGAACATAATTCAACATGTCATTATTATTTTCATTTTCTTCTAGTTGAACATTATTATGGGGAACTTGTTCGTTTGTGACATTTTCATTTTCATCATTATTTTCATTTTCTTCTAAATTCTTTTGAAGTTTATTATCAAGATTTGTTGTATTGCAAAATTGAACATCATTGTTATCTTGCAATTGTATCATTTCATTATCTTCTAACTCTTTTTGGTGAATTTCTTGCTCATTTGTGATATTTTCATCTAAATTTTGTGTTATATTTTATTTATTACTGATAACAAATTTATCCATTAATCCTTTTTAAGACTCAATTAATTTTTTTTTTTAAGTTTTTCATAACCAGATGCATATTTTCTAGTAGATATTTTTAATCAACAATATATTTATAAAAGACTAAAATAAACAAAATAACTTTCAAATGTAGAGCAAATGAGAAACAGAACCTGATTATATAAAAAATATTGTTGTAGTTTCACCGAACAATAACAAGTTTTTAGCAATCTCAACCTGCATAAATAAGAACTTATTAATTATATTACCAATAACTAAAATACACATACATACACACACACGCAAAAAGATTAAAATTAAAAAATAAATAAATAAATAAATAAACACAACCATAACAAAAGTACAAGCCCAGCCAAGAAGATACCAAGATGGCCACACAAGGCTTATTAATAAGACCCACCCACAAAAAACACAAAACAAATCCTATTACACATATAACCTAAAAAAAATTTAAAAAAAAAATTAAAAAAAAAAAAAAAAAAAAACCTTGAAGGCCCAAACGTCCAACCATAACTCAATATAAACAGGCCCAGCCCTAACAAATAAAACGTAGAGAAACCCAAGCCTTTATACCTTAAAAGTCAAAATCTGTAGAATCAAAATGCAATTGCAATTGCAAGAAAAAAGAAAATAGAAAAAGAAAAAAAGAAAAAAAAGGCAGTCAACAGCCCTCAGTCCTCAATCCTCAGTTCAGAGTTTTCAAATTAGATGTGATCGGATGATTCAGATCGGAGGAAGCTTAAGCCAGGTAGTTAGCAACAGTGGAGAGAGAGAAGTAGAGCAAGAATGAGAAAGAGAAATGGTTAAAAATTTTAGTGATTTGAGCTTTTTTATTTGTTTTGATTTGTGATTGTTTTGTAGTTAATTTCTTAGACCAAATTTGAAGTTAATCTTGTAGAATTTTGGTTTGTCTAGAGGATAATGATGTTATTTTTGGGACAATTGATTTTGTTTAGACCTTTTTTTTTTTTTTTTTTTTTTTGGTTCTACCAATGTTTAACCGGATATACCAAATTTTTTGTTGTTTAGCCAAAAGAATGTGCCGGATATTTTTAGATTCATTTGAAACTAAATCATTTTTTTCCCCTACTATCTATACTTTTCTAAAATTTTTGGAGCCCCTTTCACTTGGAGGCCTTAGGCAATTGTCTAATTGGCCTAGTGGAAGGGTCGGCCTTGTGCCTATCCCATTCGGCCAATAAAATTCATATTCATGGTCATTGTTGGTTGGGCACATGATTAAGATAATTTCAAATTTAGTTTTGCCATTAACTTGGTTTTGTAATAATTTTAGTAGAGAAAAATTAATGGATACTCCAAGGATATTGATTTAAAAATTATTTTAATAAACATTTTATAGAGAAATGAAAAAGCAATAAATTTTTTTGATTGTTTTTTAAATTTTTCATGAAAGTGGTATTAAAACTTTCTTAAAATAGTTTATTAATAATTGTCCAAAGAGCGCTTGTTAACATTACCTATCAAATCCTCGTAAATGGTTTCTCATTAGTCATTAGATCATACGGTTATAATTCTGATAATTGGACCTCACATTTTCGCCTAGTCATGCATATTTAACAATTGGGATAAGTTGCCATTGCCAAAGTACACTAAACACTGCCTTGCCTAAATACACCAAACCAGTACATCCCAAACAAGAGACATCACTCAAGACAAAATTCATTTAACCCAAATATCAATATCTTCCTTTTATTAGTAAATTACAAATGGCAGGCTCAAAATTCATTTAACCCAAAAGCCATCATCTTTTATATCGTCAATTGCACATTCAGACTTTTGAACCAAAAAAAGGACTTTTGAACCCACATGATCTCAATCTTTATGTATATGTATCTATATACTATATTGCAAGATCAATTAAACATTTAAATTGACTCTCAAAAAAAATATTCAAATTAGATTTTAAATAATAATGTTGTGTCAATCATCATTGAAATTAGATTTATAAATTTAATGATAATTGTTATAGGTACTACAAGTTTTATTATAATATGCTTACAAATTGATGTGTCACAAATCATAGAGAGATAATTCAAATATTCAGTTATAAGGTGGTTGAATCACACCAATCACATTCATTGTCACATCAATTTGTAAGTTTTATGTAGTAAAATTTATATCACTTTTAACATTTTTCATTTGAAATTGCTTTAAAATTATTTCTAATTCATTCTACTTAAATCCCATTTACAACTTTACAATCCATTGGAAATTATCCACACTTTCTAACCAAAACTTATTATTAATTTAAAAATAAACTTAATAAAAAAAATTTACCATGTTATTATAAAAAATTGACTGTTCCTTTTTAATATCTTTCATAATAACTCAATTTGTAAAAATTAGTTGAAAACATAAACATTGCCTAAACTCAGTGCATTACAATAACAATAACTACTTTAAGAAATAAATATATCAATAGGACAACAAAGTGCATATATTTTTAGTTTTAATTAAATTGAGTAATAAAAAAAAATACTAAAAATTTGCATCCTTAACAAATGATATCCTTATTGCAAGATTTTTTCAAGAGCCAACAAAAATTAAAAAACTAAACAATGATAATACTTAACTTAGGGGTACAAAATTTTATATGTATCTAATTGTATTATTATGAAATGTGCATGTGTGAATGCAAGAGGGTATGATTAATTTATAGACAAGGTTAACATAAAGTTAGAATTTATTGCTTCTATATTTTAGACTGTTTTAACTAGCCTTTCAGGCCCATTTGTAAGTGCTAGTGTTGTAAGTTTTATCTTTCCATTCTCTCTTTCCCATCCTATGTGTCTTCTATCTATATTATCTAAAAAAATAAAAAAATAAAAAACTAGTTAGCCATGCCCTTTGCAAATACAAAGAATATTTTGTTCATAGACTCACACATATTTTCACACATGTTTTCAGTTTTTAAGTACATATACCAAACACCCCCTAATCTCTTAAGCTCATTAGAAGCTCCTTCTCTACTCACTAGCTTTTATTTTGGGGACTTCAATTTGCTAACGTGAAAAAGGGGGAGGGAGGCCTTTTTCTTCATCGTTGGATGGTGGAATTAGCAAACCTATGGAATAATAGTTCAGAGTAAGTTGAAAGAGCTCCAAGATCTAATTGTTTACATGCAAAATATTGGTTAAAAACATAGAGAAAGATAAGAAGTTGACATGGGAGCACAATGAATACCAAAGTATTTTAGAGGGTTGGGATAGAGAAGAATGGAAGATATGAACAAAGCCTTGATGGCTAAACTCAACTAGAGATTTCTCATTAAAAAAGACCATGGTTTGTTTGGGAATAGCTTATCTAGTTTTTTTTTTTTTTTTTGGTTGAAAATGTTCTAAACTATATTTGCACATTAATAAAATAAGAAAAAGTGAAGTTTAAAAAGCTGTGTGTAAAAACTAAAAGTTAAAAGCTAAGCAAATAAACTCAAGCGAAATGAACACAAGTGTTAGGAGAAAGATGATCTTAGAAGTTTTTTATTTATTTACTAGAAATTTCTCAATAAAACATAAGGATGCTCTATTTGTTTCGATGGAAAATCTTATGTAAAGATAGATTTTCATATTTTTCAATGTTTGATAGCATCATAAAAAATGAGTCAAAGAAAAACTATCTTTGGTCAATAGAAAAAGTATGATTTATTTTTAAAAATTTTTTTCCACTAAATTTTTTTTGAAAAACAATCATACATCATATCAAGCTAAATAAGAGAAGTTATGAAACTATTTTTTAACTCATTTAATGTTGCTATTAAACAAAGGAAAATAAGATAGTTTTATAAAAAAAAATACTTTTTGAAAAAATGACTCAATTTCTAGAAAAAATTATGCCAAAATAAATAGAGCAAGACTAATCTCCTCAAAGTAAAGTAGTAGTTGAGAGAAAAATTTTCCTAAGGCAAAGACTCCTAAAGATGGTTCATGCCTTCGTTGCAATGGAAATCAATTTTGAACGGAAGAGACCCACTACAAAAAGGGAATCAATAACGGAATTTGGACTTTGGAGTAGCATTTGGGATGAGGTTTAGACTTTGGATCCACTCCTTTCTTGATTTCATTCTCGTGCTTTTTTTTCTATTACTCATAATCAGTCACGTAAAGATTGTGGTAAAACAATAAAAACTGTGGTACAAAAGTTACATGTATAAATTGTCTTTAAATTGAAATCACTTATGTTTTGATTCATGTAAGTTGGGTTTTGACTTTAGGACTTATCAATTAGAGTTTAGTGTAATGGTACCAAAAAAAAAAAAAAAAGAGTATTCCAAGCTTTCGATAATGAAACGACTAAGCATGTCCTTGGAATCCATCTCCTCAAGTTGTAGCAAAAGATGGTTACATTGGACCCCAAGTATAAGTGGAGAGTTTTTCTACAAAATCAGCATAAAAAGCTTATCAAGATCACAATTCTCCACCTTCTCAAAAAAAGATCACAAATCTCCACAACAAGGCCCATTACTGAAATTGGAGTGGAATAAGTTATGGAGGTCAAGGATTCACGAGCAATTTAAACTGTATATTTGGAATGCCTAGAGATATGATGAGGTCTAGGTTTGCTATTGAAGATACTAGCAGTCCATTTTGCCATAATGCATCTGAATCATTTCATCACTTGTTCATCTTTTGTTAATAGTTAAAATAATAGTGAATGGGTGAAGATTTTGCTAAATCCAAGCCACTATCATAAATCATAATATTCCTTTGTGAGGAGGCTGAGAATTTCTTGCCTTTTGCTATTGTATGTTGTGATTTAATTTTGGATGTGTAGAAATAAGCCAAAAAAAAAAAATTCCAGGGGCTATAGACCCTTCAAAATTGCAAGGTATATCAAAGTCAACAAAACATACATCAACAATAAACAAGCTTGTACATATATAAAAAAAAGACAACAACAAGAACTAGAAGTCAACAACTACAATAAACAAGCCTAAGAAACTTTATAAAGTTCTCAACAAAGTCATTAAGGATATTTTGATTTTGGAACTCCTTTACCTTTACGGGACAAGGTAATATCTCATGTATCAGCTACACATAACATCTCTTTTATATTGTATGGTCCATTAAGTGAGTAGAGTTCACACACAACGTGAGAAAAATGCTGCATATAACTAATACATAAGATACTTTTTCTTACTGCACATGGTGAAGGTTAAATTTAATGCGACAACGAGAGAATAAAAAGCAGAGATCCTCCAAATTCGGTCAAACACCCTTGATCCTGGTGACCCTCAATGGGCAGAAGCTTTGGCAACACTGTTGGCATTTCTTTTCTTTTTTTTTTTTTGGCTGAATACTTGGAAAATATAGCGTTAAGGAGGAAAAGAGAGTGCAAAGCTAGAAGAAGAAGCACCCTCTCCATCAGCAGGGTTAAAAATAGAACCAGGAATATTAGTGTTAAAAGAGAATGGTTTCTCTTAAATCATGTTGGAGGGGGTCGGGGGGATGCACTTTAATGTTATAGATCTTATTCGTTCTTCCTCTACTGCAGTCACTGGTCTATCTAATCTATTATTGTGCATATTTGGGTTGTTTAAAGTTCTCTTTTTGTTACTCAAAAAAAAAATAAATAAATAAAAACTCTCTTTGGAGAGCTAATTCTATGACCACTTCATTGCCCGTTGGGCCTCTTGTTGTAACCAAAGAAAGAAGGCTTTCCATCTCCTCTATTCTGAGAATAGATGAAAGATGGAGAATGTTCCTCTTTGCCCAACAGGCAATGGAGTGGTCATAGAAATAGTTCTCTTTTTGGAGAGCTAATTCTGTGTTTTTGTTTAATTTCGATAGATATTCCTTGCTCTATCCTGAGAACAGGTGAAAGATGGAGAATGTTCCTCTTCTCCTGTTTTGGTTCAATAAATTCCATTATCAAGTATAAAATAGAATTTATGGGAAAACAAAAACCAAAAGCTTGCCCTAAAGCCAGTTTTCTTTAAAAATAATAAATAACAAAACTAAAATAACGTTTTTTTTCTTTTCAATGAATAACAAAATTTTATTTGCAAAAGGCATTATTTATTCAATAATTCAAACCTCGTGATACTTTCCTAATAAAATTAGGCCATGATTTGTAAAGTAAGAATTCTTAATTTCCTATTCATTAGAGAGAGAGCATCAATAAGAAAAATGTTTCTTGCAAAAGACTCCATCTAAAGAATCGATTCTGCATTTTTAAAAACTCCTTGACCATAATTATATCACTAGATCAAAAGGACATACCTTTAACGATGAGATCAAAGGCCATTGACCAATAATATTTAATCACTGCCTTAAGAATTAGGATCATAAAATATAATTGACATTGATTTAGTACAATTACATTTATAAATAACCATAATTTATATAGCTTGTCCAAATTCGAAGACAGTACCGAATCCACCCTGAATTCCATGCTGTTGGACCAAAAACTGTCAGCACACTGTCCTATATATTCATCTCTACAAATTGATTTCTTTATAAGTTTGCTATATATAATTTCAATTACACATATCCATCTAGACAAACAATGATGAGAATATGAACTTTTATTCCCCCAGAATGGAGAGGCCTTTCAACGCTTACAATGCAGAATGCACGTCAAACTTACATTGCATGATACGGGTAAAACTGTTTTCCGAACCCTCAATTTGATAACCGCTTATGCATCTTATTGACGCAATTCCACCTCTCCAAAGTGAAGCTGCATGTGATGTCTCATAAACTATCAGTGTCATCTCCTAGTATTGAGAGAGAAAATGGGGCAATGGCCACATTAAAAGACTGAGACCCTACTCTATCGATGTGTTTCATCTCAAAGTCACCTTCCTGCATTTGAGCAAAACCAAAGAAACTTTGATTTTCTAGGTACGTTAAACATAAGACAGCATCATCATAAACGTAAACAGATCTTGTAACAGATAATTAGCATGAAGGTACATCAGTACATGTAACAGGACTACACATATTTTAACTCAATGAGCCTTTCTCCAAGCTGCAAACATCTCTCATAGACCTTGCATACAGTATTTTGGCACCAGAGCTCTATTACCGAACAATGAAATGAATACCATATCAGGGGAGAAAAAAGCAGGGCAAGGCAAGGGAAAACCACATGCCCCACTAGAATGGAGTATGCTTGTCTGCAAGACATGCAACTTATTTTTGATGGGGCAAATAATAGGTGAATGAAAGGCGTTAAATGCAATCTCCATGTCATGATGCTCAAGGAAAGATGATTAATTTACACAAATTTCAATGATGTGAAAAATAATGTTGATGGAAGGTTTTAAACTCTAGTTTGTCCTTTTGGACCCTAATGTTAGGAAAAATAAATTAAGTATTTAAGATGATGAATATGAAATATTTTAGCGATTCATTTCTGGAAGTTCTTGTCATGTAATAGTGCAGCTTACAAGAAAAATTCTCAAGCCATGTATCATTTTGACGTTCAATTGATTACTGATCATAATGGTACAAACCTAAGCTAAGAAACTGAAAATGCTTCTTTCCCTGATTTTTTTCAATTGATACAATACCCATGAATCTAACCTCATAAATTTCCATGTAAGTAATAAAAGAGAAAGCAAAACAATACTATCTTACCATTCTGCCATTGGGAGTGCTTAATGGGCATGCAGATGAGTATTCAAAACCAGTCTGAGGAAGTATAACAGGCTGTTCTCCAATAACTCCTATCCCCCTGAAATAAAGGGAGAAGGATCAAAATTTAGTACTTTTTTCTCTCTAAGGAATGCAACCCATATGAAGTAATAGGACCAGTTGAAAAATAAAATAAAAAATTATCTAGGAAGACTTTAGAGATGGACAGTAAAGATTAGAATAATTTACTCACCAGACATTCTCAATTTTTTCATTGGCATCAGTAATAATCCAATGTCTTCTGAGAAGTTGAACGGGGCGGTCTGAATTATTGGTAATTCTTATTCTATATGCAAAGAAGTATTGGCCCCTTGAAGGTTGACTACGGCCCTCTATGTAAACACTCCTGACTTGAACCCTGATCCCCTGAAAAAGAGAGATTTAATTTTAGATCTACCAATAAGTGTACAGTTTTTAAAAAGACTTTGTTATATTTGTCTATGCTATACCAATCAGAAAGATAATCTAGGAACACTTGAAATGTCCAAATACCAAGGGCCATTCCTTTTCTTTTTCTGCCAGCATTCAGGGGCACAAATCTATCAAAACACCAAAATGGAGGAGGGCTTGATAAATATAAATATGTAGTTACAAAATAAACTTTCTTACAGAATATTAAATAGACATAAAGAAAAGACCAAAGAGAAACCATATGAAAACTGAAAAAAAAAAATGTAGGCAAAATTGAAATTGACTAACTAAACCTTGAGCAAAAAGAAAAAGAAAAAAAAAAAAAAAAAATCAAGTTCTCAACATACCAAGGTTGTTGCATCACTTGAACATTTTAAAAGAGCGTGTGGTGCTATTTCCTTTAGCTCATCACGAAATTTAGCTGCATCCTGCAATAAAGAAGTTCTCAAAAAAGAAAGAAAAAAAATCATTGCGAAATTCATAGATGGGAGAGCTTAAGATGGATCTGCGTCATACTTCAGAAGTAAAGGCTAAAAATCTAAGCTTGAAACCAAAGATCAATAGAGTAGACTGTAGAATTGTCCATATTCAATGAAGGGTCAAACTGAACATAGGGCAGAAACAAGACGTGCCTATATTATAATAAGCTTCCATATCCTTCTAATTCCTTTCTAATTGAAAATTCAAGAATTGCATGTAGTACACTATTTTGCCAACCCTTATAATATAAGAGACAGATTCACATAATTGTAAGGGAAAAGTCCACTTTCCCACCCTTAAAAATAGGGTAGTTGCAATGTCCCAGATTGAGCACTTTACCCACTCCGTTAGTATTTTCTGTCAAATTAATGGGTCTTTGTGTGTGTGTGTGTGTGTGTGTGTGTGTGTGTGTGTGTGTGTGTGTGTGTGGAAATATGTCTAGACCTACATGTGAATGACATTAATACTCTCTAATAAGAAACACATCACATGCACAATGATGACTTTAATACCCTCCAACAAGAAACACATCATATACACAATGATGAACCTTCAAGTTGTGAATATGATGTGTTTGTTATTGGAAGGTATTAAGGTCATTAACATATGGGTCTGGACACATTTTTACAAAAAAGTGTGAAATTACTGTTAATTTGATGTAAAAAAAAACTAAGGGAGTGGGTAAAGTGCTAATCACAAAAAGATAAGGGGGGACATTGCTATATTTTAAACTAAATGGGGGACTTTGCAATGTCCTAGTTAAAGGGGGAAAGGTGAAAGTTGCCCTAACTTCAGGAAAGGCTTTAGGAGATACTAGTTACAATTTGGAAAGTCATGCAGTTTGACCTAATGTTACTTTTAGGCTTGAAACTAAAAGAATGTTCACTGGAATGTTAGAACATAACTACAGCATGACAACATGTCTACTTAGGATAAGTATTTCAGTTTGCTTCTCTTGTCCAAGAGGACAATGGGTAGGAAAAAATGTTGGATTCTAATATCATAAAGCTATGGCAAGATACTGATACTTCAAAATAAATTGATGAAGAAGAAGATAAGCCAACAGCACAACAATTTGCTGCTAGATAAGGTTTATAAAAAAACTAGCACTGCTTAGCAGCCATTGACACCTATAGTGGATTTTAGATAGCTCAACTTGTAAAGCCTCATATCGTGGAATAAGGGACTTGGGATCGAATCTTGCCCTCACCAAAGAGGCACTCATTGGCGTCTTGGCTTGATGTTAAAGAGGAATGATCATGGGGCGAATTCCGTAGGTTCTAAACTCTCTATAATTGTTGCTTATTGTAAACCAAACCAACACCAACTTGATTTTAAACTTGTGGAGACAATAGTAACAATCCTAAAATGCAAGTTTACCAAATTTGAAGTCTAAAATAAGACCAAGAAATTTGCAATCTACATTCGGAGAAATGCAAAAACTGAATACCTCAAACCTCTCCTCAGCAATTGCCTCCTTCATCAATCTCCTTAGACGTAAAACCGGCTCTTCTTCCTCGAATGATTTCAACGAATCACGTATCCTTGCAGCTTCTTCATAATCCTGTTAAATCAAAAACAAAACATTTTCAACTACAATCACTCATCAACCAAAAAAAAAAAACAAGTATTTTGAGTTGCAACTTTGCTTTACTTTTACTTTATCTCAATAGATGAACAAGTTTCAAACATACCCAACTGAAATTCCATAATTAAAAACAAAAACAAAAATTGCCAAGAACGCTCTGAACTGTGTTGTGTACCTCGGATTTGGCGGCAACCTCCAATCGCTGCTTTAACAAAGCATAGGTTTGGCTACGAGAAAAGAACGAACTAGAACTGGAACTGGAACTGGAACTCGGAATCGGACTCGGACTCGGAGTTGAACTCGGAGTCTGACCCGGCCCATTACCATTACCATTAGTAGCACAAGCTAAAATCCTAGAATTCTTGGATGAATATCTGGAATTGAACCATTGTTGTTGTCGGTGTTGTCTCCTTATTACTCCGACCTCGGATTCTCCGAACAACCCTCCTCCACGGCTTCCTCGGCCAACAACCAACCGCCTCGTACCAGTATTAAAATCAGTGAAAACCTTAATGTTTAACAAAGATTGCATTTTTTTTTCCTTCAAAAAACCAGACAAAGTTTGCTCTCAAATTTTGCTACCAAAATTGTGTGGTAAGAGACACAGAGATTAGAGGGATTTTTTTTTTTGAACTGCGTGGCTAAAGCAGTGTACACGCACGCACCTTTTTTTTTTTTTTTTGGGGGGGTCACATAATTATAGTATATACTAGCCTCAACAATGAAGATTTTTATTTTAGTCGTCCTATTTTGCAGCAAAACAAAATTTCGTATTTTTATTTTATATTAATATTATGCATATGTGATGCACAGCTTAATTAAATTAAAATAGATAGTAAAACTAAAGTAAAAGTTTTCCTATTAAAATATTGTAAATAAGTACAAAATTAATTAAATAAAAGATGGTAGATAATTATATAACTAATATAAAAGGAAATTGAAAATTGAAAATAACGTAATTAGCATTTAGATATGATGAAAATTAAGAAGTGATACTTTTTGGTAAGGTTATGCATGCCCAAATATATATATATATATATATATATATATTATAGGGCATCCGTACCCACCAATATGAATCAACTTAAATCATAACGAACATATAATAAATTTGCAAGACATTAAAATTTAAGATTCGAAATATAATGGGAAAGTACTTGTAGACTTGCATGTTTTTATGATATTGGCAAAAAATAATATACGAAAAAAAAAAGTACCTAATCACTTGATGTATACCAAAAATTTTAAAAAGTAAAATGTTCTCATATAATAGAAGTAGAAGCGTAGAACATATAATTTTTAATTAAATGTGAGATGTACGGATATATTAGCAATAAATATGTAAATTGTGAAGAGTTTAATCTAAATAATTCTATAGTTATTTATGTGAGGTCAACAACAACAATCATTTAACAAAGTATCAAAATAATCATGTGATGTTGCAATAATCATTTAACAAAGTATTTACATTCTCAAAAAAAAAAATTAACAAAGTATTTAGAAATAATCAAGAAATTCATTTTTAGGAATATACTCTAATAAATTAAACTATTTCTATTGATAAGACATACCTGTAGCATTAATACAATATTTCATCTAACCTACAACTGCATATTTAGCAAAAACTTTTACCATAATACAATATTTACAAAAGCAAGCAACAAAAAGCTTTTAAACAAACCACAAAGATAGGATGTAATTGTGCAAATCATCCAAATCAAAACATAAAAGAGGTCTAACTAATGTAGGATTTTAAATTATAATGAGATTAAGATTTTTGATTAATTTAAAAATAATAAGATAAAGAGAATGTATGTAAATAAAAAATTTGGAAGTGAAGAGAAACCTAACTAATGGAGTAAAAACATAGGTGTGTATAGTGTACTAATTAGAAAGCAAAATAAAAAAATTATTGATAATAAATAAATGAAAAGCCGTGTATATAATAGGAGTAATATATAAACTTATTTATAATAAATAAATGAAAAACCGTGTATATAATAATATATATAAACTTACTAAACGTAGTGTTGGTGCCTTGGCGGATGGAAAAAGAAATGAATTAATTGGTAAGAAGAATTAAAGTACTGTATGGAAAATTGATAAGTATCCAGTTTTTTATCAATTAAGATTTTTATTAACTTCTAAATTATATTAATAAAAGGATTTTATTAAGAATTTGGATTGTAATAAAATTAAGATTTTTATTAACTTAGAAACTAGAGGAGAAAAAAAAAATTTTAATCTAAAAATTTTTTTTTTTTTTTTGCAATTTGGTGAATCTACTTAGCGCAACTACGGCTTCTAAACCCAAATTTTATTACATATAATATGATATGATATATAATTTTTATTTTGAGAATCTAATTTATAAGTGGATAAAACAATTTGAAAATCAACAAAAGAGTGGCCTTATTTTTTAAGTAATGTTTTAGTGGGAGTTAGAGTTGTATTTTTACTTGATTGTCTTTTAGTTTTGTCTCTACTTAAATATAGAGGTGTAGGGGCATTTTTGAACTAAAAAAATGAGGAATCCAAAAAGAGAAAACCCCTTAAATAATAGTAGAGATATACTTATTTACCTATTTTAGTATTTAGGTCATGTATGTCTATTTAAAGCATTATCCATTTTTAGGAGGTGTTAAATTACCGATAAGCCCCTTATTATTGAATTATTGAAATTATAAGAGCATTCAAAACAAAGATGTCAAAAAATATAGCTTTGAACAACTCAAAAATCCACTTTATCTATTTTAACAGCTCATTTTTAAAGACACCCAACATCAAAGGAAGACAAAGATGAGGAAGCTTGAATAGTGCAGTTAGATCTATGATGGTCGATTTCTTCAGTTGCAGTAGAAGCTTGAATAGCCTTGCCAAAAAAAAAAAAAAATTGAAGAGAAGGGAGGAGCAGGGTGGTTTGGCCAAAGCAAAAAAGGGATATATATATATATATATATATGTATGTATGTATTAATGTGTAAATGTATATGTATATGAAGAAAGAGAAAAGAGAGATAGATAAAATATAAAATAATAGAAGAAGAGGAGAGAACCAATTAAAAAAATATTTTCTTTATAACTTTGCTGCTACAATAAGCTGCCAAAGATGGAAGTTTACTGTAGCCAGATGCTTTAAGATTTAGCGACTTTGATGTAGTGAGTTTTAGTGTTTTTGGTGTTAGAGCATTCACATTAAGGGTGGTATAAATGCTAAAATGCTATTTTTAGCAACTAAAACCACAAAAATCTACTCCATCAAAGATGCTATATGCTAAAAAATTTGACATCTTGCTACAGTGAGCTCTCAAAAATGAGAGCTCATTGTAGCAACATGTTATCATTTTTTAAATGTTTTTAATTCTCTCTCCTCAAACTCACTCTCCCTCTCTCTTGTGGTCTGATTAGTTCTTGGGTCACGGTGCGGTGGTTTGTTGGTCCAATTTGGGTGGTTGGGTAGTAGGTTGTGGGTCCGATGGGGTCGTGGGTCAATGGTTGTGGGTTCGATGGTCTAATTTTGGTGCTTTTGATGAGGTCATGAGTCGTGGGGGCGATGGATCTGGCTGTTATTGTTTATGGTAGTTGCAGGTGGCTCTGACTATCATAGGTTTGATGGTCTAATTTTTTTATGCTATTGTTTGTGGTTGCAAGTGGATTTAGCTGGTGGGGGCAATGGTGGAGGGTTTTTTTTTTTTTTTTGGGTGGTTTGTGGTGGTGGGTAAATGTGCTAGTAGAGGCGATGGTGGTTTTTGTTGGTTGTGGCATGGGTAGTAGGTTTTGTGGTGGTTGTGGTATGGGTGGTGGGTTTTGTGGTGATTGTTGGTATTGTAGTGGCTAGCGATGCTTAGAACAGAGAGAGAGAGAGAGAGAGAGAGGAATAAAAAATAATAAAGAAAGAATGGTGTATTGTAGAATGATATGTTAAATGCTATAAAGTTGGTTTTTTAGATGCTAAATGCTAAAATTTTTAAAACTCTTGATGTAAATGCTCTTAAAATAGCAATTTAACTCTGAGCTTTGATGTGAATGCTCTAAGTATGATAAAAAAAATTATGCCCATTAGGATTTCTTTTTTTGGATAAATTATTATCAATGTGAGGAAGAATTTAAATTATGGTTCTCCTAGTAAAGGAGACCATTTAATACTACAAAGCTCTTAGGTTAAGTTTCTCAAAAAAAAAAAAAAAAAAAAAAAGCTCTTAGGTTAAGGGATATTTTTTTTTTTCATATTTTTTTCAAAACTTGCTGAAATGACAGGTTATGAGTATTGAGTGGCCAACATTTACTTTAACTTTTTTTTTTTTTTTTGCTGAATCAATATTTACTTTAACATGATTCATCACTTATACCACTTTTACATTCCACCATTTATAACTAGCCATTCCAACAAGTTATGGAGAAAAAAATGTCACAATCTTAATGAAACAATTAATATATAAAAAACAATGATAATCCAAACTAAAATTGCTTTTAGATGGGGCAAAGTTGTAAGCTAACTAATAGTTTTAGAGCCTTCTCAAAAAAAAAAAATTAAAAAAAAATAACCCTCGCTTTGTCCTTTAGACATAAATCTGGTATATGCGATATTGAAACCCAAGTCCATTATTTAACTACTAGATACTGTTCATAGGAAAAAAAAAAAACTACTAGATACTTTATTAATTGAGCTAGAAACCACATGACCATACAATCTTTGAAGAATGAGGTACTTTTTTTTTAGCATTTGTTAAGATAATAAGTTGTGCTTTGAGCCATAGTAATTTTATTGTTTTACACTAATTTTATCACTATTATCATTATTATTATGTATTAATCTCAATGTATCATATTGAATTGAAAAAAAAAAAAGATTTAGTATCGGAGAATCGCAATATGTTATTCCTTCCTTACATGAATGATATGAGGAAGTCTATGCTTCAAAAGTACCAAATATTTATTCATGGAAGAGTTTTGATTTTTTTTTTTTTTTTCCACAAAATTATTAGTCATGCTATGAACACAAAAATAAAATAAAAACAAATTTCTGGATGTCTCATTTATAAACATTAATAGGTACCAACCATTTGAGTTTCAATACTCTTTAATAACTATTAAAGGTGTACGGTATTTGAAGATATAAGATTAATTTAAAATAAACTTGATAACTGCTCACCCTTGATGTAATGGTCACTCTATAAGTATAAATTCTTATAAAAATGCAAGATAAAAGCCAAGTTTTAAGTTATTAGGAGAGAACTTCACATACATATACAACTATACAAGTAGCTAATTAATTTGGATTTAGGAAGTATTGTTTCCCTAGGTAAAAAAAAATAAATTAAAAGATGATAAGTTAATTACCATATATCCCATAAAGTTATAAAACATAATTTGAGATTTTAATTTATTTTCCATTCATTTCGATTTAAGATTGCTTTTGCCATAGAAGCAAGCTACATATAATGCATTGGCAGTACAGAAGCAATAGAAAACATAGTTCTCAGGTCTTTTCCGAGACAGGAGGAGCTACAAGTAGATGATGATCATGGCAATGGACTAAGCAGCCTTGCTTGAGGTTGAAACAATTAGTTATAACACACCAACGGTTATTCTGTCTTCCAAAATCAAGATTAACACAACATTGACCTACCGGAAGTAGATAATCTTCATCATCTATGCCGCTGCCATAGTTATTATCTGTTATAATAATGTTAAAAAAGAATGTTAAAATATATAACATTTAATTAAGAGAGAAATTTAAAAGTATTACTCTGGATGATTAAATAACATTGAAGAAATGTTGCTAAAAGGCAATAACCATAGAAAAAAAAAACATGTTAATGTTGTGAATAAGACGTTCAGAGGGTGTTTGGCTAAGAGGAAAATGTGAATTTTTTTTTTCCTGTGAAACTCACTACTAAAAAATTGGTTTGGCTTTTCTACTTGTACTCAATTTTCAATTTCAGGATTCAAAAAAGTAAGTTTGAATACAAAAAATAAGTACACTTTTTTGCCATTTTTATTTTCACTGAAAATGAATGCAGTGGTATTTTTGTTTTAAAAAAAAAAAAAAAAACTCAAAGTTTGTGTTGAATTTTTGATTGGAAAGTGAAAAAAAAATATATTATACTAGACAAGAAAATTTGTGCCAAACATAAAATGAGTTGGAAATAAAAAATGAGTACAAAAAATGAAACGCAAAAATGAATACACACCCAACCCGAACAAAACAGAATAGCCTCAATATCTATGTTTTTGTTTTTATAAAAAGATTAAGCACTTCAAATTTTTGTATGGGAGAGACGGAAGAAGCATAAGGCATACGTACAATGATCATGAGGAGCTACAATTAAGTCGATGATTATCACGGCAATGGCTAGTGCACCGTTCCTTCGTATAAAAACAATAAGTTATTTGACACCAACGAAAAGTGCTTCCAAAATCTACATGAGCACAACATTGCCCTGGTGGAACTACATAATCTTCATCAACCAAAGCAGTTGTCTTTGTATCATCTCCACCATTGCCTGTTATAAGAAAAAAATGTTAATACTAATCAACAAAACACAGCATATAATAAGAGAATGAAGGAAATTGTTAAAGTTGTGAATAAAGAGTACAATATTTTTGAAAATTTTTCAAAGATTAAAAGCACTTCTACTTTTTGTGTGGAAGAGAATGAAGATGTATAAGGCATACATACATTCATGAAGAGCTAAAAGGGTTACAAATACAATGAAACAAACCATGACACGCCATTCTTTTGGTCATCATTCAACAGCGAATGTACATTTCATGTTTGAAGGGGGGCAAACCCTCTGGATATATCTACATCTTCAATGATGGGACTCATGAAATCAATTGCAGACGAACTCAATAAGACAGATGAGACCATTCTCTGAGACGAGCCTAAACAAGTGCCCACGTCATCGACAAGGGTAGCAAGACCATTCAATACTGCCAATAATGTCTTGGATGGTTACAAAACCAGCTGTACAGACTCTTGGGAGCATATTAAAGCCCCCTTACTAAGCAAGAGGTGTTACCAAGAAAGGCATTAACACCACAATATCAACCACAACGGTTAGAATCCAAGGCAACATATATAAAGCCCTCACATTGCCAACACAAGGTACATAGACACACTTAGAGATACTTCTTGCTCTGTTACATTGCATTATTCTTTCCCAAAGAGGTTCTTTATACTGACTTTGGCATCGGAAACGGTGGCAGGCACTACACCGGTGACTATCCTAAGGAAGCTGATCTACCATTTCTACGACCATAGAGACGACATCTTGACTCCATTTGGATGCACTCACTTAGACTAGTGAATTTGCACCTCATCATTCAAATAGTTGGAACAAAATATAGCAACGATGTAGCCCATTTCTTGGGCCTTAAGGTCAAATTTAAAATTTTCTTTTCCTTTTAACTCTCCAAGCATTTGCAACAACATTTGAAGTCAAGTCTTAGGCATAATGACAAATATCATTATTGCCAAATAAAAAACCTAGCTATTTACGAAATTTAAAATAAGATCATAACTGTTTATCATGATAAATATGATGACTGATGAACCAGAAATTTATGGTCGTCATTATGCGCAGATCGTTATTCACCCAGAGAAGATGTTATTCATTTATTACGCACATTGATAACGAAACGTAACGGACGAAGCAACGGTCACAGAATGAGCTGTGATCTCTAGACAAAGATTTTGTAACGCACTAGTCATTGAGCATAAATGCAGCATATCATTGCCCATTAATGAGGCAAATAACTATAAAAGAGAAGACAACAGAAGTTATAGGTACACACAAATACTCTACAAAATCACTCTCAACTCATTTTCTCTCTAGAATCACTCTCCCTTACTTACTTAAGCATCGGAGGTGGTTTAGCTGACGCCACACCGGTGTGTTCCTCTTCCCCCAGTTCATTTTGCAAGATTCTCATTTACAGAGATGACCCCATTCATAGCATCGTCCATCCGTTACAACGAGGAGCTCAACAGTTGATTTTTTGCATCATCAATGATTGTTTATCATAATGGCAAATATCATTAAACACATCGAATTCCAACACTCTTTAAAAAGTTTAAATACTTTGCCAAGTGTTATTTAGTTGCACGAGAATAGGGTAATAGTTATGAAAACGATTGTTAGAAAGGCAAATTGCTAAATTACAAGATTAGTACAAACATGCACAATTGACACAAAAGGCTAGATAATTTCTTGCTAAAGTTAAAAGACTTGATTAGTAATATTTGCTCTAGATAGTGTGACCTATTTTAGACTTTTGATTTCTAACTGAACAAATGATCTTAAGTTCGTCCATTTCTTTTACTATTCTACTATCGCCAAAACAAAGAAAAAAATGGAAATGGTTGAATTGCCTATAGAGCATGTGCTTCATACATAAAATAAGACAATTCTATTCGATCTCATGGCATTAAGTGTGACTTTAATCCTCACTAAGTTTTCATACTCTTACATGAAATGATATTGTTTGAACGTAAGCTATATCAATTCACCCAAAATTTTATATAATATGTAAACGTATAAGAGTTTTGCTAACTAGTTTCAGATATGCAAAAAATAGATGTTCCAAATTTTCTAAGGGGTTGTCATAATTTGACGAAGACAAACCCCTAAGGAGAAAATAGAGATACAGCTAAAAGTTGTGAAAACTCCATCTATATCACAAATGTCGAGTTTAACTCCTGTAAATTATGGGGTTGTACAAATCCAATAAAGAAGAGCTCTATAAGTAAGAGTTCAATGTCGAAGAGTTCATCAAGAAGACTACAATAATGAAAAGATCGAGATATGTACAAAATAGTATTGAGATTTAATGTCTTCTATTAAGATAACTCATTTCTTTCTTTCTTTTTTAATTTTCTATGAGATTATTTTATTGAAACTAAATAAATATCAAGCTTGCATGATTACAAATGTGTATGTAGAACACATTGAAAATATTGCTATAAAATTGTTACAATTATCACAATTAATATGACTATATTATTAGTAGCAAATGTCTCATCACCATGAATCTGAGAAGTTCTATTAATTTTGCTAAACTTAAAATGCTAGATAATCGTGTTCATAGTATGCTCATGAGTTTAAGTCTCAATAAATTTCTGCTATCTATTACTTTAAAAATTATATACGGTGCAAGCACCTAACAAAGAACAATTTAAAGAAGCATATAGTCAAATAGCTTCAATTTTTATACTTTTGTATGATTCATATAGAATGCACTTCGTCTTGAATAGCATGCAATTGCACATTTGTACATTGTCATGCAGCTAGCACTATTGAAGTGACTTAAGCGTACAATTAAAGAAGAACGAAGAGGAAATTGCTATTACAAACGGCAATGACCATAGTCATCAAAGCAAGTCAAAGAAAAAGAAAAGGGTTTCAATCATGATAGATCATTCCTCTAGTTGTTAACAAATGAGAATTGTACTTTTCATGTTTGAACAAGGGCAAAAACGTGGCCTAGTTTTTACGCCTTCAAAAAATTGAAGTAAAAGAGATCTAGGCCTTAGACATGAAGTATCATGTTAAGCTTAAAAAATCTTGAAAAGAGAGGAGCTCGCCATCTTAAAAAGGGAAGATCTTATCAAGAAGATCCCAACAATAAAAAGATCGAGGTATGTGACAAAATAATATTGTCATTTAAGGTAACACATTTATCTCTTTCTCTTTTATATTCGTCTATAAAAATTTATACATAGTAAGGTTTCATGCAAAAATGTATGTACTACTAAACATATCACAAAAGAGGTAAAACTCTAGAATTACAAGGAAATAAGAAAAATGTCCACCTTGGCTATTGGTAACTTATTTTTTATATATGAATTATTCTAAAATTCTTGTTTAACCAAGTCTTGACAAGTGCATGTACTACTTAATGCAGATATCAACATGGCCTCAAGAAGGTCCATAATGATATAGCGTCAAGGAATCTTTCCAGCAACAAGTAATAAAATTCCTTAAATTGATGTAAATCACCGACGAAGCCAAGTGATAAAATTCCTTAAATTAATGTAAATCACCTAAAAATGGCGAAGTGAGAAAATTCCCTAAATGGATGTAAATCACTAATGAAGCCAAGGGATAAAATTCCTTAAATGGATGTAACTCACCTAAAAATGGTGATCAAATTCCTTAAATGGATGTAAATCACCTAAAAATGGCTAAGTGATAAAATTCATTAAATGGATGTAAATCACTGACGAAGCCAAGTTACAAAATTCCTTAAATGGATGAAAATTATTGACAAAGCCAAGTGATAAAATTCTTTAAATGAATGCAAATCACCTAAAAATGGCGAAGTGAGAAAATTCCCTAAATGGATGTAAATCACTAATGAAGCCAAGGGATAAAATTCCTTAAATGGATGTAACTCACCTAAAAATGGTGATCAAATTCCTTAAATGGATGTAAATCACCTAAAAATGGCTAAGTGATAAAATTCATTAAATGGATGTAAATCACTGATGAAGCCAAGTGATAAAATTCCTTAAATTGATGTACATCATTTAAAAATGGTTAGGTGATAAAATTTCTTAAATGGATATAAATCACCTGAAAGACAAGCTAAGTGGTACGACCCCTGAAAGGATATGGGTCACTTCGACGAGGCTAAGAGAGGTAGACCATCTGGCAAAAGTCAAACAAAAAACAAAAAGTTCGTGTAACTAATGGAAGACGATCATCATAGCTTGAGCAACTACGTTAGCCTCCATTTCTTTATGGACTCAAAGTCCAGGATCAACCCCTGGACCATGCTTCATCAAGTACCTCTTCAGCAGTTCAAAGCCTTTGTAGTTCCAGCTAAACAAGACAATATTGTGCTCCTCAGAAAGCTAGAATGCTTGAAAAACCTTGGTAGCCACAGTCTTAATCTTTTGATCGACCGACAGGAGATGCTAGTCCTCCTGCACCATCAACAACTTCTCGGTTCTAAGCTCCTTGGTCAGAGCTTTAACTTTATCCTTGGTAGCATTCCCTTTTCCATTACTGTTATAAGCTCCTTTCTCAATGTGGAGCCCTCAACCTCCAATGCCTCCACCTTGGAACCAACCACAACCATCTTCTCCTCTTGGGCTAGATACTTCGTAGTGATATGGATCGTCTCTCCCAACACCTGGCACTCATAAACATTAGGACGAAGACTACACTACTCTAGAGAGAAATATACGAACAACAATGGAAAAACATTAAGTCTTTCCTAAAGTCTTATCGTCAAAACACCAAATGGCACGACCAAGCTACAAAAGAATGATGAAGGGATCCAAAGAAATCAAAAATGGTCATCCAAAAAAAAAAAAAAAAAAATCAAAATGGTCATCCAAAGAATCACCTTGCCTTTTAGCAATGATAAAAAGTGGTCGTCCTAAGAAATTAGATTGCTCCTCTACAGTGATAAAAAATGGTCATTCAAAGAAATCACCTCCCTCTTCAATAGCGATAAAAAATGACCATTCAAAGAAATTAGCTCAAATTCAAGATCAAGCTATGATATCTCGAACGTCCAAAAAGACCTTCAAAGGCAGATACTAAAAAGTCGCCACAAAAATACTACAATTCTTGAAGAAGAAAGTAGTTGAAGACAAAGAAGTCTGAATCTAAACAAGTCAAAAACATTCACTAAGCCTGACTAGTATAAAGCAAAATCAAACTTGGGAATGGGGGGCAATTAATGAGTCCATAAAAACCATTAAAGTCGTCCATCTTAATGGATGATCATTGCGTCATTAGTAGGCCATCTAAGATAGATGAGTAACCGCCCAACACGTTCAATAACGACCATCAAAAGTTTTAAACTCTCGCATCAAGGCAAAGAACGTTACAATTAAGGTAATAATCACTCTCATTTATGTCCAACAACTACCTAAGTCACTTATAAAAAAGACAATCTGTCAATTTGCTAAGGTATGTCAAAAACTACTACAAAACTCTATCTATATACGAAATATACGGACTGATACTAACTTAAGCATAAAAGACTCCCCCACCGGGCACAATCCAATGGTCTCTTCGATATATCTCTCTTTTATCTTGCAGGTTTTACAAAATTGTCTAATACTTTGAATTGAACAAGTGACCCAACTGACAATTTTGACATCATCACTAACCCTTAAGTTTTCATAGTTGAAATGGATAAACATTTTTTGTTTAAGAACATCAAGAATATTGCCTCAAGGGCGAAGGACTTCATCAGCCTTGACAACTCAAGAAGTATGGAGTCTTAGATGTGGGTGGGTGGTCATCATAGGGCACAGTCTAGCTTAATGATAACATAGTGAGAGAAATGAGGTATCATATTAAAACACTAATTGATTTTTTATCTAAATAAGAATTAAATTTCAAATTTCCTATTCAAAGGCCAAAAAAAAAAAAAAACTTTACCAAATTTTGTTAAAGAATTGCAGTAAAACTTCTTCTAATATTGCTCATAATATATATATATATATGTATATATATCACTTCAAATTTTCATAATAAATATAGCAGAAGTAAATTCATACAATCAATCAACTTTTATCATGAACTTTGTTTATTATATATTCATTATTATTGCCGAGAAAGTCAGATTGTTATTATCATTATTTATTTATGAGAGCTAATAAACAGAGTCACGGACTCATGAGGGTCACATTGTGAGTGAGAGAGAGTGCGTGAATTGCGGACCAACCAGCCTCGTCTTCTTCATTTCTCTCTCTCTCCGTAGGGGTGTCAATTCGGGTTAGCGTGTCGGGTTCGTGTCGTGTCGAGGAAGGGGTATTCGACTAAATGGCTCAACCCTAACCCGACCCATTTAATAGTCGTGTCATGATCTTTCAACCCTAACCCGACTTGTTAATAAGGCGGGTTGATCTGACCCAACCCATTTGACACGCTTAATAAATGAGTCGTGTTGAGTTGACACGAATGAAGCATAACCCATTTCAATCTGCATAATCTTAAATATAACATCTATCTAGAAATAATTATTTTTACATCCCAAAAAGTAGTACATACACTTCAAGTCTTCAACCCACATTCAAAATAATATAATTCAACAAAAATATAACATTCATCTAGAAGTAAGTTCTTTACTCTCCAAAAGAAGTGCATACACTTCAACCCAAAATTCAAAATAACAAAGTTTCACAAAATAAAATAACATAGTTCAACAAAAATATAATATTCTTGGAACTCGCCAAATGCTAAATATCAATATTGAAATAATTTGAGCAAACATTAGACTAATCCTGACTATGACCACGATTATCATCCATAGATTCTTTGTTAATGTCCAAATTCATAACATCTTCCACAAGCTCATCCATTTTCATTTGTGTAAGTTCTATGCCACCAAAGATATATATATATATATATATATAAAATAAAATAAAATTATTAGTAGTTCTAAGGTCTGTAAAGTTTCAATTTTCAATTATGTCTCTTGTAAATTTTTGTAATTACTCAATTTTCTTTTTAAATTTAAAATATATGTTAGATATAAAAGGTATTTGACAAATCTAATATAAAATAAATATTTATTTGTTATATGAGTTAAACGAGTTGGGTTAAGTGGGTCATTTCGGGTTGACACAAATAAATTGGCATGTCAATCGTGTCTATTGCGGGTTACATGGGTTGACCCATTTATGACCTGCTTCTTATCGTGTCTCTTTCGGGTTGACCCATTTATGACCCAAACCCATTAAGGCCTAACCCTAACCCGAAAAAACCCGTGTCAGGTTCGTGTCGTGTTCGCGGGTTGGGTCGAACATTGACACCCCTATCTCTCCGTACCAGCCAAAACAGAAACGTGAGTCATAAACAAAGCGAAGTCATGTGGGGTCCACGTGAAGAGCAGAGTGGACCCCACCAGTTCGAGAGCAACAAGAAGAACAGAACAGAACCCAATGGGAGAGAGAGAAAGAGCCGTCCCTCTAGTCTTTAGTCTCTAGTCTTACGTATGTGCCTGCCTGCCTTTGTCTCAATCTCTCATCTTGATTCTTTCTTTCCCCACATTTTTTTTTCTTTCTTCTTTTAATATATATATATATATATAGGCATAATTTACTTTAGTGGTAAATTTTTTTATTATTTATTGATTTATTTTTGCCATTTTTGGTATTAATTGGGCTGATTGATTAGCCTTGAACCGACCACCACCTGCCCACTCAAAAAATGCAAAATTAAAATATTTTTTTTTAAATATGGACAAGTACGAAAATACCCTCCTGATCTCACATTATTATGGGCCCATTCACCTGATATTGGGCCGGTGGAGCAACCAACTCTGCCAAGGCTAACAACATGTTAGCTGGATAGTTGCTCCTGTACCTAGATAGTCTGACATTGTATAATGATTCATATTCAATGCTCAAAACGCCAAATAAATAAAAACAAAAAGAAAAAAAAAATGCATATAAGAGTACATATTTGTGTGAATCATAATAAGCTCTGTAAGCCCATGATTCGTACTGTGTTTATGCATAAAAAGATGTCCAGAGACCAAGTACTATAAGGGTAGGTACCCCCAAAAAAAAAAAAAAAGACTGTAGGGGTCAAGGAATTTGGTTACATTATTACAAAAAAAATTATAAGATGTATATTGTGCATGTGTTTGTTTTATTATTTTTATACAATTTGACTTAATTAAAAAAAAAAAAAAACACAACGTAAGTCTATACCTAGGGGTGTTCACCAAATCACAAAAACCACATCAAAATCGCCTGTAAAATGGCATAACCATACCACACTGTAAATAATAGTGCACCGTACAAACCACAAACTGTATTACGATGCGGTGCGATGCAATTTGCGGTTTTATAATAAAAAAACTGCACAAACTGCACCGCATCGTACCCTCACTATATATTAATATATTTATTTTTTTAATATTAAATATATTATTAATAGTTTAATAACCCTAGTTTAAAAAAAAAAAAAAATAGTAACCCCAGTAAATATTGATTAGGAAAGCTAGCCCAAAATAAAGAAAAAGTAGCTCAATAATTTAAAACTTGCTCTAAAATAAAGGGAAAAATCAGTTTTGGGCTGAAAAGGAAAAACCCAAAATTTGAAAAATATACCAGCTTTAAATCGCATTTTATACGTTGTATCGCACATATGATCGCAAAAATGAGGTGCGGTGCAATTATAATTTTGGCTAAACTCTAAATTGCACCGCATTACACCACATTGCACTACATCGCACCGCACTACACTACACTGCACATGTGACCACAAAAATGCGGTACAGTGCGGTTATAATTTTGGCTAAATTGCACTACAAATTGCCTCACAAATTGTTGTGTTAAAAATGATCCAAAACCATCCCGTATCGCACCGCAAACACCCTTATCTATACCTATACAAATAAATAATATATAGAAATAGATGCATTGTATTGCAAATCTCTTAATTGAATTTAAACGCATGTTTGTATCAACTAATATAACCAAGAGTTTTGTAATTCAATTGATATTAGGGGTGTC
The DNA here is from genome assembly GCA_030445155.1 of Quercus variabilis. NCBI lineage: Eukaryota > Viridiplantae > Streptophyta > Magnoliopsida > Fagales > Fagaceae > Quercus > Quercus variabilis. The sequence continues at coordinate 10,881,333 of CP129454.1, forward strand.
CATGATCGGATAAACTCAAGTTTGTATTTAGCTCATACTCGACTTGATCAAATCGGGTGAAGGAGAATGCAACTTGCTGTCAATTCATGAGGATTGTTAGTTCGGATGGACGAGCTCTTTACGAGTGGTGATTGAATCAATTGACACTAGCTAATAAAGGGGTGGGGTAGAAATACAACCTTACTTTTGTCAATATTCAACAAATTATCAAATAACTCCAAATGTTTGGTCTACTAATTTCTAAGATCTTATAAGATCCCAAGTTTAAAATTCATAACCAGCATTTTAGGCTCATGATGTATGAGCCAAGATATTGAGTCTGTTTGTTTAGACGTTTTGAGAGCTTAAAAAAGCATTTTTAAAACCTAAATTTCGATAACTTCTCACAGCTCTTAAACAAATGCTCATTTCAAATTCAAAACACCCTTTTCTAATAGTTTATATAAACACACATTACACACAACTACCCAAAAAAAAAAGAAAAAAAGAAAGAAAAAAGAAAAAGGGAAATTCCAACACACACTAATAAGTTTCAAAGTATTTCACCTCCCATTTAGCCAAAAATTAATATGGGGCACGTTATACGCCAGACATAGGCCCAACAAAACAAGGGGTCCAAAACAAAAGAAGGATACCAAAGTAAATTTAGGCACTGAGGCGACGCATCAGTAACCAGAAAAATAAAGAAATGAAAAAAATTACTGGTGGGAAAACGAAAAGAAAAAAAAGCTGATGAAGGCGATGAAGATTACAACACCAACAACAACAACACCAATACCAACACCAACACCTACAATTTCTCTTCGTACAAATGGAATCATCGGTTTTCTTAACCTTAACCACTCACCCCAATACCATCATCTATTTCCACGAACCATTGTCCCTCCCAATACCATTAATTATTATTGCTACTATTATGCTTCACTTTCTCCTTCTCCTCTCTTAGCAAATATTCTCTCTCTTTCTCTCTCTCTCTCTCTCTCTCTCTCTCTCTCATTCTCACCACTCAGATCCGCCTTTGCCTCCATATCAAGTTTTTTAGGTACTGATTCTGCAAACAATAGAAAAGAAACTGATTTAAAAAAAAAAAAAAAAAAACTTATTTTTTGTTGTTTTTCCATGTCTTCTCTGATATTGCTGATCTGGGTATTGCTTCTTTTTTTTGTTCTGGATGCCATGATGGGATAAAGATTGGAATTTTTTTTTTTTTTTTTTTTTTTTATGGTTACCCAGAAATATATGGATGATTGTTGTTGTTATGCTCAAGTTGGAATTTTTATGTGTTAGATTTTGTTTTTATATTAATGGGGTGGAATCGGTGACTTGCTCTGATGTGATGGGGTTGTTGAATCGAAATAGAGGCTTGCTATGGTTTTTAAGTTGTTGATATGCTAGGTTTCGAATTTGATATTCATTTACATACGCTGTGGCTGATGTGAATGGTGTGGATATGAGGAAATTTGGAAAACTTCCTTGAAATGAGTTTTAAGGGGTTGTCTATCACTCAGCCGAGTTGAGTTTATTGTGTTTTTTAGGTCCAAAATAATGAATGGTTGAACATTTCAATTTGAAGTTCTTGTCCCTTTGTGCTAGTATCTCTCTGTAACAAAATGCAGCATAGTGTATCTAGTTATTGGTGATGCTGTTTGTGCTGTTCTAAAAGGTTCTATATATTTTTTTTTAAAGTGGGTGCTCTTCAATTTGCTTGATCATCTGGTTCCCCTCATAACTATTGATATTTTGAGGTGCTTCATTGTGCATGATTTGGATTTTTTAGGAGATTCTTGAGCTTAGGTGCTTAATCATTGGTACCCATCATAATTAGTTTGGTAAGTTTGGTTAGTTTATGGAATGATGGTTGCCTGCCTTGGTTTGTTATAGGAATATGTTTGGAGGAGATAGTAGCAATCCTGTGTTTCCCACGTTCATTGAGGAAGGTCGGTTTCAATATGATACCAGTGGATTGCCTCAGCTGCAATTATTTGGAGATTGTGAGTTTTTCCTAAGAGCTTATTACTCATTTATGCTATTTGATTTTCTTCTAGTTACAGATTTATATTTTCTAATTCTGTTGTTTTGTTGTCCTAAAATGTTATTTTGATATTGATGTAGCTTTTGTACATGGTTCTACTCTTATTGTCTGGTCCTGTTATTGCTTCTGGACAGTTGTTATGTGCTTGGTCTCTCTATGTTTTACAACTTTGATCAATTAGGATTTTGGACTGGGTTTCTCATTCAGTTTGTACATTTAAGATTTTATTATTTTATAAATTGAGGATGATTTCTTTGTTTCCTGTGCCATAATTTGAACAAATAATTTGATTGTTTAACTTAATACATGTTTGAAAGTCCAGGTGATTTCAATATATAAGCAGATTAGAGTTACTTAGCAGATAACGATGAGAGGAGAAAATGGCCTGTATATGCTTAAGGAATATGCATTTTCTTAACTCCTCCATTTTTGTATGAGTAGTTGGAGCTGGCATCATATGTTTTCGTGTACATATTATTGGTTATTGGTAAATAAGCCAAGTGTAGTTAGATTAATTTTTCTAGTGTTTTCAATGGGCCACCATAGATTTACGTTTAGATGATGGGATGTAATGCGACAGCGCTGCTAGCACACAGGTTTGAATTCTATGCAACATTTGTAAAACATAACCGCAAACTGGTCATTAAGCACCTGAACTTTGAGCATTTTACATCAGGATTAATAATTTTGACATTGTCCTGGACAGAAGAAAACGCAACATATTCTCTGTGAATCACCTCTTGTGACCCTGTCTCTTTGTCCCTTTCCAGTTTGTCCCATTACAGCAATCTTTATCCTCTACCGTTTCTTGTGAGTTGTGACTTATCTTGTCAATACAATACCTCTCTTTTCCCCCACTTTCTTTCTTTATGTTATTAGATGTGATGTGTTATTTATTCTTTGGTATACTTACATCTAAATTTAATTTTCTTTCTGTTGCTCTCATTGTTTATGTCAATTTTATATGGTTATAACCTTGTGGCATTTTTCTTTTTCATTTAAAAATATTTTCAGTGTCTTTTCACTTTTGTTTAATCTATAAGGTAACTTTGCAATCTGTGCAGTCCCAGTTGGATGCAATGTTGGTCCTTTAAACTACATTGGAAATGACCAAACAACTCCTATGGAGCAGCCAATCAAAAGAGCCAGGGAAGCAGAATCTATTTCCAGACAGCAGCAAAAACGTCTTTTATCTCTAAATAATAACTTCTCTCAAGATAAAGCTGGTCATTCTGGAAGCATTCTGAATCCTAATCCTGTATCAACCGGGTTGAAACTTTCATATGAGGAGGATGAACACAATTCTTCTGTTACTTCTGCAAGTGAAAGTATGACAGGTGTCCTTCCTGCTATTTTATCCCTTGGCGATAATCTTAAGATAGAGATTGATCGGCAGAAAGAAGAATTTGATCATTATATTAGACTTCAGGTAATAATCTAATTCCACAAACTAGCTTATGGTGTTGTTGTGTCAACATCTAACATCTTAACAATACCTGCAATTCTTTTATGGTGAAAGAATCCGAAATAAAATTTTGGTCCTTTTTATCACCACTTAGGAGGTTGACACTTAGACATTAGTTTGCGATAGATTTGTTGCTTCTTGTTTTACGATACCCTCTACAACCAATTCTTCATTGGTGTGTTTCAAACAGGAAGAAAACATACTCAAGGGTGTGAGGGAACTGAAGCAAAGACAAACAGTTTCTTTCCTGAGTGCCATAGAAAAGGGAGTTGATAGGAAGTTACGTGAAAAAGAGCTTGAAATAGAGAATATGAACCGCAAGAACAAGGAACTGATGGAGAGAATAAAGCAGGTCGCCATGGAAGTTCAGTCTTGGCACTATAGAGCAAAGTACAATGAGTCTGTAGTCAATGTCTTGAAAAGCAATTTGCAGCATGTCATGTCTCAGGGTGCTATGCATGGGAAGGAAGGATGTGGGGATAGCGAGGTAGATGATGCAGCCTCTGGGACTAACGTGGATCACCTACGCATTGTAGGTGGGTCTGGAAATTTGGTCTTTACGGAGAAACAGTTGAATTGCAGGGCTTGTAAAGTTAAGGAAGTCTGTGTCTTGTTGTTACCTTGTAGGCATCTGTGTCTCTGTAAGGATTGTGAAGGGTTTATTGATGTATGTCCTGTGTGCCGGGTAATGAAGACTGCAAGTGTTCAAGTATATATGTCTTAAAAAAAGTGTAATGGTATCAAGGCATATTTCTAGGCACTTGTATTCCTCATTACCCCTTCACTGCAATCAATTTAATTTATTAACGTTATCATGGTCACTGGATTTATGGGTTGTTAAATGGAGGTGCTTAAGTTACAGAGTTTTTAAGAAAAATTATAATGGCTCAATTATCACTAATTTAATTAGTTTAGAAATCTCTGGAAAGGATTTTGAGCATCATCCATGTATAATATTAGTGGGAATTGTGTTTTCTTTTTTGTTGGCTTTTTTCTAAACAAAGTTAATTTGGTTTCTACTTTCTCGTGCCATTTAATATTGGGTATGTTCTTAATAGAACCGTCATGGACTCATGGTCCCGCTCGGATGTGGGATATAAACTGTTCCAACAGATAAAATGATGAGTGGAAAGAGGGGAAAGCATGCTGATATTGGAAATATATAATTACAACTGTGGTTGTGAAAATCGCGATCTGGATTGTAGAATTGCACGATTTTATAATCTCATTTTACCAAACGTCCAGAATTGTATTAGGGTCGTAAAAATGGTAGGATTGTATAGGATTGTAGGGATCGTATGAGATTCTACTGATCCTATCAAAACATCAGTTTTTGGTTTTATTTATTTATTTATTTATTTTTAATGGGATAAATTTTTGGTTTTGATGAAGTTTTAAGGGTTTTTATTTTTCTATGTTACGATGGTATGACTTATATATATATATATATAATTATGTTAACCTAATCAAATGTTTTCTAGTTTCTAGTTCACTTGTAATCAAAATGAAGGAATACTTCATTATTTCTAAATGAAGAATTTATATTGGCTTTGCTACCTTTTAAGTTATAATGTAGTTAAATTTGTTTGATAAGTATACTAATTTGTGTTCTAATATTACTAAAATGTTTTTCTTATATATAATTTTATTAGTATGCTTGTATTTGTATATTGATTGATTGATTTTTTTGAGCATGCTTTATAATTATTGTTGAGTGGTATAATTTGAATAGTTAAGTGTGAAGTTGTATCTTGATTTTTTTTGCAGTTCTAATATACAAATATACAATGTTTACATAAATGATGAGCTGGATGATGATGATTAGGATGGTGGTTATGAGAACCCTATAATGGGAATAATTAAATGTTTACTTCACCTTAATATTTTTCTTGTTTTTGGATTTCATATTTTAGTTAGCTAAATTCCATTTAATAACTTATTTTGGATTTTAAACTTGGAAATTGGAAAATATTTCTATATGTGTTGATAAATATTTTGGTATTTGGTTGCTAATTAAATATTTATTAAACTTTTTCAATATATTGGGTCAAAAGTTAAATATATTTGTTTCGTTAGTATAGACGTAGCGATGTATGACATGCAAATTGTATCATACGATGCAAATCTTTGTTTTTGTATTGATAAAGTCACAATTTTCGTGATTATTCAACATACAAAGTCATTATCAATATATTTTTTGTTTTGAATATGAAAATATGTAAGATCTTACGATTCACAATCCGATTCTACAATTCACGATCCTACCTACCTCCTATGAGCTTACTTAATATCTCGATTTTGATGACCTTGATTACAACTTTGATTTTGATATTAAAGGTAACTAAGATGAATGAACCAAAATTTAAGATTACTGGGTTAGTTTTTAAAAGCTGAAAGGTTTAGACTAGTGGAAAATGTTATGCAAGAAGGGCTCACCAAGTTTGTTGCAGTCTTGGGGTTCAAGTGATAGTTCAATTTGTATAGATTTATGTAATAAAAATTGTAGTAACTGTCACTTCAAAAGGCCTAAAACGGACTTTAGAATGGACAAGGTTTCTCTTGAAACCCTTCAAAACTCTCTTATATATTTTTATTAAAAAAGTGAATTTTGAAAATCTAATTATTGGATTGCATGATAAATATGGTAAATTTGCATTTTAAAAAAAAAAAAATCTAACCGATGGGATCATTGTAAGTATGGTAAACTTGCATTTTTTTACTACTGAATTAGAAAAATTAGAATGCCAACTGAGATCAACATCCCAACAAATGGTCTCAGTCTCACTTAACTCAAAATGGCTGATGGGAATCATGGATACTTTCTCTTTGGGAGATCTGGTATCATTGTTTAATGCACCTCCTGGGTTCATCTAACTTTGTACATCTTGTCTATCATTGGTGCCATCTATAAATAGTTAAATACCATTAGATTCAATAGCCAAGAATATTTCCACTCATATATGCCATAAAAATATTCTGATTCCAGCAAAGTTGGAATGGCAAGCACCTTCACCTAAAATTCATTATTGTCAAAAAAAATTTCACAATTTTTTTTTTTTTTTTTGGTGGGGGTGTATCACTGTCACAGATCTAATCTAGCTACCTGCTAATCAATTTGCCGGTTGTTGGAAACGACGGTCCAAGCTTGGATGATCAAAGCATTGTTATTTTCTTCCCATCCTTACCGATTGGTCAAAAATTGAATTAAATACACTTCCTACCACAGATGGACACTTTCCTTTCTTTTTTTGGCCGCCGAACAAATGGGAATTCTCCTCTTTTGGTCGTCAAGTTTAAAAAATAAAATAAAACATCTATGTTACCTACCATTACCAAGACTTGAAAAGGAAATTAAGAAATAATCAAGAAATATAAATTACATATATCGGGTGTGTTTGGATTGAGCTTATTGTTGCTGAAACTGAAAACTGAAAACTGAAAACTGAAAACACTGTAGCAAAATAATTTTTAAATATGTGAATAGTACCGTGGGACCTATTTTTTAATATTTTTTAGTGCGTGAACAGTGCCAAACAGTGTATAAACAGTATTTTTGTCTGTGAACAGTAAAATCATGTGATTTTACTGTTCACTTTCGAAAAAAAAAAAAAAGAAAAAAAAAATAAGAAAAGAAAAGAAGAAAAACGCAGCCCCCCCAGACGCAGACGTTGAGGCCAAACGGCCTCATCAAGTTGATATTTTAGTCACTGAATCATGAATTGAAAAATCAATTCAATCCATAAATTATGGATTACATCAATTTATTCCCTACAATTTAAAAAAGGGTTTTGTATTATACTAATATGTTTCTGGTTTTACAATTTAATGGTTATAAAATTCTGGAGATGTAATTTTACAAACTTAAGGTCTCCAAGCATAGTTATTAAACTCAAACTGGATGCTAACTCGGTCTATGAATTGAGTCACTAGTTCAATCAATGGGTCACTGTTCAAATAAAAAAAATTAAAAATTAAAAATATATAAATGTAAGATTGAAAAATCATAACATGAATATGTAAACTAATTATTACAACTTATAATAATTAATTACTCCGTATTTAATTTTCTACATAAAAAGATTAATATAATTAAAGAATTCTTAGTATTGTTTAATTTATATTTGGCAGTAAAGTTAAGGCTAGCTAAAGTCTGAAGCAATAAACAAATTCAAAGCAACAAAATAGTAAAAAATTCAAAGAAGAAACAATGGTCACAGTGTCACACTCTCACACAGTACACGGAAAAAAAATTAAACAAAAGAAAAGATGCTTAAACTTAAAGGCAATAAACAAATAAAGTATAAAAAAAAAATCTAAACAAAAGAAGACAAATGAAGTTTTAATTGTTTGATATACTCATGTGGTCATCCTTTTAATTGTTTGATATACTCATGTGGTCATCCTTGCTAATTGGTGGTGGCTAACTACTGAAGTGAAAAGTGATTTGTTTAGACTTGAGCACAGAAAACTGATGCACACTAGCAACCTCGCAGGTTTGGAGAACTGTGAAAAGTGATGGTATAGTGTGAATCAGCAGTGAACAATGCTTTTTTTTTTTTTTTAGGTTTTTTCTTGTTTAAATTATCATATTATCACAAATTAAATAGTAAAATAGTCAACAGAGTGAACCTAATAATGTAAATTTATACAATTTACAAACACAATTGGATTACACGAGTTGCTCATGTACTCTTCCGACCCAATTGATCATCTGGTTTGATCTATGTACCGGGTCACCGAGTTACCGGTACGATTGGCCGGTCAAGTTTAACAACAGTGTTTCCAAGAATTAAAGATAGAAACTTTTTTTTTTCCATAAAAATATGATAAAGATTTGAAAGTTTTGACACCCACTTAATAATAATTATTTATCATTATATCAAAACATTAATGTGTTTTCTTTTGGTAGAAGCAAGATCCAACGAACCTAGACTTGATAACAAAAGATTTCTTTTTTTTAGAACCAAAAGACTTTATCATTTGACTATTTAGAGAAAAATTGACTAACTAAAGAAAAAGAAAAAGAAAAAAAAAAAGATTAGGATGAAAATTTTATGGACTAAAATAATAAAATATCTGTTTGAATTTGACATCCAACTGTTAATTTAAAATGTATATATATTTTTAATAATTTATTAATATGTTTTTTTTTTCCAGATAGGCAAGATTTGATGTATCTAGTCTTGATAACAATTTTTTTTTTTTTTTTGGGGAAAACCAAAAGACTTACAATTGACTAATTAGAAAAGGAAAAAAAAAAAAAGGATGAAAATTTGATTGACTAAATTGATAAAATTCCGTGACTGTTTGAGTTTGACATTCTGATTTGAAACTGTTTCAAAAGAATATTTTTAAATATAATTATTTATTCTCGTTACAAAATTATAAAAATATTTTTATATGTAAAAAAGAAAAAAAAAAAAAACAGTTGCACCAAATCAGCACAACCCAAAATCTACAAAACTTCGGGATAACAATTCTTCAAACACCACATCATTTGCAACAACAAACTAAAAATGAAGTGGTCAACAAGTAATTCTATAATTTCACCTCATTACTTACAAGATAACCATATCAAAGTCTAATCAACTATAATTCTCTACTTTCACACAAATTATTTCCTCACAATCGAACATATCAAAATCAAAAATATCAAAAACTATGACACAAAAAAAAAAAAAAAAATTGTGTGACCTTGACTTTCTCTATAAGGATATACATCCAAATTCGTATCTCATAATTTTTTTTTAATTCTTAAATTAAATATTAAAAAAATAAATATATTAATTAATAATAATAATAATTTAAATATTTAATACTAAAATTAGATACAAAAGAAAGAATCCCCAAGAATATGCGAGCCATTTTCGATTCCGTTTATTGTTGTCGTTTGCCTATTTTTTTTCCTTTTCATATTTTTCACATTTCTCTCCCACAAAAACTTCGCTTCACCAACCCAACTACCCCGCTTCCTCGACGGACTTTCCAACGCCTAAATATCTCTCTCTCTCTCTCTCTCTCTCCAAATTTATAAACCCTTTTCTCTCTCTCTCTCTCTCTCTCTCTCTCTCTCTCTCGCACACACAAAAGCTTTGAGGCTTTCACAAAATGCAGAGCGCGTCGTTCACACTCGCGTCTCCTTCGCCATCGCTCTCACTCCTAAAGCCACGGCGGCAGCCTCCGAGCTTGAGCTTCAACCCTAGATTCGATCCCATTCGCGCTTCTTCGTCTTCGAGCCTCAACAACGATTCTTTCAATGTGAATCTCTCTACTCGCCGATCCTGGTCTCTCTCTTCTTCTTCGTCTTCGTCGCCGATCAAACTCAGGCCTTGGAATGCGCCGCCGCCGAGTTATTCCGATGCGGAAACGAACCGTTTCGAGGTTAAGGCGACTTCGGTGCCCGAAGCCGCCGGGGAGAAACCCGAATCGAGTAGCTTGTTCAAGACCTTGGAGCTCGGTGCCTTGTTTGGCCTCTGGTACCTCTTCAATATCTACTTCAACATCTACAACAAGCAGGTTCGGTTTCGCTTCGATTCGTTTTCGAAATATTTCAAATTGAGAATGTGTTGCTATTTGATTTGGTTTTGAGCTATGAGAAAATGTGTTGCTGTTTGTTTTTTGGTTATTGAAATTTTGGAGGTTGAGGATTGTGGATTTGTGTGATTTTGATTAGGTTTTGAGTGTTGAAATTTCTGGAAAATTTATTATTAGATCGTATAGTGAAGGAAATGAAAAGAAAAGAATTAAAGTGAACTTTGTAATGTTCTGAAAATTTTGTTTTTCTTGGAACTCTGTTAACGTGGGAAAGCTTTTTGAGAAAAATCACCTTGAAAGAAAAAAAAAATATTATAAGTAAAAGAATTTATTTGAAGGAGTGATCAAAATGTGAGCTTTCACAAACAGTTACAAATGAAACACTCATATGATCCAAAAAATCAACAATGGTGCATCCTTGAATTTTATAGTTGATACTCTTAGCTGTGTTTATGGTTGATGTTGATCAATAATTAGACTTTGGAAATTACCCGAAAAAATGTACTTTGGTAACTTTAATTTTATCAGAAAAATTATTATTAATTTTTTCTTGGGTCTTTAGGGTTTAGTTCAAATTAGGCTGCTGATTGTGAGACACTTGAGTTTAATGTGTGTTAATACTTGACTAATAATTCAGTATGAGAATGGAGCTGATTTGTGTTACATGTTTTGATCACAGGTTTTGAAGGTGTACCCATACCCAGTAACTGTCACTGCAATTCAGTTTGCTGTTGGGACAGTAATTGTTTCTTTAATGTGGGGTCTTAATCTCTACAAAAAGCCAAATGTTAGCGGTTCACAGGTATTTGATGTGGTGTGAAAGTTTTAGTATTTAGTGTACAGGTATTGATTTCATGTAGTGATTCTTATTTGTGAGTAACTTCTTGACAGCTTGCAGTGATATTGCCACTGGCACTGGTGCATACATTAGGGAATGTTTTCACGAATATGAGTCTTGGAAAAGTTGCAGTGTCATTCACTCACACGATCAAGGCTATGGAGCCCTTCTTCTCTGTTGTCCTATCTGCTATGTTTTTGGGGGAGGTGCGAATTTCCTTTTCTATTTTGCCCCATTTTTTATGTCTTTGCATCACCAAGATTGGGTGGAGATGATTTTTTTTTTTTTTAATAAGTAATGAAAATTTTATTGATATAAAAAAATAGAGTCATTCAAGTATACAACTGGGTACTATGCAATCAATCACAGAAACTGGGTGGAGACTGGAGATGAAACTGATTGAAATATATAATTCTGTAGTATGATAGCATTGACAGCTTTAGTGCCGAGTAAAGTTTCCTTTGTATTCTTAAGTTTTGTTGAAATGATTTCTATGCAAGAATTTCAATTTTTATAATGAGCATCACTCATCAAGTTGTTTTGATTCTAACTATTATCCTTGTTCTCATACAGTTGCCCACTTTTTGGGTGGTTGCTTCCCTTGTACCTATTGTTGGAGGAGTGGCACTTGCATCAGTCACCGAGGCCTCTTTCAACTGGTACAACATTATATCTGCTTATAAAATTATAATTCTTATTTACTTATCAAAAAAAAAAAAAAAATATATATATATATATATATATAAATCTTGTTTACACAGATTAAAAGATATCCACATCATGTAGTTGTTGATTTAGGATTGAATGGTAGTATGGTACTCGAGGGGTGGGTTATGAGGTTCGACCCACCATAGATGTGGGATATGTGGGTTTTATTGGACAAGGGGTATTTTCTATCATTCGGGAAAAAAGGATTCTAAAAATATGGTTGGGCTGTCAATGAGCTCTAGCATAATTGGTACTTCTAATGAAAAAAATGGATGGAGGGTGAGATTGTGGGTTCAATGCCACTGGGTGTGTTACTTACCAACATAAAGAAAAAAATGTGACTTCATATAGGCTATTCAGTAGCATTGTAAAACTAAGGACTTTACTTGATTTAGTTTATCAGTGAAAAGAATAACATATGATCGTTCTGTTTTATTTTGGAGAAGGGCTGGATTCTGGAGTGCTATGGCTTCCAATTTGTCAAACCAATCTCGTAATGTCCTTAGCAAAAAGGTCATGGTTAAATCAGAGGTAATCAACATTTTCCAGATTCATATGTTCTTAATCTTTTGGCCTTTATTTTTTGATTTATGAAATAATTGTTTGGTGTGTCATACTACATTCTGCTGTTGTTATTTCTTTTCATTTTATTTAGTTTCTATTTGAATTGGCACATAACCAGCATTTTATCCTTTCACAGGAATCTTTGGACAACATCACTCTCTTCTCCATAATAACAGTTATGTCCTTTATCTTGTTAGCCCCTGTGGCTCTCTTCATGGAAGGTGTCAAGTTTACTCCTACATTCCTGCAATCAGCTGTGAGTAACTTTTTTAAGAGCTAAAAGCTGCAACAAATTCTTTTTAGTCTTGATTTTACTCAGAAAAGAATCTTTAATGTAGGTGCCTATCTGATTCATTTTATATATTTAATTCCATGACAGGGGTTAAATGTTAATCAAATATACACCAGGTCTTTTCTAGCTGCACTCTGCTTCCATGCTTATCAGCAGGTGAGGCACTTCGCATGCTCTGGCTTCTCTCTTTTCTTTTTCTTAATGTATTTGTTTTTCATACGTGAATTATGACCTTTCTAGAACTAGTCTTGAGCTTCTTATATGTAAAAGCTTCCATCATTGTTTATCTTAAATAGTGGATATCAATTGTTAAACAAGTAGCTCTTATGAGCAATGAACTCTTGTTTCAAGATAGGTTAAGTTCATTGTTTAAATGATATATGCCTGTTATTCTACCGAACTATGTGACAAAAATTTGAGAAATTTGTACCGTTTGTATGGAGACTTTTTGGCTCATTAGAGCCTATTATTAGGTTTTGACACATTGTTTGTCATTTATACTTGCAATGTCTTTATCTTTAGACTTGAAGGAATCTAAATACTGCTTTACTCATCATATATTCTTTTGCCTCTCAATGTGATTTTCTTTCGCCTCTCAATGTGATTTTCTTTCACGTGGTTGTACTCACCATGGTCTGGTGTAACCGGAGTTTTGAAGATTTTGAAAGGACCTGATCTTAAACTCTTTCTCAAAAACTTATTGGATTGGTTGTCTGTAATAGGCAGTCATTCTATGTTTTTGGTTTTTCTTTGATGGATGCTTGTAATTTGTGTTTTTGATTGTTTATTGTCCCTAGTGTATACTTCCTGTATACTTGGGTGATACTTTTTTGATATTTTAATAAAATTTTCTCATTACTGAAAAAAAAAAAAAAAAAAAAAAAAAAAAAAAAAAAAAAAAACCATGGTCTGGTGTGACTACTTACAATCTGGTCAAATTGACTAGAAAATGATTCTCTCATGAAGCCTTTTACACCTTGTTACACTGCTCACACTTTTGAATTATTGGTTCCATACTTCTTTCAATACTCCCATTGATTCATTATGGTTGTTGAATTTTGTATTTGATGATAGTCCATTATTACTATGATATATAAGTTCTGATCAACTCAATGCTGAAGTGTCCGATAGAGTTAAACACGAGAGAGGGTAAAAAGTGAATGTTCTAGTAGGAACAGTGCTAACTGAGGTCTTAAATTAGAAAGAGAAAAAATCATGGGAAGCAGTGTACCATTTTAAAGCATTTGGGACTTTACATAGGCCTCTGCTATTTTTAAAGCAGTTTTCCTTAGTAGGAACAGTGCTGACACTTATGGATTGAACCTTGCAGGTTTCCTACATGATATTGCAGAGGGTATCTCCTGTTACCCACTCTGTAGGCAATTGTGTGAAGCGGGTGGTGGTTATTGTTAGCTCTGTCCTCTTCTTCAAAACTCCTGTCTCGCCAATCAACACTCTTGGTAATTTACTTGCTTGATCTTTAGTTGAAAAAAAAAAGGTTTACATTGTTTGGTATTAGTTTTATATTACTACAACCCTTCCTTTCCATTCATAGAGATATTTTTGTCTTGACTTGATGCAGGCACTGGAGTTGCTCTTTCTGGAGTCTTCTTGTATTCACAGTTGAAGCGCCTTAAGCCAAAGAAAGCTTGAAATTTTTTGGAGAAATTTTTGCTCTTAATTTGTTTTTTTAGATGATAAGTTACGCATTCAAGAATTTGTTTGTAGGTCAGGATGGTTACTGAATTAGAAATTTGGTTTTCCTTTTATGCTATTTAACTTATTTGGCTATTCTTTTGTGGACCAAGAGTAAATGATGCTGTTTCCCGAACCATCCTTCAATCACGTTTGTACTCTTGGATGGGTTTATAATTGGAATTTAGAATGTAATTCCATGTGCTATTTCACGTTTTTTTAATAATTTGATCAACAATACTACAAACACACCTAATTTTACAACATGATGTGCTCGATTAGAAGTGGTTGACCAAAAATGATGGATCCATGTAAACAAGAGCATGCAGAAAGTGTATCATTCATAGTCAACCACATCACCTCATTGTAAAATTGGGTATGTCCTTGCAATTATTATAATCTGACTGGATGCATGGAGTATGAAGATTTACAGGAACATGTTAGTCGAATGCCTCTTATATGCGTTATTGGTTGGTTCAGAAAGGGTCGGGTGTGCCTCTTATATGCATTATTGGTTGGTTCGGAAAAGGTCGGGTGTGGTAGTATATCTCTCTATTATATCTGACTGCAAAACATTCATATATTTTGGCTATGTCACTACTTACATCTTCTAACAAGTTAAGGAAGTGTAGAGGGGACAACCTTAATGCTGAGAATCCTTAAAGAGCGAAATAAAAGCACAGAACAGAAGGTTATATCACTGAAAGCTTGATCGTAGAAGAGATTGTGTTTCCGGAGAGCATCATAAGTATTGTTGTACTTGCTTTTTATATTAAAGTAGTTTTGCAAACATTGTCAACATACACTTTGAGGTTTCAAACTTTCAATCATACACAACCCAAGCAGCTGCTCCCACACACCCACCCACTGCCGACCCATCCATCGGAACCCACCCACAGGCCGACCCACCTACCAAGCTTAGATGCTAGACAATGCAAACCCAATAAGCTGAGATGCTAGACAAAATAGTAATGCTTTGCTATGAGATGAACTAAACAAAATCAAATAGCTTCGGTCTATGAGATAGAACATAGAGGAGAGAGCGAAAAAACAGGAAAAAAAAAATGGTGGAGGAGATTTTATCGGTTAGTGATGATGGAATTTGTGAGATAGTAGAAAGAAAATTGGTGGTGGCTCATGAATGGGAAGAGAAGAGAGCAAAAGGGAAGAGGGGAGAACAAAAGAGTCTGTGAGAGTGGAGAGGGTGAAGTAGTGAACGTATGGCTCAAGGTGAAAATAAGAAGATATATTTTATTTGAGATGAGAGAAAAAAATGAATAAAAAATAATAAAAATCAAATGACATTTTCTTCGGTACCGTTTCAAAAATGAGATTCTACTGTAGCAAGTGCCAAGACTTTTTGGCATTTAACATACCTCATGATAGTCTTTTTTTGGTGTTTGGTGAGCCAAATGCCAAATATTTAGTATTTGACACACTTGATGGGAATATTCTTATACATATGAGTATACAACATTAAAAAATGTCTTACAATTTCTTTGAAACAATAAAATATTAAAATAATGAACTCTAAAAAAAAAAAAAAAAATTGGTTATAACTGAACAGGAAAAAAAAGAAAAAAAAAAAGAAGTTTTTTTTTTTTTTTTTTTTTTTGGGATTCAAAAAAAAGAAGACGAAATCTATAATCTAATCTACTTTCAGTCCAGGCTAGTAGATACACAAATTTCTACTATTCTATAGTTTTCAAATGTACCTAGAAACATTTATAGGGATGGATTACTTAGATAAACCAAATATTATACAGTGAACTTTACCATATAATAACGTTTCATTAACATCTAGATTTTAATTGTATCAATAAGTTCATGGCTATCCTATTCAAAAAAAAAAAAAAAGTTGATGGCTACAGTAAAAACATGCATATAATGCCATTGACCTGCAATTAAAATTTAAATCTTTCTTCTTCTTAAAAAAAAAAAAAAATGTCTAATAACTCCACGGCCACATGAAAAGTTACGTGTTTGGTATTAATTAGTAGAATATTCTGGATAGGGAAAAGACTCAAAAGAGAAATGGAAAATTTAGATTTTGCAAATTTAGAAACCATACTAGCTCATAGTGCAAGTTATTATAGGCTAATTAAATTTAGTACTAATTAGTAATTATGAAATTTGACCGATATAAACAGAAAGGGTTTTCTAATAACAATGTGGCTTTATGTTTAATACTTTCCCTTACGACTAGCTAATGAATATTTCAGAGTCCACAAATGGGTACAGCTTGTGTCCAGTGGACCCGTTAGGATACGGGCACGTGTACAATCTTGGACACATGCCCGCATCGCAATGTGTCATCAACGTGTCCGCATCGCAACGTGCTATGAATTTTTGCTTCATAAATAATTTGCTTCCAGCAAATTAACACCAACATGTATTAAGTATAATGTCGAGTAAAAACTGTCATTAGTGGCTACAATATCCACTCCGTTACGCTTTTTTTTTTTGAGTATTTATACTCCATTATTTATTACATTAATTTAAGGCTTCAATAGTTTTTTTTAATTGATGATGAAAGTTATACATGAAGCTTTCACATTCCCTGACATAATGTTTCTAAATTCTTCATTTATAGCAAAATTCCAACATGAATTGCTTATTAAGGAGGTACACATTTATTGTACTTTAATATCATGCATGTTTACTATTAACATGTTGATATACTTGGAGCAAAATAACATAAAAGTTTTACTAGTACTTAATTAATTGCCATCTAAACATGTCCCTTCGTATATCATCTATACATATATGTGAGATGCATGGTAATGTGTGGTGCATGCCTAAGTTTAATTGACCTGAAAATGTTACAAAGCACTCTTTTTTCTTTTTCTTTATTTTTAATTTCAATAATTACAATATAGATAAGAGATTTAAATCCTAGAAGTTTTAGTTAATAACACTAAAAAAGCATCAGTTAAGTTACACGATCATTCTTGTCGAAGTCATTCAAGTTATGTAAAAGTGATGATACTTAACAATGGACACACTAATAACGAACAATACAACTTCAAATATATTAGTTGGAAAATAAATAAATAAAAGTTCAAAATTTTCATTCATAATAAGCCTGAAAAGACATTATACACTCAATTCCCTTACAGATAAATACAATTCCATACAAACAGTTTGAGTACATATGTCACAAGAATTCCAATAGTATTATTTATTTTATTATATATTATTATTATAATTTTATATGTATGTTTTCCCTTCATGCATGCGTGTTACCCAACTATTTTCCATTCATTCTTGAATTCTTCCTCTCAAAGTAATTCAAGGAAAAAAAACTTTCAGCCAATGGCATAAGAAAAAAAGGGAACTCTAAAGCCAAATTCCTAAGGGCTTACACATTTGGCTTCATTAACTTGAGACATCATCTCCACCAAATCCAGCTCCTTCTTCACATCACAATCTACCACTGGAGTCATATCAACTGGAATATCCATGTCAAAGTCATTCTCATCCACAACTACTGGAGCACAATGCAGCATATTCTCATTAACCACAGGACCACAAGACATTTGATCATCAAAATTGTTCTCATCCATAATAGGAGCATTATTAGGTATGTCATCAAGAAGAGAATCAATGCTACAGCTCTCCTGAAACATGTTTTCGTCGAAACAAAAGTCCGGAACCTCATTGAAATCATAGTTTGGAACCAACCGAGCATTAGGGCAAAACTGATCAGTGGACTGTGGCAGCTGAGTTGGTGTTTTAATGGTGGTGTTATTGGCTGTGGTATTACTAGAAGAAGTCTTTCTTCTATTTTGCACCATGTTTGATGGGTCCAAGTTCAAGCCCTTGATGTATTCTTGTAGAAGAGAGCCTCTAGGGTACTTTGAACGACATTTTCGTTTCGAGTATTGCCTTCTTTTGGTTGCATTCCAATGGTTCTTGATGGAGTTTTCAGTTCTCCCAGGCAACCTCTTTGCAATCTCTGCCCATTTATTTCCAATCTCTGCATGGGCCTGAATTAGTACCTTATCTTCCTCTTCACTCCATGTATCCTTCTGCAAAGTAACGAAAGAATATAAGCAAAATAAACGACATTTTCATGCATTGGTGTCTAGTGTTAAAAAATGCATATTTGAATCTCCATTTAATCAATGAATTCCATAAAAGCATGTAGGGGTAAAGATAGAATAAGATAGAATCAATGAAGAGGAAATTAATAAAACCTTGATGTCTGGTCTAAGATGGTTATGCCATCTCTCTCGGCACTGCTTTCCTATCCTCCCAGGCAACATTTGAGCAATATAAGACCATTTTCTCACTCCATATTGCTTAACCAGTTGAATCAAAAGCCTGTATTTACATGCATCGATACATGATAAAGACAACCAAACATGGGGAATAACAAAAGAGCAATACTAGAGAAACACAAAATTTGACAACTTTTTTCAGAACTTGTTAATATAATAAGTTGTGATTGAAGTAATATCACTTTCACATAGATTTATCACCGATATCATTTTTTTAATACACAAATCATAATAAATCAAGTCAACAGTTGTAAAAACATGAAATTTTTTTGTGCTGTTAGATTTATTGATAACAAAAATACATAATTGATAGGAGTTTGATTGTCTCACACTTTTAACATTCACACTCCATACACATAGGACAATCATTTATGAAGTGTGGACATCAAGTATCCACATAGAATTCATATTTTCAAAATAATGTCTAATGTGTATGGAGTATGAATATTGAAAGTGTCAAACAATAATTTACCTAGATAATGTAAAAATGATCTATATATATATATATATATAAATTTTGAGGAATGAAATCTTTTGTACCTGTCTTCTTCAACTGTCCATTGACCCTTAACAACATTAGATTTCTTACGACCTTTTTGTGGTTTTTTAATTGTTGGCAATGCTCTGTTCTTGTTCATGCCAATTTTTTTGTAGTACCCATTTTCCGCTGTTATGCATGAGACTTCATCTGGTACAACAAAATTCAGAGGTTTTATTATGTCTTGGCTAGTAAAGACCATGTGACTCCGATCTGATCCCATAATATCAATGGGATTTCTCTGAGGGAGATTCAAGTATCCTCCACTCTCGAAATTGTCCATAACATGACCATGCCCACCATTATCCATAAATGGCTTACACTCGTACATATCAAAATCAGTTGAGGTGCACCCATATGAGAAATTGCTATTCAAACACTGAGTTACCCCAAAGATGGGATTTGATGAAGACCCATTAGTTTGAAACTGATCAAGATGGTGAAAATCTTGCAAGAAACCCTTTGATGAAGGAGCTTCAAAGGAAAACTCATCTTTCATGTAGGACTTCAAGTAATTATCAGACAAAAGTATTGGTTGTGAAGCAAGATTTTCCCTAAACTTTGTGTCAAGCTCCATTAGAGAGAGAGGGAGAGATGAGGACTAAAAGTGAGGCAAATGGCCTAGTGTTTTGGTTCTAATCTCCTTTGTGTTACTTAATAGGTGAGCTTTAGATGTCATTAATTGTAGTGGTCGATCATGACTTTTAAATATAAATCATCCAATGGTGACTAAAATTTGGTTTGTTAAGACTTAATTTGGTATTTCTTAGTTTTTGATGGATACTTTAGCAACTGCAATTAAGAATTTAATAAATATGTAATAAGTATATTAAATATAATTAAGTAGTGTAATAAGTATATTAAATATAATTAAGCAGTTACATATAGCATATGGTCAATGAAGGTCATGGTTTCAGACATGTGAGAATAGAATTGAGTACGGTACATGTTGGTATAAATACTCTAATCGTACACACGTGGCATAAAGGCATTGGCTAGATTGATGGGCATTTTTGTCTTACAGAATTTGTTTTATGGTTTCTTATTTTAAATAAAATGAAATTTACTCCACAAATTAATTATGAGTGGAAGCAATGTTTTGCAACATGTAGTAAAATGGTTGAACATATTTATGACCATCTTGACCTTGTTTTTACTTATTATATGCGGGAAAAATTAATATGCAATTTGATGAGGATTTAACTCGTTGTCTTTTAGAATATGTTTAAGGGCTTCTTATTAAATAAAAAGGAAATTTACTCCACAAATTAATTTTGAGTGAAGGAAATTTTTTTGCAACATGTAGTCAAATAGTTGAACATATTTATAATCATCTTACCTTTGTTTTTACTTAGTACATATGGGACAAGTTAATATCCAATGCTGAGGATTTAATATCAGGATGCATTTGTTGTTTGAGAAATTGGGTCAATGGAAATTATGCAAATGTGTCCTAAGCAAAAATCTCAATTAATTACTTTAATTAGGGAAAAAAAACTTTAATTGTTTTAATATAGCTATTTATAAAAAATTTTACAAAGCATAATTTTCAATTGATAAACCTTGTAGAAGATGGGGAAACTTTAAAATGCCCTTTATGACTTAAAGTTTGTAAACATTGAATTGTTCCATATTACCATACAAATACTGTGCTTGTGATAATTTATTCTGATACAAAGAAATCATACGTTATAATTTATTATTATTATTTAAGGTCACCTCTACTAAAATAAATAATTTTTTTAATCATCTCAATACAATATGGTGAAGAAAAACATCCTATATTCCTATAGCCATAAATAAATTTAGGCCTTTGCTGCTTCAACTATTTATCATTTCTTTGCACTTTGATTTTTTTTTTCCTTTTTTTTCTCCTATACACTTTCTTTCACATAATTTATTTGACATGATATGATCATATGACCATGTTGGTGTCATTACACTGATCAAGTTGACTGGTATTAATAATTATGACTAGGTTAGAGAGACCTAGCCAATTAAAGTATCCATCTAAAATAATACTAATACCATAACAAAATTCATAATTTTTGCCACAATTTGCCCACCTGACAAGTTGTGAGTAGTGAAATAAAAGTGGTGGGTTCATGTAGGTTTACAACTCTACCACTCACAATATCGCTACATGGACAAGTTATTGATTTTGTTGTGATATTAGATTCATTCATTATTCCATTTATCTTTTGCTCTCTCGTAAAAAATAAAAATAAAAACAATAATGTATCTAACTCACTCTGAAAATATCTAATATTTATGCATTAAAAGTGATAATTTGTCGTAACTGAAGTTGAATTCTGTACTAAAAAATCAACCCCTCTCTCTTGACGACAAATTTAACCAGCCATTAAGGATAAAATTTAATGGTAAATTTAGTGGTGGAGAATGAAACACAGTGGAAACATGACTCATCTCATTTAATTAACCAACATTATTTACTAAGAGAGGTTACGATCAAAACACTATGCAGTTAATGAACCTCTAATTGTGCATCAAAAATTCTTAATTACAAATACCCTTTAGTTTAATTACTATCCCTATAAATGAAGATATAAAAGTTTAGGATTTCACCACTGTACACCCTTGGTGTGATGATCACTCTACAAGTATAAGTATTTATGGGGTGTGGAGAGTAAAAGCCAAAGTTCAAGTCTATAAGAAGGGGTTTCACACATATATATACTTAATAGGACTTCGAAGGAAAAATCATCATTTATATAATAGTAATTATCAGATAAAAGTATTGGTTGTGAGGCAAGATTTTCCCTAAACTTTGTGCCAAGCAAACTATTGAGGAACCTTAAGTCCTCCACTAGCATGTTTGCACTGAATTTTTTAATTTGTCCATACCATATTATAATCTGAACCTTTTATGGATTCACATTAACCAAAATAATAGAAATTCACATACATTACACTCAGTATTTATCTAACTACTAATAGTTTTATTCATAACTTGAGTTTTGACTCTAAAAAAAAATAAAAATAGATCATTGATGTGAGAATTATTTCAATAGATAAATACAATATTACGAATAAGCATTTTTTTAGTAGAGTTTTTTTTTTTTTTTTAATAAATATCACTTAGTATTTAAATGAATAGCTTTTAATTTTCAAATTGGTCTCAAATATTATATATTCACATAATATGTGTAAATGCGTGTATCATATATAAATTTTGCCCTCCCTCAACTCAAATCTTGGCTTCGCCATTGGTGAGAGATGAGATGAGCATACAGTGAGGCAAATGGCCTAATGTTTTGGTGCTAATCTCCTTTGTGTTCCTTAATAGGTGAGCTTTGGATGCCATTAATTGTAGAGTTTGATTATGACCTTTAAATCTAAATCATCAAACGGTCAAGGTTGCCTAAGCATTTCTTTAAACTTGTGACCAAAATCTGCTTTGTTAAGACTTAACTTGGCATTTCTTAGCTTTTGATGGGTACTTTAGCAACTGCAATTAAGAATTTAATAAATATGTAATAAGTATATTAAATATAACTAAGCAGTTACATATAGCATATGGTTAAGGAAGATCGTGATTTTAGACATGTGAGCATAGAATTGAGTTCTGCGCTTGGTGGTGTAGAACTCTAATTGGACACGAGACATAATGTCATTAGCTAGATGGGTGGGCAGTTTTGTCTTTCAGAATTTGTTTTAAGGTTTCTTATTTTAAATGAAAGGAAATTTACTCCACAAACTAATTCGGAGTGAAAGCAATGTTTTGCAACATGTAGTAAAATTGTTGAACATATTTATGACCATCTTTACCTTGTTTTTACTTATTATACGTGGGACATATTAATATGCAATTTGATAAGAATTTTGTGTGGAACCATGGTTTTCTCAGACAATGCACTAGCTTTATAGACATCATGGAATTTATTTGCGCAGAAAACAAAGAACCTGAGTTATTTTCTTCAGTCAACTGGGCCCTCTGGAATCATCGGAATAATTTACGGCTTAGAAAGCAAGCCGTGCCTCTTGACAAGCTGCTGGAGCATGCGAGACATCAGTTACCAGATACAAAGCACTCACTTGCGTCATCCTTGAAGGCCTGGTCCCGAACAGGTACACTATGGTCACCACCCACCTCAAACAGATACAAAGTTAACTTTGACGGAGCCATCTTCAAAAAAGAAAAAAAGGATGGCCTGGGAGTTGATATACGCAATCATGAAGGGCTGGTAATGGCCTCCCTGTCACAGCTTGTTCCATTACCGCCATCAGTCATAGAAGTGGAGGCATTGGCAGCGAGAAGGGCTATGGAATTAGCTTTGGAGTTGGGTTTTGATAGTATCATTGCTGAGGGTGACTCAGAGATATTGATTAAGGTCCTGCAGCAGCAGAACAGGTCTTTGGCGTCATTTGGGAATATTGCTAATGACATCTTTTTTTCTTGCTTTACATTTCTCGTGTTTTAATTTTATGCATGTTTCGTATCAGGTAGCTCATTCACTTGCTAGAAGAGAAATCTTTTTTCCTCTCCCATGTCTGTTTGGATGAAAGATGTTCCACCAAACCTTTTACATGTAATTTAGGCTGACTTGATGAGCCTCATTTAATAATGAGCATTGACTTGATTCTTAAAAAAATAAATAAAAAAATAAATAAAAACTTGTTGTCTTTTCAGAATATGTTTAGGGGCTTCTTATTAAATAAAAAGAAAATTTACTCCACAAATTAATTTTGAGTGAAGGCAATTTTTTTGCAACATGTAGTCAAATGGTTGAACATATTTATGATCATCTTGACCTTCGTTTTTACTTACTACATATGAGACAAGTTTTTTTTTTTTTTTAGAGTCAACATATGGGACAAGTTAATATGAGGATTTGAAACCAGGACGCATTTGTTGTTTGAGATATTGGGGTGCATTTGGTAGAGTTATTAAATAACTCATTTTCAATTTTTAAACAATATTATACATATTTCTATATACTTTTTCACCCATACGTATTTCAAAAAACTACAAATAACATTATTCAAATTTCACTACCCAAATTTCACTACCAAATGGGCTCTGAGTCAATGGAAATTATGAAACTATGTACTAAGCGAAAATCTCATATAATTACTTTAATTATTTTAATAACGTTGTAGAAGATGAGAAAAAAAATGTAAATTGCCCTTTATGGCTTTAAGTTTGTAAACATTGGTTTGTTCCATATTACTATATAAATACTTATTATTATTATTGGTATTTGTGATACTTTATTCTGATATAAAGAAAATCATAAGTTAGAATTTTTTATGATTTAAGCTCACCTCTACCTAAAATAAATAATTTTAATAATCATATTAATAGCATCCACATCAGTGAATGCATAAATGTGTATAAATGTGTAAAATGGAAAAAAGTCATTAATTTTACACATTTTGAGCAAAAAAACACTCACATCAATGGGTGTAAACTCATGTATAAATGCACGTTGCTACAATACCTGTGTAAATTTACACAGGCACTGTAGCATGTGTATTTATTATTTTAATAGCTTTTTTTTCTCTCCTCTTTGTAGTGACTCTCACCTCCCTCTCTTTCTCATTTCATCAGAGACTCAGGCGTATAGCTCTCTCTTTCTCTCATCTCATAAATCTGGCCTTTGTGATACTTTATTCTGATATAAAGAAAATCATAAGTTAGAATTGTTTATGATATAAGCTCACCTCTACCTAAAATAAATAATTTTAATAATCATATCAATAGCATCCACATCAGTGGATGCATAAATGTGTATAAATGTGTAAAATGGAAAAAAGTCATTAATTTTACACATTTTGAGCAAAAAAATACTCACATCAATGGGTGTAAACTCATGTATAAATGCACATTGCTATAGTACCCGTGTAAATTTACACGGGCACTGTAGCATGTGTATTTATTATCTTAATAGTTTTTTTTTCTCTCCTCTTTGTACTGACTCTCACCTCCCTCTCTTTCTCATTTCATTAGAGACTCAGGGGCATAGCTCTCTCTTTCTCTCATCTCATCAATCTGGCCTGCTCTAGCTTCCATCGATCGCCGAGGAGCAAATCAAGTTCGTCGCCTACAAGATTAAGCAAGCTGAGTCACTGGACGAGTCCATTGCCTACAACACGAACGGAGTTCTTCGACCGAGAAACCTGAGGCTTTGTTCTGAGTGTTGAGGAGCAGAAATTAGGCCACCACATTGATGAAGACGAAGACTTAGAGGCTAATGAAGGTGGCTGTGCAGGTTGTGTTGGATTTGTGAGAGAGATGAAACTATTAAAGAAATGAATATTTTATTTAAATAAATTTGTATAATAGATGAATTGATGTGGGTGGTTTGTAAAAATGGGAGTATAAAATAGAAAAGTAGGTTTTAAAGGTGCAAAATGGAAAAAAATTTCCACATACTTATGTGGATGCTCATAATTGAAGAAAAACATCCTATATTCCTATAGCCATAAAAAAAATTTAGGCTCTTGCTTAGGGACGTAGTTGTAGTTGGACATCCCCCCCTCCCCTTCTTTTAAAGGCTAGTATATATAATGCGTTAAATTTAGTAATTTGTTTCAATAAATTTGCATTTTGCCCCCTAACAATATTATTAATCTTTTTAAAGGCTAAAAAAAAAATTTATTGATTTAAAATTTGAAATAAATTTAACAAGCTCAAAAATATTACCCAAGAGCAAACTTAAGCCCAAACAACATCCAAAACAAACCCACGCAAGATGCCAAAAAAAAAAAGCCTAAGCCGATTCTAACAACTAGCCTCGGAGAAAACTCACAGACGAACACCTAAGAGCATCTGCAGTGGGCTGGTCAAATGCTAAATGTAAAGGCTATTTAGCATTTAGGCCCAAAATACACTCAGCAATTGGATGGCTAAACTGGTAAATGCCAAATTTGTTTGGCATAACGCTTCAGTACGATCTCATATATGAGATCATGCTACAGTACGATCTCATATATGAGATCGTACTGTAGCACTATGCCAAAACAAAATATTGTATTTTAATCCGTTCATCCTCTCTCTCTCTCTCTCTCTCTCTCTCTCTCTCTCTCTCTCTCTCTCTCTCTCTCTCTCTCTCTCTCTCTCTCTCTCTCCATAGCCTTCTTCTTTTATCAGATCAAAAGCAACAATTCAAAAGAACAAAATAGTATCAACAAAACAAAACTCTCATGAACCAAACCTCTCCGATCAAACGCCCTATATGAATTCCTCTCATTTCCAATGGCCAACGTGTTGGTGGCCGCCGAGTGGCAACTTCTTAGTGACCGTTACTACTGATGCAGTGGAGGCACATCAATCTCAGCTGCAACAAAGTAGCCTACACCCCATTTAGCGGTCCGGTCACTCTCAGCCGCGACGATTCCAAAATCGTCTAGCTCTACTCCGAGTCCGCACTCTGAAAGCTCTGGCTCTTCAACTCCATCGGCGTTTCTCTCTCCGACATTGTTTGTTTGAACCCCGGTGGTCGCTTGATCGATCTGTCATGGAGTGACAATCATACTTTGGTCTATATCGTTTAGAGGGAGGGATTGCTGAGATTTTATTTCTAGCTTTTTTATCTTTGAATTTTTATGGTTGCTGGTTTTTTTTTTTTTTTTGAGGTTTATTGCTGAGATTTTATTGCTAGTTTTTTGTTTAGGGTTTATTGATGAGATTTTATTGCGATGGTGGAAAAAATTTTCTGGTATTATTTATGGTTCCAGCGTGTGGGTGGTGGCTGGGTTGCTCGCCGGTGGGTATGGCTGAATTGGGTATGGGTTTGACATGGATAATGGCTGAATTTTATCTCTACTCTTTCTTTCTTTACGAGTATGGTTGAATTGGCATGGGAGAGAAAAAAAAAATGAAGGCTTTTTTTCAAGTTTCAGCAAGGCGTGTATGGTTGTTCTGGGTTTAGGTTGGTGGAGGGTGGATGAGAAAGAGAGAAAAACAGAGGGAGGGAGAACAAAGATGAAGAGAGAAGGGAGAAGAGAGAAAAGAGAGATTTTTTTATATTATTTTATCCTGTAATTTATATTATTTTAATGGAGGGATGAGAAAATAAAAGTTGGGAAGGTGGGATTATTATAAAATGGTATTATATAATTGATAAAGTAATTTTTTAAAATAGTAGAATAGAATATGATGAAATTTGCGACTGTGGATGCTCTGAGTCCTGACATTACAATTTAGGACATACGAGACACCCAAAAAATAAAAGGAAAATAGAAAATAGAAAGAAGGAAAGGATTTAAGCGGCTAAAGAGCAAGACACTCAAAAAAAAAAAAAAAAAACAAAAACAAAAACAAAACCCTAACTTTCTAAGTGAGACCTGGGTGTGGGTAGTGGCAGCACAACAAGCACAAGCACGATACAACAGAACAATAGCAGAAGCAAGAAATAGATCAGCACCACGCCACCATCAGTCCTCTGCCCCCAAATTTGGTATAATATCTAATCTCTCCTTTTTTTAATTTTTTTTTATTATGGGAATATGAATATCTTATCTTTCTCTCATGTCTGAATTTCTAGTGCAAAAAATTGCTAAGTTTTTGTTGGTTGATAATCTGAGTTGTGAAAAAAAGGAAAGAAAAAAGAGGCAGAGAGATGAGAGAACTCTCTACAGTCTACACTTATGGCATGTTTGGATGTTTAAAAAAGGAGGGGGAGTAGAGTAGAGGGAGGGAGAGTAATGCAATTACTTTATTTGGAAGTTTTTTAAAGGATGAGGGGGAGGGGTTTGGAGGAGTTTGGAGGGGTTTGAACTCCCTCTAATCCCCCAATTTTAATTCCCCCAAATTGGAGAGATTTGGAGGGGGAGTAGAGTACATAAACTATTGACTAAGTAAATTACCTAATTTATCCTTATTATATTAACAAAATTACACAAGGGGAATAGCTAATTAATTACTTCCCCCTCACTAATTTTAAAAACATCCAAATAAGGTGGAGGTGAATCATTCTCCTCTACTCTCCTCTCCACTACTCCCCTTCCCTCTACTCTCCTCCCTCTCTAAACTTCCAAACAAGCCATTACCGAAAATATGAGAGAGAGAGAGAGAGAGAGAGAGAGAGAGAGAGAGAGAGAGGTAGTCCTCTGTTTAATAAAGTTAAAGTAATTTTTATAAAAAAAATTGGTTGTGACTAACACAGTAACACGTCACATCACCCATGTGCTGTGCATTGCATTTGACAGTGTTAAATTTTGTCTCTATTGTCTAACTGCTTGCCTGTTATTGTCTTTTAATTAGTTGTTGAAGCTTGTTTGCCGTGTGTAATAAGTGCTTGTTAATGCATCGGAATGTATTAAAAAACAGAGATTTTTTTCATGTTGACGATGGTTGGTTAATGCTAAATAAATGTTTATTTGGAGTTAAAAAAATTATTTATATTTTTGCGGTTTTGCACTCTAAGTCCTGGTTCCATTTTTGCTCTTGCTGCTTCAACTATTATAATTTCTTTACACATTTCATTTGTTTATTTTTTTTATTTTCCTCATTTACACTTTCTTTCACTTAATTGATATAACATGGTATGATCATATGACCATGTTGGTGTTTTTCAACAAAATAATTTTGTCTATACCTAGATGCACACATAAAAAACACAAACTATTTAATAAAAAACATTAGCTGTTAAGCAACCAAGTTGGAAGCTAGAGTCGCTACACGCAATCAACAGCAAAGTTGCCTCTCCTAATTTCAAGTTCTGGCTCCGCCCTTGTTCTTGGAGCATGACTACAAAAAATTTGTGTACAGACCTAGCTTTATTTCATTAAAAGGGTATGTAAATTTTCTTCAATGCATTTTATTTTTTTATCCATGTATTGTGGTTTTGTTTATGCATTTTTATTTTTTTGGAGAATCTGTTATGATTGCTAAATCCAATAATCATTACAAATTTACAAATTATGTCTTAGAATTTGGCCTATTTATTAAAAAATTAATAATTATTGGACCTTGGTTGTAATTGAGAATATATGCTATAATTAAGAAGTAAACTTAAGATGATTTAATCGGTGATCCTTCAATTTTGTTATTTTGATGTTTTAGTTGTTTTCTTTTAACATCTCTGTATTTTGTTTTTTCAAATTATGTCTTAGAATTTGGCCTGTTTATTAAAAAAATTAATAATTATTGGGCTTCAGTTGTAATTGAGAAAACATGCTATAATTAAAAAAAAAAAAATTTAAACTTATAGATGATAGAATTGGTGTCCTTTCGGCTGTACTTCTTTTTTCCTTTTAATATTTTTATTTATTATGTTATTTTGGTGTTTTAATTGTTTTCTTTTCACCTCTCCATGTTCTGTATTTTTTTTCTTTTAATGAATATATTTCCTCTTTACACACACAAAAAAAAAAAAAAAAAAAAAAAAAAAATCTAACCTAACAAAGAACTAACCTCCATAGTTTTTTTTTTTTTTAAACAAATTATAAAGTAGCCGGTTATTATATACTTGGAACCAAATTGAAATTAATTTTATAATATATGCACTAAATTCTATCGTGATTAAAAAAAATTAAAATAACAAGTACAACAACCATGTCTTCGTTTCAATGTACAATATATATATATATATATATATATATATATATAAATTTAACTCATAATTTTTATTTTTATAAATGCAAATGACTAATTTAGTTGTATAAATGTCAAAGTATCACAATTTGGTGTTAGTTGAGTTCGGGTGAGAGAAGAAGTTAAAACTTTCATGCAATCATGCACAACTCCTTAGTGATTCATTGTTTTGTAAAATAAATAATTGTCTCATTATGCTTGAATTTATTGATATGTATAACACTTACATTCTTTAATTAGCTTATTCAATATTATCAATTCTCCTTCGGTTGTTATGCTATCTTCATATATTATCTCTTTTCTATATATTTAAGAGGATTCAAAAAGTTTTTTTTTTTTTTTTGAGAAAGAGGATTCAAAAAGTTAGTTACATGATTTCTCAATTCTCTAAATCACTTCTAATATTTTCCTAACATTACTTTAAACAAATACTAGCCTAGCTCATCGCATATGTGAAGAGCATGTGATGAGGCTCTTTTGTTTTTTGTTTTTGTTTATATCATAATTTTTAACTCATTTCAATTCATGGTTTACGTGTTTTTTCACAAAAATTGCCCATTTTGAGCATTTTCATTCGGAATTTCAAAAAAGTTCTTGTGAGGCCAAGCAAACCGAGCACCTTTTTTTGGTGGTGGGCCACGCCTGAGGACGAGTAGGTACTCAAGGATGGTTAAATGGTTTGTACAAACCTAAGTCAGTAGGCCGAGGAGAAAAGAGGAGATTGACGAAGCAACTGAGGTTCTCGAGGAGCAAGGCCGCCTCAGGAGAGCTTTAGGGAGTCAACCATTTTGGAAAAATAAGGTTTAGGGGAAGTAGTAGAAAGCCGTACCAACAACAAAAGAAGAAATATCTAGGAAGTAGACTATCTCAACCACATTTTATGCACTGCATCAAATGAACTGACCGCATTTATGAAGAAATGACACATGAACAATGTCATCCCAACTTATAGCTCCTCTCATTGCTTCTAGGAGGGCCTTGATGGGATAAGTATCCAAGGAATTTCGTAGAAAGAGAACCAGTGAAGGGCTAAAATGTATGGAGAAGAGACTATATAAGGAAATGGCCATCATAAAAATATGGCATGAAATCTGAGAAGGGAGAAAAGAAGAATACTTTGTATATAGATAAACTTAATTAATATAAGAACATTTCATCCTTGGACTTAACTGATGAACGATATTTTCATCAGTTTGTGTGTTAAATTCTATTGTCTTGGATCCAATCATTTGAAGGCGTGCACTTAATTGGCTTAGTAGCTTTCTTGCAAGACTCACTCTTTAACAAATTTATTGTTTTGGACTTGTTGGGCTAGTTTCCACTCTTGGTGGGCCTAGGCACCAAACTTAGTCCTTACAGTTCTATTTTACAATTTCAAAACCTAATTTATCTATTTTACTATCTCATTTTACAACTCATCCAACATCTTAGTTTCTATTTTTATATACAACTAATTAAAATAATATAAACTACAACATCAAATAATATAAAAAATCATGTTTCTCTCTCTTCTCTTTCATTTCCCTTTCCTCTCTTCACCTTTCTCAATTAAAATAATAGTTTTTTTTTTTATTATTATTATTTTTTACATCCAAGTGAACAGTTGGATGTAAAATAGCAACTAAGGAAGTTTTGAATGTAAAATAGCAATTCGGGGGGGGGGGGGGGGGGTGTGTGGTGTTTACACCCCCCAATGTTAGTGCTCTTAGAACTATTAATACGATCAGAAGTGTCATAAGACTAACTGCAAAAAATGAACAAATACACACAAGAACATATGATTTCAATGCTATTTCAGTTTACATTTTTTGTAGCCAATGACACTTTTAGTCGAATTAATAGTTTTAAATGTGCAATTTTTGTGGAAAAATGTGTAAACATCAACTTGAAATAAGTAAAAAATTATGACAATAAAGTGAATAAACCAAAAATTCTGACAGTAATAGTATGTGTGTGTGTGTATATATATATTTTGAGAATAAAAATAGTTAGTATTTTGATTGTGTGCATGCTTCTGTTGCTTGGCTCCACCACTATTGAAGGGTGTGACTAGGGGTGTTCGCGGAGCGATGCGATTTTAGGTTATTTTTAGCATCACACTTTGCAGTGTGGTTTAACTAAAATCATAATTGTACCGTACCTTATATTTGCAGTCACATATGTGGTACGGTGTGGTTTAGAGTTTAGCCAAAACTACAACTGCACTGCACCTTATTTTTGCTGTCATTTGTGCGGTATGGTGTATAAGATGCAGTTTGAATAGCTTGAAGTTGATATATTTTTCAAATTTTAGGCTTTTCCTATCCTGCCCAAAACTAATTTTTCCCTTTGTTTTGGGCCAAATTTTAAACTATTTAGTTATTTTTTCTTTATTTTTGGTTGATTTTTCTAATCAACACTTGTTATGGTTATCAAACTTTTTTTTTTTTGAAAACTAGGGTTATTAAACTATTAATAATATATTTAATATTAAAAATAAATAAATATATTAATATATAAAGAGAGTGTGGTGTGGTGCAGTTTGTTTAATTTTTTTTATAATAAATCCACAAATTGCACTACACCATGCAGTATGGTGCAGTGCACTGTTACTTGTGGTGTGATGCGATTATGTCATTTTGTGGATTATTTTGGTGTTATTTTTTCAATTTGTGCGGTTTAGTGAACACCTTACGTATAATAGGCACTATTAGGGTGTGTTTGTTTATAGGTGAAATAGGGTGTATGAAATTTTTTGAAGAGAAAATAGGAAGGAGATTTTTTTAGAGTGTGTTTTGTTGGGTAGGGAGAAAGGAAAATAAATGGTAAGGTTCGGGTGTTTTTTTCCCGAGCTTACCAAAAAGTTTTCTCTCTAAGATGGAGAAAAACAATAGAGAAAATGTTTGGCCAAAAAAC
Source organism: Quercus variabilis (assembly GCA_030445155.1). NCBI lineage: Eukaryota > Viridiplantae > Streptophyta > Magnoliopsida > Fagales > Fagaceae > Quercus > Quercus variabilis. Next base: position 10,913,738 of record CP129454.1, read on the forward strand.
CCCCTACTAAGAGCATTCACAACAAATGTTGTAAATGCTATAAATGCTATTTTTTTAACATCTGAAACCAAAAAATGTTACCCCATCAAACATCCTATATCTTAAAATTTTTGCAATCTTGCTATAGTGCACTCTAAAAAATGAGAGCGCACTATAGTTCAAATCTTATAAAAAAAATAATTTTTTATTGCTCTCTCATCTCTCTCCCTGTACTCTTCTTTCTTTTTCTCTCATTAGTGTCTTCTTCTCTCATTTATTCTTTTCTTCTCTCACTAGTCTCACTTCTTTTCTCTTTTCTTCTTTCTTTCTATTTTTTTCATTCACCGGCATCCACAACTGAAAACCATTGTGGTAGTGGTTCGGCGAAACCATGAAGAAGATGAGGTCGAGTTTATGGTTTGTGGGTCTCTGCTGTTGATCGGGGTGGTTGGGTTGCAGTGGTTCGACGAGCATGGCTGGGTTTGGGTGGGTTTTGTGATTTGAATTTGGGTGAGAAATTTCAAAAATATGCTCTTTCTAATTTTGGTTTATGATTTCTAACATGGGTATGTGATTTGTGGTGGTACCGGGTTTGATTGGTGCTTTTGGGTGATGGGAATCCTGATTTGCAGAGGTTTTGGGTGCCGCCGGTAATGGTGGCTATGGGTGGGCTATGCTGTGGTGGTTTGTGGTTGAGTTTGTGTGGTGGGTTTGTGGGTGATGGGTTTGTGGTGGTTGTTGGCTGTTAGGTGAGGTGGCTATTGGCTGTTGGGTGTGGTGGCTGTTGGGTTTTGTTATACCAATGGTGGTGGTAGTGAGTGGATATGGTAGTGTGGCGCCGGCGGTGCTGTGAGAAAGAGAGAGACAGAGGAGAGAGGAAAAATAAAAAAATTGTTGAAAAATAATAAAGAAACAATATTTAAATGAAATGCTAAAAAAAGAAGAAGTTTTGATAGAGGATGTATTGTAAAGCGGTGTGTTATATGTTATAAAATTGAGTTTTGAGATGGTAAGTGCTAAATTTTTTAGAATCTTTGATAAGGATGCTCTAAGAGCATTATTGCATTCGCATTTGGAATGCTAAATGCTATATGTTACTTTTATTTAGCATAAGAGTACAAAACAACCTCTGCATCTGGACTTGTAAAATGCTACTATTGCAAAAAAATGTGTAATTGTGCTTTAGTATGATTCTACGTTTAGATTCACACGGCAGCTCAATTGTAAAACAAAATATAATATTTTATTCAATTTTCGCTGTTTGCTTTAACAGATACTTGTCTTTCAACTCCTCTCTCTCTCTTACTGGTCACTCTCATCTAGCTCTCTCTCTCTTACTGGTCACTCTCATCTAGCTCTCTCTCTCTCTCTCTCTCTCTCTCTCTCTCTCTCTCTCTCTTCTTTTTCAGTTATGATTCTCTTATGGCAAAACCTGTTTCATCACAAGCCAAACTAATTTTGCATAACATTTACAAAACACTCACATCCTAAACCTATACCCCACACACACGGCAAGGTTAGATTGTCATCTCCGGCGAAATCAACAACTCTAGCAACATCGGTAGCGGCTTCGGTGGCAAAGGCGAGATCATATCATAACATCTCTGGTGGGTTCTGCATTGGGTTTTCATATGGGTTTGAGTTTGAGTTGATTTTGGTTTGGATTGATTTTGGGTTGGGTTTGGGATGGGTTCTGGTGGGGTTTGCGCGAGTTCACATACCAGATCTTTGGCTTCTGTGTTGGTATCGTTGTGCGAGTTCACTCGCGTTACGGAGAAGCTTGAGTTGTGGGGCTATAGCATCAAATCAGGTGCTGGATTTGCTGGGTATTTTAATGGGTTTGCAGTATCAAATCAGGTGCTGAATTTGTTGGGTAATTTAATGGGTTTGTTGGTTTTTTTTTTTATTTTTTTTTATTTTTTTATTTTTAAATTTGGGTTTTGGTTCTGTTGGGATTTTGGTGGGCAGTGGTGGGATGGTGATAGTGTGGTGGTGATTGGGTTATGTGGTTGTTGAGAGAGTGAATGAGAGGCATGATAGAAATGACAGAGAGAGGAGAGATAGATAATTTTTTAATTATTTTATTGTATAATTTATATTATTTTAATGTGTTGTATTGTAAAATAAAAATTGGGATGTTAGGTGTATTGTAAAATGATATGCTGTAATAAATAAAGTAACTTTTATGATGGTAAAATAGAATAATTTGAAGATATAAGATGTGAATGCTTTTAGTATTGGTGGTGCTAAAAAGCTAAATTGCTATTTTTAGCACCACAATATACAAAAAATGTGTAACATTAGAGCATCCATAGCAGTGGAGTTAAAAATTTAGCTATTTAGTTCCACCAAAAGTTATTTTATCTATTTTACTTACACACATATTGCTGCAATGGATCTATTTTAGCTTTCAACACAATAAAATAATATAAAAATCACAATAAAATAATACAACCACTACAATAAAATAATATATCCCACTATTCAAAAAAACATCCATAGCACCAACTACAACCACCTCTACTATCAGCCAAAATCACAACTACCACCAACATGACCACCACCAATAGCAGTCCACAGCAGGAAAAAAAAAAAAAAAGAGAAAAGAAAACCCAAATCTCCAATCTTTTTCCTCAACCCAGATCAAACAAAATTACCAATTACAAACAAAATAAAAAATCACCAATCACAAACAAGCACAACTTCGGCGAGCTGGGTCAACAAAAGGGGTGGGGCGGCGAGCTCCATGGGTTTCCCAATCAGGTACCCAATATCCACGAGTAAGCACAACCATGAGTAAGCACTCCGATCGGCGGCATGGGTCTGAGACGGATGGCAGTGTGGGTCTAAAGCTGATCGACGACTTGGGACGGCTGGTGGGTCGGTGACCGAAGTTGAGAGAGTGAGCTTTAGAGAGAGATGAACTTGAGAGAGAGGCACGATGAGCTTGAGTGAGCAGAGTTGGTGGGTCTGTGAGCTTAAGAGACCGGAGTTGAGAGAATGAGCTTGAGAGAGATAAGCTTCAGAGAGAGAGAGAGAGAGAGAGGCATGGTGATAAAAGAATGAAAAAAAAAGGAGCGTGATATTATTTTAATCGCTGGCAGAATAAATAAATATATATTTTTTTTAGCTCTCATGAACAGTGCACATCTATCTATAGATGTGCATTATAGATAGATGTGCATTGTAGCAATGGAGTAAAAAAAAAAAAAATTTAGCTCCACTATTGGAGCACGATTTTAGTATTTGAGGAGTTAAAATATAGCAATATAATACCACTGTTGTGAATAGTTTTAGTGGTTATATAAGTAAAAATTTTACTTACTCAGTTGCAGTGCACAACCATTATAATAGCTCAAAACTAAAATTAAATAATATTTTTTTATTCTCATATCTCATTAAAATAATGGTATCTTTCTTTCCTTTTTCCTCCGCATTCTCTATTCTCAACTCTCACCTCTCTCTGATTCTCAAAAAAAACTATCAACTCTCACCTCTCTCTCTCATTCTAAAAAAAAAAAAAAAAAAAGGAAAAAAAAAAAAAGAAAGAAACTCTCACCTCGCTCTCAATAAAAAAAAAAAGAAAAGAAAACAACATCTCTCACCTGAGCTGCTGTCCTTCATTACCATCGAACAAAACTCACATCAAAAGAACACTGAGGTGTTGATGGAAGGGAATGCGGCTAAATTAACTGAGTGAGAAGGAATGAAAATGTGGAGAAGTTGATTGAATATTGGACAGTTATGATTTTAAATGGTAGATGGAATATTCTATGGAATTTTTTAAGGAGGGGTCTAGATTGTCTTTGTGTGAAACGTGAACCCAGCTGCATTTTTATCATTATTATTATTATTTATTTATTTTTTTTGGTGTGGAGTTATCATCTAGTAGATGGCAATTACATTTTACAACATTTGCGGCAGTTGCAGTTGCAGTGGTAGTAGATGTCGAGGTAGTGGCAGTTGCAGTGGTAGTAGATGTCGAGGTAGTGGTGGTGGTGGTTGTAGAGGCAGTGGTGAGAATAGTTGTGATTGCGATGGTTGCAATTATTACTTATTATAGTAGATATATTATTTTATTATAGTTAATATATTATTTTATTGTGTTATTTATATTATTTTATTGTATTAAAAATTAAAATAAAATCATTAAGATGTTTTGTAAAATGAAAATATAAAATAGATAAAATAATTTTTTTTTATATAAAATAGCTAAAATTATATCTCTATCAACATGGATGCTCTAATGTATGGTGAGTACGCTGGAGGCCACCTTGGCGGTGCCGTGGTGGACAGCATTTTTATCTATTTTTTGAGAATTAAATCTGAGCCATAGATTTTTCTTTTTTAAATCTTGACCGTTCAAAACCAGAGTATAAAATCAAAGCACATTAACAGGTTCTCACTTACTTCACTTCTCTGTCCATCTCTATCTTTTATCTCGAAAAGCTTCTCTCTCCAAATTTTCTTGGTTGTCTGTGTTGGGTGAATGCCACAATCGAAGGTTTTTCAAAAACATCAAAATTGGCTTTGATATAGTAAAAGGTACGGATCAAAACTCAAAACCCTAATTTCATGCAATCTCTGAATTATTTATTTATTTATTTTGTTTTCCTTTTTTTTTTAGTTAGGCGAATGCAAATGTTTTTATTTCAATTGATTCTCTCTCTGGGTTTCGTGGGTCAGTGGTGGTATGGCTGTGGTTTTTGGCTAAATTTGTGTTTTTTTGGCAGTGGTTGATTGTTCCTGATTGGCAGTGGTTGTGTTTGTGTAATTGATTGGTTTGCAGAGATTTTTTGGCAGGATTTTTTTAAAATATTATTGTAATAAATATATTATTTTTTATTGCAAAATTGGAACATACAAAACAGTATCTAATTATACACTCATGGCAAACACGTTCAAAGGTTAAAAAAACACCACGTCAACTATGCCACTTGTCCGTCGTCTGGACAAAAAAAAAGAAAAAAAAGAAAAGAAAATTCTAGACGAGAGGAGAGCCGGGCCCATTTTATTCATTTTTATTATTATTTCACTATATAACTGTCATTGTCTATCCTATCAAAAAAAAAAAAAAAAACTGTCATTGTCTCATATGATATGAGTGTCATGAGAGGGGAGCCGGGCCCATTTCTGATTCTCTCTGTCTCAGCCCGTTGCTGTTCTTCGCCGGCGCCGCGCTGCTGCTTCTTCTTCTTCTCTTATCCCAAACCAAAACCACATCTTCTTCTTCTTCTTCTTCTATAATCTACCCAGAAAAATAATATAATTCTTCTTCTTCTATAAGACGAAGTGAACCTGTCAAGTTATTGTCCTGCAAATACAGTGTGTACAGTCGCTGGAGTCTGAGGAGTGAGGTTGGGATCTGACCGGAGATCTGGTTTCCAGCGATGACGACGATTTTTAAGCGGTGGAGACTGGTGATTGAGGAAGAGAGATTTGAGGTTGAGGAGGCCAGTGATGTCCGGGATTTGGCCGGAGAGAGAGTGTCCTTTGAGGTCGAGGACTCTGAAGAGGGAAAGAGAAAATGAAGGAAGAAGGTCAGTAACTGGGTACTTTTTGGGCCAAAATGTGTATATAGGACCACTTTTTCTATTTTAGACTGATGTGAGTGCTCTAAAGTAAGAATCTAAAATATCATAGTTTAATTTTGTGGTTAGAAGCTTTAGATTTATTTTCTTTATGTGGTTCATATTACAGGAAAAATCTAAAATTGTATAGCTTTTTATCATATAGATCTGAGCTGAAATTAAAGTTTAATTTTGTGGTAGAAGCTTTAGATTTATTTTCTTTATGTGGTTCATATTACAGGAAAAATCTAAAATTGTTTTCAGCCCAGGCCCTTACCCAACAAGGAAAGATAAGCCGTTTAACCTAATTCTGAAAAAAAGAAAAAGAAAAAAAAAAAGAGAGAGACGAGAGACTGAGATAGAGAGACCGAGAGATAATCAAGCATCAACCACTGGCCACTGACCCACCCACCACCACCTCCGGTGGTTTTTTGGGGTTTATGGATTGTCGTTTTATGGATTTTGTAATGTTGTTTGCTTGGCTTTTGGATTAGTTCCATTTAGGATTTAAGAAGTTTGGGTGTTGCAGGTTAATTTTGTCTTTTGAAATATGGATGTTTTTAATGTGTTTTTGATATTATCAGTGGTATTGTAGTGACTAGTGATTTTAGAATGCTCAAAAAAATTCATAATGTTGGTAAGTGGGTAAGTAATGGTGTGTTTGGGGCCATGGGTGAATAACAAAGATAAAAAGACTAATAAATAATATAATAAAAATGTCACTCAATTTTTCTAATTTAGGTAAATACACTTCTTCTTCTTCTCAAAAAACTTAGGTAAATACACATTTTCCTTCATATTTACCCTAGAAGACCATATCAAAAAAGCTTTTATAGTTGAATAATGGTCATTAGAAGTATGATAATATCAAAGATGTTTCTAAAGCAAAAAGAGCAATAACTGAAGAATATATTTCTTCCACAGCTATTCAATTTCTTCATTCATGACCATAATCAAATACATCATAGGCATCTGAGTGTCATTGATAACTATACTCAAACACATTGTAGGCATTTCATTAAATGATAAAAACAACATCAAGATGTAATAAAGAACTGTAGATATAAGTAAAAAAGTCGAAACCGAATTTTGGCTTCTCAAATTGAACCAAATTTGGTTTACCAAATAGAGACATAAGCAATATATCAAAAACATAACCAAGCAATGTGATACCTTGTAGTCTTGTCATTGTTGCTATTATTGATGCTTGGATGGGTTGTGGTTGCAGCTCATGACCTATTGTTATTATTCTGGCTTTCTCTCCGGTTCAATGTTTTTCTGCCTTTGGTTTCAGGAAAAATAGGCTAAAAGGCGTTTGCTGTTATAGATCAAGCCAAATGTTACAGATTGAAAAACTGTTTCAGTTTTTACTATAGCAGATATTAATAATTTATCCCGGATACCCAAAACAAAACAAATCTAACACAAACACAAAATATAGAAGCAACTTTTACACAATTTATTCCTATATCATATTTGTTATCTAACTTAATATAGATAGATAAAAGAAATTGCTGGTAACAGTTCTGAGGTATGACAGTGGCGGAAGGCAGAGCAGGCAGTGGCAGGCCATCAAAATTATCTCACTGCATTATGGACTCTCTGTCTTTCTCCATCTGTCAATCTCAGTCTTTCCTGTTAAGACGTTGAAACAGGTGTTATTTCCTCATTCTTAACTTCTTTTTGAAAAATTATAGACATTATCATCTTAACATCTTTTTTGATTTATCCAGCATTAACAAACGAAGAAGAGAACATTGTAAATCTGACCTTTCAACTTGTTCAATATTTTAGGGATGTGCATCTTATAGCTACCATACTTGATAAGCTCTAGTTGTTCCTACCTGATTGGAGCTTCCTCAAGGAAGCATCTGACAATGAAATTAGGGTCTTTCAATCTAAATGTTTCCTCAATATGTCTAGAAAATAAATCCCTGTGATCTAAACATCCCAACAGTAATTCAATGTCCATCACAGAATATGTTGAATTGGACCATCTATGTTCTTACAGTATGATAGTTTTTTATTTATTCGACTAGTCCTTCTAATGGCAGTATGTTTCAGCAAGTGCAGTATGCATAGGACATTCTAGTAGGAGAAGTAATTAAACTACATGATTCCATATAACCAAGTTAAGCACTCTCATTATTCTATTCCCCTATGATAGGAATCCAAGAGCAACAATCCTTCCAACAATAGAAGTTCCAAGTTATAAACCTGCACCAGTTGTTGCATATTTTTCAGCCAGAGTTCCTTCACCTCTTACAGAAAACATTTTAAAGGTAATTTTCTTTCTCATGCTACTTACAATATATAAATATAAATGCTTATGTTCAAATCTGTCACATAATGTATAGTCTCATTCTACCCAACATATTTATATGTGTGTGTTATGACCCAAGTGTTGGTAAAATTATTTGAATTTACTTTAGTGATAGAATAAATCTTCCTAGATAGATTAGTATTGTTATTTATTTGTATTCAATTTAATTCCTATGTTTTAGGATAGGATTAGTTCCTATGTTTTAGGATTTGTTGACGAGGTTATTTTATCCTTGGCTATTTACGTATGTTGAATGCATTAATGAGAATTAAGGAAACAATTAGCCAAAAATGTCTATTTCCTCTCTCAAGTTTAGGAGCTTGGTCATCTTGAATTGACTATACTATCTTTTATTTTTCAGTTCACAGCAGTGTTCATTCAACATGCATTAATGCATATTTAACATAATGTTCTTGCATACTTAACATTGTCTATAGTTAATTTGATATTGCAGCCTGATATAAATAATTATATAATGGCTCCAGGAGTAGCCATTTTAGTGGCCACGATTCCAAAAACAGAACCTGGGATACGTATGAAGCCATCCCAACTTGGCATAAAGATGGAACATCAATGGCTTGCCCACATGTAACAGGTGTCGCTCCACTGGTTAAGTCAGTGCATCATGGATGGACTGAAACTGTTTTTGTTTTTAAATAGTACGGGTCAGGTCTGGTAATATCCATACCCGATCTATGAATTATGAGTTTGGGTAAAATCCAACGTGATTATTTTTTATCCATGATGAACCGGGTATTACTTGGGCACCTGTTACCCAATGGGTTTGGCCATCTCTAGCTCCCACACATGATGCAAAATCCCTGCTCTAAATATCAAACTGATGTAGGACAAGAGGAACAACAAAATCTGATTTAAAACTTCTTGGCAGATCTGGTAGCACTTGGGTTTTGAGGGTTTAGGGTTAGGTTTTGGTGGGGAAAAGTGGGGGAAATGGCTGGAAAATAATAGGATTTTAGGGTTTCTAAAGGGGACAAGGTGATGTAGGACAAATTAGGGATTTGTCTACGTTTAGTTGTGGTGGGTTTAGGGTAGGAAAGAAGAAGAATTAGAGTGAAGTTAGGCTATTTAGGGGCTGAGTGAACAGTATCCGTGAACAGTAACTCCTAGTAAGAAAGAAAGAAGAGAAAATAAAGAAAAGAGAGAAAGAGAAAGAAACAACAAAGCCCAACGTGCCTATTGCACACTCCATTTTATTAATCAACTCATTCTACTCCAATACATATTATTAGGATTTTTTTTTTTTAGAAGCAAGTAAGTCCATATTATTAAGCTAAAACAGAAAAATCAGAAAGGAATACATCCTCTAAATCACTAGGTGGTTCTTCTACCCATACATCAAAATTTGCGGATGAAACTGCTCTCCTAGCTAAGGCATGAGCCAACTTATTACCCTCTCTTCTAACATGCTGAAACTGACAAGCTTGCAAAGAAACCCCTTGACTGCGCATCCTCAATAACAGTCCCATACAAAGTATTGCAATGCTCCTTAGCTTTCAAAGCCTGAACCACCTTCAAACAGTCACCCTCCACAACTACCTTGAAGATGCTTAGTTCTTTAGCAAACACGACAGCTCGAAATGCAGCCAAAGCTTCAGCTGTTTGAACAGAATGAGGTAGCCCAATTTTCTGACTTAAGGCAGCGATAACATTACCAGTACAGTCCCTTATCACCACCCCCAGACCTGCATAACCCAATGATTCAAAGATTGCTGCATCATAATTGACTTTGTAAAAATCAACCTCAGGTGGAACCCAGCAAGCAGAAAGACTTTTAGCTCTCGGCCTAGCCTCTTGTTTATCAGCATTAAAAAATTCAACTACCAGAGCCTTTGCTTTGTCACTGATCTCATGTAGAGGCCACACTGATTCGTTCACCCGCAAACAATTTTGTCTCTGCCATAAGCACCACGCCACTGTAGAAAATAAAGCCACATGATACACTGACCCTTTGCAGCAGCACTTCTTCCAAAAGATCAAAAAAGCTCCTAAAACCCTTTCTTTAGTACTGGACAAAATTGATGTCTGACTTCCACACCGCTTGAGCATGCTCACACAGCCACAGACTATGCAATGTTGTCTCTTGAAAATCCCCACATAGCTCACAAGTATCCTCCACAGGCAGGTGCCGAGCTTTCAAGCTCAGTTTTGTAGGCAATGAATCTCTAGTAGCAAGCCATATATAATGGCAAATCTTGTTTGGTGTTTGAATCTTCCAAATGCCCTTCCAAACCTGTTGGAATCCCTCCGGAGTAGATGTACCTGGTTCTTGGCAGCTTACTTCATCAATCAACATACGATAAGCACTTCGGACACTGTAATTTCCATCCGGAGTTAAAGGCCAGATCAGCAAGTCTTCAACCCACCCTTCATTGACAAGAATGACCTTTATGAGCTCAGCTTCCCACGGCAAGAAGGTCCTTTCCAACAGCCCTGGATCCCATATTCTCGTGCCTGGATAAAACAGATCTTTGACATGAATTACCGATGAGTTAAGTCTAGGAGAAATAATCTTACTATGATCTTGAGCAGGTAACCATCTATGACCCCAAACATCTATTTTACTCCCATCACCCACTCTCCAAACAGCCCCTTTGTTAATGACGTCACACGCCTATAGAATGCTCCGCCATGCATATGAGCACCGAGGATGAACATTAGCTTCAAGTAAATTTCCAGATGGAAAATACTTTGCACTAAATACCTTGAACACTAGCGTATCCCTTTGATGTAGCAACCTCCACACTTGTTTAGCAAGCAAGGCATTATTACATTTCTGCATGTCTCTAAAGCCCATACCTCCCACAAATTTTGAAGAACAAAGCATACTCCATTTAACCCAATGGATTTTCTTAGCATCTCCTTGACCCCACCAAAACTTTCGAATCATGGCTTAAATATCTTTGCATAGACTAACCGGAAGCTTAAATACACTCATAGAATATGTGGGAATAGCATGAACCACCACCTTGTCCATCACCTCCTTCCCAACTTGAGACAGAAGCTTTTCTTTCCACCCTTGCATTTTGGCCCAAATTATTTTCTTAAGTTGGGTAAAACAGGCTTTCTTTCCTTGCCCCACAAAAGAAGGGAGCCCCAAATACTTCTTATAGTGTTGTATTGTCGGAACTTGTAGAGATAATTTAATAGCCTCTTGCAGCTGCACATCAGTATTTCAACTAAAAAATAAGGTTGTATTATTTTTATTGACCATTTTCCCCGAGGCTGCTTCATAATAATACAAAAGTTCTTGTATCTTCTCACATTTTGCCAAAGTAGATTTGCAAAACAACAAGCAAGTGTCTGCGAAAAAAAGGTGGGTAATCTTAGGCCCCCTTTTACACAAGGAAAAACCTTGAATTTCCCCCTTCAGAGTTGCTCCCCTAATGATGGCATTCAACCCCTCAGCACAAAAGAGAAACAGATAGGGAGAGAGTGGATCTCCTTGTCTCAAACCTCTAGAAGGCTTAAACAAACCTTTAGGCTCATCATTCACCAAAATGGAATAAGACACGGTTGTGATATACTCCATGATCAAAGCCACCCAAGCCACCCAAGACTCTCGGAAACCCATCCGTAAGAGAATTTGTTCAAGAAACCTCCATTCCATCCTGTCCTAGGCCTTACCCATATCCAATTTAAGAACCATGAAACCCATTTTTCCCGTACAAGTATTTTTCATATGATGAAGGGACTCAAAGGCTATAAGAATATTATCAGTAATTAGTCTGTCAGCTGTAAAAGCACTTTGAGCTTCCGAAATAATAGAATTCAAAAGAGGCTTCAGACGATTTGCAATAACCTTACTAACAATTCTATAAATCACATTGCACAAACTTATAGGTCTGAAATCAGTCACTCGCTTAGGATTTTGAACTTTAGGAATTAGAGTGATAAAAGTATGGTTAATGGATTTCAACAGTGAACCTGAATTTAAACTAGACAATATTGCCTGAGAAATATCCATACCAACCTCACTCTAATATGCTTGGTAGAACAATGGGGGCATTCCATCTGGACCTGGAGCTTTTAAGGGAGCGATTTCTTTAATTGCAAACTCAACTTCTTCCACACAAGTAATCGTCTGCGAAAAAAAGGTGAGTAATCTTAGGCCCCCTTTTACACAAGGAAAAACCTTGAATTCCCCCCTTCAGAGCTGCTCCCTAATGATGGCATTCAACCCCCTCAGCACAAAAGAGAAACAGATAGGGAGAGAGGGGATCTCCCTGTCTCAAACCTCTAGAAGGCTTAAACAAACCTGTAGGCTCACCATTCACCAAAATGGAATAAGATACGGTTGTGATACACTTTATGATCAAAGCCACCCAAGACCCTTGGAAACAAGCTTTTTAGGATTTCTAATAGTACTAGGACTACTATTTAACCCTATTAAATTAAATCAAAGCCCGTACATAAAGACCCTTAATTAAATAAGACTCATTAATAAAACCTATGGCCTATAACTATGACCCATACCCAACAATTGTAAAATTACTAAAATATCCTTGACTTGAGAATAATCAAATAAAATATAAAAACTTAATTAACTACCATGGACACTTATTCTTGGGCTTTCCCTTAGCCTTAGGCTTCCAAAGAGAATATCCTCTCTTTAACTATGTTATGATTCCGCCATCAACTCTTCCCTTGAAAATAACTCAACTCGGTCGAGTTAGGAGGTGGACCAAGAATGCCGTTAGAAGGCACAATTTTCCAAATAAGGGAGGCACTCATCTTTAACTTCAAGTTTGGCATGCCTCTTGCACATGTGAGTGTACTTCTTGTTGCCTTCAACAAAAGAATAAGTATTGGCACGTCAAGCATGGTGTGCATTGCGATCCCATATCCATGGCCGACCCAAAATTATGTGACAAGGCTTAAGGGTCAGCACATCACACATAACAATCTCCTTAAGCTTGCCAATTTCAAAGGTGACTAGGCACTGCTTATCAACCTTCAACTTTGTGTTTGTTGGGGGAAGACAGATTCTTGACTCTGTTCTAATCGCAAATGAATGCTTGGATGGTAGATTGAAGAGTGGTATTTCAGGTGTGATTATTAAATTGGATATTGAGAAGGCTTATGATCATGTGATTAGGAGTGCCTTATTATACCTTATGGAGAGGATGGATTTTTGGGGAGAAGTGGGGGAGATGGATGAAGATGTGTATTTCTACTGCCCGTTTTTCAGTGCTTGTTAATGTGTCTCCAGCTGGTTTCTTTGGCAGTTCTCGTGGTCTTCGTCAAGGGGATCTTTTATCTCCACTCCTATTCTTATTGGTAATGCAGGTGTTGAGTAGATTGTTGAAAAGGACAGAAAATGGAGGCCTTCTTAATGAATTCCAAGCAAGTCCCAATACAAGTGGCAGTTTGCATATCTCTCACCTTTTGTTTCCTGATGATACTATTCTTTTTTGTGATGCATCCGAGGAACAATTATTACATATTTGTATGGTTCTAATTTTCTTTGATGCTATCATAGGACTGAAAGTAAATGTTGGTAAGAGTGAGATTGTGCCGGTTGGTGAGGTTGGAAATTTGGATGTCTTAGCTTGTATTTTATGTGGTAAGATAGGCTGTTTACTCATGTCTTATTTGGGTATGCCTTTGGGGGCACATTATAAGGATTCCTCAATATGGAACCTTATCATTGAATGGATGGAAAAAAGGCTTGCAGGTTGGAAGCAGTTATATTTGTCCAAAGGGGGTAGACTTACTTTATTGAAGAGTACCTTATCAAGTCTTCCTACATATTATTTATCTTTGTTCACTATTCCACAACATGTGGCGGACAAATTAGAGAGGATTCAGAGGAATTTCCTTTGGGGGAGATCTAATGATGTTTTTAAATTCTCACTTGTTGCTTGGGAGAAAGTAGTGTGGCCAATGGAGGTAGGTGGCTTGGGGATCTGGAAGATTGGACTGTTTAACCAAGCTTTGCTTGGGAAGTGGCTATGGTGATTTGGGAATGAGGTCACACGTTTATGGAGGCAAGTTATAGCTTCCAAATATGGGAAGGCCAGTGGGGGATGTTGTACTAGAGTTGTTAGAGGGACGCATGGGTGTGGTATGTGGAAGAACATTAGGAAGGGGGCTGAGAGCTTTTTTGGTCATGTGTTGTATGTAGCGGGTGAGGGTTTTTGTATCAGATTTTGGTATGACCCTTGGAGTAGCCCTACTGCCTTGAAGGATTTATATCCGGCTATGTTTGCTATTGCTGTGGATAAGACAGCTATGATTTCTGATATAGTTGACTATGCACTGGATGGGGGTGGTAGAAGCAGGAACTTACGTTTCCGTCGTGCTTTTATGATTTTTTTACGCATATCTCATCCAAGCTACCTAGAGGGGGTGATGATACCATGATATGGCAATTGAATCATAGTGGTGTTTTTGATGTGTGCTCTTTCTATTTCTCATTGCTAGCAGCCCTGTTGGTGTCTTTTCCTTAGAAGAGCATTTGGTGTGTTAAGGTACCTAAAAGGGTGGTTTTCTTCTTATGGACAGTTGCTAGGGGTGGGATTCTTACTATAGACAACCTTGTTAAGAAGAATTTACCTCTTGTTAATTGGTGCTGCCTTTGTCGATGTGAAGAGGAAACTGTGGATCACTTATTGATCCATTGTAAGTATGCTCATACCTTGTGGAGTGAAGTCTTTCGTTTGTTTGGGGTTTAGTGGGTGATGCCAAAGAACGTTGTTTCTCTTCTCTCTGCATGGTGGAATTTGTTGGGGAGTCACACTTCAAATGTGTGGAATATGGTTCCAGCGTTTCTTATGTGGTTAATTTGGAAGGAGTGCAATACTTGAACTTTTGAGGAAACTGTGAGACTTGTAGATTGTGTGAAGTCACTGCTGCTTAGGACTTTGTTTAAGTGGTCCCGTATTTGGGGGTTTATGCATTGTCATTCTTTGTTTGAATTTCTTAATTCTGTTAGTCTTTCTTTTTGATTAGTTTGTATTTTTTTTCAGTGCAGTGAGTTTACTATCGTAAATTCATTGAACTTCTGTTATCAATAAAGTTTGTTATTACCTATCCAAAAAAAAAAAAAAAAAGATTTAGGAGTGGCTATACTTTTAATCCCAATTTCTGCACTGCATCCTCAGATATTGCATTAATACAACTCCCAGTGTCAATTACCAAAGAACATACTTGTTTCTTGCAATTAACTCGAGTTTGAAAAACCTTTCCCCTATTATAGCAGTCTTCATTCGCTTGAACATCTTGGTTAAATGCTGTAAGAAGTGGACGAATGATGCCTAGCATACCCTCATCATTAAGATCTAAGTCGTCAATGTTCAGCATACCCTCATCAACCAGATCTGGGTCTTCAACATTCTCTTTCAAGTTAGCATTGAGAGGTTTGCAAATCTCTTCTTGAATTTTGAGTTCCTTGGATCCCTTGATTGCCTCTAGACTAGGACTATCCTTTTCAAGTATAGCAACTAGTTTTGAAGGACATTGAAAAGACATATGGCCAAAACCTCCACAATTAAAGCACTTTGCTCTAGAATTAGAACTACTCCCTTGTGATGTAGAACTATTAGAACGGACATTCTTCTTTGGTTGATAAGAATTACCTTGAGACTTATCAATAGGCTTCTCCAAATTAACATCCACAATTGGTCTCTCACCTCTAATATTGCTTGCCACTGGAGCTCTCATTAATGCCTTCCTTTTAGTCTCCTCTTCCATTTGGTATGCAATTTGAATTGCATCTGCCATAGTATAAAGCCTACTTGCAGCCAAACCCAAAGAAATATTAGGATTCAAACTTTGGCAATACATAGAAATCATCACATCTTCATTCCATGGGAATCTCGATCTCATAGCCAAGCTTTAGAATTTGTTGGTATATTCTTCAACTGAATAACTTCCTTGCACCAACTGTGTAAATTGTAAGTGGGCTTGCTGCTTGTAATTAGGTGGTATAAAGTAACGAGTCATAGCATTTCGCATGTCTTCCCATGATCGAATGGCAATATAGTGAGTTTGTTGATACTTTTCCCACCATATTCTAGCTGTCCCTTTGAGTTTAGCTTCTGCAAAAAAGAGTTTTTGCTCTTCACTTAAGCTATACCATCTGAAAAAGCTTTCAATACTATGTAGCCAATCAAAGAACACCTCTGGATTGCCCTCCCCATAAAAATCACTAACTTCTATTGTAACACCTTTATCTGCATCTGTTGATCGAGGCTTCCCATAAGAACGGACCGATGATGGATGGTAAGGCTGATTTCCTTCCATATAACCAGCACCTTGAAGAGGAAAAACAGCATTGGGTTGTGTTTGCTGTGGGGGCACCTGACTAGTGCTTGGAACAAAGGAATTTGTGGAAGAAAAAGGCATTGAACTTGAGGGGAATACAGGGGCTGTACTTGGACCTGATTTGGGGAACTTGGGGTCTTGATCAAAGGTGGTTTCAGCAGAAAATTTGCTAAGAATGATTGCAGACAGCTTATTGAATTCACCTCTCATGGCTTATAGGTATTCCAATTATGTCTCAATAAAATTCACTCTCACATAACAGATTCATGGTCTTCTTTGTGCCTTCGTAATCTTGAGAAAAAGCCTTGAATTGAGACTCTAATTCTGCGTTTTCACCATTATTTTTTATTTTTATTTTTATTTTTAGTGAATTCTATCAAGCAGTTGGCTGAAGAAGATTTTCACAAAGAACTTGGGGTAGGATTTTTGCTCTGATACCAAATTGATGTAGGACAAATTAGGGATTTCTCTAAGTTTAGTTGTGGTTGGTTTAGGGTATGAAAAAAGAAGAATTAGAGAGAAGTTAGGCTGTTTAGGGGCTGTGTGAACATTAACCTCTAGAAAGAAAGAGGAGAAAATAAAGAAAAGATAGAAAGAGAAAGAAACAACAAAGGCTAACGTGACTATTGCTCAAAAGGCTCAATTTTATTAATCAACAAATTCTACTCCTTCAATACATTGAGCACCCTATATATATAAAGACTCTTACTTGTACCAGTACCATTAGGATTCCTAACTTACTATTTAACCCTAATAAATTAAATCAAAGCCCATACATAAAGACCCATAATTAAATAAGACTCATTAGCAATTTTAAAATTACTAAAGTACCCTTGATTCAAGAATAATCAAATAAAATATAAAAACTTAAGGGCTTGTTTGGTAAGAGTATTTAAATATAGTTTTTTGTTTTGTAATCCATAAAATGGTGGGTTTTACACTTGAATTTATTGTTTGGCAAATATTTTCTAAATATAGTTTTCAAAAAATTGTATCCTATTTTCCTAGTTTAGAACAGGATTTTGAAAACGGCTAAAGGGGTGTTTTTAGGATACAGGAAATATTTTTAATAACATAGTTCTAAATAAATTGAAAATAGTAGACTCCACATATTTGTTCAAAGTCTTTTATCTCTTAAATTAAGGAGTTTATTTTTATTACAAAAAGAATTCCCACACTTACCAAAAAAAAAGAAAAAGTAATCTATAGATTATACAGGTTACTTTTTGTAAATATTTTTTTTTAAAAATCTCTAAAATAGAAATGATCTCCCAAACAATTATTTTTTGTTTTTAATATTTTGAAAATTGTTTTTAAAAAATGAGAGCCAAACACATATAATATAAAAATTATTATCTAAAAACTAGTATCAAGTTCAATTTTCTGAAAATTGTTTTTATAATATTTTGAAAACAAGAACAAAAATTCTCCTGCCAATCAGGCCTTAATTAACTACTTTGGACACTTATTCTTGGGCTTTGCCTTAGCCTAAGCCTTAGGCTTCCAAAGTGAATATCCTTTCTTTAACAATGTTATGATTCTGCCATCACAAGGATTAGTGGGGTTTGAAGAAGAAACAAAGGAGAACAATCAGATCTTAGGTTGCTGTGAACAGCGCTGTAAACAGTCATCGTGAACAGTAAAATTAAAGAAAGTATAATTTTTGTAAGCATCACACCTAGACTTTCTATGCACCACATTCCTTGGCATCACACCTTAGAGAAGGTTGCATTGCACAACATATAAAAGAAAGGTTAAGAGCTCTTAAATTTTGAAAATATATTAGTCTTCATTTTCAATAGAAAGCATTACAACCCTTTAAATATAAGTCTAATACATATTAATAGTAGAACTAGGATTTCTTAAAATGGCTTTTATTACTAAGCCCAACTAAATAACTAAACTAAAATAAGAACGAATGGACTATTACACAATCCATTCTAGAATATTAAGA
Organism: Quercus variabilis; assembly: GCA_030445155.1. Lineage (NCBI taxonomy): Eukaryota > Viridiplantae > Streptophyta > Magnoliopsida > Fagales > Fagaceae > Quercus > Quercus variabilis. Next base: position 10,931,850 of record CP129454.1, read on the forward strand.
AATTACAAAATTACCGTTGATACATAAAATCAAATAAAATATAATAAATCTGTCTTCCCACTGCCTCCTGCATCAATCACACATACCATAAAAGAAACTTTCATAGGTTTTAAAAAACAAGAACCCCATCCTAGTCATCCAGAATGGGAAACATTAAGCTAGATGATAAATTTGTAGGCCTGACTACCTCAAATTAGCTGCAAATTTTGTTCTCTTTTCACTTCTCAGATCGACATTGGTGGGTTTCATAGTTTTTTATTTTTATTTTTTAATTTATTGAATCTAAGCTTTTCAGTTGGTGGTGGAGGAAGGGGGAAATTGTTTCTCTCTATGGATTTTTGAATGGGGAAAAATACTTCATGAAACCAGTTTTTGTGGGAGAGAATATGACACAATGGCTGATGAGTGATATTGAGCGCACACACCAAGCAATTTTTTACACTCAGGGAAGGTTATACTTCTTACACTTTGCAATGGGGTTCCAATTCTTTTGGTCAATTCTTATTAGTGACTGAACTCAAAGTTGGCAGACTTAGGAAGTCTATCATAATTCCTGAAGGCAGAGCACAAAATTGTTGGAGGGTTTTTGGGCTCTTATTAAGAAGGATGTTGGAACCCAACCAATATGCTTTGGGTGGTTCAAAATTTATAGCTCAGATGCATAGGCAAAATTCAGAGTTTCAATCCTCGTTCTTGCGTAGGAACGGTGAAAGGTCATGTGCGGGCATGGGTTATGACTCAGTCACAGCAGCTTATTACCATAGACAAGGGGAAGGCTCAGATAGTGGAGATACTGAGTCTAAACCTGCACAGATGGTGGCAAACAAAAATCTAGTTGGTAAGTCTTGCACACGTGGTGGTCATTGTTAATCAGGTTGGCAACTCTTGTCCGATAGTCGTGGGTGGTGGTGATGAGGGGGATCGGTGCATTAATGCTAATACTAAATTTGGAGAGAAAATCCTGGCTGGAAACAAAAATAGATTCCCATTAAGGTTTAGGTTTAGTGGTTTTGGAGTGCATCAGGTGATTTTAGAGATGTCGGGGGCGTTTTGGTCATTTTAGAGGTTTCGGGATATTTTTGGTTATTTGGAGAGTATTTTAATTATTTTGGTGGTTCTAATGGTATTTTGTTCTTTTTAGTAGATTTGAGGTATTTTAGAGTTTGTTGATTTGTAGAAATGATACTTGGGTCTAATTGGGTACCTAATTAAAACGTAAATAATATAAGTGTTAATTGAGTCTAATTGGGTTAATACAGTATTTGACCCAATGCTTATAAAATTAAAAAAAAAAAAAAAACAGTATTAGACCCAATTAATAATTGAGTGGGTATGGGTTTGGGTTGATTTTGCCACCCTAAATTACTTCTCATGGTTTGGGGTTAAATAAATAAATAAGCTTATGCATATGATACCCACATTCTCCTATTTGGAATTTGGTAAGTTCATTTTGTTTTAAGCCACAGTTTTTGTCAAATCTTATGCATCCAGCAATTATTAGTCTGGTTGTTTGTTTACCTGGTTATTTATAACAAATGCAATTGGATTTCAATATTTTTATTTGAGAGTAATGTATTAAATTCTAAATACTAAACAAAAAAACTAATTCAAATTTTTATTATGTTATTGACATGGTTCTAAACACCTTTGTTTCGTCAATTTGTAAATTTTTTGTAATTTTGGCTTTTTGTAATAAAATTGATAGTGACTTAAGTATGATTCTTCTGTATCCCTATTGTTGCTCATTTATTGCAGAAAATTTAATAGCCAGATGGCCAAGGAAGGAGCTATTATTTTAACAGTTCTATTGGCTTTGACACTTTGCCCTGAGACCACTTTGGCAGAGACAAAATCTTTTCTTGTTGGTGGATCAAACGGTTGGACCAAGGAAAACAATGGTAGTTGGTTTCCTATTGGAACGATGTTCTATGCTGGTGATTTACTTGGTGAGTATTAACTCTTTTATTTATTTATTTTTTATTTGGCCCTAGAAGGTAAGCTCACCTGCAAAGGGGAAATTAGCTAGTAAGCATGGAGATTGTTAGAATCTCAATTCTAACTCTAAGCTATGTGACTGATTCAAGGCAGCCAGACCTTTTAGTAAAGAGAGAGAGGTAGAGAAATAGATGGAATAAGGGGAAGAATGAGAGAGAGAGAGAGAGAGAGAGAGAGAGAGAGAGAGATCAAAGTAAGAGGAATTTGCATAAGCTGGTCATTCTCATCATTATCTCTACTCATTGCTTGATTACACTTGCATCCATATTCCAACTGTTAATGCAATCACACCAATCTAGAAACACATCAGATTAGATTAGTCATATAATTTCTGTACATAATCTGAGTTGATTTTCTCAATAATACTCTATTAAGGAAATTTAAAGATTCTCGAATCTCCAACTAAGATTCAATTTTCTCCATGTTTCTATGTTACAGAGTTTGTATACAACCAAACCGAGTACAATGTGGTTGCTGTAGACAACCATGCTTATGAAACGTGCAAAGCACCGGAAGGTGCTTTCGAATATAACAGTGGAGATGATAGAGTTTATCTTAATCAAGGAGAAAACTATTTCATTTGCACTAAACGTGGATGCTGTGAAAACAAAGTGAAAATGATGATCGTTGCAGCAGCAGGACAGAGGCAAACGGAAAGGGAAGAGACGGGACAGGTCAGATCAGGTCAGGACAATCAGGTTAAAGGTTAGGTCAGGTTGATTTTATATTTGTTACATGTTTTTCCTTCTTCTTTTGATAATATGAACTTGCCACTGAGGAAGTAAAGCAGCAAATTACTTGATCTAAAATGTTTAAATTAGATTCACCCATGTCAAGAAAGAGCTTGGCTCAACAAATTAATACTTGTTAATATGGATTTTTGTTGCTCCTGTGATTGTGAATTGTAAATTGAAGTGAGTTGATTTGGAAAATGGATTTCTTTGGATTTTGGAATAGTTTTGTCACATGTAAAAAATGTGTGTAGTTACGTGGATACTGGATAGTAGATGAAAGTGTTAAACCACGGATTTGTTGTAATGTGATATAATGTATAATTTATTTTTTAAAATTTATTGAAGATTATTTGTTCTTTTTAAAAATTGAACTATTTCTTAAACCATTTTCTATCTCTATCTCTCCTCTAGTCTTTACTAATATATCATTATGCTATTTTGGTTTTTTTTGCTAGACGGGTATGTGTGGTTGATAAACGGGTGTATCAACAAATTATTTAAGGTTACATCACATATACCCGTTCAGTAAAAACAACACGGTAACAGCAATAAATGATATTCATAATCAACGGGATATACCTTATCAAAAACGGGTGATCAACATCACATTACTAAACGGGAATATAAAAAATACCAAAAACTTACATTCTTACTCTTAAAGAGTTATATGATGTAATCAAGAATATTGAAAGCTTTGTTGAGCTCTCTTATGATAAAAAGTTTCTTATCCATATAAGAGCAGTAAAATTTGACATACTTGGAGAATCACGAAAGAAGTTGAACATGGTCTTCGCGCATGATCCACCTGAAGAAAATCAATGAACATGTAATTTCAAGTTTTGTAAAATAGAAGCGACTAATTTCATGTAAGTTACTTACTTGTGATTTGAAATTTGACATTTTACCTACTAAGTTATGCTTTGTTAAGCTTTTGTAACCCATTTCACTATTTTCTGTTAAAAAAACACATTTAAACATAAAAAAATGACATAAACAGATAAAAAAAAACTAGGGTTTAAATATCAGCACTTCAAACAAATACAAATTAAATATCAACACTTCTCTCAAAAAATGTTCTAATAGAAAACACTAAGCCTTTTGTGACAAACTCATAAAAATGAAGCAAACTTCTAGTGTTAGTCTAAAAGAGAAACCAAAAAATTATAAATAAAATTGAAAACATAGCATGAATCGTGGTTGGGTTTTTGAGAGAGAGAGAGAGAGAGAGAGAGCTTCAATGAGACATGACAAGGTACCAGGGAGAAGATGATATTTGGGCAAGATGATTATAAGTCAATATATTTTCTACACTTTTGGTTGATTTTGATTAGGATTAGGATTTGGAAATAGTGATCTTGATTATTGGGGGTGTGGAGTCCTTTTCGAAGGAGTATTTAATTTTAATGTCCACAACTCTTACCCCTCTTTTCATCTTAGGATTTGGAAATTTGAGAATGCTGGATAGCAAGGGGTAACACCTTGCCTCTACATTGCTTACATCCCCTTCATAGTTATAAATGAAGAAATCAATCAATATCTCAAGCCAAAATTGTAGACAAGATCCAATCTGATGTCGTGGAAACTTGAAGAAAGCACACTTGATGCTCTCTTTGATGGATAGAAACTAAACTATTAGCTTCTAGTTATAAAATTTGAATCCACGAGGGGTTTCCCTGATTCCATAAAGAGATAAATTGGAACCCACCAGAGAAAGAATTTGACAAAAGTCTATGTTTATTGATAATAGTCTAATTTGCATCTGACGGCTACAAAACATATAAGTACCGAGAAAAATGTCTGAAATACTAATTCGCATGAATTACGCGATTAGGTGACAAAATATCGAAATTTACCAAAAATGACAAAATTGAGTTAAATGCAGAATCATAAACTACTGATCTTAAGGGTCGTCCCAAAACAAACGGGACTTTATTATGACTTTTACGCAAAAAGTTATTAAAGAAAAAAAAAATTACTATTAACAGCAAAATTGCAGTTTTCGAAGCTTAAATGAAGGAATTCGCTATTTTTAGGGGGTACCTCATGGCAAAGTGACGACTATTGCTCAAAAGGCTGTTTCGCTTCAGCCTGCCAAATTTCATGCGATTTCGACTTTGAGGCCCGTGATTTCTACGAGTGCTTTTTTGCATTGCATGATGATTTCAGGTGTGTGTGAGAGTCCAGGAAGGCCATGGCAGTCTGTTCAATATCAATTTCCCCTACGTGAAAAGAACTCGACCCTAAGTTTCCACTATCTAGCGCATCAGGAGGATAGTACTTATATAAGTCAGCAACATTGAAGGTGCAAGAAATATTCATGTTTAGTGGAAGAGCAACTACAAAAGCATTGTTGTTGATCTTTTTTGTAATCTGGAATGACCCATATTTCTTGTCCTTTAACTTGTAGGTACCAACAGAAAACCTCTCCTTTTTAAGGTAGACCAACACTAGATCTCTAACACTGAAAATTTTCTCACGTCTTTTTTTATCAGCAGCTTCCTGTACTTAGTATTTATAGTTTCAAGTTTCTGCATCACCTTCTCTTGCATGGCCTAAATATGGTCAGTCATATTCTTTGCTGCTTGACTCACCCCTGGAAGCTCAAGTAAAGGTATCGAGTCCAAAACGTGTTTTAGGGGCATGCAGTAGACAATGGTAAATGGAGACTTACCAGTGCAAGATCCCATTGTTTGGGCTTTGCTCCTGAGACACACTGGATCAAATTTCTCAAAGTGCAGTTAACCACTTTCGTCTGGCCATCAGTCTGAGGATGACTAATGCTATTGTAATTCAAGGAAGTGTTAAAATGCTTCCACAAGTTCCGCCAAAAGTGGTTGATGAATTTGGTATCTCGGTCAGAGGTGATGGACTTTGGCACCCCATGTAAACGCATAACTTCTTTAAAGAATAGATTGGTCGCTTGAGTAGCATTTGAAGTCTTCCTGTATGCTATAAAATGGGACATCTTTGAGTACCTGTCAACAACAAAAACAAAATCCATACTTTGTTGGGTTTGAAGAAGACCTAGTATGAAATCCATAGACAGATCCTCCCATAACTCTTGTGGAACTAGTAGTGGCATGTGTAAACTAGTATTTTGAGATTGACCTTTAATAGTTTGGCAGATTGGACACTTCCTCACATGATTGCCAACATCTCTCTTCAATTGTGGCCAATAATACCTCTCCCTCACAAATGCTATCGTCTTGTATTTGCCCATGTGTCCATTAAACCTCCACCATGCAGCTCCTTAATAATCTGCTCTCTTAATGAACTCTTAGGAATGCATAATTGATTACCTCGAAAGAGGAAACCATCTTGGATGTACATATTATTAACAACAGTATTAGTTTGTTGACACATACCCTAAATATCACCAAGATCCTCATTATTTTCGTACAGCTTCTTGGGGCAATCAAACCTTACAACTTTAGTATGTAGTGTGGTCAACAAAGATGCTCGCCTGCTGAATGCATCTGCCACCTTATTAGTGACACCAAACTTGTGCTTTAATGTGAAATGGAAGCGCTGTATATAAGCTACCTACTAAGCATGCATCTGGTTAATGCTAGCTTAACTGTTGATGTGCTTCAATGCTTGATGATCTGTATATAATACAAACTTCCTCTGAATCAAGTAGTGCTCCCAATGCTTAAAATTTCGTACTACAACAAAGAATTCCAGTTCATAAGCTGACCATTTACTTCGGGCTTCATAAACTTTCTCATTGAAGAATGCTATTGGTTTGTTGTCTTGTGAAAGAACATCGCTTATCCCGACCACAGATGCATCACACTCTACTTGAAACACCTTATCAAACTTTGGCAATGCCAAAACTAAAGCAGTGCTTAACTTCTCCTTAATCAAGGAAAAACTCTTTACTGCCTCTTTTCCCTATGAGAACTTCCCCTTCTTTAGAGACTCAGTAATAGAAGTTACCATGCTACTGAAATCTCGAAAAATTCTTTGATAGAAGGTTGCCAGGCCATGGAAATTTCGCACGTCACTTACTACTTTGGAGGTTGGCCATTTTTGACTGCACAGACCTTGTCTTCATCAACACGAATCCCATCCACACTAACCACATAACCTAAGAATAGTAACTTATAAGTCAAAAAACTGCACTTCTTCAGGTTGATATACAACTCATTGGCTTGTAACACTATCAATACTTCTTGCACATGATTATAGTGGACTACTTTTGTCTTATTATAAATTAGGATATCGTCAAAATAAAATATCACAAACTTCCCTATAAATGGTTTCAATACTTGATTCATAAGCCTCATGAAAGTGCTGGGAGTGTTGGATAGTCTGAATGGCATTGCCATCCACTCATACAATCCCTCATTTGTTTTGAAAGCTATTTTCCACTCATCTCCAAATTGAATCCGAATCTAGTGATACCCACTCTTGAGATTCAGCTTGGTGTAACATTTAGATCCACTCAACATATCAAACATGTCATCTAATCGGGGAATAGAAAATTGATACCTGACTGTAATTTTGTTGATGGCTTGACTATCCACACACACACGCTAGCTCTCATCCTTCTTCGGTGTCAATAATGCCAGGACTGCACAAGGACTCATACTCTCCCTGATTTGCCCCTTGCTCAGAAGCTCATCCACTTGCCTCTGTAGAATCTAACCCTTCTAAGGATTCATCCTGTAGTGTGGCAGATTTGGTAGACTAGCTCCAAGAACTAAATCAATGCAATGCTAGATGTCGCACATTGGTGGTAAACCTGCAGGAAGCTCCTCTAGAAACAACTCTTCAAACTCCTTGATCAATGGTTGAATTGCCTCAGGTATCTCAGCAACCTTCTTTGGCTTTCCATCCGTCACCACTATTGCACAAACCTATTTTAGCTCCTTACACTCCCTGTCAAGCTCATCCTCATTGTTGACTATGAGAAGTGATAGCTTCCCCTCCACTTTAGAAGCTTTGGGTACACTGCCTTCCTTAGTAAGACCAAGGACAATTTTTCTGTCATTCTTAAAGAATACATACACATTATTCTTACACCTATGAGTAGCATCTACATCATATAGCCAAGGTCTACCCAATATTAAATGACATGCATTTATTTCAACAACATTACAAATTACTTCATCTACATAGCATTTACCCATAGAGTTTCTGTACCTTTCTTGATCCAACCTATTTTGTACGGAGATGGATGCTTTTCTATCTTAAGTCCCATCTTGGTAACCAAACTCTTCGACGTGAGGTTCTTTACATTGCCACTGGCAATGATCAAATCACAGACCTTCTTACTGATGGTGTAACGTGCTTAGAAGATCTCATTCCACTGATTACTGTAATCCACCATTGGTGTGAGCAACAACCTCTGAATCACTAAAGACCTCCCTAATGACTCGCCTTCCTTATCTTCTTGGACGTTATTGGGATTATAGGCATATGGATTAGCATCATTATATACTTCTTTACCCCTTGCCTCGCCCTCTTCTGCCACCACTAAGTTCACTGCAGCTTTTTTAGGGCAAGTACTAGATCGATACCTTGGGTCTCCACATCTGTAGCATTTATTCCTAGTTGGCTTAGCATAGGGGTTGGAGTTCATGGTCGGTTGTGTTGCGGAATCTGCTACTGCCATTGTGGAATGATTAAAACCACTATTCTCCCTAATAACCATAGGTTGTGATTATGGTGTAAACATGGGTTGTTTACCTTTATTGGTAGTGGAACTGGATGGCTCCGAATTGTGGTTAAAAAACTTCGAACCACCCTGAGATGCTGATATTCTATTTTCTTGGCTAGGGTTATAGTCTCATTTAAAGTATAAAGGGTTTGTAATGATACCTGATCTCGGATGGAAACTCGTAGCCCTTGTACAAATTTGGATATTCGTCGATCCTCAGTCTCCTATAAAGCATTGCAATTTGCCAATCTGTCAAACTCCTCCATGCACTCATTAACTATATGAGTACCCTGCTTGCAATCTTGGTACTATCTGAACAATTCCTACTAGTAATCTGGTAGTAAGAATCGATCTACCATTAATCTCCTTCATCCCCCTCCACGATCATGTTGTGGACTTTCTCTCATGGGTGCAGTTTAACTGAACTCGATCCCACCAGGCAAATGCTTCTCCCTTCAACTTGTATGCCACCAAACACATCTGTTTGTCATCTGGAGTACCTATATAATTGAAAAACTTCTCAACCTTATTGACCCAATCTAGATACTTTTTAATGAAGACATTACCATTAAAGGATGGTAACTCTACTTTCATATAATAGTTCCTTTACTCCTGATAATCTTGGGCATTATCCCTCACAGGACCAAGATGATTCCTAAAGACCCTTTCTGCATACTCTTTATCCTAGCTGTTCTCTTCATTATAGTCTTGCTGCCTGTTTTGATTTGGACCACGATGGGGAGGGCCACATGCTTGATTATCATGTCACTCCTCATCATCATGATTAGGGTTTTGGGTAAGCAAGGTGGCAAGCGCTTCTTGAATCCGGTCTAGATTTTGTTGGGTTGAATCACAAAACTATTGATTTTCATGAAAATCAAGGAACTTAACCTTAGTGAGGATTGGGTTGTTGAGTCATCGTCGTTATTGTTGTGGTGGTCATTGTATCGCCAGTTAGCGATTAGACCAAGGTATGTGAAGGATCTGATACCAATTGATGTTGCAGAAGCTTGAAGAAAGCACACTCAATGCTCTCTTTGATGGACTAAAACTAAACTATTTGCTTTTGGTAGTAAATCTCGAATCCACGAATGGTTTCCTTAAATCTATAAGTAGATAAACTAGAACCCACCAAAGAAAGAATTTGACAAAAGTCGGTGTTTATTGATAATAGTCTAATTTGCCTATGATGCTACAAAACATATAAATACTGAGAAAAACATTTGAAACTCTAATTCGCACGAATTATGCGATTAAGTGTCAAAATACCGAAATTTACCATAAATGGCAAAATTAAGTTAAATGCAGAATCATAAACTATTGACCTTAAGGGTCTTCTTAAAACAAGCGGGACCTTATTATGACTTTTGAGCAAAAAGTTATTAAGGAAACAAAAATTACTATAAATGGCAAAATTGCAGTTTTTTAAGCCTAAATGAAGGAATTCACTATTTTCAGGGGGTACCTCATAGCAAAGTGACGACAATTGTTCAGAAGGCTATTTCACTTCAGCTTGCTAAATTTCATGCGATTCTGATTCTAAGGCTCATGATTTCTACTAGTGCCTTATGCGATGATTTCAAGCGTGCATGAGAGTCTGAGAAAGTCATGGCTGTCTGTTCTACATCATAACCCACATGATATTTAGGTAAGATGATATAGTGTGAAAATTTTTCTCTAAACCCTAACCTTTTGATTTGTTTTATGTTATGTTTTTGTATCAAAATGTGTTTTTTAATTGAAGATGGAGATGTGAGTTACTGAAGTCTAACGGAGCATAGTTTCAAGTGGGTAAAGTGCCAAATTTCAAACCATAGGTAGACAACTTAAATTCGGGGCAAACTATAGGTGGATAAGTTGTAATTAGTCCTTATATATATATATTTAAAATATAGTATAATGTTGGTTTGTGATGTATTATGTGTCCTATTATAATCTTTGTACTTTTTTCTTATATAGTTAAATTAATATCTCATTTAATGGTTCAATTTCTAAGCACTTTAACAATCAAATAACTATATTTTTGGTTTGTGTTATAAATAAATTCTAATTTTAACCTTAATTGCTAATCTTTATACTGGCTAACGCATGCCTTGCACTTGTAGCCCAAACTAGTAAGAAATAAACGCTCTGTTTGTTTTGAAGTAAAATATTTTCCAAAAAATGTTTTCTAATTTTCAAATGTTTGTTTACATATAAAATGTAGTCAAACTTGTAAAATATTTTCCATTAACCATAAAATCCTTTATAAAATGTTGTAAAACGTTTTACTTTGAAAATTTGGTAAAACATTTTCCAAAAACACACAATTGCTTCCTTTCTCCCATCTGATGGCTAGGTCAATGGTACAATGTTCAGAAACATTTCTTTGACGGTCCAGTGTTTGGAGATTCAGCTCTAGTGACCTGTGTTAGTGGTCAAAGATGCCTCACTGGCGATCAGTGTCGACAGTTTGATGGCCAGAAACGTTGTATTAGCGACCGATGTCAGCGGTTTGATCACCAAAAACACCGCTTCGACAATAATTGTTAGTAGTTTGGTCACTAAAGCCATTGCTCTAATTGCTGGTTTGGACGGTCCGATCACTAGACCTCTAGCACCATCGCCTTTAGTGGCAGAGCCATCAATTTTAATGGCTGGTATTGCGATTAGTGCCAGCAGTTTGATGGCCAGAAGCGCCGCATTAGTGACCAATGTCAATGGTCCGATCACCAAAAACACTGCTCCGACAATAATTGTTGGTAGTTTGGTTGCCAAAGCCACCACTCTAACTACCGATTTCGGCAGTTCGATCACTAGACCTTTAGCACCATCGACTTCTGTGGCAGAGCCATCAATTTTTATATTTTGCTAAAAAATTTTAATTATCATACAAAACACCAAAAAATATTTTAGTTTGGAAATATTTTATTTCAAAACAAACACAATAAAAAAAAAGAAGAAAAGATGGGAATTCCATCTTTCCTCTATTTGGTTTGCAAAGGGGAGAAAGAGGCTTGTAAGAGGGGGAGAGAAGAAGGCTTGTTAGGAATATATTAGTCGAGTCATTTTACAGTATAAAAATCAAATATATCTTAACCAGGCCTTTCTCTTCGCCCCATTTCCGTCCAATTTAGGCTGACACCAAAATGGTGGCCCCACATAAATTGAATCAGTGCATCTCCTCCTTTTTCTTTTCTCTGGTTTCAACCAAGCGTTGGAAATCAATTCTTTTCAAAGAATTCGATGCCCCACACTACAATGACAATCTTTTGCCCTTTCATATTGCAATTGGGGTTAGTTGGGATAAGCTGTCAACCCCTAGTCTAATACACAAAATATAAAAAAGTAGAATACATAGAAAGTGGATTTAGGAGGTCATGCTCTTACCATAGTGCCTGTTTGTTTCAGCTTTCAGACGATAAAAAATTCTTTTTGAAACCAAAAAAATAAATCAAGCGTTTGGTAATATTTCAAAATGTGCTTTCTCAAAAAAGTTGCGTTTTGAAATGCAAACAATTCAGCCAAAACGTGTGGACAGGTTTTTCAAGTTTTTGCAAACGCAAAAGCGCTTTTGATCAATATTATCGTTAGAAATGCAAGAAATGACCCAAATTACCCTCATTTCACTAACCACAAAATACACAGAAAATAATAGCAGCAATAGGCCAAAACCTCCATTGCCAATACTCTCAACAACCTGATCTGAATCTTCCGACATGGTTGAATCTGCATCAATCTGACTTCAATTCCTATTTGGTTTTGGGGTTATGAAGAGAGAGAGGCATTGAAGATTTTTGGTGAAATTTAAGAGAAATTACCTGAGGTGAATCTTCCCGATTTGAATCATCCCATTTCTGAGTGGTTGAATTTAGAGAAAAAGAAAAGAATAAAAAAGATCAAGGTGAAGAAGAGCAAGGGTGTTACAGACGAAGAGCTAAGAGAAAAGGGAGAAAGGAAGAAAGAAAAAAAAGAAAGAAAGAGAGCTCTGTGGAATGTTCTGGAGTTTGGAGGAAGTGGTAGGGAAAAAAAGAGGAAAGAAGGAAAAAATGAAAAGAGTAAAGGTACATGTGTGGAGGAGAAAAAAAGAGGGGAAAAAAGAAAAAGAAAAAGAAAATATGGTACGTGTGTGGAGGAGAAAAAAAGAGGGGAAAAAAATAAGGAAAAAAGAAAGAAATGCTATCACAATATTTTTATAATACTTTCACAATAAATTTTAAATAGTAGGTTATTATTAGCTAATATTGGTGAGAAAAAAAAAACCTTTTTTTAGAAAGAGAAAAACATAATTTTAATAGTATATTCAAATTAAAATCAGTATCAATTTTTATCACAAATAATTTTTTATGAAAGTGTTATAAAAATATTATGAATGTAGTTTTTAGAGATGAATGAAGAAAAATTAATTTAAGTATTATAAAGTAGTTGATTTTAAGTATGAAATAAATTCCTTTATATATACATTGTTCTTTTTGGTAATTTACCACTTAAACCACTACTTTTATAAGTGTTAGCCAAACATTCAGTTTTTTTTTTTAAAAACAATTTTTAATAGTTTTTACCAAACACGGCTTTTTTAAACAACCCAATTTCATATTGCACTTTTTAAAACTTCAATTTTTTCAAAAAACATAATATCAAAAAGCTGAACCAAACTCACCCATAGTCGCACATATCAGGTATTTGCTTTACGCATTTCTCAACACCCAAAAAACAATGGCAGTGGTCCCTCGAAATTAAAAAAAAAAAAAAATGATAGTGTTAAGGGGATGGTTAAGAAATAATTTTATCTCACATAATTTAATTTTTTTTGTTAAAATTTTGGCTAATTTTGTAGAGTATAAAACCAATAAAATTAACTTTTTAAATTTTACATATAATTTCAACCATATTTTCAGTCACTTCATCAATTTATACAAATTTTTTATTAGATTTTCATATAATATATATTTCCTATTAACATTTCCAAAAAAAAAAAAAAGTATTTGCTTTATTTTTTATTTTTCTAATTCATTATTTCTGTTAAAAATATTGAATAAGTGTATTGTATTTCTCAAGTAATAGAATATACATGAGTGCCTTTATATAGGAGACAGTGTGCAGTACAAGTAAGTGTGTTATATAAGTAAACAAGGTGGGCCTAAAGCTCACATACTCTAATACACGTTAATAGCCCATTTCAAATTCAAGGTGGATGTGAGACAAGCTTGAAGTTGTCAACTAAAGTACGAAGGCGTCCTTTAGGATGTGACTTGGTGAAGATATCTGCAAGTTGATCTTTAGAGGAGACTGAGATCAGCTTGAGAGCACCATTGACAAGATGATAATGGATAAAATGACAATAGATTTCAATGTGTTTAATTCGTTCATGGAAGATATCATTGTGAGTAATATGAATGACACTCTGGTTGTAACAATAAAGAGAAGTAGCAGAAGATGTGGACACACCTAAGTCTTTAAGAAGCCATTGTAGATAAAGGAGCTCAGATGTGGTATCAGCAAGGGCACAATATTCTGCTTCAGTACTGGAGCGGGTCACATGAATTTGTTTCTTACTTCGCTAAGAAATCAGAGAAGTGCTAAGAAGAAAGCAATAACTAGTGGTAGACCTGTGATCAGTGGGATCTCCTGCACAATCAGCATCGAAAAATGCATAGAGAATAAGAGAAGACTGAGCAGAGTAGAAAAGACCATGGAAGAGAATGCCCTCTAGGTATCGAAGAATGCGTAGAACAGGCATAGTGAGTCAATCGTGAAGCAGACAGATACTAGCTCACCTAGTGAACAACATAGGAAATGTTTGGACGAGTAATAGTGAGATAAACTAGGTTACCAACTAAGCGTCTGTAAAGAGAGGAATTAGACAATAGTTCCCCCCTCCTCTCGAGGGAGTTAGATGCTCATTAAACTTAACTGGAGTGTCAACAGTTTTGCTATCAGTAAGTCTAGCTCTAGACAAGAGTTCAGAGGCATACTTGACTTGAGTAATATAAAGTCCATCTGTAAAATGAGTGATTTCAAGACCTAAGAAGTAGCTGAGATGTTCAAGATCTTTCATCTCAAGCTGTTGACTGAGAAGATCCTTGAGTTTTTGAATGCCAATAAGGTCATCACTAGTTATGATCATATCATCCACATACAAGAGAAGTAAAATAGTGCTTTTGTCAATGCGACAAAGAAATAAGACAGAATCATAATGACTGACCATGTAACCCAAGCGAGAGATGGTAGAGCTGAATTTGGCAATCCAAGCTCAAGGAGCTTGTTTAAGATCATAAAGTGCACGTCGAATGTGACAAACCTTGTTTGATTCAACAGAGAGACTAAGAAGAGGTTGCATATAAACTTCTTCACTTATATCCCCATTAAAGAATGCATTTTTAACATCCATCTGAAAAATGTCCTATTTACTAGTAGCAGTAACAGCTAAGAGGACACGAACAGATGAGATATGAGCAACTGGAGCAAAGGTCTTTTCATAATCAATCACATACTTATGTGTAAAACCTTTTGTAACAAGACGAGCTTTGTAACACTCAAGAACCCATCAGAGCGAGTCTTAATCTTGTAGATTCACTTACAACCAACCATAGATTTCCCAGGGGAGAGAGTCACCAAATCCTAAGTATGATTTTTAGATAATGCATCAAGTTCTTATTTCATTGCAATTTGCCATAAATGGTTAGTGGAAGCCTCGCGATAAGTGTAAGGCTCGTGCAGTGTTACAATGATAGTCAAGTAAATGTGCAAGAATGGATCTTACCCGAGTTGAGTGACGAGGTGGAATGTCTTGTGCAAAATCTTCAGGCGGAGCGGGAGCAGGGGACTTAAGCTCAGGGTTGGGTAGTTCATCTTCGACTTGCTCATCTTCCACCTGTTCATTAAATGGTGAACTAAGAAAGGGATCAAAGAAATCAGCTGGTTGGATAGAGAAGTCTATAGGAGAATTAGGAGTAACTACAGGAGGATCAGGAGCAGCTACAGAAGAAATATGTGCCTCATTTAGAAAAAGATCTAAGACAGATGAGGAAGATAGGGAGGCACGGAAGTGAGAGAACTCGACAAAGGAGTGATGTTCCCAAAAAACAACATTGCGAGAGATACGAAGACGATGAGAAACAGGATCATAACACCGATACCCCTTTTGAGTTTTGCCATAACCAAGAAAACAACAAAGCCTTGACCGAGGCTCAAGTTTATTATGCTCATGTAGTTGAAGAAGAACGAAACAAGCAGAACTGAAGGAGTGAAGGTGGTGATAGTCTGGAGGTGACCCAAAAAGGCGCTCATATGAAGTTTGATTTTGGATAACAGGACTTGGAATGCGATTAATAGCATGAATAGCATGAAAAGCAACTTCACCCCAAAAAGGAGTAGAAACTTTGGTAGAAAGAGTGAGAGTACAAACAGTATCAAGAATATGACGAAGTTTTCGTTCGGTTTTACCATTTTGCTGAGAGGTACCTGAACAAGTTAGTTGATGAACAGTGCTATAGAAATGCAAAAAAGCTTGGAAAGCATATTGAGTATACTCAAGAGCATTATCGGATTGAAATTTTTTGATACGTTTGAAAAATTGAGTTTCAATCATTTTTGCAAAATTATAATATACTTGCAATAATTCAAAACAATGTTTCATATGAAAAATCCAGTTATAGCGAGAATAATCATCAACAAAGACAACAAAATATTGAGATCCACCAATACTGGAGATAGAGAAAGGCTCCCAAATATCAAAATGAATTAGGTTAAAGATATCAGTGGATATTGATT
Source organism: Quercus variabilis (assembly GCA_030445155.1). Lineage (NCBI taxonomy): Eukaryota > Viridiplantae > Streptophyta > Magnoliopsida > Fagales > Fagaceae > Quercus > Quercus variabilis. Next base: position 10,947,996 of record CP129454.1, read on the forward strand.
CACTAGTATTAAAATGCAAAGCTGGTTGTTTTCCTAACTGACATGGAACACAATCAAAATTTTCTATGGACACTGAATTTAACAAACCTCTAGAAGTCAAGTATTGTACCCAAAAGGAAGATGCGTGACCAAGTTGGGCATGCCAAAATGCAAAGGAAGGAATAGAAGAAACTGTAGTAGCTACAGCAACAGAAACAAGAACAACAAGTGGAAGATAAAGATTGTCCACGAGAAACATACGCCCAACTCTAGGATCGGTCCTAAGCTCTTGTGTCCCATCCTTGGATCTAGCACAATACACCCAGAATAATCAAAGATAATGCGATAACCCAACTCAGCTAATTGTTCTACAAAAAATAAATTGTAAGAAAGGTCAGTAACATTAAAGATCTTAGGAACCGAGAAGTTGGAGATCGAAACGAAACCTATATTATGACCAGATATTGTGAAATCATTTGTTGTATGAATATTAAGAGGGTATGGTGTAGGTTTAAGGTCAAAAAATAAAGATGGGTGAAGTGTCATGTGATCGCAACAAGCAAAATCCATAGGCTAAAAGGAAGGAGACATACCAGATAAAGCTGAGAAAGAAGAGGAATAAGATACATTATCAATCATACGAATGACATTAGCGATGATATTTTTAAGGTCATCTGTGGACATGGTGAAAGTGCATCCTGAAGACTTAGACTGTGTAGAGACGAGAATCCTTGGTTGGACACTTTTAGTATTTGCAACAGTAGCAGCAGAAATTGAAATAGCTGATTTGTTGCGATGATAGCAAGTCTCAATATTGTGGTCAAAATGTTTGCTGAATTGTCGACGACGATTATTGCAATAAGAAGATGACATGTCCTTAATTCTTCATTTAGAAGCAAAATATGCAAAAATACTGGGTAAGGAGCACTGGATTGCAAAAAGTCAATTCTAGCAAAAAAGTCAATAGTCAACTAAAAAAGTCAATAGTGATGCTGTAATTGCTAATTGACCGGTGACGTAAGCCAGCTGATTGGGTGATGACGTGTTGTTGACGCAAGTAGTGATGATGTGGCTTGACGATGTCACTAGGGCTAACGTGGCGGAACCGATGACGTCAACAGATGGAGTTTTGGCATGTGACGGTGCGTGAAGAAAATAGGCGGTGTGTGGAAGTGCGTGATTTTACTGCCGAGATTTGTAGCGCTGCGTGGGGGTGCATGAGGGTTCGATGAAGACGAAATTTCATAGAAGAGCAGATCGGAGAGATTACTTTCTGATGGTGCAATTGTGGTCTAATCAAAGAAGCGGAAGCGGTGGTGGTGGCAAGGCAGTGGTCTTTGATGTACTGGAGTCACAATGGAGGTAGTGGTGCTGCTTACAATGATGGCTACAATAGATGACACTCAAGAAGACAAAACTGCTTAAGAGCGACACACTAGAGGATTAGTGCAAATACTCTAATACTATGTTAGAAATATTGAATAAGTGTATTGTATTTATCAAGTAATAGAATATACATGAGCGTCTTTATATAGGAGACAAAATATGCAATACAAGTAAATATGCTATACAAATAAACAAGGTGAGCCTAAAACTCACATACCCTAATACATGTTAACAATTTCATTTTATTCTTTTCTTGTTTTTTCTTTTTTCATTGCAGATTCTCTCTCTCACTTTCATTATTGCATTTTATTCTTATCTTGTTTTTCCTTTTGTCATGGCAAGTCTCCCTCTCACTTTTTTTTGGGTCCTACCAGCTCTCATTTGTCACCAAACGTTTTTTACCCGTTATACTCTCCCTACTCTATCACAGAAACTCTCCTGTTCTCTCGTACAGAATATCATTAAAAAACCGGAAATTAGATTAAAAAAAAAAAAAAGTAAGAAAGGCCGGAAACCACCGGGACAACCAGAAAACCGGAAACTGGCGAGTTAAACCGGTTCTAGTAACTGAAAAAAAAAAAAAAAAAAATCAAAACAAAAACTAGAACCAACCAAACTAAACCAACTTCTTATAGATCTATACTAAAATGAGATGGGAGAAAATATCATCTGTTGGTAAAAGTAAAATAAAAGAGATAATATGAGAGATCTATGCTTTAAGCCGTTTGACTGGAATTAGATGTTGATGAAGAACTTGTTTAGAGAGAGAAAGAGGAGATGTCTTTGAGTCTGGACTGTGGAGGAAAGAAAACTAGGAAAATAAAAAGAATTTCAAATTTTGAATAGATCTGATAGTAATTCACATCGGAGGATGTAATAAAAAAAAAAAAAAATCTATTTTACATCTTTAAATATTATTTTGTTTATTTTACTAACCCTTAACAATTCACTCAACATTTTTATTTTTATTTTTACATAAAAACCCAATCAAATAATATAAACTTTACAATCAAATAATTTAAAAAATTAAAAAAAAATTGTTTCTTTCTTTTTTCTTCCATCTTTCTCCCTCCTTTTCTCGCTCCCTCCAATAACCATATTCTAGGTACAGTCCTTTTTCCGATTATTTGATCAGTTCGATTATTAAAACTATTCAAGCCCATAAATAGTGGTGGGGTTTGGATTCCGCGTTTGCTGAAACCATTTTCCTCTTTCTTTTTTTATTTTTATTTTTTTTTGGCCGCATTTTTTGACTTTGGGGATAAAAAATCTGTACATAAACAGTGCGTGCACTGTTCATGTACTGTTTATGCATTGTTTATGTAATAAAAAATATTAAAAATTGGTCTCACGATATTATTCACACATTTAAAAATTATTTTGTTACAGTATTTTCAGTTTTCAGTTTCAGCAACAATAAGTTCAATCCAAACACACTTGTTGTTACTAATGGGTTGTCTGACATGGTTTCTGAGATATACTGGGTGTGTTTGAATTGAACTTATTATTGCTGAAATTGAAAATTAAAAACTAAAAACTGTAAATACTGTAACAAAATAATTTTAAATGTGAATAATGTTGTAGGACCCATTTTTAATATTTTTTATTACATAAACAGTGCGTAAACAGTACACGCATCGTTCATCCACAGATTTTTTATCCCCCAAAGTTAAAAAATGCGGCCACAAAAAAAAAAAAAAAAAAAAAAAAGAGGAAAACACGCAACCGCGGAATCCAAACCCCACCAACAACGAGCTAAGCTTGGACTTTGGGGCAATGGCCCTCCCTATATATATATATTTTTTTAAATATTAGTGTATATATATATATATATATATATGTATTAATTTTAATAAGTTTGTTCTATAAATTTTATAAAAAAAATTTTGTTTTATAAAATTACAATTTATCCCCCTAATAATTTTATTAATTTAAAAAAAAAGTAATTATATTCTCACAAACTATTTTACAATATTTATACAAAACTTTAAATTAGTAAATTCTTAAAATATATTGTATTTGGCCCATTATTTTTTTTTAGATCTAAAACAAAATATACATATCCAAAATTCTCAAAATGGCAAAACTAAACAAAAAAAAATTAAGTCCAATCAACAAAATTTTCCCCAAATCAGACAACCCAGCCCTTTAAAAAAAAAAATTTAGCAAAATAATTCCCAACTCTGCACTTATCGAGTAGTGCCGAAGTCCAACTCCTGGAATTCCAGATATTGGTTTATAAACTCTGCACTTATCTCTCTTCTCTTCTCTCCTTCCCAAACAGTTTACTCCCAAAATATGAAATCTGAATATATTAAAAAAATATATTTACCAGTTCAGTTTGAGTTATTAGCCATATACCTTAGCACAGCCAAAAGCAAATCCTCCACTGAACAGTTAGGCCACCTCCGTCCCTGCCGCATCAAACTATCTCGTGTGTGAACGTGTGGTTTTGACGGAGAGGAGAAAATTAAGTAAGGTAGGGGTAACGGTGGAGCTTGGTTATGACCCAAGAATTGGTTTTGACACTGAAAAGGGTGTGGAATTTGTCATTCTGACAAAAATACCCCCAGTTGCTCAATAATGTTGTTTTTTTTTTTTTTTTTTTTAATCTTTTGCTTTGCCGGGACACTTCCGCCTTTTTCTTTTTCTTTTGGCAAACGTTAGCTCTTTTTTCTTTCTTTTGCTTTCCTGGGACATTTGCCTCTTCCTTTTCTTTTCTTCTGATTACCTGGGGGTATGGGGTGACACAATGATTTTTTTTTTTTTTTTTTTAGGTTTTACTAGCAGTTTTTTTTTTCTTGACATCATTTTCATTTTTAATAAATTTAGGTGATTTTTGTTTTTGTTTTTTTTTTTAATTGGGTATTAATTTAAAAAGAAAGTATGTGAGTAAATTTATACAAACTTATTTTTTTATCTATCCATTTTTTTACTCTCAATTAAATAAAAAGGAAAAATTTTAAAATTTCTTTTCATCCTCTTATTTTTTTTTATCCCCATTATTTAGACTAGAAATAGAGATGGTGGAAATTTTGTACCGTGGTTTTGTTATGTGAGGCCTATTTAGTTGTGTTGTTTAAACAATAAGTTTTGTTATTTAGAAGTTTAGTACACTACTTAAACATATGTTTTTAAATTTTAAATAACATTATACATATTTTTATCTACACATATTTTTACATATTTTTTTAATTTTTAAATATATATATCAAATACCCCTATAACCACTGCAACACTAATTTTTATAATACTTTTTTATTTATGTATTTTCAGAATATTTAAACATTGTTATTAAAACAACGTACTAAACAAACTCGTAAATTTGTAGAATCTATTTTATCGGATTCCGTGCCCAGACCCTTTGATGGTGACATTAGAGGGCTCTATTAATTTTTTTTTTTGGTACGTGTGAAGTTCTGACTTTAGAGGTTTTGTCCTTTTGTTTTGGGACAAAACTTTTGGAAAGTTTTGGAGCAGTCCACACACATGGGGCCCGCCCATGTGGAAAGAGCCCTTGGCGTGAGTTTGGAGGCAGATTATTCGGTGCTGCGTCTGCGCTTAAAAATAATAGGTTTTATATATGGATTTTGTTAGTGTGAGTCTTTAATATACATATTATGCTATATATTTTTAAAAATATTTTTTTGAGAATTAAAAAAAGTATTAATTATTTTTTTAATTTTTGAGAAAATATTTTTAAAAATAAATAATTTAATATGTGCCCTTAAAATATACATTAACCAAATTTTTTATGTATTGTTTACAGGGCTTGTAAATTACCTTTTTTAAATGAAAATAAATTTTAAATTAGGTCTTATAGATTTATTTATAGTACTATTTACATATTTAAAAATTATTTTATTACAGTATTTAAAGTTTTCATCAATAAGCAGTATCGAATAAAGATGGTGCAATTTACCCAATTTTCTCTGGCAACATTTTTTTATTATATTTTTTACTTTTTTTTTTTATATTTTTTATAATTTATATTTTTACTTTTTTTTCAATTAATAATTAAAATAGAAAATTGCTTTTATAACTATCAATCCCAACTGTTTATAAAAATCCAATAAAGAGTATTATCATTTGCCTTTGATAACATGCTGTCATATTATCGTCTAGATGATGCCAAAAAAAAAAAAAAAAAGACTATGGACCATTTGATACGTGTATTTAAATAACAATTTCAGTTTTTTTTTTTAAATATACATAGGTGAAAAAGTGTGTAAAAATACATATAATATTGTTTAAAAATTAAAAATATGTGTACCAAACATAGGCATGTTACCCAAAAAAAAAAAAAAAAAAAAAAAGAGAAGACTTGACAGCTCGTAATCATCACCTATTCTTTTATTAAAACTCAAGTTATTCTTTTCATCTTTTAAATGGTCATCCTCTCTCACCCCACAGCTGGTGGAATCAGGGTATATGTTTTAATTCTCTCAGAGTTGGTGGGACTTATCAACTACAAGAAAAGGGGAACATATCATTACGCAAAGCTCAAAAAACTCAATCTACGTTATAGTCTGGATGCAATTTATGAGATGGAAAAAAAGAGATAAAAAATTTATTAGGTATGTTTGGTTGTTTAGGTGGATTGGTGGAAGGAAAATTTGTAAGTATTTTTTCCTTGGGTTGTCCAAAAATATTTTTTCCCTGGAAAAAATTAGGGGGGAAAAGACCAGTGAACAAAATGATGAAAAAAACCATGAAATTCTATATCAGTTTTTCTTCTTTGACGTCTTCTCTTTTTATTTTTTCTGTTGATTTTTTTTTTTCCATTTTATGTTATACCCACGACCCATCTAGTCATGACTTTAAAAACTGGTATGGTCAAATAATTGAACAATAAAGTAGTTACTAGATTTTTGGTCCGACCGGTGGTTGAAGTGGTAATGTCAAAAATAATTAATTACTAATTTTAAAATTATATAAATCTATAGTCTATACTCTATATAAGAGAATTTCCCTATTTCAAGTAGACTTTTATTTGGTTCAAAAATACCATCATTAATGAAGAGTAACTTCATTTAGAAATAGTGTTATAAATGTTAAATAACAAATTTCATTTTAAAATCAAAAAGAGAATTCCTATAATTTAGGATTTTTTCCCTTCATGTTCCAAAAAAAAAAAAAAAATTACAGATACAGCTTATCTCTAAAATTTATCATTTTTATTTGTTTGAATTTTTTTTTTTAAAATTCTTAATTATAATATATACAAATTATTAATATTTACCCAAAAAATAGAAAGAGGTTCTGAGCATGTGCGTGAGTGCGTGCTTAGAGGATAGTATATATTAAGTTTATGACTAATGATGATGCATGAAAATCAGTGGGCTGAAATACTTCGGGCTATAGTAATGGCTGTAAGTCCTAAAAAGAAAGAAAGAACTGTCAAGGGTGACTGGTGTAACCCAACCAAAGACCCTTTGATGGTTAAGTTGGTTTTCTCCCTAGAACACAAGGATGGAAAAACTATGAATGGTCGAACTTACCTTGGGTGAATGGGACTTGTTCCTTTTATAGAAAATTAGAAGTGGGTCTACTTGTTCAGATCTACCACAATCATGGGTGATGTGGGTGGTTAATGGAGGAAATGGAAACGTGGTGCAGATTATGGGGAATTCTCTCCACGTTTTGGGGGAAGTGCATTATGGTCTGATTACATGGAGCCTTATGAGAAGTTTTCTTGTAGAATTCATCAAGTATCTTTTGGTCGTCCATGCCCTTGTGTCTGTCCTGGACAACCATCATGAGATTGAATGGTCTTGTTATTAATGGACGAGTATTAGTCATATACATGATGTCATTGTTGGGCTTCTCTCCTCTTAAGGTTTTTTGGATGCAATCAGGCTATGGACATGGTTTGATTGTCTCAATGACCACTATGGACAAATCTTGTAAACTCAAGCCCCCATCAGTTGCCCCCTTGTCCTTGTGTCGTCCATGCTACTGTTGGCTTGACCCATGGTGGTTTTTCATTGGTTGGGGATAATATGAAATTGAATGTTCCTGATGTTGACACGTGGTGTGATTTGGGGGCTTGTTTGTTGCATCGCTTCGTTCTTCAAGAAAAGTGCTATGTGGCATGTTTTGATTGGTTTATGTCTTTTCAGTACCTAGGTCTGTTGCCTATAAATAGTGGAATTCCTCTCCCACCCTCTCACATTTCTCATACTTTCTCCTCTGACCTTTGTCATCCAACGCCTCGTCTAGGAGTTTTCTTCCGTCCTTAGTCATCCTTGTTTAGAGGCAGGTATCCTTTTCTTCTCGTCTTTAGCTTTTTCTTTAGAGCTTTTTCAAAATGTCTAAGATTATAATGTCTTTGTTTGGTGATAGTGACGAGAGGAAGATAGACAAGTATCACGACGAGAGTAGCTTTAGTGATAGTACTAGGAGTAGTGATAGTAGCAGTAGTAGTGGGGGGAACACCACAGACGAGCAATACTTGTTTGGGGTTCTTGGAGTTCCCCTAGAAATCCTCCAAGAGGAGATGAGGACGAGAATAGCCTTTGGGTCATTTGCTGGTACATCCACCAGTGCCCCTTTGTCTGCCTGTTCAAGTGAAGAAGAGACTTAGTATTGTTGTGCTGTAGGAATCTTTTCTAGGACAGATGGGAAAAAACTTAATTCCCTTAAAAGTTAGTACTAGATCCCTGACAACCTTAACCCTCGTTTAGCCGTCTGTGGTGAATGGTGCTGTAATCCTCATTTTGGAGTAGGGATATATGAGGCTTATCTTCTAGAGGGGCTTAGGTTGCCTTTTAATGCCTTTGCTAGGGAAATACTCCATAGGTTAGGGATAGGCATTGTGGAGGGAAGTTTTTTATGGGAACCGTCCTCTCACTATGGACGAGTTCCTATATTGTTATAAACCCTCAGAAATTAGTCAATCCCTAGGCTTTTACTAGTTTTCTGCTAGGGGTTCAAATTGTAGGTTGGTTAAGTCCTTCCTCACATCTGATAGGAGATGGAAGACTGAGTTTTTCTTTGTCTCAAGGTTCTGAGTTGGAAACCTTGTTGAGGTAGGCAGGGACCCATTTCCTCCCTACACTGGTGAGAAAGGGAATCTTCATCCAGAGGGTATGTTACTTTTCACTACTCGTTTTATTTCTTTTGTTATATCTATCTAACTTTATTTGCTTTCTTTTTTACAACTGTAAGACAACCTTCCTTGGGTAAGTTCTATCTTGATTGCGTCCAGTAGGCACGCTCGTTTACAGATAGGGCTTATCATTCTTTAGTAACTCTATGTCGTCTTGCTACTTGGAGGCTTGGACCTAAACCAATTGAGGAGGCACTTGCTCACGAGCTCACCATGTATAGATGTGAGTTGCTTACATTGCATCCTAATTGTTTACTTCGTCCAAACTCTAACGCATCTTTCTTCTTGTAGGAATGGCAACCATGAAGGAGAACAAAGGGAAAGGTTTGGCAGACGGAGAAGCTACCTAGGAAGAAGAAGCCCACTCCCAACCTCACCCAACTGGCATGGAGAAAAGGAAGGCTCTTTCCAAGATGATAGACATGGGAAGTCTTCCTAGTCACTGAGGCTATAAGAAGGCAAGGCATGGGTCGTCCAAATCTGGGGTTGTCAAGACTGGCTCTGTTATCCTTCCTGCTCCTGCCAAATAGCCATCTATGGTATAGATCCTTGACTTGGATTCATCTAATCCTCCTGAAGCCACCTCGTCCAAACCTTTAAGTGGCAACCCCAAGACCTTTCTCAGGAGTAAGGGCCTTGCCTGGAAGAGGTTTCAGCAAGCTGTGTCTGAGGAGGACGTTGCCATCTGTTATGATATGTCTGTGAAGGAGTTTGAGCGTTCTACAGTTCATGACCTCTTCAAGGTACTTTTTCTTGTCTTTAATCATTCATAATTAAATATTCATCCACTTATCTCACGTCCATATCTTTTTATACAGGCTATGACTAAGTTTATGGTGGTGTCCAAACAAACTTATGAATTGGACAAGCAAAGGGTTAGGCTTGAGACGAAGGTTTGCAAGATGGAGAAAGAATCCAGTCATCGAGTTGAAGTGAGGGCTAAGTTGGAGGACGAGTTAAAGGAGGTGAAGAACCTCGTCAAAGAGTTAAAAGTAGATGTTGTCGAGAAGGACATTTTTCTAGGAATGACAATGGGCCGGGTTCGGGTTGGGTTTTTTCATACCCGGACCCACCTCGCGGGCTAGGACCTATGGCCCGAACCCAGCCCGTTTAGCCCTACCAGATTTAGGCCCAATCCGCGGCCCAAATCATGGCCTAACCAAAAAAAAAAAAAAAAATTTGAATTGAAGCCCAAATTCATTTTTGCCTAGATTCAAGCCCTATGACATGTCGATTCAAGCCTAGATAATGTGGCCCAAATGCCAAATCAGTCCAAATCATAGACTATTAACATAAATCAATTAATCACTTGTTAATTATAAATCTATAAATCAATAAACCATAACTAATATCATAAATCAATATAAATCACCTATTAATTTTAAATTAATAAATCATAGCTAATATCATAAATCAATATAAATCACCTGTTAATTATAAATTTATAAATCAATAAATCATCTAGCTAAGATAACCATTTAATCATAAATCAATAAATCATAGCTAAAATCACCTACTAAACATAAAAATAAAATAAATCCAACAAGTCCAAGAAATAAGTATCACAAATCCAACAAGTCCAAGAAATTAAAAAGTTACAAAATAAATCCCACAAGTGACAAGTTTAGAATAATTACAAACCCACAAATTAATCCAAGAAGTCTAAGAAATTAAAAAGGCTACTAAATTAATACAAAAAGTCTAATCCTCCACAGCTGTGACACAACTCTCATCCTCCTCATTAGGCTCTCCATCATCAAGAATTGATTGAAGTATACAATCTCCGGGCATAATTGAAGAACCTATAACAACAATGAATTAAAAAATGAAATAAACTTCATCAAATTATAACTAGCAAATATAAAAATACAATTTCCATTAAACAATTACACTTTCTTTGAAAAACATTTTCCATAAAATTTATTTTTCCACTCACTTTTTTATAGCTAACATAACAAGGCTCTAACAATTTAACATATATTGACAAACCAAACTAAATTTTATGAAATACTTAAGAAAAAAAAAAATTTAAGACACAGCCAACACAAGGCATAACAGAACACATCAGCAATAGGATTACATTCACAAACAAAATTTCCAGCTTACTTAAGTGCTACCCACATCTAAGCCATTCAACACAACTGTAACCCAATTGAAGCAACTCAAACAGACTAACCAAGAGAAGCAAAACTTCTTAATCAACTAACATATAAAGCATTGATTTCCATAGCAAATCTATGATTCAGTTATATGCGCATTCAAATATTTAAGTAGACTATAGAAATCAGCCAATTGATGCAACTTAAACTTCAACACAAGTAAAAAGGTATCAACTTTTTGATAATACAAGCATAATAAATATAAAACCCACTTTAAAACTGAAACTTTTTACAATAGAAAATTTTCCCTTAAAACAAACAAATCCATTAAAGACTTAGGCTTACCAAAGCTTGTCTCTTTGTGCAATCCTCCAATGAAGATCTTCCTGCGTTTCACAAAAAAACAAACGAATATCACAAAAAGTTGGAGAAACCCCACAAAAAACAGATCAAAACCTAGATAGGAAATTAGAAAGGATCCAAAATTTTGGTGAGGCCGTGTGCTTTTGTGAGGATGAGGCTCTGTGAGGGTGAGTGAGGCCGTGTGCTTCTGTGAGGGTAAGGGACTGAGTGTGCTTCTGTGAGGGTGAGAGACTGAGTGTGCTTTTGTGAAGGAGCGAGGCGTGAGCTGAAACGAGGGAGGGTTAGGGTTTGTTTATAGCTATATATATATATATATATATATATATATAGGGGTTTTTAGTAATTTTTAGAGAATCGGGTTGGGTTCGGGTCCGGGTTTGGGCCAGGTTTTGGATCGGGTTTTATAAAAAACTCCTGAACGGTTTTAGACCCCTTAAAACAACCAGATTGGTTAGCCTAGATTAATTAGCCAAGTTGTTACTTAGTCAAATTATGCAATTCTAGGTTAAAGCAATCAAATAATCATATCAAAATAATAAACCAGCGGAATAATAAAAGACACAATGATATGATCACCTAGGAAACCACACGGTAAAAACCTGAGGAGGATTTGACCTAGCTATCCTCAAGGTAAACCTGAATCCACTATGCGAAAGAATCGAAGTTCATACAAAAGGACTACAAGCTCCCCGCTCGACTTCCTAATGCTACCTACCAGTAGAACTTACTGACACGACCATGTGCAAGCTCCGAATCCATAGATTTCTTTTTTCTTGGACTCTTCAATCAAGTACAAGCACCCCTGCTTGTGTATCTTTAAGTTCTTGAATCTGCAACTGAATGATCATCAAGGTTTTGATAATATCTCCACCTTGGAAACCCTAAGCTTTGTGTAAAGGAAAGCTCCTAAAAGATCTCACAAGAGATTTACATAAAATAGCAATATGAGCAACAAAGGCTTAGAGAGGTTTGGGTACAAAACCCTAAAAATAAAAGAGGCACACTCTTCTCTCTCTCAAAAGTCCCAAAAACGTTCTAGGGTTTTCCTTATACATAGGAGTGTTTTACTTGAACCCCAAGACGTTTAAATAGAGTTTGGGCTGAACTGGAACTCTGCAGAAAAATAAATCTGTACTTGGTTCGATTGATCGAGTCTAATTTTCGATCGATCGAGCCTTACAGATTTAGTCTAATAAATCTGCAATCACTCGATTCCAGTTTTACAAATAAACATACTTTGAGCAAGCCTAAACAAGACTAAACATATTGTTTTGATCATGGTTTGCCAACATTACACATTAGAGTTCTAAATACATAAAATCCTAAATCTTTAGAACCTAACAACTCCGACCCAACCCGAACCCGCTTCAGGTTTTTTTTTTTTAAAACCAATACCTGACTCTAGGTACTTGCTGGTCGGGCAAAAATTGCCATCCCTACACTCGTCTTGATCATTTCCAAAAGAGAAGTGATGAGCTCTGCACTTTTCTAAGAGAAACTAGAGAAGCAGCTATCAAGGAGTTCAAGGCGTCTAGTGAGTTCACTAACCTTTTGGACAGAAATTATGCTGCTGGGTTTGAGGACTTCTGTATGGATGCGATTTAACACTTCCCTGGGTTTGAGGAGTTCTGAAGATATAAACGTTGAAGACGATGTCTTCACCCAGCTTGCCAAGGACGACCCAAAGTCTGGGGATATTGCCCCCAATGGTTTATAAAAGAAGAATTTGTAATCATCTTTATTTACTTTCCTTGTTTTTCTTCTCTCTCTTTTTTTTTTTTTTTTTTTTTTTTTTTTTTTTTTTTTTTTTTTTAAGGGGTCCGTTGTTTTGGACCATTTAGATTTATGCAAGTACATTAGTTTGTCCAAGTTTAAGGACGAGCATTTATAGAATTGCATTTTTTAGGTCTGACACATTTAAGGTTTTTGGACGATGGTCGTCTATCCTCTTATTTATGAACATATTTTTGTCCATGTTTGAACGTTTGATTTTCTCGCCAATTTTTATATCCAAGTATTTTCTCGTCCATGGTTTGAACTATCTTGGAATAGCTAAGTATTTTCCTCATCCTTATCTTGGACTTTTTTGGAATTTTTAGTTGATTTTCCTTTCGTCCATAGTTTGGATTACTCAGTAGTGTTTTACATGCATGCCTTTCTTTGTCCATTGTTTTTGGACGAGTGTACTGGGAGGTGTATGTTCCTTCCCTTTGTACTTGTATTGTTATCTTAAGGTTTTATGATTAGCCCTTTCCTCGTTTAAGGATGGCTTACGACATCTCTACGTCTAGAGCTTTAGTTGTCTTTAATTTCATATGGACATTAATTTCACAAAATCATCAACAATTAAATTAGAGAATTCAAGCTTCTTTATATACAATGAAACTGTACATAACATCGTTCATAAACACAAGAGAACTTAGTACATAGCCTCGTCCAAAGACATCATTCATGCTAGTACTTAGTCCTTTTAGGGAATTTAAATTACTTTATATACAAAAGGACTTTGTTCATAACATCCTCCATAGCACACACTAGTAGCTAGTTCTTTTTAGAGAATTCAAATGCTAGAAAACATAAAATACTACTGAAAAACATGAGTGCTGAAAGATAACATAAATAAACTATTAGTGGTTACTAGTAATCTCTAATCTCGTCCATGCTGACCTTCCTGATGAGTCTTCTTCACTGGTAATACTTTCTTAAGTGCTCCATATTCCACAAGTGCTCTAACTTTCGTACATCCAAGGCTTCCAAGTAGTACGAACCTCGCCTTTTAGAATTGATAACTCTATATGGTCCTTTCCAGTTAGGTCCAAACTTTCCATGAGTAAGGTCCTTAATGGCCAGGGACACCCTTTTTACGACGAGATCTCCAACGTTAAACTGCCTTGGTTTCACTGATGCGTCATGGTGCTTAGTCATCAGGTTCTTGTAACGCCCCACCCTTTGCTTTGCATTCATCCTTACCTCGTTAATAAGGTCAAGGTTTATGTATGTTTTTAGACCCCTTAAAATATAACTGGATTAACCTAGTTAATTAACCAATTTATTATTTAGTCCAAATTCTAGATCTAGGTTATCACAATCAAACAATCATATCATGTATAGCAGCGAAAATATAAGTAACACAAAGATATGATTACTCAGGAAAACCAAACCGATAAAAAACCTGGGGAGGATTTAACCTAGCTATCCTCAAGTTAAACTTGAATCCACTATAGAAAGAATTGAAATTTTACAATAGAATTTAGACCACTAACATTCTATTGCTATCCACCAGTAGAAACTTACTGACATGATCACGTGCAAGCTACGAGACCACGGACTCCTTCTTTCTTGGATTCTCTAGCAAGTACAAGCACTCCCGCTTGTGTATCTTTAAGCTCTTATGGCAGCAACTGAATGATCATCAAGTTCTTGAAGAAATCTCCTCCTTGATAATCCTAAGCATGTGTGAAGGAAAGCTCCTCACAAATCTCACAAGAGATTCACACAAACAACAATATGAGCAACCTCTAAAACGTGGCTAGAGTTTGCCTTATATATCTAGGGCAAAAACATAAAACCCTAAACGTTTTAGGAGTTAGGGCTGAGTTGGAATTATGTAATAAAAATGCATTCTGCCCAATTTTCGATTGATCGAGCCTAAGCTTCGATCAATCGAGCCAGGTTGAAATGCATAGTCAATTCTGCATCAGCTCAATTTCAATTTTACATAAAAGACACAACTTTGAGCAAGCCTAAACAAGCCTAAACAACCTATTTTGATCATGGTTTGCTAACATTATACATTAGAATTATAAATACACAAATTCCTAAATCTTTAGAACCTAACAATTTAGACAAAACTGTTTCTCATTCTCCTCATTGTTATAGTGGGCCACCCTGTAACTAGTTAGACCAACCTTCGCGGGTATCACTGCATCACTTTTATATGCTAACTTAAAAGGAGTTTATCTAGTTGGAGTCCTTACTGTTGTCCTATATGCCTAAAAGACACTAGGTAATTCATCTGGCCACATCCCTTTTACCTTCACAAGTCGAGTCTTGATGATCTTCAGTAAGGATTGGTTTGCAACTTCAGCTTGTTCGTTAGTCTATGGGTAGGAGGGTGAGGAGTAATGATTCCTGATCCCTAACTGTTCGTAAAACTCGTTGAAGGGTGTATTGTCAAACTGGTGTCCGTTGTTTGAGATGAGCACCCTAAGGATTCTGAAGCGACAAATAATGTTTTTCTAGACAAAGCTTCTGACGTTTCGCTCGGTTATTTTTGCCAATGGCTTTGCTTCTACCAATTTGGTAAAATAATCAATCCCTACCACCAGGAACTTCATTTGTCTTGTCCTTATAAGAAAAGGACCAAGGATGCCTAAACCCCATAGAGCAAAGGGCCAAGGGGCCACC
Source organism: Quercus variabilis (assembly GCA_030445155.1). Lineage (NCBI taxonomy): Eukaryota > Viridiplantae > Streptophyta > Magnoliopsida > Fagales > Fagaceae > Quercus > Quercus variabilis. The sequence goes on from CP129454.1 coordinate 10,963,341, forward strand.
ATTGGGGTGAGGTACTCTGATAGTCGTCTGGGTATGTTATTGTAGCATTGACACTTGTCACACACTTTGACATTAGCCTTGACATCTGCTTGCATGGATGGCCAGTAGTATCCTGCACATACTATCTTATGGACGAGGGATCTAGCCCCTGAATGATTTTCGCGGGCTCTTTCGTGGACATCCCTCAGGATGTAATGAGACTCATCTGGAGTCAAACACCTTAAATAGGGCTAAGATAAACCCCTTTTATACAATGCCTTGTCCATAAGGAAAAACTTCGCTGCCCTCCCCCTTTGCTTCCTTGCTTCTTCTTTATTCTCCGGGGGGAGCTTATCTTTGAGATAAGACATGATTGGAGTGGTCCAGTTGGATATTCCATCTATCTGATTCACTTCTGAAATGTCAATACTTGGGATGTACTGGACTTTAATTTCATCTCCTGCTTTCGTTTACAGATGTCGTCTTGGCTAAAGTGTTGGCTTCTGCATTTTGCTTCCTTGCTATCTATTGAAATTAGGTTGTTTGAAGCCTTTAATACGTTGTCTAACTTTGTTCAAATACTTCTTCATCTGTTCCTCCTTAGCTTCACACGTTCCATTCACTTGGCCTACCACCAATTGTGAGTCTCATTGGACGAGGACTAAATCTGCTCTAAGTGATTTGGCTAACTTCAAGCCCTGAAGTAGGCTTCATGTTCTACTTCATTATTGGTTGCTTGGAACTATAGACGGACGACATACTCTAGATGATCCCCTTCTAGTGACTATAAAACTATCCTAATTCCTCTTGCATGCTGTGTGGACATCCACACGGACAACCTACTGCTTTGCCCTCTGATCTTCATTTTGTTGACTACTGGCAAGAGTGAATTCGGCAATGAAGTCTACTAGGACTTGAGCTTTTATTGCTTCTCCTAGCCTATACTGCACGTCAAATTCACTAAATTCCACTGCCCACTAGATTAATTGTCCAGTGGCTTCCAGCTTAATCATGGCCTTCTTTAGCAAATGATCTGTTAGGACGTTGATTACATGAGCTTGAAAATAAGACTTGAGCTTTCTTGCTGCTGTCGCCAATGAAAATGCTAACTTTTCTATTAGCGGATATCATCCTTCAGCTCCCCTTAAAGCTTTACTGTTGTTATAGACAAGCTTTTGTACCTTCCCTTCTTCTCTAATCAAGGCCAAACTTACTGCATGAGGGGACACCTCTAGGTAGAGATACAACTCTTCTCCTAGTTTGGACGAGCTTAGCAGCAGAGTTGAAGTGAGATAAGCCTTGAAGTCTTCAAATACTTGTTGGCATTCATCCATCCATTCAAATGCCTTCCTTAATACTCTGAAAAATGGTAAACAGTTGTCAGTAGCTTTTGAAACAAACTTATTCAGGGTAGCTACTCGTCCAGTGAGGCTCTAGATGTCCTTGATATTCTTTGGGGGCGATCGCTTGGATTTTATCTGGGTTTGCTTTAATCCCACTCTGTGAAATCATAAAATCAAGGAATTTCCTTGATGCAACTTCAAAGGCACATTTGCTTGGATTTAACTTTATCTTATATTGTCTAAGTGCGTCAAAATTTTCTTAAGGGTCGTCCATATGTTGAGTCTCCCTTGCACTCCTGACTAACATATCGTCCACGTACACTTCAACATTTCGCCTGATTTGTGGACGAAACATGTGATTAACTAGTCTCTGATATGTAGCTTTCACATTTTTCAGACCAAATGACATTACTTTGTAACAAAATAAACCTTGGCTTGTAATGGAGGATGTTTTCTCCTGATCTGCCTTGTCCATCTTAATCTGGTTGTACCTTGAGAATGCATCCATGAAACACAGCAGTTGATGTCTAGTTATTGACTCCACTAGTTGGTCAATGCGTGGAAGGAGATAGCTATCCTTGGGGCATGCTTTGTTTAAATCTATGAAGTCCATGCACATCCTTCATTTGTCATTGACTTTTTTGACCATCACCATATTATCTAGCCAATCAAGGTAGTAGACTTCACAAACGAACTCTGCAGTTACCAACTTTTGAACTTCTTTTTTTAATGGCATTATCTTGTTTTGGGGCAAATACTCTCTTCTTCTGACGGATGGGCTTGTAAGATGGAGACACATTTAGTTAATGAGTAATCACACTTAGGTCAATCCCAATAATGTCTTCATGGCTCCAAGCAAAAACATTTGTGCTCTTTTTGAGAAATCTAAGGAGATCCTACTTTGTCTTCTCTTCCAGCCTTGTCCCAATCCCAGTAAACTTATCAGGGTTGGACTTGTCCAAGGGTACATTTTCCAATACTTTAGTCGGTTCGGCCCATGTTCTTCTTTCTTCAATGTTCATTGTTTGCATCTGGTTGTCCATGGCCAACATTGCTAAGTAACATTTTCTAGTAGCTAATTAATCTTCTTGTACTTCCCTAATGCCATACTCTATTGGGAACTTGACAAACAAGTGGTAGGTGATTGTTGCAGCCCTCTAACTGTTCAAAGTTGGTTGCCTAATGATAGCATTATATGAGGATGAGCAATCCACAACAAGGAAATTCACTTCCTTATTGATCTACCGTGGGTAAGAGCCAACCATGACTAGTGAGGAGATAGTACATACTGGCAGAACCTTCATTCCTCCAAATCTGATTAACGGCATGTTCACTGGACGAAGAAGCTCATCTTTAATTCTCATTTGTTGGAAAGCTGGGTAGTAAAGGATATCTGTTGAACTTCCATTGTCTATTAACACCTTTCTGGTGGTATAATTTGCAATCGCCAAAGTGATGACAATTGCATCGTCATGAGGATGGTGCAGTCGTCTTGCATTTTCGTCCATGAAAATAATGGTAGGCTCGTCTTCCCTAACCATCCTTGGTGGTCGTCTAGATGATTAAACATTTTGGACTACCTGCAGATAGGTTTTCTTGGCCTTGAACGAGCTTCTAGTTGATGGACCTCCTACAATGATCCTTATTTCTCCTAGTGGTTGACAAAGCGATTCTTCTGCTTTGCCTTTCATTGGCCGCTTTTCATCCTTGTGATCTTGTCCAAGGAAATTTTTCTACTTCCCTTGTTTAGTAAGAGCTTCGATTTACTGCTTTAAGTCATAACACTTATCCGTATCATGCCCATAGTCTTGGTGAAAACGATTGTACTTGCTTTTGTTTTATTTGTTAGGATCTCTTTTCATCCTTTCAGAGCATTTCAATGACGAATCATCTTTAATCTGTATCAGTACTTGGTCAAGTGAAGTATTCAGGGGAGTGTTGTTGGAATATCGTCCTAAGGATGACCCTGCCTTCTTTACATCATGATCCCTTTTCTTCCCTACTTTGGCTTTCTTTAGACAAAAACCCTGCTCTGGATGATGTATATAACCATTCTCTAGTCGTTCATCTTTCTTCTTTTTCTTAGCAATAATCATGTCCTTTGCGTTCATGAAACTTTAGGCTGAATGTATCAACTCAGCCATTGTCTAAGGCACCTGATCATACAACTTATGGATGAAAAAAATCTGAACTGACTCCATTGTAGAAGGTTGCCAAGAGGATCTTGTCATCCATCTTGTTCACTAACAAGGCTTCTCTATTAAAGTGGCTAATAAAAGAACGTAGACTCTCATTTTCTTCTTGCTCTATGCTTAACAAACTAGATGAGAAACGCCTTTACCTCTGACCTCCAACAAAGTTATTGATGAACAACTTACTTAACTCCTGAAACAAGGTTATGGTATTTGGTGGTAGTTTCCCAAACCATACCCTGGCTAGGCCTTTCAATATGGTAGGAAATGCTCTATAAATGATTTAATTTGGTACACTTTGAAGATGCATGGTTGTCTTGAAAATGGCAATGTGATCACAAGGATCATGCGTCTCATCATATGAGTCCAGGGTAGGCATTTTGAACTTGGAAGGCTAGGGGTGACTTGTGATGGACGCAATGAACGGTGAATCTGTCCTATGGACGACGTCATCCATGTGATTTGTGCTCCTCATGGAATCCTTCATCTCTTTCATGACTCTTTTCATTTGATCCATCTCCCTCTCCAAATGTGGTACCCTATGGGTAACAGTATCTCTGGTCTAGTCTCCTTCAGCATTGTTCTTAGCCCTTTCATTTTTTAAATTTTGTCCCTATTCTTCATCACGTTGATGCTGATGCTATTTATTAACTTCTTTAGTTAACTCCTAGTTCTATTATGTCAATTTTGCCATTGTAGTTGCTGTCGATTGTAACTGTTGTTGGACGGTCATTAGGGTGTTGGTGCACGATTTGGGTGACTAGAGGTGTTTCCACTCTCATGGTGTCCTGGACTAGTGGCCATTGACCTAGTCTGAACCATGTAGCCTTTTTATCTTGGAAAGCAAAGAAGTTAACACTTAGAAACTTTTTCCTCACTACTTTCCCACAGGCGGCACCAATTAATGATGCAAGAAAATCAGTGAGCTGAAATACTTTGGGCTATAGTAATGGTTGTAAATCCTGAAAAGAAATAAATAACTATCAAAGGTGACCGGTGTAACCTGGCTAAGGAACCTCCGATAGTTAAGTCAATTTTCTCTCTTAAACACAATATGATTTACTTGTGTTAACCTAAATCTGAATAATTTACCTAAGTTAATTATTTGGCTAAATAACTAAGTTAATCTGTTTGTGTTTAAGGAGTCTAAAAACGTACAAGTAGTATCAGACTGATTTTCGAAAAGTTGAGGTGGATCGGTAGAGAGAGCAAAAAGCTTTTTAAAAAGTTAAAGAAAGTGATGTACATGTGAAAGAAAAAGCTTTTTTAAAGAACCTTTAGACCGATTTTCGATCGGTCGAAAAATAGGTTTGATTGATCGAAAATCAATTTCAATCGATCTAGCACCAATCGAGCCAGGTAGATTCAAACCAAATTTTTAATCGCAATTTCGATCAGTTGAGCAACAGGTTCAATCAATTGAAAATTTGAAAAAATAAATTTTTTGAAAAACAGAGCATTATAATGCAGAAACTCCTCAAATCATAATGTTTTATGAATAAAATGCATGAGTATGAGATGAAAAGTTTTTCAAAAACCCTTGAATTTAATTTACATCTTCCAAAAACAAGATTTTCAATTAATTTGTCCCCAATTCACAAACTTTAAACATATTTTGCATTAAAATCAAGGAACTTTTAATTTTGGATAGCCACAACAAGATCACACACAATACAATGTACCAAGTTTAGTAAAGAGTAACTTGTGTAGTGTGTGCAACTAGTAAGAACTTGAAATACATGTGAGGTGATAAGTAAATAATGATCAATTGCAATTTCTATAAAATTCATCACATAAGTTTGAAAGAGACTGACACCTAAAGAGTTACATCATATAACTCTCACATTTCCTAAAATAAAAGCTTGCAATTATGTAAGTTTCTTGATTTGCCTCATAATGTCACACCAATTTTATTTGATTTGAAACTTATTAAAATAGCCAAGATAATGTACACATCAATTTTATTTGATTGTGAAGTTATTATAGCCCAATAATGTACACACCAATTTTAGTATTTAATCCGAGGCGCCACCTTATGTTCCTTTTATGCATGTGCAACACCTTCTCAAGCATAAAATCTTATGATATGCACTAAGGTATTCATGATTAGCTAGTAAACAGTGGTGAGATGGTTATTTATGCTTTTCTCATTAAGTTCAAGTCCAACAATCAAAGACATGTGACTTCAAGATTATCATGTGATCAAAAACTATAAACAACTCCCACACAACATCCACTACAAAGCTCAAACTAGTAAAGTGGAACAAAATAAGCTCATCCAAGCTAAATAAGGTACATAAGCATGTTATGTAAAGATAATATGGTCAACCTTGATTTCAAATCCATAAAAAATAATGCAAAACACATTTTTCTTCCCCTTTCCTCTTTTTTTTTTTTTTATTATTTTTTAAATTTTTGAAAAAAATAACAAAAACAACCTAATATGGAATGCATGAATGTTATGCAATGAAATCCTAAAAAAAAAAAGAAAACAAAACAATAAAGAGGAATGGTCACAAAGAATAGAGAGATGAAGCACAAGAACCATGTCAGAAAGACTCGATTAGATCGAGTCTTTTGCATTTAAAATTTTTTAGATGTAACTCTTGCATTGGAGTTATTATTCATATTAGAATGCTGAGTAACTCTAAGATTGGAATAAAGGTTTAAAACCTTTACCAATTCACCAATACGTACCATGGGATCTCGTGCTTGAGGCGCATATACTTTTGGCTTATTTGCTCACTTAGCAGCTTGCAACTTGAAACAGTTTGGACGAATGTGTCCAGAATTTCCACAAAAATGACAAACCTATGCAGGTCTATCATGCAACTTGTCCTTAGAAGGGTTAGCAGTCTTAGGTTTAGACTTTTGAAGATCAACCCTAATCTTCCTAAGAGGTGTAACTTCTGCTGATTTGACAATCTTACTCACAAGAGGCTTAGAAGAAGAAGCAAAGTTTGTGGAATGATTCTTAGGCACAAAGATGCTATCTTCAAAACTTAGACCAATTTTGTCTAAGGAAGACTTCTGAATACTCAACATGTGTTCAAGTTTAGAACTAGCAGACCTATTTGTTTATTCTCTAGCAACAGATAATTTAAGTTCCAAATTTTTAATTTTATCAAGCAATAACATGTTCTCAGTCTTCACTCTATCAAGCAATTCATTAACATCAAACAATTTTAAGAGCAAATTCTTCTTATCAAGTTCAAGAGAAGCAATTAAGCCTAAATCAACATTTATAGCATCCTTTGCAGCAACCTTGCAAAGCTTATTATAGGCTTTTTGTAAATCAGCATTTTCAGAGAGTTCCCTATCAGAAGGGTTCTCATCAACCACAACACTTTCATCAGCTACAGCAGTAGCTGTGAAAGCAATGAAATTTCCATCCTCATCACTACCAGACTTATTATCAGAAACTTCATCATCACTAAGGGTTACAGCAATAGCTTTACCCTTTGATTTCAAGAATATAGGACTTTCTAATTTCACATGACCATACCCTTGACAACTAAAACATTGTTGACCCATAGAATTATTAGAGGTTTGATCTACTTTCTCTTTAGGTTTTTCATTATTTTTCACCTTGGTGAGTTCATTCCTTCTAAAATTTCTAAGTTCAGCATTGTTTTTACCTCTTGCCCTTCTGTTATTGTTCCTAAGAAAATTTTTAAAGTTCTTGGCAAGGTAAGTAATCTCTATAGTAAAGAGTTCATTATCAAATCTATTCCCATCAACATCATCAACTGACTTAAGAGCCATTAATTTGGATTTTTTTTGTCTTGGGTAAGTCTAACTCATAGGACTAGAGAGATCCTACAAGTTCATCAACAGGGATGGAATCCATATCCTTGTTTTCAGTTATGGCAGTCACTTTGGGTCTAAAGTTCTCAGTCAAAGATCTAAATATCTTTATAAAAATTTTAGGTTGATCATAGATTTCACCTAAATTATAAGTAGAGTTAACAATATCATTTAGTTTAGCATAGTATTCATCAAAATATTCATCATCAGACATTTTAATACTTTTAAATCTAGTAGTTAACTACTGTAGTTTGTTAATCTTAACTGCCTTTGTGCCTTCATGCACAATTTGGAGAATATTCCAAGCAGTGCGAGCAACCTCGATATTAGAGATTCTTTTGAATTCCTCCACAGAAACAGCATTAAAATAACATTTATGGCTTTGCTATTAAAAGTGGCTATTTCTTTTTGAGAAGTTTGCCACTCACTAACTGGAGTAATGGGCTTCCCCCATCCATATTCAACGGAATTCCAAACTCTCTCATCAATAGATTTTAGAAATGCTTTCATCCTTACTTTCCAGTAGGCATAGTTATTCTCATCAAAGTGAGGTGGGATCACAAGAGAGTGACCGTGTTCCATGACAATAGGGTTCAAGGATCAACTCTTAGATCAAAGGATCTAAATACTAGAGCTAACCCGTTCTGATACCACTTGTATATTTTTAGACCCCTTAAACACAAATAGATTAACCTAGTTATTTTGCTAAGCGATTAACTTAGGTAAATTATTTAGATCTAGATTAACATAAGTAAATCATATTACTGAAACAGTGCAAAAAAATAAATAACACAACGATATGATAATCTAGGAAAACCAAATCGGTAAAAAATATAGGGAAGATTTAACCTAACTATCTTTAAGGTAAAACAGATCCACTATGAAAGAATTAAAATTTTACAATAGTGACTTAGAATACTAACATCCTATTGCTATCTCGAGTAAAAAACTTACTACCACGACTACGTGACATCTTTGGGTCCATGGACTACTTCTTTCTTAGATTCACAGCAACCGCAAGTACTCCCACTTGTGTTTTCTTTAAGCTCTTTATGCAGCAACTAAAACGATCACTAAGCTCTCGATATTAATCTTGATCTTGATAACCCTAAGTATGTATGAAGGCAAACATCTCTAGATTTCACAAGAGATTCATACACACAGCATAAACAACAACGAAAAATGTGGCTAGGGTTTTTTCTTTTATACTTAAGGCAAAACATAAAACCCTACACATCATAAGGGCTTGGGCTGAGTTGGAAAAATTTGTAGAAAAAAATTTGCACGAGTTTCAATCGATCGAGTCTAATTTTCGATCGATCGAGCCTTGCAGAAAGTGAATAGTAATTTTTTACAATCACTTAATTCCAACTTCACAATACATATACTTTGAGCAGCCTAATTCTAGACTCTAAGTTTTGATCATGGTTTGCCAACATTACACATTGATGTTTTAATAGATTTAGATCCTAAATCCTTAGAACCTAACAAATAAAATGATGAAATTTTCAATTATGGTTTTCTTATTTATCCCAATAATTAAATAAGTGATGACTCTATTGTAAAACCCTTAATCTAAAGGGGAAAATATAATCAATCGAACCTTCATTTTGAGAGGCAATAACACGACTCCATCCATTTACGTAGGTTTGGCCCAACACCAAAAAAAGGGGCCGAGGGCGCAGTCTCTCACAGTAACAAGTGGGCTAAAAGATACCATGATTAAATCTGAAAATAATAAACATGAATACAATAAGTAAACTGGACATTATGAATTTAGCTTATAAACATATAGTATGGAACCTTAATAAAACCATAATATAAAATATGCAACAACGATCTAATCCCATATTCAATAGCCCTCAGCATAGAGTGAACATTAAATACTATGATTGATTGAAAACATTTTTCATTGCTAGTATTGCCTTGATAACTCTTACCAAACACTAACAATATGTGGTTATTCATTTAGCCACGAAATAATAATAGCAAAAACTTAGCATAAAGGATGTTATAATATTAAGTCTAGTGTATACCATTTCCTAGAGTCATGTGTAGCCACATTTCATCTACCAATAAAAGGTTAATCTCGTAGTACCATGATACAAAAAACCCTTAGCATGGAATGCAAGGCTCGAGGCCAAGACGAGGTGTTTGCTCACACCACTATAAACTGGGAAGTTTAAACTTGCAGTACTATGAAATTAAACACCCTCCGCATGGAATACTAAGCTCAAGGCCAAGACAAAGTGCCTACTTCACACTACTGTGAACCGGTAATGGAGGCTGTGAGATTCAACCCTTCAATCTCTCTCCCACTAGACATTTTAAAAGAAAGATTTTATTTATTTATTTATTTAGAAAACATGTGTAATCTCATCACACATAGCCTTGCACTTTATTAATGTTTTAACACTTATTGAAAATTCAAAATTCAGTACGTTCGATCGGTTGAATCTTTTTCTCGATCGATCAAAAAATTGAAGAAATTCATCACAAAATCATTGCTTGATTTGATTGATTCTTGATTCCTGTTTGATCGGTCAAAAAGAACATTCGATCGATCGAAAGGAATTCTCGACTGATCAAGACTTGTGAAACTGAATTTTTCATAATTTTTTTGATAACCGTTTTTGATGTTTCACATGTACAAAACACAATCCCTTGATTATAATAGAATGGGATTGAGATTGAAACTTAATTTCATTGATGCTATAGTATTAAAGTTCAATTTGGCATACTCAACATTAAACTAAAACAACATTAGAACATCAAATTCAGTTTCATCAAACAGTAGTTTTGAAATCAAACTGTGGAGGGAAAGGCCCAATCTAAGGGAGTGGGCCTAGGGCCCCATTTGAGGATTACTATGCGTCCGAAGAGAAGGAGGTGGTAAGGGCAAGGCTCATCTGGAAGAAGGATACCCGAAAAAGAAAGATAGGTACAATCCGAAGAGATCGCCATCCGTCCGAAGAGATTTTATTTCTCGGACGCAAATAGTATTGATCAATCGAATGTGTAAAAGGTCAGAATGATCTTCCGAGCATTCCTACTGATCAAGATAAGCTCTGAGTACATCTGGAGACGATAAGAATGAGGAAATATCTAAAGGAAAAGTTGCTATCATCGTATTAAATGCACTGCAACAACTTTTCTGATCGCATTTATGTGGAGAAGACCCCTGAACAGCGTAACCTCATCGACCGCCACTCGCAAAAGGCTAAAGAAGATACATGACATGACATGCACTCAAGTAGGAACCTAGATGAAGAACAAGTAGACGATAGAGATGGGGGAGGAGGGTGATATATAAAGAAGAAGGATTCCTAAAAGGAAAAAGGAGGAGAGAACTGTAACTTATATTGAATTAATCAGAATTCTCTTCGGATTCAAACTCGCTTAGTCTTTGTATGTACTTTTATGTTGGTTTATACTTGCATGCCATAATCAATTGTTCTTAGATCCATAGTTAATCTTGCTCTATCACCCACGCTCTACAAATTTTATTATTTTTGGGATTGGGTAACAAATTCTGTCCCTACAATTGGCACCGTCTGTGGGGAGAGCTCGAATATAAGTGGAAACAACAGCAGTCGGTAATGGCGGAACTAGGGCAACAACTGTTAGAATCTAGGGCGTCTCAGCACATAGACCCTTTTCTCAATTTGGAGCAGAGATAAGATCGTGAAGGCAGTGTGCATACTACGCACCCTGAGTGAAGTCAACCTCATGGAGGAAGTCACGTGTCTCATGCGGAGAAGAATAGCATGCAAATAGAAATTGAGAGGTTAAGGAGGGAGTTGCGCCATGCAAAAAGAAAACGTGTTCCTTCGCACTCTGATGAGGATTGGGATGACGAGCAGGATGTCACTTATGAGCAAAGGTCTCAAACACCAATCAGTGAATCCTTTTCATACGAAGAAGAGCACCGTCGCTAAAAGCAATCTTAAAGCCCATCACGTGGAGGGGTGGGAAATGATGCTATGAGCAAGGCTCTGAATCAAATCTCTAGGTCACCTTTCACGCACAGGATAAAGAGCGAGACTTCCTCGGCGTTTTAACCAACCAACCTTTACCATTTATAATGGTAAAACGAACCCTGTGGAGCATGTGAGCCACTTTAATCAAAGGATGGCTGTCTATTCCAGAGATGAAACTCTGATATGTAAGGTCTTCCCCTCTAGTCTTGGACCGGTTGCAATGAGGTGGTTTGACAGCCTGAAAGCAGATTCCATCAATTCCTACCAAGAGCTCACTCAAGCTTTTGGTTCACGTTTTGTCACCTGCTGAAGAGTAGCCAGGCCCTTGTCTTCTCTGCTATCCTTAAGCATGCGTGAGGGTGAGACCCTGAAGGCGTACTCTAATAGGTATTGGGAAATGTTTAATGATATGAAGGGTAACTTTGATGCAATAGCCCTAGATACATTCAAGCTTAGCCTACCTACTGACCATGGTTTAAGGACGTCCTTGTCTGGTAAACCTATTACTAATATGCGTCAGCTCATGGACCGTATTGAAAAATATAAAAGGGTTGAAGAAGATCAGCAGCAAGGGAAGGGTAAGGACAAGGTAACCCCCCAGGAGAGGAAGGATTTCAGGTCGGACCGTTACAACAACAATAAGCCATGGAGAGATTTCGTTGGGTAGTCGGGGTCAACAAATGCTTAAGCAGTTAATACAGTGTTCAAGAAGCCAGTCCACTAAGTTTTGGAAAAGATCAAGAATGAACCATTATTTAGGTGGCCGAGTAAGATGGTAGGGAATCTTGAGAGGCGCAATCACAATCTCTATTGTTAATACCACCAAGACCATGGGCATACCATTAAAGACTGCAGAAGTTTGTGGGACCATTTGGACCAATTGGTCCGCGAAGGCAGGTTGAGGCATCTCTTGCATCACTCTAGTGGCCGAGGAGGTCAAATCAAATGAATCTTGAGTTCGGGAGGAGTGATTCTGCAAAACCTTCATTAGGAACTATTAATGTCATTTTTGCTGCACCAGGAAAAACAGGGTCCTGGCCGTCCAAGGTTATGTCAGTAGCTCGGTTACCAACAAGGGACATTGGTCGAGATTCGAGGAGTGCTAGACCGGCTATCCAGCCAGTTTTAGGCTTTTCGAACGAAGATAAAGTTGGAACCATTCAATCTCATGACGATGCTTTGGTAGTCACCTTCAGAATCGGAGGATATGATGTGAAAAGGGTAATGGCGGACCAGGGTAGCACGGTGGAGATAATGTATCCCGACCTCTACAAGGGGTTGAACCTTAAGCTTGATGACTTAACACCATACTGTTCTCCCTTGGTTAGCTTCAAGGGAAGAATTGTCACCCCGAAAAGCCAGATACGGCTGCCTGTACAGACTGGCTCAGAAGTAGTGGAAGTGGACTTCATTGTCGTAGATGTTTATTCCCCTTATACGGCAATTGGAGCCAGGCCTTGGTTGCATACGCTAGGGGCTGTTTCCTCCACTCTACATCAAAAAGTTAAATATCCATCCGAAGGGCGGGTTTGTGAAATCCGTGGAGATCAATCCTCGGCCAGGCAATGCTTGGTGGCTGCCACCCAACACAAGCTTGAAACTGAGTCCTCGGTCAGAATTGAAGGAGACTTATAGCAGTTAAAAAGTCAGGTATCACCCGTCGAGGATCTTGATGAAGGCGTTAGATGCAAGGATTTGGTAAAAGTTTTAATTGGGGACAGTCCTAAAAGGTACTTTCAAGTCAGATCTCAGATGCCTCAACTAGAAAAAGAAGAGCTAATTGATTTCCTTAAAAGAAATATTGACGTATTTGCCTGGAGTGCTTATGAAGCCCCAAGAGTAGATCCAGAGTTTATTTGCCACCATTTGAGGATCAACCCATTGATTGTCCCTAAGAAGCAGCCTCCTCGGCGGCCATCTAAAGAGCATGCAGATGTAGTCAAAGAAGAAGTAACGAAGCTCAAACAGGCTGGAGCTATCAAAGAAGTTTTTTTTTTTATCCCGAGTGGTTGGCAAATACTGTGGTAGTGAAGAAGAAAAGCGAAAAGTGGCGAGTTTGTGTAGACTTCACGGACTTAAACAAGGCTTGTCCTAAAGATCCCTTCCTCATGCCGAAAATTGATTAGCTAATAGATGCTACTGTCGGCCATCCTCGGATGAGTTTTTTGGATGCTTTTCAAGGTTACCATCAAATACCGTTAGCCTCGGATGACCAGGAGGAAACCGCTTTTGTTACCCCTACTGGTAATTACCACTATAAAGTGATGCCATTCGGTCTAAAAAATGTAGGTTCTACTTATTAGCGAATGATGACAAGGATGTTTGAATCACAGTTAGGTAAAAGCATTGAGGTCTATATAGACGACATGGTAGTAAAAAGCAAAGTTATTTCTGAGCATGTGAAGGACCTCGACAGCACTTTTGAAATCCTAAGAAGACATAAGTTACGCTTGAATGCCTCCAAATGCTCATTTGGTGTGGGGTCAGGCAAGTTTTTGGGTTACATGATAACACACAGGGGAATTGAGGTTAATCCCGATCAGATAAAGGGTATTCAAAATTTACAGCCTCCTTGGAATCTGAAAGAGGTTCAGAAGTTAACAAGGATGACAGTTGCTCTGAACCGATTCATCTCTAGGTCTGCGAATAGGTGTAAACCTTTCTTTTCACTGATAAACAAGTGGAAGGAATTTGAATGGACTGAAGAATGTGCCTCAGCTTTTCAACAACTTAAAGATTACTTGGCTTGGCTACCGATTATGTCTACCCCTGAGCCAGATGAGGTTCTATTTGCCTATATTGCGGTGGTTCCTTATGCTGTAATTCTGGTGTTGATATGAGTGGATCAAGGTGTACAAAGATCGGTTTATTGTGTGAGTAAATCTCTACATGAGGCCGAGATTAGATACTTGCCACTGGAGAAAGCTATTTTGGCAGTAGTACTCGGAACACGAAAATTGCCCATTACTTCCAAGCACATACGGCCGTCGTGCTCACGCAACTCCCGCTTAAAACCGTACTTTAAAGTGCCGACTACACGGAGAAGATAGCCAAGTGGGGCACTATCTTGGGGGCTTTCGATATCAAGTACATGCCTCGCACTTCAGTTAAGGGGCAAATCCTTGCGGATTTGGTGGCTGAGTTCACGGAACCTAGTTTAGAAGAAATAACGTTAGAGAAGGACATGGATGGAAAATCGGTTGGAATAATTTCTCAACAAGGTCTTGCCCACTGGGAAGTGTATGTGAACGGTGCTGCGAACTAGAAAGGTTCTGAAGCAGGGCTAGTACTGATTTCTCCAGAGAGAATCATCATTGAAAAATCGTTAAGATTGAATTTCGTGGCAACAAATAATGAGGCAGAGTACAAAGCCCTATTGATGGGAATGTCTATGGTCCAACGAATGGGAGGAAAGGCAGTGGAGTTGTTCTCGAACTCAAGATTAGTCGTGGACCAAGTACAGGGGGAGTTTGAAGCGAAGGATGAAAGGATGCAGAGATACTTAAGCTGAGTTAAATGTCTACAGTCGAAATTTGAATTTTTCACCTTGCTACATGTTCCTAGAAGTGGTAACGCACATGCTGATTCTCTAGCCACGCTCGTGACTTTTTCGGCGCAAAACTTGCCGAGGGTTATTCTCGTCGAGGACTTGCATGGGCCTACCGAGGCAGGGAGAGATGCAGTACAAGTTCATCAAATCAGAACCGAACTCTGTTGGATGGACCCTATAATCAAATTCTTGAAAGAAGATACTCTGCCTGAAGAAAAGGGGGAGGCTGACAAAATTCGGAGGAAGGTGACTAGATTCTGGCTATTCGAAGACTAGAAATTATACAAACGATCCTATTCAGGACCGTACTTGTTATGTATTCATCCTGAAGCGGCTGAGTTGTTATTAGAAGAGTTGCATGAAGGAATTTGTGGGAGTCACACTGGAGATAGGTCTTTAGCTCACCGAGCCATTACTTAAGGTTATTGGTGGCCAAACATGCAGAAAGAAGCCCACAACTATGTCAAGAAGTGCGATCAATGTCAACAGTTTGCGTTGAACATACACCAACCAGGTGGGATCCTCAACCCACTGTCTAGTCTATGGCCGTTTGCTCAATGGGGCTTGGATATAGTGGATCCATTCCCAAAGCTCGCCAGAAACAGGAAGTATCTTCTGGTCGACACAGACTATTTCACCAAATGGGTTGAAGCTGAACCTGTGGCCAATATCCGAGACGTAGACGTGCAAAGATTTGTGTGGAAGAATATTATTATTTGTTTTAGAGTTCCTCATACTCTCATCTCGGACAACTACAGTTCGACAGTAAGGCATTTTGGAGTTATTGTAGCGAACTGGGGATCACGAATAGATACTGTACCCCTGCCTATCCCCAGGAGAATGGACAAGCAGAAGCAATTAACAAGGTCATAGTTAATGGATTGAAGAAGAGATTAGACGATGCGAAGGGCAAATGGGTGGAAGAGTTGCCACACGTACTTTGGGCTTACAGAACTACGCCTCGCAAATCTACTAGAGAAGCTCTTTTCTCGATAACTTATGGGGCTGAAGCTGTCATTCCTCTAGAAATTGGGTTCCCAACTCTGAAAATCGATTCATTTAGTCCGACCAGCAATGATGAACTTCTAGAAAGGAGTTTGGATTTGATCGAATAGAGGAGAGAAAATGCAATGGTTCGACTGACACATTACCAGCAAAAGCTTAGGCAAGGCTATGATGCCAACGTAAAGATAAGGCTACTAGAACCTGGTGATTTGGTACTCAGGAAAGTTGTGGGCATTATGAAAAACCCAATCTGGGGGAAGCTGGGACCAAATTGGGAAGGGCCATATCGTATCACTTCAGGAGCTGGCATTGAGGCATATTTCCTGGAGGACTTAGATAGTCAAGTAATTCCGCGCTCTTGGAATGTAAATAACCTCAAAAGGTACTATTATTAATTGAATCATTTCTTTAGTTACTATGATAATTTGTTGTCCTTAACGGTTCTCTAGGTGCTTAAACTTAAATCTAATCATGCCTGTAGTCCTCGGATCAGATGATTTGGGTTAGTTAACACTCCCTAACGCTTCTCTAAGTGTTTAAACTTAAATCCAATCATGCCTGTAGTCCTCGGATCAGATGATTTGGGTTAGTTAACACTCTCTAACGCTTCTCTAAGTGTTTAAACTTAAATCCAATCATGCCTGTAGTCCTCAGACCAGCTGATTTGGGTTAGTTAACACTTCCTAACGCTTCCCTAAGTGTTTAAACTTAAATCCAATCATGCCTGTAGTCCTTGGACTAGGTGATTTGGGTTAGTTAACACTCCCTAACGCTTCCCTAAGTGTGTAAACTTAAATCCAATCATGCCTGTAGTCCTCGGACCACTTCTGTGTTGTTATTACTAGTGAAGTTTAACTTTGGAATGAGTCTTGCCTGACACTCTCAAATGTATTTATAATCGGCTCTAACTTATGATAGCCTTCTTTATATATGTGCGAAAAGATCTGTGAAACTTTTATAACATTTGTTGTACTCATTATTTAATAGTAATTTTTATACACTGTTCTTTTTGGAACCAATTTTAGTTATGTATATTACTAGCAGGATAGGGTGATTATGTTTATCTACATTACCGTAATTATAAAGTACAGTTATTTGTAGTAAGAGTAAGTCATATGATATACACTAAAAGTAAAAACGGAACCATTTCATTAACCAAAAGAGAATAGTCTACAATCCCTTACACATAAAAAAAAAAAAAAACAAACAAGAATAGGTAAAAAAAAATAATAATAACAATGGTACAAAAGAAAAACCCTAAGTATCTAAGTCTTTGTTTGAGGGACCACAGGGTCGGCAGCCTGGCTCGTCTGAGTAACAGCAGCTGTTGAAACCTGATCCTTGGGCTCTGAAGAAGTCTTCCCTTTTTCCGAGTTCTTACCCTTGTCCTTGAATGGTTCAGCTGGTGTGCTCAGATCACCTAGCTGACCAGATTCCTTGGAGACCTCAAGCGTGGTTGGAGGAATTTGGCTAACCAAAGATTGCTCCGAAGCCTTTAGGAGTTGTGATGGAGGAGGAGGATCAGACTCTGGGAGCTCTCGGATGTCAGGATCATAATATATGCTCCTAGGCAGCCTTAATTCCGAGTCGGCAGGCACCCCGGCTGCATCCAGTGCTTTGCCCCAGGTAATGTCGCAGTAATCTTGGCTGACCAAGGCGAACTGCTCCGTTAAACCTTTTTCGGTCACGTCCACTCCCAGCTTGTGTGCTGCTTTCTTTTCGGCCTCGGTAGCCTCCTTGGCCAGCTGAGCGTCCCTCCAAGCCAGCTTGGCAGTCTCCCTAGCCTTTTGGAGTTCGGCGCGAAGTTCCTTCATAAGCACTCTCTCAGAGGCCAAATTAGTCTGAGTCTCATTTAGCAGCTTGCATTGGGCTTCGACCTGGCTCTCAGCGTTTTGGAGGCCAGTATTGAAGCTATCCCTTTCTTGGGTTACCCCTTTGAGCTGCTCGGAGATCTAAGAGAACTCCTCTTTTAAGCTGCCCAAAGTTTTTTCTACCTCGGACCGAGAGTGGGCTTCCGCTTGGGCTTCGACATAGGCTTTTCTGTTCCACTCTTCGACCACGAAGACTTGCTAGGTAATCTACACAGTAAAGTAAAAATGTTAGCATAAAACAGGCAGAAGATTAGCATGCCAACTGAAGAGCTGGATAAACTCATTTACGATGGCCAGGTCCCTCTTCAGGGACATGAAGAGTTCATACTGGCTGAAGCGCCTGTATGACTCCATGTCTCGGGGGAGTAGCAATGGTTGCTCCAGGGCTTCAGCTATCAGCCCTACTCTTCCCTCATCGAAGTTTCTAATGAAGGTCTCCCATGAAAAAGGAACGCCATCCAGCTCCAATTTGGGAGACCACGTGCGTTGGCCTCAGCGCATATCAGCCGTAGGAGGCTCCTCCTGACTCTCTATGGATGAGGCCCTCTTGCTCCAGTGGTCCCTCATCACCTTTTGTTGCTTTGTGGTTTTTGGTGGCACGACCACCTCCCTCTCCTCAGGTTCGAGAGGTCTCTTTTTCTTCAAGTCCGGTACTGGCTTTAAGCTTGGATCAGGAACCTGAGGTGGCGGTGGAGGCAAGTTCACCACTGGTCAGGAAAGTCTCAATCCCTTTGGGCTGAGCCTTCGTGCCCCTCGTCTTTAGCAGAGCTTTTAAGTCTAACATTTCTTCTTCTTCCGAAGAGTCCTCTAGAAGAGTGGTTATCAGAATTGGGGGATGGACACTAGACTTCCTGTCAATCTCCTCCTCGAAATCTGAGAAGTGTATCACTTACACCCCCCTGAAGCTTCTCCTTCGAATTTGAACTTGTCTATCTGTTCCTCTAGTGAAGAGGACGAAGAGTCGACCCTCTCACTTACGACCGTCGGCTCAAGGGGGACTTGTTGAACTAGTTGGATCAGGGAGCATCTTGTGGATTTGGGTGTGGAACGGGCTTAAGATCATAGGGTGCTAAGAAACCATGCCGAGCGACGTCTATTCGCCAAAGCTGGTGATCACCTTGTGTAATGGCGTTGCCGACTAGTTGAATATCGGTTGCTTTTGGTGTGTAGCCAAGTATGAGGGGGACGGACCAGAGCTATCCGTCTTCCCTCACAAATATCTCCGAGCGTAATAGATAATTAAGTGCAGCGGTGTTGGTGAGGCTAAGCCGAAGAGAAGTATGCACTTTGTCTGTAAAAAAAAAAGAATAATAAAAAAAACAAACTTGATCAGAAAACTGAAAGATGACGACATAAAGAAAAAAAAAAAACAGATTATGAAGAGTGAAGATCCTAAGCCTATTGTTAGAGATCCTAAGTCTAGAAAGTCACACCTGGCTCTCCTGGCTGGGTCGGACAGTGCAGACCGTTATGCCATGCGCCCGAGACGATTAAATAGTCGTCTTTCATCCCTTTATTTGACTTGGGAAGGCAGGAGAGAAGTCTAACGGTGTCGGATCAGGATTTAAGGCAATATCCCGCTCCCTTTTGGCTATGACACTCGTACATATGTACCAGGTCGCGCCAAGTCAACCCTAATCCTAATTGTAGGTTCAAGGCATCGATGGCTCCTAGGATCCTAAAGGTATTGGGCACACATTGCTTAGGAGAGAGTCTATAGTTGCGAAGGTAGTTCAGGGTTATGGAACCCTTTGGGAGGGTCATTCCTCCTTTGATAAAGGCTATCATTGGGATTATGACCTCCCCCTTTCTTCGGTCCGTTAGCATCCGCTCTGGAGGGCAATACCTCAGATTTACCCCCTGCGGTATACCATAAGTCCGCTTAAATTCCTCTATCAACGTCGGACTATCGACGAGGTATTTGAATCTACCCATTTTTAAGGAATAATTGAAGCAATAACCAAGAAATGGGGGTTTCGAAGGTTGAAAATCCCAGCCGAGAAGAAAATAAGGGATTAAGGATGCCGAAACTTACCCCGACGGGAATGGAGAATGATCTTTGAACTCAAAGTGGACTTTTAGTAGATTTTGGGAAGAAATAAGACAGAAAATCGAAGAAGTCTGAAGGGTTTTGAATGAGCGAGTTCGCTGGGTATTTTGAGGATGCGTAAAGTAAAGAAAAATAACCTCCTTTAAGGGTTTATATTCGGGGGCAGGTGAAAGGGTGTAGTTCATCCCATCCAAATCCCGAAGAACAGCCCTGTCTGTTAGATCAATGACCTACCGTTGGATGCAAAAGACAAAACGCCGCCTGGAGTGATTAATACAGTGTTTTGGGAATTCGGAAATCACAGCGACAATGATGAAGCGCTTGTATCTATGCTTGCACACATGCAAGCTTGGGTATTTATGTACTCTTTTCAAAATTTTCATTCTTTTCATTGCGTGGCAGGTCAAAATCTTACTTTTTCTCCTCGGATGCGAGGGAAAAATTAAAATTTTGAGGGGCTATTGTGGGGGGGAAGGCCCAATCTAACGTAGTGGGCCTAGGGCCCTATTTGAGGATTACTGCGCGTTTGAAGAGAAGGAGGTGGTAAGGGCAAGGCGCATCTGGAAGAAGGATACCCAGAAAAGAAAGATGGGTACAATTCGAAGAGATCGCCATCCGTCCGAAGAGATTTTATTCCTCGGACGCGAATAGTATTGATCAATTGAATGTGTAGAAAGTCAAAATGATCTTTCGAGCATTCCTACTAATCAAGATAAGTTCTGAGTATATCTGGAGGCGATAAGAATGAGGAAATATTTAAAGGAAAAGCTGCTACCACTGTATTAAATGCACTGCAACAACTTTTCTAGCTGCATTTATGTGGAGAAGACCCTTGAACAGGATAACATCATCTACCGCCACTCACAAAAAGCTGACATAACATGCACTCAAGTAGGAACCTAGATGAAGAACAAGTGAACGATAGAGATGGGGGAGAAGGGTGATATATAAAGAAGAAGGATTCCTAAAAGGAAAAAGGAGGAGAGAACTGTAACTTATATTGAATTAATCAGAATTCTCTTCGGATTCAAACTTGCTCAGTCTTTGTATGTACTTTTATGTTGGTTTATACTTGCATGCCATAATCAATTGTTGTTAGATCCATAGTTAATCTTGCTCTATCATCCACGCTGTACAAATTTTATTGTTTTTGGGATTGTGCCAGAAATCCTATCCCTACACAAACTATGTAGAAAAATTACTGCAGAATTTTCAAATACCATGAAAATAATTTTCTTTGATTCTAAAACTCACTCAACATCTTATACAAACATGTGATTGAAGACCACTCTAATACCAATTGTTGAAAAATATTATTTTGCGTATCATACAAAAACACGTAGCGGAAATAAACGGATCTACTTTATTCATTTGAGATAACATGGAACATCTATATTTTGGAAACAAAGAATAGGAAGGCGTACCTTGATGAAGTGAAATTAAAAAACAAATGAAGATTGAACTTGGGAAGACTTTCAATCTTTATCCCAATTCCACATATGCCCAAGATGTGTGGCCTCTTTATCAATTCTATAAGTACTTGTCAAGAGAATAAGAGAGTGTCTTGAGAAATCTGTATGTTTCTCTTTTAATTATACGCATATATTTTACTACACTTGCAATTACTTTATTTAATAACTTTTATTAAATAAATAACTAATTATCTAATTGGGTTAGCCTTTTGGGCTAGCCTAATTGGGTTTTAGTGTGTGGCTTGGAGTGG
The DNA here is from genome assembly GCA_030445155.1 of Quercus variabilis. NCBI lineage: Eukaryota > Viridiplantae > Streptophyta > Magnoliopsida > Fagales > Fagaceae > Quercus > Quercus variabilis. The sequence goes on from CP129454.1 coordinate 10,984,841, forward strand.
GACCAAAAGGGACAAATAAAACTCTAGCTCTAATGGGCTTCAGGCTTATTTGTCAACTTTTGACAAGTTCAAAATTACCATTAATTATATTTAACACCATTATATAAATATAATTGCATTCTAGGCCTTATTAATAAATTATATCTCAAAACTTTATTATCTAAACATTTAACCCCTTCATGAAAATATTCGTAATAATACAAAATCATAATGTATAATTGTTACTTTGAAAATTACTACATCTTGATCCTTGAGTACTCGATTTAATCCTTTACAATATTTACATACATATATTTATGAAATCCAATTTCATAAAATATAAACTTTAGTAACCAAACTCATTAAACTTATCTCAAGGGAATATTTTACATCTCTATAAAGAGATTATGAATTCCATCTTGAAAATATGTGTTCCTTCAACATTATGTGTAGTTGCCCAACATACTGAGGTTTTGACCATTAAATTAGATCTCACTTCTAATATATCAAAGTAACCTACATTTCATGATTGGATTCACTATTCTCTCAGGATTGAGAGTTTATGTAAATAAAAGTCGTGAGATTTATTATTTATTTGACAATCGTTAATAGAATAATAAATCTCACAACGGTTTAGTTCAATATATCTTATATACTTAAAACATATTAAGATATCAACTAGAAGTCTCAATTTTCATGATCAAGACAAATCATCTTAGTTGATATGTTGTAGTTTTCGCAGATGAAATTCCCAATTTCATCACTGACTACGAACTAAGATTTTGAGTTTACAAAGAACTTGTGATTTACATCTTCCGTAACTAAATCACATAAATCACTTACTATGCATCTCAAGAACTATATGATAATGTCTTAATATTCATGTTACTATTATTTTAGATAATAAAACAACTTTATTACTTATAACATAATGTCATACAAAATGTCATACATGGCATTATACAATAGGATTTTAGGGCACTAATCCTAACACATTGAATCTAAATGACTCTTTGAGATGGGATGAGATGAGAGATGAGAGAGCAACGCAGTAAAGTGAAAGAAAGAAGTTGTTTTAGAGCTACATGTGGTTTTAAAATTGACACTTTTACCCACTTGAGCTTGATTCCCTTGAATTGCCGTAAGCCACCCATGTTAAAAACACAAAATACATTACAAAAAATAAATAAAGGAAACAAGATCAAAAATGGTTTTTGTAAAAAGTATTTGGAAGCTTCAAGAGCTTCAACAAGAACACAAAACCAAGATAATTTTTTTTATTTTTTATTTTAGTGTTTGGCCCCAAAATTCTTTTGTACCTCCTTAATTCTCTATTTCCTTTCTTCAACCCCTCAATCTCTTTCTCTAGGCAGTGTTGTGATAGTGGAAAATTAAGAAAGTATATAAAGTATGAATGTGTGATTGGCGTTGCTTTTTTCGTCACTACCGCCTTAGCAACAACTCTTGGTTTCTCCTTTGTTGACCTTGTACTTGAGGCTGGGTTTTTTGTTTTTTTATTTTTTCGGGTTTCATTGATGGTGGGCTTTGATTTTGTGAGATAGTGGTTGTTTTGGGTTTCTTTGTTTTTGTAGGTGGCTGGGTTTTCCTTTAATGTTCTTGAACCATTGAATGAAACTCTAGCTCAAATATATATAGCTTCCAACACCATATAGTTTCATACCATCTCAAGAACCATGCTATTTCTATTGCTAACATTTTGCTCTTCTCAACCAGAGTGTTTTTGAGCAAAAGTTTCACCATTTTAACAAATATGCTTTTAGATCTTGTTTTTTTTATGTTTTGTTGTTGTTGTGTTTTTAATGGTGAAATTACGGAGGTGGGTGGAGGTGGGTTACGACATCCTAACGGAGCTACCCTTAAGTGGGCAAAGTGTCAACTTTTAAATTACAGGTAGACAACTTAAATTTTAACCAAACCATGAGTTGGTAAATTGCAATTTTGCTCTTTTTTTTTTTTTTTTTTTTTTTTTTTTTTTGAGAAGAAACTGAGATATCATTCAACAAACACAAAAGGCCCTAGAAAAAAAAAAAATACAACAAACATAAATTCAAGGAAACCAGCAACAACTTAGACCATAAACACTACTCCGCCTGAATAGCTCCCTCTAATCTACCTAGCTCAAACAAAATTTCTAGAATCTCCATTCTCCAAATGAAAGTTTTTCTAATTCTTCTAGCATGTTGAGCTAGTTCGTGGGCTATTTTGTTGCTAGTCCTATTAATGTGTCTAATTTTTTACTCTGAATACTGCATAAACTTTGCACAATGCTCTTTACAATGTGGCCAACAGCTCCTCTAACATCATTTGCTTCAGCAACTTGGACAATAAGGAGAGAGTCGCTTTTTATGATAACTCTCTCTAGGCCAGGCTTTTTTTCCAACACACATCCCTACTCCACTGCAATTGCCTCGGTTTCCTCGATAGAATATCTTCCTTGGAGGGGCATAGACATGGTTGCAAAAAATCTGTTATCACTATCTCAAACTATAATTCCAATTCCTGAGTGTCCATTGGCCAAAGGGATAGCACCATACACATTAATGATATAGAAGCCCACAGGAGGAGGTTCCCAATGATCCTTCTTGTCCATCTTGTGTTTAAAATCCAGCCCATTTACTTCTTCGAAGTTTTCAATCATATGGATAGCAGTCCCCCAAATGTGAGCTTCCGAGGTTCCATTTGCCTCATAAAGCACATGGTTTCTATTGTACCAAATCCTCCAAGCCACACCAAAAATTTTCTCTAGTCCCTTTGGGTTCCTTGGTGTAGGATCTCAATAGCCAAATCTGGAATATCCATGTTGTTTCCCAATAGACTAATAGGACAATCATCCCACATCCTCCAAACATTACTAGCTATGTTGCATTTTAGTATAGCACGATTAATAGATTCTACTTCATCGTTACACAGCGGGCATATGGGATTGAGATAAGGTGCTAATAGTTTTTAGTTGAAAGTTAAATAATAATAAAAAAAAGTTAAAGATAAGAAAAAATTAAAAGTTAAAAAATTAAAATAGTAAATAATATGTTAGTGGGATAGGATATTGCACCCGTTCCAAATCCAAGTCGTTGGAGTATAGTTTTTAACGAGTTTCTCTCCATTGTTTTTTTCCATCCATGCTCCCTTGTGAAGTCGTGACAGACTCTACACAGTTGAAAATTTTGAGCAAATGTTTTGGATTCTTCAAAGCTTTGTCTTTGTCTTCATCAGCACAGGCCACGTATTCCAGGCTATAAGCCTTATTATTATTGGATTCTATATACATGTGAGACATATGCACTAATATATATAATTAATGATAATTTCAAAATAGTACGTTAGTATTAATCACTAAGGTGATTATTGTGTTCAAGGAAAGCTTTTTTGATTACGGTGGAGCAATATCAAAAGGAAATAAAATTCTTGGATGAAATTTGAGTCAAGATGAAAAGTCGTGGAAAATTGCCTCAAATTTTATTGTGATTCGGAAAGTCAATTTGATTTTGTTTTTGTTTTTTGAAGAATGAAAAATTAATTTTGCCATTTCCAGGTTTATTTGGTGTGAAAGAAAAAGCTATTTTTTAGAGTAGAAAGAACATCTAATCCGCTAATCCTTGTCAAAAAAGTAATGTGCTTTGTCCCCTAATGAATAAAAATTGAAGTCTTATAAATTGATAGTGCTGCAAAGAAATTGATGGCTTTGGCCAATGAAGATTAAGCTAAATTGGAAACTTTAGCAATGTAGTAGAAAGAGAGAGAAAAAGATTAGGAAGAAGGAATGTGGTTGGTGGGGGTGTAGTTGCACTTTCAAAAGAGAGGTGGAAATGTAAGAGGCACAGGCTGAAGCAACAATTCACAAAATCAATCCAGTTTTTTCTTTGAATTGGAGAGATTACACTTTAGTGGGCTTGGAGAAAAAAATGTTTAGGCCCCACTGAACAAAAAAAAAAAAAACTAAAGTCACTTATATTAAAATTTACAAATTGACGAAATAAAGAATGTGATTAGAACCATGTCAATATCATAATGAAATTTTGAATTAGTTTTTTTGTTTAGTATTTACAAATATTAGAACAGCTTATCTAGTTTTTTATTGATTTTTTTTTTTTTTTGCATAATTACTGTAAATAAAAAGTAAAAGTTAAATAATAAAAAAATGAACTAATTGATTTTTTTTTTTTCTGAAAATACCAAAGCAAAAAAGTAAAATGGAAAAGACGACTAGGCATTTTAAGCAAAAACATAAGAATGGGACCCACGTAAGTTGTTGGCCGATTCATTCATCAGTCTACCTTTACCCAAAAAAATATAATAATAATAATAAGAAAATCCTTTTGCGGGACTCATGCCGAGCAAGCTTGCTTTCAATCTTATTCCAAACGCATGCTTTTTTTTTTTTTTTTTTTTTTTTTGAGAAGACCGAGGGGTTGGTTGAAATTAAATACTGATGGCTCAGCTATGAAGGGTACTGCAAGAGCAGGTGGAGGAGGGTTGATCCGAGATCATGATGGGTCTTGGCTGAAAGGATTTGCAAGAGGACTTGGATACACTAGTAGTGCCTTGGCTGAGTTATGGGCCCTCAGAGATGGGTTGATTTTAGCCAAGGAAATGGAAATTCAGCACCTATTAATTGAACTAGATGCCTTGAGTATTGTTATACTAATGAACAATGAATCTGAAAACCTCTTAATGGAGCCTCTCTTATCTGATTGCAGGACTCTTCTGAAGGAGTTCCCAAATAGGCGCGTGATCCATGCTTATCGGGAAGCAAACCAATGCGCTGACGCATTGGCTAAATTAGGAGCGCAGTCTATGTATAGTTTTGCTACTTTTTGTAACCCACCGCCTGTGGTGGAGGCTTTATTAGCTGCTGATAAGGCTAATTTGCACTGTAATAGACTTGTGAATTCTTAATTTTATGCTATCTCTTGGTTTACCAAAAAAAAAAAAGTTACAAATCAAACAAGTAATTGACCTTAATTTCTGGCCAAAAAATGAAAATAGGGCCCACATGAGTGTTAGGCCAGTACAACAATCGACTTGTGCACAAAAATCCCTTCTTCTTGCGGGACCCACGTGAGATTCACTAGCTAGCTTTTAGTATTTTGGAAACGCATACTTAAAGCATTTACATTAGTCACGGTATGGTCAAGGTTATCAGATCTGGACCGGACGGGGAGGTCGGACCGTAAAAACTGAGAATCAGGATGAAAACAGGTTTTTTAAGCATAAAGAACTGAATTTTTTGTTAATTCTGTAAACCCTTAAAACCGGGGTTAGACTACACGAATCGGTGGCAAGAACCGTGCAGTCCAACCCCTTAGCAATTAAAAAAAAAAAAAAAACTGAACACAATTTTATTTTACTTAATTAAATATCCGTCTCTTGCAAAGAATAAAAAAAAATTATAATTAAATCCTTCAAAGATATTCAACTTTACTTCAAAAATTAATCATAAATTTTAATGTTTTCATGGTTATTATTTTATTTTATTAACTTTCTTATTTAATTATTAAATATATGCTTGAAAATCATTAAATTTCCCTCACTTATATAGATATATTGTCAATTTTGCTAGTTTTATAAATTTAATATCTATATTTAGACTTTAATTAATTATTAAATTAATTATGACATCATCATAGTTTGACCTTAGTTCGACCTCAAAAATCTTGAACCTCTTCCTTTTACGGTTTAATAAATGGTCCAGGTCTGAAAACATTGGGTATAATAACATAAGAAGAAAATTAGGTTCATATAAACTTGTGCAAAATAGAACCATAGTTGCAGTTATTTACACAGTTAACTCTCTCTCTCTCTCTCTCTCTCTCTCTCTCTCTCTCTCTCTCTCTCTCTCTCTCTCTCTCTCTCTCTCTCTCTCTCTCTCGTCAAATATGCTTTCCAAACACAAATTTCCCCACACAGACTCAACATCAAATACTTCACCAATACAAACCCATAGTCAAGACCAAACCCACAAAGAAAAACCCACATCTTAACCACTCCAATGCAACGAACATAGCCATTGCCACTACCGGAGCTTCGACAAACCTTCGCTTCACTCCAAAGCCAACAAAAACATCAAGCCGGTATCATCAAAAATGAAGGAAGTTGTCATATTAGAGGTTGTATAATATAAAAAGTTGTCATATTTACACATTTTTATCAAAAAACTACCTGCATCAGACATGCAAAAACTGTGTAAATATATATTGTTCCTACAATAATCATGTAAATTTACGTTGGCACTATTTATTTTACATTTATTTTTTATTCTTTTTTTACGTATCCCAAAAATGAAGGAAAAGAGTGAATGATTGTTATTGTGTGTGAAGAAAGAAACAATTAAAAAGAAAAAAGACAAATTTATATTTAATGAAATGTAGTTAAAATAGATAATCTAATATAGGGTATTTTGAAAAGTGAGTTTGTAAAATAGAAAAATAAGTTCTTATAATAAAATAGACAGAAATTTTTACATAAGTTGATGTGAATACTCTAAGGGGGTGTAGATACTCAATTTTGCACCAATAATTTAACCTTGGAAGGTGACCAAAATAATCATTCTAAGTACCCAAAAATCATAATTCATTTATCACATATCATAAAAATAAGGGAGTGTAGACACTCAATTTTGCACCCATAATTTAACCTTGGAAGATGACCAAAATAATCATTCCAAGCACCCAAAAAATCATTACTGCTTTTCATGCATTAAATCATTTATCACATATCATAAAAACAATCTTAAGATTCTAATGATCGCGACAATATGCCCGGTTCTCAAATCGAACAATCAGATTGAAAGACATCACAGGATCAAGTTTTCACGGTCTGCATGCATTCACTTGGGTGGACTGATCACACATGATTAATTGAAATTAATTTTGATTGGTTAATAATTAAAATTAATTAAATGAATTTATGTGTTTGTTTAAGTATTTCTCTTAAAGTGTGATTTATTGCATGGGATTAAAATAATTAAGTTGATAATATTTAAAGACTCTAGATAATTAGACTTTTGAGATAATTATATTCAAAAAAATTATTTGAAAAATCCTAATTATCACTTTGGGATGAAGTTTATCATGAAAATAACTCTGAAATTCATCCAAATACAGTTTTAGACTTGGAAAACACTTTAGAAACTTGCTAATCAAGTAGCAAATTTTAGATTCACGTTCCAAAGCACTTTAGACATAGTAAACATCAAAATTCAGACTAGGTTATTTCTAGAAAAGTTGTAGAGAATCAAATTTCCCTTCTGCTATTAGAATATTAGCTTATGGTGAGGTTGAATACTGCTTATTTTGTTGAAACTGAAAAATTATTGTTGAAAGTACTATAGATAAAGGTAAAATTTAGTTGAAATAGTATTGTAGGGATAAGGGCTAAAATTTGTATATTAGGCCTTGGGCCTTGGCTGAGGACATTTGTTGGTCTGAGGATGGATAAAAAATAGTGAAGGTGTTAAGTTCAGAATCCCATGGGTAAGATGCTAGCAGAAAGCCTGGGGAAGGTCGTCCGAGAAGGAGTATCTCCTCGGATGAGCAAAGCACAAACCAAAGGTATATCCTATCGATTAGAGTGGCCTTCCAGGAGGTTCTATTGATAGGGCCATATATTATAAACGTACAAGAGGGATGAAGGCTTAGAGGTATCTAGGGAAAAGCTGCTGCTACCGCTTTGAATGCTCTATATCTAACTTTCTGGCTACATTTATGTGGAAAAAACCCCTGAATAGTGCTGCTTAGGCTATCTCAACTCACAGAAGTCCAGAGAGGGTGTCCGATGGGACAAACACTCAAGTAATGGCCTAGATGATCAACAAATAGAAGGTTAAGATCAATCAAGGGGGGATATATAACGTAAGGAACCCCTGAGAAAAAGGGGAAGGGAAAAAGACGGTGGCATCAATAACTAATCCTGTAATCCAACCTGAAAGAAACATATATAAAAACTGATCTCCTCAGACTTTGCTGAGGATGATTTTCTTTAGTATAAACTTGTTTATTTTCATTCTCTTGCCTTCTGAATCTATTTTGGTGTTTGTTTAATTCATTAAAACCCAGTTTTTCTAATTCACTCTCTATAAATTTATTGTTTTGGGCTTTTTCGGCCTGAGTCCATCAACCTTTGGGCAAGAACTCAAACCAGGTCCTTACAATTGGTGTTGTCTGTGGGGACAAGTTGTAATGCTTCAGTGAGTTAAGCGTTCAACCATGGTAGGTTTTGGTCCACACTAGGCAGAATCCATGGGGTCCCAACGTAAAAATCCTTTTGTCAACCTCGAACGTAGAAGGACCGGGAGGGGAGTGTGCATACTGCCCAGATCGGTAGGAGTCAATCCCGAGGTAAGAGTCACATCTCTCATGGGGAGGATACCAGAGCCCTACAACTGGAGGTTGACCACCTAAAGAGAAAGTTGTGCCACAAACGGCGAAAGCGAACTCCCTTCATTTCTAAATCTTCTTTTGACGGTGAAAAGGATGGCAGATATAAATGCAGATCAAGAACCCCTCCCAATGAGTTTTTCTCGTATGTCGAAGATCACCACCTTGAGCGCAGAAATAAAAGTTCATTCTCCAAAGGCCAGGGAAACGATGCAATAAGCAGAGCACTCAACCAGATCTTTAGGTCACCTTTCACACGCAGAATATAGGAAGGAATGCTCCCTCGGTGGTTCACCCAGCCCACATTCACCATGTACAATGGTTAAATAGACCCTATGAAACATGTGAGCCATTTTAACTAGAGGATGGCTGTACACTCCAAAAATGAGGCCCTGATGTGCAAGATTTTCCCCTTCAGCATGGCGCCTGTCACGATGAGATGGTTTGATGGCCTAATTGCAAGTTCCATCAACTCCTTTAAGGAGCTCACCCAGGCCTTTGGATCTCGCTTCATCACATGCAGCAGAGTCCCTCAGCCTTTAGACTCTTTATTGTCCCTGTCCATGAAAGAAAGGGAGACCTTGAAAACATATTCGGACAGATATTGGGAGATGTTCAATGAGATAGACGGGGACTTTGACGACATGGCCATCATAACTTTTAAGGTCGGCCTGCCTTCCGAGCATGGCTTGAGGAAGTCTCTAACTGGAAAACCTGTCACCAGTGTACACCAACTCATGGATCAGATTGGTAAGTATAAGAGAGTTGAGGAGGACTAACAGTAGAGTAAGGGAAAGAGTAAGGTTATTCCTTAAGAGAAGAGGGATTTCAGGTCGGATGGCTACAACAACAACAGACCTCGGAGGGATTTTACTGGGTAATCTAGACCTGCAGCTCCTCTAGTGGTTAACATTGTGTTCCGAGAACTAGTGCATCAAGTCTTGGAGAAGATCAAGAACGAGCCATATTTCAAATGGCCGAACAACATGAATGGAGATCCCTCGAGGCGTAATTAGAGCCTACATTGTCAATACCACCAGGAACATGGGCATACTACCAAGGACTACAGAACCCTATGGAATCATCTGGATTAAGTGGTCAATGAGGGAAAGTTACAACAGTTTTTGTATAGGCCAACTAAGCAAGGAGACCAGTCAAGGTCAGGGACTCAGGGGAATGCTTCTTTAAGACCTCTATTAGGTACGATCACGTCATTTTTGCTGCACCTAGGAGAACAAGTTCTCATCCTTTTAGAGTAATGTCTATGGCTCGACTACTGGCCAAAGGCTCCAACTCTGAGCCGAAGAGGGCTAAAATGGATGTCCAACTAGCTCTGAGTTTTCGGATGAGGAAAAGATCGGAACCATTTAACCACATGAAAATGCTCTAGTGGTCACGCTTAGGATTGGGAGATATGACGTGAAGAGGGTGACAGTGGACCATAGTAGTGGTGCTGACATCATGTACCCCGACTTGTATAAGGAGCAAAACTTTTAAGACCTAAGGACTTAATAGCTAACGACTCTCCTTTGGTGAGTTTCGATGGGAAGGTTGTCATCCCAAGGGGTCAGATTAGACTACCTGTTTAGGCCAGTTCAGAAGTAGTGGAGGTGGACTTCATCGTGGTGGACACTTATTTCCCTTACACGGCTAAAGATGGCAATTTTTCCCCATCTCGCTTAACCCGCCCCTCCCCGCTTCGCCCCGCACGGGTTTTTCCTACCCTGCAAAGGTGGTGGGGTGGGGATGGGACAAGATTTTAGCTCTGCACCAAGGGGCGGGGCAGGGATAGGTTTAAACTTTTTAGACCCACCTCGCCCTGCCCCTCCCTGTCCCCGCCTCGCTCCGCGTTGCTAAGGGTTATAATTGTAAATTTTTCATACCCTAAAACTTTACTATTTAAATAAATATATCAATGTTAGCTTATTTTATTCTATCCAATGTGGTTCTTTGTCTTTATTTTGTTATGTGTTATACTATGAGATTTAAAAAAAAAAAATTATTTATGATTGTCTTGTTAAACACTTAGATATATTATTCAATTTTTTTTTTTAAAAAAAATTGATTTGATTTGATGGGATAAATTTAGTTATAATTTCAAGTATATTTTTATTAATGAAGTAGGTTTCATTAAAAAAATTGTACTAGTTGTAAGGCAAATTAACAACAAGTAGAGTTTTACGGGGTGGGGCGGGGCTTCGTGGAGCCCCAAGGGGCGGGGATGTGGTGAGAAAGTTTTTCTTGTCATGCGGGGCGAGGCAGAGATGGGGTAAGATAAAACCATGTAGGGCGGGGATGAATACCCCATCCTTCGGCCCTGCCCCGCTCCACTGCCATCCTTATACACGGCCATTGTGGCCAGACGCTGGCTTCATGCCCTAGGAGCTATCTCTTCTACCCTGCACCAGAAGGTAAAATATCCGTTATGGGGTTAGATTGTAGAGATTGTGGAGAGTCAGTTTATGGCTAGACAATGCTTGGTGGCTGCTAACATCAGCCCGAAGCTGAGTCCTCGACCTTTGTTGAAAAGGGCTGAGAGTAATCAAATGCTTCGGTGTTCCTTTCAATAGATCAGCTGAGGAAGCAAAATGGGAGGATTTAGAAATGGTTATTGTTGGTAATGATCCGAAGAAGTTCTTTTAGATTGGAGAAATGTTGATGTGTTCACATGGAATGCCTATGAGGCCCTAGGAGTGGATCTGAGCTTCATCTGCCATCATTTAAATGTTAGTCTATTTGTCACCCCCAAAAAGCAACTACCTCAGTGCTCATCCAAGGATCATTTTGATGCTGTCAAAGATGAGGTGATGAAGCTTAAGCAAGTAGGGGCTATCAAGGAGGTATTCTACCCTGAGTAGTTGGCCAATACTGTGATGGTAAAGAAGAAGAATGGGAAATGGCGAGTGTGTGTGGACTTCACAGATCTAAACAAGGCTTGCTTAAAGGATCCCTTCCCTATGCCTAGGATAGACTAGTTAGTGGATGCAACTGTAGGCCATCCTCGGATGAGCTTCTTACATGCCTTTAAAGGATACCACTAGCCTTGGGAGATCAGGAAAAGACAGCTTTTGTCACTCTCACTGGAAACTACCACTACAAAGTGATGTCCTTTAGCTTGAAAAATACAGGGTCTACCTATCAAAGGATGATGACTAGGATGTTTGAACCACAATTGGGCAAGAGTATTAAGGTCTACATAGACGATATGGTGGTGAAGAGTGAGGTAGTGTCCAAGCATGTGGAAGGCCTCAAGAACATTTTTGAAATTCTAAGGAAACATAAGTTGCGCCTTAATGCTTCCAAATGCTCATTTAGTGTGGGATCGGACAAGTTTCTAGGCTACATGGTAACTTACCGAGGAATTGAGGTTAACCTCACCCAGATTAAGGTAATTAACAGTTTACAACCACCTCAGAATCCCAAGGAAGTCCAGAAGTTAACCGGAATGACCGCATCCTTGAATTGGTTTATCTCTTGGTCAGTAGATCGATGCAGACCTTTCTTTCTGTTGATGAATAAGTGGAAGGGATTTGAGTGGACTGAGGAATGTGCTCTAGCCTTCCAGTAGCTTACAGAATATCTCTCTCGGCCACCTATCATGTCTAGTCCTGAGATGGATGAGATCATGTTTGCTTATATCACTGTGGCCCTTCATGCTGTAAACTTGGTGTTGGTACGAGTTAATGGCAGCATATAAAGACCAGTATATTATGTTAGCAAGTCACTACGTGAGGCTGAGGTCTGTTATCTACCACTAGAAAAGGCCATTTTGGCGGTGGTACATGTTATACGTAAACTCCTTCATTACTTCTAGGCACACACAGTTGTTATCTAACTCAGCTTCAGCTTAGAGTTCTGCTTCAAAATGCTGATTACATGAGAAGGATTGCTAAATGAGGGACAATCCTAAGAGCCTTTAATATTAAATACATGCCTCGTAACTCTGTCAAAGGTCAAGTCCTCGCTAATCTGGTAGCCGAGTTTGTTGAATCCCTTTTGGAAGTAGAAGCAAAGAAGTGAAGCATAGATGGAAAATCGGTTGGTATGATCTCCCTACAAGACATTTTATCCTGGAAAGTATACATTGATGGTGTAGTAAATCAGAGGAGGTCCAGAGTAGGGCTAGTTCTAGTATCACCTGAGAAGATTACTATTGAGAAATCATTGAGACTAGATTTCTCGGCCACAAACAATGAGGCTGAATATGATGCTCTATTAGTGGGAATGGCCATGGTGCAAAAAATGGGCGGAAATGCAATAGAGATATTCTTTGATTCAAGACTAGTTGTGAGCCAAGTTTAAGGAGAGCTGGAGGCTAGAGATCCCAGAATGCAAGAATATTTAAGCCAGGTTAGACATTTACAGTCTAGATTTGAGTCTTTCGATTTGTCACAAGTCCCTAGGAGTATAAATACGCATGCAGACTCTCTTGCTGCATTGGCAACTTCCTTGGCACAAAGTTTGCCTTAGGTCATATTTGTTGAAAACTTGTGCAAGCCCACTGTGGTGAGAAAAGATACAGTCTGGATCCATCAAGTCAAGGTAGGGTCGAGTTGGATGGACCCTATAGTTCTATTCCTTAAGGTGGACATCTTACCTAAGGAAAAGTCAGAAATGGAAAAGGTACGGAGAAAGGCTTCTCGGTTTTAGCTGTCTGAGGACCAAAAGTTATACAAGCGCTCATTTTCAGGGCCATACTTGCTGTGCATACATCCTGTAGCATCGAGCTACTCCTTGAGAAGCTACATGAGGGACTTTGTGGAAGTCATATAGGGGGTAGATCTTTGTCTCATCGAGCCCTCACTTAGGGATACTAGTGGTCAGGTATGCAAAAGGAAGCACAGGAATATGTTTGGAAGTGTGACCAATGCCAAAGATTCGCACCAAACATTCACCAACTGGGAGGAGTCCTCAACCCTCTGTCCAGCCCTTGGCTATTCAATTAATGGGGCCTGGATATTGTAGATCCTTTCTCTAGAGTAGTAGAAAATAAGAGGCATCTACTAGTCGACACAGATTACTTCACCAAGTTGGTGGAAGCTGAACCATTGGCCAACATCAGGGATGTAGATGCTAAAAGATTTATTTGAAAAAACATTGTTACTCGATTTGGCATTCCTCACACCCTCATCTCGGATAACGACCTACAATTTGATAGTAAAGCCTTCCAGCGATATTGTTGTGACTTGGGGATTACGAATAGATATTCCACCCCGGCTTACCCCCAAGGTAATGGACAGGCCGAGGTTGTTAATAAAGTCATAGTAAATGGACTTAAGAAAAGACTAGATGATGCGAAGGGAAGATGGGTGAAAGAGTTATCACACATCCTTTGGACATATAGGACTACGCCTCGTAGGTCAACAAGAGAGACGTCATTTTCAATGACATATGGGGCCAAGGCCGTTATTCCTCTGGAGACTGGGTTCCTAACACTAAAGACGAGTTCTTTCACTTCGAGCAATAATGATGAGCTGTTAGGGAAGAGCCTAGACTTAGTTAAGGAACGAAGAGAAAATGAAATGGTCTAATTGGCCTATTATCAGCACAAGCTCAAATAAGGGTATGATGCCAATGTGAAGCTGAGGCCACTAGCACTAGGAGATTTGGTGTTAAGAAAATTTTTGGGTACTACTAAGAACCCAGCATGTGGGAAGCTGGGGCTAAACTGGGAAGGACCATATCGGATCACTTCAGTGGTAGGAATAGGCGTATATTATCTGGAAGATCTAGAGGAAAATACTGTACTCTGTCTCTGGAATGTAAACAACCTGAGAATGTATTATTATTAATGAAAGCAGTCTTTGTCATATTCTTAGTTTGTCATATTATTTGTCATGTGTTCCACTATTTTTTGAGTATCAAACAAAACCTTAGCTATGCCTGGCTCATCGGACCGCATGCTTTGGGTAAATTGATATTCTATAACATCTTTCTAAGTGTTAAACAGAACCTTGGACATGCCTAGCTCCTCGGATCACATGCTATGGGGAAATTAACACTCTACAGTATCTTTCTAAGTATTAAACAGAACCTTAAACATGCTTGGCTCCTTGGACCACGTGTTTTGGAAAAATTAATACTTAACGACATCTTTTTCAAGTGATTAAACAGAACTTTAGACATGCCTGTCTCCTTGAACCACATGCTATGGGGAAATTAACACTCTACAGTATCTTTCTAAGTATTATACAGAACCTTAGACATGCATGGCTCCTCGGATCACGTGCTTTGGGAAAATTAATACTTAACAACATCTTTTTCAAGTATTAAACAGAACCTTAGACATGCCTGGCTCTTCGAACCACATGCTATGGGGAAATTAACAATTTACAGTATCTTTATAAGTGTTAAACAGAACCTTAGTCGTGCTTGGTCCCTCATATCACATACTTGGGAAAAATTAACACTCAATGACATCTTTATAAGTGTTAAATAGGACCCTAGTCATAACTAGTCGCTCAGCTCACATATTTGGGAAAATTAACACTGTGATATCTATTGGTCTTTTACTAAGTGTCAAAACAGATTCAAGATTATACCCAACTCCTTGGGTCGATGGCTTTAAGTAAATTGAAGTCCTTATTTATTTATCTGAGTGATAAGCAAGATGAAGGTTGTTTGACCTTTTATTTTTAACAAAGTATATATTTATCTTCATTAGATTCAGCCTTCATTGCAGAAGGTTCAGTTCTCAATACAAGCATGTGCTAAACCTCTTTATTGTTGGTACTTGATCAAATTACTTAAATTGTCAGTAGTGTATTATTGTTAGTTTTTATTAAAGACAGAGTAGCAGCAGTTCAATGCTATTTGTAATAATAATAAGCTTCAAAGTACATAAAGTGAAGGTACAAGAGATAAAAAAGAAAAACATTTTCATTAAACAGAAGAGGGAGTACATTGTATACAGTGACAGAATGCCACTACCAAAAAAGAAAAAAAACAACAACAACAACAAAAGAAGCTACAAGATAAGTCCTAAGTGCTACTTCTTGGCCTTGAGGGGGTCATCTTTTTGGCTCGGCTACGAGGCAGGGACATCCTTGGCCTGAGGATCAGTCTCTTTAGTCTTGGCCTTTGTCTCTTTGGCTTTGGCCTTAGCAGCATCCTTGGTTTGAGAATCAATATCTTTGATCTTGGCCTCTGTCTCCTTTGCTTTGGCCTTAGCAGCATCCTTGGCCTCTGAGGAGGGCTTAGTCTCCTTGCCCTTATCATTGTCTTTGGCCCCCTCAACCCCTTAGCCTTGATCACCAGCTTGGCTGGGCCCTTTTGAAGCCTTAGGGAGGGGGAAAGCAGCCTGGGTAGTCAGGGGCTACTTTGAAGACTTAGGAGCAGTGGCAGAGAGAGATGGGATGGCAGCTGGGATTTCACAAATCTCGAGGGAGTAGTATACCTTCCCCGATTGCCTTTACTTCGAGTCTGCAAGGACTCCTGCAAGGTTAAGGGCTTTTGCCTATATTGCGTTACAGTAATCCCGGCATACCTCGGCTAGCTCCTCAGTAAGCCTAGCTTAGGTTTCTTCCATGCTGAGGGCGTAGGATGCTCGCTTTTCAACCTCTATTGCTTCCTTGGCCAACTGATCTGCCTCTTTAGCCTTTAGCAAATCTGCCTTCAACTCAAGCACAAGTTGCCTTGAAGTGGCTAACTCTATCTCTGTCTGATAAAGCAACTTACGTTAGTCCTCAGCTTGAGTCTCGAGACTCTTTAATCCTGCCTCAACACTCTTTCTTTCCCTCTCCTCGGTGGTCAGGTTGGAGAGCAGCTCATTGTTTTCCTCCTTCGCAACCCCCAAGGCTTTTTTAGTCTCGAGGCGAAGGTGGACCTTGTTCTTAACATCATTTTAGGCCTTCTTGACCCATTTCTCGGCCATAAAGACCTCTTGGGTAAGCTGCATAAAAACAATATAGCAACTCCGTGTGAATAAAAGATAGAGAAAAAAAAATGTATCAGTACTTAAATAAATAAAGAGTTTGTGGATGTGAACTTACTAGGGCAAGGTCCCCTTTTAGGGACATAAAGAGGTTTGGCTACCTCATCTTCCTCACAACGTCCATGTCCTTGGGTAGAAGAAGTGACTGCTCCAAGGCTTCAACTATATAAGCAGAATGACCTCTTTGGAAATCCTTAACAAAGGCATTCCAAGGGATGGCAGCCCCATCCACCTCCAGCCGAGGAGACCAGGTGTGGTGTTGAAGGCGCACCTCGGCCCTAGTTTGCTCCTCCTAGCTATCCATAGGATGCGCCTTTTTATCCCTAGGGTCTTTGGCCACTTTTTGTTGTTTAGTACCCTTTTGAGGGGCCACCTCCCTTTCCTCAAGCTCCTACACTGGTATCTTCTTCTTTAGATTTGGAATAGCATGCAGTCCGAGGTCAGTAGGGGGTAAAGGGGGAGGAAGGGGAAGAGTGTGAGGAACTTGGGACTTGGGGACTTCTTTTGAAGTTGACCCCTTATTCCTTGCAGCCATAAGCTCTTTTAGGCTCTTGTTCCTTCGGTTTAATGCCATCTTATGTTCCTCTTCTTCGGAGGTGCTGTCTGGACGGTTAATCACTAGAATCGAGGTGTGAACACCTGAATGCCTATCAGGCTCTTCCTCGGCGTCTGAGATGTGAATTATTGGAGCCCTTTGAGTCTCCTCTTCTTCAAAGCGAAATTCTTCTATTTCCTCCTCGAGCGATAAGCGTGAAGAGGCAATCTCCTCCCTTGGAGCTGTTGCTGCTTTAGGCAGAACCTATTGAAGTGGCAATACAACCAGTGGAATGTCTTCTTGGGCTAGGAAATTTGGGCGTGACACGTTGATCCCAACCAACCGCAGGTCACCTGCTCTTATGGCATGGCCAATTTCTTGATATATCTCTGAGACGGGCTCGAAGTCCAGGATCAAGTGGATGGCTCGCAACTGCCTATCATCGCTTACAAAGATCTTGGACCTAGGTAAATAGTTGAGAGCTGCAACGTTGGTCAGACTAAGCCTGGGCGTTACGTGCCTTTTTTCTGTAAAAATAGCCGAGGAGCAAAACATGGTTAGAAAGTTAGAATCCATCATCAATGAAGGCAAAACGAAAGAGAAATAATAACATAGTTAGGGTCAAAAGATCTAAATTTCTTGCTAAGGAACCTAACTTTAAGGTATCCCACGTAGTTCTCCCTCTCGGACGGGGTAGTGAAGACCATTATGCTACACTCCCGAAGCTATCAGGTAGTCGTCTTTCATACCCTTATTAGATTTGGGGAGGCATAAGACGAGCCTAACGATAAGCGATCTAGACTTCAGGTAAAACCCCGCGTCAGTGAGTGAGTGGCACTCATACATATGGACCACATTATGCCAGGTGAGCCCCAAACCCAAATACTCATTTAAAGCATTGACATACCTAAGACCTTAAAAAGGTTGGGTGCGCACTGATAAGGACATAACCTATGGTTAATAAGGTAATCTCGGGTTATTCTACCCATAGGGAGCGTCATTCCTCCTATAAAAGTTATCACAGGAATGATGACTTCTCCCTCTTCTCTATGTGTTAGTACTTGGTCTAGAGCACAATACCGTAGAGCAACTTCCTGTGGTATGTGATATTTGGCCTTAAAGGCCTCTATTTTTGCAGGGGAGTCTACAAGGTGCTTAAACCTACCCATTTGGACAAACTACAAGGAAACGAATGAAGTTTCAAAGGAAAGGATATGAATTGGAAGGCTAAGGAGACTGGCCGAGAAGAAATGAACCTAGGAAAAGAAGAAACTTACGGAAATCAACACTTATGGTGGCCCTGGTGCTTCTCAAAGGTTTAATTTTTAAAAGGGAAGGATCGAGATATCTTGAAGGTTTAAGAAGAGTTGAAGATTTGAGAGTTAGGAATCTCTTAAAAGCTTGAAGACTTGTGAAACAAGAAAAATGATTTCCTCGGGCACTTTATATAGGAGGAGAACTTGAGTGGGAGTTATCCTGCCCAAAATTCGAGAAAAAATATCCACCGTAGAATCTGCACCTAACCATTGGATGTGGGGAACAAAGTGTCACCTTAAGCAATTAATAACACATCGCAGACTTCGAAGTGTCAGTAACAGTTATGGAGAGCACAAAACAGTGCTCCCACGTGTGTAAATCAAAGGAATAAACAATTTAAACTCCTAAGAAATCAAAACCCCACTTTTTCTCCTCGGATGAGAGGGAAAAAATCGGAGTTTTGAGGGGCTATTGTAGGGACAAGGGCCCTAATTTGTATATTGGGCCTTAGGCTTTGGCTGAGGACGTTTGTTAGTCCAAGGACGGATAAATAGTAGTGAAAGTGTTAAACTCAGAATCCCATAGGTAAGATGCTAGCAGAAAGCCTAAGGAAGGTGTTAAGATCAATCAATGGGGGATATATAACATAAGGAACCCTTGAGAAAAAAGGGAAGGGAAATAGACGGTAGCATCAAGAACTAATCCTGTAATCCAACTTGAGAGAAACATATATAAGAACTGATCTCCTGGGACTTTGCCGATGACGATTTTCTTTAGTATAAACTTGTTTATGTTCATTCTCTTGCCATCTAAATCTATTTTGGTGTTTGTTTGAATCATTAAAACCCAGTTTTTCCAACCCCCTCTCTATAAATTCATTGTTTTGGGCTTTTAGGGCCTGAGTCCATCAACCTTTGGGCAAGAACCCAAACCAGGTCCTTACAAGTACAGTAAGACCTAGGAATAGTACCAAAAAGTGTAGTGGGACCTATGAATATAGCAAAAATAAGCTAAATAGTAAAATAATTTTAATTTTCCATCCTAATCCAAACGCACACTTAATCCAAATTTTGAGTAGAGAGATATGATAAAAAAACTAAAACATGTTCAGATCTGAAAAATCAGCTTACTCTTATCTAAATCTCATTTTTTTAAGGATTTTCCCCATACATTTTTTGCTTATTTTCAAGTTGATATGACTTAATTTTTCAGCAACCTTAGCTTGTTTTCTAAGCAATTAACACCTCTATAAATAGAGGAGGTCTCCCAAAATTTTTTAAAAAAAAAATGGCTGATACCTCTGATCCCTAGACCCCTCGCTCCTTTTATGTTAAAGAAAATCTAGAAACCCTGCTTTAAGAATTTCTTTTCCTTTAAGTGACCCTATTTTAAATCTCAAAGAGATTCATTCCCTTTGATTTCTAAAATAATCCCCCCTTGTAGAGTACATTTATCCAAGTATGTTTATGGATGTAATGTGCAGTTGTCGGTTTGCTGCTTTAGGAAGTATGCCTTGGCCTAGTGTACCGGGGCGGAGAAACAAGGAGTCACCACCTAGTTTATGGTCTAGAAACTACGAATATAGTGCCCTTACATGGAATGACCGATCTTACTACCAGAGTATGGGTTTGGAATTTAGGTGTGATTTTGGGAAGGTGTTAGGCACCCAAAACCGCCCGACTCGTGGGTGTGGACACAACAGATAGGAGTCACCACCTAGTTTTTGTAATGGTCTAGGAACCATATATATAGCATCCTCTTGAGGAAGAACCTTTTTGATCTTATTACCAAAGATATGGATTCGGAGTTAAGGTATGGTCTTGGGAAGGTGTTAGGCACCAAAAATCACCCAACCCTAAGGTTGGCTTCTTATCATTGGGTCTTAAGTCTTTACCCTATTAAAGGCACACTCAATCTTGTTATCTAACTCACACATACACTATCATACATTTAAGCACACAACATGGCATCAATCATCCTTAACCATACGTCTATCATGGCAATCAACCAAAGCCTAACACTCATCTATCATGGCACATCCTAACATACATCTAGCATACATGTCATATCATTGTGGCATTGCATCACACCACAAACCCTAATCATGCTCCTATCTCACATCATAAACCCTAACATACATCTAGCATATATGTCAAACCAACCTAGCATTCATCTAACATGGAGTAACATAAACCCTAGCATACATCTAGTATCATGTCATCCCATCCTAGGTAGAAGCGTTAAAATCAAGGAAGAAGCAAAGCCAACAAATCATGTCATCATCCAAGACATTAAGAACACAAATGTATCATAGGAACTCTTCTGCTTGATCCACAACCGATTTACCTCCATCATTCGGTAACGAAAAAAAAATTGATACGAGAAATGAGAAATGCTCAATCTTGTTTTGAACAAACCGAACTTGTTTTTAATTTTGGAAAAATAAAAATATCTGATTTTTATTTTAATTTTCAATTTTGAAAACAAAAAATAAAAGTAGTTACCAAACATAGACTAAGATTTTGTTTTGAGTTGAAGACAAATGAGATAAAGGTATTTTGGTCTCATCGGAAAAAATTAACTTGTCGTGAATGTTTCCCTTATTCATATAAACATGATAGATTCTTTTGAGTATAAATTTAACAAAGCTTGTGCTAAATGCTCTATAAATGTTAATCCAACTCTTAAAAAGAAGAGAAGTGTTACATCTACAACCTTTTCAGAACAAATTTTAGGTGGTAAGATATTGTTGATTTTAATTTATAACACACTGTTAAAATTACTTTTGTCCATCAGTAACAGTCAGTAACACTCTGCCACTTAATATTTATTGTGAAAGTATTATAGACATAACACTTTTCTTGAATTAATTAAGATAATATACAACATTTCTCTCAAATTAATATATATATATATATATATAACCGAAATCTCTGAAGCTCTCACAATTTTCCATCTAAGCACTATATTTCAAAAATAAAAAATAAATCATTATCATTTTTTTTTTAAATAAAATTATTTTTGTTTAGTCCAAACTTAACAATGAGTGAAACTCTATCTCCAAATTTAATTAATAAAATCCACTATTAAGTGAAATATGAAAGTATCACCTATTTTCTATATACAATAAACGAGGACTTTTACAAAGCAAACGCATTTTAAACCAATGTGAGTTCTTATGCAATTATAGTTGTGCCATATGTAACCACATAGAAAACCTAATCAATGGCTCTTACCAAATACAACAAACAATCCTATTCATTTTCTCTCTCAAATTCAATTCTCCACCGCAATCTTAATTCCCTCTATATATATCACACGCATTGTACCCTTTTCTTCAATATCTCTATTCCTCTTCTAACTCTTGCATCAATGTGTAGAAGTCAATGTGTCTCTTACATTTGGGTATTTTAGAATTGTTTTCAAATGATTGTACCAATAAAAGTGAATGCGTATAAATTTTGTTTAAGGTTGCTGCTATTGCATATGTCTTTTCTTCACCTCACCATATGAAAGTATGTTAATTTCTTGGGTAAAAAACTTATATACAATATATTAAGAGGGGGTATGGTTTTCATTATTTCAACATGGCTCTTGCTCAACATTTTTTAGCATGAGCCACATGCTGATAAGGTTCTTTTAAAATTTAGACCTGTTAAAATTTAAAACTTATTATTTTATGAGTTCGTGTACTTATATATATATATATATATATATATATATATTTCCCTTTTGAATAGTCATATATTTTTTTGAATATTTCAATAACTTATTTTTTTATCATATATCTTTTTTGGCATATTGGAAATTTTAACATCTATATTTGTGTACACACACACACACACACACACATATTATTTATAATTTGTAAGCTCTAAATTTGCTGGTCTGTTTTTCTGTTTATCAATAATGTTAGAAATACAAATGTTTTTACATAAAATTTTATAAACTACTGATGTGGTGAGTTATTGGTAAATGAAAAATAATGTTAATGATAGGTTTAAATAAAAACTAGTAAGAAATTGGTCACATCAACAGTTTGTGGCTATAGCATTCTTATTTTATTTAACTTTTTTCTACAATACTTTAAGCAAAATCTTTTTAATAAAAAATATAAATTGTTTTCAAACGGACACTTAAGTGAGTCTTGTCTAGGTGAAGCCACATTCATTACATCTAAAGAGCAAGGTAGAGAAATTTGTTGAGGATAGATTTTAATAATGGGTAAAATCTATTGCTCACACTATTCATAACAAACCACCCTTGTAATAATTGACTGTTATGAGACTCATGAAAAATGGGAATAGAAAAACGAAAGTTTCTTAAGTAAGCTAAATTACTGGCTTGACTAACAAGGGTAGGGAGTTTCGATATGAAAAATGCTAAGATCACAAATTTTATACTACTTTTGCCATAATTCACTGTAGGGTGAGTTTTAAGTAGTAGAAGTGTGAATTTACATGTACTCACCATTTTTCTACAGTACTTTAAGCAAAAAGTTTTTAGTAAAAAATATAAGTTGTTTTCAAATGAACACTTAAGTGACACTTGTATAGGTCAAGCCACATTCATTACATCTAAAGAGAAAGGTAGAGAAATTTGTTGAGGATAGATTTTAATAATGGGTAAAATCTGTTACTCACATTATTCGTAACAAACCACCCTTATAATAATTGATTGCTGTGAGACTTATGAAATATGGTGTTGTGTTCTAAAGATTTAGGATTTTATGTATTTAGAACTCTAATTTGTATTGTTGGCAAACCATGATCAAAATAGGTTGTCTAGTCTTGTTTAAACTTGCTCAAAGTTGGGTC
Organism: Quercus variabilis; assembly: GCA_030445155.1. Classification (NCBI taxonomy): domain Eukaryota; kingdom Viridiplantae; phylum Streptophyta; class Magnoliopsida; order Fagales; family Fagaceae; genus Quercus; species Quercus variabilis. Next base: position 11,007,758 of record CP129454.1, read on the forward strand.
TTTCATGTAAAGTTGAAATCGAGAGGCTGCAGATGCATTGGTGCATTTCGGCTTGGCTCGATCGATCGAAAGAAAGACTCGATCGATCAAATCTCGGGCAGAATGTTTTTTTGCAGAATATTCCAGCTCAGCCCTAACTCATTAAACGTTTTGGGTTTTCTGTTTTTACCTTAGGTATATAAAGAAAAACCCTAGCCACATTTTTAGAGTTGCTCCAGTTGAGTTGTTGCTCATACTTTACTGTTTTGTGTAAATCTCTTATGAGATCTAGATGAACTTTCCTTTACACAAAGTTTAGGGTTTTCAAGGTAGAGATTACTTTAACATCTTGATGATCAACTCGGTTGCTACCATTGAAGTTTAAAGAATATCAAGCGTAGGTGCTTGTAGCTGATTGGAGAATCCAAGAAAGAAGGAGTCTGTGGATTTGGAGCTTGCACGTGGTCATGTCAGTAAGTTCTACTGGTGGGTAGTATTAGGAAGTCAAGCGGGGAGCTGTAAGTCCTTTTGTATGAACTTCGATTCTTTCGCATAGTGGATTCAAGTTTACCTTGAGGATAGCTAGGTCAAATCCTCCCCAGGTTTTTACTGTGTGGTTTCCTGGGTGATCATATCATTGTTTCTTTTATATTTCCGCTGCTTTATACTTTTGATATGATTGTATGTTTGTGATAAGCTAGAATTGCTTAAATTGACTAAGTTAATCACTTGGCTAATTAACTAGGTTAAACTGGTTGTTTTAAGGGGTCTAAAACCGTTCAAATGAAAATAGAAAAAGAAAAGTTTCTTAAATAAGCTAAATTAATGGATTGACTAACGAGGGTAGGGAGTTTCAATATAAAAAACGCTAAGATCATATCTTTTGTATTACTTTTGTCACAATTCACTGTATAGTGAGTTTTGAGTAGATAGAGATGTGAATTCACATGTACTCACCATTTTTCTCCAAATTATAATCACAGCATTTCTCTCTTGATATCAAAAGGTAATTGAAAAAGACTAAACAGTGTGGGTTGAAATTTGAAAAGTGATTTGTTTGGCAAGGTAGGTGGGGAGGGGCTCTTACAGTTGGAATTCCCAATTTGATATAATATAAAGGACTATAAATGGACAATGTTTCTTCAAACTTCTCTTTATCTTTATATTAAGTATGAATTTTGAAAATCTAACCAATGGATTGCATTTTCTTATTTATACTTCATGATTGCAAAATATCAACAATATCAAAGATCAATTGTTATATCATCAAACAAATGTTAAAATTTCAAATTTTTGTGATCTAAAATTGTGTATAAAAAATTAGTTTATCAATCGAACAGTAACTAATATCCGATTTAAATGAAATTTGGTATGCATGTTAAGAATATAAAGAACTTGAAATCCAATTGTTAGATTTTCAAAATTCATATCCAAACAAAGGGTTAAATGAAAAATTTGAAATTTTTTTCTCCAAACTAGTTTGAAAAGAAACTTTGTTCACTATAAATAGCAGAGAGAGGGATTGCCTTGCTGCAACTTCCTTTGCCTTCGCTTCCTTCACTTTCTTTTACTTCTCTTTTTCCCGCTTAAAAGTTAGAGCCCGCTACCTATCTATTTATTCCTAGCATGCCAAATTGCCCAGCTTATGATTGCCCTTAAATCGAGCTCGTGTTAATTACTAGCATTCAATTGACACCCGCTGAAACAGGACAAAACAATTCCTGTCCCCCAAACATTCCTAGACAAAGGGCGACTCCAAAGTGCATGTATCATTGACTCATCAGACTGTTCGCAAATCCCACACCTGGCCACATCTACTCTTCAGTTCCGTAGGTTCAGAAGTGATCCACATCAACTCGGACCTCCCTACCTCCCTTCACCCATTACCCATTTCCCAACTTTCACGCATCAAATACCAGGACTTCAACCTTATCTACGCAACCTCTTTTTCTAGTAAGCAAAAAGACACGCACAATCTTACTCGTCATGATCATGTACTTTACGAAGGGGTTTCTCCTTCTACACCCATTGCTTGTATTCCTTATTCCCCAGTTTGACACTTTACAAGACATCTTAACCATCAGCAATCCCATCAGAGATGGTGACCTTTTAGTCTCTAACAGAGAAACCTTTGCACTTGGTTTCTTTAGTCCTGGAGAGTCCACCAACCGCTATGTTGGCATTTGGTCTTATAAAGCTCCTGAACAACCTGTGGTATGGGTTGCAAACAGAGACAATCCTATCAATGATAAGTCTAGGGTTTTCTCAATTAATCTTCATGGAAACCTAGTGCTCTATGGCGAGGACCAAAAACAACCCATTTGGTCCACAAATATTGTCACAAAATCAAACAACAATACTACTCTTGCTTGGCTTATTCATTCAGGAAATCTAATGTTGTTGATTAATGAAACAAGTGAGGTGCTATGGGTGTTAGGACATATGTGTTTTACTTGTTAAGAACATATGTTATTATTTTATGCAGTTGGCTAATCTTTTGACAAAGTGCATTTTACTTGTATTTGGGTAGATCTAAGTTGTGTTTAATACTTGAAGAAACATGTTGTTCAAATCTAGTATTAAAGCCACGAAGATTAGACCAAGAAACAAGTGAAGAAAATGTGTTCAATAAAGCTGGACAGATAGCTCGACACCTACGGACAGATAGCTCGACAGCTTCTCGACATCTCTCGACAGCTGGCTATCTATTGAGCTTTTCAGTTGATTGTTTTCGCAATCTCGACACCTTCTAGACAGCTGGAGGATCGATCAAGAAAGCTCATGTCCCCTCGACAGCTTCTTGACACCTAACTATCTATCGAGGTTTAAATCTCGACACCTCCTCGACACCTCCCGATTGATCGAGGTTACGAGAAATCAGAATTTTCAGATCTGATTTTTGGGTCAGGCTTTTGTATTTGTGTAGGATTTCTTTTCTCACAACCTTAGACCTATATAAAACTTATTTTAGAGGACGTCACATAAAATAATACAAGGAGAACACAAGCAAAAGGTGACCGATACCTTATTTTCTCTGAAAGAAGTTACTGCATCTTTTGCACCTTAGGGTTTTGTAACTAAGTGCTTCTTGATCTTCATTGTTGATGAAGTGAAGAACTTTGCAGCCAACATTCTTCTTCCTCAAGTTGGTGAGTGAGTCACGTACTAGGATTCGTGCAAAGGAGTTAGTCACGTATTGAGATCCATGCAACATCAAAGGGTGGCATTCATATATTGAAAAGTTTAGAGGTTCTGAAGCGGTAGGAGGTTTCTGCTGTGAGTTCATCTACGGGGATTGTAGAATCTAGAGACAAAAGTTTTGTACTAGATCTGAAACTTCTCTTTACTATAGTAGATTGCTTTTCAGGAAGGTTTCCCCCTAGGTTTTTTTACTGTGAAACTGGTTGGTTTTATTGGTTTTCCTAGGTCATCATATCTTGTCTTATTTATTTTTCCGTTGCATGATTTTGACATGATATTGATATGTTTGTTTGTTTTTAACAAGTTTTATTCATAATAAATCTAATTAATAACTTGGGTTTAAAACTTGTTAATTCTATCAATCGGGGTCTAAATTTCTCAACAATGGGAAAGCTTTGACAATCCAACTGATACATTTCTTCCAGGCATGAAACTTGGGTTAGATCGAATGAACGGTCTAAATCGAATTCTAACATCTTGGAAGTCCAAAGATGATCCAGGAATTGGCAATTGCTCCGTCATTCTCAGTACCAATAACTCCTCTCCAGAGTTGTTTTTGTATAAAGGTAATATTTTGTGGTGGCGTTCTGGTCATTGGAATGGTATTGGATGGAGTGGAATACCAACATCGTCAAGTAATGATTCGGTCATGAATTTCAATTTATTTAACATCCAGAATGAGACTTCTACAATTTGGGGTTTACGTTACCCAGACGTGTCATTATTTTCAAGATTAGTGGTGAATGGATCTGGATCAATTCAACGCTTTGTGAGTGAATTTTCAGATCAAGAATGGGACATTCTTGGGACAGTTCCATTGGACCGGTGTGACAATTATGGGAGTTGTGGTGCTTTTGGTAAGTGTCAAGTTCAAAATGGTACTGAATTTGAATACACTTGTCTACCTGGGTTTGAACCAAGATCACCAAGTGAATGGTCTGCAAGAAATGCGACGAGCGGGTGTGTGAAGAAGCATGGGAGGGCATCCATTTGCAAGAGTGGTGAAGAGTTTGTGAAGGTGGAAAATGTGAAGCTTCCGGATAGTTCATTTGCACGAGTCGATGAGAAGCTGAGTTTGAAGGAGTGTGGGCAAAAATTCTTGGAGAATTGTTCTTGCACGGCGTATGGAGGAGTAGATGTGAAAGAGGAAGTTGGTTGCATGAGATGGTATGGTGAATTGATGGATACAAGAGTGTTGGATGGGGGCCAAAATTTGTAAGTGTTGATGCATTTGAGTTAGGTACTTGACAATTTACTGAGACAAATTATTTGAGGCAATTTTTTTTTTTTTTTTTTTATACCATACATACACACAACAATATCACTCTTATTTTTTTTTAATATGTGATTTTCATAATTGATGCATGATAAAAATAATATTAGGAGTATGCCTATTTAAAGGTGATGTTATTATAATTACAATTTATCATCTTAATTGTAAAAAATAGTTTTCAAAAATTTTGCACCACTCTTGTTGCATAAATGGAGAAACTTTCTTGCTGTTTCCAGATCATTTCAAGGGATTCTTTGCCAACAAGAGGAGGCAGGCAATTATGATACTGGCTCTGGTTGTTTCTTCATTACTAATTTTCCTCCGTGCGCATTGTTTAATAAAGAGGAAAAAGAAAAGGTATGTGCAGTTGGCTAATAAATCAACATGTGCATGTGAATTATAAGAGTGATATTATAAACTGCCATGTGAAAAAATTATATAAAATATTTAAAATATGTTGAAGTAATAAAATGAAGCAATGTCGTGATAACATGAAGAGATTTTTGTTAAATTAAAGTAATACAAAATTAATGGGATTTAAAAAAAAAAAAAAAATCTCAAAGGTATGAAGAATTCAGGTTATAGCATAATTGTCATAGAAATTAGTTGAATGAACGAATTCATCATGAAAAGAGAAAATTTAAAATTGCACATAAATGTTCATTACACTTTTTCACTTAAAGTAAAGAGTAATTAAGGACAAAAGAACAACATAGGGGGTTTGTTGGGGATTCGCATTTTTTGTTGAAACTGAAAACTTTTTTTTCTTGAAAGTATTGTAGATAAAGGTAAAAATTAACTGCAATAGTACAATGAAACATATGAATAATACCAAAAAATGTAGTGGAACCCATGAATAGTAGCAAAAATAAGCTGGCTTTTTTAAACTGGAGGCAGTCGCACACAAGACATATAAAAGAATTTTAATCCATTCCATATTATTGATGTTTATTATGTAGTATAATAAGTTGTTTGTTTGCTTAATTATAGTTTTTGTTTATTTAATGCTCTGGAGTTACCATAAGATATTTATGATATCATTTTAATATTTGGTTGGCTTATGAAAATATCATAGAATTTTTATGATGTCATGTTTATGTTTTAGAGTACGATAATAGTCCATTAAACGAAATATCAATTTTAATATGATATTTACGTATTTTTCCCTGAAATATGCATATATTTTGAAATATTAAAATATTTCTATTAAAATATATTTTATTTCTCAACTTTGGATCATATTGTGAAGTATGTTGAACACATGCACGTCCGGCGTTTTAAAAGACAACTTGTTTCCTCTGTATGTTCTACTGCGCCTGTGCTTTAGGCTAGTGTGTCTCCATAAAAAAATCAGTTTGCTTTAACTTTTAAAAGCTTAATGGGCTTCGACTTTATGAAGGCCAATCCATAAAAAAATCAGTTTGTTTTTTTTCACCAAAACTAATTTAAATAAGACTCACACGACCTTAACCTCTTCTCTTTTCTTTTTTCTTTTTTTTGGGGGAAAAGAGTGCAAAAGAAGCTAGGTAAAAGGAAAAATAAGAAATTAGTCTAGTAAAGTGCCATATGAACGAATCTCATGGTCTCTCACATGAGATTTCTGCATTCTCATATAATTTCTTTTATAAAAAATAAAAAATAAAAAAGCTATATATATATATATTATATACTGTATAAGTTCGCTTGTTGAAGCCAATTTGCTAAACCTGCTCGCCGGAATCATAATATTTCACAAATAATGAATTAATAATCTACTAGGAATAAATCTATATTTGGTTGGAAATTATTATATTTAAAAAAAAAAGGTTAGAAAACAATATTTGGATGGGTATATAGTCTAGGTGTCTAAATGCAATAGGCAAGTGAGACAACTACTTAAGGCTCTTAATTTTTTTTTTTTTTTTTTTGGAGAAATAAGGCTCTTAAATTTTAACCAATAGAACCCCAAAAATTAGCCATCACTAAAAAGTATAGTAATTTCCGTTATCAAAGAAAAACTAGGAAACAAAATATGTAGAATATAGAATAGAACTCATTAATCTCCCACACATATAAGCTGAAAAATCTATCTCTTAATAAAATAAAACAAAAATCAAAACACAAAATATTTAATCTCAAGCCTTAAAAAAAAATTTGTATGTTACTGGAAAGTGATTTTCGTAAAGTTTCTTTGATGGGCTTCAGATTTTCTTCTTCGGGGAATTGAGCCCGCTTCTTCTGGTTTGGAACTCCTCTAAAACCTTTGTTTCTTACCTTACTTTCTCATTGTGTTTTAGGGAAAAAATTTAGGTATTTCTAGAGTACAGAAGAATAGTATTCTCTCATCTTACATTAATGGTAAACTCTACTATAAATTTAATATAAAAATCCTACAATAAATGTGAGAGAATAAAACATTATTCTTCGAACTCCAAAAATACCTAAGAACTAGTTCTTTTAAGGCTTTTATCTTTACCTGGAACTTGCTTTATTGTATAGCTATTCTGTCATTGATTGATTTACAAATTGGGGTGGGCCTGTAGGTTGGGAACTCGAGGTAGTGTAGGTTTTATAAAATGAAAAGAAGAAGTAATCACGGGCCCAAGTCCTACATACTTGTGTATTAAAAAAAAAAAAAAAAGTACTACATACTTATCTATTACTTTTTAAAAATATATATAAAAATTTCCTTTTAATTTCTTTGTTTCTTTATGTATAGAGGTTGTCCAACATCCACGTCCATAATTCTATATTCTATGTATATTTATCTTTTTTGATTTTCTTGGCATATAATATTTCAATTGTTAAAAAAAAATTATTTTTTGTGAAAAAAATAAAATAAAATAAATGTACAACTCTATTAAAATGAATTTTATAATTAAAATTAATTTATAGATATGGAGGTTTGGGCCTTGAGAATCAGTACCGGCTCACTTAACTAAAGCCCAAGATCGGCCTTAGTAGCCAAAGCCAGCCCGTAAGATGGAAGTGGACCTCAAACCCGGTTAAAGTGAGCCCAGCCCGACAATACGTGTATTAGGACTTAGAAATTATCGTTCGAGGGAATCCCATAGTGTTTAGCCCACTACCGACGAATGAAGTGGTGGGAAATCAATGAAGAAATGATTAAACTAAAGTCAGTTGCCGAGAGTTGTTACTGCCATTGGGGAGCTTGCTACCGAATGCTATTTGGCGTCTAGAACAAATTTCAAGAGAATCCTTAGAAGGCATAATGGTTTCTTGGGTTTCTGACAAAAGTGGAAATGCATGAAAATTGGTGAAACAATAATAACTACAAATTGGATTATCTAGTTTGTGTTTGAAGTCGTTCCTGTAGGATTGTTAGGAAACCCACTAATGTCCTTTGCCCAGGACATCAACTCTCATAGGTTTAGAAACCACAATGGGTGTCGTCTATGGGGATCCTACTCAACTAGAGGCTTCGAGCTAGCTTGATATTGTCCAAATATGGAGGGTCTGCATGCTAATGAAGGCTTGGTTGGAGGAAACCATTCAAGGGCTTCATCAAGGAGTCGTAGGAGGTTAGAAAGGGAGCGTAGAAGGGAATAGCAACACATGCAAGAAGGGTATCATACTAGACATGATTCTAATGAGGGGTTTTCACAAGGGGAATGAAATGTGTCTTATATCCTAGAGATGAAGAATTTATGAAAGAAAGTTAAGGACCTAGAGATTGAGTTGAGAGGTTGATGTTGTAGGAGGGGCCATGAGGACTCGTTTGATGACCCCAATTACACAAGGGTAGAGTTATCTCGTGGTGGCGGTTTGCGTTGATCGAGGGATAGATCTCACGAAACCATAGGGCATCGTCATGAATCCCCTCATCGTGATAGGCATAGGCATCATAATGCCGCGTTGGACACCATGAGCCGGGTGTTGAGGAGAGCTGCCCGTTCACCCTTTTTCGACAAAATAGAGCTTACGAAAATGCCAAGGCATTTCACCCGCCCTCCGTTTACCATTTATGACGAAAAAATCGATCCAGTGGAGCATCTAAGTCACTACATTCAGATGATGTCATTTTATTTCCAAAACAATGGTTTGATATGCAAGGTGTTCCCATCCAACCTCATGCCAATGACAATGAGATGGTTTAATGGTTTAAGAAAAGGCTTTATTCGCTAATTTCTATAAGTTGATGCAGGTGTTCGAAGCACGATTCATAACGTGCAGCAAGGTTCCTTAACTGATCGATGCATTGTTGTCCATGAGGATGAGGAGTGGGGAGACCCTTCAATCTTTTGCAAACAGGTACTGGGAGTTATATAACAAGATAGGAGGGGGGAATGAGTAGGTAGCCGCTAGTACCTTTTGTCTTGGGCTCCCTTAGTAGTTGGAACTAAGTGATTCTCTAACTATGCATCCCCTTGAGAAAATGAACTAGCTTATGAAAAGGAGAGGAGTATAAGAAATTGGAAGAGGATAGGCTATAGGGCAAAGGCAAAGGCCCGACCTCTTCACAATACAATAAAGATAATCATCCCAAGAGGTTTCAAAGGAGAACTAGAAGGGAGCCAAGGGGTTTCGAGTATGGACTTGACGCAGCAGACCGAGGGAGTTAATGTGACATTTAAGGATTCAGTCTATAAGATCCTCAAGTGCATCAAGAATGAACCTTACTTTTGATGGCCAAGGAAGATGGGTGGGGACCCAACTAGAAGGAATCAGAGCTTGTATTGTACTTACCATTGAGAGAAAGGTCATACTATCGAGCAGTGTCATGTGTTGAAGGACCACTTGGAGCAGCTTGTAATTGCAAGGCATTCCAAGGAATTTCTGGTTAGCCAAGGAGGGATAAGTGCAGGCTAGGGCTCGGGAAGCTAAAGTAACAACAAACTTCCCCCACCTTTAGGGATTATTGAGGCCATTCATGCAACATCCATTGGAGTAAATGTGAGCTGTCGAAGGGGCATATTGAGTGTAGTGACCCCACCTGAGGCAGAGGCCACGACTGACCTGAGAAGAAGCTTAGGAGGACTTCGGTCCCGATCATTTTTGGTGAAACAAATTTGGAAGGAACGTCCCAGCCACATGATGATGCCTTGGTGGTGACTTCGCGGATTGGTGGATTCTTAGTGAAGAGAGTCATTAAAGATCAAGGGAGTGGGACTAAGATCATGTACCCCAATCTATATAAAGGGCTAGGGTTGAAACCAAAGGATTTGAGTAAGTATGACACACCACTAATGAGATTTGATGGGAAAGTAGTAATGCCCAAGGGGTAGATAAAACTCTCGATAGTAACCAAGGGAAAGGAAGTTGAGGTAAATTTCATAGTGGTTAATGCCTTTTCACCATACACTGCGATTTTGGGACGGCTTTGTTGCTGTGGTCTAAGCCGACCAAAAGGTAGCAAGACAATGCTTGGTGGCTGTGATAAATCATGAGATTAAGCAGAAGGAGCAAGTTGAAATGGAGCAGTTATAGCAATTACAGGGCGTTAAGAGCCTATCAGGGGTAGAAGTGCGGAGGAATTAGTTCAAGTACAAATACTACCATATATTGACAAGTAATTTCGGATAGGGAAAAGTCTGCAAATAGAAGATCGGATAGAAGTTCTTCTGTCATTAATACAAAATTTGGATGTGTTTGCATGGAATTTGTACGAAGTGCCTTGGGTGGACCCAACTTTCATTACGCATTGGTTGAATGTAGATCCTTTAGTCATGCCAAAAAAACAAAAAACGAAGAGATCAGTAAAACCACACGTGGCAATGAAGGAGGAAGTAAAGAGATTAAAGCAGGCAAGGGCCATCAAGACGGTGTTTTTCCCCGAGTGGTTATCTAATAAAGTGGTGGTGAAGAAGAAAATTGAGAAATGGAGAGTTTGTGTTGATTTTACTGATCTTAACAAAGCATGCTCGAAGGACCCATTCCTTGTACCGAAGATAGATCAGTTGGTAGATGCTATAGTTAGACACTAGAGAATGAGCTTTTTAGATGCCTTTCAACGTTATCATCAGATTGCTTTAGCACCTGAGGATCAGGAGAAAACCTCTTTCATTACGCCTGAGGGTAATTACCATTACACAGTGATGCCTTTTGGGTTAAAGAATGCAGGGACTACGTACTAACGAATGGTTACTTGAATGTTCAAGGAGCAGATCGGTGAAACGGTAGAAGTTTACATTGATGACATGGTGGTTAAGAGTAGAAGAAACGAAGAGCACGTTCCTAATATGGTAGAAGTTTTTGAAATATTGAGGCAACATATGTTATGCCTCAATCCAGACAAATGAGCCTTCGACGTGGGGTCGAGCAAGTTTTTGGGTTACATGATAACTACGCGGGGAATAAGGTCAAGCCTGATCAGATTACGACAATTCAACAGCTCAAACCGCCCACTAACCCTAAAAATGTGCAAAAACTCACTAGGATGATTGCTACCTTGAATAGGTTCGTTTCAAGGTCAGTGGATAGGTGTAGACCGCTCTTTTGGTTGTTGAAGAAGTGGAAGGGTTTTCAGTAGATAGAGGAATGTGATACAACATTTAGAGACCTGAAGCCTTATTTGGCTAGCCCACTTGTTTTATCTTGACCTAAGCTCGAAGAAGATTTGTATATGTACTTGGCGGTTACCGACCATGTGGTAAGCTCAGTATTGCTAAGACATCAAGAAGGGATCCAAAGACCAGTGTATTATCTCAGCAAAACATTGGTGGATGTAGAAACTTGGAAATTTCCGTTAGAAAAAATGGCATTAACGTTGGTGCATGCTACGAGGAAGTTGCCGCATTATTTTCATGCCTATACAGTATAGGTGCTAACCGAGTACCCCTTACAGTTACTTTTTAGAAAGTCAAATTTCACTAGAAGGATAGCTAAATGGGAAATAAGACTAGGGATGTTTGACATATGATACAAGCTGAGGAATTCTATTAAAGGATCAGGTGTTAGTAGACTTTGTAGCCGAATTCACCCCTGAACCAAGAGTTTCCATTGGGATATGCCAGGTTATGGTTAAGAAATGGCGAGTGTATGTGGATGGTGTGTCTAATATAAGAGGATTTGGGATCGAGGTTGTAATGATATCTCCCAAGTGGTTATGATTGGAAAATCACTGAGATTGGGTTTCCATGTTTCAAACAACGAAGTTGAGTATGGAGCTCTCATTGCCGATCTCAAGGCTATTCAGAAGCTTGGTATTGAGGTAGTTGAGGTATTCCTGGACTTAAAATTGGTGGTAAGTCAAATTGAGGGGAGCTTTGAGGCAAAGGATGCCTGTATGTAGCAGTACTTGAAGTTGTTTGGGGCCCTACGAGCGGCTTTTCAAAAAGTAAGTGTGGTCAGGATACCAAGAAGTCAAAATAGTCATATTGACTCATTGGCTACTTTGGCTTCATTGTTAGATGAATGTATTCCCCGAATGATCTCTATAGAGTTATTGGAGCAACCAAGTATAAAGCATCATGCGATTGTAGCCTCAACTACGGTGCTTGAACCAAGCTGGATGGATCCTTATATTTCTTTCTTATTTGATGGATCTTTACTGACTGATTCAAAAGAGTCAGAGAAAGTACGAAGAACATCGACTCGTTTCTAGCTTTTTAAGGACAAAAAGTTTTATCCACGTTCATTTAGAGGTCCTTATTTATTATATCTCCATCTAAAAAAAGTGATCGAACTTCTAGCAGAGTTGCATGAAGGGATATGTGGTGGACATTCAGGAGGAAGGTCTCTGTCTCACCGAGCTATGACTCAGGGATTTTGGCAGCCAAGTATGTAGCAGGACGCAGCCAACTACATTAAAAAATGTGACCAATGCCAAAGACATGCCTCAATCAGGGATTCAGGGTACCTCAAGTGCTAATTTTGGATAATGGACTGCAATTTGACAGTAAAGCCTTTTGGAAGTACTATAATAATCTAGGAATAATTAACAGGGATTCGTCACCAGCTTATCCCCAGAGTAATGGACATGCAGAAGCAACAAATAAGACAATAATGAATGGTTTGAAGAAAACGCTGGAAGGGGTGAAAGGAAATTGGGCTAAGGAATTGCTGAACATTTTATGGGCCTACCGAACCACATCGATGAAGACTCCCTTCTCCATGACATACGAAGCAGAGGCAGTAATACAAATTAAGATCAGCTTGTCAAGTATAAGGGTTGCAGACTTCCCATAAAGTGATAATGACACTCAAATGGTCAGGAATTTAGACTCCTTGGAGAAAAGACGAGACATGGTATCCGTCCGGCTTGTTGATTATCAGTAGAAGTTGGTCCAAGGGTATAATAGGAATGTAAAGCCTAGGGAATTTGTAGCAAGAGACTTTGTTTTGCGGAAAGCGATGGAGAATATGAAAGATCAAAGTGCAAGGAAGCTCGCCCCGAATTGGGAAGAGCCCTACTGGGTGACATCCATAGCTGGAACAGGGACTTATTACTTGAGGATATGGAAGAAAGACCATTACCTTGACCAAGGAACATTTGTAATCTGAAAAAGTATAACCCGTAAGTGTAGAAAGGAAGTTGTAAGATATGTTTGAGGTTGTAAATGAGCTTAACTAGAGAATGTGGAAAGAAGTTAGTTATTACATTTTGAGTTTATTGAATTTTTCTATGGACTGAAACCTGGCCTCGGCCTAACTCCAGTCACCGACCAGGTGGAAACCCTAATAGATTCTCCTAAGGACCAAAACTTGGCCTCAGCTTGACTCTAGTAACCAACCAGGTGGAAACCTTAGTATATTCTCCTAAGGAGAGAAAACTTGGCTTCGACCTGACTCTGGTCACCAACTAGGTGGAAACCTTAATAAATTATCATAAGGACAGAAACCTGGCCTTGGCCTGACTCCGATCACTGGCTAGGTGAAAACCTTAATGAATTTTCCTAAGGACTAAATCCTGGCCTCAGTCTAACTCCGATCACCGACTAGGTGAAAACCTTAACAAAATATTTTGAGGATAAGAACCTTGCCTTGATCTGAACCTATTCACCGACTAGTAAAAAAAAAAATTTAACAAGCTTTTCCCTTGAAACAAAGACTATCTTAATAAGGAGGGCCTCAGTTGAAATAGCTCATTTTTTGAACCTATAGTCCAAGTGACTATGATAAATCAACCTATCGAGCATGGAACGGAAAAATGTTGCATATGTGTTACCAATCATTCACACTAGGGATTTTTTGAAGTGTGATATTATGACTCCACTAAAAAATAATAAATCATATGTATGAAAAGATTTCGGCCATGCAATCATGCTCTAATTGGAGCATTACAACAGTGTGAAGAGCAGATTGAATGTTATATGGAAATAAAATGGAGCAATAAGCAAACAATTTAACTAAAGAAATTCAAACATTCAATATTAAATAAACTAAATAAAGTTTAATACACGAATAAAATATCACTTGGCTAGATACAAAAAAGTTTGACTAGCCCCAAAAAGAAATAAGAAATAATAAGTACAAAATGGTTCAACAAGTCAAGTGGTTGTGGGAACTTCACAGGCAACTGAAGGGACTAAACCAAGGGTTGATTGGGGAGTGCCTTGCATCTCGATGGGAGTGGCAGTTGTCAAGTTCTCCTTATCAATCACCACCAGGTGAGAATCAATTTGTTTACACAACTCCCTCATGAAAAGGCTGTCCCCCTCCCCTCTTCTTCATTAGTGTCCTCGAGTTGATCATCGATTGGACTTCTATGGACAGGTCATTGGGCAAGGGAATTTGATGGCATCTCTAAAAGGGGTGGTGTCAGGGAGACCAATCGCATTCACCACTGCCATCTAACCTTCCGCAAACGCCAATCTTCAAGCTTAAAAGACAATTGCCCTTGCCGAGTTTTCAACATGCTTGAATCCGATGTTGTAAAAGACTTGCTCACAATTCTTCATTGTCTCTTTTAAGTTGGCAAGTTCTTTGTCACAAGCAAAAAAAAAATGCTCGAAACTTTGGCAAGTTTGACTTCAGCCTCGCCGAGCTTCCCCTGCAAGTCCTCAGCCTTTTGCTCAGCCAGCTCCCGAGCCCTTTTTGCGGTGGTTGCCTGTTGCTTTGCCATGTTCAACTTTAGTGTTTTCTCATTCAATCTAGACTTGGCAACTTGCTTCAGAGCCTTCTCCTTATCGGCTTCCTCCATCATGCCCATTAATCGACCTTCCACAACATGGGTCAGTTGGGTAGCTTGGGACGATAATAGAGATGATAGGGGAAGTCAGTGTGATCCAAGTATTAACACTTATAAAATTGGAGAATGTAAAGATATAATAATAATAATAATAAGATAACAATTAGGAGTAGGTTTACTCACGGCTATAGTGTGCCATTTCAGCTTCAGGACGATATCTTTGTTCCAACAGTTCGTGTAATGGTCAAGGTCGGCAAGCAACAGTAAAGCCTTACCAGGGCCATTGGAGACTTGTCCCTCAAGGCCATTCCTCCAAGTTTGAACATAGGAGTCGACTATATGTGATTATGAACAATTGATTCCAATTGGTTATAACTATAATCAATTTGAAATTAATGATGTTTTATAATTTGATTAGCTTGGACTACATCTTATGGTAACGTTGCACACACTTAATTAATTAGATAATCAAACATTAATTATTCAATGAGTAATTTGTGTAATTATGTTTTTAATTAAGGTAAATTTGTAACTGATTAAGTCTGAAATGGAAGTGATTGGAGCCTATTAATGCTAATTGTGCTGAAATTATTTTCCAACGAATGACCTCTGCTGACCATTTCGTTGATATCTCTAAGAATATTTGAATCTGTGAGTGAGGTTAATTTTTCCCAAAACTAGACATCTGGAGTTCAATTTGGGAACAAGAACAAGATAATTCCTATTAGAATTGAGTAACATATGATTTTTTGAACTTTTCTCTACGGGCTGTTAAAATAGTTACGGGAAAATTGAATTTTGTTTGCTCATCACTCCCACTAATCTCTACATTTAATGCACCAAATTTCCCCAAAGTCTGAAATAGGGTCTAGGTTCATGATTATTTTTTATCATTTATCAATCCTCGTTAAATGACCTTCCATTCATATTTTTTCCACTACTACTATATAAATCCCCCCCCCTCCTCCATTCCAAAACACACGGAAACACCCTTTCTACTCCTCTCTTGAGTTCTAGTGAAGTTGAATAGTCTTGTCATATCTTAGTCTTTTTGAGACTCAAGGTATTGAGTGAGACTTACTCTCCCTCTCCTAGTTTTTCTCCACTCCACCCTTAGGACCTCCATCAAGAATCTCCTCCACCACTGTGTGGATCTTGCATGCAGGTATAATCCCTTTCCCTAACTTATTTTTTTATATTATTATGATGAGATTAGGATTTAAGCATGCTAGTGTTTATTTAAATTCCTTGAATATGTTTGAATTTTCTTTAAAATGTTCATATGCGTTCTTCACATGTTCTTGCTTGTTCATCACTTGTTCATGCATAACACTAGCTTTGATCTTAAATCCACATAAAAAAAAATATGAAAAAATATTTTTTTTTTTTCATAATTCTCTCAAATCCTCGAATCTAGAATATCACCATTCACACACATTTACTAGAATTTATTTTTCAATCCAAATGCAATGCTTAATAAGTTGAATTAGGGTTTGTCAAATACACACACATTAAATTCAATATGCAAATTGATTAATAACATATTAGATTATATGATATGAATGTTGGCCAACATAGTCTAGAAGACCAGTTTCACTGGGCAAGATTGGTGCCTAACACCTTCCCACCTTGTAACATAGCCTCTGAGCTTAGATCAAGGGTTGATAGATCAATGTTTATCCTTGTAATTTTCAATTTCTAGATTGTAACTAGGAAACAAAGTCATGTACTTTATCTTAGATTGTATCTAGGACCAATGCCAAGTAATTTCCTATGATCAATTTAAATTCAATTTCAAATTAATAAAATGATGAATTTTTCAATTATGGTTCTCTTATTTATCCCAATAATTAAATAAGTGGTGACTTCATTGTAAAACCCTTAATCTAAAAGGGAAAATATAATTAGTCGAACCTTCATTTTGAAATACTCCACCTATTCACATGGGTTTGGCCCAACACCAAAAAAAGGGACCAGGCCTAGTCTCTCACAGTAACAAGTGGGCTAAAAGATGCCATGATTAAATCTAAAAATAATAAACATGAATACAATAACTAAACTAGACATTATGAATTTAGCTTATAAATATATAATATGGAACCTTAATAAAACCATAATATAAAATATGCAACGACAACCCAATTCCAAATTCAATATCCCTCAGCATAGAGTGAACATTAAATACTATGATTGATTGAAAATATTTTTCATTACTAGTGTTGTCTTGATAACTCTTACCAAACACTAATAATATGTCGTTATTCATTTAGCTACTAAATAATAATAGCAAGAACTTAGTATAAAGTATATTATAATATTTAGTCTAGTGTACACCATTGCCTAGAGTCATGTGTAGCCACATCTCATTTACCAATAAAAGCTTAATCTTGTAGTACCATGATACAAAAAACCCTTAGCATGGAATGCAAGGCTCGAGACCAAGACAAGGTGTTTGCTCACACCACTATAAACCGAAAAGTTCAAACTTGTAGTACTATGAAATTAAACACCCTCCGCATGGAATACTAGGCTCGAGGCCAGGATAAAGTGCCTACTTCACACTACTATGAACCAATAATGGAGGCTGTGAGATTCAACCCTTCAATCTCTCTCCTACTAGAAATTTTGAAAGAAAGGTTTTTTATTTAGAAAACATGTGTAATCTCATCACACATAGCCTTGCACTTTATTAATGTTTTAACACTTATTCAAAATTCAAAATTCAGTATGTTCGATTGGTCGAATATTTTTCTCAATAAATCGAAAAATTAAAGATATTCATCACAAAGTCACTGCTTCATTTGATTGATTCTTGATTCCTGTTTGATCGGTTGAAAAGAACATTCGATTGATCGAAAGGAATTCTCAACTGATTGAGACTAGTGAAACTGAATTTTTAAGAATTTTTCTGATAACTGTTTTTGACATTTCACATGTACAAAACACAATCCCTTGATTATAATAGAATGAGATTGAGACCAAAACTTAATTTAATTGATGCTATAGTCTTAAAGTTCAATTTGGCATACTCAACATTAAACTAAAACAACACCACAACATCAATTTCAGTTTTATCTAACAATAGTTCTAAAATCAAACTATGTAGAAAAATTACCGCAGAATTTACAAATACCATGAAAATAATTTTCTTTGATTCTAAAACTCACTCAACATGTTATACAAACATGAGATTGAAGACCACTCTGATACCAATTATTGGAAAATATTATTTTGCGTCTCATACAAAAACACGCAGCGGAAATAAATGAATCTACTTTATTCATGTGAGATAACATGGAACATCTATATTTTGGAAACAAAGAATAGGAAGGTGTGCCTTAATGCAATGAACTTAAAAAACAAATGAAGATTGAACTTGGGAAGACTTTCAATTTTCATCCCAATTCCACATATGCCCAAGATGTGTGGTCTCTTAATCAGTTCTATAAGTACTTGTTCAAGAGAATAAGAGAGTGTCTTGAGAAATCTGTATGTTTCTCTTTTAATTATATTTAATAACTTGCAATTCTATAATCACTTGCAGTTACTATATTTAATATCTCTTATCAAATAAATAAATGATTATCTAATTGGGTTAGCCTTTTGAGTCAGCTCAATTAGATTTTAGTCTGTGGCTTGGAGTGGGACCAAAATGGACAAATAAAACACTAGCTCCAATGGGCTTCGGGATTATCTGTCAACTCTTGGCAAGCCCAAAGTTACTATTAATTATATTTAATACCACTATATAAATAAAATTGCACTCTAGGCTTTATTAATTAATTATATCCTAAGACTTTATTATCTAAACATTTAACCCATTCATGAAAATATTCGTAGTAATACAAAGTCATAATGTATAACTGTTACTTTGAAAATTACTACCTCTTGATCCTTGAATACCTGGTTTAATACTTTAAGTTTTTCATATATATATATATATATATGAAATCCAATTTCATAAAATATAAACTATAGTAACCAAAAACATTAAACTTATCTTAAGGGCATATTTTACAACTCTATAAAGAGATTATAAATTCTATCTTGAGAATATGTGTTCCTTCAACATTACGTGTAGTTGCCCAACATACTGAGGTTTTGATTTTTAAATTAGATCTCACTCCTGATATATCAAAACAACCTATATTTCATGATTGTGTTCACTATTCTCTGGATTGAAATTTTATGTAAATAAAAGTCATGAGATTTATTATTCATTTGACAATCGTTAATAGAATAATAAATCTCACAGTTGTTATGTTCAATATGTCTTATATACTTAAAACATATTAAGATATCAACTAGAAATCTCTATTTCCATGATCAAGACAAATAATTTTAGTTGATATGTTGTAGTCTTTAGAGATGAAATGCCCAATTTCATCACTGACTACGAACTAAGATTCTGAGTTTACAAAGAACTTATGATTTACATCTTTTGTGACTAAATCATATAAATCACACACTATGCATCTCAAGAACTATATGATAATGTGCAAATATTCATGTTACTGTTATTTTAGATAACAAAACAACTTTATTACTTATAACATAATGTCATACATGGCATTATACTATAGGATTTTAGGGCACTAATCCTAACACATCGAATGTAAATGACTCTTTGAGATGAGATGAGATGAGAGATGAGAGATGAGCGAGTAACCAGTAAAGTGAAAGAAGGAAGTTGTTTTAGGGCTACACGTGGTTTAAAAATTGACACTTTTACCCACCCGAGCTTAATTCCCTTGAATTGCCGTAAGTCACTTATGTTAAAAATACAAAATACGTTAAAAAAGAAAAAAAGAAAAGAAAAAGGAAACAAGATCAAAAAATGGTTTTTGTAAAAAGTATTTGGAAGCTTCAAGAGCTTCAACAAGAACATAAAACCAAGATGATTTTTTTTTTTTTTTTTTAATTTTAGTGTTTGGCTCCAAAATTCTTTTGTACCTCCTTAATTCTCTATTTCCTTTCTTCAACCCCTCAATCTCTTTCTATAGGCAGTGTTGTGACAATAGAAAATTAAGTAAGTATATAAAGTATGAATCTGTGATTGGCGTTGCTTTTTTCGTCACTACTGCCTTAGCAACAGCTCTTGGTTTCTCCACTGTTGACCTTGTACTTAAGGCTGGGTTTTTTGTTTTTTGTTTTGTTTTGTTTTTTTGGGGTTTCACTGATGATGGGCTTTGATTTTAGTGAGATGGTGGTTGTTTTGGGTTTCTTTGTTTTTGTAGGTTGTTGGGTTTCCTTGAATGTTCTTGAACCATTGAATGAAACTCTAGCTCAAATATATATAGCTTCCAACTCCATACAGTTTCATACCATCTCAAGAACCATGCTATTTCTATTGCTAACATTTTGCTCTTCTCAACCAGAGTGTTCTTGAGCAAAAGCTTCACCATTTTAACAAATATGCTTTTAGATCTTGATTTTTTATTTTTTTATTTTTTTATTTTTGTGTGTTTTTAATGGTGAAATTACGGAGGTGGGTTAGGGCATCCTAACAGAGCTAACCTTAAGTGGGCAAAGTGTCAACTTTTAAATTATAGGTAGACAACTTAAATTTTAAACAAACCGCGAGTTGGTAAATTGTAATTTTCCTTCTTCTTTTTGATAGACCAAGAATGTATTGACTCCTTTGGTAACTTAATCAATTAATCAGCCAAGTGAAATTAATTAGATTCAATTACATGCAAAAAGTGTGGTAGCATAAACAAATCACCAACTAAATTATATGCAGCGGAAAATAAATTTAACACTGGTGATTTGTTTATGAATGGGGAAAACCACCGAGGCAAAACTACACTAGGTGAATTTAAGGTCACCACTCTCGAGAATCTACTATTATCAAAACAAATAGTTACAAGTGAAAAGAATCCTAGTACCTAATACCAACCTATAGTTGAACCCTTACCCCAATACCCAATTGGACTTGTAATGCAACGGCAATATCTCCTTTCAATGCATGAATCTTAGTACGTGACTAACCAATGATTCACAGATCCCATTACATGACTAACACACCAACTTGAGGAAGATGTTGGCTGCACAGTTCTTCAGTTCATCCAACAATAAAGATCAAGAAACTCCTTGGTTACAAAACCCTTGGTGCAAAGACGCAGTAGCTTCTAGAGAGAATATGATGAACTAGGGCAAATTCTGTCTTCGGTCACAATTTGCATGCACAATGACTTTGCATCAAGTTGCATCACCTTGGATGGCCCTTAACGTTATATATGTTTAGGGTTGTGAAAAAAGAAACCCTACACAAATACACAAGGATATGCATGAAATCAGATTTGAAAATTTGAATTTCATAATTCTCAACGGATACAGCTTCTGTCGAGCTATTGTCGAGATTCATCATTAAACCTCGATGGATATGGATCTATCGAGTTATCTATCAAGTTTTAATGAACAACACTTTTTCACTTGTTTCTTGGATAAATTTGCATGGCTTCAATACTAAAATTGAACTCTTGTTTCTTGAAGTACTAAACTTATCCTAGATCTACCAAATTACAAGTAAAATACGTTTTGTCAAAGGATTAGCCAATTTACATAACATATGTCTCTAACAATATCCACATATGTCCTAACACTTTTTATTTTTTATTTTTTTGAGAAGGAACTAAGATATCATTCAACAAACAAGAAAACAAATACAAAAGCCCCTAAAAAAAAAATACCAACAACAATAACAACAACAACAACAACAAACACATGTACAAGGAAACCAGCAACAGCTTAGACCATAAACACTACTCCGCCTGAATAGCTCCTTCTGATCTAGCTAGCACAAACAAAAATTATGGAATCTCCATTCTCCAAATGAAAGTTTCTCTAATTCTTCTAGCATTTTGAGCTAGTTCATGGGCTATTTTGTTGCTAGTCCTATTAATGTGTCTAATTTTTTACTCCTGAATGCTGCATAAACTTTGCACAATGCTCTTAACAATGTGGCCAACAACTCCCATAACATCATTTGCTTCAACAACTTGGATAGTAAGGAGAGAGTTGCTTTCTATGATAACTCTCTCTAGGCCAAGCTTTTTTGCCAACACACATCCCTGCTCCATTGCAATTGCGTCGGTTTCCTCGACAGAATATCTTCCTTGGAGGGGCATAGACATGGCTGCAAAAAATCTGCAATCACTATCTTGAACTATAATTCCAATTCCTGAGTGTCCATTGGCCAAAGGGATAGCACCATCCACATTAATGATATAGAAGCCCATAGGAGGAGGTTCCCAATGATCCTTCTTGTCCATCTTGTGTTTAAAATCCAGCCCATTTGCTTCTTTGAAGTCTTCAATCATACAGATAGTAGCCCCCCAAATGTGAGCTTCCGAGGTTCCATTTGCCTCATAAAGCACATGGTTTCTATTGTATCAAATCCTCCAAGCCACACCAAAAAATTTCTCCAAGTCCCTTTGGGTTCCTTAATGCAGAATCTCAATAGCCAAATTTGGAATATCCATGTTGTTTCCAATAGACTAATAGGACAATCATCCCACGTCCTCCAAACATTACTAGCTATGTTGCATTTTAGTATAGCATGATTAATAGATTCTACTTCATCATTACACAGCGGGCATATGGGATTGAGATAAGGTGCTAATAGTTTTTAGTTGAAAGTTAAATAATACTACCTCCGTCTCTTTTTTTTTTTTTTTTTTGTTCTCTATTCCATTTTGAGATGTTCCAAAATATTTTCCTGTTTCTAAAAATAAAAGTCATTAATTTACTAATGTTCCTATTATACCTCTATTAATTTACTAATTCAATTTTTTAATAAATTTTTTTAAGGGTAGTTTTGAAAACTTATACATTTTTAAAAGATAGACAATATAATAAATGATGTTCTCTTAAAAAGTTTGACTTTTCAAACAAGACAAAAAAATTGGAACAGAATGAGTAATAATAAAAGTTGAAGATAAGAAAATATTAAAAGTTTAAAATTAAAATAGTAAATAGTATGTGAGTGGGATGGGATATTGCACCCGTTCCAAATCCAAGTCGTTGGAGTACAGTTTTTAACGAGTTTCTCTCCATTGTTTTGTCCATCCATGGTCCCTTGTGAAGTCGTGACAGACTCTACACAGTTGAAAATTTTGAACAAATGTTTTGGATTCTTCAAAGCTTTGTCTTTGTCTTCATCAGCACAGGCCACGTATTCCAGGCTATAAGCCTTATTATTATTGGATTCTATATACATGTGAGACATATGCACTAATATATATAATTAATGATAATTTCAAAATAGTACATTAGTATTAATCGCTAAGGTGATTATTGTGATCAAGGAAAGCTTTTTTGATTAAGGTGGAGCAATATCAAAAGGAAATAAAATTATTGGATGAAATTTGAGTCAAGATGAAAAGTCGTGGAAAATTGCCTCAAATTTTTATTGTGATTTGGAAATCTAATTTGGTTTTTTTTTTTTTTTTTTTTTGAAGAATGAAAAATTAATTTTGCCATTTCTAGGTTTATTTGGTGTGAAAGAAAAAGCTATTCTATAGGGTGGAAAAACGCCTAATTCGCTAATCCTTGTCAAAAAAGTAATGTGTTTTGTCCACTAATGAATAAAAATTGAAGTCTTATAAACTGATAGCACTGCAAAGAAATTGATGGCGTTGGCCAATGAAGATTCAGCTAAATTGGAAACTTTAGCAATGTAGTAGAAAGGGAGAGAAAAAGATAAGGAAGAACGTATGTGGTTGGTACTTGCACTTTCAAAAGAGGGGTGGAAACGTAAGAGGCACGGGTTGAGGTAACAATTCACAAAATCAATCTAGTTTTTTCTTTGAATTGGATAGATTACATTTTAGTGGGCTTGGAGAAAAAAATATTTAGGCCCCACCAAAAAAAAAAAAAAAAAAAAAAAAACTAAAGTCACTTATATTAAAATTTACAAATTGACAAAATAAAGAATGTGATTAGAACCATGTAAATATCATAATAAAATTTTGAATTAGTTATTTTGTTTAGTATTTACAAATATTAGAATAGCTTATCTAGTTTTTTATTAAAAGTTTTTTTTTCCGCATAATTATTATAAATAAAAGATAAAAATTAAATAAAATAATCTAATTGATTTTTTCTGAAAATACCAAAGCAAAAAAGTAAAATGGAAAAGACGATTAGGCATTTTAAGCAAAAACATAAGAATGGGACCGACATAAGTTGTTGGCCGATACATTCAACAATCAGCTACCTTTACCCAAAAAAAATCCTTTTTGCGGGACTCATACCGAACAAGCTTGCTTTCAATCTTATTCCAAACGCATGCTTTTTTTTTTTTTCTTTTCTTTTTTATCTTTTCTTTTGAGAAGAATTCCAAACTTATACTTCAAAGTTGCAAATCAAACAAGTAATTGACCTTACTTTTTGGCCAAAAAATGAAAATGAGGCCTACATGAGTGTTTGGCCAGTTCAACAATCTACTTGTGCACAAAAATACCTTCTTCTTGCGGGACCCACGTGAGACTCACTAGCTAGCTTTTTGCAAACGCATACTTAAAGCATTTACATTAGTCACAGTATAATAACATAAGAAGAAAATTAGGTTCATATAAACTTGTGCAAAATAGAACCATAGTTGCAGTTATTTACACAGTTACCGTTTATATGTATGTTATAATTTATTCTTCTCTCTCTCTCTCTCTCTCTCTCTCTCTCTCTCTCTCGTCAAATATGCTTTCCAAACACAAATTTCCCCACACAAACTTAGCATCAAATACTTCACCAATACAAACCCATAGTCAAGACCAAACCCACAAAGAAAAACCCACATCTTAGCCACTCCATTGCAACAAACATAGCCATTGCCACTACCGGAGCTTCAACATCAAAAACATCAAGCCACTATCACCAAAAATGAAGGAAGTTGTCACATTAGAGGGTGTATAATATAAAAAGTTGTCATATTTACACATTTTTATCAAAAAACTACCTGCATCAGACATGCAAAAATTGTGTAAATATATATTATTCCTACAATAATCATGTAAATTTACATTGGCACTATTTATTTTGCATTTATTTTTTATTCTTTTTTTCGTATCCCAAAAATGAAGGAAAAGAGTGAATGATTGTTATTGTGTGTGAAGAAAGAAACAATTAAAAAAAAAATTATATTTTAATGAAATGTAGTTAAAATAGATAATCTTATATAAAGTATTTTGAAAAGTGAGTACGTAAAATAGAAAAATAAGTTCTTATACTAAAATAGACATAAATTTTTGCATGAGTTGATGCAAATATCTAAGGGGGTGTAAATACTCAATTTTACACCAATAATTTAATCTTGGAAGTTGACCAAAATAATCATTCTAAGTACCCAAAAATCATAATTGCATTTCATGCATTAAATCATTCATCACATATCATAAAAATAAGGGAGTGTAGACACTCAATTTTGCACCCATAATTTAACCTTGGAAGATAACCAAAATAATTATTCCAAGTACCCAAAAATCATTATTGCTTTTCATGCATTAAATCATTTATCACATATCATAAAAATAATTTTAAGATTCTAACAATTGCGACAATATGCCCGGTTCTCAAATCGGACAGTCAAATTGAAAGACATCACAAGATCAAATTTTCACGACCTACATGCATTCACTTGAGTGGAATTGATCACATATGTTAGGACATATATGTTTTAACTTGTTTAAGAACATATGTCACTTAGTTATGTAAATTGGCTAATCCTTTGACAAAACGCACTCTGCTTGTAATTGGGTAGTTCTAGGTGTTTTTAATAGTTCAAGAAACAATGTTTCAAGGTCAAGTGTTGAAGTTATCAAGTCTGTCCAAGAGAAAGCAAGCTGAAGTGCAAAGTTTTTAAAGCTCGACACCTGCTCGACAGCTACCTCGACACCTGCTATCTGTCGAGATTTAAAAAATCAGATTTCCAATCTGATTATCTTGGGATCCGTGAATATGTTTTTGGGCCTTCTTTTCTTCTAACCCTAAACATATAAAATGATTATTTTAAGAGCCGTCTAGGGTGACACAAGTTGCATTATCATTGAGCAATCTCTGTTTAAGCAAATTGTGATTAACAGACGAAGTTCTTGACCTAGTTCATCTTCCATCAAGAAGTTGCTGTGTATTTGCACCATAGGGTTTTGTAACCAAGCATCTTCCTGCTATTCATCATAAAGGATGAACTGAAGAACTTTGCAGCCAACCATTCTTCCTCAGTTGGTGTTCTAAAGTCGCGTACTTGGATCCGCACATTGGTTAGTCACGTACTTGGGAGCCGTGCATCAAAGGTGGAAACTGTCACTACAGATCAAGTCCAATTGGGTATTGGGGTAAGGGTTCAACTGTAGGTTGGTAAGGTACTTGGGATTCCTTTACTTATAACCGCTTGATTTGATAATAGTGGAGTTTCGAGAGTAGTGACCTGAAAATCACCCGGTGGGATTTTTGCCATTAGGGTTTTCCCCATTCAAAAACAAATCACCGTGTTATTTATTTTCCGCTGCTTATTTAGTTGTTGGTGATTTGTTTGTGCTTCCATGAAATTGCATGATTAATTGATTAATTAATTACTTGGCTAAATTAATTAATTAGGGTTAATCACAAGGGGTCATTCAGATTGTGACCTATCAACAATTCAACATATGATTAATTGAAATTAATTTGATTGGTTAATAATTATAATTAATTAAATGAATTTATGTGTTTGTTTAAGTATTTCTCTTAAAGTGAGATTTATTGCATGGGATTAAAATAATTAAGTTGATAATATTTAAAGACTGTAGATAATTAGACTTTTAAGATAATTATATTCAAAACAATTATTTCAAAAATCCTAATTATCACTTTGGGATGAAGTTTATCATGAAAATAACTCTGAAATTCATCCAAATACAGTTTTAGACTTGGAAAACACTTCAGAAACGTGCTAATCAAGTAGCAGATTTCATATTCACGTTCCAGAGCACTTTAGACATAGTAAACATCAAAATTCAGACTATGTTATTTCTAGAAAAGTTGTAGAGAATCGAATTTCCCTTATGCTATTAGAATGTTAGCTTAGGGTGTGTTTGAATACCGCTTATTTTGCTGAAACTGAAAACTTATTGCAGAAAGTATTATAGATAAAAGTAAAAGTTTGTTGAAATAGTACAGTGGGGCTCATGAATAGTACCAAAACGTGTAGTGAGCCCAATGAATAGTAGCAAAAATAAGCTGAATAGTAAAATAATTTTAATTTTCCATTCCAATCTAAATGCACACATAATCCAAATTTTGAGTAGAGAGATATGATCAAAAAACTAAAACATGTTCAGATCTGAAAAATCAACTTACTCTTTTCTAAATCTCATTTTTTTAGGATTTTTCCCATATGTTTTTTGCTTATTTTTCAAGTTGATCTGACTTAATTTTTAAGCAACCTTAGCTTATTTTCTAAGCAACTAACACTCTATAAATAGAAGAGGTCTCCTAAAAAACTTTGCTTTAAGAATTTCTTTTCCTTTAAGTGACCCTATTTAGATCTCAAAGAGATTCATTATCTTTGATTTCTAAAATAATCCCCTCTTGCAGAGTACATTCATGCAAGTATGTTTATGGGTGCAACATGCGATTGTCGGTGTGTTGCTTTGGGGAGTACGCCTTGGCTTAGTGGACCGGGGTGGAGAAACAAGGAGTCACCACCTAGTTTTATGGTCTTGGAACCATGAATATAGTGCCTTTACGTGGAAGGACTGATCTTACTACTAGAGTATGAGTTTGAAGTTTAGGTACGATTTTAGGAAAGTGTTTGTCACCCAAAACCGCCCAACCCATGGGTGTGGACACAACGGTTGGGAGTCGCCACCTATTTTTTGTAATGGTCTAGGAACTATATATGTAGCATCCTCTCGAGGAAGAACCTTTTTGATCTTATTACTAGAGATATGGGTTCAGAGTTAAGATACGGTCTTAAGAAGGTGTTAGGCATCTAAAACCGCCCAACCCTAAGGTTGGCTTCCTCTCATTGTGTCTTATGTCTTTACCCTATTAAAGGCACGCTCAATCTTGTTATCTAACTCACACATACAGTAGCATCATCTAAGCACACAACATGGCATCAATCATCCCTAACCATACATCTATCATGGCAATCAACCCAAGCCTAACATTCATCTATCATGGCACAACCTAACATAGAACTAGCATACATGTCATATCATCGTGGCATCACATCACACCACAAACCCTAATCATGCACCTATCTCACATCATAAACCCTAACATACATCTAGCATACATGTCAAACCAACCTAGCATTCATCTAACATGGAGTAACATAAACCCTAGCATACATCTAGCATTATGTCATCACATCCTAGGCAGAAGCATATTAAAATCAAGGAAGAAGCAAAGCCAACAAATCATGTCATCATCCAAGACATTAAGAACACAAATGTATCATTAGGAAGTCTTCTACTTGATCCACAACTGATTTACCTCCAACATTCAGTAACGAAAAAAAAAAATCTACCGACAGCATACTTCTTTGCACTAGCCTCTTCAATGTCATATTTTCTTGGCAGAATTATAAGTTTTATCATATTAATTTTAGAAATTATCAACAAGACAATTCAAAAGATAGGAGTGACAAATTTTTTATTTTATTATTATTATTATTATTTTTTTTTTTTTTGTGGAGAAACAAGCACATACACACAAATACAAGGGTTAGGAAAGGAGTTCTAACACAAAGGCACACCACAAACTCCACTCAAAAGCCATGTAATTTTTTTAAGGGAGAGTGAAAATTGTATTCATCTTTTGTATACTTATCTATTTGTCTTGATGGAGATGAAGTTCTGCCTCATTCATCTCATCGATGGAAGCCTTAGAAGGATTCTTCTCAGTGAGGAAATAAGCAACTTTCACTATTTGGACTGAGATGTGACACTCGCTCTCTTTAAAGAGATTCAAGCTCGTAGTTAACTAAACTAGTAACCGGTGCAAATCTTCTTTGGTTTGTCTTCCCCAAGATACAACAGCTCAACAAATGTCACATGGCTAGGCTAGCAGGTAGTTGAATCCAAGGGGCCAATTTAATTCCAAAATTTGACAACTCCTCCCTCACCTTTCCTTACGCACGTATCTAACCCAATATCTGTTCCAATACATTTTAGCCCAATAATCATCACACTTAAAAACAATAAAAATAGTCTCTCTCATTTTTAATGTAAGATTACACATTTTACTAATTCT
Organism: Quercus variabilis; assembly: GCA_030445155.1. Classification (NCBI taxonomy): domain Eukaryota; kingdom Viridiplantae; phylum Streptophyta; class Magnoliopsida; order Fagales; family Fagaceae; genus Quercus; species Quercus variabilis. The sequence continues at coordinate 11,036,518 of CP129454.1, forward strand.
TTATCTTCCATATAAATTTCCACATATTTACATTTAAGTTTCCAGTTTTATTCATTTTAATTATTTAATATTAAAATGCTATAACATAATAATAATAATAATAATATTATAATTATTATTAACTAAAAATTGATAGGAGAAATGAGCAATGCTCAATCTTGTTTTGAACAAACCAAACTTGTTTTTGATTTTGGAAAAATAAAAATATCTGATTTTTATTTTAATTCTCAATTTTGAAAACAAAAAATAAAAGTAGTTACCAAACATAGACTAAGATTTTTTTTTGAGTTGAAGACAAATGAGATAAAGGTATTTTGGTCTCATTGGAAAAAATTAACTTGTCGTGAATGTTTCCCTTATCCATAAAAACATGAAAGATTCTTTTGAGTATAAATTTGACAAAGCTTGTGCTAAATGCTCTCTAAATGTTAATCCAACTCTTAAAAAGAAGAGAAATGTTACATCTACAACCTTTTCAGAACAAATTTTAGGTGATAAGTTATTACTCATTTTAATTTATAACACACTGCTAAAATTACTTTTGTCCATCAGTAACAGCCAGTAACAATCTACCACTTAATATTTATTGTGAAAGTTTTATAGATATAACATTTTTCTTGAATTAATTAAGATAATATACAACATTTCTCTCAAATTAATATATATATATATATATATATAACCGAAACCTTTGAAACTCTCACAATTTTTCACGTCAGCACAATATTTTTAAAAAAAAATTATTATCATTTTTTTTTCAAATAAAATTATTTTTGTCTAGTCCAAACTTAACAAGGGGTGAAACTTTATCTCTCTAACAAGTCCAACTTAAACTCAAACTTATCATTCTCATTTTTTTAAACAAAATTATTTTTGTTTAGTCCGAACTTAATAAGGACTGAAACTCTAAAACCGAAACCTTTGAAGCTCTCACACTTTTTCACGTCAGCACTATTTAAAAAATAAAAATTAAGTCATAATAATTTTTTTTTAATAAAATTATTTTTATTTAGTCCAAACTTAACAAGGAGTGAGACTCTATCTCTCTAACAAGTCCAACTTAAAATCAAACTCATCATTCTCATTTTTTTAAAACAAAATTATTTTTTTTAGTCCAAACTTAATAAGGAGTGAAACTCTAAAAACCGAAACCTTTGAAACTCTCACAATTTTTCATATCAGCACAATATTTAAAAAATAAAAAATAAATCATTATCATTTTTTTTAAAATAAAATTATTTTTGTTTAGTCCAAACTTAACAAGGTGTGAAACTCAATCTTCAAATTTAATTTATAAAATCCACTATTAAGTGAAATATGAAAGTATCACCTACTTTCTATATACAATAAACGAGGACTTTTACAAAGCAAACGCATTATAAACCAACGTGAGTTCTCATGCAATTGCAGTCGTGCCATATGCAACCACATAGAAAACCTAATCAGCTGCTCTTACCAAATACCACAAACAATCCCATTCCTTTCCTCTCTCAAATTCAATTCTCCACCGCAATCTTAATTCCCTCTATATATATCATACACATTGTACTCTTTTCTTCAATATCTCTATTCCTCTTGTAACTCTTCCATCACTGAGTAGAAGTCAATGTGTCTCTTACATTTGGGTATTTTAGAATTGTTTTCAAATGATTGTACCAATAAAAGTAAATGTGTATAATTTTGTTTAAGGTTGCTACTATTGCATATGTCTTTTATTCATCTCACCATATGAAAGTATGTTAATTTCTTGGGTAGAAAACTTATATATATTAAGAGGAGGTATGGTTTTCATTATTTCAGCGTGGCTCTTGCTCAACATTTTTTAGCATGAGCCACATGCTGATAAGGTTCTTTTAAAGTTTAAAACTTATTATTTTATGGGTTCGTGTACTTTTTTTTTTCCCCTCTTTTGAATAGTCATATATTTTTTGACTTATTTTAATAACTTATTCTTTGATTATATATCTTTTTTGGCATTTTGGAAATTTTAACATCTAAATTTGTGTACACACACACACACATATATTATTTATAATTTGTAGGCTCTAAATCTTTTAATTCCTTTCAATAGTTATAACCATGGATTATTCTATTCAATATAACCCATCTTTCTCTTATATTTTTCTATCGTTTAGTCATATATATTTTGTTTTGTTTCAATAATTTCTAAGCAATGAATTATCTTATTCTTTAATATTTTTCAGTCTTTCAGAAGTTTTAATATCTGAATTTTTGAGTTATTTTTATGCAGTATTTAAAACTGTCTGACAAATTTTTTGTAAGTCATTACATGTTCAAGCATACAAGAGCAAATTGTAACACAAATTGAAGTCATACAAGCGCAAATCATGCAATAGAGTATTTTTTAATCAATTTAAGATTCCTCACAAATAGGTAGGTTCCCATACATAATACGAATTAGCGATTAGTTAAGATAATATACATTAGGATGGTGGAGCAAGGAAAAAAGTGTATACTTTGATTTTTTTTTACCGCCTGTCACTTTATCACCCTTGCAAGTCAAGACCTTGGCCATCAAAGTCAAAAAGACCTTGTTCTCGAAGAAAAAGACGTTAACGTGGAACTATATATAAAAATAATTAAAAAAAGACTTTTTGAAGAAATTTGAGTCAAGATATAAATTTTGGAAAAATTGCCTTAAATTTCTATTTTGACTTGGAAAGCTAAATTGATGTTGCAAAGTCAAGAAAAAGAAAAGGGTATTGTCACTAATAAGAACAAAAAAAGTGTTGGTGAGGGCAAAGATAACAATAAGTCTACTTTTTTAGTTTCTAGACATACAAGGGAATGAGAAATAAGATTTTCTCTAGGGAGATGACTTTTGGGTGCTACAACCACTGAAAGTTGTTGTATACAAAATGAGTGAAGATCTCATATAAGTTCACGTAAATTTCTTAAAAGATATATTATTATATTTGGGGTGGGTCTCAAGTTAGGCATAAATTAAGAAGGGTTATTGTAATTGATTTTATAATTGTGGAATAATTCAAAATTGCTCCTATGGTTTTTCAATTCAAGGAGAAATATTTTTCCATGTGAATCTCTGTGTTCTTGTATGTGATTAATATTTTTTCTTTTTTTTGAGAGAGTGATTAATACTATTTTGGTTCTTATATTTTGAGATTACTTTCAATTTAGTTCATACACTCTTAGCATTGAACTTGGTCCATGTTATTTTTAACTTGTTGTCAAGTTAGCCCCTACTTGTCAAACAATGCGTATTGTTGACAAATTAAACTTACGTGCTTAATAAAATAATAAATTTTTTTAATAAACATTAAAAAATGCGGCTCATCATTTGAATAAAAAAATCCGAATAAGAAAAATGATTATAAAGTAAAAAGTCTTATATTCTTATATTTCACTTTCTTTGCCACTAAACACCGCAGTAAACACGAAGAAAATGGGGATGTATAGAAAAACATTTCTCTTCTATCTCCATAAAAATATCATACGAAATTGAAGTGTGTATCAAAGATTTGGTGTGATTCAATAACTCAACCCGTCACTTTAGCTTCATAAGATCTTCCGCCTTGGTGTGCATTTGGGTTCCTATTAAAACTGGATTTTTGCTTAAATTTCCTTCTGTTTGCAGGTTTCATGTGGGTCCCATAACTAAGAAGCTTATTTTCCGATAGCTTATTTCTTTACATGACCATGTATTGTTTTTGGTCAAAAAGCTATGCCCAGATACTGTTTGCTGGCCTGTTTTTCTGTTTATCAATAATATTAGAAATACAAATTTTTTTACAGAAAAATTTATAAACTACTGATGTGGAGAGTTATTGGTAAATGAAAAATAATGTTAATGATAGGTTTAGATAAAAACTAGTAAAAAATTAGTCACATCAACAGTTTGTAAAAATATTGTAAAATAGTTTGTAGCTGTAGCATTCCTTTTTGTTAATTGTGGTTCCACTCTACTTTTATTTATTTTTTTATTTTTTTTTTGCTAGAATTTTTTCATTAAAAAATTAGCTTATTTTATTTAACTTTTATCTACAATACTTTAAGGAAAAAAAATTAATAAAAAATATGAATTGTTTTCAAACGGACACTTAAGTGACTCTTGTCTAGGTGAAGCCACATTCATTACATCTAAACAGTAAGGTAGAGAAATTGGTTGAGGATAGATTTTAGGGATAATTACAATTTGCCCACCTGTGGTTTGACCCGATTTCTATGTGCCTACCTGTGGTTTAAAGTTTGACACTTTGCCCACCTGTGCTTGTTACCGTTACCCAGCCGTAACCCACCTCTCCTTCAGCCGTTACTCTAACACATAATATGTCAAAAACAAAAGCCTAAACGGATCAAAACACTCCTCACATGAAGATACTACACAAATATGAAGAACATTAACCCAGAAAACTAATACAAATTAAATCAAGCATTATCATCCAACTTGCTCACCAAACTAAAATCCTAGATCCAAGGCAGTTAATCTACAAAAACAAAGCAGATTGCATCAGCACCCAAAAACAAAAAGTAATTTCCAAACCCCATTTCAAAAATCATAGATTACAGCAATCTCAGTTAACTTTTCAAGCATTCATCATTAAAAACTGATAGTCAGAATTCCATCCCATTACTTTCCTTAAAAAACCCAAAAACATTAAAAAAAAACATAAGTAATTCCCAAACCCCATTTCAAAAAATCACAAAACACAACAATCCCAGCTAGAGAGAGAGAGAAGAAGACCCCATCAACGAGAGCATCATAGAAGCGAACATCGTCTTCACGGAAAGCAAAGGAGGCGCAAACAATGTCGCCTACGGAGACCTTAGAGCAATCAGAGTCTTGGACCTGTACAGAAATGGGTCTGAAGCGCCTCTCTCTTTTATCAACTCCATCACCTCTCTCCTCGCTCGCGCCTCTCTCTTTCCTCTTGTGCGATGAAGAATGCCGCCTCTCCACGAACCCATCCCTATCATACAGTCTCTCGAGCTCCTCATCATCGGACAGCTCGCGTTTCGCGTCGCGATGCTTAGTCCTGTCCCTCTCTCTACTCCCTTCCCTCTCGTTCCTGCGCTTCAAATTGCGGTCTCTGCTTCCTTCTCGATCCTCGTGAGAGCGCTCTCGACCAGATCGGTGGCGGTGAGAAGAAGAAGAAGAAGAAGAACAAGAGTGATGGTGGTGAGACGATCGGTGCTTGTGGTCTCAGTCGCGATCGTCTCTGGTGCGCTTGCTTCTTCTGTCTCTCTCCGAGAGGTGGTCCATGCTTGGGTTTAGTTTTGCAGATCACTCTCTCTCTCTCTCGCGCTCGCTCTTTCTCTGTGTGTCTCTCACTCTTTCTCTGTGCTGTAATGTATGATTTTTGAAATGGGGTTTGGAAATTATATTTTGTTTTTGGGTGCTGTTGCAATCTGCGCCTTTTTTTTTTTTTTTTTTTTTTTATAAATTTACTGCCTTGGATCTGGGATCTTAATTTGGTGAGCAAGTTAATTTGGTGAGCAAGTTGGATGATATTACTTGATTTGATTTGTATTAGTTTGCTGGGTTAATGTTCTTCATATTTGTGTATGTTCTTCATGTGAGGAGTCTTTTGATCCGTTTAGGCTTTTGTTTTTGACAAATCATGTGTTAGAGTAACGGCTGAAGGATAGGTGGGTTACGGCTCAGTAACGGAGGAAATCACAGGTGGGCAAAGTGTCAAACTTTAAACCACAGGTAGGCACATAGAAATCGGGTCAAACCACAGGTGGGTAAATTGTAATTATCCCTAGATTTTAATAATGGGTAAAATCTATTACTCACACTATTCTTGTAATAATTGACTGCTGTGAGACTCATGAAAAATGGGAATAGAAAGACGAAAGTTTCTTAAGTAAGCTAAATTAATGGCTTGACTAACAAGGGTAGGGAGTTTCAATATAAAAAACGCTAAGATCATAACTTTTGTATTACTTTTGCCGCAATTCACTGTATAGTGAGTTTTTAGTAGGTAGAGGTGTGAATTCACATGTACTCACCATTTTTCTCCAAATTATAATCACATCATTTCTCTCTCGATATCAAAAGGTAATTGTAAATCTATAAAAAGCAAGTAAATGATAGAAAAAGACTAAACAGTGTGGGTTGAAATTTGAAAAGAGATTTGTTTGGCAAGGCAAGTGGGGTGGGGCTCTTATAGTTGGAATTCCCAATTTGATATAATATAAAGGACTATAAATGGACAGAGTTTCTTCAAACTTCTCTATATCTTTCTATTAAGTATGAATTTTGAAAATCTAAACAATGGATTGCATTTTTTTATTTATACTTCATGCTTGCAAAATATCAACAGTATCAAAGATCAATTGCTATATCATTAATTCTCAAACAAAAAATTGTTATATCATCAAACAAATGTTAAAATTTCAAATTTTTGTAATTTAAAATTGTGTAAAAAAAATTAGTTTATTAATCGAACAGTAACTAACATCCAATTTGAACGAAATTTGTTATGCATGTTAAGAACATAAAGAATATGAAATTCAATTATTAAATTTTCAAAATTCATACCAAAAAAAAAAGTTAAATGAGAAATTTGAAAAGTTTTTCTTCAAACTAGTTTGAATAGAAACTTTGTTCACTATAAATAGTAGAGAGAGGGATTGCCTTGCTGCAACTTCCTTTGCCTTCGCTTCCTTCCTTTTCTTTTACTTCTCTTTTTCCCGCTTAAAAGTTAAAACCCGCTACCTATCTATTTATTCCTAGCATGCCAAATTGCCCAGCTTATGATTGCCCTTAAATCGAGCTCGTGTTAATTACTAGCATTCAATTGACACCCGCTGAAACAGTACAAAAAAATTCCAGTCCACCAATAGCCATTTCTGAAATTTTCCGTTCACCAGGACCCAAACATTCCTAGACAAAGGGCAACTCCAAAGTGCATGTATCATTGGCTCATCAGACTTTTCGCAAATCCCACACCTGGCCACATCTACTCTTCAGTTCCGTAGGTTCAGAATTGATCCACATCAACTAGGACCTCCCTACCTCCCTTCACCCATTACCCATTTCCCAACTTTCACGTATCAAATACCAGGACTTCAACCTTATCTACGCAGCCTCTTTTTCTAGTAAGCAAAAAGACACGCACAATCTTACTCGTCATGATCATGTACTTTACGAAGGGGTTTCTCCTTCTACACATATTGCTTGTATTCCTTATTCCCCAGTTTGACACTTTACAAGACATCATAACCATCAGCAATCCCATCAGAGATGGTGACCTTTTAGTCTCTAACGGAGAAACCTTTGCACTTGGTTTCTTTAGCCCCGGAAAGTCCACCAACCGCTATGTTGGCATTTGGTTTTATAAAGCTCCTGAACAACCCGTGGTATGGGTTGCAAACAGAGACAATCCTATCAATGATAATTCCGGGGTTTTCTCAATTAATCTTCATGGAAACCTAGTCCTCTATGGCGAGGACCAAGAACAAATCATTTGGTCCACAAATATTGTCACAAAATCAAACAACAGTACTACATTTGCTCGGCTCATTCATTCAGGAAATCTAAAGTTGTTGATTAATGAAACAAGTGAGGTGCTATGGGAAAGCTTTGACAATCCAACTGATACATTTCTTCCAGGCATGAAACTTGGGTTAGATCGAATGAACGGTCTAAATCGAATTCTAACATCTTGGAAGTCCAAAGATGATCCAGGAATTGGCAATTGCTCCTTCATTCTCAATACCAATAGCTCCTCCCCAGAGTTGTTTTTGTATAAAGGTAATATTTTGTGGTGGCGTTCTGGTCATTGGAATGGTATTGGGTGGAGCGGAATACCAACATCGTCAAGCAATGATTCGGTCATGAATTTCAATTTATTTAACAACCAATTTGAGACTTCTACAATTTGGGGTTTACGTTACCCAGACGTGTCATTATTGTCAAGATTAGTGGTGAATGGATCTGGATCAATTCAACGCTTTGTGAGTCAAATTTCAGATCAAGAATGGGACATTCTTGGGACAGTTCCATTGGACCGGTGTGACAATTATGGGAGGTGTGGTGCATTTGGTAAGTGTCAAGTTCAAAATGGTACTGAATTTGAATGCACTTGTCTACCTGGGTTTGAACCAAGATCACCAAGTGAATGGTCTGCGAGAAATGCGTCGAGTGGGTGTGTGAAGAAGCATGGGAGGGCATCCATTTGCAAGAGTGGTGAAGAGTTTGTGAAGGTGGAAAATGTGAAGCTTCCGGATAGTTCGTTTGCACGAGTCGATGAGAAGCTGAGTTTGAAGGAGTGTGAGAAAAAATGCTTGGAGAATTGTTCTTGCACGGCGTATGGCGGAGTAGATGTGAAAGAGGAGGTTGGTTGCATGAGATGGTATGGTGAATTGATGGATACAAGAGTGTTGGATGGGGGACAAAATTTGTACGTACGTGTTGATGCATTTGAGTTAGGTACTTGACAATTTACTGAGACAAATTATTTGAGGCAAATTTTTTTTATACCAAACATGCACACAACAATATCACTCTTATTTTTTTTAATATGTGATTTCATAATTGATGCATGATAAAAATAATATTGGGAGTATGCCTATTTAAAGGTGATGTTATTATAATTATAATTTATCATCTTAATTGTAAAAGTAGTTTTCAAAAAATTGTGCACCACTTTGGTTGCATAAATGGATAAATTTTCTTGTTGTTTCCAGATCATTTCAAGGGATTCTTTGCCAACAAGAGGAGAAAGGCAATTATGATACTGGCTCTGGTTGTTACTTCATTACTAATTTTCCTCCGTGCGCATTGTTTGATAAAGAGGAAAAGAAAAGGTATGTGCAATTGGTTAATAAATCAACATGTGCATGTGAATTATAAGAGTGATACTACACTTATTATAGACTAGAAAAGGGCCTGTGTGATACGATTATAAACTGCCACGTGAAAAAATTATATAAAATATTCAAAATATGTTGAAGTAATAACATGAAGCAATGTCGTGATAACATGAAGAGGTTTTTGTTAAATTAAAGTAATACGAAATTAATGGGATAATTTTTTTTTTTTTTTTGGATCTCAAAGGTATGAAGAATTTAGGCTATAGCATAATTGTCATAGAAATTAGTTGAAGTAACCAATTCATCATGAAAAGAGAAAATTTAAAATTGCACATAAATGTTAATTACACTTTTTCGCTTAAAGTAAAGAGTAATTAAGGACAAAAGAACAACATAGGGGGTTTGTTTAGGATCGGCTTATTTTGTTGAAATTGAAAACTCTTTGCTGAAAATACTGTAAATAAAAATAAAAGTTAGCTGAAATAGTACAATGGGACCCATGAATAATACCAAAAAATATAATAGGGCCCATGAATAGTAGCAAAAATTAGTTAGATTTTTAATCCGGAGGCAATCGCACACATGATATATAAAAGAATTTCAATCCATTCCATATTATTGATGTTTATTATGTAGTATAATAAGTTGTTTGTTCGCTTAATTATAGTTTTTTTTAAAAAAAAAAAAATTGGATTTAGCATAAGATATTTATGATATCATTTTAATATTTGGTTGGCGGACAAAATTGGCCTTTGCCCCTTTCTATCAAAATATCTAGCATTTTGCCCTTATTTTGAAACTAGGGAAATGCTCCTCTTTTGAAACTAATTAGGGAAATACCCCTCTTTTGAAACTCGATTGGATCAAAATCAAGTTATGCCCCATAGTGGCGTTTTAAGGAGCCTATAGTGACGTTTTAAGGACTTATAGTGATGTTTTGTAACTCGAGCTCTATGAACTCGAGTTATAGGTAAAAAAAAAAATTTTTAAAAAAGATTGCCTATAACTCAAGTTCATGGAGCTCGAGTTACAAAACACTACTATAGGTCCTTAAAACGTCATTATAGGCTCCTTAAAATGCCACTATAGGGCTCTAGAATTTTTTTTTTTTTTTAAACTCAATTTTGATCCAATTGAGTTTCAAAAGAGGGGCAAAATGGTGGATATTTTGATAGAAAGGAGCAAAGGCCAATTTTGTCCTTTAGTTGGCTTATGGAGATATCATAGAATTTTTATGATGTCATGTTTATGTTATTAGGGTATGATAATAGTCCATTAAATGAAATATCCTTCTAATGGAATTTTAATATGATATTTACGTATTTTTCCCCTTGAAATATGCATATATTTTGAAATATTCAAATATTTCTATTAAAATATATTTTATTTCTCAACTTGGGATCATATTGTGAAGTATGTTGAACACATGCATCCAGCGTTTTTAAAGGCAACTTGTTTCCTCTGCATGTTCTACTGCGCCTGTGCTTTAGGCTAGTGTGTCTCCATAAAAATAAATAAATAAATAAATAAAAAATAAAAATAAAAATAAAAATCAGTTTGTTTTGACTTTTAAAAGCTTAATGGGCTTCGACTTTATGAAGGCCAATCTTTCACCAAAACTAATTTAAATAAGACTCACACAACCTTAACCTCTTTTCTTCTTCTTTTTTTCTGTTTTTTTTTTTTTTGGGTGGAGAAGAGTGCAAAAGAGGCTAGGTGTTAGGACACATGTGATTCATGTTAGGAACATATGTCAATATTTATGTAGTTGGCTAATCCTTTGACAAAACGCACTTTACTTGTAATTGAATAGATCTAGGATGTGTTTAATACTTCAAGAAATATGTTGTTCAAGTTTGGTATTAAAACCATGAAGATTGGATCGAGAAACAAGTGAAGAAAAGCTGTTCAATAAAGCTGAACAAATAGCTCGACAGCTCTCGACAACTAGGCCATCTATCGAGATTTTCAACTTCTTATCGCAATCTCGATAGCTTCTCAACAGTTGGTGGATCGATTGAGAAAGCTCATGCCCCTCGACAGCTCCTTGACAGCTTCTCAATAGCTGTATTTGTCGAAGTTTAAAGCTCGACACCTCCTCGACACCACTAGATCAATCGAGGTTACGAGAATTCAAATTTTCAAATCTGATTTTTTTCCCATGATGACATGTATTTGTAGGGTTTCTTTTCTCACAACCCTAGACCTATATAAAACTTATTTTAAAAGCCATCACATAAGAGAATACAAGAAGAACATATGCAAAAGGTGACCGATGCCTTATTCTATCTGAAAGAAGCTACTGCATCTTTGCGCCTTAGGGTTTTGTAACCAAGTGCTTCTTGATCTTCATTGTTGATGAAGTGAAGAACTTTGCAGCCAACAATCTTCTTCTAGTTAGTGATTAAGTCACGTACTGGGATTCGTGCATTAAAGGGTGGCATTTATATATTGAAAGAGTTCAAAGGTTCTGAAGCAGTAGAAGGTTTCTGCTGTGAGTTCATCTATGGGGATTGTAGAGTCTAGGGACAAAAGTTTTGTACTAGATCTAAAACTTCTCTTTACTATAGTGGATTTCTTTTGGGAAGGTTTCCCCCCAGGTTTTTTACTGTGAAACTAGGTTGTTTCATTGGTTTTCCTGGGTCATCATATCTTATCTTATTTATTTTTCCGTTGCATGATTTTGACATAATATTGATGTTTGTTTGTTTTAATGAGTTTTATTCATAATAAATCTAATTAACAACTTGGGTTTAAAACTTGTTAATTCTATCAATCGAGGTCTAAATTTCTCAACACTAGGTAAAAGGCTAAATAAGAAATTACTCTAGTAAAGTGCCATATGAACAAAACTCATTGTCTCTCACATGAGATTTTTGCATTCTTATATAATTTCTTTTATAAAAAAATTTAAAAAGCTATATAAATATATATATATATATATATATATATATATATATATATTATAATGTATCAGTTTGCTTGTTGAAGCCATTTGCTAAACCTGCTCACGGGAATCATAATATTTCACAAATAATGAATTAATAATCTACTAGGAATAAATCTATATCTGGTTGGAAAAAAAATTAAAAAAAAAAAAAAAAAAGGTAAGAAAACAAAATTTGGATGGGTATATAGTCTAAGTGTCTAAATGCAATAGGCAAGTGAGACAACCACTTAACGGCTTAAGGCTCCTAAATTTTAACCAATAGAACCCCAAAAGTTAGCCATCACTAAAAATTATAGTAATTTCCATTATCAAAGAAAAGTGGGAAACAAAATCAGTAGAATATAGAACTCATTAATCTCCCACACTTATAAGCTGAAAAATCTATCTCTTAATAAAATAAAATAAAAAATCAAAACACAAAACATTTAATCTCAAACCTCACCAAAAAAAAAAAAAAAAAAATTGTATGTTACTGGAAAGTGATTTTCGTAAAGTTTCTTCAATGGGCTTTAGATTTTCTTCTTCGGGGAATTGAGTCCGCTTCTTCTTGTTTGGAACTCCTCTAAAACCTTTGTTTCTTGCTTTACTTTCTCATTGTGTTTTAGGAAAAAAATTTAGGTATTTCTAAAGCACAAAGAAATAGTATTCTCTCATCTTACATTAGTGGTGAACTCCACTATAAATTTAATGAGTAAATCTTACCATAAATGTGAGAGAATGAAACATTATTCTCCGAACTCCAAATATACCTAAGAATTAGGTCTTTTAAGACTTTTATCTTTACTTGGAACTTGCTTTATTGCATAGCTTAAAGATGAAAAGAAGAACTAATCACCAGCCCAAGTACTCCATACTTGTGTATTTATAAAAAATAAAAAAAATAAAAAAAGTACTACATACTTATCTATTACTTTTTAAAAAATATATAGACATTTTCTTTTAATTTCTTTGTTTCTTTATATACAGAGGTTGTCCACCATCCACGTCCATAATCCTAAATACTATATATATTTATCTTTTTGATTTTCTTGGCATATAATATTTCAATTGTTAAAAAAAAAAATTGTGAAAAAAAAAATAAAAAATAAATGTACAACTCTATTAAAATAAAATTTATAATTAAAATTAATTTATAGATATAGGGGGTTTAGGCCCAAAGAATCAGTACCAGCCCACTTAACTAAAGCCCAAGATCGGCCTGAGTAGCCAAAGCTAGCCTATAAGATGGAAGTGGACCTCAAACCTAGTTAAAGTGAGCCCAGCTTGACAATACGTGTATTGGGACTTAGAAATTATCGTTCAATTGAATCCCATAGTGTTCGGCCCACTACCAACTAATGAAGTGGTGGGAAATTGATGAAGAAATTCTTAAACTAAGGTCGGTTGCTAAGAGTTGTTACTGACTTTGGGGAGCTCACTACTGAACGCTATTTGGTGTTTAGAATAAGTTTCAAGAGAATCCTCAGAAGGCATAATGGTTTCTTGGGATTCTGACAAAAGTGAAAATACATGAAAATTAGTGAAACTATAATAATTAGAACCCCACTAAAGAGAGACTATATAAGGAGAGGGAAGGCAGACAAGTAGAGGTTGGTTGGAAAAAATTGGGAAAAAAAGAGGAAACAAAAAGAGAGGGAGTGTGAGTAAAGAAAGGAGAAGAACTACCGGAGGTTAGGGGGTGTAGGTCCAAAAATTTACAGAAAAAATATAAATTGGACTACCTAGTTTGTGTTTGAAGCCGTTCCCGTAGGATTGTTAGGAAACCCACTAATAAATAAATTGAGGGCCCAAACCCTTTGCCCAGGACATTAACTCTCACAAGTTTAGAGACCACAATGGGCGCCGTCTGTAGGGATCCTACGCAACTAGAGGGTTCGAGCTAGCTTGATATCGTCCAAATATGAAGGGTCCGCATGCTAATGAAGGCTTAGTTGGAGGAAATCATTCAAGGGCTTCATCAAGGGGTTGTAGGAGGTTAGAAAGGGAGCATAGAAAGGAATAGCAGCACATGCAAGAAGGGTATCATACCAGACATGATTCTAATGAGGGGTCTTCGCAAAGGGAATGAAACGTGTCTTATATCCCCGAGCAATCTTGTTGCAGTGATCAGGAACGAGAGCTGAAGAATTTATGAAAGCAAGTTAAGTACTTAGAGATTGAGTTAAAAGGTTGATGTTGTAGGAGGGACCATGAGGACTTGTTTAATGACCCCAATTACACAAGGGTAGAGTCATCTCGTGGTGGCAGTTCACATCGATAAGGGGACAGATCTCACAAAACTATAGGGCGTTGTCATGAATCCCCTTATTGTGATAAGCACGGGCATCATAATGCCACGTTGGACATCATGAGCCAGGTGTTGAGAAGAGCTGCCCGTTCACCCTTTTCCGACAAAATAGAGTATACGAAAATGCCAAGGCATTTCACCCACCTTCTGTTTACCATTTATGAAGGAAAAACTGATCCAATGAAGCATGTAAGTCACTACATTAGGATGATGTTGCTTTATTCCTAGAACAATGGTTTGATGTGCAAGGTGTTCCCATCCAACCTTAGGCCAACAACAATGAGGTGGTTTAATGGTTTAAGAAAAGGCTCTATTCGCAAATTTCTAGGAGTTGATGCAAGCGTTTAGGGCGCGATTCATAACATGCAACAAGGTTCCTCAATCAATCGATGCATTGTTGTCCATGAGGATGAGGAGTGGGGAGACCCTCCGATCTTATGCAAATAGGTACTGGGAGTTATATAACGAGATAGGAAGGGGGTATGAGCAGGTAGCCACCAATACCTTCTAGCTTAGGCTCCCTTAGGAGTCGGAACTAAGGGTTCTCTAACTATGTGTCCCCCTTGAGAAAATGCACCAGCTTAAGAGAATGAGAGGAGTATAAGAGATTGGAAGGCAACAGGCTACATGGCAAAGGCAAAGGCCCTGCCTGTCGCGACCCAAATCCATGGAACATGAATTTAGATGCGTGACTAACTTGCTGAACTTGTATAACTCAATAAACATAATTAATCCAAAATAAATTTAAAACTCCAAAGAAACAATACTCTTAAAAAACCTCTTACAAAAATCTAAACTCCACAAATTGGAAATAATCTCCACTAAATAAAACATGAATTACAAAATAAAGGTAACTAAAATTCTATAAGTCTTCAAGTAATATTGAAGTCGCCTACAACTTCCACGCTCTACCTTGCACCTTACAAAGCGATCCAAAGGTTCTATATTCCCAACTACACTTTAATCTGAAAACAATAATTAATGGGATGAGCCACACATCTAGTAATTAATTATACAAAATAAACAATCGAATAGAGTCAAGCAAAGCACAAGTATTTTGATTTTTCACAAACTCATTCAATGATATCAAAAATAATTATTCCAAAACATATAATGAATCACTTAATGCATATGTAATCATATCTTAAAATCATTAGAAAACACATACATATAATTGATCAGAGCACAATGTCACATATACACATCACATATTCTCACATACAATCATGTGAGCGGATTTACACATATATCTGATCAATTCTAAAAATACTCATTTTGAGTCACATATCACAAAAAAAAAAAAAAAAAAAAAAATGTATACAAAATAGAATAAATTTCTTAATATTAACAATTATTCCAAATATAGAGACATATCAAATATCACAATATTAAATTGAAATCGAATCAAAGGATGCTTGACGCTCTTAGAAAATGAAAAAGAACTAAAGAGTTTATATAAATATTTTTACAATTCTTGAGTAAGTTTGAAAACCCAATTTGCTAAAAGCAACATCTTAAATACCATTTGAAAAATAAGAATATGGCTTTGAAATCACTTGGTTTTAAACAAACTTAAAGAACAAGAAACCTTTTTAGAAAACCTACTTTGAACCTCAATCCTTTTCGGAAAAGAGTTTAGTTTAGAAATCATCTTTTAAATGAGATTTGGACATTCAAAATGTTATATAAAATTTGAAATTTCTCTTTAAAACATTATTTAAAAGTCAAAGTTTCTCTTTCAATGACACAAAAAAATAAAAATAAAAATAAAAATGCTTTTGATAAACTTCAGATAACGTAAGCATAAAAACATAACCTTTGAAAACTTTGGACTTCTAAGAACCTAAAGAACAAAACTTGTGCATATTATGCATAATTACTTACGTCACTTGAATCACTCTGAAAGTCCAGCCAAAACAACCTCCAATAAGCCTCAAAACACTCTTAAATAGGACCAATCATCAATCATAAAATATACTTAATATCCTCTACAAAATATAAAGTTTATAGAACTATACATATGGACTCACTAGGATTATACTTTGCTAAACTAATAACACTTCCAACACTAAATTAATGTTTTTCTAACCGATGGTATTCTAATCAATAATACATTCCTTGCATTAATCGAAACTCATTTTACCATTAGGAATGCAGTAGCCAACACTATAGGATTTAATATATAATCCCCAATGCAAATGATGGGCCAAAACCAATATGATTTTGCTCATGAATTTAACATCCATTGACCCTACGGATTTAATATAAGAATTTTGGTATGAAATCTCAAATCTGTCATTATCCATTAAAACAATTGTAGCAGTGTTGAACCTAAATGGTTCATTGTGTTTGGACTAGTCAAAGTCTAGGCAAAGACTACCAAGGCCATCAATCCATCAATCAGAGAAATTGGACTTTGACAAAATGTGAGCAACCTAGTGTGAAAACTGTGGGATTTTGGTATAAACTGTCCGATAAAAACAAAAGAACTTTTTGGTATAAAACCGGGCACATGTGCGATTATCATTGCAGCCTAAATACTCTTGCAATCTTTCGAAAATAACAAAAGCCATACTCCTGGATTTAATCACTTTGGCTTTTGTTCTAGAATACGTACAGTGGCAACCAAGGATTCAAGTACTAACGGAAAAGTGTAAACCAAATTCTAGGAAAAGATATCTTTTTGAAACAAATTTACATATCAATAACTCTTTTAATTCTTTGATTCTAACAAATGAAAAATCATACCTGGAACAATTGGTTGCCTCTTCAATTAGCTCCAAGGAAAAATACACCTCCTATCCTCCTTAGTGATGAAACCCTTCTTATGAAAACCCTAATTTATCTTTTCCTCCTTATATTTTAACGCATGAGAGATGTGGGCTTGGTGGGATAGTGGGCTAGAGTTTAAACCCACTTAAGCTAATCTCTTTAGTCTCCAAGAAGCCCATAAAACATCTTCCTCTTTTATTTATTTATTTTTTTAAATTGTTTCACTAAATTGTATGCACTAAAACTTTAATTTTCTCACCTATTTTGTAGCACCACAAAATTTTCTACTCCCATCTTATTCTACACACACATATAGTACCCCAACTCTATAATAATAATGAAAATGTACAGTGATAATCATAAAAACAAAATTGGGGTATTACACGGCCTCTTCACAATATAACAAAGATTATCATCCCAAGAGGTTTCAGCAAAGAACTAGGAGGGAGCCAAGGGTTTTGGGTATGGACTTGAAGTAGCGAATCAAGGGAGTTAATGTGACGTTTAAGGATTCAGTCTATAAGATCCTCAAGGGCATCAAGAATGAACCTTACTTTTGATGGCCAGGGAAGATGGGTGGGCACCCAGCTAGAAGGAATCAAAGCTTATATTGTACTTACCATAGAGAGAAAGGTCATACTATCGAGCAATGCCATGTGTTGAAGGACCACTTGGAGCAGCTTGTAAAGGCGGAGCATTCGAAGGAATTTTTGGTCGACCAATGAGGGATAAGTACAGGCTAGGACTTGAGAAGCCAAAGTAACAACATCCTTCCCCCACCCCTAGGAATTATTGAGGTCATTCATGCAACTTCCATTGGAGTAAGTGTGAACCATCGGAAGGGCATATTGAGTGTAGTGACCCCACTTGAGGCAAAGGCCATGAACCGACCTGAGAAGAAGCTTATGAGGAATTCAGTCCCAATCATTTTTGGTGAAATAAATTTGGAAGGAACGTCCCAGCCACATAATGATGCCTTGGTGGTGACTTCACGGATTGGTAGATTCTTAGTGAAGATAGTCATGATAGATCAAGGGAGAAGGGCTGAGATCATGTACCTCAATCTATATAAGGGGCTAGGGTTGAAACCAAAGGATTTAAGTAAGTACGACACACCACTAGTGGGATTTGATGGAAAAGTAGTAATGCCCAACGGGCAGATAAAACTCTCAATAGTAACCGAGGGAAAGGAAGTTGAGATAAATTTCATAGTGGTTAACACCTTTTCACCATACACTGTGATTTTGGAACGGCCTTGATTCATGCTATGGGGGTAGTGCCTTCTGTGTTGCACCAAAAGATCAAATTCCCTACTAAAGATGGGGTTGCTGTGGTTTAAGTCGACCAAAAGATAGCAAGATAGTGCTTGGTGACCACAATAAATCATGAGATTAAGCAAAAGGAGCACATTGAAACGGAGCAGTTATAGTAATTACTGGACACCAAGAGCCTATCAGGGGTAGACAGTGCGGAGGAATTAGTTCAAGTGCAAATATTGCCTTATACTAACAGGTACTTTCGGATAGGGAAAAGTCTGCAAGTAGAAGATTGGGTAGAAGTTCTTCTGTCATTAATACAGAATTTGGATGTGTTTGCATGGAATCCATACGAAGTGCCCAGGGTGGACCTGACTTTCATTACACATCGGTTGAATGTAGATCCTCTAGCACGCTAAAAAAACAGAAACCGAGGAGATCGGCAAAACCACACGTGGAAGCAGTGAAGGAGGAAGTGAAGAAATTAAAGCAAGCGAAGGCCATCAAGGAGGTGTTTTTCCTCGAGTGGTTATCTAATACAGTGGCGGTGAAGAAGAAAATTGGGAAATGGAGAGTTTGTGTTGATTTTATTGATCTCAATCGAGCATGCTCGAAGGACCCATTTCCTGTACCGAAAATAGATCAGTTGGTAGAGGCTATAGTCAGACACTAGAGAATGAGCTTTTAGATGCTTTTCAAGGTTATCATCAAATCGCTTCAGCACCTGAGGATTAGGAGAAAACCTCTTTCATTATGCCCGAGGATAATTACCATTACACAGTGATGCCATTTGAGTTAAAGAATGTAGGGGCTACATACCAATGAATGGTTACTCAAATGTTCAAGGAGCAAATCGGTGAAACAGTAGAAGTTGACAAAGACGATATGGTGGTGAAGAGTAGAAGAAATGAAGAGCAAGTTCCTTATTTGGTAGAAGTTTTCAAAATATTGAGGCAACATAAGTTACGCCTCAATGCAAACAAATGTGCCTTTGACGTGGGGTTGAGTAAGTTTTTGGGTTAAATGATAACTACGTAGGGAATAGAGGTCAAGCCCGATGAGATTACAGTAATTCAACAGCCCAAACCACCCATTAACCCTAAAGAAATGCAAAAAATCACTGGGATGATTGCCGCCCAGAATAGGTTCATTTCAAGGTCAGCAGATAAGTGTAGACCATTCTTTCAGTTGTTGAAGAAATGGAAGGGTTTTCAGTAAACAAAGGAATGTGATACAGCATTTAAAGACTGAAAGCCTTATTTGGCTAGCCCACCTATTTTATCTCAACCCAAGCCCAAAGAATATTTGTACATGTACTTGGCGGTTTCCAACCATGTGGTAAGCTCTGTATTGCTAAAACATCAAAAAGGGTTCCAAAGACTAGTGTATTATCTCAGCAAAACATTGGTGGATGTAGAAACTCAGTATTTTCTGTTAGAAAAAATGGCATTATTGTTGGTGCATGCTACAGGGAAGCTACCACATTATTTTCAAGCCCATACAGTATGGGTGTTGACTGAGTACTCCCTATAATCACTTTTGAGAAGGTTAGATTTCACAGGAAGGATAGCTAAATGGGGAACAAGACTTGGGATAGTTGACATATGTTACAAGCTGAGAAATTCTATTAAGGGTCAGGTGTTAGTAGACTTTGTAGCCGAACTCACCCTCAAACCAGGAGTTCTCGTTGGGATATGCCAGGTTATGGTTAAGAAATGGCGAGTGTATGTGGATGGTGCATCTTATATAAAAGGATCTGTGATCGAGGTTGTAATGATATCTCCCGACTGGTTATGATTGGAAAAATCACTAAGATCAGGTTTTTGTGCTTCAAACAATGAAGTCGAATATGAAGCTCTCATTGCCGATCTCAGGGCAATTTAGAAGCTTGGTGCTGAGGAAGTTGAGGTATTCTCAAACTCCAAATTGGTGGCAAGTCAAATTAAGGGGAGCTTTGAGGTAAAGGATGCCCGAATGTAGCAATACTTGAAGTTGTTAGGGGCCCTACAAGTGGCTTTTCAAAAAGTAAGTGTGGTCAGAATACCGAGAAGTCAAAATAGCCATGTTGAGTCATTGGCCCCTTTGGCTTTATCATCAAATGAATGTATTCCCTAAATGATCTTTATAGAGTTATTGGAGCAACTGAGTATAAAGTATCGTGTGATTGTAGCATCAACTACGATGCTCGAACCAAACTGGATGGATCCTCATATTTCTTTCTTATCTGATGGATCTTTGCCGACTAATTCGAAAGAGTCAGAGAAAGTACAGAGAACGTCGACTCATTTCTAGCTTTTTGAGGACAAAAAATTATATCGATGTTCATTTGGAGGTCCTTATTTATTATGTCTCCATCTGAACAAAGTCACTAAACTTCTAGCCAAGCTACATAAAGGGATATGTGGTGGACATTCGAGAGGAAGGTCTCTGTCTCACCGAGCTATGACTTAGGGAGGCCAAGTATGTAGCAAGACACGGTCAACTATGTTAAAAAATGTGACCAATGTCAAAGACATACCCCAATAGTTCATCAACCGAGCGGAAATCTGAACTCGGTCACTAGCTCTTGGCCCTTCTCACAATGAGCTCTGGATATAATTGAAACATTCCCTCGAGCGACGGGAAACAAGAGATTTGTGTTTGTTACTACTGATTATGTCACAAAATGGGTGAAAGCCGAAGCTTTTTGGCGAACATTAAAGATGTGGATGTGAAGAAATTTGTGTGGAAGAACATCGTCATAAGGTTCGGGGTATCCCAGGTGCTAATTTTGGATAATGAATAGCAATTTGATAGTAAAGCCTTTCGGGAGTACTATAGTAATCTAGGAATAATTAACAGGTATTCATCACCAGCTTATCCCTAAAGCAATGGATAGGCAGAAGTAACGAATAAGACAATAATGAATGGTTTGAAGAAAAGGCTAGAAGGGGCAAAAGGAAATTGGGAGGAGGAATTGTCGAACGTTTTGTGGGCCTACTAATCCTCACTAAGGAGGTCGACAGGTAGACTTCCTTCTCCATGACGTACGAAGCAGAGGCGATAATACCAATTGAGATTAGCTTGTAAAGCATAAGAGTTGCAGACTTCTCATGAAGCGATAATGACACTTGAATGGTTAGGAATTTAGACTCCTTGGAAGAAAGACAGGACATGGTATTCGTTCGGCTTGCTGATTATCAATAAAAGTTAGTCCGAGGGTATAATAAGAATGTAAAGCCCAAGGAATTTGTAGCAGGAGACCTTGTTTTGTGGAAAGCAATGGGGAATATGAAAGATCAGAGTGCAGGAAAGCTCACCTCGAATTGGGAAGGGCCCTACCGGGTGACAGCCATAGTTAGAACAGGGACTTATTACTTAGAGGATATGGAAGAAAGACCTTAACCCCAACCATGGAACATTTGTAATCTGAAAAAGTATTACCCGTAAGTGTAGAAAGGAAGTTGTAAGATATGTTTGAGGTTGTAAATGAGCTTGAATAGAGAATGTGGAAAGAAGTAAGTTATTACATTTTGAGTTGTTAAACAGTTTAATGATTTTTTCTAAGGACAGAAACCTGGCCTCAACCTGACTCTAGTCACCAACTAAGTGGAAACCCTAATAGATTCTCCTAAGGACCAAAACCTGGCCTTAGCTTGACTCTAGTCACCGACCAGGTGGAAATCTTAATAAATTCTCCTAAGGACAGAAACCTAGCCTTGGCTTGACTTCAGTCATTGACCAGATGGAAACCTTAATAAATTCTCCTAAGGACAAAAACCTGGCCTCAGCCTGACTCCGGTCACCAACTAGGTGGAAACCTTAATGAATTTTCTTAAGGACTGAAACCTGGCCACAATCTGACTCTGATCATCGACTAGGGGAAAACCTTAACAAAATATTCTGAGGATAAGAACCCTGCCTTGATTTGAACCTATTCACCAACTAGTAAAAAAAATTAACAAACTTTTCCCTAGAAACAAAGACTATCTTAATTAGGAGGGCCTCAATTGAAATAGCTCATTGTTTGAACCTATAGTCTAAGGGACTATAATAAATCAACCTATCAGGCATGGAATGGAAAAATGTTGCATATGTGTTACCAATCATTCACACTTAGGATTTTTTGGAGTGTGATATTATGACTCCACTTAAAAATAATAAATCATATGTATGAAAAGGGTTTGGCCATGCAATCACGCTTTAATTGGAGCATTACAACAATGTGAAGAGTAGATTGAATGTTATATGGAAATAAAAAGGAGCAATAAGCAAACAATTTAACTAAAGAAATTCAAACATTCAGTATTAAATAAACTAAATAAAGTTTAATACACAAATAAAATATCACTTGGCTAGATGCAGAAAAGTTTGACTAGCCCTAAAAGAAATAAGAAATAAAAAGTACAAAATGTTCAACAAGTCAGGCAGTTATGGGAACTTCACGGGCAACTGAAGGGACTGAACCAAGGGTTGATTGGGGAGCGCCTCGCATCTCAGTGGGAGTGGCACTTGTCGAGTTCTCCTCATCAATCACCACCATGTGAGAATCAATTTGTTGGGACAACTCCCTCATGTCGGGTTTATCCTTCCCCCCCTCTTCTTCATCAGCGTCCTTGGATTGATCATCAGCTTGGACTTCTATGGGTGGGTCATTGGGCAAGGGAATTTGATGGCATCTCTGTAAGGAGAGGTGTCAGGGAGACCAATCACGTTCACCACTGCCATCCAACCTTCTGCAAACCAAAATTTCTGAGCCTAAAAGACGACTGCCTCCTTTGCGTTTTTAGCATCCTTGAATCCCATATTATAAAAGACTTGCTTGCAATTCTTCATAGTCTCTTTTAAGTTGGCAAGTTCTTTGTCACGAGCACAGATAATGCTTGAAACTTTGGCAATTTTGACTTTGGCCTCGCCGAGCTTCGCCTGCAAGTCCTCAACCTTCTGCTTAGCCAACTCCAAGCCCTTTCGGCAGTGGTTGCCCATTGCTTTGCCACGTTCAGCTCTAGGGTTTTCTCATTCAAGCTAGCCTTGGCAACTTGCTTCAAAGCCTTCTCCTTGTCGGCTTCCTCCATCATGCCCTTTAACTGACCTTCCATAACATGTGTCAATTAGGCAACCTCGGACAGTAATTGAGATGATAGGGGAAGTCAATGTGATCCAAGTATTAACACTTATAAAATTGGAGAATGTAAAGATATAATAATAATAAGATAACAATTGGGAGTAGGTATACTCACGGCTATAATGTGCCACTTCAGCTTCAGGACGATATCTTTGTCTCGACAATCCGCGTAATGGTTGAGGTCAACAGGCAACAGTTAACCCTTACCAAGGCTATTGGAGACTTGTCCCCTAAGGCCATTCCTCCAAATCCGAACATAGGAGTCAGTGGGTAGAACTTTTTCTCCCAGTTGAAAGTTGCACTCCCATCCAAAAGTGAAAACCACATGGGATCTGATCATAGCAGGATGACCAGTGGGCCAAACCCCTTGGGGGGTTTCCTCAGACTATGGAGTCACTGCAACACCTATAGCAGTAGTGGGGGGATGGTCGGCAGGAGAGGTACTAGACTCAATAGTAAGGTCGTTGGCTACCCTCTTCCTTTTCCTGCGTTGAATTGGCGCAGGGGGGGATTGGCTTGCTAAGGAGTTGGTTGAGGGGCAACATGTCCCCCGACCGACTCTGCTCTTGGGAACCAATGTTCGAAAGCCATATTACGCCGCCGTTGAACCATCCCCATAGTCGGATTAGTGGGAACTAGAGCATCTGTAATAAGGCCTTCGATCGGAATATGCACTACACGACCGTGAAAAACCGTGTCACCCAAATCGTCACAAACCGGTTCAAGTGAGCTTTCCTGAACTATTTTGGGCCCTTGGTGTCTAGCTTCACCACTAGTAAGCCTGTGTGGCAGAAATTTTGGCAACCAAACGCCAAGATAGGACAAAAGGGGGCTTCCAAATGTTAAAGCTCCTAAAAATTCTTAGTAGCTAGTGTACAAAGGCACACAATTGAGAACCAAGTGAGAGGCTCTCAGTTACCCATCATAGTGCACAAAATTTTTCAAGCACAAGACAAAATTCAATTCCCGAGCTTGTACAACACTCAAGTCAGGTTGGAACCTTTTGGAGTCTACAATGAGAAACAACAAATAAATTTAACAAAAATATATATGGCAATAGTAATAGATCAAATGTACGAACAAAAAAATATGATAAAATAAAACTTGAAGTAAAAATGCACACTATAGGGTCATAGTAAAGAATCAGAAAAGAGGGTATCAACCTATCTAGTAAGGAAAGGTCGAACAGGTGAGTTCTTCATTGAGCTAGCTCCTGCTCACTGTCACGAACTCCCCCGCAGAGTTCCTATTGGAGTCGGGAAGACAAGATATCAACCTAACCTTGGTATTTTGGATTTGAAGGTAATACCCATTCCTTAGGCTTCCCCAAATAGCATAAAGGAAGTTAATGTCATGATGTGTAAGGTTTAGGCCGTACAGTTAATTAAGACGCCCCACATAGCTTACTACCCTATAAAAGTTAGGTAGACTTTGGTTGGGGCTAAGCCCATAAGAACTGAGAGTTCTAAGTAAAAGGAGATCCATTAGAAATCTAATCCCACCCTTTAGTATTGACATTAAAGGAAAAAAGACCACATGAGGCAATCTTTGGTCTTTTATATCTCCTTCGTGATAGTATGATATATTCATATCAAGAGGGATATTAAACCTAGTCTTGAAGGATTCTATGTCTACATTTGTGTTTAAAAGGTACGAAAATCCCATCTTTTCCTATTAAGATAACTATGGAAGAACAAGAATGAAAGAAACAGGAGAAAGAAGATTTACTGAGTAACTTCTTGATGATAGGGGTGGTTTAAGGAGAGATTTAAGAGCTCAGGAATAAAGAATAAGAAGGATTCTGATTTGAAAGAAACTAAAGAAAGTTATTAACGAGAAGGATGACAGTATTTGTAGGGGAAAAGGTCATTTAATGTAACTGCAAACAACTAATCAATGCTTACCATGGTTTCTACTCACATGTACCTCAATAATTGAAGCGTCAGATCATCTCAACCGTTCGATGTACCAGATACTGCCACGCGTTCATAAAGAGCAAGCTGTCATGTCTGCTGTATTAATAAAGTGATGTTTTTTCTTCCCAAGGTACAACCGTCTTTTTTGAAAAGCTTAGCCCAGTGCCGAGACAAGAATCCTCGATCCTATCCCCACTTCATGAAAATAGGATCGTTAGGGGCTATTGTGGGGGTGCCTAGAGAATCAGTACTAGCCCACTTAACTAAGGCTTAAGATCAGCCTGAGTAGCCAAAGCCAACCCATAAGATGGAAGTGGACCTCAAACCTGGTTGGAGTGAGCCCAACCCGATGATATGTGTATTAGGACTTAGAAATTATCATTCGGCGGAATCCCATAGTGTTCGGCCCATTACCGACTGATGAAATGGTGGGAAATCGATGAAGAAATTATTAAACAAAAGTCAGTTGTCGAGAGTTGTTAGTGCCTTTGGGGAGCTCGCTACCGAACGATATTTGGCATCTAGAACAAGTTTCAAAAGAATCCTCAAAAAGCATGATGGTTTTTGGGATTCTGGCAAAAATGGAAATGCATGAAAATTGGTGAAAAAATAATGATTAGAACCCCACTAAGGAGAGACTATATAAGGAGAGGGAGGGTAGAGAAGTAGAGGTAGATTGGAAAAAAGTGGGAAAAAGAGAGGAAACAGAGAGAAAGAGAGTGTGAGTAAAGAAGGGAGAAGAACTACCAGAAGGTAAAGGGTGTAGGTTTCCTTTATAAAAAATCCAAGCACGCCAAAAGTTTAAACTCAAGAATCAAAATTCTTGCCAACCGAACAATACGTTATTGCATTTTCTTAGTTTAGTTAAAAGGGGCCTTTGCAGGGGAATTCATTAGTGGACAAATATGTTAACTTCATTCGTTACTTGTTTTATGACAGGGAAGAGGCAAAGCTCTTACTCCAGTAACTTCGAAGACTCTCCAAGTAGAAGAGAATTCGATGGAACTAAAAGAAATTCAAGTTTTCCAGTATTTGATCTGAGGACCATCATTGAAGCCACAGATAACTTCTCTATTGCTAACGAGCTTGGCAAAGGTGGTTTTGGCTCAGTTTATAAGGTAGTCGCCTAAAAAAAAGTCCCGAAAATGGCTTAATATTATTTCAAGTGTGTTAATGCATCATAAATTCCATCCTAAATGTTTAAAGGCATTCATTGATCATGAATTTGTTAGGTGAAATTGGGCTTGCCCAAATAATTCACTAAGTTGAATCTCTCACAACAATTATGCACTATGACAACATGAAATTTGGGCTTTATTTTCAGGGTTTGCTGCAAAACAAAATGGAAATAGCAGTAAAAAGACTATCAAAATACTCAGGACAAGGAGTGGAAGAGTTCAAAAATGAAGTTGCACTTATTGCTAAACTCCAACATAGGAACCTCGTGAGAATCTTAGGTTGTTGCATTCAAGGGGAAGAGAAGATGTTAGTCTATGAGTACTTGCCTAATAAAAGCTTAGACTCTTTTATTTTTGGTATGTTCTCTTTTCACATAAAATTCGCTCATCATCACTAGAAAGTGGTCTTCCAATTACAAACATATCAATTCTTAATAGTTGAGATATGTACTTGCCTAATAAAAGCTTAGACTCTTTCATTTTTGGTATGTCCTCCTTTTGCATAAAATTTGCTCATCATCACTAGAAAGTGGTCCTCCAGTTACAAACATATCAATTCCTAATAGTTTTATATATATATATATATATATATATATATATAAGCATGTAATTAAGCATGAATTCAATCTAATCCAAATCCCTTTATTCAGATGAAACAAAAAGGTTATGTTTAGATTGGGGAAAGCGATTTGAGATTATTTGTGGAATTGCTCGAGGGATATTATATCTTCATCAAGACTCAAGATTAAGAATTATCCATAGAGATTTAAAGGCCAGCAATATTCTACTCGACAATACTTTGAATCCAAAAATTTCAGATTTTGGTATGGCTAGAATTGTTGGAGGTGACCAAATTGAAGTGAATACAAATCGCGTTGTTGGAACATAGTAAGTGAGCTAGAAAACAAAGATATATTTATCTTCTATCCAATTACTTGACTACCATTTCATATCTAAAGAAGAGTATAAATTGCAGATCTTTCTAAAAAATATTTCAAAAATATCTTTATTATTCCTTTTTGACACGGGGCTAGTTAAGCCTACAGTTATGGCATAATGATGCAACGGAATGAATTGTGAAACAAGAGTCAATATACGACTCTACTCTGATCTATGGGTTGTCAGGCCATGATCAAGACCAAGAGAAGGAGATAAAAGAGTGCTATAGCAACTCTTGATGAAATTCTAGAGATTTTCAAAGGTATAATATAAAAAATTCTATATTTTCTAAGGTTCCGCTGCTGAGATGCTTAGTTGACTCCTTAACCTTGATACGAAGATGGCTTATTCAATAATTCGTGCATAAGGTAAGGAACTTTGGATGAACTAATGCGAATGAGTGTACACCATTTTATTTTTTTTTTTGAGCCGAGTGTACACCAATTTATAATAAAAGTCCACCTACTGCAATCTTGGAGCATAAGAATGATAATAATGATAAAAATAAACATGGAAAGGAAATCAATCTAATCTTAGTTAAGAATTCAAATTCAAATAAGATTCCTAAGTCAACTAAAATGCTAATAAGAGAAATAAGGAAATCAAGTGAACTGTTGCTTTCCCAATTTTTAACATTTTAGCTGCCACTAAAGATAGACATTGTCTTTTTAATTTTCGCTGGACCCCAATTTGCCACAGATTTCTCAGAGAATTACCATAAAATGTACTGAAATTGAAGAAAAATACTATGTTCACAACATTTCACAACAAATTAACACCAATAACTCCTCCACTAAATACGTACTTGATTGACAAATTAGCCTTAAACAAGGGACATTATCTTCTTTTTTCTTTTTTCTTTTTTCTTTTTTCTTTTTTTGAGAAAGAAGGGACATTATCTTTTAGATATATTGGCTTGCTAATTTTTCTCTTTAACTTCGACTGCAAATTAAGTGTGTGTTTGGCAATGCTTAAAAAATCAGCTTTTTTTACTATTCAAATTATTTTTGCTACTATTCATGAATCTCATTGCACTTTTTGATATTATTCATGAATTCTAATGTACTATTTCAGTTACCTTTTAATTTTATCTAAAGTACTTTCAGTAAAAAATTTTCAATTTCAGCTAAATAAGTTGTTCCCAAACAGATACTAACACCATCTCCTTGACCCTTGTTAACTTCCAAATTTCCCAAATTGCGATTAAAAAATATCATCATGAGATATCTTTACGTCATTTTTCATCTAGTGTTACTTCTAATATTATATGCTTTGTTAGTGCCCAAAGGGCCATCTTGATTTTTTTTTTTCTTTTTTTTTTTTCTTTTCTTTAAATAATGTGCAAGGCTTAATGGGTTTCTTTTTCATTGTTCTACGATAGTGGTTATATGTCACCAGAGTATGCAATGCAAGGAGTATTTTCAATAAAGTCTGATGTATATAGCTTCGGAGTGTTACTACTAGAGATAATTGCTGGTAAAAAGAATGGTACTTGTTACCATGATGGTCTCTCCCCATATTTGATTGAACATGTAAGTAAATGGGTTAAAAATGGCTACAAAATTAGACTTTTATTATTTAGCCTAATATGATGAATATGTTGTTTGCAGGTTTGGGACCTATGGAGAGAAGGAAAAGCCATGGAAATTGTGGATAAATCACTAGGTGAGACATACCCTACTAATGAAGTTTTGAGATGCATTCAAATTGGGCTTTTATGCGTGCAAGAACATGCAAGAGATCGGCCAACCATGTTAACAATTGTTTTCATGTTGGGTAATGACACACCTCTTCCTTCTCCAAAACAACCAGCATTTATTTCGACAAGTACTAACAATAATAGAGACGTGTTAACTTCTATAAATGAAGTATCAATTTCTGAAATTGATGGTCGCTAAAACCCCAGACTATATGGAGCAATGCGCTAGTGTTTTTTCCATTGATGTAGGATTGACTTCTTTAAGATTTCTCTACACTATTATTTTTTCTTGTATGAATATAATACGTAATAGCCTCATCACATGCACTTCGCGCATGCGATGAGGCTCCTTTTTTTTTTTTTTTTTTTTTTTGTTTAGTGTCATAATTTTCCATTCATAACCAAATTTTCTATAACACCTTTAATATAGTTCACACCTCACAAAAGGTTATAGAGTTTTCAATTCACAATATATGTAGTTGAGAAAGTACAATACACAATATAATTAAATTGAGAAAGACCTATATAAATTATGTTCAAAGGCTTACCAATTTTGACAAGAAAATGTCTAACCATTGTGAAGAATTCAGTATATGAAACAGAGTATGAAAAAAAAAAAATAGTGTCGGTTAGAAATAGGATGAAAGAATGAAGAAGAAACTGAATGAATATTATGGATTTGGAGTTTGTGGGATCTAAATGTTGTTTTTAATTTTTGTCAATTTACAATTTTAACCTCATTTCTTATATTTAAGGAATAATAAGTTAATTAAGGATATTTTTGGAAAAAAAAAAAAAAAGAGAGCAAGAACTAACTTTCCGAATCCTCTTAATTGAAAGCTAAAAAAGTAATGACTAACTCTCTATATTCTTTTAATATATAAAGATAATGTAAAATTATTGCCAACAAAAAAAAAAATTAGAAAAAGAGAAAGAAGATAATTTATATTACTACACAAAATGGTATAGTCTAGAACTTGTGATGAAATCACTACCATCTTTTTTAGCTACTTTCTTTTATAGGACTTCTTTAGCTACATTTTTTATAGGACATTTCAGCTACTTAATTTGCTATCAAGTACTTTTTGAAAATTAATACACCAACAATTATATGTGTATGTTTTGTGTGGATAGGTTCATTGGTTTTCCAAAAAAGATGTTCAAATTTACTATATTGTTCGAATTTATTTGCTAATGTTGTTTAGGTGTTTTTCTAAGTTAAACATTTGCCGGTTTCAGAATAAATGAATAAAAAAAAAAAGTGACATAGTAGCCATAAGGGAGCATATCAATAGGCTTTGCAGTTTGCAATTGCACAATCCAAAAAAGACGGTCATTCTATCATGATTATAATAAAGCTATCAAATTCAAATTCAAATTAACCTGCAGTATATAATACAACTAGTCGGAAACTGTGCAACACACGAGAACCGACCTATTTATAATATATTAAAATAATTTTATAAAATCTTAAATTGATTATGAAACTATACTGTTGCATGAATTGCTCCTGTCCTTTTGATTTACAATTTGATAAATAAGCCATTGCTTCAACAAGCAATGGCTTGCAAAAAATCTAGCTAACAGATTTAGATATTGCTAAAAAAATCAGATGTTAAAATTTCTGAAAGGAAAAAAAATTAGAAAATTCACTAGCCCTGTCTAGAAATTATTGAAATAATATTAAAGCCTACAAATTAAAAATCAAAAGATTCAAAGCCTACAAATTATAAAAACAAAACAAAAACAAAAAAAAAAAAAATATATATATATATATAGTCATCATTGCGAGGCAATTTCAGTAAGGACGGAAAGCTTTTTCTATTTTTTTTTTATCCAATTCTTCCTAACTGATGAAAAATTTGGTTCAAACATTTTCAAACAATTTGAAGGTGCAACTAATATAGGCTTCCAACATAATCTTTAATTAATAAACAAAGAAACATGACACCATAAGAGAAAACATAAGATAACATATAGTGCATACACCTTACTCCACAACTGTGAAAAAATATCCACACAAAAGGAATTGAAAACTTGTACAACAAATGCACTAAGCTACCTTTGATGTGAGACAGCCTAACGTACGTCTCCGTATTGTAAAGCTTAAGGTTATATAATCTAAAATAACATAGAATATAGCATCTTCGAACAACACAAAAAGTTAGCAAACTGACTGCAATACTTGTAATTATACTATATAATGTAAAGTACTACTCCATCGCCAATGAAAGTCATGTAGAATCTCAGGGGTCCTGGAAGAACAGACAGTCACAAGATCACCTCCTCCAGACGCAACTGAGAATGGTAAAAGGATAAACAAAAGCGAAAAAAGAAACTTAGTTACAAAAAAGAGAAAAAGCAAGAGCAAGCGTACCAAAGAAATTGAAGCTTAGGGTTTTCTCTCTTACTGAAGACGGACAGAGGAGGCTGCTTTAGGGTTTTCAAAGATTTTGGCACACCCAAAAGGAAAATCAAAGGGAATTCCTATATCAAACATTCTGTCAAAAGTGACCGTACAGATTAGCCTCAGACAGAGCAAGCGTGCCATGATCTTTGTTGTTATTGATATTATTAAGGTGAGAAGAGATGAAATTGGACGCGGTGATTGATGAGTAGAAAGATTTGCAAATGTACCTAAATCTTAAGAGTGATTTAACTGGTAACCTAGTCAAGATGTTGAGTACAATGTCATGTGGGACACAGTTCTTCTGTTGAAGGATCGGAGGTTCTCTCTTTTGGAACATTTTTCAAGAGGAAGAGAAGAAAAGAGAGTGTCAAGTAGTAAGGATTTTAAGATCTTTATAAAGAGTTGTGCCCTGAAAGTGTTTGATCTGCTAAGGAATTTAAGATATTTGTAACCTCAAAGACGACTCCTTGTACTCATCAAAAAGAGATTCATGGTATGAACAAACTTCTACTATGATTGCAATTTGCACGTATCAAAGATTAGTTTAAAAAGAAGGAAATTTTGGCAAGACTTTGTTTTGGATATGGGCATAAAAACCTTTTTTTAAGAAGTTAAAACTTAAAACAGCAATTTTATTGTATGGCTAAACAGAGTTTGAGTGAAATTTAAGAACTTGGGACCATCTTCAATCTGCACAAAGTTTGAGTGAATTTTTTTTTTTTTTTTTTTTAAGAGTTTTTCTCTCTTAGTGGAGAAGAAAAGAGAGAATTTTTGTTTTTTTTTTTTTAAATAATGCTGACATAAAAAATTGTGAAGCTTAGCAAAAAAGTTGGAGGATTCGGTTATATATATATATATATATATAAACTAGTCGCTACCCATGCTATGCACGGGAGCCTCCCTATTTGTGATGTAGACTAAAATAATTTTATAAAATCTTAAATTGATTAAGAAACTACTCCTTTACATGATTTATTCTTGTATTTGCACATATCAAAGATTAGTTTAAAAAGAAGGAAATTTCGGCAAGACTTTGATTTGGATATGGGCATAAAAACCTTTTTTTTAAGAAGTTAAAACTTAAAACAGGAATTTTATTGTATGGCTAAACAAAGTTTGAGTGAAATTTAAGAACTTGGGACCATCTTCAATTTACACAAAGTTTGAGTGAAAAAAAAAAAAAAAAATTTTTAAGGAGTTTTCCTCTCTTAGTGGAGATGAACAGAGAGAATTTTTGTTTTAAAAAAAAAAAAAATAATGCTGATATAGAAAATTGTGAAGCTTAGCAAAAAGTCAGAGGCTTCGGTTATATATATATATATATATATATAGACTAGTCACTACCCATGCTATGTACAGGAACCTCCTTATTTGTGAGGTAGACCAAAATAATTTTATAAAATCTTAAATTGATTAAGAAACTACTCCATTACATGATTTGCTCTTGTATGACTTCAATTTGTATTACAATTTAATGAAGAAGTCATTATTTAAACGTGCAATGACTTACAAAAAATTTGTCAGATAATTTCAGATACTACAAAAAAAATAACTTGAAAATTCAAATATTAAAACTTCTGAAATACCAAAAAAATATTAAAGAATCAGATAATTCACTGCTTTAAAATTATTGAAATAAAACAAAATATATATATATGACTACACTATAAAGAAATATAAGAGAAAGATGAGTTATATTCAAAAGAATAATTTCAATTATTAGAAGCTTTTTTATCTTGTAAAAAAAGGCTAAAGAGAGTTTGGTAATTCATGTACAAAAATTACATTTTAAGAAATACATGAAAAACCATAAAATGAATTTTTTTTTTTTTTTTTTTTTAAAAAAAAAACAAAGTAGAGAAGAAGAAAATAACATAAGAAAATCTCATACCTCTACTCAGATTTTAAAAAAAAAAAATATTGAGGTTTGCATTGCATTTATAGTGTTTATGATTAACCTTGCAAATTTGAAGATAAATTATCAACGTTTGAGTTTGAATATAAGTTAGACTTGTTAGAGAAATAGAGTTTCACTCCTTGTTAAATTCGGATTAAATAAAAATAATTTTGTTTAAAAAAATAATAATGATGAGTTTAAGTTTAAGTTGGACTTATTAGAAAAATAGAGTTTCATTTTTTGTTAAGTTTGGACTAAATAAAAATAATTTTATTTAAATAAAATAATAATTTTATTTAAATATTGTGTTGACATAAAAAAATTATGAGAGTTTAAAAAGTTTTAGATTAAACAAAAATAATTTTATTTGCTATGCACGAGATTAGTAAATAAAATTTAAATATAATTATTTTATTTGAAAGTACATTTATTTGAAAATAAATAAAATTAAGTAAAAACATAACTGTATGCAAACTGCTGAAGGAAGATAACAATATTTTGAATTTGTACCACTTCTTGAATCAAAACAATACAAAAAATTTTGCATAGAAAGCAGCAACAATTTCAAATAAAAATGTGCAATATATGCACACTACAGCAAGCGGAAAAGAAATATAACTATGCAATAATACATTTTTTTCCATTTAGATCCAACAGAAAAAACAACCCCTTGAAGATGCAAAGCGTTGGCATATGATATGATATCTATAAAATGAACTTGCTTGCAACTTCATGTAGAGTTGAAACACCAACATAGAGATTAGATATAGCCCCAATCTTCCATGGGTCAAATAATTTGGTTAAACATTAGACACAATCACTTATTTAAGAAATTAGTGCAAAAGATCATATCAGGTTGGACCATTTTATTAGATGAAAAAATTTTCAGCAAAGCCAAAGCTTATCTACAAAAAATCAGTGAATTCCAGATGGAATCAAAGGCAACACAAATAATGGTAATGTTTATTGCAATGGTAAATATCTCTATTGCACTTACAGTTCATAAAGGTAATGTTTATTTCCATACCTACTATTTGTTTAGTATGTATGTAAAGTTGACTTATATGTATCCTTCCCAGTTGCATTACACACGGTATGTACAATTTTGAAGCTAGTCACATGGTTTAGTGAACCAAACAAAATCTGACACAAATAAATATCTAAAACATAACCAAATCTAACCTTTATACCTTTATCTAATCCAAATGCCCAAATCATAATTTATCCCAAGAAAATACCCAAACCTAGATCATATTTGTTAAAGAAAATTTATACTATTTTAACAATATTTGATGTACAAAATTTTAAATTTAAAAAAAAAAAAATACCAGAAAAAATATATAACCTTGAGTTTGGTTTCAATAGTGACATAATGAAAGTCAATCAATAGATTAACTAAACCCTATGACAAAGAAAGACAACTCAAATTAGTAATTTTATTTGGTAGAACAAAATATTATATAATTGATGTTAATTAAGATATGGTTGTTACTTAATGTCACCAATCACAACAATATAAAGAGAAGTATATAGGTTGCTAATCCAACTATACTCTGCTATTCATTAGAAACCGTTAGTAGAAATGGACACATCTATCATCAAAAGCTTAGGCAAGACACTAATGACATAATACTAACTGTCTAGCGTTAGTTTTAAAACCAACAAAAGGTATGCAATAAACTAATAATTTAAAAAAAAAATGGTGTTCAAAGTGGGATAAAAGCAAATAAAAGCAGCATTAAATAGAGACACAACTACTAAAATTGCTTTCACATCAATATCTAGAAATTCCTAAGGAAATAATATTCTCAAAAGTAACCGCATACCACTTTGACTCCAAGCAAAATTATGAAAAGACCAGGGTAAAAGTTCTAAAACTTTAAACCTCCTACTCATATCAAACAAATGCTCAGATCAATGACCACTACAATTTTAAATCTTATCCATCATAAATAACCTAAAGTTTACACATGCAAAACTGCAAAAATGCTCCTTTATTATTAGGGGGAAAAAATTAGAGTAAAAGATTATCTGCATAGATATGACACTGACTCAAACCCAAGATTAAACTTTAACCTTAATTATTTCAACAACATACCAATTATGTTTAAATGTAAGTTTGCATCAGACAGAATTCAAGTAGCTAAATACATGCTGATCAAAATGAGCAATTTCCATTGAAGCAAAATTACTTAAAAAGGAAAACTGAAAAAGGTCAGTCATGTTGCATACCAGATCTGCATTATCACTGACAGCAACATCAGCCTGTTTCAGTGCAGTCAACTCAAAGGCTCCCTTAAAGGTCCAAGTGGTAGTATTGGCAGTTACCCCACAACGTTAACCCATTGACCATTACTATCTCTAGATCATGCTGCTAGTTACAATGCTTTATCAATAATATATGCTATCAATATAACACCTTACTGAGTAAAATATGTGTGTTTCAAGACTTCATCAATTAAATCAAGATAGTAATCAACATAAACCAAAAAAATAAAAAAATAAAATAAAATAAAAAAGTCAATCACAACAGCAACAAAAATCTAAAGATTTTCTAAAACAAAACCCAATAACTATTCAGCATCAAATCAACTATGGCTAAATTTTTTATTGAACCCCATAAGCAAAACCATCTACAACAAACAGCCCATATATGTCACTAAAAATTCTGAAACCACAATCTACATCAATATAAATTAATTTTTCAGCCAAATAAATTAATCACCAGGCTGACTCTACAGCCTTTCAAAAACACACAAACAAAAATAAACCATTGAATCGATACTATCTCCACTACAAAACCCTTCCATATCCACAATATTTTCTTACAAAACCTATAGAATTGAATTTTCTATAAGTGTTTCCTTGACTTCAGCCCAAAAAAAAAAAGGGTTAAGAATTGAAATCCATAAATTGATAGAAAACCTAATTGAAGATATATAATTAAAACTCAACTTCAAGGCTCTGTTCTATGCCCAGATCAATGATCGCTACAATTTTAAATCTTATCCATCATAAATAACCTAAAATTTATATTACAAAAACTGATTTACAGATGAATTGTATTTTTGTATGATGTAATGTAATTTTTACGTCAAGGCAAAGTTAAATGATGATTCCAAAGAGCAACAACAAAAAGCATAGCGATTCGAAGGTCTATTTGCATATTAGAGACTTGTAGTAGAATTTAACTTGCCTTTTTTTTTATACCTAACATTATAAAGAGAAAACGTGACTTAACATGAAAAGAAAATAAAAACTTGGAAAGAGAACAACTTTTTGATAAAATAGTATTAAAATGACTATAACATGAATCCACCCAACAATTACGCCCATGACAAACTAAACACGTTACAATTGAACAAATACAACATAACCTCCTCTTATAATACTTTGCCACTAAACACCCTTGCATTTTTCTAGATCCAAATATGTTGCAATGAAGTGCTATATTAATAAAATTGAACTGCCTCAAGTGAAATCCTAACTCCATTGTAACATGCTTATATGCAAATTGGGTCATGATCTATCAATTGCAGAAAAACCATGTAAACCAACTAACTTGCCACCTCCTCATTACAGTTAAGCTGCAACCAACTGAGGTTTGAGGACTAATTTACACACATCTGACATGATTTATACCGATTTATAAAGAAAATTTCAGCATTAGAATGTAGCATAAAACCAAAAATGAACAATCCTAACATAAATTAAAAGGAGTGGGAATAAGCACATCAAATAGTCCAAGCAATTAACTTTCCAGTATTCAAACCCAAGTCAGCACATTCCCCCCAATCTGCATAAAGCAGAATGTAACAACTTGTCTAAGATATTAACTATAAATACAAAACTTAGAGGGAAATCATCAGATAGTTTATGACAGTTCATCTATACCATTATCCCGACACATGTACAGCTTTAAAGTTATGTAAATGCAAAAATGCCAAGTAATACCAGCTGCTCTTAGAGGCATTTTGTCGAACACCTAGCAGATATAACCAAGAAATAGAACTTGGTTAATCTACCGGTGTTGAAAATAAAGGGAACCATAATTTCCAGTATCTAAGACATATTTAGAATAATGGAATTCACAAATCAAAAACTTATTGATACATAAAGTAAATATTTAACGAACCAACATCAAACCACCTAAACTGCTACTGGAAATTTTTTTTTTAAACAAATCAGGTAGTAAAAAAGATAACAAAAAAACTATACTAGGGTTAGATATTGGAGTATAGTAGAAGAGGTCAGAGATTAGAGCAAACATTTTCTTACTACATCACCTTTGCCTTGTTTTTCCTCATTAATTGGCATTTTTTTCCTGTATCAACATTCATAAGCCAAAAATAATAATAATAATAAATTGAAGTTTATATGATATCCCAAAGGATTAATAGAGAAACTAAAACAATTCCTTAACTCAACACAAATCAAACAAAACAAAGAATCCAACAAAACACAACAAAAAATCTATTTGGGTTTCTCATAAATGATCCTAGAAACCAATGCTTATTACCAATCTTCAACCAACAATAATTCCCACAATTGATATTCGAATAAGAAATACATACCCACTTGAAAAAGACAGCCATTGGCTTTTGCTTAGGGGATTTTGTGGGAAGTTTTTTGGGACTGTGAAATCAATCAAAAAGGAAAAAAATAGAAGCAAGAGATTCTTAAACCTAATACCTGATCTTGAAATCAGTGGTAAAACAAAACTAAATAAATAAATAAATTTAGAGAAAAGAGGAGGAGGAGAAGAAACGCACCTAATAGCAAGCAATCTGGTAGAGAAGGAAGCAATTGAATTGTAAGATTTTCCAATGTATCATAGGTCTTTATTAGGTTTTCAATTTGGGGGTAACAGAGACCACTTTTTTTTTTTTTTTTGATAGGTAAGAAAGAAAATATTATTAAAAAAGGAATAGCAAGAAATATACACATGGTTCACAATAGTGAACAAAGAGTAAC
This sequence comes from Quercus variabilis, assembly GCA_030445155.1. Lineage (NCBI taxonomy): Eukaryota > Viridiplantae > Streptophyta > Magnoliopsida > Fagales > Fagaceae > Quercus > Quercus variabilis. Next base: position 11,074,702 of record CP129454.1, read on the forward strand.
AGAGACGAAAACTTGTAGTTGGACACTTGTGTTATACTTTGAAACCCTATGATTGATTGCCACACTCTAGTCTAGATGGAAATCAATTTTCTTCGAAAAATTTCAGTATAACCAATCAACGTGGCAAATTATGCAGAGGAAAATCATTAAGGAATTATTACCTTTGCTTGTTTAAAATAGAATCAACCAAAGATGTCTTTCTAGGATCAACATGAGCCACAATCTCTATATTCCTTACGTCTCCTCATAACTGGTTCTTCTCTAATAGGCCACAACACATAAACCTTTATCAAAACGAAATCTATGCTAGATACCTAAATCAAAACTAAGCAGTCCATAACAACCAAACCTAAATCATATTTAATGCCAAAATATTTGTTTATAAGAAAATACCTTTACTATGAAATTCTACCAGAATTCAAATATCATTTATGGCATGTTTGGATGTTTAAAAAAAGAGGGGGAGTAGAGTAGAGGGAGGGAGAGTAATGCAATTACCTTGTTTGGAAGTTTTTTAAAGAATGAGGGGGAGGGGTTTGGAGGAGTTTGGAGGGGTTTGGACTCCCTCTAGCCCCCCAATTTTAATTCTCCCAAATTGGAGAGATTTGGAGGGGGAGTAGAGTACATAAACTATTGACCAAGTAAATTACCTAATTTACCCTTATTATATTAACAAAATTACACAAGGGGAAGGGCTAATTAATCCCTTCCCCCTTACTAATTTTAAAAACATCCAAATAAGGTGGAGGTGAATCATTCTCCTCTACTCTCCTCCTCACTACTCCCCTTCCCTCTACTCCCCTCTACTCTCTTCCCTCTCTAAACTTCCAAACAAGTCATTAGTTTAAATAAAACTAACCCCAAAGAGTATCATTGTGGAAAATTCTTTTTAACAAAAAAATTCAAGCAATCAAAATCAAGCAAATCCATCTTAAAATTACAATTTCAAACACAATTACACAAACCCACTATGAAGACATACGATTTTATCAAACCATTTGATTAACAAAATTGCATACAAAGGTAAAGCCAATAAAAAACACCAATAAAGGAAAACCTGAGAAAAACCGAGAGAGAATGGTCTGATATGAAGGCCGGGTCGGAGATTGAAAACGTTGGTATCCATGGTCATGCCCTTGCAAGCTTTCTGCAAAATAACTTGGGTCTGCATTTGAAAGAGAGGTAGAGAGTAGAGGTTCTATGCTTGACGGTGGATTGAACGGGAAAAACAAATGAAGACAATTTCACCGGCAGCGGTTCCGCTGTGTGGCGGCAGGCCAATGGAGACAATCCTTTGTCCTATCTCACTTCACAGAGTTTCTTCCCGCAGAGGAAAAATGGGCAGAGGCAAAATTGAAGTTCAGTTCAGAAAATATAAGGAGACAGTTAAAGAGAACTCAGAACTTACCCACTGAAACAGTGTGTTTTTTTTTAAATACGGAGTAAAATTTTGGTGAATGTGTGTGAGGGTGAGGCTAAAAATATAAAATATTTGATTTGGGTTATTGTGGGTTGTTTTTCAAAAAATAAAAAAGGCTTATTTGTTGATTTTTTACGATTTTAAAGAAGTGTTTTTCTTTTTTTAGTTTCTATAACCACTATTTAAGAGTAAAACTTTTCACATAAACCACTAAACGGAAAAGGCACAATATTTTGGTGTTTTAAAATGTAAATGTAGCATTAATTTGTGTAGTCACATGGCACAATGAGATGTGATCAACAAAAAGTCAAACGTTTCGACTATTAGTTATTACTAGTTGCTAACTCGTGCATCGCTATTGGATGAGTTTAAGGAGAAAAAAAAACCATCATTTTTGAGTTGGTGTAGTAAGCAAAAATGCATGAAATTTATTAAAGAAATAATAATAATATTAAAAGAAATAGCACAAAAAGTAATTAGTTAGACAAAAGAAAAGAATGTTGTTTTATTTATTATTTTTTGTGGGAATAAATAAGAGATAGAATATTGCATCTCTAGTTTAATTTTTGTTGTATATATAAGTATATATAAGATAAGTTGTAATTATAATGTATATACCAAAAGGTACCTAGTGTTTCAAAAGAGCACCAGGAGCATTAAAGTAAAGATTTCCTAGCAAGCTAAATTCACTACACGAACAAAAGCTTCAATCCAAAAAGAAATGTTCAGCCAAATTTACATAAGAGAGCCATAAGTTTCAATTTCCAAAGAAACTTGGTCACTGAGCCAAATGAACAAGGTCAAATACAGAGTCAGCCATTCATCCATGATGGCTATTTAGCAGAAGGTTATGGAATTTCTTATTTACTAGTATTTGTTTTCTGGGGACAACACCCCCCCCCCCCCCCCCCCCTTCTCTTTCTTTTCTTTTTCAATAAAGCAAAAAAACCAATATTATGACCGAAGATTAAAACGAAATTATACACATAAAGTTGTCATAAATTATTCAATCATAAGCATTGATGCTGGAAAGCTTTCTCGGGGTTCTTCCCATCAATTTCTGAGTGGTGAGGGAAATCATATGGCATTTCTGCTGCCGAAAGCCATGCTTCGTTAAACACTCTTACAACTTCTTGGTGTACCACTGCATTGCCCTCTGATGTCAGATGCAACCCATCACTGAAAAGGGGGGAAAAGAATTAGAACAAATTCTCCATTGTTACAAACTCTTCAACAGTTTTCTCAAAAGGGTTTCTATTTTTAAATTATAGTACATCATCCCTGTCTAATTTGGATGTCCCTAAATATAACACATCCACACAAAAGGTACATGAATCAGAGGTTTACCAAACCCCCACCCCCTTTTTTATTTTTCTTTCTTCTTATGAACCCAATCAGATTATTGTCCCCGTCTCTAAAATAGTCATAAATCAATAGGAATACTTCTTCCCAAGGAAAATGTGGTAGGACCCATTTTTTCCATTGGAGGTGAAATTCTAGAAGTAGAAAGTCAAATGAATATCATTTCTGCCAAACAGATCAGGAACTTGTTGAAGGATTCAATCATAACAAACCTTACGAATTTCCTCTGCCACCCCTCTGTTTCCTGCATTTTTGACCAAAGATCAACAGAGCGAAGACCCATTTCCTTAGCCAGTTCAACGCACTGCTCTGCATAAAGTCTTGTCACTTCATTTGTCCTTTCTGGTAGTTCCACTGCTTTCTCTCCATATACAGATCTGCATAATCCATTTACAAGCTTACCTCCAACACAGTGAAGTGATAAACAAACAATAATTTCAAAAATAAAATTATATTATGCATTCAAACATTCTCTGAGGCAGCTAGTGTATTCAAGTTTCAAGCATTTCCATGTGTTAAGACCAGACTACCTCCAGGCATTTTGATTTACTCAGGAGATTCTTTTTCTTCTAGGATTTTGAATAGCATTAATTTAGAAGAGGTGAAGATGCCAACCAATATTGAGTACTACTACTACCACAGTAAGAAGGAAGAAAAGAGAGGTTTTGGTTTTTTTTTGTGTGTGTGTTGTTTGGGGGGGGGGGGGTGTTGTTTACATCAATGGAGGTGTTGACATTGGAATTTGGAGATGATGAGGGCAGTGGTGATGAAGGTTAAATTGTTAATATTGATGTCAATGGTGATGGCCACATCATGTTTGTGCAGGGGAATGCAATAATGAAGGCAGTAATTGTGGCATCAGGTGGTTTTGTCATAGTAAAATTGTTAGGGTGTTCAAAGTGGTAGTGCAAGGGTGGAACTACAGATGGAGGAAAGGGTAGGTGGAGATAGGCTAAAGAAAGAACATTGAACTGATGATGTGATGATTATGGAGGTTGTGATTGTGATGGTTGTGACAATTCCAATGGTGGAGTCAGCAATGGCAGCTCTGAAACCAGCAGTTAGTGGCACTGCATGTGAGTAGAGCTGATAGAGATGTGAAGAGCAAGAAATTACAATGGCATTGCTAGACGTAGAAAGGTAGCAACAACTTGACAATATGTGTGCCAGTATGTGTTGAAGATGCCAGCCAGATTAGCTGAAAAGTCCCTTAGAAGAGTTGTACCCAGGACCTAAGATCAATCCCACCTACACAGGGATCAAATCTGTCTCCCCTTGTGTAGCCCATAGAACCAATTCCAATAAATCAGGGAAAAAAAGTCTATTTAATTTGATATGAGAAGGAGCATACTGTGCATATTCTTTTCGGCCAGCCTCATCAACTGGCGGTGGAGTAATAAGCACAACTAGCATGGTAGGGCAGCATTCCTGCAACCAAATCCCAAAACAAAATGAGAACCAGATTTAATAATTAGCCACTTATTCTGTAGTTGCCTCTTACTATGAAATGAATGGAGCATGAGATCTGCTAATGAACACCAAGGTGAAATAAAAGTGAACTATATGCAATGTAGTGCTTTGATTTTTCCAATAATTTTAGGCCAAATCTATGCTTCAAGATAAGGTCAATGTTAAGCGGAGACAGAACAGTCAAGAAAATTTTACTCCAAAAAAGATAATGCAAGTTCCTAAAATTTAACATCTTTGAAAGGATTTGGTGTCTAATAAACACCACTTATTGCATCCACAGACTTATGTAATAGAAAATAAATTAGGTGGATGCAGAAGGCCTACTTCCTAAAGTCACACAAAGAGCTCAGATAACAAACTGACATAGGACAGCATATTGATAGCAAAGTTTGGGGAGAACTTGTGGCTTTTGAAGTTCTAAGGGAATCTAGGGTTTAGGACTAATGTTTGCAAAGATTGAAACTTGGTGGGTTTGAAGTAGCTAAAAGTAGGAAAGGAACCCAAAATGTTTATAAAGTGGAAACCAAGATACTAAACAGGTTGTTTTAAGTGTTATAGGAACAACAATTGAACCTTCAAATGAAAAACAATTTTTCTGAGATTCTCCTTGTACTCTTCAAGAGGAACATATTGTCGTTCACTGGTTCTCCCCAGAATAGCTGCATCATTAGCCCCAAAGAAAACTGTTGCAGCAGCAGAAGGTTTTGTAGAGTCCTGCAGAGGATCGATATTAATAACTTACTTGAGCTGAACAGCATCAAAATGATTTTTTATTAAAGTAAGCAGAGATTCAACAAAAGACACCAAGTGCCCCCAAGTACACAAGAAGGTTACAACAATGAACCTCTTCTGAATAAAACAAACAGAAAAAGATAGACTAAGAAGAACCAATAACCCAAACAAATAGAAAAACATAAAAAAAAAAAGTGGTCAGAATCTTGCTAATAGATCACTCCTTCCATTCAAATGTTCAGCTATTATATTACGTTCATAAGCGCCAATGTATCCAAGTCAAATGACTATTGTTACTAGTGAACCCCCCACACTTCAGAAGTGGCTTGCAGAAAAATCCAAGCCACTCGAGAAGGAAAAACAATGCACCAAAAAAAAGATGATCTAGGTCTAGGGATTCTTCACTTTCTTCTCTCTTCATATCATTTGCATATGATACACCAATTCACTGGGAAGACTTTTCTCTAAACCAAGTTATCAATGGTCAGAATTTCCTAATAAGTTGGAAGTCCATGCCAAAAAGCCACTTTAGGAGGAGATGCACAAGCACCCTTTAAGCCAACCTCTCTCTCTCTCTCTCAGCCATTAACCACCATTGATTCTTAAACTCACTCAATTTGATCTACATGTACTACAATCAACATCTCTCTCTCTCTTACCTATAACCACCATTGGTCCATTGCTACTTAAACTTAACAAAATTTTGATCTTTATGTACTATAATCAACGTCAGAATATAAATAAACAAAAACCCATCTCCAGATCAAGAAGTATGAATGAAAAAAATTAACATATGCCAATATATCTAAAAACCCATTTGAAGCTTCAATGCAGCAATTACAACCTTAATGCACACAGCACAATATGAAGCTAGAGAATGAACAATGACCCAAAAGACGAGAGGAACAAAAAGAAAAAGCTTACTAGAGGGAAAAGATGATGCAGCAAGAACAAAGCCCATCTGGTATTGTATCCACCATAACCACGATTTACTACATCAGCCTATAACACATTGCAAACAAACCAGGATAAGATTATAGTTAAAAACTCAATCTTTGCCACAAAAAACAGAACAATCAATGTAGGATCTACTTTGCGAGTGTATGTGTCAGCAAGAGCAGCACCCCATCCACCTGGTCTAAACGACTGTTCTGTTATCGAATCTCCAAATAGCACGATCCGAGGCCTCATTCTCTCTCTCCTCTCTCTCCCTCCCTCTATGTGTGTGTATTTAAAGCCAAACAGAGAGTATAGTTTGGTGGAACCAGAGTCTACTAGGTACACACACTTTTGTACCAGAAGGCGGCAGGTTGTGAGCCGTCGATAAAAAATAGTGAATAGATTAGAAGTTTAGACTACTTTTGTCGACCGTACAAGATTACACCTTTAAGCCTAGTTAATTTTTTTGTCAAACAAGTTTGAGTTTCTAATTTATTTTTATATATATATAATAAAACTACACTAAATTTTTTTTACCATTTCATGTTATTTATGAATTTTTACTATAAATAGGTTGTTTATATTATCAATAAATTATAATAATAACTTGATATATCATATGAACCCATTACAATTTATACAATCCAATCACAAATTTATATCAGTATTTTTGGATAAATATACATATAAAAGGAGAATAATATTTATAGTAAAATTGAGTATCATGCTTTTGAGCTCTTTTTTTTTTTTTTTTTTTTGTGTGTGTGTGGAGAGAACATGTTTTCGAGCTTGTTTACATAGACATTATTATGTTTGACTTGTTTAATAGTTGAGCTTAAACTTAGGTTTGAATTTGTTTTGTTTGCTATACAAGAGAGCATAAACAAGTTTTTCCCGAACTCAAGTCAAACTCTTCATAAACAGTTTGATATTAACATTTTTAGGAAAATGAATCATTCAAAAAAAAAAAATTTAAAACTTTTCTTTTTCTTTTTTTAATGTTTGGTAGTGACTTTCAAATGAGCTAAAAATTATCTCCTAACTTCCCTTATTTAATTATTTAGAGCATAATTAAGGGAAGAGATGTGATAAAACGAGGAGGCTTATGGCATATTGGGTCAGGTAACTCGGTGTTAGTGTGGGGTGATAATTGGTTGCCTACGCTGGATGTCCGAAGGTCATTTCACAAGGGGGTGAGGGCTATGAGACAACTAGAGTGGGAGACTTCATTGACCAAGAAACACGGGTATAGAGAGAAGACTTAATTGATCGAGTTTTCTTTGATTTTGAAGCATCCATTATCAAAAAGATCCCACTGTGTCGATCCATACAAGATGACATACTAATCTAGCCTTTTAATCCGAATGGGGTCTATTTGGCCAAGTCGGGTTATAGATTCTTGCAAGACTCAAGCCTAGCCCGTCAACCAAGCTCATCAAACTCAAACCCCTTGAAACAACTCTGGAAGCATCTCTGGAGTCTTGATGTTCCTAATAAGGTGAAACACCTGATTTGGCAAGCATGCAAGGATGCACTCCCCACCAAGAAAAACCTTGTTCGACGTAAAGTTGTCTCTAACAGCCTTTGTGAGATGTGTAAGCAACATGAAGAAGATACTCTGCACGCCCTCTATCACTGCCCGGAACTGCAAAGCCTATGGATGATGACACCGGCGTGGAACCAAGACATCCTCAAGCAAAAAACGTGCTTCATTGACTTTATTGTTTCTGTTTTTGCAGGTCTAAAGGAACCCAAGCTCCTCATGGTGGTTTTATGGAATTTGTGGAAGCGTAGGAATAATCTTCGCTTAGGCAAGCCTACAATACCACTTAATAGGGTGCTGGAGCATTCTCGGGAGCAACAGATTGAGTCCCACTCCAGCCCCTTACCATCAACCACACCAAGGAGTAATCAGCCAGTTACCTGGACACCACCTCCTAAACATTGGTATAAACTAAACTTTGACGGAGCCACATTCGCAGACATGGACAAAGTAGGTATCAGGATCGTCGTGCGCAATAGTGATGGCCTTGTTATGGCGTCTATGGCGCAACAAATCCCACTGCCACCTTCAGTTGTTAACGTCGAAACCCTAGCAGCAAGAAGGGCCCTTGAGTTTGCCTTGGAGTTGGGGTTTGAGCGGATCATTCTTGAAGGAGATTCAGAGACTCTGTACAAAGCTTTAAAAACAGAGGGTAGCAACTTCACACCGTACGGTCACCTAGTGCAAGATTTATTTTTCCTCAATGATCACTTTTCAGATTTTAAAATATCTCTTGTACGTAGAAAGTGAAATAACTTAGCACACTCTTTAGCAAGAAAATCACAATTTTTAACACATATGTCAGTCTGGATGGAAGAGATACCACCAGACCTTTTCTCTGTACTAGAGGCTAATTTATCTAGCCTTCTTTAATAATACAAAGGCCTGTTTCTCAAAAAAAAAAAAAAAAAAGTTTCACATGAGATAAAGTTATTTTCCTTATTTAGCATCATGTGAGATAAAGTTGTTTTATAAGAAAATTTTAGTGGAAAATAACTTTATCTCATGCTAAGCTAAATAAAGGAAGTTAAGAGATAATTTTTCTTTGACCCTTTTTTCCCACTAATAATACCAAATATAGGGTATTGCAAAAAGTTATCTCCACATAAGATTTTCCATTTAAATAAATGGGTTTTTAGTGTAGGCAGGAATTGAAACACACGTCTCTTATTTAACAATTAAAAACTTTAGCAATTGAGATAACTAGAACCCATTATTAATACGACATCAATAGAGTGGAAAAACCATATTTGGCAATTTTTTAAGACATTATGTGAATCTTGAAATGTTACATCTTTACATGGTATTCAAATAATTATCTTAAAACAACAAACAAATAAAATGTAATGAAAAATAATAATCAATTAGAAAAACAAGCTTGGTTAACATTAGCGTCATGACTAAAAGTCTTGTAACTCAACTAACACTTCTTAATATTTTCCACAAAGGCATTTAGGATTCAAATCTTCCATCCTCCTAATAACTATAGAATTATAAATAAATAAAACATCAGTGCCCCAAACTTGAAAATCTATAAGGACGACTTGGATGAAAGATACTTCTATTAATTGTATATAAATAATAATTATAATCATTAGCCTCATTTAAGGCCTTTATTTCTTTGGTTTAACGTTAGAAACTCTTTTTTCTTTTTTTCTTTTTTCTTTTTTTGACTGAAAGAGGTAGAAATTTCTAATTTATCCCAATTCGAGATTTATACATTTGTCGTTTGCCAATCGCCAAAATAGGTAAAGGTCTGATGAAGTCTAGAACAAAAAAATGAACTCTAAAATAGCATTGATGTTTCGTGAATGGGGTCAATAATACAAAAGTGATCTTCAAGGGTACGTGACCACTTGCCATTTTTCTTGAGCTCATTCAGTGATCTTTTTTACTAGCTTGACTGTCTGAGTTCTTCCAACCAATCCCACAGGTTTGTATTCGGCCTGGTGAGTAGGGCTTCTCATTTTGCAGACTGTCCCCTTTTAAACTAGGGAATGTCCTACTTTTGTGTTCATCAAAATCTTTGAGGTGGTTCACTTCTCTATTCTTCCAACCTCACAAAAGGAAACTAAATTTTGTGTTTCTCACATACATCAATATATATATATATATATATACACACCTATATTTGTATATATAGTTAAAAACTAAAACGTAGCATTTATTACTGCTATGCTCATATTGTGCCACCATATATATATATATATATATATATCTAAAAACTAAAGTGTAGCATTTATTATTGCTATGATCATATTGTGCCACCTCATTCGCCACGTCATTACCCGCACAATCATTCTTTTTCTTATTTAATTTTTATTCCTAAATTTTGTTGACAATATTAGAATATATAAATATTTTTTTTGAGAATATATTAAATATATAAATAGATTAACTTTACACATTCATCTTGGACAGTTTTAACTTTATATATAACTTTGCATTTATAAATTCATCTATTTTATTTAAATGTTTATAACTAAGCAATAAAATCGATGAAGAATTTAAAACCAAAAACAATATCTATAAATATCTATCTATACTATTATATAATCTATATCTATATCTATATCTATATATATCTAAAAACTGAAATGTAGCATTTATAATTGCTATGCTCATATTGCGCCACCTCATTTGCCACGTCATTGCATGCATAATCATTCTGTTTCTTATTTAATTTTTATTCCTAAATTTTGTTGACAATATTAGAATATATAAATTTTTTTGAGAATATATAAAATATATAAATAGATTGACTTTACACATTCATCTTGGGCAGTTTTAACTTTATATATAACTTTGCATTTATAAATTCATCTCCTTTATTTAGATGTTTATAACTAAGCAATAAAATCAATGAAGAATTTAAAACCAAAAACAATGTCTATACATATCTATCTATACTATTATATAATAATGGAAGTTTTAAAATAAATTTTACAAAGCTCTTTTTGTGCCATGTCATTAGCAGCCTTTTTTATTTTTAGTTTTTTTTACTTTGTTTAATCTTTCATCTTCTTCAACCATTGTCTTCTTCTTAGTTCAATTTTCATCTTCTCCAATCTTGTCTTCTTAAAGTTTTCATTTGATTTCCTTTATATCTTCATAAACTCTACGGTTTCACTTTTTTGAACCTTTCATCTACTTCCACCCTTCCAACCTTTCATCTTCATAAATTCTACGGTTTTACTTTTTTGAACCTTTCATCTGCTTCGGCTCTTACTCTTCCAACTTCATTTTTCTTATAAATTTCTTTTACTTCATTTCCACCTCTCCCCTATTCTTTCCAAGTTGTTTACTGCAAAAAGTTCAACTCTCTCTCTCTCTCTCTCTCTCTCTCTCTCTCTCTCTCTCTCTCTAAATTTGTCTCTTTTGATGCTTTTTTTTTTTTTTTATTGTTTCAACCACTTTTTTCCCTGCTAATATTTCTTTTTGTTATTGTTGATTTAATTGTCACTTCACATTTGTTTCTCTTTTTGGAAAAGTTGTATCGACTTTTATGCATATTTAGGTATTTTGGTATTCCAATTCCTGATCAAAATTTTTTTTCCTTTTTTTTTTTTAGTGATTCATTTAGATGTTAAATTATGAGACTTTGATAAGTTTTGTTTATGAGAATACATTCTATCTGAAGTTGGCGTAAAACAGCTCCTTTACGCCACCAATAATAAAGCGCCACATCAGCCAATAACTTTAAACTTAATACACCTTATTACACACGATTATAACCCACATAATATCCCAAAACTCAAGTATATTCTTCTCTTTGATCCCTCTCATCTCTGTTTCTCTCTCCCTCTCCCTCGCATCAAAACCCAGCGCCGATCTACCATCACCCACACCACCTTCGATTTGCCATCACCCAACGAAGATGCTCTAACAACCAAGTCTAAAAAGTCGGGAAGCACGACAGCGGAGTGCAAGAGCATGTTTTTCCAGAAAAGCTCTCATCTTTACTCTGAAGGGTTACTTGTCCTCAATGTTGGTGGGGAAGGTATGGAAGTCGTAGAGATCGGCAAAGGATAACAACTAAAACCCCATTAAATTAGAAAATTACATTACACACAAAATCAGTACCCATAATCACACATGTTGCATAAAGTGGAATTACTTGCAAAATAAAATTTTCCATACCTATGCAAAACAAAACCCATGTCAAGTTTTAGTGTTTTGACCATGTAATAACATGACACTACTAAATTATAAAAACCACATGCCAAATACCTCATAATCCAAAGTACAGTCTTGGCCAATAGAGCACTTAATTTGCCACTCTTCATCGTTAAAGTCTTCCGGTTTAATGGAGGCGAGTGAACCAGGTTTGTCTTTATTTGGGGCTTCGTTTCTTCTTCTTTTTTTGCTAAAATTTGTTGGATTTGCTGGGTTTTTTGTTGGTTGGGTTGTTGGGGTTTTTGTTGCTAGATGCACAGAATGATTGGGGGTTTTGTTGGTTGGGTTTGCTGGCTCAATCTAGATTCTATATTGTCAAAAAAAGAAGGAAAGATGCAATCTGTGCTTGGCCTTCCAGTCAGGGATGGAGCCAGGACTTGGAGTTAAGGGGGGCAAAAGTATAAACAAAAAAACAGCATCTTCTTTAGGAGAATATTCAATCTGTGACTTAAAGTGATCATATTCATACCAAGGACCTTGAAAGTTTCAACCCTTCTTAGATTTTTAAATTTTTTAAAACGAGGTTGGTATGGACCCAACTTAATGTAACATCACCAAATCTCATCTTGTTAATTAACTTGATAAGTATATATTTGCCTATGCCATTCGGGATCACGTTGTAATTGCAACGAACTCATATCAACTTTTTGAAATTTTGTTTGAAAAATTTCCTTAATAGGGATGTCAAAATTTTTCTTAACTGGTTTATTAGGATTTTCCCTAATTGTAACGTCAAGATTTTCCTCAGTTGTTCCTAAACATTAGTGGTTGGTAATGGTGCACTACTAGGATTAGCTTCTAAATCATTTGAAGTTTTTCTTTTGAAAAAATCAAATATAGTAATTGATTTTTTCATAATCTACAAATAAAATATAATTTGAAATTATCTTATCATTATATGGTCAATAATCTATAATTAGTACTCAATAGACAAACATTATATACACAAACACTCAACAATTAACTAATAAATTTTAAACACGCAAAAAAAAATCTCATTAATTACTTACCCAAAAAACATCTTTTTAAATTTTTAAAGACACCAAACCATTGCTACACAAAACTACATCAAAAGCATATATGCAATATATAGGTGTTGAGACGTGTTGCACTGTTGCTAGTGTTGTACTGTTGAGTCACTTGCGTGTTTTGTTTGTTTATGCTTTTCATTAAACAATGAGAGGAGAGGACTGCTGGACTCAGTGGACTGGACAGCTTTTTATATATAAAAAATATATAAATTTTGTCATCGATTAAATAGAGAAAGACAAGTCTAGCGTCATAGTGCAAGTTTACCTCTTTGTCTCTGGTTCTTTCTTTCGCTCTTTCTCTTTAGTCTCTGCCTCTCTTCAAATTCTCTTCACAATTTAATCAAACAATTTAGAGATTTAGATATGAGAGGGACTGAGGAAGGATACAATATTCTCATAAAAAAATAAAATAAAATAAAAGAGATTGGATATAAATTACCAGGCTTGTTCTGACAGGGGCAGGGCAATCTGCGTTAGACTGGTGGTAGCTAGTGGCGTTAGGCGTGGTGTGCTACTGTGCCTCTCTGCCTTTGCTTCTAGTGCATGCCGCTGCCCAACCCTCAGTCTGCGTTCTGCCTTAAGTTAGTTAGTTAGTTTTTTTTTTTTTTTTTTTTTTGAGTGGCTTAGAAATTCCCTTCTTTTTCCCTTTTATTACGTCTGCCTTGCCATTGGGTGTTTTAATTGGCTTTGATTATTATTGTTATTTTTTTTTTTTTTGCTTGCGTTTGTTTTGGGTGTTGTTTGGGCTTAATTTTTGCTACTAGGCTTTTTTTTTTTGAGAAAAATTTTATTGAGAAAAATTGCTAAAAATAACATATTATATACATACTAAATTTTAAAAAAAAAAATCTGAGGGGGGGGGGGGGCAGTTAAAAAAAATCTGAGGGGGGCTACAGACCCCCCCCCCCCCCCCCGGTCCAAGAATAACTCCGTCCCTGCTTCCAATGCTCACAAATGATATGTCAGAATCTGGAATGTAAAGCTTAAATGCTTTGGTCAAAGAAGCCCTGGCAGATCAGCACTGGGTTTTGATGAGAGGTAGAGGGAAACAGAGATGAGAGGGATCAGACTTCAGAGAGAAGAATGTGCTTGAGTTTTGGGATATTATGTGGGTTATAATCGTGTATAACAAGGTGTGTTAAGTTTAGAGTTATTGGTTGACGTGGCATTTTATTATTGGTGGCATAAAAGAGCTGCTTTACCCCCACTAGCTCTGGACAAAATGTATTCCCATTGTTTATTTTTAAATCATTTTGGGTGAACAAAATTGTAGTATTTGGAGAAAAAGTATTCTTAATAATTGTATTAGAAATACTCTATATATAATGCCACTTATTTAGATAAAACCAAAGGTTAATCAAATGGAAATAATTGGATTAGTGACATATTTTAGCTTTCGCAATTGTATTTTCATTATTATTTTGTTGTTGTTGTTGTTGTTGTTGTTATCAATTATTATAATAACGCACATAGAAACTTAATTATGAGATTTTGCCAATAATTGTTTATTTTATAATTTCTTTAGAAGGCAAATTTGCAATTTCTGTAGAAAAAATAATCTTAATAGATTATATATAACAAATTATTTTTTTAATTGATCAAATTAATCATTGTTAAGTGATGATTGATATGACATTTTGCAAAGCGATGATTGATAAGACATTTAGTTTTTTTGCAAAGTATCTTCATATAGGTTTGTTTTGATTCAATGTATTTTTATGAATGTATTGAGATAAAGTAGGATGCTACAAGTTGAAATTTTTTAATAATGGGAAACATCTATTTTTCTCATTCTTTTCTAAATGTCATCATTGGAAAATTTTAATCCACGCTATATACTATCACTAGCAAATTGGCTCATAATATGAATAGATGAAAATTTTAATATAAATATAGTAAAAACTATATATATAATTTTTTATTTATAGAAAACACAAAATTCATTACTTTAAAAAAAAAAAAAAAAAAAAAAACACTTGCCCTTTGTTTGTGTGGTAAACAGTTATATAAAAAGAAAATGAAATTCTCTTATGAGAAAACATTTTGAAACTGATTATTAATCATAATATATAAATTTATAAATTTTTTTAAAATAAATTATATATTAAATTTCATTTCAAAACAATCAAAGATCCCTGTGCAATGCGTGGGATTGCGACTAGTATATATATAAAAGTATAGATCTCATGTTGGAGAGTATGAGGTTGTATCATGTAAATGAATATATTAATTATCTATTGTTGTACGTTAATTATTTACATTAAATGAATTTATATGATTATTTTTATAAACTCAATATAGAAAATAATTTTTAGTTTTTTTTAAAACTAAAATCATTTTTAGTTGGAATAATAATAATAATAAATTTAGAATATGACATTCTTACTCGTGTTTAGTTCCTTTGACAATAATTATCACAAAAGCCATAAAAAATAAAATATTTGTGAATTCACTAAAATTAATCTTAATCCCTTAAATTTCCTAACTTTTTTGTGTGTGAGTGTGTGCGTGCGCATGTGCATGTGTGGAACTAACACTGTAGTAAGTATTCTATGTAATTAAAGATGGATGTTACAAACATGATAAACATGATAAATATGTTTATTTTGTTATATTAATTAATTGTAAGTATAATGAAATTTTAATATCATTTTTCTAAGATTTATATGAGAAACAATCGGTTTTTTCTTATGTGAGAAAAAATTTATTTGAAATATGACATTTTTACTCAAATTTAGTTGTTTTTGCAATAATTGAAACCATGTCCAACAAAAAGGGAAAAATATTTTTACTCATAGTGTATTTCTATTTTGTCTATATATAAAATAACTAAAAATTACAATTTTTTACAATGAAATTTATTGAAATATCTTTTTTGTACATCGATAGTTGGGGTTGGGGATTTGAATCATGAATTTTTCTATTAGAAATTGAGGTGCCAATCAGTTAAGTTATAAGATTTTTTATAAAACTTATCGAAATATTGAAGAAAACTAATAATAAGTTGCACCACACATCGTGTGGAAACTCAACTAGTTAGTTATTCGTCAATTTATCCTCCAAAAAAAAACCTCTCTCTCTAAAGAAAAATACCAAATTAACGAAGTTGAAAACCATAAACAGCAATGTTATTGTTATTTGTAATATTCCAAATCGTGTGGATTAGCATGTAAATTTGGATTATGAAAGTATTGCAGAAATGTATACTAAGTTTTATATTGAATGTGTATTAAGTCAATATGGAAAAAAAACAGATTACCAACATCTTGTCATATCACTCTAAATTTCTGGTTGAAAAACTCACATTTGAGACCACCTAACACCCAATAATAAAATTTTATATCTTTTTTCTTTGCTATTGTCAACATGATATATCCATACGTACATTAGGTGAGGTCTATTTCAAAAGACAATAATTGGCTGCAAAGACACTATTTTGTTCGTGACAAAATCTGTGCTGATAAGGACGTTGAATGGAATCAATACTGATTAAGAAAGTGTCCAGCAGTAAGTTTTTCCTTGAGTAAAAGGTAATAATAATATACATGGAAGAAAATGGCCTTTGAATAACATATATACTTTCATGCATGACTCATGTATGAGGTACCTAAGCGGTCATCAATCTCCCTCGGCACCTAATACTTGAGTGTGACACGAGGATCTAGTATGCTACTTCAAGTTGCAGATAGTAGAGACAATGGAAAGAATTGTATGCATTCCACTAACTAGTGTTCCCGAGCTACCTATCTAGTCAGTCTCCAAATGTGTTCTAACCAAATCCTCATATCCATATGAAAAAGTTATTTTATGGCCTGATTGGATAGGAGGAGGAAGAATGGGGAGTGGAGGAGAGTAGAGTAAAGTTGGGTAAAAAAAGCTAATTTTGTGCTAAATCTACTCTACTTTACTCTACTTCTCCTCAATCCAAGCGAATCATTAAAGTGCTTCTAGGAGACAAACTTTTTACAATGGAGATAGACCATAGAGACGAAGTTATAGTGACATTCATATCTAGCAAACATTTATTAGGCTCTGTAGGCTTGTGTTTTGTCATTTCATAAAGATCTCCCAATTTAACCAGACATGAACTTTAAAATTTTCAACTAGCCATAATTTCAAATGACATTATCACCACTTCTTCAAACACCATCATTAAGCAATAATCTCAAGAAAGAACTAAAAATGATTCATCCATGAAGGCAAGAGAGAATTAAGAAAAAGTAAATGATGAATTAGAATTGAAAATGATCAGAGTGATTAAATCCAGGATTTGTAAATATTGCAAAAAGAAAAAGAACAGAACAGCAGCTGCCGACTAGTAGTAGTAGCTAGGCTTACTCCATTGGCATTAATACTAACTATTTGAGCAATGGCATAGAAAGCTAAAGCGGAGTGCTCTCTTTGCTATATGTGAAAAATTCACCCTCATCAATCCTAAAGCCACTAGTGGAAGCCTGATCATCGTGAACTTCATCTTTGTCGCAGTGCAAATGATACAGCATTGAAATGACTTTTCTTCAAGTAAAAGGCTCACTCAAATAACATAGTGCTGATTAAAGAGAAAACCATTAGAAGACACTGACAGATATTACACAACTCTTGTTTAGTTCTGTTTCTGGAAGATGACATATCTGTGGCCCAATTATTGATCCACTTCCAAATTCATCCGCGTTATATGATCTTAGTCCCATAATTTCAACGTTCTTGATAACATGGAAAAAGAAAGCAAGCAACCCCCCCCACCACACGGTCTAAAAGAAATGGAAGAATCCAAAACATGTCAAAACTATGGTCAGAATTGAATCATTGTTGCGCATGTCAGTGGTTTCACTGTCAAATGTTCAAATCATCTAAACAGCCATAACATAAACGTCTCATTTACAACATGCACTTATGGTGACACCTGAACCAATCCATGTTTCTAAACTCACTTGAAGTTGAAAGTAAGTTTTAACCAAGTAAATTTATGTCAAGTTTCCCAAAAAAGGCACAATGCATAAATATTTCAGTGGAAGCCTTGATCATTCTTATCACCTTTTTTACATTAAAAAAAAAGGTAACAAGTTAAAAAATGTGCAAAACCATATTGAAGTAACACCACGCAATCTTACTCTTCTTTTTCTTTTCTTAAATTACTTAAAGACAGTGAAATATTTTTCATATATCTAATCTCTCCTGTCAAGGTGTCCAGAAGTCAATGCAGCTCCATTTGATTGTAGATCAATATATAGCAAAGAATAGATTCTAGAAAGTCCAACCAATTTAGGTAATGGAAAGCAGCTTCCTCAATTAAACAGAAGAAGAAAATGAACTAGAAAAACTTCCCATGCCTTGCTTATCTTCTCATGTTCTACAAATAGTTTAATGAATAAGCATGCCTACATCAAGATCATGTCCTCCTTTTCAAAAGTTCATCTTGTGTTCAAATAATTTAAGCTCAAGTCAAAAGTAAACAATAATAGTCCATAGAGGAATTGCTGACTACAACATATTTAGCAGTTTAATCAATCTTTGTTAATCTAAGAATCTGACTTTCAGATAAAGTGATACTGTAAGTCTGTAATTATTAAAGTACTTGACATGCACATATCAGATGAGTGCTGAATATTGTCCAACCCAAGGGAAGGATGGGGCACTAGATTGATGAACAGTGTTTACTCTCCTGATAATAGAAGATAAAGGTTCATGAAACACATAATTGTAACTTTTCTTTTGGATTATTAGATTATTGCACTGCTATAGATATAGAGCCCTATCAAAAGCTAGTTATATTGATCTTTCCTGCATTCCTTCTAACCACCAGCATAATGAATATTACTTGTGTAAAGATATAATATTACCAACCAACGGAAGCAATGAAAATAAATAGATGTATTTTCCATTATCAGACTTATGTTTTCTGCCCAGCCCATATAAGAGATAGGAGGAAGAGTAGTATGACAAGTTGGCAACCAACCTACCCTTTTAAAATGTTAGAAGAAAGAAAAGACAAACATCTACAATATAACACTTGGTTATATGGTATTTAGAACAGCACCTCTCGAGCACCTTTGACAAGTAACCTCACCATAAATCACAAATATAGGGTTTAGCTTGAAAATTAATCACGGGGACTTTGTCCAAGAACAGCCGGCCCAGGACTGGGAGTTTGCTTTGCTTCAAGTCTTTTTCCCTTCAATCTGGGACTCTGTTCCCCCCTTAGTTCATTTACATGGGGGCTGTATACTCTCTGTGATATCCGTGGGCTATGAGCAGTTCTTATATCCTCTAGCAAAGTAGGGGTTGAACTTGTTACTTTTGGACTCTGAGTGAGACGGATCTCACCACGGCTTCTTGTGATAATTTCATCAAGAATTTCCCCATCATCAAAGTTTGTAATTCTTTCCTGAGGATCCTGGTTCTGCAAGAATATATGTAAAACATCAAGAATGGGTAGAGAAGCTTCATAAGATAAGCTAATTAAAGGCCTGTTTTCAAGGATGGAACTCTTGTAACTAGATAGTTTTAATGCATTTTGATGTTCTTTTCTCAAATTATGTTGTGAACCCATGTACCACAATTCATCCAAATGTTTTTTGCTCAGATGAACCAATGTACAAACTCAGACAACATAGATAAACAAATGCCTAGATAAAATCTAACTATCACTTCTTAACATTTTTTGTAATTGGAATTCATCAAGAGCACAATACTGGCAAGAAGCAAGACCAAATTGGAATTACTCTCACAAAACAGAATGTAAAAAAATATTCAATCCAAATCTGATCTTTTGGTAGGTCTGGCTAAAATGACCAGAATGGTTAAGACAACATACTTGAAATGACACATTGAAGGCAATGGCAGGGGCTTCCTCATATTCTGCAGCATCCAAGTCTTGAAGATGGGCTCCTTTGAAAAACTTAGGGAGCACATACTGTCGCACTGGTACAAGAAGCATGATCAACAGTGGGAAAAGGACCCCAGCTATTGGTATCCATGTTAGGCCAAAACATAGAAGCAAGTAAGTTGTCTGGAACAAGGTGAAGGTAGCAATCGTTTTGAAGGGCACAGTCTCGACAAAGGTTGCATGATAATCCTCCAGCACCCTAACAAATTGTATAATCATTATCAGCATCTATTAAAAAAATAATGATGAACTATGTTCCATAATAAGTCCAACAATAATATATTACATATATGAAAAACTATCCACAGGTATGATTTAAGAAATGAAAAACCAAAAGTGAACTATTCTGGATTACATGAAGGATATAACGCATTTCCAATAAAATGACCAAGTATGTACACACACACACACACACACACAACATAAGACACCATGCTACATGATATTTAGTATTATAAATCCAAATTCTGGAAAGAGGAGAAAAAAGGGATTGATATTGAAGAACATGTGAAGAGGAAAACAATGTCTTTGGAGGTTTAAGTCTCAAAGTATAGAAGAAATTTAAGAATTTGTACCAAATGCCAAAAGCAACAGCAAGTATGAGCATAAACTTACTTGTATCTTCGACTTGGAGCGGTGAAAAGCAACAATATTCTCTCCCAGAATTGATTTCCAGGCAAGCTTTCAATTGCCATGAAAGCAAAGTAGCCCCAGAGAACTGAAGTAGGGATCTTCTTGAGAAGTGGCATAGCAGCAACACAACAGCCAACCATTGATGCCTGAAGCAGATTGCTGAGGCGTTGTTCTTTTACTTCAACAGGCAAAAGATCATCAATATCCTTATCCACATCAAAAACTGTCTTATCAACAGGGGCGTCTATGTAGCCACCACTAGAGGCCAATTGAATTGTGGATTCTTTCAGCTCTTTCAGTCCCTGTTTGAAACTCAGATCTAAGACAAGAAAAAGGAAAAGATAATATATTTGTATCAATCAAAAATTGTAAATGAATAAATTTACCAGAGCTGGTGGAGTTTCGTAGGCTAGTGGAGTCTGCATTTCATTATATGCTTCTTGCATGCTCCGGTATAATTGACCCAAATTTGAATTCTTACTAATACTTTTCCGGGCTGTTAATACGAGCTTATTCCGCAAAAGCTGTTCCATGGACAAACAAAAGGGCCCAGATTATTTATTAGGTTCTACATCACAAGAAAAGAATAATACTAACCAAACATTTGGCTATACATTGGACCAAGAGAGACTAACAGAAAAGGATCAGTCAAAGACAAATTCAACACACACACACAAAAAGGAAAAGAAGGGATCATTCTCATTATAGAATAAATTAAAATTGGAAGACAAGAAGGATTTTTATTAGAGTTTCTGAACACAAGTGTTCATAGACAGATAATTCCAACTGCCTAATTTGTAAAATACAGTGAGCACTCAAATTATCAGATGATTATCATTGGAATGAATCTTTAGAATGGTTAGATTCTGGTCCTGCTTGTTTGCCAGCATAGAGAGGCTAAGATTTTAGTCTTATGATCTGAATTCTGTGATAAACTTGAGAACAAAAATAGGGGGATTTTATTGTCATAAAATGAGATTCATCAAATTCCAGAACCCAATAAAGGAGCTTACCTGATGTTTTAGGGTAGCTAAGCTTTTTGTATGCATAGGAGATTGTGGAATTACACCATTGGAAGGAGGAATACCAATAAGCCCACATAGTATGACCTGGCAAGGGAAGAATTCAAAACTAAAATGAAAATTTTCCCTAGATACAAGATAAGGTAAATGCTTTTATTCAATCTGAGATGGAGACTCTTGACATAATTACATAAGTGAAATTTTATATTCAGGGGAAACAACTTACCAAGAAACCCAAAAGAAGAAGGTCATAATGATAAGAGGCTGGTTTCTTCAGATTGAATTCCTTCTGTTGGGCAAGTTGAGATGCAACACTGTGATCAAAGTAGTAAAGCACAGCAATCATAGTTGCTGGTATAAATGCTCCAACTATATATAATGGAGGAACATTCAACATGTCCTGCACAACTATACAAGTATGAATTTGTAGACAATCTTCAGATGCAAGGAAAAAAAATTTGGGTCTCTCTGAAAGCAGATGAATGTATATTAGTAGATATCTGGCAAACCACACCTTAATGACTGTCCAATTTGAGTATGCCCCAGGAGACCATGGATTTGGGCTGAAAAGCCTCCTTGGGATTCCTCTTGGGACATCATTAACAGGTATATAAGACACAGCTGTCCATACAAGCACCATAAGTGGCACTCCATAATCCGCAATGAATCCCCGCAACCAACCTATAAATTCAAATCACATTTACCATTAAGAAACTAATCAGTTATTAAGTGAACAGCATAGATACTGAAAAAATATTGCTTCCTCCTGAAAGAAGGTAACAAAAATACTTCAAAGAGAGAAAAATCACTGAATCCATATAAAGAAATAGAAAAGATGACCTCACATTTACTAATGAGGACAACAAGAGAGAGATTATCCAATTGAAGCTAACATGGGACACATGTGAATGATCTTTTAACCCTATATTCAAGAGTTCCAAAGCAAACTCATCATACCTGTCCCATAGCGCCAGGATCTGGCTTTTCGGCTTCTTAATGCTGTAAGAAGAAGGCCAAAGGACAGAACCAAGGCAAACATTCCATTGCCAAATCGCCAGGATGGTTGGAGTGCAGTCTGTTTTGTATTTTCTCTTTGGGGTATACCAAACTCTTCTACAACTCCCTGTAGTATGAAATTCCAAAGTTGAAGGTACGACATAAAAAATATTTATAAACAATATTAGTATGTTGAGTTATTTGAGGAAAAGTTCAACTAATGAGAATTACTCAACACGCTGGATGTTTTCCAACTAACTTACAAATATACAGTTATTTTGAAAACTTCTGAGTCCTCATTGGTGAAAATGAAACTTTCACTGCACAACGTAAAATCATAAAGCATACTCACCCGTATGGCCTGCTGCATAAATAGCATTGCAATTAGCAGACCAAACAATTCGCCAGCAACGCGCGTAAACCTATTGATAATAGAGCATGCACCCAGAACAGCCAGCAAGAAGAGTAAAAGGGCTGTCCACACGCATACCCTGAAATCCCAATGAAGTATAGAGAATGCTAAAATATCACCAAAAATCAATCCCTTTGCATTATTCATATAACCTTACCATCCAGCCCAGGCTAAGAAGAGTTTCTGCCCCAAATCCTTCCGGTTTTTAACAAAGTTGAACATGAATGTATACATCAACACTGTAGGCTCAGCCACCCCTAGAATGAGTAGAGGCTGTCCTCCAACAACTGAGTGGATAATACCACAAAGTGCTGTTGATGCAAGAGTTTGCACAGCAGTCAAAGTTCCTCCTGTAACATAGAATCAAACAAAGCATGTCTTAGCAAACTATACCAAAGTACAAAGTACAACAGGATGTTAGCAACACCAAAAAAGGAAAATCCATCAGACCTGTATTTCTCTCCAACTGCTCCCCAAAAGATATAACAGGAATTGCTGAAGCAAAAAATATGTATGTTGTTGGAGCCAGGATCCTAAATGACAGAAAATAATTATTATAGCTTCAAATGACATATATTTAGAAGTAGCAGTGTAGGCAAAAATTGAACATAGCCCCTGGACCAGAAACAATGTTGTCTTGAAGTTGTGATAGCTCCTCCAATTACAACAACAACAACCAAGCCTTAGTCCCAAAATTTTGAATTTTGGAGTTGCAGTCGTAAAATCAATATCTTTAAACAACAACATAATATTCTATTTGTGATAAAGGGATGAGCAGTGCAAGAGTTGCATACCTGATACCTGCGCGGATACCACCAGTCCAATCTTGTTTGTAGCACAAAAGCCTTCCTTTGAGGTCATTCTTGATTCCACGGAAGGGAACAAATGTTTCTTCCATGATAAGTGAAATATTTTGTGAACCAAAAAAGGACTAAAACTTTGTTTAGCTTTTGTTTGAGTGACAAGTAACTGGGGCAATATATGATATCGAAGAAGCTTAAGTTAAGTTCAAATTTAAGGGACTCGAGAGGCCAACATGGTTACTAAACGTGCATAACAGAAGATATATATAATATATGTATGTAAATACATAATTTAAGGGAAGGGAGGCAGAGATTTCTTCTTCAAGATTGGAGGTGAAAGAAAGGCAGGACAAAAAGAATGTTGAATCATTAAGTGTTAACAGACCCTTGAAGATAATATAAACATATGAATAAAGTTGAAGAATTTTAAATTTTAACTTAGTGTAAAGAATAATTGGGGTATATTACTTTGAAGAAGAACAAAAGGTAATGAACCTAACTACTTGAAGTATATTACTATTAGCGGATGAAATCCGTAATGAATTGAGAAGTTCCATATTAACGAGCACATACACTCCCCATATATGCTCAGATCAGAACTAACGGTTGGCTTCGGCAAAGCTCAGATCCATCACCTTCCCTTTTCTCCTATCTATCAAAGTGGCCTCCTATTCATCAACTGTTCCCACTAATAATAACAAATTGGAGCAGAATGCTAAGGATTAAACTACATGGTACAAATTCTACATGCCAAAATTGGTGAAATTTGTGTCAAGCTCTAGACTTTAGAGGTTATATGAGCAAGAACCAAGAAATTAACGAGAACCCATTACCAGAAACTGCATTTTGGGATGGGTTCAGAACAGTTTGAAGCAAGTGGGCATTAACATAAAGATTGGAAATTTAGCGAGAATTCATGACTAAAACCATAGCAGGATTGATTCAGAACAGTTATAAGCAAATGGGCATTAACCAAACTGGGAAAAGAACCAACTTGAACAGCTAAATCAAAGTTACATTATTCAAAAAAAAGAAGACCCTTTTGAGCAACAACTACAACAACAAAGAACTCACATATATATATATAGAGAGAGAGAGAGAGAGAGAGAGAGAGAGAGAGAGAGAGAGAGGAGTAGGTATGGCTTGCAGTTACATCAGCTGAGAGAGCACAGAAATATAAAAAAAGAAGACAGGAATGGAAGAGAAGGTTCAAAATGTATGCTCTCAAAATAGCTTCTGAACTCTGACGCTATGGATGAGCAAAGAAGGAGATTTTTCGCCAACAAACTCAGCAAAATGTTGAAGTGATTTTCGCGTGAATGAGATAGTGTGCTGTGTGACAAAGCATAAATAAGTAAAATAAAAACTCTCACGAGTCTTTTCTCAAAAAAAAAAAAAAAAAAAAAACTCTCTCAAGTCTTGGCAGTATTGATTATTAAAATAAATACAAATAAACAATTTGATTAGAGAGAGAAAGAGAGCCGTGAGAAAAATAAACTAGTAGTAGTTTATTTTTTTCAACTGAAATAAACTAATGCTTACTTACCCAGAAAAGACATCAGCTTTTTTTATTTTTTTGGACAGAAAATAATGAACAAACAAGAGTCAAGAGACATCATAAGAAAATCATTGTATGAGAGTTAATTCAATTCACGTCGAGGGTCAATTCCAGCTTACATTATAAATTGATTGGCAGTATTGATTATTAAAATAAATACAAATAAACAATTTGATTAGAGAGAGAAAGAGAGCCGTGAGAAAAATAAACTAGTAGTAGTTTATTTTTCTCAACTGAAATAAACTAATGCTTACTTACCCAGAAAAGACATCAGCTTTTTTTTTTTTTTTGGACAGAAAATAATGAACAAACTAGAGTCAAGAGACATCATAAGAAAAACATTGTATGAGGGTTAATTCAATTCACGTCAAGGGTCAATTCCAGCTTACATTATAAATTAATTAGTGTCTTAATCTAATAATAAAAAAGGCAATCATCATAAGCGGACGTAATAGATTAACTCTTTAAAAATAAATTTTTTGAGGTTTGTTAATGTTTTTTTATAAATGGATTGAGATAAGTGCACCTAATGCAATAGCAATGGTGGTTGAGATTAGAAGTTGAAAAAAACAATTTTCAACCTCAACTATTAAATAAAAAAAAGTTGAAAAATAATTTAAAAAATTAAAAAGTTAAAGTTAAAAGATAAAAATCGTAAAAATTTATATGAGAGGGAGTGGGTAATTGAACCGGATCCATATCCTTAATAAATCTCACTACTTTTATGCATTTATTGCTGCATTTCTTGACATTTGTGGAAGGATTTTAGTTTTACTTTCTTGAACCCCGCATGGGAAAAATGTACTAAAATAATAGAACTATGTGGGTAAATTATTCAATCATAGGCCTTCCTCCTCAAAGCCACAGCATATTAATGGCTTTCAATTGGCTCCACTGATTTTATTGTCTAAGAGCATTAACAGCAGACCCTTAAAAACCACATTTTTTTAGTCAAAATTTTATCTAAACTCACCTAAAATTCTCATGCATCAGATTTAATAAATGGTCCCAAAAAAAAAATTAATAATGAACAATGGGCTCAATACACTTATTGAGTACAGTTCACTCAAGACATAAAAAAAAAATTATTATTACTAATTTTCTCACTACTCTCTTTGTTTCTAACTATTTAAATAGAATAGTGGTAGAGTATTGAAGCTAATATAGTTATTTGTAAATGATAGATTAGTTAAAGTAACAAAAGTGAGACTTTTAGACGAAAGTTTATTAACAATTCATTGAGCCTTGTGTGAATGCTCTAATAAGGGATATGAGTTTGAATTTCACCTAAAATAAAAAGAAATTCATTGAAATCAATGAAATGTTAACTTTTTTATAATAAAATAATTGAGAAAAAAGGTAAAAGAGATGTTATTAATTGATAACATCTTTTAGCAATACATTTGCTAAATCTGATGGAACTTCCTCCATCCATACATTTGAGGAAGGTAAATTATTTGCAAGGGATATTGGTATTTGAGACTTTGTGCTTTAAGGTGATTCTCTTGTGGTTGTGAATTCTCTAGCCAAAAAATTTCTTCCTCCATCATCAATATCTACTGTTACCTTTGGCATTATTTCTTTGTCACATGAGTTTCGTCATTTCGAGGTCTCTCATACTCGTAGGAATGGTAATCAACTAACTCATTTTTTTAGCAAAATATGCTCTAGGTATTGAGCATTATGTAACTTGGATTAAGGAGACTCATTGTTTCTTAGAACATGCTCTCTCAACTGATGTAATTTCATTTCGCTCTTTTTAATGAAATTTTAATCTTTCTGTCAAAAAAGAAAAGGAAAAAAGTCTGGTGCTTCTAGAGCTCGTATAGCAAAGGCACAAGCAACATTATGTCCTTGATGTATTGGTATTTTGCCTTGACATTAAAAAAACAATCATCATAAAAGCTGCTATGAATTTCAAATCCTATCATGTTTATAAAAAATCATTATAGGTTAAAAGTATATATTTTGCTAGCGATTGGTGAAGCACTTAAAAAATAAGATTTTATTTTACCTGATATTAATTTTGAGGCAGTAGTATATACTTTTTTAATTCGCATCAGTTATGGGAAGTGAAATATTAAAAGTAAAAATAATAAGTTTTAATTAGTTTAATTAATAAAGTATCTGATTATTAAATAAAAAATTTAAAATATAATCTCCACTTATACTAATAATTGTTCCATAGGATAAAGTAATTATTAAAAG
Organism: Quercus variabilis; assembly: GCA_030445155.1. Lineage (NCBI taxonomy): Eukaryota > Viridiplantae > Streptophyta > Magnoliopsida > Fagales > Fagaceae > Quercus > Quercus variabilis. The sequence goes on from CP129454.1 coordinate 11,101,893, forward strand.
CGGAGCAGATGCAAGTTGAAAATTTCTATATAAAAAAATAATAAAAAGAGTAAAGAATGAAAGGTTGAATCGCATTTGCAAGACTTTATTATGATTGATTGAAAGGTGCAGGAAAGACAAAAGCAATGATGCAACTGAAAATCTTTCTACCCTCAAACCATAAAAGCGACTGAAAAGACTCGGATCAAGGAATAATAAAGTTTCATAAGTGGAAATGTCCATAGCGATGGTAATAAAAGAAGATCGTTAAGTCATATATTAACCATTTATTTTTAAAAATATTTACAAAAAATTAAAAAAGTTATTAAAATAATTAATTATTTTTTTAATAAATTTTTTTAAAAATAATTTACTAATATATGCCCTAAAAATACACATTAATAAATCTCATAAAAAAAAATACAAACATTAAAAGATGTTTCAACCAAACTCTTTATTATAAATGAAAAGTTATTATTTTCTACCCAAAAAAAAGAATAATTATTATTCAACAATATTTCTAATTTTTTTTTCAATTCTTACATGATAAAAATTTTCATTAATTAAATTTATTGTATGATACTATGATTTTATTATCCAACTCAGTGCTTTTTTTTTGGCGAAATAGTATTAACTTTTAAAATGAACTTATCCAAGTCATTCAAAGAATCAAAATTCACAAGGCATTGCTCAAATTTTTAGAGGCTATTTTTCTTTTCCTATGTTTTTTTTTTTTTTTTGGCTAAGTGAGTCACAGCTGTAATAGGTTTATATATATATATATATATATATAAGTTTCTTGTTGATATTTCTATCTCTTAAGGTCAAACTTGGAACACTACAGCTGTGTGACAAAATAGGTGTGCACCGTTCACACTAACCTTGTGGCATAATTTTTTTTTTTTTTCAAAAACCTTGTGGCATAATTTTAGTAGCAGCAGGCAACCTTTTTTTAAGGGAGGATTACATTTTCGTATTTTGATTTTTACCCCGATTACACTTAATCCCTTAATTATTAAAACCCTCAATTAACCCACAAAGCTTTAACTTTGCTTGTTTCAATGTTCATCTTATCGTTTTTGACGTTAAGTCTGTGTTTGAAGAATAATTATAAGCTAGTTTTTTTTGCTTATTTTAGGTATAATTTACGGGTCTTATACTACTTTTTGTCTTAGTTTTATTTCAAATAATTCAACTTTCAACTTTTTAAAAATAAGTTAACCTTTAGTTTTTTGTCTCATATTATGCAAATAAGTTGCCAGAAATAAGCAATTTTCAAACCGACTATAAGTTTGACAGAATTTAGCTTTGAAATACCAATTTACCCCAATCCAAAACAGATGGCAGAAGGGCAAATTGGTCATTCAATGCTGAATTCTGTTAGACTTAACACTAAAATAGATGGCATGAGGTTGAATGTAACATTTTTTTTAAAACAAGAGAGGTTGATTAAGCGTTTTGATAATTCAAGGAGTTATTCAAGGTGATAATTTAGGGGGAAAAAATGCAATTTATTCTCCCTTTTTTTTTATAAAAAGGTGAGATGCATCTTGAACAGGTCATGATCTGTTACGATAACCTTTCTTTTTTCCATTAACAAAAGATCAAGATGATACAGTTCATCAAAAAGTTAATGAAACCTTTTTAGGATTATATTTTTTATATTGTTAATGTGTAAAGTTGCACATCTGGATTCTAGATTATACATGTTCCTCTCTTTAGTTAGTATACTATGCATCACCATAGATTATTTAACCTCTCTTTCAGGTTTCGTGTAACTTTATCATCATTATCTTATCATCTGTGCCGGATGTTTAAGTGCATGTTATCATTATCTTATCATAGTACTCAGTCGTCACCTCTAGCTTTATCTGTTATGTTCTTATCAGTGAAGTCATTGCATTTGCATCCTTACCCAGTTACCCTTGAGTGTTATCTACACCAACTTGCTCCACAAAGCAACCTGTTAATGATAATGAATTATCGACAAAATTGAACTACACACGGAACTTTTTAGTGCCTTATTTAATATGATAGTGATACATATTTTCCGTTGTAAAGTGGCATACAAATTAAATGTGTTAAGATTGAGGTCCAATTAGATGCACCAACAGATTCAAATCTACTCAAATTTGAATCCCTATGATGTGTTGATAATGATTGCAAATCCCTCTTCAATCCACAGGGGATTGTTCAATTTTTGCCACCTCCATGTTCCCTCATTGCATTGTCGACTATGCTTTTTTTTGTTTTCTGGGAGGGGATGTAAGGTTGTACACTCTCCGACTAGCATCGAACAACACAGATCTCACCTCGCAACACTAATATATTTCATTAAAAAAATTTGAGCATATCGTTCCCCTAGGGTTGTACACGATGCAATGTGGCCAGTTTGGACGGAGGTTTTCAATACAACCCTAGGGGAATGATATGCTCAAATTTTTTTAATGAAATATATTTTAGTTTACTATCTTAGCTTTGGAGGATTGAGACCAAGGTTTACACGCAGTTTGTTTTTGAAGTAAAATATTTTACATGTAAAACATTTTCAATAAAATATTTTCAAGTGTTTAGTATGATAAGTAAAATTTTTCAAGCAAACCACCAAAACTAACAGCTAAACACCAAAGTCACTGGTGCCTGAGGTCCTGTGACTAGACCACTGGAACTGGTAGTCAACTTGTGACCGGACCACCAACACCGGTCGACAAAACGACATCTTCGGTTACTAAACTTCTAGCATAGATTATGGTGCTGTGTCTCTAGCCATTAGACCGCTGACACTAGTCTCCAAAGTGGAGTCTTTAACCACTGGATTGATGACCTAGCAACCAAATGGGGGAGGAAAAGCCACTGTGTGTTTTTGAAAAATGTTTTACCAAATTTTCAAAAATAAAAGATTTTAGAACTTTTTATAAAAGATTTAATGGTCAAGGAAAAATATTTTACAAGTTTGATTATATTTTACCTGCAAACAAACACCTAAAAAATGGAAAAATATTTTCCATAAAATATTTTATTTCAAAATAAACAAAGCCTTAGTAGAAGTTAGGATAGAAAAAATTCCTTATTTCATTGTTGTTTGAAATGATTTTAATTTTACCTTATCGATGTGAATACAGGATATCAATGACCTTATTTGGATTATTTGACTTCGTATCTAACAAGAGTGTGGTTCAATTATGCCTCAATTAAGACGACTATTCAAGACTAATTTGATTACTTAAGAGAATGCAAGTAACAATTTTTTATGGAAAATAAATGGCTAACTTCTAACTAAGTTTCAAAGTCTCAAAGTACTAGGAAGCTAAATCATTTAAAGTTACACTAAAACAAGATGCTAACAAAGCAAATCGAGATGCCAATACGAACAAATTGATACAAACAATAATGAGATCAATGTCATATAATTAAAGATCTAACGAGCTAAGAACTAAGAACTTAATGCAAACTCAATGGACCTTAAATATAACCAATTAATAACAAAGTAAAAACCTATATAAAGAATAGACTTACTAACATGAACACCTTACAAGGATTATACGAACTACTAACTAATGCTATGTTTGAAAGTTTGGAGGAATAGAATGGTAGAGAGGAATGGTTACCCTCCAAATTATTTGGATGTTTTTAAAATTAAATAAGGGAGAGGAGAATATAATTAACATTTTCATAATTTCTAATTTTATTAATATGGTAAGGGTAAATTTGGTAATTCATTTGATCAAACATTTTTATGCTCTACTCTTCCTCTAAATATCTCCAATTTAGGGAAATTAAAAATGAGGGATTAGAAGTAGTCAAAACCCCTCTGAACTCCTCCAAATCCCTCCTCCTCCTCCCTTAAAAACATCCAAACAATATAATTTAACTTACTCTCCCTCTCTCTACTCTACTCTCCTTCCATCCAAGCAAGCTATAAGACTAATGGCATGTTTGGATGTTTAAAAAATGAGGGAGAGTAGAGTAGAGGGAGGGAGAGTAATGCAATTACCTTGTTTTGAAATTTTTTAAAGAATGAGGGAAAGGGGTTTGGAGAAGTTTGGAGGGGTTTGGACTCTCTCTAGCCCCCCCCCAATTTTAATTCCCCCAAATTGGAGAGATTTGGAGGGGGAGTAGAGTACATAAACTATTAACCAAGTAAATTACCTAATTTACCCTTATTATATTAACAAAATTACACAAGGAGAATGGCTAATTACTCCCTTCCCCCTTACTAATTTTAAAAACATCCAAATAAGGTGAAGGTGAATCATTCTCCTCTACTCTCCTCCCCACTACTCCCCTTCCCTCTACTCCTCTCTACTCTCCTCCCTCTCTAAGCTTCCAAACAAGCCATAAAATAACATACAATAACAAAAGAGAATTCTCTATTTAAGTAGTTTGTAAATGGAGAATTGTGTCGTCTTCTTGGAAATGATACCTTCATTTATACATGAGATCTTTAGTGGTTATTGACTATTACTCTTTTCTATATAGTGATTGTTCTAACAAGTTGCTATAAAAAAAATGTGGAAAAAATAATAATAATAAAATAAAGTCACATTATAGTAACACATTTCTATAATTTGGTATACAAAACAAAATATGATGTATATAGTTAGGATGAACCGTACTTTGTCAAGTCAAACTCATTAGGAGTGTCAAGATAAACACCACTTGTGCATGACTCCACCACCGTCCCATATTGATGCATCCCGCATGGCTCGAAGCTAAGTGGTAAATATAAAGGTGAAATGGACGAGATACTTTACCACTTAACCGTGGTTAAAGTATTAGGGATTCATATTTATCTTCTACCGACTATAAACTACTTACTAAAATAAGTACTAACTCCACCTTGTTGGAATAAACTTCATTGTCTCCAATAAGTCAAATTTAACATCCCACACGGCTCAAATCTAAGTGGTAAAACATAAAGGTGAGATGGACCAGATACTTTACACTTAACCGTGGTTAAAGTATTAGGAATTCATATTTATCTTCTGCCGACTATAAACTACTTACTAAAATAAGTACTAACTCCACCTTATTGGAATAAACTTTATTGTCTCCAATAAGTCAAATTTAACACATTAAACAAAATAAAGAAAGGGGAAGAAAATGAATATCTTATAAAACTTCTTAGAAAATTAGGTAACTAAAATTTCAAAAGACCCGGACTTTTGGACTAAAACCGTAACGGCCCGATGAGACATCCATAATTCCATTTGAATAATATATTGGGATAAAATATTTTATACTAATTTACTAAGGATTTTACTAATTTAAATAGTAACGGCATGCTCAACTTGACAACAACTAAAATTAAATCATTGGGTCCGTACGTTGGCAATATATAGCATTCTGTCATTTTCCACTAACAGTTTGGCCAAGTGGCCAAGTGATCCTTTCAATTCAAAGTGGCCCTACCTACTACACTAAAAAGTGGTCTATAGCAACGCATGGTGTCCTCTTCTTGATTTGAGCATGCACCTCCAAATTGGTGGTTAGCTGTCAGTCTTGTCAAACGCAAAGACTTACTCTAGCACCGTTCCTGCCGGGCGACGTGGTACCTCCCCTTGCTACGAGAGTTTAGAGGTAGTTATGGGCCCGTGTGTGTTTATGTTTTTGTTTGTGTTCGAGTCATGGATAGGTTTGGGGTGGGATTTAGGATAATAGAATTTCTAATCATACTATTACAAAAAAATTAAAAATAAAAAACTAGCCCATATAATTATAAATAAAAAATAAATAAAAAAACTATTACACTTAATGTACGCATATAATTCACACATAAATTACAGAGGTTTAGAAACTATTCTACGTAACTTCTGCACACTCTGTCATGATGTCACTTTATAAATATAAGTTCTTCTGGAGGGAGTAAAGATCAAGGTTCAAGTTTTCAAAATGGAACTTTACACATATATATACTAAAATTAAGTTAAAACAGAATTTCTATCCTAAAAAAAACTATTAAAAAAAAAAAAAACTACTTTGTATATAATTTATGTAATTGATTCTTTTTTATCAATTGGAGGATTGTGTATATAAAATTATACATAGACAAAATATGTACAAGTCCACAAAATGAAGGGTGCTCAAATGCAAGCCATCACACAAAATATCAAAAATACAAAAAACTACAAAGTTCCAAAGGATTTTTACTTAGAACTATTAGAAAATAATGTCTTACAATCTAAAACCAAAGGATAGATGGTAAAGTTTCAAATTTTGGATTTGAACCTCTAATGTTACATATTGTTTAGATTTAAGCCATTCCGTTAACTCATCGTGATGAGATGTCTATCAAGTGCCAACTAAACTCAAAATGATGTTGTTGTAAATGCGATCTTTTGATGTGCTACCCACTCCAAATGCAGCCCCCCTCCACCTTATAGGGCTATGGAGGGTCTTGCTTGGGAGTGGGAAGCTAGCTTGTTCACTCATTAAATCACCTCGCTCACTCCACTCTTTTTCTCACTAGGTTTATGAGTCACTTCACTCACTACGTTTGCTATGTGTACACTTCGCTCTTCGAAGCTCTAGCTAGGGTCACAACAAATGGACAAAAAGACTAATTAAATATAAACAATAGGTAACGTCAGGGGTATAGATCCAAATCTTGAAAATTTAATGGGCAAAATAGAAAATTACCCCAAATTTTAAGGGTTTAAATTGCAATTTAGTCTTAACCAATACAATATACCAAAGTGGAACTATTAGTTATAATTACCTCAATTGGTGGATTCTTTTTATTTGTGGTAGAGTGGATCTATGAACAGATTTTTTTTTATTTTTATAATTTGATAGTTACAATAATGGAGAATGAAGGATTTGAATCATGATTCTCCTCATGAATAAATGTAGTGAAAACTACAAAATTATTGACATCTAAGATAGGATTTGGTCTATTTCTATTTTATAATGTGTAGAAACAATAAATTTTTTAATAAATACAAACCAGTTCATAACACATGTATGAAGGTATAGAATATACCATATAATAGTTTTTTTTTTTTTTTTAAAGGAATTAGAAACTCTTACTATTACTTGAAGATTTAGGGAACATCTCTTCCTATTATTGCGAATTAATAACCATATATAATCTTGATAATGAATCATTAAAGTAGAAAGTATTCCTAGCTAATCAATTTATTATACTCTATCTACTCTTTTGACTTTGCAATCTGATCCTGCCACCGCCATTGAAAACCTTTGCTTTGTATCTTCCATCACACATTTATTCTAAGTTAAAGATCAATATTGCATGTCACAGAGTCAGACTGATGCAATCGTCCATGAGAATTTAATGGGATTTGCTTTTGAGCATATTTATAAAAGATCAATACATAGTTTTCCCTTATAATTTATAGAAGTATCGTAATAATCCAAAGTTAAGAGTTTTGTAACTCAATTGATATTTCATTTCGTTCTTTAAACCGAAATATCTATGATTCAAATCTACAAGTGCCCACACTGCTGCGAAAGGAGAAAGGACTCTTTCCGTCGTGATGAATAATTCTCCACTTGGTAAGATTGATTGTATCTTAAATAAATGATAATAGGCAATAGCGGATTAGCGATTGTCCTCCTTTTGTTTATCCAACTTCTGTATGGGATATGAGGCAACTTGGGGCTAGTAGACTGTCTCTTGGAAGGCTAAAATATATGCATGTTGTTGTATAAACTCTCAATTATATAAATAATACTCCCCTTTTTATTTAAAAAAATTTCGAATTAGGATTAATTTAGGAACACCATTTATTTACATCTTTATGTCTTTTACATAATATCTGTTGACTTAATAAAAAAAATCACAAAGACAACAAAGTGATGCTTTAGTTGGTATTCAATCTGATGCATCCAGCTTGGGCCTTGGGAGTCTTGGACAAAAATATTGTCATCAGTGTGTACCACATATTCAGCAGAGCTATACCAGTTGAAGACGCCATTTTGGGTATTAAAACAAGCAACTATCTTCATCAAGATTGGACCAAAACATTTTCATTAGTGTGCACCACATATTTAGCTGAGCTATTCCTATACCAGTTGAAGATGACAGTTTGGAATTGGAGATAGACATTAGTTTGAATATATATACACACACACACACATACTAGCCTCATTATATGCACTTTGTGCTTGCATTCATTCAAATTTGAGGATTACATATTTTCTCATTAATATTATCCATTTAGAACTACTAATACAACCAGGAGTGTCATGAAGCGAGGTTCAAAAACTGAACAAATATGAAGAAAGGAAACCAAAAAAAAAAAAAAAATGAGAGAGAAACATTTAAGTCTTGATAAAGGGGGGAAAAAGTGAAAACGTTGGGTTTAAAGGTCCTATTTTGTAGCCAAAAAAAAAAAAACTATGTTTTTATTTTATATATATAATTTTTATTTTAAAAATCTAATTTATAAGTGAATAAAGCAATTTAAAAATCAACAGGAGGGTGACCCTATTTTTTGGGTAATGTTTTAGTGGGAGTTAAGAGTTGTATTTTTACCGAATTATCTTTTAATTTTGTCTCTACTTAAACATAAAAATATAGAGGCATTTTTGAACAAAAAAAATGAGCACCCCAAATAGGAGAAACACCTTATATAGTAGTGTGTGTGTTTGGGGGGGGGGGGGGGGGGGGGGGGGGAAGTAATTTGAACCCTTGACATTTTGGTTAAAATGCTATAATGTGTTAAGTTATAATACTCTTAACTGAATATTCATTGTGATGGTTCTATGATTTTTTTCAAAAATAGTCATTAAAAAACTTAAATTATACAAAATTTAATAGTCTAATGTCTTTTATACTATTTTTAAAAATAAATAAAAATAAGATTCTATCATACCAATTAAAATATACCAAATAATCCTGCCAAACCACTAAAAGTTAAATAACCTAACAGTCTATTTTTGCTTTTTATTATTGTTATCTGGGCTCTTCTTTTTTTTAAGGGGTTAAGGATTATGTTTGGGAAGTCAAAATTATTTTTGTTAAACTCAAATTCTCAGGATTCTCAAGTCATGGTATTCAATATTTTTTCTAGGGTAGAAAAAAATATGTTAAGTTAAAAGTAATTGTGTTTAATTGTTTATATTTTGTTTTTTGCAAGTCAGGTACAATTTTTTTTTTTTTTTTTTTTTTTTTAGAATCAGGGACATAAAGCCACCATTGAGTATACATATTAACTGGATTCTTTTAATTTTAAAATTTTGAAGATAAAAAATAAAAATAAAAATTGGACGCTTATCCGCAACATTTAATGAAATTTGATGAAGAACTGAAATGAATTTTCGTCAAGAGATTAAATTCTATAAGGACGCAGTGTAAAACTCATGTTTTACTCTTCCAATCCCAACATGCCACCCTTCACCTCCCCTTTGCGCATGTATCTAACCCAATATCTGAGTTAATTCATATTAACCCATTAATCATCATAATTAAAAAAAATAAAATAGTCTCTCTCCTTTTCAATATGAGATTAAACACTTTCACTAGCTTCTTATCTTCCATATTCACTCCCACATCTTTACATTTATGTTGTAATATTTATTCATTTTAATTATTTAATATTAAAATGCTCCAACACAAAGCAAAGATAACCTTCTTACTAACTACTTCTCTTCTCTTTTCTTTTTGGAAAGGAATAAGGAATTATAATATATTATATTAAAGCATAACTTTAGAACAAGACAATTTGGGGTAATATTAGGGTTTTAATAAAAAAATAAATAGAAAACAAAAAAAGAGGATAATTCTGAGTACATAACAAAATACTCCCTATTATTAATCCATGTTTAACTAACAAATCAGCACAAAAATCTCCTTCTCCATATCTCCTCAGAGCACTAGAGTAGGAATGTCAACTTTTGCATCTTTCTTTTTTTCCTTTCTATTTATATTTAGAAGAAGCTTTTGCATACACAATAATTTTTGAAAAGCCCAAGTTGGGTGATAAGATTAGGCCATCTATGAGCATTCACATCAGCTTATTTAAAAATTTGTGTTTATTTTAGTATAAGAATTTATTTTCTCTATTTTACATACTCACTTTTCAAAACACTACACGTCAGATTATTTATTTTACACTATATTTCATTAAAATGTCAATTTTTTTATTGTTTATCTTTTTACTCATGTAACAACCATCATCTACCCTCTTAATCACCCTTGGTATACGTAAATAATTATAAATAAATAAAAATAAAACCTAAATGCAAAAGTTACACGATTATTGTAGCAACTATGTGGGTAAATTTTAAACTTAGTTGGCTAAAATATAATATTTTTTCTATCATGCAAGCACTCATGCGAGTGCACTTAGATCCCTCCCACATCAGCATGACCTGAATTCCCCAATACCCCTATTGTTCCTTATCGTTATCAATGGTTCAAAAGTTAGGTCATTGAAGACCTTTTTTTTTGCATTTCAGCCAGTAAATTTTTAGATAAATAGTACACTTTATTTAAGAGTAAAGACAAATGGTCTTTTGCAACCAAATTTTTGAGAGCTACATGATAAAGAGCATTCAAGGTTATATCATGAAATAGGGGTGAGTGATTAAGACATTTTTGTTTTCGATGTATTAGGTAGTGTCCATTATTTGTGGCCCCTAAAATAAACATAGAAAGAGTGACACACGCAACTTTTTTTTATGTGATTAATAGTGAGAGGTTACAAAAGAATAATGGAGCACTTTAAGTCCTTGAAAATGATAAATTAATAATGCATCTTTAACAATAATACATATTAGCTGACATTGATTAGATGGGGCAGAAAGACCCAAATATCATCTTCAATTGTTCGAGGATGATCTTAGGCCTAGTTTTTAATTTTTAATAATATCGTTTATAACGGCGAGGACATGTTAACCTTGATTTATTTTTCTTCTTCTTGATTTTAAAGTTTGTTAAGGGTTAGACACTGATTTGATCAGCAAGTCCATTGTTGGGCCCAGGAGGTGAGGAAAACCATTGCCCTTAGGTCACATATCTGCCTAATGAGATTGATTATTATAAATTTATAAGAATAAATTCGTCAGTAACCCGTGTGATACACACAAAATATTTATATAAAAAGAATTTTTCTTGTTTTAATTATTTTAATAAATATGAAATTTAATAATTGTAATAGTTATTAATACTTAATAGGCATTTATTATAATTATGTTTTTATTTGAAAATTTATATATTTTAGCAATAAACACTTATATATGAGCAAGAGTTAGGTGTAATACTTAGGTGTTGTTCCATAGATTCTCTTTTTAAGATTCTGTCATGTGAATTTTTTCTGATAGGATGGACGTATATTTTTAAGTTAAGTAGCCACATGGTTGAATCTTAAAAGCAGAACCTAAAGAATAGTACCTAAGGTACTGTACCTAAGTTTTGATATATGAAACTATATATTATACCATTTAAAGAAAATATGTTGTACTAAGATTTTAATTTTAATTAAGGATAAAAATATAGAATAGATTTTTTTTTTTTATACAAGATATAAATTCTATTCTAACCTAATCTATGTGTATATGTGTGTAAAGCTCCTTCCTGGAGACTTAAACTCTGACCCTTGCTCCCCACACCCCACAAGCACTTATACTTGTGAAGTGACCATCGCACCACGGGTGTGCAGTGATAGTATAGAATAGACTTTTAATTTAATTAATGTTAACAATATAAAGAAAGAGAGAATGACTGAATAGTCAGTATAATATTATGTATCAACAATGTACAAAAGAGAGCCTTTATATAGGCTAGGTATGTGTGCAGTACAAGTAATAGAAGTATAGTACAAGTAATATACTAGGCTAAACCTAATGGGCTAATCTATACACTAAGCTAAGCCCAATGGGCTAATCTATACACTAACATCCCCCCTCAAACTCGAGGTGGCAAGGAAGAAGCCAACTGGAGTTTGGATATAAGATCTCGAAGACGACCAGGTGGGTGAGACTTGGTGAAGATATCAGCAGGCTGGTCAGCAGATGAGATGGAGAATAACTTGAGATTGCCTTTCTTGAGATGCTGGCGAGTAATGTGGCAGTCGATCTCAATGTGCTTGGTGCGTTCATGGAAGACATCATTATGAGCAATGTAGATAGCACTACGATTGTCACAATAAAGAGGAGTAGCAGTGGGCTGTGGAGCATCCATGTCAACCAAGAGCCAGCGAAGCCAGACAAGCTCGCAGGTGGTGTCGGCAAGGGCACGATACTCAGCCTCAGTACTTGAACGGGAAACAACATCCTGCTTTTTGCTTCGCCATGAGACAAGAGAAGTACCTAATAGGAAACAGAAACCTGTGATAGAGCATCGATCAGTCGAATCACCGGCCCAGTCCGCATCTGAATAAGCATGAAGCTCAAGAGAAGACCGAGAGGAGTAGTGTAGACCATGATAAAGTGTACCCTTGACATATCGGAGAATTCGAAGAACAGCAGCATAGTGGACAGAACGAGGGGCATCCATGAATTTACTAACCATACCCACGGCATGTGAAATATCTGGACGAGTAACAGTGAGATAGATCAGACTACCAACCAACTGACGATAGCGAGTAGCATCAAATAGAGGTTCACAATCCAAGGGTGTGAGCTTGGCATTGTATTCCAAAGGAGTGGAAACAGTCTTGTTGTCAGTGATGCCGGCTTTGGAGAGAAGATCAGAAGCATATTTAGCTTGGGAAAGATAGTATCCATCAGAGGATGGGGTAACCTCAAGCCCAAGAAAATAGCTGAGAGTGCCCAAATCTTTCATCTCAAAATGCTGACTAAGGAAGTGCTGGAGAGAGCGGATACCTGCAGAATCATCTCCAGTAATAATCATATCATCAACATAGAGAAGAATAAGAGTGATACCAGCAGAGGATCTTCGGACGAAGAGAGCAGTGTCATGAGGACTCGAAGTGAAACCCTGCTGAGCAACAACTGAGCTGAACTTTTCAAACCAAGCTCAAGGAGCCTGCTTGAGGCCATAAAGAGCACGGCGAAGGCGACAAACTTGACTGCCTGAATGTGGATAGCCAGGGGGTGGTTGCATGTACACTTCTTCTTGAAGGTCACCATTGAGGAAAGCATTCTTCACATCCATTTGATAAAGAGGCCAACGGCGAACAACAGCCACAGCAATGAGACATCTAACAGATGTAAGGCGAGCAACAGGAGCAAATGTTTCCTCATAGTCAATGCCATACTCTTGGGTAAAGCCCTTGGCAACTAGGCGAGCCTTGTATCGTTCAACAGATCCATCAGCCTTGGTCTTGATCTTGTAAACCCATCTACAACCTACTACAGACTGACCAGGAGGCAAATCAACCATATCCCAAGTGTGATTTTTATGAAGGGCATCTAGTTCATCATTCATAGCTTGCTGCCAAAGAGGGTCAGTATGGGCCTCACGATAGGTGTGAGGTTCATAGAGGGTGGCAAGGGCAAAAGAGCAGTGATAATCAGAGAGATAAGGGGGAGGAATGCTTACCCGAGTGGAACGACGAAGTTCAGGACCATCAGGAGACTCAGGAGAGGGTGGTGCCACAGGATCCGAGACAGGCAGGTCATATGCCGGAGACAGAACCGGAGATGAGTCGTCTGGAGAGGCAGCCGATGTTGAAGAATCCTCCACAAGTTCAAGATAGAGAGGGAGGAAAAGATCAGTAAAAATGGGAGACTCAGAGGAAGAGGGTGTAGAAAACTGCTGAAGACTCGTAAAATGACGATGTTCCCAAAACTCAACATGACGAGAGACACGAAGACGATGAGAAATGGGATCATAGCAGCGAAACCCCTTTTGAGATACACCATAACCAAGGAAACAACAGAGACGAGCACGAGGTTGGAGCTTTGTTCGTTCATGAGGAGGAAGAGAGACAAAGCAAGCACAACCAAAAACCCGAAGAGAGGAGTAGTCAGGGGTTTGACCATAGAGAAGCTCAAATGGTGATTTGTTGTGTGTAGTTGGTGAAGGGATACGATTAATGGTGTATACAGCAGTGAGTGCAGCCTCACCCCAAAAGCGCTCAGGAAGAGAGGCAGAAATGAGAAGGGTGCGGACAACATCAAGAATATGACGATGTTTTCGTTCTGCACGACCATTTTGTTGAGAGGTATAAGGACAAGACCGCTGAGTAAGTGTACCATGATTGTTTAAAAAGGATAGGAAAGATTTATCATTATATTCTTGAGCATTATCTGATCGAAAAACTTTGACGGTGCGATTGAACTGTGTTTGAATCATTTTATGAAATGTTTGGTAAATAGACACAAGTTCAGACCTATGATGAAGCAGATAAATCCAAGTATATCGAGAAAAATCATCCACAAATATGACAAAATATCTAGATCCCCCCTCAGTAGGAACAGGTGCAGGACCCCAAATATCAGAATGTATAAGATCAAAGGGTGCAGAAGAAAATGAGTCACTATTATTAAAGGGTAATTTTGTTTGTTTGCCAAAATGACAGGAAGTACAATCAAATTTTTGAAACTGAACTGAACCTAAATGACCTTGAGAAGCTAACAACTGAAGACGAGATAAGGATGGATGACCAAGACGAGCATGCCATAGATCAGGTGAGGAGGTGGTAGTGGTAGCAGCTGCAGAAACAACTTGTGAAGGAATCCTCAAGTCACGAACCTCAAACATGCGACCAACCTTACGGCCTGTCCCAAGCACTTGACCTGTCCGGGGATCCTGCACATCCACACCATGATTAGTAAAGAGAAGATCTACGCCTAATTCACAAAGTTGACCAACAGAAAGCAAATTGAGGGATAACTTTGGGATATGAAAAGTGTCACTAAGGGATAAACAAGAAGAAGAGATTGTTCCTTTATGACTAACAGGCATAGGAGTTCCATCAGCAGTGTAAATGGTGATTGGATGTTCTAAGGGTGCCTTATCAGAAAATTGGGATTCATCAGGAGTCATATGGTTACAACATGCAGTATCAAAAAACCAAGGTTGTTTACCTGAGGTGACAGAAAGGGCAGTGGAAGTGCGGGATAAAACCTGTTGAACAACTGCCTCAATATCAGCCGTAGTAAGTGAGGAAGTCAAAGATGGACCTGTAGGAACCGATGGATCTGAAGGACATACAGCAGCTGCCCGAGGAAGAGAAGCTTTATTCTGCTCTTGCACAAATTTCTGCAGTTTGAGACAAACTGAGATGTCATGGCCTTTAGCACGGCAAAACTCACAACGAGTACCTTTGGAAGACTGAGAGGTGGGACGCCCAGAGTTTATCCGTGGAGGAGCAGTGAATGCAGCAATGGGAGGCTGTGGAGATGGTGTAGCCAATACATGATCAGATGATGACATGTGATAAGCAGGCCGACGGTTTTCCTCAGAGATGAGTTCCTTCACTGCAGCATCAAGAGAAGGAGTAGGAAACCGGCTAAGCAGAGAAGCCCTAGTAGGCTCAAAATCCTCACGCAAACCCATCATGAAGTGCATAAATTTACGGCGATCTCGATATTTGGCAAAGAGCTCAATGTCCTTAGAACACACTAGTGGAGGATCTGCAGTAGAGAGTTGTTCCCACATAGTAGAAGTCTGAGAATAAAAATCAGAAATGGACTGACTTGTCTCTTGTCGCATTTGATAAAGTTTTGATTCAATGTGGAACTCTAAGCTTGAATCATTAGTACAATTATAGCGATCGGCCAAAAACTTCCAAGCAGCCTCAGCAGTCTCAAGACGAGGAAGAAGATTATGAATGGAGGGAATAGAGGTATTAATAAACCAAGACAAGATCTTACTTTGAATACTCTCCCATTCCTCTAGGCGATCTTCATAATCATCTGTTGTAACAGTAGTCGTGGAAGACTCTTCAGCGGCTATGACTTTGGACTTAGGGTTTGGTACTGGCTTAGGAATTGAACCAGTCACATATCTCCACAGTTTACGACCCTTGAGAAAAACAGTCATATTCTGAGACCATGCATGATAGCTAGTAGGACCATCCAACATAATGGTGATCGGACATATGATGTCGCGTTCATTTTGTTGAGCCATAATGAAGAAAATGACCCAAAAAATGAGATTTAGAGACCTCAAATGCAGAAACGGAGCCCAAAATCGGAATCTACACGAAAAACTGAGCAAGACAGGTCCTGTTGAAAAATTTTGACCTCGGTCAAAGTCAACGGTCAAAGTCAAAGTCAACGGTCAACGGTCAACGGCTGACGCTGACGTGGATGCTGACGCGAGATGCTGACGTGGGACGATGACGTGGGATGACGTCACCCTAGGGCTGACGTGGCAGTCCGAGAACGGAGCAGGGCGCGTGGCCGGCGCGTGAAGCGCGTGGAGGGCGCGTGAGGCCCGTGGAAGGTAGCGACGGCGCGTGGCGGTGCGTGGTGGCGCATGGCGGCGCGTGCTCGAGAGGCAGAAACTTCTGGCCGCGCGTGGGGGCGCGTGGAGTACTTTTTCTGGCAGATTTTTGTTGGGTTTTGCTCGGGACTGTCAGATCTGTCAATGTATGCCTTTAATTTGGCGGTTTGATCAACAAATTGACAAAATCCGAGTGTTCTAGGGTTGTGGGCGTGACGGCGGTGACTCGCTTCTGGCAGTGACTACCGGATGAAGGCGAGGGCAGCGGAAGAACGCCGGAGATGTCCACAGGAACCAAAAAATCAAAGGAAAGGCTCTGATACCATATTAACAATATAAAGAAAGAGAGAATGACTGAATAGTCAGTATAATATTATGTATCAACAATGTACAAAAGAGAGCCTTTATATAGGCTAGGTATGTGTGCAGTACAAGTAATAGAAGTATAGTACAAGTAATATACTAGGCTAAACCTAATGGGCTAATCTATACACTAAGCTAAGCCCAGTGATAGTATAGAATAGACTTTTAATTTAATTAAAAAGATAGTGACGTGTAAAATTGTAAGACTTAAAGTTTATGTGACATAATGTTGTGAAATCAACCAAAAGTCAAACAACGTCTTCGATTTTTTATATATTGTATATTATAGATAAATAAGGAGGAGTGCATTTCATTTATTTTTAGCGAATACATACTCACCATGAGATAAAAATGAAAATAAAATTAATCTGATAAGTGTTAATAATTAAAAATTAAACAAAAATTTAATTGCCACATACAATATGATGTAAATATGGACTGTAAGTTACTTCTTCATATCTAATGTCAATTAAAATAAATTAACAAAAACTAATTAGTATATATTAATCAACATAATAATTTATAAAAGAATTATTCAAATCTAAGAAATTTAAATAAATAATTTGATTAATTAAAAGTGAATTGAGAAAATAAATCAATGTATAAGAATAAAATTTTGACAATATATCTGACAATTTCAAGTAATTCTATACGCACCTTGATTTTTTTTTTTTTTTTTTAAGAATTTTTACAATGCATATTCTTTTGAATTGCTATCATTATTATTCTCTAATTTCATTTTTAATTATTAAAATTTTTATATAACAAAAAAAAAAAAAAAAGACCAATGCAACAACAAAAAAGAAAAAGAAAAAGAGATATCATTCTAGGGGTCTGTTTGGATAGAACTTATTTTGCTAAAACTGAAAATACTGTAGCAAAATAATTTTTAAATGTGTGAATAGTGTTGTAGGACCTATTTTTAATAAAAAAATTGCTGAAAAGTGTAATTTGTGAGACCTGTGAATAGTGCACGGGTGCACTGCTCACTGCTGACTTAGTCAAAAAGTGCTGCTGAAGCGAGAAAAAAAAATGAAAGAGTATGAAAACATAAAACGCAGTCACAGACGGAGTATCCAAACCCACACTAGATGATAAGCAATTCATTAATGTTGTATACCACTTTTTTTTAATAAGAATAAATGGATGTCCATTAAAACTAAAGAAATATAAGTGTAAAACATTTAAAAATAATTTATGAAAGAGAAGTAGAATTAGAAGTAGAAATCATTTAATTAGGCCATTGGTGGGAAGGTCCCCCTCTTTACCTAAACCTTAATTCGGGAAGTTGCAAGTTGCAATATATTGAAACACACACAACTAACAAGTATGGAAATGGAAGCAGAAAAAGCATAAAATATACAAGTATATGGAAATGGAAGCAGGAAAAACATAAAATATAAAATTATGGAGGGACTGGGAGACTCCTTTTAAAAAGGTTGCATTGTGAAGAAGTTAGGTCAATGGTTAGGTTTCGAATAATTTTTTGTGGAACCCATCTGGTCTATTAGAAAGCTACGTCCTTGATCAGGGATAATATAAAAATACGTATTGTTATTAAAAAGCTACATCTATTAGCTAGAAAGCTACCCTTAACCTTAAGTCATGAAAAAATAATGTAATTAAGACAATTGTTATATATATAAACAAAGTTTAATTTTATGTGATTCTCATTTAGTACATCTCTATGATATGAATATATGATGATTGGATATGCTGGATCTAGGGAATGATTGAAGGGTTTACTTCTCAGCTTTCATTATAAATCTCTCGGACCGGATTCATCTATGAAGAATATGCTCATAAATACTTTTAAAATATTTCAAAGTGTAGCATTATTTCTTCTTTAGGAGTGGTGATCAGCAACATGATTTATCATTTCGGCTGCTATACCACAAACTAATAATAATATATAGGTAACAAGCGCAACCAAAGAAAATGTCACTGTATTTAGCATTGAAAGCTTGTCTATTTAACACAATGACAACATCCATCAAAGCCGCCTATGAAATGCTAAGGACTTATGTGAAGGAACAAGACTATTATTTGAATGGAACTTCAGCACTTGTGCCTGTTGATAAGTCAATTGCTGATTAATCGGTTATTTACTTCAAGAAATGACATGTATCAGTTGTATTTATTGGTAGTATTTTATTGTTGTGGTTATGAACTTTTGATGGTGTTATATATTCATACCATAGTTGTTTTTATTATACACAATTTTCTTTTGAGCTTTTGGGTTCTCTCTTTCTCTTCTTCTTCTTCTTTTTCTCTCCCATGTGAATTTCTTTAATAGGCTAGGGTCTTTGATGTTCCTATTTGGGGGTCAACTTAAAGCTAAGGATACCTTTTAGGACAAAGGGACAGTGAATCTAGGAAGGATATGAATTCACATCTTTAAGCCCTCCATATGAATTATGAAGCTCATAGGCAAGCTATGCTAGAATAAGGTTGCATAAAAGCCCCAATAATACTAAAGGATGCTATGTTATTGCTATTTGCTAGTCCACATTATGTTTGTCCTTCGGCTAATTTTTGAGGCAATCAAATTGTAGTGCTACAAAAGCACCCATATATATATATATATATATATTCTTCCGGAACATTTTGAGAATCCAAACAAATTGTAAAGAGAAAAATGATAATCCATCATTGAGGAGAAGATAGGTGAAAGAAAGACATGAAAGGTTTGGCTGTTGTTACATGTTGATAGCATTAGTAATTTGTCACTGATCAATTAAAGGAAAGGGCAGTAGACCATCATGAAAGTCCAACATGTATGGCGACAAGAAGAAGAGGAATACTTTAGGAACCTTTGGAGTGCTAGTTTTTTCTTTTTCTTGGCCAACAGATTTCATCAGCCTGTCTAAAATGCATCAGATAAGAGATGCTACTTTTTCTTTCACTTTCTTTGTTTATCCATATCTTACCTTCCACTACAAAAGAGATTTAAGCAATAGTTTTTTTATAAGGGAAATGTTAACGAGTGTTCTTAAGGCATTGATTAATAATCTATTCTAGCAAAGTTTTGACATCACTTTTATGAGAAATGAAAAAAATTATCAAAATATTAATTGCTTTTTTTTTTTTTCCATAAAAACTTTCTTTAACTAGATTATTAACCAATACTCTAAAAACACTCGTTAGCATGACTCTTTTTACAACAAGGGGAAGAGGGAGATATCCATGAACAGTTTACAATTACACAGCAAGAAAGAATGTCATCATTGTTCCTTGTTTCTTTCTCTTTGAAAATGAAATGAAATAGAAGGCATTAGTCTTGTTGAATTGCCAAAAATGTTAGGGGTTGCGTGGATGCATAATTTTATGCTTTTTTTTTTTTTTTTTTGGGGTAACATTTTGTGCAATATTTGAAGAAATTATCAAATTCGTGAGATTGATAGTGTCCAAAACTCTTGAAACACCTCACTAGTCCCCTGGTGTGCAAGCCCATCACACAAACCAAATAATTACAAAATGGGGTTGTTGAAGTTGATAAAATGCATGTGCTAATGTTGAAAAGTTAATAATGGAATTTCTTGGATAGAGTTTAGGGCAAGGGGCATGTCATATGCCAATGTTAAAAAATAAAATCCCAAACTTTAAGGGATAAAGGTGTAATTCAATTTAGAAAGAAATACCGACGCCCTCTCCTTAATCCTCACTTAAAAGCTTTAAAAATATCAGCATTTTCTAAAGATAGTTATTCTACTTTATACTCTACCAATTACAGTTAGTCACATATTTTTGCTATTTTCCTTATAAAATTAAAAAATAAAATAAAATCAGACACATGACATACCACTATTAGTGGAACATAAAGGGTTTGTTTAGAATCCGCTTACTTTGTTAAAACTGAAAACTTTTTGCTGAAAGTACTAAAAATAAAAGTAAAAAAATAAAATCCCAAACTTTAAGGAATAAAGGTGTAATTCAATTTAGAAAGAAATACCGACGCCCTCTCCTTGATTCTCTCTCAAAAGCTTTAAAAATATCAGCATTTTCTAAAGATTGTTATTCTACTTTATATTCTACCGGTCATAGTTTGTTACATGTTTTTGTTATTTTCCTTATAAAATTAAAAAATAAAATAAAATCAGACACAAAACATATGTGAAACATGAAGGGTTTGTTTGGGATCCGCTTATGTTGTTGAAACTAAAAACTTTTTATTAAAAATACTGTAAATAAAGATAAAAGTTAGCTGAAATAATACAATAGGACTCATGAATAGTACCAAAAGTACAGTAGAGCCTATGAATAGTAGCAAAAATAAGCTAAATAGTAAAATAAGCTGCCTTTTTAATTTGGAGCCAAACACACACAAAGTGGAACAAAAAATTTCTATTCATAAAGAGGTTAAATTGCATAAGATTCT
Organism: Quercus variabilis; assembly: GCA_030445155.1. NCBI lineage: Eukaryota > Viridiplantae > Streptophyta > Magnoliopsida > Fagales > Fagaceae > Quercus > Quercus variabilis. Next base: position 11,122,934 of record CP129454.1, read on the forward strand.
TTTCCCATATATTGGTCATTGCGTCATTATAATTATAAGACTAATGAAGTTTTTGGATCTAGGAGTCTAGGGAGAAATTTGAGTCCAGTTTCTTTCAACCCAGGCTTAACATATGCTTTGGGCATATTTCCAACTCAGGGACTATCTAATCAAAGCCTTGATGAGAAGCAAGTAGCTTCGTCATCACATTCTATTCTACATGTCCTTTTCTTTGGGCCTGGTTACTACACAATTAACTCACCGAAAGGCTTCTTCTACACATAAACTTCTTCACATGGGAGCCTGGAACAACAAAGACAGGCCTTGGGCCGTGTCCATTGTCACCAAGTTCCAGCCATTGGGCCTTTTTTAGATTTATTAGATGTGTATGATTTATTGATGTCAAAAAAAATAAAATATATAAATTCAACCATCAATGAAGAAGCATTTAATAAAGATGCTATTAATTTGGTAAATATCTAATGATGTAATAATGGATGATAGTGTTTTCTTTTTAACCACTTTGATCTTTCAGAAATCTATGACATAAAAAATGTGTAATTCTTGTGAAATTATACCAAGCAAGTGTTACTTGAAGGTGCCTTGAATTCTCTAAATTTACTAGTAAATGAATGCTAAATGAATGCTTTTGTATGATATGCATTATTACCTCGGTAGAACATTTTTGTATTAGATAATGCATCATTGCAATAGAGTAATGTTGGGAACATAATTCACAACCTTTTTTCATAACTGCTAAATCTTAGAGCATGAAATGATGTTTATCAGATTCTCAAAAAAAAAAAAAAATTGATGTTTATCACTTATTGCTAATAATTACATTTGTCTAGATTAGACAAAAATAGCTTATGACCACTACATACTATAATTAAGATGTTGTAGAGATCGCCTATGTGTCAAGTTATTCATTTCATAATTTGTCATTATAATCCCTACTTATGTAGAATAATTCAACAAAAGTAATGCTATATATACAAAACAAATTGACAACATTTTTCACACTAATTAAGTTGCTTTTACTAATCCTCATTTGGATTTATCGTTAATATCACTTTTTTATTTATTACTAATAATTTGCTATGTTAGCATTAAATTTGTTGTGAAATTCTCAAGTTAATGAAATTATAAAATTTTTTTTGGTAAATTATAAATTACACCCTTAAAATTTGTAAGTGTTTGTGTATAGACTCAATTTGGAAAAACCTCTAGAAATGAGAGGGAAAAATGGTCCAACAAGCCCAAACAATAAATTTTTAGAGGATGGGTGAAAGAACTAGCTTTATTTGACAAGAAAAGCCTCTTGTCTTTTTTTGTATTTCTTCGTGCCCCCCTAATGTCATCCCATTTCATGTTATATACTACGTTCCTCCCCTTACTTTTACCGTACACGTGTAGGTTCTATCATGGGAACTCCTTTCTGTCCCATCTCCCGCTCTCTAGAATCCCCAACCAGCAATCATAAGGCTGCTTGATTACTGTTCAGGCATCACCTCCACATTAATGAGGCCAGAGAGTTAGCTGGGAAGCATTTAATGTGGAAGTAGCAGTGTCAAAAGATATTTGTTGCCTCCACTACCCATATTCGTTTTTCAATTACAGTACAACCCTATGGACTAGATAGGGTAATCAGATAGTTACCTCCACCTCGGACTATCATTCTAAGGTGAATCCTTTCCTCGGACACATTTGGGATTTTCATTTGCAATCCTCAGATCTTCTTCTTATATTATTCGTATCATGCCCTTATTAAATTATCATCAGACGGACTGCTATCCTCGGATTGGGCCATTGGGCCGCAGGCCCAATCCCCATAGACTTATCAATACCACCTTATATAGTTAGCCCCACAGTTTGAATTTTACACTTTAATATTTCAAAATTTGAAATTTACTCTCTAAATTTTAGGGATATTTGAATTATACTTTCTAAAATTTGAGAGTATTTGAATTTTACACCTTGAAATTTTAAAAATATCAGGTGTAAAATCCTCTAAACTTTAGGAGTAAAATCCAAATTCTGAAACATCGGGATATAAAATTTGCACATCCCAAAATTTTAGGGGGCAAAATTTAAATTATAAAATTTAGATATAAAATCCAAATACCTCTAAATTTTAAGGGTGTGCAATTTACCCATTTTTTATATTAAAATAAATGAAACTAGCTTCATCACACGTGCTTCGCACATGTAATAAGACCTTTTTTTTTCTTTTTTTTTTTGAATTTAATGTAATTTGTAAATTTGAATTTATCTATTGTTAATAAGGTTACATAGAAATGAATTTTTAAAAAACTAAGAATTAATATTGAAATTAAGTAAACTACTTGTTTAGCGTATGTTAGTTTTTAGGAAAAAAAAAATTGTATCAAACGTGCATGCAATATATTTAAATAAAAAGTATACTAATTTATAGAAAATAGAAGTTTCTCTAATAATATTTTAACCCTATTTTTATTTTTTAAAAATAAAATTATCTATAGAAGTATTTTTCACATTTTATGATTAGAAGCAGAAGTAGCAAGTGGACGATATAAAACAAAACCTGAGAGAAGTCGAACAAAGCTTATCCAGTAATCTTGGAATTTCAAGATATTCATATGTTTTTTAACACTTATACCCTCCACGTGTCCTCCTAAAAAAGGCACCGCCTTTCAATAAAAAGAAGAATCTCGAGTGAAGCCCTAAAAATTTACAAAACCCCCTCAAACTGTGAAACTTCACAAACCAAAATCCAAAACCAGAAAACAGAAAGGAAAAAAAATGCTGAGGCTCGTATCGAAGAAGGTGCTAGGGCTAGCCTCACAGGAGGGGTCGGCGTTGTCGGCGTCACGGCCCGTCCAGGTGCTGCCACGTATGTACCACGAGAGGGTGATCGACCACTACGACAAGCCCCGCAACGTTGGATCGTTGGACAAGAACGATCCGACGGTGGGCACGGGCCTCGTCGGTGCACCCGCCTGTGGCGATGTCATGAAGCTCCAAATCAAGGTCGACGAGGTCACTGGGAAGATCGTCGATGCTCGCTTCAAGACCTTCGGTTGTGGCTCCGCTATCGCTTCCTCGTCTGTAGGTTCGTGTGCTGATTTGATTTGTTTGGTTGCTCAGAAAATTTGATTGAATTTTTCTTACGGTTTTTGTGCTTAATATGTTTATTATTTGAATTTGATTTTTGAGTAAGTTGAGGAAAATTGTTAATTAAAATTAGAAACTCAAGGTTTAAAATTTTATGTTTATTGTTTAAAGTTTCGAAATTTATTGGGAAATAATTGATTTTCTCTTATTTTATTTGTTTTATAATCTATGAATTAATGTGAATTTATTTATTGTATGATTCTATTAAGATAAAAAGGGAAATTTTTTATAAGATTGTTATAAGATTAGCTATGGTTTATGGTGTTGAATGTTGGTGGATTAGTGAAAATACAAGATAGGATTGGAAATGAGGAGATTCGCTTAAGGATAGGGTTGTCCAAAAAGATGGGAGGGAGTTGTTTGAGATGGTTTGGTTATGTTCAGAGGAGAGTGATTAGTGCATTAGTGAAAAAGAGTGTTGATTTAAGTTGAGGGAACGAAATAGGTAGAGGAAGAGAGATTAAAAATGACTTTAAAAGATGTGGTAAAAAATGACATGTTAACTAAGGGAGTAATAGAGATTATGACATTGGTTAGAATGAAATGGAAGAAAAGAATACATGTAGCCGACTTTGACCAGCTTGTTGAGGATTCATAGCAAACCCCAACATTATGGGACTAAGGTGCAGATGTTGTTGTAGTTATTGTATATCTATGAAGTAATGTATGTCTTTGCTGTGTGTCTTGAAATTCGTTGACATGCTAATGTTTGGAGAGAAAAATTATGCTAGGGTATGTGAATGATATTTTGCCACAAATACAATTGTACAAATTTGACGGAGACAGTTCTTCTGTATCTTCATAGGTTGTGGTGTTGTTAGGAAGGCTTTATCTTTGTATATATATTCGTGTTATTAAATTTGTTAGCTTTTAGGGCCAAGATGTTTGGCTTCTTTGCGCAACAACAACTACAGTTGCCCTCCTATCAGGATCTCTCTTTTAATGATCTTCTATGTTTACCATTGGGTTTGGGCCTATTTTTGAAAGGTAGTAGAATGCCAAAATCTTTACCATTTTATATAACTGCATCATCAAGGGCTCACTAATGAGACTGCCTCTTAAATGCTTCCACACTTCTGTTTTATTTTGGATAAGTGGCCATAGAAAGTATCTGAAACTTGGTCTAGAGTTAGAAATTGCTATGAAATATTTGTCTCTTTAACTGATTTGTCAAGTTTATGGAAGTTGCAGTTTGTGTCCTGCTTTAGCTTATTGTCCTTTTGTCATGGCATTGTGGCCTTTGTTATTGTAAGGGATTGTTCTAATTGCTCTCTGTCACAATTTTCAGCTTCTGAGTGGGTCAAGGGGAAGCAATTGGAAGAAGTTGTGACTATTAAAAACACGTGAGTTCTGCGGTATTTCTCTGAATTTAAATTGAGTCCATGAATTCACTATTCCATTTTGTGCTTATTATGCCACTGTTATTATAATTATAGTTGTATGATCAGTTTTGTGTGGTGTTTTCATCTTTTGTGTGTTTCCATAATTGCTTTTGCAGTTGATAATTGTGGAATTTTTCCCACTTTACAGTAAGTGCTATCCCTTTTGGTGGGAATAGGATCCTCTCCATTGAGAGTCCATTTCACAATTAAGATTTGATTTCTTGTATGATGTGGCACTAAATACACCTTTAGATTTATAATATTTAATCAAAACTATGAAACTGATCAATTTGAAAAAGATAGGATTTTTTCCCGTGTGAGTGTGTTGGATATATGGACATCACATGGACATTGGTGTTTTCTCAGGCATTTGATATGAATTATATGAGAATTGAGAAAACATTATGTTATGGCAGTATTACTGTATTTAGTAGAATTTGCAGTTAATGAAACTGGCACAAACGGAACGTTAGATTGTAGTACATATATTTAGTTGGAACATGGGAATGAAGGTCAGTAGGAGTCTAGATTCCGTGTGATAGTCTGTAGGCTAGTAATTTGGAATAATTAAATCTTAAATTTTCTACTTCTGTAGAAAGAAATTGAAATTAGATGGTGGAAGTTACAAGTAAGACATAAAATGATTCCTGTTCATGTTTGTTTTTTAAGGAAGCAATGTATCTTGCCATCTATTCCAAATATGGTTTATGAGCATGTATACTATTTCAAACCAAGTATAACGAAGGGTTTATAAAGAGTTTTATGCTTAACTAAATTATGCTTTTTTGTATGTCCTCAGGGAAATTGCAAAATATCTTTCTCTGCCACCAGTGAAGCTGCACTGCAGCATGCTTGCTGAGGATGCTATCAAGGCTGCTGTTAAAGATTATGAAGCTAAACGTGCCAAATCAGATGGTAGTGCAACAGCAACACCTGCAGCAAAGGCCGCTGAGGCTTGAAGATGTTTGTGGATAAAGCCTCTGGTGCTTGATTATGTTTATGTACATTGATGACGAAAATTTCCGAGAGTGGATTTCTACATACTGATTATCTAGTAGTAATGTAATAATGGAATGTAAGAATAGCTCCAGAACACACGTCTTGGATTTTAAGCTGTACCCTTTGATTAAATTGGATATTAAAAAGTGTGTTCCCTCCCATCCACCCACCCCTTTCATTTCCTTAGGGATGTGAAGGAGGTTTGATTTTGTTATATTGTGTTACCACATATGGATGCCTGCTAACACATATCAAATGTTTTTGATCTATTTATAGTATGAGATTAATACCCGAAAACTCGTGTGTTGAAATTTATATTTATAGAATATCAAATGTTTTTGATCTATTTATAGTATGAGGTTAATACCCTAAAACTCTTGTGTGTTGAAATTTATATTTATAGAATGATTAGGGGGCTGTTTGGTTTTTAAAAAAGGCGAAAAACACATTTTCGTCCTTACATTTTCACGCGATTTCCACTTTAGTCTCTAACTTTTTTTTTTCACCGGTTTTAGTCCCTATCCTGGAAAACGCCTCTCATTTTAGTCCTTGTCGTTACATTACCCTAAAACTCTTGTGTGTTGAAATTTATATTTATAGAATGATTAGGGGGCTGTTTGGTTTTTAAAAAAGGCGAAAAACACATTTTCGTCCTTACATTTTCACGCGATTTCCACTTTAGTCTCTAACTTTTTTTTTTCACCGGTTTTAGTCCCTATCCTGGAAAACGCCTCTCATTTTAGTCCTTGTCGTTACATTATAGGCGGAAAATACTGACGTGGCAAACGGATGGCACTGTTGGTTGACGTGACCATTAAAATAATAATAAAAAATATTATTTGGTATTAAAAAAATTTAAAAATTAATTTATTAATTTTAACTAAGTAAAAATAAAAATCAAAACAAAAATAAAAATAAAAATTTATATGAATTAAGATCAAAAAATATCTTGAAGAAAAACACTAAGAACACTAACACCAAATGCTCTGGTACAGATCATTCAGTCAATATCACGTGACTGGTCCTAAACGGCGACGGATCAAATTTAGTTACTTACACAGAGAATAGATAAAGACAACGACAATGACACAGAAATAAATCCAAATCAAATTAATTAAAAAAAAGAATCCAAGAAACTCAAACCAAAAACAAAATCTAAAAAAATCCAAAAAAATCTTTCACTGATAAAATGTACAAAAAACAAAACCGAACCAATATAAAGCACAGAGCAAACCAAACCAAAGCAAAGCCAAAATGCCAATGCGGATTTCTCGCTCTTATCCTAATCTCCTCCTCGGGTCTTTCGCTCTCAGCTCAATGTCATTCTTGTCGTCACTCACTTCCTCTCCAAATGCTACGATTTGTCATGGTGGTTTGGTGTTTGGGTGGCTGTAGGCTAGTGTTTAAGTGGCTGGGTTAGTGTTTGGGTTGGCCGGATCTGTGTTTGGGTGGCCAGAAATAGTGGTTTGGTGTTTGGATGGCTGTGGGTTAGTGTTAGGTGGCTGGGTTGGTGTTTGAGTTGGCCGGATCTGTGTTTGGGTGGCCGGAAATGGTGGTTTGGTGTTTGGGTGGTTGTGGGTTGGTGTTTGAGTTTGCCGGATCTGTGTTTGGGTGGCCGGAAATGGTGGTTTGGTGTTTGGGTGGCTGTGGGTTGGTGTTTAGGTGGCTGGGTTAGTGTTTGGGTTTGCCGGAAATGGTTGTTTGGTGTTTGAGTGGCTGTGGGTTGGTGTTTAGGTGGCTAGGTTGGTGTTTGGGTTTGTCGAATCTATGTTTGGGTGGCCGGAAATGGTGGTTTGGTGTTGGTGTTCTTAGTGTTCTTCCTCAAGATACTTTTTTATCTTAATTTATATAAATTTTTATTTTTATTTTTGTTTTGATTTTTTTTTTTTACTTAGTTAAAATTAATAAATTAAATTTTAAATTTTTTTAATATCGAATAACATTTTTTATTATTATTTTAATGGCCACGTCAGCCAACAGTGCCATCCGTTTGCCACGTTAGCATTTTTCGTGTCTGATGTAACGACTGGAACTAAAATGAGAGGTGTTTTCCAGGATAGGGACTAAGAGCGGTAAAAAAAAAAAAAGTTAAGGACCAAAGTGAGAATCGCGTGAAAATATAGGGATGAAAATGTGCTTTTTGCCTTTAAAAAACCTTCACTCATTACTCAATTTTCATCACTCATCATTCTATAACTCATTACTTTTCACTGAAAATATCACAACTTCTTAAGGTACCATGTTAGACACTTGTTTCTAATTTTGATAACTTAAAAATTTTTATTTTTTGTGGGACTCACGGATTGACTTGGTACAGCTTTTACTTTTTCTTTCAACCCCCAATACCCAAACTCACTGAACCCAGTGAAAAAAAAAATGAGAAGAAGAAGAAGAAGAAGAAGAAGAAAAGAATAATAGAGAAACCAAGCTCAGACCCAATGTGAAAAAAAAAAAAACCCCAGTGTGAAAAGGAAAAAAAATGAAGAAGACTAGACTAGACCCAGTATGAAAGGAAAAAAAGAAGAAGACCACCCAGTGTGAAAGGGGAAAAAAAGGATTTGACTATTTACATGTTGTGGGTCTCTCAAATATGTATGTATTTACCAAAATGTCATCATAACTCTATTTCCATAACTTGAAAACACTCAAAATATGTTTTCAATTTTTATAACTCATCACTAAAAAATTAGAGAATTGAGTGATAGAAATAAAAACTGAAAATACATCCAAACAAACTAATTGTTGAGGGCCATTTTTTAGAAGTCATAAAGAAAGAAAGAAGACCAACAACACAGATCGAAAAGAAGTTGGCAAAAAGATAGAAAACAAGAACCATTAAGTTCAAGCAGTAGTAATAATGGATCACAGGTCCATAAAATAAATGAATGGGCCTTGAGAAAGCAAATAGGCTTAAAAGAGCTTAGAAAGAGAGAAATAGCAAATAGCAAACCCATGGGCAGTGTAGGATGTAGAAAAGTAAGAATGAGTTGCGGCAGGCCCAAAGCAATGCAAACAAAGAGAGTATGGGATTGATGGTAGGCCCACAAACCCCAAAGATGAGTATGAGGTAATTGGGCCAGGAAGCCCAATGAAGTTAATAAAAGCCCATGGGAACACAAAGTTAGGAAAAAGGGCCAAGAAAGCCCAAGGTAAGCAAATGGGCCAAAGATGCCCAAGGGAAAACAAAAGGGACACAAGAGCTCATAAGTAAGAAAACCCATGGTCATGCTAAGCTATTGAGGAAAGAATACACGACAAGCCTAAAAAAGCCCGGCAGGATCAAGTCAATACAGTAAGAATGACAAAGTAATATGACAGGACATGATGACAATCAAGAAATAAGTTGGAAGAAATGTGAAGCCTAGTATTAAATGAAGCCTAGCCTTTAAGGGGAACAAGGAATTATAAAATAGCCCACATAAAAGGATGAAGAAGAGTGGTAGACTGTGCAAACAAAGCTCCAGACCGCGGCAAACGCATGAGCAACAGGTAGATTTTGGACATACATGAAAGGAAAGCACGCGCAAGGCCTACGTACCACCAGCCTTTACCCAGCCAATATGGGATGTGGTGGGGTCATGGGTCAGAGGTAAGGAGGGTATGATTTAATGGTGGAAAGAGGGGAAAAAACTTATTCTACGGCTCCTGCCCAAGCTCTTTTGGGGGGTACGTCCTGCTGGGATGATAGACCATCCAAAAGAAGTAAGGCTGAGAGAGGAACCATTAGGTGCATGCCCTAAGAGATAAAGAGAGAAAGAACCTACACCGTGGCAGGATAGGGTGCCATGACAGACTAATGAATGAAACAACCAGCCTTTGTCTGGTAAAAGGGAGTGGCACACAGACGAACCCTTGGTGGTCGGCAAGTACACCTTTTGTCTAGTCACGGTAGGCACTATAAGAAGACCCTTGCCGTGCCCAGAAAGAAGAACGAAAAAACAGGGGAGGATCACGAAATAAAATAGAAAGAGAGTAAAAACAAAGAAACGAAAAAGATAAGAGAGAAAACATAAAACAAAGAGAGTTAAGATAGTAGGCATGCATCGGTAGGTCGATTTCCCTCTCTCCCTCTCAAAACCCTACTCTCTTCCAAAAAAGTAAAAGGGATTCCTTTGGGCACTAACCATTCAGGTCCAGATCCCTCAAAGCTATTAATCCCCACGATAGGATCTTTCCTAGGAGATTAGTCGCATTGAGAGGAAGCGTCCTTCCTCTTTGGTCTTTTTCTTTTACAGACCAAACTTGACTTGATTCATATTTATTCTTGATTAACTCACATTATCACTTACTCCTTTATCTTCTTTGTAAAAGTCATTGTTATCACTGTGATTATGTTTCATAAGTAGGAATTATTTGGTCATTTTCTTTTTAAAAGTCAGTAGACTCTGTTTTGTTGTTATTATATTTGTCTGCCGTAACTCATTTGAAACAACTCTGCTTGCCATAAGTACACTCCTGGCAAACAAGGTGTAGTTTGTGTACAAGTCAGCCCAAATTGAGTTGCAGTTTGACCGATCTCAACTCTCTTATTCAGAATACTCGGGCCCACTACTGCAGGAGGTAGCCCGGCCCAATGCACAGCACAAAAAAGGCCCTTACATTTAATTAACGACTCCACTGGGGAGTTGAGAAATAGATTAGGGACAAGAGCCCTCACAAACAAATGCCTCCAAAGTCCAAGACAACACGAAACATGAGTGTCATGCCCTCACAAGTAGAATCTAGACTAACGACGCCCCACCAACAGCAGCCTAACTAGGTAGAAAGTGCCAATGGAATGGGGGCTGGACCCTAACCTCCTCCAAGAATCCCCGTAGACAACGCCAACACCTTTGTTGAGGTGTTGCAAGCTCTGCAACACTCGCAACAGCAAATGAAGGAAGAAATTTGTCAACTAAAGACAGATAGAACAAAGGAAAAAGGAAGCCAGTATGATCCAGAACATGCGACAGACAAAGAAGAGACACCAGCAGGAGATGTCCTACAGAACGCATATCAACGTTTTATTACTATGGCTGAAGTAATGGCTCTCTTGGAGCAAGAAAGAGCCAGAGGACCCAAGGAAAGGTTCTATGCACGAAGGCCTCCATACCCACTGAGAGTGCTCAATAAACCAAACCCCGAAAGGTATGAGCCGTGAGCTTTTACACAGGATGATGGTAGGAAGGGAAGTGTTGTTGAGCATGTGAGCAAGTTCATTAATACTCTTAGCCCTTACGCCGCAGATGAAGACTTATGTCTTCTAAATCATTGTGTTACCGAGCTTACACCTGGTACATTGGCTTAAAGCCAGGATCGATCCCAACATGGGATGATATGGTAGATGTATTTTGTACCAAATACTTCCACGATGAAGAAACAGTAACACTTGCAACTCTGCAAGCAACCAAGCAGAGGAATGGTGAAGACTTGATAGAGTACATCAAGAGATTCAGGGACATAGCACTTGATTGCTATAACCATTGCGAAGAAAGGACACTGGTAGAGATGTGTATGATGAATATGATTAGGTAGTACATGGCAGTCCTAGAAAACTTAGAGATCTCCAAGTTCGTACAGTTGTTGCAAAAGGCGAGAAAAACTTTCAGTCCGTAAAAACGAGCATGGACAAAAGAAGTTCCCCACAAGCCATAGCAGTGTCTACTGGTGAGCGAAGGAGGAAGACCGATGGGAGAGAGTATGATACTCCCCTCCAATACCATGCACTTTAAAGGAGCTAGATGTACTGTTAAACAGGTGGATAGCAAATGGGATCTTCAAACCTAACCAAGTTTCTAGGGAGACTACAGAGGAGGAGCGAAGGGACCCACGTTTTTGTCGTTTACATAATTACGTGTAATATCCTACCGCAGAATGTTGGGCGCTCTGTAGACTAGTGCACCACAGGATAAAAGAAGGGACTCTAGAATTGTCCTAGCAGGAAGTCCAAAGAAATCCACTCCCAAACCACAAAGGGAAGGGTGTAGTAGCGCTGGTAATTTATGCGGACCCAGGAGAGGACGAATAAGGAAACTTAGCCTTGCCTACAGCGGCTATTACCACTTTACAACAGAGCTCTAAGTTCAAAAAAAAATTTGACCAGCTAGGACTCACAACAAAGGAAAGAAAGGTAGTCACAGAGGCTTTGGTGAGCATTACCTCTGGTGCAGGAATAGAATGTCTATTGGTAGAAATCCCAGATAATAGGGCTCTCTTACAGGAGTCAACTGAAATCACATTTAGTGATGAAGATATGGAGGTAGGACACCCAGATCACAAGAGACCCTTATACTTAGCGGCATCCATAAATCAAATCCCCATAAAGAGAGCCTTGGTAGATACAGGTGCTTTTGTGAATCTCATTCCATTGAGGACTTTATAAGCGGCAAGAATTTCAGAAAGAAAGATTCAGGGGTGCCCAATAGAAGTGACAAGTTTCGGGGCAAGGGGCGAGAATACCGTAGGCCACATTCAGCTGTGGTTGAAAGTAGGCCTCATAGCTTCTTTAACTCAGTTCCATATGGTGAAAACAGAAGTATTCTATTATGTGCTTTTGGGAAGGCCATAGTTGCACAAACACCAATTGGTCCCATCCACCTATCACTAGTGCGTGAAAGGAAGATTGAATGGCAGAATGATACGCATAGCCACAAACCCCTCGCCGTTCGAACAGGCAGAGGCCTATTTAGAAGAAACTATGTTCTATAACCAATGGGCTCCATCTAGGAAAAGTTTAGTATTAAAACCATGAGGTACCTTCGTACCTAAGTGGGAAGACGTCCAAGATGACCCAGAGCTTGATCTGGAGGAATTATTGGCAAGAAAGAGGAAAATGAGAGAAGTGCCTGCCGCAGAATTAGATGACACATCCCAATGCATCAGGGTTCGAGGGCCTAATTGCAGGATCATGTACAAATTATGAAGGCACATGGAGCCCACGAGTGAGATACAAGTGGGCCCTACCCAAGAATGGCAGCGCAGGAAGTTGGCATGTTGCATAGCTCAAGAAATTTTGAAAAAAGAAGAAGAAAAAGATGAGGAAATTACGGCAAAAAAAGATGCACAGGTTGTGGCAGAAGAAAAATTGGAGGAAGTTGACCTAGGGTTTGGTTCGCAGGAACCGAGACATATCTCAATCAATGCAAGTCTAACTGAAAAAGAAAAATTAGAGTTAATACTGTTATTGAAAGAATTCAAAGACGTCTTTGCATGAGACTACAACGAAATGCCAGGGTTAGACCCGGGCTAGTTGCATGTACATTAAATGTGGACCCACAGGCCAGGCCTATAGCCCAACCTGCCAGGATATTTCACACAACAATAGAATGGCAAATAGTCAAAGAAGTACAGAAATTACTGGCTGTAGGATTCATCAAGCCTATTCAACACCCCCGCTGGCTATCCAACATAGTACTAGTAAGTAAGAAGAATGGCCAGATAAGATATTGTGTAGATTTCAAAAATCTCAACAAAGCATGCCCGAAAGTCGAAAGACGAGTTTCCATTGCCAAATATGAATTTACTGATAGATTCTGTGGCAGGAAGTACCATGTTTTCATTCATGGATGGTTTCAGTGGGTACAACCAAATCAGAATGGCACCAAGGGATGTGGAGAAGACTGCTTTCAAAACAACCATGGGCAATTTCTACTACACTGTGATGCCCTTCGAGTTGAAAAACGCAGGTGCAACTTACCAATGAGCAATGACGGCCATATTTCACGATATGATGTATCAGGAGTTAGAGGACTATGTGGATGACATAGTGGTTAAATCAAAGATGAGAAAAGAGCACTTATATATGTTGAAAAGGGTATTCAAAAGATGTATAGCCTTTAAATTGAGAATGAACCCTCTCAAATGCACATTTGAAGTATCCTCCAGGAAATTCTTGGGTTTCCTGGTTCACAACAGGGGGATAGATGTAGATCCAGCCAAAGCCACGGCCATAGCAACTATGAGACCTCTAGTCACGGTAAAAGAACTAAAAAGCTTCTTAGAAAAAGTTCGGTATATCTAAAGAGTCATCCTTGGGTTGACATCAATCACTTCTACTTTCACCAAGTTACTCAGAAAAGGGCAAAGTTTTGAATGGGAAAAAGTGCAGCAGACGGCCTTCAAGAGGCTGCAATAAATCATGATGAATCTCCCCACAGTGCAGGCCCCAATCCACAAAAAACCATTGCTACTTTACATGGCCACCAATTAATATGCCATTGGTGCGTTAATTGCCCAAGAAGATGGAGGTGGCATTAAGCGACCAGTGTACTACATCAGCTACGCCTTAAAAGATGCAGAAACTCGTTACCCAAGGGTAGAAAAGGCATGTTTAGCCATTGTGTATGCCTCACAGAGGTTACGCCATTATTTCTTAGCCTATGAAGTATGACTGATGACCAAGTATCATGCCATTAAAGTTTTGTTACAACAATCAATCCTCTCTGGCAGGATATCCTAGTGGTTGTTACAATTGTCACAGTACAACTTAAGAATGGGGACACCTAGGGCGGTGAAAAGCCAAGCTATAGCAAACTTATTGGCATAGTTTCCAGGAGAAGAATTCTCGCTGGGTGATGAAGTTCCAGGGGAAGTAGCTATGGCAAAGAGGTCAGAGAACAATGGGTAATGAAATTTGATGGGTCTTCTACCACCCAATCCGGAGGAGTAAAAGTAGTTTTGTACCTTGAAGAAGATAAAGTAATAGCTCTATCGTTCAAGCTGAAATTTCCCTGTTTAAACAACACGACAGAATACAAAACCTACCTAATTGGGCTGGCCACGGCTCTTGAAATGGGAGTCAAGCAATTAAAGGTATTGGGTGATTCGAACTTAGTGGTCTGCCAGACCAAGGGAAGCTTCTCCCTAAAAGAACCTAACCTAGCCTTGTATAGAACAATGACCTAGAAGATGGAAGAAAAGTTTTTAACTTTTAAGATAGAACATGCTCCAAGGAACGAAAATCGGTTTGCCAATGCGTTGGCTACACTAGGCTCACAAATAATGTTCGAAGGGGATAGCACCAGAGTAGAGATCAGCAAGAGAAAAGAATCCATAAATGAGATGTTGAAAGAAAAGTTCCAAGAGGAACATTGCGAAGGGGATTAGTGGATCCCCATAAGGGAAGCCTTGATGGAGGAAGAATCCAAGAGGAACACTACGATCTGGTAAGGGGAGAACTATATCGCAGGATGCCAAGTGGGGTCTTGTCCAAATGTGTGGGGCAGAAGGAAGCCTAGAGAAAATTGAAAGAAGTACATGATAAAACTTGTGGGTCTTGCGAGGAGGTCAACCTTTACCACAAACTCCAAAGGGCAAGCTTTTATTGGCCAAGTATGGGTAAAGAAGCAGACCAAGTCCAATCCCAGTGTGGGACCTGCCAACTTGCGACAAATAGAGAGGAAAGTTATGCTGTGTTCATTAGCAAGGACTGGAGAAGCCCATTCATACAGTACTTGATAGAAGACATCCTGCCACAAAAGCATAGTGAAAGATACAAGCTTAAGAGGTTGACAACGCATTACTTTTTGCATAACGCAGTCCTTTTCAAAAGGGGGTATGATGGGGACCCTCTGAGATGCTTGGGCCCTGAAGAAGCAAAAAAAAAAAAATGATAAAAGAAGTACACTCAGGAGAGTGTGGAGAGCACCAAGGAAAGAAGAAACTTTACAGATGCCTGCTATAGATGGGCTATTATTGGCCTACCATGGAAAAAGATGCAGCAAAATTTGTAAAAAAATGCCTCAGTTGCCAAATACAAGCCAATTTGATCCACACCCATCCGTAGAATTTATATAGCATGATCACCCTTCCACACTTGGGGACTTGACTTGGTTGGATCGATAAACCCACTATCACGTGGATACATATGGATACTAGTGGCTATGGAGTATTTTACTAAGTAGGCAGAGGCAGTACCACTCCGTAAAGCCACAGGAGGAGCAGTGGCAAACTTCATCAAAGAAAATATAATTGTAAGGTTTAGAGTTCCCCACAGGATCATCAGTGATAATGGCACGCCATTTGTCAACAGTGATGTGAGGAAGATGCTAGAGTTCTACAAGTAAAACACCACTGTTCATCACCTTATTACCCTCAAGGAAATGGGCAAATAGAGGTAACGAACAAAACTCTTATAAAGATTATCAGTAAGATGAGCCAAGAGTATACAGGAAGATGGGCAGTGCACTTGCTAGACGCTCTTTGGGCTTATAGAAATTCACCAAAGTCAGCCACAAGTTTCTCACCTTTTTTCTTAGTCTACAGAACTGAGGTGATAAGCCCAGTAGAAATGAGGACTCCATCTCTGAGAGTTATGCAGATGTAAGAAAAAGAAAGAGAAGAAGAAGTCTTTGTGGCAGAAAGGTGCGAAGATTTAGAAGGACTTGACGAAAAGAGAGAAAAACCCAGGAATGTGGCCGTAGATACAGGCAAAAAATGGCTGAAGCCTATGGCAGGATGACTAAAGAGAGAGTGTTCACAGAAGGACAACTTGTTCTAAAAGTGGCAGACTATGTTAGAAGAGGCCTGGCAAGACCATCTAAGTTTGCACCGAAGTGGGAAGGACCCCTTGTGATAAGGAAGGCACATCCAAATGGGTAATATCGTTTGACTCAGATGAATAGCAGAGACTTAATGATTCCCATCAATGAGAAATGGTTGAAATGTTACTATGCCTAAGGAGAAAAGTCATATGACTGATTGTCCCTTTCTTTTGTTCTGTTGAAAAAACTCTTATATTTCCTTGTACCTTTTCCATCTTTCAAGTGACTAAGTCACAAGACTAAAAAAAAATTGTAACTTGCTTTCATGAGGATGTAATGAAAAGCACGAAGTATTATCATCATATGTCATAGCAAAAAAAAAAGTAGCAAAGTGTAGCATCATAAGTTACAAACCCAAACTGTGGCAAACTAGCCAAATAAGTGCTATGGGAAACATAGTGTACTAAATAGAATAAGGAAACAACAAAACAAGGAAGAAACTGCATCATCATCAATGAAGTCCAGAAATGAGTGGCTGATCTCCGAAACGACTGGACCCACCTATGCTAGAAAGAAGGTGCTCACGACAGCCCTCCAAGTTTGCCATTTACTTTCTTAGAACCTCGAGGCATGAGTCAATAGCATCAATAGTAGGCTAGACTTTCCTCATGAAAAAAGCTCGGGCAATCTCTCGAAGGTGGTCTAAGATAAACTCCACAGCAAAACCAACACTCACAAGCTCCTGCATTGCAGCCTTCCACTACAGGATCCTTTCGGTGGAGACAATGTCAACAAAGTTATGTTCAATATCATTCAGCACATTCCCCAACATCCTTAAGAAATGCTCTCTGGCAGAGC
Source organism: Quercus variabilis (assembly GCA_030445155.1). Taxonomy (NCBI): domain Eukaryota; kingdom Viridiplantae; phylum Streptophyta; class Magnoliopsida; order Fagales; family Fagaceae; genus Quercus; species Quercus variabilis. Next base: position 11,139,765 of record CP129454.1, read on the forward strand.
GACCAAGTCGGAATCCCTGCATGAAGTCCCCACGGTTGCTATAAATTGTCACCAAGTGAAAAGCGTAGTCCTCAGGGATTCTGAAGTCGTGGAAATCTATATAAGGAGGTTTAGAGCCCCAGAAATCCACAGGTCCAAGATCATTGACTTCAAGTTCATCAAAGAGTGCAAATATGCTGCAACCTTACTCACAAGATCTGGAATGGTGGCAGAATTGCTGCCCACTTCAAACTGAGAAGGCACTATAGGAAGTGGACCTGTTAAGGAAGCACAAAGGATGAAATGAGAAACCTTAGTAAAAAAATAAAATAAAAAAAGAGACAAACCCTCGAGGAAGAAATGAAGAAAGAAATAAAGAAAAGAAAGCTCACCAAGGCCAGTGATAATGGGGGCTATGGGAAAGACAGAGATTGGCAGAAAAGAAACGGTGGAAACCAACACTATAAGTACGACAGAATCTGGTACAAAAGATACGGAAGGAATGGGTGCTGTGGACGCGATAGGAGTAGCTGTTGCAGACACCCCTACGTCTGCTACAATGCCTAGCCCTTCAAAGGTCTATGCAAACAGAGAAATAGACATGCAAATAAAAGTGGAAGAGTGAACTTAGCTAAAGGAAGGGAAGAGTGAACTTAGCAGTGAAGAAAGCACATACCCATGAATTCAGTCTCGGGTGGAGTACTCTCCTTTTCTTCGGATTCAGAAATCCTCCTCCCCAGGACGGGCACATCGTCAAGATCCTCAAGAATGTCCCCAGACTCCTCAGAGGACAAATCAGCATCAGGCCCACAAGTGGTAGAAATAGGAATAGAGGAAGGAGTAACTACCAGAGAGGAACCGTCCTTCACAGCTTGAGACAGAGCAGCGAAGGGGTCACCGGTGGAAATGACAAGAGGCGTAACAAGATTAGTCTCGATCTGAGTAGCAGCAAGAGGGGTGGCTCTCCTTTGAACAAAAGGTGTCTCAGCAAGAGTAGGAGTGACCTCACTAACCGTACTAGTATGAGTACCCTCATCTATGGGTACCGGCCCAGTGGGAGAGGTAGGAGCATCAGCAGGAACTCCATGCGTAGTTGCAAAAGTGGTAGGTGTTGCAAACTCAACCCTAACAAAAAGGCCCTCCATAGGTGTGCCCATGGAGGCAGAAAGCTGCTTGGCAGTAGATGATATATAGAAAGAGGCTTGGGCTCATCGTAGAAGACAAAAGGAGAGAGATATGAAGATCAAAGTAACTTTTTGGGTGAATGAGGAAACCAAAAGCGTATGGTAGATTGGTGAGTGAGGAAATGTACCTCCAATTCAAGTTCATCAAGCACAATGGGACGGGTGGTTGACATATCCTTCTTATGCTTAGACTATGAAGAAAAAGGAGAATAAGAGACAGAGTAAAGAAAGAGGTCAGTAAGCATGTCAGATTCAACCACAAGAAAAATAAAAAAAAAAAAGGAAAAAAAAAAAAAAATATATATATATATATATATATATATATGTATGTATGTATTTGAAGGACAAAGCAAAATTAAAAGTGACGTACTCTGCACTCAACGGCAAGCACAAGATAGGGAGTTGTCTTTCTCTTACTGCCTCATATTCTGCTGGCAGGAGTAGCACCTATGCGTGGTAGAGGAGTAGCAAACTTGGGCTTGCTAGTAGGTTTAATTTTGGTAGTACCTTTCTTGATTAATGTAGAGACATTTATCACTTTAACCTTCTTTTCCCAACCTGAAGGATAATCACCTGTGTGCCAATACCATCTCTTCTTCTCCTCATACCATTCAAAGATGGCAGACCGATTCTGTTTCCTGGCATATGCCAATACGGACTTAGAAGGCAAGAGCAATTGAGGATTAAGCGAGACAACCATGCTGAGCCCCTTAAGAGGAATGAGAGAGAAACCGCGACTACCTGCCAACTCTTGCTCAAATGAGGTCATTAATGCTTGCTAGTATCCATGCATAGCAGGGGTGCAAAGGCCCTCCTTCAGCGAGCCAGGAACTGTGACTGCACTAAAATGCTGTCTCCAAAAATCAAAAGCGGTATATCGCAAAAAAGGTCTAACGGAAGTATGGGACTTCATAAGAAAGGAAAGGTCATTAAAAATGTCCTGATCTAGCTCAAATTGCCTTTTTTTTCTAGTTGGCAGGATAATGGATAAACTTGACGCCTTTATCGGCCAAATAAGGCAACCATCTGGCATTGGTGGCTGCCAAATAGGTGATACCTGTCTCATCAAAACCAGCTAAAGGAGTAGTATTTCCAACAGTATCAACAAACGAATCCATGGCAGAATTTATGCATGTGTAACCTGTACTCAAATGTCTGTAAGCTTTCCAGGAGAAACCAACACCTTCATTAAAGGACTCAACAACAGAATAATCAATAGGCTTCAAACCAAACCAACGGAAAGCCAGAGGAAAATCAGACTCAAATCTGCCAAAGAAGTCAGTAATTACCTTCGGGCAGGATTGATACTTCTCTTTAGCAAAGTGAACAAGCCTACACTTCGCTAAGTGCTAGGCACAATGCTCAAACAATAACCGTTGTAGGATGGTGCTATGTACAGAGGAAGTGACTATGTGGCAGGAGTCGGCCTGACTCTCGTTACTCCACAGGATATCTAGTTGGACATATAGATGCCCTAAAAACATAGGGGCCTGCGGCAAACTCACCCCGACAAATATTTTTATGGCCAAACAAAAATACAAGGGTTTTATGGCATAATAGGGGTGGGACCCAAAGACAAACTTGCAAAGCTAAAAGGCAATGAAAGCAGCACAGGGAGCAATTATAGAAAATTTGGAGGAAGAACTAACCCAATACGATAACTTGGCGTTTCTGGTCATTCTCTTCTTCAACTTAACTTCAATGGCTTCTTCTTCCGGAGAAAGTTCTATGGTGGCAGGATCAACACCACCGAGAATTGGCATAAGTAATTGATTAGCCACGTCTTTAAGGGTAATGGTGAGTTCACCGCAGGAAAAGAAGAATGTGTGGGTGGTGGCACACCACCGGCGAACCAAATGGCGAAGGTTGTAGAGGTCTCAAAAATTGGATAGGCTTTGGGATAAGATGACAGCCTTCAGAACACTGGCCCACTGAAGCAAACCCATGAAGCTCGTATCAGATAACTCACTATCAACCCACTCCTTCCAACCAAGGGCAGTACCCGACCCAAATTCGAAATGGATGGACACAGGGAGTGAAATGCCTTGACGAATGACTAGATCAGAGATAGAGGAAGACAACGGGGCCCAAGAAACATTAGGGTTTCGCCAGCAAAGAGTGAGCCATACACGGCAGCAGTGGCTCATAATCACCAAGAATCTTGGGAAAATGAGGATGAACATCATACCAAGGATCGATTAAAGGGGTGCACTCATTGTTTGGGTTGCACTGTACCTCTTCCTTGTCAGAATGGTCTGACTCAGAGTATGTGGCCTCTTCGCCTATCTCTTGTGTGGCGGGAGGATCGAAAATGGCTTCTTTCCCTTTACGGCGAGAAAAGCCCTAGCTTTTCACCGGCGCCATAGTATAAGGGCTTGATCGGAGTAAGGTGGGTATGAGTGTTTGAAAAGAAGAAAACGGTGAAGGAAGGGAAATAGACAAAGTTTTTCTTTTTTTTGGAAAGGAAAGAGTTTGTGTTTGGATTGCAGAAAGACTCTACTTTAAATAACTGAGTCATTAATGCCGACCTAAAAGGAGGTGATGGTTCAGCCATCAAGAAGAGAATGAAATTAATGAAACGACGGCTATGTTTCAAAATAACTACTAATCTGGGAAATTCAAAGAGACAACCCTGTTCGCAGCAGGAAAAGAAAAAAAAACATATATATATATATGTGTGTGTGTGTGTGTGTGTGTGTGTGTGTGTGTGTGTGTGTACTTATATATGAACGAAATGGGGTCCACTGTTCAAAAAAACCTGCGAAGGAAAAGAAGGAATAGAGATAGAAAGGATATGGAAGTCTTTTATTCACATATGAACTGTAGGAACGCTTCATATGTTTAGGTGGCTTAATGTTGAGGGCCATTTTTGAGAAGTCATAAAGAAAGAAAGAAGCCCAAAAACATAGACCGAAAAGAAGCTAGCAAAAAGATAAAAAACAAGAACCATTAAGTCCAAACGGTAGGAATAATGGATCACATGTCCATAAAGTAAATGAATGGGTCTTGAGAAAGCAAATGGGCTCAAAAGAGTCTAGAAAGAGAGAAATAGCGAATAGCAAACCCATAGGCAATGTACGATGTGGAAAAGTAAGAATGGGCCGCGACAGGTTCAAAGCAATGCAAACAAAGAGAGTAGGGGATTGATGGTAGGCCTATAAACCCCAAAGATGAGTATGAGATAATTGGGCCGGGGAAGCCTAATGAAGTTAGTAAAAGCTCACAGAAACACAAAGTTAAAAAAAAAATGGCCGAGGAAGCCCAAGGCAAACAAATGGGCCAAGGATGCCCAGGGGAAAACAAAAGGGACACAAGAGCCCATAAGTAAGAAAATCCATGGTCATGCTAAGTTATTGGGGAAAGAATACATGGCAGGCCTAAAAAGGCCTAGCAAGATCAAGTCAATACAGCAAGAATAACAAAGTAATAATATAGGACATGATGGCAATCAAGAAATAGGCTGGAAGAAATGTGAAGCCCAGTATCAAATGAAGCCTAGCCCCTAAGGGGAACAGGGAATTATAAAACAACCCACATAAAAAGACGAAGAAAAGCGGCAAATTGTGCAAACAAGGCTCTAAACCGTGGCAAATACATGAGCAGTAGACAAATTTTGGACATACATGAAAGGGAAGCACGTACAAGGCTCAAGCACCACCAGCCTGTATCTAGCTAATATGGGACGTGGTGGGGTCATGGGTCAGAGGTAAAGGGATATTGGTTTCGTGGTGGGGAGAGGGGAAAAAAACCTATTCTGCGGCTCCTGCCCAAGCTCTTTTGGGGGATACGTCCTGCTGGGATGACAGATCATCCAAAAGAAGCAAGGTTAAGGGAAGAACTGTTTGGTGCATGCTTTGAGGGATAGAGAGAGAAAGCATCTACACCGTGGTAAGAAAGGGTACCACGGCAGACTAATGAATGAAACAACCAGCCTTTTGTCTGGTAAAGGGGAGTGGCACACAGACGAACCATTGGTGGTCGGCAAGTACACCCAAACCAGACAAAGGTAGTTAAGGGACAAAATAGTAAAATCTAGTCACGACAGGCACTATAAGAAGACCCTTGCCATGCCCAGAAAAAATATCGAAAAAATAGGGGAGGATCACGAAATAAAATAGAAAGAAAGGAAAAACAAGGAAAAGAAAAAGATAAGAGAGAAAACAGAAAACAAAGAGAGTTAAGACAGTGGACATGCACAAGTAGGTCAATTTCCCTCTCTCCTTCTCAAAATCCTACTCTCTTCCAAAAAAGTAAAAGGGATTCCTTTGGGTACTAACCATTCAGGTCTGGTTCCCTCAAAGCCATTAATCTCCATGGCAGGATCTTTCCTAGGAGATTAGTCGCATTGAGAGGAAGCATCCTTCCTCTTTGGTCTTTTGCTTCTACGGACCTAACTTGACTTGATTCATATTTATTCTTGATTAACTCATATTATCACTTACTCCTTTATCTTCTTTGTAAAAGTCATTGTTATCACTGTGATTATGTTTCATTAGTAGGAATTATTTGGTCATTTTCTGTTAAAAAGCCAGTAGTCTCTGTTTTGTTGTTATTATATCTGCCTCCCGTAACTCATTTGAAACAGTTTTGCCTGCCATAAGTACACTCCTGGCAGATAAGGTGTAGTTTGTGCACAAGTCGGCCTAAATTAAGCTGCAGTTAGACCTATCTCAACTCTCTTATTCAGAATACTTGGGCCCACTACTGCAGGAGGCAACCCAGCCTAATGCACAGCACAAAAAATGCCCCTACACTAATCAGTTATGGGACCCACCAATTTTGAGTTATAGGTGATGAAAATAGAGTTATGGGTGATGGAAACTGAAAATCCAAATAGCCTCTATATTTTTTTTCCTCCCCAAGCTTTTATCTTTAAAATGTGGGGTGGTATGGTTATATCGTTACAGTTAGTTTAACTAGTAAAGTTTAATATTGTCAAGTTAAAAATTTAAAATTTGAATATAGTCTATATTAAAAAACAATTGATGTCTTGCCTTGATAATAATGCTCTGTCTTTTTCAATAGAAAACATTGTGTAAAGATTGTTTTTCATGTTTTCTAGTATTTAGTAGTATCAGAAAAAATGAATTAAAGGAAGACTATTTTTTTGGTCAGCATAAAAAGTATGGCTTATCTTAGAGATTGTTTTCCACTAATTTTTTTTTTAAAGAAAAAATAATTTTATCTCACAGTAAGCTAAATAAGATAAGTTAGGAGATTATTTTTCAACTCATTTAAAGTTACTATCAAATATAAAAAAAAAAAAAATGAAATAGTTTTATAGAAAACACTTTTTGGAAGATGATTCATTTTATTAAAAATATTATTGCCGAAACAAATAGATTATAAAAAACAATCATTATGGATCTAACATCATAGGTTAACATTGTATTGTATGTGTAGCCAAAATTTTGAACAAATGCGATGTTGTCCTACTCTCAACAACTCTTTGTTATTGAAAGGTGAAGTGCCATTGAGAAGCAACCATCAGATTGCTTCTCCAAAAAAAAAGGTCTAAAAGCGATCATGTAGGTGTTCATGAATGTATTTAAAGCCTGTTACAGAGCAATTTTCTGATAAAGGAAGCATTCCTTGAGAGTGAAAAAAAAAAAAAAAAAAAAAAAAAAAAAAAAAAAAAAAAAAACAACCAACGAAGGTGCTTAGACTTTGAATTTGTATGATTCAAAAAGTGTCCCAAAGTTGGCTTTAAACTCTTCCACTAAATTCAAACACATGGTTGCTTTGACCAATAAAATACAAATAATGGCACATTTTTCGATTATATATAATCATATACTATATAATAAAAGTTGAGCTTAGAAGCCATGGCTATGCCACGTAACTTCACCAAATTGCATAAATTTTGTTAGATTTTTAAAAATATATATAATTTTTTTTTCTTATTTTCTTCTCCTATAATTTCTAAGTTAATAAAAATTTCAATTTGAATACAATTCAAATTCTTCATCTAATCCTTTTATTATTAATTTATCTATAATTTCTAAGTGATTTATTTAATTAGCAATAGGAGATCTGCTTCATTTATGATTTATGAGTTCTAGCATTCCAAGGGATTAGAATTTTGGTTTCACACTAATTGTTCATATCAATATTAATTATTTTTTTTAAAGCATAGTAAATGTATACAACTACTAATATCAACATTTAATTTAATTTTTTATTTTTTTTTAAACACCTCATGGATAGATACAAAATTATAATTGTTCTTATTAATATTTTCTATACATCTCTATCAATTTTTTAGATAAATACAAAAAACTTAGTTGTTGTTATCTTTTGTTTAAGTTACATATGATTCTTAATTAAACCGTGCATCACACGCATATTACTAGTAATATATTAAAGTGGAAGCACAATAAATAATTATAATTATATTCTAATTGTATTCCAATTTTGTGACAAGTGTACTTTTGATTGACCTATTTTTTCAAGTGTCTTTAGATTTTCAATGCACTATAATTTGATGCCAACCGTCATTCAAATTATACTCTTATTTGTATAAATTATATTCCATGCAAATTAATTCATCTAAACTTAAAGAGGGAGTGGGTTTCAATTAGTGCAACTGGTAAAGTCTCTAATGGTTGAATAAGAGATCTGGGGTTCAATCCCCGCCTACACTAAAAACTGATTGATGTCTTGGTCTGATGATAAAGAGTCATCATCAGGAACGGACACCATAGGTTAAAACTCTCTTAAAAAAAATACATAAAGAGGGAATGTCATGTATTGCACGTAAAGTATTGTATTTATGTTTTACCCATATAAAGTATACTTATATAAATTTTGTATTGGATAATTTGAATTATGTAAGTTTGTAAATAAGTTTTTGAGATATCAAATTAGTATTTGTAATTTATTGATAATATAAATAGTTAATTTTATATAAAAAATTAAATCTATTTTTCAATAATGAGGTTGGTAATTCTAATTTTTTTAAGTTCATAAACAAAAATCATTCTATCTAAGAAACTTAGATGACGTTATTTTTAGATTATTAGTTGATGTATAATTAAAAAGTGTTTATCGTCCATTTGAGTCATCCATAAGAACAAGGATCGTCCAAGATAATAATATGGAAGGAAGAGGAAAAAACGATAAGATCAAGGAAAGAGGTCGTCTAAGGAAGATAGATCATCTACATGACAAGAGAGTATATATAAATGATCAATGAAGACTTAGTAAATTCTAGGATGTTCTCTGCAAACCAATAATGGTTGCATCACAGTCCACTATTTCGAGACGTGTGGTGAATTTTTAGAAATTCGCTCCACTCTCCCCACAAAGTCCACACATCTCCCACGATGTTAGTGGTAATTAAACAAGTAGACTCACTCCAAACTCTCTATAAAAAGGACTAAACCATGCCAACCAAGGTACACACTATTATTCATCCACTTATCATACTTGAGTACTTGAGAAAAATTGACTTAACTGTCGAAGGATCCTTGGCCGATTCACTCCAGTCACATTTGATAGTCTTTCTTTCTTTTTTCAAGTTGTTGATCCACCGTTGAAGTTCAGAGCATATGGTTTACTGATTTCTTACATCATTTGTTTATTTGTAAGGGATAAAATATTTTAGTTGTGGTATTTGTTATATGTGTGAAAAGAATAGTCAATAAAATAGCAAATGAACAAACTCAATCTTGTTTGACAAAAAACTAAACCAAGCCTAAATATGCATTATAGGCTATTGATAAACTCGAGCTCGACTCCTATTCTAAATAAAATTAAATTACTAAGTTTGAACTTTTTATATTTGGTTAAGCACGACTCATTTATAGTTGTATTTGGGTGAGAACTCTAATTAGTGGTGGAAATGGGTTTTGTATGGTTGCCTTTAATGAGAAGCTGTTGATCAACATGTGAGATGCCAGAGAAAAGTAATAAAGAAAGAATTTAAAATTTATTTATTTATTTTAGGTGAAAAAAATATGATTTAAAAAAAATAGAGAATTTGACATACATACAAGAAAAATTGGTCAACAAAATAAAATAGGGGAAAAAGAAGGTTTTTTTTTTTTTTTTTTTAATTTAAAAAAAAAAAAAAAAAAAAAGGTCTAGTTAAAGCAAGGGCGAGGGAAGGGAAGGGGGGGGGGAGGTGCCCCCGAACTTTCAAATTTTTGACTAATAATATTATAATAACCCAATATACCTTATTTGCCCCCTAACGCAAAAGACAAAAAAATACATTTCCTACTACTAGTAGTAGTAGTAGGAGACTTCTTCTCCTACAGTCTATAATATAAAACCGTGGGTCCCACTTGGTAAGGATTAAAAAAAATAAAAAAATAATAACTTTGCTACACCTACCCTGAATAGAAATCAATACTAGCACAAAACTCTAAAAAAAAGGGATATATAATGCAAACAAAGTATGCCTCCCATAAAAAGGAAAAAAAAAATTCTTTTCATACCAGTCTCTTTTTTTGACCTCAAAGTTTTTGTGAAGTTTTTAGAAGTATTCAAGTTGGGTTTTTAAGTCACACGTTCAAATATTCATAGATATGCATACTCTTAATACTTTTACTTTGATTTATTTATTTATTTTTTTTTTTGAAGAATCAAATTATATGTTTAAATTGTTTATATTTAGATAGATATCTTGATTAGACTATTTTTAACCATAAATTTATAATTCAACTTATATGTTTAAACTATTTGTATTTATAATGATCTCTTAATTTGATTATTCTTAATCATAAATTGTAATTTTTTTTTTCTTTATTTTAATGATATGACATATATATTTGAAGTTAACTGACATATAGTTGTTTATTTATTTTGTTATTAATATTGATTAATTTTTACTTTTAATCTTATCTTTCAATTTTGCACATCGACCTAAATTCCTAACTCTGCCACTAAGTTAAAGGGTGCCTTAAAAGCATGTAATTTATTTAAGAAAGTTTTAATACCAATTTTACGGAAAATATAAAAATTGTCACAAAGATAAGTCATTTTTTTTCCATAATTTTTTTTATAAATTTTATAAACAAATTCCATATAATAAAAATTTTGTATACTCCAATATAAATGCGCTCACCCAATTATAATCTTATGTCATTTACTCTTTTTAAACCTTCGTCTAATTTCTATTTTGAATAATTTAGCTTATATCCATCCAATATATCAAATTGAGAAATGTTATATTTACAATATTTTAAAAAAATTATATTTATATATATATATATATTTTAAGAAACACGAGATATTAAAATTTTCAGTTATTAATATTTTAATTTAAACTTATTACTTTATAGTTAATATTTAGGATTTATTGTGACGTACATACATTCCACATGTGGAGTCAGCAATGAGCGTAGGAAGCACACAATTTTAGACAAAATGCATTGTTTGTCCTGATCTGGCGTAACCCTCACGCGGTTCCATGCGAGTATGAAAAGACACCAAACAGACCAAAATTTCACCAAACCCACTCATCAGGTCCGAAGTTAACGTTCACAGCTAACAGGAACACGAAGAAGGACAACCCTGTTGGCCGTGTGTTGTGTTCTCTCAAATTCCAATTCTCCTGGTCTTACTTTCTTACTTGTCTTTGTGTTTTCACCAACAAATTTCTTCACCCATTTAAGTAAGAACCACTGTTTAAGATTCAAAACTTTTTAACACCGTTTCTTTTATTGTTGTTGTTGTTTCTTGTTTGTTATTAGCTTCAAATTCAGTTCAATCAGTCATTTTCACTTCCTCACCTAAACCCCATATTTTTATTAATTTTTAAATTATTTTATTTTATTAATCTTTCTCTTTTATAAATAATAATAAAAAAATTCATGGGGATTTTTAGTAGCCTAGTAGGATTCTCCTACTATAAGAGAGACTGGAGTTTTTAATCAATATCTATCTTCATTATTTAATGTTAACTATCTTTTTCGGCTGGGCCAGTGCTGTACTAAATGCATTAAATTTCAATAACTATATCCATCAATTAATAAATAATTAAAAAAATTTCATCTTTTGTTTTTAGGAGATTTTTTCATCTGGGTATTAATTATATTTATCATTTCTGAAAAAAAGTTTATATTTTTACTGCATTTCTAATAAAAACTTACAATTTTAGTTCTGAAAAATGAAATGGGTTTTGCCTATTTTTTATTTTTCTTGGGTTTTGTTTGACTCCTTACGTTGAATTTTAGACTTTTTAGTACCTGGGATATTTATTTAGACAAATTTGTCATTGTTTTTGTTTTTTTTTTGTTGGAGTATAGAGACAAAGTGAGCGAGTAGGAGTCTGACCAAACACGGACAGTTGGGTTGCGTGGAGGGTTAGGCAGTAGCTGCGTGGGGAGGAATTTTGGGATTAATGGCTAATCTAACAGAGGACCCAGTTCTTGAAATTAACGGTATAAAGGTAAAGGAGGAGGATACGAATTTGGCTATAGACAACAAGGTGGTAGTAAGAGAGGAAGGTCAAGGTGAGAGAGATATGTCTCCTCCAGGAGGCAATTCTATTCACAGGTCAGGTTCAAGGCCTCAGCTTGACCTTAGCAAGGCTGCAATTGAAGGCAATTTTGAGGAGAAGGATCCCATAATTTTGTTGCCTAATCAGTCTGATGACATTTCTCATCTGGCTGTAGACCTTGGAGGTATAAATATTTCACCTTTGTGTTTTTTCTTTCGGGCTATTTGTTCTTGTGATAGAATGATGAAAAAGAATACATGTGGTTGACTTTGAGCTGTCTCCAAAACGTTTGGGACTAAGGCTTGATTGTGGTTGTATTTGTTGATGTTGTGTTGTTACTTTCTCTTTTGGGTTGTTGTGAATGTTGCTTTTCACGTGTTTGTAGTTTTGTATATAACATTCTTCCATTCATGTTTGTTTTTTTACTTTTTCCCTATGAATGGTTTTTTGGGACACTACACTGCTATTCTATTTCTTGGTTTCCCATTACTGTGTTTTCTTTACAGTGAGAATATATTTATCCTCACTTTTCATTGCCTTTGTGGGGAAGGAGAAATGTTTCTTGAGTGCCACCATTTGTTGTGCGATTTCTGCCAATAAATTAATGAATATTTGTGCTTTTGAACTTCAATGGAGAACATGATGCAGGGTTAATGCTAATGAACATAACTCCAATGTGATCAATACTACTTTATTTGCAGGAATTAACAGTCTTTTTACCTTATATGCTTGGCTGCAAGAAACTACATTTAGCCTTGTAACCCCCACCACTTCTCTCTTGCGAAGTTATTTGTCAATAAATACTTATCAATTACCTTTTATCTTCTTGAATAAACTTTAAAAGTGTCAAGTATGACTGTTTCAATTGTAAATAACAGGTCCCCTGCTATCTTTACAACTTACAACTATCTTCTTGATAAATGTTCAAGTTTGTTAGAACTCTCTTGAAGATTGACTGGAATTTAAGATTCTTCTGTGAATTATTGGCAGGGTCACTCATCAAGTTGGTCTACTTTTCAAGACATGAGGACCGATCAAGTAATGATAAGAGGAAGAAGACTTTGAAGGAGAGATTAGGGATTTCAAATGGTAGTAGGAGAAGCTACCCTATTCTTGGTGGGAGGCTTCATTTTGTGAAGTTTGAGACAAACAAAATTAACGAGTGCTTAGACTTTATTTCTTCCAAGCAGCTTCACTGTGGTGGTATTTCGCTGCATTCTTCCTTATCATCCTGCTTTTGTCATCATTATTTACTGTTAAACAGGGTAGAATGTACCAGCTTGTCAAATTATATTTTTTGATTTCTACTAGTTTATGTGACTACATTTAAGTTGCTTACATTCATTTTCATTATTTTCCCTCCTTTTTGGGGATAATGTGATATTCTCTTGTTGATAGGAATGGATTCGCGTTGGCATTCTGAGCTCCCAGCCGATAACAATGCTGTTATCAAGGTAAAATTCTGTTGAGCACTTTCAGCATCTCAAAAGCTGGTTGCATTTTGTGCTGCCTTATGGAATAAAACACCTCAAGGCAGGGCTTTAAAAATTTTACACACTATTGTACGGAATGAGATAAATTATGCATTAATTAGATTTTAGAGTTACTAATACAAAAAGTAACATTTGAGACTAATTTTTCCTCTAGATCTGGATTATTTGATCAAGATTTAGCTACTTTTCCTTGTAGTTAGAAACAATGTATTCAAAAAATTGCACCCCATAAGATTGCAATATCATTCCATTAATTGGTTATGCATTCACACTTTATAAAGCCCATTTTGCTTGTAATATGCTTCCTGGCTCTAAGGTCCTCCCCCCATTGACAACCCATTCATTTGGCATAAACATGAATCAGTCTTGTTTTCCTTACACTTCTCTTCTTTTCATTCATTGTCAAGGTAATTATTCTATGAATTCTTTATTTTAGAAATCCTCCGAAATTGTCATATTTTTTCCTTAATTGGCACTTGCAAGTTCTTGATTCTTCGATCATGATTGTGATTGTACAGCAGTCATCAGTTTCAAAGTTGGAAAACTGTTCAATTAAGGCATGGGTTATCTGAATTTTTTGAATTTGGTGGATTTTTTGTCATTCTTTTCACACATGCTTTATCAACAAGTTGATTATTGTGTGAAGGCCACAGGTGGTGGGGCATACAAGTTTGCAGATCTCTTCAAGGAAAGGCTTGGTGTTAGTCTGGACAAAGAAGATGAGATGGATTGTCTTGTGGCAGGAGCAAATTTTTTGCTTAAGGTGGAAAATTCTATTTCTTTCTTATGTATCGCTTAGAATGTGCTTGTTGGTATGTTATTTTTTATTATTTAATTGGTAAGTGACACAAGCACGAAGTGGATTTGTGTATTTTGTATTAGGGAAAAGAATTAATTTGATAATTAGTAATGAACAAGTAAGTTACATACCTTTTCTCCTTTCTAACCCAATACTTCTGGTATCATGATTGAAAGCTTTGAATTAGCATTAGTTTTGGATTTGTGGTTGGATTCTATTTTGTTTCACATTCTACAGCATGAAAGACCTAAGTATACATAATGTTATATTCATATCTGAGCTCCTTATTGGAATTTTCTAGTGGACATAAAATGTTTGAGAAATTAAATTTAGTAGTTCTAGGCAGATGGTTTAATGTTCATAATACTTACCCCATTACACGTCTGGGTTTTTGTTTTGGGGGTGGGAGGCCAGGGGGAGGGGGGTGGTGAGGGGTTTCTTCTTAGTTAAGAGTTGGAACCATGATTCTATCCCTTTATTTTTTATGGATTGCCTACATCAATGTAGCACAACAGCTATGGCAAATAGCCAAGGATGCTCACTTATATTATAATAACTTATGTGTGCAAGCACATGCAAATAAAATCATCAAACAGGTTGACTCAGTAAATTATGTCATGCCAATTAAATTGAAAGATGGAATAAATTTTCATATTTTGGTTTAAGATCTTGTTTCTGAGAGATCAAAATGTTATTACATGGTTTACATTGTTGCTTCCAAAACATTGACATGAAAATGAACATAAATAATTATATTTGTTATGCTTAGCAGGAAAGTTACTTTTGTGCCCAAGATTTGCAGTTCGTAGTTATATCTTAACCCCATTGTCGCCGAATAAATAATAACAATGATGATGCATGTTAAGAGAATACATACTTACCTAAAGGTTCATTATTTGTTGTTCTTTTCCTCCATTACTCAAGTGCTTCTTGAAATAGTTAACTAGATATTTTACCATGTTTTTTAGTAGGCGATTCGCCATGAAGCTTTCACACACATGGAGGGTCACAAAGAATTTGTGCAGATTGACCACAATGACCTGTTTCCTTATCTTCTTGTCAATATTGGATCTGGTGTTAGTATGATCAAGGTACCTTTTTGTCTTTTTTGTTTTTGTTTTTTCCTCTGCAGTTTATTAACTGATAACTGCTGAGCTAAACAATGGTAATAAATTTCTAAATTAATCTATGCTTTTGATTCGAGTTGTGGTAGGTTGATGGGGATGGGAAATTTCAGCGGGTTAGTGGGACAAATGTTGGCGGTGGTACTTATTGGGGCTTGGGAAGGCTGTTAACAAAGTGCAAGAGGCCAGTGTGATTTCTATTCAATTTTGTAGTGTTTTTATGTCTCCATCTCTGTCTAAAATTTTTGATAAGTTCTTGCATTACTTAATTCCATTTTCAGTTTTGATGAGTTGCTAGAGCTGAGTCAAAGGGGAGATAATAGGACCATAGACATGCTTGTTGGAGATATTTATGGTGGTATGGATTACTCTAAGGTATATGTTAATCTTAATTTTCATTTCTTCTATACTGGGATATATAAACTGTACATGCCATAGAAAATCCTTAGGTTCTTTGAATTAGACCAGATATTTATTTATAGATTATATTAGCCAGAGTTTTTTATTTTATTTTTTATAATCCATTACTAAGTATTTTCCAACCTTTAATCTTTATAGATTGGTCTCTCTGCGTCAACTATTGCTTCTAGTTTTGGCAAGGCTATTTCAGAAAACAAGGAGCTTGAGGACTACAGACCAGAAGATATATCCCTTTCTCTCTTACGAATGATTTCTTATAATATTGGCCAGGTGAGTTGTGTAATTACAGGATTTTATTATGCAAGTTTCCTAGAAAAATTCAATTAAGCAATTGCCATTATACCTCATCCAAAGTATATGGGTTAGAAAAAATAAGATGCTATACCATCTCATCCTGCCATGTTAGCAGTGTTATTAAAAGTGTGCTCAAGCATGCTCAAAGCTCTATGTCCAAAGGACCATGCTCTCACTTGTTTGAGTTGAAGCTCGTTTAATGAAGTTCCCCTTCAGTGCACTTTTTGAAGAAGCAAAAAGCACGCCTAGGCATACTTTTTTATTTTTGCTAAAAATGAATGAATCCTTAAAATTAACCACTTGATCTTGAAGGAAATGACATGGACCATTGTTTTATTGTACAAACACTATTCTTAAGGCATTGTACTTCACAAACAAGGATAATTGATTATCCTTGTGCTTTTTGGTCGGTTATCTTTTGGATTTGTTATGACTTATGATTAAACAATATACTTCATTTTGATCATGGCTATCACATGTTTGTCCCATAAGAGAATTATGTCAAAGACATTAGTGTGATAGCAAGTGCCCACCCCCCAAGCAATGTGGGTTTGAGTTTGGGAATCAACCTCTCCAAAATTGGGGGTAAGGTTTCCAACCAACCACCTCTCCCAGACCACCTTGTGCACTACTTATGACAAGAGAATTATACCAAATGTTATATTTAAACTTTATATGACTAGACTGTTATCACATTACTCATTTATAATTGATTTTAAATTTATTATACAAATTTTTTAAGAGATTGAAATAACTTATATAAATATGAACTTTGAAACTTTTGGCAATTCCACTATCAATTTGAGTTATTAAGCAAATTTTTTTTTCCCACTTTGAGTTTATTAAATTTATATTATTTTAATGTATATTTGAATCTTTATATATATATATATATATATGTATGTATGTATATATATATATATATATTTCTTTTTGATAAATAATCGAAATTTTATTGCAAATGAAAGGAATTACTCTATGTTCACAATGATGAACATGATGCACCTTGAAGAAATACAAGCAAATCAATTAGAATATCTAAGGGATTTGAAAATAACAAATGGAAGTACAATTGGTAAAGCCCCATGCTGGAGACCAATCAAACAAAGTGCGAGGCAGCAAGGACTTCAATTGCTTGATAGATCTCATGCTCTCCTAAAAAATGTGGCTGTTACACTCTCAATTCTCAATTAGGGAAAATAAAAAACATATTTGGTGAACTTACTGCACTTGATCAGTGATTCATGACTTTAGAGGGACTTTTTGGAGATAATGGTTTATAAGTATTTTGTTTTAATATCTTATATTTAAGTGTGTTTCAATGATAAGGCTCTCTCAATCTGTGTACCTTCAGATAGTTTTGGTATTTTCATATTAGGTAACAAATCAAATAGTTGGTATCTGTATGCTGGCTGTTTATAGATCTGGTTTGACTCTTTTCCTGTGTAGATATCTTACTTGAATGCGCTACGATTTGGGCTAAAGCGAATATTTTTCGGAGGATTTTTTATAAGAGGTCATGCTTATACCATGGACACTATCTCGTTTGCAGTACAATTTTGGTGAGTGTTACTTTGTTGAGGTCCACTCTAGGATTTTATGTTTATTGTTAAAAATTTTTTTAAAAAATAAACAAGGCTTATACCAATTTTTCCTCATTTTGCACATAAAATGCCTCCTTGTTTGCTTTTGTGTTGGTCAGTTTCATCTCTAATTTTTTTTTTTTTTTTGTTCATTACTTTTTTTCTAATTTGACTTAGGCTTTAAAATATAATTTTTGTTTAGGTCAAAAGGAGAAGCACAAGCAATGTTCTTGCGGCATGAAGGGTTTCTGGGAGCTTTAGGTGCATTCATGAGTTATGAAAAGCATGGTCTTGATGACTTGATGGTCCATCAGTTAGTTGAAAGATTCCCAATGGGTGCACCATACACAGGAGGAAAGATCCATGGTCCACCACTTGGAGATTTGAACGAGAAGGCAAGTGTAGTAAGGGTTGGCAAATCTGACTTGGACTGCTAGCCCACTTGAAACTATTGTAACTGGGTTGGGTATTCTGCATGCTGCAAACCCAACTTGATGACAAATGAGTTAGTCTGAGTTTGGCTGTTAACCTATTTGTCATTAAGATGGTCCTACTAATTGCAGCACATGATTCTCCTGGAAAGACAGTAATAAAAGTCGCCAAAAGAACTTTTTTTCATGATTCTCTGGAATCACATTTCTCTTCTGTTGTTTTCTGGCATCATATTCTGTCAAGGTTGAACTTATTCCACCTCCAGTTGGATAGCTTTTAAAGCCAGAAACTTTGGAATCAATTGATTAATGGCCAAGTGAACCTTTAAAGTTGAAGAAAACAATTGCAAAATTGGCAAAAGGAGAAACTAAAGGTTGACCTTTAAGTCATCTTTGTGGCTTACTAATCTGGTTTACAACTTCATCATGCAAAATGAACTTGTACTTCAATCAATGGTAGTCTCGTAGATCCATTGAAACCATTAGTATATAATTAGGGTCATCATGGGGTGTATATGTTGATTTTCCCCCCCTTTCTCAGGTACTTTGAAGCATTAATTCATCTTATATACGAGTTTTGTGTTTGAACTTCACATTGGGAGCATGGCATTGCAATGTAAACATATGTCCTTTTCTGTTGGATTCATGTTGAGCTCAAAGAAAGATTATTCTTCTTATAACAAACATTAGATATCTGGGGAAGTATTTACACTCACATACCTTGTCCAAGCCATTTTCCTTCATTTGCTCTCAATGTGTTCAATAGTCTAGTACTTGAAGAGAGAGGCCAGTGGCTGGGTGAAGTCCTCATGTTCTATTTTAACTAATTTTGAGCTTTTACTTCTATGCTCTATCCTCTTAGCTCCAGAACCAGAAGCCCATGCCTTATCAGAAATATTTTGGTTGAATTTCTTTTGTATTCATACAAATTCTCACGAACATTTTGGATTCAAATGCAGATTTCATGGATGGAGAAGTTTGTGCGGAAGGGAACTGAGATTACTGCACCTGTACCGATGGCTCCAAATGGCACTACTGGACTTGGAGGCTTTGAAGTTCCTTCATCCAAAGGAGAAACTCTGCGTTCTGATGCAAGTGCTCTAAATATTGGCGTTCTTCATTTGGTGCCCACTTTAGAGGTGTTCCCTCTATTGGCAGACCCAAAAACGTATGTTGCATACTACTCTAATTAGATAAGCTTACTTCTAAAAAGTTTGATTTCTAATATTGTATTAGTTCTCCTGCAGGTATGAGCCTAACACTATTGATCTCGCAGATCCCAGTGAGTTAGAGTGAGTACATACGGTGAATCTGGAATCTCTGATTTGCTTTTTACATAATAAGCGATAAGAATGGTTAATGCCCAATCATTACTTACAAAAATATGAATCTAATGCCTCTTTAGCTTATTTTAAATGTTATTCTTGATGTAGGTATTGGTTTACTGTGCTGTCAGAGCATTTGCCCGACCTTGTTGATAAGGTAAAAGTAGATATCATCATGAAACCCCCAAAATCTATCTCAAACACACAAATACACAATCTGGCCATGCAACAAGTGACAAAAAAGTGAAATATCTGCGAAGTTCTCGTAACACTGCAATTAATGAACACCAAGTTTTTTCCTTAATCTGCTGTTTATTATGTGCTAGGGGCCGTATGATGTGTTATGCCAACATCTGGCCCGCCAAATTTTCTGAAAGAAATAAATTAGAGAAAGTTATTCTTAATCTATTGTGCTATGTGCACCCTTGTTTTGTTTGGTTATAGTAATGCTGTGCTACCGTGTGTATATTGTTGGGAGTAGCTTGTGTGCTTTATTAATTTTTCATTGATTGTTTGGTATAAGAAGTGGGAAGCTTAAGAGCTAATATATGTATAAAAATATATTAAGGGTTGGTTTTATTTTCTCATTATGATTGTGAGATTTTAATGAGCTATATGGTAGGCGGTAGCAAGTGAAGGCAGAACTGAAGATGCTAAAAGAAGGGGTGACGCTTTTGCTCGTGCATTTTCTGCACACTTGGCGAGGTAGTTTTATGATTTCATAAATTCTATCTCATACATTTACTGCCTAGTTTTACTACTTCTGGAAAAAATAAAAAGGTTACTTGTTTGGGGATTTACAAAGTACATTCCCATTTAGATAGCTTCCTACTATAATTTTTTTTTTTTTTTTTTTTGAAGAGAAAAGAACTAAAATTGATGCATAATTATTGTTCTTTTCAAATAATTTAAATTAATGTGAAAATTTTCCAGGTAAAGGACAATAACTATTGTAGTTATGATCATCAGCTTAGATAACTTACTATTTCTTTGCTCTATTGTTAAAATTTTTCTTCACCAAGCAGTGAGGAATCTTCATTCTCAGAGATAAGCAATACATCTGACTCTCTAATAGGTTGTATTAAGTCTACTACCCATGTTTCTGGTATTTCAATTCCTTGTTTAGGCTCTGCGATATGTTCTTCTTGTTGCCCTAGCATTGTAACAACATTTGTTGGTACTTGTAGTTCAATAAGCATAAGTTTTGGTGGTATTGCCTCTCCTATCAGAAGCATCATCTTCAATTTGTTGAGCACTTTCTGGACGGAAGACTCAATGGATCCTAGTTAGGAACCAAGGCCATCTATCCTAGCGTCCAAGTTCTTAAATTTCGCTGAAAGGGTTTGGATGACTTTTACCAGATTTTCTAGAGTTTGTTCCATAGTAGATTGAGACTTAGAATTAGAATCTACATGAACACCGTTAGGATTGGAATAGATACTTCTCTAGATAGGATTGAGGTAAATATTTCTCTTTTTCTTTCATTTCTACCTAATTGGTTATGGTAAGTTTGTTCCTTTTAAGATGGAGTTTTTCATTACTGCACCAAAATTCTTTGGCTCTGCCTATCAGTTTCATCTTGGCAAACCAAACTTTCTCTGTCATCTAGTAAGCCTATTTGTTCGAAGAATTGATCCATTGCATGTAACCAATTAGTGAAGATGTGTGGGTCTTGATGACTGCCAAAAGTAGGTGCTTTCAATATCACCATCATGGTACTAGAATACCGTTTTAATAAAGAATTGAAACAAGAACCAGGCTTGCTGCCTAGGGCTGTTGACCAGCTGTCATAGGGCATGGGCCTGAACCATGTGTTTCTGGTTTGCCAGGTTCGGGCCTGGGCTGTCTAGGGACAGGTTCACACGGCTTCAAAATGAAAACCCAAGAAAGGCTCTAATATGAGTGTTCAACCCTGGGTGAATGCATGTGAGCACATGAGGCCCATCACCTTTTCCTCTGCCCGATTCCAAATCAATCTCTCCCATAGGCAAAGTCCTTTTTCCTTACTGAAATAGATTCACTCTCGGTCAACCTCAATATAATCTAATTAGCTAATAAGAATTAAAATAAAAACCAATGTTGCAGCAGAAAAAAAAGTAATTTGACTTCTAAAATTAAATAATAAAAAATTAAAATAAAATGGTCTTCGTTCTTTCCGCATCACTAGGTTTGTATGAACTGAGCCATTGAATGAAAGTGAGAACATCATAGACAATTTGGTTTGGACAATGTAACATAAAAGTACAATGAAGTTGTTGTTAATCATCAATTACTTTTGAAAGACTCCATGTATCTTTATTGCTGTTACTTTATCCGCTCTGAATTTTCAAAGTTTTTACTTATATCATTTACCAATTCCAACTGCCCGAATAGGTTGATGGAGGAGCCCGCAGCATATGGAAAATTAGGCTTGGCCAATCTATTGGAACTAAGGGAAGAGTGCTTGAGGGAGTTTCATTTTGTTGATGCCTACAGAAGTATAAAACAGAGGTAACTGCATTTTTATTTATAAAGCAGTAAAGGATTTTCTGATTTTTCTGTTTGAAATATTTTAAGTTGTAAATGTGTAATGAATGATGACTTCCACATGTTAAAAGTATGTTGTATTTGTGCACTACATGCAGAAAGTCATGCGTACAATTTAAGCAGTCTGCTTTAAGCAACTTATGGTTTTAATTATATGCACATAAAACAATTTGTATGCGTACTTGCTTTGAGGAATTACATGTGTGTGATCCACACAGAATGAATTTCTTAAATGTATGTGTTTGGTAGTATAGCATACATTCATTATCCTTGTTTCTAGGTGTTTTTTTTTTTTCAACAACAATCTTTAGCTATGGTTTAGTTTGTAAGTTTTTAAAAATAGATTAACCATGGAAGGACAATGTGGACATGTTATTTTAGGTTTTATATTCTCCCTTAATTAGTTATCTATCAATCATTTTATCTTTAGATGTGAAAATAATTAAACAGAAAAGGCTGAGGGGACATTATAGAAGCACAGTGCTCTCTCTTTCTCACACTCTCACACATACACACGCACGCAGTCTACTGACACCTCTTCTACTTATTTTGTTTTGCCCTACTATTTTTGAATGTAACAGGGAGAATGAGGCATCGCTTGCTGTTTTACCTGACCTGTTGATGGAGCTAGATAGCATGAGTGAGGTAGGTGTATTTATAATCTGCTGTTCTGTGCTTCTTGTTGCTCAACAGAAGAAGTTAAACTGTTCAATAGGAAAGTTATTGCATTTTGTAATTCTGATCTTTCTTAAAGGTTATGCAGGATATTTCACTTGTCATTATATGCTGTTAAAACTAAGTTGTAAATTATGAGGTTTTAAGGTTTAAAGGAGAGAAAGGAGGAATAGAGAGAGAGAGAGATTTGAGAAAAGGTCTAGGGCTATGTTTATAAGTCCCTCACCTTAGCACATTTTTATTAGGGTTATGGCACAATTACAATAATACCTTTATGCTAATGAAAAATAACATGCTAATATAAAAATAACAAGAAGTAACCCTAACAAAACTAAATAAAACCAGAGTCGGGCAGATTCCTGGCTTGGTTCATGTGGCAATCACGTGGGCATCCATTTACTTCCAGCATACTGAGGTGACTGTACCTGGCACTCTTTTAAAACCATTGTTCTGATCATTTGAAACCACTTTTTAATTTGCAGGAAGCCAGACTGTTAACTCTAATTGAAGGTGTTCTAGCTGCAAACATTTTTGACTGGGGATCCCGTGCCTGTGTGGATCTCTATCATAAAGGAACAATTATTGAAATTTATAGAATGAGTCGCAATAAGATGCAAAGACCTTGGCGAGTAAGTGGAGCCAAAAATATTCCTCATTCAATGAACTTGACTTGCTATTTTTATTGATCTAAGTTGAGTGCTGGTAGAATTTGTTTAAAAGAAATTTCTTGCTACGTAATTTAGGTGGATAATTTCGATGTCTTCAAAGAGAGAATGTTTGGGTCTGGAGACAGGAAGCCTCCCCCACATAGGAGAGCTTTACTCTTTGTGGACAACTCAGGTGCTGACATTGTTCTAGGGATGCTTCCCCTTGCAAGGGAACTTCTCCGACGAGGAACTGAAGTAAGTTTAGTTGTTTCTAATGCTAATAAGCTCTTATATCTGTCTATCAGCGATGATAGTAGGGTTTCATACCCAGTTTGTCTTGTTTTTGTTGGTTAACAATGAGAATGGTGTTACCAATCATTAGAATCTCTGCAAGGAAGAGCTGTTTTAGTTCTTTTTACTCCTAACTACAGTGTGAGTTGAAATAATACTGTTACAACATTTTTTCCCTGCCCATTGATTAATGATTATGCAATAAAACATATATTCCTTGCCCACCAATGTAAATTTTGAAGTAATACTTCTTGTTCCTGTCCTGCCATACCCAAATATTACTAGTTTAGTTTAGTTTTTTTTTTTTTTTTTTTTTGGTTGTCGTTTTGAGGAGATTATGATTTCCCTTCTCATAAATGCTTGAGAGAACAGTCAAAGTGATGGGTACTGTTTTGATAAAGGATCAGTTTCTTCTGCCAACTCGTAATAATTGAGCAATGGGATTCTTTTTTGCAGGTTGTGTTGGTTGCAAACTCACTGCCTGCTCTAAATGATGTAACTGCAATGGAGCTTCCTGACATTGTAGCTGAGGCAGCCAAGGTCTGTCCATTTGCATGAATGCTTCTATGCAATTGATCTAAGTCTTCTTTTGAGGTGTCCCATTTAAAGATTCATATCATTGACCATAATATCATTAATCCACCTTGTTTATATTTTTCAAGGATTATCAGTAGTCAGAAATTTTTTGAAATTGAAAATGTTATCTGGGTTGCATGTTTTGTTTTGTTTTGTTTTTTTTTTTTTTTTTTTTAATTTATTTATTGGTATTCATGGTTCCATGATATACTGAACACAGTATTCTTGATGTCACATAATTAATCAAAAGAAGGTAATAGATTCTTCTTGTCCACAGCATTGTGACATCCTTCGCAGAGCTGCTGAAGCAGGAGGCTTACTCGTGGATGCAATGATCAACACCTTAGATGGTTCCAAAGAAAATTCATCTTCGGTTCCGTTGATGGTCGTTGAGAATGGGTGTGGGAGTCCATGCATTGACTTAAGGCAGGTCAGCTCTGAGCTAGCTGCTGCTGCAAAAGATGCTGATTTGGTACAATGCTCATTCCTTTTTTTGAAATCCATGTCAAGCATTACATTGCTCGATCCCTAGTTCAAGCCCCACAAATTGGGGGTGGGTTGCCATCAAGCCAGAAGGACATTTGCAAGCTTTTTTCGCTCTTATTGTATTTTTTTCTAATGTCCTTTACAGTTTACAACAAATTGTTGCAAATATAGAATCAAGAAGAAATAAATAAAGAGAAAGACATTATAATCATGGTTTGTGCTCTGCAGATTATTTTAGAAGGTATGGGTAGATCTCTACACACCAACTACAATGCTCGATTTAAATGTGATGCCTTGAAGGTAAGACTCTATGTTCTTTTGTCTCATTTGGGATGTGAAAAAGAGGGTTGCAATTGTTTGTCTAGCCTTCTTGATTATTTGGCAACTTTATTGTTTGAGTAATAGCTCAATAAAATTTTCTGAGGTCATATTTTCCCCAGTTTTATGATCATGACTGTTATAATTTTTCATTGAAATGAGTCCTTGCTTTCAAACTGTATGCATGAAAGAAATCTTGTAAGCCATGTTGGGAGGTCAACGGGTTTTAAAGTTTTCCTTTGACACTTTAATATAACATGAAAAACTTTTCTTGCAGCTTGCAATGGTGAAGAATCAGAGGTTGGCAGAGAAATTGATTAAAGGAAACATATACGATTGTGTTTGTAGATATGAACCAGCCAGTTGAAAGCTTCTCTTCAGACACTCAAATAGGAACAGACAGCACTTAAGACGCATGATTTGGTGCCATATCATATTGCATGGTGATGTCACATCCATAGTTATGTTAGAATCCTTTTCATTTTGCTTTGGACTTTTATTTGTCGTCCCAAATATGTAAGTTTGTCGTCCCAAATATGTGAGTTTGTCTTGATCTTGTCATACTGCTGAATTATTTAAAGCAAAAAAAGAGTTCTGGACTTCCTAGAGTGGTCTTGGTCTTTGCTCACGAATTGAAGAGGGATGATCAACTTTGCAAATATTTATCACTTTTGAACCTTTCTATAGGTATACAATTTAAAAATGCATTAGATCTGTATTACTCTTCCTCTCTTTGATTTACCACCAAATAGGCCCTTGTTACACTGAAGAAAGGGTTTGAACTGCCCATCCAATCCCCTGTTACCATCTTTTTCCCTGGGCAGAGTCCATTTTTTTCTATTATTATATATGGATAGAATAAAGAAGCGGTGCAATTTATTATTAGTTTTCTCTAATATTTCAATAAGTTTGTCAAGAATATTGTAGGTTAATTTGTTGGTACCTCAATTTCCATTAGAGATATTCATGATTCATATCCCAAATTATCGATGTATAATGAAATTTTTGAATAAATTTCCTTGTAAAAATTGTAATCTTTAGTTATTTTATAGACAAAATAGAAATCATACTATATATATGTGTGTTCAAAAATTGAAAATTGCATGATATAGTAATTAATATGGACAAGCATGTTTCATGCCTACTAAAAAAATGCATGTATCCTTCAATTATTATTTTTCATATAAATATAGAAAAATTATATTAAAACACACACATATATATATTACATGTGCCTGAAAGAAGTTAGGAAATTTAAAAGACTAAGATTTATTTTAGTGAATTCACAAAGATTTAATTTTTTTTATGGCTCTTGTGTCAATTGTTGTCAAAGCAACTAGACATGAGTAAGAATATCATATTTTAAATTTATTATTATTATTTCAACTAAAAATTCTCTTAGATAGAATTTATAAAAGGAAAATGATATGTCTACAACATTTTTACAATAATTTTATAACAAATCTTAAGTAGCAAGTTGTTACTGGTTGTTATTATTGGGGCAAAAAAGTAATTTTAGTTTCAAATTTGAACTAATAACAACTAACCACCTGTGATTTGTTGTAAAAATGTTATAGACGTAGCATCTTTTTTTATAAAAATTATCATATTAATTCATTTTATATAAATAATTAATGCACAACTAGAGATAATTAGCATAAGCATTTACTCTATTAGCTAATTTAATGAAATAATACTTTGATATAAATGCAAATTTTGTTAATTTAGAACCCTAAATAAAGAGTACTTCATGGCATGCTCCACATGGCACAATTGGCACAAACTCATACTCTCTAACATAAGGTCTCTACTTTTATATATATATTGATTAATTGACTTTGCAAAAGAGAGGGACCAAAAAGATTATGAAAATCTCAAACATGATCCATACAATTTATTAAGAATTGAAAGGCTGGTATCTCATTCAGCAATTGTTTTTCAAGGTAAATCTCTGATAAACCATCGATTATACAATTTAATGGGCATTACTTAACTCCTTTTACAGTTTTTTTTCCCCATAAATATTGAGGTAGCAAATTGTTAATTATAAACAGTAAAATAGTGTCAGTTATGAGATTCATGTAAAAATCAAATTCTGAAAAATGGCGTGTAGATTATATGGATAAGCATTCAAAACTAGTACATTATAAACAATGTGAGGGCCATGCCACTTCACTCCTTTTTCACGTGGTTTTCCATACATGCCCGTGATAATTGATAGAGGGCCTTTCAATGATAACCAATTTTCTTCTTCCCTATAGTGGCAAGACATTCATAACATTTTGACTTTAGGCATTTTAGACTTCAATTATATAAGAGATATTTATTAGAGTAAATCAATGGATTAAGGAATCTTTATCGGAATATAAACAACAAAATGGAATCTTTACCAAAACAATAAATCAGTTGCTAATTATTCTGTTTTTTCAAAAAATAAAAATTTCCTTTCTTGATATTACTAAAAATAATCCCAAATATATATATATATATATATTACTAAAAAAAATGACTTTGAAAGTGACTATTGAGAAAATTTTGTCCTTTCCCATGTAATCATGTTACTCAATTGATTTCAATAAACTTATATATATATATATATAATGCAAAATGACTTATTCTCTCTCTCTCTCTCTCTGAAAAAGATGATTATGCAAAATGACTGCAAGTATAAGTGTTGATTCATTTGTGATAGTCATCTGGTTAGTCTCTCACATTATGCTTTCCGTGTTACACAATTTTATTTTATTTTTACAAGTCATAAATATGATTGATGTTAATATCTTCCTTGTAACGAAATAAATCCAAAAATCTAATTCCATTAAAATTTGAATTCTTAATTTTGTTAAAAAAATCTATAAGTGCCCACTATTAATTTTTATTTATTTAATCGTCTATTGTTAATAGTGGAATCAAGATTTTATTTTAGGAGAGCAAAATTCAATCCATTATGGATGAGCATAATGCACACAAATTTGTACAATAATTAAAATGCCACTCCTGTGAATATCAAACAGTATTTTAATGCAATAAAACCCATAAAAGATAACAATATCTATTTTATTTTTTTTTGTTTATGTTTAATTTATATCTTAATGAGTTGTGTTGTAATTCTTTTATGGTTAAAAATTCATTTATAATTCTCATATGATGATTTATGGTAATTAGATAAACCTCAAGTACAACTTATATAGGTTTAATACAAACTCATAAAACGATTAAACTATATAATAGTTTTAAACCATATCGTAATGAGTAATTATATATACATCTAAACGTTGGGGGTTTAATTCAAAAACAATATCAATTTATGAAGTTTATTATATGATTATTTTCAAATATTATTACTTATACACATTGTTATGAAAAATAATATGTTAGCACATAAAGTGTTTAAATTCATAAAACTTGTGAAAAGTATCAATATTTTTTTACTCTTTTTTCTCTTGAATTAAAATTTTGTTTCATAATTATTTTTTTATCCTTATTGTTCTCATATAATTTTTACACCTTAAAAATATTAATATAATAAGAAATTTTTTTTTTCAGCGAAACTTAATATCTAAACAAAAAAAAAAAAAATACACATAAGAAAATGTAAGAACCTAAGAGAAAACAATATATATATATATATATTGTCTACAATTAGTACAATGCTCTTGTGGTACTATATATATAAATTTTTTTTTTAAAAATGAAGAAAAGAGAAGTTCTCCAAGCTTGTTTCATCAAATTTGGTAAATTAACTACTACTTCTTTTGTAAGGTTTCGTTTATGCTTAGTGTACCAAAATATTAGACACCAATGTGTATATCTCATGGTTTATTTCTTTATTTTTTTGATAAGATTCCATGGTTTATTTTATTTTAAAAATAGTTTTTTTTCGAAATAAATAAAGGTTCCATCGGTATAAAAAAATGAAATATTAAAAAACTATACATAAATAAATAAGTAAAATAAAGATAAAAAAAATGAACAAGTCAAACAAATTTTAATTAATTCGAGGCAGTTAGCATCCGAGGATTCCTTAACTTTGCAAAGGAATGAGTTAAAGGAAAAGAAAAAAGAAAAAGAAAAGAAAAAAAAGATAATATAACATTAGATTTGCACTGATCTTTTTGAGGTATGGGTACATAAGTTTTGTACTATAATTATTTATAGTATGGTGGGGTCATGTGAAAGTGATATTTTGTACTTTCTAATCATATTCACAAAGAGCTGATCTAGTTTATCGCGAACAGAACTCACCACTCGTGCGAGAAAAGAACACAACAACCTACTTTTTATTTTTTTATTGAAATCTATCTTTCTCTCTCTTGCATGTTTGGCCAACAGGGCCAGGACAGTCCTAAGTATAACCCCTTTTAAGTACGGACAGCTCTCTTTCAGTCACATGGAAAGAGGATCTTTCTTTCTATCTCACTCTCTCTAGAGTAATTCGCCTTTGTCTAAACCACTGTTTTCCCAAAGCAAACAACTTTTTTTTTAAATTTTTTTTTCTTCTCCTTTAAACTCATCCATCATAGGCCTCTCTCTCTCTTTAGGATCAAACTGGTTCTTCAACTTGGGGCTACTTGGATCATCCACTAATGTAATGCTAAGTTCTATGTTCCTCAGGTACTTTATTTTTTCTTCTTTTTCTTTTGGGTAATTTGTACCTGTTAATGAAATGTTCTTTTTGGCTTTAAAAAAAAAAATTGCTTTTTTTCCTGTGTGTATGATGTGTTTGATTGGAAACTTGGAATCTTTCTATGAACAGTGTAAAAGTTATGTACTTATGTAGTGACAAAGATTTCATTTTTGTGTTTGTTTTCTATTTTTGATCAGTGTGATGTGGTAGTGAGGTTGATATATTGGGATAAAAGGGAAAGGAGTGTTGGAAATTTGAACATTCTTTGTATATGGAGAGCCCCAAAACCCCAGAAACCCTAGAAGCCCATGACCCACGGGATAAAAGCCTGGAAGAATCTTCTGGGTTTGCTGGGTTGTTTGATTCAAGTGGAAACTATAATGGGTTTGAGTCCATTCTGGAGATTTCTGCTGGAGGAAATGACAAATGGGTTGATGTGAATGATAATGGTGTTGGGGTTGACAATGTGGAAGTGGTGAATGGAGTGGTTGGTGTTGAGGAAAGAGATGGTGGTGTTGAAGGTAAAAATGTGTTTGTGGGGGTGGCACCAACGGTCAGTATTGAAGAGGGTGGCATGGATAGTGTTGGGGTTGACAATGTGGAAGTGATGAATGGGGTGATTGAAGTTGAGGAAAGAGATGGTGGTGTTGAAGGTAAAAATGTGTTTGTGGGTGTGGAATCAATGGTCAGTATTGAAGAGGGTGGCATGGATGGTGTTGGGGTTGACAATGTGGAAGTGGTGAAAGGAGTGGTCGAAGTTGAGGAAAGAGATGGTGGTGTTGAAGGTGAATGTGTGCCTGTGGGTGTGGAATCAATGGTCAGTGTTGAAGAGGGTGGTATGGGTGGTATTGGAATTGACGTAGTGGAATTGGTGAATGGAGAGGTTGAAGTTGAGGAAAGAGATGGTGGTGTTGAAGGGGAAAATGTGGTCGTGGGCATGGAATCAATGACCAATATTGGGGAGGGTGGCATGGATGGTGTTAGTATTGAGAAGGGTTATATGGTAGATGGTGAGGTTGATAGGGATAATGTGGTTGTGGGAGTGGAATCAAAATTGGATGGGGACTTAGAGGGTTTGGTAAGTAATGGGTGTGAGGATGTGGGAGTTGAGAAGATTGTGCAAGAGGAGGGGATGAAAGAAGATAGTGGATCAGGATTAGATGAAATTCATCCAGCTAAGAAGATTGAAGTTTCGGGAGATGGTATATCGCTTTTTGTGGATATCTGTGGTCCTCCTGATGGACTTGATGAAGAAGAATGTTTTGAATTGACTGGTAGTGGAGAGAAGTCAAAAGAAGCTGAAGATGAGGAGGAAAGTGGAATTGAGAATCAGGAATATAATTTTTCTGTGGGCGATGTTGTGTGGGTTAAAACAAAAAGTAAGACATGGTGGCCAGGAAAGATTTATGATCCTTTGGATGCCCCGGAGCATGCCGCAAAGGGTGGCCAGAGGAACTGTTTACTTATTGGATATATCAGGAGCAGCCATGTTGCCTGGTGCAGTCCATCTCAATTGAAGCCTTTCCACAAGTACTTTGAAAATATGTTGCGAGAGAACAAGTCTAGAAGCTTCCTTGGAGCTGTGGAGAAGGCTGCACAAGAGTTTGGTAGGCGTGTGAAGTTGGAGATGACTTGTTCTTGTGCTTTGAAACAACTTCAGCTGTCAGCTCAGTCTCCTCAATCCAAGGAAGGAGCTACAGGACCAGATCCTGTCTCTGGTGAACTTGATGAATTTTCAGTCTCTCAGTTCCAACCTGCAAACTTTCTAGCACAACTCAAAAAATTTGCCTTGGCAGTTTGCAAGCCTGGAATGATTGAGTTTGCTGTTGCACAAAATCGTGTATCAGCATTCTACAGTTCCAGAGGGCATTTACAATTGCCAATGCATCAACTCCGAGAAACAAATGTTGTCGAAGACAATGATGATGAAATATTAATGGTTAAAAGAAAATCCGATATTCAGATTGAAGACCAAAGTACACAGCCAGCTGAAGAGAACTTGCAAAGCACGCCATTAACTAGGTCACAGAAACAATCAAAGGTATCAAGGCATCAAGTTTTGCCGGAAGAGAAGAATGAAGAGAACTGCAAAAGTATTGCTGCCGATAAAGTTACTGTTTCAAGTGGCAAGGCATCAAAATTGAAGAAGAGAAAGAGGGCAAAGGATTCTGAAGTTGAAGGTGGGAGCAAGGGAAAAGTTGAAATGGGCTTTGAGTCAAGAGAACGGAAGAAGAGCAGGTACTTATCTTATCCATACATAAACTGGGAACAAAAGGGCTTGCCAGCTGAAACAGAAGACCCTAAGGCTCCAATAGCTTCTGAAGGAGAGGATGCAGATATCAGTTCTGATCACATCACTGAGTCCCCTGCAGTTGCTAAATCTAGCAGCAAGAGGTTCTGGAGTAAGTGGTACAAGAAAGTCATTAGTGGGAGTAATAGGAATGGCAATTCAGAGTTAATAAACGAATCTTCAGCTCAATTGCTCTCTGAACTCCGTGTTACAGCTGTGAATTGCCTATATCCAATTGAGAAAGAAAATTTTGATTCAATTGAGTGGTTCTTTTCCAGATATAGAATTTCAGTGTATCATGATGAATCTATTTATGAGTTGTCCTGCAAGAATATGGCTGGTCAAAATGAGACTATAGCTGCTGAGCCCAATTTGTTCAAAATTAATCTACAGGAGAATCAGCAGCCTTCCCCTGCGATTAAATCTGGTTCGAAGAAAAGGAAGAAGAGGGAAACCTTGCAGCGTTCAGTGGCTGA
Organism: Quercus variabilis; assembly: GCA_030445155.1. Lineage (NCBI taxonomy): Eukaryota > Viridiplantae > Streptophyta > Magnoliopsida > Fagales > Fagaceae > Quercus > Quercus variabilis. The sequence continues at coordinate 11,171,756 of CP129454.1, forward strand.
ACTTACCTCTAGCATACCAAATGTAGTTGGAAACAATGTCTCCGGTATACTGGATGTTAACAAAAGCCCTGATACACATACGGGGAAAGATTCTGTAGAGGTAAGTCTGCCTTCATCCAACACTAAACCTGAGGGGAAGATTGGAAAGAAAAAAGGAAAGGCAACCTCAGGGCGATTGAAGACTAAACCGCTTTCAGGTCTATCAGATGTGAATATAAATATTGCTACAAGTAGCTCATTTATGAAGGATCACCATCTCATGTCAAATGGTAAACCTAAGCAAACACAGCTAAATAATGGAGCAAGTCCAATGGGTCTGCAAACAGAACAAGTGACTGGCATACCTGATTTGAATGGGAACATTGCCACACACTTACCATTTGTTGAAGATCAACCGGCTATGGCCCATATTGCTTCTGCAAGTAAACCTGAGAAGAAAAAGAGAAAGAGGAAAGAAGCTGCTTCAGGGCACTCAGGGATTCAAACTAGTTCTGGTGTACAACATTTGAATGGAGACATTACTACGACTGGTTCATTGGTCATTGATCTGGGGGTAGTGAGCCCACATTCTTTTGAAGGTATTACTCAGAAAAATGACAGGGAAGGGAAGGAAGAAGCGACTTCGTTATTTATGAACTCTGCTGGCGTACTGAATTTTGGGGGAAGTAATGCTAGCTCTGGCTTCTTGGTTAAAGATCCACAAGAGGTCAGCCTCCACTCAGCTGAAGGTAAACCGAGGAAGAGAGGGAGAAAGAAGAAGGATAAAGCACCAGCTGAGAATAAACTTACTGTGGGCATACCAGATTTAAATGGAATAAGTGGTGAATATATCTCGTTTGGAAAGGAAATTCCAGAGACTAATGGGCATTTATCTCAAATCAAACCAGAGCGGAAGAAGAGACAGAGAAAAGAAAAGGCTAGTTCAGAGCATCCAAGAAGTAAATTGACTGTCCGGAGACCTAATACTAACAAAGATGCTCCGGGGACTGCTCTTCTGTTGACATTTGCCCCAGGAGTTCCCGTGCCTTCAAAAGAAGACTTTCTCGCTACATTTTGCAGGTTTGGACCCTTAAAGGAATCAGAAACACAGTCATTGAAAGATTCTGGTAGTGCCCAGGTGGTTTTTCTGAAAAGTGCTGATGCTGAGGAAGCTTCTCGGAGTTTAGAGATGAATAACCCTTTTGGTGCAGCCCTTGTCAATTATCGGCTCCATAGTCTGTCAGCTAGCTCCAGAGTTTTTGAACCAGAGGGGCCTTTACTCACAACTCTTGGCTCTCCAACAAAGGAAGGACTTATGACTCCTGGAAAGGTGTCTGGGTCAGTGGCTAACCCTGGTGAGGCGCCTCCACTTGACTTTATAAGGCAAAACCTTCAGATGATGACATCAATGCTGGAGAAGTCAGGAGATAATCTTTCTCCAGAGATGAGAGCTAAACTGGAGACCGAAATTAAAGGCCTTCTACAGAAGGTGACCTCCATGGCTGGTTCTTCCTCTACTTAATAGGAAATGTAGGATTCAAAGTACTTTATCTTAGATTTGATTATTAGCGTAGCAAAGCTATTGATAGACTGGTTGGGGTCCTTTTGATTCGTAAATTGACATTTGCTATCGTACTCTCTCCATGTTTCTGGACGTGGATGTTAGAATTGTGAACCTATTGATTTATTGCAATTGAAGGGGTACAAGTAATGGCTCATATCTAGGCATCTACATGCATTTTTACTCATTTTCTCGTTTTTTTCTCGTATAATTTTAGCTTTCTGTTGTTGGGAATCCATGTGTATGTATTTCTTGAAATTAAGCCATGTGTTAGTCATATAATATTGGGCTGACATGCTTGATAACTCATTGCTAATTCCGGGTTCCTGGCTGAAAGAACAAACCTAGAGCCAGCAAACCTTGTTGAACCAGCTGGTTACAAACTTTGCCAAGCCATTTTCTACCACTATGAGAAATTGTTTTACTGGCTTACCCAGTTTGAGTTAAACAGAGGGGAGGCCTTGTGCCCAAATATCTGAACTTTAGACTGCTTTAGAGGAGAAATTGGTTGATTTGAACCCACTTTGGTTTTCCAGTTTGGGATATGAAAATTGTTTCTGTTCTAAGCGATTTACATTTGTCTTGCATCTTTCAGTAAATGCTAGGTACTTCCTGAGATTTCATTGTGCATACTTTTGGGTTTTAAATGCAATCTTAGATTCTTTATGTCAATAAAAACCATAAAAGGCTACTCATGCAATGATGCAAAACAACCGATGAGTGGGATGGGAAGATGGATTACCTTAGATTGCCTATCAATGAAGAATCAACTTCAGCATTGGACATACACATTTTCAATGCACATATTCTATCTTTGCTAAAAAAGTGGTGTCCTATCGGTGAAGAATCAACTTAAGCATTGGACGTATCCATTATCAAATACATATGTTCTATCTTGCTAAAAAAGTTGTCCTATCAATGAAGAATCAACTTCAGCATTGGACATATACATTATTAATTTGCTGAATGTCATTACTGGATGGAGAAAATCCCTTCTTTCCTTCAGTCCCATTTAATTGACGATGTATCTGAATGAAGTTTTTCCTGTTCTAAAAAAAACTTACTACTCAGCATTGGACATGTACATTTTTAATTCATATATTCTATCTTCCTAGAAAAGTGTTGAGGGGAGGGATCTTCATTTTCTGCTAATGGTGTTTAATTTGATGAGTCAATTCCCAATGTGATGTGAATGGATGATCCTACTTATTGATGTCATTTCTGTTACTCTTTGCTCTATCCATCCTTATCAGCATCCGAACATGGATGGGAGATTCAGCATAATTGAACCTAGACTCGTTAAGTTGTCAAACCCTATAAATAAAAACAAGTATGGGTAAGGATTTATTTCACTCTTGAAAAAACCAAATGAAAATAAGATCAACCCAAAATTGGTCTGTTAAAAAAAATGGGTTGGCTTGGGTTTGTTGATGGGTTAGGCGGGTGGACTCCTTATTTTTAGGAAGAAAAAAAAATAGAATTTCATTTTCTCTTGTGGTCATGATTTGATTTGTTTCACATTCTCTGCTGTTGTGACTCGTCTTTGTCTCTTTGGTCTTGCATCCATCCATTTGTCGTTGCATTCAATTGTCAACCTTGATGTTGTTATTATTATTATTATTCAAAACGCTAATTTGCGAGCTTGTTTCTAGTCAGCCTTATATTTAATCATCTATATTACAAAGTCAAGAGGATAGGCGATTCAAGTGAGATCGTAGATCATATTGTTAATTAACTTTATTTCACATTTTATATACTACAACAAATGCATTTGAGGTTGATATTTAGTCTGTGAAGTCATATCTTCTTTCATTCTTTTGTGATATCATTAGGCTAATGAGCTTCGAATTGTAAATTCAAGAATTTTTGAAAATAATATAACATTTATATTTTTTGTGTTTTCATTTTTTTTTCTTTTTCATTTTTTAAGGAAGAAAAAGAGAGTATACTCAAGTCTCTTTTTTATTTATTTAATTTGTTTGTATGTAACAGATAAAGATTATAAGCTCCCCAACTCGGTCCGAATTCATACGACTTTCACCAGAATCCAATCTGACTCACACATGGCCAGATCAAACTTGAACCCATCCAACCTAGCCCGTCTGCTAGGTCTCAACTTTTATGTATAAGATGAGGTGCATGGACTGCCTCAAATTAACTAGTGTTCAGCTTGATTCCAATGTCCTGAGCTTATATCTATTCCCAAAATGATAAGCAAGTCAAATTGATGCAACCGGTGTAACAAGATTGTGACCCTAAATATGGAGATTAGAGCTCTATCTATAGGTGTGTACAGCAAGTAATATAGTGTACAAGTAAAGTAGACTGAACTGAGCCTGAGCTCAATGGGCTAGGCACATATAAACAGTACACTGACAGTAGCTAAGAGATCACTTCCTAGGAGGTAGTTTTGCTCTAAAGCATGTATAATCTCATGCAATGCAGTGCATGGACAGAAATCATTTTGACAGTAAAATGAAGCATAGAAGTGTATTTAACAGTTCATCATTCATATCGTTGCCTTTTGTCATCGACACCGCCACTCAATATATCCTCTCCACTCTCACTCTCTTTCTCTATCTTTTGCTCAGTGCTCGGCTTTCTTTTTGATGTGCTTGACAGGTAGTGTGTAGAAGAGAATAATTTATTTTTGGGCCTCATGGGCTGAGTTCGGCTGTAAATGGATTGTTAGTGGGATATGAAAGTTTTGGACCACGATGCTGTTTTAATTTGCATGGCCCGACTTTTTTGTTTTAGAAAAAATTATATTTTAGGCTTTAGAATTTGGGCCAGGTTTTATTTCCTTCTATTTCAGTCCATTCGGTCTAATTGGTCTAGTTCAGTCTAATTTGGCCTATTCAATTCACTTCAGTTCATTTGGTCTACTTCAATCCATAGCGGTTCATTTGGTCCACTATGATTCATTTCGGTCCATTTTAGACTAATTAGGCCTTTAACTAATTTCTTTTTGTAAGTTGCCTTTTCAATGTTGGGCTAAAAAATTCTTTATTTATTATTATTATTATTAATAATTTTTGAGTTGAAAAGTATGAAATTTTATTCTATTTGAGTGAAACTCTTTAGTTTTGAACTAAAAAAAATACTAATAAAATAGGCATTAGAAATTAGAGAAATAAGTCTTAAAAAAGTAATAAAAATGATAATTATTTAAAAAATTACTTTAAAATTCAAGTTTCGATAATGTAGATATTATACTTATATTTGGAAAGAAAAAAAATGCTAAAAATTTCAAATTTATATAATAATTTAAACTTAATGTAACATGATCTATCTGTTCCATGGAATGGGGGATGTAAATTTTTTTAAAATTTTCTTGATTATATTAAAGTCAGTCAGCTCATTACAATATATATATATATATATATATATATATTTTTTTTTAATTTTAAAAGTCATTTTAATAACATCTTCTCCATTAATATAAAATTGTGGGGATAAAAGCCCAAGTTCGTATATCAGGCTTTGGGCCTTATTTGAGGATGCGGGTATGTTCGAGAAGGAATAAATGATTGAGAGAGGCTCCAAAGTGGAGAATCACGTAAGTAAAGGATGAGAGAATATAGTCCGAGGAGTGTATCCTTGTCGGATACAATGAATATTGGTCAAGTAGGTACTTTGGCAATTTAGGTGACCTTCCAAGAAGCTCCAACGATAAGGATGAACTTAAGGCACACACAAACATGATAAGAATACAAAAATATCTACAAGCAAAAGTTGCTACCACCGCATTAAATGCACTGCAACAACTTTTCTAGCCTCATTTATGTAGAAATCTCTAAACAGTGCAGTCTCAGCTACCACCACTCATAGAGAACCAAAGAAAATGTTCGATGAGACATGTACTCAAGTGAAAACTTAGATGATTAACAAGTGTACAATCAATATGGTCTAAAGGGAAGCTATATAATGCAAAAGATCTCCCATAAGAGAGGATCGAAAAAAATAGAAAAATACGGAAGAAGAAAATTTATTGTAGTACTAAGGATTATATTAGCTTTCAAGAACAGTAATTCAGTTCATAGTTTTATCTCCTCGGACACCAATTTAACCAAGTTTCAAGTGTGTTTTTGTATTTATTCATCTTTTAAATCTTTATTAACCGTTATTTAATTCACAAATAGCTCAACTCTTTCACCCACTCTCTACAAATTCATTGTATTTGGCTCGTTGGACTCACATTCCACATCTTTTAGGCTTGAGTTACAAATTTTGACCCTATAAAAATAATATTATAATTATGTAATTTAAATTTTTTTTATTAAATTATGTTTTTTGTGTGTGGATCACTATATCGTTGAATGCAAAATAAGTTATATTTCCATTACATAAAAGAAAAACTTATAAAAATAGAAAATATTTTTAAAAATCACATGCACTATTTAACCTACAAATTTTATATTACATTCTTATAGAATAATCATATTACATTTTCCTACACATCGCGAGTTTGCAACTAGTTTAAATAAAGGACAAAGTTTGGTTCCAAATTTTTCTGGAGCTTTGAGCTTCAATCATCAATAGGAAGATGTCATTAGCCATGATCATTTGCTATACACATAACTCACTTAGCCCAAGTTACCTAACCCATTAAGTGAATCATACACATTACACAAGATGCACATTAGACAGTTTACACAAGACAGAACACATGACATCTTTCTTATTATGATTAGACCCAAAACTTTAAACATATTTGAAACCCAAACCTTTACCTTACAAAAAAAGGCCCCGTTTATTTTAGTTGTCACTTCAGCCCCAAAATGCCTGGCGACTCTGCGGTTTGAAAGTGAAACTCAACCAGTGAGAGAGCTTGTCAGCCTGGACTTACTGAATTCATCTTGGCTTGTAATAGCCAAATATTCCATAAAAGGTCTGTGCAAAAGTAAGCAGCAACAAGAAAACAGCAGCAGCTAATGAGATAATAGCCCAGGGATTGCTGAAATAGGTATGCCTTAAACTCGCACGCCAAGCAGTCCACTTATTTTCGTAATACCGGTTCACATCCCCGGACAAGTGGTAAAGGTAACTTTCGTTGATTTCGAAAACCTTACCTCGATTAAGGTGGTTGAAGAGGTCAGCAACTTCAGAATCACTGCCAAGCCAGTGCTTAATTATTCCACAGTAATGGAGGTGAGCCACATCCTGATGAGAGTTAATCAAGTTGTCCATGAACACCACATATGCAGTAATGTGGTCGCCACAATCACGATGGCACAGCTCAAAGGCCATAAGGTTTAGCAAAAGTGACCTGGTACCATCATGGATCAAGAGCCGTGGAATGTAGAGAATTCCATTCTTGAATTCTATGTCCCAGAAGCGATCTGTTTTCTTTCTCTTGAACTTGATTCCAGCCTCTCTGAGTTCAGTAACACAATGTATTAACTGTTGCCTTCGTTCATCTGACCAGGGTGTACAAGCTCTTTCTCCTGTCTTGTCGATGCGTGGAAAGGGCAGAAGCCATCTCTTCATCTCCTGTTGAGACCGTCTTTGCAAGAGACTTCCTCGTAAAACAGCAAGGCAATGAAGGTCATCTCTATCTGACAAAGGCTGAAAGGTACATGGAAGAGGTAATTTCAAATTGCTCCTATAACTCTTTGTTAATAGCTCATATGTTGGCATTAATGGGTAGAAGAATTGGAGTGCTAGCTTGGCTACTTCTCCTTTCTGGTATGGCTTACCTAACTGAAGTCCCAGAAGGAGATCAAGTATAAAGAGTGGAAGCTGATTCTCCAGGAGTATCATGTCTCGCTGAACCGAATGCATTAATCCACGCATTGCAAAGATGGGGTCATTTTGAGGATAACCCAACTTCGTCAATCCTTCAGCAGAACCTCGAAAGACCTCAATCACAAAGCAACCATCTAGCACCATCATTTCAACAAATTCATTGCTGCCAAGACTAGTAATTGATTGCCCTTGGTAACAGGCACGAGCTTTTTTTTCGAGTTTCTTCACAGCATCAAGATAAAGATTTATGTCATGTTTAGTACGCTTGAGAACATGATGAAGGGCACGCCATTTGTGGCGATCCATTTCAAGTAGGCCTTTCTTTCCATGATGATAAGGTCCTACGGAGACAATCCGAGGAGCATAAGCTTTGTAATTGTTGGATATTTTAATAAAAAATATTATATTTATTTTGATACTCATTTATGTGTATCAATTATCCCTTAATGTCAATTATCCCTTAATGTCAGATACGTTGAATACTAAATTTTGAAATTCAAATTTAATTCAAAATTTGAATAGCTTTTGTCAATGGTTTTAATAAGGAAATTTATGAACATTAATCTAATATTAATACCATAATTGCCAGCATATTTGGTTTTATTATCTTATTTGAATATGACATAATAACGTCATATATGGAAGAATTTCAGCACTTAAATATATAGTTATTGCTGAATTATTTTATGTTACCATATATACACAAATGTTTACTATTTGGTTTAAGGAAAGTAAAAAACAAATGACAATATTTATACATATTTGAAATTGTTTTACACTTTTTGGCTTTTAGTCTTCAGCCACTTTATGAGACATTAAATGCATAGATCATGTTTCTTTCTAATTTTGTTCTCAACGTATAGAAGCTTTTGTTGACCGGTTATATATATATATATATATATATATTATATATTAAGAAAGCCATTGATTATTTTATTAATTTCAATATCTTTATGAGTATTTAATTGATATCAAATCTTTTTGATTTTTTGGCTAAGGAGAAGTTAAAGGTCCGGCTATATATATATATGGAAAGAAATAAAGTAGAAGATACACATTTTTTTTTTGAATTACAAAGCTGAAAATTTTTCAAAATAATTTTTATTGTCCTAAACACTTACCATCTATTGCTTTTTACAACTCACAAAAATATTCTATCTTTTACAAACTTTTCTGGGAAAAGAAAGTACTATAGAGAGCTTATATCCTACGAGCAGTGTAGGCTCGCAAGGATAATCAGTAAAAGGTGGCTGGGCTGTTGTATCCTGGGGGCAACGTGCAGAAACTATTTGTCTAACTACATCGGATATACCGTAGACGGCACGATTTGTCTCAAGACAGTGACTTGGTCCACGCCTCATCTCTGCCGCCTCTCTTGGTAAAATCAAATTGTGTAAATTTCCAAGGAAAATTCAGGTATTATCTCTCCTTTATTTCCTACAGTAATCACCTTCTCGTAGGTAGTAGGGGACTTTGTAAATGCTGCATCGTGAAATTGCTGCATTGTCTTGACTAGCTTGCCTAAGATTTTTTTTTATGGAGATCATCCATTCAGAATCTGGTGGATTGACTACTCCAGATTCTACAGCTTCTCTGAGCTTGAGGGCGATTAGGTATCCGCTCAAGAGGGCCTTGTTGTACACAGCAACCATTATTGGGTGAAGAATCAGGGACGGAACTAGGATTTGAACCTGAGGGCAAGCCTAACCAAAAAAAAGTTTCACCAGTGTTTATTTTAGCCAACCAAAAAATGCATACATGTCATAATATCATATTTGTGGATCTATTCTAATATTAATTTTTAGGAATTTATCCTACATAATGATTCAAATTATTTCTTGACTTGCAAAGTCAAGAATCTTTATCCTATATAAAAATTAATATGTATTTTTTTTTCATTCGGATATTTATTTCTTTAGTTTAAAAATTATAATTTAAAAAAAAAAAAAAAAAAAAAAAACACAAGTTGCAACAATATTATTATTAGTAATTTATTAACACAATAAAGTTACGACAAAATTAATGCTAATAATCATTGGCACAACAAATTAACAAATACTGACCATTTAGTAATAATTTTATTGTGTTATTCACTCTAAGGAGTGAATACCACACTAGAGTTCTTTTGATTTAGTAAAAAAATGAAATATGTAGGTATTGATCACTATTAGTGTACCGTTTCTAGCTATTTCTAGATTATATATATATATATATATATATATTACATTTATTTATAAACTAACATATTTTTGTATATTTCTAAATTATAGATATAATCAAAGAACTTGTAAAAGGTTCATAAGCCAAGATCATTTGAAAAATCTTAAAAATACAAGTTTATTACCCAATCCATTCACCAGCCTAAATCTGGCCGCCTCCGCCTCGTGCCTTGCCTGAAAGGTTGTTATTGCCGCCTAACACCTCGCCCAGCCCACTCTCTTTCTTGAATGTCCTCACCCCGAGATAAGCTTGTTAATGATGGGAAGATAAGAATATCCATCTATTGGCCTCTGAAGATTATGGGTATTTCTGTGAAGAAAAATAGAGAAAAGAAAGAAGAGGAAGGCCGGTGAGAGAAGCTCAAACTTGGATGACATGACATGAAAAGTGCGGCGGAAAGTCAAAGAAAAGGACAAATAAGTAGCTGAGGAAGAAGTGAACGAGCAGATGAGAAAAAAAGAATAAATAAATAAAAGGATGTTCCCTTTGGGTGTAGAACACAATTTTTTTCACAATTTCTTTTTTATAATTGTGATGTTATAAAATATGTGGTGAAATAAATGTTGTGACTACATGTGTAGTTGAAAAGTAATTATTACAGTTTGTCACATCAAAAATATGGTAAAAAAAATTATGAAAAAGTTTATAATAATAAAACAACTCATTTATAAGATAAGTGTCAATAATTTTTTTCTTTTGCAGAGATTAATTCTACCAAAATTATTGAGTTTCAACTTTTAAGATAATAGTTTTGTATTCATTATGGAAAAGATTTTTTTTTTTTGAAATAAAGAAAAATGTTATTTTCATAACACTTTTATAATTTTAAGTGATATATTGTTATTGGTTGATATTAATGAGCAAAAAAGTAATTTTTTTTATTTTATTTTCACAACACTTTTATAATTTTAAGTGATATATTGTTATTGGTTGATATTAATGAGTAAAAAAGTAATTTAAGTGATAAGTTCAAATTAAAACCAATAACAACTTACCACTATAAATGTATTGCAAAAATACTATGAACGTAACACTTGTTGAAAAGAGAAATGCCAAAGCCAAATACTTTTTTACAAAATATTTTATTAAGAGATTTATTTATTATTAACATGAAGTAATCATTATCATTATTATTGTTGTTATTATGTTATACTAAGTATGAAATAAACTCTTTTATATATACATTTTGTCATTTTTGGTAATTTACAACCCAAATTGTCACTTTTATAAGTGCTACCTAAACACTTGATTTTTTCTAAAAGCAATTTTTAACAGTTTTTACCAAACACACTGATTTTTTTTTAAAAACCTAGTTTCATGCTACACTTTTTCAGAAAACACTATATCAAAAGGCCATAGTAAAATGGGCATTTGCCCATAATTTACTAACTATGCAGCAAAATGCTTTTGTTTTGAAAAAAATGCCCCTATTTTTTAAACTCAATTTTAACAAAATCGAGTTACAAGTGAGACTCGACATTAACAATGTCTAGTTCTATACATATTTTGTCATTTAAATTTTTTTATAAATTTAAGTAAAACTCGACATTGCTAATCTCGAGTTCTATTTAGAAATATATATATATATATATATATATATATATATAACTCAATTTTAAGGATATGTTACGCGACCGTAATATTTTGTTATCTTCCACCGCCGTTACGCCAGAAATAAAAGGTTCCGCACGAGCTCCCATTCTGCAGCGTGGTGGCAAGACTGATAAGGGGATTGGCTCCAGGTGTAGATAAGGTCAAATCCGCAGGGATCATGCAAATACACAGGCCCTTCCCTTCTCTTTTTGATGAATGGGGTGGTTTATAAGGTGCTTTCCGATCTACGGTCCCTCGGAGATTTTACACCTAACTCAATTTTATTAAAATCAAAATGCATGGACAGCAGGACAGGGATCATTTTGACAGTAAAAGGAAGCATATATGTGTATGTAACAGTTCATATCTTTGCTTTTTTGTCAATGACATCGCCTCTCTCTCTCTCTCTCTCTCTCTCTCTCTCTCTCTCTCTCTCTCTCTCTCTCTCTCTCTCTCTCTCTCTCTCTCAGCTTTCTTTTTGCTGTGCTATACGGCTAGTATGGCTGTTAATGGATTTTGGGCCTCATGAGCTAAGTTCGGCTGTAAATGGATTGTTAGTGGGCTATGAAAGTTTTGGATCATGACGCTGTTGTAATTTCTATGGCCCGACCTTTTTTGTTTTAAATCAAATTATAATTTAGGCTTTAGAATTTTGGTCAGGTTTTATTTCAGTCAATTTCTGTCCATTCAGTCTAATTCGATCTATTTGGTCTAATTCAGTCCATATTAGTCCATTCAGTCCACCTTGGTTTATTTCGGTCTACTTTGAACCACTTCAGTCTATTTCAAACTAATTAGGTCTTAAATTGATTATTTTTGTAGGTTGTCTTTTCAGTGTTGGGCTCAAATTTTTTCTTTCTTCTTCTTAATTTTTGGATTGGGAAGTATGAAATTTTATTCTATTTGGGAAAAACTCTTTAGTTTTGGGCTAAAAAATTCAAACACAATCAGCATAATAAATTAAAGATATAAGCCCTAAAAAAATAATAAATATGATAAATATTCAAAAGATTACCTTAAAATTCAAGTTTCAATAATATAGGCATTATACTTATATTTGGAAAGAACAAAATGATAAAATTGTAAAATTATATAATAATTTAAACTTAATTTAAAATGTTACATGTGTTCCATGGAATGTGGGTGTACATTAAAATAACAAAAAAATAAAATCTTGGTTATGTTCAAATTAGTCAAAAAATTATTATATATTTTTTTAAAATCCTTTTAATAACATCTTTTCCATTTATATAAAACAATACTATAATTATGTAATTTATATATGATGATGGGTGAAATCAGTAGGCCGTATGTTTCGAACTTCAACGATGGGTCAACAACCTGAAAAAGAAAGAAACATTTTCGAAGGTGATTAGGGTGAACCAGCCAAGGACGCTTCGATGGTTAAGTCAGTTTCTCTCAAGGACTCGAGTATAGTAAGTGGATGAATAGTAGTACATACCTTGGTTTGGTGAGTCTTAGTCACTTTTATAGAAAGTTTGGAGTAGATCTACTTGTTAAGTGCCACTAACATTGTGGGAGATGTGTGAACTTAGTGGGGAGAGTAGAGCGAGTTTAGGGGAATTCACCCATCTTGGAATAATGGATCGTGGTGCAACCGTTCTTGGTTTGCTGAGAAATCCTTAGAATTTACTAAGTGTTTGTAGGTCGTATACATTCTCTCGTCGTGTAGATGATCTATCTTTCTTGGATGACCTTTCTTCTTGGTGTTACCGTTTTTCCTTCTTCCTTTCAGTCTTTCAGACCATTATCTTGGACGAACCTTGTTCTTGTGGACAACTCATATGGACAATAAACACTTTTTAATTACCCATCAATATCTTTTTATTAAATTACATTTTTCCATATATATATATATATATGTGTGTGTGTATGTATTATTGTTGAATGCAAAATACATTATATGTTCCATTACATAAAAGTAAAATTTGTAAAAATAGAAAAAAAAAATTAAATAACACATACACTATTTAATCTACAAATTTTACATTACATTCTTACATTACATTCTTACAGAATAATTATATTACAATTTCCTATATATCACATAAGTTTGCGACTAGTTAAATGAATTACAAAATTTGGCTCCAAACATTTTTAGAGACTTGAGCTTCAACCACCAATATATATATATATATATATATATGTATGTATTATTGTTGAATGCAAAATACATTATATGTTCCATTACATAAAAGTAAAATTTGTAAAAATAGAAAAAAAAAATTTAAATAACACATACACTATTAATCTACAAATTTTACATTACATTCTTACAGAATAATTATATTACAATTTCCTATATATCACACGAGTTTACGACTAGTTAAATGAATTACAAAATTTGGCTCCAAACATTTTTAGAGACTTGAGCTTCAACCACCAATAGGAACATAGCTTTAGTCATGAACATGTACATTGCTCATAACTCACTTAACCTAAGTTACCTAACTAATTAAGTGAGTCATACGCATTACGCAAGACAAATCACATGTCATCCTCCTAGTTATGATTGGACCCCAAAGCTTCAAACATGTTTGAAATCCAAACCTTTACCTTAAATAAAAGGATACTCCAAAGCAAATAATCAACATGTCCAGTTACTGCTTGCTGGCTTGAATTTCAAAATCCATTATTCCACAATATCCAACACTTTGTACCTTTTCAATTTTCCTCTTAACCCTCATTTGTTTTCAATATAATTCTTTCGTCTATCTCGATCCAATCTCCATCATTAAATCCATCAAGATGATGCCATTCTGCTTTTCTTTTCTTTTCTTTTTTCAAATATATCTGAAAATAAATAAAGGAAAAAAAATTCTTGAAATAATTGTTTTAAAATATACCCTTACATATACAAGGTGTTAAAAATGACATTAACTCTCTCTCTCTCTCATGGTAGTAGTTCCCTATAGCAACCCAGCTCGCCAATAGATAAAAATTGAATATAGATAAAAATGAATATGGGTAAGGATCTATTTAGGGGTGTGCAGAAAACCCACCGACCCGACCCAACCTGACCCGACCCAACCCGACCCACCGGGTTGGGTCGGTTTTTAGGCCTTGGTGGGTTGGGTTGGGTTAGGTTACAAAAATTTTTTTTTTATAGCGGGTCGGGTTGGGTTTGGGTCATAAAATTACAAACCTGCCAAACCCGACCCGACCCACCCATATTTAATATATATTTAAAATATATTATATATTTAATATATTTTTTTTTAACCAGGGCACTTATATATATTTAAATATATATATATATATATATATATATATTATATTTAATAATAAAAAAAAAAAAAAACCAGCTGTAGAGTAGTATTTCCTCAGTTCCTCCTACTAATACTAATTATATATATAATATGTATTATATAATTAATAAATTTTTTAAAATAACCAGCTCTTCCTATCCTATATAAAAGTCAATTAGTTCACACAAACTTTAGTAAATTATTATTGTTGTTTAGTTATTGGTGTTGTTTACCCTTAAGGAATTACATCGATACTAATTTTTGGGTTTTTTAGTATATTAATATTAATATATTTTTTTCTACTAAATTTAATAATAAAAAAAAAATTTCAAACCCATGGGTTCAACCTGACCCAACTCGACCCATGTGGGTTGGGTTGGATTTATGTGATGGGTTGGGTTGGGTCAAATTTTTTTTGACCCACCATGGTGGGTCGGGTCAAAAAATTCCCTCAACCCGACCCAACCCGACCTATGCACACCCCTAGATCTATTTGACTCTTGAAATGATAATAATAATAAGATCAACCCAAAGTCAGCCATTAAAAATGATGGGTTGGCGTGGATTGGTTGACAAGTTAAGTGGATCGACCTCTTTTTATTAGGAAGAAAAAAAAAATCACATTTTCTCATATGATTATGATTTTGTTTGTTTCACAATTTCAAACTCTATAATATGTCTCCTTTTCACTATTCTCAATTTTCTCTTTCTCTAAGCTTGATTAGGGAGTACTATTTCCTCTAACCAGTGTCGTGACTCATCTTTGTCTCTTGGTCTCGCATCCATCCATTAATTTTTGCATTTAATTTAACCTTGACAGTTGACAGTATTTTATTTTTTCATTCCAAACTGGCAAACACTCCTAATTTTTGAGCTTGTTTCTAGTCAACCTTATATTTAGTCATTTATATTACACCAAAAATTTATTTTTAAATTCACTATTTGTGATAATATATTTTTAGTTTTAGTTTTTTTTTTTTTAAATTAAAACTAATTTAAATTACTTGGGCTAAAAAAAAAAATTGTCCTACAGAGTCCATGTGTAATCCTACTGGCTAATATCAAGCATTTCATGAGTAAATAATTTAAAATCCTAAATATCATACTGTTAACTTTATTTCACATTGTATATACCACAACAAATGCATTTGAGGTTGATATTTAGTCCGTAAAATCATGTATTTCTTTTAATGCATTTGAGGTTGATATTTAGTCAGCAAAATCATGTATTTCTTTTATTCTTTTGCGATATTATTAGGTTAATGAGTTTCGAGTTCTAAATTTAAGAATTTATGTATAATATAACATTCATATTTTTCGTATTTTCATTTATTTGTTTTCTTCGTTATTTTGAAGGGAAGAGAAAGAGAATATATATACTCAAGTCTCTTTTTTATTTATTTAATTTGTTTGCATGTTAAAAAAAAAAAAAAAAAAAAAAAAAAAAAAAAAACCTCGACACAGCAAAGGTCAGGTAAAGATTATAGACTTCACAACTAGGTCCAAATCCATCTAACTTTCACCAGAATCCAATCTGACTTATATATGGTTGAATCAAACCTGAACCCATCCAACCCCGCCTGTTTGCTAGGTCATATATAAGAGGAAGATGGACCGCCTCAAATTAACTAGTGCCTTCCCTGGTTCAGTTTGATTACTACCAATTCAAATTGATGACAAAAGATAGCAATAGTTGCCACATGGGCACATATAACAAGATTCTGATCCTAAATATGGAGCTTAGAGCTCTATTTGTAGGTGTGCACAGCAATTAATGTATTGTACAAGTATAGTATACTGGGCCTGAGCCCGAGCCCAATGGGCTAGGCACATATAATCTCATGCACTGCATCGACAGAAATCATTTTGACAGTAAAATGAAGCATTCAACGACACCGCCATTCAATCCACTCCAATCTCACTCACTCTCTTTCTCTATTTTTTGCACAGTGCTCGGCTTTCCTTTTGCTATGCTAGACAGCTAGTGTGTAGAAGAGAAGAATTTATTTTTGGGCCTCATGGGCTGAGTTCGGCTGTAAATGGATTGTTTTAGTGGGCTGTGAAAGTTTTGGACCATGGTGCATTTGTAATTTCTATGGCCCGACCTTTCTTTCTTTTTTTTAGATAGAATTATATTTTGGGCTTTAGAATTTGGGTCAGGTTTTATTTCGGTCCACTCTAGTTTATTTCAATCCATTCGGTCCATTTAGTCTAATTCAGTCCAATTTGGCTTATTCAGTCCACTTCTGTCCATTTGGTCTAATTCAGTACATATCGGTCCATTAGGTTTACTTTAGTTCATTTTGGTCCATTTCAAACTAATTGGGTCTTAAATTGATTCTTTTTGTAGGTTGCCTTTTCAATTTTGGGCTCAAAAGTTATTTTTTTCTCTTGATTTTTGAGTTGAAAAGTATGAAATTTTATTCTATTGGGCTAAACTCTTTAGTTTTAGGCTTAAAAAATACAAAAAAAAAAAAAGGCATTATAAATCACAGAGGAACCTTTTAACTTCCATATATGTTAAGGAAGTTACCAAACAAGTAACCACTCCAAAGCTCACTATATAAGGACTCATTCACATCAAATAAAAGTAAGTTTCCACTATTCCTAAAGTTGGAATTCTTGAGTTCTAAAGGAAAAACTAACTTAAGCATCGGAGGGTTCTTGGCCGGTTCACCCCGATCACCTTTGATCTTATGTTTCTTTCTTTTCAGACCTTTCAAGCAACCACTAGCCCATTGAAGTCTGGAGTATTCAGCCTACTAGTTTTCTTTGCATCATCAATACTTATATTTGGAAAGAAAAAAAATGCTAAAATTCTTAACTTATATAATAATTTAAAATTAATACAACATGTTACATGTATTTCATGAAATGATAAGTTTTTTTCTCAGTTATGTTCAAATTAGTCAACTGATTATGGTATATTTAAAAAATTTCATTTCAATAAAATCTTTTCCGTTTATATATATAAAACAATATTATAATTATTCAATTTAAATCTTTTTATTAAATTACATTTTTCATATATACACACACACACACACATATACTATTGTTAACTTAAAATTACATTGCATAAAAGTAAAACTTGTAAAAATAGAAAATACTTTTAAATAACACATACACTATTTAACCTACAAAGTTTAGGTTTTTCTATATATCTTGTGGGCTTGCGACTAGTTTAAATATATAAAAAAGGGATTAAGTTCAGATCCAAACATTTTTGGAGCCTTAAGCTCCATCCACCAATAAGAAAATGACATTAGTCATAATCATGTGCAATGCACATGATTCATTTAACCTAAATTACCTAACCGACCAAGTGAGTCATGCGCATGACACATAATAGGACACATGTCATCTTCCTTAGTGATGATTGGATCCCAAAGCTTTAAATATATTTAAAGCGAAACATTTTCCTTAAATAAAAAGATAGTGCAAAGCAAATAATCAACATGTCCACTTACTGCTGGCTTGGACTTTAAAATCCATCATTCCACAATATCCAATACTTTGTTTCTTTTCAGTTTTCCTTTAAGGCTTTCACTCCCATTTCTTTTCAATGTAATTCTTTCCTCCACTTGATCCAATCTCCATTGTTAATGGTCTGTTTAGATTGAGGGGAGGAAGAAAGAGTAGAGTAGAATAGATTTGACCCAAAATTAATTTATTTTTAGTCAACTCTATTCTACTTCCCTCCACTTCCTCTTCTTCTCCCCTCAATCCAAATGGGCTCTAAATCCATCAAGATGATGCCATTCTACTTTTTTTTTAAAAAAAATTTCAAAACTAAAAATAAATAGAGAAAGTAAAATTTTTTCCCTGAAATAATTGTTTTAATATATACACTGACATATAAAAGGTTTTAATAATTATTTTAAATCTCTCTCTAACATGGTATGGTAGTTCCCTATAGCAACCCAGCCCGCCAATACCATTGTGGTAGCATGGCTTTTACCAAACTCATCACAACCCATGCCAATCCTAACAAATTCCATTGGTCCCAAACCCATTATCAAATATATTCCTCTTCCTATTGCTATGTTTTGAAATAGTTGTCATTTTCTTTCTTTTTTTATTGTTTAATGTCCTAGTCAATAGCAATTTTAGCTGTTTGAGTTTAGCCCAGTTGCTAGTTTTTACTATTATAGAGTATATATGTTGGCAATTATTGTATTTCTCCTTCTTCTTCTTCTTCTTCTTTTTTTTTTTTTTCTTTTTTGTAGTAAATAGTAATACTTATTAGAACATACACAAAATAGTAATATTAGTGTTTTAAACTAGGTTTATAATACATTATTTAACCAGAATACAAGTACAAAAGGGCCTAATAACCCTAGTCTACGACTACAAAGATTAGACTCTTTTGTAGTTGTACTATGGTTAAATAATGTATTATAAATCCGGTTTAAAACACTAATATTACATTATTACTATTTTCGTGTGTAATCTAATAAGTATTACTATTTACTAAAAAAAAAAAGGATGTTTATCCCATATTGGTTGTGTGTATCTAGTGTCTGCTATTTATAACTCCAATCTACAACTACAAAAATTAGGTCCTTTTGTAGTTGTACTCTGGTTAAATAATGTATTATAAACCTGGTTTAAAAATATTATTATTTTCGTATATGTTGTAATAAGTATTAAGATTTACTAAAAAAAAAAAAAAAAGTTTATTCCACATTGGTTGTGTGTGTCTAGTGTTTGTATTTCTCTATTTTTTTATTTTTTATTTTTTTGATTCCAAAATAGGGAGATAAGCAATACAAACATTTACAAAAGAGCTGGATTAAACCAGCAATAGTTCAATGGCATTTGACATGCCAATTTAGCAACTGACCAAACAGATTTTACAATAAGGTGAGGCACTAAGAACATATTGGAGCAAAGTCCATTTTGGGTCAGAAAATCTAGATCAGCTAATCTGGTCTGTTGAAGCCAATTTGAGGTCTTCCTATGCTAAAAGACTTGGACTAATTGTCTACTAGCTCCTAGAAACAAAATACACTAGAAACCATGATTCTTAGCCTTGAGTGCAACTTCTATCATAGCATCCAGCATTGCCCCACAGGTTGTTCTTGCTACACTGCTAGTTGCACCATAGAACATGCTATCTCCCTGCATATTAATAGCTTCATAGGTAGAAGACCATCTGTTAGGCTTCCTACTCCTAGCTCCAGCAATTTTAACAATCAGCTGCCACTACCCTGAGGGTGGATAGTGGTCTAGTTTGGGTCTTCTTGGCTGACTGGTGTGGCTTGGTTGATCAAGGAAAGCCTCTTTGTACCTACAAGCCATAGATTGAGATGTTAAAATCACATTCATAGGATTAGAATTTAAACCATCATAGAGCACCCTGATCCTATGTATCCAGATATGCCAAAGAGTTGTAAAAATGGCTTGTAAGTAGGCCATTGATATTGTCTCCCTAGTCCCTGGTTTTAAACTTGATGAGAAGGGAGGTAAGCCATTGCTGTACACTTAAACTACTAAAATTAGTGGAATGAGTAGCCAAAGTGGACCCATGCCAGCAAGCTCTAGTGAAATGACGGAGGAGAAAGAGGTGAGTTGAGGATTCAACTTTAGAATTGCATAAGGGGCAAGAGGTTTGGGTTGGTATGCCTCTATTGCTCAGATTAAGGAGGGCATGGAGTCTATCCTGAATGAGTTTCCAAACAAATGTATTACTTTTCAATGGTACTTTGACTCCTCAGATCAGATTCCACACACTCTCCTAACCATGTGTATTCCAAGAAGATGAGAATTCTGCGTAAGAATCTCATAAGCTCTTTTGACTTGGTAAGTACCATTACTATCATTTGAAAACTTCCAAAGCAGCTTGTCTTGCACATCATGAGTTTTGGGTAAGGGAATCTATAGAATTTGTTTGCTCAAAGGAAAGGGGTATAAAGTTCGATTGAATGAATAATTGATTAAAAAAGAAAAGAAAAGAAAAAGAAGATGTCAAAATAAAGTGGCGACCGTCCCAAAGAAACGCTATCTAATTGCTATTTCAGAACCATCTACACCTTTAAAATCATGATGATACATTAATGGCATTTTATTTTCATATCATACTTTCCTCGTGTCATTATTGTGTTGTCGATTACATTACCTAATCTTCGATGTTATCAATATCTTTAATTAACCAATAGATAATTAGAGGAGGCCATCATCAAAGTGTAATATTTGGAGTCACATGCAATTATGCAAACGACACGCAACACAAAGAAGTAGTATTAGAGGAGGCCTTCATCAAAGTGTAATATTATTCAACCTTATATTTACTCATCTATTACACCAAAGAAAAAAAAATATTTTTAATTTCACAAAAAATTAGTCACTTTTTCACTTTTCCATAAAAAATTTTCCCAAAATAGTTTATCAATATATACTCTAAGGACATACATTAGTAAAATCCATATTAAATATATAACATTTTTGAGAGATGCTACGTCTACAACAATTTTACAACATTTTTACAACAAATCATAGGTGGTTAGTTATCATTGGTTCAAATTTGAAACTAATAGTAAGATTACTTTTTTGCCCCAACAATAATAACTAGTAACAACCTGCCACTTAGGATTTGTTGTAAAATTGTTGTAAAAATGTTGTAGGCATAGAATTTCTCAACATTTTTTTATGAGAAATACTAATGAATGCATTTAGGGCATTGGTTAATAATTTATTTAAAGAAAGTTTTTATAGGAAAGGAAAAAAAAGCAATTAATATTTTGACAGTTTTTTTCATTTCCCATAAAAGTGGTGTCAAAATTTTCCTAAAATGAATTGTTAACAAAGGCACTCGTTAGCATGACCCTTTTTTTGTTAGGAAAATTCTTAGGTAGTCTCAAAATATAATGAAATGGTGCTCACTCCTCTCACATTCACGGTAAACCCCACCATGAATTTAATAAGCTAACCCCACCATGAATGTGAGAGGAAGGAGCACTATTCTCCGTACTCCGGGAGTACTTAAGAATTACTCTTTTTGTTATATACTTTTAGTGTTAGTTATTTATTGTATTTTGAAAACTCTTTTAGTGTTAGTTATTTATGTCTTTGAGTAAATTTAAAATGCTAGTTATCATATTGTTAATTAACTTTATTTCACATTTTATATACTACAACAAAAGCATTTGAGGTTGATATTTAGTCTATGAAATCAAGTTTTTCTTTTATTCTTTTGTGAAATTATTAGGCTAATGAGTTTCGAATTGTAAATTTTAGAATTTATGTATAACATAACATTCATATTTTTCATGTTTTCATTTTTTTTTTGTTTTCTAATTTATTTTGAGAGGAAGAGAAAGAGAATATGCTTAATTCACTTTTTTATTTATTTAATTTTTTTGTGTGTAATAAATAAATAAAAAATCTCTTGACCCATTAAAGATCGGGTAAAGATTATAGGCTCCACAACTTGGTCCAAATCCATCCGACTTTCCCTAGAATCTGATCTAACTCATGCATAACCAAATCAAACCTGAACTCATCCAACCTGGCCCGTACCCTAGGCCATGTATAAGAGGAAGATGGACTGCCTCAAATTAACTAGTGCCTTCCTAGTTCAGCTTGATTACTACCAAGTCAAATTGATGACAAAAGATAGCAACAGTTGATAGATGGGCACGTGTAACAAGGTTGTGATCCTAAATACCCGTTTGGATAGAGCTTCTTTGTGTCTGCATCTGTGTTTTTTTTTTTTTTTTTAGAAGCGTGTTTCTGTGGGTCCTATGTATTGTTCACGAGATCTACAAACCTCTTTTTTCAGCAAAAATTTCATTAAAAATTGGTCATATGGCACTATTCACACATCTATATATATATAACCGAAATCTCTGAAGTTTCCACAATTTTCCACGTCAACACAACATTAAAAAAAAAAAAAAAAAAAAGTAATAAACCCAACACTAAAAAAAAAAAAAAAAAAATATATATATATATATATATATATAATAACCCAATACTCAGGCCTTTCCCCTTCACGATGCTTTGCCTCCCAATGCTCTACCTTTCCCTTCCACGATGGTCTGCCATATCTTCCCTGCCTTCCTCTACCAGCTCTTCCTCGATCAGACCCACGGCAAACCAATGGCAAGACATCGCACCATACCCACCATACCCAACAGACATCTTTTTCCTCGGAATCGATCTCCTTCCTCAGACCACCCACCACCCACATCCAACCTGTAAAACCCAGAAACGACGCCCCAAATACTTAAAAATCAAACCACAACATTTGGCCTCTTAATCAAGCCACCATTGCAGAATCACAAATTCTCCCATAGCAAAACTGTCTTTGCCCTCCCTTTTCTTCTTTAAAAATATACCAACACGTACCTAGCAATCTCTTAAATTTTCACAATCATAACAAATATCCCTTCACAAGTCACAAGAACCCACCCACTTCAAGCATCGGACCTGCAACACCCAAAATTTTACCAACCTCCACACACTAAAACAAACCCAAACTCCCCACCTACACAAATCCTACTCCATTCCAACACAAGGCATCATCAAACCTCAATCCCAAACACCATCTCAGACCATTTTGACTAACATTTTTCTTTTAAGTAAAAATATGGCGTATAAAAAAATTAGGGAAAAAGCTAGAATTATATATATATATATATATATACATATATATATATATATATATATATATATTTTAAAAAAAATTTGACTTATTGTCAATTATATTAAGGGAATGGAGTCAATGGACAAAAGGACTATATTGACAATAAATGTGAACTTTTGGTTCGAAAATAACAAAAATAAAACTTATAAGGATAAAAATCGCAATTTGATCAACTTTAAAGGCTATAATTTGTATTTTTGATTAAAAAAAAACAATTATACATACTATATATTTAATTAATATATAAAAAGACAATTTAGAAGCTAAGAGTATTGTAATTCAATTGGTTGGTACCTATTGGTATTATTATTATTATTATTAATGAAGACATTCAAGATTAAAATCTTTCTTCTCCCATGGTAATTATCGAATTAATAAAAAAAAAGAAAAAAAAAAAAAGAAGAAGAAAGAAAGGCAATTTAAAGATGTGTAGACAAAATATATCTAATTTAATGAGAATTTGTTTAAGAGAAGATCAAATCAAATTTAATCAAAATTTGTTTAGGGTTCAATTGTTCAATCTTAAAAGACAATGAACTAACCTTGTTTAGCACTTTTGTAACTCTAAAATTCAAATTAAATTATATATAGTAAAAATAAAAAAAAATAAAAAAAGAGCTTTTGATTTTTTTTTTCATTATCAGACCTAGGGTTTGATTCAATTAATTAACAATCAATTAAAATAATTAGATTTTCTCTTCTCTCACTTCTCTCATAGTCTCTCTCTTTTCTTCTCCGATATTTTCTCTAAACAAAAACAATGCTGAGTACTTCGACTTCTTTTTTTTTTTTTTTTTTTTTTTTTTTTTTTTTTTTTTGTGTTCGGATCTATAAACTATTTTTTGATTTGAGTAAAATCTGTATGGATTTTTAGTGGACTATAAATTTAACTAGGGTTTTGTAAATTTTGTTTGGTTACTGATCTGCTTGATTTTGATTTGATCATTTTTTTGTTGTTGAATTTTTTCGATGAACCGTTTGGTCTTCACTACTCATTTGATCTGTTGAGTTGATTTTGCTTTTGAGTCTGTTTGATACATATGTATATTTGTGTCCTGTTTGTGTGTATATGTGTACATACTATGTATGTATTTAAGCTTCGCTGAAATTAATGCTATATGTTTCATATTGTTCTGTCAGTTTTGTATTCTGTGACTAGGTTCCTGTGTTTGTTTGGTTGGCTTCAATGTTTTGCTTAATGAAATGATTTGGGACATGAAATTTTCTGAACTCTATTTTTAGTTTTTAACTGCCTTGATTTAAAGCTTTGAGAACTTCTGATTTGTTCACTTGATTGTGGTTTACTTTATGCCAAAATGAGTTGTGCTTAGAAAAGATGCATTTTCTTTTGGGGAAACAAAGATTCTAATGTAAAGTTCACATCATTTGTAAATCTCTATAAGCTAAAATTTTATTTTAGTCTACCACCAAGAGTATTTAAGTTTTTTTTTTTTTTTTTTTTTTTTTTGGGTTGATTGTCTTTGATTTAGGTATTTGGGTTATTGGTTTTGATTAAAGTTGAATGATGAAGATGGAACTGTAGTAGGATGATCAATTTGAAGAGCTATGTCATTCAAAATTCAATTTTGTTTGACAAATTCACCAGATTTCTTGCTCTGTCTCTCTCTCTCTCTCTCTCTCTCTCTCTCTCTCTCTCTCATGTTTTTATTGGTATAATGGTTGAAAGAATGATATAAGAATTGGTATTCTTTGTGAAAATAGGCCAACCCTAAGTGTTTGACAAAAGTCTCAATGAAATTAGAATCAGTGTAAATTAAAGGCTTGGTAAAAAATTTACATCTGTTTTGTGAAAGTCCTCTATTTTGGATTGGTAAAAATTAGAATATGTTTGGATTGGTTGAAAAAGTGAATTTTTTGATTCTTTTAGAATCAGTGTAGAATATGTTTGGATTGGCAAATCATCCTTTCCTTGATTCTGTTAGCTTTTTCTTCTAATGTGAGGTTGATTAACTAAATATTTATATAACTAGCTTTTTCTTTTAATGTGAGGTTGATTAATTAAATATTTATTTAACTATGCACAGGTTAGTGACTAATTTAAAAATTATTTTGTTACAGTATTTTCAATTTTCAGCAAAATAAACGATATCTAAAGACACCCTTGATATGGAGCTTAGAGCTCTATTTGTAGGTGTGCACAGCAAGTAATGCACTGTACAAGTAAATTAGGCTGGGCCTGAGCCCAATGGCCAATGGGCTAGGCGTATATACACTAACAGTAGCTATGAGATCATCTCCTCTGCAGTTTTGCTCTAAAAAGCATATAATCTCATGCAATGCATGGACAGAAATCATTTTGACAGTGAAAATGAAGCATATAAGTGTACGTTCATCTTTGCTTTTTTGTCAACGACACCGCCACTCAATCCTCTCGACTCTCACTCTCTTTTCTCTATCTTTTGCGCAGTGCTCGGCCCTCTTTTTGCTGTACTAGACAGCTAGTCAGCCGCAGTTCTAGGATTTTTTTTTTTTTTTTTAAAAGTGGGGTTCAATAGTGCTGTAATTTTTGTGTATTAAAAGTGGTGTAATTTTTTGCTTATGAAGAAGAAAAATATATACAGGAAAAAATAATTTCATTCTATGGCCACTAGCCAATGGCAAAGTAAGCTGAAGTCCAAAGAGAAGGTTTATTTATTTATTTATTTATTTTTAAAAACGAATGAGCAATTTTAAGTATAGAGACATTGACACAATACTTTCACAACAAAATCTAAGTGACAAGTTGTTAAAAATATATTTTTTAAAATGATATTAATTGTGGGTTTAGATAAAAGCCAATTAAAATCTGCCACTTAACCTTTATTGTAAAGTTATTGTGAAAATAATATTGTGAAAGTTACACTAAGATGATTATATTCAAGCTTATTTAAGTTGGGATTAAACAAAAATTAGGGTTAGAGTGTTCAAAATTTTATTTTAGGGGTCAAAACTAAAAACTAAAAAATTTTATATATAATTTTTGTTTTTTGGGCCAGGTCAGGGACTCAGGGCTGGCTGTAGAGCCGCCCCTGCAGGCTGCAGCTAGTGTGTGGAAGAGAAAAGAGAGTAAATGGATTTTGGGCGTCCATGGCCTGAGTTCGGCTGTAAATGGATTGTTAGTGGGCAATGAAAGTTTTAGACCACGATGCTGTTGTAATTTATATGGCCCGACCTTTTTGGTTTTAGACAAAATTATATTTGTAGGCTTTAGAATTTGGGGCAGGTTTTATTTCGTTCCATTTCGGTCTATTTTGGTCCATTCAGTCTATTTCGGTCCACGTTACTCTATTTGGTTCATTTCAATCTCTTTGGTCTAATTCAATCTACATTGGTTTATATCAGTCCATTTCAAACTAATTAGGTCTTAAATTGATTCTTTTTGTAGGTTGTCTTTTCAATGTTAGGCTCAAATTTTCATTTTCTTTTCTTAATTTTTGGGTTGAAAAGTATGAAATTTTATTCTATTAGGCCAACTTCTTTAATTTTGGGCTAAAAAATACAAATAAATAGGCATTAGAAATTACAAATATAAGCCCTAAAAAAGTAATAAATATTATAAATATTCAAAATTTTACCTTAAAATTCAAGTTTCAATAATATAGAAATTATACTTATATTTAGAAGAATAAAAAAATTCTAAAATTTTAAACTTATATAATAATTTAAACTTAATGTAACATGTTACATGTGTTCCATGAAATGGGGGTGTACATTTAAAAAAAAAAAAAATCTTGGTTATGTTTAAATTAGTCAAACGATTATGATATATTTAAAAAATCAATTTAAATAACATCTTCTCCATTTATATAAAACAATATTATAATTATTTAATTTATATCTTTTTATTAAATTACATTTTTCCACAAACACACACACACACACACATATATAAACTATGTATTATTGTTGAATGCAAAATATATTATATGTTCTATTACATAAAAGTAAAAATTGTAAATATTTTTAAATAACACACACACACACACACTATATAACCTACAAGTTTTTCATTACATATTCTTATAGAATAATTATATTACATTTTCCTATATATCGCATGAGTTTGCAACTAGTTTAAATAAATGATAAAGTTTGGCTCCAAACATTTATAGAACCTTAAGTTCCAACCACGTACCAATAGGAAGTTGACATTAGTCATGATTGTATGTGTGGGGTCAAGATTTGTAGTTCAAGTTCAAAAGATATGAGATATGAGCCCAATAAGCCAAATACAGTAAATTTGTAGAGAATGGGTGAAAGAACTGGACAGTTTGTGAACTAAACAACAGTTAATCAAGATTTTAAAAGATGAACAAATGAAAAAACAAACTGTAAACTTGAATAAATTGATGTCTGAGGAGATAAAATTTTATCTTATAAGATAATACAATTCTTAGAGTTATAGTAAATCTTTCTTCCTTTTCTCTTCCTTTATTTTTCGATCCCCCTCTCATGAGAGGTCTCTTGCATTTATATAATTTTCTTTCAGACTATCTTGATCGTCCACCTGTTCTCCATCTAGGCATTCACTTGAGTATATGTCCCATCAGGTACCTTCCTTGGTTCTCTATGAGTGGTGGCAGCTGAGACTGCACTATTCAGGGGTCTTCTCCACATAAATGCGGCCAGAAAAGTTGCTGCAGTGCATTTAATGCGGTGGTAGCAGATTTTTCTTTAGATATTTCTCTATTCTTATCATCTTTATAAGTGCCTGAAGTTCATCCTTATCATTAGAAACTGCTAGGAAGGTCACCTAAACCACCCAGGTACTTGCTTGACCGATATTCCTCATATCCAAGGAGGACACACTCTTTAGACTATATTCCTCTACTATTTCCTTGCATGGTTCTCGAGTCTGGAGCTTTTCCCAATCATTCACTCATCCTCGGACGTACCCATATCTTCAAATAGGGCTCAAGGCCCAATATATAAATGTGGGCTTTTATCCCCACAATAGCCCCTCAAAATTTTAATTTTTCCTTCGCATCCGAGAAGAAAAAATAGGATTTTGATTTGCCACAAAAATAGAGGCTAAAAATGTAAAAATAACATGAGTTTACATGTGTGGGAGCATAAATTTAGGCGCTTCATCATTGCTGCTGTCGTTTCGGTATTTACGATGCGTTATTAATTGCTCTAGGTGGCACTATGTCTGTGGCATCCAACAGTGAACCATTGATCCAACGAACGACGTTTTTCCTCAAGATTTGGGCGGGATAACTCCCACTCATTTTCTGACCCCTATATAAAGCCTCAAAGGAAATTATTTTTCCTTTACTTCACAAATTCTCAGACTCTCCAGTGAACTCAAGCATTCAAACTCACAAATTTTTTCAAATCTTCAATCTTATTTCTTTAAAAATCCACAAGAATCCTTCTACGGATTTAAAGATCATTCTCCAACCCAGTTTGTATAAGTTCCAATTTCTTCAAATCTTTCATTCCTCATTGGCCAACTTCCTCAGTTTTCGAATATTCATTTACCAGTTATCGCTTTGTGTTTCTTCTTTTTTACTTATCTGAGATGGGTAGATATAGGTATTTGGTGGATAGTCCTGCCCAGATAGAGATATTTAAAGAAACGTATCACATACCACAGAACTTAGGTTTGCGATATTGTCCCCCAGAAAGATTATTAACAGACCGAAGAGTGGGGGAAGTTATAATCCTCGTTATAGCTTTCCTAGAAGGGGGAATGACTATCCCTATGGGTCCTATTACAAGAGACTACCTTCGAAACCATAGGTTTAGTCTCGATCAGTGTGCGCCTAATGTCTTTAGGATCCTAGGAGCAATTGATGATTTGAACCGACACTTAGGCTTGGGGCTCACCTGGCTTGACGTAGTACATATGTACGAATGTTATAGACAAAAGGGAGCGGGGTATTACCTTAAATCCCGATCCGACATCATTAAGCTCATTTCCTGTCTTCCCAAGTCTAATAAGGGGATGAAAGACGACTATCTGATCGTCTCAGAAGCGTGGCATGACGATCTTCATTGCCCAACCCAACCAGGAAAGCCAAGTGGGATATCCTAGACTAAGGTTACCTAGAAATAGATTCAAGATCTTCATCATTAGCATTGCACTTTTTCTCTTTGTATTAATATTTTATCTTTAACTTTATGATTATGTTTAACTCTTGTGATGTTAATAGATAAAAGGCATGTATCTCCTCAGCTCAGCTTGACTAACGTTGCCGTGCTCAATTACCTACTGAGATCAGAGATTTTTGTAAATGAAGACGGGTAACTTCGGGCCGCCTATCTCATTCTCGGCTTCACACCACTCTCAGACACGTTTCAACTGATTGGCAATGCTATAAGGTAGGGAGACCGTCGCATAAACCGGATAGACGTAGCTTGGCCAAATTTTTTGTCTCTAGTCGATCTTCTCCCTGTACCACATCCAGTTCCACAAGGTGTACCATTACTTGTCCCTCTAGTTCAACAAATTCCCTTTGAAGCGGCCACGGCAAGGGAAGGGACTATTTTCTCGGCCTCTTCATTAGAGGAGCAGATTGAAAATTTTCATTTTGAAGAAGAGGCATCAGGGGAGGTCTAGGTAATCCCGCTTTCTGACGCTGAGGAAGAAGCTGATAGGCATTTCAGTGTCCACGTTCCAATTTAATAACCTTCGTTCCAGACAACTCATCAGAAGAGGAAAAGGAGATGGCTGCAAGCTTAAGAGATCTCATGAAGACAAGGAACAAAGCAGCCACGTCTAAAGAAGCCACTAAGACCCAGCCTACTGTTAATCTTCCTCCACCCCCTCCTTAGCTCCCCTCTGATCTCAGCCTAAAACCAATCCCAGATCCGAAGAAGAAAAGGCCCATCACAAATCTTAAGGAATGTGAGATGATGCCTTCAAAAAGAAATAAACAGCAAAGAATGGCAAAGGACCAATGGGGAAAAAGGGGTTCACCTGTTGAGAGCCAAGACGACACTTTCATTGTTGATGTGCGCTGAGGACAACGCACCTAGTCCCCATAACTAAAGTTGGATGGAGTTCCCTTCCCTTGGGATACCACAGTTAGAAATTACCAAGGGGGGAAGGCAGGTCTCATTGCTGAGGCCTTGGAGCAACCACTTCTCCTGTCAAAGGATATGGAGGTTTACAGGTGCTTCAATCAGCATGAACTCTTCCTGTCCCTTAAGAGGGACTTGGCCATAGTAAATGAATTGATCTACTTCTCCAATTAAATTGTTGGTCCTTTTTATTCACCCTTTTTCTCTAATTTATACTAAGATTTTCCATTATGTTATATAGATTACCCAGCAAACTTATGTGGCCGAGGAATGGAATAAAAACGCTTGCAATGAAGCCCAGAAGGAGGCCTATTCTTGGTCTAAGGTTGAAAAATCTCTGGGCAATCTGAAGGAAGACTATTCTAAGCTGTCCGAGCAATTAAAAGAGATGAGCAACGAAAGAAATAGTCTTGATGCAGGCCTTAAGAATGCTGAAAAGCAGGCCGAAGACCAACGCAAGCAATTGCACATGATCAAGATTAATCTGGAGACAGAAAAAGAACTAGTGAAAGGTCTTTGAGCTGAGCTTCAAAAAGCCAAGGAAAATGCCCAATTGGCCAAGGAGGCAGTTGAGGCTAAAAAGCAGATAGCATATAGGCTTGGGGTGGAGGAGACTCAAGTCAAACTCACAGAAGAGTTCTCCATAGTCTACAAAGATTATTGTGATATAATCTGAGGTAAAGCCCTTGATGCTGTTGGGGTCCTCGCAGAGTCTGA
The DNA here is from genome assembly GCA_030445155.1 of Quercus variabilis. Lineage (NCBI taxonomy): Eukaryota > Viridiplantae > Streptophyta > Magnoliopsida > Fagales > Fagaceae > Quercus > Quercus variabilis. The sequence continues at coordinate 11,202,522 of CP129454.1, forward strand.
CTTGAGGCAACCTGGGAGCATCTACTACGATCTTGAAATTTGCGAACTCCCAAGTTCTGACTCCTCTCCTTCCAAACAACTCTCAAAGGCCTCGGAGCAGCCCTTGGTCGGCCAAATCCCTCCTGAGGACCCTCAAAACAAAGGTAAAGACTTAGGGAAGAAGAAAACTCCTCTTGAACCTAAGGATTAAGCCCCAAATGTTGCTGCTGCCCAGTCCAGCCAGACTATCGACCCTTTGGCCCCCCAGATGAAGGCTTAAATGTTTAAGACTTTTAATTTATACTTGTATTAGTTTGTTTTTTTTTTTTTTTGGTAAGGGATTGCAAAGTACTTTCTTTTTATCAATGAAATTGTTCTTCTTTTATTTTCTATGTTTTCATTGCACATATTATAAGATTTATTGTTATTGCAAATAACTCTGGCTTGTAGCTACTATAGCCTAGGCAAACTTAACGACAATATCATGTTAATGATGCAAATAACTTATACAAATGCTGGAAGGAGTGGGTCGTATAAGAATTGTTAATAAATATAGAAAGCAACGAATGATATGAAGGTCTTACATGTTTTCTGGTACTCAAGTAAACAATTAGATGCTTTACCTGAATTGGTTTTTGTATAACACAAAGAATACTACTGAGCAATAATTTTGAACTAAGTACATGACCGAAAAGGCCTATCATAAGTTAGAGTCTATTTAAATACCTCCGAGGACTTTAGGCATGATTGAATTTTAGTTTAAACACTTATAAGAATTGCAAGAGAGTGTTAACTAACCCACATTATCTGGTCCGAGGATTTCAGGCATGAACTTACTAGAATTGCAAGGGAGTGTTAACTAACCCATATCATCCGGTCCGAGGACTTCAGGCATGATTGAATTTTAGTTTAAACACTTATAAGAATTGTAATGGAATGTTAACTAACCCATATCATCTAGTCTGAGGACTTCAGACATGATTGAATTTAAGTTTAAATACTTATAAGAATTGTAACAGAGTATTAACTAATCCATATCATCTGGTCTAAGAACTTCAGGCATGATTGAATTTAAGTTTAAACAATTATAAGAATTATAACGGAGTGTTAACTAACCCATATCATCTGGTCCAAGGACTTCAAGCATGATTGAATTTAAGTTTAAATACTTATAAGAATTGTAACGGAGTGTTAACTAACCCACATCATCTAGTCCGAGGACTTTAAGCATGATTGGATTTAAGTTTAAACATTTTCCATAAAATCTTTATGCGATAAATAAATATTTTGATCAAAGAAAAAACTCGATTAATAATAATACATTTTAAGGTTGTTTACATTTTAGGGACGTGGTATTACATGACCATCTAAATTTTCCAAAAAATATGCCCCAATGCCAGCCCCTGAGGTGATATGATATGGCATTTCCCAATTGGGTTCTAATTTTCCCCAAGCTGGGTTCTTTGTAGTGCCCATAACTTTCCTAAGCACTAAATCACCAGGTGTTAAAGGTTTTAGTTTTACGTTGGTATCATAACCCTGTCTGAGCTTTTGTTGGTAATATGCCAATTGAACCATTGCATTTTTCCTTTTTTCCTCAATCAGATCCAAACTCTTCTCTAACTGCTCATTGTTGCTAATCAGACTGAACGAACTAGTTCTCAATGTTGGAAACCCCGTCTCCAAAGGGATGACAGCTTCAGCCCCATAAGTTATTGAAAATGAGGTCTCTCCAGTAGACCTACGAGGTGTAGTTCTGTATGTCCATAGTACATGCGGTAATTCTTCCACCCATTTACCCTTCGCGTCATCTAGCCTCTTCTTCAATCTATTTACTATAACCTCGTTAACAGCTTCTGCTTGCCCATTCCCCTGGGGATAAGTAGGGGTAGAGTTTCTGTTCATGATTCCCAATTCGTAATAATAATTTTTGGACGCTTTGCTATCAAACTGAAGGTCGTTGTCCGAGATGAGGGTAGGAGGAATCCCAAACCGAGTGGTAATATTTTTCCAAACAAATTTCTTTGCGTCTACGTCTCTGATGTTAGCTAGAGGTTCAACTTCAACCATTTGGTGAAATAATCTGTGCCGACCAAAAGATACTTATTGTTTTCTGCTACTTTAGGCAATGAACCTACGATATCTAAGCCCCATTGACCAAATGACCATGGGCTGGATAATGGATTAAGGATTCCACCTGGTTGATGTATATTTGGTGCGAACTGTTGACATTGATCGCACTTTTTAACATATTCATGAGCTTCCTTTTGCATATTTGGCCACCAATAGCCTTGGGTAATGGCTCTATGTGCCAAGGATCTACCTCCAGTATGGCTTCCACAGATTTCTTCATGCAACTCCTCGAGGAGTGATTTAGCTGAATAGGAACATTTGTACAATTTCTAGTCCTTAGATAGCTAGAATCTAGTAGCCTTCATCCGAACTTTGTTAGCTTCTAACCTTACTTCACGCAAAGTATCCTCCTTCATGAATTGAATTATAGGGTCCATCCAACTTGGCTCAACTCTGATTTGATGAACTCGAACTTCCTCTTTTCTTATCTCCGTGGGTTTATGCAAGTCTTCAAGAGGATAAACCGAGGTAGATTTTATGCCGAAGAAGTTGCAAGCGTGGCCAGAAAATCAGCATGTGCATTACTATTTTTGGGGATGTGTAGTAAATTAAAAGATTCAAACTCTGACTGTAGACATTTAACTTGGCTCAAGTACCCTTGCATTCTTTCATCTTTCGCCTCAAATTCCCCTTCTACTTGGCCGACGACTAGTCTTGAGTCCGAGAACATTTTCATTGATTTTCCTCCCATTCTTTGAACCATTGTCATTCCCATCAATACAGCTTCATATTCAGCCCCATTATTTGTGGCCGTGAAGTCTAGTCTTAGTGACTTTTCAATAATGATCTTCTCTGGGGATATTAGTACTAGCCCTACTCTAGATCCTTTCTGGTTTGCTGCACCGTCTACATATACTTTCCAGAATTATAGGCCTTTCTGAGAGATTACGCCAATCGATTTTTCATCCATGTTCTGTGCTGGTGTCAATTCTTCTAACGAGGGCTCAATGAACTTGACTACTAGATCTGCGAGGACCTATCCCTTTATAGAGGTATAGGGCATATACTTGATGTCGAAAGCCCCTAGGATAGTACCCCATTTAGCGATTCTCCCTGTGTAGTCAACACTTCTGAGTATGGTTTTAAGCGGGAGTTGGGAAAGAACAAATACCATATGTGCTTGGAAATAATGAGGCAACTTCCGTATACCAAGCACTACTGCTAGGATGGTTTTCTCCAGTGGCAGATAGCGAATCTCGACCTCATGCAACGACTTACTCATGTAATAAACTAGTCTTTGCACACCTCGATCCACTCTTATCAACACCAAACTTACAGTATAAGGAGCCACAATAATGTAGTCAAACAAGACTTCATCTGGCTCTAGACTGGACATGATTGGTGGCTGAGCTAAATAGTCTTTAAGTTGTTGGAAAGCTAAAGCACATTCTTGAGTCCACTCAAATCCTTTCCAATTATTAATCAGTAAGAAGAAAGGCCTACACCTGTCTGCTGATCGAGAGATAAATCGGTTGAGAGTAGCAATCATTCCAATCAATTTCTGGACTTTTTTGGGATTCCGAGGAGGTTGTAAGTTGTTGATGGCCTTTATCTGATTGAGGTTAATCTCAATTCCCCTATGAGTTACCATCTAACCCAAGAATTCGCCTGATCCCACACCAAACAAGCATTTGGATGCATTTAAATGCAACTTGTATCTTTTGAGAACTTCAAAAATGTTTCCAAGATCTTTCACATGCTCAAAGACAACCTTACTCTTCACCACCATGTCATCTATGTAAATTTCAATACTCTTACCCAGCTGTGGCTCAAACATCCTCATCATCATTCTTTGATAGGTAGATTTAGCGTTTTTCAAACCAAATGACATCACTTTGTAGTAGTAGTTTCCAATAGGGGTGACAAAAGCAATCTTCTCCTGATCATCCAAGGCTAGTGGTATTTGATGATAACCTTGGAAAGTATCTAGGAAACTCATCCGAGGATGACCAACAGTTGCATCCACTAGCTGATCTATTTTAGGCATAGGGAATGGATCCTTAGGGCAAGCTTTATTTAAGTCCGTGAAATCTACGCACACTCGCCATTTCCCATTCTTCTTCTTCATCATCACAATATTCGCTAGCCATTCAGGATAAAAAACTTCTTTAATAGCTTCAACTTATTTGACTTTGTTACTTCCTCTCGCATCGCATCAGCGTGCTCCTTGGATGGGCGTCGAGGAGGCTGTTTCCTAGGGATGATCAATGGGTTGACCTTCAGATGATGACATATGAATTCTGGATCCACGCCCGGGGCTTCGTAAGCATTCCAGGCAAATATATCAATGTTTCTTTTAAGGAATTCTATAAGCTCTACCTTCTCCTGAAGAGGTAATTGAGATCCAACTTGAAAGAACTTCTTCAGATCATCTTTGATAGCAACTTTTATCAAATTTTCACACCTCGCACCATCTGCTAAATCATTGATGGGCAATGCCAGAGGTTTTAACTGCTATAATCCTTTTCAGCGTGGGCCGAGAATTAAACTTCGGGCCTATACTGAATGGCAGCCACTAAGCATTGTCTAGCCATAGATTGATATCCCAGAATTTCATTAACTTGACCTTCGGATGGATACTTAACTTTTTGATGCAGAGTAGAGGAAACAACCCCTAGCATATGGAGCCATGGTCTAGCCATAATTGCAGTATAGGGCGAATACGCATCTACGACAATGAAATCTACCTCTACTACCTCTGGACCAGTCTGCATAGGTAGTCGTATTTGGCCCTTCGGGATAACAACTCTTCCTTCGAAGCTCACCAGGGGAGAATTGTATGGCGTTAAGTCATCAGGTTTTAAATTCAACCCCTTATAGAGATCAGGGTACATTATTTTAGCTGCACTACCCTGTTCCACCATTACCCTCTTCACATCATACCCCCCGATTCTGAGGGTGATTACCAAAGCGTCATCATAAGGTTGGATAGTTCCAATCTTATCTTCATCCGAGAATCCTAAAACTGGTGGAATACTGGTTTTAGCTCTCTTTGGATCTTGATTAACGTCTCCTATGGGTAAACGGGCTATCGACATTATCTTGGAGAGGTAGAATCCTATTTTTCCAAGTGTAGCAAAGATGACATTGATTATTCCCAAAGGGGGTCTTGAAGAAACATCTCTTCGGGATTCTGAGCTTTCTTGGCTTCCCTGACCACTGGAATGATGCAGGAGTTGTTTTAATTTGCCCTCACGAACAAGCTATTTCAAATGATCCCAAAGACTCTTACAATCTTCTGTGGTATGCCCATGATCCTGGTGATACTGGCAGTAGAGATTATGATTACGTCTTTCAAGATTTCCCACCATCTTGTTCGGTCGTTTGAAGAATGGTTCATTTTTAATCTTCTCCAAAACTTGTTGCACTGGCCCTCGAAATACTGCATTGACTGCTTGAGGATTCGCCAATCCTGACTGTCCGAAGAAATCTCTCTGTTGTTTATTATTACTGTAACGATCTGACTTGAAATCCCTCATCTCCTGAAGGATAACTTTATCCTTCCCTTTTCTTTGCTGTTGATCTTCTTCAACTCTTTTATACTTATCAATCCTGTCCATCAATTGACGCACAGTGGTGACAAGTTTTCCAGTTAGAGATTTCCTTAAACTGTGGTCAATGGGGAGGCTAAGCTTAAATGTATTAAGGGCCACTTCGGCAAAATCACCTTCCATCTCATTAAACATTTCCCAGTACCTATCTGAGTACGTCTTTAGGGTCTCACCTTCTTGCATGTTCAAGAATAGCAAGGAAGCTAAGAGCTGAGCAACTCTTCGGTAGGTAACAAAACATGGACCAAATGCTTGATTAAGTTCTTTGAAGGAACTAATGGAATCTGCTTTCAAGCTATCAAACCATCTTATTGCAACTAGTCCCAGACTAGAGGGGAAAACTTTACACATCAAAGCTTCATCATTGGAATGGACAACCATCCTTTGGTTGAAATAGCTCACGTATTCCATGGGGTCTGTTCTACCATTATAGATAGTGAAAGTTGGCTGATGAAAATGACGAGAGAGTCTCACTTCTTCAATCCTATGTGTGAAAGGTGATCTAGAGATTTGGTTCAAGACTTTGCTCATAGCGTCGTTCCCTACACCTCCACGTGATGGGTTTCAAGGTTGCCGTTTACGATGATGTTCTTCTTCATAGGAAAAGGATTCACTAACTGGTGTTTGAGACCTCCGTCTATAAGTAACATCTTGCTCATCATCAAAGTTTAAAGAAGTCCGCTTCCGCTTTGCATAACGTAACTCCCTTTTTAACTGGTCAATCTCTAGTTGCATGTTCTTGTTATTCTCTGCATGAGACATATGACTTCCACCTCGTGGTTGGTTTCGGTCAGTACGTGTGGTGTGTACACTACTTTTGCGATCACCTCTCTGCTCCAGGTTGAGGAAATGATCAACGTGTTGGGATACCCTAGATTCTGTTGGTTGTTGACCTGGTTTAGCCATCATCAACCGTTGCTTTCACTCTTGCTCAAGCTCTTCCCACAGACGGCGCCAATTGTGGAGTCAAGATTTGTAGCTCAAGGCCAAAAGATATGAGATGTGAGCCCAATAAACCCAATACAATAAATTTGTAGAGAGTGAGTGAAAGAACTGGGCAGTTTGTGAACAAAACAACAGTTAATCAAGATTTTAAAAGATGAACAAGTGCAAAGATAAACTGTAAACTTTAATAAATTGATGTACGAGGAGATAAACTTTTATCTTATAAGATAATACAATTCTTAGAGCTACAGTAAATCTTTCTTCCTTTTCTCTTCCTTTATTTTTTGATCCCCTTCTCATGAGAGGTCTCTTGCATTTATATAGTTTTCTTTCAGACTATCTTGATCGTCCACCTGTTATTCATCTAGGCATTCACTTAAGTATATGTCCCATTAGGTACCTTCCTTGGTTCTCCATGAGTGGTGGCAGCTGAGACTGCACTATTCAGGGGTCTTCTCCACATAAATGCAGTCAGAAAAGTTGTTGTAATGCATTTAATTCGGTGGTAGCAGCTTTTCCTTTAGATATTTCTCTATTCTTATCATCTTTATAAGTGCCTGAAGTTCATCCTTATTACGAGGAACTGCCAGGAAGATCACCTAAACCACCCAGGTACTTGCTTGACCGATATTCCTCATATCCGAGGAGGACACACTCTTCAGACTATATTCCTCTACTATTTCCTTGCGTGATTCTCCAGTCCGGGGTTTTTTCCAATCATTTACTTCTCCTCGGATGTACTCATATCTTCAAATAGGGCTCAAGGCCCAATATATAAATGTGAGCTTTTATTGCCGCAATATGTAGTGCATATGACTCACTTAACCTAAGATACCTAACTAACTAAGTGAGTCATGCACATTACACAAGACAGGACACATATTTAATCTTCCTAATAATAATTGGATCCCAAAGCTTCAAACATGTTTGAAAGCCAAACATTTACCTTAAATAAAAGAATAGTGCAAAGCAAACAATCAACATGTCCACTTACTGAACTTCAAAATCCATTATTCCACAATATCCAATACTTTGTTTCTTTTCAACTTTCCTTTTAATTCCCATTTGTTTTCAATATAATTCTTTCATCCATCTCGATTTAATCTCCATTAAAACCACCAAGATAATGCGATTCTGCTATTTTTCTTAATTTCAAATCTAAATATAAATAAAGAAAAATAATTTTTTCTAAAATAATTATTTTAAAATATGCATTCACATATATAAGGTTTTAAAAATGATATTAACTCTCTTTCCATTATTTGATGGGCAAAGATTTGTTGCAAACTAAATTGCTGCAACTCCTATAAAATGCACAAGTATTAAGGTGCTATTTAGTGAAAAATTCAATCTTAACAAAGAAAATTTAGTATAAATATAAGTTTAAACAAGTGTTTATTTGAGACATTGACATGTGTATTCTTACAGAAGTTATTGCAACTTAGTTTACAGCAAATCCTTGCCCTTATCAGATTCCTTCCTTTTTTTTTTTTTTTTCTTTCTATTGCTATGTTTGAAATTTTTGTTGTTTTCTTTCTTTTTTATTGTTTAATGTCCTAGTCAATAGGAATTTTAGCTGTTTGAGTTCAGCCCAGTTGCTAGTTTTTAACTTTTTACTACTATAGTGTAATTGTACAAAATTGTTGATAATTGTTGTATGGCTCTATTTGATTGAGTGAATAATTGATTAAAAAAGAAAAGAAAAGAAAAAGAAGATGTCAAAATAAAGAGGCGACCGTCCCAAAGAAACACTATCTAATTCTATTTCAGAACCATCCACACCTTTAAAATCATGATGATGCATTAATGGCATTTTATTTTCATATCATACTTTCCTCGTGTCATTATTGTGTTGTCGAGTACACATTACCTAATCTTTGTTTTATATTCTCATATAGTATATAACAAGACAAATTTATATCCAAGCCTTATCAATATCTTTAATTAACCAATAGATAATTAGAGGCCATCGTCAAAGTGTAATATTTGGATTCACATGCAATTATGCAAATGACTCGCAACACAAAGAGAATGTTTGCTTTTTACTGAAAACTTTGTTTTGATTTCCTTCCATGTCTCAAACAATCCTAACCACGTAGGCAATGTAGTTGAATAGCTTTTGCAAATAAATAATAATATAGCTCTTAATCACTCACTAAAAAGATAGAGACAAGAGCATATATATATAAAGATCTGATAGACTAAACACTACTATAAGGCATTTTTTTTAAACCGGAAAAGCACTACTATATCTTCCTCGAGATTACAACAAAATCCTAGAGCTTTGAATGTCTTACACACAAGACAACAAATTAGAACGAAGAGATCAAATATTAAATTACAAAAAACCAATAGTAAGGCGCTGAGGAGGGCAGTCGTTTTTGGACCATAATGCTTCTCATTCACACTGAGATTGTAAGACCACCTTCATAGAAAGAGAAACACAAAAAACAACCTTTCCATCAAAGGCATATAGATACAGAGATAGTTGGACAATCTAAGATTAATTTATGCGAATGATTGAGTCATTAATCACACCAACCCATGATGATAAACCTTTGACTTTGTGGATAGGTACTCAAGATTAACTAGCTTAAACTAATGGATTAGTCGTGGATGGTCCATAACCATTCATCATGCCAGACCAAGATCCTAGACCGTTGATATAAGCAAACGAGTCCTTTCCAGCATCAGAACAACCTTGGTCTTGCCAATCAAGGGACAAGAGCTTAGTGTTTGGCTTCACATCCATTGCATTGTGGTCCTGATCATTTGCATGATCATATGGTAGCATTAACCTCTGGCAGGTGTCCATGAAAGTCCCACTATTCCCATCAATATTGGACATCCCAAATGGAGAGCAAAGACCAAATTGTGGTGCCAAACTATGACCACTAAGGTGATCACCAAGCCCACCAACCATACCTAAGTGATCACCATTCCCCATGAAATCATAGTTCCTAGAATTCCCAACTATAGCTTCCAACTTATTCTCCATAAAATCAATAGGCCTAATGGAATTCTCAAGCATTCCGTTATTATTATACTTAGCCTCCATGAAAGTAGGGTTACCAAGTGCCCCATGTGTGCCAAGTATATTACTATACTGTGAATATTGCACCTCTGGAAATGAAAGCTGAAGATCAGTAGGGTTGTGAGATGATGATGATGATCCAAGGTGGTTTTGGTTGGGTTGGTCATTGGGTTTTTTAGATGAAACCTTCTTGTTCTTTCTACATCCACCACCCACAGGAATGTTCCTAAGGGTGCCACCTTTGGTCCAATACCTTCTACAAGTCTTGCAAAAGTACCTTGGCTGAGAGAGGCTGTAGTTGTTGTAGTAGCAAAACTTGGTGTGCGTTGAGTCACACCTTGGACACTTGAGAGCTTGGTCATGCGGTGGCCTCAGCCGCCTCTCTATCAAGGGCCTTGAACATGTTAGCATGTCCCCAGATGGTGAAGAAGAATCCATTCCAGATTCATCGTTAATTGTGCCCTGACATACATATCAAAAGGAGATAAGTGATTGAAATAAATTATGGAATGTGTCAGAAACATATACGGGTTTTACGCGTCATGACAATAATGCAAAGTACTAGACATTCTTTGTCCTTTCAGAAATCAATCAGAATGTCTGAATGCTTAACCTATATAGAAATATTATATTGTAAAGTACTACACCTAACCCGAGGAGTGAGTGAGCAGTGATATGGCAAAATTTTCATCCACAGCTTTTAACATGAATTCATCAAATTGTTTGTTTGTATCTCTAATGCAGCGCATGGTAGAAAGCATTGATATATGAAGTAAAATACTTGAACTTTAATTCCTAGAATTATAACTTATAAGCATGCATTGCGGTTCTAATCAACCTACAATAAAAAAAACTCCATTTCTTCTCCAAATTTTCTGCTTCATACATAGGAGTTATACAATCTGACAACCTAACTGGCATCATTGCAATATGATTAAGATGAAACTAAATGCTCCTTCAGGCTTAAAATTGAATTGAATTTGTTGTTCTGAGTGGCATTGATTACTAAATACTCTATACAAAAGTGTGCTCAGTGTACAAAATCTTCACTTTTTGTAAAGTCTGGAAGAGATAATTGATAGGCAGTTTTAACCCAATTGATAAATAAAAATATATACTAATTTAATCATGGCCCAGAAGATGATTTTTGATCTGCCATGCATAATGGATATAAGTATATATATAAACTGCAGTTTCAAAAGTATGGCATATATACCTGTAACCAGTCAGAAGAATCCATGCAAACTTGCAAAGAAGTAAGACCCATTAACAAAACCCAATTGCCAAAGATAAGAAAAAGTGCCAAAAAAACAAAAACACAGGTCTAGCTAGCTTCAACCCCTAGTTAGCTTTTAGAAACACTCCATATATAGCACTCTTTCAGTTCTACTTTCTTATCTATCTCAGTGTTTGTGTGTTGGAGAAGGAGAGTGATATTGTAAACTAAGAGAGACAGAGAAAGAGAGATGAGCTAAGAGGGAGTCAGGAAACTGTGAGTGTTGTGTGTGTTTGAGACTTGGGGTTGGGCTGTGAATAAGAAGGAAGAAAAAGGTAGTGTAGAGAGCAACTCTACTCTACAGCTACAATGTATACAGCGTCGGTGGGAGCACAACATGGTCCCACAGTGTGTCCACTGTCTCTAAAGACACTGGCCCCACAGCATTACCTCAGCTTGACTAAACTCACCAAATAGACGGCTATGATGTGATGCATATGCATGATGTTGGTGGGGTTGGGGAAAAGGAGAGCCGTCGATGGGGATAAGAGTATACGTCAGAGATATCGGCGTGGTCGTCACATTATAAGTCTTTGTTTGATGTGACACTGGGTGAGAGAGAGAGAGAGATAGAGAGAATATTTGGGACCTCGATAAAGAGAGCTAAGGGCTAGCTAGCAGAGAGAGTGTGAGCAGCAGCAAGAGCATACCGAAAGAGCACTCCACTTGGGGGCCCAAATTTGAGTGGACCCCCCTAAGCTCTCTCTTCTCGCAAGCAAAGGATAGATTCTAGTTTTACCATCTACACATGACACACGGCGTCTCACGTGCCTCACCCTTATTGCTGTTCAAATGGGTTCTGAAAAACTCGACTAACACGTTCTGATATATACATTCAAATTCATAATATGTTTAACTGTTAATTTATGATTGGTGTATATAAAGAGTATAAATGGTAGTTCCATCTATAAGCGATGTTCTTTAATCACAAGTTAACATTTAGCCATATTGTTAAAACCAAGTATCTCTTATAACAATAATACGAGGTCATTAATTTAACAAACTAACAAGTAAATATCATTTAAGAGGTTGGTTGATATAATTATAACAAAGAAAAAGTAGTATAAAACAAAATGGTAAGTTTTGTTAACTTGTTACATAAATGGTTTAAGTATAATTGTTGCAAGGATACTTTTTCCTATGTAATCTTGGTCATGTCATTAACAATAAGTCTAGTGACATTTTTGAGAAGTTTTATATCTCATCCCCGTTTCTTACTAATTTTGTTTGGCTTAGCTTTCTAAAAAACTCACCATTTGAGTGCAATTTTTTATGCTTGTTCTTCAATGTATAGTTTAGTTTTATCCAACCTATTTTTTAAAGCAAAACAAACAAATAAAAACAATCTCATACAAACACATAATATGTTTATTATATGGGAATCACATACACATGCATTAAATTTGTCTTCAACATTTAATTTTATATGGAAATGTGCTTCTTACATGACTTAGGGTAAAATGACTTGGAATGTGACATATATGTTCATGTCTTACAAATTACAATGTGCTGTACTTCCAACCATTTTAACTGAAGATATAACAATTAGTCTATTTCAAATACTTAGAACTTGGATTTAAGTAAACACTATTTTACAGAAGATTCAAACTTTGCATTCAAATCAGACTTCCCCAAGATAGATGCTGAAAGTAACACAAAAGAGAAAATAATTAACCAAATCGATCAACTTTGAGAATAAGAATTTCAATTTCTAGCCTGTAGTTACACTTTTATTTTATTTTTTCAAAAAAATATAATCTTTTTGAGATTTTAATCAAAAACTTATAGGATATACAAAGTTTTTCAAATGAAAGTTCTCTTCCTGTTAGGCGGGGTTGGTACAATATATGATCTTAAAATGAAGATTCGAAGGTCTCTCACAAGGAATAAACATGATGGTTCACGATGACATGCACTTTAGGCGCTCAGAAGAACATGAAGAAGATATAGCGTGAAGAACACACTCCAGTCAACAGGGCCCAAAGTACACATTGTCAGGTGAATAAAGTGAGCCCAGTGTTCACGTTCCACCGTACACACACCTTAAGTCCTCACTGGTTCCTTTTTGTGAGTAGTGAATCATGCATTCGATTTTTCTTTTCTTTTTTGATCTCTTCCTAGCTAGTTATAACAGAGTATTAACAATCATGCATGTCAATCATGAGGATGTTATTATTATTATGATCTCAAACCTTTGTCATCCTAAGATGTTTGGCATGAAATGCATGAAGGACCACCTACAATGTTGGGCTATCAAAAACACAAATGTTTACTATGTTTTCTAGATCTATTAATGGGGTTTCATTGGGTCTTAATTAGTTTCTTAATCTGTCTCACAAGAGAGATTGCCAATGCATCATTACATTTGTAGTTATAGGGTCTTGCAAAAAATCATGATAGTTTTGTATAAAAGAAAATGGTAAAATCATTACCAAATTCATTATAAAATATTTAAAAATTTGTCATAATACAACATCAATAACATAATAAATAACTTTTTTTTATTATCTTTAAAAGTTGATGTATTAATTTGTAAATAATATGTTACAAAATTTATAATATTCTAATATCATTCTTTCTTACTTAAAAAGTCTCTCGTAGAAACTATGAGATGAGAAAAAAATGCTAAGATTATAATTTATTACACAATTTTTATCACAACTTGTCATATAATGAGTTATAAATGTTAAAGAAAAAAAAGTAAATTCATGAGGGTCCACACTTTCACTATTCATAATTCACCATGTGAGAAATTTTAACAAAAGTTATATAATAAGTTGTGTTTCAAGCATTATTCTCGGGAAAAAGTATTGGCAAAACTAAGTGAAAACCTTCATGCAATAATATGTTGGAGATGTTTTAGCCGGTTTCTAATCTATTTCAACATCATGGTAAAAAGGGGAGTGAGGAAGGGCGCATTACAAGTTCACCATATATTTTGACACCATTTCCAAAGCATAGCACATGCATGCCATGCAATACTGGTTTGTTGTATATATTATTCAACAAATGTAGATTCCTCGTGAAACAATAAGATCACTTTGGAAGTATCTTCACTTTGATCGATTAAGTTAATAACAGATCAGGGAAATCTTGAGTTTCAAGCTACCTCAATCAACCTATAATCTATGATATATCTTTATGTACATTTTGCTTTTACTTTTTTTTCTTTTCTTTTCTCCTTTAATGTTTTTCCTAACTCAAATGAAAGTTTTGTAAAGGCCGATTAACACATCAATTCAAAAGCCTTTTTTTTCTCTCTCTTTCAACTCTAAATCCTTTATGCTTTGTTTTTTTTTTTCAAGTATAGGATAGGTACTCATTACTCATTACACATATACTACACAACTACATTTATACCTTGTCATGTGGCTCAAAGGTAAACTCAAAAATGAGGTGAGGACCATTGCAGATAGATCGAAACCATTGTGGTAACAAAGAAAAGGTGATCCAAAAACACCATTGAAGAATAACATTTACAGCAATGTGTGTCAGTTTGAATTTAAAATAGTTAGGCCTGTGGCTTTTAGACACAGAATCAACGGTTTCAAAATTGATCAGCATCCTCTCTGATCATCAGATTCTGGTGTGCCCTTTGTCATGATGATGGTCAAACGACTCAAACCAACAGGGTCTCGTAATTGGTGCAGTCAATCTGATTAAGCTCTAGGCCAACGAATTGGTCCCACCATAGGCCTATTGATCCCAACGCTTTAAGGCCACCATATATCCACATGTATGGCAATGATGCACTCAATGAACCCACAAATTGGTTTTTATTATACCCTTTTGGGACCAATATCATTGCTCAAAAAGGTTTTGGAATGATGTGGAAAAAAATTGTAAACTATATACCTCTGGATCCAACGGTTCCTTTAGTTTCTTACACACATTATGCTAAAGTGTATATGGGTTTGGTGTGAATTTGAGGATGGACACGTAGATTATATCCGAAGTTGTCTCTGTCATGTATACATGTGAAAGAATATATATATATATATATATATATATTGTGTGTGACAGTGAATCCCATTGATATATACGTTTAGAGCTTGTTTATATGGTGTACTTTTTTTCGGTGTGTACAGAAACCATGCTAAGTATAAATCTAAAGTGATATATAACTAAGATACGACCTTCACATAGTCCCAGCAAGCAAGAGGACCCAACTCTCATGCGCATGCGCGACACTTCTAACGGTGACTGCGGCGCAGGGCCTAGCCTGTAAGTCACAAAAATATTCTACGTCTCAGAATTCTAATATACACGAATCTATTGGGGTCAGTGGACAGGATCTTCAGCCCTACATATTTTAAGCCTATAAAATTTTTGTTGTTTGTTGCTTTTGTTTGTTTGTTTTTTTTTTTTTCTCTCTCTCTTTGGTCTCTAGCTTAATTGCCCTAAGAATGATTGGTGTTTCTCTTAGTATTTTGCAATGTATCCAAGTCATTGGGACCCACTTTAGCATGTAAAACCCGACCATATATTAGCTTGTCCTTTTCGCATCATCTTCTCTTCCAAATTTTGTGTCATTGTCCTGTTGGTCCTGGCTTGACTAAGATGAATATCCAATGAGTCAAGTGACAAGAGCAAGACATTTTTGGTTGGAACGTGTAGATTGGGTTTTGGGTTAATGAATTTGTCTGCAAGTCAATATTGGAGAAAATGTTCACACTTGGTATTATTTAATGGATGGACTAGGCTTCATGCTTCAATCTTATAATATAAGACCCACGAAACAACAACTAGACATAGCCATTGAATTGGTTAATCAAAGTTGACTTCCATGTTTGATAATCACAATGGAGTATCAAGATGCATGTGTATCTGTGAATAATCAACATGATTGGCTTGAAGAGCTATAACATATGGTTGGATAAGTATAGATTAATGTTAGCAAACTACATAATTAAATGTAGAAAGAATCTTAAATGAAGGTAAGATTAGTACCAATCTTAGCACACTTATTGCAGTTGTTGTTTCTTGGTATTGGCCATTTTTTCAAATGGATATCAATAATTTTCTTAATGATGATTTGAGTGAAGAATTCTACATGCAGTTTCCTCTGTCATCTTCGTCATATTGTATGTACTTAATATGTATACCTCAGCATGCTTAGTTATTTTCTTGGGCTTGGCATCTTTTTGTCTTCTTTAAATGGTTACCAGCTCAAATAGACCAAATATGCCTTTGATTTTATTTCTCCTGTTGGATTTATTGACAACGAAAGTATTAGCACTCCACAAGAGCCTAATAATGCTTGACTCACTCCCTTCAATTTCGAGCCTACACTGATGCTGATTGGGCATGAGACCATACTAATTATAATTAATTGTTGCTTTACCATAGGTTTTTTATTTTTTAGTTGTGATGGTTGTTGCAGGATATTGGTGTCACTCTCTCCTCTGCCACTTCTTTCTATTGTGATGGTTGTAGCACGATTCAAATTGCATACAATGGCATTTTTTTTTATAAGCAAACTAAACGAATCGAGATCGAGTGTCATTTTGTTTATCATCACTATTAATCTTTTTCAGGGTACTTTGCAGCTTCACTCCATGTCATCTTGAGACTAATCTGCCAACATGTTTTTTACTAAATCTTATCCATTTTGACAATTTTGTGATCATTTGTCCAGACTCAAGGTGTGCTATAACGAACCAACTTGAGTTTGAGGGAGATTGTTTGATTATGTCATCCCTAGACCTAAGCACATTTTGGCCCATTGCACTTTATTCTATGATTGTATTATGTACTATTAGTTCTAAACTCAACTTGTATATATTATAGGCTTCCCCTATGCATTATGAAAGTTACTATTTAGACCCTTAAATGGCTTAGCTACCAATTTTAATCAATTGTTTCAAATATTATTTGAGAAATTTATTAGTCAATGTTTGAGTCATATGTATAATGGATAAATAAATAAATAAAATAACTATTAAGAATACAAGTAATAAACTTATACACAGAGAGACAACATTCGTTCACTAAGTGAAAATCCAAAATTGTAAAAACACTTTGAGAGTGAACTCCAATAAGCAAATCCACTATAAAAGGTTGTTGTTGTATAAATAGTACTCACATGACTTCCTATACATGTAGTCGAGTACTGTATTGGAGCAAACCTGCTCCTTTTAGTTTTTGCAAACTCTACCTTCTGCCTTATATGTTATCTAATGTGTAATGCGATATGCAGCTTGCGAACTGATCTCTCAACTACTCCAAGATCTCTTGAAGATTTGACATAATTTACGTGGTTTGATCAACTTCAACATCCAACACATATATGGTGATCAAGTGTTTGGAACAATATAATCCATTCAATGATGAACAGTAAGAGGGGTCAGAAGACAAAGAATTCTTAGATCTAATTTTTCTTGTGAAAGTGCAGTCGCCTTCCACTCTATGGATTAGTGTTTATTTTTTTCTAATAAAGGTGTAGAGTTTGGGCTTAAGAAGGCTACAAAATTTGTCATGAAAAATTAAATTAGTGCTTTCCATAATAAGGTTAATTAGCTCGACAGGGTCTCAATAGACCCTCTAACAAAAATTTATGTCCAACTTCCAACTTGGCTCAACCGATCATGGATTCCCACTTGACCAAGTTCTTCATATTTGCACTCTAAATGAAACTTTCAATCTTCAACCTACGCCCATACACAATACAAAGTATGGTATATTAGAAGAATTACAACACAAAATTTTGTCATGGAACTAATCAACACTAAAAATCCTCACACATTGTATTACTATTGAAGACGTACATAATCCATACTTTTAATTTCAACAGCTTCAAATATTTTATCCCAAAAATCTCTCTTATGTCTTAATCCTCCTTTTTTGTCACAGTAAAGGGATAAACACTGACTAAAAATATAATCAGCATACCTAGTTATTAGGAATATCAAATCTTATAGGAGTGTTTAATTTGATTACGTCTCATTTTCCTTAGAATATAGATGTAGGATACAACAAACTCCACGGCAGCGTGAAACAACCCTCTTATCATGAGATGTAAATGTATACTTGTATATAGAGTGGTGGCAAAATGGAATTTTACCCTCCCCGCACACAACAACGGCTTCAGAAAGTTTTTTCAGTGATCATTAAAAACACTTAATTTTAAAAATTTATTAATAATAAAATTTGAATATATTAACATCACAAAATAAAAACATATTCAAATACATAAAGTTTTAAAAAAAAATTTCACAAGTTTTCATATGTTAAAATTGTTGTGTGATATGATAGTTTCATTATTAATATTATCAGCTTCATCTTTTTCAATATATATAACCAAGCAATTATTAAGCTACTGATCTCCTATTTAATTACTAACATATTGCTTAAATAAGTACTAATATAAACAACATACGTTATCTTTTTGGAAAAATATATCACATAAATCCAACAAATTCGGCTAAAGACTAAAGCATATACTAACAGACTAGCTATTTAAAAAATGTGCATTTTTTTATATAAATAAATAGCAATTTTAAAATATGTCAGTTGGAAAAAAAAAATTTAATCACAATTAAACATTTGATTTGAGATTTTAGGCTAACATGTTTGTTTAAGCAATTTTTGAGAAGTGTTATATTCATAGCATTTTTGTAACAATTTCACAACAAAAACCTAAGTTATAAGTTTTTACTGATTCTAATTTGAACTAACCACTGAAATTATTTTCTATTAATTAATAACAACATGTTATTTAAGATTTGTTATGAAAATATTGCGAAAATGTTATGAACATAGCATTTCTTGCAAAAAAAAATAATTCAACATTCAACCGACAAAATTTTTGAAGAGGTTGAATTTTATTTTTAATGGGCTCAATTGTTATTAAGGGTTGTAAGGACCAGATAAACAAGCAGCTTAGGCTTACTTAGAACAGTGGGTAATACAATTCAACCTTGGCCTAAAACAATAAATTTGTAAGAGAGGGAAACAAACAACAAAAGGGGGCTTGCCCGAGACTGAAAATAAGAAAGAAAAAGCTGAAATTGTTGAATAGATGAGTTAATGTCTCAATACAAGATAGCCTGAGGAGGCCAAAGTCACACAAAAATGGTACTGTTCACTCTCTCCTCTCAGTGCTCTTCTTGTTTCTTTTTCTATTTCTCGAAACCCTTTTTTTTCTCTCTCTCTCTCCCCCCCCCCCCCTTTTTTCTGAAACCCTATCTTTCTTATATACTCCTCTCTCTTTCACATCCTAGCCTTCCATCTTTACCTAACAAATCTCCCTTCATGACACTTGTCTCTTTTTACAATTGAAGAAGGTGGTAAAAGGAGTTTGCTTAACTGTGATTTATACTGTTCAGGTCACTTCCTCATCAATGCAGCTGATAAAGTTGGTGTCCACCATTTAATGCGAAGGCAATAAGCTAGCCCAAACTAGAAACTTCCCCTATTATCACTGATTCTCTCTCTTTAGACCTTTCTTCCCACCTAGAATGCTTCAGAATCCTTTATCTCATCCCTTCATCTCCTCGGGCAAATTTCCTCCTTAGGCCCGTGATATCTCAATATCAGCACTACAACTCTTCAACTTCATTCTCAATCTTCGACCACCCACAAGGGCGTTTAAGTGTATTTAGACCCAAATTAATTTTAAAGTCAAACTTTTTTAAGTTATATTAAAAAAAAAAAAAAAATTAAAAATCAGGATGGTCCTGTGACGACCTTGATTAACACTTGGCGCTGCCAATGTCCACACATATGATAAATTTTTTTTTTATTAAGAATGAAAAATGTTGGTCTGCTTATAGGGAAGACCAATCCTCCTATAGCCATGCTTGCTTAAGTTTAGAAAAAATAGCCAAAAACTTTATAACTTAATTGACATCACATAACGAAGAGTTTGTAAGTTTAAGAGGGAAAGAATACGAGTTGTAAAATTAACAATATATTGTAACTATTTCAAAAAAAAAAATTGGAAAAAAAAATTTGCCACTATTAATTTCATCATCAACGATTGTGTATATAACCTTACAAAGGTGATTGACAATAATAAAAATTGTGATAAAAGCGAAACTACTCACCAGTCACCACGCTAATTTAATAATTCATATTCTAAAGCTAATAACAATCCTATCCAAGCAGAACTCCACATCACTGGCTCAACGTCTTTGTAGTTTGTACTTCGTATGTTCATTTCCACGAAGCAACCACACACTGCACTTGCATTTTATTTGATAGATACGACAAAATAATAACATCGCTTTATAATTATTTCTTTTTATTATTAGGTTAAGATATTATTTAATTTTATAATGTAAGTGAAATTTGAATCTCATATTTTTCTTATTCGATGATAATAAACTTTAGCATTTAAACTAACTGAAACCTATATCATTGCACTTGCACCAACAATATTAGGGACAACTATTTTCACATCAAATTTCACAACTTATTGACTTGTGCAGTTGTTAAAATTAACAAAAAGTGGTGGCTCCATATATATATATATATATGTGTGTGTGTGTATGCGCGCGCGTGTGCATAAAATGTTAACAAATTGTAAAATTGGATCTTTTAAATTATTTCACCTGCACCGTATCAATGTAATCATTAAAAAGTGGATTTGGGAGAAAACTATTTGTATATAGTTAAAGGGACCGGTTAATATGTGCCCTTAAGGCACACATTAAATTTTCTATTTTTTAAAATATTTTCTCAGGAATTGAAAAAACTGACATTACTTTTTCAATTCTCGAGAAAACTTTTTTCAAAAATAAAAATTAATGTGTGCCCTAAGGGCACACATTAGTAAAATCCATAGTTAAATTGTTAACCTTTATATAATATACACTGCTGCAAGTCTGCAATGGATTCTACTTACAGAGAGTCAATGCAGAAGAAAATGATTATTCACGAGCAAAATAGGAAAAATAATTGGACCAAAAGATTCCCAAAGGCATATCTGAAGTTTCTTTCACACCAAATGACCAAATAGAATTTTGATGACGACTTGTATATATCTCCATGATAGGTCCATTATCCGTCCATGCATATGGTCCAGCCTGCTATTTGCCTAAAAAATTGACAAGTTTCAACAATGTTCTTCCCTCTAATTGGATGAATTTTTATGTGATGGAACCCGTGGATTTGGCTTTTTGTGGCAACATGTGTTGCACAAGGTTGGCGGCTTGGTTTATATTCTAGTTTTGGCCTTAATGGGCTTTTAAATTTTAGTCCAATTTGGCTACCAAATTAAAAAATTACTATCTTAGTAAAATATTTCGATCAAAGTAATGCACGTGTAAAAGAAAGATATATAATTATGACAAAGTTTAGTTACAAAATTAATTGTAGACTTAGGCTACAAACTCACTCAATATCTTTTTATTGGAGGTGAATTTTGACAAATCCACTATTAGATTGTATCTTCTTCTTATATTCTCCATGTTTGCAAAATTTCAAGAAAATTAAAGATCAATAGTTATGTCATCAATAAATTTTTAAATTGCAAGTTTTTGTAATTTAAAATTATGCATAAAATATAAGATTATAGATTATATAGTAAATGATATCCAATTGACACAAAAATTGACATTTGCATTAAAAGTGTAAAAAACATGTAATTCAACGGTTAGATTTTTAAAATGTGCAATAATATTTATTTTATTGAGTGAGTTTGTAGTCTAAGGTTACAACCAATTTTGTAGCTAAATTTTGTCCATATAATTAATCATGGATTAAAGGATGTTTTTCATTTTAACATGGTTCAAGAAAATGACATACAAAACACACTAGAGAAATATATAATATTGATAATTATGTAACATGGATAGAGGAAATCTATCGCTGATTGACTTAGTTGTAACTTATGATGTACTGAATTTATCTTCTTCTTAATAAAGTTACAAAATTTTCATCAAAAAAGAAAAAAGAAAATAAAAGAAAAGAAAATGACATGCAAGCAAGACTACATCTTAGGTGTCCAACTTGAGCCAAGATTCAATTAATCTTTTTCTTGATTAAGACATAATATGTGCTTCATTTAATTTCTACACCACATTAGCATTAATGGATTGATAGGGGTGTTGATTCATTATATTTAGGGTCTGTTTTGAATCCGCT
This sequence comes from Quercus variabilis, assembly GCA_030445155.1. Classification (NCBI taxonomy): domain Eukaryota; kingdom Viridiplantae; phylum Streptophyta; class Magnoliopsida; order Fagales; family Fagaceae; genus Quercus; species Quercus variabilis. The sequence goes on from CP129454.1 coordinate 11,224,528, forward strand.
TATTTTATTGACACTGAAATTTTTTTACTAAAAGTCCTGTAGATAAAGATAAAAGTTAGCTGAAATAGTACAGTGGAAACCCATGAATAGTACTAAAAAGTGCAGCGAAATCTATAAAGAGTAGTAAAAATAAGTTAAATAGTAAAATAAGCTAATTTTTTTATTTGGAATCAAATGCACCATTAGTCTTTGTTATCAATAATTTGAAGCTCGTTGGGCCATGGAAATGAAGCTTAACTTGTGAGTTTTTTTTTTTTGGTTCCTTTAATGCCCACGTTTTAAGTGTGTCGTCAAGGCCCATTCTAAAAGGAGTCTGCACGTTACCTATTCATTTTGAAGCCCATCCTTAGGTGTCAATTTTGTCTCGAAATTGCCTCTTGGATCCTTGAAGCCCATCCTTAGGTGTCTCTACAATTGCCTCTTGGATCCAAGGTGAAACAGTGAAACTATTGCATAATTTAACTACAAATTCCATAAGTAAATATCACAAACAATTTATATCAACCACAATATCAAATACCGAATCTAAAATCAATAATAATAGGCGGTTAAACATGTAAAACAAAGATTTTGGTAATAAATAGGAAACCAAAGAAGAATCTCTTCCCAAAAAAAAAAAAAAAAACCCATTCCAATCCCATTAAAAAATCCATTGTAAAAGAACATTTATAAATTAACAAAATTTAGTTACAAAATTAGTTGTAACCTAAAGTTACAATTTTACTTAATAAAATAAATATTATTACATATTTTGAAAATTTAACTGTTGAATTACACGTACTTTATGTGTATTAATGCTCTTAATACACATGTCAAATTTTGTGTCAATCAAATATTATTTACTATATTAACTATAAACTTATATCTTATTTATAATTTTAAAATACAAAAATTTGCAATTTAAACAATTTATTGATGACATAGCTATTGATCTTTAATTTTCTATAAATTTTGTAAGCATGGAGGATATAAGAAGAAAATGTAATTCAATGGTGGATTTGTCAAAATTTATCTCCAATAAAAAGATATTGAGTAAAGTTGTAACCTATTTTGTAGTTAAACTTTATCATTTACAAATTACAATAGTCTATACTCATAAAACATTGTCTTGGGCTCTATATGCAACCTCTGCAAAATACCATGCTTGTTTTCTTACCGTTATAGTCCCTGAACCACTTGAATCATCCTGTAGTGATCTTGCATATGAACGAATCTCGCTCGCATGAACTAAAAATATTGGCAGCCTAAAGAACTACTTGAATATTTGTAGTAACAATGAACTCTTTGGAAGCAAAGTTTGCATGTTTAACGCCAGTTTAGGTTGGGTTTGGATTGCGATGATAAGGAAAAAAAGAAAGCACTTTTTTTTTTTATAGGTTCCGTGCATTGTTCACGGGATTCGCAAGTACAGATTTCAGCAAATTTTTATTTAAAATTGGGTCTCGTGGCACTATTAACGTATTTAAAATTTATTTTGCTACAGTGTTTTCAATTTTTAGTTTTCAGCAATAAGTGGTATCCAAACATACCCTTAGTGCTATAGGTGCATAGGAACACATAATGGTTTTTATTGTTTTTGCTATAGGCATGGTGATGCTTTTCTATGTTTAGGCTCAAGAAGGATTTAAGATCCGAATGTTTTAGCTTTGGTATGATAAAAATTGTGCAACAAGTTGTTTATATAGTTGTGCTTGTGCACAATAGGGTCAAAAGACTCAAAACATATCAAAATCCCCTTCTTTTAGTAGAATCCAAATTGTAGATTCCAGCAATTTCGAGTGAAATTCTTATAGGCAACATAGTACCATCTTCAAAAATTATATCTCACTTGATCATTTGAATTCCAAATTTGGTCAAATTTGTGTCATCAAAGTCCCGAATTCCACGTTTCAATAAAACAAGTTTCACTAAAATATTCAATATAGTACGAAGGAAAATGGGCAAAATATCATAAAATTTGTTTTCTTTAAGTGGATTGAAATATTGTTGTCTATGAATGAGATTTAACTAAGATCTTGTGCTCACATGATGCAGCGGGGGAACTCGAACCCCATAGCTAGAGGCAATTTGGCCCAAGCTCTTACCACTAGACCAATCATGTGTTGATTGCATGAATGCCTTGCATGAATATTTCTCCAAACAATATCCCAAAGAAACCCACCACACCAATAGAGGGGAGGTCTTAGAATTACAATAATCTTTAGGGGCATTACCATAATTCTCTCGATCTTCTCTCCCACAAAACACGATTTGGCGCATTAACAAAATCTCCGCAAAAATCGACCTCTTCCTGTCCCCTTAAAAAAAGAAAAAACCATTCACGTTCATTCATTCACACACTCTCTCTCTCTCTCTCTCTGTGTGTCACTTCCTCTAAAACCCCAAACCCTTTCCTCTTCATTTTCCCGCCATTTCTCGCTCCCCAAACACAGCTCGACGAAGAAGAAGAAGATGAACGCACCCTAGGGCATCTACCCCCTTCACTCTTAACTGCCATTCCATTTTCCATCGCTCTCGGAGGAAAATTGGGCGATGGTTACTTCGAGAGATGTACAGGAGATCGTCTCCAAGCTCTCCTCCGATAAAGCCAAAGCTCGCGATGTAACTCTCCTCTTTCCTTTCCTTCCTCCATTTCTCTTTTTCTCTTCCCTCCATTCCGACGGAAAAGGAAAGAAAATGATTATTCGGTTTTAAAAAACAAAAAAAATACGATAATGAAATTTTTTGACTGAACTTAAGACTAAGTTTAAACGATACGCGTTTATTTGATTAGTGTGTAATACCGAAATTTGAATTTCGGTGAATTTGTGCATTTATTTTTGCTGTTAGTTCTTATACTGAAATGATTAGAGTGAATAGTTCAGTTATACGAAAACCCTACTGTTTGATTTTTTCCTGTATTTTCTTGTTAACCAAACAGAGATTTAGTGTACACATGTTTCTTCTTGATTTCATTCGGAAACCAAAAGAGAAAAAGAGAAATGCTACGTCTATAATATTTTTAGAATAAATTTTAGGTGATAGGTTGTTATCGATTGATACTCATGGGCAAAAAAAGGTAATTTTAATAGTAGGTTCAAATTAGAACTACTAACACTTCTTGAAACCAAAAATGTGATAAATAATATGAAGTCAATTGTGTGAAATGATTTTCACACCGGTGATACAATTTTTGGTTTAGTTTATATGTTTTACTTGGTTACCAAAGTGAATTTTTGTGTGGGTTACTCCCATTGTTTTATTTAGAAGAATGAGTACAATGCTCCATTCAATTGAGCTGGATTGCTTTGGTTCATGAATGCTTGTGTTTATTGGCTCAATAGTTGAAAATTTCAGTCTCTCATTATTTACTCTCAATTATCTGCAATTAAATGAATGTTATTTTATGCTTCTTTTTGTCTAATTTGTGTTCTGAGTTAGTTCGTGCTTTAATATACGCTTGTTTATTTCTTGATTTCACCCAGAAATAAAAAAAAAAAAAAGAAAAAGAAAAGAAAAGAAAAGAAAAGAAAAGAAAAAAGGAACCCATTATGTGAAATAGTTGTATGGGGCTCAGTTCTGTGAATTGGTCACACCGTGATACAAGTTCTGATTTATTTTCTATGTTTCACTTGGTTACCAAAGTGAATTTTTGTGTAGGTCACACCCATTGCTTTATTTGGAAGAATAAGTACAATGCTTAATTTAATGTTTGTGCTTTCCTGGCTAAATTTCAGTCTCTTATTATTTACTTTAGATTATCTGCATTTAAATGAATGTTATTCTATGCAGCCTATGCTTCTTTTCGTTTAATTTATGTTTTGAGTTAGTGTACGATTTTAAGCATGCCTGTTTGCTTCTTGATTACATCCAGAAACCAAAAAAGAAAAAAACTCAATTATGTGAATTAGTTGTACGGGGCTTGGTTCGGTGAATTGGTCACAATATGATACAAATTTTGATTTAGTTTCTATGTCTTACTTGGTTACCAAAGTGATTTTTCGTGTAGGTTATTTGATACAATCTGCTCAGGGTAAAACTTTATGTGGATTTGATGTACTCCATTGTTTTATTTGGAAGAATGAGCACAACGCTCCATTCAAGTGAACCAGATTGCTTGGCTTTGTGAATGATTGTTTTCATGGCTCAATAATCATAATCTTTGGTCTCTCATTATTAACTTCAGATTATTAGCAACCAAATGAATGTAACTCTATGTTTCTTGTTTGTTTAATTCATATTCTGAGTTTGATGCATGTGTGTAGGAAGGGATAAAGTTGTTGAATACATGGTTAGAAGGAGAAAGATCGATTGCCTTTTGTAAATTTCTTGGTCAGAACACTGCAAATCTAAGGCCTGATGAAATCCCTCATTGTAAGATTGAATCTTAATCAAAATTACATGTATTTTTATGGGCATGGCCTCGTTGAAAACAAAATTAAATGGTCTTGTTTTGGTTCTGCAGCTGAGACATGGCCTTTTCTTGTTACTTTGCTGATTCAATGTACATCATTGGAAATATCCTCAAGCAAGAGACGATTGCCGAAATTGATATATGCAAAAACTCTTCGAATTGTTGTTCAACGGGCTGAAGATGCTAAATTTTCTGGTAGTTATTGAATGACATAGTTATTTATAGGGTTGGTACTGATATTGAATGTATGTGTCAGATAATTTTTAGAAAAACATATGTCTGCCTCATGTTTTACAGGTGCATGCTGAAACCTAGTTTCTAGTAGGTATTAAATTGACTTATTTATTGATATACCATAAGTTTTTATTTGGAAACTACTCAGCTTCTCATTGGAGTTCTTTTCTACAATGCAAATATTCTACTTTGGTGGAAACATGGTTAAGCTGAAAACTTGTTATTAGTATGTAGCATTTTAATTAAGCCGACGATGAAGTCTAATAGATGGCTGTCAGTTTTTGGTTAACTGAAGCTCTGTTTTCTTGCTTAGAGAGCAGAGCGTAGGACTTCTTATTTGAATGGAACTTAGTTTATGCTGATTTTCTTGTATGTAAATCAAAATCCAGTTATTAATTGTCATAATATCTTCCCATTCTGTTGCCAGTTTTCTCAGCAAAAAATGGAGGGATTGTTTAAAAAAAGAATTCTATATTGTACCATCCTGACATGATTGTTATTTATGAAGTTATTTGTATGCATTAATAGATATTATTTTTCTTGGAATTGACACTAGGAGATTTTGTTTGGGTTCTATCCTTATTTCAGGCAAAATGCTGCCTTTGTTATCTGTGGTTAAATCGCTTTTTAATCACATATGGGATGTCTTAAGCAATGTTCCAAGCTTTCAGTCCGAATATGGGGTTATTCTCCGGCATCTTCTGGCTGTTAGAGATTATCGTTTCCACATGAGAAAGCGCATATATTGCAGTGAGTTTTTCTTTTAAATTATCATGAGGCAGACATGTCTCCTTCTAATTGTTAAATAATACAGTCATTAACAATCTTCTCTCTTTTTCTTATTCTGTTTTGGCAAGACTTGGTGCTTCTTTACATGGAGAAAGTGGAAACAAGTTTGGGTGAGAAGATTGATGGTCAATATAATCCCAAAGAGGAGGTCTTTCGATGCATCCTTACTCTCCAATCACTTTTGGAAAATCCTCCTGGAGATTTCCCTCATACTTTTAGGGACGATATTATTAAGGGGTTTGTTGGGATTTTCTCTTACATAAGGTAAGTCATGAATTCACCCTGCTCTTGGTGAAAGGAAAAAAAAAATATCACCTTGCTCCCACCCACTCCCCAAATTGAAATGATGTGCTTTTTTGTGATTTTTTTTTTGCTGATAGTGGTTGTGTACATGTTTTTTTCATTGTTTTTACTGTTTCAGGGATGAGGGAAAGATTTCACGCAAGCTTATTGAGTGTGTTAATACATTCTTGTTAAAGGATGGGCCAAATCTGGGCAGTCAATCCCTGGAAATCCATAATTCTGTGCAGCAATTTGTGTTCCGTTGTTGGTTGACAACCCATGATCGAGCACTTAAGGTTTCTTTATCTTATATTTTGTAATGATTTTACTGATCAAAAAAATATTTTGTAGTGATTGTCTATTTTGATGGCTAAAGTAGAATTTTGGTCATTGAAATTTAGGATTGATTCTATTTTAGTCTCTAGATTTAAAAAAAGATCTAATTTTGACCTTGACAAATTTGGGCAATGTAACTTCCATTCACATTGATGATGATGCCGTTATAAAAATTACTGACAAGCTATTGTTTATTGAATGGATGGAAGGCTTGCATCACTCAAAGTTAAAAATTTCAAGAATGAAATTGGAAATTTTTAACATTTATGGAGCGAATTGGAAACTACTCTCTATTTCATGGACCAAAAATATGGTCTATGCATTTGAATGTTGCAAATTGCTTATATATATATATATTGTGTGTGTGTGTGTGTGTAATGTCCATACTTTGTTTTGCAGGATGCACTTATTCAATATGCCAGGTTACAACTAAATTTAACTCGAGGTGGTGCTGATGCGGGTTCTTTGGTAGATCAACTTTTGGACGTAATTTGTAAGGATCTAGATCAAAGCAATATATCCAGCACTGGTGTGCCTTGGTGAGTGTTCTTAACTTTCTGTTCCCTCTTTTTTTCTTTTCTTTGGTGTGTGTTTATTGGTGGATTTTTTTGGTATTGATCTGATTAATGATTATTTATATATTCTTTGTTGTTCAGGAATGATGCCACTAAAGATGATAAATTTGGGACTTTAAATAGTTCACAATGTGGTTTGGTGGAACTTGCAGCTGTTGTATTTTATCGGGTAGTTATTTGACTCCTTTTGTATCTTGTACTTGTATTCAGTTAGCACATGATGCTGTGTGATCCAATCGGATTTGTCTTTATCATAGAGCTTCTTCTCAATCTGAAGGTTACATAAAGTAACTTCAAGGACTGTTGCCAACCCCTTTGTGTTGGCTAATTTAGTGTGGTTTTAGGTGGTACAGTGTTGTAAAATAGTGCCTGTTGGCCATGTATAATTTTTACTTACTTTATTTGTTTGATTTCACATTTCAAACAATTTACCAATCATGTCATTATATATATATATATATATATATCTCAACTCCTTATTATCTTTTGTTTGGATACTTTGGAGAATTAGACAACCTGAGAAAAGTTAAGAGTAATTCTTGTTTCAGTCTAGTTACTCCCTGGCTTATCTTGTTTATCTGACTAAGGTACATTTTTTCAAAGTCTCACTTTTTTTTCTTCCTCCCCTGCCCCCTTCTGTTTATGGGTGTAGCTGTACTTTTATGTACCTTATTTTTTAATCTATAAGCCAAGAAAATAAGCTACCCCTAATCCTTTATTATTATTATTATTATTTTATTACCGTTGTTTTTATCATTATTATTGTTTTCCTTTATTTTTTGTGGTGGGAGAGTAGCCCTGGTTACTGGCTAATATGATTTCACTCCACAGGCGTGTATTGGCACAGCCAAAGCACCATCAACTCAAAAGCGCCTTAAGAGGGAGCATGCTTCTGCCCATTTAAAAGAGGCTCTTATGAAAGGAAAATGGCTATGGTAAGTTTTAAGACTGATTGGTATGAAGTTCTGTGCTGTTTAATATTTCATTGGCCCTATTGTCTGCAGATAGATTTTAATCAAAGTTCTATTCATCTTCCAATGTCACTCATATTACCATGGATAATTAGTGATTAATTTTTTTTTTTTGATAAGTAATAAAGATGTAAATTCAAAAATATTACCTCATGCAGAAAATCATAAGGCAGAGATAAAAATTACAGAAAAAGATGATAAAAAATAGAAAGAAAAGATACTAATTACAAAAAAGGAAGAGAATCACTAGAGGTGAGTCCCTAAGCTCTAGACCAATCAAAAAGGGAGCCATTGAAAGAAGCCAATAACTGATCATCGGAACTTTCCATGTCCTCAAATGTCCTCCAATTTCACTTCCTCCATAGACACCACATTACACAGTGGAGCTAAATTCCAAATGCTAGACGAATGCTTTTCAGGCCAATTCCACCAACCAAAGAGAGTTTCTGCAATTGATCTTGGCAATACCCAAGAAATCCCAAAAGATCTAAACACCAAACTCCACAACCAATAAGCCTTACCACAATGCAGTAGCAAATGATCCACCGTCTCCCCATTACAATGACACATAATGCACTAGTCAACAAAGTCCATCTCTTTACCCCTCAAATTGTTACCTGTAAGGATTTTATCCCATACAGCAGTCCACACAGAGAAAGAAACACGCTGATGGGCCTAAACCTTCCAAACACTTTTCCAAGGAAATATAATGGGCAAGGGTCCCCTTAACTTATTATAAAACGATTGGATATCAAAATTCTCATTCTTCGTCAACTTTCGTCACATACAATCTCCATTCTTTAGTGATTAATATAGTAGTGATTCATGCGTACTTTATTGGATGCCATGATGTGCTATATGGAATAAATAATATTTGGATACAAATGGAAAATTTCTTCCTATCTATATGTTCTTCCCACTCTACAAATTTGTATTTAGTAAAATTTGGTATTGGAAACATGTTGACTTAAAATAATAGAAGATGGATGAAGCCAATGAGCTATAGCTTAATTGGCACTTCCTTTTCCCATAATAATGGGATGGAGGGTGAGGTTGTGGGTTCAAGAGCGAGACCCACTAAGTGCATGTGTCACCTTTAAAAAAAATGAAGAAGATGATGAATTCCGCCATCTAGTAATTTCTTTTTATTTTAGGTGAATAGTAACGTGCCTTAACTTTCATTTTGGTCATTTTGTTTTGGAGAAGAAAGGTTGACATCATGATCATGAGATTACAATGCTCTGTAAGGGTTGGCTTTGAAGAGGAATTGTCTATTGTCTTATAAGAAGATCTACACATGAGGAATGTTTGGAGAAAATAGTTTCCATAAATTTTTAGTCTTTTGAATAAAGTGGAAAAGTGCTTTTAGAGTTTGAAGAAGGATTTGCAAATAAAATCATCATTGTCCTCCATTTATTCATAACAAAAATGTCTATGTATGTGAGTTAATTGAGTGGCATGTTCCCATGCACAATTATGATTAACCCTTTTGAATATCAGTTTATGAAATTGGGCATTCATGTATTCTTTTTATTTTTTTATTTATAGACAATTGATGCTTGTCAATAATTGGCTTGGATTTTCTTGTTCTCTGACATACTAGATTCAGTGTAACAGAGTTACAAAATCAAATCTTTATATGCATGGCCCATGTGCCATATACCTGCTGTTATCTACTTCTTTTTTTTTAGAGGATAATTCAGTGAAAATTTTATCATCACAAGAACAGAGAAATACAAAGGTAGAAAGACCACTTAGGGAACTCAAAGAACCTGATCCAGATCAAAATACAATAATACAGAGCACAAAGCCACGCAATCTATATTACCCACCAGTGATTTGGCATTGCATGATGGATCATACCTAGAGGGATTCCAGACTTGCTCTTTGGCTGGTGGAATTGGTTGGGGGAGCATTCATATAACATTTGGAATTTAGTCCCACTGTGTTTATTTTGGTGTCTTTGGAAGGAGCAGAATCGGCGAATGTTTGAGGATTTGGATAATTCTGAAGATTAGATGCTTGCTTCTTTTAGTGGAACTCTTTTCGATTGGTCTAAGGCTTGGGAACTCATGTCTAGTGATTCTCTCCCTTCTTTTCTTAGCTCTCTTCTCTTTTGTAATTAATTTGTTGTTTGGTTTCTTTCAGCTTGTTTGTTCTTTTGTTCTTTTTTGTATTTCTTGGCGTGCTTTGTGCTTTTTATGCATTGAGAAGCCTTTTCGTATATATATATCATTCTTACTTATTTAAAAAAAAAAAATTACCCACCAGCTCACAGGAGAGGAAGCACCCTATCAAAACAGAGTTTACACTACTAAAACCCAAAAAACACATCAGGTCTGCTAGTGAGGTAAACACTCCCTTTGGTTATGATGATAAGCTATTACACAATAAAAGCCCCAATTGGAAGCAAGAATGCTACTATTAGAGGTTTGAATCTGGAGCTTAGCCTCCATTCTTCCTCTGACATCCCTTTCAATGCTTTTGATCAGCTGGCTTCTGTTTTAATGCTCCCTCCATGATTTGCGGAGTTACTGTAGTTTTTAATTCTTTACTACAACATGTAGATATTAGTACTACTTGGAAATATATGAAACAAAATTGCCTAAATAAATGGCTGAGTATTTGAATGGTAAATATTGTTACACACTTTTTAGTGTGCATTTTGCACAAACAATGTCCATAATTTCACACACGTTGTCCACATTTTTTAAGCATGTCCATACTTGAACATGAAACAGGTGATGTAATGCGGACAATGTACACTAATCAGTTTGCAATAATTAATGCCCTATATGAAAAGGCCAAATTTAAAACTAGTTTTTGGTTGGAATATGTATGTGAAAAAGCCTAAATTTAAAAACTTGTTTTCACTTATCAAAAAAAAAAAAAACTTGTTTTGAAAGAACTAACTCTAAAACTATCTTTTTTATGGAAATATGTTTGCTCCAATTTAAATGAAAATGGGTAAAATTTATAACTGGTTATATAGTTCTTAATTAGCAGGATTCTAATCTATGGCATCTCAAACACGTTCTTAAAGTATTTTGTCTTTCCCCATCCCAGTCCTTAAGTATATATAACTTTTAAAGAAGACATGTATGTGTATAAGATCTAAAAATTACCACAAATAAGAAACAAAAGCAGATTCCATCATCTACCACAAGTTCTTCAATAACAAAATATAAAGAAATTATTTGAAAGCCCGAAGAACAAGTAATTTTACCTTCAATCTGACACAAATTTTTGTATTAGAAGCTTCGTTGTTTGTTTTCTTTGCGAATAAAGCAAGATGTATGCATTGGCATTTGTTTGATAGGTATATAAAGCAGCCTTCAGCTTTTACTTAATCAAAAGCATTATGAAATGAATCTATATGACTATAACTGTGACAGAGAAATCCCTCCTTAAAAGTTTATGTTAAGTTACTGATTGTTAAAAAACTTAAGTTGTTTGTGTTAAGTTACTGATTGTCCAAAAAAATTAAGTTGTTAGGAAATGGTGCATTTAATCATTTAGTCTAACAATTCCCCTTCATGTGTGGGCCTAAATTGCCCTTATTAGGTGGGGCCCTACATGTGATTTTATTTTATTTTTTATTTTTAATGGGAGGTAAGATGGAAACAAGATTTGAATGTAGGACTTTTGCTCTGATACAATGTTAAGTTATTGATTGTCCCAAAAGTTTAAGTTGTTAGGACATGGGGAATTTACTCATTTAATCTAACAGATTAAAATACCTAGGTTGTTAAGAACTTGTATTCTCTGTAACCATTTAAAATTGAAATCCTATGTTGTAAATTTTGCAAGTATCTTTGATGTTCATAATTACTTTCTATTAATTAATGTGACATCTTGTGATTTTATATTTTGGTGGTTGTGGATGATTGGCATGAACTAAGTTTCATTGATGTACTTGGGTTGGACAAATATGATATATGTTGCTTGGATCTATTCTTATTTGATCATATGCTTGTATCATCGACAAAGTTCTTTAGGACATTTTTGATATGGTACTGCATGCATTTATTGGTTTATGTGCAGATGTATGTGCTCATTAACATTTTTTTTCCTCTCTTTTTATACGCTTCTGGATATTAATGTGAATGGGATGTACTACAGGAATGCTGCATTCTGTTATCTTACTCACAACTACAACAACCGCATTAGTAAGGATCTTTTGGTCTACTGGTTCAAGGGCATATGTTCAAACTTTGAAAGGTGATTCTATGCATATTATAGATAGCGTTGATTGTGATCTGCTCTAGTTTTTATTAGATTTATTGTCTCTTTTATGTTTCTCTTTTCACAGGTTTAATGTTATTGCTCTTGAAAAAAATACTGCTTATAGCGTTGAAATAAGAACAGAGAAATGCTAGGGTCTTCTCTGTTTCTAATTGTTATCACTTCCATTTTCTTGTTCTTCCGAGTTATTGTCACATATAATATTCAGGAAATGTGTAATTTTCTGGTTACTAATAATCAAATCTTGAGCTTATATGCCTTTTTTTTTTTTTTTTTTTTTTTTTTCCAGTTTTCTTTGTATTTGTCCTTGATTATTGTTTTTCAAACTCATACAAAACTTCTTAATTTCATGATCTTTAATGGATGAAAATCTACACTAATTTGATTGTGCTCACCTTTGGTAAGAAAGGTTGTGTATCTATGTATTAATCAATTAGTTGAGTGGCAAGTGCCTGTGCATGCACAGTTCTAATAAAACCTGTTGAGTATCTATGTGTGAAATTGCATCTGTGCAGGCTTGTTTACATAATTTATGCTTGACAATAATTGGTTAGGATTTTTTTTTTTTTGGTTCTGACATACTGGATTTAGTGTAAAACAGTTACAAATCCACATTTTATGCATTCCCAAACCCAAAGCCCTACTTGTTATCATGAATAAGAATTTGAGCTGTTATAGTTCTGTTCTTTATTGGACTGACACGTGGGAAAATATTGCAGAATTTTGAATGATGCAAATATGGGACATGATTATGATGGTTTGCTGTGGACTCTACGGTACATGCCCTGATTAAGTGTAACCATACATTACTTTTTATTTAAAATTTTGTTGTTTCTTTAGCACATGTTAGTAATACTGTGAGGATTGCGTGCTTTAGGTTTCAATATTAAAAATTGTTAGTTCTCCCCCATTGTAATGTTCATATGTCTGCGTCAGTGTTCATTGTTGGTTTGGCTTAGCATGCATAGATATGGCTTATCCCCTTATTCCCTTAGAGCTCATATGTATATTTACTTGCATTAAAAGGAGTTTGCAGGAACTCTCTTCTGTACCGCTGCTTCCGTATTCAAAGGGGGAGATATCATCTATATCATCTTCTACTTTGAGTGAGGTATCTAATTTTTTTTTTCTCCAGCCTCTTTCTTGAATGTATCTTTAACAGACAGCACCTGAAGTCAGCAGACTTTATCACTTTCAGTTATTTATTTAATAATCAAAATGGTTAGGGTTTTTAAATACTGTTAATTTAGAGGTGGTGGGAAATTGTCAGTCTGGAGAATCAGGAAAAGAATTAGGGTGGGATTGTTGGTTCATTTTTTTGTGGGGTTTGTCACAATTTTGAATAGTTAAATGGTGAATAATTGCAGCAATTAGGAATAGTTGAAGAAGAAATCCAGTTCTCTAACCTCTAGACTCAATGACACTTCTAGCCCGAATTCTCTGGGCATTGTAGAGTTCTATAAATTTCTTGAAGGGATCCTCTTGTGCACTTTTGTGTAGTTGAGTTCCTCTTTTTTTGCAAGAAATGTTTTTATGTATCAAAAAATTATAAATGCTATTAATGAACATAGATGTCTTCTGTATTGCTCTGATTTATATTGTTATCATCATATTGAATTAAAAACTGACTTTTTTTTTTGGGAGAAAATTTTGCAGTTTGACTGTAGTTGGCAAGTAATATGGAGTTGTCTTATGCATGGATTACCAATGTTCAGCTCAGTAACTGCAGTTGTAAGTTTTGTTTTTGGAATCTTCTTTCGTATTGTCAATATAGCTGTTGTAAGTTCAGTTTGTACAATCATCTTTGGTAGTGTCAATCTTCTTTGGTAGTCTTAGTATAAGCTATTGAGGGTTTGAGTTCTTGTAGATTTCTTCAACTTATTTTTCTTTGAGCACCTTAAATTTTCACTCAACTCTTTTTTTATTTGTTTGTTTGTTTGTTTGTTTGTTTTTTTTTTTGTTTTTGTTTTGTTTTGTTTTGTTTTGTGTGTGTACTTTTATTTTTATAAGTAAGTTATGCCTAACTGAATTATAGTTATGATGATAGAAAACCTTTCTAATTGTTTGTTTGAGTGCTACTTTAATGTACATTTTAATTTCCATGCAGGTTGATGCTGCTTTGGTGCTCCTTGGAAACATAATTTCATATGTGAGTGCTAGAACGTGTATCCTCTTAGACTTTGTTCTCACACTTTGTTTGCATTATTCTTTTTTCTAAAGCAATTAGGCGATGCCTTCTATAATTGTCCATTTTACACCAATGTACATACTTTTGTTCGGAAAGTGTTTTTATGTCACCTATTGTTCTTTCCAGGATTTAATAAACACATATATCATACCTCAAGACATATGGGATCTTAGGTTATTTAAAAGAATGCCATCAGTGTAAGTGCATTTTACTTTGATTACATGTTAGTGGAAACAAATTCCTTTTGATTCTCCATGCTTGCTTCATTATAGTCTTTTAAATAGAGGAACTGAGGAGAAACGTTTGCATTTCTCAGGACGTTTGTATGTTTTGTCAATTTTAGTTGGCTGTTTGATTTATGTGATATGTGCAGTAAAGACATTTTGCTAGGTACAAATGTGCATGTAAGCACTCGTAAATTGTTGGTTTTCCATTAAGTGGCAGTCACCATATTATGTTTTATTCTTGTGCAAGATAGAATTTGTTAGCATGATGCACTCATTTTAAAGGTGGAGGGTTGAAATTTCCACCCAGGATGTGTTTACAGCTTATACAATGGCACTGCCATATCAACAGTTAACTAATCAACCTTTTAATTTTCGTGGTTACATTCTAGAATTATTGTATTGGACCTTTGTTAACATTGTGACATATTTTGTCAGTTGTAGCCTTTTGTTATTTTTCAAACTCTTATCTCTTGAGGAAATTTTGTGTCGGGAATAGAGTGAAAATTCTGAGCCATCCCGGGGAGGGCAGATGACAGAACTAGTTGGTGACTTGGTGATTGACTTTTGGATTGATAAGTTTCCCAAATTGCATCTGATTGTCCATCTTTGTTAAAACCGAACTGTCATAGAATACCTAATAGTTCAAAACTTTTTCCTTCACACACTAGTTACTGGCAAGTGTTATTCTTCATTGATTTGGCAAATTTCCCATGTAGATATTATTGAGAAAACATAAATGCATGATTGTAGATGTTAGTGTATATTGTTTCTATGAGTATATAACCATGTTTAGCATCCCCCTTACAAGTCATGGAAAACCCTAAAGTCACATTTTGTCATCTAAAATGGAAAAATAGGTTTTTATTTTTTATTTTTTTTTATTTTTTATTTTTTTTTCATAGAGTAAATATCATTGAGATAAAGAGAAGGGTGGTACCCAAGTACATGAGTTGTATACTGCGAGTGTAACACAAAAACATGAGAAAGCAAGAAACAAATCAATTTAAAGTATAGAGCTAGTGAAAACTAGGCAATGCAGGCATTACTGGAATCCCTTGACAGAAAAAAGCAAAAGTCTGAAATCCAACCATACAATGCCTTTGGCAATAAATATTTCAATTTCGCTCCTCTCAATTCATGGCACTTGAAACACCTAGCATTACACTCTCTCCAAAAAAGCTACATGAGACACAAAGGAGGTTCTTGCCAAATCCCTCCATTACCTTGATGTCCTACACGCCCTTTCCAACATGCTAGCATATCGTGCATTGACTTAGGCATTTACCCTAGACACCAAATATACATGATACTTTAGCCCCTCCTCTTTTGTGTATACTTATGGAACTTAAAGTCTATCTATTCTATTTATTATGTGGACTTATCTAATTATGTTTATAATTTTTTTTAGGTCTGTTTTGTACTTCATTTCATGTTACTTTTCAAGGAAAGGTTCTCAAGTAAGTGGCTTAAGCTGGCGTCTTTTGGATTTTTCTTGTCCATTATCTGGTTTATATTTGACTTATGTTTGTTGAGATGGATGATTTTGTCTTTATACATTAGGTGAATATCATTAGTGTTTTCTTTGGGAGGGGGTTTTTGGGCAAAAAGAAGAGGAACAGGGAGGAATATAGAGTATTGTGTTTGACTCTTGTAGATTTTTGAGGAAGGAAAGGGAGGAATTTGGAAGGAGAAACCCACCCCTTTTGGTTCCCTATCCTTTCTTCCCATAGTCGAGCGAATTGGGACAGGTTGGAATGTCTTTTAATGAAACTATGTGTTTCCAAAAATACAGCTAAACGAAAAAGAAAGAAAGAAAGGTGGGTGTAACTAGGCTTCAAAGAAAGCCCCTATCCTTTCCTCTACTTTATCTTCTACACGTGTAAAAAGGAGTGACAGACTCCTTTACTTTGAATTAACTATCCCTCTAAAATTTCCCAAATAATTTATAGGTGAAACAAATGAACACGCAAAAGTATTAGTCATAGCTCTTGCTAACCCGAACTGAATTAAGCATGTTACAAGTAGTATATAAGCTAGGGGAAAATTATTAATTTTTACCCTACACACTTCCCTGTAACATGGTATTAGAAGCACAACACACCTCCCACCACCCACTATTGCCAGCTTCGACATTCCACATCACCAGTCACCACATCCTTTGTATTTTGTCTTCCAAGATCTCTTGATTGGGAGGAAGACTTGGGGTGGACATGAGTTTGGTGGACTCTACTATCTTGATGCTTGTGACTCCTCCTAGTTAGCAGCACTTGAATAATCTACTTCTCCTCTTCAGCATCAATGTCACCACAATCAGCCTTCTCTTCAGTCTACTTCATATTATTCATCTCCTTCCTCTATGAGTGTCAGTCCTCCTCCGTGTCTTCCTTGATTGCCTCCCTCGCCTCCTTCACCAGTATTGATAGTTCTTTGGCCACAGCGCCCGAGAAGCCATTACAAGTGTTATGAGTAGTATATATGCTAGGGAAAAATTATTTATAATGTTTAGAAACTTCATATAAATGAAATGTCTTGTCTTAGGGTAATTTAATTTTTACCCTATTCACTTCTTGAGAAAAAAGAAACACAAGGTACTTGTCAACTTAATGAAGCTGGGGTAGAGTTGCAGAACATTTAAGTTTCATGTGAGTTTGGGTTTGATTGACTTTTGTATGAGTTTAGATGTATTCTTGGATTGGCCACACATCAGATCCTTCTTCAAGGAATCAAGAATGCAAATTACTCAAATGCTTACATGGGGTGTTGTTCTATGTAATGAGTTTCAATTATGGGTTGTGTACCAACATGTGTACTTGTACATATTCACTTTCTTCATTTTTGTGCAGGGTGACATTCGTGACATTTTAAATCTTAGGAAAAGTCTCCTGAGAGTAGTTTTGGAACATGTTAACTGGAAGGTCTGTTTGCTTATAGTATTATGAATATGACATGCTCTTTAGTTTTCTAGTTGTTCTCATTTGGTTTACAATATTTCTAATTTATTGAAGCATTGATGTTAATGTTGATGTTGAAATCTGTTGTGGTACTTGTGAATGTGATCTTAAAGACTGGAGCTTCAAATATTTTAGTTTACCACGCATAAATTATCCTTATAGGTTAGAATTCTGAAGTTTTGTCTAAAAGATCTTGCGTCTAAGAAATTTGCTTTATTTTTGTTAAACTTGACTTTTAGATGGTAAGATTACTTTCATCCATTGTGCTTTGTAGTCTCCCTGTAATGGATATCCATGACTAAAAATATCTCGGTAAGCTCAGTCTTCCATGGTCTGGTTTTAGGTGATGAAGGAAAGCATCATTTAGTTGATTGTGTTTTCTCATCCTTGAAACTTGAAAGGGCTTGAACTATTTGTAGTATATGAGAAGTTGACTAGATGTACTCGCATTGCTGGCCTGTGCTCACCTTGATCACTACAGCTACCATCATAATGTGGCCATGATAAAAGTACTTTGTACATTATAACTCCTAGAAAACAAAAGAGGCTGGAATTTTATTTTAGTAGGGTAAGAAATGTGTATAGACCCCTAGGTTATGCTAAAATTATTTTAATTGAACCCTCATCTTTATGAAACCTTAAATATTATCAAAAAAAAAAAAAAAATATAATCTATACTTGAAAGAGCCAGAGATTGACATGTTCTTCTTTTGGAACTGTTGTGATAGACTTAAAATTTAAATTTGCATATGGACCTTAGGTGTTTCATTTTGCTATTAGTTGAAGATGTTTTATATGATGCTTTATATTTCCTTTCTTCTATTTGATGTGTATTTTTCACTTTTGAAGCCTGCACACTTGAATCATTGATAAATTATTTTAGTACTTTGGTAGGGATCTTATATTTGATTTGTTTTTGAATGTTGTGGTATTATGTATTAGTAACTGTTTTTTATTTTTTTATTATTTATTATGTAGGAGCCTTCTATATTGAATGATCGGGTGGTATTATTCTTGCCTGCAGCAGTGTATGCTATATGTGCTGGCTGTGCTCCTTTTAAGCAATGCTACAATGGGTTTCCTCTGTCGTACTCTTTTGTAGATGATACTGAGGCCACACTAGAACAGGTTAAGGTTTGTGTTGACCTGTTCTGATTACCATCCAACTTTGGATCACATGCATGTTGGTTTTCTCTAAGAAACCCAAAATTTGATTGTGCTTGTAGACAGAAGACTTTGAGCATGATAGTCTTCATGAAGTTTTTGAGTGCTCTGTTGAAGTTCTTGCGAGAATTGATCAGGACTGTGGCGTTGAGGTGCTGAAATATTGTGTTGAGAATCACTCCATCTCTTTGGATTTTATATGATAAATTTTGGATAAATCCCTCTCTTTTATTTTTTTCAGGTTTCCCCACTTCAAAGCCATCAGGGTGTATGGCTTCCCCGTCAGTTGAGAGATCAGCTGCTGCAGGAAATGGAGACTTATATTCTTGGATCTCTTGTGGACAAGGAAATTGAAAAGAGTCCTATTTCAGATATATTCTTTAGATGTGCGCTATTTTCAAACTTCATATATGGCTCATGTTTCACGAGGTTTGTGTCATCTTCTGATGCAGGACAGTAGCTTGAATGAGCTTTAATACCAATTCTGATATAGGATCTTTAGGCATTCTGCACTAAATTAGATTCTTGATGTAGGATCTTTAAGGCATTCAGCAATATCAAAATTATGGTGTTGTACTTTGATATTTTGCATCCATTGGCATCTGATGTCGGCCCCTTGTGTTTCTTCACTGTTATGTATGCTTACAGGCTTTGTTAATTTTTTCAGGAAAAGTGAAGAAGTTTCACCATTTCTCTCTGAAATGGGCAAGTGCTTGTTAGAGTTGCTAGATCATGCTCATAGTGTCATTCAAGGAAACTACACTAATTTTCGATCTCTTAGTTGCTTAGGCTCTGACTCCATTTTTGGTGGAACAAACACTCTGGTTGCATCCTTACGAAGTTTCATTTGCTGTCCAATTTTCATGAAATGGAGAGATCAAGATGATCTGGATGTATTCCTCTATGGGTCGGTTATGCAATCCATGGAAAAGCTTTTACATGCACTGGTGAAACTATATGAAGAATATTCTGAATGTGTAAGGAACTTCCGTTCTGAGAATATCTTGCAGGACTTATCTGTATCTGATAACTCTGTACAAAATTCTTTCGTATCTGATGGTAATAAAAGTAGGATCATGGATATGGAGTTGGATGTGAATGAAGATTCCAGAGATGTGGATATTTTAACTGTTGGTGTGAAGATTGCCACTGGCATATCCTTCTCTTCAGAGAAGTGGAAGTTCAGCATTATATCAGTCATTTCGAGTTTTTTCTCAGTTTTGCCTATTGTTACATGGGATATCCTTTTTGAACTCATGGGAAAAGAATCTGATCGGAAGGTATATTCCACATATATAAATTTATGTAAAATTTTTCTTAATTGATGTGTTAAAGGTTCTATTTTTTAATTCAGGTGTGTGAAAAGATCTTATACAATCTCTGTCAACATCCTTACTGGTCCTCTTCAACAAAAATTACAGACTTGGTAAGAGAATAACTTGATGCTGTTTGCATACATATCATCTAACAATCAATTAAAATATAAATAATAATATGCTGTACTATTTTTGATCCTTTGCGTTATTTTGCAGGTGAATTTATTTAATGACATGATTGAACTGCAAGTGAGTCTTAAGCTCAACTGTGTTAATATACTTGCTGCTATGCATGGGTTGCTTGCTTCTTTATTATCTGTGGTGACTGTCAGAAAGGATAAACATGCTGGCCCATCTTTGGGGGAGAAGGATTCTAAACAGGTATTTCAGATCTTCTTGTTGCCAATGAACCCTAGCTCAAATGCACTCCTTCCTCTCATAAGTGTGGGTGGAGGGTGAGGTCATGGGTTCAAAACCTGCTGGGTGTGTTTAACTTACTTACCAATTAATAGGTATTAAATAAATATGTTGGGAGAGGAGAAAATTTTATTAAATGAGATATTTGAATTTGTTCTATTTCTGACTTATCATGATGAATGTTGCTGGGTTTCCTTTTGTTGCGTGATTGTAATTATGGTATTCATCTAAACTTCAATTGAGAAACTTCTTGATTTGCTTTGCAGAGATTGACACGTCTTGGAGATCTGGTGAATAAAGTTGCTGACTTAGATCTTCTTGACTGGTTTGGTCGTGTTAAGCTGATTGATTGCACATGTGATTTTGTTTTACTTTGTCCGCAGATTGGTCAGGTGATTATCTTTTGACACAATTATTGGTGTGAGTGCTGAGGGTGGTGGGGGTAGTGGGACATTTAAATTTACTCATGATGTCACCCAGAAGGATTTCCATAAATTTAGGTTGGAGGACCAAAAGAAAATTGTAGGTTTATGGTAAACAATGTGCAGATTTGCTATGTGTTGAGTTTTCTATGATTTCAGTAAATGAAGCTCAAGATAACAAGATATTGGGCTAAAACGTGAAGCCCTATAAAGATTTTTATTTTTTTTAAATTATTATTATGTTTTATTTTAATTGGGAAGGGGGGTAGAAGAGGTACTGTTTGAGCTATAACTCTTCATTTCCCCCCCTCCCCCCCCCCCCCCCCCCCCAAAAAAAAAAAAAAAAAAGAATCTTTGCCACTAGGTGTATCCATGGGTTAGGTTCGTTTGAATTCCCCACCAACCTGCCACTCAATTTGACTTGATTGGGTCTCAAAAACCTACTATTGACGCTTACTGATGGACTTAAAACTTCTATGATTGAGATCAGTTGAACCAGCTGCCTTTCTCATCGATGGTGGAGTGTGGCAGAGATCTTGCTAGATCCGATGAGATTTGGCAAATCTCGAGTGGCAAAGAGGCAGAGAGCTACGAATGGTGGCACTGCTACGAACGACTAAGAGTTAGATGGGTTGGTTAGAGTCAGATTTCTAGATGGGAAACCTATTGCCTGTCTGCCTCTCGTTGACTGACTCACAAGTTGGTTAGTCATTTGTGTTTCTGTCTGCTCTCATGAGTAGGATTAATATTTATGAATCTGTCTTAAGTTGCAAGGACATAGCCTGAGGTATTTACAAGTGTGAGAAGGGTGGGATAGGTTCTTACAATACTTTTACTTTGAAGTAGGTATTGTTAGTTGGGTCCGATTCTGGCACGACAATTGGTGTGGAGATCAGCCTTTGAGGGAGGCATTTACTGTTCATTATATAGAGAGGTGTCAATGGATTCTTTGTTGGTACGATGACATGGGGGGGAAGGAGGAGCTGGGATATGAGATTTCATATGGACTTTAATGATTGGGAATTTAGTTTGTTAGCCCTAAGGTTGTAATTTTGGTGTTCAGGATATCTGAGGCCATTTTGACTCTCTCTCTAATTGCATACATTGTTTTTTGGTATGTCTTTCAATTCTTTGTTATATGTTTGCTGTGGTGTATCTGTTTATAGGCAATGATTGAAGGGTTGCTAATGTTGCTTCGAGATCCTGATTATCGAGTTAGATTTTTCCTTGCTAGACGAATTGGCGTGCTTTTCCAAACGTGGGATGGTCATGAAGAGCTATTCCAGGATATTTGGTATGTTCCACCACAAAATTTACTATAGACCTTTTTGTTTTGTGTTTTTTTTTTTTTTTTTTGGGGGGGGGGGGGGGTGGTGGTGATTTGCTTTAATGTGCCTGTTGTGGTTATTCCTAATTTTTTTGAGGCCATCCTAGTGGTAGATATTGTTATTGAATTCTTTGGCAAGTGGATATTTTTGTCTGGAGAAGCTATACATGTCACAAGGAGAATGTCAGCATTATTCTGACATTTTGGTGAACTGAAATTGTCTTCCGCAAGAATGTCTGTGAATCTGTGATGCTGATGTCTTTAGATTACCATAATCCATAAACGCAAATCAAATCAGATTTTCACCTGATCTCATTCCTGATAACAACTCTCTGTTAGTCTCTTAGTTTGAGCATAAATATACATCATGATTATCACCAAAAGTACATTATGGATATTGTTACCTTCTCTAATCAGTCTGATCATCATTAGCTGTGATTTCTCTTTGGTGCCCATTTATTTACTTTGTTGCAATGCCTTAATGCATCTACTCATTTATTTAGTTGCTGCCTAAATTTTGTACCTCTTTTATACTTCTGTTTGCTAGATTGAACCATGACTACCAACTTCACTTATTCTTCCCTGTTTGGTTGAAACCATTACTGTTATTAAGGATTTTCAGGATTTTTAAATATTAGAAAGGCCATCAGTAAACCAGGTCACTGTTGAAAGCTATTGATTTTAATTGTTAAATAATAATATTGGATAGTCATATTCAACTATTTCTTCCACCATTTTCCTAAGAATTTCTCTTTGAATGGTCATTTTGCAGAAACACCAGTTTTAATATTAAGTGGAAAACCTATGGGTTCAAGATCCATTGCGTATGTGTGTAATTTACTAGTTAAAAAAAATTTAGAATTTATGCAGAAGAAAGACGTAGTTGGCCTATGACTTAAAATGCACTTGGAAATATTAAATTATGAAGGGTTTCATGGGGCTGCAAATAGGAATTAAGGATGGAGGATTTAATTTTGCAGCATGTATTTGAGGGAGTTAGGGTTGTTGGGGTTAGGGATTTGTGGTTGGTAATGCTGGAAAAATAGGTTGATTGAGATTCAATTAGGGAGTAACAAGCTGGGTATATTTTGGGGCTCAACAGTCAAAAAAGGTGTGAAAAAGGAAGAAAAGTAGATCTGGTTGGTTGTTAGCAATAACTCAGTAATGCAGATATAGGTTTGTGGATTATATAAGGGTTTTTATCCTATTCTTTTTAGGGTTCTCAGGGTGTGGAATTATGATCTAGTTGCAAGACTTCAGGTTATTGGAAATTAAAGAGAAAGGATTGCATATATTTTTTTTGATAAGTGACATTGCACCTAGTTTTTGCAGGCGTTACACCTTTGGTCATTGACATTGCTTAGGGAAGGATTGCATCAAACAAACCTCTACACCATTATAGCTGTAAATTTATCATTTTTTTAACCATTAAAAACCATAAAGAAAAAAAAAAAGCCCAATAAAACAACTAAACCCAAAGTAAAATGACCCAATGGTCTGAAACTACAAGCCGTTCTAGAAAACCTTAAAGCTCCAAAATGACCCTTGAATACTAAAAGAAAATACCACAAAAATATAACAAGACCAACCTTTTGCCGCCTGCATCACTAGAGACTCGAAGTGCTGAACCATAAGAGAAGTAACAGAATCAAATAGAATTTTGCACTGATAAAGCCCTATTCTTGTTGTGGTCAATATTTTATTGTCATGTGGTTGCAACCATATATATTACTGTCACTAGATTCTTCTATGAATGTGAATGTTATTTTGGTTAACAGAGATTGATATTTAGATTTTGAAAAAGTGATTTTCAATACTAACGTCTATTAATATTCTCTTCTAGTTCGAACTTTGGTGTTACATTGGTGGTTTCCTCAAAAGAAAAGCTTGTTACAGCAAGGGAGGTCCTAGCTGCTGGTCCTCAGCCTCAACCCACGCTGGAAACTGTTATTATTACTCTAATGCACATTGCTTTTTATAGTGAGAAAGTAGAGCTGGAGGTATACATAGTGCCTTTTCGTTTATTTAGAGCATTTTTTTATGTGAGGCAAAGGACAATGAGGTAAATACAAAGAAAAATCAAAGACGCAGTAATTAGAATATGAACCAACCCTTCCCCCCCCCCCCCCCCCCCTCAATTTTTTTTTTTCCAATTATGAAAAATGAAAAATTAATATGCATATGCATATTTATTCATTACATATCTGAATTTACCAATAAAAAAAAAAGAATATGAAATGGTGGTGAAGATGTCCATTCTTGTAATGCCTAGCTTCCTTGAGAGCGTCAATAATGAAGGATACTAGATCTCCACCTAAGATTTAGTGCAATCAAAGTGGATGGATACTAGGTAATTTCTCATGATGGATGAGCATGAATTGAATTTTGAGCAAGGCCAATTCATTATTGTTAAACAATTCACCTTTGGTAAAGTGGTCAATCTTCAAAAAGCATCTTACAACCTGAATCTTCAATGCCTTTTTGCCTTTATACACGAAATCTTTGTTTATTGGCATATCTCATCTTGATGTTGAGGCAAAGAAGACAACATCAAGCGTTGATTGATTTGTTCCCCTTAACAAGAGTTAGATAATAAGTTTCATCACAGCTATTGAAGGGTATTCAATTTGCTGGTAGAAGATTGGGTTATTTCTTAATGCATGTTCACATATACATACTTTGCATATAAGTAGTCTTTTTCTTACCGATCTGTTTCTTTTCCATGGTGTGGCGTATAAAAAATGCCTAGGATGTTTAAAACTTGCTACAATCCTGTTATTGGAATTTCAAATTCATGCATCTATATCAACTCATTATGTTTATTTGTGATTCTTGATGGTTCATCCAGGCTGTATTTATGATGTGTGCAGTTGCTGCTATTGATCCTTGTCAGAGGTATAAAATTCATCTTATTTCTATGGTTTGCATTATCAATTAGTAATGGTTAGTTTCTTATTATTTGCAGTCTTTTTATTTATTTATTTATTTTTTTTCAGGGAATTGGTCAATGCAGTAATTCATAATCTATCCAGACAGCTTAAGTACACATCTATGCTGAAGGTAATGAATATAATTTTCTTCCTTTGGTAGTGTCTAAAATTTCATGAAACTAATTGAACTATTTACTTTTTAAAGGATCTGTGAGAACATTCATCTTAATGGATTTAAATTTCCTTAAAGTTGAAGTACTTCTCTGATATTCTTGAATTTCCTGTGTTCTTTGGCAGTATTTGGAGGAGCTAATGGGATCAATTCTCTTTTGCTGGGTTGCTTGTGGTGTAAGCTTAGTTGCACTTGTGGAGGTAATGCTTATCTTAGTGTGTGTGAACAACCCTCATTGATAATATAGTTTTCTCCAACATAGATAGGGAAACTGCTATCATATTTGGCATAGGTTGCACCTCAGTTAATTTGAGGACAGAGTTTGTAGAGATAGGGAGACGAAATTTAAAGTCTTGAAGTACTTTGAAAAAATGAAATTATAAGCTTGTACTAGCTTTTTGATTTTTTTTGTAAGTTTGTCCTTTTACGACTTTCCCCTTTTGTCTTCTTAGACCAGACAAAGGGAAGAACATCTAGAATTGATGCTTTTCTTACATACAACCTAACATGTTGGAAAAGGAGTTGACATAAACACTATGCTCACAAAATTACTAGGGGCCGATTTGTGTCTACGGTTTAATATAGTGATTTAGGAATCAGACAAGGACGGCATTTGCTTCCTTAGAAAGAAACATTAAGTTGCTTCCCACTTTATAAACTGTAAATAAAGTTGTGATATTCCTCCTTGCATTATTTTTACATGAAATTCTCCAATACAAAGTAGGGTGACCTCAGTTTCAAGTGTTTCAAAAAGCTGTCATTTTGTTGAACTGGAAATGATTCAGGGTCGCATAATTTCTACCCTGTAATCAAGTTGTTTCTGTTCCATAAGGCATGGATCTTTTGAAAATTCAAAGATATTGGTATATATGCTTGACGGGAAACTTGAATATTATGTTTTCAGTATGTATTTTTACCAAAAAAAGAGAAGGAAAAAAGGTTTTAAGTATGCATTTTTATACTATATTGCCAGGAACCAAATTCTTCACAGGTTAATTCTTTAAGTCATATACTGCCGTACTGGATGCTTCTATTTTTAAGCTAATCAATGTGTTTGATCTTCTGTTTGAGAAATAGATTAAGCAATGATTATTTTCTTGATTTGAGTTTATCCTAAACTACATTGACTTTTATGCCTGTTTTATCGCAACTATGTCTTGTGCTTTATTCTTTGATGTGGCATGTCCATCTCCTTTTCATTGTATTGCATTTTAACATGTCACATTCTGACCCTGCCACCACTTAGCAATAAATAAAAAAAAAGAATTAATTTCAACACACACCAAATCAAATCTTGGAAAATATTTGGAGTTGTGGGAATTTCAGAAAATTCACTATTTGAATGCTTTGGTAGCTTTTTGATGTAGTGTGTTGTAACCTTTTTGACTTATTTTGGTGGTTTAATTGGAGTTGGTGCCTTTTGATATGAACTATTTCAAAAATCCAATATTTTTCATTTATTTTAGTTAAAAATGATTCATGAAACTGATAAGAAAATGCATTTGTGAACTTTTTTTTTTGATGACATGCATTTGTGAACTTTATAAGTCTAAATGGTGTTAACCTATAGTCCCTTTTTATTTGACCACCAATGTGTTATTTTGTTATATTAATGTTGAAAACAAAGTTGATGCTTTGAATATTCAGTTGCTTGTGTAGTGCCTTTATGCGTATGCAATGCTGGTAGCTCAACTCCAACCTATATTGAAATTTCCACATTATCAATCTATAGTTGACTATTTAAAGTGTTAAATTACTGATTTTCCCAAAAGCTTAAACTATTAAGAAATGATGAATTTAATCACTTAACCATAATTCTAATGCTCCCCCTCATGTGTGAGCCCAAACTCTCCTTTAATAAGTGAGGTCCAACATGTGGGATTTTAACATTTTAAATGTGAGGTTGAGTGAAGACAGGCATTGAACTTAGGGTCTCTTGCTCTAATACCATGTTAAATTATCAATTGTCCCAAAAACTTAAGTTATTAAAAAATGGTGAATAAAATCACTTAACCATGATCCTAACAAAGTTTATATTCTTCTAATGGATTTTTGTTGGTTTGTGTTATGGAGTCCATAAGTGTTCCATCTGACCACATTGCACCTGTTCAATGTAGATACGTCAACTTTTTGTTTCAGATGCCGAACCTAGTTATTTCATACAGTATTGTTGCCATTGGCTTCTTCCAGCTCTGGTCCTACATGGGGATATCTCCAACCTAAGCTGGGTCGCTAAGGTATGAGCATATTCTAATATCTATGTCATTTTTATAACAAGGGTATGGGAACCTCTAATTTCAGCTTGATATCAAGTTTCTTTGTTAAATACTTGAGTTTCTAGAATGTCATTGTTAAATATATAAGTTATAACTGTTGTGTTCTGTGTATTGCTTGTTGATTGTGCTGGTGTCTGGTTCTTTTATCTGTCTTCTTAAAAATATATTTCCTTGTAAATTTGTCATTGAATCTGATGGTTGTTTGATACCAGGTTGCTTGTCACCCGTTGGCAGTTCTGGTCAAAAATCACTTTGTGCCAATCTTTGCTATTTCTATGGCATTGCATTGCAGTAAGAAATCTGGGTGGGAAAAGGGAGCAGTTGTGCTTCAGAGTTCAATTTTGCGTCTTGCTGAGATATCTGAGAGTGAACGAGACAAACTCATAAAGAAACATATGGTTTGCTCCTGCTTTTCATCTCTCTCTCTCTCTCTCTCTCTCTCTCTCTCTCTCTATATATATATATATATATAAATGATTCAGGAAGTTTAAGATCTATGACATGCATAAAAATATTAGTCTAATTTAAAAGACATCACATAGTCTCATGCTCTTTGAACTATGAAATCTTTTTCTTTTTTTGGATAAGTAATGAGTAAATTTTATTGAAATATGTATGTCACCGATACATCATATCTTTGGTTTGATGAGTATGCTGGGTGTCTTCCTCCTAATATGCCTTATTGTTAAATGTGCATATTCTTAAATGTGAGTGAATAATGGTTAAACGATTAAATTCACCCTTCCCATCAGCTTAATCTTTTGGGACAAGTGGTAGTTTATCATGGTATTGGAGCAAGTGATCTTGAGTTGAAAACTTGTCTCCACTTTATCTCCAATTTAAAAAATTAAAAATTCTATGTGCTAGACCCCTTATATTAAGGGAGTTTGGGCCTACACGTGAGGGATAATATTAGAATAAAAGTTAAATGATTAAATTTACTATTTCCTATTAGTTTAAACTTTTGGAACAAGCTGAATTTTACCATTTCCTATCAAAATGAGGAAATTCTTTTAAAGATCAAGGTAACTTCTAGTTTAAACTTTTGAGATGGTTTGGTCATATCTAGAGAATAGCAATTAATGCACTAGCTAGAAAAAGTGAATTGATTCAAGTTAATGGAATGAAAAAAGGTCGAGGAAGAACAAAAATAACATTAATAGAAGTAGTAAAAAAAGGATGTGTCAATTAAGGAAGTAACATAGAGTAAGACTTTGGATTGAATGGAATGGTGGAAAAGAATACATGCGGCCAACCCTTAGTTGAGGATCCATGTTTGGGCCCAAAGTGTCTGGACTAAGGCTTGGTTATTGTTGTTGAAGGTTATTTATTAGAATTACATTTTTTTTTTTTTTTTGTAATGCTAAAGAAAACCCTAAGAAAAAAAACTCTGGCCCCACCATTGATTAAATCTGGCCCTACATTAAAACCTTAATTAAAAATCCTGAAAAGACATAAATGGTCAAAACAATAATCTACTATATATCAGCTGACTTCCACAGACTCTTATTGGATTAAAAGGACTTCTTAAACTTAGTAGGGTTTATGAGCTAGTTTAGGGCATTGACAATGGAAAATTCTTCTCCATCCAGCCCAATGTTACATCATCACTAATTTCCATGTGCATCTCTCCATGAGAGGTTTTTTATGCAATTGCTGATTTGTTCTGATCTATATTATAGTTGATAAAAAACTAATTTATATTTCTTGTTAATCAGGACTGAGTGAATTTTTTAAAGATTCTTTGGTTATAATTTGTTGTCTGGCTTCTTTAATATTTGTAGGTATCTATTGTCAGCCACATTCTGTCTCTAGCCTCTTGTGCATCAGATCCTCCGGTCCCTTTATTTTCCAAGGATACCATTGTGCATGCGGTTCAAACAGTTGTTGATGGTTTTTTGGAAATGTGCATTGCCTTTCTACACTCTTTGATTTTTCTCTGTGTTCCTTTGTGGAGCCTTATATTCATAATTGTTCTTACTGGACTCATGCAGGGAGGACAATCCTATAACTGCTGGTGTTGTCGATAAGATTAACATTTTTCGCCCAGATAGAGTTTTCATGGTGATGTTGCATTTTCATCTAATATGCTTTTCTGTTTCTGTGTTTCTGAAATTTTTCGTGCAAATTCCAGGTCTCTTTCTTATTTCTTAGAGTTTCCTTGCATTGTGCAGTTTATAGTAGAAATGCATTATAAAATAGCAGCAGCTGTTCATCATAGGCATAAATGTCATCGGTTGGCTGGAATTGAGGTTCTTATAAATATTCTCGGGCACAGAGCTGCTGTTTCAAGTACTTCCAAGTGAGTTTACATTGAAAAGCTTTATGTTTTAGTTGTTAATGTGAAGTACTTAGAATTTGCCCGTTAGTATCTTTTTTGGTCTGTTAAGATGTGGTTGAGGTGCACAGGAAGAGGAGCTGTTGTTTAAGGCCTCATATGTTTAAAACCCCCTTTCATAAAGTCTTCTCAGATGTTGTGGGCCGTAGAGGTTTGGATTTAGGCTTCAAAAGATTTTATTTTACTAGCTCTGTTCAAGTAGATTTGAAGTCAGCTTGCAGCCACTTTTGTTGTCTTTTCTTCTGTCTTCTTTCTTATCTATGTTTTATAATTACTTTGTCTTCCCCCCCCCCCCCCCCCCCCCCCCCCCCCCCCCCCCCCCCCTTCTTTTTTTTGGAAGTTGTTCTCCAAGTTTCAATTATTAGTGAGGGTATTAGACTTCACCTTGTGGGAGAAAGAATTAAATTCCTTCTTTGGATTTAGCTTCTACGATTAATTAGAAAAGGTCGAGAGGATGATCACTTGCTGGATGTTCTTAATGTAATTTGTGATGGTTGCTTTCTGGTTGGCATAAAAATATTTCGGATTTTCTAGGCTGGGGAGAGCTTCATTATTTTTTTCTTTATGATTGGTGGATATTATATTTTCACTTAATGCTGTGAATTTTTAGAGTGTTGTTGTTTGAAAATTGGGCTATTAATTAATTTTCATGTTATCCAGTGCTAATTTTGTTCAATTATGTCACATTGCAGTCAATATGACTTCTCATTTAGATTTTCTAATGTTGAATTTATGCAGTTATCTTTTCAACTTAATTGGGCAATTCATTAGTTCTCATGCTTTACAAGACCAATGCTGTGGTATCATTTCCGCAGTGCTGAGGACTTTTAAAAGTAACCCATCCAAGGAAATGATCAGTGTGCTGGGTGAACAACTTCAGGTATATGTCATATATTGATCATAAGCTCTTTAGTAGTTTGCCCTTTTTCTCAGTCAAAAGTTACTGCTCTCCTCTGATTGTGTGTTGCAGTTTTTGGTGTCAAAGTTGGTGGCTTGTTGCATTCCATCAGAAGCTAATGGGGAGGATTCTGGAACTATATTGTCTCAAGTTTTATCTTTGTTACTCCAGCTAACTGTGGATTCTGATCCAGCCTTTTATGATTACATCAGAGTAAGGTTTTTAGAAGCAGATTTATTTCATTTGTAATTAATCCTTGAACTCAATTTAGTTGAAATATTGTCTGAAAATTGACAAAGATATCTTTACGGCAGGAATTGGAACCATTCCCTGAAATAGATATCTTTGATAAAATACGAAAGTTCCATCAGGAATTATGCCGTGCCTACTCTCCAAGAGACCACTTATTGAAGGTAGAATGTGTTCAGCTTTTAAAAGGTTTACATTGGTGTTCAAGTAATTAGATATTGTTCACACCTTGTTTTCACTTTTTTTCCCCTTTTACTGGTCCCATTTTCAGTTCGTGAAGAGATCTTCCTATCTTCCACCGAGGTTACTTTTGTGGAGGTGATTTTCCTATTTACCATTATTGTCTGTAGTCATGAAGTACATCAAATCTGAAGTTATAAAATGATATTGCTTTAAATGTTCAAAATAAGGAATAGAATTGCATAGTATTAACTTTCTTTTTTGGTGAAGAGTATCAACTTTTGATGTAATAGAAAGTTGGTTTGATTGCCTATTATTAAATTATTCAATTTGCAATGTTCTAGTTCTGTTAATTGAAAACTCGTGATCTTAGATGGCTTGTGAGATCCTTTATAAACTTGGTATATTCTTGCAGTCTCCAAGCACTGCACAAGAAGTTACTCATGGGTGAAACTTGTCAGAGTGGAAAGAATTCAGAAGATCTTGTGACAGATAGATATTGGAATGGTGACAATGAGATAGTGCATGCAGTCTGGACTCTTGTCCGTATGTGCGGTTCAGATGATGCTGATAGTGTTAGAGCATTGGCGTCAGATTTCATTTCTAGGGTATCATTATTAGATAGTTTCACTTCATATTTTTTTATTACAGGTTCATGTAATTGGGCTTGTGACATAATCTCTGTTGATTGTGACTGCAGGTTGGTATTGGGGACCCACATTGTGTTGTTTTCCATTTGCCTGGATATTCTAGTCACATTCATGTTTGCCAACCAATTAATCATGACACTGCTACAGAAATCAACTTTCACATGGTTACTGGCATATCTGATGAACTTTTAATGGCTATTTTGAAACTTCTGAAAAAGTACCTGATGGATGATTCTGTTAAAATAATTGATATGACATCACAAGCTCTTCGGGTGAGTGATAGATGTAACTACATAGTTTTGTGCACTATGTTTGCTTCCACCCCCCCCCCCCCCCCCCCCTCTCAACGTGCTTGATACCTGGTCTGTGATTTGGTTGTATAATACAAAATTCATTAAAACAAGAGATAATCATTTTTTTTTGGGGGGGGGGGGGTGGGTGGGGGGAGTAGTTTTTAACTTATTATTTTGAGGGCTTGTGGTAAGGTATAAAATAATATCTTCATTAGCTATTTGATTAACAAAATCATGTTTGTTTATTTAAATCTCAATGAAATATAGTTTCAAAATTTTTAAGATGAGACGGTCCTTTTTCGTCTGTTGTCTTGGTACATGGAGCAAGAGAGGATGGTGAGGATATAAGTTTGACTGGAGGGTTTTGCAGTATTTGTTTTGCACAGGAAGTCATTTTTGGATGTAAAAATAACTAAATGTTCTACAGGGTGTAACATGATCCTTAATGGGACAACCAATCCCAGGTGAAGGTGGGATGTCTGGCAAGTTAGCCTGCACCTTATGATTAATATATTTTTATGACTCTTGGTGTCTATTCTTTATCTTTTGCAGATATTATTTGGTTTAAGAAAAGTGATGATGGAAATGGAAAGGTTTAAAATATGGTTACTACTCTTAAATGCATAGTCAAAATGTTAGCCATTAAGACTAGAGTTGTTGAAGGGCTACAAGACAAAACAACTACAAAGAGATCTGTAATTGTAAATCATTGTAAAATGTGCAGACCAATGGAGTTTTAGTTCATCGTCCACTTTCTTAACATAAGGAACATTGTAAAAGCTAACAGATTGTTTGTAGTTGATCAATTGATTAATTATAGATGAAAATTGTCAACAGAAAAACTCATTGGAAAAATTTAGATTAGAGTGTTACAATGTTGATGAGAGTAATAATTGAGGGATGTAGATTGGGGGAAATAAAATGCAAGGACTTGGAGATTCATAGAAAGTATCAGAGAGCTTATCAGGATGGGAATAAGGCAGAGGACATAAGTTATTCTAAAAAAGTTGAAGAAATTTCTGGCAAGGATATGCCTTTAGGACTGCATTGAGGCATGATATGATTTTCAATTATATCATTATTGTTTAAAAATTTGGAATAGTTATGAGAAAGACTAGAAAATAGTAAATTTTTTTTGATAAGTAATGAAACTTCATTGAAAAGAACTGAAAAACAACACGCAAGCCTTCATGTACAGAGGTAGTATACTAGGGACAGGAAACAACAGAAAGTACAAAGATTTAAAAATTCTATAAGAGAAGAGAAAGAATGACTGCTCATCATATCCATCTAATCATACAAAGAACAAAAGAAAAAACTCCGCACATCCAACAGTGTTCCTCCTTTCAGATTCCACTCTCCCTAAATTGTCCACATAATTATTTAGAAAAAAAAGTTGGGTTCCCTTAGTTGAAATACTTACCTACATGCTATTGTATGACGATCTAAGATTTTGACAAAGTGATCTCCTGCTGCATACTCTTTAAGGTTTGTGGTAGCCGTCATGTTATTTTTGTCCGTTTCTAGATTTTGAAGCTCATGACAGTTGAATGTATATGTGGGAAATCTAGTTTTAGGTCCTGTGTTCATAATGTTTTGTTTGAGAATTAACTTTGCATGTATGCCTTTTGTTCATAATCTTATTTTGTTACTAACAGTGCTTCATATAAAGGTGTTTATTTTGCAAGATTGACTTTGTTCCTGTTGAATTATCTTCTAGTACTGTAGTGTATTTATGTGTTTATGATTGTTTCTTCGCCTAAACCAGGGAATTCTTTCAACTGAAAGTGGTCAAAGAGCTTTAATGTCATTTGATTCTTATGAGAGGTCTCTTATTGAGGCAAGTATTCTTCTATTTTAAATTTCTATTTTTTAATAATATTTTTTTTCAAGCCATAAAATGCTATAAAATCTTTTTGGCAATATGGTAAAAAGGTTCTTGTTTTGGCTTAAAGGCTTCAAATGTTATTGTTAGGGTATCAGTAACAGCTTCCTCAGCATCACTACTTTTATCACTGATTCATATTGAATTTTTCACGTTAATGATGAGTCAAAGTTATTTTAAGGGACTTTCAGTGGTTAGGAATTATATGCAATGTGGTGGGGTTTGGAATCAAATTTGTATGAGATTTTTGTGAAATGTTATTTTGATTACAGAGGAAAACCAAAAGATGATGAGTCAACCATTTTGAAACCTAGCGTGCAAATTAACTTTTACTTTCAACATTTTGTGAAAATTGAAAATTCATGTATATTTGTTCGTCTTGCAGGTTCACTCAAAAGGAATAAACATCGATCTAGTGGAAAAGTTCCTTTTGGATCTGGAAAGGAAGTTCAAAGGTACACACCGACATTTTTTGAAATTTATTTGTATTTCTGATGTGATTTTTTGCATGCGATGCTTTTTCCTTATGGAAGTGTTTTTGGTAATTTTTTTAATGTGTAATTACATGGTGTTGTCAGCTCTTACTCACTCATTATAGTGAACATTCTTCTTTCTCTTAGGATAGGTGGATGAATGATTCTTTTTTCAGTTGCTTTTTGGTTGTTTCTTTTCAATAGCCTGTTAACCATGTGCTTTATATTTTCCAGTGAACCTCTGTTACACCCTCCGCCCCTTAGAAACTTATTAGAAGTTTTCTTCTCTGTCTTCACTCCTCTTTTTTGTCCATCTCCTTTCTACTCGATTTTAATTCCTCTTATGGTTTCTTTATTGAGACTACAGAAAATGATTGTTCTTTGATCGTTTATTTTGGCCGTTGGTTTTAAACTTGCATTACCTCTATTTTCCTATCAAAATACACACATATTCATATGTACTATGTATATGTGGAGTCCTCCATATGTAGGAGTAGCCTTTAAAATTACACGACAAATTGTTGCATAACCATGTCTGTGGTGACAACGAAGTAAAAAGGATTTGAAGAGATCTAAACATAATAGTTGACAAGTGATGTTCAGGATTATCAATTTGGAATGGATATAATGTCATCCAACAAGTGTTTGAGTAAGGATGATAACTATCTTGTATTTATTAATCATGTAGCCCAAAGAATCCCAGCTTTGCAGGCCCTTCTTTAATTATCATAATTCTGCCATCTTTTTTTATTGGAACTGTAAGTGCCTCAGTATTTCACAACTATCATCCGAATAAAAAAAATGGAACTAGGCTAATTTATGCCTTCAGTTTGGTATAATTCACATTCTGATTTTATTTCCTTGGTACATTTTAGTTTATCCTCTGGAGTATAGATCTCCCCTTCCTCTTTTTTTGGCTTTTCTTTATTTGATGATTAGTGCATTGAATATTCACTAATATGATTGTATTTATATTATCAGCTGAAGCAATTTTGTTGGAGAAATCTACTGTATGGGTGACACAGGGTAAAACCTTCAAGATGTGGATTTGTCCACTTGTGTACGCACTAATTGGATATTGCAATGATGTGATTCTAAGGTATTGTATTTATACTTCCTAGAGATATCGTGAGAGTTCCTAAACCAAATTCTGTTTACTGGTATTCATTATGGTTGCCTCATATTTTGGTTAATTAGGTTCAATTTTTGTATGCAGATTATGTCAGGAAATTGTGTTGTTGAAAGCTGAGGTTGCTGAGCTTCTATTACCAAGTGTTATTGTCAATCTGGCTGGTAGGAAAGATTTGGAAGCTGGTCTTCACAAAACTATCTCCTTGCAGGTTGTATTCTTGAGCTCTTTTGATTGGTTTCTAGTTATAAGTTTTTGAAGTTTATTTTACTTTTAAAATCAGTAGAATGTTTAGACATTTTCTGTTTAAAACCGATCACTCTTTGGGAGGCAATAACTCAGAGGGAGTGTCTGTGGAAAGAATTGTGTCACTTGTTTCTTGTTTGTGGGCTATGCCTTTTCTTGTTCTCAAATAAAATGGGAAGATATC
The DNA here is from genome assembly GCA_030445155.1 of Quercus variabilis. Taxonomy (NCBI): domain Eukaryota; kingdom Viridiplantae; phylum Streptophyta; class Magnoliopsida; order Fagales; family Fagaceae; genus Quercus; species Quercus variabilis. The sequence goes on from CP129454.1 coordinate 11,260,268, forward strand.
ATGAGGTGAGTGTAAGGTCAACCATGCTCTATAATTCCAACTGCTTTGTGAAGCAGCAGACATTCTGAAAGGAGGATTTTGACAAGGACAAGTGATATCCAAAGGGAGATAAAAGATTAAGAATTTAACATAATCCTTGTATATTGGATGTGGAACCATTTGAGGACAATATGCAAACACTTTATGCATGAGAAACAAAGGTACATTGCACTAGGTTGTACTGGCCCTTGTAACTGTTTGCAAGTAGCTGGGTATTGGCTTTGTGGTTGAGTTGTTCACTGACAAATGTGCATCAGCATCATTACAGTTAAGCTTAATGTAGTTATAGTCTGATGTGCCATTCTGCTATATCTTTTGCAATGTTGCTCTCACAAAGTTGCTTTTTAACTTGGTTTCACTTGCAGTTGCAGGAACATATATTCACAGAGTCTAATAAGTTGATCAAATCAATTCAAGTTTTCTTGAATGCCCTTAATGAACTCCGATTATGTCATGTCATGGAAAGTTCTTTGCTGCCATCAAAGAGGGAAAGTTCTAAGGTGAATTTGTTAAACTATCCTTGAGTTCTTAGATTTTCTGAGATTGTTAAATTTTAAATTCGGTAAATAAATAAAATATTGTCCTCTAAGACTACATCCATCAATTCCCACTTAATTCATGAATTTGTGGTGCATTTGTTTGTGCTAAATATATATAGCTTTATTTATTAAATTTGCTTTGGGTTATCAGAAATATATGAAGGAAAAAGATAATTCAGAAGAGGTTTTTTATTTTGTTGATGCTATGATTGTTGAGAAAGAGTTTTGAGGAAAATAAGTATAGATAAAGTTGGGACAAAGTTTCCTGATTTTGGTCTTTACATTGCTTTTGACGGGATGAGGCTTTGCTTATTTGGTTTTGTATAAATTAATTGTCATAAGACAAACAAATTAATTCCGTCAATCATAAGCTGTCAAAGTTTCTATGGGTCATTACTTCGTGCTCGTTCAGCCAAGTGGGGTGTTAGGAGGGGTGAGCCAGTCATATTTTCTTTGTCTTACACACATGCACACACAGGGATATAAACGCATTCACAATGTGTTTTCTTTCAAGAGTTTAATCTGTATTTTTGTGCTTGATAGACTGATGTTTTGAACACTAAAAAACTAGGAAATGGAAATTAATTAATTAATATTTATTTTTAGGCAAAATATTTGTAAAACTATCTAAAATTAATTTAAAAGTAGTAATAATACCAAAGAAGTACAATGATACCCATAAAAAGCTGTTTAAAGTACAAAACAAGAGTTCAAATAAAAAAAAAAAGTAATTACCCAATCATAACCAAACCAAATCTCTATCATAATTTTAAAACCAAAAAAAAAAAAAAAAACAAAAAACAAAATTTATTACCACAATAGTTCCAAAACAATTTTAATGAAAAAGTCCAAACCAAATAAAGTCTCTCCTCTCACAAGTCACTACCTGGCAACTAGTCTTCCACCTTTGAAAACAAGAAAGCAAAACAGCTTAGTCTGAGAAAAGATAATGGAGGAGTGTGAGTAAGAGTGGGAAAGTCCAAAAATTAACTGTGGGTCACTGGTCCCCAAAGAGGTGGGTTAGGCTGTGATGGATTGTTGGTATTGGTTGATCTAAGGTTGGTCGAGAGAGAGAGAGAGAGAGAGAGAGGCTTGTGCTAAAACCCTCAATAGATGATGGAGGTGGTGCTAGGTTAGCAAACCTGTCGCCAAATCTGGCCTTTTTCTTCCCTCTTTTTTTTTGCATAGTTTCATTTGTTAAAGTATTGGATTTATGTTGATGTAATGGCCCAAGAGGTCCAATTATGTTGTAAGCCCATGTTGTGCTAACCCTAGCTTCTAGTCTCTATATATACCCTATTAAGGGTTTTTACTGTAATTGATGACTTGAGTATACAGTAAAGATGTAGCCGCTAGGACTTTATTTCGTGGATGTACCAAGTAATCTCTTGTGTTCTTCTCTCTTTCTTGCTTTGGCTTTTATTCTCATCTTTAACAACATCCAATTTGTGTTGTAAGCGTTTCCCATTTGTGTTACGAAAGTGTCCACATTAAAAAAAGAATTTTTTTTGCTTCAAAAAAAGAGATGCTTATGGGAGATGCATGTGTTAGGCTATGTTAAGCCTAGTTTGTGTTCATTCCGGTTTTGACCAAACTTGACTTGGAAACTTTATGATTTTAAAAGTGTTTTTTATGAGACTTAGTCCATGAAGTGGAGGCTCGTTCTTTGGCTTATATATATTGTCGCTTCAGAATTAGGGTTTGATGTTTTGTAAGCTGCCTTTGTATTATTCTCTCTTGACATAATGAAAATCGCTGCAACTCGTGGATGTAGCCCTAGTGGTGGACCATGTAAATCTTTGTCTTGTGTGATTGTTCTTTGCGTTCTCTATTTTTGCTTCTCATAGGTTTTGGGAATTAGAGTCCATTCCCTTCAACATGTAGTCATGGCTGTGTCAGACTCATGTTGGACGCCGACACTTTCTTATTTTGGCATGTCTGTGCTTTATAGATTGCTTTAAATGTTGGTATATGAGACTCCTTAAGTTTCTCCAATTATATTCAACTCATATGGTTGAGTTGTGAAATGTGAGATATTATAGGTAAAAAAGAGAAAGAAAGAAGAATGGAGACAGGGAGAGATTTGAGAAAAGATTCAGGCTACTCCAATCAACCCTTCACCTTAGCACATATTTATATTTAGGTTTATGACATGATTACAAGAATACCCTTGTTAAATTACTGATTCTCCCAAAAGTTTAAGATGTTAGGAAATGGTGAATTTAATCAGTTAACCATAATTATGATACTCTCTCACTTGTGGGCCTAAACTCCCCCTCAATAAGTTGGGCTCAACATGTGGGATTTTTATGATGTTTTAAATGGGAGGTAGAGTGAAGAGTGAAGATAGGGATTGAATTTAGGATCTCCTGCTCTGGTGCCTTGTTAAATTACCAATTCTCTCAAAAGTTTAAGCTGTTAAGAAATAGTGAATTTAATCATTTAACCATAATTCTAACAACCCTTATTAACATGCTAATATAAAAAAATTGCAAGAATCAACTCTTTAACACTCACCTCAAGGTGGAGAATATAGACCAAACATGCCTAGCTTGAAAGGCAATGGCAGAAAGGAGTTACAAGCTAATGAATTTGAGAGATTATCACCTAATAGTGTTTTTGGATGGGGGGTGAGGGGTGGGGAGTAGAGAGAAGGGGATGGGGAGTCTTTGATTGACCCTGTTTGGATTTTTTTTTTTAATTGGGAGTGGATTCGGAGGGATAAGATACACCCGAACCCCTCATTTTTAATTCTCTTGTATTGGGAGAGATTCTACTTATATTAAAATTTTTCTAATTACCTTTATGATGTCAATTTATATTTGTTTCTTTAAATTAAAAAAGAGCATGGTGTAATGGTCAATTTATATGATGTGTTATCATTTCTTCTCCTTCCCATTTTACTTTTTAGAACATCCAAACAAAGGGGAGGGGTATCTATTCCCCTCCCCATATATAATTTTTAAAATATCCAAACAAGGGGAAGGGAGAAATATGAGATACAAAGTTCAGTTGTCAAATATGTGTGTGAGAGAGAGAGAGAGAGAGAAGGTTTAGCTACTCCAAGCACTCCTTCACCTCATTGCATATCTATAATAGGGTTTATGGAATGATTATAAGAATACATTATTGACATGTTAATATAAAAATAATAATAAGAAGTAACTCTAACACATATATTGATGCTGTTACCTACAAAAACTCTTTACTTCAAATAAAAAAAATACTGATGTGTGCACAAATCCTGAACAAATTTTTTTAATCTCATGAATTCAGCTTGTATCATTTGGGTCAGTCATGATAATCTTCCCATTGAGTGTTAATTACACTAGTTTAGCCAGTGCATGGTTTATTTGGAGTTCTTTTTGATGACCCCACTGCCCCCTCCCAAAAAATAATATGCTGCTTTGTTCTGCAGTCTGCAAAGCCTTCAAGTTATAGCTCAAAATCCCGTTCCACAACAGTAAAGGCCAGAGATTTAGTTACTACATCAAGTGCGGTAGAAATGGCAACATCTTTATGGGAAAAGGTATTATCTACATGCACACAAAACTTATAAATTTGTGTTCATATTATGTTGTAATATTTGGCTTATAACATCATGAAAATTGGATTTAGTTATTTATCAAAAAAGAAAATTTGGATTTAATTGCGATTAAGTCTTTTACAGAGATCATGAAATGTGACAGTTTTTTGCTCCATTTTTCTTTTTTCTAACATGTTACATTTATTCCCAGGTTTATTGGCTTTGCATTGATTATCTTCATGTAGCTAAATCAGCAGTTGTGAGTATCAAAATTTCCTTCTTATTTTTGTGTTTTCAATTTTGCTGCCCCAATCCATTTACTTCTTTAGCATTTATTTGACAGTTTCTGTGACATGGATTGTTTACTTTATAGATTTGTGGTTCATATTTTACTTCTATGATGTATGTTGAGTATTGGTGTGAAGAGCATTTCAACAGCCTCATACTGGGGAGCCCAGATTTCTCCCATAATGAAATGGTAAGTCTCATGGAGATACTGTGTGTCATACCCATTTTGGATATAGAGGGTTTTTTTTTTTGCTATTCAGGATCATGTTTGTGGTCCAATTTGTTGTAGAAAAATAGACGGCCACCAAGGATCCATGTAATCTTCAAGTACATTTGAGCTGTTCTTATTTCTATTTTGCTCCTTTGCATTCTTGAAGATTCTCATAATTCCAGTCTTTTTTGTTTTTATGGGTCTTCTTGATCACCAGTTACCACTTCATGTTGAAATACTAGTCTCAGCAGTCACTCAAATCAATGAACCTGACAGCTTGTATGGGATCATCCAGTCACACAAGGTTAGTCTATATTATTTACCTTTCTAAATGTCCTTACGACCCATTATCAGCATCTTTTGTGCCCTACTGCTTATTATTTGTGTAGTGCTACCTTTTGTGCTGTGCTTAGGGGAATTTTTTGTGCACCTCTGTGTCCCCACCCTCCAAAAAACAAAAAAACCCTGGGTGGAGGACAAACAGAACAAAAAAGAGATACGGGGAAAATGGGAGAAAAGGTCTAATAGTACAACCCTTTGCTGTCCCTGATATGGAAATAAATGGCAAATGGTGCAAATCAGTAATTTTTTTGGCCCCTGCTTAGACGTATTGTTTACTATGCCTAGTTAGATTCTTTATTTATTTATTTTTGTATATGTGTATGCATGTATGTATATTAACAAGGGTAATTTACGTGTATATTACCATGCTGTTCGGAGTTTGAACTTCTGTCTGGGTGCTGTACACTGAATAGTCTACACGGATGTGACTCCGTATTTCTTTTTAGTGACCTATGGGTCACCCCTTTGATGTATTGATTGCATTCTTGTTTTTGAGTCTGATTTATCTAGTTAATTCTGACCTGCTGTTTCTATTCATTGGATTCTCAAACTACTTTTGGGTAACAGACTCTACCACTCTTCATGTGGTGGCGTTTAATTCTCACCCAGCCAAAACTTTATGATAATTTAAAATTGTCTTTGTCTTATGGATTTGACACCTTTCCACTGATTGGATCCTCCATTTAGTTGGTTTGTCAATTAGCGAGTTGAACTGCCAAAGTGTATATATATCACTTAATTGGTAGATTTGGTCAAACATTGTGCGATCGAAGTCATTCAATCTAACTTAGCTGACAGGGACCAAAACATCATCCAAATATAAACTGGTCAATGAAAGTCTGAGTTTGTAACTTTTTTTCTGCTGCAATAGTTTGACTTTATATCTGTGTTGGTTTGTAGCTTGTATTTACATTCGCAACATAATTATATTCTCACACTTCTATACTTTTGTGGCCTTTTGGTAATGGCTTCAAAAGTTGATCTCTCAAATCATTACCTTTGAGCACGAGGGGAACTGGAGCAAGGCCCTTGAATATTATGACTTGCAAGTACGATCAGATGCCTCACTACAAATGGATGATAGTTCCAGATATTTGTCATCGGAAGAAACTCAACCAACAAATCATCTATCAGTATCCAAATTGGAGGATGAGATGACACACAGGAAACCTTATAAAGGACTGATTAGATCTTTGCAGCAAATTGGCTGTATGCATGTGCTGGACCTATATTGCCAAGGATTGACTTCTCGGAAGGGTCAGTTTCAGCATGATCTGGAATTTGCTGAATTGCAGGTTTTCCTTCTTTGTTTATTTTGTCTTGTTATAAAGTTATGATTAACAATATATGTCACCCATCTTTCTAGTTGTAGTAAGTTATTTGGATAAATTCATTCTAAAATTTCCATTTTCCTCATTTTTGTTTGTAGTATGAGGCTGCGTGGCGTGCAGGAAACTGGGATTTCTCTTTACTTGATGTGGGAGCAAATTCTCCATCTTCTAGTCGGCACATAAGAAGTGACCATTTCAATGAAAATTTGCACAGGTAATTTGTTTTGGCCTTTTGTTTAATAGGAGTCTATTGTAAAGTTCTAAATTTTATACCTTACTGGCTGGCACTGGTAGAATTTTTCGTACTGGCCACCCAACTAGTACAAGTAACCCCCTGTTCCATCTTGCCTAAAATACTGGCCCTTAGGTTTCTTATAGCTGTTTCAGCCAAAATATTTGTTTGACATGAAATGAGTTTCAAAGCCACAACAATGTCACCAGCAATTTCATGACGGAGCCACTGCGCGACATCTTGTTCTGCGCCACTGTCATCCTGTTTGTCTCAATGTTTTATTAGTCTCCGACAAGGCTGCCATATTCAGGAGATCTTATTCTCAATTTTTCTAGTGATTTGAGTTTTGAAACTTTAGGAGCAGTCTGTAGATGAAGTGAATGCCGGCAATGGTGGTGGAGTGTGGCATGTGAAGTAATCTGAAAGTGAATGTGGGGGGTTAATGAATGGTTGGGATCAGTTATGCCATCATTGTATATTGAATTTACCTTTGGAATCTTGAAGGATCTAGACTCTAAAATTGTGGGAAGTGGACCATGACGTTTCACTATGACTTATTTTCGTTTTAATTTTACTTTCTTTGGAGTTTGGACCTCGGAAATGAGTCATGCAATGGACTTGTTATATTGTTCTTTAGCAAGGTCTTGAGCCAAAGTAGAACTACTAGTCCAACTCAAACATGGCTTATGGTTTTTTTTTTTACTCTCCAAATCACCTTTTTAAGAGATTAATTCCCAAAAAGTACAAACAAAATAATATTTATAAATTAAATTAAGGTTTTGATAAATAAAATAATCTTATTCAACAAGATAAAAAGAAGAAGAAAATAAATTAAGGTATATTTGGTTTGGTTTTGTATTTTTACATATACACAAACATATTAGCAATAATCTTGAGACAGTATAGTGGTACACACCAGTACCAGAACATTTCGTTCTAGCGGCCAACTTGAAACAACCACCAATATGGTATTTATGACATTGGTGTATTGTAAACATTTCAATAATAAATTTCTTGATTTGAAATGAATACTCTTGATATATAATAGTGAAGAAACCATTTCCCCCTTTAATACATAGCCAAAATTGTGAAATCATTTGAACTATGCTACATCAAGTCACACTTTACCATAGGTTACTAATTACAAAGCATAAAAGAAGGCTAATAAGTAGCTCATGATTCTAACCTCACATCACACCTCGGAGTATAATTTTTAATGTTTTTCACCCATAGATATTTCATATTATGTAGGACATGTGAATGTGTATTAAGTGCACTTAATAGGGTAGCAAGAAAAGTATGTATTTTCATCAAATTGTTGCTAATGCAATCTTTTTTATTTCTACAAATTAGTTGCTTGAGGGCATTGCAGGAGGGAGATTTTGATGAATTTCATAGAAAACTGAAAGATTCAAAGCAGGTAATATTCATCAACATTTAATATCCTTAAACCAGCAATTGGACTTTATGTAATCAACTTATGTTTCATTTGTTTTAGGAGCTTGTGTTGTCTGTTTCTCGTGCAAGTGAAGAGAGCACTGAATACATCTACTCAACAATAATCAAACTCCAGGTACTTATAATACTTGTAATACAATGCTCCTAACATAAAGGGCAATAGCCAGTATGGCTTCATAAATTTTGAAGCATAAACTAGTAGTAGCAACCTTTTGGAAATCAAGTCCAAATTATAACTTGTGGTTCTTTCTGACATTGGTATAATTCTCTTTGGATAATTAGAATTGATTTTAGTCAATCCTGGTAGTTGCTGAACTTCTAGAAAACCTAGGTAGATGTATTAACAGATTTTCTTTCAATAAATGTTGGTTTTGGTGGGTACCAACACAAAGTCTAGCAGGTATTTGAATGGTTTGAAATCCTGTGAAATTTTAGTACCTAAATCACTGTGCAGGTCTTCATGGTTCTTTTTATTTTTTTTTTTTTTTTTTTGCTAATAATGAATATAAAATATATATATTTTTCTTTATATAGTGTTTGTTTCGAATTTCTGCTATGTCAATGTCCCCTTTGCAGATTTTTTATCATCTAGGCATGTCTTGGGATTTACGTTGGACAACATCTTCATGTGAGAGAATAAAATTCTTTCTGGAGAAGCAGAAAGTATTTTCTGAGCCTGTAATTCCAACCACAAACCAGGTATTTTGTTATCAACCTTGCTTTCGTGATGAATGAAATGCAAGCATCTGTCTTTTATTCTATAAAAGCACACTCTTCTTCTGTTTTGTTGTTTTTTTTTTTTTTTTTTAAATTCTGTTGATGATGTTGGTTCCTCTAATAGATCCTTTATTCCTAAACCATAGAAACTGCATTGCCTTTAATAGATTGTTCAATTCCAGTCATGTTCTAATGTTTAATTTTGTGGCAATATACTTCCTTGATCCGTTCTTATTAAATTGTAATAGTGACATGTCAGATGGCTCTGAGGTCTTTGTGGAATACGATTAGAGCCTGTTCTATACTTATCTGCAATGATAGGGTGCTCCTAGATGCTTAAGAAAAACCGTCATTACAATATTTCCTGGAAAATTGCCATTTTTATTCCTTTAAACCAAATTTTCATGTAGAGAAGAAGCTGCATAATTATCATAATAATGTACGTTTATGGCAGAAGTCTATTGTAATTGAATTTTGAAGCATATTTCCATTTTCACACCCAAAATGTATGTATATATATACAGAGGAAGGGAGACTACAAAGGAAAAAAAGAAAGAAAGAAAGAGAAAAGATATTCTGTTTTTTCTGTTCTTCTGATTGAAGTTTTTGAATGTCAACTAGTTGTCATGGTTGAATACGGATTGGGAGTCCATTTTGGAAAGATCACAGCTACATATGAATCTGTTGGAACCATTTATAGCATTCAGGCGAGTACTTCTTCAAATCCTTAGTTGTAAAAACAGTAAGATGCAACATCTATTGCAATCTGCATCCACACTTCGTAAGGTATGAACAATGTTTATTATTATTTAATTTATTTTTTAATCCATAAACCTTGACTTAATCCTGTTTCTGATATCTTGTTCTTTGGTTGTAGGGCTCCAGGTTTTCTCAAGCTGCTGCAGCTTTGCATGAGTTTAAGTTCCTATGTCTTGAAGCCACAGAGCAATACTCAACCTTGTATGGGCTTGGAAGGGTAGAGAGTTTCGAAAACTTTTCCTTATGTCCGGAACTTTAAACTTTGTTTGATTGTAAACTGTTAGAGCTAGTATGAATTTATTTTTATCAACGCTCCATCATATTGAATCTGACTTTACTAGTTTCTTGAATTGTTTTGAACAATTTTGTGTTTTGAAACTATTGCATGTATGAATCCGTTTTGAATTGTTTAAAACTCACTTATCAAAAAAAATTGTTTAAAACTCATTTGATCTCAGAAGCAATGCAATGGAAAGCAGAATTGATTGTTTGTCTACATTTAATTAATACATCAGTAAAATAGTTTTAAATCTTTTGATATCAGACAGATATACAGTGAGTCTGGATTTACATGTGATTGCATGTGTATTGACACTTCATTTACTACAGGGATCATTTTTCTTTATCTTTTACCTGAACACATGAACCTCTGGATCTCTAGATATTAGGCACTTGCTCATTGTTAAACTTATTCTGAGTTTCTTTAATGACCCTCACCTAATGCTTCATCTTCCTATCCATATATGGAATATCCTTTATATTGTGGGTGAAAGTTGTTTAGTTTTATACCATTTCCAGACTTCCAATATGCTTCGGACCCAAAAAAATTGAAACTAATATCTAGTTTGCTTTTCTGTCATGTCTATGGATTTTATTCACTACTATAACTAGTGAACTGCATAATTTGCTCCCTTAGAACATTTGCTAGCATTTGTGCAGAAAATCTTTGGACAGGCCCTTTTTTCCTGTGGAAAGAACAAGATTTTTCTAATCATTATCCTTTGGTTTGAATGGAGAGAAAACTAACTATCAAGATTTTTGGTTTCTATAGAAACTTTGTGCTTATGCACTTAAATACATTGATTTCTACCCAATTGTAGACATCTATTTCATGTGTATTGCTGAGATGCTCAGACATAGTTGGCACATGCATTATTGTAAGTACTTGTGTGATGGCAGCTTGAAGAAGCAAAGCTTTTGCGCGCCCAAGGTCAGGATGAGATTGCTATCAGCCTTGCAAAATATATCATACAGAATTATGAGTTAAATGAAGAGGCTTCAGATGTATATCGCTTGGTTGGGAAGTGGCTGGCAGAAACTCGAGCTAGCAAGTTATACTCTAAATTTATATATTCAAAAAATTTGTTTTGTGCCCCTTTAGGTTTTATATGTGCTAGTATTTTTAATTTTTCTAATTGTTTTGCACACTGTGCTTGTGGTTTAAAATGCAGCTCCAGAACTATTTTAGAGAAGTATTTGAAACCTGCAGTTTCACTTGCTGCGGATCAGAATATGACGAACAGGAAGTCTATCGAAAGACAAAGCCAAACTCATTTTCATCTTGCTCATTATGCAGATGCTCTATTTAGGAGTTATGAGGAAAGACTTACCTCTAATGAGTGGCAAGCAGCAATGCGCTTAAGGAAACACAAGGTATCAGCTGCCTACTAATTTATGAGATCCTTGGAATCCTAAGTTACATTTTTTTTATTTATTTAATATTTCATGGGTATATTAATTATGCAGAAAAAAGAATTGGAAGCACTTATTAGACGTTTGAGAAGTTCATCAAAGGTGAACTCAAATGCCTAATCCACTTATTTTACTGGTGAATTCTATACTGTTGGTTCCATAGTGGTATGCTTACTAAGTTGCTTTACCTTTCTAATAACATTTTCATGTACAATATTTTAGGGGGAGAAGATTGACTACTCTGGAAAAATACAAGAATTACAAAAGCAAGTTGCAATGGATGGGGAAGAGGCTGAAAAATTGCAGGTATTGAGAATTTGTCTATGTCACATGTTCCGCTGAACAGGAACTTTGGTGAACTGAACAGTCAGTAATCTGCTGAGCATATGAACGTACAAACTTGTTTCTGTATTCAAACCCACTTGATGGAGTTGCCAGTGAAGCATACTTGGAATATTTATGTTTAATTTTTACATGGATGCTTGTTCACATTCTAACGGAGAGGAATTTTAAGCCTATAAACTTTTGTTTGAATTAATTAAATTTTGTGATTGTTTTCATTTAATCTTGCAGGATGACAGAGACAATTTTCTCAGTCTAGCATTGGAGGGATATCAACGTTGTTTGGTTATAGGTGACAAATACGATGTGAGAGTGGTATGCAATTATTTATCCATGTCCTCTTTTCAACAAATTGAAATATGTTATGCACTATTTGGGCGAAATGGATAAAGTTGAAAAGCTTGAATCATGATACATGAGAATATATGACACTGAATCTGAATTACTTTACATGAATTTTAATTAAAGCGAATTTAGCTTCCTTGGAGGACCTAACATATGTGGTTTCAGGTGTTTCGACTAGTTTCCCTGTGGTTCACTCTCTTTTCAAGACAAAATGTTGTAAATAGCATGCTTAGCACAATTAATGAGGTACATTGAAATTAGCAGACTTAGTTACTTCTTAAATTTTTTTTCCCCTTTCTTAAAAATGTTTGATGTCTTATTCTTAAATATATATATATATATATATATATATATATATAAATATAGGTTCAGTCTTACAAATTCATACCACTTGCTTACCAAATTGCATCAAGAATGGGTAGCTCAAAGGACACCTCGGGGCCACATAATTTTCAGGTTTGAAACTGAGGTGATATTTTTATACTTTATAGAGTTGGGTGTTCGTTTTTAACCAGGATTGTTGGACTATGCAGTTTGCTTTGGTTTCTCTGGTGAAGAAAATGGCCATTGACCATCCATACCACACAATCTTTCAGGTATATAAGATCCACTCCTTTTGCTGGTCTGAAGCATATTATATGGCTCATGGTTTTCATCCGCGTAATTTGCCTTTGGATTACTTCTGTATGGAATTGCAACTGATAAGTATAGCACAAAACTTGAACCTTCACCTTATCAATGATATATTAATATGCACTCTTGCACGTTTGACTGGAGGTATTGTAAATGTGGCCTTTTGCATCCTTTTCTATATTTTAATGTTTTACTTCTCTCTGTGTTACTAGCTTCTAGCTCTGGCAAATGGTGACCGTATTAAGGACAAACAGCGTAGCAGAAACTCATTCGTGGTAGATTTGGATAAAAAAATTGCAGCAGAAAACTTATTAAAGGAGTTATCATCATATCATGGAGCTACTATAGTACAAGTAACTTCCATATGTTAGACTTCTATAAATATACCTTTGTAAGATTCCAGTCTTGTGTAAAATCTTATATTATTCCCTCTCTCTCTCTCTCTCTCTGTATAGATGAAACAAATGGTAGAGATCTATATCAAACTTGCAGAACTAGAAACGAGGAGAGAGGTTAGTCAAATATGTTCTAATTTCAGAATTTATTCTCTTCCATTTATTTCATTCTTAATTATGGAAGTTAAAAACTCAATATTGTGTTCCTAATGTGAAAGCTGAGAATTTGTTTTGTTGGCACTGAACTAACATGATTTTGTCAACAGGATACCAATAAGAGGATTGCACTACCAAGAGAAATACGTAGTCTTCGACAGCTAGAACTTGTAAGTACAAAACTATCATCTCTAGTTTGGGATTTTTGTGTTTTATATTGATTTGATGATGCACTATTAGCCCAAGATAGTTTCCGTGATGAGAGAGAATGGTAATGTGAAGTTGAAGTTGAGCTTTTAGACAAAAAACAAGATAGGTTTGTGGTCAGCTAGATCCTTTTATTTGTTTTCCTCTTAACTGTGCCATGTTAGCAATTCTTCTATCTGATTTCTAGGTGCTCTTTTTTTTAGTTTCATTAAATATAAGCCTTTGACACAAGCACCCACAAGATGCAATGCAAACCCCTCCACATATATCCACAACCACATTTACAGGCAGGCAATTACTCTCTTATACATGCCCTTGGCCTGCTTTGTATATACATTAGACAGATGCTTGCCAAGTGATGGTCACCTACAGTTTTCCCCAAATGATCAAATGAGACAGATTTCAGATGTTTGGTTGGTTGGGCATGCATGCCTTCCTTCTCACTTTGTACATTGGACATATCAATATCTACTCTTTCAATTCATTCTCAAGTATCTCATGCCAAGGGCTTTCCTATATCAATCATATATTTCACAGCCACAGCAGCATTACATGATTGTTGGATGTCTATGATGTAATGCAGTTCAGTTCAAAGTTTATAAAAAATACTAGTTTTCATTTTGTTGCAGCACTTCTGTTTCAAAGCTAAAAATGTCCCTCAGTTGCCCTAGAGGATAAATTTCAATTTTCCTCCTTGTGGTTTGGCCCTATCAGAATTTAGTCCCACAAACTTTTCAATATTACATTTTCACCCCCTACGGTATGGACTAAAATGAAATGTTAGGGATCACATGCCTAGTGTAAAAGGTGGCTATTTTGGATGGAACCATAACAATTTCTTATTTCATTTTTGTCAACCCCTCACCCTCCCAAAAGAAAAGGACTTTTTTTTTTTTTTTTGTAATTCTTGGAATAAAAATGTTAACCTGAAATAGCCTATACATTTATGCAAATTCATCAGAGAGTTTGTGAGTGATTTTTGTGACTCTTGAGACTTATGCTTGATGATGTGTTCAATATTTGCTTCTTATTTGGCTTATTGATGCAACATTGTGTCATCGATCTTGCATTACTTTTCTTTCCGTAGTCCCACACTTAAAGTAGTAAAAACCTTAGAAGTTTTGCATTTGTGTTGGATCTTCAGGTACCAGTAGTGACAGCTACCTTTCCAGTTGATCGTAGCTGTCAGTATCATGAAGGCTCTTTTCCTTACTTCAAAGGTTTAGTGGATTCTGTAATGTATGTATTAGCCAGATAAATCTGTTTCATACCAGTTTACATTTTTTTACTTTTTTTTTTTATTTTTTTTTATTTTGTGACAAAAATGTAATTTAGACCTGCCAACTTTTTCCAAAAATCATTTTAGTCCTTTAAGTTCGAAGTTGGTCATTTTGTCCAGTAGCTTTACCCAAAAATCATTTTAGTCCTTTTAAGGACTAAAATGATTTTCTATGACCAACTTCAATTTTTAAGGACTAAATGATTTTTGGGGTAATTAAGTGGGTGTAAATTGCATTTTTTCCTCACTATAATAGCAGTACTTGATGTGATGCTAATAATCTAATATATATGATGAGACATGCAGGGTAATGAATGGTATTAATGCTCCAAAAGTGGTAGAATGCCTAGGTTCTGATGGTCGCAGATATCGACAGCTCGCAAAATCTGGCAATGATGATCTGCGACAAGATGCTGTAAGAATTTTAACTATACACTGTTCATCATTTTTTTACTCTGTTAACATTTAAACATTGGGAAAATATGTGATAAGTTTTCAATCAATTTGAATGGGAAGCATAAACTCCATGTGACCATGCTTGGCAATAATTGATCCAAATTTCAGTCCTTGCTACTTCTATAGCTGATATTGGCATTACATAAATGAGTATGAATTTATTGTTCTGCATCACCCGCCTGCCAAGTTCTTCTTCCTTGTCTTGAGGTAAAATATTTCTATAAAGTGTTACACAAGGAGTGCCAGCCTATTCCCATGGAAGAGCATTTGGAGGGTTAAAGCTCCTTCTAAGGTGGCTTTCTTTGTTTGGACTGCTGCTTTAGGGAAAATCCTTACTATGATATTTTGAGAAGACGGAGGATTCTTTTTGTTGACTGTTGTTGTATGTGTAAGCAAGATGGGGTGTCTGTGGATCGTCTGCTGTTTCATTGTCTTATGGCTAGAGAGATATGGTCATTTGTTGTCTGCTTGTTTGGGGTGCAATGGGTTATGCCTAAAAAGGTGGTGGATCTGTTGGCGTGTTGGAATTGGCGGGATTCTAGGAATTGTATTGGAGTTATTTGGAATGCTATCCCTTTATGCATCACGCTGATTATCTGGAAGGAATGGGATAACAGGACATTCGAAGACTTGGAACATTCGTTGGCAAGTGTGAAACTGAGTTTGTTATGTACCTTGTATACTTGGATGGCTACACTAACTGGTCATTCATTCTCTAGTATGCTGGATTTTCTAGATTATTGAACTTTTGTTTGATTATCCCTTACAGTATATGTCCCGTTTACTGTTTGGTGTTTTTTTCTCATTCAGGTTTATTAAAGTTTCACTTATTTATCAAAAAAATAATTTGCACATTTTAAAACCAGCATACTTGCTGCTTTTTGTTGGGATTGGGTCTATGTATACATATGATTATGATAAATGTAGCACTTCCTCTGTGATAGTTTCACCTTAGTTTTACAATACATTTTCTTGTCTCTCTCCCTGCGGAAATACTTTTGATATATATATATATATATATATTTAAGAATGCTGGAATAACTTATTTTTTAGGAATACAGGATGCATGTTTTACGTCTCATCACACTGATGGTATATCTCTAAATCATTTACAGGTTATGGAACAATTTTTTGGTTTAGTTAACACCTTTTTACAGAACCATCGGGATACATGGAAAAGAAGATTGGGAGTGCGTACGTACAAGGTATCTTCTCCTTTCAAATATAACAAAAGACACGGTTGAGATTAAATTTGATGGATTTTCTTATAGATGAAAGTTTTGGTGAAAATGAAAAGTCAGTTCCGTTCAAACTTTAGCATGAAAGAAAATTGCTTTGGATTTCCATCTGGAAACAATTGATTGTTGATAAGCGGATGATATTATTCTTCCATCTTTCTTTTGATTTAACTCTTTGACCTGGTCAATAATTAAAAATCCTTTTCAACTGTAAAACCCTTGGAATTGTGTTTGGGTTAGTTAATTTACTGTAACACATATGCATCTTATTTACATGTGTGTAATTATATTGACATTAGAATATTACTATTTTACCCTTCACATATACATTCTCATAACACCCCCAAACTGGGACAAATATTATATAATCCCAACTTGTTACCTAACATAACAAATCCAAAATGCGTATTGCACAAAGGTTTAGTAAATATATTAGGGACTTGAGCTCCTATAGAGACGTGGAGTAGCAATTACACCTCTTTCCACTCTTTCTCAAGGTCTGCTCATGAAACACATTATTATAAGCAACAGGAATCACTGCCTGATTTTTGGCAGCCAACATGTTTTTTTTAGGGCAATGTCATATTAAGTCTTGGAACTTGTGTTTGGTTTAATTACTTTACCTTTAACACACGCATACATCTTATTTATATGTGAGAAATTATACTGATTGCAATTTTATCCCTCACGCATATGTACTCTTGACATAAACTTCTTTGGGCTGTTTCATTTTTCTTGGTTCTAGTAATTTGTATTCTTTCTACAATGGGACAATTTTCCTGTACATGTACTGGGTATCCAACTTTTGAAGAACTTGACCCATAGTTGGACATTACTCTAGTAGTCTTGACCCTTTACTGATCTTGGGGTATATGGAATCTTGTGTATAAAAAGATTGCAGTTATTGCTTTCTCTTTATTGTTACATACATATGTGCATAGAACTTTAATGTTCATTGTTAATAATTATGGTGCTCATGAAGTTTGGAAATTTGCATCTCTTACATTAAATAGGTGGTTCCTTTTACTCCGAGTGCCGGTGTTCTTGAATGGGTTGATGGCACCCTTCCCCTTGGGGAATATCTTATTGGGAGGTCAGTTAAATTCCAACAGGTCTGGTCTTTTAGTGTTGCCTCTGGTATATCTGGTCTTTATATGTTAATATCACATTCTTCAAATTACAGTACCAGAAATGGAGGTGCTCATGGTCGGTATGGATTAGGAGACTGGTCATTTCTTAGATGCCGAGAGCATATGGCAAATGTAAGTACCATACTTCTGTACTTTTTATGTAATAATAACTGATTTTTTTTTTTTAAGTGATAATGAATTTTATTAATAAGAGGACTCCAAAATACAAGTATCTAGAATTGCAATTCGAAATAGAAAAGATCCATAATTACTAATGAATTAATAGATACCCCCTATTATTATAAAAGATTCAAACAAAGAGCACAGGAGAACAGGCTTGGTGTTCATTTGGTATGGCTATTTGAAAACAGGCTTTTTTGAAAAATCGGCTATTTCAATAATTGCTAAATGAAAAAGTGATTTTGAAAAATCAGTTGAGCATTTGGTATAATTTGTGAAAAGTTGTTGTGTTTATTAATTGAGTGTCTGGCTAACATTGGTACAAAAGTGTTGTTTTAATTGCAAACATTCACTATTGATGATAAAATGACTTTTGGAGAATAACAGCCAATGGGAATTTTAAGTAAAGAAAAATTAATAGCACTGCTTTAGAATAATTATAATAATAGTTTTGCATATTTATTCTCAGATAAATGCTTTGATGTATTCATGTTATGACATTTTCTGAAAGGGTCAATGGCCTTGCCAAGATTCAATTCTCCAGTGGGAGATTTTTTGGAAAAGGATTGTAATATCATTTTGAGCCCTTGTTCTTTCTTTTAAAGGATGGGTAAATACTAGGCTCACTACCAAAAAGTCTGACCATAATCTTTAAACTTTTATTCATGCATGGCTCAGCATTCCTTAATATTAGTGCAGTGCTTATTCTTACAGACCAGTTTAACGAATGCTTTTAAAACTGTGGTAATGATGCAATAATTAAAGAACCTTATACCAAAAGCATGTATGAGAACACTCTTCGTTTGAACTTTACTTCTTGTGAAATATTCTGTTGCCAGAGTAAACAATTCAACACCTTACCATGACAATTCAAAAGTGGTGTTAGTGAATTGGGAAAGTAGATTGAAATTACTTCATTTACTCTTTTAAAATATTTTTTTTGTTCACCTTTAAGTGTTTTGGTCTTTTTGATAGGAAAAAGACAAGCGCAAAGCATTTCATGCAGTCTCTGAGAATTTCAGGTTAATCCTTTGTCTGAGTAGAAAATATCATTTAAAATTAAAAACAAAACCAAAAAGAAAAAAATCCACTGTGCCACTTTTTCTTTTTTGTGACACCACATGCAGGCCTGTCATGCATTACTTTTTCTTGGAGAGATTTTTACAACCAGCTGACTGGTTTGAGAAGAGACTTGCTTACACACGAAGTGTGGCTGCTAGTTCCATGGTCAGTTTGTTCTACCCTGGCTATGATATTGATGTTGGTCCGTTATTTATTGAGTTGATCATGGTTTCTATCTGTTATGGAATCCAAGTTTGCATTTTCATCGCAATCTTTTCCCCTCTAATATATTTAATATGGTTATATAATACTTGGAAGTCTATTTTTTTCCTTCTATTTTAGTGGTGAGATGAATACACGCATGTACTTTTAACAGAAGCAGGTGAAGGATGGATGAATTTTCCTAAAAGCTTATCTTGCATGTCTTTTTCTTATTCTTATTCAATGGCATCGCCTGCTAATTTGTGCCAACATATGGCTGCCAAAACAGTTTTGCCATAGACAGTTCTGACTATACAACCAAACCAATGTGGATATGGTTCTCTCTGATAACTGTAACTCTTGCACCCCAAGTTCCTTAACTAACCAAACAGCAGAATTTCATCCTATGAGGCAAAATCCAAATCCTACTTTTAACTCTTTCCCTCTGAAAAAAGATCTCTTTCTATTAAAGTCAGCCAAATTGTACATATGCGGTGTGATTATCGTCTTATCTTGCAACTGTATTAAATGCCAACAAACTTGCTCCATATTCAGGTTGGTTACATTGTTGGTCTTGGGGATCGACATTCCATGAATATTTTAATTGATCAAGCGACTGCTGAAGTTGTTCACATAGATCTTGGTGTTGCCTTTGAACAAGGGTTGATGCTAAAGACGCCAGAGCGGGTTTGTTTTTCCCAGTGCTTATGAAGATTTATTTTTTCCATTTCCTCTGTTTACTTGGTCACCATTTTATATGGTCTCCTTATTTTTCATGTCTTAACTCATAATATGCCAACTTTGGCAGGTTCCATTCAGGCTCACAAGAGACATAATTGATGGCATGGGTGTCACTGGAGTGGAAGGGGTTTTCAGGAGATGTTGTGAGGAAACACTTTCTGTTATGCGGGCAAATAAAGAAGCGTTGCTGACCATTGTTGAAGTATGACTATTGTTGCCAATTTCTTTCAATAGTGAATCAAAGTTGCAATTTCTTAAATCCTTGATAGCTGATGGGAATTCTTTTCAGGTTTTTATTCATGATCCCCTGTATAAGTGGGCATTATCTCCTCTGAAGGCTTTGCAGCGTCAAAAGGTATTTCAGAAATTTTTCTGATCATATGCATATATATTGGGTCCAGGACTAATTTGCCTCTGGAAAATAAAGAGGGAAAGGGACAAAGGTTTGTTTGAAATTTTGTTGAAGCTTGTGAAAGACTGGTTATAACAATAATGATATTGGAATATTAATGACTTGAAATAAAACAAAAGGATAAATTACACTATTCTTCTTATAATTCGAGGGTTGTTTCAAAATAAATTACTGGATTTTAAGAAGTTTCAAATAAAATCGTGAACTTTAAAAGTTGTTTCAATTTGGCCCCTTAATGATTCATTAGGGGTAAAAACAAAAAACAAAAAATCACATGAGCTGTAATAAAAATCTATCTAGCACAAAAAATCCTTCCATCTGCATCACATATTGTATTTTGGCACCCAAAAAAAAAAAAAAAAGCTTAGAAAATGACTTTAAAAATTTTAACACAATTCAAAGAAAATGTGATTATTACAAGGGCTTTTTACCCCTGCTAAAATGCCACATGGTATTCTTTGTTGTGTTTTTTAGTACCCAGATATGTCCCTGGTGCAATTTACTTGATGACTACTTTTTAGTTAGCTGTGACTCTTTGGTTGGGATTGGTTGCATTACTGTTAGAAAATAAAATTTATTTTCTATGAAAGTGGAGGAAATCAAGACATTGATTGCAGAGAAAATCTTGGGACAATCAATATCCAATTCAAAATTTAAATTATCATTGACCTTTGTGTGTAAATTCCATTATAAATATGAATTTCATTGCAATGTACTATCAAGAAAAGTATATGGGAAAATGTAGCCCTTTGGTCTCTTGTCCTGCGGATGTAAGCCATAAGGCCTAACCATGTAACTCTCATGTTTTCTCTCCATTCTCTTTATCTTCTTCTCAATTATATATTTCTAAACGTATAATTTGCCCCAACATGTCTATGTGTTGAGCATGCTATACACAATTGGTCATGCAACATTTACCTTTTTTCTCCTTGATAGGAAACTGATGATGATATAGAGACAATCTTGGAAGACTCACAAGATGAATGTGAAGGGAACAAGGATGCTACACGTGCACTGATTCGTGTCAAACAAAAACTAGATGGATATGAAGAAGGTGAAATGCGAAGTGTACATGGGCAGGTAATTTTCCAATATTAATGCATATTCCCATATGCAAATATATGGCTTCTGTCTTTTACCTAATTGTGTATAAGTTTGGCCATGTAAATTAATACGCATGTTAGTGAGCACGACCCTATCATCATGCTTAGCAGTGTTTTTCTATACTTCTCGTTTCCTTTGTAGGTAAAATTTGCTTCTCAGAGCAATGTTCATGTTCAATGGTTATGAATAATAGCTAGTTTTCCTTCTAAACATGATTGATAAGAGAAATAGTGAAGAAATTTTGAGTTAAATTGTTAAATACTTATCCAATGCACTATAGATTTTTGACAGCAAATGCAAATTCTTGTCAGCCTCCTGAACCAAGAGATTGCAAGCTTGTAGCCAAACAAGTATCTCGGGTTTTTATTTCTTAGCCTAACAAAAGGTCGATATCGTGGCCTAACTTTTGTTTAGTTTTCGGTGTAATTTGATGTTTACACAACTTCAGCCTTCTTAGCCTAGTGGTAGAAAGGGGAAGACCTTGAATTCAAACAGATATTGCTGGTAATTAGGGTCTGTAGAGTAGGGGGTTCTATGTTTTGCAGTATTTGCTGGTGTTACACTGAAAAGAATATGTTGAAAAGAAAAAAACAAAATGTCTTGTTGAAGGTTTAGTCAACCTGGATATAACAAGGCTGAGTAACCTAAGTTAGAAGCAGCTGATTGGACTTCGAAATAGAACTTCAGAAACCTCGCAATTTCCTTTTCTAGTACTTGGGGCTATAATTTTGGTTAGTAGCCAAAAGCGGAATATGAGATTTTAGGAAGTTTATTTTGTAGCAAAATCAATCCGCTCTATTCAGGCGGGGAAACTTTTGCAATTTTTTTTGGGTTGGTGGCCATAATTTGTGCAAAGGATGAGATTGGCATTTTAATATGTGGTAGCATCTCTGATGTAAGATCAATCTGAATATTCCTTTGTAGGTTCAAAAACTAATACAAGATGCAATTGATCCTGAACGTTTGTGTCATATGTTTCCTGGATGGGGAGCTTGGTTGTGATAAAATCTGTCTTCTTCAGCCAAACGGCAGTCAATCTTGTACAGGCGGCTTTTCATTTTGCAGAATATTGTTGAGGCGATTTTCTTTTGTGATCCGATTCCTTGTAATGGTTGTAAATTGGCGTATATATAACGAGATACCTGAACAATTAACCTGTACAGAAGCAGCGTATAGTTTAAAATTATCATAAGCTTATTTTTGTGGTAAATATTCTGATCAGGACTAGGGGTTCACTGGGATGATTTAATTCTGCCTCGTTGCTGCCCTAACTAGAACGGAAAAGGACACCAAACTCACGGTGGTGCAATCTCATTTTGCTCTCCTATCTGTCTCAATTCTCATCATCTGGGATTATGCTTGATTTTCTTGACACTTGCATGATTCAAAAATTAAGTCACCAGTACAATGACATTCAAATGCAAGCCTCGACAGTTTTTTTTTCTAAAATAAAAGCTAGTATTTATTTCCTGGTGCCTGAGCCCCAAGAAAAAGAAAAAAAAGGGCAAATTACATACACAACCTGTGTGACATGGGGTTATCTTGTGGTTTGCTTTATGAGGCATTTCTATTAATTTTAATGGAATTTGATGATATGACAAGTGCAAACAACACCTGTTGTGAAAAAAATTAAAATCTTAAAATAAAAAATGTTCTATTTTAAAACTTTACGCCTTGTGAATAGACAATCCCAATGAGAATTTATGTAAAAAGAAAGAGAGAATCATAGTATCTATTGTATTCCTGTAATATTTAACAGAGGGTGTGGCTTGTATTCACTGCTTTAAAATCTTGCCCTTTTAATAGACGACACCTTAGACTTTAGAGTAGAAAACGTAAAACCCAACAAAAAATTGAAAATAGGGCATTATCTCCTTTCATGTACCGTAAGAATTCTAATTTTTTTTAGAGGTCAATATACGGATGTGGGATAATTTAAGCTCTTCCAAGTTCCAACAATCCGGAGATATGTTAAAGCTTGTTGGGTGTACATGATAGTGTGGAATTATTTTCAGATGAGTCAGGCATTAAATTACCACATGATATTTACATGGCAGCTAAATGTTAGTGCTTGATAATGAGAAAATACAAATGTGAAGGAAAATAAAACATAGATTATTTTACGTGGAAATCCTCTATGTTTGTAGAGGGAGAAAATCATAGGCTTATGATCCACTATTTTTTTTTGAAATTTTTATAGTAGTGTATATACTTACAAAAGAGTAAAGTGAAAAGAGGGAAAAAATTAGAGAATAAGAAAATGGATAAAGACATTATTAAATGTGGATACCATTGTAACAAAAGGGAGAGAGTGTGTTTTTCCTTGTGTCCATCACCCTTTTGTAACGGTAGGAAGTTGTTTTCCTATTAGAAAATATATTACTTCATGTTCATACATTTGGTGCCCATGCACAAAGTCTATACAAAAAAATAGTACTGCACACGTCCTTTGTATTGTTGCCTCTCTAGTAGAGTTGTCTTTTGCAAGTATATGGCCAAAATTTATTATTGTAGTTGTAGTTGTCCCTGCTTGTAGGTAGCATTTTTTCTCACCCTTGCTTTCATGAGAGACTATGGAGTACATGGTCAAGGACTCTTGCAAAAAGACTAGTGGTTCATAACTAAAAGCATTCACATCTGTTAATGCAAAAATTCTTTTCTTTTTTAACATAAAAAGCTACTTTTTTATTATTATTTTACATACTCATTTTTCTAAATATCTTACATAAGACTGTATATTTTAGACTACATTTCATTAAAACATCAATTTTTCTTGTTTTTTTATTAATTGTTTCTATTTCTTCATAATAACAACTATCATTCATTATTTTCTTTCATCCTCGAGATACATAAAGAAAGAATAAAAAACTAAATGCAAAATTAATAGTACTAGTGTAAATTTAAAAGGTTATTATGATAACTATGTATTTTTACACATATATTATATTTTTACACAACTTTATATGACTTGATGAGAGTAAATTTTAGATTTAATTAAATAATTAAATAAAATGTAGTACTTTTTTTCTATTATACAAGAATTGATAATGGCTACATGCTTTTTTTTCGATCTCTAAAGGTCAATGGCCACATGTGTTAGCATCTATGATCAAAGGACGATTGCCTAATGACTAATAATTAATGGCTACCAACTTTTTTCAATATCTAAATGATAATGGGCACATGCCTTTGCATCCATGCAAAATGCTATATACCTAGCTATAAAGAACAAACCAAATTAGACAACATGAGCCATTAAATATGCTCACACTACTCTTTAATTCATTGAGCCATAAACTTTAAAACAAATCTTTGATTTTCTCTTTTATTTTATTTATCCTTAGACATGGGTCATTTACAATTGATCCATTATTTTGTTAAGGGACACCATTCTTTCACTTCAAGGTTCTTGCAGTCTCTTCTAGCAATAGAATATACAGTGGAAATCTGGATACAAGAATTGTACATCATATGTTGTCATGATTTCTCAAATGACAATTTGCTTCCTTCATTTTCTTTTGTTTTCTTTTACTATTTTCCTTATTATTGACCATCATCAATCGGTATCGTATAATAAAAGAATGCAGTATGGAATGATATACGTTATCCTACCGCTGATATTGACATGAGAATAACAGCTAGACACATCAATTCTCATTCCTTATCGTAGCAGCCAAGAAATTTATAATTATTTCAATAACGAAGATATGAACCCCATATATATATATATATATATATATATTCCTTTCTTTTTTTTCTTCCCTTACTATAATGAGTATTCTTCTGAAATATACCAGACGATATTCTTGCCCCTTGTTTGTCTAGAAAAAGCTTCACTTGAGTTCTTTTACCTAAGCTCAACTTTTTAGTGATTCTAATAGTTGTATTCAGTTCAAATCTCCTCCTTCACTTATGATGTATTAAAAAAAAAAAATGAAAGCTTTAAACTTTTTGTTAACTTCTTCTAATGTTGGTACATAAGTTTTTGAAAGCTCACATTTTCTATAAATATACTTAAAAGGAAAGTCTTTAACTTTTGTTAACTTCTTCTAATATTGGCACATAAGTTTTTGAAAGCTCACATTTTCTATAATATATATAAAATGAAAACCTTTAAACTTTTGTTAACTTCTTCTTATGCTTCTCACATTTGCTTTTAAAAGGTTGTATTTTCTCAAATCATCGTTATAAGATATATTTTTAATTTGGTGTTTAGAAAATACAACAAAAATAACAATTAAAGAAGTTTATTAATTATGAATTATGATGTTTATGTGGCACCAATTGTGTCAATATGTACTTCTATTAGAGCAATTAAAAGTTATTGAGGATATAATCTGATATTTAAAATTAAGTAAATAAGAATCAAGGTTTGATATATTAGTTTAAATTAATTAGTTAAAACCACCATCATTTTTAAAGCAAATAATTTTTTTTTTAAATAACTAAATTAGATTTCATTTTCTATTTTACTTAAAAAAAAAAAAGATTTCATTTTCTACAAACAAATTCTAAACAAATTAGGTATATTCTTTTCCACACAATCTATATTCTAACCAAATTATGTATCATATGCGAAATTTTTTTATTGAATATACATAAGAAAGCAATATTAAAGACTTTTTTCTCCTTATAATTTGTTGATGTGGTAAGTTGTAATTTTTAGCAAATCGTTACATGTGTAGCTACAATTAACACTATTTTTATAAAGCACAAATTATATATAATAAATCATGACAATGATTGCAATAAAAGTTTTAAAAATTTTCATGCTTCCTGTATTTTATATAAAACAAAGATGGCTATTATCTTTCTCTCCAAGGCAAACTATATATAGTCGAGTCCACATAGTTTCTGACTTAGCTTTAGCTGTAGCTGCCCCACTCAGGCATCACCCACAGATTCTCCACGACTCTACCACACCTTTCGGGTGAAATGCAATTATGTAGTTTTACCATGTTATTTATTTAAAAAGTTTGAGAGTCATAATTTGAAATCTTAGTTATTGTTCACGAATTCGATATTATAATGACTTTCATTTTAAAGCAATATCTTAATACCAATTATTACGTTTCAAAGTGAACAATATGTTTATCTTACGGAGTGTTTAGATTAGTTTTATGTTGATTTGCTGAAAGCACACAAATTTGTTGATACTTATTTTTTAAATTTGAATGCGCTTTAGTGATTGCTTATTTGTAAAAAGTATTATGAGAAATTTTTCTTTTTATTTATTTTTTGTGTAAACCCACTAAAATAAACTCAAAACTATAAAATTCCAAAATTTTGGGCTTTTTCTTTTTTTCTTTTTTGGCAATTGCGGATGCATTTGGATTTTTTTATTTTTATTTTTTGAGAAACTAACATGCACTAACAAGAAAGAAGGAAGCAAAATGGTTTTAAGTTTTAAGTAATTTCTTTTAGAAATACAAAAGGCCATATTTTGTGTCACCTTTAAACAAATAAGAATAATAAAACACGTGCACTTCAAGAATTTTATAATTTAATAACATTTCTTGGTTCCCATTATCGATAATAATTTGATATGTATTTTGATATCCGATCTCGAACATGTATTACGGAATCTTTTTTTTTCTTTTTCTTTTTTAATTACAATAATTTTAGTGTCTATCAGTCCACGTAGAGTAAGAATATCAGGAATTGTCTTATTAAGTAATTAAAAAAAATAATATTAAAAAAAAAAAAGAAGAATCAAATATAATAATAAATAATATAAAGAGAAGAAAAAGATGTGCATGGATAGAAGAGTAAGTCTAGCGCTACAAACTTTTTCACAACTTTGTCACCACTTTGCTTTTAAAAAGTTGTATTTTCTCAAACCATCATTATAAGATGTATTTTTAATTTGGTGTTTGGAACACAACAAAAATAATAATTAAAGAAGTTTATTAATTATAATGTTTATGCGGCACCAATCATGTCAACATGTACTTCTATTAAAGCAATTAAAAGTTATTGAGGAAATAATCTGATATTTAAAATTAAGTAAATTAGAATCAAGGTTTGATATATTAGTTTAAATTAATTAAAACCACCATAATTTTTAGAGCAAATAGATTTTTAAAAAAAATTAATTAAATTTTATTTGATTTTCTATAAACAAATTCTAACTAAATTAGGTATATCATTTTCTACACAATCAATCTCTAATTGACTCTTTATTTATTAATACTTATTAAATAAATATGCATCATATATGAAAAAAAATTTATTGAATATATATAAAAAGCAACATTCAAGACTTTATTTTTCCCTACAATTTGTTGATGTGGTTAGTCATAATTTGCGCAATATCGATTCATGTGTGCCTACGATTAACACTATTTTTATTATGCACAAATTATATATAATAAATCATGACAATGATTGCAATAAAAGTTTTAAAAATCTTCATGTTCCTGTACTTTATATAAAACAAACAAAGATGATTATTATCTTTCTCTCCAAGGCAAACTATAGTCGATCGAGTCCACAGCATAGTTCTGACTTAGCTTAGCAGTAGCTGCCCCACTCAGGCATCACCCACAGATTCTCCATGACTCTACCACACCTTTCGGGTGAATGCAATTATGTAGTTTTACCATGTGATTTATTTAAAAAGTTTGAGAGTCATAATTTTAAATCTTAGTTATTGTTCACGCCTAAAAATATGATATTATAATGACTTTCATTTTAAAGCTATATCTTAATCCCAATTATTATGTTTCAAAGTGAACAATATGTTTATCTTATAGAGTGTTTAAATTAGTTTTATGTCGATTTCCTGAAAGCATACAAATTTGTTGATATTTATAAAAAGCAAGGCTTTTGAAACTAATAAATTTAAATGTGTTTTACTGATTGCTTATTTGTTAAAAGTATCGTGAGAAATTTTTTATTTATTTATTTTCTGCGTAAGACCACTAAAATAAGCTCAAAACTACAAAAGTCCAAAATTTTGAGTTCTTCTTCCTTTTTTTTTTTTTTGAGAAACTAATACATACATACAAAGAAGGGCAAAATTTGCCAAACGGTACGAATCTAAAAAAAAAAGAGGTGGATAGCATGCGATCAAAGTTTATTAGTTAGTTAGACTGTTTTTTAAAAATCGAGTACAGGAAAATCGACTTCTAGCCAAAATCCCAGCCAAAATCGAGTTTACTGTACTCGACTTCCATTTTTATCCATTTCAGAGGTATTTCTCAGTAGGAAGTCAAGTATACTAAACTCGACTTTGGCGATTTTGGCTGGAACTCGATTTTGCTATACTTGATTTCCAAAAAACAGTCCAACTTACTAATAAACTTTGATCGCATGCCATCTGCCTAATTTTTTTTCAGATTCGTACCGTTTGGCAAATTTTGCCTACAAAGAAAGAGGTTTTAGGTAATTTCCTTTAGAAATACAAAAGTCATATTTTGTGTCACGAATAAGAATAATAAAACACGTACACGTCAAGAATTTTATAATTCAATGACATTGCTTGTTCCCTAGTTTAGAGAATCACCTTACGTGCAGCAGAATTGGTGTATTGCAGCCCATTATCGACAATAATTTGATATGGATTTTGATCTCCGTATATGGAATCTAAATATGAAATTCAGAATCTGAAACGGACCAAGAAGCCCATAGGCCTAGCAGTTGGCTTCTGCAAAATTCTTCCTGCCTGTTTTTAGCTGTATTTATTTCAATCACCATCTTTTCTTTTCTTTTTTTGAAAAAAAAAATTACAATAATTTTAGTGTTTATAAGCAAGGTTTTCAGACTCAAACAGTTAATTGAATTGTAAAAGGAAGATGTTCAAAGTTTTTGAAGTCGAACTGAAGTCGAACCGAAGTCGAATTGTAATGACATTATAATTAATTTAATACTCTCTCCATTCCACTTTTTTTTATCCTCTACTCTATTTTGAGATGTCCCAAAATATTGTCATATTTCTAAAAATAAAAGTCATTAATTTACTAATGTTCATATTATACCTTTATTAATTTATTAATTCAATTTTTTGACAAATTTTTTTAAGAGTAGTTTTGAAAACTTATACATTTTTAAAAAGTAGATAAGATAATAAATATATTTTCTTAAAAAGTTTGATTTTTCAAACAGGATAAAAAAAGTATGACGGAATGAATAATTATTTTAAATATAAATAAATGTATAAAATTATTACAAATAGAATATTTTATTAAAATAGTACAAATAAATATAGAGATGCAGCACTTTCTAGCTTAAAATATTACTTTAAAGTTTATCTTAATATATTAAATTAAAATGGGTTCTAGTTAAACTATACTGGTAAAGTCTTTGATGGATGTATAAGAGAGTTGAGATTTAATTTTTGCTTACATCAAAAACTGATTGGTGTTTTTGTTTGATGATAAAAAGTTATAATCAGAAGTGGACGCCGTGAATTAAAACTCTAAAAAAAAAAAATTAAATTTAATGATAAAAAGCTATGGATCTTCCTAAAAAAAATAAATTAAATTAAAAAATTTAACATTTAAAATTAAATATAAAAATAATTGCAATGTCCACCCATGCATTTAATTTGCCATTTTTCCAAAAAACCTCACTTCCCCACGTCAGTGCTCCCCATCCTCATAAAACCATCATTTCCTGGCCCACAAGTACACTGCCACTAGGCCGGCTAGTCTTTTCTTTCTTTTCCTCACAGACTTCTTGTTTATCTTAATATATTAAATAAAAAAGTTTAACATTTGAAATTAAATATAAAAATAATTGCAACGTCCACTCGTGCAATAAACAAACTCCCTTCCCCACGTCAGTATTCCCCATCCTCATAAAACGCCCAATTCACTAGTACGCTACCACTAGGCCGGCTAGTCTTTTCCTTTTTTCCCTCACAGCCTTCTTGTTTTCTTTCTCTCTTCCTGAGCTGATCTGATCAGCAAACTCTTCTCCCTTATTTTCGGCTTCTAGCGAACAAGATGACCCTCTTCAAAACTTCCGGCAAGTTTTCAGTGAATATTTTCAAACAAAAAGCTTGTCTATAAGTCCACGTAGAATAAGAATATCAGGAATTGTCTCATTAAGTAAAAAGAAGAATCAAATATAATAATAAATAATATAAAGAGAAGAAAAAGATGTACTTGGATAGTAGAATAGGACTATAGGCACGAACTTTTTTATAATTTTATCACAATTTTGCTCCATGACTATCAGTGAGTAGTAAAATTATGAACTCATTTAGTCTTATTATCTATTTTTACTATTTATGAGTCGTTATATAGCAAAATTATGAAATAATTGTGAAAAAATTTGTGACACTATTTTATCACAATTTTGTTATATAGCTACCAGTAAATAGTAAAATTATGAACTCACATAAATTTATTACTTCTTTTTTACTATTTACGGTCGTCATATAGTAAAATTATGAAATGATTGTAAAAAAATTAAACTAACTCCAGATAGAATGAAAGAGTCGGAATACCATCATATTCATACTTATCCTTTAAGCACACAATTTTATTTTATTTTTTTGGTAAAGCTTCAAAGCACACAATATTACGTGTGTTAACAGCTTTCCAGGCACAAGTGGCATGAAAACTGAAAAAGTGAAAAGTCCAACCAAGCCCACGGTACCCAAAAACATTGTTTACGAATATTGTTTTGGTTCAAAATTACGAATGTGCCTACTCTTCCATATTGGCATATTGCCCCCTTATTTAGCAACAGCTTCTCCGTATAGATATTTACTTTGTTTGTTGCAACTCTTCCACGATTATGGAACCATCGTGGGATCATGCAAATTCGTTGTACTTATGCAAATTTGATGCACACATTGACTTGTCACACAAGCAACCTCAAATTTACTTACAAAATAATTTTTCATTACGCTTATATTTTGGATTGTAAATTCATTTAATAATTTTCAAAATAATAACATTAAGAATCATAGTTTGACTTGTGTAGTGAGAAAATACAAATTTAATTTGTTTGTTCTGTTTCAAAAATTCAACTTTTTAAGGAAACAATATTTATTATCTTGTTGGCGGTATAAAAATGTACAAGTTTCTAAAACTACCATTAAATAAATTTATCAAAAATGGTTTTGAAAATAAAGTAGGAGCATAACAGAAATATTAGTAAACTAATGCTTTTTAATTTTAGAAATAAGACAATACTTTGGGACATTTCAAAATGAAATAGGAGGCAAACAAATTGGGATATAGAGAATATATTAAGATTATGTTTATTTTAGTATACGTATTTTTGGAAAAGGTTTGCTCTAAACATCTAATAAGAAAATGACATATATCTCGCCATATGCAATACTCATAATTCGGCCGGATATTGAGTTAAGTAATCTTTCTATTAGTGGTTGGAGCCTTATTTGAATTCAAGCTTTGTCCATTTTTGTCTCTCTTTTTTTTTTTTTTTGTTGGTTATGTAATAAACTCTTTTTTTAAATGAGGTAATAAACTCATCTAAACATTCCCTAAATTTAGATTTTGATGGTAGATTCATTTTAAGTTTCCATAGTAATATTATTTTCTTTTATATGATTGATTAAAAATAAGAGTAATTTTCATGGGTCTGATCAATAGTGGAGAAGGTACGACCCCCCCCCCCCCCTTTTTTTTTAATCCACAAGTAGTAATATGGAATTTTTTTTTTTGGTAAAATAAATGAGCTTAAATTTTGATACCATACCACTAGTTTTGCTAGTGAATTATGGGAGATTAGAGACGATCTATCTCTTATGTGGCAATTAGGCTATCAAATCTCATAAATATCTTTATAAGATTAGTCTCAAGAATCATATAAATATCTTTATAAGATTAGTCTCAAGAATCAAGAATGATTCTTGAGACTAATCTTATAGATATTTAGCTTCTTTACGTAAAAGTTAAAACTCTCTCTCTCTCAATTCTTGAGACTAATCTTATGGAGATATTTAGCTTCCTTACGTAATCTCTCAATTCTTGAGACTAACTCTCTTTCATTAAAAAAAAAAAACTCATGTCTCTCATTCGTCACTATAAAGAATAAACTTGCCTTGGCCTTTGGAACATTTATTAAAAAAAATTTTAAAATTTGTTTTTTTTTTTTTTTATATTAAACTTGCTTATCATCTTTGTATCTTGTATATCTATAGAAAGTCCAAAAAATATCTAATATGACTATTTTTAACAGTAGCTTAAAATAAATATATTTTACTTAGAAAAAAAAAATTTCAGTTTTTATGGAGACGATACAAAAAAAGAAAAGGCAGAAATTGACTAGATGATTTTATTGGAGACCTAACTAAGAAAATTTGCTGGGTACCATTCATTGAATTGGTGACTCACACTAACATGTCACATGATCCAAACTTTTAAACTTAAAAAGCTCTCAATCCAAAACCACATCACATACATATCTACATAAAAAATATCGACAGACCACAGAGTCCCCAAATGTTGTAATTCCCATATTGTCCTTAGAAGATTTATCCTCTCTTGTATTAATTGATTAACTACTACTCAGAATTGTTGCTCAAAACAAAAACAAAAAAACTACTACTCAGAATTTAAAATAAATAAATATAAATATAAAAAAATCTAACAGAAACTGTAATTCCCATATTATCCCTTATAAGACTTATCCTCTAGTATTAATTAATTAATTAACTAATACTCAGAATTTAAATAAAAATAAAAAATAAAAAATATCTACCGACCCCAGAAGCTATAATTCCCATATTATCCTTACAAGACTTATCCTCTAGTTTAAAAAAATATTTTTTTTACCACAGAAGCTGTAATTCCCATATTATCTATACAAGGCTTATACTCTAGTATTAATTAATTAGTTAATTAATTAATACTCAGAATTTAAAAAGTATTTTTTTTTAAAAAAAATCTAAAGGGTGTGACAGTAATTTGACTATTTCACTCATTCAAAGGACAAGAATCAGCAAACTACGTCCGGCTCTAAGACTCTAAGAATAGTAAAATAGAGAGTCTGGAGTCCTCTCCAAGAATTGAATTCCAAAAACAAATGGCTCTCTCTCTCTCTCTCTTCAACTTTTGGAAACAAAAAAACAAAAACAATTAGCGCCGCCCTTCACCGCCCATCAATTAACCCAAAGCGGTTCTGTTATTTTGTCTCTCTCTCTCTCTCTTTCTCTCTCTCCATAACCGTCCATAGCTTTTGATATTTCTCTCTCTCTATCTCTCTCTCATCAAGTAAACATAAAATAGAAACCCATGCCATTTTTGTTTTCTCATCCAAATACCAAACTCACACAACACACGTATATTTGAAAGCACAGCACATTCATACTTCTTCGCCAAGTCTCCTATTCCTACAATCCTCCCAACACACACACACACAAGCCACACGCTCTTCCTCGATCTACAAAAACCCCATTGTCCCATTTCATTCTTCATTGAATATAGTAACACCCAATTCTCGAATTTTCGATTTGCTTTAATATTAGCCAAACGTTACTTTACATTGTGTTTAATTGGTACAGATTCTTTGTCATTTGGGTTCTTCTTTTGCTTTTGTTTCCAATATATAAATACATCAATATCTTCATCTTTTTTTCTTTTTTTTTTTTTTTTTTTTTTGGTTCCAAATTAAAGCATACAGTTCCTTGGGATTCTCTTTTTTCTTAATCATCTTCTATTTCTTTTTCAACTCTAAGTCCGTACACTCCGTACAAATATACACGTTCCTGCATGGAAAAAAGAAACAACCTCAAATCTTTAATCTCCTTTCTCTTTAGGATTTAGTCTAGTTTGCAAAAATCACTCTTAGCCTTTGTTTTTTTTTTTCCCCCCTAACAAAGTTACAGTTTCTTTCTTTGTTTTTCTGATATGGAATATAGCAACGTTGTTGATCAAAGTTTGTTACCGTCAACCGATGAAATTTCAAACACACGTGATTCATCTCCGCATGGGTTTGCGGAGACTTCATCCTCGTACACTTCAGCCTCGCCCGAAAAAGTAAAATCCGACGACGACATGGGTGTCGAGGATTCACTCTCCGAGAGCCTCTCCGATGAAGAAGAACCGTCGGTTTCCGACAGCGAGAGCGCCGTGTCCAGCGGCAGTTACGGGCAGTTTCATCTGTTCGACGAAGGATTGGGATTGGTTAAGCTTGACGAAGGCGAAAAGGTTTACGACATCATCAAGAGAAAATTCATGATGA
Organism: Quercus variabilis; assembly: GCA_030445155.1. Classification (NCBI taxonomy): domain Eukaryota; kingdom Viridiplantae; phylum Streptophyta; class Magnoliopsida; order Fagales; family Fagaceae; genus Quercus; species Quercus variabilis. The sequence goes on from CP129454.1 coordinate 11,294,447, forward strand.
GCTTTGAGAGGCTTGGAGTGCAAGCAAGCGTGGTGAGCATTCACAAGCATGTTTACTTGGGCGTGAAGGAACAAGCGAGGTTGAATTCGTTTCAGATTTACGCTAAGGCGGTTGAGAACAAATGTGGTGGCAATGCCAACATCAAATATAGTTGGTTTGGTGGTTCTAAAGATGACATAACAAAGATTGTTTCCTATGGTTTTGGTCTTCACGAAATGTCTCAAAACAATGGATTATATGGCTCTGGGGTTTATCTTACTCCGGATTCTTCTCCTTTAGAAAGGTAACTTACTCTCTAATATAGTTTTTTTTTTTTTTTTAATCAGTAAGTTACACACGCACCCAATAGGTCGATAATTTAGTATGAAAGTTATATTGTTAGTGTTTTTTAATAAAGAATTTTTGTTGATAAATTATATAGTATATTGTTGTGGTTTTGTTGATGAATTTGTGATTTGTGTTGTATATAGTGCGTGCAATTCGCCTGTTGATAAGGATGGTCTAAGACATCTTTTGTTGACTCGAGTTATAATGGGGAAATCAGAGGTTGTACCTATTGGTTCTGAGCAGTGCCAGCCTAGTTCTGATGAATTTGATTCGGGAATGGACAATCTTCAGACCCCTACCAAGTATATTGTTTGGAGCACCCACATGAACACTCATACCTTGCCTGAGTACATTGTTAGTTTCAGAGCTCCACCTAGCTTGGCAGGCGAGCAATTTGACTTAATTTTTTGCTGTGGGTTTTTTTCAAATTTGATTCTGTTACTGTCATCGATGCTGGTTTTTTTTTTTTTTTAACTAATTTGTGTGTGTATGTGTAATTTGTGTAGGATTTGTAAGAACTAAAAGGCAGCCATGTGAACCAACTTCACCTTGGATGCCATTTCCAGTTTTAATTTCAGAACTCTCAAAGTTCTTACCTCCAACTTCTGTTTCCCTGATCCGCAAGCATCATGAAGCTCACAAAGTAAGCACTTTGGCACTGCATTTATGATGGGTCACAAAAACAAACTACCTTTTTGTTCTAGCATTGTCTCTTGGTTTCATATGTTCTCATCAATTTGTTGGATCGGCAGGAGAGGAAGATTTCAAGAAATGAATTGATACAACGATTAAGACATCTAGCAGGAGATAGGCTGTTGATTGCAATAATCAAGTCATTCAGAACCAAGGTACTATTTCTGTGATCTAATAGTTGTACTCTTGTAATTATCTAAGTGTAAAGTCTGGGATTTTCTCTGGCAGTAATGTCGAGAAAATTGATTATATATATATATATATATATTTTAAAAATTGTCCAATGAACAATGTTGTTTTAAACCCTCTTTGAGTATTGACCTGTTAATAGAGTTTTCGGATTACGTAAAATTGTTGTTTTTGTTATTCAAGTCTTACAAGGAGCTGAAAGTTCCAAAGAAAAGAATGGTTGCCTTTTGATGTACGGATTTAATTAGAATCAAGGAATTTGAACAATAATTATGGGTATAAACTGTTTGATATATATTTAACACGATATCATGATATGATTCTTGAAGATGTTGCTCATATAATGGATTTGAAATGGCATCATATAATAAAATTCAGATTCTTCCATATCTAAATTCTATTAATAGCAAAATCTGTTCTTAAACAAAGTATTGAAATCCAAAATATTCTCTTCAAATACATTTATTTATTCCATCAATTGTGCATTCTGATGTATGTCTTTCTAGAATACATGAACTTTATAGCTGCAGGGAATTCACTTTTGTATTATATATGTTGATGGTAGATGGCTCTCTAGAACGAACCATTTGTGAATTGGAATATAAAGTCTTTCTAGAAGAATCTACTTAATGCTGCAGGAATCACTTTGTGTAACAAATGTTGATTTTTGCTGACTCTCTAGGCTGTGACATGTAGAATCTTTACTTTGGTGAAAAGAGTGTTCTAGTGGCATTTTATTGTAGAGAATTCGCTCGAATAAAGAGGAGGTGGTGTCTGGATGTTAAAATTTGAATCTGATTGGACCATACAGAAGGTGGGGAGGATAAGGATAAAATCTTTTTCTCCACTTGATTCTTGTATCATCTGTGCTTTATTGTTCCAATATGCCCTTCTTCTAGATGAAGTCATGTAGCTTATGCTTACTTCCTCCTGTAGCAAGAAATGACCTCTTGTGTTACTTCATTAGTAGATGCCCTTCCTGTCATAGTTATTGTTTATGACTTATCAAAATTCACTTTGTCCTGGAGAGAGTGAGTTATTCGCCTGCAATTGAATAGTTAATAATACCCCGAAAGTTTTAAGCCTATAGGTATGAGTCTAACTACGGTATATTAATAACTTATTTTTTTTATTAATATTCAATATGAAACTTTACTTTTTCTAACCAATCACATCACTCACATATGAATATCATAATACTCTTTGATTTAGAACCCCAAAAAAAGGTTATTTTCTGACTAGTATATACTATATATATATATATATATATTTTTTTTTTTTTTTTTTCATTTTTTGACTTCTCTATTTGGTTTACATTCAATTATTTGCCTTTACATATCCACGAAATTTGTGTTAGAAAAAAATATATTAACGGAATTTGAATTGAATGTTTTGTTTTTCCAGCAACTTAAGGCACGGACAGGCCTTAAGTAGGTAGTTGGCTTGAAGTGAATCGTTGATGGGAGTAATAAATATCATAATCAGAGCACAGGCAGTACAGAAGAATCAATTTTGTGTGGAGGAAAATAGGGGCAGTTGTGAGTTGCTGTCAAGAATCAGAATTAATGAGAATGCAAATTATGTTGACATGTACCGTTTATGGAAATGGGTGGGGAGGAACCTAGCTATACCAGAGATGCCAGAGGGGCTAAGTGGAATTTGCTCATTGTTTTTGGTGTATAGTGACACTATAATCTTAGCTATTAGTGTTTTACCTAATGGACTCCTTTTTTTCTGTTGTAATCACATGGTTGCTTTATCAATGGAAATGATATTGTGAGCTGTTTTTGACCTCAACGAGTTTTTCGGGCTGGACTATTTGGGAAATTAAACATCTTTACAGCTCAAAATCTTCTTCTTTTGTTTTTATTTTTTTATTTTTTTTATAAATATTTTTTATAAAGGGATTAGGTGCTGTGAGCATTTGTGTTTATCATTGCCAATTGCCAGTGTCATAAGTAGATCATTAATTCTATGCTGCAATGGGTTTGCTCTATTCGCCCACATTACACCCGGGGACTGAGTTTCAAATCTCTTTGTAGCAATCTTCAAATTTCAGTCTCTTGTTTTTTGATAATACAATAGTTATAACATTGGGGGAGGGGATTATTATCATGGGAGAGGGGAGGATTTGAACCTTAGTTCTCCTTAAGAAGGAGAGCAAGCTATGTCATTGAGTGAAGCTTGGTCAATGGTGTGGCGCAATCCTGCAATTTCAGTCACTACCTTCCCTAAGCAAACCTTCCATCCTATTATGCTCTGCCCCTTCTATAAGAAAAAGTGTGCTGATTCAATTGTGTACACTGCACACATCAACCTCTTTCTTGCACAACTAGTGAATCTAGAATCAGGAAATTAAACGGTTCAACAAGAAATTCAGGTTGGCCTTGAAATTCAAAAGATACCACTGACTGAGACTACTCAACAACTTGACTTTGAGTGGCTTAGAAAATTGAACTTAGTAGCGTTACTAATGGCATAATTGACTACTAATTTTTACAAAACTGATATATGCTTCTCAAAAAAGTTTCTTAAATTTGACATTCAACAAGGGTCTTCATGATGAAGAATTAGAATATAGAGCACTGATTGTGTCCTTTGGGTGAAGAAGCTGACGAGCGAATGCAGCTTTCATCTGTCAAATGATGCTCTTTTTTTTTTTTTTTTCCTGATAGGATTCTGTCAAATGATGCTTATTTGTTTCATAAGGTCAAATTGTGTATGTTCAGAGACTATGCAGGTAACCATCATTGGTATGTTAAAATTCTTTGAAAAACCATCCTGGAAATAGTGAATAGTGATTTATTCCTATCAATGGAATAGTGAATAAATCCCAAAACCTGAGGTTGGGAAATCTAAAGAATTGTGTTTGTAGTAAGGTAGTTGTTCTAGATCCAATGGAGTTGCAGAACAAAATTTTCAGTCTTCAAAGGGTAGTGGCTCAAGCAAAAACCTTAAATAAGAACTTTGATCTTGGTAAAATGGTCTAACCCAAATGGAACAGGTTGAATTTGAGGAAGCAGTGAACCAATTAAAAATAAATAAATAAAATATTTCATCAAGATGAACTATTGTCAGACTAGAACTTTCAGGTTTGTGAGCTTTTAAGTTGAGGTTACATGTGTGTTTGGATTGACTTATTCATTGAAAGTGGATAAAAATAAAAATTTAGTAGAAAAAAATTTGAGACTTTAAAAAGGTTAGCATTCTTAAACGTGTAAGCTAAGAGAAAGTGTAACCTCAATATTCTTAGAATTGCTCATTGGATGCACATGATTATGCTAAGATTTTTTTTTTTTTTGGAAAGAGATTATGCTAAGAATTTAATTGTGACATTTTATACCAAGGTGTTGAAAAGTATCTCAAATTTCTATTTGGACTAGGTTACCTATTTTGGCTCTTTTTGGTATGTTGAGAAAGTTGACATAATTACTTCTTTTGGGTTTTCTTTACGAGGAAGAAAAGTTTATTCATTGTTAAAGAAGTAATTAATCTTTCATGTTCACTAAGTAATAATATTTATAGGCATATAAATAAACACTACAATAAAGAGTTCGGTGACCTTGATTCAAGGGTTCTTTTTATTATTATTATTAATTTCTTGATAGAGGAGAACTCTTGAAGGAGGTAGAATAATTTGAAAATTCTTTCGGGGCTGAAAAAAATTACCCAATGAAAGCTATGTAAAGTGATTGTTGTAATCCTTAATAAACATAGTGGATTTGATCTCTCTCTCTCTCTCTCTCTCTCTCTCTCTGTGTAGGTAGATTGTTTGATAAATCACGTAAAGTCTTGTGTTCTTTAAGTGTATGCTTGTTAATTTATTTGTCATTTACTGTTATTTATTCAAATCCTTTACTTCTATTTGTTCAAATGCATTGAATATTTTTTTTTATTTTTTTTACAAAGTTTCAACCTATGGCGTTTGCTCATCATCAAACAAAAACACCAATATGTTTCTAATGCAAACAGGAAATCCATTGATTACCATTGCAGCACAAGTAGCACCAAAGCATGAGTGTACGAGAATGCTTTTACTTTTAATGGCTCACATGGTTACATTTATTTATGTTAATTTTGGTCCGTCGAACATTTGCAGGCATAGTCAACACTCAACAGTTCTATGTATAAACAAATAAGCAACGCAATGATGCAGCCCACACTCTATCAATGGGCTTGTAGACATTGGCCTCTACCAAACACTTCGAATTGCCCACCCCTAAGAAGCCCAAACATGTCCCATCTTTTTTTCTTTTTTCTTCTTCTTCTTCTTCGAAACTCAACTCAAGCAAACCTCATATTTCAATCCACAAACTCTCATTTATGGTTTGTTAATTGGCTAACTCTACTCTACTACCCTCTACTCTCCCTTTCTCTCCCCTCAATTCAAACGGGCCCTTGAAGATTTATAACTTGTTTGGATAAAGGGGGAGTAAAGTAGAGGGAGGGAGAGTAAGTTAAATTACATTTTTTTTTTTATTTTTTTAAGAAATGATTGGAAGGGATTTAGAGGAGTTTTAACTACTTCTAACCCCTTATTTTTAATTCCCCCAAATTAGAAAGATTTAGAGGGAGAGTAGAGTACATAAATGCTTGACCAAATGAATTACCAAATTTACCCTTACCATATTAACAAAATTACAAACTATGAAAATGTTAATTATTCCCTTTCCCCTTACTTAATTTTAAAAATATCCAAATAAGGTAAAGGATAATTATCCCCCTTTACACTCCTCCCCACTACTCTCCTCTCCCTCCAAACTTCCAAACATAGCATTATTGCATGTGTATGTGCGTGTGAAATGAACAGTTTAGACCCTAAGTATATGTGAAAAATGTTGATCTCTTAGTTAAGCATATGCCCATTAAAAATAAAGCATATGTTCCCAAGAATTAGCTAAAAGAGAATAAAATGTTTCGAGAAGCAAAGGGAGGATGAATAGAAGACTTGGATTCTGTGTAGATAAAAACCAAGGAATATTTCTTGTAGGTGGATATATATGGATTTTGTGGATAATAACACTTTTCTTGTTTCTAGAGCCTTGAAGATGAAAAACCCAACACGACCCAATATGACTAGGATTTGGATAGGTTTGGGCCTCAATTAATACCTTGTGGAATCCAGAATTGGTGCAGTGCATACTGTATACTTCAAAATTCAACAAAACTTTGAAGTTTTGCTTTATAATTAAATTTGTTCTAGATCCAATGGAGCTACAGAACAAAATTTTCAGTCTTCAAAGAGCAGTGGCTCAAGAAAACCTTAAATAAGAACTTTGTTCTTGGGAAAATGGTATGTGACCCAAATGGATCGTGTTGAATTTGATGAAGCAGTTAACCAATTAAAAAAAAAAAAAAATATTTCATCAAGATGAACTATTGTTAGACTAGAACTTTCAAGTTTGTGAGCTTTTAAGTTGAGGTTACATGTGTGTTTGGATTGACTTATTTGTTGAAAGTGGATAAAAAAACAATTTTACCAGAAAAAAAATATGAGGCTTGAAAAAGGTTAGCATTCTTAAAAGTGTAAACTAAGAGAAAACCTCAACATTCTTAGAATTGCTCATTGGATGCACATGATTATGCTAAGAATTTAATTGTGACATTTTATACCAAGGTGTTGAGAATTATCTTAAATTGCTATTTGGACTAGTTTACCTATTTGGCTCTTTTTGGTGTGATAAGAAAGTTGACATAATTACTTCTTTTGGGTTTTTTTTTTTTTTTTTTAATCTAAGTTGTGAAGTGACCACCGTACCAAAGGTGCACAGTGGTCTTTTGGGCTTTCTTTACGAGGAAGAAAAGTTTATTTATTGTTAAAGAAGTGTGAGGGTCCTTTTTTGGATAGTATCCAGGCCCAAGTTGAAGCAAGGACCCTGGGCCTTTTAATTGTTGTTTAAAGGGTCTGGGCTTGGTTCACCGCAGCTAAATGGGATGTTTACAAACAAGTGGTACACAAAACAAGAATCCTACAATATATACATACTAGCAGGCAAGAATATATGTATTGAACAACAAGAAACAGTAAAGGAACAATGCAATAGAGAGAGAGACAAAATAATTGTTAAGGATCCTTAAAACGCTATGAAATATTTCATTACTTTTATTATTTGTAAATTACAATGTGCTCACTAAAACACGTCACAAGGTTCAAATAAGTTCAAAAATTACAAATTTAGATGGCTATCTAATCCTCTAAGGCTTGCAAAGTTTGAATCCCTTTAAATCCAAGTATATTCTATAGTGATTGTTTTGGGATACTGAGCGATATTCCTCTTTCTTTTACTACTTTCTTTGAGTTTTGGACAGAGTTTTCTCAATGATTCTGTTCTGATTCACTCTTGCTGAATTCTCCTTCAATGTTGGTTGCTTCTATCTTTTATAGTGTCATTCTAAGGTTTTGGGGTACCACTGATTCCCCCCTTCTGTTCTCCTGGATACCAGCGCCTATGTCGTGCTAGCCACTTCAGTTGCTGGTCCCTTTCTTATTTTCTCATAACTTTCTTCTTTTGATGCCTTCTCCCCAAAAGCTCTTTGCTGACTTTCCTTTATGGGGTGTCCCTGGAGAGTTGACTTCTAATCTTTCTTCCTTCAAGACTTCTACACCTCACCTTTTCAGATTCAGCTTTTTTGGCTACCTTTCATTTTGTCATTTTTCCCGAGTAAGCTGATTCCATCTCTGCTAGGTTGAAAGTTTTCCCAACTACTTCTCTTCGTGGTTCTTCCTTCTGGGTTCCCTGAGGTACCAACTCTTTGTTCATGAATTATTAGTCCCAAGTTCTTTGATTCTTTTCTGCATCATTAGGTGGCTAATAAAGATGTATCTGTTCTTCGTTTCTTGTGTTTTCTAGGCACTTCTTTTGAGCTGTCTTAATCTCATCCCAGTTTTGCTACATGTCTCGAGGACCCCGAGCTTTTAGCAATCCCTAGGTATCCCAGTCTAGTTCTGATCACTGGACTCCTTTTTTATTTTCTGGTTTTGACAGGCTGGGATTCTTCCTTTCTTTCCTTCATTTTTTTTTTCTAAGGCCTATCCCTTCATGAGTTCTGGGCTTTAAATCTTTTTTAATGGACTTGGGCCTACCATCCTTTTCTCTTGTGGTGAGCTCAACCCTTTTATATGGGGTTGGGGTTCACCCATTGTGCTATTTTGGGCCTTGGTGTTATAACTTTTTAGACCTCAACAAGAAGTAATTAATATTTCTTGTCCACCAAGTAATAGCATTTATAGACATATATATATATATATATATATAGACACTACAATAAAGAGTTTGGTAACCTTGATCCAAGGGTTTGATGTTTTTTTTTTTTTTTTTTTTTTTTTTTTTTTTTTTTCCTTTTAAATTTCTTGAAAGAGGAGAACTCTTGAAGAAGGAAAAATAATTTTGTAATTCTTTTGGGGCTGAAAAAATATCCTATGAAAGTTATGTAAAATGATTGTTGTAATCCATAATAAATACAGTGAATTTGATCTCTCTCTCTCTCTCTATGTAGGTAGATTGTTTGATAAACCATGTAAAGTCTTGTGTTCTTTATATGTGTGCTTGTTAGTTTATTTTTCATTTATTGCTATTTGTTCAAATCCTTATATACCATTGCACAAGTAGTATCAAAGCAAAAACGAATGGTTTATCAACAAAAAAAAAAAAAAAAAGAAAAAAAAAGAAAAAAAGCAAGAGCGAATGGGAATGGGAATGCTCTTATTGCCCTACTTAATGGCTCATATGGTTACATTTATTTAATGTCAATTTTGGTCTATTGGACCTTTATAGACATAGTCAACAGTTCTATGTATACACATATAAGCAACGCAATAAGGTCCATGCTCTGTTAATGGGCTTGTAGATATTGGCCTCAACCAAACACTTCAAACTGTCCCGCCCCCAAGAAGCCCAAACATGTCCATCTCTTTTTCTTCTTTTTTTCTTTCCTTTGAAACTCAACTCTAGCAAACCTCATATTTCAATTCACAAACTCTCATTTATAGCCTGTTTAGATTGAGGAAGAGACAGGGGCCGAAGTAGAGCAGAGTTGGCCAGAAATTAGTCTATTTTTGACCAACTCTACTCTCCTTCCATCCCTCCTCAATCCAAATGGACCCTTAGAGATTTAAGGCATGTGTATGTGTGTGTGAAATGAACATTTTAGACCCCACATGTATGAGAAAAATATTGCATACGCATTACATGGACTAAGTGGCGGAGCCACGTTGGGGCTAGGGGGGCCATGGCCCCCCTTAGCTTTTCCAATTTTTGCTTATAATGTGTAATATAAGCATGATTTACACACAAAAAATACTTATTGGCCCCCCCTAAATCTTAGAGTTTGGTCCTTGCTCCTCAAAATTTTGAAGTAGTCTAGTAAAGCCCAAAATATTTAATTGGTACCAAAAAACCAAAAAAAAAATTGATAAAAAAAAAAAAGACCTAAAAAAGAATCCATCAAATGGCCCATTCATTAACCCATGGCCTCCAAATCCTAAAGCAAAAACCCAAATTTCTCCTTCTGACACATTCCAAATCAAATCACCATAGATCAAGCGCTCAAAAATAAAACTAATTTGTCTAAGTTACTTAATGTGCTGTGCACATTCCCCATCGAATGGCTAGCCACCAGTGGCATTGACGTGAGTCTGTGGTCATCCATGTTGAGTTAGCGAAAGCTTTGACACTAGATTGTTGAACAAAAGACTAAACAAGAGAGCTTTTATTTAAAACTTGACTCTTTAAATTACAACACTTTACAAGCACTGATGCTTGACTCCCATAAACTAACACCAAAGCACTGCAAACACGACACTTACTCACCAAAAACACTTGCACACACCTCACTTCTAGACACCTACACACACTAGCTCTTGACTCTATTTCACTTTACACACTTGCTACCTATGGCACACACTTCACCACCTCATACAACTTCACACATCTCTCACTTGGTGCTTTATGACACACTTCACTTCACATGTCTCTCACTCACCCCATTACATCTATTTATACTAGATGTATGTTGGTTAGGAAACCAACTTGAAGCTTCTAGCTTCTTCCTTTTTATTGGCATTAAATTAATGCAGTTCTCTAACCTTCTAGACACCTTATAAATTTGTGGCTGAAATTCACTAGTGCAGGGAAGCTTCTAGAGAAAATATGAAAACTATCTTGGAGAGAATTCCAGAAAGAGAGTAAGAGAGAAATGTCTGGAATTAGAGAGAAATTTCTAAGAGAGAGAGAGAGAGAGAGAGAGAGAGAGAGAGAGAGAGAGAGATTGTGTGAGAAGTTCTAGAAGTTTCTAGAGAGAGACAGTATCGATTTTTAACAATCCATCAGCTTTAAGCTCCTTCACTTAGTAATAGTAGTACCAGCGGTATATCTCTCTCTTTTCTCTCTTTGTTTAAGTGCTGTGAATGACTCAGTCAAAGGAGTGTATATCGTATATACTACTAGTTTTACTACTTCTGTTTTGAGATACCATGTGCTGTACACTGTATTGTTGTACTTTAATAGTTTAAAGGGTAAAATTCAATAAACTACCTTGAGGTTTGACATAATGCTAAACACATCCAACACTTTTTTAAAATGACCAATTTAATCCTCTAATACAAACGGAGTTAATGTTTTTTTGTTAATAACAATATTTTGACAAAACCAAATTGAAACTCAGATCTACTCTCTCTCTCCCTCTTATTTTCTTTTTTTTCCTAATCTCATCAACTCTATATCTCTCTCAACTCTCTTTTTCTTTGTGTTTCAAATAGTGGAGAAAAGCTGTAAAAAATTGTGGCTGTCAATTTTTTTTTTTTTTTTGGTTGCCAATTTTTTTACCATTTTGTTTATTACTTTATATAATAATATATTAGTATTAGTATATTACAGTATTGTTGCGTAAATGAATAACAGTGATGTCAGTTCAAAGTGAATGCTTATATATAACAGTACTGTTTATTGTATTTATATTTGGTTTTGAGAATTTTTTTAATTGTTTGGTTTTATCTCATTGCATCTAGTAGTTTATACTTAATTATTCATAATTTTTTTTTCTTTTTAAATTAGCTAAAATTTGAGTGATTTGTGAAAAAAAATCCACAATATATCTATTCCTACTGCTGAAACTATAGATATTGAACATCTTAAAAAGGCTCCCAAATGTGAACTTAAACAATTAGATATTGTTTCTTTAAATGTGATCCTGGATTTCAACAATATAAAACACGAGAGATTTTAAGTGATTGTTTAATTGTGAATGTAGAAAAAACACTGCTAAAAAATTTCATTTAGAATCAATTATAAATTATTTTAGTACCATAAAAGAACATTAGATACAACTTTTTGATCATAAAAGATTTTTTAGTCCTTAAGAATATTTTTATGTTTAGCTTGGCCCTCCTAGGAAATAATCCTAGCTCTCAAGGTAGATATGAAGCCCTGATCTCTCATTTATTTGCCCATTATTAAAAATAAAGCATTTGTTCTCAAGAATTAGCTAAAAGAGAATAAAATGTTTCGAGAAGCAAAGGGAGGATGAGTGGAAGACTTGGATTCTGTGTGGATAAAAACCAAGGAATATTCTTGTTGGTGGATATATATGGATTCTGTGGATAATAATACTTTTCTTGTTTCTAGAGCCTTGAAGATGAAAAACCCAACACCACCCCATGTGACAAGGTCTTGGATAGGTTTGGGCCTCAGTTAACACCTTGTGGAATCCAGAATTTGTGTAGTATATATACTGTATATATACTTCAAAATCCAACAGATCAATGAAGTTTTGCTTTCAAAAAGTCTACTCAATTTGAAGCCAGTACTAGCACGTTGCACGTTGCTTGGAATAAGAATTCCTTGTTTAAACGAAAATTATTGTTCTAGAAAATTGACTGAAGAAGCAAGAAGTCTCACATGGCTAATGGGCCATAAATATAAATAGTCCACAACATGAACCTACAATTGAATTGTTACTATCTAAATAATTGCTTCAATTCCCTTCCAATTGACGTTTTATTTTTAAGTCTCTCACGATTTCACAGTTCACAGTTCACACCCATTAGGTCTAACCTTAATTAAGAAGCTTACGTTTGTCATGGCCCATGGTTGAAACCTAACCTTAATTAATGGTATATTCTATATTGCGAAACCATTAATTATACCAATTTTTATTTGGTTAAATTAATATTTGGTTCCCCAACTATAAGGTAAGGTTTTATTTCAACCCTCAGTTGATTGTATCAATTTAGTCCCTTAACTATTAATTGTGTTAATTTTTAGTCATTCAATTTTGAAAATTAAGTCGATTTCATCCTTAAATCAACTTTTTTTTTTTTTAATTTTAATGAATTTACTTAATTTATTAAATGAAGAAAAAAAAAATTAAAAGGATTGCAAATTTTTTTAAGTCAAATCAGTTTCAAGTTTTCAACCATTATCATTAATGGAATTGAGTTGATTTTGAAAATTGAGGGACTCAATTGAAACAATTAATAGTTGAGAGATCAAATTTCCCTTCATCCAATAGTACTTCGAGGACCAAATTAATAATTTAACCTTTTTAATTTAGTTTAGCAGTGCAATTTTAAAAATTATTTTTTGGAGAAAATTTTCATATGGTCTTAAAATTTGGATAAGCCTTTATTTTAGTCTCTAATTTTTTTTAAAAAATAATTTTTAATCATATAAAAAAAACCCTAAACATACCAAGTTGGTCATTCTTAATTACTTACATAACAAAATTTCACAAAAGCTCATAGCACTAGCGCTCCATTTAAGGGCAAAATTACGGAAAGACTAACATGATAACTTTACAATTACTATAACACTATAAATTTCAAAAACTAAAATAAAACCTATCTCAAATTTTAGGACCAATTATAAATTTTCATCTTTATTTTTTTATTTATTGGAAATTACATTATTAGCTTCATTTTGAAGGGATAGGATTTGAAATTGAAAACCCCCATTGCTGATGAGAGGAATTCTATCCCTTTCCTAACAGGAACAAATCATGGGGATTGATTGTGGAGCATGATGAGGTTGAGACTTGAGAGCTCACATGGTTATTAAAAGCTAATACAACTTCACGCAATGGAATAAGGTGATATGTTAGACTGTTCGACAAAATCACTCTCAATGGCCATTATAGTCCATTGCTAAAAACTTTGTCAAAACTTTCACTTATTAAGTTTACAGACACAGCCTCACTCACACTGCTCTTGATTGCACTCGGATAGCTTATTCTGGAGTTTTACCCATGCTTGGCAATTAATTCACAAGCAAGAAAAAGAACAATCAATGAGATCTCAACTAAACAATTCCTACATTAAACTAGCTAGTAATAATTCAAAAGTAATCATTCAAAGTGAAAAGTGAATAAAACTTACACATGAGGAATGTGAAAACCAAGTGATAAGGAATGCATGACATTTATTTACTTTGAAGAAAAAGACACAATGCATGACAAATTACAGTCATAAAATGCACACCAGATATGCGCCAATCATGCCACAGCTTGTTGTAATTTGCAGCAATATTCCATTAAAATTTTTTTTTAAAAGCAACAGTACGACAAAAAAACCTAATGGCAGGTCCATTTCATTTATTTTCTTCTAGTGGCCTTGACTTATACTAATAATGAATATGTTTCTTCTATAAACAAAAAAAAAAAAAAAAAAAAAGTTCTTTGTCCATGCTTTACAGCATACTTATTTAATAAAAATCATCTTTCACAAGTTTTAAATACAATTTATATATATGAATTTTCTCTTGATAGTGCAACAATGACCTAAACAGAAGCCAACAAAAATTTGTCACATCATGATCCCCTTGAGAAGTGGTTGATTTACACCCAATCACTTTCAAACAGACCTTCAAATTCTCCATATCTATAATATTTTTGCTCATATTGTCTCATGTATGCTACTAGTACTAATTACTAGTCAGTATCATCCAATAACAAATTTTCAAAAGTACATTCCATTATGATTTAGGCTTAGCCCATTAAATCACCGCCCAAACTAGCTAGGTTATCATGTTTGCTTGGTTTATTAGGTTAATAATATTATAAATCATGTTTTGATATGATAATAGTATGAATTATACTTTGATTAAAAGCTTGTCTTAGTCGTACAGATTGGATATCTTCCATCCTCCAAAACTTGGTATTCTATCAACATCCCCACTTGCAGACTCCAATACTTTTCTTCCACAACTGTAAATTTCCCCCCAGAAAAAAACACGAACTACCGACTTAATTGGATATATCAATCGACCAATTTATTTTCTAATTTATGATATTTATCTTTATTTATATCACTATTGTTTATTCGTTTTTTGTAAGAGCTATTATGAAATGGGAGTGAAATGTGTAAAATTATCGAAGACTTTAATAATTGTTAGGTTTACATGTATGAGAGAAATCTTACATTGAAAAATAATAAGAATATTTGGTTAAAATAACATGGTTGAGAACATACCCATTGGGCTTAGATTAAAGTGTATTTTTATATGTTACATTAACTACTTAAGGAGTCTCCCTATAGTATTTTTCTCCTCAACAATAATAAAGATATAGTCATTCAAAACTTTCTATTGTAGGTGTTTATCTTCCCAACAATAGTAAAAAGATAGTCATTTAGAGCTTTTTCTTGTATACAAAGATTGACATACCTCTAGCTGATGTTCTTTCTTCACAACAATGCTTATTTTTTTCAGAAATTTTATCACTCGCTACATATCTACCCAATCCAAATATTAATTTTCTTCTCCAAACACACAACTCAATCCCTTGAAAGATGACTACATGATGTTGAAAGAATAGTCACAAAATCATCTTTAATGTGCCTAAACAAGCCTTCATGTGTCCGCACACAACCACTCTTTCATGTGCCTCATAAGGGTATGTGTGCCTCTCAAACCAACTGTCAACCAGCCACTGATGACGCTATCTACAGTTGATCTTATCAACGATGCTTTTGTTTGTCAATGCATTATTCTGGCTATTACTACAACTATTATTTTCGGCCATTCTCAGTTGCCAACCCCTACTAACATCTATTTTGTATATTATTGTCAATATGAAGCCCTATCATTAAGGTTTTGCATTCCAAATTCAAACTTCTACCTTTAGTTGGAGGGTAGTGTTCGAGATTTAATGGCCTAATAGACTCAAATTCATCATAGGCCGACCTATGCACTTGTAGAGTAAGTAAAGTAATTATAATCTTAGTTGTAACAAAAGTAGTTAAATTTTAGGGTTAGGTTAGTATTAGCCCAATTAGTTTAGCTACTTTGTTACTCTAGGGGCCTTAATTACACACATAGTTAACTGATGTTCTTTCTTTCAGAAATTTTGCAAGTGGTTGATCTAGGATTTGTTTGCTAACGTTGTTCTAATAATATTATTTATATTTTTTTAAAATAAATATAGATAAAAAAATGTATAAAAATACATATAATATTATTTAAATACTAAAACCTATTGTAAACAACGATAACAAAACTGCCCTAATTTCTTTCCATTTCTTACCTAAACGAAAGGATTCCTTCCATTTATGCTACTGTTCCATTCATAAAAATGGTGAGTCTGCAGCTAAATACAAGTGTGAGGCCTACTACATGACACGCGTCAAGTTGCAGAGCCCGGACTCTGATGTATATCTTCCTCCACGTTAGTTGGTAGAGACACCGTCCTTCTTGCTGTTGGCCATACGAGTCTTGGCACGAAAAAGTACATAAATAATTATGCAAAAAATAACTAGTAGTCCCATCAAAATAAATAAATAACTAGTAGTGGGCAATGCATTATTGTTGTATAGAATTGCTTAATCAATAGAAACTCCCGTCAATCAATCAGAAATATTTGTGTTACAAAAAAAAAAAAAAAATCAGAAATATTTGCAGTTCCTACTGTTTTGAGAATGGTGTATCTTTTAGAAGCCTTAATTGTAAATATTTATGAATATTGATACTTGCTACTTAGGAGATTATGTTCATATTGAAATTTATAATGCCGTTATATATAATGAGCATATATATATATATATATAGTGATAGAGCTCGAAAATTTTCTTAGGGTAAGCTAAATGAATTACTGTATTTCGGTATTTTTAATTCTTTCAATAAAAAATGCATATGATTTTATTTTTTGAAAACAAAATCTTTGCTAGAGAGATAGATTTACTTTTGTATGAGTGTATATATATAAATATATATATTTATATATATTTTTTAAGTGATTATATAAAAAAAAAAAAAAAAGTTAATTCTTATGCTAAAATAAATAAATAAAATTTGCATTAATTGATGCAAATGCTCTAATTTAATAAATACTTTTATTATGCACCCTAAATTATGAAAAATCATTAATCCAACTGTAACAAAATTGGTAAATGAAACCTTGCCACTACTATAGGATATACGAAGAAATATGTCATGACCCAAATAATGAAACGTTATTATAGTTAAACATCTAATCTTATATTAAAACATCTAATCGTAAATCAAAACACACCACACCAGCCATGGATTAAGTATGCATTTCATGTCAGCTTATTAGCTTTAAAAAAAAAAAATTCTTTCTAAAAATGTGCCAAAATGTACTTGTACTTAAAAAAAATAGTTAAATTTATTAAAAAGAAACTATATACAAAAGTTAAAAGTTAAAAGCTAAGCCAAACGAACACTTAAGTGAGATGATTCTTTCTCAAAAAAAAAAAAAAATGAGATGATTAATGGCAAAGACCAAAAGAGAACAAAAAGCAACAACCACAATTTACAAAAGCAATTGCAAAACCCGCATTAAAGTATGCCTCTCAAGTATTAGATTTTGAAACAGTTAACATATATCATTTGATACTAAATAATTTTTTTTTTTTTAATGTTTATTTGATTTGAGACACCCTACGTAACAAGAAAACGAGGCACCAAATTAAAGAATTTATTCATTCATTCTAGAAATGAAGATAAGTCTACCAAACACGTGTGAACCCTTCACAATCTTCCAACTCAATAAAGTGTAAACACAAACAAAACCAACCTGTTATTGTTTATTTAACGTGTGAATGAAGCAAAGAACAACAAAATGTCAAAAACCCCTAACTGAAAATTCAATTCAATAAGGAAAAAAAAAAAAAAAAAAACCTCCTCAGATAATAACGCCGACTTTCGATCACACCCTCCCAAACTCTACACCCAGTCTCACCCGATTGAAACCTCTCCCTTCCACTCTCTCTCTCTCACACACACGCAAAATTGAAAAATTCTCTCAACCACTCACACCTATATATCGCAACCCAAAACCCCACACTTTTTGGCCATTTCAACAAACCCCTCTATCTCTCTCTCTCTCTCTCTCGTATCTGAAGCTAAAAAGGAACAAAATTTGCATTTGAGGCAAGTGGGGTTTGCTCCAAAATGCAAGAAAGTTCAGTGCTTTCCGTATCTCCATTATCTCCACCAAGCTTCAACAGCTACTCTTCTGAAAAGCTTTCAGATATCGCCGCCAGAGTGGTGGAGGAGCTTCGAAAAGAATCTGAATCCGACCCAGATTCTGATATCTTCAACTGGGCTCCGAAAACTACGCAACCTCAACCTCAACCACAACAACAACAACAGCAAGACAAAGCAAAAGACAACAACAACAACAGCGACAAAGAGAAGCGTGAGTACGAGGAAGAAGAAGAAGAAAAAGAAGATGACGATGATTTCGAGTTTGCTTTTGTTTGTAGAGAGCCAGACACGACAACAATCTCGGCCGACGAGATCTTCTCCAACGGTCAGATAAGACCCACTTACCCAATCTTCGACCAAAGCTTGCTTCTATCTCTATACGAATCCCACATCGAAAACACCAACACCGTCACCGCCACCACCACTACGAGAACAACAACTGTCTCCACCGCCAAAGCGCCACCGCCGTCGTTTCGTCGTCCTCCGCTGAGAAAGCTGATGATCGAGGAGCAAGAACGAGATCGTGACACGTCGTGCTCTTCCTCCGAAGCTGATGACCTCGAAGGTGTCCCAGATGGGAGCTACTGCGTTTGGACCCCACACAGTTCTTCTTCATGCAAGAAGAGCCACTCAACTGGGTCGTCCTCGAAGAGATGGAGATTTCGGGACTTGCTTTACCGGAGCAACAGTGATGGCAAGGACACTTTCGTCTTTTTGACACCGAGCAAGAAGGCTGAGAAGATTCCTGTAAGAAACAACAGCAGCAGCAGCAATAGCAACAAGAAGAAGACTACTGTAGTTAATAAGGTTGCAGAGGAGAATAAGAGGAAGTCATTCTTGCCTTACAGGAAGGAATTGGTGGGTTTTTTCAATAATGCCAATGGCCTCAGTAAGAGTTTGCAGCCATTCTAAACACAGAATTGAGAGGTGGGTTGGGTTGGTTTTTTTGTCAATTTCTCTTGAGTGTTTAGTGGAGTAATTTTTGTTAGCTAGGCCTTCCTAATGATTCATTAGGATTCTAATTTTCAATGTTTTTTTTTTTTGGTTTTGTGTAAATATTTGTTATGTTTCTTTTTAGACTTCAATCTTCCTATAGTGTTTATTGTTTTTTTTTTTCTTTTTTCTTTTAAAAGAAAAAATTGAAATGATAGTTTTGTTTTGCTTTGTTTTTTATATGTTAGATTTCTCTATTAGAAATATGAGGAAGTGTGAGCAATTTAATTACAAGACTATTAGCAGAAGGATGATTGTGTTTTGTATGGTTAATTAGGTTCATTTACTTGAACTTCCGAAGCTTGAAGTGGCTCATATGTGTATGAAATGGATTGCCATTGCGCCTATTGTGATGTTAAAAAAAAAAAAAAAAAATTGTTCTTGTGAAATTATTCTTTCATTTGAGTTTGATTCACTTCATAATTTGAAATAATCTAGTTAACTAATACTCTTTTAGGATATTTCTTAATAAACTATTTTAAGAAAGTTTTGATACCTTTATTATCGGAAATATGAAAATTCATTGACTACTATTTTAGGAAAGTTTTAATATTACTGTTACGAGAACTATAAAAAGATGTTGACTACTTTTTCTTTTTTTATAAAAAGTTTCTATAAATATTCTCTAAATCAATGTTCTTAAGATATTTGACATTTTCCTATTTAAAATAAGGATCATGTTAAGTTGTTAATGAATATTTTTAGGGCAATTGTTAATAAACCATAACAAAAAAGTTTTGACATTACTTTTATGAGAAATATAAAAAATTATCAACAATATTTATTATTTTATCATTTTTTAAATAAAATATTTCTAAAAATAAGCCATAAACCAATGCTGTAAAATAAACTATTCTTAAAAAATAAAAATGAAACGAAGATTTCAAACGAAAACCATGAGTTCAAACGAATATATGTGATCAATACTAACGAATATCTTAAAGATCTATAACCAACTACAAAAAAATATATTAGATCATGATTTAGTTGTTGTGGTTGAGGATTATATTTCAAAAAAAAAAAAAAAAAAACAGTACTTAAAAATTAAAAACCAAGCCTACAAAACCGCCTGAACAACTCAATTTTTGGAGTGGCATGAGAACAATGGTTAACGTTTGGGTGTGTATTCCGTGTTAAACTTAAAATAATTAGAAGTTAGTTTGCTTTTATGTTTACGAGTAATCGTGTGGGTCTCACACGCCACAAGTGTGTACCCAAACTAGCCGTATATGAATTGCTAAAGTTTTTAAAAAAGCGATTGAAAGTGAAAAATTTGAAAGTATTTCTATTTTAGAAGAATAAATGGGTGTCTCTATCTTGTATTATCTTCCACAAAATTGAAAATTTGACTTTTAAATATTTTTTTTTCTCACTAGTTGTTTATGTATTTAGTTAGTATAAGATTTGGGTTTTTTTTTTTTTTTTTTCGGTTGTCATAGTAAAAGTGGATGACGTGATTTTCGTGGCTTCTATACATCTTGATTCTAGAAAGAGCTTGATAAAATTAATATTTATATATATATCACTCGCGGAGAGATTATTATATTTTTCTTTTGTATCATGATTATCTACAGAAGATTAAACTCCATGATGGAAAAAGAAGTCAAAAAAATAATCGATTTTTGGTAGTAATATAAACATAGATCTCATCATTGCAAGCCGATTTAAAGCTCATAAGTTAAAAATTAAAAAACTAATAATAATAATTATAAGGGAAGAATACTACTATTTGGCTAAGTATTAATTGTATTAGTAATATATAATTAAAAGGTGCATGCAACATTTTTATTTAGTATGTTGAATAAGAGATTTGAGATTTAATTTCCATCTACATCAAAAATCGATTGGTGTTTTTGTTTGATGATAAATAACTATTATCAGGAGCAGATGTCATGGATTGAAATTCTCTCCAAAAATAAAGGTTTAATAGTAGATTCTAATTAGTTCAACTAGTAAAGTTTTTTGTCGTTGAATAAAAGATCTAGGGTTTATTCACTTATACCAAAAACTACTTTGTGTATTGGTTTGATAATAAAGAACAACTATCAAGAGTGGATATCATAAGTTGAAACTATCTCTAAAAAAAGGTTTAATAAATAATGCATAAATAACTCTATATTTTCTCATTCATTATTATTATTTTTTTGGATAGAATTATCATATTATTTTATAATCTATTAATATTAAAATTGTTTCTCATTTAATAACATTATCACATGGTGATTTTTACTTGGATATTGTCCCACGTGATGTTTTTTTGTTGATTTTTTCTTACGGCAATTCAGGTATATACGCCGTATGCATTTTGGTTTTTGTCAATATAATATTTTTCTTGTTGATCCCAATATTTCTTAATCATAAAATATAAACCCAATAGGCTGCGTTTGAAGCAAGTGGAAAATAAAATTATAACGTAAAGTGTTGGCTATCGAAAAAAAAAATTATACTAAAAATCTCAATAAATTTTCATAAGTTATAAAGTAGATATCAACTATAATAAAATAAAATAAAAAGTTGTAAACCCTAAACCCTTGAATTGCACTATCTTGAATTGCACTTGTTAGATGTTACGATAACATTATTTTATATCCAAAAACTTAGATATTATGATATGTCGTTATAGTGTTGTACACAAGAAAGCCACCGTTTAAGCCATTATAGCATTAAAGTTTTTAAAATTAATGTGATACCTATTTTTTAATCAAAAATAAATAAAAAGTCCTAGCGCGTGTTTATAAGGTATATCCTTTTTGGTTAAACAAATATTAGAGACTAATGAGAATGCAAAAATAATCAAAGAGTTGGTCATATTCATGTATGAGCTTAGTGTGTGTGTGTATATATATATATATATATATATTTTTTTTTTTTTTCAAACCAATTTGTATATGGTGGAGTTGTGGTCCAGTGTTCAACACAAAGTGGATAACTGAACTTTTTAGATATCGCCTATTTACCCCAAAAAAAAAAAAAAAAAAAACTTTTTAGATATATTTTGTGTCGGTAATGTTGTGTCCAGTACATTGGAGCATTAGATTTGGATATGGATTGAGTTATTTTGTATAATTATTTATATATAAATAAATAATTCCTTGGTGGATCTTTAGAATTCAATTGTTTGATGCTGCCAATATAAAAAATTATAGTCATTCTAACTTATACTAATTTCACTAAAACATTAGGCTGAATTTGATCTCAGAAAATAAAATTAAGAACAAGATTAAAGATGATCACATATAAATAACTTTTTAATCTTGAGCTTTTTACATTTTTTTTAATCATCTTATTTCTTCTATAGTCCGACTTAAAAAAAAAAAAAAAAATGAAAATCTGATACAAAACTTTGCTTCCCAATTATTAGACTCTTAGCATGCGTTTGCGTACAAATGAATGTTAGCATTTGTGCGTTTATATTTTTTGCTAGGTCTCACGGCATTATGTATGACTCAGCCAAAAACTCAGCAAAAATGCAGAACTGTTCATGACTCACGACACTATTCATCATTAAAAATATTTTATTATAGTATTTTCAACAATAAATTTTTAATTTTTAACAAAATAAGTGGTATCCAAACAGACCCTTACTAAAACTAAAAAGAAAACTATTTTAATTTCATAAATTTTCTCCTGCAATCCATAGTTTTGATACTCATTTCAATAGTTATTATACTCAAAGAATGATTGAAGAAAAAGAATTATGAAAGAGGAAGTTTATGAAAATGATATTACTGATTAAAGTGAAAAATCAATCTTTTTATCTTTTTGTAGTTTTATAACTAAATAATTTTTCTTATTCTCAAAAAGGAAATTGTCTGAAAATCAATTAAAGCCGCTTTAGTAGGATTTTAGTTCCACAGGGAAAGCTCGAAGTAGTGCGTATCATGTGTTGTGTGACCCATTTGCTGCATTTTTTCTCAGTCTTGGTCTCTCTCTTTTGTCAGTTTTCTCATCTAATCCCACTGCAAAAGGCATAGACCAAGGCCTCGGAAAATGTGTAAAGTTGACGGGCACACCTCACATTCTCTGTGTGAGTTTTTTGAAGAGGGAATTGTGGAAAACTGAGCTGAGAGTGAGGAGAAACTGAGAAGCTTGAGAATTATCGTCAAAGCAGACAGATTTTTAGCCCTTTATTCTATTCCATTTTCTTTTTTTGACGAATATCTTTTAAAAGATTGGATAATTATTGGAACTATTTTTTTAATTTATGAAAAGATAGAATAATTGGAACTATTAAAAAGACCACGATAGTACATATGATTCTACTGCACGGAATAAAGACAAATCATCTAAGATAAAGGGTCAAGTACTTAGGATTCTAGTATTGATTAACCAAGAATAAAACATAAGGACCCTGGACCGTACATATATCGGTATATGGTTCTTGGGGTAGAAGAATTATTCTCATCCATAATCCAAATCAAACATTTGGGTCTCACTAGGGTTCGAGTCATCCAATCTATATAGGATAAACGAAATATTTTCTTTTTAGATAGTAACTTAAGTGATTTAGTATGACTTTCCACGAGAAAATATTTAATGGAGTGATTTTATGATACACTTCTTTCAGAATATATAAGATTCATAAAGGTAAGATAGTTGTTTTATAAAATTGATCTATAAAAATAATTTTACATTTTCAATTTTTTTTTTTTTAAACTATCATCCTTGAGACAATTTTCCAATCATGGTAAATACAAGAACAAGTCTTATGAAGTGAAAAGTAAAGGGGAAAATAATGATGGATTTATATTGAAATTGTGTTAGAGTATTCGCATCAGCTCGTGTAAAATTTGTATCTATTTTACACATAAAAACCTACTTTTTCTATTTTACCCATTCACTTTTACAATACCCTCACATCAGTTATCTATTCTATCCCTTCTTCTATTTAAATAATCAATTTTTTTAATTATTTTATTATTTCCTTCTCACCTTTTTATACGCGGTCTGTCTCCCACTTTCTTTCTCTATTTCCATTTTTCTGATTCTATTTCTCTCTATCTCTCACGGCCTCCCTCTCATATCTCTCACGGTCTCCCTCTCGGTCTCCCTCTCTATAGCCATCTCCGATCAAGCTTTATCCGATCAAGCTCCGGCGATCCATCCGGCAGTCCAGATCACAAGTCTCCCTCTCTATAGCCATCTCCGATCAAGCTTTATCCGGTCTCCCTCTAGGTCCGATCAAGCTCCGGCGATCCATCCGATCAAGCTTTATCCAATCAAGCTCCGGCAATCCATCCGGCGATCCAGATCACAAGTCTCCCTCTCGGTCTCCCTCACGCTTCACCGGCGATCCACGAGCTCAAGCAAGACCCACGATCTCCGACGACCCAGATCCTCTCTTCATCAGCCGCTCCACGCTTCACCGGCAGACCCACGAGCTCCGGCAACCCAGATCGCTCCGATAAGCACCGATATCTCTGTCCGTTTGGGTTTGTTTGTGTGTGGGTGTGTTTGTGTGTAGGTTTGTTTGGGTTAATTTTTAGTTGATTCTGGCTGTTTGGGTTTGTATGTGTGTTTGTGTGTGGGTTTGTTTGGGATCATTGTCAGTTGATTCTGGTGCGCTGGAAGTTGGGGAAGAGAGGTGGGAGATGAGCGTCAGTTGATGAGGGAGAAAAAATTATTAAAAAATTAAATACATGAGCTATAGTGCCCGTGTAAATATACACGGGTACTGTAGCTCGTTGATAAATTTCCACAATTTTAGATGAATTTAGAAGGACTGATGTGGAGTGTTTTTTGGAGCAAAATGTGTATTTTACACATATATAACAGAGCTGGTGCGAATGCTCTTATTACCGATCACTAAACTTCTTGAGGTGCACTGCTAAACTCGAAAATAAAGATTTAGTAACAGCATTATGTGGTAAGTTAAAATTCGACTAAAAAGAAGTGAGAGAAAAGGATTTGAATCCAAATTTTCCACTCAGAGAGATCAAACCATGACAAAAATCTATAGTAGCACTCTTCACAACTTGTTAATTTGAAAATGGAATCACAATTGAACCAAGTTCAATATTGTAGTATTATCAAGCGTAGGTGAGTCATGCCAAAGTTACCATTAGGGAGAGGATAAAAAGCCTACCAAAAAATAAAAATAAAGGAGGGGTTAAAATATGGGGGGAATATATACAATATGTTAATGGAAAATGCTTTTGATATTCCTTTATGATTAAAAGAGAAAAAAGAAAAAGAAAGAACAAAGGTAATACAAAAGGAACAGAAAATAAACAAAAAGATGATTTGTAAATGATTGAAATGAATTACTTTATTCAAGCTTCTTCTACACTTGAATAAAAGAAAGAACAAAGAAGTTGTCAAGAAGGTATCTGGGTCTTGCTGTGGAGAATTCTATTTTCACTATTCTTGTCATCTTATCTTTTATTACTTCTTTTGGGGCATACAATGCCAAAGCCTTTGTCCTGTAGCTCTCATAAGAGTACCCACATCTCTTGGATACCCAACAAAATCAGTACATATAGAAGAGTCACAGAACTTCCATGAGTTCCACATCAACACCCCACTTTGCTAAGCCTCTTTTTCTATTTTCCAATCAATATGCTACCTTTTATTTTCGTTGATCAAGCTAATTCCAAACAACAACCCATCAGCCTCAACTTTAAAATTCTTTAAAAATTTTGTATTTATCATTTTTGTCTTTGAAATCTACATCTCTTGTCTTTACATATTTCTATGTCATAGTGGTATTAAACTATCACATCAAAGAGCATCCAATAACACTATGGTTATTTGAGGTTCAAGTGATAATTTAGTGATAATAATATTTTTTGTGATACTTGATGTTTATGATTTGACTCTACCTCCCATTTTCCCTCAATTAATTGTAATAAAAAATAAATAAAAAAACAAACTTGCATGTACATCATATTATATTATCTTTTGCCCACTTTATAATTTTTATGTCACCATGCAATTAATTAAAACGGGTTTGGTTGAATGAAAGTATATAGGAAATGAAAGAGAACGTAACCCGGTGAATGATGAGCCAAAATAAAACAAATATACAAGAAACAATCTTCTCTCTTCCAATTTTTTCTTTTCCTACGTAAGTATGTATTTGGATGAGTTTTTTTTTTTTTTTTTTTGAAAGTTGGTTTAAAAATAGTTGTATATAGAAAAGGTGAAATTTAAAAAAAAAAAATTTACATAAAAAAATAAGTATAAAAAATATATATAAGAAAAAGTGGTCAGAAAACAAATACTTAATCTGCAGCCAAAATGTTATAATAATTAATAGGAAATATTTACTTTACCTTCTTTTCCATTAACTAATAGAAAAATCTTATCATTAATAATCTTGTAACTCGATGATATTATTTTTAAGTTTTAAATTTCTAATAAGTTTTCTTTTCAAAAAAATAACTTTCTTGTAAGTAAGTTCCAATTAGTCCATCTAATAAATTTTTTTGTCATTGAATAAAAGATCTATATAATTTATTGAGAAATCACTCAGTCTTAATAACTCATTTTAATTCTCAAGGAACGGAAGAGGTTGCTTAGGTGGATCCCAATCAAACTTCTACCTCTTTCCTAATGCAAGTGTGCCATGTCCCAATCAAGCCACTCGCAAAATATCACCTAAAAATGAATAGCTTCCAAAAAGAAAATTCTTCAAATTTGGATGTTGGTGCATTGTTTATTCATCTTTTTGATTGGTTGATTTTGTCTGGTAGAGTGGGTAAGATTCCTAAAAGAATAGCTGGCCATATTCACAAAGAACCCCACTTTAAATGCTCTTTCATCTCAAAAAGCCTTCATTGTTTTTCTACAATTAAGTATTAGTCTCAATCATCACCATAACCATATCAAAAGGTATTCCTATCTCTCAGAAGCTATATACAATTATACAATTTAAAAAGCTAGAAAAAGAGCCTAGCTAGCACTACTTTCCTCATTTTACATCAAAGTTTTTTTTTTTTTTTTTCCACAAAAAGTGTAAAATGTACTAGAGAGTTAGATAGATGCTTGATGGAATGGAGTGGTAGACAATGTGATTACTTAATGTGTGACTAACAATACTTTCTTCCATTGGTGGAACACACTACTACAGTGTACCGACCTCCTAGTTATGTGAATGATCCAATCTAACCAAATTGGATGTCACCAAAGACAATGAATATACAATGAAAATACACATAATGCAAAATCGAGACCTATTTTCTTTCTAATTGCATAATAAGCCTTGATAACCAAGTTAGTGGCCCATTTACAAACAAGGGCTCTATGTCCACTGAAAACACATTTAATCCTTTCATAAAACCATGGCCCTAGTCCATTGGTCATTCGAATTTTACAGCAAGGGGAGAAGTGATTTAGCAAAGAGGAGAGTGACTATTCTAATCGACTCACTTGTTAGTCATGCCCTTGGTCAACGTGTTAGCTTGAGATACATCAACCAAGGGTTTGGCTCTATTTAGCCGGGCGGATGTTTAGTCTTTGTGATGTATCATTGAATGCTTCATGGTGTCATCATCAAATGATTCAAACCGTTATTTGTTAACTGCTTTAATGTAATACTACAAAATGTCTTCCTCCACAACAAATACCTTAATCACGTCTGAATGTTTTCTACCACTACTAACGACCCACGCAATTACAAGATAAGTTTTGTATCTTATTATTTCAACTCTCTTTTACATTAGATTCTCAAAAAAAAAAAATTCTCTATAACATCATTTCTTATCTTATTTCAGTTTTCAACTACTCATTAATCATTATGTTATGTCATTGCCTACGAAAAATACAATAATAATGACCAACATGCTACCTATTGACAAAATTTCCAAACTTGGTTCCTTAACATATTTAAGTTTAATTGTCGGTGTATTGAAGTGCGACACTTGTACTCTTGTCTTAAAATTAAAAAAAAAAAAAAAAAAAAAAAAAAAAAACTCCAACAATATGAAATGGGCTTAAATCTCTCTCTCTCTCTCTCTCTCTCTCTCTCTCCAGGCGGATGTTTAGTCTTTGTGATGTATCACTAAATGCTTCATGGTGTCATCATCAAATGATTCAAACAGTTATTTGTTAACTGCTTTAATGTAATACTACAAAATGTCTTCCTCCACGACAAATACCTTAATCATGTCTGAATGTTTTCTACCACTACTAACGACCCACACAATTACAAGATAAGTTTTGTATCTTATTATTTCAACTCTCTTTTACATTAGATTCTCAACAACAACAACAACAACAACAACAACAACAAAATATATATATATATATATATATATATATAAATATATATATATATATATATATATATATCTCTATAACATCGTTTCTTATCTTATTTCAATTTTCAACTACTCATTAATCATTATGTTATTTCATTGCCTACGAAAAATACAATAATAATGACCAACATGCTACCTATTGACAAAATTTCCAAACTTGGTTCCTTAACATATTTAAGTTTAATTGTTTCTGTATTGAAGTGCGACAATTGTACTCTTGTCTTAAAATAAAATAAACAAATAAATAAAAACTCCAACAATATGAAATGAGCTTAAATCAATCAATCTCTCTCTCTCTCTCTCTCTCTCTCTCTCTCTCTCTCTCTCTCTCTCTCTCTCTCTCTCTCTCTCTCTCTCTCTCTCTCAAAGGGCCTAATCTTAATGTATGGCCAAAAAAAAAAATTTTGAAAAATGCGTTAATTGCACTTTCCCCAACTTAATTATGGGTTACATTGGCAAATTTAAAGTTTATGACATAGATTAAAGTGGATCCCATAGTTAGGGGGAAAGTGCAATTAACCCCTAGAAAATTATTGTCCTTAGTTTACCGACACCATGGCTTGAAATTCTATTTCATGTATTATATAATTCAGTTGCCCCCACTCCCTTTTTAGGGCTTTGTTGCTTTTTTAAGCCAATGAAACATTGATACTCTCGTATACAAATATCAATTTTCTTGACTTAAAATCTCATTCCAAGTTTGAAATTAGCATGCACAATGCATGAAAAGCCATCACATAGAAAAAATTATTTAATATTTCGAGAGCAATATTATTTGATCTCACATAAATGACGGATTCTATCTTAAATTTAACTAATTTTATTCACTATTATGCAAGATGAATAAACAACTTCCAGTCTACTGAATACTTATTCTACAATAAATTAATTTAATTTGTGTATACCTAGTCACATGGATTTTCAAATGTGCTAATCATCTTTTTGTCCAACTTATATACCTTCTAAGTTTTGTTTTTGTTTTTTTTTTAATTTTATTGAGAGCAATGTCCACTTAAAAAACATTTGAACTTTTCTTCTTGGGAAAGTGAGAGGTTGGAGACAATCAGACAGCTTATACTACATACGACATCCATGTTTAGTGGGGGTGTTTGAATTTTATTGTATTTTGTCTCCCATTATAAGTCAAGCTTCTTTTTTTTTTTTTTTAACCCCATTATAGAAGTCAAGGTGCGCATTGAATCTCTTACTGGTTTTAATTTAATAAAACAGCAGATTCTTGAAATGAACCTGCTATATCAAACAAGAGAAAGCGGCTGTGGTAAAACGCACAATAAGCCTTGAAGCCCAAGTTAGCGGCCCAACCACCATATTTAGCCATGGATGACATGGGCCATGTCAGATGTCCATTTACAAACACATTAAATCCTTTCAGAAAACCATGGCCCAAGCCTATTGGTGATTAGAATTTTGCAGCAATTGGAGAATGATTTGGCAAATGGGAGAGTGACTTTTCTAATGGGCTGACTTGTGAGTCATGCCCTTGATCTATGTTAGCTTGAGATACACTAACCAAGGGTTTGGCTCTATTTTTTTTTTTTTTTTTTTATGGGAGGGTTTGGCTCTATTTAGCCAAGTGCTTTCATGTTTAGTCCTCATGATGCTTCACCAAATGTTTCATGGTGCAATGATTCATATTATTTTGTGCTGACTACCTCAATGTAACACTACTTAATGTTTTCCACCATGACAAAATGCCTTGTCAAGTCTGAATGCTTTACACCACGACAACACAAGCAATTACTAGATAACTTTTGTATCTTATTATTTCAACTCTCTCTTGCATTAGATTCTCAAAAGAAAAATATCTATTACATTATGAACATTACTTTTGTTACATATTTATCCCTTATCTTCATAAAGGAAAAGTACCATACCACTAAGTATCTCTTTTACACAATTTCTTATCTTGTTTCACCTACTCATTATGTTATGTCATTGCCTATGGAAAATACAATAATAATGACTAACAAGCTACCTATTGACAAAATTTCTAGACTCAATTACTTAACATAATAGGGTTTAACTACTGTTGTATTAAAGCATAACACTTGTCTTAAGAAAAACTCACAACTGCCTACATTTGGCGAGTTGGTACTTCACCAAGCCTTAAAGGCCTGAGGGGCTTATGGACCCAAGTTTGAATGGTCCCGGGGTGGAGAGGGGTGAGGTTATACTATTGATTGTCAAAAAAAAAAAAAAAAAAAAAAAAAAAAAAAAAAAAAAAAACTCCAACAATATGAAATGGGCTCTCTCTCTCTCTCTCTCTCTCTCTCTCTCTCTCTCAAAAACAACCTAATCTTAACATATGGCCAAAAGAATATGAAAAAATGGGTTAATTGCACTTTCCCCATCTTAATTATGGGGCACATTGGGCAATTTTAAAGTTTATGATGTAGATTAAAGTGGATCCCATAGTTAGGGGGAAAGTGCAATTAAACCCTAAAAAATTGCTCTCTCTCTCTCTCTCTCTCAAAAACAACCTAATCTTAATATATGGCCAAAAGAATATGAAAAAATGGGTTAATTGCACTTTCCCCATCTTAATTATGGGGCACATTAGGCAATTTTAAAGTTTATGATGTAGATTAAAGTGGATCCCATAGTTAGGGGGAAAGTGCAATCAAACCCTAAAAAATTGCTCTCTCTCTCTCTCTCTCTCCCTCAAAAACAACCTAATCTTAATATATGGCCAAAAGAAAATGAAAAAATGGGTTAATTGCACTTTCCCCATCTTAATTATGGGGCCCATTGGGCAATTTTAAAGTTTATGATGTAGATTAAAGTGGATCCCATAGTTAGGGGGAAAGTGCAATTAAACCCTAAAAAATTGCTGTCCTTGGTTTACCAAGGCCACAACTTGAAATTCTATTCATGTGCTATAATAAATATGAAAACTTCAATATACTCCCATAGAAAGCATCAGTGCATTACAACTCTTAAAATAGAAGACTCATACTTATTCCTAGTTGAAATAGGACTTTATTTTAAACCCAAACTAAATAACTAAACTCAAATGAAACCAAAATAACACCCAATGGACTGCACAGCCCATACCAGAAATTAGGAAATTACAAAATTGCCCCTGCCACTTAAAAATAAATAAAACAAAATAAAACTGAGATTGACCCTATGCCTGCATCAGCATGACCTAAATTATTCATTCTTGAACAAATCATCAATGGCTTGTTCAATTTAGCACATTGCCAATTATTTTACCAATCCTATAAACATTACCAAAACTGACAATGCAACACTAGTCTTCTCTTCTCCACATAAAATAGCCGATGTGAACTTCATGGACATTACAGAGATTGCTTAAACTGTAATCTTGTGTGCTTAAGAATTTTCTTTTGCTCGCTTCATCAGCTCTATGAATTCCTGAAAAGCTGTAGCAAGAATACCTTATGTCAATACTGTGGTGGAAGTTATGTCATACGACCTATATAAACATAATTCACAATATGGGCAAAGAGAATTAAAAAGGAAATCCCCAAAACCAGCTCTTCTCTCATTCGTTTAGCCTCTTCGACTGTGGAATTCTTTGAGATTTGCATTAGCCATGACTTACTTTAATACATATCTCAAGGAATGCTCTAATACAAATGATGTGAGCACCTTCCCAATGGGTGAAAATTGATTCTAAACGTTAATGATAAATGTGTGTGCATGGGGGGTTGGGGGGGGGGGGGGGGGGGGGGGGGTTTGTTTGTGGGGAGGAGGGTGTCCATTACCATTATCTGAAGCATGGGGTCCTGGGGATGCTTCAGGGTGATATTGAAGAGACATGATGTTTTGTGCAGGGTATGCAAGACCAGCACAGCTTCCATCATTAAGATTGACATGAGTTACTTCCACACCCTCTAGAAGTGATGCAAGGTCAACTGCATAGTTGTGATTCTGCCAGTTTATAAATTTAAAGTGAAAAACACTCCCATAGAAAGAAAAAAAAAATTATATAATTTACAAATGAATTACATTACTTTGACAAACTGTGAATTCTTAGTTTTAAATTATTAATATATTACTGAAAAAGAAAACATTTGTCAACGTCATATTTAGCTGTTCCTCAGAGAAAAGTTCAAATGTGATTTATGGAGAGAAAAAGTCAATAGATAGAGTTAAATAAAATTAACACACCTGAGCACTAATTTCAACATGGCCACTCCGAAGGTTACGAACTGGATGATTTCCACCTTGGTGACCAAACTTCATTTGAAAGGTTGTACCTCCTAATGCCTGGCCAAGCAACTGATGACCCATGCATATTCCAAAAACAGGAACCTTACCCAGTATTTCCTTCACTGTTTCAACTGCATAAGGAACCGCAGAAGGGTCTCCGGGGCCATTGCTGAAAAGAACCCCATCTGGCTTTATCTTAAGAGTCTCTAAGCTGGCCATGTTGAAGGGACGACTGTAATCTTACAACCATAGGATGACAAGTGTCTAAGTATGTTATGTTTGATCTGAAAATCATATGCAACAACCTTCAGTTCTTACACAAAAACACGAAAAAGAGTAGGAACAAATGCCAACTTATTCAGGGATGGTACTTTCAAAAAAAATAAATTAAATAATGCTTACATGAAAAGTGTTTCCATCTCTCCCATTGGTGTTAAAATCCCACTGTGACTTTGTGTTGTCAGTCCATTCATAAGGGGTCTTGCATGAAACACCACTTATCAAATCAACACGTGCAAATTAAAAGCAAGAAAACTATGGACTTAAAATTTTGGCAAGAAAACTAGGGACCTAAAATTTTATTATTTGGCCAATGACCTTTAGGTTAACTGGCACCTCTTGGTATTTCCAATGGAGATATCCAGGATATGAGTCCTCCCTTCCCCACTTGAAATGTTTTTTTCAAAAAAAAAAATAAATAAATAATATTTGCAAACCCCTTTAACTAACAGCATCAAATCCTTACCAACAATGTCCCATGAACGGGACAATTCCAATAGTTCCTCATCTGATTTAGATTCTTCTGTGCTCAAAACACCGATAAGGCTTCCATCTTGCCTTAATCTACAGGTAATAGCACGTGTGTCAACATCATCTGTAGGATAATGACACAGAATCAAAAGATGAAGGGAGGTCAGAAGTTTCATGGAGAGCAAAGCACAATAATTTAAAATTACACATGTCGAAAT
Organism: Quercus variabilis; assembly: GCA_030445155.1. Classification (NCBI taxonomy): domain Eukaryota; kingdom Viridiplantae; phylum Streptophyta; class Magnoliopsida; order Fagales; family Fagaceae; genus Quercus; species Quercus variabilis. Next base: position 11,327,513 of record CP129454.1, read on the forward strand.
TATTGGTCTTTAAGATAACTCATGCTATATTAAATAACATTTACAAATCCCCACGATGTTCCTTTCTGCTAAATAATCACCAAGTGTTTCTGCACATCTCCAATTTGAAGTACTGGAAGAAATCTATAAAAAAATAAATGAGCACAGCTCAACAACAAAGTTGCTAGCATGAAAGTTTCCAAACCAGCATTAACAAACTGTACCTGATACTTAAGCTTCTGATGACTAGACCACCAAGGAAGCATTGCATTGATTCTTCATCATCTGACATTAAAGACATCAAACTTAGATTTCAAATAGTATCCAAGACATAAGAGTTTGCAATGACTTAAAGTACAAATTTCACCCACCAAAATTTACACCAGTGTTGCCAATATGCGGGTTTGTCATCAGGACAAACTGTCCAGCATAACTAGGGTCTGTAAGAATCTCTTGATACCTGCAGAATACATGTATTACAACCATAAATCAAATTCCAAATATGAGCATCCGTGTTGCACAACTAGTTAACTCATGAACCTTAATAATAAGTTCTCTCTGTTGTTAAAAGTGCACCTAGGCATGGTTAAAGCACAGAGTACCAAAGGAAAAGCACTAATTGATCTAAAATAGAAGCATGTTACAAGTGTTAAATGTGTAACAGTACAAACTTCTTGTGGAAGCTCCAGATGCAAAAAAGTACACCTTACATTTCCATCATAACATAGAATACAAACAATCAAAATCAATCAGCAGCATCCAACTAAGAATAACACTTGATTAGTTTTCAGCCATCAAGTATAAATGTTACTGCACATTCAAATGCTATGTTGCATGGACAAGGACACGGACACGAGGATACGGCAATTTTTGAAAAATAAGGACATGACACGGCGGTTAAATAATTAATTAAATTTTATATTTAGGCATATTTTTTAATATTTTTAGACATAAAATACGTTTATGTCTAAAATTTAAATTATGTAAGAACTACAAATAAGTAAATTAACACTCAAAGTAGTACAATAATAGACATAAAATGTTTAGAGTACAAACCATAAAAGGATAACAAGTTCAACATCAAACTAAAAACATAAAAGGATAACAAGTTTTAAACTTTCAAGTTTATCACAGAACAACATCATTGTCATCAACATAGACATCATTCTCAACAATACTTGTCTCCATCTCTGGCTCATCTAGTGTGAGATTAGCAATCTCAAGCAACCCAGGTCCTCCAAATGGTTCATCCCAATTATCTCCACCAATGTCCCACTTCTTAGATTCTCCTGTAGTGTACTCGGGCCTCCTCCTTGAAAGAAGTCGAAGATTAGAATGAACAAACTCTAAATCTTTAGCACGTTTAGGAGTAATTCTATTCCTCCTCATACAATGGATGAAGCCATATGTACTCCAATTCCTCTCAGCACATGATGATGAGCAAGGCTGTCCAAGAAGCTTTACAGCTAAAGTTTGAAGCACTGGTAAACTAGACCCATAAGTTGACCACCAAAGTATTGGATCGTAGGTCCACCTATCTTCCATGTTATCATCATCATAAGCCTTAATTCCAAAAAACAAACCAAACTCCATATTAACATTCTTCCTATCATCAGGATTAGGAAAGATCCTTTTGAGGCACTTGTTTCTCTCCGTTGCAATTTTAGCATCCTTATGTGGTGCAACACGGCCTTTGACTTCCTCAATCCATTGATTAGTATAATACCTAGTTAAAAGCAAATAAATAAGTACAACTAATGAGTTTAGTTTATTTGTTTGGAAATGCCTAAAGAATATAAACGAAAAGATTAAAGAGATAGAAAAATTACTTTGGATTCAAGGAGTGGGCTAGGCAATGAAGTGGTGTGCAATTTTTAGTCCGCTGTTCAATGAGTATACTGTGTACCACCTCATAGAATGGAGACTCCTCATAGTCTTCCTTGCCTTCATGCCGGTATATTTCTTTCTTCACATTTTCTATCATGGAATCCCACATTTCATACAACTTATGGAGAATAGGTGCATCTGAGTTAGCCACTTGAAGCATCTCATAAATAGGTCTTGTGAATCTCAGAATATATGCAACCTTGTCCCACCACAAATCATTCAAAACATAATCCCTCACAGTTTGAGCTTTTCCTACATCATCTTCTCTATATGACATCCATTCCTCACCAATGACCATCTTTTGAAGATGCTGTTTTACTTGAAACAATCTTTTAAGCATGATGATTATTGAAGCAAATCGTGTTTCAGCAACAGCAAGTAACTTCAAAGGGGAATATGAATTAAAAATTGCTAATCTCATAGAATGATTTGTGATGAAAATACGAATGAAAGTTGCCTCATCTGCAACTTGTGCAATCCATTTACATTCATTATATGGAACCTCATTCTGCAAAGAGTTCTTAGGTACACATATATTACTCAAGGCCAAATTGAGGGTATGCACAACACAAGGTGACCAAAATATATGAGGATATTTAGCTTCAACAATAGATCCTGCAGCCTCCATAACAGATGCATTATCAGTAATAATTTGGACAACATGTTGATGCCCAACCTCACCAATGACCTTTAGAAACATGTCAGAAATGAAGTGCTTGTCTTTGTACTCTTTGGTACCATCAATGGATTTGATAAAAAGTGACCCTTTCTCTGATGTAGCCATAAAATTGATAAGTGGCCTTTTTTGAGTATCTGTCCACCCATCACTTACAATGCTTAAACCCTTTTCTTTCCAAGTTTCTTTAACTGACTTCAACAACTTCTCAACATGTGCCCTCTCTTTATGCAACAGAGTTGTTCTTAACTTATTGTAACCCGGAGGAACATAGCCCACTAAATTATTATTAGCTGCAAATTTGATCATCTCAATCCAATACGGGTTCTTAGCAAAGTGAAAGGGTAAACCAGCAGAATAAAATGTTCTAGCAATAAGAGAATCTAATTGCTCTCGACATTGATTGTTAAAAGCCTTCTCCAAAGGAGAATTCCCAACCCCTTTTTTTTTTTGAAAAAATGGATGACTTGTAGCTGTACTACTCTCACTAGGACCCAAATTAGGACAACTAGCAGAATCAGTTGGTAAAGACACTAGCTTAGGCTTCTTCGGTCTACGCAAAGATTCCTCATTAGCATCTTCTAATTTCTGCATTTCATTCTGATACTCATTTCCAACCTTAACACATGCTTGTATTCCACCACCACTTGCTTTTTGTAACTTAGTAACATATTTCCATAGAGGAGCAGCTGACTCAGTCGATTTTTCAGTACTCATTTTAGTAAAATCACCTACAATATTTAACTTTAATAAATAAATAAAACTATAGCAGGACACACATAAACAAAAATCACTAAATTCATAACAAACATTATAATTTATGAGGCAAAAGGCTGAGTAAAGAGACAAAAAAAATTATGTGTTAGTGTTCAATTTAGTCTTAAAAAAAGGGGTTCGATTTTACACCTTGCCTTCACTTGCCACCAAAAATTTAACTGCCAAAATCAAACAAATCATGCTTTCCTTTGAACCCTTTGGTCTTTTATCAATAACAATCAAATTTGAATAACTCAATCAGTCAATTTGTAAATCAAGTTTCACCATAGACAGAATTGACACAATCAATAGTTGAGAAACAACATCACATATATGATACATATATGCAAAAGTAGTGAACTTTATTAGAACAAAGGAATGACGGAGCTTAAGGAATCACCACAATATGATACACACAAAAAAATCTAAATATTTACATTCTTTTTTTTTTTTTTTGTTGGGTTTTAAATGTTGAAAATAAAGAAATGTAGAGAGGGTTACCTAAGGAGGCACGGTGGTGGTCGGAGGAGGAGAAAGAGACAGAGCATCTGACAGTGAAAGGCGGAGACTTGATGAAGCAAAGCAGCTGAGTGGGTTTGTCACTGTCACAACATTTCTTTGCTTCACATTCTCCGAGTCTCACACAGAACGAAGCGGCACTTTGAGTTTTGCAAAAAAATAAAATTAAGTGCTTATTTATAATAGTATTGCAAAAATAAAAAAATAAAAAAAAAATAAAACATATATGTGCTTATTTATAATTGTACCTTAAAATATAGGAGTAATACATTAGATTTATTTTTCTTATTTTATTGTACAAAATTATAGGATTTGTTTAGTTAGGAGTTTTGAACCGTTCATAACAGCAACTCCTTGTATCTTTTTCATAAATGCTCATTTTAAAGCCAAAACATTGATTTGCAACAACTTATCTAAATGCACCCCAAGTAAACAATTGGTTTACTTTGGTCCAATTGGTCAACTTTGGTCAATTTGGTCCAATCGGTATACTTCGGTCTACTTCCGTGTAGTTTGGTTCATTTGGTTCATTTCAATTTAATTTGTCCAGTTCAGTCTACTTTGGTCTAATTGGTCTACTTCGGTTCATTTAGATCTATTTAGGTTAATTGGTCTACTTCGGTCCATTTAGTCCAATTCTACTTTAGTCCATTTTGGTCAACTTCAGTCCATTTTGTTCCATTTCCATCCAATCGGTCCACTTCAGTCCAGCTTCAATCTTTATATGAAAATTGATTTAGTTCTCACAGGTGTCAAGACTTCGATTTTTTTTTTCTCTTAAAGTGAAAAAAAAAAAAAAAAAAAAAAAAATCAGCTTTAGAATCTATATTTTTTCATACTTAAGCAAAATGTCAAGTCATATTATGTTCAGAAAGTTACATGAGTAAATATTTGTTACTTTACCAGCATTCATATCAGGCTCAATACACTTTCAGTCAAATTTAGTCTAAAAAACCTCACTTTTGTTATTTTAATTAATCTATTATTCATAGACAACTACATCATTCTCAATATTCTACCATTATTTTATTTAAAATAGAATGATAAAGAGAGACGTGGGAATAAGAATAAAAAAAACCTTTTTTTTTTTTTGGCATCAAGTGTATAGTGCTCTATTAAGCCAATGTTCACTTTTATTTTTTTTTTTAAACAATTTATTGAACATGATGCATGAGTCTTTCGGCTGAGTGTAGTTAAATTTTTGGCTAAATGCGGTTTTGAAGAGTCTGATACTAATGCTGACAGCCTAAGACTCACTATTTTGGCCCAGATTGTCCACAGCAGTCAAAGCTACAACCTAGTCCACAAAATGTAGCCACATCGACAATCAACATGTCCAAGCTTAATAAAAGCTTGCTATATGATGTAATCTTCATCTCTGGCTGTTTTCTTGCAGAAATTTCCACAACATGAAACATCCTGACTCTAGTTTGATTTGTGAACTTTGCTAGTGGTTCTTATCCTAGTAGGTGCATCAACCGGTTTTCTCTTTTGCCTCCAAGTAGCTTAGCTCCTCTCTTATTGCAATGACAAGGGAAAGAAAAATCAAAATGCAAACAGCAACAAGACCTAATATTTCATAGGCAGCGTAAGAGCTGCTTCATAATCACTATTGTGGAAGTATAATCAACAACTGCATACATTTAGAGTTGTAAACACAGAATTGCCCGAGTCTTATTTTAAGGATAAAATGGGAGAATACAACAGTAATGAGGATTAATACAAAACCTATTCTACATCACAGGATACAGATGCCTCTCATAAAGGAAATACAAGGAGACAAAACATGATGAAAATCGGAGGCTTCAATTGCCACAAAATCAAACAGATTTATTCAGTTCCAGCAATCTTCTTCTTCAGTGAATCAATATCTGTAGCTAGTTCCTTTCTGCTTGACTGAAGTAAAAGAATAACATCATTTGTTAGAATAGGTGATCTATATGCTAATGAAAAATACATGAGGTCTAACAGGATCATGATAATAACTAGCTTATCTTGGATACAGTATATATTCTAAGATTAAGGTCCAACCACATCGAACCCTCTCTCAGGTTTGGCTTCTTTTTTCTTTTCTTTTTTTGATAATCAAGATACATTTATTGAAACAAGCTGGGATGGCAGAAACTACAACAAAACACACGGCCAAGCCAATAGGCCAGACCCAAAACAGCAAGAGCCCATGAATAGCATAAAAGCAACACCTCCTAGGCCTAAAAACCAGAATTACACCCCAACTAAATAAACAGGAACAAGAGCAGGGACACCAGCCACAACATTCTGACAAAACAACTAACACCACCCCCATAAAAGCAACAAACCACTCTAGATCACTACAGCAGCCTTCAACTGGACCATAGATCACTTAGAACTAAGCAGGGCCTTCCCATCTTTAGAACGGAATCTGCAAAACCCCATCTGTAACAGAATTCTTGATTAATTATGGAGCAAGCATAGGGCATGCCACCCTCAATTTGAGATTTGACTTGCTTCCTAATGAGTTCCCCAATCTGGTCCTCCGTTTTGACCAAGCCTAGGAAAATGATAGCATTCCTCTTAGCCCATATTTGATAAACAGCAGCACTGAATGCTAGCCTACTACAGACAGCCTTCAAAGAATTCCCTATCAATTCTTCTCAGCCCAATCAATTAACTTATCCCATTCATCCCCAGTGAAGAAAAGACACTCTATTTTCCACAGCAGATATGGTTTGGTTTGGCATTCTCTGGATTCTTTTTTTGGTTACAGTAAGTTGAGGGGACCTTGCCTCAGGGGACGAACCTGAGTCCTCCACCTAGTGCTACTAAGCCAAGAGGCTCTTGGCCCTTGTTGACTAGTTAAAAGTTAAGGCTTAATAATGTGATTTTATTCACGCTGATTTGGGGTCAAGTGGTAAAATTTCTACTTTCTAATGTGACTTTATTCACATCGATTTGGGACTGCAGGATGAAAATTCAAAGCTTTCCAAATTGAAAATGAAACAATTCAAGCTCTAGTGATTCAAAGGAACAATAAATCATGAGCCACAGAAAATGGGAAACCAAATCAATTGGAGTATTGCATGTGGAATGAAAACATAAATGCAACAAAACCAATCTAATCGCCCCTAAAACCACAAATTCTATAAATAAAGTACTTATGATTTTAAAGCAAAAAAAAAAAAAAATTGTAGCCTCTTGGATTTACCTTGAAGAGAAGGTAACGGTACACAAACCATCCTGTATATCCTAGCCCTACCAACTCCATAATCTTTGGAAGCTGGCAAAAGAAGACAACCATGTCAGAGTGCTTGAATAATCCACTCTTATGAGAGAGAGCAATTTTTTATTTGCTGAAAATTTATCAGCCTACTAAGGACTTAAACAACATAAATTTCTCTGATATAATCCAGTTTAAGAAAATAGAAGCATGTGCTATTTAAAGAAATCACCTACCAATGGGACTGAGTTGATGGCACCAACAAGAATCGAAGAAAGCCAAACAGCAACTACTGCCCCACCCCCATAGAGAATTACTGTGGACTTGTTCTCAAGTGCATCCCACTAATTATTACAAAAGAAGGAAATGACTTAAACCCATAGAATTTTTCCTCAAAACAAAATAAGTACCATTAGTAAACTGAAAAGAGTCAGAAAACAAAATCAGCTAATTCAAAAGACAAAATGCACGAGAAAATTGGTAAAATTTCTTCAGCAGTACTATGCCAGCTTTCCTTCTTACCTTCTCCTTCAAGTCTGTAAAAAGTTCACCAGCATCAAGGGAAGTGGATGTGTCTTCCGAAGAAGAGGCTCTGATCTGAGACAGAGAGGACCTACGGCACTCTGTTCAAAAGAGAAACAAGAATCTTAGTTATAAAATTTAAACTGTTTCAATAAACTGTTTTACTTCTTCTTTCAAAAAAAAAAAACATTTCTTCCTTTTTATGATAAGGCAACGTTCAAGCAACTTTTACAAATAGAAACAAATTAAAAATGGAAAACTCAGCTCAATCACAAACCAATAAATAGTTAGAACCAATGATATTGAAAAAAAAAAAAAACACTCAATACATAATACACAGACTCATGCATTCTCCAAAAAGCCCATCAACATTGTCTTCCCCTGCATGTCTTGCATATAATTTTTTAAGCACCCTCCAAAGGTGTAGTAAGCCTTAGAATACTTATATTAAGCATTTAGATGCTCTCAGTCAATTCCCACATTTAATTACAATTCACAATATGGGAACTTAAGTTCCATTTGCTCGCTCATCACCTACTATCAATCATACTAGAAATTGAGTAGGCCGGCCTCATTCCAACTACAAAGTTTGTACATTAGGTTCAGTTATTCTCAGCTTCAATTAGAAGTATGTTAAAATTGGATTACTGTTTTATATCGATTTTCATGTTTTAACTCCCTGATGCCTATTCCATCAATTAAATGATCGCAAGTCAGCAAATCCCAACCACATTCCTTCAAATCACCATTTTCAACAAGCATTTAGGCTGACTCACTCAACTAAAAACAAACATTCGTGTGCATCTCAACCACCTCAAATAATGAAGTTCAAAATTTTGTGGGGGCTTTATGAACCAATATGTAATGTAATTTCCGTAACTTTTACTATATTATTTGGTTTCCAAAAGTTAAGAAGAGCCCAGTTGAGTGAGACACAAATTAAACCCACATATTACTAAAAAATCCTCATTCCCAATCTACCACAAGTCCATAAGCTGGGACCACATACTCCATAGCAAGTAGCAACTCAAAACTCAAAACAAAACAAAAAAAAAAAAAATGATGACCCATTTAAATACATTTTTAAAAGATTACTTTAGTTTAGTCATTAAGCTCTAAATTTTTTCATATATTATTTGGTATCCAAAAGTTAAGAAGAACCCAGTTGAGTAATACACAAATGAAACCCATATCACTAAAGGCAAGAAAAACAAAAAAAAAAAAAAAAAAAAAAAAAAAAAAAAAAATTCCTCATTACCAGTTTACCATAAGCTGGACCAAGATATATAAATAGCAAGTCAAACTCAAAACTCAAAAAAAAAAAAAAAAAAAAAAAAAATTGACTCATTTATATACATTATAATAAGATTAGTTTAGTTTAGTCATTAAGCTCTAACTAAGTGCTTCACCAAATGCCACAAAGAAAAAAAGACAAATATACCTGCAAAGTGCTTAGTAGAAGCTGGGAAAGAAGCAGAGTACAGGCGAGGAGGTGGGAGGTAAGGCAAGGCAGAGCAGCGAGCGGTGGTGGTGGAGGAGACGCGAGGGACTAAGACGGCGGTGTTAGTGTAGGCCGTCGCATACGGCGTCGCTGCTGCCATGGATATTGATGATAGATAGATTGAAATATGTGGACAACCAAACAATGTGTTGCTCTCTCTCTCTCGGTTTTTTTTGTCACTTTGAGTTTGTGTTCTGAGTTCTTGACTTTGATAATGTTTTTTTTTTTTATTTAATGTTTTTTATTATCCTTTCCTCGGTGGTTGATAAATTCGGTCACACGTTCCAGAGTGTGACACGTGGAAACTCTAACGTTTTTGATTGGCTGCTTCCCTATCCGATATCTACGTTTGTGGTTGCATTCACTTACTCTTCTCTTGGTCTTCAGCTTCTCTTTTGTGTGTCTAGATGCACACCAATATTTCACTAAGAAAAACGATAAATAAATTAATTAATTAAAATTACGGAACGATATCATGAGGATGTAATTGGTAGTATTACTTAAATAATATAATAACTAAGTCTCTATTTGGAATAGTTTATTTAATTGAAATTGAAAAAATTTTACTAAAAGTAAAAAAAAAAAAGAGGTTAAAAAATAAGATAAATAGTACAGTGAGATCTATAAATAGTATAAAAAAGTGCAGTAAGACTCATGAATAGTAGAAAAAATAAGTTGAAAGTGGAGATAAGTTGAAAAATTATGCTTGTCCCAAAAATTTTAATTTTAATTTTTTTTGGGATAAGATAGAATTTTAATTTATAGTAAAAATTTGAAACAAACTTTTTTTTTTTTAATAAGATAGAATTTTAATCTATGATGATTGTTCTTAACATGCATGTTTTTAAAAATTGGAATAGTCAAATAATCGAAAATAAGCCCGGCTTCCGATTTTTACTAGTTGAATCAGTAGTTTTTACGGTTGAACAAATACAGATCGATTTTTTATGTAAGTAAGATTTGAATCTCATATTTTTATTTTATAATTGGTAGTATTTGCAAAACTTGTGTAATAAAATTTGTAATATCATTATTGTCATAAAATATTTAAAATCTATTGAGGTCAATGGTAAATGATAAAATAATATCAACGATACCCTAGTTGAAAACAATAAAAACTATTTAAAATTTAAAATGTTTTTTGAAAAATATTGTGTTTCTACGTTTGGTTGAATAAATTAAGTGATTCATTCAAAATAAAATAACATGAAATTATTTAGTGCACATGACACATAACCCTACCTGTGAGTCTTACTCATGTGGAGACAAAGTACCCCATGTGCACAAAAATTAACAGAATGGATTGAGGCTTGTCATGTTTCAAGTCCAGTCTAACTCTGGGCCTAAAAGAAAGCCCAAATGTACCTACGCAATGCAAGGCCTAATCATTGTGCAGATTGAGTTAGTTCAAATCCGGGTTGCATCCTAATGTGTCAATTTGTCCCCAATCCAATCCAAAGTCTGACGAAAATACAAAATTGTTTCAGACCAAAATCTGTCACTCTCAATCATTGGAAGTCAAAAAAGATCGAACTGGCCTATAATACAATCCACATTTAATGTGCCAAACTTCCACTTAGATTTTTAGGTCCTGGTCAAATTTTGCTATCTCTAAACTCCACTAAGAATACAAAGAGAAGTATCCTACCACATGCTACAGGATCTAGTAACATCTAAAACAATAGGTACTAGAAGCTTATCAGAATCCAGAATCCAGAATCTAAGGGGTAGAGAGTTCCCATGACTTTTGTATCATTTTCAGTATCTGTTTCTTGCTATGAAATAAATAAGATGGTGAATTGATAAAGTAGGGACATTGTTTTAACTTTGCAGAAATATCTTTCTCAAACTATATCCCTGTTGGGAGGGGAACACACAAGGAAATTAATTTAGTTAGGCTTAGGAGATTTTGAGTCTTGCCCATCATTAAATGCAAGAAAAAGCTAATGCTTTCTAGGAACTTAATTTGTTTAGAACAAGGCCTAAGGCATTAGAAATGGTTGTCATAGTGAAGAGCTTTCTGATCCTATTTGCACAAGGTACTGGAAAAGAAGTGGTCAAGACAATCAAAGAAGTTGCATCCTCGCAGCAAAGTGAGATTATCATCAATTTTTTTGGCCTCTCTGTTAACATTCCCATTGATTTCTTCTGAATTAAGCACTTAAATGGCCAAGATACGCATTCAAACATTTGAAAACCTACATGGGGAACACATTTCAGATACCTATTTTCATTTTTATACATGTTCGATACAATTGCTCAATTTTCCCCATATCGATCTACGATACAGTCACTGAACAACACCCCCCCACCACCACCCCACCCCCCCCCCCCCCCCTCTTGCCAATACCGGCAAAACCGTCCTTCGCAAAAATGCTAATTTTTTGACAGGAATTCAACGTCTCCATTCCAAGTTGGACCAACTTTATACAGGCCAACAAGGGCTAGCTTCACTCATGCAAGAACAGGACTTGCACGGCAAGACTCTTCCAAACTGGCAGCATATTTCCGTGCCCACAAGTCATAATGTATAATTTCCTCAAGGGAAGGTGAAGTCACCAACTCCTTCTGATGCTGATCACATGTTAGCTCCACAACCTTAAAAATATCTAGATATTTAATCCTGAAAACAAAGCAAACCATTCAATGGCGAAGAAATCACATCTGGAAGCAGTATTGATACAAGAATAGGATTGCATTATAAATGACTAAGTAGGCAAACAGCTGAGGTAATTTAATTATTGGATTCCAAATAATATATGTTAGGCAAACCAGGATACTGAATGCAAATGCAAAGGGCAAGAAAGCCGGTTCAGTTTGAAAGTATTAGTTTCATGACAAATGCAGTTTCTAGAGATGTGAATAAGTAGTCATGCTCAGGGCCCATGGAAAATTTTCCCAAGGAATTTAGAAATAGAAATGGACCAGAAAATTTTGGAGAAAAATACCAATAAACAGATCTTCAATCTCTGAAAAAATTACAACCTTTACAAAAGGAAAACATATAATATTTTGCATATTACTGAACAATAAGCAACAAAAGTTACGTTATCTGGAAAAAGAATCCCAAGGAAAGCAGAAATAGAAAACACACTTATCAAGAAAATATGCAACAATGTTCGAAAGGAAACATTTGGACTGAGTGAAAATCAAGAATTAGAACACATACTTTTCATCAATAAACATCTCTACAGCTTTCTCATTAGCAGCACTAAGAACACCTGTCATTGTGCCACCAGCCCGTCCAGCAGCATATGCAAGATCCATCGAGGGGTATTTTACATTGTCAGGAGCTTTAAACGTTAGTGAACCAAGCCTGCATAACCCCGTTTTAACTTGAGTCATATTAAACAAGCAAGCTAACATGAAGTTATAAGCATGTTGACCATATTCAGCTTGATCATCATATCTAAAAGACTCTTAGCTAGAAGAGGAATTGCTTATCTTCTAAGATGAGAATTCTCACTATAATTTCTGGAAAGGTATCCAGAAAAAGGTTGTTTGAGAAAAGAAGTTTGTGTGACCAATTTAGCGAGCATCTACTACTAAGGAAATTAACCCTGGAAATGCAGGTAAGTGATACCCGCCTGGAATTTAAAAAGCAAATGACAGGGAGTATAAAACCATAACATGATTGGGGAAAGACTATGTACTTGCAAAGATCAAGGCGAGGCCAAGTCACTTCAGAGCAATAGATTCTGTCTGGCCATGACATTGTGTAGAGAATGGGCAAGCGCATATCAGGCCACCCCAACTGTGCCAGAACAGATGAATCCTGGAAAGAAAGAAATAAATAGAGATAGATATAAAAAGAGAAATTTCACATGTATATTCAGAAGCATTATCATTTCAATTTCCCTGCCTCTACAAAAATAAAAGCATTTGCAAATATCAGACACTTTAAACATAATTAGAGCAACACTAAAAAATGTATAAAACCAAACCTGTGTTTCAACCATCGAATGGATGATAGATTGCGGATGAATCACAATTTCAATTTCATCATATCCAGCTCCATACAGGTAGTGGGCTTCGATGACTTCTAGACCCTAACCAAAAAAGAGGAACTTATTTTCTTATTCCTGGCACCTTATACCATTATAGCACATCAGTTGGATGAAGTACAGTATTTCAATCTGAACTACAGACAGAAAGAGAACAAACCTTATTGAAAAGGGTAGCAGAGTCAACAGTGATCTTTTTTCCCATATTCCAGTTAGGATGCTTCAAGGCATCAGCAACTTTAACATCTTTCAGTTTATCGACAGGCCAATCCCTGTTGGTAACCAAGTAAACTAATTGTAAAATTCAGGTCCTTTTTTCATTGATAAGTAAAGATATCTTTATTAATATGAGAAAATCAAATACACAAGAAGTTCATCAAGCCGGTCCTAAATAATTATAACCTGAAATCTTAAAGATCATTAAACTCTTAAATGTATTAATTATCAGAGGTAGGAGATGTGAGTCATGTGACACTCCAAAATTGGCCATGAAAGAAATTATATGAGTCAGATATACTACACATGAGAGGCAAGGAGTTTTCAATGGCTTTGCAGGAAACTATCATTAAACTGAATATAAGAAAAATGTCTGGGGCCTGAGACGTTTTCTTGATGCTTTCCTTTTGTTCTATAAAAGGTAATGTATACTTGAGTTCATTAAAACTGTACTAAAAGATTTTCAAATTACAAAAATACATTGATCACTAAATACATGTCTTATCAAGAAAACTAACATAGAAGAGCCAAATTAATCCACACTGGTAATAATTGCATATTGACTCCAGCTCTGCAAATTAGAATTGATTGCTGCCCCCTGTACATTTAAAGTTACAAGCTCAAGTATTATAGCTTAAATTTTGATTTCACACCTGAAAGCCCCACCAGACGCGGTTAAAATAATGCGTCGAAGTGCACCTTCCGGCAAGCCTTGAATACACTGAAGAAGAGAGATTTCTTTAAGCTTTTCTTCTTATAAGCGTATTGTGAAGTAAAATGATATAGTGATCATTCAATCGACACAGATAACACGAACCAAGTAATATTCATGAATTATTCGTATCACTACCAAAAGCAAAAAACTAAATGTAATGGAAGTATCTGAAATTTTGTTGGATAAGCTTAGCAATCAATACACGTCTTTTCATACCTGAAATATGGCAGAATGTTCTGAATCAGCAGGAAGAATTTTTATGTTATGCTTGTGAGCTAGAGGAAGGACAAAGGGTCCTCCAGCTATCAGGGTCTCTTTATTGGCCAAAGCTATGTCTTTCCCTGCTTCGATTGCAGCGACTGTAGGCTAAGGGGAAAAAAAACAGGAGCGCTTCAGTTAGCCAAATATGTGTTTGTTCCTAATAAGTGATATCTTGCTTTTGATTTCGCCCCTTCAATAAAAGACACTTAAAATTGAAGGATTTACCTTTAGTCCTGCGCAACCTACTATTCCTGTAACTACAGTAACTGCATCTGGGTGGCGGGCGACCTGAAAAAATATGCAGAAAATATCTATTGAATAACAAGAATGGCTTTCATTATCCAGACAAAGACCAAATAAATAGATTGTATGCCACCTCTATAACACCTTGCTCCCCAGGAATAATCTCAGGTTTTGGTTCAACATCAGCCAAAGCTTCCTTGAGTTCATCAACTAAGGACTCATTTCTAACGGCAACTAGTTCAGGTTTGAATGTTTTCACCTATCCAGAAAGAACAAATAAGTACATAAAATGAAATCAACAATAATACTGGATCATAATCAAGTGACAGCTCAGACTATCATCTAAAAATTTAAGGCTTGCTGTAAATCAGAAAAACTAAACCATTGCAAGTTCTATTATATGTTATGTATCTAACTGTTACCTGATCTGCAAGAAGAGTTACGTTTGAACCAGCTGCAAGTGCCACAACTCTGAATTTATCAGGATTCTCTGCCACAATGTCCAATGTCTGTAGAACACCAAAGCTAATTCTTAGCAACTAATTATGGGTCAAGACATACTTCACATGCAAGCATTAGTTTGAATTCAGAACAAAAATGTTCTACCGTCAAACAAAAAATTAGACAGAGAAAATAATAATAATAATAATAAAAAGAAGTTAAGACACATAAAAAACAAGTCACTACAGATTCCACAATTACAAAAGGAAATACCAAATAGACGAGTTTCTTATAAAACAAAATGAAAAAATTTTAGTGCCAACTTGACAATACATCATGTCATCAATGTTTATTGATCTCAAAACCTGCTAATCCTTTTTGGTTTCCAATTCCCCTTTATAATACATCACAATTTACAATATCTAGCTAGTACTAACAACACATTTTATAAAGGTGCATCTAAATGTTCTCCTTAAGTATAATTTTATTGTGGTCACAAAACAAATTACTTTTGTTTTACCTGAGTTCCAATTGACCCAGTTGATCCAACAATGGAGATAGGCTTTGGACCATCCCAAGTCTTACGACCAGACTCAGGAACGGCTCGTCCTGGCCAGGCCGGTGGAGGTCCCTGTGCCAAACAACGAATATTTTTCCCAAATACCACTCTATGATCCTTCCTCTTCAAATTATATCCAACTACAAATCAAAAAGAACTAAAGATTAAACCCCCAACAAAAGGGTTTTAAAGTCAAACTACTTAACACAACATTATCTAATACACTAATAAAAAATATTGAAAATTTCACCAAAAAATCATTGAAGCATAATTACTGAAATTCATACACTGTGAATAATCAATAACAACAAAATCATGACCAAATTACTCTACAAATCCGAATAGCGTTTTCGAGAATATACAACACCAAATTATACTCAAATAAAAGTTTAATATATCAAATTTCAATTTTCACAGACCCAGATACTCAAAAGTTCTAAAATCCTTACACACACTAAAAATTCAACCAAAAGAAATAAAGCTAGACCCCAAAAACTACCCACTTCCAAAAAAGAAAAAAAAAAGTTTATTTATTTATTCAGTTAAACCTCTTTGTAATTAAAGCTATATGCTTCGTTCATAATTTCACACGGCAACCAACACAGAGAGTCAAATGTTAAGAACTGGAAGTACATACAAACGTAACTGTTCTGTCCTTAAGCTAAAGAAAGCAACTGTTTGGCAACAAGTTTGAGTTTTTCTCTCATATAAACAAAATTGAAGTACCCAAAGGAAAGGAAGTATCAGAAAGCAACTTTTCCAGGATTTTTTTTTTTTGCAGAGAAGGAAAATAAAGTTGTGAGCTTTAGAAAGTTTAAAAAGGCAGTGAGTGAGTGAACCTGAGACTGAAAGCTTGTAGGAGTGGTTGGACTTTGTGGAGTCCAAGAACGATAAGGCTTTGATTTCAGCTGGAGAAACCAAATTCAAAGCCATCACAAATAAGATTTCAGAGAACAAAAAATGTTGATGTGGAATTGAAAAACTGGGTTTTTAAGAATAAAATTTGTGGTCAGAGAAATGCAACAAGTTTATAATATATAGACCCTGGCTTGGGTTGTTTAGTTTTATGTGGCATGGGATTGATACTTGACAGAGTTGTTTTTTTTTTTTTTTTTTTAATAAATGAAAAATGGGTAAAGGGAGGATCCGAGTTAACTTTTTTTTTACTGTACGTAATTATAGTGACACTTTATTAACTAACTTGGTTTTTATGGTACATCTAGATACAATTTATTTTACTAAAAATTAAAAATATTGTCACAAAATAATTTTTAAACGTGTGAATAATGTCATGAGACTTATTTTTATTTTTTTTAATAAAGTAATTGTGGATCCCGTAAACAGTGTTCTTTATCTTTGAAACGTGTGCATCAAAAAAAAAAAAATCCCAAAAAACTAAATCCACACCTTAATTACTATGAGAGTCTAAGTTTGGATTTAGGAACCATATCAATCAGTTTTGAAAAATTTTGAACATGCTCTCATTAAACCGAAGTTTCAAAAGTATTAGCAGCCGAATATTTCGTTTAAAGTGTCCTACTCGTTTATATCCATATCGTACTCATATCATACATGTGTCGTAATGGCCGTTTTATGTTATAATTTTTTAGAAATAGTTTGTGTTAGTACTTATACCTATGTCTATGTCCATACTTCCTAGATTAGCAAGATTTTAGCCTTAATTTTATGTAGAAAATGGTTATAAATAATAAGTTAATAAGTTGGAGTAGAAGGACGAATGGATAGGGGCGAGAGGGAATCAAGGAAAGGGTGGTCTCTGACTCTGAGTGGATTATTCGGATTTCAGTTGGGTCCAAAATCTCCAATCCAACTTTGTTTGTACCAAATTTGTAATTGTAAAGAGTGATGTGATGTTGCCAGGTCTATAATATTATTGCCTGCCTCGTACAAGCGTACAACCTTCTTTTATCGTTTTCTTTTTGTTAGAACTTTACCATTTTTTAGTTCAAGTTAGTCAATTATAGTAAAATTTTGGGATAAATACACTTTTGATTTCTATATTTTGAGCTGATTTTCGATTTGATTTTTAGATTGATTTCTTCTAGGTCAGTCTCTGATTTCAAGAAATCGTTTTTATTTTAATCCTTATCGTCAACCTGTTAACAGAAAATGCTAAGGTGGCAAATGGAATGCACTGTGTGCACAATAAATGATGATGTGGCTATTATAATAATATTAAAAAATTTGATTAGGCATTTTTTAAATGCCACATCAGCATATAAATTAATAAAAAAATCAATTTCTTGATTTTAATTTAAACTGAAAAAATTAATTAAAAATTATGTCTTAGAGCTCAAGTGATTTAGAGCTCAAGTTTTTCTTATATAAAAAATTAATTAATATTTTATATTGATGATAAAAAAAATTATTATATACTTATAGATTAAAATTTGATCATATTTATAAAAAAAAATTATGACTTCCTGTGATGGTCAGTATTATTATTATTATTTTTTGGGCTGACAGGCTGAGAGTAATGTATTTGAAAGTACTAGATACTAAAATTAAAATAATAATAATAATAATAATACTATTTCTTTTCGCTAAACATAATAATAATAATACTAGATACTCTGCTTGGGTTGCTAATTGATTCTTTGTTATAATAAGTCCAAGTACTTATTTTTTCTGAGTAATAAATTATATATTAGATGCTTTCGCATAAGGAGAAACCTGTAAAGTACAATTTTTTTTAGGACTTTACGATGGTGATTTTTGTTTTTCTGGTTGTTGTTATTACTCGCATGCTATTATATCCGTGGTTATTTCCTTCTCAAAAAAATAAATAAATAAATAAAATCCGTGGTTATTTTTGTTTTTTAGTGGATTTGAGTAATTAACCGTTTGTGTGTAATCCATTTTTGCATTTTGAAAGACCCCCATAATAGAGACACATCAAAATTCTTATGGGTCTCGGGTCTTTCAGCTTTAGTCAATTCAATACAGTATTACAGTCCCTACTTTACTACTTACTTTTTTTTTTTTTTTAATGAATAAAATAATAATAATAATAATAATACCAATACAGTCCCTTGCTTAACAACTTTTAAGTTGAGATTTTTTTTCCCCATAATTATAGCTTTCTATGTGTATTTTTTTTTAATTTCAATTATATATACATTATATATATATATATATATATATTATCTGTACTACTATTTAAATACAGTATTACAGTCCCTACTTTACCACTTACTTTTTTTTTTTTTTTATGAATAAAATAATAATAATAATACCAATCCAGTCCCTTGCTTAACAACTTTTAAGTTGAGATTTCCCCCCCCCCCTAATTATAGCTCTCTATGTGTTTTTTTTTTTTTAATTTCAATTATATATACATTATATATATATATATATTTATCTATACTACTATTTAAGAAGTTTCTCCTCTTTAGGATATTCATTTTTTTGGTTAAAAATGTTCATACATCCTTATGTTAAAGTAAATAAAAAATTAAAGGATAATCTAGTAAAAATACAACTCTAACTTCCACTAAAATATTGCCTAAAAAATAAGGTCACTTTCCTGTTGATTTTCAAATTAATTTATCCACTTATAAATTAGATTTTCAAAATAAAAATACAGGTTTTTTTTTTTTTTTGCCATGAAATAGGACCACTAAAAAAAAGGTTTCATTGCATGCACGAATCATTTGTGATGAGTCTAGTGTAGAATAAGGGTTTTATAAGTTTTAGAGATGAGGATCATCTTCATTATAAAAGAAATAAATATGTCAGTAATATATTTAATACACAGAAAAGTTTAATAATAACTAGTCTCATCACACGCGCTTTGCACGTGCAATGAGACTCTTTTTTATTTATTTTGAATTTAATGTAATTTTCCAATTTGAATTTATCTATTGTTAGTGAGGTTACACAGGAAGAGATTTCTACGAAACTAAAATTTAGGATTTGAAATGGAATAATCTGTTGGGTTTAGTTTGTGTTAATTTTTAGGAAAAAATATATCAAATGTGCATGAGAATATTTTAAAAGAGTGCTACGTCTACAACATTTTCATAACAAATTCTAGTTGGTAGGTTGTTACAGGTTTTTAATTTAAATCCAACATTGAAATTACTTTCTTACCCACTAGTTGCAGGTTGTTACAGATTTTTAATTTAATTTTTAGAAAAAAAAAATTCTTTGGTATTTTTTTTTAATTTTGTTGAATTACAATTTTAACCCTTTTTTATTTTTTAATAATAAGGATTATCTAATTAGATTAGGGGTATTTTTGACATTTTTTAAGCTATAACTAACTTTTTGAATTTGCTTAATATATAGAGATTATGATATGTATAGTAAACTAAGTATATAATGAGTATAAATAAATATAAAGAGTATTAGATAATTTCTTAAAATGAACATATCTAATTTAAACAATATTTGTTTCAAGAAAAACAAACCCAGTTGGGTTTCTTTATTCAAAAATATGATATATTGGCATTATTTTTAATTTAAAAAAATCAAATTAAAAAACCCTTATTATAATAATAACATGAAAAAAATATACGCATTAAAAGCTTGTGTGATAACATTATAAAAGATTAACAAAATGTTATATATTTTTAAGTTTTATTATATATATTTTTGTGAAAAGGGAATTTAATAATATACGGATAAAAAGCATTATATAATGAATATTTAGTTTTGCAGTAACTTATATATATGTAAAATCTTATAGATTAAATTCATGAAAAATTAAATCATTATATTATAGAAATATTTTTAATAGAAATTATCCTTCCAGTACTACCAATTCAACTTGTATAATACAAATAATTTTTCTTTAGTTATTTATTTATTTATTTATTTTCATAATCTATCAATACTGTCTATAATAGCATTCCCCTTTTTGAACTAAATTTTTATGTAATTTAAAAATACCTCTAGACCCTACACATAACAAGGACAAAACTTGAGACAATTCGATAAAAATATATCTCCAACTCCACTTAAAATACCTACAAAATAGGACACTCTCCTTCTAATTCGTGTCTTCAAAACAAACTTATCCAAAAAAAAAAAACATTCTTAGTCCACTCTGTATATTTCCTTCAAGACCACATTCCAAACTTCTTCTTTTAAAAAAAAAAAAAAAACTTTATCAAGACTCATGGTTTCTTTTATTTTCTTCTTTTTTTTAAAAAGAACTTTATCAAGACTCATGGTTTCTTTTATTTAATTTCTCTCTCTCTCTCTCTCTCAAATTGGTGCTCCCCCACAAAGAAGATAAGGGTTTCATGGTTGGAGAAATTGTAGAGTCCCCTAGTGGACCACGTCACTTGTCCACCATTCCACTAAAAAACTTCCACTTGTTTAAAATTACTGAGTCAGTAATTAATTTATGTTTAAAAAATTTTTCTAACTAACAATTTTAAACAAGTGACAGTTTTTTAGTGGAATAATGGACCACATCACTTGTCTACCAAGTGGATCTTATAATTTCTCCCACGGTTGGTTCATAATGATTTTTGGTAGGTACATTTTTTTGTTACTTTCTCTTCTTTTCTTTTTTCTTTTTTTGCTTTTTTAATTCGTATATTGGTTTTTACTGAATCCATAATTTTGCTAAAACGCCATTCCAGGCCAACAGGGTCAAGAGCTTCAAACATCTTGCTCATTTTGCACAAGTAACAACAAAAATATGAAAAAAAAAAAATTTGAGATGACGTTGCTAAATAACAGCTTAAGGCTTTTTTTGGGGGGAGGGAGGGGGTTGTGAAATAATCTAAAAATTGATATTAATGGAAAATTATGACACTAATTTTTTTTTTAAGCTTCATCAGGCACACGCAAAATGCGTGTAATGAGGCTAGTTTCATATAATCACTTCCTTGACAATGAGATATACTTAAAATGAAATCCTAACAAGAGAAGTACAAATTTTGGTATTAGGAGTAGGTTTGAGTCGTTTGATCATGTATCCATTAATTTAGGTTTAATTAGTTTTATTTGGTTGAGTACAGCCAATTTTTTAAAGCAAAATTAATTTTTTTTCCAAATATATCTTATTTGACAATATCTTTATAACTCAAATAGTTGGCATCTCCTAGTATGTTCTAGATATCTAGGGTCTAAATTCTCCCACCTCCATTGTAACTATCTAATTAACAAATGGAAAGTGAGATCCAATTAGCTCAATTGGTAAAGTTTCCGATAGTTGAATAAAAGATCTAGGGTTCAATCACCTCCTACCCTAAAAACCGATTAATGTTTTGGTCTGATAATTAGGAGCATAATCATCAAAAGTAAGAGCCATAGGTTGAAATTCTATTATAAAAATTAATTAATTAATTAACAAATGAAAAAATGAAAATTTTTATTTCATACACCATACACACCACTCACAAAGTGTGAGTATCAATTAAAAGATATGGATACTTGATGTCCACACTTTGTAAGTGATATGTATGAAATGTGAATATTAAGAGAGTGAAACACTCGTCAAGGGTCATGTGCCTTAATTGTTTGACATCTCTTAGAATGTTCATAACATCTGGGGTTCCAATCATGAGAAGTAGAAGTCATAGGTTGAAATTCTAATAATAATAATATTATTAACAAACGAAAATATGAAAATTTTTATTTCACACACCATATACACCACTCACAAAATGTGAGTACCAATTAAAAGATATGGATACTTGATATCCACACTTTGTAAGTGATATGTTATATGTATGAAATGTGGATATTAAGAGTGTGAAACACTCGTTAAAAGCCTTGTAACTCAATTGATTGACACCTCTTAAAATGTTCATAACACATAAGGTTTCAATCATTCATGAGTTATAACAATCAAATTATAAAATTAAAACAAAATAAAAAGGCTATTTTTCAATTCTGTAGTATAATTATTATCAAAAAATACTAAAAATGAGAATATTAATTGATTATATTCTCTCTCTCTCTCTCTCTAAAAGGTGAGGACTAGATGATGAAGATTTTAAGATATAAGAAGGTCTCCAACGAGGAATCATGAACCAATCATATCTTTATGAAAACACACACACACACTGAATTCTTCCCTTTTTTTAAACGTAATCGGGATCATGACCCTTCTATTCTTACTATTACACATTGTTTTTATTCTTTGACTATCCGCAACAAACAGAAATAGAAATGAAGTAAGTGGTGAAAAAGAAAGGTACCGAACTTGTGCAAAACGTTTGAGACTAGTACACAATCAGTGAGACAAATCACGTGCATATACCATTGGCAAATGTTTTTCACATTTAATGAGTTCTTTTATGATCTCCCTAACTAACACAAAATGAATAAATGCAAGTTTTATGAAAAATTAACGTAGTTTTCAAAGTCAGTATTTGCACACTTCTTTTGTATATAATTTAGCATGTTTTGGGTTCTAGATAGCTCAACTGATCAATATTTTTGTTGTCAAATAAGAGATATGGGATTTAATTTACCGCTTATATTAAAAATTGATTGATATCTTAATTTAATAATGAAAAATAATTATTATGAAGTGGACATCATAAATTTGAAATACTATCGCATCTAAAAAAAATTAATAGGCTAAATTAACATATTGTTAGTGTAAATCCTCAAAGTAAAAGAAGCGGGACCAATGTAGGGCCGAATAATATTGTTTTGAAATATAAAAAGACAAAAGAGAAAGAAGAAAAAACAAATAATGGGGCATCTCAATTAAAAAAGAAGTATAAAAGCTAGTTTAGTATAAATTAAATAAATTAAACACAGGAGATTTACATGGGAATAGGTCTCGTGCTGGTGATGGGGCTCACCATGCACCACTAATTAATACATAGTGCGTCTTGGAACATTAAAAACCTCCACTAGGACCACCAAGTCAAGTTAATTGTTGGGACTATAATATATATATATATATATATACAGCATATTAGTGCGAGAAACTATTTTTGATAAGATAAATACTTTGTGACAATATTATCACAAAATTTTTATAAAAAATTTTATGTGCTTGTTACTTTCTATTATTATGAGAAGAAAAATAATTTTAACAGTGAGTTCAAATTAAAATCAGTAATAATTTTTCATTTAAAATTTGTTGTAAATATTGTGAACCTCCACTAACAATTTACCATTTAAAATTTGTAATTATTGTGAAAATATTGTGATAGTAGCACTTCTCTTCACCATAATTCTCCTACAATGAAAAGACTTGCTCCTGCTATTACAAAAGATATGATTAATTGATTAATGCATTATGAGGAGCAATCAGATGAGCAAAGTGGTAACAAAACTAGTGGGAAAGTGGACTTGACGTGTCGAGTGCGAGGAAAGGAACTCTGGTCGGCAGAAAGTGGCCACCCTGTCTAGCCAATTCATACCATAACATTCCCACTACGAAACTCCTTCCTTCCTTCTACACGCTTTCAACAGGTTCAACCATCTCTCTCTCTCTCATTAATTAAATTTCTCCTCGTAAAAAAAAAAACGAAACAATATCAATGAACAATTTTTGTGAGTTTTAGTTAAATCAACTAATAAAGTCTCTAATAGTTAAATAAAAGATCTGACGTTTATTTTTTGAGAGAGTTTTAACCTATGATGTTCGTTTCTGATTTTTTATTCAATCATTAGAGACTTTACCAGTTAAGCTAACTGGAACCAATAATTTTTTTAAAAAAATTTTAAAGTGAATTTTTAGCTAGAGATAATCTTAAGAGAAATGATATGTCTACAACATTTTTACAACATTTCTACAACAAATCCTAAGTGGCAGGTTGTTACTGGTTGTTATTGTTGGGACAAAAAAGTAATCTTAGTATTAGTTTCAAATTTGAACCAATAATAACTAACCACCTGTGATTTGTTGTAAAAATGTTGTAAAATTGTTGTAGACGTAGCATCCCTCTAATCTTAATCATCTCTTCTCTAAATACATATACTTTACACATAAAATAAAATTTTCTTTCATCCACACACCCAAAAAAAAAAAAAAAAACCTTTAACAATTGGATTTGTGTCTTTAAAGAAAAAATATATTTATCTTGCTCGATATGTTGGTAGGTTGTCATTTAGAAAAAAACTAATAAGATGAATTAGTGGGCATGGCATGCACAAAGCCCATAGATACAAAAAAAAAAGCCGAGGGAAAGTCAGAAATTCAAGTAGTAGGAAGCAAAATAACAAACAAGAATTGAGAACATATCATCAGTGAAATGGGTGAACCCGAAAAAACAGGGCTAGCGTGCAATGCGATGCACGCGAATCAAAGAAGGCTGTTGATTTGGAAAAAAGGAGAAGGTAGGATTATTTATTTATTTATTTTTTGAATTCAGAAGGTAGGATTATTATTCTATAACAAGTCAAGCGTGCAATATGTCATTATGCACTCGCAAGTTTTGGAAAGATAACTAACATAAAATATGAAGCAGACCCCATTAACCAAATGAAGACTTGACCAATCACTGCTACTTGGGAGGTTATCTCATCATCATCCCTAACATAATGGAAATCAGGACTCCAGATGGTGTAAGATTCATACTCAAAACTGATTCCAAGGTAAAAAGGCTATTGCTTGCGATGCGAGGTGGAATTGTTCGGGAAGAAAAAGCATAAACTATAGATTTCCGCTCACAATAAGTCTAAGGATACAAAAATTTTCAAAATTTGTTTTCTCTACTGTTGATGCGGTATATTGTGATTAAATGCATAATAAATGTGGTACTAGTGATGGGCCATGTAAAAGTGATGTTCCAATTTCAACTTTCGACCTAAGCAAGTTGTAAAAAACAGTTGTCCCTAGCATTATTCTTTAGCTAAACTTTAACCATTTGTAAAGCAGGTAAAGAGAAGAAGCGATAGATACGATCTGCATTTCGTAGCAGCTTGGCAGTAAACATTGCCAATTTTAGAAGTCCATAACAAACCCGTACAAAAGGAGCTAGAAATGCTTGCATACGCTGAATGCAAACAATACATGCTTGCTCTTATGTTTCACAAGGGCTTTCTCTCATTATTGATTATAACTCTCATTTTCTCATGAAAAATAAGTCCACGTATCTTGCATTCAAATTCTGTTATAACTACACAATAGCATGGGATCATTATTCGATTCAAGTTGATCCAAAACATTCCATGGGCCACTACTAGTAACTGAAAAAGTATACATGTGGGGGTACCTTAGATTAAGTTGAATGAACACTTTGCTCATAACTGTGTATCTTCTTGTATCTCACTTGAGTTCAGCACTGAGCTCCCACCATTAATCCCCACACTTGAGTTCAGCACTGAGCTCCCACCATTAACCTCCATCGCACCTCCAGTTTCAGATATTTTTGTGATCCTCAGCAACTCATCAGTTGCATCTGAAGGATTTGCAACTGACTGATCATCAACCAACTGTTCTCTCTGAACTGCTGGTTTTGGGCGTCGGATGGCTTCAGCTGCTTCTGGCATTGCAACTGGGGGTGGCTGAGGAGGGACCCACGAACGTTGAACAGGTGGTTGAACAGGCGGCTCACTGATTCGTTGACCATAAATCCCTGCCTTGAGTTCATCTCCATTTTCAATCTCAGTGATTTTGACATTTTTCTGTTGCCACCAAGGTACTGAACTGTCACCATTTAACTGATAGGTTACTCCATTGTCTTGTACCTTGGAATTCAAGCCTTCGTTGCTTACTTGAGATTGAAGTGGTTGGCTTGAGTTGTGGGCCTGACTAAGCTCCCATGGCTACTCAGGAGTACACGAAGTAAAAATCAGTTTCATTCTTTTCAAACGAGCAAATCAACAATCAATTTTATTTGGTGTGAATGCAAGAAATTCACCATTTTCCTTTTTCACATTTTTCAACAGTGATTAAAGTACCAAATTGAAGAAGGATTTTTTTTTTCTCTATTTTATGACTCCACATTTTTATAAAGCATGCATCTACTCTAGGCCATTTCTAAATTATTTATAGCCATAAGATTTTTTTTTCTTCAGTTGGTAAGTACACATATACAAACTATGGATTTTGAACCCAAGACCTCACTCTTAACCCTGCTTGTATGGGAGAAGTTGCCATTTGATTTAGAGCTCACGGTAGTGATTGTTGGGATTTTAAGAGGCAACATATTCATAAAGTGTAACTAAAATAAGAATGTTAAGCTGAATTAGTGAAAATACATGAAAAGATAGGATTCGAAATGAGAAAATTCGCTTAAAGATTGAGGTGCTCACTGCTCCCTATTAATAATAGGGATAAGAGAGAGTCACTTGAGATGGTTGATCATGTTTAGAGAAGAAAGATTAATACTCCAATGAGAAAAAGTTGAGTTGATTCAAGTTGAAGGAACAAAAAAAGGTAAAGGAAAACCAAAAATAAAATTAGTAGTAGTAAAAAAATGACATGTCAATAAAGTAATAAAGAGTATGACTTTGGACAAAATAGAATGACAGAAAAGAATAGATGTGGCCAACATTGACGAACCTATTGAAGATCCATAGTTGATCCCCCCCCCCCCCCCCCACAAATTTATTTTTTTATTCCTTTTCTTTTATTTCTCCAAAATGGCCCAACCACTAAATAAGTTAAATGTTATGAGTGTTTCAGTTTTTCCGATAGTCCACAAAACCTACTTTTGAAAAAGAAACAAACTATCTTAGAAGAAAAAATGCTCAAAAACAAACCTTAGCTCTAGGTGCCAAACGAGGATTTGATGGTTGCTGATTAGGGTTTGGGGGTTGATCATTTATGTCCTGCATATGAATTTAGAATGACCCAGTATTAGCATCAACCTCACTAACAAGCTGATCTCAACACAACATTTACACATAGTTTACTCTGATATTAGGAGGTCTCTCCCCTCTCTGGATCATGGCCATAATCTGCAACACCATGAGCAAGATATTAACATTTCATATCAGTGGACAGTGGCAGTATGTATCTGGCTTTAAAATTAATAAAAAATGAAGAAAATCAGAACAATTTGCAGACGGTAATTGGTTCTGAGTTAGAATAACTAAGATCAACATTCACATAATAGTATGAAGTGCATCATTATAGTCAAGACAAACCCATGGATCTAAATTAAGCATCAACTATGGATAACAGCAAACAGATAGTAAAGCAGATAACAAAATATGTTACAGGCCTGAACATAACTGAAAGATATTCACAAGAATGAAAATTTGATGGTCATTTCAATCTGATGATTATTTCCCTTTTTCTTTGGCTATTATCTTCTTTAATGCTTGTTCTGAAACTTTTGATAACAAATAACAAACTAATATAAGTATACGGTTAGACAAAAAGTAGACAACTACTCAGATATGGACTAAGTCTAACAATGGTCAGAAATCAGAGAATTAAAAGATGGTAGTCATATGCTCTCAGTTGCAATATGTAGTCATTCCCAACCATCTCTACCACTGACTCTGGTGGAGTAATTCCAAAAGATGTAGCACTCTCTCAAAAGATAATCTAACACTTCATAACTAGCTAATAAATTATATAATCTTCCCTATATTTTTAAGTGATTAATATGCATGTCATTTACTCTTATAAGTACTAGACATGACAAGTAAAGAGGGACTATACTCAGGCATACAGTCATACATTACGTTGTGTTTCTCATCAATGGAAATATCAGGTTAACTACTTACATCCATATAGGACTTAGGATGAGGTGCAACTGATGGTTCTGCAGATGTGGGAGGTGAGGAAGATCTCACTGTACAGAAAATTTTAATTATAAAACATTGAAATTTAAACTAATTAGAAGAAACACAAGAGAGAACTGCCACTTGATCCCTGAAGTGTACCTGAGCGCAAGTCATAGTCCACCTTGTTGTTTACATACATTTGCTGCAGAACATTTAAATTAATAACAGGTTAAACCTTAGAGAGACCACGTCAATGAGAGTAAGTTCTCTAAAATCTTCTTTAGATAGCATGAAATGTTCTCAAATTATGCCTATGTTCAGCGTACCTTTGAATTCGATATAGCAACTCCATGATCCTCTTGATCAACAAAAGAGGCCCTCCCTTGGGTGTTTGATTGTCCTGATGATTAGGCAGAAAGAAAGGATATTCAATAATAAGAATGGCATATTGCTAGTAATTGGTGAGACGTAATTTGTAGATATGTCCTTGAAGATCTAACAAAGAACAATGGTATTAAGAATGTTAGATATTATCCCAATGAGCAAGAGGATTTTCTGGACACAGCTGAACCGCTAACAATGAAGCGAAGAGACCATTTAGCATCTTATCAGAATACCTAAGAAAACCTACGCAACAGCATTGACAGCCAAGAACAATGGCTTGACAGATTGTTCAGCTTGGCTCAGGCACTAAACTAAATATTCATGTGGATCAGCAGTATGAGTGCATACCTTTTTTATAACATGCATTCATGATATATGTGACACTGTTGCAAGTTGGTCACATATAAGATGCCTCTGACCAATTTTCCAATAAAAAGAAAACAATAACAGGACTTAAAACACCATTATTTAAGAAAATAAAAAAGTTTTCAAGTATAAAATAACTATTGTCTGTAACATTGTTTCTTAGAAATCTTGTATGTAATTCCAAAAATTTAGAGTTGGCAAATCCCATGACTAAAATATTAGGACAAATTGTTTGAAATTGTTATAGGAATAGTGATTAAGATATGAGTCCGGGTTCTATGATGAAGGTTTACATTGGTTTGTGGTTCACGTTGAAGATCATAAAGAATCGAAGCTTGGTAAGTGATCTAGGGACCAAAATCCACACATTAGAGACTGTTTTACTTTTGGTTCCACATCTTGTATAGAACATGGTTTAGAATCTCCCTGTCAAATGGCCTGTTTTCCTTGGTAGGAATAGGCAAGTAAATTCCTTCCCGAAATTCCTAGCCAAATGGTTATAAAAATTGTCAAATATGTGTATTTTTCTACTTCTTGAAAAACAAAATGGTGCTTCCTTCGTACTTCATTTGAGTAAAAAATCACTTTTTTGATCGATCTACCTTCCTTCAAGTAAAACTCCTCTAAACTTTTGATCAACTGAATTGGTTATTTGGTTGATAAGAATCTAGGATTTAGGAAAATCTGGTTTAAAATTAAAAGCCTTGGATCATTCAATCAACTGTTTTAACACATTCAATTGACCCAATATGTTTTGAAACTTTTTAAATTTTTTTGGGAGGAGAGAGGGGAGTCGATTCAAACCAACAACACAGGAGATCAAGGAGGGCGTAGGTACCATCAGGCCTCTCTCTCTCTCTCTCTCTCTCTCTATATATATATATATATATATAAGTAAGAAATTTATTAGAAAAGGAAAAGAGAATGATACAAAAATTTATGTGTGCAAATCCTTTTGAAAGAAACAACTCAAAATAAAAGAGAGACAATAAAATCAACAAAAGGCAAGGAGGTGGTGCCACCTAGAGCATGTATCCAATTATACAACAACCGATATATGCTCTTTAATGACAGGCAGGACCATCACAGACCCGATTATTACTTTTGTACCAAGAATCCACATGACACATAAGGGCAAGGCTCACCACACCCTAGCTCCTCTGTGGCTCTGAAACTGACCTTGCCAACATTCCAACAGTTCAACCACAGATTTGGGCATCACCCAAGCCAGCTAAAACAAAGTGAAGAAAAAGGACCATATATCTGTTGCAATAGAGCAATGAAGAAGCAGGTGATCAATGGATTCCCCACTGCACTTACAAGTTACACATATGACACCAATCAACTATCAAAATGTGTTTCTTATGAAGATTTTCAACTGTTAGAATTTTCCCAAGATCTGCAATCCACACAAAGAATTCCACCTTCCTTGGAACCTTAGCCATTCAAATGCTCTTCTAAGAGGGGGGGGGGGGGGGGGGGAACTGTTTGTAGAACCCTTGAGAGCATTAGAATATGATCTTACCTCTAACACTCCTTTTTAGATGGTAACCATGAGGTTCAATCGTGACCAGTCAAAGCAGAAAAATTATCATATAGCACCTCGAAAAAATTATCAACAAATTCCAACTCCCAATCCTGGAAAGGCAGGATGAACTGAAAATTCCAATGACGACCCTCTCCCATTGACACAATTTGCTCTAAATTTCAGGCCAAAGAATTGCTAAAAGTGTGTGTGTGTGTGTGTATACTTTTAATGATTCCTTGGCCTGAAAGTCTTTTTCTCCTTAAAAGGATCTTGTAACACAAAATTTAGAGCAAGCTCAGAGTTTCTAAGGTTAACAATTGAATGATTTTTCTATTTCATAAGTCTCTCTAGTTCTTAAGTTAGAAAAATCTTTGTAAAGTTTTCTGGTGGTTAGTCTCTCTAGTTCTTAAGTTAGAAAAATCTTTGTAGAGTTTTCTGGTGGTTTGTCAAAAAACTTCATTTCGTGAGAGAATGACCACATCCACAAATGTTAACTTCTATGAGAGTTCAAGTGTTTAGAGACTATAAGAATTTTAGGGTGTGTGGTGTCTATCAGGGTCTTCTAGAGAGATTCTGGAATCTCTTTTCTGCAAATAGATTTCATACCAAAGATTACACGTGTTGAAGACAAAACTTGGGGATAAAGCATGTGTCACAATGAAGATTCAAGGAGAGAGTAAGGTGGATAGCCGATTTGACATTAGGGGACTCAGGTTTGAGTTGGTAACTCTTTGTAATATTTGTTTTTATAATGCATATCTTTGGCTGGACGAGGTTCCATGATTTTTCCTAGTTTGGGTTTTCCACATAAAAATCCTCATGTCTTATATGTAGTTGTGTTTCCTTTACTTTATCGCTTTAATTATTACATGCATGATTAAATTACTAATTTTTTTTTTTGGAAAGATAAACTTGCTTCCACAACACATAGCAAGCAGTTTGTATTCACCTAGGTAAAGGGAATTTCTCTATTAGTATGAAAGTGTATCAATGCTAAAGTTTTTGGATGTTTAATGGTTAGGCACCTATATATTAGCAACTTAGAAGCCGTTAATGCACAAACATGGAGTTGTAATAGACTGAGATGCTTTGCAAACAAGTCTAATGAGATGAGCAAGCTCACCCTTAACGAATAAAGAATTTAATATTCAGTGCTAAAGGCAGAAAATCAAGAACCAAACTCTTTTTCAGGAATAACAGTTTTGTATATCTTCTTGTTCAGAAAGCAATTTTTCAGTACCTTCCAATTTCCTTATGGCATTAGTCATTGACTTCATTTCTCGTACTTGTACATCCAAGAGATTAGTAAATTCTTCAAAACGTCTCCTTTCTGGCCATGTATAGAATAAGGTGAAGTGATCAAAAGAGATATTACTGATCAGTGAACATTCCAAAACAAAACAGAAATGGGTGAAAAAAAAAACCAACAAAGAAAAATAGAAAGAGATCCCTTGAGACAAAATAAGCTAAAAGTCAAGTATAAACCCACCATCATTTCTTGAATTCAACATTTCTTGACTTGCTTTTGCCACATCAGCTGCTGCAGCTGCAGCTGCTTTTGCAGCAGCAGCTGCCTCCTCTGCTAAACTTGGTTTTGAATCTATTTTCTTGACAAGGTCATCTCCTTCCTCCAAAACAACCTTGCGTATCCAAGTCTTCAATCTTGGAACAATAGATTTCTAGAAGAGGGAATGTGTTATCAATTAATGTGAACAAGCTTGAGATATCAAGTAGTATAAGCTGCTGCATACAGCCAGTCAGCCATAAGTGAAGCTTGGTGAGAGAACCATACAAATGCAAAAACATCTGAATTATGGATTGCATGATTTCAGAAGGGTCAATCATTGGTACCTTAATTAGCACAGCTGTTCCAGCACCTGAAACTGCCAGTAGTCCTATGGCAAAAACAGCATGAGACCAGTGGAATCGAGACCGCATTGACGAAATGGTACTGGGGGGAGCAACTGCTGCAGGCTGCAGAGTTTGTACAACAGCCTGTGGCTGACTGTTTGATGAGGGCTTCACCTGCGCATCTGTTAGCATTTTGATAAATTACATACGAACATTAGTTATAAAGGATAAGCTACCAAACTCTGGTTAAACCCAAATCTGAATTAATATTTATTAATACCTTGATTAACATTGGTTGCACTTGGTGGCGGGTCCTGTAAATTCAAAACAACGTGGGGCACCCAAAAAATAACAGAAATGGGTGATCTGCATATAAATGAATGCTGTAGCTAACAACAAATCAATATATCATGATAAAAGAACCAACTTACAGGTACACGTCTAAAGGCTTCGTCTATCTCTTCCTTTGTGAGGCCCTTCTTCTCAAGAAATGATCTTCTATAGATGACCGGAGAACCTCTAACTTTGGGGTGCGAAAGAAATTTCACTGCATTTTGCACTTGTTCCTCCCGCATTGGCTCAGAATTGACAAACACCGATGTTGGAGAAGTTTGACTTGGAGCCTCCACCTTAGAACCTTGCTGATCCTGATTTGTTGGTTGTGATGGTTCCATTGCTGAAGATTTCAGAAAAAAACACATTTTTTTTCTTTAATCATGAAGTTGCAGCATCTATAATTTGTAAAAATTTAGAACATATACGCAAATTTTATTTATTTTTACACGTAGCAAACCTTTCTAAAGAAGAGCCCTTTGTACTCGCTCTAGCTAATAAAACCTATGAGCAACTGACCCAACCCACCAAAACCAGTTTCTAGGCAATCGAGGGGCATTCACCCTTAACGGGCTAAGCAGTTTACGCTCATGCCGAGGTGCACATGTGCAAAAACAGTTGTAGTAGAAAGGAGTATTACAAAAACACCCTTATCCTAGAAGCACAAGTGCTCATTAAATTGAAACCAGGAAAATCACTACAGGCAAAAAAAAAAAAAAAAAACACAACAGCAAGTTTTCCATCATCAATTCAATTGTACAGACAACAATCCATACATTGTGTACCATACACCTCCCACATAAATGCAAATTCCAGGCACAAAATGCTACTACATACTCTTAACAATTTTCTCGACGTAGATTTTTTTTACCATTTCTCGTGTGAGCCCCACCAATAACATCACTATACCATCTATCCTTCTAAACCCCGTATCCGTCTAAACCCCGTCTAATCAGTTGTAAAATATTTTGCGAAAATTGTTATAGCTCTAAACATATTGAATAATTTCAGAATCGGGAAAAAAAAAATTCCTATCATATGATATCTTTTCCTTTGACACCAACTTTTAGCACTTTTAACACACAGCAAATTGTCCTACTTTCTTTCTTTTCATAGTTTAAATTAAACCCAGATTACATATATACACACGCACAGAAAATCTTATCGGTGAGAGTTGTTTTATTCATTTTATTTTACGTAGCATCTCTTTTTTTTTCTTGTTTTCAATAAGAGTGAGAAACAACAACAAAAATGGAGAGAGAGAGAGAGAGATCAGACCGAGGGAGGGTGGATTGCCGTCCGTTGGATTGGGAGGAGTCGCCATGATAATCAGCAGTGAATTTTACAGAACGGAAATGAAAAAAAGGGAAAAATAAAATAGAGAGAGGAAATTGTGGAACTATTATTATATATAAAAAGAGGAGAGAGTGCTTAACAGAAAAGGAGGTAAAGGCTCTCAGTCTGAGAGGTGGGTTTTTGCTCCTCCCGAGTACTATATTATCATTTGTTTTTTATAAACTTTTTATTTTTTGTAAAATTATATTATTGATTTTTTTTTGAAATAGTTTCAATTTATAATATCAACTTTTAATGATATCTCTTCATTATTAGTTCAAAACACCCATCAATTTTTTTTTTTTTTTGGGTTGTGTTGGCGGGCGAATCTCTTATTGATTGATTGCATATAGACTATATTGTCTATTTGTCATTCTTGGGCTTTTACTAGTATACACTTTATATATAAATCCCTTTTTGGGCTAAATTGGGCCTTTCACAATTGTTCAAGTATAGCCTACCAACATCTCTCGGTTCCATTTT
The DNA here is from genome assembly GCA_030445155.1 of Quercus variabilis. Taxonomy (NCBI): domain Eukaryota; kingdom Viridiplantae; phylum Streptophyta; class Magnoliopsida; order Fagales; family Fagaceae; genus Quercus; species Quercus variabilis. Next base: position 11,361,895 of record CP129454.1, read on the forward strand.
TCTTTTTTCTTTTTTTATTCTATAGTTATAAGCAAATAATGGAGATTTAAATTTTGGACATTTTCATGAAAAAAACCTGGAAATGTTATTTGAGCTCTTTGCCCTTTTTGATCCATTTTAAGACAATCTTTTATGCTTTACTATTTGTGTGTGTGTATATATATATCTCAATTTTATTACAAGAAGATTTCCAAATTACCATGACCATAGATGTGGATGGTGTTAAATCAACAGCACATGACAAATGAATTCTTATATTATTTTCTATTTTATAGCTAAAAGTTGTCACATCATTATTTTACATTTAATATAATGAAATTTGTAATAATTTTTTTTTTTGAGAACAAATTTGTGATAATTGTAGTATGGGACATAAAAGTTGGAGAAATATGGGTTGTTTCATGATTTTTTTTTTTAATTATAAAAATTATAAATAAAGCTGATATATTAAGGGTTGCTTCATGTAGTCATGCTTGCTATATATGAATTTGGAAAAGATAATATGAAAGGAAATATTAGTTGGACAAAAGAAAACCGAGTCTCATTTATACATATATAAAAAAAAAAAAGAAAAAAAGGAAGTGTTTGGTACATGCACTTAAAAATTGAAAATTATTGTTCAAAAACATATGTGAAAATACATGTGGGTAAAAAAATATGTGAAAATACGTATAATGTTATTTAAAAATTAAAAATTATTATTTAAAAACATGTATCAAACACCCTCATAGTCTTTCAATTTATCCCCCCCCCAAACAAAAAAAGAGAGAAAATTGAGGTCCATTCCAAAGTGTAGTTACAATCTAGTGGCCTAGTACAATGATTTTTGCATTGTGGGCTGAACACATATATTTAGGAAGTCCAATATGTGGCCATTATAACATTCTTTTAAAGGTTAAGTTGATTAGCCCAAATGTTTGGGCCAGCCCTTGAAGGAGTTCATTCGGCCGCTGCAAGCAGAACCAACTTATGGGTTAGGCTCTGAAACCCACACCACATGGGCAGGACTACAGCCCAAAAATAACGTTTCATAGAATTTAAGACAAAAACTTTAAATGTTTTCTATAATTTATCTATTCATCTAGAAGCAATTTGAATTGAGAATTGATCTTTAGTAATTGGGAGGGATGAGATGAGAGAAGGATCAAATCAATTAAGAGGTTGAACAGTCTAATCCTATTGGTTTTTTGGTTTGATATATATATATATATATATATATATTTTTTTTTTTTTGGTATCGAACAAGCAATTTTAAGAAGAAAAAAAAACCGACTGATTAAATCAAATTAAATAGGTCTTCATTTGAATTATGGTTATGGAAAATGTTAAAGTCATAAATTATTTTACAAACTATTGATGTTTTCATAGAATTTAAGACAAAAACTCTAAATGTTTTCTATAATTTTTTTATTCATCTAGAAGCAATTTGAATTGAGAATTGATCTTTAGTAATTGGGAGGGATGAGATGAGAGAAGGATGAAATCAATTAAGAGGTTGAACAGTCTAATCCTATTGGTTTTTTGGTTTGATATATATATATATATATATATATATTTTTTTTTTTTTTGGTATCGAACAAGCAATTTTAAGAAGAAAAAAAAAACCGATTGATTAAATCAAATTAAATAGGTCTTCATTTGAATTATGGTTATGGAAAATATTAAAGTCATAAATTATTTTACAAACTGCTGATGTGGTGAGTAATTTTTGGTAAGTAAAAAAATAATGTTAGTGTTAGACCCAAATAAGAACCAGTAAGAATTTGCCACATTAATAGTTTGTAAAAATGTTATAAGATACTTTGTGGATGTAGCATTATTATTTTTCAAGATGATTTGAATTTGAATCTCAAAGTTAAAATGACTGAAAGTAACAATAATTCTAGAATCACACATTTTCCCATAACTGTGCTATGCGACTAACTACGAGCAGTAGAGAAAAAGTTGTGGGTGCACGTGAAAGTGACAGCCAATCATTCATAATCTACTACATAGGATAATTGTGGGAAATGATGTAGTAAAAGTTATGGTTAGCATAAAAGCTAATAAGCTATTGTAGGGCTGAGGGCCCAAATCATATATTGGGCCTTAAGTCTTAGCCAAGAACATGAGTAGTCTGATGACGATCGAATAGAATTAGGCGATTCAGACTCATGACTTAAGGAACCGGTTATAAATTGGACGGTGATCCAAGGAGGAATATCTCATTGGATAAGCTAAACGCAGATCAAAGGTAGGTCCTATAGATCAAAGTAACCTTCCAAGAAGCTCTAGTGATAGAGATGTGCCTTACAAACATGCGAGAAGGAGGAAAACCCAAAATATCTTAGAGAAAGCTGCAACTACTGCATTGAATGCACTGCAGCTACTTTTTTGACCGCATTTATATGGAGAAGACTCTTGAACATTATTGCCTTGGCTACTGCAACTCACAGAAAACTAAAGAGGGTGTTTGATAGAATAAGCACTCAAATGAGGGTTTAAATGATCAATAAGTGTAGGATCAAGATGGTCCAAGTGGAGATATATAATAAAAGAGATCCTCCATGAAGAAGGGGTCAAAAAAAGTGGAGAGAGAAGACTGTAGCAATCAAAATTGCACTTGTAATCAGTTCTATTGATTTATGCCAAGATTTTCCCCCTCGGACAGTGAATTTATTCAGTCCTATATGCCTTGTTATTGTTTGATCATCTTTTAAACTCATACTAGTCATTGTTAAATTCATTTAAGCCTAGTCATTTAACTCACCCTCTACAAATTTATTATACCGGGCTCACTAGGCCAACATCCCACATGTCTTGGGTTTGGGCCACAAACTGTGTCCATACAGCTATAATGACTACCTTACTCATATGGATACCTCACTATCGCTATTGTTTCCGTGTGTATACACAAATTACAATCTAATTTCACTTATTTGTCCATACATGTATAATTATCAATGTAATTTGATAAAGATATAATCCATTAAAAAAACGAGTGATTCAACTAATGCCCAATAATCAAACTAATCATACTAGGAACTTAATTAAGTTGATATTCTTTAGATTCTATTATGGCATTTTTTTCATGATAATTACTTTTTATAATAGTGCTAAGGCATTAATATATTTCTTTGTAGTATATGTGAGAAATGTTCTTGAATTCCTTATTAAACTATAAGGATGAAACAAGGCTCATGAAGCTTTAATGCTTTATGCAGGAAATTGCTGTCCATAAAAACCTAGACCCCTTACCTCTCGATTGGGAGGTTACCCAAAAGTCGTTAAAATCACATGCATTGATGCTCCTACCTAAGGAATAAAAAACTATTTTTTTTTACCTTAATATTTCAAACTTTAGATTCCCAAGACTTAGAAAAAATTGAGAGGATAATCTTTTGCATGCTAATCATATGTTCACCCCTCATACCTAACCAAAAAACAGTACTTACTCCTCTAACTTTATTTAAAAAAAAAAAAACAAACAAACAAAAGTAATAGCAAATTTAATTATAACTATTTGGAGATTTTACTAATTACTAGTTGGCAACCTCAAACATGCTCATCTTTATCCTTGAATTTATTGCAAATGATTGATGTAACATGTTTTTTTTAATGGTTATATTATGCTGTTAATCTCGTAGCTTGAACCATTTTCCTCATAATCTTTGAAGTATTTCTTTCATGAAGAAGTGTCAATTAAATTACAAGACTTTTGTAAGTGTAATAGAAGAAGCAACTGTATGACTTAAAAAATGTTATTCATATGTCATTATCTTGAAATCATTGATTAATTTCATTTTCATTGAGGAGAAGGAAAACATTACATATTATTCATGCGAAAAAGAAGATAGAAGACAATTGGACAATGGGGACAAGGTTTCATAGCTAACAGGGACGGACCTAGGTGGGGGCCCGGGCCTTGGGCCCCCACCTAGGTCCAATTTTTTTAAAAAATTATATATATATATATATATATATATAGTTATAATATATTTCATTTATGTAATTAGGCTCCGTCCCAAAACCTTAGGCGCTCTTTTTTCTCAATAAGCCTAACTAGCCTTACCCAATTAGCAACTATTCAACTAAAAAACTTAACAAAAACAATAAAAACATTCACAATAGTGATTGTTGTAGGGGCTCCTTTTTTGCGAGGGGCACCCCCGACAATAAATTTGTAGAGAGTGGGACGAAAGGGCTTGGTTCCGGCCGGCCTCTCGCCGGTCCTCCTTGAGCTTTTCCTTAGTTCTTCTCCATCTGGGGTTGCTCCTCGGCGGGCGTCCGAGGAGGCCCCCCTTCACAAGGGGGGCTCTTTGCCTTATATACTCCTTTTAGTTTGATCCTGGCCTTACAGCTGTTGGCCATCCAGGCCACTGCTTCCAGAGCTTGTCCCATCAGACAGGTTCTTCACCATGCTATGGGTTGCGGCCTCCAAGGTTGCACTGTTCAGGGGTCTTGTCACCATTAATGTAGCTTGGAGGGTCAGGCAAACACCTTAAGTGTGGATGTGACCACCTATTCTGGGTTTGCCCCCTACCCAGGATTAGACTAGGTGTGTCGAGGAATGGTGTGTCCTCGGCATGGGTCCGAGAAGGGTTAAAACCCTTTGGACGACTATCTGGGATGATTGTCCTCCTCGGCTTGGGCCTTGGGCCAGCCTAAAGGTGGGCCGGGGATTCCGGGCCCACGGGCCCCACAATTGTATTTTAGCAAAAAAAAAAAAAAAAAAATTTACTACCAAATAACCAAAAAATGATATGTTATTGGAGAAGTTAAGTTAAATTTTTTATAACTAAAGTAAACTGGTATAAATACCAGTTGACCGTAGTAAGTTGTTAAAAATAAAATATAATATTTTATTAAGATTATATCACTTCCTTCAATTAAAAAACTCAAATTCTTTTGCTTCCTTTATTATTTTAACGAGTTGTTTATATTATTTTAAATTAAGTGATAAAAAAAAAAACATTTGATATTAGGTGTATTGTAAAGTGATGTGATAAAAGTTAAAATTTTAGTACCATCACTGTGAATGCTCTAATTTTTTTATTAAAAAAAAATCCTAGCCAGCTTAGTATTTAAAATTTTGTTTTGTTTTGTTTTTTTCTTTATTGGTAAATGATTGTGTAGAGTTTATATTTGTGGCCCAAACCTCAGAGGTACAGAATATAAGCCCAACAAGGTCAATACAATGAATTTGTAGAGAGTGGGTGAAAGAGCTGGGCTATTTGTGAATTAAACAACGATTAATCAAGGTTTAACAGATAGATAAGTGCAAAAATAGGTTTGAGACTTGTATAAATTGTTGTATGAGGAGACCAACTTTTGTTTATATACTTCTTAGAGTTACAGTAAACTTTCTTCTCTCCCCTTTTCCTATATCTTTTGATTCCCATCTTATGGGAGGTCTTTTACATTAAATAGTTTCATTTCAAAACATCTTGATCTTACACTTGTTAGTCATTTAAGCCTTCACTCGAGTATATGTCCCATCAGACATTTTCTTTGGCTCTATGTGAATGGTGGTGATTGAGACTGCACTGTTCAGGGGTCTTCTTCACATTAATATGAACAGAAAAGTTACTGCAATGCATTTAATGCGGTGATAGCAGCTTTTCCTTTAGATATTTCCCTATTCTTATCATATTTATACGTTTATAAGGCTCATTCTTATTGCTGGAATTTCTTAGAAGATTGCCCAAGTCCCCCAGGTATTTGCTTGACCAGTACTCTTCATATTCGAAAAGGATGTACTCCTCAGACTATACTCTTCCATCACTTCCTTGCATGGTTCTCCAGCCCGGGGCCTTTTTTAACATTTTCTCTTCCTCGGACGTACCCATATCTTTAAATAGGGCCCAACACCCAATATATAAATTTGGGCTTTTATCCCCATATATTGCATCTTAATATAATTAAAAACAATGAATTTGAGTATTTATAATTTTTTAATAGTATATGGATGCCTATTTGAAAAAAAAAAATTTCGCCCCCGCTAGCCTAAAATCTTAGGTCTGTCCCTGATAACTAAGATATAATATAAAAACAAGGATACATATAGAGACGTGTTTTGTTTTACTATGCGAAATTAAGAAAATCAAATGTGGTCCAGTTGTGCCGCCAATGATGTACGAATCAAAACTTAATTGAGCGGTTTGGCATGGTTTTTAATTCATTATCAGCCCTTTACTCACCACCACTTTCACTACCACCACAAACACCATCTACTCTTCATTTAACATACATATAAATATGGTCCAGTTGTTTTTCCTGTGAAAAACGTTTCTGATATATATGAAGATAAGATGAGCATGTTCATTGTCAGCATAGAGACTTGGCTTATAAATAGAGACCTTCACTCAGTGCAAGATATGTGTGCAAGTGTACTGGGTTTACATTAGGCAGCAAGTTCTACGAAATTTCAAAGTGAAATCCTTAGAATTCGATCTGTTAATTCTCACATTTTCTGAATACTAGTATGTACTTCACCATTTATGTTTTTCAAACAAGATCATACACACACACACACACACACACACTTTGGTCCTAATTATTCTAGGTTATATTTCCATTAGAATTTTATAAATTTTTTAGCCTTGATTACCATTTTAGAGAATTTTTTTTTCATTTTATTTTTTTTATGAGTTTCCAGTGCATGGAATTTATGCTTTCAAACTGCATCATACTTTGGTCCTAATTATTCTAACTAGGTTACATTTTCATTATATTTAACATTGTTCTTTTCTTCTTATAATAAAATTTTCCAAGTTTAACTTATATTTTTCAAACAAGATCATATTTTGTTCCTAATTATTATAGGTTACATTTCATAGGACTTTAAACTTTGATTGCCATTTTAGATAATTTTCTTTTCTTCTTATAAAATTTTCCAAGTTTCTAATGCATGGAGCTCTACTATAAACTTTCTTATTTTATTATTATTATTTTGGGACAAGTATATCTTGTGGTTCCTTTTTTCTTTTTTGTTAAATATAATTTTGAATTTCAGAGAACAACTTTCTTCTTTAGAAACAATCAACTATTTAGTATATACTGCCAATTTCATCATGGTTTTTATTTTATTTTATTTTAAATGTCAGTTCGTTTAATTTTTAAAGCCAATTTAAAGTCAGAAAAATGAAGCTTTTTTAATTTACAATACGATTAATTCTGTATAATTTACATTTCCTTAACTTGCAGAAAGAAGTTTTACCTATGGGGTCATTGGAGGAAGCCATTGAAGGATTGAAGAAGTTTCTCAGGTTTACCACTTGTTCAGAAACCGTTTGTTTGTCATATAGGTGTAAATATAAGAAATTTTTAAAGAGGTTTAGATAGCATTACTAGCCTTTCCACTAGGTGTAGTCTCAAAAAAAAAAAAAAAAAAAAAAAACCTTTCCACTAGGCGATATGAAATGTTGGTGTAAGAAGGTAAAATAAAAACCTAAACTTCTTCTAACACCACACCCCAAAAAAGAAATTTTTTTTTAAAAAAAAAAGTGATTCTATAACTGCTACAAATATGACCTTGATCATATATCTTACTAATTGACGTGTTAACTTCTAAATATAAAATAGAAAAGTAATTAAAATTTTATTTATTATATTGTTTATGTAGCACCGATTACCTTTATTATTATATTATTTTTAAGTTTTTTGTAATAAAATTGGTGATATTTTCTTTTAGAAAATCATTCAGGCTTTTGATATTTATTATTTGAGATGGAGAAATGATATTTTAACATTGGAAAATGTTAATTTTTTTCCTTTTTACCTCCTCTCAGGTGATGATGTGTAAATAATTGTTTTTTAGTGTAGAAATATCATCCCTTTATAGTGTGATAATTTTGTTTCGGGTCAAGGGATAACAATAGAAATACAACCTTTGTCATTGTCTCAACAGACACAACATTTACAAACTACAAAGAAAATCTATGCATAACAAGTTCCTTCGTGTGGAAAAAGCATTCACAGGACATTATTATTTGTTGACTCAGAACTTTGGCATGTTTACAATTCCATATGTATTGTTTTTTTTTTTTTTTTTTTGCTGAATAATTCCATATGTATTGTTGAAATGAAAAGATTGCTACCAATTAGAGAAGCAACAATTAATGTTATGCTTTCTAACCATACCTAACAATCCATGAGATTGTTGACTAAACTCTATTACTTGGCTGCAGTAACAAGGATGATGTGGCGGTTGCACAAATTGAGAAGTTGATAACTGGATTGCAAGAGACAGATCTCAATGAATTTGACCCAGTTAAAAGGATTTTAGAAGGGTTTCAACACTTCGAGATCAACAAATTTGAGTATGATACCACTTGTTATGCCACTAGAAAAGTACTTTCAAAATACAAGCATATGATACCTTTATCATATATATGAATTCTCTTGCACTTAGAGCGATCTCATCAAAGATGGTATAAATGCTATAATGTTATTTTAGCTACTAAAACATTAAAAGACAAGCTACAACAAAGATGCAAAACTTAAAATAAAAAAAAATAAAAAATAAAAAAAGCAATTGAGCTACAGTGAGATGTCAAAGATAAAATCTCACTGTAGCTCCAATCTTATAAATATATATATATATATATATATATATTTTATTCCTTTCTCTCTCCACTTCTCTTTAAAAAATATTTTTTCTCACTAGCTTCTCATCTCTTATTCTCCAGGTCTTGCTTACCTCCTCTTCCTTTCTTCTATTTCTTTTTTTAATTTCTTAAGCTATGGCCGAAAATACCTCTCTCTATTTCTTTTATTTTTTTTTCTCTCTTTTGTGGTGGTGATGAGCTTTATGGCCGGTTGTGGGTGTGGTAGTAATGAGTTTTGTGGCCGGACAAGGCCAGTTGTGGGTGTTGTTGTGATGAGTTATGTGGTTGGTTGTGTGTGTGGTGGTGATGGGTTTTGTTGGCTTTGATTGTGTTTTTTATGTGGTGGTTGTTGTGGCCAGTTGTGGTTGTGGGTGTGGTTTTGTGGGGTTTTTTTTTTTTTTTTTTTGGTGGTGGTGGTGGTGGTAGTGGCTGGCTGTGGGTTGTGAGTTCTTGTTTGATATTTTTTTTAGGGATAATTACAGTAAACCCACCTGAGGTTTGGCCCGTTTTCATTTTGCCTACCCGTGGTTCAAAATTTATCACTTTGCTCACCTGAACTTCAATCCGTTACTCCCCCGTTGCCCACCTCACCCCCAGACGTTAGACAAACACGTTTTAATTCCAAATTAGAACATATCACGGATCAAACAACACAAACTCACTCTCTTCTCACTCTCTTTCTCTCGCGAGCCCTAGGAACGCGAAAATCCCTGTAACTGAGCTGGGGTTTTGATTTTCCTGATCGTGGTTTCGTGGGTAAGGTTCTGACTTTGGGTTGTCTTGAGGCATTGAATATTCGAAGATAGATCATCACCAGGTATGACATTTCTGCTTTATGGTTCTGAGCTGGGGTTTCAAGTTGTTGATGGTAGCTTTGATTCATAGGAAGTTGGTAATAGATGTCTTCTTCGAGTGGAAATTACTCAGGTTCAAGTGGGCATATGTGTACATATGAGACTTGTGTGTTGAGAACAAGTCTGACAGTGGATAATTTTGGGAGAAGGTTTCTGGGTTGTAGCCGATATAAGGTAAGTATACTTTTTACTTAATCTAGTTGATTCACGTGAGATTAGAATGTCATGTATTCAACTCAATTTATGAACAGGTTGGTCCCAAGTGCCCTTTCTTTAGATGGATTGATAATCCCACTTGTATGCGTGGGAATGAAGCTGCCCATTTGGTGCAACAAAAGCTGCAACTTGCACATGAAAGGGAAAGAGAAGCTACCCAGGCTGCAGCAAAAGCTACCCAGGCTGCAGCAGAAGCTATCCAGGCAGCAGCAGAAGCTACCCAAATGGCAGAAATTGCTCAAGACAGGGCAGCAAAAGCCACTGAGAGGGAGAGAAAGTTTCGAGCTTCCTCTGTTCAAGCCAAGGAGATAGCAGTGAGAGCTTTAGAGCAAGAGAGAAAGTGCAGAATTGCACTAATTCTGTCATGGTGTTTTTTTATTTTGGTTATGTTGTTTTCATGTTTTGGCTCAAGTGAGAATGTTGGAATGATGAGATTGAGTCTGCCTGATGGTTTGTAATATAAGCTGGTCCTCAATGGCTTTTGTAATAGAACTATGAAAGAATTTTTTGAGAATGAGAACTATGTAAGGTGGTAGATGCTGTCTTGAAGCCACTTAATAATATAAGCCTTTTTAAGAGAAAGTGTTATTTCTGTTAGATGTTGTTGGTATTTTTGTTTAAAGTGAATTGGCTACTTGTAAGCTGTGAGCTGTGAGCTGTGAGCTGTGAGCTGTGAGCTGTTGGTGTTGGTGTTTTGTTGTATGTTGTGAGCTGTGTTGGTTTGTGCAGAAAGTGCATTGTGTGAAGACAATTGTGTTGAAAGTGAATTTAAAGTGCATGACAACTTGTCAACTTGCAAGAAAAGACAACAAATGCACACATATACCTGCTATTCAACACATACACTCTGCACCCATAAACAAACTCATATAATAATAACTCATATAACAAACTGCAATAATCAGAATAATAATTCAGATGACCTGTCATTAAGTTGGAAATTGTATTCATATCTTAAGGTGGTATTGAATAGTCTTTCATCAACCACCAATAATATAAGGCATTTGGTACAACAACCAAAACAGTTGCAGCTGCCCAATGTTTACAAAACTTACAAAAATACAAAAGTGTTTGAACAGCTATACAAAAAAGTGCCCTGCAATTGTCTACAAACTACATAAAACCCTAACACTACATAACCCTAATACATTATACATAGCAACAAAAGTGGCTTGACTTAGTCTTCATTTACTGCCCCTGCCCCTCCCACCACAGCTGGCCTTTCCACCTCTTGTCCTACATTTCTGAGCCCTAGCTGCATCACCCCTTCCTCTCAAAGCAGCACCTCCTCTGGTAGTAGGTGGTCTTGTAGGCTGGCTGGCTGCAGGGGTGTGTGGTGCTGGCTGTGATGATGGTGCTCTGTTGTCCCATGTTTCTGCAGGGGTGTGTGGTGCTGGCTGGCTTGAAGAGAACCAAGGAGCTCCTCTAACTGTGTACCTGAAGTCTGAAAAGTACCACTGACTTGGGTTCTGTGACCATGGAGCTGGTGGCCCTAACCATGGAGATTGTGGCTGTGGAGCTGGAGCTTGTGGCTGTGGAGCTGGAGCTTGTGGCTGTGACCCTGCTGCCTGGTTGGATGAGGATGAGGCCATAGTGTAAGGCTGATGTGTTGGTGGGGGCTGAGCTGAGGATTGGGTCTGTGATGAAGATGGGGCCTAGGATCCTTGACTGTGTGTAGAAGGCCTTCCACTTCCCTGCAACCAAATATGAGCATGTTTTTACAGTGTCAGTTATTGGCATTTTGCATTTGAATAAAAAAAATTTGTAAAAACTTACAGATTTCCCTTTCTGCAATCTTTGCCTCCTCTCCCATGGTGTCTCACCAGTGACATTGGCCTTGCATCCCCTTGCATTGTGCCCTTCCTGATGACACCTTCCACACCTCAGTGGCCTGTTTGCTCTAGACACCTTATAAGGGTTCGGCTTATCAGCATCTCTCTTCCTCTTCATGGGTGGCCTGCCTGGTGGCTTAAAGACAACAGGTGCAACAGGCTTTGGTTGGCCACTTGACATCCACTCAAACTGGCCAGGCATGGGAGGTATGGGTGTCTTGTATGTCTCCACATAAGCATCCTTGTAGTAGCATGGATGGGTGTAGTCTTCTGGTTTCTCACGATTCACACAAATGGCTGCAACTCCATGCTTGCAGGGGATTCCTGTCAAATTCCATAATCTACAACTGCATGTCCTATTTACCAAGTCCACCACATGTCTTTCCCTCTCATTGCCAACCTCATACACATACCTCCCAGAAGGCATTGCATAGAAACCCTTAGACTCTAATTTTAACTGCTCCAACTTTTTTTGTATGCTTGGACACAACTTGCCACCATACTTTTCTATGCCAGTCTTCTTTATATACAGCCTGCTCATAAGCCTAACTCTGATCCACTCCAGCATTGATAAGATGGGCTTATCTCTAGCCTTCACAATCATAGAGTTAAAACTCTCACTCAGATTGTTTACCATACAATCTGTCAAAGCTCTTGAAGAAAAGTGGGATCTGGTCCACTGTGCAGGCTCTATATCAGCCAGGTACTTCCAAGCTTCTTCATCCAAACTCTTAAGATGGTCCATCCCTCTCTCAAATTCCCTGGTTGATATTGTGCCAGCACACCTCCACAGTACACTCTTCAACTCCATGCCCTTGTGGTTAACCTTGAAGTTGTTGTATATGTGCTTCACACAATACCTGTGCTCCACAGTTGGGAACAGAGTCTCCATTGCAGGCAAAAGGCCCTGCAATCAAGTAAGCAAGTAAGCATGTAAAAAGCTAAGCATGTAATGAAGGCATGAACATGAGATAAATGATAATACCTTCTGCCTGTCACTGATGAATACCAGATTGAGCTCCTCTGGCCTCCCAATGTCATCTGCAAACTGCTCCAAAAACCAAATCTAGCTATCCTTTGTCTCTTGCTCAACCACAACCATTGCCACTAGGAATATATTGTCATTTCCATCCTTGGCAGTGGCAGACAATAATTGCCCACCAAACCTACCCTTCAAGTGGCATCCATCCAGCCCAACAAAGGGTCTACAACCACCTAGAAAGCTAACCTTCTGAGCATTGTACCTAATGTACATCCTTTTAAAATTGGGCTCTACATTCTCATTTTCCATCTCTGTTTGCAGAATCACCCTACTTCCTACATCTGTCCTTAATATCATTTCTGCATAATCTCTAAGTAAGCCATACTGAGCCTTTTCATTCCCAGTAATCAGCCCCCTAGCTGCCGCCCTTGCTCTATCCACCTGACTAATACTTAAATCAACTGAAACCTTCTGCATCACATGGTGCTTAACACCTGAGACCTCCCAATTAGGATTCTTACAAAAATCCCCCAAATACCTCTTTGCCACATAGGCTGATGTAACTTGCCCATTTTTAAATGTTAGGGGGCAGGTACACTCAGGATAAAATGTCTTGATCTCAAATGTGCATTCTCCAGTCACCATTGAGGCATAACACCTCCATCCACAACTGTTCTTACAATGTACAGAAATCTTCTTCTTCTCATTCAACTTCCACTTGACATCAATGTGATGCTGAATCACATACTCCCTCAAAGCCTTCCTAAACACCTGGGAGTTTGGGAACCTCATCCCTTTTGCCAACCTAACATTTTCCATATTAGTCCTCTTATTGAACTTCAAATTGCCACCCTGCTCATCATCAGAACTATCCACACTTGCAATATCGTCCTTTAAAGCTGGTTCAGCCCACTCTTCATCTAAATCTATGTTTGGAGGAGGAACATTGCTTGGGCCAGGTGCATCTGTGTTTGGTTGAGGTGTATCAGTGTTTGGATGATGAGGTGTATCAGTGTTTGGATGAGGTGGAGAAGACTCACCAAAAATGTCATCAGCAAAGTCTTCTCCTTCCAGACCTTCATTCAACCAATCCACCTCCTCCTCCAGATCATCACCCCCTGTAGCACCCCCTGCACCAGCCCCTGCACCCCCTGCACCAGCTCTTACACCAACCCCTACACCAGCTCCTACACCAACCCCTGCACCATCAGGAACTTCAACTGCAAGTGGAGCATTACCACTCTCCACATACAGTATGATGGTGTCTCTTGGCCCTCCCTCATTTGGCTTATACAGGGGTACCACATCTTGATCATCTTGTATGAGCCTCAAGTCTTGCTCCAAGTTGCCCCCAGGACCTAAATAATGAACCCTACACGGTTCATCAATCCCCAATTCCTCACATATACCTTTTAGTTCAAAATAACTAAGCAAATCAGGATCCCTATACACTATTTCAACTTTCCCACCAAAGTATTCTAAACTAGGGTTCCACAGAAAAGCACCCCCATAATGTACCTCCAATTTCACTTCCTCATCCATCTGCAATAACAAATTACCATTTGACACGTATACAATTAACAATTAAAGAATTGTAAACAACAAAAGAGTAATAGAAACATCAAAGTATTCTGTTTTGCTTTTGGGATGCAACACACACAGAGGGACCACATAACACACACAGAGGGAGCACATTTTCTGCTTTGTTTTTTATTCTGTTTTAATAAATAGCACATGCAAACACTAAAATTTAAAGCTAATCGAAACTTGGGGCCACTGTGAGACACAATGACCACGACAGACAAAATGCCCACAAACAAACACAAATCCAAAGAACAGGTGGTCACATTTTTCATAAGCATCAACAAACACAACCAATATTCTCATTCCATTACATGTAACATTGACCATTGATTGATTACTAAAAACACAATAAACAACCACGAGCCCAAAGTAAAAATCCAAACAGTGACTGATTTCTTACCAGGATTTTAGTCCCTTGAACAACCTGTTGCTCGTCTGGGTTTACACTTGCAACAGAATGTCAATATCAGATTCAGTTACAGGGATTTTCGCATTCCTAGGGCTCGCGAGGGAAAGAGAGTGAGAAGAGAGTGAGTTTGTGTTGTTTGATCCGTGATATGTTCTAATTTGGAATTAAAACGTGTTTGTCTAACGTCTGGGGGTGAGGTGGGCAACGGGGGAGTAACGGATTGAAGTTCAGGTGAGCAAAGTGATAAGTTTTGAACCACGGGTAGGCAAAGTGAAAACGGGCCAAACCTCAGGTGGGTTTACTGTAATTATCCCTTTTTTTTTAACTAGTGGTGGTGGTTGGTGGCAGTGGGTGGGTAGCAGAGAAGAGATGCATCAGGTGTGGGTGAAGAGGAGAAAGAGATGGAGAAGGAGATGGAGAAAGATGAGAGAACAAGAAAAAAAAAATAATAAAGAAAGTATATCTAAATGAAGTGCTATAAAAAATAGAACCTTTGATATTGAGTGTATTTTAAAATGGAATGTTAAAATAGATAAAGTAGGTTTTTGAGATATTAAAAGCTAAAATTTTTAAAAACTTTGATGAGAATGCTCTTATATGCCCCTTAAGCTGTTGCCGGTATACAAAATGCTGAAATTTATGGAAAATTATTGTATTTTTTGAAAGTATGATAAAAAATATTCTCTTATCTCACATGAATTGTGAGTTCTACTATGAATTTAATTAATATGACTCATCATTATGTGAGAGGAGTAAGTATTAATTGTACTCTTGAAATGCTATAATTAATATGACTCATCATTATAAACTTACACTTCCTCTTTTACAGATATTACTAATAGATGCTCTAAAGGCATCTATTAATGAACTATTTTAGGAAATTTTTTATTGTAAATTAAAAAAGCTATAAAAAAATCATTTACTTTTTCATTTTCCTATAAAAAAATCCCCTAAAATGGTTCATTAATGGATGCCTTAAGGGCACCCGTTAACTGAACCACTCTTTTAATTTTTATAATTTTCTTTGGTTTGCTTTTTGCAGCAAGCATCCTGAATTGTACGAGAAACTTGCTGAAGGCCAGTGGCCCAAGGTACCATCTAGACATCACTACTTATCATTACTACTTTTCCAGCCTGGTTAGAAGATATCAAAGAGTTAATGTGCAATTCTTTTGTGATTATAAAAATAGAAACAATAAAAACAAACTTAATTTATGTCTATGATTTATGAATGATTAAAATTCTTAATTTTTGGTGTAGTTTTTGGTATTCGCATGCTCAGACTCTAGGGTGTGTCCCTCTCATATCCTGGACTTTCAACCTGGGGAAGCCTTCATGGTCCGCAACATTGCTAACATGGTTCCTGCATTTGACAAGGTTTCCCATTTAATCCTTCCTAATAATCAATTTTGTTAAATTCAACTTGCAAATTCTTGTTCAATTTAACATTAAATATTTTACCAACTTTTTAAAATGCTAATATATTTGATATTGTATAGCTAAAATACTCTGGAGTTGGTGCAACCATTGAATATGCTGTCTTAGAACTTGAGGTGAATTCATTTATTTCTCCACAATTTCTTGTTTTGTTTATACAATTTTTCCATGTTTCTTTTTTCAATTTTGTAATTAGGATATCTGAGTGTTGCAAGAAATAAAATTCTATAGGTACAAAATATCCTGGTCATTGGACACAGTCGATGTGGTGGGATAAAGAGGCTTATGACTCATCCTGAGGACAATTCTGCTCCTTTGTAAGAGGCTTTCTACATACAGTTTTATATCTAGCAAAATTAAAGTACTTTCTTTGACATATACTAAATTTAATCAACCAACCAATTGGGTCTAAAATAAATAGGGCAATGAAGTTAAGCTAGAATTCTAATTCACATATCTCATCTATCCAATTGATGTGTAGTGACTTCATAGATGAGTGGGTCAAAATTGGATTACCTACAAAGGTCAAGGTCCAAGCAAAGTTTGGTGACTTGCCATTGGAGGATCAATGTAAACATTGTGAAAAGGTTAGCTCTATTTTACCATGTTGTTTCAACTTTAATCATGATTCAAAAGAGAGAAAGAATAAAAGAAATATTGACATTAATTATATAGAAGGTTTACCTAAACATGTTTAAAGATAATCATACATTGTGAGTATATGTTGTTATGTAGGAATCAGTGAAGTTATCACTATGTAACTTAGAAACTTATCCATATGTTCAAATGGGGTTGGCAAACAATAAGCTGAGGTTGATGGGTGGCTACTATGATTTTGTTCAAGGAAAATTTGAGCTCTTGGAGTTTGAGTCTCACTTTCGCCATCTCTTCTCCATATGATCAATCTCAATTGTGTTAAGAAAATTTGATACTATTTTCCTTGCTCTACTTCACATATATGCACTACTATATTTCCCTTTATGGACAATAGTGTGAATATGTACTAAATAAAGTAGAGTAGCTCTTTGTATGCTCGCTTTCGCAAGTTGATCTTTTTTATCCTTTAAATTCCGAGTGCCAACTTGTGCAATAATAATTATATTCTTTCCTACATATGTTTAAGATTTTAGATTGCGTAATAAAATCAATTTGATGCCAATGTATCTAATACAAAGTCTTTGATGAGTGCTTCACTTATTGGTACCCACAATTACATAGAAGAAGTATATAAGAAGTCCAAATCTCATAACTGGTTCAAGTTGCTATCTCTATTTTGAGAATGTAAGTTCTTTCTTTAGCAAAGAAATCATTGAAGGCCATTGCCTTTAAAGTGACACAGACAAAACTCATCCTAAAATTCATGAAGAAAATTCTAAAGAGCAAAGGGGTTATGGAGTTTCACATTCCCAAAATTGCTTTTTCAAAGAAACCGGTCCCCTACGTCTTAACTCTTAACATTTAAATAAAAATTAGAGGAAATTGGAGGATTCAATAACATCCCCCCAAATGAATGATCAGTGAAGGAACACAAGTTTGTCCTATAAGCGAAGAAATATGGGGGAAGCAAGGCCTTTTGGTAAAGAGGTCTTCAAGCTAATCCTTAGTAGTAATTGGCATTGTAAATCTTTTAGAATCACTTCGTTCTCTAACGAGCTTAGTCAAGAGTAGTAACCATTTTGTAGTCTTTCAATCCAGTATTGAATTTTCCATTATATACTTCAGTGGATCCATATAAGTAATCAATAGGACCTAAAGTGTGGGCATGTAGT
Organism: Quercus variabilis; assembly: GCA_030445155.1. Lineage (NCBI taxonomy): Eukaryota > Viridiplantae > Streptophyta > Magnoliopsida > Fagales > Fagaceae > Quercus > Quercus variabilis. The sequence continues at coordinate 11,379,566 of CP129454.1, forward strand.
GTCTAAGCTTTTGGGTGACCCAAATTAATGCTACACATGTTTTCTCTAAGGGAGTATACTTCACTTTATATTTAATCATCTTTTTATTGATGTATTAAACTTCATTTCTTTCTTGGATTCTTCCATAAACTAAGTTAGGGGTGCTCGTATGGTGTATCAGTCATGTCGTCCACATACATTTCTACTTTCTTGTGTATCTTATCGTGCAAAAGAGCAGCAATTGCTCATTGGTATATGGCTTATTATTTAGTATAAAGGGTATTACCTTATAACAGTTGTGCCCTATAAAGTAAAGAAGAAAGTTTTCTCCATGTCCTTATGACAGTTGATCTGTTTTAGCTTGAAAAACCATCCATAAACGAGAGCAGTGCATGGCCTTCCATATTATCCACCAAATATGAGTTAATGTGAAGCCATTTTTGGCACAAACTTTGCTTAAATGTCTGAAGTTGACACACATGCAAAAATTTCTGATCTTTCTTAAGTATTGTGACCATATTGGCTAACAATTCTAGATAGTTTACCACTTTAAGGAATCCGACATTGTATTCTTTCTCTTCCTTAATTTTTAGGGTCTATTTGGGTTTCATTCTTATAAGTTTTAGCTTGACAGGCTTTATGTCTAGATAGGTCGGTATCTTGTATGTTGGTATCAATTCTAGGCATATCTTCATATGCCCATGCTAATACTTCTTGAAAACATCTTAAACAAGGCCACAAATTGTTCCTTCTCATTCATAGACATGGTATTACAAATTTGAATAATTTATAGTTCGTTATTCTTTGCTAAATTAATGCGTTCAATTTCTTCTTTTATAGATTGAGTTTGTGCCTTCACTTGTTGAGCAAGTTTAGGATTTTCATTACAACTTTTAAGTTTTAAGCGCTTAAAGCTCATTAATGAAATTATTTAAAGCCAGGACATAATTGAAGTTATACTTGAATTTCTTGGAAATAGATACGTTCACATTGAAATCATAAAAAATGAAATACTCGCTAGACTTGGACTTAAATGACTCAAAATTCGTTTCTGTGTCTGATTCAAACTCGAAAGTCAAAACTAATAGTGTCCAGATAGTATGGAACATCATCAACTTTTTCCTAGGACCAATTATAGAGTGCGTTTATGAATTTTGCACAACTTGTCTCTGTCTCTAACTTGTGCATAACTTTATCAACCAGATCCTTCAAAAATGTGGCATTATATGTATCCGATCCGCCTTCTCACATGAGGTGAGTCCCACACTTAAGTTCCATCTTCATGTGAGAAGGTAGATGCATTTATCCAATTCATGATAGATTTTTATTCCTTCAAAGCTTCAGGATCAATTTTTCAATCCAGTCTTCAACTTTGACAGCTTTAAGCTTTTGGATTATATATGTATTGGATCTCGAGGATGTATTTTAACTTTAATTGTACAAAAATTTTACCTAAACTTGTTTGAAGCTGATCAAATTTGTGTGAATTCAATGTTATGTAGGAGACAGTGAACTTTTCACTGATTAACTTACAAACTTATCCATATTTTCAAATGGGGCTGTCACACAAGAAGTTGAGGTTGATGGGTGGCTTTTGAATCTAATGGAACTTTTGAGCCTCGCTTTTCACATCTTTTTTCTACATGAGTCTCAGTTGTATCTTCCTATTGCCATTTTGCTTGCTCTCTTTCACATATGCACCACTGTAATTTTCTCTTTATGCACCATAACAAGAATATCCATAAATAAAGTAGGCTCTTGTATGCTCGCTTTCGCATGTTGATCTCTGTCACCCTCCAAATCCCAAGTGCAAACTTGTGATGCTATGCAATAATAATTATGTTTTGTCCTATATATTCTCAAGATTTTTGATAGTTTGCATAATAAAATCAATTTACGCTGTCAATTCCAATTAACTTAATTAGTAAAATCTCTTATTGTCAAATAGAATATTTGGAATTTGAAATCCGTTTACACCAAAAATTAATTGGTTTCTTGGGCCTAATGATAAAGCACAATAATCATAGAGTAACATCATGGAATGAAAATTTACCATATCTATATAAAAATGGGATTTTTTTTTTTAATCTAATGTCAGTGTTGTTTTTTTTTTTTTTGGTCCAATTAGTGGGTTCCCATAGGGCTATTTATTTATTTATTGGGAAAATTGTAATTTACCCACCTGTGATTTGGCCTGTTTTAACAATGTCCACCCATGATTTGAAATTTGTCACTTAACTCACCTAAGGTGGCCTCCGTTAGACCTCCGTTACCCACGTCTGCCCTTTCCGTTAGAAATTCTCATTTACTATATAAGTAAAAAATTAGAGCCCAATTAGAACACAATTAGAACCCTAAATGACTGAGCTCTCTCCTTCTCCCTACCTTCGAACCCTCAAAAATCCCTTTCCCTCTGTACTCTGATTGCCAAAGTGAAATCTGAACATGTTTTCTTCAAGCTATTACTCTGGTTCCAGTCACCATTCATGCTCTGCTGACTATTGTCGACTACGCACTGCTCTGACCTTGAACAATTTTGGGAGAAGGTTTTATGGGTGCAGCTACTATGATGTGATGAGTAATAGTTAGGTTTCATTTTTTTTTTCTTTTTTCTTTTTTTTTTTGGTTTTGTTGGTTTTCTGGTTTTGTTGGCTTTATGAATAACCCTAATTTAATTTTGTTTGTAGGATGATGAACCTACTTGTAAATACTTTAGGTGGTTGGATGGTAAAACCTGTAAGCATGGATCTGAAGTTGCATCCATTTTCCTTGCAAGATTCAGTATGTACAAGAATTAAGTAAGAGTTGCAGAGAAAAAGGAAAATGAGGCTAGTAATAGGGAAACAATAGCTATTGAGAGGGAAAACAAAGTCAAGCGAAGGGAAGAAAAAGCTAGGCTGAGAGAAATGATAGCTAAAGAGAAGTTACAGAAGTACAAATTTGCATTTCTTGTGTCATGAGGGTTTTTTGCTATTTTTTATGTGTTTTCTGGTAGGATGGGAGAATTTAGAACAAATCTATTGTGTCTACTTTGAGGCAAGTTGTTGTAATTATTGTATAATTTTGGGTACGACCACTTTTGACAAGTGCATTCCATGTATTTGGCACTATGCAATGTTGTTGTTTATTTGAATATAGTATGCAATGTGTTCTTTATGTGATGTGTTCTTCTTTATGTAATCTGTTCTTGTTTATGTAATGCTACATTTTTTATGTAATGTGTTCTTTATGTAATGTGATATTGTAATTTGAATAAGGTATGCAATCTGTTATTCTTTATAAAGATTGTGTATGTTGTACATCAATTGGGTAGGTAAGGACATGCACCCCACAAGATTTTGTTTACATCAATTGAAGAAGCATAAAGAATTATGTTTTAAAGTAAGACCATTCCATACATATATAATACTGCCAAATATTAATGGCTAAACACTATATATAATACTGCCATACATATATAACACTGCCAAATTTCATCTAAGCAAGAGTACCATTTCATACTATATAAGAAGCATTGTTCAAAACAAGTGGACTCCACCAAACATTAATGGCTAAACATTGCCAAATTTCATTTACATAATAGGTTGTTCTGTCTCCACTAAGACAACAACAAAATAACGTTATAGTATAAAGTTCTACACAATAACAAAAAAAACAAAAAAGTGGTGACATGTCACTATCAACTAAACAATTGCCCTTGTCCTTGCCATAATAACAAAAAAAAGTAAAGTAAAATTCCTGCTTGCACATTCTCCAATTTTCATTTCCCAAAGATCTTGCCCTTGTCCTTGCCTTTGCCTTTGCCTATTGAGAACATTGCATTAGATGTCTCAACTCTAAATCCACCTCCTCTCCTAATGACCCTTGGTGGTACCAACCCCCTTCAAGACTACAAAATATATAGAAACTTCATATCAAGATCTAATTATGTAAGTATAAAGGGTAGTGTTTGTGTTTGTGTATATACCTGAGGAGTATGAGAGATGGGCTGGCTGCATGAGAACCATTGAGCAGTAGGTACTTTACTTGGTGGTTTGCTTGAAGCTGAAGCAGATGTTTGGGCTGGCTATGTGTAGGGTTTGCCTGTTGGTTGCCTTAGTGGTTGCTTTTGTGGCTGGTTGATTGGTTGACTTGCTTGATGGATGGTTGGCTTTCTTATTGAATGGCCAGCTACCCTACTTGTTGGTTAACTGGTTGTCTGCTGCTTTGGTTGACTGGTTGGCCTTGACTTTCTTGTTTGCTAATCTTGTTAATTGCCTTGCTTGCTCATTCGTTGGCTGGTTGGCTGGTTGCCTTACAAACCTCCTTGGTGGTTGCCTAGGTGGCTGGCTGGCTGGTTGGCTGCCTGCATGCCTGCCTAGTTGGTTGGCTGGTTGGCTACCTGCCTGGCTGTCTGCCTGCCTGGTTGGTTACCTAGTTAGCAAACCAAGGTGGCTGCCTTGCAAACCTCCTTGGTGGTATCAATGGTGGCTGGTTGGCTGCTTGTTCCTTGTCCCTCTTGTCCCTACAAAAAGAATTGTCTTGCATCAGAAATAGATTTGTAATATAATTATCATAGTGAACACATTATTGCTTTACTTACCAATTTTTTTGGCCTCTCAAGTCTCTGCCTCCTTTGCCATGGTGTCTCACCAGTTATTCCAGCCTTACACCTCCTTGAATTATGCCCATCCTGATGGCAAAACCCACATTTTATAGGCCTATATAACCTAGAGACTTTGTATGGGTTGTTTGGCTCATATGCATCTTTCTTCCTTTTCATTGGTGGCCTGCCTAGAGGCTTGTACACAATTGGAGTAACAGAGGCAGGTTGGCTCGTTTCAACCCATTCATCTTGGCCAGGCAGTGGGGTAATCATCTCCTTATATGTAGCCACATAGGCATCCTTTCTAAAGCATGCATGCACATAATCCTCAGGCCTCTCCACGTTCTTATAGATTGTTGCAACACCATGTTTACATGGGATTCCTGTCAAATCCCAAACTCTACAAGTACGACACTTTCTACTAAGGTTAACCACATGTCTCTCATACTCATTATTAAGCTCATATATATATATAGCAAGTTGATGGAATAACAGAAAATGGCTTAGAATAAACTTTCAACAGCTCAAGCTTCTGCACTATATTTGGACAAATGTCGCTAGTGAATTTTTCAATCCCAGTCCTCTTACTGTACATTCTAGTCATCAACCTAACCCTAATCCACTCTAGCATGGCAATGATAGGCTTATCCCTAGCTTTTAGTATCATAGAATTAAATGACTCACTAAGATTGTTCACGTAACAATCAGAGATGGCATTTGGAGTGAAATGTGGCTTGGTCCATTGGATTGGTTGGATATCTGCTACATACTCTCATGTTTCTCTGTCCAATTCCTTCATCTCTTGCATTCTCTTTTCAAACTCCCTAACTGTTTTTACTGCAGCACACTTCCATAATGCAGCCTTCAACTCTAAACCCTTGAAGGTTAACTTAAAGTTGTTGTAAATATGTTTCACACAAAATCTATGTTCCACTGTTGGGAACAACATCTCCATGGCAGGTATCAATCCTTGGTTATGATAAATACAATCAACAATGAACACCATCAGCCTAAGAATAAAAACAAAACAAGTATAAAGTAGAAATGAAGAAAACAAGTATTACCTTCTGCCTATCTGAAATGAACACCAGATTCAGCTCATCTGGCCTCCTAATATCATTTGCAAATGTTTGTAAAAACCAGGGGCGGCGTTACTCTTTGGTCAGGGGGTTCAAATGAACCCCCTGACTTCAAAAAAAAAAAAAAATATATATATATATATATATAATATTTTTTTTTGTTAGTTTAATACATAAATTTTTTCTTAAAAATATTTTTGCACACCCTGACTTAAATTTTATGCACCCTTATTATAAGTATTTCTAACTCTAAAATAAGAGTAAATGTTTGTGAATTGTAAGTGCCACTATAAAATTTTTATTATGTGTGTATAAGTGTGTCTAGTATTGATTTTGTGTATTACTTATTTTTTTTTATAATGTCATTTGTGTGAATAATAACGTGTACATGGATGTTTGTGTGTAAAATATAAATATAATATAACTTTATATAATTTGATAATTAGAAAATAGAGATGATTTGTTACATGAGTGTGTATAGTTATCATGTTATAATAACTTTTTGTCATAAAGTTAGAAAAATTCAAGAAAAAAATTGCAAAGTTAATGATTATTCAAGTATTTGATTGATTAAGTAAACACATAGTGAATTATTTTATATATAAATTAGTGTGATTGTGTGCATTAATAATTAATGTAGAGCCAAGGAGTTGAGTTTAGTCATTTAATTTAAATATTTTTATAAAAACAATGACAAATATATAATATTAACTGGATAAAAATACAAATTTAGACAAACTTAACAAAATGAAATGGTCATAGCTGCCCATATTGGCAATAAATACTCATAATGAACTATCGTGTAACAATTCAAAATTTGAAAACTTGTAGAATGAAATTGTAAAAATTCAAAAATTTTTTTTGGTCTATAACTTAATATATTCAATTTCTCTTTTTATTAATTTAAATTTCTTAATGACCCCTCTAATCAAAATTTCTAGAGTCGCCACTGGTAAAAACCACACCCAAGAATCATTGTTTTCTTGCTCAACTACATCTAATGCAACAGGGAAAATATTGTCATTCCCATCCCTTGCAATTACTGATAATATATGTCCACCAAACTTGCCATTCAAGTGGCAACCATCTAATCCTACAAGTGGCCTGCACCCCCCAAGAATCCAACTTTCTGTGCATTGTATCTCACATACATCCTCTTGAACTTAAGTTGTGTGTTAGGCTCAGTAATCTCAGTTTGCAGGATCACCTTACTCCCCACATCAGTTACTCTTATCATTTCTGTATAGTCCCTAAGCTTCTCATACTGCAATCTCTCATCGCCTAGTATGAACTCTCTAGCTTTCCTCTTAGCTCTGTACACCTGATTTATGCTCAAGTCCACATTTACATCTTGCATGACTCGATACTTCACACCAGAAACTGCCCAATCAGGGTTTTTGTTGAAATCCTCCAAGTATTTCCTAGCCACATATGTAGAAGTGACCTGGCTATGCTTGAATGTCCTCCCACATATACAAGTTGGAACCATGATCTTTATTTGGAAGGTTAACTTCCCTGCAATCTGTGATGCATATACCTTCCAACCATAGTCATACTTGCAGTGGACAGAAACTTTGGTCTTCTCATTAAGCTTGAATTTAATGTCCATAGACTTTCTCATTGCATATTCCTTCAAGGCAGCCTTAAACACCTTAACATTTTGGAACTTCATACCCTTGCATAACTGAGGGTTACTCATGCCAGTGTTCTCATTAAACTTTGGATATGTCACCCTTTTATCCTCATCCTCTGAACTGTCTATGCTTCTAGCGTCATCATCATTAAGAGCTTTTTCAGCCCAATCATTATTATCACCAGCTTGATCACTGGCAGCAACTTCGTCACTGGTAGCAGCTTGATAACTGGCAGCAGTATCTCATTGTTCTCAGCACCAAATATGTCATCAGGATAATCTAGTCCTTCATACCCTTCCTCTAGCCAATCAGGTTCATCCACATGAACATCTTCACTACCAACAGTTTGTCCATGGATAGCATGGTCATCTACATGCACAACTCCACCAACACTGCCATCCCTTAAACTCTCAACAGGTTCTTCACTAACGTCATTTTGGTCAACCACAGACTCCCTAACAGTATTGGTCACCTCCTCACAATCAGGATCATCATTAGTATCATCATCTTCATCATTCATTTCCCATGACTGGTCTACTGCAATTGGTTGATCTGGTTCAGCTATAGGTTTTTCAATAGCAATTGGTTCAACTTCAGGTTCTACATAAAGTGTGATTTCATTTGTTGGCCATTCAGCATGTAGTTCACACATGTAGGTCACATCATCATCTGAAGTAATTAACCTTAACCCTTGCTCTAAGTCACCACTAGGTATTAAATAATAAATCCTACTGTTAATGGGTCCCCCAGCCTCAGCACAAATGTCTTGTATCTTAAAATGACTTAGTAGATTTGGATCAACATTAGCCATTGTAGATACCTCACCACCTACATACTTTAAACCAAGGTTCCACTCAAAATTCCCACTATGGTGAATAGTAAAATCAAAAAGAATTTCAGCAGCCATCTGTAGGGTTTAAAACACATGCACAAACAACAGTAATTAAATACATAATCAACACATGCATAGAGAGCACCAATGACAAAAGCAAAATAATTTCAGTTGCACACCAAACACCAAGTAACGTGGGGTCAAAGACAAGAAACACAACCAACTAAACAATTTGTCTCCATGGGACCACAAACAACCTAAAGATGCATCTAACCAAAATATTCCTAGGGACCACAGTCATCAATGTCAACTATAAAAGAACAAACACACCAATGGTAAACCCAACAATGGTAAACCACTAATTTTATGAAAAAAAAAAACTTTAATCCGAATCACCTTCATCAATCGTTATACATTGAAAAAGAATAAACACAACAATGGCAAACCTTAGAAAGTCATTTCATACCTGATACAGAGGAAAACTCAAACTTTAGCACTCCTCCTTGCTTGCAGGTGTTCGGGGAGGGATTTCACTTTGACAATTGGAGTACAGAGGGAAAGGGATTAAGGTTAATGGGATTTTTGAGGGTTCGAAAGTAGGGAGAGGGAGAGAGCTCAGTCCTTTAGGGTTCTAATTGTGTTCTAATTGGGTTCTAATTTTTTGTTTATATAGTAAATGAGAATTTCTAACGGAAAGGGCAGAGGTGGGTAACGGGGGTCTAACGGAGGCCACCTTAGGTGGGTTAAGTGACAAATTTCAAATCACGACATTGTTAAAAAGGGCCAAACCACATGTGGGTAAATTGCAATTTTCCCTTATTTATTTTAGGAATCAGTAAGAACTATTAGGGCATTCTTTTAATAAACCATTTTATGAAAGTTTTGATACTATTTTTATGAAAAATATAAAAAAATTGTCAATTTTTTTTTTTCTTTTCTCGTAAAAGGTTTCTACAAATATTTCTTAAATTAATAATCTCAATGCATCTATTAACAATTTTTTTTTCCTGGGTGACAAACCAATACCAACGTACCTAATATAAACTTTTTAATGAGTGCTTTTTACTTATTGGTAGGCGCAATTACATAAAAAAAGTATATAAAAAAAAAGTCCAAATCTCATAACTGATTGAAGTTGGAGCGGCTATAATGAGAATGCAGGTTCTTTCTTAAGGCTGCGTTTGGTTCGCGTAAAACGTTTTCCGGAAAATACATATTTTTCGAAAATACATATTTTTCGAAAATGCTATTTTCCGGAAAAGGAAAATGTATTGAGGTTGTTTGGCTATCTCGGAAATCGTTTTACGGAAAATCAATTCCGGTGTTTGGTTCGGTCAAACATTTTACGGAAAATGCTTTTTGTTTTACGGAAAATCAATTTTTATGTTTGGTTCAGGTAAACATTTTACGGAAAATGAAATCCATTTTTTCCGGAAAATCAATTTTCATGTTTGGTTTGTGAATTAATTTTACGGAAAATATAAAATGCCTTACAAATTTCAACTCCTGCATTATCTAGACAAACCTGTAATAATTAGAAACTAATCATCCACTTCAACATACACCTACATTGCATATACATATCTGTAACAGTACAAAAATAATCATTCACTTCAACATCAAAAATAATCATTTAAATATACCGATAATATTAATATAAAAATAGTCACATTCATCGTTCACCATTGTCATTACACCTCCATGGTGTACAAAAATGATACCTACTCGTGGTATCTGAATAGTATAAATACATAATTTCGGCAACTGTATTGTCCCAATAATACAAAGTACTATATATATAATACAATGGTAGGTTAATACTAGTTCTACAACAAAAGTGATTTCATAAAGCTACCATCACAGTCTACATGAAACAGGCAAGTCAAAGGTGTGAAAAAAAAAAAACTATCCAACCACATCTTTCGCAGCCTAGCATTCTTGGCTAGAAATCCCTGTGCTACCTTCTCATTTTCACACAGATGGTCAAACGCAGTTGCAAGCATTTCTTCACTATACCCATCCGCCATTATAGCCATAACCTCATTATAAAGAGATGTGTCATCTACCGGGCCCTGATTGATTTCTTTAAGAGCCGTAGCTATATCCTTCAACAAATCAGTCAACACGCTATCATCAGCAGTAAAAGGTGCACGACCTCTTTTACGGGACTTGGAAATTTTTGACCCAGTTGTGGAGGACTCGACTACATTTTTACCTTTTTCGAGCACATCTTCCTCCACATTATTAGCAACAAATTCAGCACTGTCGCCATTATCTGGCTCATTTTCATAATCTATATAGGACTTTGAAAAGCCACCTGTGGCTGTGTCCTTGCCCACGACAAGAGCTAACTCATCATACATCTCTATTTTCTTGTTTAGAAAATCTGTATGCTTTCGATGTGCTTGTAAGGGAGAAAGGAACGTATAATAACAATGCAATAATTACTTCACTCATAAATTCAATATTCAATGCATTATTCATGCCAGCAAACAAAAAAATCTGTTATTACATGAAAAATAAAGTGGGTGTCCATCCTTGTCAAATTAAACATAAAATCATGGTGTGGAATAGATGCTGCATTTAAACATCTAGCTATGGTAGTGTGACATTACTCTAGGACTAAAACTTAATAAATCATGATAAAGTTTACTTCACACCAGTATATAATTTACTAAAACTTCATCTAACCTCTAACATTTATTTATAGATGTCTTCTTTGAAACTATGAATATCTTTTCAAATAAATTCTTTGCCTTCAATTTCCAAACTAAAATTTCAATTTATGGACAAAAACATATATTATCATGCATACTAAGAAAATATAATTGTAAGGCATACCATGACTTCTTCTTGGTACGTCTTTGCGTCGCATGTTATCATTTTGAGATTATCATCCCAACCGAAGCCACTCTTCTTTCGAAGTTTCTCAATAGTGGACCACATGGTCCTTAGAGTACGCATCCGATTGTCTACGTAGGAGGGGTGGCACTCAACCCCAAATTGGGCACTTATCTCCTTCGCTACAAGAGCGAAGGAGCCTGCCCTAAAGGTGCTAGAGGGCTTGTTGCCCTTTGCAGCCTCCTGTGCAAGTATCCTCAGCATCATTTCATGCATAGGCTGCAGCCACCTAAATTGCTTGCTGGTGCTCATTTTTTCTTTGCCCTTTGACATTACTACATATAAAAATTGTATAGTCAGAGTAGCATTTATTAATGGAGCTCGGAATATGAACAACAAATCAAACACACATACAACCACGCTTATAAAATGTGTACAACAGAATGAAACATGCTAACACGGAAAATAACAATGTAATACCATCAAGTAACAATGTAATGCTGAAAATACAGGTTCATTACGCCACTAGAAGTCTATAGTAAATACATTGTCTTTATGAAAAATAAAAACACATATTACAATTATAAAAATGTAAATAAAGTACTACTCTCCACTCCTCATATAATCAGACCACATAGCTTGGCATATCTCATCTCTCTTAGCATTCCATATTCTACTGTCTTCAACGGACTCCCGACGTGATTGTGTTTCTTGTTGGGGGTCACTAGACTCTACTTCGTTCATTGCATCTTCCATAATATGGTCATTTGGTTCAACCCCCATAATGTGATTATGAATCACACAACATGCTAACACTACTTTGACTTTGGTTTGAAAAGACCAAAATGGTTCTGCATCCAACACTCGAAAACGTTTTTTCAACACACCAAACCCTCGCTCAATGGTAGTTCTCAATGAAGAGTGTCGGAGGTTGAACAATTCTTTCTCATTCTCAGGAGGACGATCACTAAACTCTTTCAAGTGATATCGCACACTCCGATAAGGTGACAATATTCCATTTTTATTACCATACCCAGCATCACCAAGATAATATTTACCTACATATATTCAAAAATAAAACTCAATCACTACTATGCTTAGGAAAATGCACAATATTTATTAAACTAATAAACCAAAAAGGTGAAGTAATTGTATAATACCGTTGGGAATTGAAAATCCCCCTGGCCTAGCAAATGCATCAGTTAACACACGTGAATCATGTGCACTGCCTTCCCATCCAGCCAATACATATGTGAACTTTAAGTCAAAACCAATGGTAGCTAACACATTTTGCGTGGTTCCATCTTTGCGACCACGAAATCTTCCTTGTATTTCAATTGGCACAGATGCACGAACATGTGTACCATCTATTACTCCAACACAATCCTATTTTTTGACACACATAATGGTTTAAAATTGCATAAATCTATATAATTTACAAAAATACACAAGTTGCAATATTTACCTTAAAATATGGGTAGAACCTTCTGCTATTCCTTATCTCTGGGGGTGTATCTTCGCTACGCAGTTTTATTAGAGCTCTATATAATTTCAGGACCCCCCTAAGGACAACCTTGAAATATCTATGAACAGTCTCAGTTGATCTATAGATCCGACTACCCATTACACGGAACCTCACATTATAACCAATAATGTGTAAGAAAATGAACACTTGTTCCGTAACAGGCACGTGAATAGTCGGGCGTACGTGCTCCCCCTCAGTGAGGATGTGACATAACTGGTGAAAAGCTCTAGGCTTCATCCTAAGTTGATTCACACAATTTATCTCACTTCCATGTAGAATACTATTTATGTATTCCTCTCTCTCGGCTGCATGATTAACATAAGGCGCCCTAGGCAATCGTCTATATCTACGTCGCAATTTCCTTAACAATGTAACCCCCACAAGGAGGACAGATGCAACTGAGGCAAGAATTGCGGCTTTGGTTTTTTTCTTCATCTAACAAAATTACAAACACTGTGGTTTAAGAGGTATGTAAATAAAAACAACTACAAACAAAAAACATCCAAACCACATTTATAACGAGTACGAAATCACATTGCATTCTATTTACAATGAATGTTTACACCATCACAAAACCATCACATTGATAACTGCACATTGATATCATCACAATACCATCATGTCTCGCATTATTAGTCATCACAATACAATTTAAACACACACATATTCTACCGATCAAAAATAATAAAACCAAATGCTGAAAAATTTCATACAATTTGTCATGTCTCAAGCTTGAAAGTATACATAACCCAATAGGCAACATAATAACATTTGCTACATCAAAGTATACATATCAAGCTCCAAAACAGTATACACAAAACCCAACTAGGCAAATTTTACACAAACCCAACTAGTCAAATTCTAAAAAAAAAAAAAAAAAAGAACTTGGAAATACAGTGTCCACAAGCTTTCCATGCACCTACAATGGCATTACATGTGAATTCCCCCGCAAAAGGAGCTGATGATCAATGTATAATTTCTTAACACAACTAACAACTTTTATTGTCCTTCATACTTCTGTGTTTCAACTGAATTTATGTGTTTCAACTACAAAAACTTCTGTGACTACTTCTAAAGCAACCCCTGGAAAATGCATGCAAATTGCTCACAGTAAAATTATAGGAACAACAATGCAATGTGCAAAACAGTATAACATATGCAAATGTAAACATTATGTAAAATTATAGCAAATTGCTCACAGTAAACATTATGTAAAATTCCCCCGCAAATTGCTCACAGTATACATTATGTAAAAGATAACTAAATATTTATAAATAAATAACTAAATATTTATAAATAAATATATAAATATTTATTTATAAATAAATATATATAAATATTTATGTAAATATATAAATAAATATATAAATATTTATTTATAAATAAATATGCATATATTTATGTAAATAAATATATAAATAAATAAATATATAAATATATATATATATATATATATATATATATATAATGCCATCGGACTCAATCTAAAAAAAAAAAAAATACCAATCGGACTCACCGTTAAGTGTGGTGGTGGAACGGCGCTGAAATCGGCGAGGTGGTGGAACGGCGTTGAGTGGATCGGACTCGCCGTTGAGTGGTGGTGGTGGAATGGCGTCGAAATGGTTCTGGGATTGCGTCGAACGGCGTCGAAATGGTTCTGCGTTCTTGGCTCGCTCAATGTCGCCGGCGTGGATCGGACTGCGTGGATCGGACTGGGTTCTGGGACTAAATCGGATCGGATTGCGCGGATCGGACTGGATCGGACTGGGTTCTGGGACTGAATCAGATCAGACTGGGTTCTTAGAGTGGATCGAACTGCGTGGATCGGACTGGGTTCTGCGACTGGATCGAACTGGGTTCTTACTGCGTTCTGGGTTTCTCTTTTTTTTTTTGGTGGATCGGAGGTTGTTTTGGCTTTGGTTTTTTTTTTTTGGATTGGACTGCTGCGTTCTGGGTTTCTTTTTTTTTTTTTTTTTTTTTTTTGCGTTCTTGGCTGTTGTTCGTGTTGTTGCTGGTTTTCGTTCTCACTCAAGTGCAGCGGCTCTCTTTTCTTTTCTGCGTTGTTGTGTGAGACCCGGAAATGGTTTGAAGGTAAAATAGAAGTATAAAACTATTTCTGGGTCAAAGGTGAAAATTTGGTCAAAGATAAGGCATATTTTCCGGAAATTGAATTTTCCTTTGCTTTTCAAACACATGGGTCAGGTGGTAAATGATTTCCTGAAATCATTTACCACCAAAACAAACGGACCCTTAGTATCACTTTTAAGGCAATTAAAAGTTGGAGAAATATGGGTTGTTTCATGATTTTTTTTTTTTTTAATTATAAAAATTATAAATAAAGCTGATATATTAAGGGTTGCTTCATGTAGTCATGCTTGCTATTTGTGAATTTGGAAAAGATAATATGAAAGGAAATATTAGTTGGACAAAAGAAAACTAAGTCTCATTTAAAAAAAAAAAAAACCTTTCGATTTATCCAAAAAAAAAAAAGAAAAAGAAAAAGAAAATTGAGGCTCCAAAGTCCATTCTATAGTGTAGTTACAGGCTAGTGGCCAAGTACAATGTTTTTTGCATTGTGGGCTGAACACATATATTTAGGAAGTCCAATATGTGGCCTTTATAACATTCTTTTTAAGGTGAAGTTGATTAGCCTAAATGTATGGGCCAGCCCTTGAAGGAGTTCATTCGGCCACACGGGAAGGAAAACAGCCCAAAAATAACGTTTCATTGAATTTAAGACAAAAACTCTAAATGTTTTCTATAATTTATTTATTCATCAAGAAGCAACTTGAATTGAGAATTGATCTTTAGTAATTGGGAGGGATGAGATGAGAGAAAAATATTTATAGGATGAAATCAATTAAGAGGTTGAACAGTCTAATCTTATTGGTTTTTTGGTTTGATTTTTTTTTTTTTGGTATCGAACAAGCAATTTTAAGGGGAAAAAACTGATTTATTAAATCAAATTAAATAGATCTTATTCGAATTATGATTATGAAAAATGTTAAAGTCATAAGCTATTTTACAAACTATTGATGTGATGAATATTGGTAAGTAAAAAGGTAATGTTGGTGGTAAATCTAGACGAGAACTAGTAAGAATTTGGCACATCAATAATTTGAAAAAATGTTTTAAAATACTTTGTGCATGTACCATTAATATTTGAGTAATGCTACAACCACAAATTATTTTATAACATTTTTACAAACTGTTGACGTAACCAGCTTTTTATTGGTTTTGTTTTGTTTTGTTTTTTATTCCATAGTTATATGTGGAAAATAGAGACTTAAATCTTGGACATTTTGTTAAAAAGGCGATGAGATGTTAGTTGAGCTCTTTGCCTCTTTTTATCCATTTTAAGACAACTTTTTGTGCTTTACTATTTGTGTGCGCGTGTATATATATAAATTTTATTAAAAAAAGACTTTCGAATTGCCATGACAATATATGTGAGTGGAGTTAAATCAACAGCACAACAAATAAATTTTTTTAATCATTTTTATTTTATAGGTAAAAGTTGACACATTTTTTACATTTAATATAATGAAATTTGTAATAGTTGTAGATAGCTTTTAGGGGATTTATTTAATCATTTTTATTTTATAGGTAAAAGTTGACACATTTTTTACATTTAATATAATGAAATTTGTAATAGTTGTAGATAGCTTTTAGGGGACGTTAAAAGTTGGAGAAATATGGGTTGTTTTTTCATAACTAAAAAATAATAAATATAAAGCTGATATATTAAAGGTTGCTTCATGCAGTCATGCTTGCTATATGTGAATATGGAAAAGATAACTTGGAAGGAAATATCAGTTGGACAAAAAGAAATTTGAGGCTCATTTATAAAAAATACAGTCTTTCAATTTATCCAAAAAAAGAAAAAGAAAATTGACGCTCCATAGACTTTTTTTTTTTGAGGCTCCATAGTCCATTCCATAGTGTAGCTACAAGCTAGTGGCCTAGTACAATGTATTTTGCATTGTGGGCTGAACACACATATTTAGGAAGTCCAATATGTGGCCATTATGAATTTATAACACTCTTTTAAGGTTTAGTTGATTAGCCCAAATTTTTGGGCCAGCCCTTGAAGGAGTTCGTTCGTTCGCTGCAAACATACAACCAACTTATGGGTTAGACCCTGAAACCCATAGAATTTAAGACAAAAGCTTTAATGTTTTCTATAATTTATTTGTTCATCTGGAAGCAAGTTGAATTGAGAATTGATCTTTAGTATTTGGGAGGGATGAGATGAGATGAGAGAAAACCATTTATAGGATGAAATCAATTAAGAGGTTGAACTATCTAAACTGATTGGTTTTTTGGTTTGATATTTCTTGTATCAAACAAGCAATTTTAATAAAAAACAGTAAAAAAACGGATTGATTAAATCAAATTAATTAGATCTTTAGTAAAATTATGATTATTTGTCAAGATAGTTTGAATTTCGAGTCTCAAAGTTGGAACGACCAAATGTAACAATAATTCTAAAAACAAACCATTTCTCACACCTATCTTATGTGGCTAATTGTGAGCGGTGAAAAATATGTGGTAAGTACATGTGAAAGTAACAACCAATTAGTCATATTTTTTCACATGGGATGGTTATATTAAACGTTGTGGTTCTAGAATAACTCCAAAAGTAATTGCATTAGGGGTTCAAGTGATAGATTAGTGGTAATAATATTGTTTATGGTGTCTCATATTCTCATGTATGTGGTTCAAATCCTACCTCTCTCTTCCTCATTGTATACCAAACAAAAAAATAAAATAAAAAAAGGTAATTAAATCCAAATAAGCTTTTAATTGCAATATATATAATTTTGCACTAAGTGTCCATTAAAATTTCTTAATTTTGGTGTCAATTGACTCATTCATAAACCTTAGCGTAAAAGCTTTAGTGAAAACCTCACTCATCTAAATAAGACTACTTTACTATCACTATTGTTGAATGTTTTCATGTGTAAACATGAATTATAACCTAGTTTCACTTAGTTTTTCATATATTAATAATAAGATGGGTTCAAGTTACACTCTTATAAAGTTATACATTTTTTATACTATAGATTCATAAAAGATCTAACAGCTAAAAAGAATATCATTAAATGCTATTGGTTTCCACCTCATTCGTAATTAATACTAGCATTTTCTCTTTCCTTATTTATTTATTTTTCACTTGATTAAGGGTACACTGCCATTTTTAACAACCTGCATTTCTATACTTTGAAAAAAAAAAAAAAAAAACTATACAAGACAAATATCTTGAGGCTCCTTTTCACATAACTAGGTCAGTGCCTCTATCTCTATTGTTGTGTTTTTGCCTTCATATTTTGGTGTGGAAGTTTTGTTAACCAAACAATTAAGTACTAATAAAAGATGTCCATTAGGAAAACAATAACATATGGTGTCAAAGCACAACCTCACTAGTCTTATATGGATCTACATAAGGAAGCAACTATAATGGAGAATAAGCTCATACTTTTCACAGAGTTGCAACTGCTTCAGATCATAACAGTACTAATTGAAAATGAACTTGTTCTTCTCGATCAAATAAAAAAAGAACATGAACTACTATTTCCAAGCACTTAGCTGAAGTTACTTGACCATTCTATTTCTCACTGATTATCTATCTCGGATATTTTTCTTGTATAGTTTGTTTGTTTGTTTTTTTTTTTTTTTTTTTTTTTTTAATAAAGTAAAGAAATGAAAGTTGTTAAAAATGGCAGTATGCCCTTTAATCAAGTGAAAAACAATAAATAAAGAGAGAGAGAAAATGCTAGTATATATTAATTATGAATGAGATGGAAAGTAATAACATTTAATGATATTTTTTTAGCAGTTAGATCACTTATAAATCTATGGTGTAAAAAATGTGTAATTTGAACCTATTCTATTTATAATTATTATTAAAAAAATAAGCAATTCATTTAATCCCCCAATAATCAAACAAATCATACTAGGAAGGAACTTAACTTTCATCTAGGTTTTTTTTTTTTTTTTTTTTTGGGGAAACTTTCTCATCTAGGTTTATGTTCATTATAATTCTTTCTTTTTTTATATAATAAATACCATATGATTTGAACTTAATTTATGGTATGCATATATTTCATGATAATTACTTTTTACAATCATACAAAGACATCAATATATTTCTTTATGTCTTATCAAATATGTGTGTGTGTGTGTGATTTGTTCCTAGATCCCTTATTAAAAATATACTAAGAATGAAACAAGGCTCATGAAGCTTCATGCAAGAAATTAATTGCGACTCTAAAATGTAAGAACCAAAATGATATATATATATATATATATATTTAATAAATTCCAAGTTCAAAAAAAAAAAAAAAAAAAATAAATTCCATATGATTTGAACTTATGGTAATTTCACGATAATTACTTTTTATAATCGTATTAATTAGGACATTAATATATTTCCTGGCGGTGAGATTTGTCCCTAGGTTCCTTGTATAAAATATATAAATGAAACATGGCTTATAGTTGTGTCCATAAAAACTTAGACCTCCTACCTCTTGACTGGGAGGTTACCAAGAAGTTGTTAAAATCACATGCATTGATGCTCTTACCTAACTAATAAAAAACTATTTTTTTACCTTAATATTTCAAACTTCAGATTCCCAAGACTTAGAAAAAAATTGAAAAGATAATCTTTTGCATGCTAATCATATGGTCCACCCCTACACCTAACTGAAGCAGACATTTTTGTTTCTGCACCAAAAAACCGTACTTACTCCTCTAACTTATTTAAAAAGAGTTATCCTAACGAGTACTTTAAAGACATTTGTTAATAATTCATTTTAAAAAAGTTTTAATGTTAAACTTTAGATTCCCAAGACTTAGAAAAAAATTGAAAAGATAATCTTTTGCATGCTAATCATATGTCCACCCCTACACCTAACTGAAGCAAACATTTTTGCTTTTGAACCAAAAAACCGTACTTACTCCTCTAACTTATTTAAAAAATGTCATGCTAACCAGTGCCCTAAGGGTACTCGTTAGCATTTTCCATTTAAAAAAAAAAAAAACAATAGCAAATTTAATTGTAACTATTTGGAGATTTTACTAATGTAGTGGCTGGCAACCTCAAATATACTCATGTTTATCCTCCAATTTATTGCAAATGATCGATGTAACATGTTTTTTTTTATTAATATATGGTTATAATATAATGTTAATTTCATAATTTGAACCATTTTCTTCTTAAACTTTGAAGTATTTTTTTCATGAAGAAACATCAATTACGCACAAGACTCTTGTAAGTGTAATAGAAGGAGCAACTATATGACTTAAAAAATGTTATTCATGCAAAAAAGAAGATAGGAGACAATTGGACCATGCAAATGGGATGTTTTCAACGTTGCAGTTGCACGTGGTTGATGGGAACATGGTTTCATAGCTAAGATATGGTATAAAAACAAGCTATACATATAGAGACGTGTTTGTTTTACCATGTGAAATTAAGAAAATTATTTTTTTCCCTTGTCTTTTATGTTGACGAGACAATCAAATGTGGTCCAGTTGTTTTTCCTGTGAAAAACGTTTCTGATATGAAGATAAGATGACCATGTTCATTGTAAGCATAGAGACTTGGCTTATAAATAGAGACCTTCACTCAGTGCAAGATATGTGTGCAAGTGTACTTGGTTTACATTAGGCAGCAAGTTCTACGAAATTTCAAAGTGAAATCCTTAGAATTCGGTCTGTAAATTCTTTCATTTTCTGAATACTAATATGTGCTTCACCATTTATATTTTTCAAACAAGATCACACACACACACACACACACTTTGGTCCAAATTATTCTAGGTTATATTTCCATTAGAATTTTATAAATTTTTTAGCCTTGATTACCATTTTAGAGAATTTTTTTCCTTTTTTTTATGAGTTTCCAGTGCATGGAACTTATGCTTTCAAACTGCATCATACTTTGGTACTAATTATTCTAACTAGGTTACATTTTCATTATATTTAACATTGTTCTTTTCTTCTTATAATAAAATTTTCCAAGTTTAACTTATGTTTTTCCAAACAAGATCATATTTTGTTCCTAATTATTATAGGTTACATTTCATAGGACTTTTAACTTTGATTGCCATTTTAGATAATTTGCTTTTCTTCTTAAAAAATTTTCCAAGTTTCTAACGCATGGAGCCCTACTATAAACTTTCTTATTTTATTATTATTATTTTGGACACAAGTATATCTTGTGGTTCCTTTTTTCTTTTCTGTTAAATATAATTTTGAATTTCAGAGAACAACTTCCTTCTTTAGAAACAATCAACTATTAAGTATATACTTCCAATTTCATGATGGTTTTTTTTTTTTTTTTAAATGTCAGTTCGTTTAATTTTTAAAGCCAATTTAAAGTCAGAAAAATGAAGCTTTTTTAATTTACAATACGATTAATTCTGTATAATTTGCATTTCCTTAACTTGCAGAAAGAAGTTTTACCTATGGGGTCATTGGAGGAAGCCATTGAAGGATTGAAGAAGTTTCTCAGGTTTACCACTTGTTCAGAAACCCTTTGTTTGTGCATATAGGTGTAAATATAAGAAATTTTTAAAGAGGTTTAGATAGCATTACTAACCTTTCCACTAGGTGATATGAAATGTTGGTGTAAGAAGTTAAAATATGAACCTAAACTTCTTCTAACACCATACCCCCAAAAAAAAAAAAACAAGTTTAAAAAAAGTGATTCTATGACTACTACATATATGACCTTGATCATATATCTTACCAATTGACGTGTTAACTTTTAAATTTAAAATAGAAAAGTAATTAAAATTTTATTTATTATATTGTTTATGTAGCACCGATTACCTTTATTATTATACTATTTTAAAATTTTTTGTAATAAAATTGTTGATATTTTCCTTTTAGAAAATCATTAAGGCTTTTGATATTTATTATTTGAGATGGAGAAATGATATTTTAACATTGGAAAATGTTAATTTTTTCCTTTTTACCTCCTTCTCTCATGTGATGATGTGTAAATAATTGCTTTTTAGAGTAGAAATTTCATCCCTTTATAGTGTGATATTTTTGTTTCGGGTCAAGGGATAACAATAGAAATACAACCTTTTTCATTGTCTCAACAAACACAATATTCACAAATTACAAAGAAAATCTATGCATAACAAGTTCCTTCATGTGGAAAAACATTCAAAGGACATTATTATTTGTTGACTTAGAACTTTGGCATGTTTACAATTCCATATGTATTGTTGAAATGAAAAGATTACTACCAATTAGAGAAGCAAAAATTAATGTTATGCTTTCTAACCATACCTAACAATCCATGAGATTGTTGACTAAGCTCTATTACTTGGCTGCAGTAACAAGGATGATGTAGCGGTTGCACAAATTGAGAAGTTGATAACTGGATTGCAAGAGACAGATCACAATGAATGTGACCCAGTTAAAAGGATTTTAGAAGGGTTTCGACACTTCAAGATCAACAAATTTGAGTATGATGCCACTTGTTATGCCACTAGAAAAGTACTTTCAAAATACAAGCATATGATACCTTTATCATATATATGAATTCTCTGCATTCTCACCAAAGGTGGTATAAATGCTATAATTTAGCAATTAAAACACCAAAAGGCAAGCTACATCAAAGGTGCTAAACTTTAAAAAAAAAAAAATATATATATATATATATATATAGCAATTGAGCTACAGTGAGCTCTCTCTCTCCACTTCTCTTTAAAGAATATTTTTCCTCTCTTTCTTCTTTGACCATCCGTTGCTCTCTTTTTTTCTCTCTAGCTTCTCATCTCTCATTTTTCAGATGTTGCCTAACTCCTCTGCCTTTCTTCTATTTTTTTTTTTTTAAATTTCTTAAGCTATGGCCGAAAATACCTCTTTCTATTTCTTTCTTTCAATTTTTTTTCTCTCTTTTGTGGTGGTGATGGGCTTTATGGCCGGTTGTGGGTGTGGTAGTAATGGGTTTTGTGGCCGGTTGTGGGTGTTGTTGTGATGGGTTCTGTGGCTGGTTGTGGGTGTGGTGGTGATGGTTTTTTTTTTGGCTTTGGTTTTGGTTGTGGATGTGGTGGTGATGGGTTTTGTTGGCTTTGGTTTTGGTTGTGGGTGTGGTGGTGATGGGTTTTGTTGGCTTTGATTGTGTTTTTTATGTGGTGGCTATTGTGGCCGGTTGTAGTTGTGGTTGTGGTTGTGGGTGTGGTTTTGTGATGGGTTTTGTGGGTTTTTTTTTTTTTTTCCCCGGTGGTGGTTGTGGTGGCTGGCTGTAGGTTGTGAGTTCTTGTTTGATACTCCCTCCGTCCCATTTTTTTTGTCCTGTTTGAAAAGTCAAACATTTTAAGAGAACATCATTTATTGTCTTGTCTATCTTTTAAAAATGTGTAAGTTTCCAAAACTACCCTTAAAAAAATTTATCAAAAAATTGAATTAGTAAATTAATAGGGGTATAATAGGAACATTAGTAAATTAATGACTTTTATTTTTAGAAACAGGACAATATTTTGGGACATCTCAAAATGGAATAGAGGACAAAAAAAATGGGACGGAGGTAGTATTTTTTTAACTGGTGGTGGCAGTGTGTGGGCGGTAGAGGAGATGCAGCAAGTGTGGGTGGAGAGGATAAAGAAATGGAGAAAGATGAGGGAACAAGAACAAAAAAATAATAATAATGAAGAATTAATAAAGAAAGTCTTTGATATTGAGTATACTTTAAAATAAAATGTTAAAATAGATAAAGTAGGTTTTTGAGATGTTAATAATTAAAATTTTTATAAGATTTGATGAGAATGTTCTTATATGCCCCTTAAGCTGTTACCGTATACAGAATGCTGAAATTTATGAAAAATTATTTTATTTTTTGAAAGTATAGTAAAAAATATTTTATCATCTTACATGAATTGTGAGTTTTACAATGAATTTAATTAATATGACTCATCATTATGTGAGAGGAGTACGTATTAATTGTACTCTTGAAATGCTATAATTAATATCACGCATCATTATAAACTTATTATTCCTCTTTTACATGTATTACTAACAAATGCTCTAAAGACATCTATAATATGAACCATTTTAGAAAATTTTTTATTGTAAATTAAAAAAGCTTTTAAAAAATTATTTACTTTTTCATTTTCCTATAAAAAATTTCTTAAAATGGTTCATTAATAGATGTCTTAAGGGCACTCGTTAACTGAACCCCTCTTTTAATTTTTATAATTTTCTTTGATTTGCTCTTTGCAGCAAGCATCCTGAATTGTACGAGAAACTTGCTGAAGGCCAATGGCCCAAGGTATCATCTAGAAATCACTACTTATCATTACTACTTTTCCAACTTAGTTAGAAGATATCAAAGAGTTAATGTGCAATTCTTTTGTGATTATAAAAATAGAAACAATAAAAACAAACTTAATTTATGTCTATGATTTATGAATGATTAAAATTCTTAATTTTTGGTGTAGTTTTTGGTATTTGCATGCTCAGACTCTAGGGTGTGTCCCTCTCATATCCTGGACTTTCAACCTGGGGAAGCCTTCATGGTCCGCAACATTGCTAACATGGTTCCTGCATTTGACAAGGTTTCCCATTTAATCATTCCTAATTATCAATTTTGTTAAATTCAACATGCAAATTCTTGTTTAATTTAACATTAAATATTTTACCAACTTTTTAAAATGCTAATATATTTGATATTGTATAGCTGAAATACTCTGGAGTTGGTGCAGCCATTGAATATGCTGTCTCAGTTCTTAAGGTGAATCCATTTATTTCTCCAAAGTTTCTTGTTTTGTTTATGCAATTTTTCCATGTTTCTTTTTTCAATTGTGTAACTAGGATACCTGAGTGTTACAAGAAATAAAATTCTTTAGGTACAAAATATCTTGGTCATTGGACACAGTCGATGTGGTGGGATAAAGAGGCTTATGACTCATCCTGAGGACAATTCTGCTCCTTTGTAAGAGGCTTTCTACGTATAGTTTTATATCTAACAAAATTAAAGTACTTTCTTTGACATACACTCAATTTAATCAACCAACCAATTCGGTCTAAAATAAATAGGGCAATGAAGTTAAGCTAGAATTCTAATTCACATCTCATCTATCCAATTGATGTGCAGTGACTTCATAGATGAGTGGGTCAAAATTGGATTACCTGCAAAGGTCAAGGTCCAAGCAGAGTTTGGTGACTTGCCATTAGAGGATCAATGTAAACATTGTGAAAAGGTTAGCTCTATTTTACCATGTTGTTTAAACTCTAATTATGATTCAAAAGAGAGAAAAAGAACATAAGAAATATTGACTTTAATTATATAGAAGGTTTACCTAAACATATTTGAAGATAATCATATATTGTGTATATGTTGTTATGCAGGAATCAGTGAAGTTATCATTGTGTAACTTAGAAACTTATCCATATGTTCAAATGGGGCTGGCAGACAAGAAGCTGAGGTTGATGGGTGGCTACTATGATTTTGTTCATGGAAAATTTGAGCTCTTGGAGTTTGAGCCTCGCTTTCGCCATCTTTTCTCCGCATGATCAGTCTCATTTGAATCAAGAAAATTTAATACTATTTTCCTTGCTCTACTTCACATATATGCATTATTGTATTTCCCTTCATGGACAATAATAACAACATGCACCAAATAAAAGCAGAGCAGCTCTTTGTGTGCTTGCTTTCGCATGTTGATCTTTGTTAACCTTTAAATTCCGAGTGCCAGCTTGTGCAATAATAATTATGTTCTTTCCTACATATGCTTAAGATTTTAGATTGTTTGTGTAATAAAATCAATTTGATGCCAATGTATCTAATACAAACTCTTTGATGAGTTCTTCACTTATTGGTAGCCACAATTACATAGAAAAAGTATATAAAAAGTACAAATCCCATAACTGGTTCAAGTTGTTGTCTCTATTTTAAGAATGCAAATTCTTTCTTTAGCAAATAAATCATTGAAGGCCGTTGCCTTTAAAGTAATAGAGAAAACTCATCCTTAAATTCATGAAGAAAAATTCTAAAGAGTAGAGGGGTTATGGAGTTTCACATTCCCAAAATTGCTTTTTTAGAGAAACGGTCCCCCACATATGAACTCCTAACATCTAAATAAAAATTGGAGGAAATTGGAGGATTCAATAACATCCCCCCAAATAAATGATCAATGAAGGAACATGAGTTTCACCGATAAGCAAAGAAATATGAGCAAAGCAAGGCCTTTGGATAAAGAGGTCTTCAAGCTAATTCTTAGTAGATTCGAATTGGCACTGTAAATCTTTTAGAATCACCTGTTCTCTAACAAACTTAGTCAAGAGCAGCAACCATTTTGCAGTCTTTGAATCTAGCATCGAATTTTCCATTAGATACTTCAATGGATACATATAAGTAATCAATAGGACCTAAAATGTGAGCATGTAGTGTCTAAACTTTTGGGTGACCCAAACTAATGCTACACATGTTTTCTCTAAGAGGGTACACTTCACTTCATTTATAATCATCTTCTAATTGGTGTATTAAACTTCATTTCTTTCTTAGATTATTCCATAAACTAAGCTAGGAGTGCTCATATGGTGTATCAGTCATGTCGCCCGCATACATTTCTACTTTCTTGTGTATCTTATCATACAAAAGAGCAGTAGTTGCTCATTGGTATATGGCTTATTATTTAGTATGAAGGGTAAACCTTATAATAGTTGTGCCCTATAGAGTAAAGAAGAAAATTTTTTCCATGTCCTTATAACAGTTGATCTGTTTTAGCTTGAAAAATCATCCATAAATGAGAGTAGTGCATGGCCTACCATATTATCCACCAAATATGGGTTAATGTGAAGTCATCTTTGGCACAAACTTTGCTTAAATGTCTAAGGTCAATTCAAACGCATACTTTCCCATCTTTCTTAGGTATTGTGACCATATTGGCTAACAATTCAAGATAGTTTACCACTTTAAGGAATCCAACATTGTATTCTTTCTCTTCCTTAATTTTTAGGGTCTATTTGGGTTTCATTGTTATAAATTTTTGCTTGATAGGCTTTATGTCTAGATAGGTCGGTATCTTATATGTTGGTATCAATTCTAGGCATATCTTCATATGACCATGCAAATACTTCTTGAAAACACCTTAAACAAGGCCACAAATTCTTCCTTCTCATTCGTAGGCATGGTATTACCAATTTGAATAATCCATAGTTCATTATTCTTTGCTAAATTAATGCATTCAATTTCTTCTTTTGCAGATTGAGGTTATGCCTTCACTTGTTGTGCAAGTTTAGGGTTTTCATGACAACTTTTAAGTTTTAAGCGCCTTAAGCTCATCAATGAAATTATTTAAAGTCAGGACATAATCGAAGTTATACTTGAATTTCTTGGAAATAGAAATGTTCACATTGAAATCATAAAAAACAAAGTAATCACTAGACTTGGACTCAGATGACTCAAAATTCATTTCTGTGTCAGATTCAGACTCGGAAGTCAAAACTAATATTGTCTAGATAGTATGGAACATCATCAACTTTTTCCTGGGACCAATTATAGAATGCGTCTATGAATTTTGCATGACTGGTCTCTATCTCTAACTTGTGCATGACTTTATCAACTAGATCCTTCAAAAGTGTGGTATTACATGTATACGATCCACCCTCTCACATGAGGTGAGTCCCACACTAGTGTGTTCCACCTTCATGTGAGAAGGTAGATGCATTTATCCAATACATGATTGATTTTTATCCCTTCAAAGCTTCAGGATCAATTTTTCAATCCAGTCTTCAACTTTGACAGCTTCAAGCTTTTGGATTATACATGTCTTGGATCTCGAGGCTGTATTTTAACTTTAATTGTACAGAAAGTTTACCAAAACTTGTTTGAAGCTGGTTAAATTTGTGTGAATGTATTGTTATGCAGGAGATAGTGAACTTTTCACTGATTAACTTACAAACTTATCCATATTTTCAAATGGGGTTGGCACACAAGAAGCTGAGGTTGATGGGTGGCTTTTGAATATAATGGAACTTTTGAGCTCATGGAGGTTTAAGCCTTGCTTTTCACACCTTTTCTTTACATGAGTCTCAATTGTATCTTCCTATTGCTATTTTGCTTGCTTTATTACACTTATGCACTATTGTAGTTTTTCCTTCATGCACCATAACATGAATATCCACTAAATAAAGTAGGCTCTTATATGCTCACTTTCGCATTTGGATCTTTGTCATCCTCCAAATCCCAAGTGCAAACTTGTGCTGCTGTGCAATAGTAATTATGTTTTGTCCTATATATTCTCAAGATTTTAGATAGTTTGCATAATAAAATTAATCTATATTGTGGATTCCAATTAACTCAATTGGTAAAGTCTTTTGTTGTCGAATAGAATATCTGGAATTTGAACTTGTTTATATACCAAAAATCAGTTGGTTTCTTGGGCCTAATGATAAAAATATCGTAATCATAAAGTAGACATCATAAGTTGAACTTTTATCATATTTATATAAAATGAAAAAAAAAAAAATTCAATCCAATGTTAGTGTTACATTTTTTTTTCCTCCCAATTAATGGATGTTTGTAGGGCATTTTTTAATAAATTATTTTATAAAATTTTTATACCACTTTTATAAGAAATATAAATTGATATAGTTAGTTAAGCAACTATCTAACTTATAAACCCACCAATACCAATGTATTCAATACAAACTCTTTCATGGGTGCTTTACTTTACTTATTGGTAGCCGCAATCACATAGAAAAAGTAACTGCTATAATGAGAATGCAGGTTCTTTCTTTAGCAAAGAAATCATTAAAGGCCATTGCCTTTCCAAGGCCTTTACTCCATTACCGTTTTGCTAGGCCCAAGTTACTTACAGCTAATAGTGCACTAAGCACATGGAGCCCCGAAAGGGAAAGGGCTTAACATTGATGAAGCATGTGTGATGTCGTTTTTTTCAATCCTTTTATACGAGTGGGAAGAGTAATAATCAGCAAAATGATTGTATTGGTCTCATAAAAAGAAAAAATAAAAAAAAGATTGTATTGGACCACAATGATAACCTAGATCATGTCCTACTAATAATGAAGTGCCAAATATATCAAATATATATATGGCAGTACATTATCATTAGGGAAATCAAGAGTAAGACAATGGGAAGGACACTAATTAGGATCAAGGATAAAAGATTTGATTCATTAGCATTTAAAGATGTATCATGCCATTCTGCTATGGCTACTAATGTATCATTAGCATTTACATGTGTTGGAGCTTTTTGAAATTGTCTTTTTTTGAAAAAGCAATTTTTTTGCTATTGCTACTTTGTCCCAATGCGAAAACCAGTGGCTGCTCCTGAATTTTTTTCTAGAGAGTCAATGAAAAGATAAATCTTGTGGTCTATAAGGTTTCTTTATTACACATTTGTCTATAATACTAGCTAATAAGAGAATAAAAAATAAACTATTAGTTCATTTGACATATTGTTTCATAATATAATGAACATACTAATTATTGTTACTAAGATAAAATCTTGGAAATCATCTATTGTTTCTAATTACTGTAGACATATTAATTATTATTGTTAAATAAACTTTAATTATTATTTCTTAGAATTCTTTTATCTATTAGAGCATTCACATCAGTCCGTTTAAATTTTTTGTCTATTTTACATGAAAAAATCTACTTTTTCTATTTTACACATTCACTTTTACAAAACACCTACATCAGTTTATCTATTCTACACATTTATTCAATAAAATATTCAATCTTTTTACATTTTTTATTATTTCCTTCCCTCTCCTCTCACCTCTCTGGAACCCTCTCATAGACCCAATGCAAACCCAAAATCACCCACACCCAGCCGCTAGCCACCGTCTTCTCCGTCGAGCTACAGCCACCACAACTAGGACAACGAGAAAAGTCTCTGTGAGGCCAAGTTGAAGAGGTTCAGACCAAAACAAAATAAGTGTTTGTTGAATGCCTCTGAGAGGGATAGAACAGAGAATTGCCCACTGGATGGGGCGAGGATATTCGCCGAGGAGTTTTGCGATGAAGTAGAGGATGAAAATGGTGAAAGCGAGGCCTGCGTGAGCCATAGCGATGTAGAGGGCAAGACGGATTTGTGGGTCGCTTGAGAGAGAATTTTGATTTGGGTTCGGTTTTGGTGGTGACGCGTGAGTTGGTGGGGGTGGTGGTGTTGGAGAAGGTTTGAGGTTTGAGGCCGATTGGAACATGTCTTGCCATGCGAGGGTTAGTGATGATGACGATGAATTTGAGTTTTTGGATTCTGGGTCTGTGTATGGAACTAGCTCCATTTGTTTCAGTTTTTGATGCGAGAGACAGTTGTGTTTTATGTTGTTTGTGTTTGTGATCAAATAGAACAAACCCGTCGGAATCACCTGCGAGTTGAACAAGAAGTTGAGATGATTGGAGAGGCTGATCGTCGACTTCAACAACAGAGTTGAGACGAGAGAAACAAAGAGCTTTGATGAAATGGGAAATAGAGAGTTGAGATGAGAGTCAGAGGTGGGAGAGAGAAAAAAATAATAAAAAATCAAATACACGAGCTACAGTGCCCGTGTAAATTTACACGGGTATTGTAGCTCGTTTATAATTTTAGACAACTTTACACATTTTTAAATGGGCTGATGTAGGCGTTTTTTGCTTCAAAATGTGTAAAATTTGCACTTTCTTCTATTTTAGAAGACTATAAACGGACTGATGTGAATGCTCTTAGTCTGTCCTTACTTTTTACAATACTTTTATTTAACGATTCAACTCAATTTTGACAACTATTATTCTTTGTAATTGTATTTAGTGTGCGTTTAGGTCTTGATTATAAGCTAGCTTATTACTTTTTCTTTTTTCCTACTATTCATGGGTCCCATGTGGATTCCTACTTATTTTATATTTTTAGCAAAAAGTTAGATAAACTATTTTCAAATGGATACTAAGAAATTTTTTGTTGTATTAACATTTGCTTTTGTTTTCACTCAATCACTCTTGGCCTGCCCCATGCCATTAGTACCAATCAATAAATAACACATTAAAAGCACATTCAGATTCAATAACTGATTTTTATTTTCAAGGTTTTAGTTTGAATCGGTTGTTGTTGGGCTTTTCATTTGTTCAAAAATGCCAAGATATTGGTAAGAAAATCATATTCAAGGCTATTTTAGTTGTGATTAAAAAAAAAAATTAGGGTCAAAGTATTCAAAATTTTATTTTAAGAAGGTCAAAACAAAATAAAAATATTATATATAAATTTTTTTTTTGCCAAATCAAGGGGTGCACTTGGGCGGTATCCGTTTTCTTGTTTGTTGACAGGAGAAGTCTATTTACATGAAGGAATTACATTGAATAAAGTAGAGGAATAAAAACCCCCGGGTACCCTCCTACTCCCGCCAAGCGTTCACTGCTCTTACACCTGCTCATGGTTGACTTTCATTTGAACCCCCAGGCTACGGCTAGCTAGTGCAGCACCGGCGTAAACACAGAAAAATCACATCATTGCATCTAAAAGCCATGATTTGTAAATTTTACCAAACACGTTTTGAAATTATAAAGGTGATTTTCCCCCCCCAAAACGTGGTAACCAAACGGGCACTGTTATAACAACTATTTCTCTTTTTTTTTTTTTTTTGGTTGTAATGACGATACCTAGTTTACTATTTCATGGCATTAGAGGGAATGGTTTTGGAAGTTGGAAGAATGGTTAAAGTGACTACAGAGACCTCACCGACTTTTAGGTTGTGTCGGTATTTTGCTCATCAATAATTTAAAAAAAGTATTACTTTGCCTATTTGAGATTAAACTCATTACATAATCCATCTTTGTGTCCATTATTAAAAGAAAGGAAAAGTTAAAGATGCCCTAAGGGCATTATTTTATGAAATATTTCTAGAAATTTGTTATAGGCAAAAAAAAAAAGTAATTGATTTTTTGATAAATTTTTATATTTTTCATAAAAATTGTATCAAAATTTTCAATTAATAAATGTCTTAGAGGCCCTTAAAGGAACACAATAAAACATAAAAAACACATGCATAAAAGTTCAAAGATGGATTATAGTTTATGCATCAAAAAAGAAGAAGATGAGTTATAGCTTCATAATTGAATTAATCTTAGGTGAGCAAAATGATACTTTTTAAACCATGTTGATAAACTATAACCATCTCAAAATAAAGGTAGATAATGTTATTGTTATTATTATGGTTGTTACCCTACTACTTTAATTAACATGTTATCATCGAAACATATTCATCAGGTAATAAGAATTTAAATTGATAGGACTTTAATTCCTTTTGTATTGAAAATTCTAAGATTCCTTTTCTCTAACTATTCATCCACTTTAATTCCTTTTGTATTGAAAATTCTAAGATTCCTTTTCTCTAACTATTCATCCAGACAATTAAAAAGGTTTGATGAAGAATTTGAGAAAGTTAAAGTAAACAAGTATAATGGAGAGAATCGTTCTTGGACATAATCCAAACCGACATGTGAACGGAAAGTTATGCAGCAAGAAACAAAACACCTTTTTCATACTTGATTTCTCAATGTAAAATGAGTTTGTCTTTGAAATGGAACCCAAAACAAACACAAGAAGATGGAAAGGAGAGATGGGAAAAGGCACCTTTTATGAGATTCAAAAGGGTAATTATTTCTGGGCAACACAACCACTCACTAGTCACTACCATCCAAGTACTATTCCGAAACAGGGTACAAGATGACAAGGTCAAACTGCTTATGTTTTGCTTTTTGGTAATGAGAGGAATAGATTCAGGCCATTTTTTAATGTGCCCTTGATGGGCCTCTTCCTAGGAAAATTTTCAGGATTAAGTGATTAACTATTAATAAGAACAATGATTTTGATACCCCAAATATTTCCTATCTATTACCCCACCTCTCTTTTCTGACTTTTTAAAATAATCACAATCAGAGAGTAGAGATATCAATGATGAATGTTTGAAGATAAAATAAAAATAAAATTTATTGATCAGTTGGGGGCCATAGGTAACCCTAAGAATTCAGTACCCTTGGAAAGATGTTTTGATGTTTTGGTTAATCAGACTAAAGAATCAAATATATTTAGTCAATTGAAATGTAATTTAAGATTTTGATAAATAAAATTAACAGAAGAATCTAGAACAAACATTATTGTACTTCTATCTCAGCCAAAAAAAAAAACATTATTGTACTTCTAGTTATTAAAAAAAACATTATTGTACTTCTAGTTATTAAAAAAAACATTATTGTACTTCTGGAGGACTTTATCATTGGAATGTAATGTCTTTTAGAATTACGATTATTTTGCAAAAATCTTTATATATATATATATATATATATATATTTTTTTTTTTTTTTTTCTTCATATAGTCTGTAGGGGCTCCTTTTTCGGAGGTGGGCCCCCGACAATGAATTTGTAGAGAGTGGGGCAAAGGGTTTGGCTCCGGCCGGCCCTTCGCCGGTCTTCTTCGAACTTCTCGTTATTTGCTCTACGCCTAGGGTTGCTCCTCGGCTGGGATCCGAGGAGGCCCCCCTTCACCAGGGGGGTTCTTTACCTTATATACCCTCTTTAGCTCGATCCTGGCCTTACAGCTGTTGGCCATCCGGGCTAATGGTTCAGGACTTGTCCCATCAGACAGGTTCTTTCCCATACTGGGGGTTGCTGCCTCCAAGGTTTTTCAGTGAAGGGTCTTGTCAGCATTAATGGTACCTGGAGGGCCAGGCAGAATCGTTAAGTGCGGATGTGACCACCTACACTGGGTCTGCCCCCTACCTAGATTAGACTAGGTGTGCCGAGGAAGAGTGCGTCCTCGGCTCGGGCCTTGGAAGGACTAAAGCCTTTAAGCCGACCATCTGGGGAGATCGCCCTCCTCGGCTTGGGCCCTGGGCCTGCCTAAAGGTGGGCCGGGGGTTCTGGGCCCTCGGGCCCCACAATAGCCCCTCAAAACCCTGCTGCACGTATCCTCGGACGGGGAGGAGGGTTTTGCAAACCTCAGCCCCTATGGTCCGGAAGGCCGTCGGTTTGGCTGGTCCTTCCTTGAGTGGTCGGATCGACCCTTAGGCTCTTCATTAGGTAGTTAAT
Organism: Quercus variabilis; assembly: GCA_030445155.1. Lineage (NCBI taxonomy): Eukaryota > Viridiplantae > Streptophyta > Magnoliopsida > Fagales > Fagaceae > Quercus > Quercus variabilis. Next base: position 11,413,091 of record CP129454.1, read on the forward strand.
TTCTTCACGGGAATAGGTCTTCGGACCGAGCAGTACTTTGGCTCTGTCGTAAATAGATAGCTCCCCGTAGGTTTGAGTCCGTAGACCATGCAAGACCTAGGTACAGTTGCTGCCTTAAGTACGAGTGGCCAGCTCCCCGTAGGCTTGAGTCCGAGGACCATGCAAGACCTAGGTACAGTTGCTGCCATCGTTTCCAAGTGGCTAGCTCCCTATAAGCTTGAGTCCGTAGACCATGCAAGACCTAGGTACAGTTGCTGCCTTAAGTACGAGTGGCCAGCTCCCCGTAGGCTTGAGTCCGAGGACCATGCAAGACCTAGGTACAGTTGCTGCCATCGTTTCCAAGTGGCTAGCTCCCCATAGGCTTGAGTCCGTAGACCATGCAAGACCTAGGTACAGTTGCTGCCTTAAGTACGAGTGGCCAGCTCCCCGTAGGCTTGAGTCCGAGGACCATGCAAGACCTAGGTACAATTGCTGCCTTAAGTACGAGTGGCCAGCTCCCCGTAGGCTTGAGTCCGAGGACCATGCAAGACCTAGGTACAGTTGCTGCCATCATTTCCAAGTGGCTAGCTCCCCATAGGCTTGAGTCCGTAGACCATGCAGGACCTAGGTACAGTTGCTGCCTTAAGTACGAGTGGCCAGCTCCCTGTAGGCTTGAGTTCGAGGACCATGCAAACCTAGGTACAGTTGCTGCCATCGTTTCCAAGTGGCTAGCTCCCCATAGGCTTGAGTCCGTAGACCATGCAAGACCTAGGTACAGTTGCTGCCTTAAGTACGAGTGGCCAGCTCCCCGTAGGCTTGAGTCCGAGGACCATGCAAGACCTAGGTACAGTTGCTGCCATCATTTCCAAGTGGCTAGCTCCCTATAGGCTTGAGTCCGTAGACCATGCAAGACCTAGGTACAATTGCTGCCTTAAGTACGAGTGGCCAGCTCCCCGTAGGCTTGAGTCCGAGGACCATGCAAGACCTAGGTACAGTTGCTGCCATCGTTTCCAAGTGGCTAGCTCCCCATAGGCTTGAGTCCGTAGACCATGCAAGACCTAGGTACAGTTGCTGCCTTAAGTACGAGTGGCCAGCTCCCCGTAGGCTTGAGTCCGAGGACCATGCAAGACCTAGGTACAGTTGCTGCCATCGTTTCCAAGTGGCTAGCTCCCCATAGGCTTGAGTCCGTAGACCATGCAAGACCTAGGTACAGTTGCTGCCATCGTTTCCAAGTGGGCCCCGAGCGTGAGGACACAGTGTTCACCTCTTTGGGCAACTCAGTCTCACGTTGGGTAGGGGTCCATCCCCCTAGCCCCTTGCAGGATGCTGGAGCAAGAGTCATTGTACCACTACTGCACAGTTGCCTCCAATAGGATTTTGTCCTCGGATCCGAGGACTTCGTTTTTGGTGTGGGGACGTCCATGGGTCTTTTCCGTGAGCTGTTTTTCCTCAGGTCGGCTTGTGACTTCGCACGTGGGGCTGATCCTGCCTCTGGTTCGTGCTCCTCATCTTTCTGGTGTACGAGGCGTCGCTTGGCCTTCCGCACTTTCTGTTTGACGCTTCGGTGTCCGTAACGCGCCTCCATTAATGCCCTCGTGAATTAACACGCAGCAGGCAGCTGGCAATCCCCTTGGGACTGGGTGGGAATTAATTCCCTTTGACAATTCTCCCTTCGAATTCCGCGCGGTTCAACTCCCGCTGGTTTTCGCCCTCCATAAAAGGCGTTCTGAGGGGAGCGTTTCTCCTCATTCCATGAATTCTCCCCCACAAACAGACGTATACACTTTCGCTTTCTTGAGCCCCTTTGATACCACCACCAGGGGTGTGAACGCAGTTAGGAGACCTGGAGCTAAGTGCCGCCGTGGCCGCAGTCCCCACTGGGCTGCCGGCGCGGCAGAGTTTAGGCGTAACACTGGCCGAGTCTCGCATGGTGGCCAGGGGGGACGTCGTTGAAATACCTAACGTCTTCCCCCAGGGCGCACCTCCGACGAAGGGGGCACGCGAACTCTCGTCATGGCTGGTGCCCGAGTATTGCCGTCTCCGACGGTCAATGCTCGTGTAGTTCGGAGGGGGTCGAGGAAGCATCATGAGGGAGGGTGTTCCGGGGTCTAGGGGCTCCTCACTTTGTTCAAGCTTTGGTTTGAAGGTGAGCCAGCCCCTAGCCCCCCTTCCCGTGCTTTTATTGTCAAGTTCTCCCATTCTCTTGACGCCAATAAAAGCACGGGTTGACACTTCCCTCATTCTTGATATTAATTCTTTGCGAACTTCTTGCCCGGCCAGTTCCAACACCGGTCCGCCTGAGCCTCTGATTGTAGGATTAGTCGGTAGGAATTTTTGTAAAACACGCCTGTCTGAGCCTCTGATTGTATTTGTAGCTTTTTTTTTTATGAAATAATGAGAATTGTAGTACTTGTAATCTCTTGTAATCTCTTCTGAATTAATAAAGGATTTTTCTTTTATTTGTTGTTGAGTTTCCTTTTCGCACCGCCATTCTTCTCTCCTTCTTTTCTTTTTCTTTCTCTTTTCTTTGCGCCGCCAACTTCTGAGTAATAACTGCCTTAGGACAATCGCCGGTTGCGCCGGCCGGCGCACTAACCCTCCCCACAGATGGCGCCAATTGTAGGGGCTCCTTTTTTGGAGGTGGGCCCCCGACAATGAATTTGTAGAGAGTGGGGCAAAGGGTTTGGCTCCGGCCGGCCCTTCGCCGGTCTTCTTCGAACTTCTCGTTATTTGCTCTACGCCTGGGGTTGCTCCTCGGCTGGGATCCGAGGAGGCCCCCCTTCACCAGGGGGGTTCTTTACCTTATATACCCTCTTTATCTCGATCCTGGCCTTACAGCTGTTGGCCATCCGGGCTAATGGTTCAGGATTTGTCCCATCAGACAGGTTCTTTCCCATACTGGGGGTTGCTGCCTCCAAGGTTTTTCAGTGAAGGGTCTTGTCAGCATTAATGGAACTTGGAGGGCCAGGCAGAATCGTTAAGTGCGGATGTGACCACCTACACTGGGTCTGCCCCCTACCTAGATTAGACTAGGTGTGCCGAGGATGAGTGCGTCCTCGGCTCAGGCCTTGGAAGGACTAAAGCCTTTAAGCCGACCATCTGGGGAGATCGCCCTCCTCGGCTTGGGCCCTGGGCCTGCCTAAAGGTGGGCCGGGGGTTCTGGGCCCTCGGGCCCCACATATATAGTCTATGTGACATGTTGTGTCTTTTAAATAAAAAATAATAATTGTGACCTATTGTAATTGGCATTTTATAGATTAGTGTCTTTGGTAATTTGTATAAAAATGACATTGTCTCAATCACACTTAGATTTTTAATAAATAATGAAAAAAGTTGTGCCCCTTTTTGGCCCTTATTGATGATGAAGGGTTGGTAGATCTTGATGGGGGGTTTCATCTCTTTGTATTTTTAATGAAGATATTTAGAGTTCAAATTCCACCTCTCCTATATCTATCAAATTGTTTATAAAAAAAATAAATAAATAAAACACACACACAAACCCATCATAACAATATGTTCCTATTTTTTTTATTTGAAGAGAGTTTCAACATATATTGTCTGCTTTTGATGATAGTTAAATCAAAACACCAATCATTTTTTTTGTGTAAGTGGGAATTGAATTCAAGATTTTTTATTCAGTTACTTGAGATTTTACTAATTGAACTAACTAAAACTCACCAACAAGTTCCTTTTTTGATAATAATGCTATGACAAATATTCTCTACCATATATCTCTTGTTTTATTGTCACTAGAAACTAGTATAGTCACTTGAGAACCTTTGTTGAAAGTCATAAATAATTGTCATAGAGATTCTAAAGTACTACAGCATGACATAGCAGGTACGTACTACGTACCGACTGAGGCTTGTACAAAGGGAACTGACATGGTTCTAATAGTACTCCCAAAAAAAGTTCCATCTAAACTAAGTCGTTATTAAACAGACTTCTATCCATGACCCATTTTCTGAAACTTTCCAGGTTTCTCATTGTCTTAAACAAAATGAAGAGAATCTTCCAGCTCTATGGCCAATATGACAAAGAAAACATTATTGGCCTGTGATTTTCCCACGTTTATTTAAATACCAAATTATAATTAGTCTAGATGCAGTGACCCTCTTCAGCATATTCATTATTGTATTTGTAGCTAGTCAATCTTAAACAGGATGAGAAGGACTAAAAATTTGATGAGCTTGCTGCAATATTCCTTTCACATGCTCTACTTCTTGATGATGGCACTTGATTCTGTAGTCTTCCACCATATTGCATGCATCACGAGATCACTGAACAGTATTAGATCATAAAGCCAATTGTCACACACTTATTTATGTTATTTACTTGCCAATAATACTTTTTTTTTTTTTTGGTCTTAATATGCATGGGTGCTTGAGTAACTAATTTCTAGCATTTAGTTACCAATAAATAAATATATATATATATATATATATATATATATTTTTTTATACAAGGTAGAATTTATACTCTAACTTAATTGAAGTATATGTGTTTGTGAAACTCCCTCCTAGAGACATAAACTCCGACCCTCGCTCTCACACTTCACAAGTATAACTACACAAACATTTATACTTGTGGAGTTACTACCGCATTAAGGGTGCGCGGTGGTCAATAAATATAATTTCTATTTAGTAATAGTAATATATGGGTGTCAACTGTTAAGAGTTTTAAAACACTTGATCAGTCCTTTGGATGAATAGTCCCTTGACTCCCTTCAACTCCCACATAAACTAAAAAATTGCAAAGAAAAATCTATAGGCAGTGACCCTAAAGTATTATATTGAAAAGACCTAAATCCAAAATTTTATGGATTACAAGAAAAATTGCAAAGAAAAATCTATAAAGAATGACCCTAAAGTATTATATTGAAAAGACCTAAATCAAAAATTTTATGGATTACGAGATGGTATCTCATGCGCCTGGCGCATACACTATTTTTCCTATGAATTACATAAGGTACTTTTCAGGTATATTAATAATATTTACGCAATGGAATTACTTGCACAATGGAAAGTCCCTTCCATTTCCTTAGGCCAAGGTACCTTTAGAAAGTAGAATTGTTCACACAACTTAGCTGACATCTTACAAAATCTAGCTATAGGGTTAGATACCATTGAGTGGAAACTGGAAATTGGTCATCAAAAACAAAATTTAGGCTCTTTTAAGGTATGGGGATATTGGATTTACTTTTGGTTTCTGACTTTTTGAGGCAAAGAATATTGGAGAATGATGGATCTAAAAAAACACAGGCCCCCCTACTCTCCACAAAAGACGAAAAAAACGGAAGAGACTTTCTATTGTGCTACTGATTGCAGGCACCTGATTTTCCAAGTTCCCTAAGTCAAGGTGACTAATTGCTACCGGGAAGCCAATCGCTGCGCTGATGGCCTTGCTAGACTAGGAACTCAACAAGATACTGATGTTTTATTTTATAATTCCCCTCCCCGTCTTTGCTGGACATTTTCTTTTCGGACCTCTGTGGTCATTTTTGTACCGGGCTCTGTCCTGCCCTTGTTGGTTCTGTTTCTGTTTCTTAGTTTATGAATTTATCCAGTTTACCAAAAAATTAAAAAAAAAAAAAACGAAAAAAATTAAACTGTCAATTAATATCAGGCAAGGGAGCCCCAAAAGACATTCGAATGGATTGGCATTTCTATTGTCTATATATCCCTGTATCATTAATTTCACACCATTAATTTAGTTGGCTAGCTAAAAGCCTAGAACATATATGCTAAGAACAATTATGATCCCTTCGTACAAAATATTCTTAGACATATATGCAACCTTGTTTTCCCTGAATATATGTTGCATTTAAAATTTGTGACAGCTTAATTATTGTCATTTTTATAATATATACACACATATATGCATGCATGTGTAATATGTGTGTGTGTGTGTCTCTCTCTCTCTCTCTCTCTATATATATATATATATATGTTGGTATGTACAAATTATTAATTATATGACAAAAAAGAACATATAAGTTACGGGTTTGGTAATTCAGTGAAATCTGGTAATCCAATGGAGGAGAACTTGGGTTGAATTCACTTTATTCCAACTTGATGTAAGTACAAAATAAACCCAAACATACCATTTAATATTAAACTGTCATTGAGACTACATGAATGAAAGTTTAACTACAAACCATCCAAAACAAAATCAAGAGAATATCCATCTAGAGGCTCCATTAAGTAAGGAGTAAGTAGATTTAAATCATCATTAGAGAACCACAAAGAACTGCCACAGTTGTTATCCTCTGTGATTTCTTGTGTGTTAGCAAACTTAAATGTACTTTGAGAGCCATCTTCAACCATTGTCTTGCCTCCAGTTTCACAAGTACAATCCGAAGGTGGCTCAGAATTTGATTCCATGGGATCACTTGGATTCTTCCCTGAATTTCTAGAAAGTGAAGGTAAAGAAGCATTGGTTTTAGTTTTTCCCTTCTTAATTCCGAGTTTTTTGCTCAAATGAGTGTTCCAATGGTTCTTCACTTGATTGTCAGTTCTCCCAGGTACTCGCCCAGCAATCAAAGACCACCTAAAAATATAAGCTCTCCCAATTTAGAGTTTTGGCATAATAACAACATCTTGGCAATAAAAGGTCTAGTAGTATAGTGTGGTACTGTAGCAAAAGCTATGCAATAATTACTACCATATATAGTGATACTTACAACAATGCTCATGGCAATTTTAGCACTGGTAAAGTGAAAATCAGTGGCTAGTTTGAAGGTGATTTGAATGCAAACAAATATGGAATATTTACAAAGAGGAAAAAAAAAATATAGGAGATATGGTAGTAAAGCAAGCATTTAAAGGACAAGACACAATCATCACAGCTAGGATTACTGATGATGAAGCTATGTATGTACCATAAAATTAAAGAAAATATTAATATTGTCAAAAATATGATAAAAACTAGTAATTCCGTTCTACTGAACTCAACTTTGTTTGATTTTTTTTTTTTGGAAAAATAATGGAAAACCATACATATAGAAAAGGAAAGAAAAGATCTGTATTAGAAAATAGACCTGTTTCCAATGAGGTTATGAAGCCGAATTATAAGGTCTTCTTCTTCCTCTGAGAAATCACCACGCTTTACACTAGGACTTAGATAATTAATCCACCTTAATCTGCAACTTTTGCCACACCTCTTCAAACCTGCACCAGAGCTTTTTACTAATCAAGTAGCGAATATAGAACTAAGATCTTCAAGTGTTAAACTTAAAATAGTGTCACACATGCTTTCCTATTATGGAAAAAAGCTACAAACCTGTCATTTTAGCTATGCGATTCCACTTCCCTTTTCCATGCACCCTTATGTAATCCATTAGAATTCTGTCCTCCTCCACTGTCCACAACCCTTTTCTGTATTCATTCCTAGCTTCCATTCTTGTTGCAAAAGTAGAACTCACAGAGAGAGAGAGAGAGAGAGTTGAAGTTCTATAGTTTGCCTTGGGATTTGAGTGTGAGAGAGAGAGAGAGAGAGAGAGAGAGAGAGAGTTTTGAAGTTCTATAGCTGGGCTTAGAGGTTTGGGACTTTGGGGAGTCCACTCAACTACGGTGATGTATATATAGTTGAAATTCTTTTGCTTTATGTTTGAAAGCAAGATGGAAGGAAGAGGTTAAGAAGGCTAATAGGAGAAAAATAGAGGTGAGAAGTAATGATTATGTGCATGCTTTAAAAAATAAAAAGAGGGAAAAATTACTTCTAAATTTTTTGGTTGCACAGTGGGAAGGAAAATGACAATGTATAGTATAAAATGAAAAGTATATCCTTTTTATTAGGTATACATGTGTTGATTGAAGTTTCATATAAAAGAATTAAAAAGAAAAACATGAGAAATTAATTTAACATAATTAAATCAAGGCCTATAAATTTAACATTTTTGGATTAATTTGTTTACTGATATGTTATGTGAAGGCTGTCAAATTTATACCATTTTAGAACAAAACCAATAAGCCAATAGTCTTGTAATATAGTGGTATTACCTTGTTCTCCCCCTGAAAAGAACATGGCTTTGATTCCCCACCTGCACTTGTTGTAAGTCGAGCCAAAAAAAGAAAAATAAGAAAGAAATGGTAACGTATCTAGTCAAATTAACTAACGTAGCACGGATCCAATTTGGTACGTCTATAATCTACAACCACTTCCTCATAAAATCATGCAAAATAACTTTGGTATTTTAGTGCCCAAAGTCTCGTAGTTTAATCATCTTACACATATTGGCCAAGTCTTTTTATAAGAAGGACTTATGCTTCCCACCCTTTATTGTAATAATAATAACGTTGGCATCTTAGTTCTTTCAACAAAATTGACATCATAAGGGCAAAATTAACAATTTCAATTAAGTGGAAAAAAAAATTAAAGAAAAGAGGGGAAAATACCCTTCATATTTTAGTACTTTGACAAAAGTCAAAACCCATTAGCGAATTGTTGGTGGACTATTCCAAGCATAAAGTAGGTGCACCAACCAAGTAATAAGAATTTTTCAGAGAGAGAGAACAAGATCACTAGAAGCCATAGTGTTTTTTAGAGTGATATTTTCACCCAAATATGTGGCTCGAAATCGATGGTCAAAATTTAGAGAAACTTTTACTATCTATTTCAAATTTGTTCATCTTCTCAGATTTTCTGTTGTCTTTCATCTTATTCTTTACATCTTTGCAAAGATACTCTCTCTCTCTCTCTCTCTCTCTCTCTCTGGTTTGAAATGAGAGGTTCCATTTCATAAAATTTAGATTTAATCAACATGTCAGTAATCTAAAATAAATATAGTGTAATATTATTTAAAATCAGTTAGACATGGCAGTGGCACCATGTAGTATGTACAACCTGATTATGTATGAAAAACTAATTTTTTTATTAAAAAAAATCATTTCCATTTATTTTAGAGATAGTTTTAACTTGTGACGTCACCCCAAATCTCTTGAATAATGATAAAAGTTTTTACCAGTTGAGCTAATTGCAACCTATAATCATCACCATTTCCATTTTAAAGCAAATAGAGAGATCAATCCTCACTTTAAGACTATGAAAAAATATTAAAGGTAAAAAGGAAAGTCAAAAAATTAAAATTTTCTTTTCAAAATTCTTCCGATATAAAGGAATTGGTAATACATTGCTATCAACCCTTCAAATTCTTTCCCCTTTCAACCAAATAAAAATATTTAAAAATTCCAAAATAGACGGAAGTATCTCATATGGTCTTACCTCTCCACTCTTTTTTTCTCTCTTTTTCTCCAATTTTCTTTGAACCAAACTAATTTATTATTATTCTAGAAATACATTTCTAGAAGAGCGAGAATGAGTTCTATTATAATAGTTGTGGTACCACTATCACAGGAAAAGCCAACACATTTAATTATTGGTTGTATATTATATCATATTTTAAACAAAAACTAGATTTAATATGTGATTTGATTATTTAAAACAAAAAAAAAAAAAACTAATAATTTTATCATTATGGATCTCTTTTTATACATAAAGAACTCATAAACAACGTTGATAACATATTTTTTGAAAGAAACATTAGTTCTATATAATTACATTTTAGTTAAAACTTGGATTTAAGTATCAAAATGGTAATTTTAACAAATAAAGATATGGGAGTTTATATGTTCTTCCTTAAAATGTTAGGAGTTAGAATTAGAAATTTTGAATTTATGAGATCTGTAACATTGATGGGCATTATAATTCTTAATAATTTTTCCAAAAAAAAAAAAAAAACTAAGTTTTTTAAATTTTGGAGAATCAGCAATTCTCCTGATTACACATGTGCTTAATTCATAAATTAACATGTCCCCATTTGATAATGAGTAAGTCCAATACCACAACAATTTTCACTACTTTTGCCACAACTTGCCTATATGGTGATCGAGTTGTAAGTAGTGAAAATAAAATGGTAGATCTCGTGAAAATCCAACTCACGAGTCGCCACGTAGCAAATTTGTGACAAAGTTGTGAAAATAGTGGTGGAACTAGACTTACTTGATAATGGAGGGTGCATGCAAGTTGGATTTCTTTCAACCACACTTACCAAAGATAAATAACCATTTAGATCGACTTATGTTACATCTCACAAATGAGCATGCGACAATTAATATAGTTCAATTGGTTGGCAATTGGTACTTCTTCTTGTTTCCAACCTAAACATCTAGGGTTTAAATCTCATCTTCCCAAATTATCGAATCATCATATTAAAAAAAAAAAAAAGTTTTTAGGCAATTTGTGAAAACCCTTAAAAAAACTTTATGTATGTTGAGAGAACACAGTTTATGACTTTGGACCCAACTATGTTATATTAATTACTCGATCTTATCGTTATTATCTAATGTGGGATTTTACTCACACGTGTATACCTTTTATGGGAACCACGTGTCAACCCCTCACAATCCATGAGAACCTTATACTTTCATGTCCATGTAAATCTTACGCCTATAAAGTTTGGACTTCACTCACACATAAAGGAGGAAACTCTAGCCAAAGCTTCTGAATTTGCAAAAAACTATGAAAATCACTCTCTAAAGTTTCTGATTTTCATGTCAATATAAGACTTCATTCATACATATATACCAAACATTTTACCAGAAAACTATGCTCACCGAATCATTTACTAATATGCACGAGAAAAATGATATTCTATTATTGAAAGGTAAAGGTATCTGACAAAAGTATATGGAATTTGTTTTTCACTCTGATGGTCACATATCATCATCAAGAATTGAACCGATGGCTTTGTATTTTACCCCAATGTACATATACCATTTCAAGATCGGCCCCTATCATTGTCAGGCCTGTCTGTGTGTGTGTGTTTCTGTGGGAATGCGCGTGTGGAAACACAAACGCATTATGATGATGATGATCATATAGACTCAAGCTTAATGAGCCTGCGAGGTTAAAGCACCACTAAAATTTTGCTTTAGGAAAGTAAGATATGTATATCACTTTCAAGCTATATGAATATACCTTTAACATCCCAGCTGGAACTCACATTAGCTAGAGCCTGTTACATCACAAACTTTTTGTCCATATATATGAATAATCCTACAAGAGAAAGTAGAAAATGAAATGTCTTGGTTTTACAAATCATCTAATCTTACAAAATATCAACCTTTTTGACACCCTCTGAAATGATGCTCCTCCCAAACGTTTTATGAAATGAAACTTCTCTTCTTGAGGTTTGTATAAATGCAACATTTAAGTTTTCCGTAATGGCATTTTTTTTTTAAAGAAAATAATTTTCATTATACATATTTCAGGGGCATCTTATATCCACCAACCACAAATGAATATTTAGTTAATGGAATTATGGTTTGAGAGAGCATGCACTTATCAGTTATATTTACACAAACTTCAAAGGAAAGTGTCATTTATACAAATGTTTGGGGAGTACTGTCATTTCAAAAAATCTCAAAGAAAATTATAATCTACCTAAATACTCCTTCTGTCCCTTTTTTTTTTGTTCTGTTAAGTCAAATTTTATAAGGGAACATCATTTATTATTTTGTTTATCTTCTAAAAATGTATAAGTTTCCAAAATTACCTTTAAATAAATTTATCAAAAAATTGAATTAGTAAATTAATAGGGGTATAATAAGAATATTAGTAAATTAATGACTTTTATTTTTAGAAACAGGACAATATTTTGGGACATCTCAAAATAGAATAGAGGACAAAAAAAGTGGAACGGAGGGAGTATTAATTAGTCCTCTATGAAAAATTTTGTATTGTAACATTCACATCCGAATTTACAAACTTTAGCCAAATTTTAAAATAAAAATTCAAGGGACGTTACATTACATTAATATTTGTGAAAGAAAACTAGGAAAATAAGTGTCTCGGTTTTCCAAATGATGTGTATCTTATAAAATATAATTAGGCCTCTATGAAAATTTTTGTATTAGAACATTCCATCCAGTTTTTCAAACTTAAGTTAAATTTAAAAATAAAAAAGTAATTTTTCCTCTATTTTAGCTATCTCAATTTTTAAATACAACCTACATATCACACTATCCAATTAAAAAAATATTATTATAAATTCTTCTTCTTTATTTCTTCTTCTTCTTTTTTTTTTTTTGAGAGAGAGTGTGTGTTTGAATATACAAATAGAAGAAAAGTTTTGCAAAATATTACCGTGCTCTCAAAACTTATAGCATCCGTTTGCATTTTGACTCAACTTATTTTTTAAAAATAAATTTTAACAAAAATTTATTTATTTATTTGAAATATGTTAACTTTTGGCCTTTTGTCATACTTTTAATATATAAACTATCATCAGGAGCAGACGTCATATGTTGAGAATATCTATCCAAAAAAAAAAAAACATATAAGCTACCGAAAGTTATATATTTTGTCTCATATTTAACAAATGACTCATGTTAATGGGTGCTCTTAAGGCATTTGTTAATGTCCATTTAAGGAAAATTTTGATACAATTTTCATGGAAAATATAAAAAGTTGTGAAAAAATCAATTGTTTTTTTTTTTTTTCTTTTTTCATAAAAATTTTCTAAATATATTTCTTAAACCAAGCCTTTAAAACATCTATTAACTTTTCCCTTAACAAATAAACTACCGAAAAACTATGGGATTCCAAACATACACTAAGTGTGTGTTTGGATGGGGTGATTTTTAAGGGGATGGAAAATGGAAAGAAGAAAATAGGGTGATTTTGAATAGTTGGGTTGTTTGGCTGGAAGGGAGAAGGGAGAATAATTTTGGTAGGATCCGAATGTTTTCTCTCCAAACCCACTATTTTGGGGTGTTTTATTTTCTCCCCTAATTAGGGAGAAAATGGGCAAAGGAGAGAGGCTTTGATGGGAACTTACCCATCAGCCCCTTTCCTCCCTCCTTAACTTTGGTTTTTTTTTTTTTTTTTTTTTTTTTTTTTTTTTTTTTTTTTTTTTCCAAACTTTTATGTTCAAGTTTTTTTGTTTTTTTTTTTTTCCTTATACTATTTATTTTTTATGTCACAAGGCATGCGAATAAATTTATATAAACTATATTTTTTTTCCTCATATTTTTATTCTCAACCAAATAAAAGAGTATTAAATTTTTCTACTTTTCCATCATCCAATCAAACACACATAAAGAAAAACTAAATTTCTTTTATCCTTCAACTTTTCCATCCCTTAATTATCACATTATATCTCCCCACACTCCCATCCCCAACCCAATAAAACTTTAACGTTTTGCAAAAAGTTAAATAGTGTAATTAAAGAGTCAATTGTAGAATATTATTTGATGATTCTTGGTTATGTTGCTTTTCAACTTGAGGAACAAAACAAAACTTGTTTAAGTTTTAAAGAGCTGGATGTTAATTCTCTTACTCTGGAAAGACAAATTTAGTTTGGCTGGCATGCAGTCTCTTATTCCTTCTGCAACATACTGTATCACTTTTCCTGGTTTTTGTCTGATTGTCATTGTATATACCATTGTTTTAAATGTTAGGACCCTCAAAAAGGATTCACATCCTGTGCAATACCTAGAGTATTGCACCTGATGCAATAGTAAATGAATGGTTGGGATTGAAAGTTGGAAAAGCAACTTTCAATCTCAACCAATGAATAAAATATATTAAAAATAAAGTAAAAAAGTTAAGGTTGAAATGTAAAAAAAGTAAAAAAAAATATGAAGGAAATGGATGAATTGCACACCGTGCAATACCCTAGCAATTGCATTGGATGTGAATCCCATAAACATATACAAACTGTGGCATAGTTCTTGACAAACTTCAATTTGAAGAGGTTGATACCGTTGGAAATTAGTTCAGAAATCAATGAAAATGAAGGTTAGTGAGGGAGAAAAAGAACGAACATTAACCAATGCTGCAATGATCAAGGTACGGTCCTCTGGTGCCAATGTTACGCATCGGAAAAATAACATCCTCTTATAAATGACATTGTTGGGCATGCTAACCTAGCTAGCTAGGAGTGTCTGTTAACACATTGTTTTGCTCCTCCTCGGTAAGAATGTTTTCATAAAAATGATGCATGATCAATCCCTTTCCTATGATTTTGTAGTGTTTTCTGACTCTTATCTATTATTGACAACAAGAAATCCTTCGTTTTTATTTCCTTTGATATGTACAGTCAATTTGCAAGAGAGATTTTGGATTTTGTGTTTCTATGTATTCAGTATTCTCTTTATGATTGCTGTCACAAATCTCAATGCAAGGCAGTGAATATGGTTGCCGTTAGATTCTTCACAAAAGCTGTAGCTGGGTAAGAGCTTATACAATATTATTGGAAGTTTGTGAGTACTATACTTTTGGTGACCACTTGAATTATTTGATTTTTTTTTTCTCTAATTAGGGGGTGCAGGGATTAATTGATCTTATAAGAAAAAGAAGAAACAACAAACACTTGTTAGAGAGTTCACTAGTTAGGGACAGTAATTTTCCCATTTAGGATGTAAATGAGTGCAATTCCCATTTTGGGCAGAAAAATTATTACTTTCGAAATATTAATTAATTTTTTCTATCCCAGTTTGTTTTTTCGGTGTTTCAAATAATGTGTCCCAAATCACTCTTACCATGTGCAACATGTTTTGGAGAACAATATTCCCATTGCAGTGAGGGATATGAGTAGGAGAATCAATGTCCATCCTGTGCTATGTAAGAAACAAAAATGAACAAATGAACAGGACAGTACTCTTTTACCAAAAAAAAAAGAACAGGACAGTACTCATTGGATAAGTGGGGAGCCTAGCTAAGAACTAGTCTAGGCCAATGCAATTGGTAGACAAGATATTTTCATTTGTGCTTCGAATCAAAAAATTTACCTTATACTGTAGTATTCCCATAGAAAATTAGTTTAAATAAAACTATTACTTGTAAAAGAAAGAATATATTATATTTACTTTATTAAAAATTATTTTTCCAATGTGTAAATACAATAATTTAACGTGTAATACACACATATAGTGAGCAAACAAAAATTCTAAGAATAGAAACTTTTTATTCATATCAAGTCATTTGGGGAAAGAAACAAGAAATTCAAAATTAAAATACAACATTTAGAGGTGTGTATGGGTTGGTTTCGAAGGTTTTTTTCAACCCAACCCATACATGTGTAAAAATCAACTTAAAACATATTGTGTTCGATTGGTGGGTTGTGCTTACATATTTTATGTCTTATAAAAATTTGGACTATCATTAATTATTTAATTACTTTTTTTAATAAAGTATTACAATTCACATAATATGACTAAACTAAATTGCAAAATTTCAAATTCATCAAAACTAATTCTTAAAATACTAGAAAAAATCGAACTAAAAAAATTAATAATAAGGTTACTAAAATAAACTTATATATAAGATGGATCAAGTTGGGTTAGATGGGTTGAAAAAACTATCAACCCAAATCAACCCGACCTGAAACTCAAAACTAAATTTTAATCCAACCTAATTACCTACCAACCTAAGGCGTCATGTTGAGTTAAATTGGGTCAATTTGGATCGGTTTTGTTGAGTTGGTGAATTGAATGTATACCTTAGCAACATTAAGGTATGAAAATCTTGTTACTAGATTCAATCCCTATATGGTTGACAAAGTCCACAAAATGGTGCAGTAAACCTTTTAATTTGACCTTTACTCTTTATGATACAACAGTCCAACTAAATAATATATGTTTTAAGCTAACTCTACATTATATAATAGTCCAAAACTCCACTGAAGTTACACAGTTCTCTTATTATTGTATGATATATAGGTGACTTGGCATGTATTTTAACCAGCCATAGTGTAAACAGGTTTATTTAGGCTTATTAGACTAGTTAATAATATTGAGAATTAATATCTGACTTAGCTGCTTATATAATTTAATAATTATCATGTTCATTATTGTTAAGAAAATTATAAAATTAAAGGGTGAGACTTTAGAGTACGAATATCTATGTCACCAAAATTAAACTCATTAGTCTTTTAACGTGCCAACCCCCTTTAATAATAATAATAATAATAATAATTTTAATTTTAATAGTTATCATTAAAATATATCCAACAGTTAGCTTATTTAGTTGAATTGAGATGACTTAAAACAACTATTGCAGGAGAAAAGTATTAAGATTTAAGAGATATCTTTTATGTATAAGATGACTTCCTTTTAGGATTAAGGTACAATAAAGGCAAAATTGGAGAGTTCTTGCACGAGTTTTGTATGTATGCAAATTTTTTTTCATCTTTATTATTGTAGGAGAAAAGTATTAAGATTTAAGTGATACCTTTCCCTCAACTCCCCTAGATTTGTCACTTTTGTTGAAATTGACGTTGATGGAAATATTACGTAAAAATTAAGGTAGAAGATAGTGGGAGGGGATTTAAACTTTAAAGACAAAAAAGATACAAATTAATGATGTAAACTACACAATTATATATACGTTGTAATGAGTCATCATAACATTTTCTAAAATTATTAGTGATAATACATAATCAAGCTCCATTGAGACTTAAATAATGTCACTTAGTTGAAAAGGTTTGGCATAATTTTTTTAAAAAAAAATTATTTATTAGAAACGAGGTTTGGCATGATTAATTTGCTTCTCAAAGATGTCTTTTGCACAAGTATGATCAGTCATAATTCAATCTCAAATAATAAAACATAAAAGTATTGCATTTAGAACTTGATCTCCTCACAAGAGGTTATTGGCTCATTTGTGGAATAATAGTAAGATTAATGTTTATAATTGGTTTATACCTCTTTCTTTTACAAATAGTAAAAGTAAAATTCAATGCTCTGACGCAATAAGACAATGTACAATTGTTTTTTCGTACACAACCAATTATTATCCTTATAATTATTGTATTTCTTTTTTTTTGGTAAAGGAGTCAAGGACTACGGGAGTATTTCTTGTTGTATTTCTTTTTTTTTTTTTTTTTTGGTAAGACAATGTACAATTGTATTTCACTGCTACGATAAAGGAGTCAAGGACTAGTCCCCTACTTCTGCAGAACTAATTAATCGAAGTTTCACATGCAATATAGTCAGTAGTATAAGTACACTGCATAACTGCTCGAAGTTTCACATGCAATATAGTCTGTAGTATAAGTACACAGCATAAATAGGAGAGCAAAATAGGAGTACGTGTCAATTTTACACCTTCAACTCCTAAAATTACCCACTTCACTCAAATTAAAAATGTGTAAATTTGCAAAATTATTATGGTAATTGTGTAAATTTACACTGATCGATACTATTTACTTTGCATTTTTTTTAAAAAAAATTTCTTTATGTATCTCGAGATTAAAAAAAGAGAGTAAATGATGATCATTGTGTGTTAAAAAAAAATCAATAAAAATTGATATGTTAATGTAATGTAGTCACATGCAATATAGTCAGTAGTATAAGTACATTGCATAACTACGGGAGCATTATAGGAAAATGTGTCAATTTTACACCTTCAAGTTCTAAAATTACCCACATCGCTCAAATTAAAAATGTGTAAATTTGCAAATTTACTATGATAATTGTGTAAATTTACATTGATCGATATTATTTACTTTGCATATTTTTTTTAAAATTTTTTCTTTATGTATCTTGAGATTAAAGAAAGAGAGTGAATGATAATTATCGTGTGTATTAAAAAAACCAATAAAAATTGATATGTTAATGTAATGTAGTGCAAAATAAATAACTTGATGTGAGGTTTTTTGAAAAACGAGTATATAAAATAAAAAGAAAAAGTAGATTTTTATACTAAAATAGACAAAAAATTTTGCACAAACTAACATGAATGCTCTTATCATAACTCAAAGGCCACAGGACAAAATGAAAACCAACCAACATGCAACTAAACCATTTATCTACATATATTTTTCAAATGCCAAAACCTAGGACCAGTTTCTTAAATGTTTTACCTTGGTTTTCAATTAAATTATATGATTGTATTAATAAATACAATACAAAATATGTTATTTTTGCAAGACTAATCAAATTAAATTATATAACGCATTCATTAATGCAATTCATATATATGCAGGGACTGAGACATACTAGGGCCCATGGGGCCTTGGCCTGAGTTGCAGAAAAAAAAAAATTGAAGATATATTAGGGCATAATTCGAATTTCGCCGAAGAAAAATAAAACTTAGCCCCTCTCCTCTCCAAAATCTTGACCACCTCCATAGATCATTAGTTCCTCTTAACTCGAAATCTTAGTTTTGCCCTTGTCACAAGGAAAATTGTACCTAAGTTTTATTAATTCTTGTAACAAAATGTTTTGAAAAGAACTAAAAAAAGAAAGACAAAGGTCTGGAAACGGCTTGAATTATCAGACAGCATTGAGGCCTCAGAGAGATATACGATCTATAGAGATTGTTCATGCATGTTTGATTGGAGAGTAGCTGACAATCAACGAAAACAAAAACATTTAGACAAAAATCCAAAACTGACCCTCTAACTTTCAACATTTTTCATTTTAGTCCTCTAACTTTCAGTTTTGTTATTTCAGTCCTCTAACTTTCAATTGTTGTCAATTCGGTATTCTGTTATCCATCTGTTAAGTGTCTTCGTTAAATGAGCAAAACGACGCCGTTTTGGCTCTTTTTTTATTTTAAATTTTTGTAATTAAAAGAAATTAAAAAACTGTTATTAAAAAAAATGCAAAAATCCAAAACTAACCCTCTAACTTTTAACTTTTTTCATTCCAGTTCTCTAACTTTTAGTTTTGTCATTTCAGTCCTCTGACTTTCAATTGTTGTCAATTCGGTATTTTGTTAAACATTTGTTAAGTGTCTCTGTTAAATGAGCAAAACGACGCCGTTTTGTTTTTTTTGTTTTTCTTTTTTTCATAATTAAAAGAAATTAAAAAAATTGTTATTAAAAAAAAATGAAGAAAGGAAAACTTTGTCTATCTGGGTAGAACAGAGCAAAGAGAACATGAAGAAAGGAAAACCCACGTGCTTGATCGATTTCCGAATGCGAGTCGAGGAGTCACGGCCCAGAGAAAAGATGAAGTGGAACAGTCCTGAGCAATGAAGAGAAATTCAAAGAGGTAGCTTTCGATTTCAACATCGCTGGTGTTTGGCAGCGGTGGCACCACGATTTCACTAGATTCAGATAAAGTTGTTAACTTCTTCACAGTCTCTTGCATCTAGAAATCAATCAAGCACGTGGGTTCTTTTCCTTTCTTCATGTTCTCTTTGTTCTACGCAGACAGACAAAGTTTTCCTTTCTTCAACTTTGCTTTTTTTTTTTTTTTTTGGCAAAAATCCAAAACTAACCCTCTAACTTTCAACATTTTTCATTTCAATCCTCTAACTTTCAGTTTTGTTATTTTAGTTCTCTAACTTTCAATTGTTGTCAATTTGGTATTCTGTTAACCATCTGTTAAGTGTCTCCGTTAAATGAGTAAAACAACGCCATTTTGGCTCTTTTTTTTAATTTTAAATTTTCATAATTAAAAGAAATTAAAAAACTGTTATTAAAAAAAAAAAAAAAAAAAGCAAAGTTGAAGAAAGGAAAACTCTGTCTGTCTGTGTAGAACAGAGCAAAGAGAACATGAAGAAAGGAAAAGAACCCACGTGCTTGATTGATTTCTGGATGCAAGAGATTGTGAAGAAGTTAACAGCTTTATCTAAATCCGGCGAAACCGCGGTGCCACTGCGCCGCCAAACACCAGCGACATTGAAATTGGAAGCTACCTCTTCGACTTTCTCTTCGTTGCTCAGGACTCTTCCACTTCATCATTTCTCTGGGCCGTGACTCTCCTTGACTCGCATCCGAAAATCGATCAAGCACGTGGGTTCTTTTCCTTTCTTCATGTTCTCTTTGCTCTGTTCTACCCAGACAGACAGAGTTTTCCTTTCTTCATTTTTTTTTTAATAACAATTTTTTTTTTAATTTCTTTTAATTATGAAAAAAAAAAAAAAAAAAAAAAAAAAAAAAACAAACAAACAAACAAACAAAACAAAACTGCGGCGTTTTGCTCATTTAACAGAGACACTTAACAGATGGTTAACAAAATACCGAATTGACAACAATTAAAAGTTAGAGGACTAGAATGAAAAAAGTTAAAAGTTAAAGGGTTAGTTTTGGATTTTTGCCAAACATTTAATGCATGCATGTGGCATAAACATGCAATATAGTAGTATTAGTATACTGCATAGGTAGCCACCTCCGTGTGAGACTATGAGTTCGTACTTTATATATCATATTAACAGAGCTCAGAAGCCACAGCACAGAATGAAAACCAACCCACATGCAACTAAACCATTTATTTATCTATATATATATATATATATATATATATATATATATATTTTTTTTTTTTTCAAGGCCAAAACTTAGGAATAGTTTCTTAGATGTTTTATCTTAAGTTTTCTAATTAGATCAAATGACTATATTAATCAATACAATATAAAATATGTTATTTTTGCAAGACTAATTAAATTCAATTAGTGGGTTTTAGTTTTATTAAGGACGGACGCCATAAGTTGAAACTCTCTCTAAAAAAAAAAAAATCAATTATGTAACTTATTGATTAATGCAATCCATATGCAGACCATACCAGGACCTAAGGGGGACTTGGCCCATAAACATGCAATATAGTAGTAATAGTATACTGCATAAGTAGCCACCTCCTTATGAGACTGTGAGTCCGTACTTTATATATCATATTAACATAGCTCAAAAGCCACAACACAGAATGAAAACCAACCCACATGCAACTAAACCATTTATTTATGTATATATTTTTTGAAAGCTCGAAAATGCATTGAAAACACAAGATTTGTTTAGACCCCCAAATCAAAGATACGGCTTGGTTGATTTTACACTAACTTAATACAAAGTGCGGAATAGTGTAAACACAGGTGTATAAGCAAGAGAACTACTCTAATCCATATTTAAAGTAACAAAGCAGTAAAAATGAAATGAATAAGAGTAAGGAAGAGAAATGCAAACACAGATAACACCGAGATGTGTTATCGAAGAGGAAATCGAAGAACTTAGCGAAAAACCTCTCCGCCGCCCTCCAAGCAGAAATCGATCCACTAGACAATCAGTTAGGATACATGGGTGAGCAAGAGACCCTCCAAGCTTAATCTACCTTCTGTACCTAAGCCCTCCAAGCTCCTACTCTAACAAGGCTTCTTGAAACCATGTCTTGCCTAGCTCTCCGGATCCCGCAACAAACTCCATGTTACATCTACCATCCCTTGGCTTCTTCCAATACTTCCTAGCAGTACCAAAACTTCACTTGACACTTTAAAAGGGTGTGGTAAGTGTTTGGGCTATCAACTTCTTAATAGTATGGAAATTGAGAGGTATGAGTTGAGAAAATTCCCAAAACAAATATGTAGAGGATTGTGAGTATAACAATCTCTAACTCTCAAGGTGTTTGGCTAAAGTTTTCTCTCAGAAGTACTCCTCAACTTTTGTGGGTAATGTGGGTATAAATAGTGTAGGCACAGAAAGTATGTATCACGAGACACAGCTGTCTCCATCTAGCCTGACCCTTCGCATTCCAGTATGTGCAATGCACATGAGATACTTCGCGGAATGCTAAGTCGTGAGCTACCCACGAAAACTTCTTCAGTCTTCAAATGCTTGAGTTTTCACACCACTCTCTCTATCACACAACCATTACAATGAAATCCCACAATAAATATAGGATACAAACGATTGAATAAAATTACAATCAAATTTGATACGGAATATAAGCCAACAAAAATACATAGTTGTAAATAACATCTTTACATTTTTCAAAGGCCAAAACTTAGGAATAGTTTTTTAGATGTTTTATCTTAAGTTTTCTAATTAGATCGAATGACTATATTAATCAATACAATATAAAATATGTTATTTTTGCAAGACTAATTAAATATTCAATTAGTGGGTTCCAGTTTCTTCAAGAGTGGATCTCATAAGTTGATACTCTCTTTTTAAAAAAAAAAATTAATTATGTAACTTATTGATTAATGCAATCCATATGCAGCCCATACGAGGACCTAAGGGGGACTTGGCCCAAGTTGCCGAAGAAAAATAATATTGTAAAAATATATATTAGAGCATAATTCGAATTGGGCCAAAGAAAAATAAAACTCAGCCCCCTCCCTTTTGCAAAATCTTGACCTCTTCCATAAATTATCTGTCCCTTTTAACTCGAAATTTTGGCTTCGCCCATGTCCACGTGGTGAATTGTATCTAAGTTTTATTAATTCTTATAAAAAAATGTTTTGAAAAGAAGAAAAAAAAAACAAAAAAAAGAGACAAAGGTCTGTAGAGATTGTTCATGCATGTTGGCTGATTGGAGAGTAGCTGACAATCAACGAAAACAAAAACATTAAATGCATGCATGTGCATGGCATAAACATATAGGTTCTGGCGTTCTGCTAAGAGTGGGACACTGTCACAGCGATAGATATAATTATATCAATTTGACTTTTTTTCTTACCCTGAACCCAGGGTTTGACTGACCCTGAAAAGAAAAATGTTATTGGTGTTCTTCACTTCTACAGTTCTACCCCAAATGGTTAAAACTTTGTGTAATTGTTGTGAACTTGACAGTATGGGAACGTCTGAGAGTGTAACAGAATTTTATCAATTTTTTGTATTAGAGAGAGAGAGAGAGAGAGAGTTTAAATCAGTTCAAATATCCAAGGATGATTGATTACTCAATAGTCAATTCAATTGTAATAATTGTAACCCTCTTGAGTTTACTATATGATAAGGTGGCTACTCATCAAAATTAATGGGGCCATATCCTTTATGTTTACAAATAATAGTGATTTTTTTTTTAATAATTTAGACTATTCAGTTGATTAATCGATTATTTCTTATCGGCTAGATAACTAACTGAAATTTATAAATTCAATAAATAAATTCCACTATATATATGCTTCTTCATCATATTCACTGTAGAAATAAAACTAAAGATATAGATTACTTCACTGATTTATGCATCTAATACCCTATCATAAGAGTGGTAGGGTTAATCATGACATATAGTAACTTTATCAATATATATTAGAAACTCACATCACATAAAAGTATAAAACTGCAATAACAATTAACAAATCCTATAAATTAATTGCACTACGTTACGTGAAAACTCCTCTTTTTTTTTTTTTCTTTTTTTTTTTGCTTAGTTTTAACTAGCAATAATAAGATTACATATGATAACAACTTTGTTAAATTGTTAATTAGGAACTTATATCTTATTAAGCAGGGTCATAATGGATATCATTTTCCAATATAGCACTGGGTACCACACAAGGACACATGATTACAAAGATACACAAAAGAGTCACTACCAAGAAATTAAAGGGATTGAGGAAGGAGGGTGGGTGGTCACGAAGGTGTAGGTTCAGATAAGGGTATCCGTAGAGAACACAATTACACAAACACATGAACACAGGCAACTAGAGAATTGAGACTTCAAATAAAAGGTGTAGAATTAATTAGGATCAAGTATTGCTATGTGTGATTCCTACTACTTTATCATCTGTTTTAAATTTGGACCCTGTTGGCATGTATGATACTAGATTATCTTCTATTTGTTACTTTGTTTACCAAAAATATATATACCTAAAAATATCACGGTAAAATCTATTGCACATATGTCCAATGTCCATATACACAGTTGAAAAACAACTAAAATCATGTCTTCAATACATGATTTCAATAATTGTTTACCCAATTGTACGGACGTGTGTGCAAGTTTGCGTGTTTAATTAACTAATTAACACTATTCCAAAATATTATAAGGAACCTTGTGGTCTGTACCATAGGAAAATGGCTTCCATACATCACAATGAATCGAGTCAAAAACAGAACTAGAGACATGCTAAAGATGAAAAGATACCCTTTATTGTTTGGCTAAAGGACACACATCACACAGCTGGTTTGTAGAATTTATGTTAGCTAGATACTTTGTTATAGATAGCATTGAATTTAGAATAAGATGGGTGACCTAATCTATAGTGCCACGTATCAAAAGCAACATTGTGAGCACCATGAACAGTTTTATTATGCATATTTACATATGAAGAGATACTAGAAACAGCAAGAGAACAGGAACTAGATGATGCTTCCAGTGGTTAAGCTCCTGGATGATGCAATATGTAGATTCAAAAATATAGCAACAATGAAAAGCTTTAGCCAAACAATAAAGGCTACCTTTTGGTAAAGGTACACTATAACACAACATATTGTAAGTATCAAAAAGGCTAAAGGTCAAATTAGTGAAACCAGAAAATGGAGGCTAAATATCGAATTAGTGAAACCAGAGAATGGCTTGCTATCGATCAATGGCAGAGCTAAGATTTCAGTTTAGAAGAAGCAAAATTAAGAATAAGATTGAAAT
Source organism: Quercus variabilis (assembly GCA_030445155.1). NCBI lineage: Eukaryota > Viridiplantae > Streptophyta > Magnoliopsida > Fagales > Fagaceae > Quercus > Quercus variabilis. The sequence goes on from CP129454.1 coordinate 11,437,384, forward strand.
AAAGAAATTCAATAGATTAATTAAATCTATAAATTTAAACACATAATTTGATTACTTAAAATATGCATAGAATTCATGCACTAGACGTATGAGACGCATGTGGGGGACCCATATATCAGCGAGACACGCGTCTCATACGTCTGCCACATTAAAACCAGTTGTAAAGACGGGTTGTAGCAATAAATAATAGGGTGGATAGACAACGAAGCAAATGCAAAGAACTCATAGCTGTAGCTTAGGTTTGCCAGCCCATAAAACCTTTTTTGTTTGTTTGTTTGTAATTCTTTTTATGTAATTTTTAGGCTATCTTGTGCATGAACTGTGTACACGGCATGTCCAACTGTAATAACCCAAATGAAAGCCTCAAGTCTTGGCAACTTCAAACCCAATTCTACTCTCTTTGTGATAAGCCTCTAGTAAAAGAACACTCGAGGCAACTTCAACACTGGATATCCTTGTCATGACTCTGCTTCATTAATTTATTTAAATGGTTTTTTTTTTTTTTTTTTTTTTTTGTTTCTTCGATCTCTCTTCAAAAGCCTATCCTTTCGTTTCTTCGTTTTTTCTTGCCCCATACTAGTTTGATTATTATGCTGAGCCACTATATCCTAATTTCAGTTAGGGCCCGTTTGGATTGATGGGAAAGGGAAGGGGAGTAGAGTGTAATAGAGTTGGCTAAAAATAAGTTAATTTTGGATCAATTCTACTTTACTCTACTCCCCCTCCTTCTCCCTTAATCCAAACAAACCATTAAAGTTTTGCCTCATTATTTTTTCAGTTTTAAATTCTTGGATCAAGTATTGCTATTTGACTCCTCTTGATTTATGCTTCTCAAAAAAAAAAAAAAAAAAAAAAAAAAAAAAAAAAAAAACAGGACTCCTCTTACTTTATCATCTGTTTTAAATTTGGGCATGTATGATAACTAATAAGTATTTACTAGATTATCTTCTGTTATTGTTACTTTATTTTCCAAAAATTACAAAATAGTCCAATCATTGATTTTGATACCCAATGTGCAAGTATTATAAGTATCAGAAAAAGTCACTAATTTTGATACCAAATTAGTGTTTTCTAGTGTTTGTTAGCATAAATAAAAAAAAATAAAAAAATATAAAAAAAAAAAAAGGTCAAATGAAAAGTATCTTTGAGATTGCTATCAAACATAGAAAAATGTGATAGTTTTATAGAAAATATTTAAAAAAAAAAAAAAAAAAACTCATTTTCTAGATAACATTATCGCCAAAATAAACAAAGTATTATGTTTTAAATCACTATATTGCACTTTTTTTTTAGAGAGTTTCACATATAGTAGATAAAAATATGATATCACATAATTTTCTCCTTTTACATGTTGTCAAGGGGGAAATTGATACCTCTATCTAAGATGTTGGGAAGCCAAGCTGAAACTCGGCTATGGGCTCTTGAAATGGTACCCAAAGGCTTTTGGTGTGATGACAAAGCCTATCCAAACAAAAAACAAAGGCTGCACATGACAAAATAGCAATAAAAGCAAAATGAAAAACACGTTACAATATTTAATTAGTACATTAAAGGTCATGGTCCGATAATTCAAATCAGTCCTCTAGTGTTACGATATTATCTCTAGTGGTAGGGTAATTTCAGTTTAGTAAGTATGTTTACATGGTAAAAATCATTTTTTTTTTTCCTTATTATTATTCAATCAACATAAGGGAAAACTTCCATAGTTTCCAAAACATTATAGTCTTCATCATAATAATACTAAATAAGGATTAAAGGCTTCATAGTTACAAATAAAGAGGAAAAATAGTATGGAATGAAGGGAGAGAGAGCATGCCCAGCCGTGTGCATCGGTTTAAGTTTGTCCCCTTAATCATGCACTTAAAATGATTTTCCCCATGTAATGCCCTTTTAGTTTTTAGTCAAACATGAGTGAGTTTATGCCTTTCATAAGAATAGCTTTATGTATTAGCAATGTATATCTTCAATGAGAATGATTTTAATATGAAGTCTTTGTTTCTTTTAAGAGAAAGGCCTTAGTATTGATGTCCATATGCCTTCCATGAGGAAGGGCTTTTGTGATGTGTTCTTAGAAGAGTATTTTGATATGTTTTGAGATGTGTAGAGATGGTGAGAAATATATATATATATATATATATATATATATATATTGTGAGATATGATGTTTGTAATATGTATAGGAATTATATGTAGATACTTTGTTGGACATGGATCTTGTATATGTATATTTTGTGAGATATGGAGTTTAAAGATATATAAGAAGTGTGTATGGGTATTTTGTGAGGAATGCATTTGTAAAATATATGGAAGTGTGAGATAGATAATATGAAGGTTAAATATAGTGAATACATGAGATTATTTGTGTAATGGGTTATGTTGCTTTCTAAGAAGGAAGATTTTGTATGAGAAATAAAGAATGAGATGAAGATGTGTTTTGGGCAACAAAAATGTTGAAGTTTCAGAGTAATGGAGTGTGGGAAAGATGGGTAATGGATAATAGTATGTTGTAATATGTGTATTGTGTTGTTATCTATGAAGAGGGACTATGTAAGAGAGATGGGGAAGTGTGAAAATGTGTATTTTGTAGCAGAATGAGTGAAGTTTTTGCATAAGAGGGTGAGAGAGGGATGGATTGGCCCCCTTTAATGTGTAGTTTGGTCCTCTTTATATAGAGCCAAGTATGTAACTAAATCAGAACTTAATTGAAAGGAAAAATAGCAAATGAGGAAAAGTCCTTGACAAAGTAAGTAGTTCCATTAGTAAGGCTTTGTTTTTTTAGCTAAAAGAAGAAGGTTTGAGACTTTTAATGTTGTTGTCAGAGCTGTTAGTCACAGCTAATAGCTGTCAAATGATGACATATGACCGAAATCTTTTGCTTAGAGGGAAAATATTTGGCATTAAATTCATGGTTTGGCCAAAAAAATGTATGATAAGCTTTATTTTATTACTGGTACCATAGGTGGAGCCGCTGCAGAAATTGCTGGAGCTATTACAACTTCTGCAGAAGCTATTTCTCCTTCTGCTGGAGCTGTCTACAGCTTCCGCTAGAGCTATTTGCAGCTTTTGTTGAAGCTATTTTTGCAAAACAACTTCTGCAGGAGCTGTTTGCAACTTTCGTTGGAGCTGCTGTTGGTATTTTTGGCTAAGTTTCTTCTTTTGGAAAATTATATGCTTAGGCCATGTATAATTTTGGTAAGTAATAGACTAGTTGGTTAGTTTTTAGAGATGTCAATATGATCTTTTTGTATTTTAACCAAACCTTGGAGAGTAAAGAGAGCATTTAATGCTAGAAATGAGATATTAATATATATTTAGCTATGTGCTTGGAATTAATTTATATGAAAATAATAATATAATTAATATGGAATGATATAATTATATTTTAAAACTTATATCATATGATGGACAATAATTTTTTTGTAAAGAGCATGGAAAGTTTTATCATTTTAAGTGTTATGTGATATGAGAGGCTTACCAAATGTTACATATTGCACACTGACCCGTCAAAGTTCAGGGAATTGGGGCCAAACAATATGCTTTCCTTTATCAACTTTAAACCACTAGAATTTTACTGAACATACTTCTTGGCTCTCCAAACCACGACTCCCAAAATTTCCCCAATGAGACTAATGAGCTTGGATCATGAGCCAAAAATGATATGATATGCTATGAGCTTGAACCATGGGCTTTGACACTTTTTTTGTGTAAATATGGGCTCTTTTGGCTTTAGAAGAGATTTTCCCAAAATCCATGGTAGTGTTGACGTGGTGCGGGTCGCCAATGAAATAAAGTCATGTGATGTGAAAAATTTGTTCTCAATACATGTTTTTAATCTTTGTTTATATATAATTTTATCTTTTTAGTACACTAGAGATAGTTTTTTACTTATGAAAATTGGTGATTAGAATAATATCACTTTTACTTACACCCGCTACCATTATTATATATAAATCACATGTTTTCACAAGATACCACCTGCAATATTGGAGAGGATATTAGTTAATTTCAACCTTAGGTTTGAGGGTAATTTAATACCAACTTTCATCCACATTTATTAATGGCATTCAGGTTAAGCTGAGGTTACTATCAAATTATCAATGTTTTTAACAAAAACGTGAAACTTCATGAAGTTTTAAATTTGACATTTAACAATTATCATACTATTTTACAGGTAAACTATTAATTGTAAAATACTTACTATTATTTAATATGAAAATACATTTTCTGAATATACATATTTGTCATTTTCATGAACAGCTCACCATTTTCGTTTTACATATGTTAATGGTTTTATTTTACACATAAAATAATGGGATGAAGTATGGCATACCCCCATTTTCTGGCCGATTGACTAAAATCATCACTAGTATATTCCATTGGATTTTTCCCATTAGAATTACCATTTATAGCTTGCTGACTTTTGCCGACAAATCAAATATAAATGTCTCTCTTATTCATCTTTACTTTAATTTTGGGTATAGAAGAGGTTTCCCCTATAGAATTACGAATTTGTTATAACCAATTCACCCATTAAATATAGGCATAAGGTAAAATTTTTCCTAGTAGTCACTGTGGGGGGCCAGAAAGCTTGATCCCATTGGGCTTGAGCTGAGGAACTTAAAAGGCCCAACCATCAACACATTAAACTAAAGTGGGCCTAGGTAAACCGAAAGGAAGAGTTGACCGAATAAGCAATTAGTCCAAGGAAGGTGCTCACAGCTAACTGGAACCCACATCACTACATTACACTAACATCCTATGAGCACTGCAGTAAATCACTACATTGCACTAACATGCCTTTCTCAATTCGTCTGCCAGTTTCTTGTATTTCAACTTGTTACCAATTTTTGTGCCTTAATGTTCAATTTATTAGGGTCATTAAAAAACAAAGAAATGAACAAAGTTTTCATTAATAACAAGTTGTAAAAAATTAAAAACCTCCTCCAATATAAGTCCTCATCAATTCCAAAAATGTAAAAAAAATCACAAAGTTTCCATGCTTGAAATTAAAAGTTACAATATAACTCCTCACCAATTCCAAAGATAACCTAAAATATGCAAAATTTAATGGCTTCCAAGTCGATGATCAAAATATAAAATAAAACCGCAATGGTATACAAAAACTCATTTCATATAAGATTCTATGACAGCAGAATGAAAAAGGGGCATTAGTGTGTGTAGAAATTTGTTGTCTTTATTACCCCCACATAACCATGCCTGCAAAAGGTAAATTTGACAACAGCTAACAGCTCCAAAGCATGCACTTTTTAATTATCAAGCTGCAAAGAAAACATTAAAGAAGTTTGTTTCATATTTGTAAGTTGTAGAAAATTAGTTAATAACAAGCATCCAATAAATGGAGAGGTTGGAATCATATATGTATAGGAGAAGGACTGACTTGACAACTTTAAATTCTGAAGCAATTTCTCCACCATCCCTCTCTGCTGTACCTCACTCTTAAATTCTGAGTTCATAATTCCATTAGCAACAACAATGACTGTAGATGGAGAGGTGGCGTTGACCTACAAGTCAATAAGATATTTACAAGATAGTATCAGGAAGAAGTTTCTGAAAACAAGGTTGCAGCATACAATATTAAACATGAGAAGGTGAGGGTGGCATAAAAATTTAAAAGACACACACACACACACATTGGAAACAGGGAACTGTCTAACCCAACTACAATAAAGTAGTTTCTCAAGAAGTATACCCAAACACGACCATTTAAGCCAACCGCTATCTCAAATGAGAGCTTCTTCCCTAATGCATCAAGAACTGGACATGTTGGAGAGCTCAGAAGCCTAGAGACAAGACAAGAGACATATCGTTACAACAGAAAGAAAATTTCAAGCTTTATAACCATGATATATGTGGGCTGCATAAGTTATGTTTCCCTATCAAATCAAGGAAAAAAAAGAAATAAATAAAAGGTAAATTGTACTTTAGTTATCTGAGACATAAAGTAAGTTTGATTTTTTTTTTTTTTTTGATAAGTATAAAGTAAGTTTGATTTTGGTCCCTCAAATTTAAAAGGTTCAACATTGGTCCCTCAATTATATATATATAATTTAATTTATTGAAGGAAAGACTGCCACAAGATAGCCTAAAAATTACATATAAAAAATTTCAAACAAACAAAAGAGACTTTATGGGTTGAAAAACCTAGCCCACTCCACCTGGATTCTCTTCAATAAGCTCCATCCATGAGTTCTTCGCACTTGCTCTGTTGTCCAGCCTCCCCAATCCACCCCATACTTTATTGTTACGAGTGGGTCTCTTCCTTTCCAAAACCCCAAAGGCAACAGTGCCTAACTTATGCACACCCATACCCCCATTGGAAATTGGGGAACACATTGTATTCCAATCCACTAAAGGAAATTTGAACTTATCTCCTGGACCACTCTATAACATATTCCCCTGCAACCTTTCCAACCTATTTCCCACATAAGAAGGAATGGTAAACAAAAAAGCATGGTACATTTGTAAACTCAAGAGTTCAGGAGTGTCAACCTTCCTCCTTTCAAAATTTTTTTTTTCCAACCCAATAATTCCCACTCAATTTTTCTCTTAAGGTGACGATTAATTCTCTCCATGAATGGCTCATAGGTTGATGTGATATTGTTCTTGTTTGCAGCTGCTTACTGCTTGTTCTTGTGATTGTACCTCCTCTGTAAATTTTTGGTTTTCTTCTTGGCAATGAAATTGGGATTTTTCTTTTTAAATGAGCTACTATGATGATCCCCGCAATGAGCCACACACCATCGCATGTGTGCCTCCCATGGTGAGGGTTTAGAGTGGAGTGGTGGTGAGCTTTGTCTTGCCAGTGGCAATTTTAGGTGAGGGGCTTTGGGAGTTCATGGTGGCTGGAGATGGCATGAGAAGAAAAGAAGAAAGAGTAGAGACAAGACAAAAAAAAATTGGTGGGGTGGGTGGCTAGTGCCACATCAACAAAAAAAAGTCTGCATCAGCAGTCTTTTCAACATGCCATTAGTCGTGTGCAAAAAATTAGTAGGGATTTAAATTTCACCTTTCAAAAATTTGGGGAAGCAAAATCAAACATACCATATATTCCAGGATCACAAAGTAAAATTTACCCAAAAAAAGATGTGCTTTACAGCTACCATGTGTTCAGGCACAAGAGTGTTTTAAGAGATCTATCAAGCATTAAATATGAATTAAGGGGGAGCTAAATTCTCACATTCTTGACAGGCCGGTTGAAGATTCAAACATAAAACCATCTTTAAGTTGGCCAAATTCTGCTGCTTTCCCACTGGCTGTAAAATGAAAAACAAGATAACAAAAAAGTCAGGAGATTGTCAAAAATATCAAATTAACAAGAAATGAAACTAACAAAGGGTCAGAACCATGACATATTTATGGCGCAGATCAATCACAATTTTTTTTCAATAAAAACCAACCGTCAGTGCATGAAAGCTCTGGATTCATGCCAGGGTTTGCCTTGACAACCCGAACATAGATCAAAGTACCTGCCTGCAACACAATACATTAACAAAAAGAAAATATTTCAGAAACATAATACACATCAAGCAAATAACTATATGAATTAACCATCACTTCCTACCTACATATAAAGCAAAAGAAAGAAAATATTGGAATGAACAACCAGCGTTCAAGAATAGAAACTGTTGGTGATTTCAATACTATGATCAAATTTCTTCTAAATTATAAAATTTTGAAAGCCCATATCTTTTAATTCAGACCAAAGAACTCACTATGGTCTACAACTGACACTCAGAGCATTCAAATAAGAAAAGAAAAGAAAAGGTTCATACTATTTAACTCATAAACATCATCCAGAAAGTGTAGTATATTCCTTACTAGCTCCTAAGTTATTTAAAAGCTTTGATTTCTACAGTAAGAAGGGTCACTGCATTTAAGCCCACAACCCCACCCTGCATCTCATTCTTATGGAGGAAGAAGTACCATTTGAGCCAGAATTCATTGGCAGCAAAATCAAGACCAACTATTCAAATTGCCATTCATGCTAAGTGAGAAATATTAGTTTTCTTGCTTTATTTTCCAATAGAAAGGCCTCTAGAAACTAGGGACAAAGCAGCTTAGAGTTTATAACACCTTCCATTTTCTCTCCCAAGTGTTACAACGAAGACAGAAATAATAACAATAATGTTGAACACACAAAGAGCCTACTTCCCACACAACATGCATAGAGTACACACCTCAAACTTTGGTATGTTTCTCCTAGTTCCTCCTTCAAATGCAAGCACAGGCAAAAATGCCAATGCAGGTCCTTTTATGTCCACAAGAAAGTTCTGTAAATGAAAGACAAAAGGATTATAGAAAGGTATTCATAAGTTCATTAAAGCAGAAAGAACTTTTTGACATTGCATACTTCAAAGAAATTGAAAGCAAAAGGCTGGTAATTTACATAAAAAGAGAGTATGTCACTTGGAAGGAGACCATGGCAGAACATCCACGACGGGAGACATTAATTCCTAAGGGATAAAATCCCTAGCATCAATATCTCCACAACACATTAAACGCCTACAAAAAAATGGATAAACACAGGTATTATCACCTCCCAAGTGATAGTATCTCTTCCAAATTGGTCATTTCAAGTTGAAGATTGGGCAATTCTTCTTCTTCACATGGGTAACAATTAAGGGACAAAATGGCTGCTTGATTTTAAAAAGAAACTAATCTAAAACAGAAAGAAGTTACTACTAGCATTAGAGAATTAATGACACCAGATTCAATGATGTAATCAAGTGAAGTTTCTTACATCTGCTTTAGAGTCCACCACAATTCCAAGAACAGAATCCCCTGCATGAGGCTCATACTGTACAAAACAACAAATTACAACATCAAAAGAAAAGGAAAAATAAGAACAATTAAACAATTGGAATCCATGTGAAATAACTAAAACATATGAACACTTAAGCAATCAATTTCTTCCAATGTAGCTAAAAGAATAGAAACACCGCTGAAGTATAAAATACAAAATTGAAAGAGAGGTCCAATTCAATACATGGTCAAAATAATCACAAATTAGCACATAATATAAAACAAATGTCTCAAAAGTAATCTAATCTACTCCTCTCCCCTCCCCCTTACCACCAAAAAAAAAAAAACTGCAACTATTTGGGGCAGTAACAACACCTTATAATAAAAACATATTCCAGAAGGCATCGTGGCATAAAATATATAAACCCCATCACTTGCTGCTTCAACACTGCTGCCTACTATAATACATTGCAATTCACTTTGCTATCATAAGCATATTCAGATTGATGTGCACACTAGGTAAGGTATCTGACTTCTATGGCGTAGCATAGTAGTCATGAGTCATGACCATACACTTCAAAAAGCAAATTCAAAGATAACTATCAATCAAGAATGAAAAAGTGCATATATTATTTTATATCCAGCATACTTTATAGTGCCTTACTCACCCTTTTCTGCGAGCTCTCAACCCAATATTTGTTTGGCTTTGAGAATTTAAATGTCCCAGCCTTCATGACAGAAAGAACATCACCGTCCTGGAAATTTACCCAGAATAAAAAATAAAAAATAAAAAATAAAAAAAAAAACCTGCTACAATGTTTTTTAACAATTGTTCACGCATATAGGAAGAACAAAAATAATAAAGCCCCATGCCTATTTCACTTTTCTATCACATTTCAGGGCTCTACAGCCACAGATAAACGACGGGAACAAAAACACAATTGGGTACTCACTTCAGCACATACCGTGTGGATAGTAATAATACACCATTGATTCTGGTAGTAGGACAAGACAACAATTAAAATGTTGGGTTGTGAAAATCATCTAGATAGGCCTCATTATCAATATTTACCATAATTTCCCAAAATGCACTCTTTCTGTTTATTAAAATGTCAATATAAGGACTCGTTATATTTTCGCAGTCAATTTGATCCAATAGTGCCCTTTTTTTTTTTCATAGTATGTATAATAATCTTCAAACACAAAATGGGCAAAAACCCAGTTCTCAAAATCATCGAAATAAACCTCATTATCCATGTTTATCATAAATTTCCCAAAATGAACTCTACCTGTTTGTTAAAATGTCTATACAAGAACTCTTTGTATTTTCAGGGTCTATTTGAAAAAAGAAGTAAGAAGTAAAAACCATAAGCTAAGCACAGACCTGACGGAGACTGCTGCCGAGCTTAATGGTCTGGTTAGACATGGTTGAGAGATCGAGACCCTCATCACCTGGTATCTAAACAATGACCCAAATGATAATTATAATTTATAAGCTTACTTAATAATCCAATGCTAATTGTAAGCAATGCACATAATCGAACTAGAGAGACAGAGAATATATATACTCACGACGAATTGGTCGACTAGGCTTGTCGGCGAACCCGACAGTTTGTTTTCCATTACGTGATTTTAGAGAACGCTTGCGAGACTTTGATTTTCAAGAAGAGTCGGTGATAAGAAGCTTGCGGCGCTGGGCAGAGAGCATGAAGACGGGGGGAAATCGCGGGAAAGAAAAAATAAAAATAATTAAAATGGCAACATATATTTAAACCCTAGTTATTATTATCTTCTTCTTTTTTTTAATTATTAAAACCCCTTATTTAAAACGTTTAAGATGTTTTATCCAAAAAATAACTAGCCTCTGAGCACGTGCTCACGTGCAGCTCACGTGCAGCTCACAGGCTCTTCTATTTTTTGAATATGGGTTAATTTAGATTATTTATTATAATTTAGAATTACTATAGTTTTCAATCACAAAAAGAAAAAATTTAGGGGTGTGATGAGTATCATGTGTGGAGAAATAATTTTTTATTAATTTGATTCCAAGTATAAAATAACCGAGCAAGATAATATTAAAAAAAAAAATCCAAATGTAGAGGTTAGAATTTTGCAAAGAGGAAAAGGAACCAAACTGTGGAGGTTATTATTATTATTTTTTTTTTTTTGGAACAAAAGAAATATATTTATGAAAAGGAAAAATACAGCACAGAGAATGAAAACCATAAACATATTGTCAAAAATAATAATAAGAGAACCAAAAAAAAAAATTTGTAGACAAAACCATAATACATGGATTAGAAAACGTACATACTTTTTAAAAAGAATATACGCAAGCATTACACCGGTTTTTGGGAGACCCTCTAAGACTGAAATCAGCGTAAACGCCATTCAACAATTGCTATAATTTCTAGGAATTTTGTGTTATTCGTTATTGAATTTTTCATCCAAAACAAACACCCAAAAAAAAAAGCTTTGAAGAAAACTTACATGCCTTTTTAATGAAATTAAGCAAGGATTGTACACAAATCTTTGCACCTCCAAGAAGCAAGTTTGTGCATAGACCGTGCAGCAAAAGGAAGTGAATACTTCAACTGTCTATAGATGTTACACCTAGAGAGCCTGACAAAGATTTTATTTCAATTAGGAATAGGAATAGCAATCCTTGTACACGTTTGTGAGCACCGCGTAACAAAAATTCTATTTCAATTAGGAATAGGAATAGTAGTCCTTGTACACGTAAACAATTACTGAGAAGAGTTTTTGTTTAAGAGGACTTCATCTATTGGATAGTTTTTGTTTGTAGCGGATGGGAAACGTAGGGAGTTTTTTTTTGGGGGGGGGGGGGGGGGAGGGGAAGATAAACCGAGGGAGTGTTTTTTATTGATCTAGAGGGAGTGTTTTAATTACATGTAACTTCCCACTATAACTATCACATGCGTGGGGGTAGAACTGTAGAAGTTACATAGTTAGCTAGGTTTTTAGAAAAGTGGGTAGTTTTGGTTGTGTACATAGGTGGTAAGATTTTTTTTTTTTTTTTTTTTTTTTGGGTATAAATCTACCATCTGGGAGTTTTTGTAATGTGAGGAGTGAGGAGAGTGAGGTGTTTTGTTCCCAAAAATTTTGAATTTAATTTTGAACAAAAACAAAAGTAACGTGTGAGAAGTATTATTATTATTATTATTATTTTATTGGAATATTGTATCTATCTACTCTGGAGAGTTTTTATTTGTAGGTTTCTTGTTTTAATTTCTTGTTATTTTTGTTAATTAAACCGGAAAATTTTTGGTAAGAGAAAAAAATAGTTTAGGTTTTTTTTTTTTTTTAAAGAAAAGATAATGAAGTTTGGATAAGTTTTTAAAGAATTAAACTCGAAAATTTGGTAAGAGAACAAATTAGTTGAAGCAGATTTCACGTTATAATTGTTTTTGTTTTTTTTTTCCTAAGGAAAAGATAATCATGCCTACATTTTGGATGATTTTTAAAATAAAACCTGAAAATTTTGCTAAAAGGTTGTGTAATTGCTTGGTAGTAGGGATGAACCTCTTGAACATGGGATTTTTTTAAAATTGTTTTTGAATTAGGTATTGAATTTCCTTATATGCCTCATTTTTTATTTGGAAATTAGGAAAAAAAGAAAAAGAAAATGAAAAAGTTGAATTATGCTTGACTACTAACATGTGAGAGAAATGTGGAGGTGGGAGAAATGTGGTTAGAAAAAACTGTTTTTTTTTTTTTTAATTTAGCTAAAATATAGGAGTTTTTAAAATTAGTAATTATACATATTTAACCCTATTATTAAGCTTTACAAATTGATAAATTTGAGAGTATTTTGGACATCAAAATTGAGAAATCCAAACAGGGAAAGCCCCTTAAATAATAGTATAGATAATAATAATAAAACGTTTAAGATGATCGAAAAACCCCAAACTTCCAATCAAAAAAAAAAAAAAAAAAACCCAAACTTAAAAAATGATCCCAATGCCCCTAAAATCTAAAGAAATTAACCAAAATACCCCCTAAAAATTTATTAAATAATCAATATACCCCCAAACCTCTAAAATGACCCAAATAGTCTTGAATAGTTTAAAATGACCATAATATTCTAATATCTCTAAAATGACGAAAATATTCCTTAACCTCTAAAATCACAAAAAAATATACTAAAATCTCTCAAATAACCAAAATATCCCTAAAACCTCTATGATAACCGAAAATACTTCAAAACAATCTATTTTTTTGGTCATCTTAGAGGTTTTGGGGGGTATTTTGGCCATTTTAGATGTTTCAAAGCACTTTTGCTCATTCTAGAGGATTTGAGGGCATTTTGGTCATTTTAGCAATTTTGGATGTATTTAAATTGTTTAGAGGCTTTGGGACATTATGGTTGTTGATGACCATTTTTTGGCAAAAGGGCCCAATAGCAAAAGAAGCCCAACAATATGAAAAAGGCGAAGAAAGAAAACAGCAAAGTAAAGACCATTGAGCCAGAATGGCAAGAATAATGGTCCACAAACTCACAAAATAATAAAATGGCTCCAAAGAAAGCAAACAAACCAAGGAAACCCTAAAGAATGAAGTAGTAAACCTATGGAAATCATGAGAAATAGAAAGAAAGCAAAAAAGGGGCCGGAGGAGCCTAAAGAAAGGAATTGGTAAATGGGATTGGTTCGAAGGCGGATAAACCCAAAGGAAAAGAATGTGGCAATTGGGCCAGGAAAGCCCAAAGGATTTAGCAAAAGCCCTAGGAATGTAAAAAAGTAGGAAAGAATGAAATAGGTTGAGGACACCCAAAGAATGACATGGGCCAAGGACCCCTGAGGAATAAAATGGGCGGGGAAGCCTGAGATATTGTGTAAATTGGCCCAGCAGGAATGTTGGATAGTAGAAACTAAAGGGAGGAATAACACATGAAGCTGGGATGGCAGGCACTTTAGCCCGCAAGCCCAGAAGTAGTACAGTAAACAAGGTTAAACAATATTATGGCAGAAGAATGCAGTGGCGTGGTAGGAGCACCAACCAGCCCACAGACAAGGGATGAAAGGAGACCTGGACCGAATTAAAGAAGAGAGCCCACACTCAAGTAATGTTCAGCCTGAAGAAGGAATGAGATAAAAAAGAATAAAGACCCAAGAGCTCACCCCCGCCATAAAAGTTAAACAAGCCCCAGAGCATGTAGCAGAGTTAAACAAACTTGTAGGCAATGGCAAACACATGAACGCCAGAATATCAATGGACTCAATAGGAGTGGAGCACGCACACAAGGCTTAGGCACCACTTACTTGTACCCAGCCAATACAAGAGAGGTGGGTCACGGGTCAGGGGTAAGAGAGGTGTGGTTTGGTAGTGGGGAGAAGGGGGAGCTTATTTTGGGGTTCCCGCTCAAGCTCTTTTGAGAGAAATGTCCTGCTGGAATCACTAAGTACATGTTATAGAGGTTGATAAGAGAGAAACACAACCCTTATTCGGATGGGAGCGCCAAAGGAAGTCAAAAAAACAAAAAACAAAAACAAAACAAAACAACTTTTTTTTGGGTATGAGGTGTGGCACGGCTAACACAATGTAGTAGTGTGGGCTAAGTAGCCGACAGACTAATGGGCAATCCTGGAAAGACACCTATAACATGCAAAAAGTAGTTGAGGGGTAAAAATGATAAATCTTGTCACAGCAAGTAGTATAAAAGGCCATAGACATGTGTAGTAAACAACAACAAGGGGGAACAACAGAGAGGGATAAGGAATAACAATGGAAAAGAAAGAAAACAAGAAAAACAAGTAAGGAAACAAAGAAAACAAGGAAATCGAGAGTAAGGAAGAAAAATATGAGTGATAGGAGTAAAACTGTAAAAGCATGCACTAATAGACCACCTACTTCTCTCCCTCTCAATAGCCCACTCTCTAGTAAGTTAAGAATTTGAGATCAAGCCACTTAGTTCCATTTTCCAAAGTGAGTAACCTCTACAGTAGGATTCCTCTCTGAGGTTACCCCTATTGGAGGTTGGTTCCCTTCTTAGACTTGAATCTACCAGAGGGTCAAACCCATTCCTTTAGCAAACTAATCTTCTTTTCTTTTGCCATGGCTGATTTACTAGCATGACTTCTTTTTGCTATTAATCTATTCCTGCTGTAACCATGTTACCATACTCCTCCTTTGTGAAATTGTCCAAGTATTATTGTTGTCAGTAGGAATATTTTAGTTAAAGTATTTTAGTTATCCTGTTATATTGTGTTTTTCTTGCTATAATGTTTTGTAACAGTATTTCCTTCTATGGGCACACGACATGCGCAAGATTCCTGCCAAGGCTCTAACTTGCGCACAAGCTTGCCTAAAGTGTGTTTCAGTTAGGCAAGTCCCCACTCTCCTACCCTAAAATCATAGGGTCGTAGTATGGCAGGAGCGATCCAACCTAAGACACAAAAAAGGCCCGACATAAAAAAGGCCCACCACAATGGTCATATTAGAGGTTTTAAGGTATTTTTAGTCATTTTAGAGGTTTCAAGAGTATTTTAATCATTCTAGTGGTTCAAGTGTATTTTGGTAATTCTAATGGTTTCAAGAATTTTTTGGTAATTCTAGTGGTTTCAAGAGTATTTTGGTTATTTTAAAGATTTCAGAGGTTTTTTTGTTGTTGTTGTTTTAGAGGTTTTTGAGGTATTTTATTATTATTTTATTTTAGGGTTTCGATGATATTTTGGTCAATTTAGAGGTTTCAATGGTATTTTGGTTATTTGAAAGGTTTTGAGTTTATTTTGGTAATTTTTGAGGTATGTGTGTATTTTGGTCATTTAGATGTTTCAATGCATTTTTTTTTCATTGTAGAGGTTTCCACATATTGTTGCTCATTTTAGAGATTTCTAGAACATTTTAGTTATTTTAGAAGTTTCAAATGTATTTTGGTCATTTTAAAGGTTTCGAGGTTATTTTAGTAATTTTTTAGGATAGGGGGTATTTGTTAATTTTAGAGATTTCATGGATAGTTTGGTATTTTTAGAGTTTCTGGGTATTTTTTTTGTCATTTTAAAGATTTTGGAGGTATTTTGATCATTTTTTATGTTGTGAGTTTTTTAAAATCATTTTAAAGGCTTTGGGGTATTGTGGTCATTTTGGAGGTTTTAAGGGTATTTGAGCATTTTTAGTGCATTTTAGTCATATTCGTGAATTTAAGTGTATTTTGAACATATTAGAGACTTTGTGGCATTTGAGAGGTTTTTGGGGAAATTCCTAAATGCTCTGGGACTACAAGGTCAGCTACCCAGAACCAATAAAAATAGAACAACTCACATAAAATGCTGACATCACTTAATAGGAAACCAAATCAACGACCATGGTTAATGACTTTAGTTTAATGTTATTCCGTTAAAGTTCGAATTAAAATCTCAGGTCTTAAGTTAATCTAATAAGGGTAGAGACACATCATTAATTGGTGTGAAATGATAAAACCCCTATTCTCTAATAAAAGTCATATGTGGCTTCCCTTTTCAATTTAAGTTGTAACATTGGTTTCCCTTGTAATGTTGTTTCAAATTTTTTTTTTTTTTTTTATAATTTATATGAAAAGCATAAATTATTGGAAAATGGAATAATCAATATGATTTTGCAGAAGTTAAGAAAAAAGGACATGAAAATTACAACATATAATACACGCAGTGGTATTTTTTTAAAGCACCTATTACATTTATTTTGGGTTTGGATCCACGTTCACGTTTCACGTTTTGCGCAAATGCGCGTTTTACTCTTTTTTTTTTTTTTTTTAGCTCGCATTTAGCTTAGCAAAACTGAAGGAGCGGCTACTATTCATGAACAGTAGCCGCACTATTTGACTTTTCAACTCATTTTCAGCCAGATCAGTGGGTCCCATGTACTGTTCGCAGGACTCACAAACTCCACTTTTCAGCAACTTTTTCATTAAAAATAGGTCCCACAGCACTACTCATATATTTAAAAATTATTTTGCTATAGTGTTTTCAGTTTTCTTTCAGCAAAATAAGTTGTATCCAAATAAACCCATAGCTTGTATTTTTGAGAACTACTAAACGGCTGATGTCCTATCAAAATAATAAGGACAAAATTGGGAAATGCCCCGTTTGAGCAAAAAAAGCAGCATTATGCCATCTTTTCCAAACTAAATAGGAAAATGCCCTTCTTTTGAAAATCGAGTTTCTCAAAATCAATTTAGGCCCTATAGCGGCGTTTTTTAGGAGCCTATAGTGACGTTTTTAGGACTTATAGTGGCGTTTTTTAACTCAATTTATATGAAATCGAGTTATAGGTAAAAAAAAATTTAAAAAAATTGCTTATAACTCGATTTTATGGAAGTTGAGTTACAAAACGTCACTATAGGTCCTAAAAATGTCACTATAGGTCCTTAAAAACGCCGCTATAGGGCTCTAGATTTTTTTTTTTTTTATTACTCAATTTTGAGAAAATCGTGTTACAAAAGAGGGGCATTTCCCTATTTAGTTTGAAAAAGATGGCATAATGTTGTTTTTTTTGCTCAAACGGGGCATTTCCCAATTTTGTCCAAAATAATAATAATAATAATAATGGCTGATGTTAGCGCTTTAGGTTCTTTTAACGGAACTCTTATTAAACCAAAAGTGAACAAATATTAGCTTTCAAATGTTCAAAGAGTTCAGGGTTCATTTGAAAGTTTAATATAAAAGGCATAACACAAGGTTGAATCTTGTAACACGGATAAAGAATTACTCAAGACAACAATGTGATTTAAAAGAAAAGCACTTTGAGTGAAGATTTATTTTTTTGGGGTGTAGTTTGGGTAGTCTTCTGCTACGATGTGAATGTTGCACATTTTCAAATGGAAAATGTGTGAAATCTAGTCTTGTAGAATTGGAGAAATGGATAGTTAATGGTGTAGAGGAGGTACCTTAGGCTAAAATTCTATTATACAAGTTAATTCTTACTGTGATAAAATTTTATGCGTCCTGAATCTTTTTGAACTTGAGTATGCACGAACATCTTGGCATGAGCAAAATTATATTTTAGACAAGATATTGAATTTCTGGCATTCTCCAGAATCTAAAATTTCTTGCTTGCGTTCAACTTTTAATTTATCCAAGTTTAATCTTCGTCAATTTTTTTTAAATGATTATGGTTTCCTTAACTTTAGTGTCATTCTCTTTATTTAACTGTCTTCATTCTTCTCTCTTTGCAGCATTCCCATTCTTTACAAAAGACATAGATTGTGATTTCTAGTATTGATATTTCAAATATTGAACTACTTAGCATTCTTGATCAAGTATCCCTGTGCATAGTTTCTCCTTCAGCATCAAAAGTAATTAACTTATGC
The DNA here is from genome assembly GCA_030445155.1 of Quercus variabilis. NCBI lineage: Eukaryota > Viridiplantae > Streptophyta > Magnoliopsida > Fagales > Fagaceae > Quercus > Quercus variabilis. Next base: position 11,455,454 of record CP129454.1, read on the forward strand.
TGGCTTCAAACATCAACAAATCTGCAATCAGAATTTAGTGATTAGATCAAGTGAGACTAAGGGTTGGTTTTCATGGTTCCATGTTGAACATTTCTTTAAATTGCTAGGTATTTCCCCATCCTAATGCATTGGGAATTCTTGAGCTTTAGGGAATTCTTGGGGATAAGTCAACTGCTATGTGTCCAATTTATGGTCTTTGCAATAGTTTTGTTCATCCTCCACTTGAAAGTTTGCTTGTAGTTTTACTGGAGCAAGAATAGTCTAATCAAGAAAGTATGGATGCCTCGCTTTGGTCAGCGCACCCGTGTCGAACTCAATGGGATACGCCACGCAGCCTGGACGCAGCTGCACACGCTTCCCCTAACAATTTTCTTTTTCAATGTGGCCTGATACAATTCGATTCAGTCCAATTCGATCCGAAATGATCTGATATGAGTCCAATTCAATCCAAAGCGGTTCAAAATAGGACCTGATATAGGCCGAAATATTTATAAAAAAGAAAAGAAAAGTTAATTTCAAACTTTTCATGTAATGGTTATATATGTATTTTATTATCTACTATTACTCTTAAATTGATATATTTACCATTATGTGGAAAAATATGCTTAGCAATATATAGAAAATAAAACTAAAAATGTATTTAATAATTAATTAATAAACATATTCCACCGCACCCGTGTCCTACTTTTTTAAAAATTGCCATGTCATTGCACTGCACCCGCACCCAAACCCAAATCCGCACCCGTACTTCCTAGAGTCTAATCCTATTGGTAGCAAGTGCACATGGAGATTGTACAGTTTGATTAGGAGATTGTTCAATTTGATTAGTCCTCTCAAATAGATTGTATTTGATATTATGTTAGATTGCTGAAAAGCAAATTCATGATGAATGAATTCCCACACCAAGTAAAAGTCAATTAAAAAAGCCTAATTAGTCAATACCCATTTAAACAATTGTGACAATTACAAGGATGTTAAGAAATTCGAAATGAGTAAGCAATTGGAGCTACTTGCCTTGTTACACTTCAAGACATTTATGTGTGTGTGGTGTGGGTGGGGAACAAACATTGTAATATTTATTTTTGTAATTAGAAAGATTACTAATAGAATAAACATGTTTATTTTGTTATATTAATTATTTTAAGTATAATGAAATTTTAATATAATTTTCTCAGATTTATATGAGAAAAAATTCTTTTTTTAAAAAATTTTTTTATGTGAGAACCAATTTATTTGAAATATGGTATCCTTACTCAAATTTATTTGTTTTTACAACAATTGAAACAATGTCCAACAAAAAGGAAAAGTAAAAATAAATTTAGTAACACACAATCAAGAATGTAAATAATAACAATAACAACAACAATATTTGCATGTTTTTTAGCCAGCATGAAACATGCCTATCAATATTAGCCATAATATCATGCAATTTTCAATTTGTAAACACATATATAGTATGATCAAAATACTACACTACTTTTAATTTTTTAATTTTTTTAATTTTTTTTTTTTTTTTTGTCTATAAAACACCAAATATTGCAATTTTTTACAAGGAAATTATTGAAATAAATTTTTTTTTATTCATCAATAGTTGGGGGTGAGGATTTAAACCTTGAATGTCTCTGTTGGAAATATTATTAGGTGCAACTAGTTAAACTACAAGATTTTTGGTAAAAATTATTGAAATATTGAAGAAAACTAATAATAAATTGCATGGCACATTGTTAGAATTTTTGGATCTCATAAGATGATGAAGCTACTAGCTATTCTCTTTGCCAATTCCCGGTGCAATTTTGCATCGGCAAGAAAACTCAAATTCCTTCTCTAAAATGGAGTTTTGATTGATTTTTGTACTTTTGCAGTTCAAGTCGTCCACTATTGGTTGAAGAAGGGTTCGAGTGTGCTCTTGTTTTTCATAAAGGTTACGAAATTCAAATTACTCAGAAAATAAACCCAACAACAAATAATGTATAAAGAAAATTATTGCTTACCTTAATAAATTAACGCAATAATTTTTGGAGCCCCATCCTCCCCATGAGATGTTGGAGTTTCCGTCCTTCCTCTTTGGTAAGTCCAGGAGCAATTTTGCAATTGCATGAAAAGTCAAACTCCCTTTCTAAGAGTTACACTGCCATAACATCCTCTTTTGAGGAGATCTATAAAGTGGAACGTCGATTAATCTTGGTGACTTTGCTTTGCAAGTCTTCCTCAGTTTGTTGCAAAAGTGTTTTGAGTCTGATTTCGCTTTTTGTAGAGTGCACGAAATTTACAGAGGAGGCTCGACATTTCTGTGGTCAGGGTGGCACCAGTGGTGGCAATGGCAGTGGACAGTGGGTGGGATGGGGTCAATGTGTTGAAGAAGGGTTTTTTCTTTTGCCTCTTTTATTTTATTTTATTTTATTTTATTTTGGGAGAGTTTTATTATCCTATAAGGGTCATTCTACCATACCCCTCTTTTTTGGGTATAGTACCCACTTAAATCCAAACCATTAATTTAATAATATTTTCATCTGAACCATTCATTTAATATTTTGGGGTAAGGGTCATTCTCTTTATCTTTCTCTTTCTCTCAAACTAAATTGATTTTACTACTAATATACAGATTATTAAAGTTTCTTTGACTATCAACGCATGATTTGTCTTTAGTTTTATTCATTGTTAGTAATCCCTACCTAATGCTAGTAATTGATTTGGGTTTTTATTTTTATTATTTTGATAGGAGATATGGGTGTTTTTTGTTAACTTTGTTTCGAAAGTTGATTTGGAATTTCCTCCTGTTTCAATACCCACAATTGCTTTACCATAATTCTCCCCCACCAAGGCCACCATCACCACCAAATAAATAAGATAAAAAAAAACATAATAATAAAAAAAAATAAATAAAATTTTTTGTAATGGGAGGGACTATCAGCTATACTTGTGCAAAATGTAATAGAGTGGCAACTTAGTTGGCAAACTGGGCTGGTAGAGTACATGAGTTTCATGTCTGGCACGAGGAAGGCTATGACTTCTTCAAACATTTGTACAACAAGAACTAGTAGTCTAGTTCCTTAATACAGCTACTGCTATTTTAATTAAATTAAAATAAAAAGGTTAAGAGATTGTTATAGCATTATGTCCCCATAAGTCCTCTCTCAGCTAAGTTCTATCTATCCATGGCATTCTTTAACATGGTACTGTAGCTTGAATTTTCGAAGAGTCATTTATGTAAGTTGTTCAAGAATATTGTCAATTTGTATGGTAGCTACTCAAAAATAGCTAAATTGAAATTCAATGACCAATAGAAGTCAGTTCTTTACATGGAAGGAAGAAAAAGAGATAGAAAGTCATGCCCCTGTCAAACATCCAATTTATCTACTTTTTTCCTTTCTCTGGTCTTTTTACAAATCCTTTGCATGTGGATATATTGCTGGAAATATTACACTGGACTTAAGTGGTGCTATAGATGAGAAGTTCAAATTTCATTTGGTGGATTGGGAACTTGCTTGTTGTCCTTCTAAGTTGAAGTGTTTAGAATAAGGAAGCTATGTATATATAACCAAGCTTCACAGGCAAATGATCGTGGTATTTGGGGAGGAAAGATCTTTGGAGGCATATTATTGGGATGAAAATGGGGTTTCCTAGGTGAGCGAATGACAGATATAGTGGGTAGCACTCACAGTTATAGTAATATGCTTCTATTAATTCTTGGAGTACACAAAAGATAGGGGATCCATTCTACGATTCTCATGTTTGGTCAAGTTTGCCAAGATTGAGAATCAGAGTAAGTTGATTCATAGATGAGCCAATTATATTTCAATATCCTGATAGATGAGTGGGCTGATAAATAGTGAGGGAAGCCTAACATAATGTTATATATAAGACATATCACATATGGATCACAACACAAAAATGCTTTGAATTCCACAAATTGCAAATCAAATATATGAGAGTTTACCACTTGTCACAATTGCTAAATTGTATGATACAATACTAGGTCCTTAATGAGTGTATAAATACCTTGCAAATCATTGCTGGAAAGCAAAATATTTTTGAACTCACAGGGTTCTAGGTACTAAACCACCATGATACTACCTTGTATGAGCTCCACATGATGATGACACAAAATAAAGTGCTTTGACATTAATAGCTTTACTCATTGTTCATAGATGACAATGACACAAAAAATAATACAAATGTAGGGAATACGTAGAACATAAAATTGTCAATGCCTAGTAAAAATCATTGTTCACAAATTGACAATGACAAAAAAAAAAAAAAAAAAAAAAAACCCAATTGTAAGGATTACATGTTGTTAATGCCTAATAAAAAAAGCTTGCATAACTCAACACAAACTAATTATATTTTCTCAAACCCAAGATTTTTTCTTCTTCTTAGCCTGCATCCTTTGAATGGCTTTTTCCAAAGTTGGCACTACCACCACACGCTCAATATTAGCACCACCACCATATATTGTTAATGGTGTCGTTGAAGTTCTCACACTAGTGGAACTTGCATCAACAACCCTTGAATCTATAGCACTAGTAGCAACAGTCCTTGAACCTTCTGCCCTTGAATATACATCATTTGCAGTAGCAACACTTACACCTCTAGCCCTTGAATCTATAGCACTTGCAGTGGTAGCCCTTGCATCTCCAACTGCTTGCTTCTTGTTTGTTGTAGGTGTCTTCTTAGCATTGGTAGACACCGTACCCTACATTATAACACAAAACAATATATAAGTATAAAGAATTAGTGATGGCAAACATAACATAGAGCACACAAAACTAACCTTGTCTTTTTTGGATGGACATGTTCTACTATTATGTCCCACCTTCTTACACTCAAAGCACTTGATGATGGTACCAGCCTTACTTAGCTTATATGGGTTTTTGGGTTTACCATGTTGTGTATTATCCTTAGGTGGTTCTAGAGGATCTATTGATGTCCTTCTCCACTGTTCCATGCTAGGCATAGGGTAAATTATTGGTTCATATGCCTTCATGTATGTCTCAATTGTGTAACAGGGATGCACATAATCTTTGCAATGGGCCTTTTTTGTGATTTTGGGTTGGACTGCCTCCTGTTGTACTAAGACCCAAGAGTTGGGACCGATCTAATTGCAATTCACCTTGGTCCGGCCTGTGCACAAGCTATGTCCCGTTTGCCAAAACTTTGGTCACATACCCATGGCAGGTGAAGTTGTTACAGCAAGGTTACAGCAGACACATACAATATGACAATAAAGGTAATATGCTTCCTGTTAAACAGAATAAATGAGGAATCCTTAAGCAAAGTAGGAAAAAGAATGGTATAAGAGACACATTATAAGTGAGATTACAAAGGCGAGAAAGGAAATAATCTTGATAAACGGCGAAATCAAAGGAAAAGGTTAGTCTGCTGTGTTTAATTGTGTTACTGGACTAAGGCCAAGGAGGGGACCACTCTTTCAATGTGGATAACCTCGTCTATTGCAGAAATTATCCAATTTGAGGGAACTGGCCTGAATTACTTGTGCCCAAATATATCTTTCATCCTTAACAGGTGGTAGGCTTTTAGAGGGAAAGAAAGGGTTAGCCTATTGGTGCATGTCTGTCATTCTACTCTTTCTATTTTTTCTTTCTAATTCTCTCTTTCTTCTCTATTTTTGATTCTTTCTCCCTTCTTTTCTTTCTTTCTCAGTGCTTACCCATGTAGTGATTCTCCCCTAGTGGTTCCTTACGCGTGCTCCAATTCTGTGTACATTCAAAGCTTGTCCGCTACTCATGCATTTGCCGTGGTCTAGAGGCTAGTCTGTGCATTCTGCCACTCATCCTTGACCTCTTATGGCGTGGACTGTTTTCTGATTTCTCATTTCCTGTGGCTTGCTCCTCTCAAGGGCTAGGCCTTATTTGATTGTGGGTTTTTCTTTCTTCAGCCAACTCTTTTGTTCCTTTTATAGTCTTACTACCATTCTTGCCATGCTACTTTGCTATTCCTGCCATGGTGTTATTTGACCCCAGCTTGCTGGGCCTCTTTTAGGCCTGCTGCATATTCCTCTCTCAATTGGCTATAATGACCCAGTATGATTATTAGATTTATATTCATGCTACTTTGGGCTTTCTTGACCCATTACATTGCTTGTAGGCTCCTTTGTCCAATTTCTTTCCTCTTTGGGCATCCTTGGCCCATTTCTTAATTTTGTATTCTCATGGGCTTTTATTAACTCTTTTGGACTTCCCCAACTTAATTACCTTATCCTTCATCCTTAGGGCTTATGGGCTTTCCATCAACCCCTTACTTTCTTACTTCATTATTTCGGGCTTGCTGTAACTCATTCTTACTTTTCTACATCACATAATGCCCATGGGTTTACTACTTCTCTCTCTGGGCTCCTTTAGGCCCATTTGCTTTCCTCAAGACCCATTTATTTACTTTATGGGCCTATGATCCATTATTCCTACCATTTAGGTTTAATGGTTTTACTATCAATTCACTAGCTCTTCTCTACCCATATTGTTGGGATTCTTCCTACTACTGGGCTTCCAAAATGAGCATCAACAATCTTCAAGTACACTTTCATCAAATAGTATAGTAGATATGGCATTCTAACATGGGATGCCAGTAAGATCCCACTTCCTACAACCACATGTCCTCTTGCTCAAGTTCACAACAAACCTTTGATGTTTGCACTCAACCTCAAATAATCCATTTCCAGCATATATTGACACACAATTAGAAGACTTTAAACATTCATTGTCCAACTTCGCTTGAATTTTGGGACATATTTTTCTTGTCAATTTAGAGATCCCTTCCCTTTTCAATTGGAACCTCCTCATCAACTTTCTCCTAATCTTTTCAATCACAGTTACTATAGGCTTGTCCCTAGCATCTAAAATATATGAGTTGAAACTCTCTGACAGATTATTCACAAGCAAGTCACTCTTTGAATAGTCTATGAAATATGACCTAGACCAAATGGATGGATCTACATTACCCAAATACTCATAAGCTTTTGGCACAAATTCTTAAGCTCACCCATTTGTTCAAGAAACTCATGCTCTGTATATGTTGTAGTTGCAGCCCACAACTTGTCTTTGAGTGCTTTCCCCTTATGGCCTTTGTCTCTATAATTGACTGTATAACTACAAATATTTCTTTGGAACTTTATGACAAGTATAGATGTATGATATGGTTCTACTAATATCTATTACATTTCTATACATTATAAATTCCAGACATTACAAAATTGTAGCATTTTGATGTACAAATACTGCATTACAACATATAACTCACATAATACCATCGCATGTCCATACACATTATCAAATTATGGCAAATGCATTCTTTTTTCGGTCCTAATTTGCATAGCCGTACTGAATAAGAAGATGGAAACTAAAAATATGTATATAGCGCGTGCATAGCGACATATATTCCCTTTCTTCATTTGATGCACTTGCTGCATCTCTGCAATAGATCTTTTTGCTGAATTGTTCTCCTCTTCCAACCTTTTGATTGTCTTCAATATCTTAGCAATGATGTTATCTTTTATTTTTATCTTGTTCATTTCTTTCAAATACTGATTTTTCTGTGGCACTTTCAAAAGCTAGTCATTGTAATGTTTTGTAACAACTGCAAATTAGATATTCTATATTTTTTTTTTTCATTACAATCTTTTTTTCAATCTGCAGTTTTTACTTTGTTTGTTGGCTTTGTTGCTTGGGTTTACTCCCATGGCAGTCAAATATAACTTAGGAAGCCTTAGTTGGTAGTTACTTTGCTAATTTATGGAGTTTGTCAAATGATTATGTATATTTGGAGTGTGTCAACAGTTCAATTCTTCAAATATTTTTTATTCTATAATTTTTTTACTTTGTTGATTTGTTTAAGTTGAATTGTTACATATTCTATGTAAAATAATAAGAATGTTTTGTAACATAATAAAATTAGACATTGTAACTCATAATAAGAATGTTTTGTTAGCAACTACAATATAGAAAAAATGAGCACCTCATCAAAAAAAAAAAGAAGTAGTAATTAAAACATAATAATAATAATGACGCGGGGTTTTATTTTAAGTCTATAGTTGGATAATAAGTGGATGATGGTAATTTTTCCATGTATTTTTGAAATCATTTGATGTGAGTTTTTTTTTCTTTCTTTCTATTTTTATATTTTCGACACAATTTTTTTTTCAATCTATAGTTTTTAGTTTGTTTGTTGGTTTTGTTGCTTGTGTTTACTCCCATGGCAGCTAAATATGACTTAGGAAGCCTTAGGTGATAGTTGCTTTGCTAATTTATGGAGTTTGTCTTGGAGTGTGTCAATAGTTCAGTCCTTCAAATTTTTTTATTCTATAATTTTTTTTCCCTTTGCTGAGTTGTTAAAGTTGAGTTGGAGCTAAAGCTCATTGGCATCTATGTTGTTTACAACTTAAACTTCTTAGATTCGTATATTTTTCTAAGCCTTATATATGTTTTTTTTTTTTTTTCCTTTTCACATATCCAGAGATACTTCTCCCTTACAGTTTAGCTTTACCTATTGAGGGGGAGGGGCGACCAGGTTTTTTGTCTGTCTTTTGTTGGGGAGAAAGTTGGGAGGAGGAAAAAAGAGAGAAATATCATTCTGGTAGAGAATATAAAAATTCTATTGAATTCTTACTTGCAATGTGTATTTTGATTTTTTTATAATCAGAAAAAATGAAATGAAAGTGTTCAAACTTTTGTTGTATACCTTTTTGAAATTATTTTTGCTATATGGTTGGCATATTATTAGTATCCTCTCTTATTTTCTTTCATTTTACTTGCAGACAGAGGTTTGATAGGATCTAATGAATGAAGAGCATAGATTTTTGTTAGCGAGAAGTACTCCCTAATTTCAAGGATAGCTTATATTCACGGTGAATGATTCTTGGACCTTTCAACCATTAATCCTTGGAATGGCTCATGGGACTTCTGTGAACAATGTTTACTTGGTGAGTGCATTCAGTTTATTAGCATGGCATTGCTTTCATAATAGAAGTTACTTACATTCTTAAGGATGCTAAGCATATTAATAACCTAGCAATGGAGAATTAGATATATCATATATGAAAACTACGACATTACATGAGGTCAACACCTTTCAGTCTCAATTACAGAAACTCATTAGTTGTTAAAAGAATTTAGGCTCCGTTTGGTAGAGTTGTTAACAACTCATTTTTAGTTTTTAAACAATATTACACACTTTTTCACCCGCACGTATTTCAAAAAATTACAAACAATATTACTCAAACTCCTCTACCAAACGGGCCCAAATTAAATCCTAAATAATCACATATTTAGTGGCATTGAGTTGTTTAATGTTTACTCTTCAACTAAAGTATTTATGATTATTGTCTTTTTATGAGTGGACTACTGGTATTGGCAAAGTTACAGTCCCTTCTCTTTTGTAGACTTGGTAAATTATTTACATTTACTGCCACTTCCCTTCTGGGTGGGTGTGTAATTTCTACCAAAAAATTTCTTTAGAAATTAGAGGGTTTCTTTGTTTTCTTTCTAATAAAATGTTTATCACTTAAAAAAAAAGATTAAAAAAAAAAAAGAAAGAATGTTGAATGACAATAGCTTTCAAATAGAAGTGAACAAATGAGTATTCTTCCAACTATTTAGGTCCCCAAGTAAAATTTCGAATACATTATTGCTATTAATTAGATCTTTTCTCTTCATGTTTCCCATATTGATTTCCCAGTTATGCTCACTTTCTTGGTACTGGTCCTTATATCAGTGAGTCTCGGAATTTAGCACATAGGTCTAGAACTTTCATTGTACGATCAAGTTATAAATCTAGACATTGTTCTGGAAAAAAAATTGGCATTCAAAGTAAAGCTAAGGCCCTGCCTCAATTGTTCTAGATGAATCTTCTATTTTTCTACCTAAACTCCCATTTCATATTTTTTTTTCTTCCTATAAATCGTGGAATTGTCATTATCTTCCTATAAATTGTGGAATGGTCATTGTTTGCAAAATAAATTTGCTGCACAAATGAATTCAAAAGCTTTCTCACAACTTTATTCTATGGAAGCAATTTTTTTAGAACCCAGGGAAAATTACACTTTTGAGATCAAATAGATGTTGATGTACTATAATTTTTCCCTTTTAAGAATTGTAATCAGTCTCAACCGATTAACAAGTGCATGAAAGAAAAGCTTCATTTTTTTTGTCCAACCAATGAATTTTCCATTGATTAGACTATTTACTCCTTGGTGGTTGGTAAAAGTGTCATGTATGCTTTGTAGATTTGGTGATGAAAAGTTTATTTATAGAAGTTAATTACAAAATTTGCCTTAATGTTTTCTTCACTCAAAATATTTTCAAAAAATCTCTTAAGATAATCACGTTTAAAATGTTTAGTTGAAGTTATATCTTAATTTCTCAACAGATTTCCTTAGTGTATGTAATTATTTATTTGTCTTATACATTGATGCTTAATGTCATGTCTTAGTTCATCCAAGTGAAACAGTGTTGGCACTTACCGATAGGCCAAGAATGTATTGACCCCTTAGGTAAATTAACTAATTAATTAGCTAAGTTAATTAATTAAGTTAATTAACTTGCAATACGTGTGGTAGCACAAAAAAATCACTAAATAAATAAATGCAGCGGAAATTAAATTTGATACAGGTGATTTGTTTACGAATGGGGAAAATCATTGAGGCAAAATCTTACATGGTGAATTTAAAGTCACTACTCCCGAGAATCCACTATTATCAAAACAAGCGGTTACAAGTAAAGGAATCCTAGTACCTTATACTAACCAACAATTGAACACTTACCCCAAATTAGGCTAAAATACATTATCACCCATCCAAAAAGCTTCAACCATAAACTATTTTACTAATCAAGAAAAAAAAAATGATAAGAAGATAACACTTTTATTAAGAACAAGAGAAACTTATTACATCTTGAGCTAACGAGGACTCGATCATAAACGAGTTTTCCTCTAATCAAACAACAAAACAATCAATACCCTTAGCCAACTAAGCCAAGATATGAGCATACTTATTTCCCCGTCTTTTTACTTATGAAACTTGTGCAATTCGAAACACCTCGAATTGCTGTTGGATCCCCATAATAACGTTAGCAATAGCTATAAGTGAAGTTGTATTGCCTAAAACTGCATTTGAGACTATTTTGGAATCGCTATCAAACACTACATCACACATAGCCACCTCCTAGGCAAAACGAACTCCTTCTGCCAACAACATAGCTCCCATCTCCAGGGGTCCCAATGACACGTTTGGATTTTTACTCAATGCTGCTACAACCCTTCCAGCCGAATCCCTAATAACCACTCCCACACCTGATGCGTTTAGTTGAGCAAAGACAGCCCCATCAACATTGATCTTGTAAAACAATTCCTGTGGAGGTGTCCAGGTGAGGTCCTTGGTCACTAACTGCTGTGTTGGAGTAGAGTTTGCGAACTAGAACTCTACAAACAAGCTCTTGCATTTGTGCAACATGAATGATGCATGTTGCCTGGGCTGTCCTTGTCTAACAGCATTTCGGTTAAACCACATGCTCCATGAAATGGTAACTATCAAGCTCAAGAGTTCATTGTCCACATGCTGAACAAATTTTAGGTGCCATAGTAGGTCTACAAACTCATGGCAATAATACGGAAAGGGGGAAAAAAAACGATATATGGTGATAGGCTAAGAATGTATTGACCTCTTGTGGTGAATTAATTGATTAATTAGTCAAGTTTATTAATTAATCAAATTAACATGCAAGATACGTGGTAATACAAAAAAATAACTAAAATATGCAGCGGAAAATAAATTGATATAGTGATTTGTTTACGAATGGGGAAAACTTACATGGCAAAAACCCCACCGGGTGATTTTAAGGTCACCATTCCCAAAAATCCACTATTATCAAAACAACATATACCAACCTACAGCTGAACTCTTACCCCAATACCCAATTGGACTTGTTCTGTAGTGATAATCTTTCATTTTTAATGCATGGCTCCTAGTACATGACTAACAAATTGCGTGAATTCTAGTAGCAACTTGATCACCAACTTGAAAAGGATGTTGGCTGCAAAGTTCTTCAGCTCATCACACGATGAAGATCACGAGGTTGCTTGGTTACAAAACCCTACGGTGTACAAACATAGCGGCTTCTTGAAGAGAAAGAAGAACTATGGCAAACTTGGTTTCCGGTTACACTTCTTCACATCTATGTTCTGGTGCTCTTGTGCAACTGTGCGTAACCTTTTTCGGCCCTTAAAATAATTCTTATATATTTTTTAGGATTGTGAGAAAAAAAATCTCAAACATATATCCACAAATTGGATAAAAATCAGCTTGAAAAACTGAATTTCATAAACCTCAATAGATAGCCATCTATCGAGCTAGCTATCGAGGCATGGGCTTCAGCAGCTTTTAAACCTTGATAGATGCTAGCTATCGAGCTAACTATCAAGTTTTAAAATCCAGCACTTTCTCACTTCATTCTTGGACAGACTTGTATGGTTTTAACACTTGAACTTGAAATCTTATTTCTTGAAGTATTAAACACATCCTAGATTTACTTAATTACAAGTAAAGTGCGTTTTGTCAAAATATTAACCAATTATATAAAATGTTGACATATGATCCTAACATCAAATCACATATGTCCTAACATATTACATTCTCTTAAAATAAATGTATCTCTCTCTCTCTCTGAGAAATAATTTCAAGGTTAGGACTATAAACAAATCAAGCTGTTCATGAACAACTTAAACTCGGCTCGATAAAAAGCTTTTTCATGTTCATCTGTTTATAAATAAGTCAAGTTTGAGCCTTAGTTTTAGGCTTGTTTATCAAACAAGCCAAACCCAAGAAAAAAAAAATTGTTCATGAACAATAGGGCTCGATACAAAACATGCCAAGCTTAGACTTGTTTATAACTTGATATATGTTTATTAAATAAATTCATTATTATGACATTACACATATGTTTTGGAATGTTAATTTATTTAGATTTGTGAATATTATAGTTGCACAAATGAAAAATGTGAATGTAAAAATTGTATTTTGAACAATTACTCAAACTATAGACAATGAATAATTAATAGATGGATTTAATTATGTAAAGTTATAATTTAAATAATTTCTAATTACGGATGGAATTAAAAACACAATAAAATGAGTATATTATTTTGTTTATATGATTTTTGGTGATATAAGCATTTGATGATGCAATTTTTTTGGATCTCAAGTTAAAAAGCTTGACTTGGACTCGAGTTTAAGCTTGATATTAAATTCAAACTTAACTTGACTAATTAATCAAGCCGAACTCAAACTTTTTAGCATCCTCACATATTCAAGTTTAAATATTATTTTTAAGCTTCTCTCAAACTTAAACCAAATTTAAGCCTTTAATTTTTATTGACGAGTCGAGCCCAAACAGGCCCTATTCGGCAAAACTCGTTTACCCCATAGTTGCGGTATAGAAGAAGGCTGGGTACTTTAGTATTTTCAAACAAAACTGCAAAAACGACACCATTTTATAAGTTACTTTACGAAAATCAAAGAATAGTCGTTTCTGCTGGATGTGTTTGTGCCTCTGTTCTATCGACAGTGTTTTCCATGTACTTGACCGACCAAGATCAGATGGGTTTTGGTTTGTGAGGATTCTGCCTTTGCAACAATGGCAATCTTGACACCACTGGGCTCACCTAACGGTCACTGCACGGAACAAAGCTACCCTCTAAGACCATTTAAGGTAACCCACTACTCACTCTGCCATGCCCTTTATAGCAAAAGAGCTTCTTCACTGTGTTATAGCATTAAGTTTCAGAATTGTAGCACTTCCATACAGTTCCAAGAAAACCCATCTAAGAAATCAATTGTTAAGACTCACCTTTTGTATAACCAGCCTACTAATAATGTTTCTTCAGCCTGTAAGTTGATTAAGGAGTGTGTAGATGATGGATTGTTTGAAAATGCAATCAGGGTTTATCTTAAGATGTTTGAATGTGATGGTTTTCAGGCTGAGAAATTTAGGTTCTTTCCATGTTTAATTAAGGCTTTTGGTGGGCTTTGTGATGTAGACAAGGTTAAACAAGTTCATGGGCATGTGTTGAAGTTAGGAGTTTTGAATGATGTTTCTGTTGGGAATTCGCTTTTGAGTGTGTATTTGAAATGCGGTGCAGTTGAGGATGCAGTGCAGATGTTTGAGGAAATGGGTGAGAGGGATCCGGTTTCTTGGAACTCGATGATATCTGGGTTTTACCAATCTGGAGATTACATGGGTGCATTGATAACTTTTAGCATGATGATTTGGGAATATGGTGTGTACCCAAATCGGGTAGCTTGCCTTTCAGCTCTCTCTTCATGTTCTTCAATTAAGTCTTTGATTTATGGGCGAGAGATTCATGGGTTTGTTGTGAAAAGTGGGTTGAATGTTGAAGAGTTTTTGGTCAGCGGATTGATTGAAATGTACATGAAATGTGGAGATGTAAGGACTGCAGAACATGTATTCAAGGGAATTCTTGACAATGAATCAAGCCGAGGAAATGCGGTGATATGGAATGTGATGATTTTGGGCTATGTCTCGAATGGGCGTTTATTGCAAGCATTGGACTTGTTCCTTGATATGTTGGCAATGGGGACTAAACCAGATTCTTCTACTTTGGTGGCTGTTTTAGTTTTGTGCTCCCAGTTGTCAGATTTAGCAATAGGAAAGCAAATGCATGGATGCATTGTCAGCTTTGGGCTAGATTACAATGTAAGAGTTGAAACAGCTCTTATAGACATGTACTTTAAATGTGGTGATCCTGAAACTGGTTTGAAAATTTTCAGGAGTTCTCAAAATCGTAACTTGGTCATGTGGGGTGCAGTAATTTCAAATTGTGCTCAGGGTGGTTGTGCTGCTGAGGCATTGGAATTATTCTATACATTCTTATCAAAGTATGGCTTTGCTGACTCTATCATGCTTCTGGCTGTGTTGCGAGCATGTTCATTCTTGACTCTTAATTCAAGAGGCATGGAAATCCATGGCTTGGCAATAAAAACGGGGTTTGATGACGATATGTTTATTGGTGGTGCACTTGTTGATATGTATGCAAAATGCCAAGATATTGAATCTGCTCAAAAGGTTTTCCAGAGATTACCAGCAAGGGATTTGGTATCGTGGAATTCCTTAATATCTGGTTATGCCCAGAACGAGTGTGCAGATAAAGCATTGAAGGCTTTTTGTGAAATGCAATCTGAACAAATTGCACCCAATAGTGTCACAGCCTCATGTATTCTCTCTGTATGTGCTAGGTTTTCAGTCATGATCCTATGCAAGGAAATACATTGTTACTTATTACGGCGTGGGATTGAGTCTAATGTTTCAGTGAGCAATTCTCTAATAGCTACCTATGCCAAATGTGGAGATATAGACAGCTCAACAACTCTATTTGAGAAAATGCTCGAAAGAGATAAAGTATCCTGGAATTCAATTATTTTAGGATTTGGAATGCATGGCCGTACAGATGAAATGTTTGTTTTGTTCAAAAAGATGACAGAAACAGGCATGAAACCCGACCATGCAACTTTTACAGCTCTTCTTTCTGCATGCAGTCACACAGGCAGGGTTGATATGGGATTGAAATGTTTTAAAAGCATGGTTGAAGATCACAAACTTGAGCCTCGAATTGAGCAGTATACTTGCATTGTTGATCTTTTGGGCCGAGCTGGCCATCTAAAGCAGGCTTATGATCTGATAATGACCATGCCTTGTGTCCCGGATGATCTCATATGGGGTTCATTGCTTGGATCATGCAAAACTCATGGCAATGAAAAGCTGGCAGAACTTGTGTCTAAACACATTTTCGAACTTGATCCTATGTGCATAAGTTACCGTGTCCTCCTTTCAAACATATATGAAGGCTTTGGGAAACAGAATGAAGTTACTAGAGTTAGATCAGAAATTAAAGATCTGAGACTCAAAAAGCAGCCCGGATGCAGTTGGATTGAAGTTGATCACAAAATTCATTCATTTATTTCAGGTGATCATTCACACCATCAGTCTGAAGAAATCTATGGTGCAATAGAAAGTTTAACTATAGAGATGAAAAGGGTAGGTTATAACCCTCGAACACAAAAAGTTATTGGATCTGATGAGTCTAATGTGGAGGGTATAAATTCAAGTAAATACATTGATTTGCTATATAACCAGAGTGTCTGTTAATGCTGGCTGCTGTTATCATCAGTGGGGCTATCTCTTTACTCTTTAGTGATTGAGAAATGAGATAATACTTGGTCAACAATTTGGATGCCAATGGGGGGATTATTTATGACGCATATGTTGCGCTTATTAACATATCTTGATTCTCCTCTTCGAGAATTTATGAAATAAGTCTAAGCATGACTTTCTAACATTTGTTTTTGTTGGGACTTTTTTTTTCCCTTTTTTACTTAATCAATTGTTAATAGATATTTATTGAGACCTTGTAAATGTCTATTAGGGACACAAATTGCCATACATTTGGAGATAAGAATGAGAAGTTTGAATAAATATTTGTACTTTAACTGCAGTTCGGAAAGTTTCAGGTGATTCATTTTAAGTTTTCTTTAGTCCATTTTTTCTATATATAGGAGACCATTCTTTTGTAAAGATCAACGAATAATAGAACTCCATATTTCCATAGCTTTCTCTATAGTTTTCAGTTTGTGTTTGCAGATGAAGATTTTCTTCCTAAGCTGAAGAAGAATGGAGTTTGAGAAAACTAAAACAACATATTTATGTATAGAATGGGATCATGGGAGTAGGGGTGGCTCAACTATTAGGCCATTTAGGCAATGGCCCAAGGTCCTAAATACGATTAACATACTATTTGTCTTGTAGTTTTGCAATAATAATAATAATAATAAAACGTAATGTCTTGTTTATTTGTCTTACAATATAAAAATTTAAATTAAACCTAAAATTTTAATAAATAAAAATTATTTTTTTAAATATTATTACTTAATACATAAGTTTAGCTCATGAAACCCAAGAATAAGGAAAATCATAGTTCTAAACTTAATACAACTTTGTATTGTGAATTTGTGATTAACCAAAACTTATCTATTCAATCATTTCTGTATAATGATTGCAGAGATTGAAAAAGATGCGGTCATTGATGGTCTGAGACTCTTATATTAATTAGAGTTTTTGAAGATGAAAGTTGCAGTGAAAAAAAAATCAGCAAATGTCAAAGAGTATTAGGGCAAGTGATGGATTCAATAAATTGGATGTCTTTAATTTAATTTTATCTTGTGAGAATGGATTGTTGAAAGTTAGTTTTGAAGCAATTTTTAAAGGTCAAATTTGTTAAGTAGTAGAGTGTTTCGGCTTGTTTCTTTCAAAAATTAGTTATATACATACAATATCCATAATTTTACACGCGATAAACACATTTTTTTATTAATGTCTATATTTTAAATATGATATGAGTGATGTGTACGAACAATCTTCGCTAACAAGTGTGAGAGAATTAATGCCTTTTTCCAAGCCTCGTTTGTTCAAGCAATAATAAATTTTAATTCCTGTGAATATCACATTTGTGCCAAAGCTCTCTCTCTCTCTTTGTGGTCTAGTCTTGCAATGCTTCCCAGAAAGGATCTCATTTCAGATTTTTCTGCTGTTGAATAATGACAATTTAGCAAGCAATCACCTCTGGGTTGGTTCTTGATGTTTTCTTAATTTGACGACTGACAAGGTAGGTAACACTTCAACACTTCTTCAAGTGTCGGTGATGTCCTCATAAACAGACCATTGCATCCCATCATGATTAAGACGCCATTTGGACAGTTGGGGTGTTGTACTTGTAAGTGTCCAACGTTTACATGGGACCTATGTTAGGTAAATCTGGTTCTATATGGGACTAAGAAGCAAAGTTTCAAAATGCAATAAGTTCACCGTCATAATATAATTCACAATAAATTTTATAATTGTTAAAGTTACAAGTTATTAATGGTTAAATAGCAAACTGCCAACTTAGTATTTGTAAAATTTGTTATGAATATTGTTACGTTTGTACCATTACTCTTTAAAATGTTCCATTTAATTTGTCCGTGTAAAATAAATAAATACTTCAACCAAATATGAGAGAAGGTTAACATTGTATATAAAGGACCATTTAACTTGTACACCTTGTGTTGAGGTTTTTATACTAATTTTGGAAGTATGACTGTAAATGAATTAAGTTATTTATAAATAGCCCGAGTTTAGTTTGAGAAAAAACTTGTTTATATTCGTTTATTTAGTAAACAAGTCAAGCTCAAGTCCAACTTTAAGCTTAATTATTAAACAAGTCAAGCTCAAACATAATAATGTGTTCATAAATAAACTCGTAAACGTGAAAATTTGAATAAACTATATAGATTATAGAGTACTATATTTTTATATGTATACTCGTCTAAAAATTATTTATATAGACTTGAAATTAGATTGTATAATAAATTGGTTCATTTGATATAAAATTATTATTTGTAATTTATTTATAACATAAACAATTCATTTGTGATAATAATAAAAAATTCATAAATTTGTGAATAAGTAAAACATTTTAATCATAGTTTTACCATACATAGGGGAAAAAAAAAAAATCAAGTAGCTTGAGCTTGTTCGACAAAAAATAAACCGAACTTAAATATATAATTTTATTTGGTGATGAGCTTGACCTCCGTTGATATTCATAATAAAGTTAACAAGTCTGAATTTTTAACTCTAATTCTCGACTCAAATCAACAGTACAAGACTATTTTATTATCCAATATTGATTTGGGTAGTAGTACGAAAAATACCAGCCGTACTAGACAATACTACGGAATGGAAGGGCATTAAAAACCTTGGGAAGTCCCGATTGTTAGTTGTTACCAACTCTTTCAAATAACGAAATATAAAACTAAAGTAATGTTGCGGCTTTCAATTGCAATGTGATCCTCTTGAGGCCTCTTTCTATGGTAGATAGGGTTGCAGTTGGCAGTTCTTCACTTCAAGTAAATCAATATTCAAATCATCATTAGCATATACATTAATAAATGGTCATATAAATGTTCAGATGTAAAGTTTGAACCATCCTTCCTACTTCGACCTGTCAATAAATAAATTATCCTCAAGATTGCTATGGCATTGATTTTTTAGGTAACACCTAAAACCCACATAAAGAAGTGGACTACCAAACTAAACCACCCAATAAAAAGTGGATTACTTGCAAGTTTCAAATTTTCATAGTACAAAATAAGGTTAGTCACAATGAGATTTGAACACAGCTACAGTTTGGATTTGAGCATTTAAAATCAAAGAATTAGAAGACCAATTGTTAGCTTAAATACATGATGACATAAACTTTAAAGATTTTACTTAAACAAAACATTGCAAATTTGTAATACCATCATGGATTTGAAATTATATTTTACAACTATTTATTTCAATACACATTAATAAAATTCAAATCCTTCAATTTCAACCATAGACAAAAATGTGTCCTTTCCTACTATTCAAATCATTGAAGCTAAAAATTGCACTCCAACCATATCACTCTCTTTCAATACCTCCACACAAACGAACCATAATGGACTTTAGTTTCCAAATATCCTGATATTATAAACAAAGCTAGGCAGAGAGTAAGCAAACCTATAATTCTTGAATAAAGAAAATCAAATGAGGAAAATGTTATTGAAGCTTTAACATAATTATGTCAACAGAATATTACAAAATAAAAAATCCTTCAACCAATATAATCATATAAATTAATAAAACAACCAATCCCGCCCGGCAATTATTTCATTGACCCCCGCAACAAAAAACCAATCAACACCCTCCTCCCCCATTTTCTCATTCTTCTTCTTTATCTTTCTTTCCTTTCCTTTTTACATAAATATGTCCTATAATACATCAGACTCGTTCCTGAATCTATAAAACATCCTTATAATACCTGGATGCCATCATTGTTTATACTATGAGAGTTGGCGTCAAGGAGATTCTCTAGTGATCTGTTTTTTCTGTTACGAGCTCTGCCCGCTTCTTTTAATAACTCAGACAACCTATTCTTCTCATCATTTACATCAGGATTTGCTGTCCCAAGCTTTTCCTCCCTCACTCCAACAACATGCTCCAGAATTTGAATCGCATCATCCAACCTGCATAACAAAACAAAAGGCATGACTGTAAAAATGAATAATTCATTTCCCAGCATTCACAACTAGCATTAACATTAAGGTCCTACTAGTCCTTTCCTAAGATGCAATTATTAACCAAAAAAAAATTTATCAGACAATTCATTTCCTGATTTCAGTTTTTTTTTTCCCCTGGTCAGCAGAATTCACAGTTTAAACCTAATTAGTCACCTCTTGATCTCATCCAAGACAATTTTTAACAGAGCAATGGCCAGAAATACTAAATTTAATATATATATATATATATAAAACAACAAAAGGTTAAGTGAGGGATCAAAAAATGTGCATATCGCTAGCCCTTGTCCAGCATTGATATTTCATTTGCCATGAGTTTCAGTGTTAAAGAAAGAAAGTAAAGAAATCCCAGCCACTTTTTTCACTTTCATTTCTGTGCTACATAACACGGCCTCATCAATTACAACTCAGATGCACTTTGCAAAAAGGGAAAACAAAAAGAAGAGGACTATTTTATATAATATATATATATATATATAAGTAAAATAGAAGAAGAAAATTATGCGAGGGTAAAGTTTTCTAGGTAGTGCTTTCTAACAAGGAAATGAACAATACAAGAATGATAAAGGGTCCATACCTGCCAACTGCATCATAGGCTCCAGCAAGATTGCTATACACCCCAAGTGTGTCAGGGTGATATGGTCCACACTCTTGTTCCAAAACACTCCTAGCTTCCTCAAATAATGCTAAAGCCTCATTTATAGCATAACGCTGCACACAAGCAAGGCCCATTTGATTAAGAGCAATTCCAAAAAAGGCAGATTTCTTCTCTCCACTTGCACGGAGCTTTGAGATGGCATTATTTAAGGAATTGTAAGATTCAGAATAATCCCCCAACATGTAATACAAGACCCCCATCTGGGCTTCAATTCCGGCTATTGTGCTTTGCTGACCAGGGGCATCATTATATATCTTTAATGCCTTCTGGAGCAATTTGATTGCCTGCTCAAGCTCATTCATTGATTCGTAGATAACAGAAACATCAGTGAGTCCACTTGCAATCTCCTCTGGTTGGACCCCAGGCATAGGCTTTTCATACATCCGAAGGGCATTTTCACAGTATGATTTTGATTCCTTTAATTTACCTGTCTTGTTATACAAATCAGCCAGACGGACAAAGACTGAACCAACGGCTGGATGATTCTCTCCTTTGGTGGTCTTGAAAACTGTGAGTGCTTTCTGATAAGCAAAAACAGCTTCATCGTATCTAGACAGAGATAAGTATGTATCACCAATGCCGCAATCAACAGAAGCCACCTCCACTTCCTGGCCATTTGCCACCATAGCCATGCTGGCTAAAACAAGGTGCTCAAGGGCAGCTTCATGATCTCCTTTTGTTTCACATATAAGACCCATGAGCCTCCTATCCGCTGCCTCTTCAAGAGATGCAGGTGAACCATTCTCTTTATGAATGTCTAGGGCCATCTGACAAAGCTTTTCAGCCTCATCAAATTGCAATGCTTGAACTTGAGCTTCAGCCAAATACCTACAAGTCTCACCAACTCTTGGGTCAGTTTCTCCCAGAACTTGTCTTTGGATCTCCAATCCTGTTGTATAACACCTTATTGAATTCTCAAGCTGGCCCAGCATAGCGTAAGAATCGCCCAGTTGCATGTGTCCGGCAAATTTAGCGAGGGCATGCTCTTGACCTTCCTCAATAGATGGAATCTCAATCGAACGATTAAGAATTGGAATTGCCTCACTGTACTGGCCTAAGCTGCAGTATATCGCTGCTATAACATGCAAACACATGACCAGTTCTAAACTGGGCTTCCCATTTGCACATATTTCTAATGATTTTGCTGCTCGGAGAGCTAATTCAAGTGCTTTCTGAGAATTATCCCCAGAAGAAATCAAATCCCTCGCTTGCTTAAGTAAAAAGGGTCCTAGATCTGGATTGGCTAACTCTGAGTCGGCAGGATCCTGAGATCCGTCCTGTAACTTAGACCCTCCCAAAGGAGAATTTTTATGCTTCTTCACAAGAGAGGCACCAGAGTTTTGTTTTTTCAAACTCTTATCATTCCGCCTACCCATAGAAGGCTTCTCAGGAGGACTTTTGCCCTTAGGACTTGATTTTGATGATGCTTCAGAGTCCAACTGCAAGTGAGAAGGTTTCTTTGATTTTCTTGGAGAGACAGATTTAGAACTTAGAGATTGAGTCTTGTCCACCTTCACCGACTTCTTATTAGTGGATGAACTTCCCTTCTTAGAGCTTGAGTCACTATGAGAATCATATACAGGCTTATCAACCACTTCTTCTTCCATTATCTCCACCTCCTTCATCTCCCCTCCTACAAGATGGCGCAACTCTGAATCAATCCTAGACTCTTCACCATCAGATCCAAAGCTACGCCTAGAGGGAGACTGATCTGAACTTTGCAAGTCACAAACATTTTCATAAAGCTGCTCAATCGAGGTATCAACAACCTCATTAGCAGGAGAATCAGCAGCCGCAATCCCAGGGCTTTGTGGACTTGTTTTCTTCGGCGACTTATTTTCAACTAAATTTTCCTTGATGGGTGTAGAATTCCCATTCAGTTCATTCGCAACCCCTTCTTCATGAATTTCATCCATAACAATGCCGGGCATTTTAATGTACCCAAAACGATAAAAACTCCAGTACCAAATAAATTATCTACAACAAACATTCCAACATAAAGAACACATTTTATCAACAGGTGTCACAGCAGATCCAACCAAGAAAAAAAATATACATTTACAAAACTCTCCATTTGAGAATACAAACTCTTCAATAAATTCCAAATACTCAATCAACATTTAACTTAACATATGTTAGAAAAAGACAAAAAGGGAATTAAACACAAAGCACTAATGCAATACAACATCAAAGACTTCAACTTGCAAACAAGCCGCTGGTGAAACTTCTAGTTCTATGTCCACCCCGACATATATAAGAACCAAAAATCAAGCAATTATAACAAAATTCAAACTTTCCTCTTTATTTTTTCTATTTTTGTTTTGTTTTTACAATCCACCAAAGTTTTCTCATCAGATCTTCACAAAACCAGTACAAACTTATCAAAATATCAACTCATAACAAATTGAAACATGACAATTACAAAAAACCCATGAAACAAAATCACTAAAAAAACAAAAACCATAAACAAAATCACAAAGCATAAACACACCACATTAAAAAAAAAACAAAATCCCAAAAAACATAAACCAGAGAAACAGAATATGCAGTTGAGTCAACTATAAATGGAAAAGGGTACAAGGAACCAAATAAACAACACAAGAAGAACAAGAAATTGGGTTCAACTATAAATGAACATAGAAATGAAGAGACATACCTTAAAAATTGAAACTTGGGTGGTGCTCTATGGGGTGTTACGCAAAGACAGAGAAACCTTATACACAGAAAAAATCTGAACTTTTGCTGGTGGAATATATATAAGCTGGGATATTGAAAGGAGACAAAGAAGGAGGGATTTTGACAAAAGGGTAGGGACAAAATAGGTAAGTAAAGATGAAATAATATAATTAAAAAGCTTGAGATTTAGAGAATAAAAGGTTGAAAATAGAAAAATAGAAAAATAGAAAAAGTGGGTATTTTGCAGAGTTGGAATGTCAGGAGAAGGGAAAAAAAGA
Organism: Quercus variabilis; assembly: GCA_030445155.1. Lineage (NCBI taxonomy): Eukaryota > Viridiplantae > Streptophyta > Magnoliopsida > Fagales > Fagaceae > Quercus > Quercus variabilis. The sequence goes on from CP129454.1 coordinate 11,479,221, forward strand.
AAGGTCAGAAGGTGACTTCGCTTCTCTTCTTTTCTTCTCTCTCTCCCAACCCAACCCACCCGCGTGAGGGAGCGGCTTTTACAACCCCTGATTCGTTTTGTCTTTTTGTTTTGCTTTTGTTGTTTTTTCTCTTTTTTGCTGTATCTGTAATTTGCCACCTGGCATTCTATTTGAGATTATGGGTTGTAATTTCTAGATAACATGAAATGATATCAATATTTTTCACGATATTTTCACAATAAATTTTAAAGGACAGATTGTTACTAGCGGTTAGTAATGAGTAAAATAATATTTTTCAATTGCGGGTTTGAATTAAAACCGGTAACAGTTAGCAGTTCTCTATATTTTTCCTTTTTTTACTTTTTTTTTTCTTTCTCGATTCATCTAGGATTTGTCACAATTTAATGACACGTGCGATTGTAATTAGTAAATCACCACTTTCATATGGATCCATTATGTTTTTTCTTTAAAAATATATATCCGAAATATTATCACTACAAATTTTAGGTGATAAGTTTTTACTAGCTATTACTGGTGGGCAAAAAAGTATTTTTTATTAACAAGCTCAAATTAGAATCAGTGATAACTTATCATCTAATATTTGTTATGAAAAATAATGTAGACTTTGCATTATTCTTTTTTTTTTTTTCCACCATTAACAATTGTATATTTCAAGATTGTGGCAATAGTTGTGGCATAAAAATTGTTTTCACAAACTTTCTCATTTTTAAAAAAGCAATGCCACTACATACATAATAATTTTCACAATAGTTGAGTTGACATATTTTTACTTGATTTTATATAGATTCATAACTAACATTACTTTTTTATTTACCATTAATATCTTGTCATCTCGACAGTTGTTAAATATTTTATGAAAATGGTTGTGACTTTAAAGTTATTGTTTTTTAAAACAATAGATTAAATGATACCCAAAATTCAACATAAATGTTGACGTGTCATGTTGTGATTAGTGTATAACAAAATTGTTAGAGATAGATCCATATAAAGTAATGCTCTAGTCACAACTTGCCAACTTAACAAATTCTAAAAAAATTTGCGAAATTTTTTGTCTAACATTGCTCTTGTTGTTGGAAAGTATGGCACATTCCATAAATTGAAAATGAAGCAATCAATTATATTGATATGAAATCCAAATTCAAAATATGCGTGTAATCTCTTGGGTTTTGGTTTTATGGACTTAGGTCATTTGGTGGCCACCATATGTTGATCTATTCCAATCTTCATTTTCCATATTTTCTTTATTTTTCTAACATTTTAAAATCTAACATTTTAATAAAATGACAAATATGGCCTTGGGATATTTATTTTTCTATTAATAACATATTATATATGCGGGTCTTTTTCATTGTTGGGGTTGTATACTTGATTTTAGTTTTACTTCGACTCTTTGGTGGGATTGTTAGGTTTTATGGACGAAGGGTCCAAGTCTTGAAGTTACTTTCCTTCTGTTAGTCTTCTTTATTAAGCTTGATTACTTTCCTTCGTGTTATGTTTAAGCACACGATAAGCTTGGACTATACAGCGTTTGTTAGTAATAGGCTAATAGCAAGGATATAGTATGAATACAACACACAAACACAGAGATTACATTTACTTGTTTCTACTTTCTAAGCAACATGCGGATGAATAGTAATAGAATAATAATACACATTCATTGATAAAATTTATTGACTTTATTATAAAGATTTTAGAGAGAGAGACAGAGAGAGAGAGTGAGAGATTATCCTATTGTGTAAAGTTATTTCATATATCCAATATGCTATACTAGTATGCCATTATACCTCTATTTCACACAAATTCAGGCCTCATGTGTCGATCTACACGTGTAACTCATCTTATTTTATATAAAAGAAATGTATAAAACATCTAATATGTTGAATAATTTCATAAATTTCATGACAAATAGAATTTATTTTTATATATAAGAAAAGTGTAATACACAAATTAGAGCGTTAGCATTGGTGGCGCCAAAAATTTTAGTTTTTAACACCACAAAAAAAAAAAAAACTATTTTATTTATTTTACCACCTCACTTTACAAAACACTCAATATAAGTGGTTTTATTTTAGCATTCAATTTAATAAAATAATATATCCACTACAATAAACAACAACCACAACCACCACCACCACCAAAATGAATCCCTAATCTAAAACCAAACAAAACTCAAATCCAAAGAGAGAAGAGAGGGCGAGATGTGTCGACAATGGAGGCAGAGATGGGTCGGCTTGGAGCTTAGGGCTTGGGTTGGTGGTGAGTGAAGGAAGAAAGATGGGTCAGCGTTTGGGTAGGGAAGTTGGGCTGGCGAGGAGTGGAGGAAGAAAGAAAAAAAATGAAATAGAGAAGAAAAGGGCAGTGGCTCGGGTTGACAATGAGTGGAGGAAGAGTTGGATCGGAGTTGGGCAGGAGAGATGGGTCGGTCAGTGATTGGGTAGGCGATATGGGTTGGCAAGGTGGAGGAAGAGAGAAAAATATCTAAAAAGGGAGGATGAGAGAAGTGAAGAGTGATGAGAAATGAGAGGAGGTGCAATGGAAAAATGAGAAAAGAAAAAAAATAATAATCATTTAATAATTTGAGCAACGAGGGAGGAACTAAAAAAAATATTGTTGTTTGTTTAACATCTGATCTGAGTTACAGTACACACACAAAGATGGTTATGCACTATAGCTTAACAGCAAAAACTTTTAGCTTTTCCTCCACTAATGCAGTCCACTTTTATTAAATTTAGTATTTTAGCAATTTGCCTCCACCAATGCTAATACTCTTACACAAATTATTTCCTAAACTAATATTCCAAAACATTAGCATCAAAAAAACTAAAAAGTGTTGGTTCCTTTGCATTTAATAGACACAGCAAAGTCACATGAAGCAATAATGATATTGCATTTCCTTATCCACCTATACATCAATCTATTTATTGAAAATTCCGCGCCTCTTACCTTCCCTAGTCTCTGCCAATGAATAAAAATTGGTTCAGACTTCACCAACGACGATGGTACGATGGGCCCTAAAAGTTAAATCGCCTGAAGATGGAAAAAGGGGAGGGAAAAAACGAAAAAGGAAACTTTTTATTTTTGCTGAATAGAGGAAACCCTTTTTTGATAATATGAACAAAGGAAACTTTATTGTACAATCTGTACTAGTACCTACATTTTCCAAAAAAAGAAAAAGAAAAGAAAAGTGCACATACAACCATCAATAACTTTTAAACTTTTTATCCCCCAAAAAAAAAACTTTTTAACATGGTTAAAGTGATCCAACAAGTTCGGATTTCAAAAATAATTTTAACTAAGTTGCAGTGAGTGAAAGCATGGGGGTTTATGGAATTTAAGATATACCAATTTTTTTTCTTTAATGATTCTACAGTCGAAGAGGGGGAATTTCAACTTTAAATGTTTATTTTTAAAAATATAAAAAGGTGTGAATCAGTTAAGCTACATAGTTCTTAACAGTCAAAACTAATTTAATTAATGAAAAAAGTTAACAGATGCCGTAATAGTATTTGTTTAAGAAATATTTTTATAAACTTTTTATGGGGAAAAAAACAACTAATTTTTCTGACAAATTTTAATATTTCTCATAAAAGTTGTATTAAAATTTTCATAAAATAATTTATTAACAAATGCCCTAAGAGAATACATTAACTATACTTTAAGTAGATGGAAGTAAAGTAAAGATGCCTAACTTTTTTTTGTAGGAAAAGATTAACAGATATCTTAATGACATTAATTTAGAAGCTATTTTATAAAACTTTTTATGGGAAAATAAAGAAGTAACTAATTTTTTAAACAATTTTTTATATTAATAAGTTCAAATTAGAACCAATAACAACTTGCTACCTATGATTTATTGTGAAAATATTATAAAAATATTATGGACGTAGCACTCATCTTTATAAAATGGTCCATTAACAAATGTACTGAAGACATCCGTATCAAGACTTTTTTTAATAATTATATTGACATCCGTTTCAAGTCCTTTTTTGAATAATTATTGGAGTAAATGAGTTTTTGCATTGCAATAATCAAGGTTGTGGTATCCAATGATATTAGTACTTATAAAATGATAATACTATAATCTATAATTGAATTAACGAGGATCCTCCCTTTGATAGCTCTAGGCTCAAGAATGAATAAAATAACACCCCCACGTACAATACCTTCTACAAGAGGCAAAGACACTCATACCCCATAAGTAAGCACTATTCTAATTATTCTTAATTATTATTTTGGGCTAAGTTGTAAGCACCACTCCTTTTATCTATTTATTTCAGCAACTATTCAACTATTAGGACTAGTTGTATTTCCTTATGTTATAATTTTGGTCACCAACCTTAGTTGTTTATGACCATGTAATGCAATAGTGTGGTACAACGAAGAAAAGGAACATCTAGCAACTCATTAAAAAAAATAATTAAAATTAAAAAGTCCCATCGGTGCAAAGCAGCTTGTGCAGGGGATTTTAAGCAATTTTAGTTTGTTAACTTTGTTGTGTGGTTGGACTACATTGAGACCAATGTTGTAATATTCATGCTGACTTAAATTTAAAAAAAAAAATTTAAATAGTTAAAATCGTGGTGTAAGTTGATATTTTCTAAAATGTATAATAGGTTAAACTATAATTAAATTGTCATATGAGAAGAGCAAGATTCAATTGACAAACAGTTTACTAAAATGGAGATTGTTAAAAGGTGAATTCACATAATATCAACCACATGACATGAAATCAATAATATATAAAAGGTAAATTCACATAATATCTAAGTTAAATTATATTTTTCTGGTCTAAGCTACAAGGTGATTCCCCTTAACTTTAAAATGTCTATATCACCATTAATAATTACATGTTAAAAAGTCTCAAATTTAACATCAAGTTTCAACAATAACAGCTATACTTTAAAGTCAAATAACCCAATAATTTAGAGTGTAAAAATATCTTTTACTTGTAATATATATGAATCAACCACTTTAACTTAAAATCTATAACTACAAAAATACAAAAGGAGATAAATGGCCCCAATTAAAAAAAACATGGGTTGGGTTCAAAGTTTCAGAACCATGTGCCCAAAAATAGACAGAAAATCAATGGGCTCCAATAATAAAACCACGTGCCCAAAAAAAAAATCAATGGGCTTCAATAACTGCGTATAAGGCCCATACTGATAGCGCAGAAGAAAAATGAAATCAAAATATTGACAGCTGTGGGATTTGAACCCACGCCCTTTCGGACCAGAGCCTAAATCTGGCGCCTTAGACCACTCGGCCAAACTGTCGCCTTGTTGCTTATGTGCTTTTAATTAATTAATTTAAGGCAAAATACACAAACTTCACATGGAACTTTAGGAAGGAGGCCTAATCCATCTTCCAATGATTACTCCTAATCCCACTCTTTATCTTACCCAACACAAATAATTGTGTTACAATAGATATAGTGGTTTTTCTCTACACCCACCCTCAACCGAATTATGGGTAGTTCTACATGTACTTTCCATGGTCTGGAATTTGGACTAGAGGAATATAATCCCTAAGTTAGATTCCACTATGATTTTTAAAATACTAATCATTGACCACAACATTGTTCCCACCTTTTCTACTCTTGTTCTAGATTTCTTAACAATTGTTTATATTCAATTCATTATGAACAATTGTCAAAAAATAACAAAACGAGATCATTTTTGTTGGAATATTCACGTGTGAGTAGTGTGGTTGGTTAAGTAGTGAAGTCTCGCATTGAGTGGGTAATATAATATAGTTGGTCCAAATTCTATCAACAGTAGGAAATTTGCTGTAAGATTTCCTGGCAGCCCAGCAGATTGAACTGGTCATCCCACCACCCCCTACATTGCAACATTGGACCAAACCTAACTTACACTATCCTAAAGTCAACTTCAATGCTGCAGTGTTCAGGGAGGCTCATTTGGCTGGTATTGGTGTCGTTGTTTAGGACTGGGGAGGTGAGTTTGTTAGTGCATTATCTTCCCCAATGTCGCTGACTCACTCGGTTGCTAAAATGGAAGCTCTAGCGTGCCGGAAAGCTGTTGAATTCGTTGCAGAAATTGGAGTTCAGAGAGTGATTTTTGAAGGTGACTTAGTTATGGTTATCGATGCTTTAAACCAAAACAATGCTGGTCTTTCATCTTACGATGTCGTCATAGAAGATATCCGCAGTCAAGCTTTGGTGTTTAAGTCGTGTGTATTTGCCCATACTAATCGAGTTTGTAATTATGTGGTTGATGCTATTGCAAAAAAAGCAAAAGCTTTTAGGAGTGCTCAGGTTTGGTTGAACTATCCACCTGATGACATAGAGTCCTACTTATGTTTGATGTTTACTAAACTGTTGTTTTTATTCTATTCAATAATAGCCCAGTCTTATAGGCTGGTTTCTCAAAAAAACAAAAACAAAAAAACTCATACATTTTTTTTTTTTTTTGAGAAAACTCATACATATTAAACTTAGGCCTTTTAGGTTAAGTGCATCGTTATATGTTATATTAACTATTTAATTAAAGTCTCCCCAAGGTGTTTCACTCTCCCAACAATTACATTATGTTTAACTTTGAAATGATGCATTAACTTCTTATTCATCCCGTTGGAAATGAGGCCTATAAACCTTCTCCATTGTCCCCTCTTCTACAATGCTTGAAAGATCAGTGTTTTCTTATGCTCCAGCCAGTATTGTCCCAGGCTCTAGTAGCCATGTTGTTAAGTCTTTCTAGCGGATGCACAGGGCATTTGTAGTGCTGGGAGAGAATAGGTCCCAATTCTTTGTTTCATATTAAGATGATCTTTGGAGACAATTGAGAAGGAAAGTATAGATAGAAGTACTATAATACCATTGAAAGGAACTGCATTAAGTTCCAAAATATTGAACACTAAAAAAAAAGGCTTTAAAATGTTCGTAATAAAAATTGAACGTTACAAGCCTAGACAAATATATGGTACATTCTTGCATCATAGGTAGTTATAGAGGAGGATCTAAGCTTTTATAGAAGCAGATCTTTGGCGAGCAATACATTTTGGGAAGCATAGCAAAAAAGTGTGATCAGAGGGAGGTTTGAAGGATGAGAAAAATTCTGGATCCCGCTCAATTGACTCAGCGTAACTCTCCAACAATGAAACTATCTCATCAAAATGCGGCCGTTTATCTGGATTGCTGGACCAGCATCTGTTGATGAGATGACTAAGTGCCATAGGACATGCAGGTGGCAATGGCGGCCTTGCATTCTGCAAAACACCAAGTAGATTCAACACATAAGAAACTAAAGAAGTTTGCATGCTTGAAAGATACCTCTTCTTGATGAATTGAATTCAAGTTTCAAACTATCCACTGCATAAATACTTCCCTGAAACTTCAGGACGTAAAAATGAAACCACAGAGACTCAAGGACAAAAAAGAAAAAGAAAAAAGAACTTAGGCATTAATACAGTTATGATCAACTAAAAAAAGTGTCAAACTTCCATGATATGCTAAATCTGTAGCTCAACTACAAACTTTTTAAATGCAAAGCCAGAAAAGAGGCAAAGGTTTTAAGATATATGTAGTTGGTAATTACCTCCAGGCAAACACGGAGAATATGACCCCAAAAAATTACTCAGGAGAGTATGGCCAGCAAAAGGAAAACATCCTCATTAAAATGAAAACTATAAATTTTCTAGCAGAGATGCCTTTGGACCACAAGGCAAGTGGTCCAGACTTCAGTACAAGGAGCACTTACTGATCTATAAAACTCTGAAGCTTTCTGATATCTAACCATATAACCGGTTTTTATGACTTACAAATGTGGGTTTTTCTACCTTTTATGGCTTGTTGGAGTCATAATCTGCATTTGCTCCATAGACACTTGTAAAGTTGTAATCAGTGCAAGATGGAACTAGCAAAGCTAAAACAGATATGTAAGATGTTACCATGTCTTTGTTTTGATTTAGGAAGATGATTAGGACATGCTTATAATTTCTACAATTGCAAGTTATTATCAGATAAACATTAAATTCAATTATCTATGCCATCTGCCAGATACGTGTGTGGGCATGTGTATGTGTGACAGAGAGAGGTATCCATTGAATTTATAATAAGAAGAAAGGAATTGCCTTCAGACCTTCACAGTTAAAAGTGCAAGGATCATACTTATGCTTCTAGAATGTGGATAACATTATATCATATTATATTATTCTTACTACAACTTGGAGATGTCATGTCCGGCATGCATAAGAATGGCTCAAACAGACAGTCCCACATGACTAGACAAAACTCAAGGGCAAGCATATGACAACCCATCATGCATGTGTTTGTGGATGCATCTTCAAGACAAAACCTATGAAGGCTGTAATCAATCATAATGATCCAATCAGATTTCTATAATTGTTTAATATCCTGTGTGTTTATAACTTTATATAAAACTTCACGAATATTATCTCTTCATTTAATATTTGGATTGTAATAACAAGAATTGCAATAACTGAAATGAAAACTAGATGACTAAAAGTATGTGAGCATATAGCAAGAATAGCAGAAAATTGTTGTACTTGAGCTATCCAACTTAGAGTGGGTTTGGATAGCAACGCAAACGCGTTGCTATCCACGTTTGCGTTTCCTTGGGTGGGTCTCGTGCACTGTTCACGGGAGCCACAAGTCTTTCAGCAAATATAACTTCTAACCTGGGTCCTACGGCACTATTCAAACATTTAAAAATTATTTTACTATAGTGTTTTCAATTTTCAGCAATAAGCGGTATTCAAACAGACTCTTAATTAACTTGCAGCACACCTTCTTAACTAAGTGTCTTAAGTTTGTATAATTTGTTAGAATATTCATGTGTGAGTGATGAGGTTAGTTAAGAGTGGTTCCCTCTTGCCGATGCATTGAGGAAACTCGAAAAATCTGGCAGCAAAGTTTCCCATTCATTGCTTTCATGCTTTTGTGTAAGTGTATTAAAAGTCAACAGTGCATAGGATATTGGTTGCTTTAGTTAGTAGCCCTATCTTGTGATATTATCTTCTTCTCAGCTCAGCATCCCAAATCTATATATGTATATATGTAAGCAACTTCAATATGAATACAATTGAATTTCATATTATCAATTATCAGCCAATGAGCCAAAACCACTCTAAGAATGGTTAAATGAAAAGTAAATAAAGAAGAATGACACAAGTAATAAAAATTTTTTTAGTAGAGCACTTCTAATGAAATAAATGGTATATGGAAAATACAAAGATGCACAACCCATTTCAGAACGAATGAAATGCATGCTTACCACACACACACACACACACACAGAGGGGGAGAGAGAGAGAGAGAGAGGAGCTATCGAAGAAACTAGAGCTCTCAATAACTCTTTGGTTCTAATACCTGACAACAACTTCTGACTTATTTTCATAGGTGTAATTGATCACACAACTGGCCATAAACACGTCTCCAAACCAGTATCTTGCTCAAATTATATTGTCCTCTTCCATTATTCCAAAAAAAATCAATCAAAGAAGATAAGAAAATAAATGATCAGTCTTCCCTCTCAAACACTTTCATTGTGCCCATATTTCACTCATTCATAACTGTAAAATGTTACATTCCATACAATTTTAATCCTCTTCATCATAAAAATCATTTCTAACACACAATTCCCTCATTTGTTTTATCAACTAGAACAATATTGTCAACTGTTGACAATGTGGGGTCTCAAGAATATGCCAAGTCTATCTATTCATGAAAGATTTACTAGCCTTTCGAATAGCAGACGATTTTGGAAAAATAAAAATGTATTTCTACCAAATTTTCCAAAATGACAAGTGCATAATGATTTCAGTAAAAAACATATATGATTTCTCTGTATGTGATTTAATCCTGATCTGCAGCACAGGCTGGGTGATATAATCAATGGTATCATCATTCCTGTCTTTTTTTTTTAAATAATCTTTTGATGCATATGTGAGATACAGCCTTCACATATAGTTTCATGAAATTTTCACAACCTAGGTTCCAATCACGGATATGGATGTTTAAATTCCTTTCATTTATCTCAGGCCTCACTGGTATATATATGATAATAAAGAAATGAATTCCATGTACATACCTTCTGGGAGACTGCAAACGCAGCCTGTTCTGGAGTCATGTTGTCAAATGGTATCAATGCAGTTAAAAGCTCCCACAGAACAATGCCAAAACTGTAAACATCAACTTTCTTTGTATGGTGCTTTTCTTTGATCATTTCAGGAGCCATCCAACGGTACGTGCCTGTGAAACCCTTTGTACTACCACACTGAGACTCTAAGCATGAAATACCAAAATCTGCTACCTTCACACACATATCTTCCCCTAGCAATAGATTTTCTGATTTCAGATCCCTGTGAAGTATCCCTTGAGAATGAAGATATTGCATCCCGCGGGCAATGTCAAGGGCTAATTTCAGAACTAGGTTGAGTGGAACAGAATGTGGTTCCTGATGATGGAGGTACTTCCTTAATGAACCCCCAGCCAAATACTCGGTGATGATACAGAACACAGGAGCTTTCTTACAAGCCGCAAAAAACTGCATTAAGAAAGCAGAAAAGATATAAATGGTCAGAAAGAGTGATAAAATCCTACCAAGATTCTGCTGTTTAAAAATTCATGACCAACTAGTTGCTTGTCTCCAACAACAGAATCCAATAATGTAAAGTGTATTGGTTGATTATACCATTGGGATGAAGCTACAAATAGCTTCACCACCTAAATGAACCGCACCCAAAATCCAATAAGACATGCCTGATCTACTATAGTATTTCATTAGATAATGAATAACACTCTCACAAGTAATTAGTATTCAAATCCCTATCCAGACTGCAGTATTGAAACATTTCACTGCACACATAGTTGACTTAATTAAAGATTCTTGATTACTGCAAAGGTTCCACCTTGTTTGCCTTACTCTTAGTTACTGATTCAGAGAAAAGTATGGAAGGATGCTGAAACTTGCTGTTATGAGCTCGGGTTAAATCTCCTTCCTTACTGGCATAAATTTGAAGTGATTTAAGTAAATACTGATTTTAGCTCAACATCCTGCTGCTAAGAAAACAACAGCCAAAATATAAATGATAGAGCGTATAAGGAAAGGAACAATAATAAGCAAGTGGGTATAGGATTAAAGTTTGCCTTTTTCTTGCACAAAAACCTCATTCTTGACACCATATAAGAAAAGTTGGTATATGAAATCCAGCAAGAAGTGCTTATCGGTGTTGTTGAATATAAAATTAAAAAAAAAAAAAAAGTGTTTTACAAGGTAAAATTATCATTGGGACCATGACAATAACACTACAAATTAGATACTATAGCACTAAATCTCGGGTTCATACCATAAAATTCCATTCAAAAGCCAAACAGAGTAGCAGCAATGTAAAAAGTTCATATCACAAATTACATTGGTGCAGGACCACAACCTGAATTATTCCATAGAACTTAGAATACAGGCAAGTATGAAAAACAATTTATTCAAAAAAAAAAAAAAAAAAAACTTACGGTAATGATATTCGGATGCCTCAACCGAAAAAGCAAAGCAACTTCTGAAATAAACTGATTCTCAAGCATAGAAGCCAAGTTCTCATCCTCCTCAGGCTGGCTTATTAGCTTAATAGCCACATCCCTTTGCTTATATATCCCTCTATAGATCCTACTATGCCTTCCTGATGCAAATTTGTTTCCAATGAATAACTGTGACATATCTGCGCTCCACTCCTCCTCTCCCTCACCCTTTATCTCTGCCCCTGAAGACACCAAGTACTTGGACCATGAAACTGCTCGCTCGTACTCTCGAAGAGAGAGCCTCTTCTCGGATTTCCCATTGTTTGCAATCTGCTTAAACCAGTAGAAATTCTTCATGGGTCTGAGCCAAAACTCATCAAAATCATCAAATCTGCACACCCTTTGGCCTCTTGAACCCAATGTAGATTCCAAAAACAAGCAAATCTCTTCTAAACACTTGATTTGAAAGAGACCCAGATGGGAAAATTTTGAACCTGATGACTTTAAACAGTCCCTACTCCCGCTACATTCCGAAATTTCCTACTGAAAAAGTGAATTCAAGCTAGCACATCCCCTATGAAACCCAGAACTCGAAATTTTCAAACATTAAAAGCGCACGAAGATCAAAGCAAAAAAAAAAAAAAAAAAACTCCCTTTTTTGTAAATTAAAGCAAAGAAACTTGGAGTAAAATACGGATGGAGTACTTAACTTTCATTTTCTCAGTACAAACAATTTGTTTCTAAAGGAAAGGGTGACACTTTGTTCAAATCTGGAATCTAAAGCAGACTAAGAAAGAAACAGAATGGATAAACAAAGCTGGAAAAAACATAGTTTCTGATCTTCACAAGCGAAAGCTATAAATGACATAATAATCACAGTCAGACATAGACACAGAGGTTAAAAGCTTGTGAGGACTTAAAGCTAAGATTAAGATTAAGGAAAACAGAGAATAGAAAGAGAGTTGGTTGGTATGTTGTCGAAGGTGTTTTCTGGTAAGCAGTGAAAGCAGCAAATGCAAAAGAGCTGGCGGTTTTGCTCTCTTTTCATTCTTATTTAGACAGAGACAGACTCTCTCTATAAACACTAACAAAAAAACTCACAAGCCCTGCTCTATAAATTAACATTCATAACGTGCGAAGAACCACTTCTGAGGAGACAAACCGGGTCTTCTTCGATAATGACCGCTACCTTTTTCTTTCCCCTTTTGCCCTTTTTTTTTTAATAAATTATTATATTAGAGTAGAGTATTATCATTGTAAAATTACAATGTGAAATTCTACTCTAACATAATATAAGTATATATATGTGCAAAACTCTCACTTAAAGACTTAAACTTCGGTCATTTCCTCTTACACTCTACAATCATTTATACCTGTGAAATGACCATCGCACAAAGAGTGTGCAGCGGCATTAAAACATTATCTTGAATTTAGAACACTCAAATCAGTCCATATATAATAGTTTAGAGTGTAAATTTTGCGCATTTATCCATCAAATTTGTGTAAATTTAGATTTTTACTACAGTCGATTTCTATTCACATGGAATTCTATTTTTTGATACTGCTTTACTCAAATACACAAAAAGAGGGAGATGATTTGAAAGAGTAATAAAAATTTGATAAAGAAATAATATTTTAATAAACTGTTGTGTAAAATAAATAATCTGATGTCGATGTTTTTGAAAATTTACTGTGTAAAATAAATAAATAAATGGTTCGTGTGCTAAAATAGACCAAAAAAAATTGACATGAATTGATACGAATGCTCTAAATAATCACCTATCTTGATATTATGATAAATTAATATTTGTTTCAAAAACTTTTTTTTTTTAAAGAGAGTTTCAGTTTATGGCGTCTGTTTCTAGTTTTAGCTATTTATCATCAAATCAAGACACTAATCAATTTTTTATGTAAGTAGGGATTGTACCCTTGATTAAATCTCTTATTCAACCATTAGATATTTTACCAGTTGAGCTAACTGAAACTCACTTTTCAAAAACTTAAATGGTTACAAAATTATGAATTTTTTCGTTTCACCATTATTCTTACTCTCCCAACTAAAGTGGTGTTATAAGGAGAGGCTTAATGAACTAAATATTGGAATTGATTAAATCTCTTATTCAACCATTAGATACTTTACCAGTTGAGCTAACTGAAACTCACTTTTCAAAAACTTAAATAGTTACAAAATTATGAATTTTTTTTGTTTCACCATTATTCTTACTCTCCCAACTAAAGTGGTGTTATAAGGAGAGGCTTAATGAACTAAATATTGGAATGCAAGCTGTGAAAGAAGCCACTATGAATAATGTCCTTGTTTTAATAATAAGTCATAACAATAGTCCAGTTGATGCTTGATGTTGATGAGAATTAGGTTTGAATTAAATTTAGTTAGGTTTTATTATACTTTTAGAGTTAGGGTCTTGTTACAATGGTAAATTCCTTTTATAAAAAAAGCCATAAGTTATACGTTTGAGTTCATGAATTGGTAGCTTATCAAAAAAAAAAAAAAAAGTGTTCATGAATTAGTCACTCCAAATAAAAATTCACTATAAAACTATTTATCAATCACCTATGCTACATCCCACAAAATTGAGAGATGAATACAATCTTTTCAAGTTTTATTAAACTTTTTTGCCCATAATTATTTGTGGTATGCATTGGATAAGATTAAGAAGACTGTAATAGCTTTTCGGGGGTACAATCACTTCGGATTTCACACTTCCCTTCAGAGATACTTCAACGTACATTACAATCATATTAACACGCATGGTTAATTATATCGCTAGTTACTAGTTAGCTTTCACTTCCAACAACCATACTTTATCTACACTATGAAAGCTGCCATCTAGCTAGAATTACAGAGCCCACATACAGAAGTCTTAAAAAGACAATAAATTTCTTCAGCAAAAAAAAAAAAAAAAAAAAAAAAAATTGACAATAAGTTTTACAACTTCTATTAGTCATAAATTGTGATTAGACACCATTGTTAGTGCATGACAAGTACGGCCAAAATGGCCAAATATTCTTGTCGGCTAAAATATTTGACGATCTGTAACTCTTTTTAAAATTTATACAAATGTATCACTTTTGAATTTGAGTTTGAGAAATTTGAGTTTGTCGTGTAACTCAAATTCTTTGAAAAATAATTTTTTAAAAAAAAGACAATAAATTTCACAACTTCTATTAGTCATAAATTGTGATTAGACACCGTTGTTAGTGCATGACAAGTATGGCCAAAATGACCAAATACTCCTGTCGGCTAAAATATTTGACGATCTGTCACTCTTTTTAAAATTTATATAAATGTATCACTTTTGAATTTGAGCTTGAGAAATTTGAGTTTACCGTGTAACACAAATTCTATGAAAAATAACTTTTTAAATTTATCGTGCTATATTTTATGGAATTCAAGTTCTAGAAACTCAAGTTATATGGCAAACTTGGTGGCTATTTTTCATGGAATTCGAGTTCTTAGAACTCAAGTTACACGGTAAACTCGAATTTCAAAAAAGTGGTAAATTCTTAATTATTTCACAAATAATAATAGATTGCCAAATATTTCAACAAAAAATGGTATTTTACCATTCTAACCTGACAAGTACACCATACACTATTTTCGTGTTTGTCATGAACTTAGTAACTCAACCGAACCTCCTAATATTTTTATCAACAACGAAATTCAAGTTTTAAATCATTTCTCTCCCATTATAGCTACCAAGTTTACCAACAAAAGGAAATTACAACATACAGCCTCATAAAATGTGTGAAACCACACAAAGTTTTCATAATAGAATAAATCTAAGGACACACCTAACTACTTGCACATTCAGTTTCACAATTTATTGACTAACAGAAGTGTGAACGTTGAACACTTTCTTAACACTGCCAATTATACGGTCCTACCACTTTTTGACAATCGTTAGAAGGGTAGTTGAATCCAACAAGAGAGAAAAAGCTGGGGAAGTAAAGTTAAGAACTATAAAAAGCAGCCATGTACATTTGAAGCGTTACAACAGAAAACAGAAGTGAAGAAGAGAAAAAGAGAGCTAGCGAGGTTGTTGGGCATTGTTGTTATTTGTTGGTAACCGTGGTGTTTAAGAAGAAAAAAAAAAAACACGTGGGTTCCACGTTGCTGTAGTAGGGGTATCCGTGAGTGTGTCGGACAAGCCGTATGGTCCTCTTCCGTATACGGTCACTTTGATATCTCTCTCTCTCTCTCTCTCTCTTCTTATTACTATTTCCGATGACCTTCTTTTATTTTCCTCTGTGTACTCATATTAAAACTGTACCAATAATCACGCACACGCACTTAAAAAGCAGTGAAACCTGTGGGACTACACACCGATGTCGATGCCCACCCACGGGAAAGGTGCGTGTGTCCACACTCCAGCCACATGCCTTCTCTGGGACTGGTTGTCGAGAAGGAACGGGTTGTGCACCGAGTTGATGAGAAACAAAAAGAATGCGAGGAACATGCCCTTTCTCACACCTTTGTTTATAGGATTTTATTAACGATACTATATTATTTTTTTAAAAAAATTTATTGAAATTTAAAAAAGTTTTGACATTTTTTTTAATTTTCGATAAATTTCTTTTTCCGAAAATGAATTTATTACCGGACCATTGTTTATGTACCAATTACCAAGTAATACTATCGATTGGACTTCATCATCTTAAATTGCATGTGGTGGACTCGTGACACACAAGTTGTGTGTGTCTTTAGTATTACTCTTATATATTAACCCATAATTTGTGTGTAAGTTCACATAAAAATGTTAAAATTCAATCATGAGTTGACACATAAGTAAGATGTAAATTTTGTTGTGGGATTTAAAGTTACAAAAAATGAGTGGAGAGACTTGAAGTTTGAACTCTCTAAAATGCCAAGAGATACCAATTTAATTACAAGGTACTTCACAAACCTAGATTGAATTATATAATTGTGTTAGGGTCCAGTTAATGATTATTGTAGTGCATTGATTAAGGTTGAATATTTTATTGCAATCGATTTTTTTTTTTTAGAAGATGTTATTTCCTGATACGGTAGAACCTACTTCTTCTTCTTTTTTTTTTCTTTTTTTTTCTTTTTTTAATGGACGGTAGAACCTACTTGACCTCTTTAATAAGTGCAATATTGTTTTGGAGCATTGCACTTGTTTGATTCCTCTTTAACGAGTGCAACATTATTTTAGAGCATTGATTATAATATAAAGTTGTTTCTAGTTTTGCTTTTTTAAGGTATGATTATATTTTTATTCATTTTAGCAAATAAGCCAAATCAAAGGCACAAAAAAATAATTCAATTCCTGGCATATTAAACTTATAAAAGTGCTTATTAACATTGAATTCATAGCAACAAATGTCAATGTACAATGCAAAAGCAATTATAATTAAGAAATCATTTATTATGGATTTAACAATCTCCAAAATTAATATTATATACATTTTTTTCCTAAATAAAATAATAAATTCTATAGACACTTATATACATCAAAAAAAAAAGAAAAAGAAAAAGAAAAAAAAAAGCATCTCCATATATGAAAGTGGTTTGATTCCCAGTACTATATTATCTGTTTCAAGGATTTAATATTCCATTTAAATGGTGGTCCAAGAATCATGATTTAAAGTTAAACCCTTTTTAATTATGTAATTAGCAGCCAACCTGGATTCTTAAAACAATGGATAATGGATGTGACAAAACTAGAGAGTGTCCCATGAAATCCCATGGGAGAACTGAGAAGGTACAGCATTTTGGCTTTTTTTAATGTTCATCCATTCAGAAAGTCACACTTAAGTTAAAGTTTAATTAAACTAGTGTTATCTAAAGTACACTTTAAAGGAGCATTAACCTTATAACAAACTCAACAGTCGACTTGATATGCTACGCAGGGGCCAACTTAACTTTCATTTGTATATTTTAGAAAGATATTCACATTCGAAGAAAAATACATATCGAATCTTGGATGAAGAATAGGATTGAAACGTTAACTTAATATATTATAAATAAATATGTGATATACTTATATTTTAAACTCTAGAATTTAGGGTCCATGATTAAGTGTTCGATTGGATATTCCACAATTTTTGGTAGCTTATTTGTATCATGTTAATTAAAAGATACAATTTTTTATAATGTTTATGTTAAATGTGTGTAAAAAAAAAAAAACTAGTTTATTTCCAAAAAAAATTTAAATGTTAAATTATTTGCACAAAAAAAAAAAATTGTCACAAAATGCAAAAAAAAAAAAAAAACCCTTTTTTCTCAAAAGTTTAATTTGTTACATACCTAAACTTAAAGTTTAAAAATGTTTTTTTTTTTTTTAAAGGTAAGAGCAAGAGACAACCACATAGATTGGATTGGTCAAAAACTTTGTGGTTAAGTGTCCGTTTGTAAATAGTTTATCTAATTTTTTGCTGAAAATTGTTTACTAAAAATATGCCAAAGTATACTTATACCTTTAAAATTTTTAAAAAACTAAAAAATAAAATAAAATAAAAAATGAGGTTTTAAAAAGCTATACACAAAAAATAAAAGCTAAAAGTTGAAACTGATGCTAAACAAGCTCTAAGTAATATTACTTATGTGAGTTTGAATATTCTCCTCCTCATTAATTGGATTTGGAGGGTATGGTAGCTGTAAAAATGGAAAAATTTAGGATTGGTTACTTATAGTATATATCTCGATGATTAAGAGATTGATTAGTGATATTAGTTAGGTGATCTGCTGGAGTTATTGATCACTCAAATTAAAAAAGTTGAAAGCAAAAAATACATGGCCATGGAGCCTACACATAAACATCAACCAATGATATTCAAGAATCTTAGGTGACAACTCCTTATCATGGGTCCGACTCCAAGCTATCATTGACTAATTTTGTAAAATAAAAAATAAGATCACGACAAAATTCATTAAAAAAAAAAAAAAAAAAGTTCACGACAAACTGTAGTTGTTGAAGATTTGTCACAGTTGTGTGTGAATTGAATCAGGTTGCAACAGTAATTTTATTTTCCTGATTTTATAATAAGGTTGTATAAGTTGAGAAGTTTTTAAGTAATAGCCTAAACTCTAAAAGGTTGACTAAGTGGTTCGATTTTATTTCTTAAAATTTCATGATATTCATATATTAACCTCTTGTGCATAGGACAGGGATTGGATACATGGAGAAAATAGTCGAGGAAGTTTAGATTAGGGGTGACAATTTGTGTTCACATGTCAGGTTTTTGTCGTGTCAACTCATGAATATTTGACTATATAGATCAACATTAACCCAACATATTTATTAAATGGGTAAAAATTTCTCAACCTTAACATGACTCATTTGATAAATGGATCAATTGTGTCAACATGTTTATCAGATTTTATCAAAATGAAAAAAAAATTATGAAAAAACAAACAAATAAATAGTTTTAATATAAAATCTAGAACTAACGAGTAGCTGCATCACAAATAATCATTAAAAATTAAAACATATCTCAATATTACAAATAATTAATCACAATATTTCAAAGAAAATAAATCACAACAACTAATAAGCTTATATATTTAGAATTTGAAGGGTATATTGGTAAAATGTCATTTAATTAAACAGGTCAAATATGTCAAACAGGTTCCATGGGTTGAACACTGTACGTGCAAATTAGATTTGAGCTTATATAAAGGAATAAAATAAGTTATCTAACAATACATTTACATGAAAAAGCTTCTAAGCGACAAAGACTCTAACTTTGACATAACACACGTTAGAGAAGAAGAAAGTGATAGTAAGAACGTAAAAAAAACACAAGATATATGTGAAAAACTCTAGGAAATGGATGAAAAACTACGGTTTGAGGAAAAGAGATCACTCTTGGACAATAAGAATGTTCTTCCTTAAAGAGAGACTTTATTTTCTACATTCCTATCTTATCAACTTTCTATTCTCTTCAGTGGCGGAGCCACACACAAGGGTGGGGGGGCCAAGGCCCCCCCAAAGTTTTAAAAAAAAATTATTTTTAGTATTTATATTATTTACATTTTTAAAAAATGTAGCATGTAAAAATTGAAGTTGGCCCCTCTCAAATTTTGAGTCATTTCAATGGTACTCTTAAAAGAAAGGGAAATTATATTAAAATTATATAATTTAAGAGGTTTAACAAATTAAACTATGTAAAAAATAATAATTTTTTGTACATGTCTAATAGAAGAAATACATGACTTTTGTATGCTCATTAAAATTTAGAAGATGATAAATTCTCTTAAGAAATTAATTTTTATGCGTGTGTGTGGAGTTTTGTCTTAAATAATATATTAACATTACAACTTGGCCCCCCTAAACCAAAATTTCTGGCTTCGCCCCTAACTCTCTTCTCCAAATATCTACTTGGGTTCTTACCCTAAAATACAACTGCATGTTCCTCTTATAATTTGAGGAATATGGCTGAGTACAAAGACATGTGTTAAGTCATCATTTCCTTATCTTGGACATTTTCACAGTTGTGCTATTATCTGTTGACTAAGAGCATTTTCATTAGGTGTGCCAAATGCCAAATATTTGGCATTTGGCACACCAAACATCAAAAAACCCTTCTCATGAGGTGTTCTATATCCTATAAAATTTGACACACATGAACAGTATCGTTCCATTTTTGAAACGGTATGGACAGATGTACTATAATAAAAAATGCTTTTTTATTCCCTTTCTCTCTCTTCATTTATGACTCTTTCTTCTCTCTCTTTCTTTTTCTTCTTTCTTTCTCCGCCTCACTTCATCTTCTCAGTTCTCCCCTCTCTTCCTTTTTTTTTTTTCTTCTTTCTTTCTCCAGAACCTCCACCTCTCCCTTTTTCTTTCTTTTTTTTCCCCATTTTTTCTTTTCTGTCACTTTCTCTGCGCCTTCTCTATCTTTTTTTTTTTTTTTTTTTTTCTTGTCACTCTCCCTCTCTGTCTTTTTTTTTCTCCGCCTAGGCCATTTCCATTGAGATCGGCCGTCGCCATTGATATCAGCCGTCGCTGTGGAGTTCGGCCTCGTCGTGGAGTTCAGCCTCGCCATCGCCATTGAGATCGGCCTCGCCGTGTTCTCAGCCTCAACGTGGAGTTCAGCCTCACCGATGAGGCTGTCACCGTGGAGATCTCTGATTCTGATCTCACACTTTTTTTTTTCCTTCAGTTGTGGATTCCATGTGATTGTGATTATGGGTGAGTTGGTTCTTTTTCAAGCTCTTTTTTTTTTTTTTTTTTTGGGATAGTTTTGTGTTGATTTTGGGGATTTTTTTTAAAGTATTATTGGGTGGTGGTGGCGGCTGGTGGATTTTTATTGGTGGCGGCGGGTTGTACTTGTGGGTGGTGGTGGCGGGCTATGCTTGGTTATGGTGGTGGCAGTCTATGCTGTGTACGGTGGGGTTTTGTAGAAGGTTTTAAGTTTTTTTTTTTCCCTCTTTTGTTGAGATTTTTGTATTTGGAATTTATTGGAGGACCGGTGATTGTGGTTGTAGTTTGTGGTGGTGGTTGTAGCGGTGGTTCTTGGTTTTTGGTTGGTGGTGACTGTCATGGGGCTGTGTTTGTATATTTTTGGGTTTAGAGGAAATATATTATATTGTTGGGTTTGGAGGAAATATATTATTTTAATGTGTTGTATATATTATTTTATTGTATAGAAGGGAAGAATAGAATATCTAATAAATAGTCAATTGTAAAATGATGTGTTAAAATGATAAAGTAGGTGTTTAGTGTGTCAAAATGACATTTTTTATGAGAGAGTTGATGAGAATGCTCTAAAGGATAGAGATTGTGCCAACGTAACACTGGGGCCTGTGGGTAGGTGTCTTTGTCATTGCTTGGAAACAGCCCTTAGACATTAAGAAGGACATCAAGAGTACTGTGGCTGATACATGTGCCTCAGAAGTGGTCCAACATGCATTCAACCAATAACGGGTGTCCTCGTAGCTGATGACCTTAGAAAATCATTATCTCTCTTTTTGTGAGTTCTTGAATACCATATCAAGTACATATCTTACTTCATTCCCAAAACAGTCATGTCTTTAGCACGAACCAAGAATATCTTTTAGCCAACGCTTCTTCTTCCTTTGCTCACAGTTATTCCATGTGTAGGGTCTAGATTCAACCACACATATGCATTCTTCCATGTCTTAGTGTGTAATGTACAAATACTAACCCGACCATTTTATTAAATTGGCCAATCGTGTCAACTTGAATATAACACGAACTCATTAAATTTCAATTCATAACTTACTAATTTTATGTCATGTTATATCAAGTTCGCAAGTCGTATCCAACTTTATCATCCTTAGTTTAGATACCATGCTGGTTAAAAAAGAAAAAAAGTGACAGCGCAAAATGAAAAGATATAACTTGGGGGCCATGCACATGCAACGATACGTAATCTTTGATAAAATGCCACGTGTCTTTTTATATTAGGTGAGCCGAAAGGTACAATAATTTAGCCCAAACTTTTGGTACAGAGATATATCACCTAGCCGTACTTAGTGATGGTTGGTGAATATGCTTGAACAAAACAAAAATTAAGAATTCAAAATAAGTTTATCAAACTACTTCCCAATTTACTTATATATCTCTTCACCACTTGAGCTACCCACAATTTGTAATTTAATTTTTTAAAATAGTAGATATCAGTGGCCAATAGTTCTATATTTTTGTGGGCATTTCATGTTTTTGTTTACGAGGAGAACTTGGTTCAAATCTTTCGCTATTGGTGTAATTATCAAATGATTAAAGGAAAAAAAAAAGGTAATATAATGATAGATTCAAGTAAAAGTAACATCACTAAATTGCTCCTGTCACAATATTGGTCATGTAGTAGTGTAAAATATTGTATTGTAACATTATATGGAAACCAAATAATATTCTTTAGATGTAAAGGCAGTGAGTATTATATATCTTCTCTTTGAAGTGTTATGAACCTAACTGTTTGGTATGGTTAATGGTGTATATAAAATTACTTGCAAATATGGTTTTCTATGAATCAAGGGGCTCGAAAATGTGTTTGGTAGCATGGTATCTTGGGAAATAAGTGAATAACCGAGAGTGAGGGGAAAAGATTAAAAATTGATGGTTGTTGGTTAGTGAAAAAGATGGGTCTGATTGAGAATATTTGTCATGTAGTTCACATTTGTACATTTCATGAACATGGTTGCTGAAGGAAACCACGTGAACGTATATGTGAGTTTTCATATGAAAGGAAAAAAAAAATTGAAGGGTCGTTGTCATAAGTATTTGATCAAGTAGTATATCTTGCTACCATCAAAACAAGAAATCAAGCAAGTCTACTTTGCCGATCTTTGTTGATCATTGCACTTTCTGTTTTTTGATAGGAATCAATCATTGCACATTTGAGCAGACTTCAAATACCTATTATTTGAAAAATATTACTGGCATATAGCTTATACCATGCTCATATTATTGCAATTTTAACTTGAGGCTGAGTCTTGGCATTAAAATATATTTTTCTAATTTGTATATTGACTGCAAAAAAAAATTGTGATTTTAAAAGATTTTGAATGTTTACTATATCAGAAATATATGATAAGTATAAAGCTGGGAACTTGGGACTTATATTTATAAGGTATCTACTCACCTCCTTCTCTTTACTTAATAAAAAGGAAAAAAAAAAAAAAAAAACCTTTGAAAAAGGGTCTCAGTAGCTTGGCCCAATGTTACTTAGGAGAGAGTTGGATATTATTTATCTATAAATAAAATGGTGGTGTTAGGAGTATTTGCAATGTGCTCCATAAACTATATAGTTTTGCAATTAACATACTAATTCACTGTTAATTAATCCATATATGCCTAAAGACTATAGTTTAGGATGGATAATTATAATTAACCCACATATTAGGGTCTTGGGTTGAGAATGTTGAGTTTGTGGGTTTCAAGGTTGAAAAATTGTCATCTATATCACTGGTAGCAGATTTATTATGGATGTAAGGAATTGGTTTGAAAGCTTGAAATGGCTAAAATTTAGCGTTTTGGAGCATTTACGAAGTAAAAACAGTGGGTTTATTTAAGAGAGACATAAACTTAAGAAGCCACATATAATTTGAAATATTTGACATTTTATGGTGTAGTATGAATATAATCATAGTAAAAATATGTCATAGGAAAAAACTTTAATAAGGAGAAGTCAAGATCGAATTCTCATCCAATGAAGAATATTAATGATGTGAAGTGCTAAAACTATAATTAGTTGGTACATATGTGGTATTAATGTATGAAGTCAGCTAATTTAGAAAAATATAAGAAAAATTGTGACTATGAAATTTCCAATGACACCACAATTATTGTAGCATATAGGAGGAATGATGATATGATATTCTAATGGTTTCCAAAGGTATGATTTGATTTTAAAAATCATGGGTTTTGGATTTTGTCTGGTCATTTTGAAACCAATATTTGGTTGATATATACAAGGCTTGTGACTAAAGTTTGTAATATTAACTAACATATAATGTAAAGTTGTAAGATTATGAAAGGTAAAAATTAAAATTTTTGATGGGTTAAGATTTGAGACATGTTTTTGAAGTTGGAAAGAGAATTTGATTTCTTTATTTCAATTGTGTTCTCTGGCTTATAAATATATTTTGTATATGGTGGAGTTATGAAAGTTAATAAAGGTCATTTGGTTATGATAAAAGGATAGAAAACTTTTAGGAATTAATTTGTATAAGTCAATCGGTGATACAATTAAAGGTGGATCATATCATAATGTTTATGGTGGAGCACAAGGCAAAGAGAAGTGTTTTAGTTATATCACCACAAATGGAAGATAGTAATAGATGAAAGAGATAAAGATTTTTGAAAAAAATGTAAATGATATGATTGAAAAGCCAAATCCAACAAAGTTCAAGAATTACTTTGTGCTTGTTAAGCTTGGGTTTGGATACCGTTTATTTGCTGAAAACTGAAAATTTATTATTGAAAATACTGTAGCAAAATAATTTTTAAATATGTAAATAGTGCTGTAGGACTCAAATTTATATTGACATTTGTGTTTGGATGACTTTTGTGGGTCCGTGAACACTGAACAGTACTGTGAGATCCACATTTTTTCAACAAAATGCACAAACACAATGCTTCCCAAACGCACACTAATTGTACCACTTGTTGAGAACATTGTAAAGCACTTTTGTGGCTGAAATTTGTTGAACCCAATACATGAAAGGATAAGTGTTAATATGTAAAGGCTTGCTGGTTTTGAAAATCCCACATTGATTAGAAAGAAATAGTATAGAGGTATAATGATTTTTATTGAAAATAGTAATCCCATATTGAGAAGAAAAAGAACCAAAGGTATAGTGCAACTTTGATTTGCTTTGGTACGTAAAGAGTTTAAAGATAAAACTTTATTAGTGCTTAGTGTCACTATGTGAGAAGTGTTTTGGGGTCCTGGATTTGAGGGATTACCTTAAAAGTTTGTTTTTCAGTATCATTGATATTGGATATATTGTGAACATAAGCATTTGATCAAACAAATTTTTATTTTATGTCTTGTAGCACTTACAATTTTATTGTGTATATATATATATATAATCACTTACAAAACTTGTAATTTTTGTGCAGGACCTTTCTTTTTCTTTTTCTTTTTGTTAAGAAATGAGGCGTCTAGAGCTCTTTGAGCATTAAACTAATCCCTTGGAGTAGTTTCTCGGTCTCACAAATACCAAGTTATTATAGGGAGAAATTCCTTGGAGATGGATCTGATATGCTAGCTAGAATCTCATGGATATCATGAGATCTTAAAAAAATATTAAACCAACCCTTATAATGTTAATTTTTACATAGTATTTAAACAATACAATCACATTACGTTTATAATGTCATTTTAGATTAATTTTATTACGATTGGATAAGCATCTATTTGTGAGTTTTGGCATTTCAATCAGTCCATTGATTTGATACACCTGTGACCCAGTTGAGCACTAGCCATAAACAGTAAACACTAACCTTGATTAATTTTATAATGTTACTATCTATTTGTACAATAGAATCCTATTCATTTCACTTTAAATGGAGTAAGTACATTTCACCGTTAATATTTATTTCTTAAACTTGATAATTTAGAGATTATTACTTCATTTAAAATTTTAAATAACATGATACTAGATATACTTTTAAATTTATAATATTTAATGTGAAATATTTTGAATGAAAAGGCTCTAACTCTAAACCCATGTGCTCCTTTAGTAGGTGTCAACTTTTTCTATTACTGTAATATAAGAAAAATTATCAAAAACTGTGCTTTTCTAATATAATAACATTTTAAAAAGAATCAGTAAAAGTAAATGACCTTTTAAAAAAGATTACTACTATTATTTTATTTTCATTAATAATCCTATCATTTAAAATTTTTTGTCTATTGTGAGACAACTAGACAAGGAAGTGAAATTTTTGGTCCAATAGTTGAATCAGTGGTGGAAATTTCCTATCTGATAAGTAAGAATAGTATAGTAATTCAGAAAGCTCAGACAGTTGAGAAGAGGGATTTGGATTAGCTTTTCAGCCAAAAGCTAATCCAAACACAAGTTAAAAGTTGTGAGAGTGAGTTTTTTCTCATTTTGAGGGTAAAAGATCAGACATAGTAACGTCAATCTTGGGAAGTGAGGAAAATAACACCACCATACTAATTATTTGCTTAGTAATGAGTTATCTGCTTTGTTCAAGAGTTTATAGCTGACCCAACTACATGCTATCATGGACTGTATTTTATAATGAAGCCGAACCCACTTTAACTATCAAGCCTGATCATCAACAAGGCAGTAGTGTAAGTCAAAAGAATGAAACCTACAAGCTGGGAGTTAAAAGGAAATTAGAATAGCAGAAGATTGGTTACCTAGTAAAAGGGCTATTAAGCTCACAAAAGTGGGCTCCACTTTGCTTAAAATAGCCCATCAACCCACCAGTCAAACTACTCTAGCCCAACAGAAAAATACTAGCAAGTGCAGCCCCATTTGTAAAAAGAAGATGAAAGCTTTGGCTAGGGAACATTCCTATTTGCAAGCTTGTAGCTCTCCACAAGAGGTAAGCTCTGGAAGTCCTTACTCTCCTTGTAATGATCCTTCCCTTACATCCAAAATGGCTGAGGAGGTGGGCCTTACCATGCCTCAACTCAACCATAATTGTCCTATCTTGGAATTGCTGTGGCTTGACTCGGGCTGCGGCAAAGAGAGCTTTACGAGCTTTAATAAGGGATATTGGCCCAGATGTAGTATTTTTATTTGAAACTAAGATTCTCATTGATAGAGTAAGGAAGTTCTTGGTGTCCTTGGGGTTTTATAACTTGGATTTTGTCAATCCTGAAGGGAAGAAAGGTGGGCTTATAGTTAGGTGGAAAATTGGAGTTGATATGGAGATCACTTCAAAGTGTAATAACATGGTTAATGGCTTGGTTTTCACTGATCCAATCAATGAGCCATGGATGATATCATTGGTGTATGGCCCTCCTAATAGGAATAATAGAGGAACATTTTGGGATGATGTTGATAAGGTAGGAGAAGCCTTTAATAGGGGATGGCTGTGTCTGGGGGATTTTAATCATGTTTTTTCTCAAGCTGATAAAAAGGGAGGCAAGTCAGTTGCAACTCCGTCCAATGGAGGTCCAAATGCTGTAATTAATAAAAATGGTCTTATTGACCTTTAGTTCTCGGAAAATCCTTATACATGGTCTAATAAGAGGGAGGGCTTAGCAAATATCAAGGAAAGACTAGATCATGGGTTTGCAAATGAGAGATGGAGATTCATTCTCCCTAAAGCTACTGTTAAACATGTTCCAGCCTCATCATCAGACCATTCCCCAATAATCCTTAATACTGATGGAGAGCAGGGGCAAGGCAAAAAACCTTTCAAGTTTGTCGAAGCGTGGACTAGAGATGAAACCAACTTGTTTGTTGTTGAGAATGCTTGGAAAAAGGGGTTCAATGGGACCCCTATGTTCAAAGCTTGCAAGAAGATCAAGGAGACAAAGGAAAACTTGTGTAGATGGAATAGAGATTGGTTTGGAAATATCCAGACCAAGATTAAGGAGAAATGGGATCAGCTTGATCAAATTCAGAAGGAAGAGCCCACATCAGAGAACTTGGAGAAAGAAGCTAATATAAATTTAGAGCTTCATGAGTGGTTGATAAGAGAGGAATCATTATGGAAACAAAAATCTTGAACCAAATGGCTACCAGCAACAGATTTAAATACAAAATTCTTCCATCTCTCAACAATTGTCAGGAGGAGGAGGAATGCAATTAACTTTCTGAAAAATCAGTAGGGGAATTGGATCTCAGGTAGAGAAGAAATTGGAAAATGCTTTGAGGAATTTTTTATAGGTCTGTTTACATCATCCAATCCTTCTATTCCAAATAATTTAGATGGCCTTATTTCTCCAAGTTTATCCCAAGATGACATAGAGATGTTAACAAAGATTCCCACTGTAGATGAAATAAAAAAAAGTGGTATTTAGCATAGGATCTAACAAGGCTCCTGGCCCTGATGGGATGTCTGCCCTCTTCTTCAAGTTCTTTTGGAATGTCATAGGTGGAGAAGTCATTGTAGCAGTCATTAGCTTTTTCAATAGGAGGTATATGCTAAAAGAGATCAACCACTCGTTCATTGCTCTCATTCCTAAGGGGAATAATGCAATTTCTGTCTATCAATTTAGACTGATAAGCTTATGCAATGTTCTTTACAAAATCATCTCCAAACTTCTTGCAAATAGACTCAAGTAGGTATTAAACAAGTTGATTTCCCTTGGCAAACCGCATTTATACTAGGCCACAATATCCAAGAGAACACATTTCTTGCCCAAGAAATTCTCCACTCAATGAAAAAGAAGAAAGGGAAAACAGGATGGTTGGCTCTAAAAATTGATACGGAAAAGGCTTATGACTGCCTGGAATGGAATTTCCTTGAAAAAGTTCTCCAATGCTTCAGATTCCCTTCCATCTGGATTCAATGGGTGATGCAATGTGTGTCTGCTACATCTATCTCCATTCTTATCAATGGTAGCCCATTTGGTTTTTTCAAACCTCAAAGAGGGGTAAGAAAAGGAGACCCTCTTTTCCCATTTCTTTTTGTTTTGGCTGCGGAGGTATTAGCCCGGTTGATTGAAAAAGAAGCCACATGCAATGGTATAAAAGGCTATAAGTTAACCCGAGATTTAATTCCTATTACTCATCTCAAATTTGCAGATGATCTCTTTTATTTTTGCTCAAGCAAATGAAGAAAACTTGGGGAGAATTAAAGCTTGCTTGGATATTTTTTCAAACTGGTCTGGGCAAAAGATAAATTACTTCAATTCAATCATTATATTCAGCAAGAACACTTCCCGTACCAAAAAATCTCGGCTAGCAAACTTCATTGGTATAAATGCCTCAAACAAGAAGGAGAAGCACTTAGGCATTCCAATAGCATCTGGTAGGGATATAAAAGTAGCAGCTGAGGAAATAATTGAGAAAGTTAAACAGTGTCTGCAAGGATGGAAGATGAAATCTCTTTCACAAGCTGGTAGAGTCACTCTTATTACATCAGTGGCTTCTTCCATCCCATCTTATCAAGCTTCATCTCTCATTCTTCCCCCTCAAATTTGTTTCGAAAATTTTGGTGGGGATCAAAGGAGGAAACTAAGCATGATTGTTGTCTCAAAAGCTGGAACTCAATTTGCACCCCTAAAGATGTTGGCGGTCTTGGCATCAAAAAAATGGCAAATATGAATAAAGCTTTAGTGGAAAAAATAACTTGGGAAGTTGCAAAGGGAGTGAATAAAATGTGGGTTAATATTTTCAGGAAAAAATATGTTCGGAATAGAAACTTTATGAAAATGCCCACTCCTAGAGGCGCTTCATGGGCATCTCAAAGCATCTTCCAGTGTAGGGAGGTTATCAAAAAAGGGATATGTCACCGGATTAGCAATGGTCTTAACACTTGGATTTTGGAAGACCCGTGGGTTCCCAATGAACCTGAATTTATTCCAAAAGTTAGAGATGGAGTCTTAATAGATGCTCATCTGGTTGCTGACTTAATTGACAAAGAGACTAGACAATGGGACAGAGGTAAGTTGTCAAATTTATTTGAACCCTCATCGGTGACAAATATTCTAAACATTCATCTACCTATCCATATCCAGCAAGATTAAATTTATTGGTGCCTTTCTCATTCAAGAGAGTTCTCAGTGAAGTAAGCTTATAAGGCCATTAGATGCTCTAGTCATTCAAGGCATCCCCATATGTCAAACAAAGATTGGAAAGAGTTGTGGAAACCCAAAATTAATGCCAGACTCAAGAATCTTTTGTGGAAAATGTGCTGGAATATCCTCCCTACTTGCTCTGTCCTTAATAACTGTTTTCCCCTTCCTTCCTTGGATTGCTTTTTATGTAATAATGCCCCTAAAACATTGGAATGTGAGTGGGCTGCCCAAATTTGGCTTATGGCTCCTTGGCCTCTTGTTATCCACAATTTAGCAAATGTTTCGATTGTGGACTAGATTAAAGCTATTCTTTATCCAAGCTCTAAACTTGGTCTAGATTATGAAATGGCCAGGGAATTTCAACTATATGCAGCAATCTCTTGTGATCAATTATGGTGGGCAAGAAATAAAGCGAGAGTGGAAGGGAATAATAGTAATCCAACAGAGCTTGCTAGACAGATCCTATGGGTTTTTCAAGAACACAAGCAAGCTTGGAGTGTGCAGTCCTTAAGGCCAAAAAAAGATGTGTCTTGGTCGCAGCCTCCTTGCAATTGGATTAAACTAAACTTTAATGCTGCAATAAAGGAGGAAAAAACCACAATAGTAGTGGTTAGTAGAGATTCTATGGGTAATACCTTGAAAGCATGGTCTGACCAGTTTCTTTCCAATAGTCCACTGGTGGGGGAAGCTAGAGCGACTTGGAGTGCCATTAGGCTTGCTGCTAGTGAAGGCTATGACAACATTATTCTAAAGGGTGATGCTTGGAATGTTATTGAGCCACTTCGTAATGCAAATGTTGATCCCCATTGGAGCATTAAATCTTTATGTGATGATATTTTGTATTTTGTAAAGTACTTTAACAATGTAAAATTTTCTTTTGTTTGTAGGGAGGGCAATGTCTGTGCCTATCTTTTGGCCCAATAGGTAGCTTTTGTAAGTTTGACTGGGCCAGTCTCCATCTCTTATCTACCTTCTTCGATTTTGCGGGCTTGTGATAGAGATGAAATTTGGCCCAGTTCTTTTGTTTCTCCCCTTTTCCGGGTTGAGCAATAAAGTACTTTTTCAACAAAATATATATATATATATATATATAGAGCTCACCCAACTTTGCTCCAGCAATTTCTAAGCAGGCTAGCACAGTCGGGTAGGACATAGTAAACTCAATATATTATGTTTTGGCCTAAGAAAACCATTCTTGTTATTCAGGCCTACATGTTTTATGCTACTATGGCTGGCCCAAGTTTCTCTATTCACTCCCATAGATGGGTGGGGAGGTTTTTCAAGGACTGCTGTTCACTGTACAAGGTGGCTTCCTTACCTAGCGTTAACTCATAGTAGTCTCTAAGCTCTCTTAGGTTAAGATCTCATTTATGATGAAATATAAGGAGCACTAACACATTGGTATTAGTGAGAGAGAGGTGACTTGAACCCAAGAAACTCTTCACAGTAAAGTCTTGTTGGCCGAAGACTCCTTCTACTAGGCCACCAAACACGTTGGTAATTCATGTACTTCTACTCACAACTTTTTTTTTGGGAACCCTCACACGACTTACTAAAATAGCCACATGTCTTGTTTACATGATTTAATGAATCATGTAATTTAATACACACATATAATCTTATCTGTTACGTGATGGGTTGAAGGAATTCTTCTTCCTCGCTGTCCATAAAAATTTGAGTAAATACATAATAAATCCAAAAGTTCCATATTAGTTTCAAATTAAACCTTAAATTTTAATTTTAATAACACATACATTAAATCATTGCAGTTTAAAAATAATGAAACCCACATAAGGATTTTTAAATATTATAAAGAATTCATGTAAAACCTAACAGTACTTTAATGCAAGACAAGAAGAAAAACTATTAATTGAAGAATATTTGTTAAAAATAATGAAACCCACACAAAGATTTATAAAGAATTCACGTAAAAGCCTGCAGTACTTTAATGCAAGACAAGAAGAAAAACTATTCATTGAAGAATATTTGTTAAGAACTACTATTACTATACAGTTTTACCAGCTTTTCCTTGCATTTCAGATCAAGGGAATTTTTTTTCCTATAACCAATATATCCTGAGTGCAGTTTGCCAATTCTCTCTAATTTTTAGTTGACAAAGTCTAGCCTATCTAGTTGGAACAATTATCTAGTAATTACTTCAAGAAGTCATTGCTAGTTCAAAGTTTTTCTTTTCCAATAAAAATAGTCCAATACTTTCAGAATTCTCTTGGGCTTTTTTTTCCACTATCTGGTCACCCAACTAGGCCTTGAAAATTTACAGTGTTCGGCTTACCATGTTCATATTTTATTGCAGGAAACATGATCAGACAATTTTTTTTTATGAGATTTGAACACAGGGTTCTTGGGTAAAATGGTTTAGTTAAGAGTCAGTACTACCACAAAAGTACAATGAAACACTATTTGACTAATGTCTTTTACAACACCATGCTTCTGCCTTCTGTGCATTTTTTCATGCATACTAATGGGACTCTTACTAATTGAATGAATTGCTTTCAAGGTAATGGCTAAAATTGTGCAAAGTCATTTCATAGATTGGATAATGCATTATCCCTCTCACAATGTAAAGACTCCACAATCATGTAAGATTCACACATGGCGAGAAAAGATGCAGGTATATTCGATGAATGGACAATTTGTGAGAGAAGATGTGTATATATTTGATGTACAGTTGTGGGATCCATATACCCTGAGAGGAAGTGGATAGTTCAATGCAGTCAAAAACATGCAATCTCTAGTGAGACACTGGAATGGTTTCACTTTCGATGCCATTGAGAATCCAAATCAAGCAGCCCAACTCTTTACATTATTTTATTTATCCAATTAAGAAGAAACCAATTCTATGACTTTATGTTTGTCTGTACAACATAAATATACGTGATACAGCATAAAAATTGGAAAAAGAAGAAGAAGAACCGTAAAACTCGTTCCAAGATCATGTAGAGTCATGTGCAAACAGGTAGTAACCAGAGATGAGGGAACTAAAGGCAAATGCAACAAAAGCCAGGAAGGCCATCCCAACTGATGCACTAGCCATTATTGTGAACTCATCTTTCCCCCAGTTTGATTGCCAATCATCAACCCGGCTTGCTGCTGATGAGGATGCTGATATGAGAAGATAAGCTAGTACCTGCAAATAAAATTAACAAAGTATTACCTACCAGCGCAAACACATGTTGCTCAGAATGTAAACTGATTTTGAATCAAACCACCATCTTTATCATATCATAATGTGTTTAGACCCAAATTAGTTAAAGCTAAAACATCATGCTCAAGCTAACAGCAACAACTGCCACCAAATCAAGGGTGCTTGTCTAACTCACATAATGTCTAAGATTCATTGTCTACTGCACTAAAATAGTAAAGTAGTGACATCCTAGTGATATATGACAGTACTGATATGGAAAGCCCCAAAACGTCAAACCAAAGTTTAAACTAAAATACAAGATTACAATATTGCATGGTGCCATTGTGCAGAAAACATGACAGTACTGAAATGGAAGTCTCACACACACTACTTGCCTGATCCATGAAGAATGTAAAGTGGCAACGTAGGTGGTGGCGGATGACATGTTTCCCGCTGATCATATTGGAAGCTAGAGCAAATGCTTGAAACCCTGAATATACAAATGCGATAACATTCACAGATAAACAATACCTGCAAACAAATAAGCTCTACAATCGCATCAAATCTCTCAGAAGAAGAAAATAAGGTGAGAAAATGGTTGGGAGGGGGCAAGAAGAAGATGAAGAAGGAAACATCAGCAAATATTTCTGGCAGATTAAATCCACACAATGAAGTAATGTTGCCCTACTAAGTCATTTAGGCATGATTTTTTTAAGGAGAATCCAATAAGTTGTTCAAATATTAAATTTTAATCAATCAGAAAGTAATGCTTTAAGATATGGAATCACTGGGTCCATGTCTACAAGAGACATAATGATTTCTATGTAAGCTCTAAGGCTCCTTCCACTCAGATTAGTTGCACATAGCTGTACAACAACCCTCACTGTCAATCAAACTCCAACGAGCAACTAACCCCACCCGCCAAAACCAATTACCAGGTAATCCAGGGGCTATTCACCCCCAATGGACTAAGCAATTTAGCCAACAACAAAATTCATTAGTTCAAAGCCTCAAAAGTCTACAAGAACACCAATCGAACCTCACCAACCGAAAAGATACACTGCAAACCAATAACCATATCAGTCTCTCTTCAAAAGTCCCAAAATCACTCTTCATAATATAAACCCCGAAACACAGAACCGTCTCGAGCCTTAATTTTTTTTTTAATACCACTACAGGGCTCTTGGCATCTATGTATACAAACTTAAGACAATGAGAGACACTATTTGGTCTAACACAAATCAAAGACATAATTAGCACTAAAATTTTGATTATCACTATTAGCTTAACTATATAACTTAGCAACAAAATCAAACAAGAAAAACTATTACACTAGAGAGAGAGAGAGAGAGACCTGTACTCCGTGTAACGGTCAAAGGAGTCACCGCTCCAACCTTGAGTTTTATCGGCGGCCATAACCGAAAACGAAATCAAACAGAGCACAATCTCACTGAACCTAAACGCTAACGCAGCTTTTCCCACCATCATGTCTCTCTTCGTCCTCCTCACCATCGAAATATGTGCCGATCTCCGACCATCCTCAACTCCGCGCCCTACTCCGCCGCCGCTGGGACCTACCTTCGCCACCGACATCGGTGGCTCCTCCCTCATCGCCCTGTTAACCACCACCAACGGCGACGGCGACTTCTCCGTCTGCGTCGCGGCGTTGCTGTTGTTGTTGTTGTTGTTGTTGTTGTTGTTGTTGTTGCTGTTAGTGAGGTTCGGCTTCTCTGGCGTCGGCTGTTGCGGAGAGAACTGAGTGTACTTGTCGACGGCGACGACGGCTTTGGAGTAGTCCGGCGGCGGCTTCTCCGGTGAGGCCTCGGGAGAGTGGTACGGAGGCGTCTCGGGAGGGTCGCCGAGTTCGGATCGGAGTGGCGAGTGGAATCGGAGGGGCGAGTGAGGCGAGTCATTGTAGTGAGCCGATGAATCGGAGTTTCTCGACGAAGACTTCTTCATGTTCGCCTTGTTCTTCTGGTTTTGCTGCTGCTGCTGCTGCTGTGGCGATGCTTCTTGGCTTTGCTTTTGGTTTTGAGTTTGAGTTTGAGTTTCCATTCTTTGCTTTGGCTTTCTCTGATTTTAAGGCGAGTGAGAAAGAAAGAGAGAGAAAAAGCAAAAGAAAGTGTCTGTTTGGGGACTCCGAAAAAGAAAGTTTGAGTGAGCAAGAAAGTGAACCGTTTATTATTAAAAATTATAAATTATAATAAAATAATTTTTAAATATGTAAATTGTAACGCTTCAGCTAAAAAATGCGTTTTCCAAACAAAGGTGTCATGTTTTATGAAAGAGCAAGTCTAGCACCATAACTAGTTTCACGTCAACATAGATCTACTATTTTATTTTCACCGTTTATAACTCATTACATAAGTAAGTTTTGATCAAAGTTGTGAAAATTAGTATAGTAGACTTACTCATTACGAAAATGTGAAGTTTACAACTTTTACTATAACTTGTTGATGTGCTAAAAACGCATAAAACGCATTTTCCAAACAAAGACTTCATGTTTTATGAAAAAGCAAGTCTAGCACCATAACTAGTTTTACGTCAACATGGATCTATCATTTTATTTTCACCGCTTACAACCTGTTAAGTAAATTTTGATAAAAGTTGTGAAAATTAATATAGCAGTAAACTTACTCATTACAAAAATGTAAAAATTATAACTTTTACTATAACTTGTTGACATGATAAATTGTAAATAATAAAGTAAAATGAAAGAGTCACAGCTTCCCCACTCATGACTTATCCCGCAAACAACTTGCCCGCGCGAGTTAGGGGAAAAGTTGTAGGATTAGGATTACTCTTAGGTCTGTGTGGGGACATGGCACGTGGCTTTGTTTTTAGTTGCTTGTTCGTTACTAGTTAACCAATGGAGTGCCGCCAGGTCATTTCGATATTCTTATTTTTTTCAACAGTTGGTTGTTGTATTGAGCTATCATAAAATATAGTATTCATTAAAAACCAAAAAGCTATCATAAAATATAGAAGTATTATAATGTATATAAATGTTAATATGATAGGGTGTGGTTAGTATTAATAAAGTGGTGATGATAAATTAATTAAAAAATGGTATTAGTTAGTAGTGGACAAATATGAAAGCGAAGTACTCCAAATTCTCTGATCATAACTTACTATGTTGGTAATTTTAAAAGGAGTATGAATTTAGTAAGGATAGGGTATATAACCTATGTTTTACACCATCTAATAAGAAATTGTCACATCAACATTTTATTTAAATTTTAATACATTATACCAGACCTAAAAACATCTTAATAAACTCCCGATTTGGTTGGATTGATATATAGGTATTAAAATTGATTAGGTATGATTGTGCTTATTCTTAGATATATGATAAAATGATGTGACATGCTAGGATTGGCGGAGTAAAAATGAGTTTTACACCACATCCTTACAAAATTTAATCTATTTTATAATTTTTTTTTCAATTTTTCAGAAAAAGTTTTCTAAAATAAATACATTAACTGAACCCTTTTAGAAATATATTAAATTGCGTTCCTATAATCATCCTTTTGTAATTCCAATCCATTATTTAAACTATTATTTTAATTAACAAGGCATCAATTCATAATTTTTATTGTTTGAGGTACAAAATGCTATTATTTCTTTATAATTTAAGGTAAAAAATAAAAATAAAAATCATTTATCCAGATTCAAGTGATAGTCTAGTAATATTGGCATTTTTTATGGTGCCTGATGTCTAGGTTTTGGACCCTTACTCCCTCCCCCTCCCGTACTATTATTTACTTAGAAAAGAAAGATTTTATATTAATTTATACAATGATTTATGCAATGAGTAGACATTGCATATTAATTTTAAACTAAAAATTAATTGCTAAATTTTATAAATTGAGTACACATTGCAAATACAAAGGAGAATAATTTTAGTCACACAAAAAATTTATGATATTTTTCACAATTATTATGGTGATATATTGTAATTAGTGTATAATAAAAATGGTATTGATAATAGACCAATGTGAAAGTCTTCAAGTAATGTTCCACCGATCACACTTATCACCATAGTGAGATTACTCATACAAGAATGAACTCTTTTTGCTTCGACCACAGATAATTCCCAACAAGCTTTCAGTGGAGACTTTCTGAGCTAAAAAAGTAAAGGTTGTTCTTTTGGGTTGCTTTAAGAGTGGGCTATTCTTCTTGTATGATAAAGCTATAAAGATTAAAGAGCACCAATTCCTTCCAACTTTTTTTTTTTTTGCCCCTTGATATGAACAGATTCTCCCACTTTAGTGTCAATCATATCCATGCGTCAGATACAAAATCAAAGGAAGCATCCCACCAAACAATGCTACCTGGCCTCTAACCAGAAGATACTTGTGAAAGCCTTATACCCCTATAAGTTTCAAATAGGATATACCTAAAAGAAACAAGAAAAGCATCACCCACTCTCTCTCCAGGTACTGAGAAATTTTTAATTATTTTACCTTTATGTCTTAATTAACAAAAAGAAAGCACTAACAGTCTTCCCTCATTACTTTTCAAGTATTCATATGATATTTCACAATCTAAATTTAACATGATATCAATGACCAATTATGTAAGTTTGTAAGTTGCGACTAAACATTTGTAACACAAATTTTTAAGTCCAAAAGAGATTGTCACATAAATTTTTTTGTTGGATTCAACTGGATATCAGTAGGCATAATGGCAACTTTCTTCTGTTATTTGTTTGGGTACAAGGAAAAAGAATCATTACCCAAGGTTGAGTTGGATACCTAAAGTGAAAAATTGAAATCCTTCCAATATACCCTAACCGGTTTAAAAATTTAAACCCACACCCATTAATAAAAATCTCAATCACTAACTATTAGGGAGGGATTGAACCAAAAAAACCCACTAAACTGACCCAGTGCCATTTCTATGCCCCACGGCCCAAAAATAAAACTCTTCATAGCTAACAATAATCTCAATTATCTACCTTTACCATTTTACTAGCTTAGTAACTATAACATCCTTACACAAATCAGCATCCTGAACAACTCTTCCTCTCAAACACATTTAAACTATCTTAGTAATTACAATCATTTCGCCTTTCTATATTTGATTGGTCAGCAAAACTGATATACAGCTCAGTAAAGAAGCCAAAAAAGATGAGAAAATTTTGAAAAGAAGGCTAAAAAAATAAGAGGGAAAAAACCCCCTAAAAATGAAAAAGGGGAAAAAAAAAAAAAAAAGAGTTGAGGGGTGGGGGGGGAAGAGGAGAGTTTAAAACTGCCTTCTCTGCTCAAACATGGACCATGGTATGGATATTCTCAGCATTAAAAGCTCGATCTAATGGCTCAGTCAGGTAGCTTTAATCGGTTGAACAACACAAGAAAACTCTGTTCAGGGACAACATATAGGAAACCAAGATCTGCGCCTTTGACATAAGGACCAATGCCCTACATAAAAACACAACGAAGAAAACACAGCTGAACATTTTTGTCATAGTTAGAAATTTTGTACTGAGAAGAAATGCTAGCACAACAATTTCATTACCTTGCCATTTAGTTGGAGAAGTTCTCCATCAACCCATTGTGGATTTCGGAACCCAAATTCTGCTATCCTTCCTTGACCCTTGAAATTTGCAACCTGGTCAAATAAGCATTTAGAATCAGTTGCGTGTCTGAAAGGTCCAAGGTGAACAGATTTTGTGCAGCCTAAAGAGAGGGGTATATGCAATGATACACGTCACAAATGCATTTCCATAGCACCAAATACATGGTCGAGGATCTCTAGTGCTTGGTTTCAGAATCAATGAGAATCAAGTACATATCATTGCAGATGCATGCATGCATGCACGCACGTGCGTGCACATACAGAGAGAGAGAGAGAGAGAGAGAGAGAGAGCTATCTAATTGCAAGTATAATTACCACTCCTAATTCATCTGGATACATCCCACGGTTGGACGATCGATTTCCTCTCCCAATTTTAGCACGAAATGTCACCTAGACACACAAAAACTACATAGCTAGTATTATAATATCCTTTACTGTGTTTATATGGGCAATTGCATTCAAAAACCAAGCCAGCATAACCATATAACCATCAAGAAATTTAAAACCACAAACCTGGCCAGCAGGTACATTAAGATCCCCAGTTAGCTTCACTGCCTCTACATATTCGAAAAACTCCATATCTGAAGACTTGTCTTCATCATCCCCACCATTCCAGTGACCATATTTACGCTGCAACTGTACCACCTCAGTGCCATAAGGGCCAAATGCACCAACATACAGGCCTACACTTCAACAAGCCAGTTACAGCAACGAAAGATGTGCTTTAATTGAATTTCAAGGTCAACAAAGAAAGAAAGAAAGAAAATGGATAAATGTAAAGTCACCTGAAAAAGGGTCTAAATCTCCTCTGGAAGTAGTAATCCGATTAAAAGTTGTATACTCAGATAATATGCTGCGCTTTTGTGCTTGACTAACAGCAAGTTTGACAATTTCACGCACATTTCTGGAAACCTAAAATTAAGTTAAGAATTAGTATACTTACTGTCAGTGAAAACATACCATTGCAACCAAAAGTAACGCAGAGCAAAAACTTGGTGGGGGGGGGGGGGGTGATAAACCTATCCAAAAGGCAAAATTACAGTGTTTTTATTAATTTAATGGAATTTCAGTATTTCCTTTTGATTTCAATCTGGACCAAAAAAATGCACCAACATGCAGACAACCTCAATTACAACCAATGAAGGCATTTTCTTAATTTAAAAAACATACTTACGATGCATAACAAGAAATCATCCAAACTAAGTCTTCCCAATATTTATGAGTACTAAATAAATGCTTCTCAATATCCTATTATGTTCCAATCTAGTATCCTTTATAACAAGAAGAGTATTCAACAAACATAATACCCACATCTCAATTACTATAAAACTCCCTAAATCTCAACCTTACCTTTGGAGAAATTTTGTCAGCACTCCAAAAGGCCTTGGCAACATCAGAAGGCATAAGTTCTGAGACACCTTGAGCTGCTAGAGCAGCCACTTTGACTCTGGACACTTTACTTTCTCCATTATCATGATCTAAGCTTCTCCCAGGGATATGTAGCACAAAAGAATCTCTCTCCATATCTTTAATTTCGGCAGGAAGACGTACATACTCATCCTTGCTAGGAGTATCATCACTGTTATGAACAACCCCACCAATAAAGAGTTTCATATCCAAATCCTTCTCATCTTCTGAGGCATCACTACCTCCTCCTACGGTGACCTCATCAGGCTGAATCTCATCCAAATTACCAACTTCATCTTCAGGATTCTCAGTAGATCCTGCCTTCTCATTGCCTTCTTGCATCAACTGCTTCACAGAGTCACTGTCCTTTATCACTTCCTCAGCAACATTAACATTCATGACTTTAACTTTCAATCCTGGAATTTTTTCCTTAAGAAAATTTATCACACTTTTAATTCCCTCCTCAGTCACTCCCTCAGTGTTAGTTCCCTTGTCCTCAGTTCTCTCTGCCTTTACTTCATTTTCCTGAACATCTACTACAGATTCATTCTCCACTTCAGAAGTAGAAGGGTCTTTTGTGAGTTTGGATGCTGGACTGGAATTTGTTGAATTTCCTTTGGCTCGTTGCAAGCATACCACCTGTCAACAGACAATAATATATCAGAAGCATTTCACATAAACTACAATCAAATTTGGAGAACCTGACATATCCGAAGGAAGAACCCCCACTGAAGAATGTCAGTAGACTAACAAATCTGATTTGGGTGAAATCCATCTTGGATGCTATATATGATACTCATCAGTGGAAAGTCTTTAAATAATGCCAAGTCAGTTTGAGGCCAAATCAACATTCTAATCCTCACATGGTTGCAGTCCTCAACAGGTAGCACTCAGAGTAATTATAGAAATTACAAGTGGACTTGATACAATAAAATAAAAGAAGGAAATTACAACCATGATCATGGCTGTTAGTCCCATAAGCCTTTGTTTTTTTTATAAGTAATAAAAATATATTAAAAAGAAGAGGGGTGTCACCTGAGTATACAGGAAGTATACATCAAGGAAAAAAATAAATCAAGTGCATAAAGTACAAAAGTCCATGAAACCATGGACTGAAGAAAAAGAACGAAAGCCTAACACTGTAACCCAATCCAGAAGAATCTTAAGGAAGAAGAGTTTAAGATCTGAAACTGATCCCTCTAAATCCTCAAAATGCCAGTTATTCCTCTCCCTCCAAATGCATCACATCAAACAATGGGGCACAGCCATTCAAATAGCAGAATTCCGATGCCTCCCAAACTTTCCTTGCCAACAAGCCAACAGCTCCACCACTATTTTCGGCATAACCCAATGAATGCCAAACAGAGTAAACACCGTAGGCCATAAATCAAAAGCAATACAGCAATGGATGAGGAGGTGGTCAACTGATTCCCCATTTCTTTTACACATACAACACCAATCCAAAATCAAAATCTGCCGTATCCTAAGATTATCAATAGTCAAAATATTCCTCAAAGCTGCAGTCCACACAAAAT
Source organism: Quercus variabilis (assembly GCA_030445155.1). Classification (NCBI taxonomy): domain Eukaryota; kingdom Viridiplantae; phylum Streptophyta; class Magnoliopsida; order Fagales; family Fagaceae; genus Quercus; species Quercus variabilis. The sequence continues at coordinate 11,520,586 of CP129454.1, forward strand.
AAGCAACTCTAAAGGGGACCTTAGACTTCTAAACAGTCTTCCAAGGGAAAGACTTATCAAAACTTTTTGTCAGCACCTGGTAATAGGAAGCTCCATAAATTCTAGACATTAAACTGTAGAAGGATTCCAATTCCCAATCTTCGCTGTATCTTTTAAAAGTTAGATCCCAAAAAAGAACACCATTTGGGAACTTCATCAAATCAGCCACATAGGCCTCCTTATTTCAACTTAAAGAAAAAAAATCTTGGATAGAGCACACACAAAGAAGTGTCCCCACACCAAATATCCTGCCAAAATCTAACAATAAACCCGGCCCCAACCTCAAATTGGATGTGACGAACAAAAGATGGCCAACCACGACTAATAGACTTCCACAAACTCACTCCATGAGGGCCAATAACGGGAAGAGAGCACCAACATCCGCCTTCACAACCATATTTTGCCCCATAAGCCTTTGTTGAACCATTGACCCAAATTTTCAAATCATACATCCAACATATAAGAATTGCATTGCAGTTGACCAAAGGGGAAAAATAGCAGATAAATACATATAATGAATAGGGTTTATAAGAACAATATTGAATTTGTACCAGAGGGGCTTCCAAATCAGTTGCCTATATTGATCTTGTGAACTGCAACTTAATCAGTTGTATGTATATGAATGGAGAAAGCGTAAAGATAAACTATTTCTGATCAGCCCGTTCAAGACTTGGTAGTTGCAAGTAGTACCCCAGACCTACGAGAACTCTTAACTTTGAGACAAATCAAATTATTAACACGGTACACTGTCTCAGAGCTCATTGGATTTGTATGAGCATAAGTGTTTTTAACAACAATGCACAAGCACATGCAATCAAACACACTCAAAAAACAAGAAATGAGAAGGGATTTTGGGGCATGTGGTTAGGTAAGGTTCAGAATCATCCCAAGTTTCATGACTGTGTGTCTGAAATGCCTGATCTAGGTCAAAACTCAGCACTATCAGAGCCAAATCAAACTATAACACATAATCTAGCCATCCCCAGGTCATCTTCCACAATCTTGAAATTTAACCATGATTGAATACAATATAAGTGATAATCTAATGGGAGCATCTGTAAATCACCTGCATGACATATGTCTCATCAGTGTCTTTTACCACAAAAATTTCAAATAATGGAGTTCCAGGAGCTGCAGTCACCAACTGCCTGCAACAATCAATAGATAAGACATCAAAAAAATGAGAGAGAGAGAGATAGAGAGAGAGAGGGAAGAAAGAGGAAATACGAATCTTACCTTGGACTAAAACTCCTGCATACAAATCTGCCCACACCTGGAGTTATGCGTATTATTCTCCCAAAGGGATCATCTGAATCTTTTGAGTAGCCCACCCACCAACCTACCTACATATATAGAGATAATGGTTTAGAGTAGACTAACAAACTCTTCATCCAAGAAAAGACTCATCCTGCCATCAGGATTTGAATAGAATATCAAACAGAATGACAGCATAGTTATTAAGGCTGATTAAGACTGATTGAAACCATCCAAGGAAATATCTTTATATGTAAGGATGTGCTCAGCAACAAAGTTTCATTGGTTAGTACAGACATTACCATCTTCCAAGCCATCCATTTATCAAAAACGGAGTCACATAAATGGAGTTCTATATATCACAAGTAAACAAAACAGCTTTATAGAAGTGAGTTCAAACAGCTCTATGCCAGGGCCCCACTTATCAGGTAATTATTGAAGAAAGTAGGAAGATCACAGAACTCTATTAAGTTGAACAACAATCCCTAACTGGAGACTAATCCATGTTCTCCACTAACTAAAAGAGATAAAATTCACTGTTCAATGTTATGACAGTTCAAAAGAATTTTCAAAAACATGTTGAAACACTTCAAATTAAATTCACTCTCCCACAAAAACAAATATAGTAAGAGTCGCACATGTATTCTCATCAATGTTAATTTTTTTATCAGTTTCTTTTATGTCTAACTTTCTTTCAAAAATTCTTTCTCTAACATAGTTGGATCACAACTGATGCCATCCCATTGTTCTAAAATGGTGGCGAGTCCCAACAAAATAAATAAATGCAGAGAAACATGAATTCAATCAATACAAGATGCTCATATTCCCATTAAAACTAATCTCTTCTTGATAATAACCTCTTTTCACCTTCTACTTTTTAATTAGTTACTTGAAATTAAAATGAATAAGAAAAGACAAAGACAATGCCATTGAGGGCAAGGAAGATAATAACAGTAAAGGGGAACTGCAAACCAGGTTACCAGAACTGGAATAGGGTGACTATTGAATATAAATAGAATAGCTAATAGTTGCTAAAATTACCAGTCCACTTCCTGTGTACCTACACAACCTTGAAGCATCATGGTAACGCTCTTCGTCAACTGCATGCTGCAAATAAACAATATATCAGATCAATTGCCAAACTATGACATGTGCAGGTCCGCAAATCTGGTGATTCAAGTGTTGAGCTGACCTTCAGCTGAGACATGATTTCAGCAACACTGTCCTTGGATGTAGCTTCTGCAATAGCCATTTTCAACTTTGCAGCTTCTTGGAAGTCTTCCTTCTCAATTGCATCTTCAAGTTGAAACTACAAAGCATGGCATCCCATCAGAACTAAAAAAAACACAGAAACTTGTAAATACCTATCTAACATTGAGTAATCTTTTCATTTTCATGGCATGAGGGGAAAACTGTGGTTCAGTTATTAGAGTTTTGCCAGCGGACCCTCTTTGATTGGTCTCGATGTTTGGGGTTTCACGGATTTTTCTACCCTTTTGGATTTTCTTTCATCTATTAGAATAGATTAGGGGCTGCTTCTGTCTTTTTGTTCCTTTTTTCCTTTGTTCACTACCGTGAATTCTTTGTGTTTCTCTTGCTATTCTGTTATTAATAATATTCTCTTCTTACTTATCAAAAAAAAAAAAATTCATGGCATGATTTCAACCTGAGACTTGAGAGCTACAATTACCATCACTCAAGCCAAAACCTAAGGGCGCTTGCTTTAAGTATAATACTTACCAAAAATGGAAAAAGAGAAATTTTAACTATCATGAGTAAGTTCATCATCTGAGTTATGCTAAATTTTGAAATGTTACTTATCATTCTAGCATATCGTTTGGTATAATGAAATCAAAGGTTGTACTTAGTACAAAAGCTTCCACTTTTTGCGGGGTTTGGGACAGGTGATTGGTAGGCAGCCTTACCCCACCCCACCCCCCCACCCCCGAAAAGCCCTTTTTTTGGAGAGTCAGATTCTTGGTCTTGAACTTGCGACATGTTTTTTTTTTTGGTGGAAGGCACTTGCCATCATACCAAGGCCTGACCTCTATAACTTAAATGTACTAAGCAAATCTAAGCTTTTGATTTGCAAACCGATAAGCATTCACAGCTTAGTTGACAGTGCAAACATGACACAGGCTCTGTAGCTCTCCAAAATAAATCTTGACACCATTATAGATAGGTGGTCTTAAGGCCATTATGCAGTAGAATATTCCAAGTTGCCAGCCATTTAGTAGCGACTTGAAACTTTCCTGATATATGGCAAAGTTAATTAGAAAAACATCTATTCCATCTCAGTTTTGAGCTTCCAAAATGGTGGCATGTGATCCACTAGTCCATAATTTCTTGGTTCCCATGTCCGGATTATTCTTTGGTGCCATGGGACTCAGAAAGTCACTCCACTTTTAAAAGTCACTACATTTCCTCACACTTTCCATAAGAAAATAAAGATGTGAAGCACAACCAAAAGGGGACAAGAAGGACCAAAAAAAAAAAAAAGTGGCGGAAAGTAGCAACTTTTGTGCAATGTGACACTTTTGAGCAGCTGTACCAAACTCCCAATGACATTAAAGTCTCACTCTTTACATTCCAGGAAACGCACATAGTTTCAATTCCCAAGTTTCTCAAGCTAATTATAGCAACTGAAATCAGGAACTTCTTAACAAAACCAATTCCAAGTTAAATTGTTAAAGTTTCTCAGTTTAACCTTTTAAAACTATATTCAATTCCAAAATTTCACACCCCATAACATATCTACTTGGGTCATGTTTCTATGAACTTAATAAGCAATCACAACCATGAAATTTCACTGAATTTAGCAACTGGGCAGACTATATTAGAAGCCCACTTCCAAAATATCATAAACAAATTAAAAAAAAAAAAAAAAACTCAGCTTTATCTCTGACACAAAGAGAGAGGAAAGGGGGTACCTTTAGAACAGAGGCAAAGCTCTCAGCTTGTTCAATCTCGGAGAAATGGCGGTTCCATCTGTTCCAATCCCATTCTAAAGAAGAACTGGTATTGGTGTTGTTACTGTTACTGTTACTGCCATTAGAGCAACGGAAGCTGGAGTTCTTGCGGGTCTTATTGTTAAAAGAACCGTTCTTGGTCTGAACAGAGTAGCCCCAGCTCCAACCCACAACGAAACGCAGATGGGTTTTTGATTTCACAGATGAAAAATGTGATAAACACAAGCTTGGCCTCAATTGGGACATTGGGATTCCTTGTCCCACGCCCCATGTATTAGCCACCGACATATCACTTTCTCTCTCTAATGTTTGTGAGTCTGTGTTTTTTAAGATTGGGATGTGCTTGAATTTCAATCTGTTGAAAATAATGGTGATTTGGTTTGTAAGGGAGAGAGGGGCTTTGATTATAAGGATAGGATGGTGGGGATAAGCTAAAGCCCAGGTCGAAGAAAGAAAGAATATCCAAAGCCCTCAGATCCTATGATATTTGGATCTGTGGGCTCCATTTTGATTTGTCTGTCTCTTGATGATGAGGACGATTGTGGTGGGCTGGGTTCCTTCACCAACTTCTAACCCGCGTGGCCACGTCAATATATGATAGGTTATCTCGAACGTACACCTAGTCTTACACACGTCAAATTATTATAGAAATAATCCATTCGAAGTAGATAGCTTTAAGACGATGACAAGAGGCTTTAAATTCAGGATCTTGTAAATGTCATGTGATCTTAAGAATCTTTAGTACATTAAGCCAATGTTAAGAACACAAATTTATGTTCAAAACCAAATTATGTGACATTGTCCGCTTTCATTTATGAGGATGGTTAGTGCCTCGTGGTTCCTCGCGTGCTAGACGCATAAAGGAATGCTATCAACTAGGGCGCTATTGGCCACTAACCATTCACTCAATAGCTGCTTAGGTTTAAATTTTCCTTCATTGTTGTAATTAGAATAATAACAAAAAAAAAGTTGTTTAGAGAATTTAAGCACAATTTTATGGATGTTACATCTTTAGTATAAATTAAATAATCAGAAATAAATGTTACATCTTTAGTTTACATTAACCTATATGACTGTGTAATTAGTATTATCCTAACTTTCTCATGGTCATGGATCGATTAATAAGGTTCAAGTCCATAAACAGTGACAATTGGCCTATAAAAAGACACCTATTGTTTTAACTTACTTGAGCAAGTTCCTTTTTCCAAATCATTGCCAATGAGTCACTTGCTCATACTTCTAGTTGGAAGTTTATAGTTTTATGTGCTATTTTCACTTTTTTATGGGAATTCTTAAAGTTTTGAACGAGATTCAAATGAGGAAAGATTTATAGTAGATACCTAGGCACCCATAAACAAGGAAAGACATAGTAAGCGATGAAACGCTTTGAGAAGTTGAAATTAAGCGGAGATCCAACAATTCTTGAATAGGTAAGCTTGCATCATTTTTGAGTTTGTAATTTCAATAATAATTTCATGTGTCCATTTCATAGAGTGAGCTTCTCAAGTATATGAGTCACACCTATGGGACTCAAGTAGTTAATGGATTACTCCATGTAACAAATGCAAGTTATACCCCATCTTGTAGTTCTTTTTATTATTCACATGTATTTAAATTATATGTTTTATTTAGCAATTTAAATATGTGAGTAAAATTTAAAAGCGGTGTGGGGATGATTTTAATTGTCAAGTTGGAAGAATTTTCTTAATTCTTCACAATTATTGATTACGAAATTTATTTCATAGTAATAATAAATTGATTTATTTTAAGATTTGACCTTAAAAGTAGAAACCTTATGTGGGAGAAGTAGAGATCTCATGTAAGAGACTATGAGGTTCCGCCATATACAGTGCTTTATTAGAATAGTTTTACATTCAGCCTTCTGCATAAACTTCTTCCCATTGTATTCCAAACAACATGCTGATGTTGTAAATTAGCCAAACAACTCAAATCTTTAATATGTCTTAATTCCTTTAAATGTTTTAGATAGATTTAATGATTTACTTTTCAGGTTACTCTTTTCTACACAAGAACTAAGTTTAATGTAGAATTGCAAGAGTCAGATTCGATGAATTCAGCAATATGATTATTTGTCTCTACATATTTGTCTAATCAAACATAAATAGCAACCTCCTTAAGAGTTATCCTTCAAGATCTAAGTTCATTGTAGAATTGCAAGAGCCAGGTTCAATGAATTATGTAAAAAAAAAAAAAGATTATTTTTGTCTCTACACATTTTTCCAATCAAGCATAAATAGCAACCTCCTTAAGAGCCATTATTTAAGAACTAAGTTCAATGTAAAATTGCAAGAGTTAGATTCAATGGATTGAGTAATATGATTATTTGTCTCTTCACATTTGTCCAATCAATCATAAATAGCAATCTCCTTAAGAGTTGTCGTTCAAGATAAACTTTAATGAAGCAATTTTTAAAGAACAAAGCGGAAGTGGGAATTTTGATTCAAGATAATAACAAGTCACTCATTGCAAGCATTGAGTTGCAAAGGGTGAGCAATTCAAATTCGGAGGAGGCAAAACTAGTAACGGCTGTCCAAGCTATTAATTTTGCAATTGAGATAGGTGTAAAAAATATCATCTTAGAGGGAGATTTAGCATATGTTATTGACAAGTTTCAATCCAACAAGGAAGATAATTCATGGTTGGGAGCTATGGTAGAGGCAGCGATATTAAAAATAAATATTATGCATGGTCATAAAGATAATTTTATATAGAAAAAATATAGCTTTTTATAAAATATTTTATAATAAATTTATATTGTACCCGTGTATTGCACGGGACATTAGCTAGCTAGTTTTTTTGATGGCACTTTTTTTTTGTAGTGAAGCAAAATTTTAGTTTCGTTTTGTCGCAAGCAAAATTATGTGTATGGCCAGTATGGAAAAACAATAAAGATGCAGAGTTAGCATTAATTTGGTGAGCTGATTATTAGTATCCATTCTGTGGACCCATGATTTAACATTCTCTATGTCTAATTATAGCTCTTTGCCATAGCTGAGAAAGCAAGGCAATGCATCATTGATATATCAGAAAATTTCCATCCAGCACTCTCAAGCATTTGATAGGCTTAGATGGTGCTCAAAGACTGGCTTAGAGGGACTGCTTTGCTTATTCCAATGACACCAAATGACTCGAGTGTCATATTCAATGGAGAGGCATTATTCATCTTTACCCACTATTAATTATTGGCTAATAGATGCACAAGTGGTAAAACTTGACTTAAAAGTGAAAACAAAGTACAAAGACTCGTAATAATGGTTTCTTTTGCCAGTACTCAATGCTTGGTTGGAAATTAATAAGAAACTTGGGGTTGCTAGGTTTGTGTTGGGGTTGTATTTATTTTCTGTACTAATTTTCTATTCTCAAATCTTGTACTTATTATTTGTTTTCACCTTCTTTTTTTTTTGGTATCATTTTTTGTTTTGTCTTCTCCTTCGCTTTTTTTTTTTTTTTTTTTTTTAACAATCACCGATAAACAGAGAAAGAGAGTGTTCTTTGATGTGACAAGTCAGTAATAGTGAGATTTATTTTGTCTTCTCCTTCACTTTTATTTTTTATTTTTTTTATAACAATTACCAACAAACATAGAAAGAGAGTGTTCTTTGATGTGACAAGTCAATAATAGTAGGATTTATAAATTTGATTTTTTTTATAAAAATGCCTCCGTATTCATTTTCAAGAAAATGAAAACACCAAAAAGTTGTACTCAGTTTTTGTATTCAAATATTTTTTTTTTTTTGAATACTAAAAATAAAACTAAATACAAATACAAAACCAAACAAGTTTTTTAGTGTTGGGTCCTATAAAAATTGAAAATGAATACAAAATATACCCCTTTTTTCCTTAAACCATACAGGCCCTTGTGTTTTTATATTTGGATGAAATGGTAACCTTGTGCCTATGTTTTATCATTTTTAGCTCCTCAAAAGGTTTTCTTAGCAACCTAGTTTCAGATTCGACGACAGGCCCACCTCCAACCATCATTGTCTAAACATGTTCGGCCATACTTTCGGCCAATCTAAGGTCACAATTGAATTATAAAAAGAAAATGACATTAGGATACATACGTGTTGTCTGAAACAAGTACTTTACCATCACATAATCTCGACCATAAGATATTGTCCAAGAATTTAGAGGATACACTTTATTCTCTGGTAAGGGAAGGTAAGGCATTTTGGGTTCGATTCCAGAAACAAAATAAGAAGGTATAACTTTCTAGCTCCATTGCCATCTGGGCTCTTTCAAAATACAGAGTTCAAATTCCGCACTGCTTATGTAACCAGTTCAAGAAAGGAATCTATACACTACTCACCAATTTCATTCTTTCCCTTTGGTTGTTCCCAATGTACAAAACTCTCACTATTGCGGAAGTTTGGAGAGAGGTCATAGTAGGTTGCCCTGCCCCAAATTTATTTTGAAGAGACTAATTTTTGTATACAAACTTGCAACCTGTTGATTATGATGAAAGACACTTATTATCACACTAGAACCCGACTCTTAAACTAGAAAGCTAGAAGGAGGGATTGAACCTCCGACCTTGTGGTTAACAGCCACACGCTCTAGCCAACTGAGCTATTCCAGCTGTTCAAGTAGGGGTTCCATAAAAGAATCAAGAGAAATGCCAATAATAACCTATTTGAGCAACTGTGACCATCTGTGTGACTGTGTTGATTAGGTGCTGCTTGAAGCCCACTGCTCTAATGCAGTATTATGCACAGGGTGGAACATCAATTGGAATGCATGGTGCGATCAACGTTAAAATGGTTGGCTATCATTTCTCAAGCAGTTAATAATCGAAAATTCATAGTCCAACCTTCTTTCCCACAAGGATAAATACAGAAGTAACAAAAAGCTCATAACACGACACAGTAAATGAAACCAAAAGTAATCTGCACTACACAACTGCAATTCTAATCTCCGTTGGTTAACAAAAAGAACGCATCATTCACAAATTGTCCATCACTTAGACATACATGGATCAATCAATAAACTCTTCACTACAATGAGAAACCATCACAAGAGCCCAGTAAGTGATAGCCAAATATGGACATGTATCATTTTGATATTTTTAGCACAGGGTTAGGAGATATAGTAAAAAAATGTCAAAAATAAAAGCAGGAACAGTCTAGTGTTGCAATAGGGTGGCCTGCCCAACAAACATGTGATCAACTGAGGGGGTGGGCTCAGTGCTTGATGGATACTGAGTCGCCAGAACCACATCCCCATTTTCAATAGTTTCCAAAGAAATATCAGTATCATCTGCTGTCCCTGCATTTCCAGTACGCACTGGACGGAGCAGACCCTGCAATCTCAACAGATAGCTCTGGCTGGAAGGTTCTCTTACATATCTGTTGGTTGTCATAACACTTGCAGATGACCGTTCAGTTTCAGCACGAAGATTAGATAAAGCACTAAGGTCAAGATTAGGGAAAACTGAGCAACGGCACCGAGGACATTTGACATTCAGTCGAAGCCACTCATCAATGCACTCTACATGGAAATTGTGAGCACAAGGCAGGCCACGAACCTGCACCAATTTTAGAATGAAATTTGTGTTAAACTGTCCTACTGATAATACCTAATGTCTGTGACTCTGTGTACGCATAAGCATGGATGTGATGGCCTGCACCTCCTAATGTAACAGTTCTGCATCTGAGTTTAACTTTTTTAAAAGAATTTGCATGCTTTCTAGGAATAAACATTAAATGAATAGTTTTAGGCCACCCACATTCAAAAGAACCAGACACAAAAGCACAAAGAAACAATAAGAATTTGCATAGGTTAGGAATCAGCACAAAACAATCTGATCCTCTGAATATAAACCTAAAAAGCTACAAAACTTTTTTTTGTCACATTATCACTTCATATGGCCCCACATACAGCCAAATGGCGAAAAAAAGCCCAACAAACATTCCCATATAATTTGAATAAGAAATGATTAACATTAATATATACATTTTGCTTTGAGTAGTGCTCTTTTCAGAGGGTTTCTTTCATGATGCATTCATAATGTATCATCCCTACTATTGAATTTTAAAATCAGGAACAAATTTGGCAACTGTGATAGGGTATAGATGATTATATTGTGAATAGAATGTGAAAGAGACCTCATGAAAACAGCATACTTATCAAGAGAGAGAGAGAGAGAGAGAGAGAGAGAGAGAAATTACCTCATTTCCCACATGGAACTCTTCTAAGCAAATGGGACATTCACTACAATCTGTTGGAACAGCCTTTAGCCTGAACTTAGGAAGTTCCTGAATGAGTGCTTCCACTGCTTCTCTCTGTGAACCACCAAAAAATAAAAAATTCTAGCCTTCAGGATTCAGAACATGATGATATTAGGATCAAATTTGATTAAAGCAATATGATTTTCCCAATGAAGAGATAATTGGAAGTATCACGAGGGCATAATAACTAATACATCCAGTATAATGATTTCATAATTTCTGATCAGACCTTTTTCAATGTCAGTCTAAGCCTTGAGTTCATCTAAAGAGCTATCAGGGGCTTAAAAAGTTTTAACATAATATTATCTAGGAAACATGAAATAGAAGGGCATCAAGTAAGAAGACAAAGACTTATGGCAATGAGTAAACTCTAAACCCAATGAATGTTTACCTGAGCTGGAGTCAAGTAAAGTCCAGGATGGTATGCAGCAGCATCTTGGCCCATGCTTCTTGTTTCCTGACCAGCAGCTTCAAATGCCCAATCTGGTACACGGATCATGTCAACCACAACCTAGGACATGGAGGGAAATACTTCTCATAGTTGCTCAGTCTTATTCAAGGGCCCATGAAACATAAGTAACATACAAATAAATACAATTTGCATCGGAACTGACATCATCAGTCAAGCATGTTCTATAGGTTTGAAGACATTCTACAAAACTTTCATTCTTATGTGTTCATAACAAGAAGCTGGCACGTCATATAAGTTGCATTACATTGTACTAAACTCATTTTTCTTATGTAAGTTTAAACACAGGTTTTTAAGGGAAATATTAGCATCAGGCATAGAATAGTGGCGATACATCATCCCACAGATAAACAATCTATACTTAAAAAAAATTGGTCTCTAAGTAGCTCCTTGACTGCAGTTAAAACATTCTATTCTGATACTAAGTTTAAACGGAAAAGGCATGAAAGGTCATATGCTTCCATGAGGCATATAGGTAACTGACAGCAAAAATCCTCAACAAAAATTATTAAAACTGTCAATATTGCTGCAAGCACTTCAGAGTTCAGGATGTAAGTAATTTGAGAGCTTACCCCATATTCAGATAAAGGAATCCCTTGTTGAGCACGTAGTAAGTGTGCCTGTCTTCTTGTCAACCACTACAAAGGAGATGTTCAATAAACAAGGATCAGAACAGCACAAGCTAAAAATAGGCAACATCAAGAAGCTATATTGCCAAATAGGGTGGGCAACAGGCCAGACAAGATGGGAGAAGTAAAATATGAAAAATGAAACAGAAAAGAAAGATCTCACTCATGATATAGGGCCAAATCATTGTTAAATCCAAAAAATGCAAAGGGACAAAGAGCACCACTAACCTTCCCCAAGGACATGCAAGCAATGCAAAAAAGCCCACAGTAGCTAAAAAGCAACCAAATGAGGAAACCCCATTTCTGACCATCTTCAGGCAGCTGCAAGCATTTGGTGCATTAGCCCCATAGACTAGCCATTGTCAAATGATGTTGCCTCTGATAATAAAGGAACACCAATAGCATGAAAAACTTACACAATCTTTTGCACGTCTGAACCAGAGGGTACCAATTACAGTCCAAGCCCAAAGGAATGGATACAGTAGTAGAGACAGAATTGAAAGCACCACTACTCTTCCACAGAAACGAGCATACCTCTGCTGCCGCCCAAAATCCCTAAAAGCACATAAATTTGACGTAGGAAAGGAAAAGATATTACTTGAGGTTTAGCTATATGAAGTGCCACCAAAAAGCTAAAAAAGAAACAAGAATAACAACCATACAGCCACTCCAAAAGAAAACTTAAAAACCACATAAAACAATTCAAGTGATGAGATCTGAGTCAACATGCAAGGAAATGATAGGTTAACTTCTGACTCTAGATTATTAAAATAGTATTGACTAAAACTTCAGTTAAAGGTTGAACCTTATGAACACAATAATAACCCAAAACTAAACTCACAATATCGACAACTGCAGCTAAAGTAAGGATTCATTGTAAACCCTACAAGACAGAACTTGTCTTGAGATGATTATAACAACCATGTATGATGAGTTTATACAAATTGTATGCACATATCAAATCTAAGTACTTTCACCATTAACAACCTTAAAAAAAAAAAAAAAAAAAAAAAACTATTAAACAAATGCAAAAATTGTCCAGGCCTGGCCAGTAAACAAATTAAGTGAAGACTTATATAAGTTCAAAATTCTTTAAATGCTGAAATAATACAACAATCATCCCAAAAACAGCCTCACTAAAAGCACACTCAACTAACATATATATTTGGTTTAGCTTATTTCTAGAGCTCATTTAGCTTTATGTTCAACTTTTTAAAGCCTTTTGCCTACTTTTAGCATATAAACCAATCCAAATACACATTAATTTAACAAACCCCATCAACCATACCAATCATTTTTTTCCCAACCCCATATGTTTTATCCTCCATTAAACTTGTAACATAAGATCTTCATCACAAAATCAACAGTAAAAGAAAGAGAAAAAGGCCTTACAATCCCATTCCGGCCGCAAGTCCATTATCTACGAACATCAACAGGCGAAAAACAAACACGGTAGTGTAATCAACCTATTAAAAAAAAAAAAAAAAAAACCCAACAAAGATAACAACACATAGCTCTTATTATAACATCACAAATTGAAAAATTGCATAAAATAGTAAAAAAAAAAAAAAAAAAAACCCACCACAATCCATATGTGTAATGGGTATGTACAAGAATGGTACCGCTTCCAATTGATTGCAACAATCACTCTATAACCCATCAATGTTAAAGAAAAAAAGTTGAAGTCTTTATAAAGTCTTTATAACATTTTTCTCATGTTATCTTAGTAAACTATAAAGCTACTATTAACTATACTGATAAAAACATAATCAATACTCCATTAAAGGATACACACTCGTCGCCAGCATCGACAAGAAAAACCCATCGTACCTGCAAAAAAAAAAAAAAAAACCCACAAATTTTTCCCTTCAAATTTTGCAAAACCAATCACTCTCACACTCTCAAACTCACTCACACACACACGCATGTACAGAAAAGTTGGACCTTGGAACTGACCATTTGAAATCGACGCCTCTCATGGCCATTGGAGCGAGAGTCAGGAAGCGAAATCGGAAAGCTCTAGAGCGATGAAGAAGAAGAAGGCGGAGATTTGGTCATCGGCATTTTGGGAGAGCGAAATCGGGATCGGATCTTCGGTGGAGCGGTTTCGGTCGGGTCGGATCATGAAAGACCCGAAATGCAGAGATTGAATTTTTTGTGGAGGATTTTTTTTTTTTTTTTTTGGGTTCAGATTTCGGAGCGCACGAAGCACCGTACACTGAGAAAGAAAGCGTAAAAAAATAAAACTGTGCGAATGTGAGTGAGGGTAGTACTGTGAGGGAGAGAGAGAGAGAGACAGAGAGAGGGACTTGATAGTTATAAATGGGACGGAACGTTGACGGGGACGTTACTTCACGGCGTTAGCTGAGTATTATTCTACTCCTTTGTAAAGTGTACCTTTTTCTTTTCTTTTTTTAATAAAGATGGTTTTAATCTATGGGATCACTTTCTGATAACAGGCCTTTTATTATTAAATTAAGATACTAATTGATTTTTAGTATTCAACTATAAAGAATTTTATTAGTTGGATTAACTAAAACTCACTTGTAAAGTATATTTAAAGTCTGTTTAGGTACAATTTATCTAGCTGAAACTGAAAACTTTTTATTGAAAATACTGTAAATAAAATTAAAAGGTAGCTGAAAGTTTATGAATAATACTAAAAAGTACAATGAGCTTTATAAATAGTAGTAAAAATAAATTAAATAGTAGCAAATATAAACTAAATAGTAAAAATTAATTAATTTTTGAAACTAAATGGCAAATGCAACCTTAGTTTTATAGTTGGACATATAAATTTTGAATTATGTTAGAGACACAACTTTTAGCATAATTTTATATTACAATTTGTCACATGATGAGTTACGATCGGTAAAAATGTATCTCCACTGAAATACCCTTACCAATCACAACTCTTTATACAGCAAGTTATAGTATAAAATTATGTCAAAAGTTATGTCCATATCATAATTCATAAATTTTGGTTTCGGTTTTAGAAGTTATAGAACAGTTGGCGGCGGTTGAGTTGTGTTGAGTGGACTTCATTTTCTTATTATCTTCGTTTAATGTGACACGTCCTAAGAAGTCAATGTCACTCCGTTTGCAATGGGTTTTTATTGCTCCTATCTTTTAGCTGCTTTTTTTTAAAAATATTGTTTATGACTTGTTTAATTAACCCACTTATTACTGTAAATAGTAATTAATAAAAAAGTTAAATTAGCGTTTCTGAAAAAAACAAATAAATAAGTTAATTTTTAATAGAGTGCACGATATAAGGGTATCTTAATGAAACTATAAGGAAGATGCTACATCTACAATAATTTTATAATGTTTTTACAACAAATTACAGGTGATTAGTTGTTATTAGTTCAAATTTGAAACTAACACTAAAATTACTTTTTTGCTCCAATAATAACAACCAGTAACAACTTGCCACTTAAGATTTGTTGTAAAAATATTGTAGACATATCATTTCTCAAACTATAAATGTGATGAATTGGACTAAGAGGTTTTAAGTTTTAAGTATCTAAAACATGAAAAAAGAAAGAGAAAAAAAAAAGAAAAAAAAAAAGAGAGAGTAGAATTTGGTCTTCTGAAACTATTCAAACTAATTATACAAAATCCAAATCCTTAATTTTTTTTTAAAAACTATTCAAACAAATTCTAAAAAAAAAAACTGTTCAAACAAGATATTTGAATTTTAATTATTCAAATTCAAAATCAAATGGGTAAATCCTGCTATACAAACCTTCCAAAATTTTAGGATATTTGAAGATGAACTATGATATTCATTATTCTATTATCATATTCTCTCTCTGATGGGTATTCGGTTTGAGGGTTTGTTGATGAAGGTACATGTGTGGTATATCAAGCCGCGTGGGGTTGTAAATTGTAATGGGTGGTTTGCCATTAGAGTACATAAGGCTCACTTTTGTGTCAAAATGAAACCATATGCAGAGGAATTCATTAATTTACAATTCATTATCCATTTTTTTTTTTTAGTTGAGATGTTCTGCTTGTGTGGGTGCAACTCCTTTACCATGCAAATAGTTTATGCTGCATTTGTTTCACACGTTTTACTTATTGAAATAAAACGACTACCTTTATTTCAAATTAAACGCCCATGGGTCCTCCTTGGGCAACCTAGATTTGTCGGAGGTGATTTAATCAGGGACCATGAGGGGAATTGAGTTAGTGGATTTGGTAGAGCTATCAGTATCACCTCGAGTGTGGCGGCTGAGTTATGGGCAGGTGGAGATGGAATTAATCTTTTGTATTGCTCTTGATTTACAGGCTGTGGAAATTGAGCTTGATGCTAAGATTATTGTTGATCTCCTTAATGGGTGCGATCTTGCTAACAATTGTAATGCTACTATTGTGGCTGATTGTAGAGAAACTCTAAGAAGAATTCCCTAAGTTAGAATTTTCCACTGCTATAAGGAGGCTAACAAGCGTGCTGATGCACTTACCTGACGTGGTGTTCATCTCATCAAGCTCAGGATTTTGTTGTGTATTTTGAGCCTCCATCTAATGTGTATTTTCTTCTTAATTTGGACCGTGTTGGTATGCTGTATGTCGTATGAACGCTTGGTTCCTTCTAATGGGGACTAGTTGTTCTCATTTATAATATTATCCCTTTCTACCAAAAATAAAAGAGATTGCTGCCTCATATTTGTTAGTCATGTAAACAAAACAAAAAATAACGGAAAATTGATAAAATGATTAAATTTTTACTTTTGAAGGACCATAATCTAACTTACGTCAAGGACTAAAAGTACAATTTACTCATTATAATTCAATAATTTTTAGTTTAGAGGAGACTGCCTAATGCATCAATAAAAAAAGAGTAAGTTGATCTAAAAAAAAAAATAGAAAGTAGAGAAAAACCAAAGTAAGTAATAAAAATGATATCTTAATTAAGGAAGTAACAAAGTGTATGACCTTAAATAAAATAGAATGAAGAAAAATAAAATATGTGGTTGACTATAACTAATCTATTGGAATTATTAAAATTTTGAAATTAAGACTTTGTTGTGGTTATGGTATTGTACAGCACCATGGTACCTAGATCCATTTGGGCCTTAGCTCTGACCTAACAACATTGCCCATGGCCCCAATCTCTTTCTACCCGAAACCCCAGTCTAAACCTACACAAACTGCAGGCTCAAGTTTTGTCACTTGATTCTTGCTCGACGAACCATTACCGAACAATAAAGAAAAGATAACTTCCAAACACTCCATCATTAGTATACCTAGCAGTGCCCAAGGAAGCATCGCTGCCAGGCATGCCTGCTAGAGTAGGAACTAAGTTCCAATGCCATTCTCACCATATTCCACTCCCACCTAACCATCCATTTGCGACTGATGATATTGGACCTCCAATTGCACTAACTATGATAGTAATCATGATCTCTCCACTGATTGAGAGCTATAAATATGAGAAGTTAGAGGAAGAGAGGGGGTTGGAAAAGAGAGAGAGAGAAAACAGAGGGAGAGAGATAGTTTCATTGAGTCTCTGTGCCGAGAACAACCTAAAGTAGGAAATCCAAAACCCACTTTACAAGTAAGTTGTGAGCCCAAGGGAGGTTTGGCCTAATAGCCTCGCTATTGGTGTGCATAATTGGCGCCGTCTGTGGAAATCTCCTACCACGCTGTGGTTCTACTGAGGCTCAATCCCGGGAGGATTTCTGATAGACGTTTAGAGAGCGATGCTGCAAGTGGTTCTGTGGGGTCTTCTCAGGGATCTTCTTAGTGAGAGAGGAGGCAAAAAAGACGTGAAGATAGGGACCGTGAACAAGAAGAGGAGTGTTCCGACCTCAGGGAAGGGTCGTACCAAACACAATGGACAATATCGGGCACCTCGAGGCACAAACGACTTGATGAGAAAGATGAGGAGCTTGAACAGCTAAGTAGGTTGGTGAGAGATCTGGAGTTGGAAGCAGGGGATAGATGCCAGAGAAGGGACTAAGACAACCGAGATAGGAGATCTGGTATAGGGGGAGATCGCTATGGGACGGGGTCCAATTAATATGGTTCTCGTTAACGTTGGGAACGTTCATGTTCACACGAATCCCACCATTGCCGGGACCGTTCACATTTGCAGGGATCCCGCCATCACTGGGACCATTCACGTTCACGGGAGTATGCAAACCGGGGTTTTGATTCCCTCGAAGAGCGGTGACCCTATAATGCCGCCATGGATGCAATGAGTCGTGCCTTACGCAGAGTTGCTTGATCGCTATTCTCAGATGATATAGAATGTGCCCCAATGTCGAGCAGATTCACACGCCCACCATTCAATATCTACGATGGAAAAACTGACCTGGTTGAGCATATCAGCCATTACATCCACATGATGTCTTTGCATTCTCACAATGATGCGCTGATGTGCAAGGTGTTTCCCTCGAGCCTCGGCCTGACCGCTCTGAGATGGTTTAATGGGTTGTAGAAGGGTTCCATCCATATTTTCGCTGAGTTGATCCAAGAGTTTGGTGTTCGGTTTGTAATTTGTAGCTGGGTGCCACAACTAGTAAATGCTTTACTGTCAATGAAGATAAGGGTTAGGGAGACTCTTCGTAGTTACGCCAGTCGGTGTTATGAGCTTTATAATGAAATAGGTGGGGGCAATGAGAAAATCGCAGCGAGCACCTTCAGAATGGGGTTGCGTGAGGATTCTGAGCTACGGGAGTCGTTGACAAAGAAGCCTCCCGAGGATATGAGGCAGCTTATGAGGCGTATCGAGGAGTATAAGCGCTTGGAGGATGATAGGTTGCAGAGTAAGGGTAAGGCCCCGTTAATAAATCGTCTTCGGCAGAGCTGCTTTCAGCTAAAGCCTCGGAAGGATTTAAAGATACAGGAGCCAGAGTGGCAATTGGGAGAGGTGAACGTAACATTTAAGGAACCAATGCACAGGATTATAGACTGGATCAAGAACGAACCGTACTTCAGGTGGCCGAACAAGATGGGGGGTGATCCCTCTCGGAGAAACCAGAATTTGTACTGCACCTATCACAAAGATAAGGGGCATACCACCGAGCAGGTATTGAAAGACCATCTAGGGCAGTTAGTAAAAGTAGGACATTTGAAGGGGTTCGTAATGAACCCCAATGACCAGGGCACCGAGCAAGGTGCTCAACAGAGAGGGAACCCTCTCCCAACACTGTTGGGAGTGATTAAAGTGATCCATGTCGCCCCAAGGGGTATAGCTGTGACCAAAAAGGGGGTATTGATTGTTATACTTGAAGAAGATCCCTTGGACAAAAAACCCTTGGAGAAGAAAGCAAAGCATGCTTGGGAGACCCTTGCTTTTGATGAAGACGACTTAGAAGGAACGATTCAACTGCACGACGATGCGTTGGTAGTCACGGCCCGGGTAAGCAGCTTCTTGGTAAAAGGGGTGATGATAGACGAGGGGAGCAAGGTTGACGTGATGTATCCAAACCTATTCAAGGAGCTCAGGTTGAAGAATCAGGACTTGATGAAGTATGATACACCGCTGGTCTCGTTTGATGGAAGGGTGGTGATTCCCGAGGGACAAATTTCCCTTCTTATAAGCATGGGAGGTAAGGAGGTGATGGTAACCTTTATAGTAGTCAGTTCGTTCTTCCCTTACACAGCAATCCTAGGAAGGCCATGGATTCATGCAATAGGGGCTATTCTGTCCACCTTGCACGTGAAGGTTAAATTTCCCACCGAATAGGGCATTACCGTAGTGCAGGGAAGCCAGCAAGTGGCTAGGCAATGCCTAGTTGCCGTGATTAGTTGGAAGGGTAAGCAGGCTGAATAGAAGAAAACTGCCAAGGAGGCATCACTATAGCAATTATAGGAGCCCCGAGAAGGAATGGGGGCTGGTTGTGCTGAGAACCTGATGAAGGTTAAAATATTGCCGGACACTGACATGTATTTTCAAATAGGAACGAGCATGAAGAGCCAGGATAAGGTAAATGTTGTTGTTCCTTATGTAGAACATGGATGTGTTTCCTTGGAGTTCGAACGAGGTGCCCGGGGTGGACCCCGAGTTCATTGTCCATAAGCAGAGGCTGAGGAGAGCGGCTAAGGAGCATGTTGAGGCGGTAAAGTTGGAAGTTCATAGGCTGAAAGAGGCAGGGGTGATAAGGAAGATCTTCTTCCCGGAGTGGTTAGCAAATACCGTGGTAGTGAAGAAGAATAATGGCAAGTGGAGAGTTTGTGTGGATTTCATGGATTTGAATCGAGCATGCCCAAAGGACCCTTTCCTATGCCGAAGATCGACTAGTTGGTACACGCCATATACAGACACCCGAAGATGAGCTTCTTGGATGCATTTCAGGGATATCATCAAATTGCCCTGGCACCTGAGGACCAAGAAAAGACAGCGTTCATTTCCTTGGATGCCAGCTATCATTATAATGTGATGCTGTTTGGATTAAAAAATGCCGAGGCCACGTACCAACGGATGATGACGAGGATGTTCCAGGGAAAAATAGGATGAACAGTTGAAGTATACATCGATGACATGGTAGTGAAAAGTAAATAGGAAGTACAAAATGTGGAAGACCTTCGGGGAGTGTTCAAGATGCTTCGGCAACACAAGTTGCACTTGAATGTCGAGAAGTGCGCTTTTGGTGTGGGGGTTGGTAAGTTCCTGGGTTATCTGATTACTAATCAGGGAATAGAGGTTAACCCCGACCAGATGAAGTCGTGAATCGCCTCAAGCCGCTGAGCAATCCAAAAGAGGTGCAAGTGCTGACCGGGATGTTAGCTGCACTTAACTGATTCATCTCCAAATTCACTGATCGCTGCCGACCATTCTATCAACTTCTGAAGAAGTGGAAAGGATTTCAGTGGAATGAGGAATGTGAAAGAGTCTTTCGAGATTTGAAGGATTATTTGATGTGAGCGCCCATGTTAGTAGCACCGAAATCTGGAAAAGATTTATTCATGTATCTCTCAGTATTCGATCATGCCATGAGCACTGTACTACTAAGGGACTAAGGAATACAACAACCAGTGTATTACATTAGCAAAACCTTGGTTGATGCCGAGACAAGGTACTTACCCTTGGAGAAGTTAGTGTTAGCCCTAGTGCACGCTACGAGAAAGCTACCACATTATTTTCAAGCTCATACTGTATTTGTCCTGACCGAATATCCTTTGCAATCACTATTAAAGAGGTCAGACTTCACGGGCCGAATAGTGAAATGGGGGACCCAGCTAGGTTCCTTTGACATACGGTACAAACCGCGAAGCTCGGTGAAGGGCCAGGTCCTTGCTGATTTTGTTGCGGAGTTTTCACCAAAAAATGATGTGAAGACGGTCTGTCATGTAAAGAATCGCCCATAGAGAGTTTTTGTGGATGGTGCTTCAAGTGCCATGGGGGCTGGTGTTGAAATTGTCAAAATTAGTCCTGAGGGAATATGGTTGAAACATTCTTTCAGATTGGGGTTTAAAGCCTCTAATAATGAAGTCGAGTATAAGGCCTTTCTTGCCGGATTGAGGACCGTTTTAGGCATCGGTGCTCGGGACATAGAAATTTACTCAGATTCTCGGCTGGTTGTTAATCAAGTCCAGGGCAGCTTTGAGGCCCGAGATTCTTGGATGAAAGAATATTTGCAGGCGGTAAAGAAAATCCTAGACAAGTTCGGCACGGCAAAGGTGGCCCAAATTGGTTAGGCGCAAGATAGACACGCCGACTCCCTAGCTATGTTAGCATCGTCAATGACTGAGGAGGTGCCTCAACTAATCAAAGTGGAGCTTATAAGGGAGCCGAGTATTAGTGTGGCAGATAACGCTAGTATAACCGGGGTCGACATTGCTGTGGTTTCAGTAACCGAGCCATGTTGGATGAAATCAATCATTGACTTTTTGGCCGAAGATCGAGTCCTGGACGATGAAAAAGAGGCTAACAAGATTCGTCAAATGGCCGCTCGGTATTGGTTGTCAGCAGAGCGCAAGTTATACTGGAGGTCTTTTGGGGGGACCGTATCTTTCATGCTTGCACCCTGAGAAAGTAAATAAGCTTTTAGCCGAGTTACATGACGGAGTGTATGGCAGTCATGTAGGGGGGTGCTTATTAGCACACCGAGTGATGACTCAGGGATTTTGGTGGCTACGAATGCAAAAGGATGCCGCCAACTATGTGCGTAAATGTGAACAATGCCATAAGCATGCTCCCTTAATCCATCAGCCAGCAGGACATCTGAATCCCATCAGCAGCCCATGGCCATTCACGTAATGAGGGCTAGATATTCTCGATTTGTTTCCTTGGGCAACGGGCAATCGTCAGTTCGTGTTAGTGGCAGTTGATTACTTCACAAAATGGGCAGAAGCCGAGACTTTAGCTAATATCCAGGATGTAGACGTCAAGAAGTTCATGTGGAAAAACATAGTTACAAGATTTGGGGTGCCAGACTCGTTGATATCGAATAACGGACTACAATTCGACAGTAAATTTTTTTGCACTTTTTGTAATATCAAAAACAAATATTCCACTCCAGCATATCTGCTAAGCAATGGCCAAGCTGAAGCTACCAATAAAGCAATCATCAATGGGTTGAAGAAAAGATTGGATAGTGCAAAGGGAAGGTGGGTAGAAGAATTACCTAACATCTTGTGGGCTTACCAAACAACTTCGACAAGGTCCACAGTGGAGACTCTGTTCTCCTTAACGTACGGGGCAAAGGCCGTGATATCGACCAAGGTGAACTTGTGCAGTGGATGAGTTAAAGGATTTGATCCCTCCCAAAACAAAGAACTAATGGTAGAATGTTTAGATTGGTTGGAAAAGTGCCGAGAAGCGGCCGTTATACGACTGGTGGAGTACCAACAAAAACTTGCCCGACATTACAACTGAGATGTGAAGACTAGGGAATTTAGTGCTAGAGACTTGGTGCTGAGGAAAGCTGTGGGAAATATGCGAGATACAAATGCCGGGAAGCTAGCCCAAGCTTAGGAAGGACCATATAGAGTGACTGCAATCATAGGCGCGGGAGCATACTATTTGGAAGACCTAGACTAGAGGCCACTTCCCTGGCCGTGGAATGTCCATAATCTTAAGAAGTTTTATCACTAACTTGCCGTGCGTGGGAATGTATATCCAATGTGTACGTTTCGTTAGCCAATATGATGATGATGCTTCTCATTGTAGCTGTATTCAAGTTTATTATTTTCATTCGGTAATGCCAGCCAACAAATATGGAGGAAACTAAAAAGACTAAGGCTTATCATAAGGATAGAAACTTGTTGCCCGGTTCGATTATTATCACCGAGTAGGTGAAAACCTTATGCAAAAAATATCTTAAGGATGGAAACCTGCTGCCTGGTTTGATTATTATCACCGAGCAGGTGAAAACCTTATGCAAAAAATATCCTAAGGATGAAAACCTGTTGCCTAGTTCAATTATTATCACTGAGTAGGTGGAAACCTTATAAAAAATATATATATTCTAAGGACAGAAACCTACAACCCAGTTCGATTATTATCACCGAGTAAGTGAAAACCTTATGCAAAAAATATCCTAAGGACAGAAACTTGTTGCACAGTTCAATTATTATCACCGAGCAAGTGAAAACCTTATGCAAAAAAATATCCTAAGGACAGAAACCTGTTGCCCGATTTGATTATTATCACCGAGCAGGTGGAAACCTTATAAATATATATATATATATATATATATATATATATATATCCTAAAGATAGAAACCTGCTGCCCGGTTCAATTATTATCATCGAGCAGGTGAAAACCTTACGCAAAAAATATTCTAAGGATGGAAACCTGCTGCCCGGTTTGATTATTATCACCGAGCAGGTGGAAAGCTTATGCAAAATATATATATATATATATATATATATATATATATATCCTAAG
This sequence comes from Quercus variabilis, assembly GCA_030445155.1. Taxonomy (NCBI): domain Eukaryota; kingdom Viridiplantae; phylum Streptophyta; class Magnoliopsida; order Fagales; family Fagaceae; genus Quercus; species Quercus variabilis. The sequence continues at coordinate 11,544,040 of CP129454.1, forward strand.
GACGAAAGCCTGCTTATCGGTTCGATTATTATCACCGAGCAGATGAAAACCTTAAAATGAAAAGTATCCTAAGGACAGAAGCACGATTCTCGGGTTGGCGGAAACATTCCACCAAGATATCACCTAAGGATGGAAACTCACCTACATCTCAGTTTTCTACACGTGCATATTGTTGAGTATTAGAAAAATATTTATGCGCGGAAAATAGGAGAATACAGTGAGGAAGACAATATGATATTAAGCCTTCATGAAAATGATTAAGGCAAGTGTTCGGCAAATAAACCTTACCTAAGTGAAAGCAACACACAAAAATGAAACCAACATCTTACCACCGAAGCCCAGTGACCATGTGAAAGTTAAACCCAGCAAGGAAATAATTGTTTAGTCACCACAACTCGGTGACATAGGCAAATTAACTGAAAGAATGTAATTAAAACAAAAATAAAAAGTAAACGGTAAGGATCTTGTTCGGCAATTAAATTTTAGGGTCTGTAGGTTGCATTTGGGTGGCGGACTCGGTCAGCTGCTGGCCGGCTGTGGGTTGAATTATGTCCTCACTGTGTTGATTGGTAGGACGGGGGACACTAGTGACTTCTGTATCATCCAACTCCACATGAGCATCTATTAGCTCCACCAGCTCCCTTAAGCTTGCCCTTTCTTTTTCGTCAATGGGAGTCGAGGGGTTTTGCGCAGTCGGAGTGGAACTTGGGAAAGGTATTTGGCCAGGATCCTTAAGAGGAGAATCTTCAGGAACCCCCATGGCTTGCAAGGCAGCTAACCAACCGGCTTTGAAACCCAACCTCCAAGCCTGATTCACAATCGGCTCCGTGGAATTCTCTATGTCTGCAAACCCTTCACGATACCATTTTTCTTCACAAGCCTCCAAAGCCGTTCTCAAGTCGGCAAGTTCCTCGGCTTGAGTAGTATTCAGACTTTCTGCCTCGGCTAATTTTATATCTATCTTGTTTTACTTCACCAAAAGTTCCGCGAACCATTTTTTTGCCAGTGCCCTAGCCTTCTCCACAGCAGCAGCTTTCTTCTCAGTAGTATCAGTAGCCTTTATCTCCTTCTTTGCTGTCTTAGCAACTGTCTCCTTATCAGCCTTCTCCCGATCAGCATCCTCGGAAAGTTCCTTCAAACGCCTATCAAGGATGTGAGTTAATTAAGTAGCCTAATGACACCTTAGGGCTTAGTACGGCAGTAATAATATATATATATATATATATATATATATATAATAAATAAAGAAATAATAAATGCGCACAAGGGCTTGTAGAAAATCAGTAAGAGAAAGATTACTGCAACAATAAACCACTGCAACCTTCTTCCCATAGACTCCTCCGGCCCCCCCTCATAAGCGTGCAATCCTCGGGCAGAAGAAGGCTATGCACCAAACTTTGGGCAACATGACCCCCTTCACTTTTGTCCCACACTCGTACACTAGCACTCGTAGGAAGTGGCTTGTCGTCCAAATGAAACTTGGGTTGCCATACCTGCACTGCTTGGGAAGAGGACGTCAAGCCCACCCCGACTTGAGTCTGTGGCTCCTGTATAACAATACCCCTAGATAGTTGGGGGGAAATCCAGGTTACAACATCTCTCAGACCAGTAGAAGTCTACTCGGTAACATGTTGCCTCTTTCGAGTTTGTCTGGTTTGGGGAGGAGGTGGGGGGGGGGGGGAGGCATTTGACCTCAGCCCTGTGGCGATTGCTGTTGCGCGGTCTACCTTGCACCAGGTACAAAGTGATCAATGGTCATGATCTTCCAAGTCACCATGTCTCCACTATGATCGGATTCAGTATCAAAAAGCTTAGTAATATCAATAGCTACTTGCTCGGTTACCAGTGCAGAAGCCTCGGGATCAATGAGCTCTTCGGGTTAGGCAGGTTCCACTTGGGCAGGAGCCTTTTCCTCAACAGGCGCATGAGCAAGTTCTCAGAGACGTCGAGACACGTGCTTTACCGATTTGTCCCGCAACGGGGTAAGCTCGTTCAAACAAGTATATCATCGACCAAGTTCCTGGGCTTCTCCCACTATCAATTTCGGCAGAAGGAAATTCGCATGCTGAACGTCGATGTAGGATAGAGGGGGGCTGTCTACCAAAAGCGCTTGCCTGAAAGGTCGCTAGGTAAAGTAGACCAGTTCCACTCCAAGGATTAGATGGGACGCTTAGAGTTACCCGTCCTAGTGAACAAATATCTTGGACCTGAGTACAAAGTTCAGATCCCTAACGTGGACTACCTTGATATCTAGGGTAAACACTTTGCCGTCTAAAATATATATATATATATATATATGTATGTATGTATGTATGTATGAAACACTGTGTCAAAATCTAGGCAAATAAAACAACCATAAGTGGAAAGACAGTCAAGTTAGAAGTTAATACAAAACCACTTCACGACGTGAGAAGGGGTAGGGAATTTCTCCGGTAAACCAATTGCCATGCACCCAGACAAACTCCCCGGCTGAATTCCTATTAGAGTCAAGTAGGCATGATATTAGTTGTACCTGTGTGTCCCTAACCTTTAAATAATAGTTTATACTCTTATTCCCACACAGACTGTACATGTGGTTTATATCATGATGGTTTAATTGCAAACTGAATGTATGGTTCAACCTACTGACATAACTAACTACTCAGTAAAAATTGGGGGGAAGTTGGTCGGGGCATAGCCCGTAGAACCTAAGTGTATCAAGTAAGAGAGGGTCCATGGGAAACTTAACCCCACCCTCTAGAATCGCCATTAAGGGAAAGAAAGCAGTTTGTTCCCCTTTGTGGAGAGCAAATTCGCTCTCGTGGCAATACGCCACCTCCATATCATCAGGAATATCAAACTTTTGCCTAAATGTGGTTAAAGACGCTGCAGTGTTCAGAAGAGTAGCATAGCCCATCTTAAAGTCTAAAATTGAAGGAAGAAACTCAAAGAAAGAAGCTGAAGTAAAAGGAGGAGGTAGGAAACTTACTTTGGGCTCTAGGGAAGAAGGGGGGATCTGGACTGATGAGTAAGTGCACAGATGAATGCTCGGCAGAGAGAAATTTCAGAGAGTGGAGACTGAAAAAGTGAAAAGGTGATTTGTGATGGGCTATTTATAGAGGCCGAAGAGGGAAGAGCGGCGTCCAGTCAACCATAATAGGGCTTAGTTAGCAAGGAAACTTTATGGATGCCAATGCCAACTGACACACGCGCCTCACCAGTTTGCGAACCGTCAGGTAATGATGACGGCTGAACCAAACGGCCTGGAACAACACTCCTTTTGAAGATGCATTAATGGGTTTCTGAAACCGCCCAAGCTTTCACTTGTTAAGCTTCTCAAACGAAAGTGCCTACTGGGTTCCTTGATTCTTTCCGTTAGTCGGGCATGAATTAAGGGGGGGCTAATGTACAACACCATGGTACCTAGATCTATTTGGGCCTTAAGCTCTGACCCAAAAACATGGCCCATGGTCCCAATCTTTTTCTACCCAAAACCTCGGTCTAAACCCACACAAATTGCAAGCCCAAGTTTCGTCACTTAATCCTTACTCGGCGAACCATTACCGAACAATAAAGAAATGATAACTTCCAAACACTCCATCATTAGTATACCCGACAATGGCCAGGGAAGCACCACTGCTGGGCATGCCTGCTGGAGTAGGAACCAAGTTCCAAGGTCATTCTCACCACATTCCACTCCCACTTAACCATCCACTTGCGACTAATGATATTAGACCTCCAATTGCACTAACTATGATAGTAATCATGATCTCTCCACTGATTGAGAGCTATAAATATGAGAAGTTAGAGAGAGAGAGGGGGTTGGAAAAAAGAGAAAGAGAAAACAGAGGGAGAGAGATAGCTTCATTAAGTCTCTATGCTGAGAACAACCCAAAGTAGGAAATCCAAAACCCACTTTACAAATAAGTTGTGAGCCTAAGGGAGGTTTGGCCCAATAACCTCACTATTGGCGTGCACAAGTATAATATGATGGTTTAAAAAAAAACACACACAAATAGCAAAAAAACAAACTTATATAACACTAGATGCGATCTTCTATTATTTTTAAAGTAAGCCCATTTGAGATATTTTTTACATTTGAGTAGGTTTTGCCATGCTCATAAAATATTAAAAAAAGAGAGTAGGTTTATTTATTTATTTTTATTTTTATGGAAACAAAGAGAAGGTTTTGTCATAACATTAATAAGACTTGTTAGGAATCCTAAAATCACAATACACCACCATACTTCAGTCATTAGTCATGTAAAAGTTACAACATGCTAATACTAACATATTCCATTGACTGTGATCACACTGAAGATCACAATGACAGACGTATTTTTCATGGTTTATATGGGCACGAATAAAGTGAGATTTTGTTCTAAAAGCAATGGAGATGATAGCTATGGGAGAAGAGAATCCATGGTCGACCTGTTGGAACTTGGAACTAGATTTGCTTTCTGACATTTTTTCTGCAGAGGTGTTTACCTAGTCTTCATAAAGAGGAACTAAAAACTGTGTATTGTTGCATTTAAATTTGCAATATTTACTTCAAATCTTATGTATGGTTGATCACATGTACGAATGTTCTTTGAGGTATGACTACGACCCAAAAAGATGTTCTTTTTTTTTTTTTTTTCTAGAAGTAAAGGTTCTTCAATCTCATATTCTTTTTGTTGGAGTAATATTCTCTACGATTATTAATATTATGAATGTTGGGTTTGAGACTTGAACATAAAACCTTTATAATTCTTACAAAAAGAGCACCCTTTGCATTTCAACAATTGTAGCAAAGTATATGAAACCGTATATCCGGCTCTCAAATTGTACAAATGATGACTTTGGAATAAATTCTACTCAATACTTTCTTTCTTCTCTCTCTTTTTTTGTTTTTACCCTACTTTTTAAGACCATATAGAGGAGTGTTGTTTACCAAATGTCCATGTTAACTGTGTGGAATATATTGGGGGCCCAGGCAAAAATGGAGGGTCAGAGTATGTCAATCAAGTTTCGGCCGAACATTTCTCAAAAAAAAAAAAAAAGTTTCGGCCGAACAAGCTCACATGCTTTGCTTTCACATCACGCTTGGTTCCGACAAAAATTTCATGTCAAGGACCATAGATTGTTGTTGTGAAAACCATCTTGAGGAGCCCTAGCCATAAAAAAACCAGTCACAACCAGTACTCAAAAGCCTGAAAGATTCAGGACAAGAATAAAACAAACTGTTTACTTATTGCAAGATATGTTCATGTGTAAAATCATGATTACACAGTGAATGATCTAATCAAGGACAAATATCGGTCTATAAAAAGAGGTTAGATAACCTGCTGACATGATTCAATCCACTAGTATGTACAAAGATATAAATTTTGAATGGGGATTTTGTATATATGTATGTAGCAGATGCAGGCTACTTTCATGTCGGTGTGCAATACTCGTTGCCCACAATCCAAACATCCCCTTCACTTTGTGCATTGACAAACTTGGCTAATATGTTTTTGTACAAAGGTGTCAAGTTAGTATTCAAATAACAATAATAGAATACTAAGTAATTGTCAAGAGCCTTATAGTTCAACTGGTTGACACTTTTTAGAGTTTTAAACAGAGACATCCAAAGTTTAAATCCCTTCTACCCCCAACTTTCAAGTTATTAAAAAAAAAAAAAAAAAAAACTCTATAACTTTTGCAGATAAGATCAAACTGAATAAGCTGGTAGGATTGCCAATTGTTGGAATTTGGTAAGGCAATAGCACTGATTAACATGAATATCAAGGTACTAGATGCTTGGGAAGATACTATTCTACATACAACAGAGACCTTTTTTTTTATTAGTGTCTATGACAAGACTGACATGCATATATACCACCCAATGATATAGATAAATGAACTCCACTAGGCAAGAGGAAGAATAAGCAGTGAAGAAGAGAAATTATGCTTCATATAAAGGCAGTTTTGTTATGACCCCTAAAATTTCATGGCACTAAAATAACAATAGTAATATTTTAAAAGCAAATTACAACTTCATTGTCTTCTTGAGCCTCAAATCCACAAACATTTAGGAAGCTGCAACCAATAATCTAGACATTACTCAATGCAAGCAAATTAAAGACTATAGTCAAAGAGCAAAATTAATAGGCTTAAATTTTCTTCTTCCACAGATAACTCTTGATCGTATGCTTCCTTTTGTTTGAAAGTATTAGTCAAGCCAACCAATAGGTGTGAATGGGAAAAACAGAAACATGAAGGAATTTGATGAGCTAAAGAATATAGAATTATAGATCACTTTTTGACTTTAAATTTTATGTTTTGAATACCACCACACATAAAGCGAATTTGCAAGTTGGAAAACTGCACAACTAATGACAAATTCATCCTAGAGTTAGCTGTGGTAGCAGCAGCAGAAGAATCACATTCTGAAACATACCCCCCGCATCAAAACAACAAGTAATAAAATAATTATTTAAAAAAAGATGATGAGCACATAACATGACAATCTGAAAGTGAAACATTTATTATTAATTTAAAATGACAAAAGTGAAAACTTGCCTAATCTGTGAATATGCTGAAGTGTTCTCCACCTTATAGCATCACCTTTATTAAAGCACTAGATTTATATTTCCTGATTAAAAGAGCACCCACCACACCACATTCACACAACACTCAAATTGTACAGCAATTATGGACTTGGTGAAAGCAGTGAATCTTGGGTACTGTACTGTCCAATGTTAGTGAAAGGTCAGTATGGAACCTAACAAACTTAGGTTGCAATACATGCGGTCTAAAGCTTCCCAACCATGGCATCAAGTTCATTGTACGGTACAAACGATGGAATCTTAAGGGTTTCCAAGAAAATGCCCCACCCAAGTTACAATGAACCCAGGTACCTCCTGAAGGTGTGAAAATTATCTATAGGCCTGCTCCATGGAGCAGGCACAGGAGACACTTTCTCTGAAGGTGAGGGATAGAAGTACAACCCACTTCATGCCAGGAGTCACTTGGTGCAACACATCTATAGTGACAAGTTCTCTGCATAGATAAAATTAAAAATGAAAATGCACCATGATTTTTCCAGCATTAACTTCATGACCAGTAGAATGGCCTTTATTATAAAAAGGAGGCCATCCAAAGGAGTATAGACTTAAATTACACACTAGTACTCAGAAACAGGAAGTTTTGAAAAATTAAATTGTAGGAAATAAATAATTTCATTAACCAAATAGGAAACATACAAGATAAACTTATGAAGTATGCTGGATGTATTCCCTAAAGTTCCTAAAACATGTTACAAGTACAAAGAATCAATGAAACCAGATAACATTGGAGGCCTACGAACATCAAAGAATGACATCCAATAAAATAACAACTCGACAAATTCGGATTTAAAATTCTCCATAAATAATTCTTGATCAGCAAACATCCTCCTATTTCTCTCCCACCATAGATACCACACCAAACAATAAGGGCCAGCATTCCGCACTCTAGCAAAACACAAAAAACCATGATTTGATCAAATATAGTTATTTTATTTTATTTTATATATTTATTTATTTTTATATATAAGTAAAATAAGAATATAAGAAGCTCCTATGAATAAGATGAAACGTTCAAAGAACTTTCAAAATATAAGAAGCTTCTGGTGAAACAATTCTTAAAACTTGGCTGTACATGATAAAGCTCAGAGGAGCAATAGAGAGTATAAGCTGCCACAATGGATCGAGTATAATTGTCCAGAGATAATTTGACTAAATATAAGTATATAAAAAAAGCAATTATGAATGGGATAAATTGTTTATAAAACGTGCAAGGTTTGAGAAGCTAGAAACAACATCTAGACTTGGCTGTACCTGAAAAGGTTCATAGGAGAGATAGAGACTGCGAGCTGCCACAACAAAGTGAATAAAATTGTCCACAGACAATTGAGATCAAATTAGCCAGTTTCTGAGCCTCTAAGTTTACTTGAGCAGTGACAAGAAAGAAGAATAAACCAAATCCCATGTACTGAAGTTTAAGGATCATTGGAACATGGGCTCATCACTGCAGAATAATTAAGTCATTCCACATACGCTTTAAAATAGGCCATCTGAAGTCATGACTTTATGAAAAGAAACTGGTTCATTGTCTTGTTCAATCGCTTGGGTACCACAAACAAGTATTAAGCCCATATTTTAAATATATTAATTCTATAGAATTTCCAATGTATAAATGTGAAAGGACTGTACAGATGACAGTGATGATGATAACCAATAGAGAAGATGTAGACAATCTGCCACATCTATCACCCCTGCTTAAATACTAATTACAACAAGAGGAAAAAATTAATTACAATTTGGTGGATTGTAACATTTATACACAGCAGATGCAGGCTGCTTGTAAGTAGGAATGCTTTTGGTGTCAACAAATCGGACTTCACCGGGGGCAAAAGAAAGATCCCGATGCCTGAAATTGATAGGGAAAAGAATTCATGGCTTACTTAATGTTTATTTACTTTGTTTAAGAATTTGATAAGAAAAGTGGTTCCTTTATAGATACCATAAGAAGAGCTGTGGACTATCCAGTTACCTTCGCAGGTCAAGTCCAACCAAACCAGCTTGAAGGATTGTCAAGTTATCAGAGTCTGGTGAGACAATAATAACTGTGTCACCAGAATATTGAGTCTCAAGAATCGACATGAGTTGTGTTACCCGAACAAATACATCGGCAACACTCTCATTTGGGGTTCCATCATCGATAGGAGGAGGCTTGATGGTTGTAGAAATACCATCTGATGCATATACCTGAAGCATTTCGAAGCAAGCAATTTTGCATCTATAAGTATACTTACATTTGTAAATAGGGGAATATGAAGCATTACAGAAGAAAAGGAAAGAAAAAATCTGTTTCAAGAAGATAGTAAGTCATATCACTACTAATTTGAAGAAAGAGGATATGCAGAAATCCTACTTCTGAAATGGATTCCAAATTTTTTCCTTCATAAGCTCCCAATCCACGAGCATCCAGAAAGCTGTATTCTGGGACTATATAACTGAAAGCATAGAAAAGATTAACTCTTTGACAGAACAGGTTACAATGAAATTGAATAATCAGATACTTGCATTGCAAATTATCATTCAAGATTCGCCTTTGAAATCATAAATTCCACTTAGATATATAGGAAACAGACTAAAGATCATTTTAACATGTAGAGGTTCGGTGTTATTGGACAACAGATCATATAATTCCTTTCTCTTCCAACATCATTCCAAGCAACTAAACAGGGCATCTGAGTTTATAGTTTGATACCCAGCACCATTTAATTCCAGCTACCTCCAAATCGCATTTTTCTTCACAAAAAAAGAAAAAAGAAAAGAAAAAATGCTCTGCATTCTACTTAACTCTAAATAATTGATTCAATTGAAAAAAAAAATTCACAGACCTTCGACTGACTCCATTAACTGATGCAATGATCTCTGCTGCCTGGTAAGCTCTTTGAGTAATAGAAGGCCAAATCCAACATCCTTTTTCACAAGCCCCCATTGCCTTAAGTTCAAAAGCAGCCCGAACAATCTGCTTCTTCCCTTTCTCTGACAAGCCACTATCCATTGAAGTCTTCGCAACTGGATTTGTATTAATGATTCCCAAGCTCTCATACTCAGATTCCCCAGCCCTCACCAAAAAATACCTTCCCACAACAGCAATTACCAACAAATACAAGAAACAATAACGGCAGTACTATTGCCCATTTTCTTGATAAGAAAAATATAGGAAACTATGAAACTATGCTATACAGGTTTAGAATCAGGTTGTGCTTAGTTTAACACTTTGCAATATTACACCAGTCCATAACTTTTTATAGGATTAATATTTTAACAATTCAACCATTGGATAACAGATTCTCATTGCTCTTAATATGCACACCAAATTTCGAGTTAATTAGATATTGTTTACTATCTAATCCACAATTTTTGTGCATTAATTTTAGAGTCGATTAAAAAAAAAACTTAAACTTTAAACATTTTATGATGAGAAAGTTATTCATCTCTAATCATCTTGATACTTTGCAAGCATAGAGGGTAAAAGGGGCTAATGTGATCTAATGGTTGATTAGTCAAAATACCCTTATCAGTGAAAAATTATGGAGTGGTGTATAGAGTTATATAGCTGTTGTCTATTAGGTTTCCCAATTAAATTCAATCATGTGGTTACATCAACCGATGAACCAATTGGTATGCAACCACATGTTTTTTTAGATAATTACAATATGCTGCTAACCCTACCGCTTGAACTCTTGCCCCTTATACTCCAAGCACTTTGTACATAGGAGATGCCAATTAAGCTACAGTATGCAATCACTTAGTTTAAGTTAATTTTCCTTGAGAAAGATAACATTGTTTTTGTTTGTATTGATCCATATAACCATATGATGGAATTTAATTGTGAAACTTAAGCTATAGCAAACTGTACATAAGGCATATTTACACAATATGGAACCCAATGAAGCTAAGGCATTTATTTACCCAACTGTACCTAAATACCTCAATGTGGCCTAAATGATTAACTATATATATTATATAACAAATCGACTCACTAAACCATAAGCTAGAAAACCCATTATTATTTTTCCAATTTTCACACAATATTCTCAGCAATTACATATAGAATGAGCTTGAGCTAGACAAAATCAAACATTTTTTCTTTCTGGGTATGTTGAATTACCTATTGGTGAGCCGAAATGGGGGCATCTGGAAGAGGCCACGGGCATCTGCGACCGGTGGAGCTAGAGAATTGGGTTGAGTAAAAGGGGTGGTGATAGAGATAGAGATGGAGATAGTGAGAAGGTGCCGGCGGTTTATTATGGGGTTAGAGGAATTATGAGGAGTTTTGGAGGTTGATAATGGAGGAACGGTTGAGAAGTGTGGGACAACAAGAGTTGGGACTGTAACGGACGAGGAAGATGTTGCCAACATTTTTGGGTTTGGCGGGTACTTTGTGCTGTGTCTTGCCGACTGCTAACAAGTAACATCCTGCGGAGGTTCCTAACAGGATTGTGTACAATTTACAAAAGTCAAGTAGACAAATACTTCCTCTTTTTACTCATCTCCTTTTGTTAATTAATAGGTGGCAAAATCAACCTAAACCCATTTGCCCACCCAAATCCACCCACTTAAAATAAATCCAAACTCACCTAATTATTAGTTAGGTTAAATGGGTATTAACCCAATTAAACCCAATTAACACAAATGTTTATTGGGTTTTAATTGGGTATCCAATTACCCAACCCCAAAACTACTAAAATTACTAAAATACCCCCTTAACCTAAAAAATGACCAAAATAACACCTAAACCCAAAAAATGATCAAAATACCACTGAAACTAAAAAAAAAGACCAAAATACCCCCGAAATCTAAAAATGACTAAAATACTCCTAAAAACCCAAAAAATGACCAAAATACCCTTGAAATCCAAAAAAGGACCAAAATACTCCTGAAACCTAAAAATGACCAAAATACCCCTGAAATCCAAAAAATGACTAAAATACCCCTGAAACCCAAAAATAACCAAAATATCTCCAAAACATAAAAATGACCAAAATACCCCTAAAACCCAAAAAATGACCAAAATACCCCCGAAACCTAAAAATGACCAAAATACCCCTAAAACCCAAAAAAAATTACCAAAATACCGCCGAAACCTAAAAATGACCAAAATACCCCTGAAACCTAAAAATTACCAAAATACCTTCGAAACCTAAAAAATGGCCAAAATAACCAAAATAACCCTAAAACCTAAAAAATAACCAAAATACTCTCGAAACCTAAAAATTAGCCAAAATAACCCCGAAGCCTAAAAATTGATCAAAATAACCTAGAAACCTAAAACTGATCAAAATAACCCTGGAACCAAAAAATGACCAAAATAACCCCGAAGTTTAAAAATTGACAAAAATAACCCCGAAACCTAAAAATAACCAAAATACCCCCTAAACCTAAAAAGTGACCAAAATACCCCTTAAACCTAAAAAATGACCAAAATACCCTCAAACCTCTAAAGTGACGAAAATACCCCTAAACCTTTGAAATGACCCAAATAAACCCAAAACCGCTAAAATGGCCACAAACAACGTGAAACCTCTAAAATTTCCAAAAATACCCTGAAACGTCTAAAACGACTAAAATACCTCTAAACCTTTAAAACGACCAAAATACCCCTCAAAATATCTAAAATGACCAACATACAACTAATCCTATAAGATGAACAAAATACACTCGAAGCCTCTAAAATTACCAAAATAGGGGTTTGGGGTATCTTAGTCATTTTTTAGGTTTATGGGTATTTTAGTCATTTTTTATGTTTGGGGAGCATTTTGGTCATTTTTTAGTTTTACAAGGGATTTTGATAATTTTTTAGGTTTAGGGTGTATTTTTATCGACTTACAGATTTAAGGGGCTTTTTTGTCATTTTATAGGTTTCGGGGAATTTTGGTCATTTTTTAGGTTTCAAGGATATTTTAGTCATTTTAAGGTTTAGGGGTTATTTTGGTTGTATTTAGGTTTCAGTGGTATTTTGGTCATTTTTTAGGTTTCAGGGGGTATTTCAGTTAATTTTTAGGTTTCGAAGGTACATTGATTATTTTTTAGGTTTAGGGGGTATTTTGGTCATTTTCAGGTTTAGGGGCTATTTTGGTCATTTTTAGGTTTCTAGGTTATTTTGGCCAATTTTTAGACTTCGTGGTTATTTTGGCCATTTTTGAAGTTTCGGGAGTATTTTGGTCATTTTTAGTTTTCAAGGTTATTTTGGTCAATTTTTAGGCTTCGAAGTTATTTTGGATATTTTTTAGGTTTCAGAGGTATTTTAGTAATTTTTTAGGTTTTGGAGGTATTTTGGACTTTTTTTTTTGGGTTTAGCGGGTACTTTGGTCATTTTTAGGTTTCTAGGTTATTTTTGTCAATTTTTAGACTTCGTGGTTATTTTGGCCATTTTTGAAGTTTCAAGAGTATTTTGGTCATTTTTAGTTTTCAGGGTTATTTTGGTCAATTTTTAGGCTTCGAGGTTAGTTTGGCCATTTTTTAGGTTTCAGAGGTATTTTAGGAAATTTTAGGTTTTGGAGGTATTTTGGACATTTTTTGGGTTTGTGGGGTATTTTGGTTATTTTTAGGTTTCTAGGTTATTTTGGTCAATTTTTAGATTTCGTGGTTATTTTGGCCATTTTTGAAGTTTCTAGAGTATTTTGGTCATTTTCAGTTTTCAAGGTTATTTTGATCAATTTTTAGGCTTCAAGGTTATTTTGGCCATTTTTTAGGTTTCAGAGGTATTTTAGTAATTTTTTAGGTTTTGGAGGTATTTTGGACATTTTTTGGGTTTATGGGGTATTTTGGTCATTTTTAGGTTTTGGGGATATTTTGGTCATTTTCAGGTTTCTAGGTTGTTTTGGTCAATTTTTAGACTTCATGGTTATTTTGGCCATTTTTGAAGTTTCGAGAGTATTTTGGTCATTTTTAGTTTTCAGGGTTATTTTGGTCAATTTTTAGGCTTCGAGGTTATTTTGGCCATTTTTTAGGTTCCAGAGGTATTTTAGTAATTTTTTAGGTTTTGGAGGTATTTTGGACAATTTTTGGGTTTATGGGGTATTTTGGTCATTTTTAGGTTTTTGGGGTATATTGGTCATTTTTAGGTTTCTAGGTTATTTTGGTCAATTTTTAGACTTCGTGGTTATTTTAGCCATTTTTTAAGTTTCGGGAGTATTTTGGTCATTTTTAGTTTTCAGGGTTATTTTGGTCAATTTTTAGGCTTCGAGGGTATTTTGGTCATTTTTTAGGTTTTGGAGGGTATTTTGGTAATTTTAAGGTTTTGAGGATATTTTGGTCATTTTTTAGGTTCTAGGGGGTATTTTGGTAATTTTTGGCTTTCAAGGGTACTTTGGTCATTTTTGGGGGGGATTTTGGTCATTTTTTTGGGTTTTAGGGGTATTTTGGTAATTTTCAGGTTTTGGGGGCATTTTGGTCATTTTTGAAGATTTTAGAGTACCTTGGTCATTTTCACTTTAGTGGCATTTTGGTAATTTTGATAATTGGGTAATTGGGTGGGTTGGAGTTTACCCATAATAATTGGGTTGGGTTGGATTTGGGTTATAAGGAATTAGTTAAATGGGTTTTAAATGGGTAAATGAGTTTTATATACCCAACCCAATTATGCTCACCCCAAACCCACCCAAACCCGCCCATTTGCCACCCCTAATTTAATAGTTAATAGCTAACGAGCTGCGAAAAAAGTTGTGTATAATATTATTTTTCCTAGAGAGATATGAGTAAAATATTATTTTGATTTTTAAATTTTATCAAAAGTTTATTTTTTATCTCTAAAGTTTTAAAAAGTTATTTTTTTCGTTTCTAGTTTTGTCTCTAAAATATTAAAAAAACTCTGTATAGAGTTTAGGAATGAAAATAACTTTTTTCAATAGTTTAAAGAAATAAAATTTTGGTAAAATTTTAAGACATGAAGTAAAACATTTTCAATATATAGTTAAGGGACAAAAAATGAATTTTTTAAAATTCAGAGGTTAAAAACAAATTTTTGGTAAAGTTTAGAGACCAAAATAGTATTTTATCCTAAAATTATTATGGCGAAAACACTTTTGGTTCCTACATTTTGAGGTCACAGTCAATTTGGTCCTTACATTTTGGTAACAGTCAATTTAGTCTCTGTTATTTTCAACTAGTAGTCAATTTAGTCCATACCATTAACTTTTAACAAAAAATACCTACATGGCAAACAGATTGAATAATTGGCACATTTAAGATTAAAAGATTAAATAAAATGCTAATATGTCTAAATTTTATTGGCCACGTTAGTGATTAACTGGCAAAAAAAATACACATTAGAAAAATAAAATAAAAAATTAAAAGGATGAATTTAAGGAATTAAATCATTTTTCAATTTTCTTCTACTTTCTTCGGAACCAAAGTGCAACCCAGATACACACAACCAATTGAAATATTCAAAATAGTGTTAGGCTTTGTGGAGCCTAGTTTATGTTTAAATTTTTTGGCCCGTTTTGTAGCCCATTGTAATCCTGTGTGCAGGATATAAAAACCGCTTTTGTGATTAGGGTTTGTGACTATTGTTGTGTTTTAGAGAGAGAGTAAAAACATTGTAGCCGCACTTTGTATTTTTTCCTGATAATAGTCAAATCCCTGCAACTCCTTGGACGTAGGCAAATTGCCGAACCACGTAAATAATGTCTTGTGCAAGTGATTATTTTCTTTAAAGTGTGTTTTCTCTATTTTTGTTTCTTATAGGTTGGAATTTCAGTTTAAATTCCCATCAACTGGTATTAGAGCCTAGGGTTAGGTTTGAGTGAGAGCAATGGCAGAGAAAGCAGGAAAGGCGTCTGGAATAGAAAAGTTTGATGGCACAAACTTCGCGTATTGGAGGATGCAGATTGAAGATTATCTCTATGGGAGGAAATTGCACCTGCCTCTTTTGAGGACAAAGCCTAAGGCGATGAAGGCTGATGAATAAGCTCTTCTTGACAAATAGGTACTGGGAGTTATCAAGTTAACTTTGTCTAGGTCTGTTGCACATAATGTTGTAAAGGAGAAGATCACAACAGATCTGATGAAGTCTTTGTCTGGTATGTATGAAAAGCCGTCAACAAACAACAATGTGCATCTAATAAAGAAATTGTTCAATTTGAAGATGGCAGAGAATGCATCAGTAGCACAACATTTGAATGAATTTAATATTATCACAAATCAATTGTCCTTTGTAGAAATTGATTTTGATGATGAGATTCATGCTCTGATCGTCTTGACTTCTTTGCCAAACAATTGGGAGGCAATGAGGATGGCAGTAAGTAATTCTACAGGAAAGGAAAAGCTTAAGTACAATGATATTCGAGATTTAATTCTGGCTGAGGAGATTCGCAGAAGAGATGCAGGTGAAATCTCAGGATCTGGTTCTGCCCTAAACCTTGAGACAAGAGACAAAGGTAATAACAAAAATTCAAATTAGGGTAGATCAAAATCCAGAAATACTAATCGGAACAGAATTAAATCTAGATCAGGCCAACAAGTACAATGCTGAAATTGTGGGAAAACAAGTCACTTTAAGAACCAATGCAAAAATCCTAAGAAGAAGAATGAAGATGATTCTGCTAATGCTGTAACAGAAGAGGTACAGGATGTATTACTTTTTGCAAGTAGACTGTCCACTTGATGATTGAGTTTTGGACTCAGGAGCTTCATTTCATACCACTTCATATTGAGAAATCATACAAAATTATGTTGCAGGTGATTTTGGTAAGGTGTATTTGGTTGATGGTTTAGCCTTGGATGTTGTAGGTATGAGAGACGTCCGGATATTGCTGCCCAATGGATCTATTTGGTTACTGGAGAAGGTTCGACATATTTTTGACCTGAGGAAAAGTCTGATTTCTGTTGGACAACTTGATGATGAAGGGCATGCAATACTATTTATTGGTGGTACTTGGAAGGTTACAAAGGGAGCTAGAATATTAGCTCGTGGAAAGAAGACTGGCACTCTCTATATGACCTCAAATCCAAGAGATACAATTGCAGTTGTTGAAGCAAGTAATGATACAAGCCTATGGCACCGCAGACTTGGTCACATGAATGAGAAAGGGATGAAGATGTTGCTGTCAAAAGGAAAACTACCATAATTGAAGTCTGTTGATTTTGACATGTGTGAAAGCTGTATCTTAGGAAAGCAGAAAAAGGTAAGCTTCTTGAAAACTGGCAGGATACTGAAGGCTGAAAAATTGGAGTTAGTACACACTGATTTGTGGGGGCCTTCTCCGGTTGCATCCCTTGGAGGTTTAAGGTACTACATCACTTTCATTGATGACTCAAGCAGAAAGATATGTGTTTATTTTCTGAAAAATAAATTTGATGTATTTGAAACTTTTAAGAAGTGGAAGGCCATGGTTGAGACAAAAACAGGTTTAAAACTAAAATGTTTGAGGTCTGATAATGGAGGAGAATACATAGATGGAGGGTTCAGTGAGTATTGTACTACACAAGGAATTAGGACGGAAAAGACCATTCCTAGGACACCACAGTAGAATGGTGTAGCTGAGCGCATGAACAAAACTCTCCATGAGCGTGCTAGGAGTATGAGGTTGCATGCTGGACTACTAAAAACTTTCTGGGCTAATGCTATTAGCACTATAGCTTATCTGATAAACTGAGGACTATTAATTCCCATGGAGTTTAGACTTCCTGAGGAGGTTTAGAGTAATAAAGAGGTAAAGTTTTCACATTTAAAAGTTTTTAGTTGCGTTTCTTATGTTTATATTGATTTTGATGCTCGTAGTAAACTTAATGCAAAGTCTAAAATATGTTTTTTTATTGGCTATGGTGATGAGAAATTTGGCTATAGGCTTTGGGATAAACAAAACAAGAAAATCATCAAAACTAGAAATGTGATATTTAATGAACAGGTTATGTACAAGGGACAGGTTAGCTATAGCGTCAGATGTTACAGAGATAGATCATAAGAAATTTGAGTTTGTCAACTTAGATGGATTGACTGAAAGTACTGTCTAGAAAAGGGGTGAAGAAGATAAGGAGAATGTAGATTCACAGGTAGATCAGAGTACACCTGTAGCTGAAGTCCGTAGATCTTCCAGGAACATTAGACCTTCACAACGTTATTCACCTGCTTTAAATTATCTCCTGTTGACTGATGGTGGTGAGTTAGAGTGTTATGATGAAGCCTTATAAGATGAGAATTCAAGTAAGTGGGAGTTAGCCCTGAAGGATGAGATGGATTCCTTGTTGGGGAATCAGACATGGAAACTGACTGAATTACCAGTAGGAAAGAAGGCTTTGCACAACAAGTGGGTATACAGAATAAAGAATGAGCATGATGGTAGTAAACGTTACAAAGCTAGATTAGTTGTTAAAGGGTTTTAGCAGAAGGAAGGCATTGACTACACAAAGATATTTTCTTCAGTTGTGAAGATGTCAACAATTAGACTGGTGCTGGGAATAGTGGCTGTAGAAAACTTACATCTTGAGTAGTTAGATGTGAAGACGGCATTCCTTCATGGTGACTTGGAGAAAGACATTTACATGATTCAGCCAAAAGGGTTTATTGTTCAGGGACAAGAGAATCTAGTCTACAAACTGAGAAAGAGTTTGTATGGCCTAAAACAAGCTCCTAGACAGTGGTATAAGAATTTCGACAGTTTTATGCATAGAATTGGGTTCAAGAGATGTGAAACTGATCACTATTGCTATGTTAAGTTTTTTAACAATTCTTACATCATATTACTATTGTATGTGGATGATATGCTTATTACAGGGTCTTGCATTGAGGAAATTAGTAATCTGAAGAAGCAATTGTTAAAACAGTTTGTAATGAAGGATTTGGGAGCTGCAAAGCAAATCTTTGGTATGAGAATCATTAGAGGCAAAGTTAATGATACATTGAAACTTTCACAGTCAGAGTATGTGAAGAAAGTTCTCAGCAGATTCAACATGAATAAAGCTAAACTAGTAAGCACACCCTTGGGTAGTAATTTCAAAGTAAGCAAAGAACAATCATCGAAGATAGAAGAAGAAAGGGACCATATAAGCAAGGTGCCCTATGCCTCAGCTATTGGCAACTTGATGTATGCTATGGTGTGTACAAGACTAGACATTGCACATGTAGTGAGAGTTGTAAGCAGATTCATAAGTAGGCCTGAAAAGCAGCATTGGGAGGCAGTCAAGTGAATTCTGAGATATCTGAAGGGTTTATCAGATACATGTCTTTGCTTTACAGATGCAAGTTTAAAACTGCAAGGTTATGTAGGTGCTGATTTTGCTGGCAATATTGATAGTAGAAAGAGTGCCACTGGGTTTGTATTTACTCTGAGTGGTACACCTATATCATGAGCTTCAAATTTGCAAAAGATTATTAATTTGTCTACTACAGAAGCTAAGTATGTTACAGCAATTGAAGCTGGAAAGGTAATGATTTGGCTACATGGTTTCTTAGATGAATTGGGTAAGAAGTAGGAGATGGACATTTTACACAGTGACAGCCAGAGTGAAATTTTTCTTACTAAAAATCCGGCTTTTCATTCAAAATCGAAACATATACAGACAAAATATCACTTTATCCGATACCTTGTTGAAGATAAGCTGGTAATACTTAAGAAGATATGTGAATCTAAGAACCTGGCAAACATGTTGACTAAGGGTGTCACTATTGAGAAGCTAAAACTGTGTGCAGCTTCAGTTGGCCTTCTAGCTTGAGGACAGGAGGATGAGTTGAAGGGATGAGGGATTGCTTTTGGAGGATAGTAGCTGATGTTGGTGGTTGAACTAGTTTCCAAGTGGGAGATTTGTTAGGCTTTGTAGAGTCTAGTTTATGTTTAAATTTTTTGGCCCGTTTTGTAGCCCATTGTAATCTTGTGCGCAGGATATAAAAACCACTTTTGTGATTAGGGTTTGTGACTATTGTTGTGTTTTAGAGAGAGAGGAAAAACATTGTAGCCGCACTTTGTATTTTTCCTTGATAATAGTGAAATCCCTGCAACTCTGTGGACGTAAGCGAATTGCCGAACTATATAAATACTATCTTGTGTGAGTGATTGTTTTCTTTAACATGTGTTTTCTCTATTTTTGTTTCTCATAGGTTGGAATTTCGGTTTAAATTCCCATCAAATAGCTTACATCTTCATTTCTCATTCTTACGCTTCCCACCTCCACCACCTCGTAAGTTTATATTGTTTTGATTGAAGTGAATGAATTTCATTGCTAAAAGTAAGCTTTCATTTCTGGATTGGTAATGTTTAGAAAAATGATATTTGTTTTGATTTTCTTGGGAAACAAACTTGTTTTAGTATTGAATTTGACAGAAAGCATATCAAAGACTTGTTATTGTTATTATTATTATTATTATTTACACAAGAAGATCATTATTATTGTATTTGCGATCGGATCCTCACAAGCCTCGATTGGATTAGATCTGAAAAGGATCATCGATCTTTGGCTTTGGCATATGCGCACTGCGTGTACGAAAGATCAAGCTTGAAGGCATGAAGCCCATTAGGAATTTCACAGATCTTTCATGGAACTGTAGCGATCTTCTGGCAAAACCATCTTTATCTGAATTAGATGTAATATCTATTGATGAATTGGTGTTGTTAAATCTAGTTTTTTTAGGAGGATTTGGATTTGTTTTGTGTAAGGTTCTGATTTAGTGATTCCTTGAATTGGGATGAAAAATTGTGTATTGGGTTGGTGTTTAGTTGTCAAGAAAGGACCAAAATTAGAATTTAACCATGATTTCCCAACTATTTAGTTAGTAGGCGTGGTTTCAAAAAAATATAACTTACTAACATCTCAAGTATAAGAAACTCGATTTTGGGCCTGTAAACCGAGTCTCAGAGACTCGGTTTTCATGTTTGGATTAGATCTGATGTGACGTATTTGCCACTTGGCATCCACCTAGAAATTTAGTCTTAGAGGCTTGATTTCCACTTGTGTGTGATGTGGCAATTTGTATGTGACGTGGATGATCCACATGGAAGCCACCTGGAAACCGAGTCTCTGAGACTCGATTTCTAATAGGGCTTTTTCAAAATTTAAAGCACTCTTGTCTTTAACTAACGCCTCTCCACTCTCACTCACCCTCTTACTCTCACACAAACCAGAGCACTCTCACTTACCATCTACTTTCTCAGCCTCACCGAAATCGACCTACTCTCACTCTCTCAGCCTCACCGACGCCGACCCTCGCTCACCCTCTCACTCTCTCAGCCTCACCGACCCCGACCCACTCTCACTCACCTCTCCCTCTCTCACTCATCGACCCACTCTCATGCCTCTATCAGTCACCCTCTCCACCCTCACATAAACGCCCTGTCACTGTCTCCACTTTTTCACTCACCGTCTCTACTCTCACTTAGTCTCCAGTCTCAATCTCCACTATTTCACATTCATCAGCTTTGCCAAAAGAATAGAGATGTATCAAACGATCATCACAGAGCTTTGAGGTCCTTTAGTCTACGCGGTCTCTGAAAAAAAAAAAAAAGGTGAGTCCCTTTATGCAAAATGCAAAGTGTGTTTCACCGTTTGGTTGTTGAGAAACAGTGGGAAAAATCAAAGAATCTTTGGTGAAAATTCGTTTTTTTTTCTATTTTGGTTTCTGTTTTGAATTTCTAATAGAACTGTTAAAAAAGATAGAAACTTTATTGTTTTTTGAGATCGGATTATGTTTCTAGGGTTGTTTATATATTGTTGTGGAATCGGATTATGTTTCTAAGTTTGTTTATATTTGTTGAGGATTTAATTTTAGTGCTTTGTTGATCAAAATTTACTTTGATCTAAATCTAAGTTTGATTTGGTCAGTTATGGTAAATTGTTACTAAGAATGGAGAAATTGGAGATTGTTGAAGTGGGCCTATGTGTATGGCTTGAATTGCCACAAGCCTAAGTTAACCGAATACAATTAGGAATGTATCTCCTAGTAATAGCTGACCTATTATATATATATATATATATATGTATAGATATTAGGTTTGAGATAAAGGGCAGCCATGTAATAGAGATTATTCCAATTAACCTAGTGAGCAACATGTCGCATGAGAGAAAATAGAGAAAAGAGAGGTAGCGAGTGTTAGGGGGTAATTAAGATTTGGATTTCTTAAGAGTGTTCTTGTGCACTATTGCATCTCCCTATTTTTATAATGAAATTTTTCTGTCATCTCCGTCAAGGTAGGCAGTTTACTGAATCACGTAAATTCTTGTGTTCTTTGTGTGTGCTTGTTATTTAATTTTCGCTTATTTACTGTTATTGATTTGAGTCTTAGGGTGCTATCTACACAACAAGTGGTATCAGAGCCAGGTTGGTTAGGATTCAATCCTTTGAACATAGTAAAGATGTCAAGCATAAAGTATGATGTAGAAAAGTTTTGTGGAAAGAGAAATTTTTCACGTTGGCAAAGGCGGATGAAGGATCTCCTAATTCAACAAGGAGTTCATAAAGCCTTGCTTGGGAAGGAGAAGAAACCGGAAACGATGAAGGATGTAGAATGGGTAGAGATGGATGAAAAAGCAGCTAGCGCTATTCTTCTCAACCTAGGTGATGAGGTCATTCATAACATCCTAGAAGCAAAGACCGCAAAGGAGGTTTGGAAAAAACTAGAAGGTCTTTATATGAGAAAGAACCTAATGAACAAGTTGTATATGAAGAAGCAACTGTATAGTTTGCATATGAAGGAAGGTTCTAATCTGTTGGAGCATCTTAATACGTTTAACATGTTGAACACCTAATTGTTAAGTTTTGGGGTGAATTATGAGGATGAAGATAAAGCATTACTCTTGTTAGCGTAGCTTCCTACTTCTTTTGATCATCTAGTGACTACGTTGATGTATGGGAAATAGACTATAGTACTCGAGGAAGTGATTAGTGCTCTCTTGTCACACATAAAGATGAAGCAAGATGGTGATGGTTCTTAGGCTGATGGACTTATTGTAAAGTCTGAGTCAAGCAATAGGGGTAGAAGTAGGTCAAGAGGACAGAACTTCAACAGGAACAGATCACAGTCTAAATCATGTGCAAAGAAAGATGTAGAATGTTTTTATTGTTACAAGAAAGGACACTACAAGAATCAGTGTAAAGAGTTGAAAAAGCATTTAGAGGAGAAGAAGAATGGAAAAAAGCCCCTAGAATCAACTAGTGTTGCTAAAGAAACATCAGATGACAGTGAAGTTGGTGCAGATTTACTTTTAGTTTCATCCAGTAACAATGTTCTAATGGAATTTTCGGTTTTAGATTCAGTATGCTCATACCATATGACTCCAAAGAATGATTGGTTTGACACGTATAAGCCTTACAACGGTGGTGTGATCCAAATGGGTAATGATGCTACATGCCAAGTTATTGAGATTGGTACCGTGAAGATCAAGACGTTTAATGGAGTTGTGAGTGTTCTTAGTAATGTCAGACATGATCCAGATCTTAGAAAGAATTTAATTTCTTTATGAGTATTGGATGATTTGGGTTATTCATACTCATCAAAGGGTGGAATCATGAAGATTACCAAAGGTGCTTTCATGATGATGAAGGGACAGAAAGTAAGCACGCTTTACAGATTGATTAGAAACACAGTTGTAGCCTTGTAGGAAGAGTTGCAATCACCACTCCGGTGGAGTGCAGCACTGATGACACAAAATTATGGCATATTCGACTTAGTCATATTGGTGAACGTGGTATGTTAGAATTGTACAAAAGAAATTGATTATTCTAGTCTAAAAATCTTTGGTTGTCCAGCTTATGTGCATGTGCAGAGTGGAAAGCGTTCTAAATTGGATTCGAAGTCAAGAAAATGCATATTTCTTGGTTTTGAAAAATGTGTTAAAGGTTATAGGCTTTGAGATCCAATCTTAAAGAAAACAGTGACCAGCAGAGATGTCATATTTGATGAAACTTTTATGTTGAAACAGAATAAAGCAGAGACATTTGATGATAGTCCACAGAAGAAATTAACTGTTGAGGTGGAGTTTGACGAGAATAGTTCACCTAGTGATAAGGGTGATGTTCCACAGCAGCAACAAGAAGAGTCTTATTCAATTGTTAAAGATAGAGAGAAGCGGGTTCACAAAGCACCACAAAGATATGGCTTTGAGGACATGGTTAGCTTTGCTCTCATAACTAGCAGTGGAGATTTATTATCTTACAGGGATGTAGAAGAGATGGGGTCACTATAGAAGAATAAGATTTGGGAATCCTCTAGTATGTTGACAAAGCCAATTCCAACAAACAAGTTCAAGGGCTACTTGGACTTGGTTGATGTTTGCAACTTGTAAGCCCTTAAGGGCTAAGGTGGAGGCGATGGAGGAGTTTGCTTGTTTAGCTCGATCAATTTAAGCCAAGGTGGAGATTTGTTGAAGTGGGCCCATGTGTATGGCTTGAATTGCCATAAGCCCAAGTTGACCGAATACAACTAGGAATGTATCTCCTAGTAATAGCCAACCTATTATATATACAAATATATATATATATATATATATATATATATATATATATATATATATATTTATTAGGTTTGAGATGAAGGGCAGCCATGTAACAGAGATTATTTCAATTAACCTAGTGAGCAGCAGTCGCATGAGAGAAAATAGAGAAAAGAGAAGTAGCTAGCTTCTATTCTTATTGTTTCTGTGAGAGAGTATTAGGGTGTAATTGGAATTTGAGTTTTTTGAGAGTGTTTTTGTGCACTATTGCATCTCCCTATATTTATAGTGAAATTTCTCTGTCATCTCCGTGGAGGTAGGCAGTTTGCCAAACCATGTAAATTCTTGTGTTATTTGAGTCCTAGAGTGCTATCTGCACAACAGATATATATATATATATATATATATATATATATACTTGTTGGGATACTGAAGTACATGTGTTTCTTTTAGGTATTAAACCATTGTATGAAGCCATAATAAATTTGCTCAAATATTAAAACACATATCAATGGATAGTGACATCAAATGAAAATCTAATATAATAATCCAAAACCAAGCTTTAAGTCTATAATTTCTTAGTATTTCCTTACTCTTACAGATTCAAGTGAATGTAAATCAATCTGCTTGTGAACTTAATTTAACTTACTTAAAAGTCTCCAATTGGCATAAAACTTAATATGAACAACCATACATATGATTAGTACATACTCTATAAATTTCAGTTTAGTCTCATTTCTTAATGAGTAATTAAAATTTGTACAAGCCACTAAACTCCGTCAAAGATAGATTAAGAGTCAGAATGAAAAACTCATAAAACATTCAATACTAGTCCAATTTCTTTGATACTTGATTCATACTCAACAAATGGATGTAATATCTCATACAATTCAAACTAGGTCTCAAAATTTAGTCTATAGAAATTAACATAATTTTTAATCACAAGCTGTACATAATCTGTAGGAAACAACTGTGCACATTAGTCTTGTAAATTTGTAAGACATGCTCAAATGGAGTTCTTTCAACATGGAAATTGACCACTTAGAACAATAGTAAATGGTAAAAGTGGCTAAGAGCCGATCACTAAAACTCTTCTTCATGGCAAGTTGAAGAAAAGAGTGTTGTCTACTTCTACTTGACATCGAATAATTTTTTTTTTCCTTAATAAGGTCCCCACCAAATATTAAATTCACATAATTTGGAACTTAAATCAGCTTTATCTAACAAAAAATCTTATGTGCCGTCTCATTCAAATAATTCATTTACGAATCATTTGCATATTCACAAAAAAGTATGAAAATTGCTTTAACAAAAGACCAAATATATTTGATAGTGGCTTCTTTTGTTGAAATTATGAAAACTTTTGCTTTAACAAAAGACCAAATTCTGATTGTTACACACACTAACCAAAATCCATGAGAGAATCTGCCAACCACAACGAATTTAGAGGTCCTCATAGGTCACAACTTATGATTACATGATACATTTCACAAAAAGGAGCCTTTGGTCCTCACTATGTACTCTCATTTTAGAGAGAATTTTTTAACCCAATAATACAGTAGTCAGTTTCATATGACAATATATACTTTGAATGGCTTGGAGATAAACATATGGCCATAAAGAGTGAGCTTGGAGATAAATGACTTTCCATTCTTTTCACCCTTATCCCATGTCAGTGTTTTCTGCTATGACCCTTATGATTTGATAAGGCTAACAGAATTATGCAGATATAGATTTAGTGCTAGCTATCTTGGTCATCTCTGTCAGCATTAATCTAATCAGTGTCATGTAAAAGATGCCCACTAAACCAATCCTTCTCCTCTAACATCATCTTTGCATTCCCAAGTGAGCAACCATAACTGACAAGTTTTCACAAAAGAAGGAAGTTTTTTCACTAGAAGGAATGAACAGAGAGTAGCACATTGAACGAGTTGCACAATTTTTGTATGCACACTTTGTCCACATGAATAACTCCCCCATCAACTAACTTATCACCTTACCTGCAATGTGGGGCCTCTAATCTCTCTATTTATACCAACTGAAAAGCCACACTCTTCCATACACACCATCTACTTCCCAATTCAGTTTCCCACCCTGCATCAGAAAGTAGACCAGGACACATTAACAATCTAGCTTGATAGTAGCCCAGGTCTTATACTTAGTCCTCAATCATTATTTCATACTCAAGCAAAAAAAATCAAAGACAAATATCAAACCAAACAACAAAAGAAATTTATGATACATACCCATGATAAAAACCTAACAATAATCAATGATTTTCATACTAAAGCAAAAAAAAAAAAAAAAAAAAAAAAATCAAACCAAACAACAGAAGAAATTCATGATACATACTAAAGATAAAAACCTAACAATACTCAATGATTTTCATACTCAAGCAAAAAATAAAAACTAAAGAAAAATATCAAACCACACAACAAAAGAAATTCATGATACATACCATTGATAAATTTATAAACTACATTTTCTGTTATTTTTCTCAACTAAATAAATGAGTTTTTCATTCATCTATTTTTTTTTTTCATCTTTTTAATATTTTTCATCCTTTAACCAAATAGAGCCTTAGGGAGAAAAATTGATATTTTAAAAAAGTCTTAATAATACTTAGTATTAGCTAGCCTAAACCTTAGGGTCGTTTGTGTGTTTTATCCTAGATTTATTGTTACATTGAGGTTCGTGACTTGCAAGTTGCAACATTGTGGGTAATTGATTAAAGTTTGTGGCTTGCAATATTGTGGAAGCATAAAACATCACCTTCGGCACCAATTGTTTCCTTTTCCTTCTTTCCGCGATTATTTTTAATTATTATTTGGGAAAAAGGCATTGCTTTGACGAAAACCTCTAGTAGTTTTTGAACGGTTTTAGACCCCTTAAACCAACTAAATTAACCTAGTTAATTAACCAAGTGATTAACTTAGTCAATTTAAGCAATTCTAAGTTATCACAAACATACAATCATATCAAAAGTATAAAGCAGCGGAATAATAAATAACACAATATATGATCACCTAGGAAACAACACAGTAAAAACCTGGAGAGGATTTGACCTAACTATTCTCAAGGTAAACCTGAATCCACTATGCGAAAGAATCGAAGTTCATACAAAAGGACTTACAAGCTCCCCGCTTGACTTCCTAATGCTACCCACCAATAGAACTTATTGACACGACCACGTGCAAGCTCCGAATCCATGGACTCCTTCTTTCTTGAATTCTCCAATCAGCTACAAGCACCCACGCTTGTTATTCTTTAAGCTCCAATGGCAGCAACGTAGTTGATCATCAAGGTGTTGAAGTAATCTCTACCTAGAAAACCCTAAGTTTTGTGTAAAGGAAAACTCTTCTAGATCTCACAAGAGATTTACACAAAATAGAAAAGTATGAGCAACAACTTAACATGAGCGACTCTAAAAATGTGGCTAGGGTTTTTCTTTATATACCTAGGGTAAAAACAGAAAACCCAAAACGTTTAATGAGTTAAGGCTGAGCTGGAATATTCTGTAGAAAAACATTCTGCCCGAGATTCGATCGATCGAGTCTTTCTTTCGATCGATCGAGCCAGGTCGAAATGCACCAATGTATCTGCAGCCTCTCGATTCCAAATTTACATAAAAGACACAACTTTGAGCAGGCCTAAACAAAATTAAACATATTATTTTGATCATGGTTTGCCAACATTACACATTAGAGTTCTAAATACATAAATTCCTAAATTTTTAGAACCTAACAAACTCCCCCTTTGACAATCCGTGACAAAATACAAACTAAAAATTCAAAGTTTACAAGTGAAAGCCCTTTACATAAATAATGTTCATAAAAACTAAAATTCAATCCTAACTACTATCCATCAGTTGCAAGTGTAGACAGTAGCTGAATTGAATCAACCTGTATATTCCTGAAACACTCAACAAACACATAAACGTATGTGTGACAAAATATAGTAAATAAATAGGTATAACATTCTTGTATGATTCACACAACACATAATAAAGACATATATCAATGAATAATCTCATAAATATAAATCAATAAACAATGAATCCAAAGAAACAAGAATCGTGTATATCAAAAAACCATGTTACTCCCCTTAACATGAATATCCCCAAAAAATGATATACAAAGTGAAGCGCCTAGATACAATCTAATATTTCCACTAGCTCCTCAAAACAAAAAAACTCTCCCCCTAACTACAAAACTCCTCAACAAAGTCTACTCTCCCTTTTTGTGACGGAATGCTAAAAAGCAATCACAATCCATTATCAAAAGGAGGTTGTGAGGGTGAACGAAGATGTGCTACATCGGCATGCAGAGCACGAATCTCGTCAAGCAAGTCCACCAAAATCTGACTAAAAGCCGCTTGAACGGTCATGATAGTCTCCAAAGTACGACGTATATTAAAGTCATCTGAAGGAGGTGGAGAAACATTAGCAGTAGCAGCATCATCAGGATTAGGAACAGTCTCACCAGCAAGACCTGTAGAAGAAGAGGGAGGAAGTGTGGAACCAGAAGGCTCAAACCTAGGGTGAATGTTTTGAGCTACATTTGACTTTATGGATTCAATTCTCAAGTTAGGGTGAATGTTTTGAGCTATAATTTAATATGCTTATCATTTGGTATGTTTGGATCATATATAAATTTTTATGCCTTGGTTTCTCTATGGTTTGAGTACATAATGTGTTTGATGATTGTATCATGTGCTTTGGGGAACCTTGTGTGATGGGAAGTAAGGATTTTCTTAAGTTTGAGAGTCAGGTTGTGATTGAGGCATAAGTTTAAATACTTAGGAAGAGTTTGTCAGTAATAAGTTTTGGTTTTCCATTTAGGTGGCGAGAACGAGAACACGGACACTTGAGCTCCTTTTGTACAACTCTCTCATGTCTTTTGTTTTTAAGTAAGGGATTTGTGACATGTGCTTTTGATAAGTATAAAGATTGTTTAGGAAAATATTATGCATTAAAACCTTTTAATTAAAGATATTACACATAAGCATGATTTAAGTAAAATATATGTTCGTGAGTTGTTCAATCTTATATACATGATAATTTTAGCATATTGATGCCATTATCTATATCACGAACATAATATTTAAGAATGAGATGGATATGCTATTATTGTGGAATATTATGCAAAATAAGAAATGTCAGTATAATGTATAAGTATGGAAATATTTTCGGGTTATGTTCTCTGGTGATTTGAACTTAGCCAGTAGAGGTTAATTACTGGTTTTCCATGGAAAATGTTATCTGTTTGGCCATTTAAAGTGGAGGAAATGGGGTTACCCGTAACTCTAATATGAACAAGGCTTCTTCCCCAATGTGTATGGACAACGGGGATGAACAAAACCTTGAGGGGATGTGCCATCAGGCCTCCCAAAGAGGACAATATCATACACACGAGGGCACCAAAATGTGATGAGGCCATTTCTGTTGTGCACATGCACCCAGTATAGACTTATCAAATATGGACTAACCAATATGTTATGAACCATTATAATATGTTATTAATCATGAGAGAATGATTTTGTTTAAATGCATTATAAAGAGGTAAAAGTTCTCATGAAAAGAAGAGTATGATGAAACATTTTATAGTCTTTTTAAAGATAAAGTTACTGAATTATGTTTATGTTTCTTATTATGTTCTTTTATGATTATATGAAAGGAAAAATGAAGTATTTTCATCTAAGAGCTCATAAGTTAGTTCAAGAGCAATATGAATAGTATGAAGGCTATTTTTATCAAAGCTAACATATCCATAAAATATTTGATTTACATGCATTCTTATCAAAGGCCCATGGAGCTTAAAACCTTACTGGACTTCGCACCTCACCCTATTATATTTTGGTGCACTTGTTCTTCTTGGAAGCAACGAGAGTGTTAGAGGTGGCAAGGACTTCGTGATTCTCATTTGTTAGAATTATTAGTTAGTTTTTGTTGTATAGGAGGAATCAAGATGTACTTGATTCTTGAGCACAGATGTAATTCAATATCTTAGTTTGTTTTGAACCCCAGTTGTATGTCTTTGGAGTTAAGTTTGTAATAAGAGTTTTGCAAAATGTTTAGCTATGTAATATTTACACGAATACTTGACGTTACAGTCAGGTGGTAATCTTCCAAGTTCAAATGGAATGAAGTTTCAAGGTTTCCATTATTTTTGTATATTGTGGTTTTTATGCAAGAAAATGAGCAGGAATTCAAGAAACAAATTCTTGTTAACCACCTTCAGTTTAGGTTGGTTCATGTTAGCATTGAAGTAAACTTGATATTAACATGCCGGTCATGCTCTAAATCCTGAAGTACAGATTTCGGTCGTGACACCTTACCCCTTCCAAACTTCCAAACACAAAGTTAATCTTCTCCTAAATGGATGAGGGGGCTCCCTAGAAACATACGGATTCACATTGTCCTTAACTAGCAAAGCTCGCCCACCATTTCTACTCATAAGTTCAGTACATTTTTAGTTAGATCTTTGGTTTTTGTTTTCCGATCCTCTCAGCATTGTTATAAATTCAAAGATGTCATTATTTATGGTTGGGCTAACACTTGAACTACAAGAGGTGTGATTTATTATTAACTATTTTGTACTAAAGTTTATACTTTAATAAATGATATTCTATTTCTTTTGCACCCCAAAAAAATTTGTGGTGTGCTCTAATCTGGAGGGGCAAATTAATTGAGCCTATTTGGTAACGTTGTTCTAATAATGTTATTTGTATTTTTTGAAAATATGGGTGAGTAAAAAAATATGTAAAAATATGTATAATATTGTTTAAAAATTAAAAATTGTTGCTTAAAATTTTAAATCAAATGGCCCCATTTTTTTAATGTATTTTTAGCTTTTAAGGAAAAAAGTTTATCAATGACGGCCAACACGACAACACACCTATAAATATAATAATGAAAATAGAAGGCATCTCATAAGTACTCAAAACTAATTTTTTTTTTTTTTGTAGTCTTTGTAAAAAAGGCAAAGGCGCAAAGCCAGCCGTCTTTTTTGGGTTGTCCATCATCATTCAACCTCCATTTCCAATTATCCAGATGCGGGCCACATGCTTAAAGGCTAAAGATTTGTTTAGATATTGTTTATTTCACTGAATTAAAATTTTATTATTGAAAGTATTATAGATAAAAATAAAAATTAGTTGAAATAGTACAACGTGACCTATAAATAGTACTAAAAGTACAGTGTGTTTATGAATAGTAGTAAAAATAAGTTGAATGGTAAAATAATTTAAATTTTTCATTGATATCCAAACATACACTAAATAGTAAATAGTAATACTACACCGACTTGTGGAGGTGGTAGCTTGTGGATTACGATCGGCTGCATCGGTGCAATTACCCGCTCTTCTAATCACAAATATTTTTTTGTTTTTACTACTTTCATTTTTTTTAATTTTATTTATTCAATAGTTTAGAATGAAAGTTGTTTTGTTTTGTTTTGTTTTTTTTTTTTTTTCAACTCTCCATCTAAGTTATTAAGAGCCATTGCATTAGGTGGTATTGAATTGGATCTCAATATGTATCTTGAAATTAGGTTATATGCAAACGTTCATACTATGTAGGCACCATGTATTAATGACACTCATAAATTATGAGTATTTGGTTGTATTTAGTGGCCAGAAATACAGTTCCCTTTTTCCTACGTACAATTGTCCCCAAGGCTCCACTCTTCCAATAAATAGCAAAGCCATCAACTATGTACTATCCAAGTTTTCATCATTGGAGACCTATTGCACTATGCAATTATCATCTCACGTGTGATGTAAAATTTGATAGGGTAATTTCTTTTTTTAATATTTTACTTTTTACCTTAGAAATTTTTACATCTCACATAGATATAGTAATTGCATGGTGCAATAGCCCATTGGATCCAAAATTCTTCATTCTTAATCAACACTTAGGTTGTTCTTCTGCCAGAGTAGTGATTCTTTTTTCCTTTTTTTATTATATCTTTTTCTTATGAACAACATTAAAACTATTATTAATTTTATCATTAAAAAACAACTTAAAAATTGAAATCATAATAAATTTTATAAAAACTTTTTTGCTTTGTCTTTAAAAATTGACACATCACATTGTAAGGTTTGTTTAGTAAAATTTGTATTATTCTTAACATTACTTTATTTAAAAATTGCAATTGAACTATTGAGCTATAAACTCTCTAAGGGTTCTCTTAATCGGCGAAAAATATCTTATGGGAGTGAGTCACATACTATGACGGGGTGGTTTCATGAAACCGTCCCTTAATGGGTGTAGACATGGAAAATTCCCGACCTATCACAAGCTGACACATCACACTACCAAGTCCACAAAATTCAGCTAATTACAAAGTGCAAATATTGCTGCTAGGTTTTGCTATCACTATTCAGAAACCAACAGAAATTTGCCAAGTGTCATGCAAGAACCAATCATGTATCAGCTCGTGCAAGCGATGACATAAGCAGCCTCGCACGTGTAAGTAATGACCTAAGCAACCTCGCACGTGTAAGCGATGACACGATCATTCCAACATGTGCAAGCAATGACATAAGCGAACCAATCAAGCTCTGCCATGTGTCACCAATCAGACTCCGCCACGTGTCGCTTACCTACCCCTAAACTCCTATAAATAGAAGCCTTCCTAAGGCATTTGAAGGAGGGCTAGAGATTTGGAGAGGAGAGCTAGAGATTTGGAGAAGGGACCAGGCCATTGGAAGCACTCAGAAGTCTAGAAGCTCTGCTGAAACCAAGCTTTAAAGCCTCCAAGAACTTCAATTTCGAATACGAAGAACATTCGAGAAGAAATTATCCAAATCATCCGCCTAGATCCAAAAGTTCACTGGAATCAAGCTCAAAAGCCTCCAGAAACATCACAAATCACAAATCAGTGAAGCTCTGCGGATTCAAGCCTCTAAAGGCCCGAAGAACTTCCATCACAAACCTTCGAATACAAAGAACATTCGAAGAGGAATCATCCAAATCATATTCCTAAATCTCAAAGTTCACTGGAATCAAGCTCAAAAGCCTCCAGAAACATCACAAATCATAAATCAATGAAGCTCTGCGGATTCAAGCCTCTAAAGCCCCAAAGAACTTCCATCACAAACCTTCGAATACAAAGAACATTCGAAGAGGAATCATCCAAATCATATTCCTAAATCTCAAAGTTCACTGGAATCAAGCTCAAAAGCCTCCAGAAACCTCACAAACCACAAATCAGCGAAGTTCTACGGATTCAAGCCTCTAAAGCCCCGAAGAACTTCCACCATAAACCTTCGAAGACAAAGAACACATCAAGAACACGAAGAACACACGAAGAACACGAAGAACATAAGGAACAAGGGATTTCTAACAAGCTCATAGCCAGAGATTCATTGTAATTTTGTTTCAACAATCTTCGATCTATCCCTCAACCAAATTGAAGGATATTTTGTGTTCAAATCAAAATTACATTATTACAATTCCAATCAACAAGTCTTTCAAGGAGATCGAATCAGAGGATAACTCTTTTGTAATTACAGAGAATTGTACCATACATTCATTAATACAAATTCACATTTGTGAAACTATTTTTACTTGTTTGACTTTATTTTGAACCGAGAAATTTAGTCGTCCACATATTCTGGCACGCCCAGTGGGACCTCTCTGCCTCTCATCTCATTCTCCTTCAAAGAAAGAAATCATCATCATCTTGCTACCAACTTCAATGGCCTCTAGCAAGAACATTCAAGTTTCAACAGCTACTTCAACTAAACTTGGTACGGCTACCACCAATAACTACATTGGTGTAATCAATTGTAGCCAACCCAAAGCAAATAATCAACTTCAATTTCAATCAACCAAGGAAGTCAAGGTTCAGACAATCATCTCCTTAGACCCTCTTGCAAGAAACAAGGTCATCAACAAGGACGTCTCCACCGTGGAACACCTCAAGTATGGGGGCAAATCCCCTTTTTCCTTCATAAGAAGTTGGTCGCACGATTCCTCTCCCACAAAAGGGAACTCAAAAGATGAGATTTCACGTGCTCACTTCAATTCACTTCCTTCTCCATCATCTTGGGAAGTTGTGTCAGTCATGATGACTAACACCTCTACAATGGAAGAAAAGATGGTTGAAATGGAGGAAAGGGTCGTCCTTCTCACAAAAGCACTTGAAGATAAGGACCTCCAAATTGTAACTTTAATGAACAAACTCGAAGTACAAGATCTTGGTGAATCAAGCCATGGTTATAAATTCACATCTGCGAAGGATGACGAAGGGAGAGAAATTGAAAACACTCCCCGACGAGAACAATTTACTTCGATCGCTTCGTTGTCAGTCCAACAATTACAAGACATGATAACAAATACCATCCGAACATAATATGGAGGTTCTTCTACAAGTTCTCTCACATATTCAAAACCTTACTCAAAGCGCATCGACAACATGAGGATGCCAAATGAGTATCAACCCCCCAAGTTCTTGCAGTTTGATGGCCATGGAAATCCTAAGCAACACATTGCTCACTTTGTAGAAACTTGTGAGAACGTAGGGACTCAAGGAGGTCTCCTTGTAAAGCAATTTGTTCGTTCGCTCAAAGGAAATGCCTTTGATTGGTATACAAACTTAGAACCCAAGTCAATCGACAGTTGGCAACAACTCGAAAGAGAATTTCTTGACCGATTCTATAGCACATGTCGCACGGTAAGCATGATGGAGCTTATTAATGCCAAGCAATGGGAAAATGAGCCGGTGGTCGATTATATCAATCGATGGCGTTCTGTGAGCCTGGATTGCAAGGATCGACCTTCTGAAATTTTTGCTATAGAGATGTGCATCCAAGGCATGCATTGGGGACTTCTTTACATCCTCTAAGGGATAAAGCCTCGAACATTTGAAGAGTTAGCAACTTGTGCGCATGATATGAAGTTGAGCATTGCTAGCCATGTAAATACAAATCCTTCCATACTTAAGGAAAGCAAAAAGGAAGTAAGGAGGAATGATAGGAATGCAAAAGTCAACCTTAAAGACCCAATGGTTGTCAATACTGCCGAAGTCAAGGTTCCAAGAAGAAGAGCAACAGTAAATGAAAAACGGCTTGAAGGATGGCAAAACAATGAAGTGCGCCGCCTAACTTTTAAGGAACGTGAGCAAAAAGCATATCCGTTTCCCGATGAAGATGTGCCAAACATCTTAGAACAATTGTTGCGATTGAAGCTGATTGAACTGCCAGAATGCAAGCGACCAGAAGACATAGGGAAAATTGATGACCCTAACTATTGCAAATATCATCGCATCATTGGCCACCCAATCCAAAAATGCTTCGTCTTCAAAGAACAAATCATGAAGCTTGCCAAAGAAAATAAGATTGATCTAGGCTTTGATGAAATTGTCGGGTCAAACCATATGACGGTTACTTGTGATGTACTTCCAACTCTCAAGCAGGGGGCAAACACCAACGAAGCTTACAAATTGATTGACAATGATGGCATAAGGATCGACCCCATAAATGGGAAGTTCCTTAAACACTTCTACGCTTGAACATCGAGGATTGCTCCTTGGCAAGAGCTTAAACTACCCACTGTAATGCTGCAAGGGTACATGATGTCTTTCCATTACCTTTGAAAGCATACCAATAAAGAGAAATTAATCTCACTCCATGTCACCAATTGCTAGTGTGGTGTAGTGGTTGGATGCCTAATTTGCCCTTGAGAGGTCTCAGGTTCGATTAGTGGTAATACCCACTATTACACACTAAGCTCTCCTTTTTTGCCAAAAAAAAAAAAAAAAAAAACAACAACAACAACAAAAAAAATCTTTTGAACTACGTAATGACTTGATCCCTTTCCGGGGTACGTAGGCAACTTGGTATCATTTACTAAGTTCAGTCACATGAAAAAGAAGAAGGATTGCCAGTCTAGCTTAAGGAATTTTTCAAAAGTCGTCACTATGCTTTTGAGATCCCTTTAATTGGCAGGCGTTGCTTAGGATCAGTCAATTGCTCACTACATGATGCTCAAAGATCATTGTGGTAGAAAATGACAGCTGCAAAGAATTGGTGTTACTCGGCTTTCCTTGAACTAATGATAAACATAAGTTAGTTCTTGGTTGTGGAGTAAAATAAAATCTTCAACCTCTTTTGCAAAGAATGAAGTTTTCATGGCATTGCCCGTCTTCTGTGGATATCCTCCCATGTCTCTAAAGTATGTTTTACATCACTTATCTTCTGGGGGCATCTTCCTGTACCTTGCAAGTCTAAGCTACATCGTCTCTCTTCTAGGTTGTGCCACTTCACAACTCCGAAATTTGAACCACGTCATCTCCCTTCTGAGTGGTGCTGTTTCATATCATGTCTCTGGAATTTGGACAATGTCACCTTCCTCCAGCATCTAAAGTTGGTGTTACGTCATCTCTCCTCTAAAGGCATGTTCATGCAATGTCAAAGTCTTGGTGGCATTCTTCTTGAAACTTCAAGATTTCGTTGGCATCGTCAAAGTCTTAATGAGAGCTCTTTGCATCTTCAAAGTCTTGATAGGAGTTTCTTGAAACTTCAAGGTTTTATTAACATCTCTTTGCATCTTCAAAGTCTTGTTGGCATTTCTGGAATCTTGATGTCTGGCTACAGTGCTATGCACCTCAATGTCTGAGCTATGTTGCCTCAGAAAATTGATGCTGTTGTAGTTTTATTATAAAGGCAAATATAAGTGCAACTTCAAATGCAAGTGCTAGTGTGGAGTGTTGTCGTGGCTTCATGACAAAGATGAGCGTTGACACAGCTTCAATGCGAATAAAGAATTGTCATAGCTTCATGGCAAAGATGGGTGTTGATATGGCTTCGGTGCGAATGAAAGGTTGGCACGGCTTCGGTACGAATAAGGTATTGACGTGGCTCCATGGCAAAGATGGATGTTGGCACGACTTCCGTACAAATGAATTGTTGACGTGGCTCCATGGCAAAGATGGATATAGGCACGACTTCCATACAAATGAATTGTTGACGTGACTTCATGGCAAAGACGAAGA
Source organism: Quercus variabilis (assembly GCA_030445155.1). Lineage (NCBI taxonomy): Eukaryota > Viridiplantae > Streptophyta > Magnoliopsida > Fagales > Fagaceae > Quercus > Quercus variabilis. Next base: position 11,580,962 of record CP129454.1, read on the forward strand.
TTGGCATGGCTGCGGTGCAAGTGAAGTGTTGACGTGGCTTCATGTTGAAAAAGGCTTCATTAAAAAAAGACGAGTGCAAATATTGCTTTAATAGACAAGTAATAGTGATGCTTCAATGCAAATGCAAGAGTTGGCCCAACTTTATGACAAAGACAAGTGTGGATCACCTTCATACAAAAACAAGTGCTAGCATTACTTCATTGCCTACATCAAAGCCAGTATGACTTCAAAGACAAGTATTGGTGATAGCATTGTTGCCTGGCTGAATATCCTCACAAAAACGTTGTTGCAAAGACTCTTGAGATGGCTGCGTTGAAAAGACAAGTGTTGGTGCGGCTTAATTGCCAAAGAAAACTGTGTTGCAAAACAAAAACAAGCAACAAAAAAAATTTGTCAGGAAAAGGTTTCATAGCACGTAAAAAAAAAAAAAATTCAAATCTTGAAAGCTGGAGAAGAAGACTGAAGGCTAGGAATGCCTAAATGAACAAAGCCAATCTCACGTCTTATATAGAGAATGGAGCCAGTGAAAAAAAAAAAGAAAAAAAGGAAAAGAAAAAGAAGAGAAGGCATAATTTCTCTACACTTCAGAATATTATGCTACTCACAGAAACTCTACTTGTGTAATTTAGTTCATGCTCGGATGGCCTTATATAGAGAGATTTGTGGAGTTCAAAGTCAGACTTTGCAACTCATGCACTCATAGTCAAAGAAAACTGCACCAATCTTGAATGCAGAAGCAATTGCAGATTAGCCATTGTCAAACAATGTCAGGATGGCCACCGCCAAAGCAGACGAAAATGGCAACAATTTCTGCAATGCCAGCCGTTTCATCTTCTAGATTTCTAAAACTTCTGATAGGATTTCACAAAATTCAACTCACAGAAGTCTTCTACAACCTTCAACATGCCTAAGCTGAAAAATCCATGTTCAGATGGTTGGCCATGAGTCGCCAAAAAACTCCCAACGTCCCGCAGGTTTCTCATTTAAATCTGTACAAATTTGGGAAAGTTTTTACAAAACCGATGACACCACTAGATCCATCGGTCCTCGATCTACAAAACCCAGAAAGATCATCAACAGTGGAGCTACCACGCGCCGCCACGCGCCACCACAAGCTCACGGTAACCAATTGTTTAAATTCTCAAAACTGTGAAAAACTGTTCACAATTTCAGAAAATAGGCAATACCAGTAGATTCTACGGCCCCAGATCTGCAAAACCCAAAAATTTCAGGCCCAAACAATCATCCACGCGCCGCCAGAATGTCCGGCTCTCTCTCACGCGCGGCCACGCGCCTCCCTCAGTGTTCACGCGCTTACACGTGCCGGGGCTTATATCCCACGCGCCACGCGCTGACACGCGCCATACGCGTACACGCCTCAGTGCATGACGTCATTAATGACGTCATCCTACACTGACTTGACCCGTTTGACTAGATCGGATCGGACTGACCCGGAAGTCTGACCCGGTCCGAACAAACTGAAAAAAAAAAGAAAAAAGAAAAAAAGAAATTGACCAAGTGGACCTTTGACTTTGACCAAAAGTCAAAATTTTCAAGACGGACCTGTCCCGCTCAGTTTTTCGAGTACATTCCGATTTTGGGATCCGTTTCTTCATTCGAAACTTGGAAATTGTGCAAACGATCAATTTCTAAAAAGTTGACTTTTGCAAAAATTTTGACCAAAAGTCAAAATTATTAAGATTGACCTATCTTGCTCAATTTTTCGCGTACATTCCAATTTTGGAGTCCGTTCCATCATTTGAGACTCAGAAATTGCACAAATAACTCAATTCCAAGCTAGTTGATTTTTGTGATTGAATTCAGCCCAAAGTCAAGATTTTCAAGCCAGACTTGTCTTGCATAGTTTTTCGTGATTTGGAAATCACCAATCTAATTCAAATCTCCGAAGCACTGACAATGTCCAAAACTAAAGCTCTCAATATCAAAATTTGAGATTCATCCATCTAGTTTGGATCCCCTCAAGGTTATTTTCCAGACTTCATCAAGGCTTCTCTTTCAAAGTACAGATGAACTCTCACAAGTGGGCCTTAAATTTGAAATTACATTGGGTCACCTGTCCAACTTACCATTCCCCTTTCGGTGCCGAACATTCCAACCTGCCACTCCCCTTTCGGTGCCAAACATGCCCACCTACCATTCGGCATCTACCAGTCAAGAATCTACCATTCTCACCAAAAATTTCCATCCGTCATTCTTGACTACTCCATCTACCATTCTTCATCTCTCTGCTATAAATAGAAGTGCCGGATTCACCAAAAACTCATCCGAAAAAAAACACTGAGTCATGAAATGAAGATTCGCTTCTTTCAATTTTTCAAGTCCTCCTTCTCACAGCCATTTCTCACTATGGCTTCATCATTCTCAACACTCAGCAACCAATATCACTTCACAGTCAGTTTGAAATCAACCCTCCCATGGTTCGGCAAAAACCCTCTCCACAGCATCATTGTAGTTTTGAGATACAAACAAATTTTGTTTCTCCACCTAACAACCACCTTTGTCCATAAAATTATTCATAACAAGGCCTGCATTGTGGTTCCATGCTTCTTCAGATTTGGTTGGCCAGGAAATCCAAGTCCAGCAGAGACACCTGTTCCTAACCTCAGGGCTCTTATAGTCTCTCTCCAATTGCTTGGCCTTCCAACAGAAGTAGTGGTTCGAAACAAACAGCAACTTGGCTGGTTTTTAGGACCAGAATTACAAGTTAGCTCCATCTTTCATTTTTCTGTGCCTTTCCAACAAGTAGCAGTAAATGAAGATGGTAAAAAGTGTTGGGGTATCCTACAAATTGTTTTCCATCCAACACTTGAAACGACCTTCGGGGCACCAGTTCATCAGAGTTCAGCCTTTGGGGCTGGTAAATGGTTGCCAAAACCATATTCCATGTTCCCATTGGTGTGGGATCCAGAGGTCATCATTGCTGGTACCTCAAAGCACACTTTCTGGAATTACTCCAACTTAAATTCAACTTGAAGTATTTCAGAATGAACTTTTCTGAAATTACTTCAACTTAACGTCTGTCAGTATGGTCCCATTACGCAAGCACATTCAATGACCTACTGTCAGAACCCATGCAAACATACAGCCACCCCATTTTCAAAGGTGTATCTCACAGAAACACCTACACCAGAGGGTTCCTGACATACAGGATCAGAACCATGGTGGCGTATGTTTCATCCATTCGCTTTGCTTCATCCCCGTCTTCTTCACCACTAACATCGTCATCTCCAGAATCCATAAGCTTCCGAAATTACTTCAACCGGGGTAAAACAATGACGCAAGCACACTCAACCACTTTCCCACATGGCCTCGCCGTAATTCGAAGTATACTCTTCTGATATAACTTCACCAGCAGTTCTTAAAAACACGAGGCTAGCCCCATGACTCTGCATGCTATACCCAGCCACCATCCTCATGTCTTCTCCATCTTCTACACCATGTGATCGCCGCCAACAATCCAAAAACACTTTTCTGAAGTTACTTCAACTTAACCTTTGCTGAGAAAGCTTGGTCATGTAAGTACATTCAAATACTTGCAAACCTCTTTTCAGCCTCATCAAAACCTTTCATATGGGTGGGTCTACTCCTCGAAAATTATCTCATCCTACCGAAAGCTCCACCACCTTCAATTACTTCATTTGAAGAGCCAGGAGTAAAAGTTTGTTTTCGAAACTCATTCCCACACCACGCTCTGAAACTGTGTGTGTGAATGAGTCTCGAGGGGGCATTTGTAGACATGGAAAATTCTCGACCTATCACAAGCTGACACATCACACTACCAAGTCCACAAAATTCAGCCAATTACAAAGTGCCACATATTGCTGCTAGGTTTTGCTATCACTATTCAGAAACCAACAGAAATTTGCCAAGTGTCATGCAAGAACCAATCATGCATCAGCTCGTGCAAGCGATGACATAAGCAGCCTCGCACGTGTAAGTAATGACCTAAGCAACCTCGCACGTGTAAGCGATGACACGATCATTCCAACATGTGCAAGCAATGACATAAGCGAACCAATCAAGCTCTGCCATGTGTCACCAATCAGACTCCGCCACGTGTCGCTTACCTACCCCTAAACTCCTATAAATAGAAGCCTTCCTAAGGCATTTGAAGGAGGGCTAGAGATTTGGAGAGGAGAGCTAGAGATTTGGAGAAGGGACCAGGCCATTGGAAGCACTCAGAAGTCTAGAAGCTCTGCCGAAACCAAGCTTTAAAGCCTCCAAGAACTTCAATTTCGAATACGAAGAACATTCGAGAAGAAATTATCCAAATCATCCGCCTAGATCCAAAAGTTCACTGGAATCAAGCTCAAAAGCCTCCAGAAACATCACAAATCACAAATCAGTGAAGTTTTGCGGATTCAAGCCTCTAAAGCCCCGAAGAACTTCCATCACAAACCTTCGAATACAAAGAACATTCGAAGAGGAATCATCCAAATCATATTCCTAAATCTCAAAGTTCACTGGAATCAAGCTCAAAAGCCTCCAGAAACATCACAAATCACAAATCAGTGAAGCTCTGCGGATTCAAGCCTCTAAAGCCCCAAAGAACTTCCATCACAAACCTTCGAATACAAAGAACATTCGAAGATAAATCATCCAAATCATATTCCTAAATCTCAAAGTTCACTGGAATCAAGCTCAAAAGCCTCCACAAACCTCACAAACCACAAATCAGCGAAGTTCTACTGATTCAAGCCTCTAAAGCCCCGAAGAACTTCCACCATAAACCTTCGAAGACGAAGAACACATCAAGAACAAGAAGAACACACGAAGAACACGAAGAACATGAGGAACAAGAGATTTCTAACAAGCTCATAGCCAGAGATTCATTGTAATTTTGTTTCAACAATCTTCGATCTATCCCTCAACCAAATTGAAGGATATTTTGTGTTCAAATCAAAATTACATTATTACAATTCCAATCAACAAGTCTTTCAAGGAGATCGAATCAGAGGATAACTCTTTTGTAATTACAGAGAATTGTACCACACATTCATTAATACAAATTCACATTTGTGAAACTATTTTTACTTGTTTGACTTTATTTCGAACCGAGAAATTTAGTCGTCCACAATGGGTTTTGTTTCACATCGCTATGGAGGGAATTGATTGGATGTTGGTTTTATACAAGCCTAAGTTACTTAGAAGGTTTTTGGGGTAAGTTTGGTATATATATACCTATAAAGTCTTCGTCTACACTTCTCATCTCTCAAAATCTTCTTAATCACTTGAGGGGGAAAAATTAAAGAATTATTGAGGCAAAGACTCCTCTACACCTCTTATGTGATATGGTTAACTAATAATTATCTTATTTATTTGATATATTCATCATTCCTCTCATAAAAGGTGATCTAAATACTCACATATTCATAAAATAAAGTTACATGTATCGAATGCATGAGATATATTCTTGTTGTTAATCATTATGTATGATGTTTTGCTTTTATATATCATGCTCCTTGTCTGCAATATTAGGTGCCAACTTGCAGTCCCGCGTTATATCACCATAGAACAAGCACACAGGTTATGATTAATGCAGCTACTGGACATGCTTTTGAAAATCTGGACCAGAAAAAAATTAACTTTAGGAACAGTAGTTGTTGCACTTGCAGAGGAGGACTTTAATTTTTTGGTTTTCTAGCTTTGTTAATTTTCTTGCCAACGCGGTAATGCTTTTATAGCAGGCACTTGTAGCTGTTCTGCACAGAGCACAGTGCACAGTGCACTAGTTTTAACTAGTGGGTCACTAGCCAAAAGCAAAGCATTCTATTTTGTTTTTCTCCTTCAGGATGGGGAGTACAATAAATGATCCATTTTACTATTACAAAAATCAAAACAATAGTTTCCTATATTATCTTGGACTAGCTATAGCCTTTTGATATTTGTGTCACATTGAAAGATGTTAAAAAACCCTTAGATTATACTCTTCGTTTTCCACAAATGATTTGAAACCCGATGCTGTGGTTCACTGAAACCGAACCACTTCCAGCCCACTAGTAACTAATTTATGCTCTTGATTTCCTAAACACGTACACCATTTTGGCTACCATTTCCCATAATTTACTCTACTCATTACTCGCATATTAATTTATCAAAATCTTTATTAATTGAGAGAGAGAGCTTGGTGTTTATTTTAAAATTAATGTGCCCATTTCAATCATCTTTATAAAACCCGATCCCATTCTAATGATAGCGTAATCTAGTCTTTGATATAAGACCAAATGGCTGACTTCAAAAAGCATAATATCTTCATTTTTTTTAATATTAATTTTCTGGTACTTTAAAGTTACCGACATCCTTTATAATGAACACTTTTTTTAGTATTTCACTTTATTCTCAATCACTTACAATAAGTCACTTATTCTTAAAAAAAAAAAACTTACAATAAGTTACATGTTTATTGGTTTTTTTATATATAAATATTTTAGACTTTTTAGATACTTTATATATCTAAAAAAATTTGATAAATGAAATATGAAGTGGATGATTTTTATTTTCTTTGTATTAATGGATTAATGGTATATGAAAAAAAGGAAAAAAAATAAAAACAAAAACAAAAACAAAAACAAAAGTAAATTTCCGAATTGCTTTTCCTATGCTTGGAAAAGCAAAAGCAGACAAGTTTCGGAAAAAGAGAAGGCATCTCTATATATGCTCTCAATAAACCATCCATTTCTCTCTCTCTCTCTTTCGCTCACAGCCACACACAAACACACAATGGAAAGACAAATCAATAGGACTAGTTTTCTCATCTTCTTCTTGTTCTTATTACTCTCACATTTCAATGTAAGTATATCTAAGTGTCTTCTTGTTTTTGGCTTTACATTACACAAAATCGCTTTACACTCTCTATCCTATCTATCTACAGCATGAACCTTCTTGTGTTAATTTGTCTGATATATGCAGGATTCTCATATCTTCTTGTTTTTGGCTTTACATTACACAAAATCGCTTTACACTCTCTATCCTATCTATCTACAGCATGAACCTTCTTGTGTTAATTTGTCTGATATATGCAGGATTCTCATGCCAAGACAACAACAACTGAATCAATCACACCAATCTCTTCGCTCCAAGTCCAAGCCAACCCTTTCACTCCCAAAGCCTCTCTCATCCGCTATTGGAACAATCACATCTCAAACACTCTCCCAAAACCACAATTCCTTCTCTCCAAAGCCTCACCACTCAACGCTCAAGACGCTGCCTTTTTCACAAACCTCGCTTCCCAAAACTCACTCTCTTCCCACTTCAACTCCTTTTGTTCCTTAGCCAATTTGTACTGTCCTTTCGAAAATCAAGCAACAACCCAAGTTTCTAACCTCCCCAAAGACTCAAACTTTGCTGCCTACTCCAACAAACACTTCGAAAACTATGGTTCTTCCAGGATCACAGGGCTCGACTCGTTCAAGAACTACTCAGATGGGTTAAACAACCTCAAGGACTCGTTCAAAAAATACAGCAGATCCTCAACGAGTCACAGTGAAACCTTCACAAACTACGCAAACAACGGCAATGTAGCTGACACCAACTTCACCAGCTACGCCTCCGCAGCCACTGGTGGCTCCGGCGAGTTCAACAACTACGACAAGCTCGTCAACGTGCCCAATCTCCAATTCACTATCTATAACTCGGACTCCAACAACCACAAACTCACATTCTCAACCTATAGCGACGACACCAACTCGGGCTCTCAAGCTTTCACCGTCTACAACAAGAATGGACACTCCACACCTAGCGAGTTCAACAATTACGACGGCAATTCCAACACCATTGCTTCAACTTTCACAAGCTACGGCGATTCAGGTAAAGGTGCAAACGACTCGTTTAAAGTGTACGGTCAATCAGGTAATAACCCACATAACAATTTCAAGAGCTATGGCAATGGTGGGAGCTCAGGGATCGATAGCTTTCAAAGCTATAGATATAAAGCAAATGTGGGTGACAATTCTTTTCAATCTTATGCTAGGAATTCAAATTCCGGGAAAGTAAATTTCGCAAACTATGGGAAATCATTTAACCACGGAAATGACACATTTAAAGAGTATGGTAAAGGCACAGTTAATCGTGGTACGTCAATAGGATTCAGATCTTATAGCATGGACCGCTCATTCAAAGAGTACGCGTTAAAGGGTGTCACATTTTCTGAGTACAGCAATTTCAGCACTGTGACACAGAGTACTATTGGTTCCGTACGTGGTAGTGGCAGTTCTGTAAATAGATGGGTGGAACCGGGCAAGTTTTTCAGGGAGTCTATGTTGAAGCAGGGAAATGTCATGGTGATGCCCGACATTAGTGATAAAATGCCCAAAAGGTCGTTTTTGCCCAGGGGCATTTTGTCAAAATTACCATTTTCGACCTTGAATTTGTCGGAGATTGCGGGGATTTTCCACGCGCGGGAGGGCTCGGCTATGGGGCTCGTGGTGGTCAACGCGCTGGCCGAGTGCGAGAGGGGTCCGAGCCAGGGTGAGACGAAGCGTTGCGTGGGCTCGGTGGAGGACATGATAGACTTTGCAGTCACGGTTTTGGGCCACAATGTGGTGGTGAGGAGCACCGAAAATGTGAGTGGGTCAAAGCAAAATGTGATGATTGGGTCAGTCAAAGGAATCAACGGTGGAGAAGTGACCAAATCAGTGTCTTGCCATCAGAGCCTGTACCCTTACCTACTGTATTATTGTCACTCTGTGCCGAAAGTTAGAGTCTATGAGGCTGACATTCTTGATGTGGAGAGCAAGGCTAAGATCAACCATGGTGTTGCCATCTGTCACCTTGACACGTCAGCATGGGGCCCAGAGCATGGGGCCTTCGTGGCACTGGGATCCAGCCCAGGACAAATTGAGGTGTGCCATTGGATCTTTGAGAATGACATGACATGGGCCATTGCTGATTAATTTATTAGGGTTCACATTTTTATAAAAAGTTTGATGACAGCATTAATCTCTTTAGGCCTAGCTTGGTGTGAATTGGCACTTTTTATGTTTTGTTTTGATGTTCTTTAATTTCTCACTTCAAAAATGTAGTAATTATATTTGGTTGACCATTACCCATTAAAAAAAAAAAATTGTATGACAATTTTTATATAATTGTCAATTTCATATTCTTTGTCAATTTAAATGTTCAACAATTAGGACCACCGGCCATTGTTTATACATATCTTAAAGATTGTAATAAGGTCAATACCACAGGTCTTTTTACTCCCCAACTCCTTTTTGTGAGTTTAATGTGAAAAGACTAGGAATAAATAAATGGGAGCAGCCAAGTAAAAGGCCAAAGGCAACAAGATATTAGAAAAATCAGTTGTATGACAGTTTCCATCCATGAAAAAGTAATGTCCAAATTCCTTTATGAGAAAAAAATTTAAGTTTGAAATTTGATTCCTCTCCTTTCTGCAGTCAAAAGATAGAGAGCCATACGAAACTGATTTTGATGGAACAAAATTTTTGGTGAGTAGGTATCGGTTTTTACGCTAATGTAATTTCTTGGATGCTATATTTTAAATTTAAAAATTAAATTCAAACGTATAATTACATTGGATTTTATTATTATTGGAACGGATGATATTATTTATACTTAATTGAACAATATAACTATATATTTGAATTTGATTTAAAAGTAACCTTACTAACTATATCTGAGGTTTTTTTTTTTTTTTTTGGGCTAATAAACCGAGCATATTATTAAAACAAGCAGAAGCAACATCCTTCCTGCAAGTATACAAAACTGCAGCAAGAAGTAATGCGAATTACAACAAACAGTAAACTTATGTACAACTGCAAATTTAGCTAGACAATGGACTGTAGTGTTAAGCTCCCTCCTAAGTCCTAACCCAGTTAAAATTACAATTAACAAAAAATTTGCTAACTAGATCTGAGTTATCTCCTAACAAAACAAGTTCAGTTAGATCATTCCTTAAGGCTTAAGTTATAGGTAATCGAAGCAGGTAAATAATAAAGAGACTTGGAAAATGTGCATGTTGGGTTGAGTTGATTGTGCTTGTGCAGTCAAAAGCAAAAGCAAAAACAGCATGCACATGCGCAGCTTTGCCTTTGAGTGCAGCTAAAGAAATGCACCATCAAAGTGCTGCGTCTTGTAGGGCTTTGATGGCGTAGCTTAGAATGTAAAAATGGGGACCAGACTCAAGTGGGTCAGGACTCAGGCCCACTCATGGGTCCTTTATAAAGTCCTCTAGATTCTCGTACCACAGTCCACAATGCTGTAAATACTCTTTCTAGTTTCAACTCTACCACATACACTCAATTTTCTTACAGAAAAATTTAGGTACTCTTGTCAAAGTTCTACCCTTCTACTAATTGGGAATATGAACATTCACATTAACTCATATAAAATTATTGGCTATTTTAAAATATTTTTTTCTTTTAAATTTTAGTTAAAATTCACATTTGATTATTTATTCTATATTCCATTTCATTAAAATATCAATTTAAAAAAAAATTAATCCTTTTTTCCTCTCTTTTTACACACAAAAATCACCACCTACAAGTTTACTATTTTCTTCCATCTTACAGAAACACAAAAAATTAAAATAAAAAATAAAAAATAATTGTTTTGCATAATCTGCAATGGCTTGTATATTTGTATATGTGAGTGATTTTTGAGCTTCATTAACTATATTTTAAGGTTTATGTTACTTTACACTGGTCGGTGCAAAAACTCGATCAACGACACAAAAAAATACACTCGGTTTTGGTGAAAAAGTTGGAGACAATATCACCGATTCACCGTGGACTTTTCCATAATCTTCGGAGAGATAAAAATCTCCAAAATAATTATCCTTCTTTGACCTATCAATGCCATACCCATTTTTATACATATGCGTGCTGTAATGCTTGCTTAATCAGTATAGCATTCTTTTGACCGGTCCTGCCATACCCGTTTTATGCATATGTGTGCTCGCTTAATTAGTATAGCATTTTTTTTCTTTGCTTGGCTTATCAAATCTATGTACAATTATTTAAAATTCTACTTTTTTGCCCAAGTATAATTAAACTTATGTGTTTATCAAAAAAGTACAACTACACTTACGTGAATTCTGACCAATTTAATGGTCCAGTTGTCTAAAACCCCTCATTTTTGTTGTGTATTGAACTTAATTATCAGCCATAATTTTTCCTCCAAATTTCAAGTTTCAACGATTCTTCTTCAATTTTGAGTCTTAATGTATTTCTATAGTTCTTGCAGATTATTATTACACTTCGACTTTTTTGGTTTGGCGTGGCAAAGCTATTTTATGAGCTATAATGTCATGCATTGCACGCTATACATATTAGAAAAACATGTATAATACTAATCTGACGTGAAATTGAGGACTTTCCATATATGCTTTGTCTTCCAGAACAGCGAACAAAGTTACGTGATGGTGTCGATAATGACCATGAGTTTCTTAGGTTCACGTGCTGATAAGTGATAATGCTCTGAGAAAGTTCTTATTCAGGGGCGGCTCCACTTGGAGCCCCTGAATTGAACTTTTTATTTTTCCTGTTTTGACACTTAAAATAAAAATTTGAACATTCTATCTTTAAGTCCAATTGAAATAAACTTAAATATAATTATTTTAATAATATTTTGACATTTTTAAACACAAAGAAAAATCATAATAATAAATCAATTTGATCTAAAATTTGAAAAAAAAAAAAATAATTAGCCCAACAACAAAAAGTAGAATTTGTTAAAAAAAAAAAGCTCATTTAGATCTTAAGAAATTTTAAATAAATCAATCAAATGAGAAATTAGTGCATGAATGATTGTTTGACTATATACATTAAAACATATGTAACTAATAGAATTGATAATGAAAATACTATGCAATAATTTCAAAATACAAAACATTGTAAAAGGCAATTGTAAAACTTTATATATTAAAGATTTTTTTTTTTTGTGTGATGTTGATATATTTTATTTATCTTTTGTTTAAAATTTTGTTTAAGTTTTTTATTGAACCCCCTAGAAAATAATCCTAAAGCTGCCGTTGTGAATCATAATGAAAGTCAAAGTGGATGAATATTGTCAAATCAAGTACCAAATTAATGCACATGGTTTTCGGTAATGAGTCTTATAAATCATTTAAATGAAAAACGTTCTTTTAATGACCACACTTTATCACCAATTTTGTTATAACTTGAATATTCTTGTATGTGGTCATCAAAATATCATTTTCATATAGATTTATCAATACTTAACATTAGTAGACAAATTTTACCTATATTAATGATAAATGACCTCATGCATATATCACATTAAAAAAGTCATTTCTCAAAATGATATCTCGAATAGTCGAATAAAAAAAATGTTTAAAGAATAAAAAGTCAAATTCCATCAAATTAGAACACTTTATACATGTTTTTGTTTTACTTAAACTATATTTTTTTTACTGTATCTTATATCTCTATCAGAAAGAGAGAGAGATTCTAGTAGTTATTACTATTATTATTTGCAAGCATAGTAGTTATAATTGTCATTAAAAATTAAACCAAACTAGATAAAATCTCTTATTAGTCAAAAAAGAGGTTTAAGGTTTAAATTTTGTCTATACCAAAAACAAATTAGTATCTTGACTTGAAGTTAATGATAAAGAATTGCATTATAAAATTGATGTCACAAGTTGAAATTCTATCTTATATATAATAATTAAAAAAAAAACCATAAAACCAACATTTATCTCTTTGATTATCACCTAAAACCAAATAAATAATAATAATAAAACCCCAGAAAACTGAAAAACTGGTGGTTTAATTAGGAAAAAAAAAAACCAAATCAATTCAAGTAGGTTTTACAGCTTAGATGATTCACAGTTCATCACTATATAATATATATAGCCCCCAGCCCCCCACCTCTTGCTCCCATCCCTTGGGGTCCAAGCCTGGTTAAAACTTCTTGAACTCTGTGATTCTCGTTGTTGGAGCAGGAGACTTAGCCCAATAAACAGAAAGTGTTGTCTAAAATGTCCCCAAACTATAGGGTGAGTTGTAATTGTAAAGTCCTTTCAAAATTCTAGAATAGATCAATCAACCCCTCGATTAATTTATAACAAGTAAATTGCCCCTATCATTAATTAATTAATACCACCAATTAATAATAAAATCATCCAATAGCCTTAACTTGTTCAAACAAAAACAATTTCAACATATAAGTCCAAGACTAATAATAGCTAGCCAAACTAATATTACTCTCATACAGATAGTCCAATATTATATATGGTCGAGGCAAAAAATTTATTAAAAATATATGAAATTTTTATAGAAAATTATTTTTAATTTATCTTGGGAGTAATACGATGCATATTGAAGAAAAGCCTAAATCTCTAATTTTTAGTTGTGATTTTATTGTTGAAAGAGAGGTTTATTTAGGTAGGAGGGTGATGTGTCTACAAATCTAGTCCCTCTGGTAGTTAGGTGTTAAACCCCCATTTGACCCCGGCCTATAGAATTTTTTTGTCGTCGAAATGGTAAATCTCTCAATTTCATATCTTCATCCTCGGTTATTTTTTTAATTATATTTTTGATAGTTAAAATAATAGAGAAGTGGAGATTTGAACTTTGGTTCTTTTAATAAAGAAGAACATCAATATGTTATGCCACTATGCTACAAGACTCTTGACCATCCATAGTTATATATTAATGATTGGATAGAAGTTAAGTACACTTCCTTTAATTAGGTGTTATACCTTAGTTATCCTAATCTATATAGTATATAATAGGTAAATCGGAGAGAAAATCCAATTAGATTTCAAATTGGAATTCAATTAGAGTTTAGTTTTATGCCACGTGTTCCATTTAATCTAAATTTTTAAATTTTTGTGCTAAGTAAGTTAATTCAATGTAAAAATTGGATTTCAATTAGAGCTTAATTTTGCGACATGTGCCTCATCTAATCTAAGATTTTTTTAAAAAAATAATTTTTATACAAAATAAGTTAATTTAGTGTAAAAAACGAGGAATCCAATATGAGTAAACCATAAAAAACTTAATTTTGAATAATTTTATATTTATGAGCTTTTTTTTTTTTTTTGGTAGAACTAAAAACAATTCAAGTTTATAAGTCATATATATATATATATATATATATATATATATATATATATTAATAAGTAAAACTGAGAGAAATCCAATTAGATTTTAATTTAGAATTCAATTAGAGTCTAATTTTGTACTACGGGTTCCATCTAATTAAAATTTTTGAACCAAGTTAGTTAGTTTAGTGTAAAAATTGGATTTAAATTAGAATTTAATTTTACTACACATGTTCCATTTAAAATTTTTGAACCAAGTTAGTTAGTTTAGTATAAAAATTGGATTTAAATTAGAATTTAATTTTACTACACATGTTCCATTTAATCGAAGTTTTTTAATTTTTGTGCCAAATGAGTTAATTTAGAGTAGAAAACGAGAAGTCTAATATAAATAAATCATAAAAAATGTAATCATATATCTAACACTATATATAAAATTAGAGAAAGAGAGAGTTTGAATTATTTTATATTTATGAACCTTTTTTTATAACTAAAAATAATTCATTTGGCACAAAAATTATATATATATATATATATATATATATATATATATTAATAGGTAAATTTAGAGAAAATCCAATTAGATTCTACAATTGAAGTCCAATTTTGCGCCATGTGTCCTAATTTTTTTTTTTTAGAGAGAGTTTTATTTTTTAGTTTTGGAATCAAATGTGCGACCATATCATAAATATCCATTCAAATGAGTTATTGTGTACAAAAACCAAAGAGTCTAGAATAAATGAATATTAAAATATTTAAAAAATGGACAACTTACATTTTCTACCTAATAACATTCTTATAAAACTTTTTAAAGAGTTAAAATATATATATATATATATATATATATAAGAATGACTATCAATAATATTTAAATTATATATGTAAGATTATTATACTATGCGTCTTAATGTGTATCTTTTAAGTACATCCATGCATATGTATGGGATTACAAGCTAGTTATATATAACCATGTAGTTGTATTAACTAATAAATCACATAGTTGAATTTAATTATCAATGGCAAAGGCAACAATAATTTTGCTTGATTGGCTAATACAAACGTGTAATTTAATTCAATTAAAAAATTTAATTAACATAATCTACGTAAGTCTACCTAAGTTTTTCCATTTGTTTAAGGAGTACTTATTGTTTATTTAGCATATCTTATTTTGATTAGTGAGTTTTTTCATAAAAAATTTTAGATACATTAGAACTTGTTGGCCTAAACGTGTTGTAAAGCCCAATCTGTACTTGCAGAGCAAGCAACATAGTCCTAGGATTGGAATAGGGTTCAACTAGGTTTTATATAAATATTTTCTAATGGGTAATTTTGTATATATAACAACATATATTTATTGCTTCTTTTTAAGGGATGCGATGATTTCGAGTGAAGTGAACGGCAAACTATTGTCAGTGGTTTGAGTACTAATTAAGGCTAGATATTGTGCTTTGTTTGACACATTGAACTCATTTGCTTCTTTTCATCTTAAGGATATGGATGTCTTTATTGCTAATGCATGTCACACCACTTAATTGGGATAATCAGGAGTGTAATTCAAATTGCTCACAATCTCATCTTCCATGAACAAACAAAACATATTAAGATTGATTGTCATTTCATTTATTGCCACCTTCTTCACGGGATTCTCTATCTTTGATATTTTGTTTTTAAGGACTAGCATGCTAATATCTTCATCAAATCCCTTGTTCTTTGTCATTTTTGCCTCTTTTTGTCCAAACTCAAGCTCATCTTTGACTTGTCGCCTTGAATTTGAAGAAGGATGTTAGATATATTAAACCTAAATAGGCCTAAACGTGTTGTGAAGACCAAATATGTAATTGTAGGATAAGCAACCTGTAGTCCTACTAGAATTGGAAGGGTTCAGCTAGGTTTTGTATAAATATTTTTCTAAGGTCTAGTTTTGTAGTAAAATCAATTTATTTTGCTCCCTTTTCATAGAGCCTTTAAGCAGAGGTGGAGTCAGGATTTGAGTCGAAGAAGGGAGTGGATTTATCAATGATACACATAATTACGCATACTGTGTGAATATATAATATTTGAGACTGATTTGAAAAATTAAAAGCTATTCATTTGAATACTAACTAATATTTTATTGTAATTATTAAACAAACTTCACAAAAAGAAATCATATTAATTATATTGTATTTATCTATTAATCATCTTTTTCTCATATGAATAATCCATATTTCAATTTTTTTAGAGCCAAAACTCAAGTAGTGAATGACACAATTTTTAATAGTTAGATAAATATTAAGTGTAATTTCTGTAAAATTTTGGTTTATTTAAATTCATAAAATGTTCAGTTTATAATATCTAAAGCTATACTACGAACATTTATTATATAATTATCTTCATACTTTTTTGCTTATATACAAATTTTGATGAAGTTGAACAAATTACTTTTAAAAAATTGAGATCCTATTTTCATTTTTTGACTATCTTAAAGCTAACAATAGTGTTTTCTTTTTTTCTTTTTTTTTTTCTCCTTTCTCCTTTCCCCTCCCTCATATTATATTTTTGTATGGTTTCTAATCCATAATAGACATCTTTCTTTAATATAAAAAAAAAAAAACATAATAGACATTAACTATCTCTAAAAAAAAATTAACATATAATATAGAGGATAGCTTCTTAACTATATGGACAAGAAACTTTCACAGAAGAAAAAGAAAAAGTCCTTATGTTATAAGCTAATAAGTGGGGGGGGGGGGGGGGGGGGGGGTGTGTTTATCAAGCTTCACGATGGGTGGTAGCTTTTCAATGGGTGTGTGGTTTGCTTTTGACATTGTTATATGCAAGAGACTTCATTCTTGCAGAGATTTCATTGTTATATGATGAGGTTGCACATGGGTTCCTTTAGAAGTTACAAGTTTTGCTCTGTTTCAAAGCCAAAGAAACGTAACAGCGTGGCTTTCAGTTAGCTAAATGATCTTTAACAATGGATCCAAAGTTTACTCATGATAAAATTGAAATTTCTGTGAACAAGGTTTTACGCAGAAACTAAAAAGTGCTCTGAGGATTCTTAGCACGTTCATGAAAACATTAGGCTTCGAAAGCAAGAAGACAAGTTGACAAAGGTATCAATATTGTTGGACACTTTGTTTTTACGTGCCTTTTTAAACCTCTCTAGCTACCCGACAAAATTTGTCCTACGAATTCCTAAACCTCATGCACTGGTTGTACAATGAACTTAGCCATTTGATTTCACACAATGAAACCATGTACGAGAGCTCAGCTAGCCCATCAAACATGTTACTGTCTGTCTCGCGCGCATGGATATGCATTAATTTAGGGATTGGGATGTTTCTATTTCTGAGAGGGAAGGACACTCATGGACGTCTTTTTTTTAATTTCCTAATGTATCCATATGTATATATTGTCATCGTCAGGTCATGTGGCAGAGTGGTTCAAATTGTTGTCATATTGTATGGTGTTCTTTGAATCGATTGGATAGAGCGTTGAAATAACAAAATCACAAGCAGCGTATACTATTACCCATGTTTTAAACTTGTTTCTTATTGGGTTAAGTACACGACAAGAGTTTGGATCAATTTAAGTCTCAATATTTTAAATCAATCTTATCTCTAGATTTGTTTTGTTTATTGCTTTTTCCAACGTGCAAGCCAGATTTTTTTAACAACTAGTTTATAAGATGTCTTGGATTTGGAAGGTTCCAAGACCACCCAAATAGCTCTTTTTATTTTTTTTTTGGGGATAAGGAGTCTTCTCGTATTTCTGTGGTTATATTTACTTTCATTTATGAAGATAATCAATGTTCAAATTCACTCATTGTTGTAAACTACTAAGTTGTCCGTGCAATGCACGGATAATATTATAATGTTTTATTAAAGATAGTTTTGAAGAATATTGTACATATATTATAGCATAATTGTTATAAAATTTTGTTAGTAATGAGTTCATTGTAAGAAGCTAAAAATTAAAAAATAAAAAATAAAAAACTACCCATAGTTTAATGGTGGTGGGAGGCTAGCATGACGATAGTTACGGCCTCTGAGATCCTTCTTTTTCCTTCTCTTACAACTATTTTATCAATTTCAAGTCTTTTATTTTGGTAATAGTGAAACAGTGCATTTCATTTAACAATTCACAACATTTTCGTGTCTCTCTATCTTTTTCCAAGGCCTTATCTAATTAGTTATATTTGTCCTTAATTTTTTTTTTCTTTAGTTTTTAATACTAAAATGTGGGTATGCTAAAAGATATGAAGAAGAGATAAATATGTGGTGTAAGTTTAGGTGATTAATAACAAAATTAATGAGATAATAGTAAAAATAGGTTAATATGATATTTTGGATAACATTAAAATATATATATATATATATATAATGAGAAGAGGTAAAAAAATACTAAATATAAAATTAGAGTGTCACATAGTAGGACCTCATGCACTCCAGCACGAGGTTTCTACTTATATATATATATATATATATATATAGAGAGAGAGAGAGAGAGAGAGAGAGAGAGAGAGAGAGAGAGAGAGAGAGAGAGAGAGAGAGAGAGAGAGAGAGAGAGAGAGAGAGAGAGAGATTATTTTTTTTTTTTTAAAGTCAAAATATATTGTTGGTTACTAAAGTTTACTAAAATGCCTAGTTTTTGAAGTTTTAAATGAGAACTTTTAATTTCCAAAGTTTAAAAAATGAACACCATTTGTCCTACATTTCTAGAAGTACATTACTTAAGTTTGAAACTTCAATCTAAACGTTCTTGATTGAAGTTTACAACAGCTAAGTTTGATTAATTGTCATTTTGGTCATAAAAGTGTTTTTTTTTTAAAAAAAAATTCTATAAGTTCACATTTATTGTCACC
Source organism: Quercus variabilis (assembly GCA_030445155.1). Lineage (NCBI taxonomy): Eukaryota > Viridiplantae > Streptophyta > Magnoliopsida > Fagales > Fagaceae > Quercus > Quercus variabilis. The sequence goes on from CP129454.1 coordinate 11,599,858, forward strand.
ATTAATCCTTCCTCCATTTCTTTATATATTTTTCCATAAGAAAGACTAAAGATGACAACAAATGTGAACTTATAAGACCAAAATGACAAAAAATAAAACTTACATAACAAAAATCATAATTGACCAAATATAATGGGTCTAATTCGCTTTTTTTTTTTTTTTTTTTCTTAAAGAAAATTTAATAGCCTTTTATTCTTAAAAATTTATTTTTAATAATGAACAGAAGTTAAAGTTAAGGATAGACGGACTTACGGTATCGAAAAGTGTGAGCAAAGTGACAAATATGAAACTTAAAAGACAAAAATGATCGCTACTACTGTTTCTCAAAAAAAAGAAAAAAAGAAAAAAAAAAAAAAAAAAGAGATCACAGTTACATTCTATATATATATATATATATATATATATTTCAAAACCATGTTGCATGCAGCTATATTACCTCATCCATTACATCAATGATGAGGTTTCCCACAAATTTACTACAGTTCTTTATTGGACGGCCGGAAAAGCATCTTCTGGCCCTACTTAAAGATCCGTAGCAAAATTAAATGACCTCTTTGATTTTCTGGGAGGGTCCCATATAGAATTTAACGTTGAAATGTTGAATTAGAGGTTGAGGCGATAATATTGTATTAAATAGAATTTTTACTATTTAAGGTCTATTTAAATATTGTTTATTATTAAAAATTAAAAATATTATAATAAAATAATTTAAAAATATGTAAATAGTACCGTGTGACCTATTTTTAATAAAAATTTTGCTGAAAAAGAAGTTTGTAGGTTCCGTGAATAGTGCACGGGACCCAAATTTGGACACAAATGCTAAATACGTTTGCTATCCAAACGCATACTTAGAAGACTAGAGAAGCTGATCCAATAATGAATTGAAAGTGCATCTTCCACCTAGCAAGTATGGAAGTTTGAAAAAAATGAACAAATACAGGAAAGATAAATGACTATTGTGATTTTCTTTACTAATTAGTTTCATTGGATGATAATTGATAAGTTGACAAACATCCTTCAAATTTTATGGGAGAGAGTTTCACATCTGAATGGATGGAAGTCATCTCCACCACGACTTCATTTTCAGACCAAAATAAGTGTATCCTGGGCCTTGAAAATTTCCAATTAAGCTCATGAAAACTCATAATACATCTTTTTTCTCTTTTAGAATAGTAAGAGCATTAGAACCAGTACCCCTAAAATAGTTCAAGGGAGCAATTTAGGGTAGAAACCCAAAAAAAAAAAAACACCACTACGGAGGCAAACTCTTTCAGACGTAGATAATCATCACCTTAAGGATCGATTGTTCTATATACACCTTAAAGTACATTATTAATTGGAAGACTACATGATAATTTAACCTTTTCTTTTTTTCCATCTCGAGATCTCTCTCTCCATACTTTAAAATCTATTCTGATTTTATGGCTAATATGAACAAAAGGGAGTAAAAGAAAGTATAGTAGGATTTGAGGTAGGATTGAGGAAAGAGAAATAGATGGGAACAAATTATAAAAAATTTCTTATGCGACATTTGCAAAACTTCTCTCACATGTATATGTGATGTAAGATTTATACACTTGATCCCCGTAGATATTCGAAAGCAGTCTTTGCATATACCTTTTGCATTACATAAAACACTGCTTGAGACTTGAGAGGTTTTCTACAAATTTCTATTGGGTTAGAGCATTTTACATCCGCAATCTTCATACTATTTTATTTTATTATCTCAAAAGTTATTTTATTAATTATATTATACTATTTTACAATACACCAAACATTTTAACTTTTATTTTTCTATTCAACTCATTAAAATAATATATACTATATAATAAAATAAAATAATCTAATATCTTTCTTAATAAAATAATATATACTACCCAATAAAAAAAAAATGAAATTTAAACTTACAACGGGTGACCTGTACTGTAAAAGTTTACTGTAACACTGTTGTAAAACTTTTTATAAGTACAAGACTGAGTAATGAGGTTGTTTTGTACCTTGATGCTAAAATTTCCCTATATATACTATTTACATTGCACGTGAATGCTCTCACAGCGTTGTACTTTGGACGGAAATGCATTTCTGTCCATACCCGGCTAGATTCAAGGACCTTGTTCTTCTTGTAGAGTTGTAGGGACTAGGGACTAGGGACAGGGTCCCCTGTAGAGAAGTTGATACAATAATGCTTTATAATGCATCTTCCATCTGGGTAGTACGGAAGTTAGACCCCAAAAAAATAAATCCAATAAAGGAAAGAAAAATTACTGTAATAGATTTCCTTTGCTTATACAGTTAGGATTTTACTAATAGATTTTCTCGAAAAAAATATTTTTAAAAATAAAAAGTTTAATGTGTACTATAAGTTTTCTATTTTTTTTTTTTTTTGTTGCATAATAACTGATAAGTTGACATGACTTGCTTTAATTTAAAAAAATCTGTTTATTTTACTATTTAATTTATTTTTGTTATTATTTATAAATAAATTATTTGGTACTTTTAAAGTATTTAAATGTGTACTTTCTCATCTCACATAAATAGTAAGTCCTACTATAAATTTTGATGAGACCTACCATTTATGTGAGAAGAGAGAGTACGCATTTATAGTACTCCAAGAGTACGCAATAATTTCTCCTATTTATGGGCTCCACTATACTTTTTGGTATTATTCACGGATCTCACTGTACTGTTTCAATTAATTCTTACATTTATCTTATAGTACTTTCAGTAAAAAGTTTTTAGTTTCAGCAAAATAAACAGATTCCAAACAGACCCAACATCCTTCAAATTTTCTTTGTAGAATTTTCACATCTCATAGGAATGAAGCCATCTCAACCACGACTTCATTTTCATATCAAAATAAGCTGGGTCCAACCTAGAAAAACTCCAAGCACATTAAAACCCTTAATAAATCTCTCTCTTTTTTTCACTTTAATTATTTTTAGATGAGTAAGGACATCGGCATCAATAATTCTAAAAGAAAAATACTAAAAGTCTAAAATCACAAATTTTTTTGCAATTTTTTTTTCTTTTAACAAATAATTGATGTAGAGGTCAGTAATTATTTGTAAATAAAAATAAAATATTAGTAGTGGATCTAGACCAATAAGAATTTGCTACATCAATATTTTGTAAAAATGTTCTAAAATTGTCTGTACATGTAACATTAATCCCTCTAAAATAGGGTAAGGAAGCAATTAAGGGAAGAAGCCTAAAAATACACGCACAACAGCAACCTCCTAACATGTTCCTCATTTTAGGATTTTGCTACATGAGTTGCTCCTTATCTTTAGGGAGCATCGTTCATTTCCTAGAAATTTATTTTCTTTTTTGCATTCTCTCTCTCACAAAATGCACTCGTATGCTTAGACCTATTTCTCTCCCTCTCATAAATCACGGTGATGGCTTCTTGGATACAAATCATTCTCTTCTTCTTCCTTCACATTGTCGTCAATGCTACAAGCCTTACTGCTCACCAATTCTTGCCATTTCTTTTCCTTCTCTTGCTCATTTAGAGATGCATTAGCTCAATCACTTGGATCTTAGTGATTAGGTCGTCAGAGGCCTTGCTATTGCATTTCCAACCGTGTGGATTTGATTTGTGGATTTTGCTTGGTTGTGCACTTTGATATTTGATGTGGATGTTTTGAAAACTAGTTAGCTAAAATAGGAAAAACAAGTTCTTATCTCAAAATAGGGAGAAAATTTTAAGGAATTTGATGCTAATGCTCTTGAGCTAACAAAGTGCAATATTATTTGAAGTCTTGATTTGTAGAAAGGTGGCCATTCAAATGAAGAGTCACTATTTTTCAATCAAAACTCTTCATTTTTCATAGATGAAGGGCTTGAAATCGGAAAAATTATTGCGTACACCTAGTGTAGCACCTCTCCCTTCCACATGAATTTGGGTCACATGTGTGAGACTAGCTCCCATGTGAACCTCACCTATACGTAAGGGAAACGTATAGAACACTAGACGTCCTGAATAATTTCACTTGAAACAGATTCATTAGAGCATTCACAGATGGAAATTCTATCATATTCTATTTTATCATTTCAAAAAGCTACTTTATCAATTATACAATATCATTTTCCAATACACTCAACATCCCAACTTTTATTTTACCATACTACACATTAAAATAATATATCTACATAATAAAATAATAATATATTTTGAAGAGAGAGAGAGAGAGAGAGAGAGAGAGAGAGAGAGAAAGAGAGAGAGAGAGAGAATGAGACAGTGGAGAGAGGACATGACTCATATGAGACCGTGCAAAAGTGCCACAGTACTGCAATATCGCTACAGACCATGCAAATGAGATAGTGGAGAGAATAAAATAATAATTTTTGCATTTGCAATATTGCTATAGTACTATCGCAAATGCTACAACATTGCAATATCACTACCGACCATGCAAATGAGACAGTGGAGAGAGTAAAATAATAATTAAATGCTACAACATTGCAATATCACTACCGACCATGCAAATGAGACAGTGGAGAGAGTAAAATAATAATTTTTGCATTTGCAATACTGCTACAGTACCATCACCATCGCAAGTGCTACAGTATTGCAATATCACTACCAACCATGCAAATGAGACAGTGGAGAGAGTAAAATAATAATTTTTGCATTTGCAATACTGCTGCAATACCATCGCAAATTTGCGATGGTACTATAGCAGTATTGCAAATTTTTTTAGCTTTATGCCAGCTGCAACCAGTTGTTAATCTTTTTTTTTTTTTGTACTGAAATGGTGGCAAGATATGGCATATACCATGCCAGCTACGAATGCTCATACAATCTATATTTTTCTTTTCTTTTATTACTTTAGTGAAATACATATTTTCCTCGACAATTCTAGCTCTTAGGAATAAAATTCAGATTTGATGTAAGCAGTTGGTCACCTTTTTGTCTCTTGAAGGTGAATTCCCTATAATCCAAAGGCAAATTACTCTTTCAAAGTGTGGATAATTATTGCCTCTATATCGTTCTATACACACCTCAAAGTCATATTAGTCTTTTACTACAGATTTTCAACTTATTATCGTTGACTGACCAAATTAAACCATATCTTATAATCGGAAGACCAAATGAGTAATTTAACTTTTTATTTTTTTCTCGCTCCCATAGTAGCTGCAAAACTCCTCTCATATATGTTAGATTTATCCATGTAAATCTCATATATATTTTAATGCAGCAGAATACCTACAATAAACAAAGCATGTTTGTTTCAAAAAAATAATCTTGAATCTTTAAGATGTTCCTTGAATCTCCAAAGTAATAGGATCTTAGAATCTCTTAAAAAGAAACAATAGGCAGAAGTCTGAATTTTTTATTAATTGATAATTGAATGCCTTCAAGACTACAATATGCTTAAATAATAAAAAGAAAACCTAGGGCGGATGGGAAAACACCCACCAAAATTCTAATTTGCACTAATCACAAATTAGGTGGTAAAATAGTAAAATATACCAAAAGCAACAAGATTGAGATAATTATGAAATTAAAATCTGCTGTTTCTAAGAAATATTTTAAAATAGACGAGACCTTATTCTAACTTTTAAATTAAAAGAAAATAAATATTAATAAAAACGATAAAAACACAAATTTCAATGGTTAAATGATGGAATTGAATTTGCTTGAAAAAGGACTTTGGTCTTGGCCATGAGTTTTGATTCCAACATCGTTTTCTTTCATGTCACCAAATTTCACTACTGTCACCAATAATTTCTACTAATGCTTTTTTATTACTTAAACCTCCCACACGCTAAGAAATTCTCTGATGTCTCTGTTCTACTTCATATTTAAAACCGTGTTGCGTACGGCTATTACACTTGAGAGGTTTCCTAAATTGAGTTACAGTTCTTGGACGGAAAAGCATCTTCTGCTCCTAACTAGTACCTAGAGATATAGATTCTAGTGTGAGAGAGAGCTGTAGCAAAATGACCTCGAACTTCAGGGAGGGTCCCATATAAAAATGTTGATGCAATGATGCATTCAAATGCATCTTCCATCCGGCTGGTACGGAAGTTAGGAAAAAAAAAAACCAAGAAAGGAAAGAAAATAACCATTGATGAAGGAAAGCCGTAAAATTTTCTAGAGTTTTCACATCTTAAGGGAAGGAAAGCCTGTCTTACCACGATTTTCAGATGAAACTATGTTGGGTCTTGGTCCTCGAAAAATTCCAATAAGAAGAACATTAAACTCTTAAAGGGTCAGCTTCATAAATGTTGTACTAGCTAGTGGGAAATTAAGCCAATTTTCTCATTGACGATTGTCAAACAAAGACTTTGTTGGTATAACAAAACTTGTACTGATACCAGATAACATAGTCAACTACTGTTGCAAAAATGGAGCTCTTAATATATTATCAAATAAACTAATTGTTGAATATTGGAGTTATCATTGAAAATTTTCCAATTCGTTGGCTCTAAGAAGGCCAATGTTTTACTATTTTTTTTAAAGGTTATATACCAAGAATGTCAAAATTGAAAAGCTTAAATACAGTATGTTATAAATATATAAGTTTTTGAAAAAAAAAAAATGAAAAACACATTTGTGAATGATTTATTATTTGCAAGCACTCTTTATATATTTTATATATATACAACACATTTTATATATTTTTGTTCTAAGCACAACTCAAAATGAAAACCCTAACCTCCATGTTAGCTACTTTGAAATAACACATCCCCATTTCACTCCTTGCCCACGTGCAACTTAGTCCACCTAAAGCTTAGAATATTATTTTCTTTTCCAAACTAAGTGAATAAATGAATGAAATTTGTAGGTTTTTTCCAAACCGCAAAAGTGTATAGAGTTAGGGCTAAATTGAATTTATCTAAAGCATATATAGCAAGAGGGAAATTCATATTACAACCATGGTTTTTGGAAACCTGAATCGTACAAAAAACTGAAAAATGAATAGGTTCAAAATTTTTGAAGTTAGACCGAGGTCAAATTGAGGTTAGACCTTAATGATGTTATTATTAATTTAATAATTAATTAATATGAAATAAATAAAAAATAAATGCATAAAAATTAACAATCTTAACTAAAAATTTAAAAAACATTTAAAGAAATTCAAGTATAAAGAGACTGCTAAAAATAAAATGATATTTTTTACTGTTTATTATAGATTTTAAATAGACATTTTCTTATCATTTATAATATTTCAAAAAATTTGTACAAATAGTCAACACAACAGTATCTTTAAAGCCATGATTTATTGGTTTATGCCATTAAAATATTTTAAATATTTATTAACCATTAACAGATTAGGATTTTAAAGGGGAACATAAATGATAAATCCAAACCTCAAGGTTTGAGCATCTGACTGTGGCTTTTTAAAAAAAAAAAAAAAAAAAGATAAAATTTAGAAATTTTATTTGATAAAATATGCAAAATAGTACACAAGAAAATGTTAATATTGAGCAACTTATTACATCCTTCCAATTTTTTTTTTTTTTTTGATAGTTAAGTTTACAACCATTTTGACACCAAATTTTTATTTTTCTGAGTTTATTTTGTTTTCATTTTTTATTTTTCTGAGCTCCTCATGAAAGGAAAAACTGAAAAAGTAAACAACAGAAACTCAGATGTTTAAAAAATACGGAAAAAACTAAAAGGTGGACGGTGTAACCGCGGTTTTGGCATTTAGAAAAGACAAAAAAAAAAAAAATTGAAGAGTCAAATGGTCAAGAGTCAGCTACGAGTAGCAGTGGCCTCACTATCAGCCCACCACCTGTTCAAACAAAACAAACTTTAATTAACGTAGTAAAAGGGAAACCAGGAATCACAACTTAAATTAGTCACAGTCCCGTTTTGTCGTATTTCAAGATAAATTTAGAAAAATATTTACTTATTTCATTTTTAATTTCAGATTTACACGACTGTGAGAAATGAATATTTTCTGTCTAATTATTATTTGGACTGATCGCTTATTATGGATCATATCCAATTATGCATCTAATTTTACATCTTATTAATTTGTGTAACTTTTAGTTACCGACATTTTTTATCTATCACTAATTATATGAATCTGTCACTTTTCATCTATTAGTGACATGTATTTCATCTATTAGTGACGTGTATTTGATATGCAGTAGTGAATTGCAAGGATACAAATCAATAAATTGTAAAATTAGATACGGAAATGTGTAAGGGCTGTTGGCCCCAGCTCTCTTCTCTCTTTAACATGCGGCCTTTGACATCGGAGCCTTCCTACGTCATTTCCAAATATTCAAAGCTACTATAGTACTTATCCATGACCCCCTCAAAGCTATGACCATGTCTGTCTATATAAACGCTTACATCTTGAGCATAAAAGCTCCTCCTGTTCTTATAAACTCTTACAGTCTTTTGTTTCTCTTTGCCTGGTTTCAGACCTTTATTTCTTGCATTTATGCTTAATTTGTGCTTTAGAGAGGGAAGTAGGATTGAAAGTGAAAATGAAGACAAGTAGCACTAGTGAGAAGTCCAAGCTTGATAGAAAGATGGTGGAGAAAAATCGCAGAATGCAAATGAAAAGCCTATGCCTCAAGCTTTCTTCTCTTATTCCTGCCAACCACTCCAGAGCCACCAGGGTGAGTTTTATAAGTCTGTACAAGCTCAAGCTAAATTAATAAAAATACTATGAACTTTTTGTTTTTGTTTTTGTTTTAATCATAAAAATTGGTAACTTTGATTGGAGGGAAGGATATCCAAAATCATAATTGTGTCTAGGATTCAGCAGTTTTGTCAGAATTCTTTTTCTTTGTGGTGTTTCCAACGTAGATGTCCAAGTAATAGGTTAATAAAAAAGAAGAGGAAATGAATTCAGTAGTTGTGAAACATATGGTACAACTTGGTCCTGGCCTTGTTTTAATTCTTGGATGGAAGAACATTAATTGCTACGGATAGCATGGTAATTACAGTACTCTTATCTCTTTGCTACTTTGTAGTAATTGGTTGAAGTTTTTCGTGACAAGTGGTCCATGAGGCCTTCCCTCCCACTCGAAACCAAGAAATATCTGCCAATAATTCATCTTCCTAGCTCATACTGTATTTATGAAATTATTGATGCTTTACTGCTTGAATATCCAACTCAGATAAAGAATTATTCTTGAGGTGAATTTGGTTGTTTTTAATCTCATTCACTACTTAATTTTCTTCTCCAATTTATTTGGAAGGACAGAATTCAACTCAATCATTTCTACCCCAAAAAAACTGTATTTTGTAGTGTTTTCTTTTCGTTATATTTGTCTGGTATATATGCTGTATTTAATTAATTAATTTTGTCTATATCTCATTTCGAAAATGATGTTTTTGATATTTTCCCCTAGAGATCTGCAATAATTCACAATATATCATTTTCTCCGAAATAGAAAGGTACCACTGTGGTCATTTTGGGTTCCGCAAGCTGAACTTTCTTCTGGGTCTTTGTCACTTTCTGCAGTTTTGACTCACAGAAACTTTTAAAATTCAGTGTGTGTTTTTAAAGAAATTTTAATAGGAAGAATTATGTCTACCTTAAGGTTCTATAGCATATTGCATAGCTAGCCAGATGTCTCTAAAGTTTTCGCTGTGAAGTAGCTATGAGTGTAGATTTGGATAGGTTTGGATTGCACTGAAAATAGCAGACGTGCGTGTTTGCTTTTTTTGTGTGAGTTCTGTCCATTGTTTATGAATTCTGTAAGTATAAATTTTAGCAAATTTTTCTTTAAAACTGAATCTTATGGCACAATTTATATATTTAAAAATTATTTTACTAGTGTTTTTAGTTTTCAATTTTTAGCAATAAACAATATCTAAATAGAGCCGAATATTTCCAAAGTTTTCACTGAGTATCTATGCTTGAGCTTTTTCAACCACAACGACATAATGACCTTCACAGTTCAACTAAAAAAAGCATATTACTAAAGGCATTTCTAGTTAAGCATATTACTAAGGTATAACACCAAGGGATTTTTAACTAAATCTTGTCCCATTACTAGTTCAACTCAAGTGTACCAATCTAGCTGAACAAGATCTTGCTATAGTTTTTGTATTTTACTCGGTTGTAAGTTATAGTAACTTGTATTTTTTTTTTTTTTAATTTGATAATTGGTAAAGGGAGGATTTGAACTCCGAACATATTCTTTAAAAACATCATAAAATATTAGTTGAGCTACAAGATAATTGGAAAAAATAATTTCTATTTTAATTGCTACTACTAATTCTTTCTTCTCTCTCTCTCTCAGGAAATAATTTCACAACAAGATCAGCTCGATTTCGCTGCCTCCTATATAACGCAACTGAAGGAAAACATAGAAAAATTAAAGATTCGGAAGGAACAAGCAATGGAGTTAGAAAATGGCAGTAATACAATGGATACAATGATGTTTGGCTCAAGGTTGCCTGTATTTGATTTAAAAGACTTGGGTTCCAGTATCGAAGTGATTGTTATAAGTGGGTTGCAAAAGAGCTTCATGGTGTATGAAATTATTAGTATTCTTGAGGAGGAAGGAGCTGAAGTTGTCAGTGCTAGCTTTTCTACTGTGGGTGATAAAGTTTTCCATACCGTTCATGCTCAGGTACATAGTTTATAATAGTTAAATCCCAATTTTGTAGATAAATAATATGTGAATATCAAGTTTGATACATATGCTGATACAATTCACATTTTCTTTATGAATTTCCAGGTCAAAATTTCTAGAGTTGGGGTTGAGACTACAAGGGTGTGCCAAAGACTACGAGAATTAATAAACTGAATGTGCTATTTTGATCCAACAAATGCTTCATTAGTAGCTAGAAGGAAGGGAGATAGAGTTAAATATTTGAATTATTCCCACTATGCTGGTCATCACAATGGGACAATGATCCCAAAATGTATTTAACGAAATTAGTGAATGTTCATCATGACTGTCTTATGTGCTCTCTTTCTTTTTCAATCAATTAGTGAAAGAGTTTAAAAAAAAAAAAAAAAAATCTTTTTAGTATTGTATGGCCGATTTGTATTTGAAGTTAGCTATTGTTGTAGATTTAGAATTGAAGCTTAGTATCTTGTATTGTGCTAGAGTTGCCCTCAGCATTCAGCTACATGTTCATCTATTGATTATTAGCAATTTACATTGTGTCATGTTTGCTATAATAGTTCTTGACCTCTTTTATGAGCATTTTTAGATGAATTTAACACACATAGAGTGCTTAATTAATTCTATATATTGTTATAGTTTCTGGTAGTTCTTAATCAAGTAAAATTATTAAATAAATATGTAAAAATAAGGTCACCAGATTCTTGAGTAATATGCCCAATCAGTTTGAAGCTTTCAATGCATGCTCGATCAATGCTCTAAATTCGTAAAGCAATCCATTGTCCACATTCTAATTAGACGAAGTCTTCAAGTCTTGTAAGGCTGAGCCATTTCCCACCTATAGTTAGCTAGTTCCCACAAATGCGTTTTGTTTTTTTGTTTTTTTTTTTTTGCCTTTTCTTTTTAATGTGATTTTTTGTTTTGTTTTGTTTTGCCAAAGAGTTCTCACAAATTATGTTTTTTTGACCAATAAATGCTAGGGACTGCATTTTGTTTTTAGACTACTTTGTTTGGTCTTTTTCGTAGGTCCAATAAGATTGTTTAGTAGAAAATATCAAAGAAAGTGTATCAACTTTTTTCGGTTTGATAATGTGAAAAATACAAAAGAAAAATTAGTGTATCAACCTAAGTTTCACAGATAGAGATAGGCCTTTTTTTCTTTCACACCATTTTTCATAATTTATTTAGATAATAAATTATGATTGAGGATTCTAGCTAATATTACTTTCATATAGTCCATTACTAGATCATAAACTTTATTTTACTTATTTGAGTAAATACACTTTCTTTATACTTCATTTTCTTCTAAACAAAGAACTTATTTTTAAACAAAATAAGTAGTCAATTGAAATAAATTCATCCAAGTAAAAAAAAAAAAAAAAAAATCAATAAAAAAGAATCATCCAAATACAAACTAACTCTCTAATTCTTAAGATTAGACAAAACTTTGATATAGTTTTTTTTTTCCCCTAATTTATATTTTTGAGAAATCAATTTGAAATGAGTTAGTTTAAAAAAAAAAATCAATTTTTGCAACAAGTGAGAAAGAGAGATTTGAATCACAATTATTGTTAAGAAAATTTAGTAATACCAGTAAGTTATTATAGGACTCTTGACTTGAATCAAATATATTTTTTGTAGAATAATATATATATATATATATATAACAATAAATAATCTTATTCTAATTATGTATATAAAAAAAATAACTTAATAATCATATGATAAGTAAATAAATAGTCAAATCAATCATTACATAATGGGTTGGGTTAAAAAAAATTCTAGATCTTTTAATCATAGAAGACATTGATCAAAAGAAAATAAAAATTTTAGAGATCTTTTAAAAGAACGTGTTGAAGGTAGGTGATGATAGAGAATATTAATAGAAAGATAAAAAAAATATAAATGAGTCAAGAGTAGTATATGTATATTCTTTTTGGTATTCTTAATGATATTAATGATTAGTATATATATATATATATATTCATTAACATATACATGGCGTGGTTTGACTCGAAAAGCTGAAGCTGATCGAAGATACCGTGTATTTAAGTTTGTAAAAAAGATTTCTATCTAACTTTTGTCTTTTGTAAGTATGGTTGCCAAAAAGAAATGGTACAGAGTTGGTCGAGGGTTTAATGCTTATACATGCTTGAATTCATAATTTTTTTTTTTTTTTAATATTCTTACAAAATCATAATATTGTTGTTATTATATCCCATATTTGCAAAAAGATAAAGTTTAATTACAAAATTAGTTGTAACTTAAGACTACAATCTTATTTTATAAAATAAAAATTGCTACATATTTTGAAAATTTAATCATTGAATTATATGTTTTTTACGCTCTTAATATACATATCAAATTTTGTGTCAATCGGATATTATTTATTATATGATCTATAAGCTTATATTTTATGCATAATTTTTAAATTACAAAAATTTACAATTTAAACAATTTATTGATAACATAGCTATTAATCTTTAATTTTCTAAAAATTTTACAATGGTAGATGTAGGGACTCAAAATGGATTGGACCCAGAATATGAATGGGTTTTCAGCCCAACAAGCCCAAACAATAAATTTATAGAGAATGAGTATTAGAACTAGTACTGTTAGACGAGAAAGGTTCTGCTCACTTAGTAATCAAGGGTATTTTAGATTGATTCAAAGGAAAAAATCCTTCTCGGCATGATTTTCAGGATGTTTATCTTTTTCTTTCTTTTTTCTGATTCTCTTTCTCCCTCTCTCCCTCCAAAAGTCCCCCTTCTCTCATTCGTTTTTCAGTTATATACACCACCTTCTCCCTCATTCCCATCGTACACGTGTAGTTCTTATCTGGGAAGTTCCTTTCTGTCCCATCTAGCACCTACTGGAATGTTCGTTTAGTGGCCATAAAGCTGCTTAGTCACTGTTCAGGTATCACCTCCACATTAATGCGGCCAGAGGGTTAGCTGGAAAGCATTTAATGTGGAGGTGATGGCCTTAGAAGATATTTGCTGTTCTCCCCGACTCCTCCTTTGGTTTGCACCCAACTTCCCGTTCAGGTATAATCTTGTGGAGTCTTCGGAATAAATGAAAGTTACATTCACCTCGGACTCTGATGTCCTCGGACGTGAGTTATGTCATTATATATAATATCCATTCCTTTCTCCGGTATTAATTATTAAATAATAATAAAAATTTTTAAGCTATCCTCGGACAACCAGGTGTCCTCGGATTGGGCCGTTGGGCCCCGAGTCCATTTCTAATGATCCTAACATTTTTTAATAACAGGCCCCACAGTAGATTTGTCAAAATTCACCTCTAATAAAAACATATTAAGGCTGTAATCTAAGGTTACAACAAATTTTGTAGCTAAACTTTGTTCTTTGTAAAATAGCAAATAATAAATATGACATTTGAAGTTCGGATTCTTTCTCTCATTAAAATGTGTAAAAATATCTATATCATCTATAAAATATTAAAATTAATTTTTTTTTTTTAATTTCATGATTATAAGGTTTAAATTATTGTTGATAATTAATATTATATCACTTAATAAATTTGCATTAGATTATTTTTAACAAATTTATCATTGCATTACATTGTTTTATTACACATTTTATGTTGCAAAAAAAAAAAAAAAAAGATTAATAACAATCTCATCTATAGTGTCTAAGTTTCAAATTTAATGCATTTTAAAATTATATATAGAACACGGGTTTACTTATCATTAGTGGCAAGGCTAGGAATTTATCTTTGGGGGGCCATATATAATTTATTTTTCATCTGAATTACCATTTTTTTTTTTTGAAGAAAGAGTCAATAGTTTTAAACTTGCCCATAACCTAGATTTATCAAATTAAATTATCACTCATTAAATAAAATTATTGAGATTTAAAAAAATATACTAAAAAATTACTAATAGTCCAAAGATTGCTAAATAAAAAACAAACAATCATTCAAATGTCAATATATAAAAAAAAATATAATAAACAACAATTAAATACATGTTCATATAGTAGTATATAATATATTGATTATTATAATAATAATTAATATATTATAAGAAATATAAAAAAAGAAAGAAATGAAAGTAAAGTAAAAAAATCCAAATAAAGCAAATGCAAAGTACCTAACCTGGGAAAGATCTTTCCCAGGTTAGGTACTTTGCATTTGTTAGCTTAGAGCATCCATATCTGGATCTCATATCTTATCTTATTTTACCATCTCAAAAAGTTATTTTATCAATTATATCATACCATTTTACAATACACTCAACATCCCAAAACTCTATTATTTTACCATCTCATTAAAATATTATTTTTTTAATCTTTCTTTATTATTACTGTAGGGTTCAGATTCGTGGCATAAACCCAAAGACAATTAATTTGTAGAGTATGAGTCAGAGAACTAGATTTAGTAAGAGATTAATAACAATGGTCCATAACCCTTTGAACAGTGATTAATATTGATCAGTTTGTATACATTGATAGTTCAAAGAACTCTCTCCTTGTTTTTCTTCTCTCTCAATTTTCTCCGGGGGCTAATTGACAGGTGCTCCCTTCTATTATATAGTCATTCCTACCCTCATCTCCATCGTCCACGTGCTCCTTATCCATGAACTTGCTCAAGTACCTGTCACGTCAGACATCTTCTTTTTAGCTCTGTGTGAGTGGCGGTAGGTTAGGATGCACTGTTCAGAGGTCTTCTCCACATAAATGCGGCCAGAAAAGCTGTTGCAATGCATTGAATACAGTGGTAGCAGCATTTCCCTCAGATATTTCTCCATCCTTATCGTTCCAGAACACGCTCTGAGCTTATCTTGATCAGGTGGAGTCCTCGGACAGTCATTCTGGCTTTTCCCGTGCTCAATTAATCTATGATATCATGTTAGAGGAAAACATCCTCCTCGGACAGGAGATATCCTCCTCGGACTGCGATGATCCTTCATTTTGAGGATCCCACTCCCAGCTGGGCCCTGCCTTTTTCTGCTCTCTCTTTTCGGATGTAAAATAGTCCTCTCGTGGGCTTTCGGCCCATTACCTTGGGCCTGACCCCCTTTTCCCCCACAATTACTTTTCCAACCTGTCATTTTTTTTTTTTTTCAAATTCAATTATTCCAGCTTTTTCAAATATCCTGCCAGTTTTTTTTTTCTTTTCAATTTCTTTCCAACTATTTCAACACACACACACACAGAATCTGCCAATTTCTTTCCAACACACACATACACACACACACACACACACAACCTGGCAATTTCTTTCCAACACACACACGCAGAGAAAACTTGCCGTCTTTTTTTTTTTTTTTTTTTTTTTTTCAAATTCAACTATTCCAGCTTTTTCAAACATCCTACCAGTTTTTTTTCTTTTCAATTTCTTTCCAACTATTTCAACAACCACACACACACAACCTGGCAATTTCTTTACAACACACACACACACGCAACCTGGCACACATAGAGGTTAAAAAGCATTAAAAAATTATTTTATTTTTATACCATTCAACTACAGTACCATCTTACATTTGAGATGGTACTGTAGCTAAATCTCAAAAAAAATTTTGCATATGGAATATGGCCTTCCCATTACTGATGGGTTATGGGGTTTAAATACCAAATGTTCTTAACATTTGGCATATACAAGCTCAAATGCGGATGCCCTTAGCCAGTTTCAGTTAGGGGCATAGATAAAGCATTGCATAGTCATGTATGAGAAGCCCATGGCACGTTAAGCTTCACAAATTGAGGGGCTTATGACACTGACAATGACTAATTAAGTTTGAACACAATATAAAACTTTTACTTTTAAACAAACTACAACAGCAATGGGAGGGAGGAAAAGGGAAGAACTGAAAGTTTGAAATGAAAAAAAAAAAAAAAAAAGAAAAAAAAAAAGAAGCGGCGAGAAGAACGAAAAGAAGAAAGAGAAGAAGAATGCAAAGGCCAAGTCCCCAACCCCGAGAGAGAGAGAGAGAGAGGAAAAGGGAAGAACTGAAAGTCTGAAATGAAAAAAAAAAAAAAAAAAAGAAGCGGCGAGAAGAAGGAAAAGAAGAAAGAGAAGCAGAATGCAAAGGCCAAGTCCCCAACCCCGAGAGAGAGAGAGAGAGAGAGAGAGAGAGAGAGAGAGAGAGAGAGAGAGAGAGAGAGAGAGAGAGAGAGAGAGAGAGAGAGAGATTCTGCAATTGTGTGGGAGACTTGGTGGTGCGGCACATCAACAAAATTTTTGACTTTTCAATTTTTCTACTATTGTGTACAAGTAAGTCCTAGATATGTTGAGATGAAAATTAGAAAAATTTTTCTCTTTTATTTGTTGAGGTAATTGTTAAAATACCTATGTGTTCATTTTAAAAATGCTAAATTTTTAATTATTGTAATTTGTTGACATATGTATTTATGAATTGCATTTTATTTAAATGAAAATTATGTTTATTTTTAGACTTTTTTATATGTATGTATGTATGTATGTATATTATTATGTATGGGGGGCTAAAATAATAATTTTATTTAAAATTTTTCAAATTATTTAGGAGTATTCCACAATTTTTTTTTTTTTTAATTTTTTTTTCAAAAATTGGGGGTTTAGGGGGGGGGGGGGGGGAGGGCCAAGGCCCCCTTACTGCTTAAATGGCTCCACCACTGCTTATCATATAGCAAATAATATTTTATTAATATGAAATTTGGTTAAAAAATTATGCACCAACTCTACATTTCTACTGTTCTTTGATTTTTGTTAATGTCAAGCACAATATAAGTTGTCATGACTCGACCGAATTTGAATTGTAATAGGAACCCTAAAAAAATCTGACTTTTTCTAATGCATATTAACATATTCTGAATGTTTAATATGTTCCTTTATTGCAAAACGAAGCCAGAGTTTGAACTTTGGGGGGCTAAAAATGAATTTTAAAAAATTAATGTGAATTTAAACTCGTGTGTATTGAATATTAACAAAATATCAACAAAGAGCAAGACAATACATATACTAATATACACGTAAATTAGGATAGAATAAAAATTCTATCTTGTATCCAAAAAAAATATATATATATATCAACAAAGAGAAAGAGAAAGATGAAGTAATTGTTTCTTAATACATTTCAACAAAACCATCTATTACTTTCTTTATAAATTCAAAAAAAGTGTCTATAATTAACTTTGTACTAAATTTAGCAATGATTTTCCCTTTTAATGTACAAAATTAAAGAATCGGTTAAAAAATCATCTTCCATCGTTAATAGTTCTAAATGAATTTTTCTTTGAGAATTTACGGAAATTGGGATATTGGTGTTAGAGCTTGACAATGCTGCATCATTGGTATTGGCTTTCGAAATATTTACAATTTCCTTTTTGAAATCAAATGTTGCATTCTTGTAGACTTTCATGTAATCTAAAAAAGAAATAAAAGACTTTTATTATTTCATTATACGTTCAATACTATTCCTAATAAAAAAGATGGATTGATTAAGTGTAGTTAAATAGTAAAAAGTAAAATGCTAAACAAAATTTAACACACGATCGCCACATAACCATACACACATACTATTTTATTTATAAAAAGGTGGGGGGGGGGGGGGTGTTGGGGGGTTCCTCCCTATTTCTTGGGTTGTGGCTAAAAGAATAGAGCTATAACCAAATAAATTGAGAGAAAGAGAGAGATAACTTTGGAAGTATTTGGGAATTTGGAGTCTCAGGTTATGTTTAGTAACAGTTTTTATTTTCTATTTTCAAAAACTTGTTTTTGGGACTTTAAAGAAAAAACAAATTTTTTTTTTTTTTTTTTTTTTTGTATTTTTGAAATCAAAAACATGTTTGGTTAATTGAAATTAAAAAGGTAGTTTTTTGAATGAAAAAAAATAGAAAATACTAAAATATGTTGTTATTAGGATCTGAACTTTAATGCTAACTCATTAAATGAGACAAATTCATTAAATTAAATGCATGTTTTCATTGACTTTTGAAAATTAGAAACTGAAAACAGCCTTTTGCATGTTTTCAGTTTCTTTCACAAATTGAGTTTTGAGAACAGTTTTTGTTTTTAGTCTATTTTGAGTTGTTAAACAAGTTTTTTAGTCTCAAAAATAGAAAATTGTTTTTTAAAACAAAAAATAAAGGGAAAAAACAGTTACCAAGCATACAAATTTTCTTCTTGTCATCGTCTATAAACCCATGTATCATTCGAACCGAATGAATTTTTGTAGCCATTGTGTACATGTTGATTTATATGAATATGTCTTATTTTCAGTTTGAATTCAAATTGTGCCATTGCACAAAATATTAAAAAAAACACTTTGGAGTAAATGGATAAGATAATACATAAGTAATATTTAATTAATAAGAAGTGTGGGGCCAGAAAATCAAGTAGCCTCGGCCCACTCCAAGCCAGGCCTAAGGGCCCACGCCGAGGATACATGAGGGGTCCGAGGATGAAAACGCGAGGACCGACCCCCGAGGAACATATCCGAGGAGGGCCCACCCTCGGGGGTCCGAGACCTCGGAAGAAAACGAGTACCTCCCTACCGAGGGGGACTCCTTGAGTATCCGAGGAGGAGAGGGCCTAGTGCCATGCGTCGGCGACAGGAGCACGGCGAAGGGGCAAGCCTTAGGCGAGCTGTCACCTCTGCATTGAATGCGCTCACCTAACCCCCCTGGCCGCATTAATGGGGATGTAACCCCTTTACAGGGCAACATCGATCATGGTGAGTCACTTAAGCACGGATAAGGCCTCTGATGGGACGGACGGTCAGAGGGAAGGCCAATGGATGATCAACAGAAGGAAGAAAGGGATAGGAAGGAGAAAACTATATAAGAAAGGCGAGCAAAGAGTTTAAGGGGGGATTTTTGGAGGATTTTAGGAGGTCATTCAAGGGGTAGAACATAGAATGGCTCCTAGGCGATTTATTTTGAGGAGGGAGAACCTCCTCAAACGAGGGCCGAGGAGCTACCCTCAGTTGTAAATTGGGTTTATTATCCTTCAATAAAATAAAGTGGCTTGTGCTCCGTTGTTGGCCTGAGAGCGCTTAACCCTTCGACCCACTCTCTAAAAATGTATTGTTGAGAAACCTTCCTAAACTGAGTCCCTACAATTAGCGCCGTCTGTGGAAAGGATTAGTGCATTGACAGGGTAACATCGATCATGGTGAGCCACTTGAGCACGGATAAGGCCTCTGATGGGACAGACGGTTAGAGGGAAGGCTAATGGATGATCAACAGAAGGAAGAAGGGAATAGGAGGGAGAGAACTATATAAGAAAGGCGAGCAAAGAGTTTAAGGGGGGGATTTTTGGAGGATTTTAGGAGGTCATTCAAGGGGTAGAACATAGAATGGCTCCTAGGCGATGTTAGTTTGAGGAGGGAGAACCTCCTCGGACGAGGGCCGAGGAATTACCCTTAGTTGTAAATTGGGCTTATTATCCTTCAATAAAAGAAAGTGTTTTGTGCTCCATTGTTGGCCTGAGAGCGCCTAATCCTTCGACTCACTCTCTAAAAATGTATTGTTGGGGAACCTTCCTAAACTGTGTCCCTACAAGAAGTTTGCACGAATTATACATGTTAAACACATGTCGAGAATGTAAAACCCAACAAAAATATATATTGACTATTGAGTAGTATAATCTATATATTAATTTAATAGTATTAAAGTATAGTTTAAACCTTAATTAATAATAACAATATATCCTCCTAGCTAGAAAACACTATTAAGGAGGTCCCAATAGGCCACTACAAAAGTAATATAAGTACGTTGTAACTTGTAACTAAGGTATAGTGACTGCAGTAATTGACTGGCCGGTCTTAATTATATAATGTAATTCTTTCTTGATTCAACTTCGATAAGAATGAACAGTAGGCTATATTTTCAGAGTCAAATTAGCAGGCATACACGTTCACACTTAAACTATTCTTTCTATTATTTTTTTTTATTTTAATGATCAGATACATGCACGCAACACTTTCAAGTTTCAATAATTCAAACATGCTGGGAGGAAAACATTTTCAGCGCGTAAAAGAGTGTTTTTTTCTGCATGGTCTTTCTTTAAGCGAAATGTCTACTTGCATTGAATGTGACTCGTGTTTGCACTTTGCACACGCTTGGCTCTTCTTCTGGAAGCTGCATTTTGCAGCTGATGAGGATTTACAAGTTTCAAGTTTGACTTACTCTACTTCAATTAATTATTGGATTTGTGAACTTAAAGAATGCAACCTTTTGACTAGGAAAAAGGTACTACTATGGTGCTAGCTAGAAGATAGCTGCTATTTGCAAAGGAAGGTATGATGATTGTAAAGAGAAAGATACATCTCATTCTTAATTAATTTCCACCCTTTTTCCCTTTTGTGGGTGATTCATTAAGCATGATATATGAAGCAATTTTACTATTGTTATGAAATGACAGGATTTTTTAATATGATAGACACAGAGAGTAGCTTGATTCATGATAGGAAATGATTGGAGAATGAGGGATTATCATAGTGAAGCTTGCTTGATTGTTAGATTCAAAATTTAACAGCATTGATAAGAAATTAAGAATATAAAAGGAGTGAAATTGTTGATTTTCTTGGTAATGTAATAATTCTTAATTTTTATATAATCTTCTTTGGACTACCTAATAGTGCTGAACTTTATTAGTTTAAACTGACAAAAACTTACCATCTTTTTGGATTAAATAAACAAGTACTATTCTATTAAATAAGGTTTAATCTTCTCTAAACAAACTCTAATTAGATTAGTTGGGTTCTTAATTTTCTACAAAGTCTAATCATTTTTTTACCTATATCTCGACTTTATGAAAATTGAGTTACAAAACGTCACTATAGGTCCTTAAAACGTCACTATAGGGTCATTAAAAACGCCGCTATAAGGCTTAAATCGATTTTCAGAAACTCATTTTTCAAAAGAGGGGTATTTTCCTAATTAGTTTGAGAAAGAAGGTAAAATGCTGGATTTTTTTTTTAAAGTGGCAAAAAGCAATTTTCTCCATATATATATATATAACAATAAATAATCTTATTCTAATTATGTATATAAAAAAAATAACTTAATAATCATGTGATAAGTAAATAAATAGTCAAATCAATCATTACATAATGGGTTGGGTTAAAAAAAATTCCAGATCTTTTAATCATAGAAGACATTGATCAAAAGAAAATAAAAATTTTAGAGATCTTTTAAAAGAACGTGTTGAAGGTAGGTGATGATAGAGAATATTAATAGAAAGATAAAAAAAAAAAAAAAAATGAGTCAAGAGTAGTATATGTATATTCTTTTTGGTATTCTTAATGATATTAATGATTAGTATATATATATATTCGTTAACATATACATGGCGTGGTTTGACTCGAAAAACTGAAGCTGATCGAAGGTACCGTGTATTTAAGTTTGTAAAAAAGATTTCTATCTAACTTTTGTCTTTTGTAAGTATGATTGCCAAAAAGAAATGGTACAGAGTTGGTCGAGGGTTTAATGCCTATACATGCTTGAATTCATAATTTTTTTTTAATATTCTTACAAAATCATAATATTGTTGTTATTATATCCCATATTTGTAAAAAGATAAAGTTTAATTACAAAATTAGTTGTAACTTAAGACTACAATCTTATTTTATAAAATAAAAATTGCTACATATTTTAAAAATTTAATCATTGAATTACATGTTTTTTACGCTCTTAATACACATGTCAAATTTTGTGTCAATCGGATATTATTTACTATATGATCTATATGCTTATATTTTATGCATAATTTTTAAATTACAAAAATTTACAATTTAAACAATTCATTGATAACATAGTGTGGGGCCAGAAAATCAGGCAGCCTTGGCTCACCTCAAACCAAGCCCAGAAGCCCGTGCCGAGGATGCATGTGGGGTCCGAGGATGAAAGTGCGGTGTCCAGCCCCCAAGGAACATATCCGAGGACGACCCCGTCCTTGGACATTCGAGACCTCAGAAGTACATGAGCACCACTCCACCAAAGAGGGGTCTTCTTGAATATTCGAGGAGGAAAGGGGCAAGTGCCACGCGTCGGCGACGGGAGCACGGTGAAGGAGCAAGTCTAAGACGAGCTGTCACCTCCACATTGAATGCCCTCAACTAACGTCCTGGCCGCATTAATGAGGATAGGACTCCTGAATAGTGCTGTCTTGGGTGTTGCAACCCACAGGAGGAATGAGGATGTGGTTGATGGGATAGGCTCTTAAGTGGTGACCTAGCTGATCAACGAATGTAGTGTTAGGATTAGTTTAGAGAGGTGTATATAATGTAACGAGTTTCTCTTGAAAAGGGGACGGAAAAACTGCATTAAGAAGTACTATAGCGACTTGTATTCTCTCAACTTTTGTAACCAATCTTAAAAGCAATAATAAGAACTCCAAACTCCGGAAGACAAGTCCGAAGAGCATCATTGTGCACCCCAATTCATGTTTAGATTGTTAAGCCCATATGCAACCATGCAGGGCAGTTGCCTTCCTTACTAGGACCTAGTTCTTGAGCCCACTCTCTATAAATTCATTGAAGGGCAAGCTGGGCTTGGGTCCACTCTCTCAACCCGTAGAAGTGCTCAAATTTGGTTCCTACACATAGCTATTGATCTTTAATTTTCTAAAAATTTTACAATGGTAGGTTTGTCAAAATTCACCTCTAATAAAAAGATATTAAGGCTGTAACCTAAGGTTACAACTAATTTTGTAGCTAAACTTTATTCTTTGCAAAATAGTAAATTATAAGTATGATATTTGAAGTTCGGATTCTTTCTCTCATTAAAATGTGTAAAAATATCTATATCATCTATAAAATATTAAAAATAATTTTTTTTAATTTCATGATTATAAGGTTTAAATTATTCTTGATAATTAATATTATATCACTTAATAAATTTGCATTAGATAATTTTTAACAAATTTATCATTGCAGTACATTATTTTATTACACATTTTATGTTGCAAAAAAAAAAAAGATTAATAACAATCTCATCTATAGTGTCTAAGTTTCGCATTTAATGCATTTTAAAATTATATATAGAACACGGGTTTACTTATCATTAGTGGCAGGGCTAGGAATTTATCTTTGCGGGGCCATATATAATTTATTTTTCATCTAAATTACCATTTTCATTTTTTTTGAAGAATGAGTCAATAGTCTTAAACTTTCCCATAACCTAGATTTATCAAATTAAATTATCACTCATTAAATAAAATTACTGAGATTTAAAAGAATATACTAAAAAATTACTAATAGTCCAAAGATTGCTAAATAAAAAACAAACAATCATTCAAATGTCAATATATAAAAAAATATAATAAAAAACAATTAAATACATGTTCATATAGTAGTATATAATATATTGATTATTATAATAATAATTAATATATTATAAGAAATATAAAAAAAGAAAGAAATGAAAGTAAAGTAAAAAAATCCAAATAAAGCAAATGCAAAGTACCTAACCTGGGAAAGATCTTTCCCAGGTTAGGTACTTTGCATTTGCTAGCTTAGCTAGTTTCAGTTAGGGGCATAGATAAAGCACTCCATAGTCATGTATGGGGGGCCCATGGCACTTTAAGAGGCTGTTTGGCCACCTTTTTTTGGTCACTCAATTTTCGTCACTCAATTTCCGTCACTCATCACTTATCACTCAATACTCATCACTCATCACCCATTACTCATCACTTAATACCCGTTTGGCACATCACTGAAATACAATTACTCAACATTTTTCACACTATTTTGTGGGCCCAGCTTTGTCACCCATTGTAGCTTTTTTTTTCTTTTCTTTTTTTTCACTAGGTTCTATGAGTTTCCCAGTGAAAAAAAAAGAAAAAAAAGAAAAAGAAAAAGGCGAAGAAACCCAGGGATGGTGAACCCAAGTGAAAAAAAAAAAAAAAGGAAGAAGAAGAAGGAAGAATAGGGATGATGAACCTAGGTGAAAAAAAAAAAAAAAAAAAAAAAAGAAGGAAGAACCCAGTGAAAGAACAAAACCAAAAAAAAAAAAAATAAACCCCAGCCAACGGAAACTGTGAAAGAAGAAGAAAAAAGGACCAAACCCAGAAAGTGAAAAGAGAAGAAAAAAAAAAAAAGAATTAGACCAAGACCTAGAAAGTGAAAAGAAAAGAAGGAAAAAAAAAAAAAAAAAGGAGAAGAAGAGGAGCAGACACCCAGACCCGTGAAAGACAAAAAGAAAAGAAAAAAAAAAAGAGAAAAGAAGATAAAGAGGGAGCAAAATCTGACTATGGGCCCGATTATGTGATATTATTTACAAGTTTGCCATTGAAAATTGAAAACTGAAAACAACAAAAAGTTGTTTTCAGTTTTCTTAACTCATAACTCAAAAAGTAGAGAATTGAGTATTGGAAACAGAGTTATGAAAATAGAGTATTGGTGCAGGCAAACGAGTATTTTGCTATGGGTCCCACCATTTTTGAGAATTGAGTTATGAAAACTGAGAATTGAGTCATGAAAATACTCAATCCAAACAGCCTCTAAGCTTCACAAATTGAGGGGCTTACGACACTGACAATGACTAATTGAGTTTGAACACAATACAAAACTTTTACTTTTAAACAAACTACAACAGCAGTGGGAGGGAGGAAAAGGGAAGAACTGAAAGTCTAAAATGAAAGGAAAAGAAGAAAGAGAAGAAGAATGCAAAGGCCAAGTCCCCTACTCCCACACAGAGAGAGAGAGAGAGAGAGAGAGAGAGAGAGAGAGAGAGAGAGAGAGAGAGAGAGAGAGAGAGAGAGAGAGAGAGAGAGAGAGAGAGATTCTGCAATTGTGTGGGAGACTTGGTGGTGTGGCACAACAACAAAATTTTTGACTTTTCAATTTTTCTACTATTGTGTACAAATAAGTCCTAGATGTGTTGAGATGAAAATTAGAAAATTTTTTCTCTTTTATTTGTTGAGGTAATTGTTAAAATACCTGTATTCATTTTAAAAATGCTAAATTTTTAATTATTGTAATTTGTTAACATATGTATTTATGAATTGCATTTTATTTAAATGAAAATTATGTTTATTTTTAGACTTTTTTATATGTATGTATGTATATTATTATGTATGAGGGGCTAAAATAATAATTTTATTTAAAATTTTTCAAATTATTTAGGAGTGTTCCACAATTTTTTTAAAATTTTTTTTCAAAAATTGGGGGTGTGGGGGGGGGGGGGGGATAGGGGAGGGCCAAGGCCTCCTTAGTGCTCAAATGGCTCCACCACTGCTTATCATATAGCAAATAATATTTTATTAATATGAAATTTGGTTAAAAAATTATGCACCAACTCTACATTTCTATTGTTCTTTGATTTTTGTTAATGTCAAGCACAATATAAGTTGTCATGACTCGACCGAATTTGAATTGTAATAGGAACTCTAAAAAAATCTGACTTTTTCTAATGCATATTAACATATTCTGAATGTTTAATATGTTCCTTTATTGCAAAACGAAGCCAGAGTTTGAACTTTGGGGGGCTAAAATTGAATTTTAAAAAATTAATGTGAATTTAAACTCGTGTGTATTGAATATTAACAAAATATCAACAAAGAGAAAGACAATACATATACTGATATACACTTAAATTAGGATAGAATAAAAATTCTATCTTGTATCCAAAAAAAAAAAAAAAATATATATATATATATATATATATATCAACAAAGAGAAAGAGAAAGACGAAGTAATTGTTTCTTAATACATTTGAACAAAACCATCTATTACTTTCTTTATAAATTCAAAAAAAGTGTTGTGCGGGGTGCAAATGAGACTGATGGACCAAGTCCCACTTGGGCTCACAACTTATTTGTATGTTGGGTCAGGATTTCCCACTCTGGGTCATTCTCACCATGGAGACTCAATGAGATCCCTTTTCTCTCTTTTAGTGCCTCCCCGCCTCTCCACTCAAAGTGTTTTCCTTGGTTTTTCTTATATCTGTTCGCTCCCTCACTTTGTCCACCAACCCCCTCTTCCTTGTCCCTCTCTTCTTTTTATAGCTCAAAGTCCAGGGAGAGGCTTTTAATGTTCCAGCAGTTAGTACGATAGAAGGTCCAGTAGAGTTGCCAGTAAGTGGGAGACCAGGCTTGGATGGCCTTGGAACTTGGTTTCCACTTCCGTGGATAGCTTGGCAGAGACGTTTCGTGCTTAGTGTGTTGGGAGGTCCAGTAGAAGTGATGATAAGTGGAAGCCCAGGCTCGGATGACCTCGGAACTTGGTTCCCACTTCCGTGGATATCTCGGCAGAGACATTTCAGAGAATCCAGCCGGGCAAACGAGGGTGGCATGCCCGTTTACCGAACCCTTCTTACGTGCCCGGTAAAGAAATCGCCGATCATGTCTCGTAGTGAGGCTTGGGCCCCCGGCATGCGTAGGTACAGATTGGGCTTTTGGGTGAGTGAGAACTGGGCCTGTGTGCTGTGCCCTTGTACCGGAGGTCCAAGACTAGATGGGCTCAAGCATTCAGATGCCGCACAAGTGTCTATAATTAACTTTGTACTAAATTTAGCAATGATTTTCCCTTTTAATGTGCAAAATTAAAGAATCGGTTAAAAAATCATCTTCCATCGTTAAGAGTTCTAAATGAATTTTTTATTGAGAATTTACGGAAATTGGGATATTGGTGTTAGAGCTTGACAATGCTGCATCATTGGTATTGGCTTTTGAAATATTTACAATTTCCTTTTTGAAATCAAATGTTGCATTCTTGCAGACTTTCATGTAATCTAAAAAAGAAATAAAAGACTTTTATTATTTCATTATATGTTCAATATCGTTCCTAACAAAAAAGATGGATTGATTAAGTGTAGTTAAATAGTAAAAAGTAAAATGCTAAACAAAATTTAACACACGATCACCACATAACCATACACACATACTATTTTATTTATAAAAAGGTGGGGGGGGGGGGGGTGTTGGGAGGTTCCTCCCTATTTCTTGGGTTGTGGCTAAAAGAATAGAGCTATAACCAAATAAATTGAGAGAAAGAGAGAGATAACTTTGGAAGTATTTGGGAATTTGGAGTCTCAGGTTATGTTTGGTAACAGTTTTTATTTTCTATTTTCAAAAACTTGTTTTTGGGACTTTAAAGAAAAAACAATTTTTTTTTTTTGTATTTTTGAAATCAAAAACATGTTTGGTTAATTGAAATTAAAAAGATATTATTAGGATTTGAACTTTAATGCTAACTCATTAAATGAGATAAATTCATTAAATTAAATGCATGTTTTCATTGACTTTTGAAAATTAGAAACTGAAAACAGCCTTTTGCATGTTTTCAGTTTCCTTCACAAATTGAGTTTTGAGAACAGTTTTTGTTTTTAGTCTATTTTGAGTTGTTAAACAAGTTTTTTAGTTTCAAAAATAGAAAATTGTTTTTTAAAACAGAAAATAAAGGGAAAAAATAGTTACCAAGCATACAAATTTTCTTCTTGTCATCGTCTATGGACCCATGTATCATTCGAACCGCGTGAATTTTTGTATCCATTGTGTACGTGTTGATTTATATGAATATGTCTTATTTTTAGTTTGAATTCAAATTGTGCCATTGCACAACATATTAAAAAAAACACTTTGGAGTAAATGGATAAGATAATACATAAGTAATATTTAATTAATAAGAAGTTTGCACGAATTATACATGTTAAACACATGTCGAGAATGTAAAACCCAACAAAAATATATATTGACTATTGAGTAGTATAATCTATATATTAATTTAATAGTATTAAAGTATAATTTAAACCTTAATTAATAATAACAATATATCCTCCTAGCTAGAAAACACTATTAAGGAGGTCCCAATAAGCCACTACAAAAGTAATATAAGTACATTGTAACTTGTAACTAAGGTATAGTGACTGCAGTAATTGACTGGCCGGTCTTAATTATATAATGTAATTCTTTCTTGATTCAACTTCGATAAGAATGAACAGTAGGCTATATTTTCAGAGTCAAATTAGCAGGCATACACGTTCACACTTAAACTATTCTTTCTATTTTTTTTTTTTTTTTTTAATGATCAGATACATGCGCGCAACACTTTCAAGTTTCAATAATTCAAACATGCTGGGAGGAAAACATTTTCAGCGCGTAAAAGAGTGCTTTTTCTGCATGGTCTTTCTTTAAGCGAAATGTCTACTTGCATTGAATGTGACTCGTGTTTGCACTTTGCACACGCTTGGCTCTTCTCCTGGAAGCTGCATTTTGCAGCTGATGAGGATTTACAAGTTTCAAGTTTGACTTACTCTACTTCAATTAATTATTGGATTTGTGAACTTAAAGAATGCAACCTTTTGACTAGGAAAAAGGTACTACTATGGTGCTAGCTAGGAGATAGCTGCTATATGCAAAGGAAGGTATGATGATTGTAAAGAGAAAGATACATCTCATTCTTAATTAATTTCCACCCTTTTTCCCTTTTGTGGGTGATTCATTAAGCATGATATATGAAGCAATTTTACTATTGTTATGAAATGACAGGATTTTTTTAATATGAGAGACACAGAGAGTAGCTTGATTCATGATAGGAAATGATTGGAGAATGAGGGATTATCATAGTGAAGCTTGCTTGATTGTTAGATTCAAAATTTAACAGCATTGATAAGAAATTAAGAATATAAAAGGAGTGAAATTGTTGATTTTCTTGGTAATGTAATAATTCTTAATTTTTATATAATCTTCTTTGGACTACCTAATAGTGCTAAACTTTATTAGTTTAAACTAACAAAAACTTACCATCTTTTTGGATTAAATAAACAAGTACTATTCTATTAAATAAGGTTTAATCTTCTCTAAACAAACTCTAATTAGATTAGTTGGGTTCTTAATTTTCTACAAAGTCTCTAATGTGACTTCTTTATTAATACTTATTAATTAAACATGTATTGATCCAATTTTGGTTCTAAACATTACACCCTATATTAAATGTCTAGCTAAAAGTCTTGTACCTCAATTGATTGATATAATATATATATATATATATATATATATATATAGAGAGAGAGAGAGAGAGAGAGAGATGGGTTCAAGTTACACATTTTTTTAACCATTGGAACCATTAGATTTAAGTAGATCCAATGGTCAAAAAAAGACTTTCATTAATACTGTAAGGTCACAATTTGGTTCTTAAGCCCAAAAGATAAAAGGATCTAGGCCCAAAGAACCCAATACGATGAATATGTACAGAGTGGGTTGAAAAACTAGGCTTTAATGAATTGAGTAATATTTATAATGAATCCAGATGACAAGAAAGTAAAAATAGACTGTTTTTATTTAAGGAAAATCGTCCTCGGCACAATCCAAGGAGATCAGTTATTGTATATATTTCTTTCGAATTTGGTTACAAGTCCAGTTCTTGTTCCTACAATGTTTTTCTCTTAATTCTCCAATCCCTTTCCCTCAAGGTCTTCTTTCTATTTTATACTATCTTCCTTATTTCATCTCCATCCTCCATGTGTAGATTAGATTGAAGGTGTTGATCCTTGTCCCATCAGCACATTCCTGAAATCTTTGGGAGTAGCTGTAAGGATGAAAATTATTGTTCAGGTATCACTTCCTCATTAATGCGGCTAGAGAATTAGTTACAGAGCATTCAATGCGATAGTAGCAGCTTTCTCTTAGATATTTCATAACTTTCCTTTGTCTTATACTTTTATGATGTATATCCTTATCAATAGAATTTCCTGAAATGTTGCTTCTAAATGGCAGAACACACCTTCTGACATCGGCTTTGCTCAGCCGAGGAGACATCCCTCCTCAAACCACCTTCTTAGACCATCATGATCAGACCCCTTTCTTTATTCATTAATGTCGACTTCTATAACAACGTTTACCCATCGTCGGACTACTAGGCGTCCTTAAACCGGGCCTTCGGCCCAATATATAGTACTGGGCCTATCATCCCTACAATAGCCCCTTGAAATTCTCCTTTTTTGCTCCTCGGGAAGAAAGGAGGATTTCGATATCACCACAAATACCCCGCTCTTATCATATATCATCTCTGTCTGTGCATGTACCTTTTTAACTGCCCAACGCACGCTCCTGACGCTTCAGCATTTAAGATGTGCCTTCATTAAATTTCTGCGGCTCTATGTTACCCACATTCTACGGTGTGATGCAGATTCAACGGCTGGAGATTTTATTGGAACTTGGGCGGGAAATTTCCCGCTCGTCCCTCTCTCTAATACAAATATTGCTTGAACAAATCATTCGCTTCACTTTTGCACTCATTCACTTCACTTGCACACTTATAAATATCAAGAGCTAGTTCGAGAAGAGTTTCCTTCTTTGCATAAGTCTTTTTAAACCCTCTCATTTTTTTTCCTTCTACTTTTCTTTGTACAGAGCCTTTTTCTCTTCGGCCCTCCTAAGTTTCCTTTACCATCTTAGTACCTTATACCCTCTTTTAAACATGGGTAGATTCGCTTACTTGGTAGACTTCACAGAGAGTATAGAGAGCTTTAAAGCTCAATATAGAATCCCGCCAAGAGTCTCCATTAGTTACTATAAAGAAGGGGACTAGCACACTGATAAGTAGGAGGGAGAAGTGGTAATTCTAATGATTGCCCTTATAGAGGGAGGGATGAGAATTTCCATGGGCACAATTACTAGGAATTACCTTAGGGCTCATAGATTAGCTCCCACCTAATGTGCCCTAAATATGTTTAGGATTTTAGGTAGCGTAGACACCCTTAATGAGAAAATGGGCCTAAACCTTACCCACCATGATGTCAATTGGATTTACAACTTTCATCACCTAAAAGGGCAGGGATATTACCTAAAAACTAGGTACCCCGAGGTTAGACTCATCTTATGCCTCCCTAATTCTAACAAAGGCATAAACAAAGATTTTTTGATCGTTTCAAGGGAGTGGCACGATGGCCTCCCCTGCCCGACGAGAGAAGGGATATCGGGTGGGGTTTTAGGTCTAGGTTTATTACTTCAAAGTTACCATTTTTTTCACTTTGACACATTCTATACCTATTGTTCTCCGTTTATGTTTGTATTTGAACTTTCCTTTGATTTGTGCCACTCCCTTTATTGATGGTTTTTTTTTTCCCTAATGGTTTTGCAGATAAGCATGTCGTCATTCCAAACTTCAGTCTTGTCAACCAACCAAGCCTAGACAAGATCCTTAAAGATGAGGTGTTTTTCAATAGTGACGGTTAGTTACGAACAGCTCATTTGATCCTCTGATACACCCCGCTTTCGTCTAGTTTCTAGGCGCTGAAGTTCCTGATAAAGGTGAAGGATCCTCGCTTACAACTAATCAACGTAGCTGTACTTGGCTTTCTTAACCTAGGTCTGGGACCTTAAGGCGAGCTAAAAGTAGAGCCAATCCTTCAGTACAAAGTCAAGGATGAAGTGACCCCTTTACAGCCAGCCACTAAAGAAGAAGAAGAAGAAGAAGAAGAAGAAGAAGAAGAAGAAGAAGAAGAAAAAGAAGAAGAAGTGCTTGACTTCGAGGGTGATTTTGAGATCTTTAACCAACCTCAATCCCTAGAGACTCCTGCTGGTGACTTCAGTCACTTGCCTTCAGCACAAGTTAGCCAAACACAAGGAGACCCGTCCATCCCATAAGCTATGGGGCTCCAGTGCAAGACCTGATCAAGCCTCTAGGACTTAATGGAGTCCCAAATGGGAGGCCGAGGAAGAGGAAGAGGGACTAAAAGGGCCACAAAGTGGTCGAATGAGGGAAGGCCCCTTATATAAGGAGGCCGAGCCCTAGAAGGGAGCCAAGCAGGCCAGGGTAACACAGACCCTGGTGGATAAGAAAAATGATTCCCAAGTTGGGATCCTTGCTTGGACTTTTGCCATAACACTAGGGAGGGCAGGATATATAGCCGGGGACATGGCCGATCTAAGGTCAATAAGGAAGCACGAGGTGTTCCTCAGCTTGAAGAGGAACCTCACCTTGGTTAGTTCCCTAATTGCTCTCTCTCTCCCCTTCTTTTTTTATACTCATACTTATTCTTGTTTTCTCTAACCTTTGTATTTCTTTTTTTTTCTTTTTTTCTGGAAAGGCAGTCCAATCTACACACAAGGCCAAGAAAATAGTAAATAGTTCTCATAGAATGATAGAATGATGAAGGATGAAGAAGCCAGGTGCATCGTTGCCGTGAAGGCTTTTAAGGTGGCGGATGAAAAGACGTAAGAGCTGGCTGCTAAGCTGACCGAAGCTGAAAGGGATAAGAAAAGTGTTGAGGCAGCCTTGGACAGGGCAGAGAAGTAGGCTGAAGCCCAGCACAAGCAACTCTGCCAAGTCGAGGCCGAGCTCGCCACCGCCAGAGATCAAATAAAAGCTCTATCGAAGAAACTGGAGAAGGCCAAGAAGGCCAAGGATCAAGCAAAGCAAGATGGATATAAAGAAGGAGTGGCAAAGACTAAGGAAGCCCTTAGGGCTGAGGCCTCGAAGGTGTGTAGGTACTACTGCCTCCAAGTGTGGAATGAGGCCCTCAACCAACCTGGTGTTAAGGCCTTCTTTGCCCTTAGGAGAGTAGAAAGTGTGTACTACTCTCCTGCCATTCGCGCTTCAGACTTCTCCGGCTCCAAGGCTGACATTGCCTTCAAGGAGCCAGATGCTGGCAAGGAGAGCCTAGCAAAGGCTCTTCCTTTAGTCAAAATCTCATCCAAAGAGGTAAAGCAACTTGAGGTTGCTAAGAAGTAAGTAGAGGTGACCAAGGAAATGGCTTATGATGCCATCCAGCCTTCAGCTGCCCTTAAGGACCCCTCTATGGAAAAAGAGGCCTCCCACAAAATGGAGATTGTTCTGGTAATTCTCCCTATACCTACCAAGGAGGACCTCAAGGGTAAAGGTCTAACTTCCTCTATGGCAACCTCCACCTAGCCTGGCAAGACTCCAAAAGACAAGCTTGTAATAAAAATAAAGCCATGAGTTGTCTTGTCTCTTTTTTTTTCTTTTTCTTTTTTTGAACTATTGTTTCTGTTTCCAAGATTTGTAATCAGTTTACCCTTTTGTAATCTAATTGCCTTTTTTATGAGGCTCAGCTTAATGATAGTTATAAGCTTCTCTTTCATACTTGTGATATTTATATGGATCCTAACATAGTTTCTGTTTCATTTAATACTTAACCAACTTGATAATGAGATATAGCTCCATTTAGTTACCTGCATAAGTGGTAGCATAGTTACTACACCTCACATGATTAGCAACAGGACAAGTTAAACCTACTAAGTCTACAATCTCAACTAAGTATAACCTTAACCTTAAAAATGTACATAATGGTAGAGCAGCCATACATGTGAGGCTCCACCTAATTCTCCACTTATTAGTAAGTCTAAGGAGCTGGGGGTGATAATCTGTTCTCAAACAGATCACATATATACTTGCAAATGCTTTAAGTGATGCTCATAAGTGTCCATTTGACCATGTCACTACAATGAAGATCTCTGCTATTCAACATGGCTTGTTCTATTTGATACTTAAATGAATAATAGAAAGTACTAATTTACCCAAAGCATTTAGTTCGAGGAACTAGACTTAGCTAAGGTTCTATTTAATACTTAGAAAAATGATATAAAGTATAAATTTACCTAAAACATGTGGTCTGAGGAGTCAAGCGTGACTAAGGTTCTATTTAATATTTAAGAAGAGTGATTGAAAATATCAATTTATTCAAGGTATATGGTCCGAGGAGCTAGACATAACCAACATTCTGTTTGATATTTAAATAGATAATAAGAAGTATTAATTTACCCAAGGTATATGGTCCAAGAAGCCAGACATGACCAATGTTCTATTTAACACTTAGAAAAATGACATGAAACATTAATTTACCTAAAGCATGTGGTCCGAGAAGTCAGACATAACTAAGGTTTTGTTTGACATTTAGGAAGAATAATTGAAAATATTAATTTATCCAAGGTATGTAGTCTGAGGAGCCAAATATAACCAAGGTTTTGTTTGATATTTAAATAGATAATAAGAAGTATTAATTTACTCAATGAATGTGGTCCGAGGAACCAAGTATAACTAAGGTTCTGTTTAACACTTAGAAAAATGACATGAAGCATTAATTTACCCAAATCATGTGGTCCAAGGAGTCAGATATGACTAAGGTTCTATTTAATACTTAGAAAAATGACATGAAGCATTTATTTTCCCAAAGCATTTGATCTAAGGAGCCAGGCATAACTAAAGTTCAGTTTAATACTTAGAAAAATGACATGAAGTATTAATTTACTTAAAGCATGTGGTTCAAAGAGTTAGGCATGACTAAAGTTCTATTTAATACTTAGAAAAATGACATGAAGTATTAATTTATCCAAAACATGTGGTTCGAGGAGCTAGGCATGACTAAGATTTTGTTTAATACTTAGAAAAATAACATGAAGTATTAATTTACTCAAAATATGTGGTTCAAGGAGCAAAACATGATTAAGGTTCTGTTTAATACTTAGAAAAAGGACATAAAGTATTAA
Source organism: Quercus variabilis (assembly GCA_030445155.1). NCBI lineage: Eukaryota > Viridiplantae > Streptophyta > Magnoliopsida > Fagales > Fagaceae > Quercus > Quercus variabilis. Next base: position 11,634,817 of record CP129454.1, read on the forward strand.
TTTACCTAAGGTATGTGGTCTGAAAAGTCAAGCATGACCAATGTTCTGTTTAATACTTGAACAAATAATATGAAGTATTAATTTACCTAAGGTATATGGTCTGAAGAGTAAGGCATGACCAATGTTCTATTTAATACTTGAACAAATGACATAAAGTATTAATTTACCCAAAGTATGTGGTCCAAAGAGCCAGACATGACTAAGGTTCTGTTTAATACTTAGACAAATGACATAAAATATTAATTTACCCAAAGTATGTGATTCAAGAAAGCCAAATATGACCAAGGTTCTGTTTAATACTTGAACAAATAATATGAAGTGTAACGCATAATGTAACAAACAAAAATATGGTAGAATAGACTTTTATTAATAATAATACCTTCACAGGTTATTTATATTCTATAAGCGTGGTACAACATTTTTATTTAGATCTTCAAGATAATATGCTCCTATTCTAACCACCGAGGTGATACGTTATGACCCTTCCTAGTTGGGCCCTAACTTTTCCCATGTTGGGTTCTTTGTAATACCCAAAGCCTTTCTTAATACCAAGTCTCCAGGTGCTAATAGCCTTAATATTACATTGGCATCGTATCCTTACTTGAGCTTTTGTTGATAATACACCAATTGAACCATGTCACCTTCTCTTTGCTCTTCAATTAAATCGAAGCTCTTCTCTAATATCCTATCACTCAAAGTGAAAGAACTTGTCCTCAGTGTTGGGAATCTGGTCTTCAAAGAAATCATAGTTTTGGCCCCATAAATTATTGAAAAGGGGGTCTCTTTTGTTGACCTACGAGGTGTAGTCTGATATGTCTAAAGGACGTGTGATAGCTTTTCTATGCACTTTCTCTTTACATCATCCAGCCTCTTCTTGAGTTCATTCACTATAACCTTATTGACATTCTCAGCTTATCCATTCCCCAGTGGGTAAGTTGGGGTGGAATACCTATTCGTAATGCATAGGTCACAATCGTACCTTCTAAAGGTTTTGCTATTAAACTGAAGACTGTTGTTCGAGATTAGGGTATGAGAAATCCCAAACCAAGTGACAATATTTTTCCAAACAAATCTCTTAACATCCACGTTCCTGATATTTGCTAATGGTTCAGCTTTAACCCACTTAGTGAAGTAATCTGTGCCGACTAGTAACCATTTCTTATTCACTGTTGCCTTAGGGAAAGGCCCTACAATATCAAAACCCTATTGAGCAAAAGGACAAAGGCTAGACAGAGGATAAGGACACTTCCTGGTTGATGAATGTTTGGGGCAAATTTTTGGCATTGGTCGCACTTCTTCATATACTCTTGTACGGCTACTAATATCCCTAAGTGAGGGCTCTATGAGACAAGGATCTGCCTCCTGTGTGGCTTCCACAAATTCCTTCATATAACTCATCTAGGAGTAACTCTGATATTTTATGGTGTATGCATAGCAAATATGGTCCAGAAAAATAGCATTTGTACAACTTCTGGTCCTCGAATAGCCGAAACCAAGGAGCATTTCTTCGCACTTTGTCAACTTCAGATTTCCTCTTGGGCAAGATATCCTCTTTAAGGAATAGCATGATAGAGTCCATCCAGCTAGGTCCCACTCTAATTTGATGAATATGGACCATCTCTTTCTTCATCTCAATAAGTTTGCACTAGTCTTCAACAAGGATAATGCGAGGTAAGCTCTACACCGAAGAGGTTATGAGAGTGACTAGAGAATCAACATGCGTGTTTCTGCTTCTAGGGATTTGCAATAAGTTGAAAACTTAAAACCTAATTGTAAGTGCTTAACCTGATTTAAATATCCTTGCATTCTTACACCCTGGCCTCTAACTCTCCCCTTACCTGGCCTATAACCAACCTTGAATCTGAGAATATCTCCACCATCTTTCTTCCCATTTTTTGAACCATTGTCATCCCTACCAATAGAGAGCCTCATATTTAGCCTCATTGTTTGTGGTTGAGAAACCCAACCTTAAGGATTTTTCAATAATGGTCTTATTAGGGGAAATTACAACTAGCCCTACTCCAGATTTTCTTTGGTTTGTTGCACCATCAATGTACACCCTCCAAGATAAAGGTTCTTGCAAGGAGACCATGTCAATTGATTTTCCATCCATGTCTTGCTTGCCTGCCTCCTTTTCCAAAGGGGACTCAGCAAACTCAGCCACCAAATTTGCGAGGACTTGGCTTTAGATAAAGGTGCGAGGCTTATACTTGATATCAAAAACTCCTAGGATCGTACCCCACTTAGTAACCCTTCATGTGTAATCAGCACTTTAAAGTAGTGTTCGACGTAGAAGTTGGGTTAAAACAACTGTGTGGGATTGGAAGTAGTAAAGAAGTTTATGTAAACAAAACTTCATCCACCTCAAGCCTAGACATAACAGGTGGCCAAGAAAGGTATTCCTTAAACTGTTGGAAGGCCAATACACACTCCTCGGTCTACTCAAATCTCTTCTACTTATTCAACAACTAGAAGAAAGATATGCATTTGTCCGCTAACCGAGAGATAAATTGGTTCAAGGCAGCAGTTTTTGGATTTCTTTGGGATTCCAAGGTGATTGTAAATTGTTAATTTCCTTAACTTGATCAGGGTTGACCTCAATTCCATGAGAAGTGACCATATAGCCTAGAAATTTACTTGATCCCACGTCAAAGGAGCACTTGGAAGTATTGAGGCGGAGTTTGTGTTTCTTTAGTATCTCAAAATATTCCCGAGGTCTCCCACATGCTCGGACACCACCTTACTTTTCACCACCATATCATCTATATAAACCTCAATATTTTTGACTAATTATAGCTCGAACATCCTAGTCATTATCCTTTGACAGGTAGACCTTGCATTTTTCAATCCAAAGGGTATCACCTTATAATGGTAATTTCCAATAAGAGTGACAATAGTTGTTTTCTCCTGATCACCCAGAGCCAATGTTATTTGATGGTATCCCTAGAAGGCATCCAAAAAGCTCATCCGAGGATGGCCTACAGTTGCATGCACTAGCTGGTCTATCCGAGGCATGGGGAAAGGGTTTGTTGGACAAGCCTTATTCAAATCTATGAAGTTCACACATACTCGCCACTTTCCACTCTTCTTCTTCACCATTATAGTATTGGTTAGCCAATCAGGGTAAAACACTTCTCTAATAGCCCTGGCCTGCTTATGCTTGATCACTTCATCCTTGATAGCATCAGAATGGTCCTTATATGAACGCTAATGTGGTTGGTTTTTGGGGATGACGGATGGATTGACATTCAAATGATGGCAGATGAAGTTTGGATCTACCCTAGGAGCCTTGTAAGCACTCTATGCAAACACGTCAATATTCCTTTTGAGAAACACAATCAGCTCTTCCTTCTCTCAAGGAGGCAGTTAGGGTCCGACCTAAAAGAACTTTTCCAAATTATCATCAATAACAATTTTCTCTAACTTCTCACACTTTACTCTTTTTGAAACCGCGTCCGTAGATAACATCGGAGTCCTTGATTGCTATAAGCCCCTCTCAACAGAGGCCAAGGACTTAACTCCTAGTTGATGAATTATTGCAGTCACCAAGCACTACCTAGCCACGGATTGGCTCCCAACCAGTTCCTCAATTTGGTCCCCAAATAGATATTTCGCTTTCAAATACAAAGTGGAAGAAACGGCTCCCAGGTCATGAAGCTAGGGTCTTGCTACAATGGCCGTGTAGGAAGAATAAGCATCCACTACAATGAAGTCCACCTCTATCACTTTTGATCCTACTTGCACGGGTAGTCAAGTCTGACCCCTTGGAACAACAATTTTCTAGTCAAAGCCTAACAAAGGTGAATCATAACCTATCAAATCCTCAGGTTTTAGGTTTAATCCTTTGTACAATCAAGGTACATAATCTCTGCCCCGCTACCTTGATCCATCAACACCTTTTTCACATCATACCCCCTATCCTAAGGGTGATCACCAATGCATCATCATGTGACTGTATGGTCCCAACCTTGCCCTTATCCAAGAAACACAACGCTAGTCAGATCTCCATCCTAGCCCTTTTCGGCTCAGGGTTAGAATCCTCGGCAAGTGGCCGAGCTATAGACCTCACTCTAGAGGGGTGAGAACCAATTCTCTCTAAGGCAACGAAGATGACATTAATTGTGCCTAAAGATGGCCTTGAAGAAGTATCTCTTTGAGATCTAGATCTTGCCTGGCTACCTTGCCCACCCAGTTGATGTAGAAATTACTTCAACTTTCCACATCTGACTAGCTGTTCTAGATGATTTCACAAAGTTCTACAATCTTTTGTGGTATGTCCTCGCTCTTGGTGGTGTTGAAAATGAAGACTTTGATTATGCTTCGTTGGGTTTCCTCCCATTTTGTTTGGTCATCTAAAGTATGGCTCATTCTTAATCTTTTCCAAGACTTGATGCACTGGTTCCCTGAACATTGTGCTAACCACTTGGGTAGCAATAGACCTTGACTGCCTAGCAAATTCTCTTTGGGGCCGATTATTATTATATCTGCCTGACCTGAAATCCCTCATATCTTGAGAGATAACCTTAAATTTTCCTTTCTCTTACTATTGGTCTTCCTCAACCCACTTATACTTGTCAATACAGTCCATGAGCCAACACACACTCCTTACAAGCTTCTTAGTCAACGACTTTCTCAAATCATGTTTGGTAGATAGGCCGACCTTGAAAGTCCTTATAGCCACATCATTAAAGTCCCTATCGATCTCATTAAACATCTCCCAGTATCTGTCCGAGTACGTTTTTTGGGTCTCCCCTTCTCGTATAGTCATAGACAACAGGGAGCCTAAGGGCCGAGGAACCCTGCTGCAAGTAATAAAGTGAGATCCGAACATGCAGGTGAGCTCCTTAAAGAAATCAATAGAACCTGCTCCCAGGCCATCAAACCATCTCATTGCCACAGGTCTCAAATTGGATGGGAATACCTTACATATCAAAGCCTGATTCTTAAAGTGCATAGCCATTCTCTAGTTGAAGTGGCTCACATGCTCTAGAGGGTTTGTTTGACCATTGTACATAGTGAATGTTGACTGAGTAAACTGTCGAGGAACTCTCCCTCCTTCAATTCTACGAGTGAAAAGTGATCTAGAAATTTGATTTAACGCTTTGCTCATAGCGTCATTTCCTAGGCCTTTGTTAGACAAGCCTTTATCCCTGCACACATGGGGGCTATCCTTATCACACGAGAAAGACTCACTAGGGGGAGTCCTTGACCTAGGCCTATAATTGCCATCTTTATCGTCATCAGAGGAGGAGCCAGAATTGGAAGGAGTTCATCTTCATCGCTCGCGGCGCAACTTCTTCCTCAAATGATCAATCTCCAGTTGCATGGCTTTGGTATTCTCCTCACGAGAGATGTGGCTCCCACCTCATGACTGGCTCCTGCTAGCATGAGTGGTATGTACACTAACTTCCTAGTCCCTTCTTCGCTCAAGATTGAGAAAATGATCTTGACGTTGGGACCCCATAAATTCTTCCTAATTCGGACCTGAACCTACCATAACTGAACGTTAAACTCACCACAACGCAAGAATTCCCCACAGACAGTGCCAATTGTAAGGTCACAATTTGGTTTCTAAGCCCAAAAGATAAAAGGATCTAGGCACAAAGAACCCAATACAATGAATTTATAGAGAGTGGGTTGGAAAACTAGATTTTAATGAGTTAGGTAACAATTATAATAGATCGAAATGACAAGAAAGTAAAGATTGACTGTTTTTATCTAAGGAAAATTGTCCTCAGCACAATTTGAGAAGATCAGTTCTTGTATATATTTCTTTCAAATTTGGTTACAAGTCCAATTCTTGTATATATTTCTTAATTCTTCGATTCTTTTCCCTCAGGGTCATCTTTCTATTTTATACTATTTTCCTTCTTTCATCTCCACCCTTCACATGTAGATTAGAATGCTGGTATTGATCCTTATTTCATCAGTACATTCCTGAAGTTTTTGGGAGTAGCTGTAAGGCTGAAAATGACTGTTCAGATATTACTTCCTCATTAATGTGGCCAAAGAGTTAGCTACAAAGCATTCAATGCGGTGGTAGCAGCTTTCTCTTAGATATTTCATAGCTTTCCTTTGTCCTATACTTTCATGATGTATATCCTTATCAATAGAATCTCCTAAAACGTTACTTCTAGATGGCAGACCACACCTTCTGACCTTGGCTTTGCTCAGCTGAGGAAGCATCCCTCCTCGGACTACCTTCTTAGACCATCATGACCATACCCCTTTCTTTATTCATTAATGCCAACTTTCATAACAACATTTACCCATCCTCGGACTACTAGGCGTCCTTGGACCAGGCCTTTAACCTAATATATACTACTGAGCCTATCATCCCTACAAATACTAATATTCTAATTGATTTCATTTATTATCCCTTATTTAATACATTCCATACTTATCTCTAAACCAAAAAAAAAAAAAAAAAAATCTACATCTCTCTTTCTCCTCCATAATCATGTTTTTCTTTGCTCTCTCTCCTCAATTGCTTTTCTCCAATTCAATTCCATTGCTTTTCTCTTAATTCCAATCTCACCACCATGCTCCTTGCCTCATAAACACTCCAGATCTTTTCTCATGAAATAAAATCTCAGTAATAATGGCAACATATTTCTTTCAACAATATTCAAGACATTTTTGTTGGTGTCTCTTTGTGGGTAGCACACGTGTTTTTATATTTTAATAGTTTTTTTTTTTTTTTTTTTGAGAAACTAATCAAGTCTTTATTTGAAATCAAGAAAGGCGGCTATCAGCCAATACTAGGTGCTGCACATCACTAGGGATGTCATCATACCAAATCTATGGACATTGGAATTGCTTGGCTAGCTTAGCCAGTTTATCAGCAACAGTATTCCCAGTCCGTTTTACATGCAAAAAAAGAAGAATTTGCAAAATTCAAAACTAAGGCTTTGGCATCATCAACAAGATGACCAAAGGAAGTAAGACACCTAACATTAGAGTTGAGGGCCTTTATAACTGTTTTCGAATCACCTTCAAAAACCACATTGTCAAGACCAAGGTTTAGAGCAAAACTAATTGCTTTCCTACAAGCAAATACCTCCACATCGTCCACCGTTGAGGGGAGAAACAACCTCTCCGATAAAGCACCAGTCACATGGCCACCCGAGTCCCTGATCACTACTCCAATTCTTGCCATTTGTGAATCCATGAAAACAGCTCCGTCAAAGTTTGCTTTAAACTATGCTGTTTGAGGAGGTGTCCAGCATCTAGTTGTTGTCAGTGGTCTAAGGTCCAAAACCATTTGTGTCTTAGGATGTCGAGCTTCGTGGAATTCTTGAAACCGTTCCAAAGAGTCACGATAGATGCTTGAAAATGGTAGACATGGTTTTTGCAATCTTGAAGCGTTTCTAGTATGCCAAATACTCCAAGCCACGAAAGCAAATCTCTCTGCCAACTGGTGTTTGTTTGTACTTACAATCCCAGTCCATAAATCTCAAAAATCCACAAACTGATCCATAAGATGGTTTCTAAGACATGGTTCTTCCCACCAAATTTCCTTTAAAGCCTGATAGCCCCATAGTTAGATTCATTATTTTTCAACTACAAAAATGATTATTACTAAAGCCAATTTTTTTTTGTGCGCCATTATGAATGTAGAAAGAACTAAAGTAATGGTTATTACTGAGATTTTATATTCCTTTTTTAGAAATAAGTATGAAATGTATTAAATATGAATAATAAATGAGATCAATTAGAATATTAGCATTAATGAAGGTATTTTTTTTACTATTGGATTTACTTAAATTCTATAAGAATGCACAAGTGTATATGAAGTGCTGGAGAGAATTCAGTTTGAAGAAAAACTGATTTTACATTTATGAATCAATCAATCCCATCTCTGTAACTAAATACCAGAAACAGAGCTTGAGAGAGCAAAACTGAAATTCCTAAATACACGGAGGTAGTTATGGCATGTGAGTGAGTTAGTTACTCCACGTGTGAACTTAACTCTCCTAAATACAATTACAAACTACAGGTAGTTTTATACAGAAAACAATATATTAGACTTATGCTACTGTCGTTTAAGTCCTGTCATTTATTCCTTCGTTTTGTTCTTCTTCAGTTGCTTCGTTTTAGTCTTCTTCAGTTGTGTTCCTTCTCTTCCTTTCTGATATGAAATACATTCTTGATACTCCCCCTCAAGATGAAAGCCTGGATTGTGAATGTTCACAATGTTCATCTTGAAAAGTAGAGCTCGCAGTTGCTGACCACTAAGAGCTTTGGTAAGTAAATCAGCTAGTTGGGAGTGAGTGGGAGTGAAGAATAGTCTGAGCACCTTATCTTCTACCTTGTCTCTGACCAAGTGGCAATCAATTTCTATATGCTTGGTTCTCTCATGAAACACGGGATTTTCACCAATGTATATGGCTGCCTGATTATCACAGAATAGCATAGCAGGCTTGAAATGGGGAACTTCTGAATCCTTTAATAAGGCTAGAAGCCAAGTTATTTCACATGTGGTCACAGCCATGGCTCTATATTCTGCCTCAGCAGATGATCTGGAGACTATAGACTGCTTCTTGGTCTTCCATGAAATTAGAGAATTGCCTAGAAAAATACAAAATCCAGTGGTGGATCTTCTGGTGTCAACACATGATGCCCAATCTGCATCTGTGTAAGCTTTTAATTGTAAATCTGATTTGGATGACAAAAGAACACCCTGACCAGGACTCCCTTTAAGGTATTGCAACACTTTAAAAGCTGCATCCAGATGTGGTTTGCGTGGTTTGGACATGAATTGACTCAATTTTTGGACGGGGTATGCAATATCTGGTCTGGTGACAGTAAGATACAACAATCTCCCTACTAATCTTCTGTAAACACTAGGGTCAGGTAGTAACTCTCCACAAAACTTACTTAGCTTCAAATTCTGTTCCATAGGAACTCTACTAGGCTTGCAACCTGTCATCCCAGCATCTTTAAGAATTTCTAAAGCATATTTCCTTTGACACAAGGAAATGCCTAAATCTGATCTGGCCACTTCAAGACCAAGAAAAAATTTTAAGTCCCCAAGATCTTTGAGCTTGAACTCTTGATTCAAAAACACCTTAAGTTCATCAACAGCATGAGCATCATTGCTGGCAATCAGTATGTCATCAACATACACCAAGAGAGCTATAAAAGACTGATTATTCTTCTTTGTAAAAAGAGAGTAGTCTGACTTAGAGTGCTTGAATCCACATTTCAAAATGGTGGAGGAAAACTTGGAGTACCATTGTCTTGAGGCCTGCTTCAAACCATACAAAGACTTGTTTAGCTTGCACACCAAATGCTCCCCCTTGCTGTGAAACCCTTGAGGCAGATGCATGTAAACATCCTCATGGAGATCACCATGAAGAAATGCATTGTTTACATCAAGTTGAACAAGATGCCAGCCCTTCACAGCAGCAATGGCAAGTAAGGTCTTCACTGAAGTCATCTTAGCCACTGGAGAGAAAGTGTCTGTGAAGTCCAATCCCTCTTTTTGAGTGAAGCCTTTGGCCACAAGCCTAGCTTTGTACCTCTCCACTGTCCCATCAGCCTTATACTTGATCTTGTATACCCATTTGCAGCCAATTGCCTTCTTATGAGGAGGTAAGGAAGCAAGAGTCCATGTCTGATTAGACTCCAAAGCTGCAATCTCATCATCCATGGCATTCTGCCACTTAGGATCTTTGACAGCCTCAGAATAAGACTTGGGCTCAGAAACAGCAGTGATTAGGGAACAAAAATGGGAATAAGAAGGTGATAAACCAGAAGAATTGAGGTAATCAGATATAGGATATGGGGTACCTGACATGGAAGAGAGACAGCCTGACTTGATGGAGGAATTGGAATGAGTAAGCTGAGCATGAACAACATTACTGCATTTATAATCTTGCAAATAAGCAGGAGCTTTACTGATTCTAGTAGATTTTCGTATGGAAGGGATGGGAGGGATGGAAATAGGATTTATGATAGGAGCATTATTTGAAACAAGTAAGGGATCAGCAGAATTGACAGTAGATAAAGGATCTGCAGAACTGGTTGTAGAGGGTATAGGAACAGCAGAATCATCAGCTGCATGAATGGGAGAAGTAGGAATGGAATTGGAAATGGAAGCATGTATAGGGTCTGCAGAATCATCAGTAGCATGAATGGAAGAACTAGGAGTAGGATTGTGTATATGATCAGGTATAGAACTTGCAGAAATAGGAGCAGGTGGAAAAGGAGAAAAGTTTGACCAATCTGAAGTGATGTTGGAATCAAGATTAGGCAAAACATGTTGAGAATTAGAGGGTAATAGGTCATTGTAAGAGTCCAGGGAAGGAAAGATGTGGGGCAAGTGAATGGTAGAATAAGGTGAAGCTGAATAGGTGGATGAGATGAAGGGAAAAACAGTCTCATGGAAAAGAACATCTCTAGATACAGAAATTTTCTTTGTAGCTAAATCAAGGACCTTGTAACCCTTAACTCCATAGGGATAACCCAGAAACACACATGGCAGTGACCTAGGAGCAAATTTGGACCTATTGTGAGACAAAGTAGAGACAAAACATAGGCATCCAAAAACTCTTAGATGGTCATAGGAGGGAATTTTGTTATAAAGTTTCTCAAAGGGAGTTTTGTTGCCTAAAATGGAAGATGGAAATCTATTTATGATATACACAGCAGCTAGAACACAATCACCCCAAAAGGTAAGAGGCATATTGGACTGAAATTTTAGGGCTCTTGCAATGTTCAATATGTGTTGATGTTTCGTCTCCACAACTGAATTCTGTTGTGGAGTGGCTACACATGAATGTTGATGTAAAATTCCATGAGAAGCATAAAATTCTTTTAGGATAAACTCTTGAGCATTATCAGTTCGAATAGCCTTAATTTTGGTATTAAATTGTGTGGATATCAAGTTGAAAAAGGAAATCAACAATGGTCTGGTTTCAAATTTGTTTTTCATGAGATTCAACCATGTGGACCTAGTTGCATCATCAACTATGGTAAGGAAGTATCTAAAACCATCATGAGTAGTTTTAGCAAAAGGGCCCCAAACATCACAGTGAATAAGATCAAAAGCAGATTGAGACATGTGATTGAAGAAAGGAAATGGAAAACGTTTCTGTTTAGCAATGGGACAAAGAGTGCAAGTTTTATTGCTATGAATGTTGCTTACATCAGGAATACAATCATGTAAAGCAAGTAATTTGGCATCTGAAGCATGTCCTAGTCTAAGATGCCAAAGGAAAGGCTTGGTTATGACAGGAACTTCAGAAACATTATTGACAAAAGTATTGAAGACAGAATCCAGAATAGAAGATGCTGCTGAATCAGTTTTGCATGGATTTGTAGATAGCAAGTAGAGGTTGTTATGTAGTTTACCCACTCCAATCGTTTTCCAACAAGAAAGGGCCTGTATGAAGCATAAATTTGACAAGAAAACACAGCAACATGATAGGCTTTTTGTCAATTTACTTACTGATATCAAATTGAAAGTGAAGGCAGGAACACATAGCACATTTTCAAGAATGAGGCTAGCAGTAACTTGAATGGTGCCAATGTGTGTGACAACTACCCTTTCACCATTAGGTAATTGAACAAAAGATGAAATGGAACTAGTGATTTTGGTGAAAAGGTTAACAAAATGTACAATATGATCTGTTGCCCCAGTGTCCAAGACCCAAGTTTGTTTTCCAAGGATGGTTTTATTGGCTAGTTTGGAAGCAAAAATTGAATGCTGCATATTCAAGCACATAGAGTCTTGTAGAGAAGCACAAAGATTACCTGAAATGGCAGAATTTGCTGTGGCTGCAACATCATTGGAAGTACCAGATGTGGATGCATGATTATTCAAAAGAGAAAGTAACTGTTGACACTGTTCTGAAGTGAAGGGAAAATTATTATTCTGAAGCACGAATTCAGGTTGACTTTGATCATCATCAATCATAACCTGATTAGCTTTGGCAAACCTTCCCTTTTGCTTATAACCTGGAGGAAATCCAACAATCTTGTAACATTTTTCCATGATGTGACCAAGTTTCCCACAGTGACTGCACACAGGTCTTGTTTTGGCATTATTCCCTTTGAAATTACTCCCATTTCTGTTATTTGGAGAAGAACCTTGATTGAAAACTTGGTTCCTAACTGCAAGTACAGCTGATTCAACAGAGGGAGCACCATGAAATGTTGAGAACCTTTGCCTTTCTTCCTGAATTACCAATGAGAAAACCTTATCTATCGATGGAACAGGCTCCATCATAAGGATTTGAGTCTTGACTTGTGAATAGCATTCATTTAGTCCATTGAGAAACTGCATGATTGAATCTTGATGATAAAGATGTGCGATCTTATCATTTATTCCACAATTGCATTTGCCACATGAACAATTTGGTAAAGGCCTGAGATTCAACAATTGATCCCAAGCAGCTTGAATTTCAGTGAAGAAGGTTGTTACAGTGGAGTCTCCTTGCAATATAGTGGAAATTTGCTTCTGGAGCTGAGAAATTCTAGGTCCATTTGCTTGCAAGAAACGAATCTTGAGTGCATTCCACACTGCAAAAGCTGTGTCTCTGTAAATTACACTAGCTTTGATGTGAGGTGATACAGAGTTCAAGATCCAAGATGATATCATCGAATTGCATTTTGACCATGCCTATTTCTCGAGCGGTGTGACTGCCATGGAAGCAGTGATGGAGCCATCAACAAAGCTAAGTTTGCTTTTAGCATCCAAAGCCATTACCATTGCTCTAGACCAGGTTGGATAGTTATCCTCAGTCAAATGTTGAGCAACGAGTATCGCACCAGGAGATTCTCCGTGATGCATAAAGAATGGACTGCGAGGATCCTCCATTGGAGTAAGCTCGCGATGTGAAGAATTGGATGAAGCGGTTTCAGTGTTTGACGCCATTGATAAAAGCTCAGGTTCAGGCTCTGATACCATATAAGAATGCACAAGTGTATATGAAGTGCTGGAGAGAATTCAGTTTGAAGAAAAACTGATTTTACATTTATGAATCAATCAATCCCATCTCTGTAACTAAATACCAGAAACAGAGCTTGAGAGAGCAAAACTGAAATTCCTAAATACACGGAGGTAGTTATGGCACGTGAGTGAGTTAGTTACTCCACGTGTGAACTTAACTCTCCTAAATACAATTACAAACTACAGGTAGTTTTATACAGAAAACAATATATTAGACTTATGCTACTGTCGTTTAAGTCCTGTCATTTATTCCTTCGTTTTGTTCTTCTTCAGTTGCTTCGTTTTAGTCTTCTTCAGTTGTGTTCCTTCTCTTCCTTTCTGATATGAAATACATTCTTGATAAATTCAATGGTTTAAAAAATGTGTAACTCTTTAGAGTTACACTAGGTATAACTTGAACCCATCTCAAAATAACTCTAAAGAGTTACACATTTTTTAAACCATTGGATTTAAGTAAATTCACCGGTGAAAAAAAGATCATCATTGATGCTAATATTCTAATTAGGATCTCATTAATTATCCCTCATTTATTATATTTTATATCTATCTCTAAACCCAAAAAAAGTGTTATCTTTGACTCTCTCTCTATCTCTTTCTCTTCCACCGTTGTTCCACCTCCATGGATAGATTACCGGCAGAAGAAGGAAAAAAAATATAATGGAAATGCTTAATAAGCAAATCCCGGAACAGCTGCTTAAGGAACATTGGATGAACCGCACTCTGCTCTAAGCATGCTTTCTTGACATCTTAGAGCTTAATCATGTGTTCAAGTTCTTGGATGATCTCGGCCATATTTGTGGATTATAAGTGCTTTGCTATAGTCTTGCAAAGGATAAGATTAGAGGTGAGTCTTGTGTTGCTTATCATGAGAAGATTTTATTCAATGAGGACTTCTCTTGTGTAGTTTTCAACAAGAGAATGTCGCATGGTGAGCTTCTTGTGCCGAATGATGGAGCCCCTGTTACTTCTAGTGCTAATGTTGAAATCGTATTAAATGATGATGAGTATAAAGATGATATTGTGGATTTGTTATTGAAGGGAGGTACTAATATTAATATTGGGGAGCAATTGAAGCAGTGGGCAAATTTAAGAGAAACAAGTAGAAGTCAAGGGAAAGATCTTTTCAAGATCTATGGGGCTGAATTTCACCAGATGCAGAACATTTTTGAGAAAAAAATACTGTATTTGATATACATTAAGGTATGGCAGAATTTGGATAGTATATGCATTGAAGAAGATAAAAGAAGGGAAGAGTTTGGGCACAAACCATTGAGTTATGAGTCTCTCTTGTCAGAGCGTGAGAGACAGATTAAGAACACAAATAGTGAGAATTTTGATTTGGATATCATATGGTATATTTTGGAAGAAAATCACAAGGACGGTGAAATAAAATTAGTAATCAAGAAGCATATTAGCTAGATAGATGAAAAGGTATGATACAGCCAAATTTATGAACATGATAAATTTCATGCTTGAAGTGAAATCCAATGTCCTTAGTGTAGTGCTGTGTTTGATATTGAATATGTTGCTTGATGAACTATTTCATTCCATAGGATGATTGAATTTCAGTATGTTTATTGTTGCAACTTTACAAATTTGATGGTATAATCAGGACAACTACTATTGCTATGCAACAGAAGGGAAAGAAAATTGAAGTGGTAATTGCTTGTGACTATCGATCAATTTTTGTGCCCCTGCTGAAGTTACACCTGAGTCAGAGTCCAACATTCTTCAAGGAAATAACAGATAGCCCAGTTAGCCCACAGATATATGCATGTAAGGGGAAAATCACGCTCTAGTGTTTCACTCCTCTTTTAACCCAAATTATAATATTACCATAAGAGTAGCATTAACAAGTCAAGTCAACTTAATCCAGTCTTCATTGCATATGCAAGCACAAGTACACAACATATAAGATAGAGTAGCATTAACAAGTCAAGTCAACATAATCCATTCTTTCTAGTGTAGGTTTCATCTAATTGTTTATCTAAAACTGGTCATGCTTGAAAATTTCTATTAACCAAACCAAAATATTTATTAAAAAAAAAAAAGAAAAAAAGAGAGAGAGAGAGAAATTGTGCTACATGCACTACATTTGCGTGGTAATTTTTTTTTTTAAATAAAAAATTTCTAAAAGTTTGTATTTCATTTTTTTTTCCTTCTTCCTTCAGCAATCTATTCATGGACATGGAACAACATAATCCATTCATTCTGGTGTAGGTTTCATCTAATTGTTCATGCTTGAAAATTTCTATTAACCAGACCAAAATATTTATAAAAAAAAAAAAAGAAAAAAGAAAAGAGAGAGAGAGAGAGAGAGAGAAAGAGAGAGAGAGAAATTGTGCTTCATGCACTACATTTGTGTGGTAATTTTTTTTTTTTTAATAAAAAATTTCCAAAATTTTGTATTTCATTTTTTTTTTCCTTCTTCCTCCACCAATCTATCCATGGAGATGGAACAACGAGAGAGAGAGAGAGAGAGAGAGAGAGAGAGAGAGAGAGAGAGAGAGAGAGAGAGAGAGAGAGAGAGAGAGAGAGTCAAATATAACATTTTTTTGGCTTTAGAGATGGATATAAAATATAATTAATGATGGATAATTAATGAGATTCTAATAAGAATATTAGCATTAATGAAGGGGTTTTTAAAAAAAAAAAAAACCCCATTGAATCTACTTAAATCCAATTATTTAAAAAATGTGTAACTCTTTAGAGTTACACCAGGTGTAACTATTTTAAATGTCTAGAAATCATTTAGTGAACTTTCATTCACAAGACAAATTTGCTTAGTAATCTTTTATCAAAATTTTTTGAGTATTATCAGTGCATTTTTGACATATCATTTTACGATTACTACTATTTCTATATCAAACATTTTAATGAGATATATCAACATATTAAATGCTTTATCATGTAAGTATAGGGCTATAAATTATCTATACCAAACCATATAATAAACATTTTTAATACCGTCATTTCCAAATATTGAAGTTTATGATAGCACTATTACATAACAAAGAGGTTCATAAAGTTTCATTACATAGGTAAAAAGTAAAAACACCAAATGAAAAAAATTATAGAAATATTCAAAAACAAACATCAAAGTTGGTTTTCCATTACACAATTCTGCATTTTTAGGGCTTGAACTTTGAAAGAGGTGGTTGGTAGTTAGTTTTAACCCTTAATAGGGTAATTTCCATACTCAAATCCACAACACATTGCTTAAATGAAAGATAATTGTCATCACATCAAAGTCCTTGACATCTATTAAAAAACACCATCATCAAAATGAAAAAAGAAAGAAAGAGAGAAAACAGAAGAAGACAAAGAAAGAAAAGAAAAGTTGTGTGATTTTCCAGGTGGAGAGAGATATTTATGGGGAGACATTGAGGCGGTATATCTTGTACCCGGCATATATGCTAGGTACCTCACAAGGAGGCGGTACCCACAATGTGTGGGTCCTGCCTTCTTGTGAGGTACCTAGCATATATGCCGAGTACAGGATATACAAAATGGGAGACATCAGACAAGTGGTGGCAAAGAGGAAGGAAAAAAAATAGAAAAGAAAAGAAAAGTGCGGCGCGACAAAGCAATAAATAATAATCATAAATATGAATCAAAACACTTGAAATAGACACAAGTGGCTGAAATGCATTAAAACATATTAAAATTTAAGTCGAGATAAGTTTAGACCTTATTGTAATGAATAATATTAAGTATACCTTCCATCCAAAGTGATAAGTTGCAAGAGTAATTAGTGGTGGAGCTAGAAACTTGACTTTGGGGGGGCCAACCCAAAAAAAATAAATGTTTATTTATTTTTTTATTATAAAAAAGATGATTTTTTTTTTCTTTCTATACAAAAATTAAAATAATAATGCTACCATCTTTCTTACTTCTTAAGAATGAATCAATAAATTTTAACTTTCCCATAAACTTAGATTTTCAAATAAATTATATCTCATTAAGCATAATGACTAAGATACAGCAAAATTACTAGTCAATTAAAGATTGCTAAATGAAAGAGTAAAGAACAAACACTTCATGCATACAAAAATATAATTAAATATGAAATATGAAACAACAGATAATATATTATACTATTATTTTATCTCTATTATATATATTATCAGTTTCATAAATCGTATTGTGGGGCCAGTTATCCAAAAAGATACTATTAATATTGTAAAAAATGGGCCTATGGCCCAATGGCCCAACTCGAGGACGTTAGTTCGTCCGAGGATGGCCAAACAAGAACACGATGGGAATAGTACAAGAAAAGTAAATAGAAATTGTATGTGATAGTCCAAAATACGTCTGGGGATAAATCCACCTCGGACATAAGGGTCCGAAATGGATTCAATTACCTTATCATTCTGGATACCCCACAGGGTTGTATTATAGTTGAGAAACGAATGGGGGGTAAGGGAGGAGCAAAGGGAGGTAACAAATATCATCTAAAGCTGCTACCTTCACATTAAATGCTTCCCAGCTAACTCTCTGGCCACATTAATGTGGAGGTGATACCTGAACAGTAATTAGGTAGCCTTATGGCTACTAGTTGAAAGTTCTGGGAGGTGTTGGATGGGACGAGAAGGAGTTCCTAGAATCTAACCTACACGTGTATGGTGAAAACAGGACGAGAATCATGATATATAAGAAGAAAGAGGGACTCAGAAAAGGAGGAAGAGAAAGAAAACACAAGAAAAAGACGCTAAAAAAGAAAAACTATTCCAAAAGAAATCTTTCTTAGTTTGTTCGTGTTAGAAAGGTCCCTACTCAGTACCTAGGATGATCTTTCCTAAAGAATAGAGCCAGTTCTTTTACCCACTCTCTATAAATTTATTGTTCGAGTTAGTTGGGCTTGGAACCGATTCTTATCTTGGGTCCAATTCAAATTGAGTCCTTACAATTGGCGTCGTCTGTGGGAAGAACTTAATTTATTCGGAAGGAAAGGTAGGTGCAACGTCGGGAATGGAAGAAGTAGCACTGCAGCAAGTAGTAGTGGGCCCACAGCAGATGGATGTTAATCCACACCAAGCAGAGTACAGGGGGTCTTAGCATGACAATCCATTTGTAACCCTTGAACAAAGAATGGATCGTGAGGGAAGTGTGCAAACAACTCACACCGATAGAAGTCATTCTCGAGGGAAAAGTCATGTTTCCCATGTAAAGAATGATAGGGACATGCAACGTGAGATTGACAAATTGAAAAGGGAATTGTAGCACGAGCGGCGAAGGCGCATGTCTCATAATTCCAAGCAATCCTCTGATAAGTCAGATGACACCAGTTATAGACAAAGGTCAAGAACTCCACCCAGTGAATCTTTTTCTTATGATGAGGAGTACCATCATAGACATAAGTATAATAGTCCGCCTCACAAAGGTTTAGGGAATGACGCCCTGAACAAAGCATTGAGCCAAGTTTCTAAATCACCCTTCACACAAAGTATTGAGGGTGCAAATCTTCCTCGGCGATTCCATCAGCCTACCTTCACCATTTATAATGGTCGAACAGATCCAATGGAACATGTTAGTCATTTCAGTCAGAGAATGACCGTTCACGCTAAGGACGAGGCTTTGATTTGTAAGGTCTTCCCATCTAGCCTGGGCCCGGTGGCGATGAGATGGTTTAATGGTCTGAGAGCAAATTTCATTGGTTCCTTTGAAAAGCTCACCCAAGCTTTTGGTACCCGCTTTATCACCTGCAGAAGGGTTCCTCAGCCCTTGGGATCACTATTATTCATGTCTATGCGAGAGGGAGAAACCCTGAAAGCCTATTCTGATAGATACTGGGAAATGTTCAACAAAATAGATGGAGACTATGATGACCTGGCTATTAATACTTTTAAAGCTAGCCTTCTAGCCGAGCATGATCTCAGGAAGTCTCTGACTGGTAAACCTATTACCAGTGTGTGTCAACTTATGGATCGGATTGACAAGTATAGAAGGGTGGAAGAGGACCAAATACAGGGTAAAGGAAAGGCCAAAGTAATCCCTCAGGAGAGGAGAGACTTCAGGTCGGATCGGTACAATAATAATTGACCTTGGAAGGATTTTGAGGGGCATCCAGGATCTGCCAACTCCCAGGTGGTTAATGCCGTGTTCCGAGAACCAGTATAGCAGGTTTTGGAGAAGATAAAAAGTGAACTATTCTTTAATAGATACTGGAAAATGTTCAACAAAATAGATGGAGACTATGATGACCTGGCTATTAATACTTTTAAAGCTAGCCTTCTAGCCGAGCATGATCTCAGGAAGTCTTTGACTGGTAAACCTATTACCAGTGTGTGTCAACTTATGGATCGGATTGACAAGTATAGAAGGGTGGAAGAGGACCAAATACAGGGTAAAGGAAAGGCCAAAGTAATCCCTCAGGAGAGGAGAGACTTCAGGTCGGATCGGTACAATAATAATTGACCTTGGAAGGATTTTGAGGGGCATCCAGGATCTGCCAACTCCCAGGTGGTTAATGCCGTGTTACGAGAACCAGTATAGTAGGTTTTGGAGAAGATAAAAAGTGAACTATTCTTTAAGTGGCCCAATAAAATGGCAGGTGATCCTACGAAACGAAATCAAAACCTTTACTGCCAATATCACTAGGATCATGGACATACTACTGAAGATTGTAGAAATTTATAGGACCATTTGGATCAATTAGTCCGAGAAGGGAAATTGACCCAGCTTTTGCATCATTCCAATGGTCAAGGAAGCCAGGCAAGTTCGACATTTTGGGGAGATGCTTATTCAAGACCCCCCCCCCCCTTAGGCACGATAAATGTCATATTTGCTGCCCCAGGAAGAACCGGGTCTTGTCCTTCCAGGGTAATGTCTATATTTCATTGCTTGGATAAGGGCTCTAGTTCAATGTCGAAGAAGGTCAAAACAGGCACTCCATTGGTATTGGGTTTTTCAGATGAAGATAAGACGGGAACCATTCAACCGCGTGATGACGCTTTGGTGGTTACACTCAGGATTAGGGGGTATGATATGAGAAGAGTGATGATTGATGAGGGAAGCGCAGCCGAGGTTATGTACCCTGATCTTTATAAGGGGCTAAACTTGAAACTCCAGGATCTAACAGCCTACAATTCCCCTTTGGCGAGCTTTGAAGGTAGATCAGTCATTCCGATGGGTCTGATTAGATTACCCGTCTAGACCAGCTCAGAAGTAGTGGAGGTAGACTTCATCGTGGTGGATGTTTTCTCTCCATATACGACTATTTTGGGTAGGCCCTGGCTGCATACTTTGGGAGCTGTTTCTTCCACCCTTCATCAAAAGGTGAAATATCCGTCAGGAGGCCAAGTGTTAGAAATATTGGGAAACCAATCTATGGCCAGGCAGTGCTTGATAACAGCTATTCAACATCAGCCTGAGACGGATACTTCGGCCACTGCCAAGAATGGTTTATAGCAATCAAAGACTCCGATGACCCTTTTCAGCAGACCTACCGATGAAGCGAAGTGTGAAAATTTGGAAAAGGTGAGTGTAGGGGATGATCCGGAGAAGTTCTTTCAAGTTGGGGCACAATTGCCTCCGTTGGAAAAGGAACAAGTGGTTGAATTCCTTAGAAGAAATGTTGATGTGTTTGCATGGGATGCTTATGAAGCCCCAGGGCTAGATCCAAATTTCATTTGCCATCACTTGAATGTTAACCCCTCTATTACTCCAAAGAAACAGTTACCTCAGCGCCCATCCAAAGTGCATGTCAAAGTTATAAGGGATGAGGTAACAAAGCTCAAACAGGCAGGGGCTATCAAGGAGGTATTTTATCCCCAATGGTTAGCCAAAACGGTTGTGGTGAAAAAGAAAAATGGCAAGTGGCGTGTATGTGTAGACTTCACAGATCTTAATAAAGCTTGCCGAAAAGACCCTTTCCCCATGCCTCGTATAGATTAGTTAGTAGATGCAACAGTAGGCCATCCTCAGATGAACTTTCAAGATGCCTTCCAGGGCTATCATCAAATCCCACTTGCATTGGACGATCAAGAAAAGACAGTTTTTCTCACTCCCACTAGAAACTATCACTAAAAAGTAATGCATTTTGGCTTGAAGAATGCGGGATCTACTTATCATCGGATGATGACGAAAATGTTTGAGCCACAGTTGGGCAGGAACGTTGAGGTCTATATTGATGACATGGTTGTGAAAAGTAAAGTAGTGTCCGAGCATGTGACAGACCTTGCAAATATCTTTGAAATCTTGAGAAAGTATAAGTTGCGACTAAACGCATCCAAATGTTCATTTGGGGTAGGCTCAG
The DNA here is from genome assembly GCA_030445155.1 of Quercus variabilis. Classification (NCBI taxonomy): domain Eukaryota; kingdom Viridiplantae; phylum Streptophyta; class Magnoliopsida; order Fagales; family Fagaceae; genus Quercus; species Quercus variabilis. The sequence continues at coordinate 11,656,032 of CP129454.1, forward strand.
GGAAGTTTTTAGGCTACTTGGTTACTCATCGAGGAATTGAAGTGAACCCCAATCAGATTAAAGCCATAAATAGCTTGCAACCACCTCGGAACCCCAAAGAGGTCCAAAGATTAACTGGGATGACTATTGCTTTGAATAGATTCATATCTAGATCGGCAGATAGGTGCAGACCTTTTTTCCTTTTACTACATAAATGGAAGGGATTTGAATGGACCGAGGAGTGTGTCCTGGCATTTCAACAGCTTAAGGAATATTTGCCTTGACCACCCATTATGTCTAGTCCTGAGGTGGATGAGGTCCTTTTTTCCTACTTGGCAATAGCCACTTATGTGATAAGTTTTGTTTTGATATGGGTAGATAGTGGCATTTAATGGCCAGTTTATTACTTGAGCAAGTTGCTTCATGAGGCCAAAGTGCATTATTTGCCGTTAGAAAAAGCCATTTTGGCAGTGGTACACGCTACAAGGAAACTTCCCCATTATTTCTAGGCACACACTGTGGTCGTCCTAACTCAGTATCCGCTCAAATCAATACTTTGGAGTGTAAAATACACTGGCAGGATTGCTAAATGGGGCACAATTCTAAGAGCTTTTGATATTAAGTATATGCCTCATACCTCTATGAAGGGTCAGATTCTCGCCGACCTAGTGGCCGAATTTGCTGAAGGCCCTAAAGAAATAGAAACGAATCAACATGGCATGGATGAAAAATCGGTTGGCCTAATCTCCGCACAACATTCTATACCCTAGAAAGTGTATGTGGATGGAGCAGCAAACCATCGGGGGTCAGGAGTGGGGTTGATTCTAGTATCTCCTGAAAAGCTTACTATCGAGAAGTCTTTAAGGTTGGGATTCTTAGCTACCAACAATGAGGCAGAGTATGAAACGTTATTAATAGGGATGGCAATGGTCAAAACACTGGGTGAAAAAACAGTGAAGGTGTTCTCGAATTCAAGACTAATCGTGGGCCAGGTTAGAGGGGAATTGGAAGCTTGAGACACAAGAATGCAAGAATACTTGGGCCAAGTTAGGCATATGCAAGTAGATTTCGAGTTTTTTGAATTATCCCATGTCCTCAGAAGTGGAAACACTCATGCAGATTCTTTGGCTACCCTTGCTACCTCCTTGGCACAAGTCTTACCCCATGTGATAATGGTTGAGGACCTAAATATGCCTACCTCAGTAACAAGAGACTTGCTACTGGTCCATCAAATCAAGTTGGCACCTAGTTGGATGGATCCTATACTGTTATTCCTTGAGAGGGATATACTACCTGAAGATAAATCAGAAGCTGAAAAGAGACGAAGAAAAGCTCCTCAGTTTTGGCTGTCCAAGGACAATAAGTTGTACAAACGTTATTTTTCTGGGCCATATCTGCTTTGTGTACATCCCGAAGCATCAGAGTTGCTTCTAGAGGAATTGCATGAAGGAATTTGTGGAAGTCACACTAGAGGAAGATCTTTATCTCACCGAGCAATTACTCAAGGATATTGGTGGCCGAGCATGCAAAAGGAAGCACAAGAGTATGTTAAGAATGTGATCAATGTCAGAGATTCGCACCAAACATCCATCAGCCGGGGGGGTTCTTAATCCTCTTTCTAGTCCTTGGCCATTTGCCTAGTAAGGCTTAGATATTGTTGGTCCTTTCCCTAAAACAGTAGGAAATAAAAAATATCTGATGGTTGGCACAGACTATTTTTTACAAAATGGGTTAAAGCTGAGACTTTGGCCAATATCAAGGATGTAGATGTCAAGAAGTTTATCTGGAAAAATATTGTTACTCGATTCAAGGTTCCTCAAATTCTCATCTCGGATAACAGTCTTCAATTTGATAGCAAAGCTTTTAGAAAGTATTGTTCCGAGCTGGGGATAAATAATAGATATTCCACTCCAGCCTACCCATAGGGAAATGAGCAAGCCAAGGCTGCTAATAAGGTCATAGTGAATGGACTTAAAAAGAGGTTGGATGATGCAAAAGGAAAATGAGTGGAGGAATTGTCACATGTCCTTTGGACGTATCGTACAACGCCTCGACGGTCAACAGGAGAGACTCCATTTTTAATGACGTATAGGGCTAAGGCTGTAATTCCTCTGGAAACAGGTCTCCCTACGCTGAGGATAAGCACATTAACCTCAGATGGCAATGATGACCTGTTAAGAAAGAGTCTAGATTTGATAGACAAACGATGAGAGAATGCAATGGTTCAACTAGCTTATTACTAACACAAGCTCAAACAAGGTTATGATGTAAATGTGATGCTGAAACCGTTAGCCCCAAGAGATTTTGTATTAAGAAGAGTTTTGGGAATTACTAAAAACCCAACCTGGGGAAAACTAAGGCCTAATTGGGAAAGACCATATCATATCACATCAGTGGCAGGAATAGGTGCGTACTACTTGGAGGATCTAGATGAAAAAACTGTACTCCATCCTTGGAATGTAAACAACCTAAAGAGGTATTATTATTAATAATAACAGTTCTGTTGTACTTCTTTTTTCTAGTCGTTCTGACTATGTACCTTGTATGTCACAATATATTGAAGTATTAAATAGAAACCAAGTTAAGTAAGGTTCCTCAGACCACAAACTTAGTGAAAATTAATACCCTTTGGCATCTATTGAATTATTAAACAGAAAATAAGTTATATATGGTTCCTCAGACCATAAACTTAGTGGAAATTAATACCCTTTTTGTATCTATTGAAATATTAAACAGAAACTAAGTTATGTAAGTTTCCTCAGACCACAAACTTAGTGAAAATTAATATCCTTTGGCATCTATTGAAGTATTAAATAGAAACTAAGTTATATATGGTTTCTCAGACCATAAACTTAGTGGAAATTAATACCCTTTTTGCATCTATTGAAGTATTAAACAGAAACTAAGTTATGTAAGGTTCCTCGGACCACAAACTTAGTGAAAATTAATACCCTATTGGCATCTATTGAAGTGTTAAACAGAAACTAAGCTATATATGGTTCCTTAGACAATAAACTTAGTGAAAATTAATACCTTGTGGCATCTATTGAAGTATTAAATAGAAACTAAGTTATGTAAGGTTCTTCGGATCACAAACTTAGTGAAAATTAATACCCTTGGACATCTATTGATGTATTAAACAAAAATTAAGTTATGTAAAGTTCCTCGGACCATAAACTTAGTGGAAATTAATACCCTTTTGCATCTATTGAAGTATTAAACAGAAACTAAGTTATGTAAGGTTCCTCTGACCAAAAACTTAGTGGAAATTAATACTCTTTGGCATCTATTGAAGTATTAAACAAAAACTAAGTTATGTAAGGCTCCTCAAGCCACAAGCTTAGTAAAAATCAATATCTTTTGAATTGAATTATGACCAAAATTGTACATCAAAGCAACAGTCATGAGTATCACTTAAAGCATTTTAAGATACCAAGGACCTACTTGTTATTTGAACATTTAGAGTACTATCTTAGATTTGGACACTTATTAGAAGTGATGATTTAAAAGAACATCTTTGTGGTGCTGTGGAGTTCACAATTATAACTTATTCGGATTCTCATTTAAAACACATAAAATTAGGTTTTTCCCTTACTTTAGTAAGCTTTACTCTTTTGTGGCATATGGTCATAACAAAGAGTAGTCAAGATGGAAATTGCATATATGATAGATAAAATAATAACATCTCATATAAATCTAAAAAGAAAAAATATGTGTTTCATGATAACTGTCCATAAGCAAAAAGTAAATAGACTTTTACTACATAAACTACGATTTCAATTTTATTTGGAGCTTAGGCTTGGGAGCTTTATCAGCCGCCTTCGGAGGAACTTCCTGCTCTTTCTCCTTTGGAACTTCTCTAGCAGGTAAGACAGTTGAAGCTAAGGCCTACTCAAAGCTTCAAGAAACTGCTCCATCTTTAGGAACCTTTACTGCTTTATCCAAAGAGGTATCCTTTGGAACTTCAGACACTTTGGACTGCTATTGCTGATCGGAAGGAAGAGGATTATGAATTTAGGCTTCTTTGGCAGAGTCAGCAATTGTAAAGGACGCCTCCTTTTGTTTAGAAGGAGGGCTTGAGGCTCGTATGGCCGAAGGGAAATAAACATTTTATGGCCTTCTCAGCTCAGATGAAGACTCAACCTTAGCTTGGTTGAGAGCTTCTTCCTAAGTTTAAGCACAGTAGGCTCGACATACGGCTGGGACCTCAGCCCGGAGGTTATCCTCTGTCTCAGCTACGTCGACATCATATCCATGCTGTTCGGCTTTATCTTTTTCTTTTTTAGCCTCTACCTTTGCCTTCTCCGCCTTAGCCCTTGCTTTTTCAGCATGTTCTTTGAGCCTTTGGGCTTCTTCCATTTGTTTCTTCAAAGCTGATATCTGTTACTTGGAAGTTGTCAACTGGTCGTTAGCCTCGTGCAAATGTTTTCTTTGATCCTCGGCTTGCCTTTGGGTATTCTCCAAAGCCGAGTCAGCACTCTTCCAAGCATGTTCTTCATCAGCTAACTTTTTCTTCAGCTGCGCATTACTTTGTTCAGCAACGGTCAATGTCTACACAGTTGTTGTTTGCCTCTTCCTCTCATCGTCTAATTACTGGTAGCAAGAATTGGTTATCTCCCCCAGCCTAAAAGTGGCTTGAACAGTTTAGAAGAAAAAGAGTTGGAAGTGTAGCAAATAAAATTGTGTGTATAACATTTATAAGTAAAGAAACAAAGCAGGAAGGGTATCATACCATGCCCAAGTATCTTTTAGCATTGAGGAAAACCTCATTCCTCCTTAAACCTCTCAGCTCAGTCATATCCTTTGGAAGTAGAAAGGTTTCCTCTAAGGCCAAGGCAACTTAGCACCCAATGCCGCCATTGAAGTCCCTAATCGATGCATCTTCCCTCAAGGGCTCACCGTTGAGTATAGGTGCAGGGAGCCAAGCCTCGGGTTTCGAGGATTGAGTAGTTGTCCTTTCCATGGCTCGTTGAGGCCCATGGCTAACTTTTTGCTGCTTTGCAGCTCGTTGAGCCTCGTCTTCACGAGTAGGACGATGTCTTCTAGTCTTCACCACTTCCTTATCCTTTGGATCTCTCCTCCTTTTCGGATCATTGGGTTCAGGTCTGGATTGTTGGGATGGTTAAGGAAGAGGAAGAGGAGATTTGAGATGAGGGGGAAGTTTAGGCTGAATGGACTTCCTCGGCATACCTTTGCCAGGCTGATCTTTAATTAACTCCATTAAACTCTTTTGGGGCTTTCTTTGGATACCCATTTCGTCAAAAATATCCTCGGGAGATGGAGGCTGGTTAAATACTTCAAATTCGTCTGCGGAATCCAACAATTCTACAATTCCCCCTGAATTTTCTTCTTCTTCTTCTTCTTCTTCTTCTTCTTCTTCTTCTTCTTCTTCTACCTTTTCTCTTTCTTTTTCCTCCTTCTCTTCCTAAGGAATGAGGTGTGATGAGGATGCTCCTATTGAGGGAGTGGCCACAGAAAGTGGTTGAGTGAAGGGTGTGCTTTCGGGAATCAGAACACCCTCAGAAACAATAAATCCTTCGAATACAGTGGAGCTGAGGATCTCTGGCTTTTATCACGCACTTGGGAGCTTAAAATGTTGTAGAAATGGGTTTATACCCAAGGATCACGTGTGCTGCTCTCAATTGGCTGTCGGATTCGTTCACAAACACCTCGGACCGCAAGATTTTATCTAAACTCTCCCTGTTGACTAATCCGAACTGAGGTCTGGTGGAATGTCTGTTTGCAAAATCATTATAACAAAAGGAAAATTTTGTCAGAAATAAAAATACTAAAAAAAATATATATATATATATATATATATATATATATATACACAATCTAAACTATACAAGCTTACAGCTAAAAACCCCACCTAGTGTTCCCTCCTTAGTCGGGCAGGGCAGGCCATCATGCCACTCCCCCAAAAAAATTAAAAAAATCATCTTTTATGCCCTTATTCGATGTAGGGAGACACTAGATTAACCTTACTTCGAGGTGCCTAGACTTAAGATAATACCCTTGACCCTTCATGTAAATTGTATATCCAGTTCACATTATGATGGGTCAAGTTTAGATTCAGTTTCTCGTTTAAGACTTTTATATTCCCTAACACCTTGAACATATTGGGGGCACACTGCGTGGGAGATAACCTAAAGAATCTAAGGTAGTTTCTAGTGAGGTTACCCATGGGAATGGTCATCCCTCCCTCTATAAACGCAATCATAGAGATGACCACTTTCCCGTTTTCCTATCATCCACCCATGCCCCTCGAGAAGCATATCTCATACCCACTCTTGGGGGAATCCTATACTTAGCTCTAAATACCTCCATATCCTCCTTGGATTCAACCAAACACTTAAACCTACCCATTTTCTAAAAAGAAATTGTGAAGAAAAGTTAACAAGACAAAATGAAAGCTAAGAGGGGTTAAGGAGACTTATAGGTTTAAAAAAGGAAGTCCTCAGACAAATTTTTAAATATTTATGAAACACACGGAGAAGTAAAAGAGAGTGACAGGTTCAATGAATGTTTGCTAAGATTGTGTGATTGTTGTAACTGGAAAGAGATTTGATTTGAAAAGCTATTTATAGTGGTGCAGAAATTACAAGCGGGAAAAATCCCGCTCATAAACCTAAAAAATCCTCCACCGTTAGATTTGCATCTTGCTGTTGAACATGGAGGATAAAGAAGCCGTCATAATTTAATGATGGCGTGCTCCTGACGCCGAAACGTCAAAAGCGTATCTTGGGCAGGTAGAAAGGCATTTTGAGAATCAGGAAAATCCACGATAGGAGTGAAGGTAGGATATCAAAATCCCCTTTTTTTCCTAAGTGACAAAAAGTGAGATTTTAAGGGGCTATTGTGGGGCTAGTTATCCAAAAAGATATTATTAATATTGTAAAAAATGGACCTATGGCCCAACGGCCTAACCTGAGGACGTTAGTCCGTCCAAGGATGGCCAAACAGGAACACGATGGGAATAGTACAAGAAAAGTAAATAGAAATTGTATGTGATAGTCCAAAATACGTCCAAGGATAAATTCACCTCAGACATAAGGGTTCGGAATGGATTCAATTACCTTATCATTTTGGATACCCCCACAGGGTTGTATTATAGTTGAGAAACGAATGGGGGGTAAAGGAGGAGCAAAGAGAGGTAACAAATATCTTCTAAGTTGCTACCTCTACATTAAATACTTCTCAGCTAATTCTCTGGCTGCATTAATGTGGAGGTGATACCTGAACAGTAATTAGGCAGCCTTATGGCTACTAGTTGAAGGTTTTGGGAGGTGTTGGATGGGACAGGAAGGAATTCCTAAAATCTAACCTACACGTGTATGGTGAAAATGGGACAAGAATCGTGATATATAAGAAGAAAGAGGGACTCAAAAAAGGAGGAAGAGAAAGAAAACAGAAGAAAAAGACGCTAAAAAAGAAAAACCATTCCAAAAGCAATTTTTCTCAATTTGTTTGTGTTAGAAAGGTCCTTACTTAGTACCTATGATGATCTTTCCTAAAGAATAGAGCTAATTCTTTTACCCATTTTCTATGAATTTATTGTTCAGGTTGATTGGGCTTGGAACCGATTCTTATCTTTAGTCCAATTCAAATTGAGTCCTTACACGTATATTATATTTATATAATATTATTAATATATTTATTAATTTAATGACAAATAACAAGTAGAAGAAAGAAAGGTCAGACCTTTTTTTGCTTTGGAAGACAAGTTGAAGTGTAAACCATACACGTGTAGGTTGGAAAAATTATAATCTCAAATCTGTTAAAAAAATGTTGTCTTGGATCTTGGGATGAAAGAGTAAAGCAAAAACAAAAGGCAAAACAGCAAACCAACCAACCATCTCAAGGAGAGAAAGAGAGAAGAGTCAAAGCCCAGATGCAAATATGTAGGAGTCTGGTTGTGTGATAGTATGACTGTAAAGCCATGAAATTTATTGAGTACGAAGGAGACATTTCCGTCCAACTCCAAAATAAGTCGTAGGGGTTTTTCAGTGAGGTTGGAGCAAAAAAATAGAATTTTTTTTTAATAAAAAAATTCTCTTTTTTCTTTTCAATTGTTAAAATAATCTTGTTTTTATCATCAGTGTTTGATTTTCCAATTAATTAGATTGGTGATAAATTGTACATAATTGTAATCCTAAAAAAAAGGGGGGGGGGGGGGGGGGGGGGGCGGAGGGGGCGATAATAATGGATAACTATTATATATATATATATATATATATATATTTTAGAAAAGATAACTCTAAGGGGGAAAGGGGCCATAATAATGGATAATTATTATAATAGAATTTCCTGCTAGATACTATTATATATATATATATATATATTTTTTTTTTGGGAGGATATTTTGACAATTTTGAGTAGCAGGAAATTCAATTAGAGTAATGCTGTATTCATAATATTTTTATAGTAAATTTTAAGTGGCAAGTTGTTATTGGCCGGTACGAATGCGCAAATAAATAATTTAAGTTACAGATTAAAATTAAAATTAATAACAACTTACCATTTAAAATTTATTATAAAAGTGTTGTAAAAACAATATATACGTAGCATTTTTCATTCAATTAATACCCTCGATAGAGATAAAGAAAGGGAAGAGGAGCAGAAGATAAAAGGGCTTAGCCCCTGTTATAGAATTTGTTCAGCCCAGTTTGCACAGTGCACCTAGCTCTACCTGGTCTGTCTGTTCTGAATTTTTAGCCCACGGATTTTCCGAAGATGAAAGGGCTTAGCCCCTCTTTTACTTAGCGTCATTTCAGCCCCCAAATAAACTTTTTTAGTTTAGGCCTAAATTCAGTACAACTCGTTCACAAAACTGAAACTCAACTGTTTTGCTCTTGTAGCCCATTGAAAGTTTGAAACTCGAAAGCAACAGGCTTGACTTAGTGGAACCCAATATTTGTGGAATTGGGATTTGGGAACCCGTTTTAGATCTAATTCAGATCAAATTTATCCAATCCAATTTTGGACTTATTTGGATTGGGCTTTTTTGTTATTCATAATGATTGGTTGGCAATTTCAATCTCTCTCTCTCTCTCTCTCTCTCTCTCTCTCTCTCTCTCTCTCTCTCTCTCTCTCTCTCTCTCTCTCTCTCTCTCTCTCTCCTTATTTTTTAATGAATAAGAATATACTAAGAAGAAATATAAGAGGGCTCAATCTATCTACAACTTCGAAAACAAGAACCTAAAAAGGAAGAGAAGAGATTGAGATAAGTCCATCCCAATTACAAAAGGCCACCCAACGAGCCAAATTGTGAGACTAAAAATTTACATTTATAAAGACAAAAATAAAAGAGAAAGAATCAAGAGAGAGTGGAATGTAGGTTTAATGGGCTATAATGACACTTTTAGAATTCCCTTAAAAAAATAACATACCGTGGAATTAAGCAAGCTTATTGGCCTAGAATGAAAGCTTAATTTCAAACTTGCTTGAGAGTTGAGATCTGGTTGTTCTTATATTACACTAAGTAAACTTGGCTCCTTCAGGTGATTGGATTGTGGTAATGTTCTTTGTGCCTGATGTCATTTCCAAGTACTATAAGTATGAAGAGGTGTGTGAGAGAGGTGGGCTATAAAAGAAAAGTCGAGTATTAATTAACTTGTTGAGTAATTACCAAATAAGATCACATGTTCAAGTTTGGTTTATTTACTTGTTGAGTAAGCTTGAGCTTGTTCATGAGTTATTTAATTAACTTATTCTTTATATATATATATATATATATATAGTAAAACCATGACTAAAATGTCTTAACCCTTCACAAATTTATGATTTTTTTTTACTACAAATGGGTAGTTTATGTTATGAATAAATTGCAAATAATAATTTTATATCATATGAATCAAATTACAAACTTATATAACCCAATTGCAAATGTATATAAATATATTTTTAGATAAGTACACATATAAATATAAAATATTATATATAGTTAATTCGAGCCCTAATGTTCACAAGCTTGTTCACAAATATTATTATGTTTGAGCATAGCTTATTTAATAATTGAGCTTAAAGATGAGCTTGAGTTTGGTTTGGTTACTAAACAAACAAACATAAACATGTTTTTTAAGCCGAGCTCAAGTTGTTCATAAACAGTTTAGTTCATTTACAACCCTAAGTGTGTGTTAGAGACTAAGAGGTTGCAACTTCAAACCCAAAAAATAAAAAATCAAAGTAGTTCTTTTCAAAATAAGTCATATATGATATAACATGATAAAACTTGGCCCCTTAGGGAGATTGGATTGTGCTTACACACTGGCAGGCTTGGGGTATAGACTAACCAAAAAGATTCAACCCGAAACAATTCAAAATAAATAAATAAAAGGAGGCCTCAATAGCAAAACCCTTTTGATGGTTTGTTGTTGCACCATTCAATGATGGCTCTAGGAATATTTTCTAGGGTGGTCATTAAAAAACTTAAATTACACGAAATTTAATTAAAAGAGAACTTCATATATTGACTCCCAAAAAAAAAAAAAAAAAAAACACATACACACTCACACAAATACATAAAGTCTTACAAATTTTTTTATTTTGAAATTTTTGCATGATAGTCTCGTTACCAATGTTGCAAGTTACATCTCTATCAAAATTTTAATTAGATAAAAATTTTCTTGGGATTTTTCTTTTTGTTTGAAAGGACCTAATATATTGTTAAGGGGATTACAGTTTAAGGACAAAGTTTGGCTATAAACTTAATTATATCCTAAGGTTACAACTCTCATTAAATAAATTAACATGGTCAATTTTAAAAATCTAATTATTGAATTGCATGTTCTTTAATCTTTATATTCTTAAAATGCATGTCAAATTTCAAGTTAATTGTATATTATTTACTTTTAATCCATAAATTTATTTTTTATGTATAATTTTAGATTACTAAAACTCAAAATTTAAAGATTTGATTGATAATATAGTTATTAATCTTTGATCTTCTTAAAATTTTGCAAATATGGAGGATATAAGAAGAAAATGTATCTATTTGTGGATTTGTCAAAATTCACATACAATAAAAAAAAAGGAAATATTGAATAGAGTTATAACCTTAGTTTACAACCAACTTTGTTACCAAATTTTGTCCAAAATTTAATTATGTTGGGCCTAAAAAAATTTAGTGTGGTCACAAATATATTTTAAGGATTAAAAAAATCATAAATTTTTAAAATTTATTTATAATAAAAAAAAAAATTCAGGTTAGGGTGGTCCTATGACCACCCTAAATTGAATGTAGAGCCGCCAGTGGCACCATTCAACCCAAAGTTCTACTGTAGTTTATAAGAAATGCAAGTATGCAATGAATCTTAGCAACATGGATACCAAATACTCTTTCGTAACCAAGTGAAATTCAATTATTTGACAAAGTTTATTGAAATTATTTGGTCCTTATCTGGTTCAAGAGAATTATAGAGAGGTCTCCCCCCACTTTACCTGAAGAAAAGGGCAATGCATCATATAATTTTGGTCTAGATGAGCCTGAACCAAATCGGCACTTCAAAGAGTTTGACCTAAATACTAGTAGGAGACATTAGAAAATGACCTCTACCAAAAAAGAAAGAAAAAGAAATTAGAAAATGACATTGTAACTATTTTGAAATAGGCTAACCCCATAATATCCATATGCTTGCAAGGGATCAAATATTCAATATCCAATTAGATGCATGAAACTGAACAAGAAGATATATATATCTCATACAAAATTATATGCATCCAACCCATCTCACTAGTCATAAACTTGTGATGCTCATATGCTGTGAGATATGAGATGTGTAAGTTAGGATCATTGGTTGGGATCACTTTCTTGACAAAATCCTTTCTTCCATTTACAATTTTTCATTTTTTATCAAACACTTGTAGGTATTGGATTGGTTGAAACCTATGGCTATGGTTTTTTTCTATGTTCTATGATCAAACACTTGTAGTTGTAGCCTCTATGTTCTATATATGTGCATCCTAGGTAAGCCCTCCCTCTTTTTTTCTCAGTAGACAATTTTCTTAGTAGTGGAAAAATACAAAAAAAGAAAAGAAAAGTTATTATAATAATATTATCTTTTTCCTTAGTGTACGTTGGTGTAGCTCAACATACCCCATTGAAGATAATTTTTACTCAAATTTTCATACTCATTCGTCACATCACAATGTTTTCCATAGTTGTCTTCTACATAACAAAGATCACTTTCATGTCCATGTCAATTTTCAATTTTAGCAGCAGCCAAATGCATGGTTTAAGTCAACGATAAAAAAAACTTAAGGGATAGGCTAGGAGTTTCTATATTATTGCTGACCTTAGTTTCAATTGGCAAAAACTTTCCGACATTTTGTATAGCAAATTATATAAAACTCAATGATGTGACCATATATTGCTTTATACACAACTCATAATGATGCAATTTTATATTGTAAACAGATTGTTAAATTTTCATTGATTATACTTGTGAGACAATCCATAGTAATCAAGTAGATACCTCTTTGGTGGGTTCCAATTAACTCAACTGGTAAAGTCTCTGATGGTTGTATAAGAAATCTAGGGTTCAATTTTTGCCTACACCAAAAACTGATTAGTATCTTAGTCTGATGATAAAGAGCTATCATTAGGAACAAACGTTATAGGTTGGAATTCTCTCTAAAAAAGAACTAGATACTTTTTTTTTTTTTCAAAGAGTTAATCAAGCTGATACCTTAATAGTAATATTTTTGATACGTTGCTATTAGCCCTGTACATTATAATGTTCATTACTCTTAGTATTACTGCTCTCTAAAATTTATTCATGTTACTCTGCCCATTTGTTCAGTTTGTTTTGATGAAATTTTTTATGTAAAGATAGTTTTCTATGGCTTTTAGTATTTGGTAGTATAAAAAAAAATGATTTAAAGAAAAATTATTTTTGGTCAACAGAAAAAATATAATTGTTTTTCACTAAAGTTTTTTGAAAAATAACTCTATCTCACAGTAAGCTAAATAAAAAAAGTTCAAAGATTATTTTTTAATTTATTTAAGGTTGTTACTAAATATAGGAAAATAAGATAATTTTATAGAAAATAAAATTTAAAAAATAACTCATTTTATAGAAAACATTTTTACCTAAATAAACAATAATGTTAATAGTATGAATTTCTTAATATTTAAAATCGTTTTTTTTTTTTTTGGATGGAATTTTAAAATAGTTAAAGCAAAGTCAAAATTCAACTCAATTGATGGATAAGAGATCTTGTACCTGATCAATAAGTTGATGCAACAAACACGCAATCTCGCAGTGCCATAGATTCATGGTACAGAATAATTTACGGGCTCAATTTTATTGATAATTCATAGCCCTTTTTGGGAAATCAGCTATCTCAATTGGCTGGGATGTAATAATTCAACAACTCTCTTTGCATAATGAAAATCCTTTTTTCTTGTTGTATTGTAATAGGCATAATGAAAGTCTATTTGATGGAACATTTCTGGAGTCATTAATCATGATTCTTAATTAGTGGAGTCACCAATCATGATTCTTAACGAGTGTTTAGAAATTTAAAAGAGAAAATGTTCGAGCTACTGAGTTAGTTGTATATTGTAACTGTCTAAAAGCAAAAAACAAAAAAGACTTAACGAATAATTTTGGTCCATTGGATTTTTAGCTACCTTGATAAAGTATAGCACTTTTCCTTTTCTTAGATAAAATTGAAGGGAAAAAAAAAAAAAAGTAGTGGAGAGGGTGGGAAAATCGCAAAGAGACCCATCCGAGTTTGGGTCGGACTCCAAGCCGGCTTCTTATATTATCAATTTAAAATGTTAAACTCTTAAAGATATTCTAATTGACCAAATTGATCCCTCTGTCTCAAATTATTCAAGGTTTAATAGTAAATTTTTGTTTCTTTTACAATAGGATGAGAAATTTGGGTTTTATGATTAGGTTTTCAATTCTTCGAGTTCATTCTCAGATTAGTCAAGTTTTAATAGTTAATTTTTATTTCTTTTACAATGGGATGAGAAATTTGGGTTTTAGGATCAAGTTTTGAATTATTCAAGGTCATTCTCTCTCTTTAAGAAATTTTCTAGGTTTGGCAATTTTAGGCTTTTCACTAAAAGATGGATGGGTCATGCATTGTGGTGATGTGGTTTTGAACTGTGAAGTAGATGATGGAAAGATGTGGTTTTGAGAAATTGATGAGGGACTATATCAATTTAGCCAGCAGAACGATATATTTTGGTACCGATCAATACCGGTGTACCATTTATAAATATATATATATATATATATATATTTATAATAAAAATAAAAGTTTACTATAAAACATTACTTCAATTCAAAACAAATTATTTATGGTTTTAGTCTTTAGCATCAACTAAAAGAAAAAGAAAAACACAATATAAAAAACAAAAAGCTTAATTGTTTATTGCATACTAAGAAAAAAAATAATACAAATAAGTTACCATTCTGCTTTTACAAAAATTCAAAAATTACAAAACTAAAAAAAAAAAAGATTTTTTTTTGGTACCAGCCAGTACACCCGAAATCGGCCCATACAATTGGTATTTAAACAAGTACGAATTAACTGTGTTTTGGTATTATTGCATGTACCAGAATGGTAAATACCAGTCATATCGGTCGGTACGGTATGGTATCGACCACCTTGGTTTTGGCCATGGGTTACCTTCACTTGGTTACATGTCAATTGAATATTGTATGTATTTGGACTAATTAATCAACTTGAGTTTTTGGTTAATTTAACTGGGGTCAAAATAAACCCAATAAAACATACTAAACTAAAAAAAATTAACATGGAAAATTATCCTGAGATTAAATTTCAACACATAACCCATGCAACGAAAGCCTGAACTAGTTTAAATTCTGTTTTACACTAGAGTCTTGCTAATAAAATATGAATAAAATTACAAAAGTTTTTTTTTTGGTAACCTAAAATTACAAAAGTTGTTATATAGTTAAAACATAATTACGATTTTGCAAAGATATGAATTGTGTCTGGTACTTTTTTGTATTGGACACATTACAATATAGACGTGTCTGAATCGTAGCGTGCCCAGTGCAAAAAAAAAAAGGCACAGTATACCAGCTAAACCCATTTTGCACAAGTAGATAAAGCCAATAAAAACAGATCTGCAAATACATTATAAAAATATAAGCAAATAAAGAAATATAAATAAATTATAATGTTAAAATCCAAACGAAAAAAGTTGTCTTTCTCTTTCAGTCTGATTGCTTGAGATGCGATTGCCATCCAAATAGACTCGCCAAAAGTTAAGGGTAGGCAAAATAATTGATGAAGATATGGCTATGGACTTCAAAACGTGGACCTTAGCTCACTTCAACTTTCTTTATGTTTTTGCTTTCTAGTATCAAACAAAATAACTCTTAAAAAGGCAGATAGATATATAGATTTAAAAAGTACATTGACCATAAACCCACAAGTCCTACAAAAGGAGGTTTAAAAAAGGAGTAGCCTTCTTCAAGAAACAGAATAAATTAAATCAAGAAGTTTAAGTATGGAATTTTTTTTTTAATAATTTTTTTCCTCATAATTTGGTTAGTTTTGATTGATGTTTAATAATAGTAATATCATTAATGAGTTCACGCAAAAGTGATGTTGCTCTAATTACAATTTATTATCTTAACAAATTACTATTAAAAAAACTATGGAAAAAAAAATCGTGTCATTATATTTGTTTCAATGGAAAATTTTATGTCAAGAAAATTGTTCACATTTTCCTATATTTGGTAGCATAAGAAAAAATAGGTCAAAGGAAAATTATCTTTAAAACTTCTCTTATTTAGTTTAACATGTGATAAAATTGTTTTCCACTAAAATTTTATGGAAAATTACTCTATCTTACGTGAAGTTAAATAAAGAAAACAATTATATCTCATGTAAAGCTAAATAAGAGAAGTTAAAATAAAGTTTTTCATTTATTTTAAGGTTGCTACCAAATATAAAAAAATTAGATAATTTTCTAGAATATAAATATTTTTTTTGGAAAATGATTCATTTTATAGAAAATGTTAATGGCGAAACAAACATAACGTAAATAAATTATTGGTCGGTTGTGATTGATATTTGATAATAGTAATGTCATTAATGAGTTTATACGAAAGTGATGTTGCTCTAATTAGTTGTCATTTTAATAAATTGCTATTAAGAAGACTGTGAAAAAAAAAAAAAAAAAAAAAACAAACAAACAAACAAACAACGTGTCACTAGTATTGTTCTAAATAAAGTATTGGTCGGTTGTGACTTACAGTTGATTTTTAATAGGAGTAATAGTAATGTCATTAATGAGTTCATTTGAAAGTGATGTTGCTCTAATCACAGCTTGTCAGCTTAACTAATTACTACTTAAAAGATTGTGGAGGATTAAACTCCAACTGAAAGTTTGAAATATTATCCACATCCCTCAATACATTCCAAATACATCTCTCCCAACTCACCCTTACATTTTTTTTTTTTTTTTTTACTTTTAATTTTTTAATATCAATTTTATTTTTATGCATCAATAATTAAGGGTAAGGAAATTTGAACTTTAGATATTTGAGTTTGAAATTTTAAGATATGTCTAACCAATTAAGTTACAAGTTCCTTATTGTCAGTTCACCTCTCTCTCTCTCTATTCCCAACAACAAGATTTTGTAGTGTGTGATCATACTAACTTATGATTAATATCTCTTATATGATTATTGACTAAAATAATATCTCTTGTAAACAATAAAGAATCTCAAATTTATAATTTATTCTGTTAAATGTTAATTATAATATCTCTTGTAAACAAATTGCTACTAAAACGATTGTGGAAAATATTGTGGAGGATTAAACTCTAACTGAAAGTCTAAAATATTATCCACATCCTTCAATCATTTTGAATACTTCTCTCCCAACTCCCCCTTACATCAATTTTTTTTTTTTACTTTTAATTTTTAATATCAATTTTATTTTTATGCATCAATAATTAAGGGTAAGGAAATTTGAACTTTAGATATCTCGGTTTGAAATTTTAAGATATGTCTAACCAATTAAGTTACAAGATTCCCTATTGTCTATCCCCAACCACAAGATTTTGTCAGTTCACCCCAACCACAAGATATGTCTAACCAATTGAGTTACAAGTTCCTTATTGTCAGTTCACCTCTCTCTCTCTCTCTATTCCCAACAACAAGATTTTGTAGTGTGTGATCATACTAACTTATGATTAATATCTCTTATATGACTATTGACTAAAATAATATCTCTTGTAAACAATAAAGAATCTCAAATTTATAATTTATTCTATTAAATGTTAATTATAATATCTCTTGTAAACAAATTGCTACTAAAACGATTGTGGAAAATATTGTGGAGGATTAAACTCTAACTGAAAGTTTGAAATATTATCCACATCCTTCAATACGTTCCGAATACTTCTCTCCCAACTCCCCCTTAAATCTTTTATTATTATTTTTTTTTACTTTTAATTTTTTAATATCAATTTTATTTTTATGCATCAGTAATTAAGGATAAGGAAATTTGAACTTTAGATATCTTGGTTTGAAATTTTAAGATATGTCCTAACCAATTAAGTTACAAGATTCCCTATTGTTAGTTCACCCCTCTCTCTCTCTCTCTATCCCCAACCACAAGATTTTGTAGTGTGTGATCATACTAACTTATGATTAATATCTCTTATATGACTTTTGACTAAAATAATATCTCTTGTAAACAATAAAGAATCTCAAATTTATAATTTATTCTGTTAATGTTAATTATAAATAAGGGAATTTGACTCCCCATCATACTAAATAAAGTTGGTATTGTTAGACTATATTATCACTAACAACTCTATGAAATATTAAATTGAGGGATCGGTTTTATAGATTAGATTATATTAATTGGATTAACTTCACTCTATTGACCAAGATTAATGTCACTTTGACTAAGATTATCGATCAATTTTATAAAAAAACTCGATGTTTACCACATGGCATGGCTCAAAAGGTTACTGGCTTCATTAATTTTTTTCATTTAATGAATAACATTAATTTAATCCATTCATCCTTGACAGGTTTCGATTCTTAACGAATAACATTAAGCAAGAACTTATGTGTGTTTCAATGAACTCAATTATTACAATTTTTTGTTGACAGAAAAGGATTTTACACTCAAATCTGCTTAAAATTACACAAAAAAAAAAAAAAAGTAACTAACTCATTTTGTTTAAGGCACTAATTAATTTTAAGTGTTTGGCACAAGAAATTTATTAGAAGGGTCTCTTTCAACAATGAATCTACTATTTTTTTTTAATAAGGTTTTTTTTTTTTGATAATCACTATTCTTTTAATAAGGTAGTTATTATGTTCGATGCACGTTGCATTTTAATTTCCTCCACCGATTCAACACTGATTCACGAATCTTACTCCAACAATAACAAAATGATTCAGCTTAATTAATTCATTGAAATCTTTTCTCTTATTCAATAATTTTAATTAAACTCAATAATCAATATCAACATTAAATTGAATGATCCATGAGAAAAATACTCTGTCAGAGTACATGTTTTTTAATTTAATTGATAGTCACTATAAAAGAAAAGAATATCTTTAAAAAATGGAGAATATGAATCTAGTTCCCTTTAAAAATTAGATCATGTAATGTAATACAAGTACAAGACTCTAGGCAAGAAAATAATTACTTCAATATCTAAAATTACCAACTTTAGGACGTAAAAAAAGAACCACTATTATTAGATAGTTTTTTTAATTATTTTTATTTTTATTTTATATAAGCGCTATTATTAGAGAGTCATTAACAGTATTCGTTCTAAAAAAATGTATAACATCTTACTTTAAGTAAATGTGTTATATTTTGTCTAAAAAAAGAAAGTAAATGAGCTATATATATAACTAAATCTTTTAAAAAATTCTGCTTGCTCTTATTTTTGAGGACGTCAAGAATTTAAATTTCTTCCTTCCATCATTATAGCTATTTAAATATCAGATAAAACTTAATCTTAACTAAAGGATCAAGAAAGATTTTAATTTTTAAAATTAAATTCAAATACATTGGTACATTGAATATTAGTTTTAGAGAAAATAAATTCATTGAATCATTAACCAATAAAATTTAAAAAATTAACTAAATTTAATATAACTATATGTTCTTTTTTTTGGATATCTAATACTATTACTCAATTTATATCAAATAGTATATCCTATCCTCAATCAAAAATTTTTTTTTTTGGGAAAAATAAAAAAATTCATTGAATCAATAACCGAAGCAATCTAAACAATTAATTAAATTTAATATAAATATATGTTATTTTTTGGATATCTAATATTACTCAAACTATATCAAATAGTATATCCTATCCTCAAACAATTTTTTTTTTTGGAAAAAAAAAAAAAAAAAAAAAACGTAAACAGGGAGAGAGACATCCTAGTGGGTCAGAAGCACACGTTACGGTCAGGCAGTTCCATGTGCCCACATGGATGATGAATTGTGGAAGAAAATACTAATTAAAAAAAAATACTTTAATTAAATTAATTTAAAAAAAATTACATATTAATTTATTCAATTACATATTAATTATTTATTATTTATATTTGTAGAAGGAAAAACCAGAACTCTCAGAAATACCACCACCACCAACAACAACTTCATAGTGAAAGTACAAAAACCAAGCAAAGTTTAGCTCAGCACTCACTGACTCTGCTCTGATCTCTCTGTCTCTCTCTCTCACACACACACACGCACAAAAAGAAAAAAAAAAAGAGAGCAAAAGATGGAGAAAAGCAGTGATGGGTTTGTTCGTGCAGATCAGATTGATTTGAAAAGCTTGGATGAACAGCTCGAGAGACACCTCAACAGAGCGTGGACTATGGAGAAGAACAAGAAAAAAGAAGAAGATAGTACTTTTATTAACAACAACAGCAACAATAGTAGTAGTATTCTAAGTACTAATAATAATGGTCTTAACCTTATCACCACCACCACTACCGCCACAAAGTTTGTGAAGAAAGAGAGGAAAGAGTGGGAGATCGACCCCTCTAAGCTCACCATCAAGTCTGCCATTGCTCGTGGCACCTTCGGCACCGTCCACCGTGGCATCTACGACGGCCTTGATGTCGCTGGTCACTCTCTTTCTCTCAACCCCTTTGTCATTTTTAGCCTCCTATGTTTTTCTTTGATTGTTTGAACCCTGTCTCAAAAAGTTTGTAACTTTACTCAACCAAAGAGAAAAAGTTCGATTTTTTTCAATTGGGTTTGGTTTGAAAACTCCATTTTTTTAGATTTCATTTTCTTCCCATCAAAACCCAGTTCTTCTTTTTTTCCTTTTTTGACTTTTTCTTTTTTTGGTGCTGATGTTTTGTTTTTACTATTTTCATTTATTTCTAGAGTATATTCTGCTTTATGAATACTGTTTTTTCTTGTATTTGTTTTACATTATATGTCATAGTTTCTTGATTATTGGACTTTGAACTGATTTCAACTTGGTTTTTGCATAAATGCATGTGCTTTTGTTTGATCAATTTGGTTGATTTTGATAGTATATTTTAATTTGGGGTTGGCCCCATTTGGATTAGGGGGACCATTCTGGTTACTTTTGCTACTTTTCTTTTTTATTGCTAATTTTTAATCTCTATAAGAGAATTCAATCGACTCTTATGAAGGTAACCAACGACTGGCTATTGTAAATGAATGTACTCTTTTGAAATCCGTGACTCACACACGGGCTTGGGTTGAATTTTGCTGGTGATTGCAATTGCTTGGTTGATGATGATGATGTTGTTGTATTTCTGAACTTTCATGTGATCACAGCTGTTGGTTTAAGTCTTATCAGCTAAGAAAAACAACAATTCTAAAATAGTATGGTATCCAAAGATTAATATTTGGTTTTTTAATCGTCTTAATTTAACAAAACTAAGATCTATGTGGTTTCTTTGTAATTTTATCTAAGCCACTTTCATTATGTTTGTTATGTTCGGTGGGTTCACTGGGTTGCATTTGTTACAAATGACTAACAATATTACCCAACAAATCCAATGGAAAAAAAAGTCATTAACAGTAGTTTTTTTTTTTCTTGATCATTAGTTAAAATGCTTGATTGGGGTGAGGAGGGCCATAGGACTGAATCTGAGATTGCTGCATTAAGGGCAGATTTTACTCAAGAAGTTGCTGTCTGGCATAAGCTGGAACATCCTAATGTTACTAAGGTTAGTTCTATTTTGCAATTTCTTTTTCATCTCTTCTTCTATATTTATACAAACCGAATTTGGATTCCATATGCTTCTATATCGCTGATGATGATTGGATTGAGCAACTCATATATCTAGCTTACGTGGTGAAGATTATGGAAGCTTTAAATTTCTTCTTACCTTTTTTATAAAATTATTGATTATGATTCTATTGTTGTTGTTTCTTGATATTCCAATAGCTTTGCAATACCACTAAAGTGACATATGAACCTCGTGCTCTTGAATGCTTACTTAAACATCCAAAATATTGATAGACATATCAATAATAAAGGGAAAATAATAATAATAATGAACATGAATCCTTAGTGACCATTGCTTTTGATTATAGTGAACTCAATATCTGTTGGAACAAATTAAACTAATGGATGTTTTATAACTGAACTCTCCTATAAAGTTTCATTTATTTTGCCATTTGGTATGCATCATAACAAGATGTTGAGCAACTCATTAGTGTGTGTGTGTGTGTGTGTGTGTGTATTTTAAAATTTTATAAGTAATATACAGGAAGTATACATAGATTTGAAAAATGGAAAGAAATGAAAGAAAGAAAAGGAAGCTGAAAGATTAGTGATACAAGTGCAAAGAGTCTAAAAACTCCATCAGAGAAAAGGTTGAGATAGTAGGAGCGTGTGTCACCCATTTGAAGAGAGTTTTCAAGAAAAGAAACTTGATTTGATATAGTCATCTCCTCCCCCTCAAATATCTGTTGATTTCTTTCTCTCTAAATGCACCATAGAATACAGGCTGGGCCTGCTCCCCATGCAGATCCATACCTACAACTCCTCATCATTACCTTCCAAGACTCCATCATTAATGTTGTTGAATGACCCATGAAATTAATCATCATCTAACTGTGTTTGGTTATATTAATACCATATGTGGTCCAAGGACGTTTTCTCTTGATATTACCAGATCAAGATGGCTGAGTACTTTTGGTGAATATGGAGCTGAGGAGTATGGCCATTTTGGATAACCAATTTTCTTGCACACGAGAGATCTTTCTAGATAGATACGGAGGCACTTCATCTTCATTGTTACGTTACTTCCTATTTTGCAATTTTTTAGTACAAGCTCAAATGCTGCTGGCCATTACAATATATTTGTGCACAGAGGGTAACAAACTAACAATGATATTGCTGCTCCATATCTTTAAAGATGCAGAAATTCAAACATCCATAGCTATTAAGATGTTCTTGAGCTACCTAAACCTAGCCATTGCATGGACCTCCATGGTAGTGACACAGATGGAAAAGCAAGCTGTTGTCAAACCTCAGCTTTTTTCAGTTGAAGCCAACATCAATAGAGTCGTGGTCCCCTACAACTTATCCACTACAAGGGCAAAAAGAATGACAAAGGGAACAAAGATGGATTTCAATTCTGGTTGAAACATGCTATCACATGGGACTTGGATACCAATATATATATACTTAAAGGAAATGCCTTATCTATATAATCTTTTTGATCAAGAAGCTGCTTTGTCTTTGCTGTTCCTTTCTATATTTTGGGCCATTTGACTAATATCACAAACCTTAAATTTTTAACCGTTGAGGGAAGCCTCAATCCTTGAAGGAGAGAAAAAATGGAGGGGGGGCTGTGGGTTTGGGGGCTTCTAATTTTTTTGAATAGGGAAGCCTCAAACCACTTCTTTCATGTTGATTTCCAATATTCTTTACTTTGATTTTCTCTATTTCATCTCTTGACTCCCAATGACATAGTGGCAATTCGAGAACTGTTGCAGTTTGAATTTATTGGAATTTAGTGATTAACTAAAAGAGTTAATGCATTTGAATATTTTAGAATTTTGAAGGTTGCAATACATTTAAAGGTTGATTCCTTTTATCTCTAGTTTGGTTTGTTTGTTTGGTGTTTTTTTTTTTTTTTTTTTTTTTTTTTAATTTAAAATTTTTAAATATATTTATTTTTTACAATTCAATAGTTGGGGGAGGAGGGATTTGAACCCTGAACATCTCCGTTAGAAACACCAAGAGACGTCACTTGAGCTACAAGGCTCTTGGTGTCTTTTTCTAGAAAATAGTGTATACTTATCAATATTCTGTCATGCTTCGTTGTATCTCTTACCTTTAACATCCTGGTCATTCAAATTTCAGTTTATTGGGGCGACAATGGGCACATCAGAACTACAGATACAAACTGATAATGGTCCAATTGGCATGCCAAGTAATGTCTGTTGTGTCGTCGTGGAATATCTTCCTGGGGGTGCTCTGAAAGGTTACCTCATAAAGAACAGGAGAAGGAAGCTAGCTTTTAATGTCGTTGTCCAGCTCGCACTGGATCTCGCTAGCGGGTACTTACCATCTGTATCTTGCTCTGTGTTTGTACTTTTTTTCTTTGTAGAATTTCAATTAAAAAATGACATGTGACTTGGAATTTTTTTTTTTTTTTTTTCCCCTGTTTAAGTTCTTAGAAGGCTCATATGTACTGTATCTTGCAGGTTGAGTTACCTTCACTCGCAGAAGATTGTTCACAGAGATGTAAAAACGGAGAATATGCTATTGGACAAGACACGTACAGTAAAAATTGCTGATTTTGGGGTTGCGCGTGTTGAGGCTTCAAATCCTAATGACATGACTGGGGAGACAGGGACACTCGGTTATATGGCTCCTGAGGTATGCTCATTTTATTTACTCCTACTTGATAATTTTTTGACTTTGACTTCGAAACCATATAAAAAACTTCTCATCAATTCCTCTGGGACTTTTGCTTCTATTTGTACTTGGGGAACAAAAAGAGATCTTGCTTTGTGGGCGGATGTCTCTCATAGTGCAACTAATGTCTCCATCAATCTCAAGTCTATCTAATACTAAATTTGTCTTCTCATTGTCTTTGGTAACTTGTAGGTATCCTCTTAGTACAATGAGGATATTGTACTGGTCCTAATATTTCAGCTATTATTCACTATTACCCTAGCAAACTGTAATACATGATTGCTCAATCCAAAATTTGGAACATTTTCATTCAAATACACTAATCCCAGAGATAAAAAATTTTCTTCATTTTCTTTCTTTATTCACCTTTTTTTTAGTGACAACTTTAAAAAGCAATAGTAGAATCTTACGTGATTAATAAACTGTTAGGGCAAAACCAAGCAAGAATTTTAAAATTTCAAGGTTTCCATATCACCTTTTAACTACTAATGAAACAATCTATATAAGTTTTACATAAGCAAAAGTAGCATGCCAAGTTCCTGTTTGCATTCCACATACCCTAAGGATCTGTGTTATAGGTAACTAAAACTAAAAAAAAAACAGAAGAAACAATAGTTCAATGAACTAATTTTCTGTGATTTGTCAAATGGGTGATTTATAGGTTCTCAATGGCAGCCCATATAACAGGAAATGTGATGTGTATAGTTTTGGCATCTGCTTGTGGGAGATATATTGCTGTGACATGCCATATCCAGACCTTAGTTTCTCAGAAGTGACGACAGCTGTGGTTCGGCAGGTAACTTATCTGTGTGAATCTTATTGTACCCAACAAGCTCTGAGTGTCTCTGCTTGAGATTCCTTCTGACTAATTTATTTCTTACCTAGAATCTGAGGCCAGAGATACCAAGATGTTGCCCAAGTTCCCTGGCAAATGTAATGAAGCGATGCTGGGATGCCAGCCCTGACAAGCGGCCAGAAATGGAAGAGGTAGTCTCCATGTTAGAGGCCATTGACACATCAAAAGGTGGAGGTATGATACCCGTTGATCAGCCTCAAGGTTGTTTGTGCTTCCGCAAGTATCGTGGCCCCTAAAATCTCTAGTCCCTTGAGCAACTCGGTGTAATTATTTTGAAGACCAGAGAAACCTCAATTGTACTTAACAGTGAAGAGAATAGAATTTGGGATATCATGATGAGAGAAGCACATGGTGGTGGGTATAGGCTACGGAGCTGTGCTACATTTCACTTTGTTGGATGAATGTAAATCTTTTATTTAATTTTCTTTTTTAAATTATATTTTTTAGAAATACCTTTTGGGTTTACCAAATATGTGTATTTATTTGGGCCTGTCTGTCTTTGTTGGACTGGCCTTAAAACCTCTTTGTAAGATCTCCAATTGATAATTATTATCATTGCTATAATCAAGATGAACCTCATTTCTATCTCAATCCACTTGCTATGTGCACTCAAGAGACTCAGCCAAAGCTTCTGATTTAGGAAGTACAATTGATTGTATTGTGGACTTGCAAATCTTTTAGGACTACTCTTAAAGAGAGTCTCCCATCAGTGTGTGGAATTGCAAATCTTGTAGGACTCTTCTTAAAGAGTCTGACATCAGAGGCCAATAGGGGAAAACTGACTAGTTCGGTATGAAGAATTAAATTGATGTGCAAGTGCGTTTGGTGTGGTGAAATAAGTTATGTTGTAAGAGGATGTTGGCATGGGAATATGGGATGAGCCCTATTAGGATTTTGTAGGATAATTCGATAATTCAACCCTAAAGTTTTCAAGTTTTAGTATAACTAGTCGCAGGTCCACATAATGTGTGGGACAGTTACACATAATGTGGGGTACAATTACAATTTTTTGTGTTAGTAATGCAACTCCAATATGAAGCAATAATAATTACAATAAACAATGAAAATTAAACAATATTTCTCCCTAGTTCATCATTTGTATTGCAAATTCATTAATTATTTCAACATACCTACATCTAAATTTGATCCAACAAGTCCAAACATTGCTCATTACACTTTGATATATTATGCTGACCATATTCATAGGCTTGGATGTTACCTTTTCATTCAGCAAGGATTTTTGACAACTAAAAGGTTGCATTTGGCACCACTTCATATTAGTATCCAACTCATCAAAGAATAGATAATGAACTTAATCTACAAATTTCTTACCACTTTATAAAAATAAAAGTAAAAATAAAAACTTCAATTGGTTTTCAAATTCAAATTTTATCATAAGAAAACACAAAAATTGTGTAATTCACTCAAAAAGTAGAATACTAATATTAGCCAAGGGGATAAAAAAAAAAAAGATAACACCATATATCATTAAATTAAAAAATAATAATATTACTGTAAGGATAAGGGCCCAAAATCATATATTGGGCCTTGGGCTTTGTTCGAGGACGTTAACAGGTTCGAGGAGGGATAAATAGTTATGAGGGATTTCAGTTCAGAGTCTCATAAATAAGAAATGAATGGAAGGCGGTCCAAGGAGGAATTCCTTCTTGGGTATGATAGATATCGTTCAGATGTGTATTCCAACGATAAAAGTAACATTCGTAAAAGCCCCAATGATAGGGACGTGCCTCATGAACATACGAGAAGAAAGAGAACTCAAAAATATCTAAGGAAAAACTGCTACCACCGCATTAAATGCATTGCAGTTGCTTTTCTAGCCCATTTATGTGAAGAAGACCCCTGAATAGTGTTGTCTTAGCTACCACAACTCAGAATGCCAGAGAGGGTATCTGATGAGACATGTACTCAAGTAAAGACTCAAATGATCAACAAGTGTAGGATTAAGATGGACCAAGAGGATCTATATAATGTAAAAGACCCTCCATAAGAGAGGGATCAGAAAATCAAGGAAAGAACACTATAGCAATCCAAAACCAAACTTGTAATAAAGCCCTAATAGCAATACCTAAGAATTAGTCTCCTCGAGTTTTGCTGAGGACATTTTTCTTTAGTGAACGTTTATTATCTTTCTTTCTTTGTCATAAAAATCTATTGGCTTGTTACTTAATTCACTAAACCCCAGTTTTTCAACACATTCTCTACAAATTTATTGTTTTGGGTTTTTTGGGCTAAAGTCCATACACTTATTTGGCTAGGAGTTCAAATTTGGTCCTTACAATTACCTTTTGTTATCTATATTTTTAAATAAATTTGAATTAAAAATAGATACTCTCAACCCAAACTGTTTTTTTTTTTTTCAATCTTAAGTAAGTACACTAAAATGGACTGAACATGACCAAACGGATAGAAGTGGACCAAATAGAACTAAAGTGGACAAAACGAACCAAAATGGACCAAATGGACTTTAGATGACTGAACAGACCAAACTGGACCAAAAGGACGGAATGGATTGAACTAGACCAAACGGACCGTATTGGATTGAATAGACCGAACAGAACCAGATTGGAACGAAATAGACTGAATAGACAGAATTGGAATGAATTGGACCGAACAGAGCTGAAGTGGACCGAATGGACCACGAATTGACCAAGTGTACCACATTTTGGTCCACTCGGTCCACTTCGGCTCTATTCAGTCCAATTCAGTCCGCTACTATCTATTCGGTCTGTTTGGTTCCAATTTGGTTCTGTTCAGTCCATTCGGTCCAATACAGTCCGTTTGGTCTAGTTAAATACATTTGGTCATTTTGGTCCACTTTGGTTTGTTTGGTCTTCTACGGTCCGTTTCGTCCATTTCGATCCGTTCAGTCCGCTTCTGTCCGTTCTGTCCACCTCTAGTTGTCGAAAATCCTTGTTGAATGAAAAGGTAATATCCAAAACTAGAGGTGGCAATTCGTGTTCGCGTGTCGGGTTCGTGTCGTGTCAAGTCATAAGTATTCGACTACATAGTTCAACACTAACCCGACATGTTTAGTAAACGGGTCAAGATTTCTCAACCCTAACACGACCCATTTATTAAACGGGTCAGTCGTGTCGACCTGTTTATCAGATTTTATCAAAATGAAAAGAAAAAAAATTATGAAAAAACAAACAAATAAATATTTTTAATATAAAATTCAGAATTAACGAGTAGTTGCATCACAAATAATCATTCAAAACTAAAACATATCTCAATATCACAAATAATCAATCACAATATATCAAAGAAAATAAATCATAACAACTAATAAGTTTATATACCTAGAGTTTGAAGGGTATATTAGTAAAATGTCATTTAATTAAACGGGTCAGATGGGTCAAATGGGTTATATGTGTTCAACCCTAACCCAACCCGTTTATTAAACGGGTCAACCGTGTCAACCCGAATATGACAGGAACCCGTTAAGCCTCAACCCATAACTTGTTAATTTCATGTCGTGTCGTGTCGGGTTCACGGGTCGTGTCAAATTTTGCCACCCCTATCCAAAACTATAGATATGATAAGCATAATATATCAAAGTGTATTGAGCAATCTTTTTGGATTTATTGGACCAATTTTAGATGTAGGTATAAAAGAAATTATTGAAATAGTTAATAAATTTGTGTACGGCTATATTTAGAAAATAAAATCTGAACCGTGCAAATGTACAGAATGGATAGAACTTTAAATGGAGAGAATTCAAATAAATAGTGGGATGCTATTTGCAAGGATTGTCATAATTGAGGTGGCAATGGTATGTTTTTATAGTTTGAGGTTTGAACTGTGAAGTGTTAGTATTTCCAAAGTTTAGGTCATGTTTTATGAATTTTGCTGGCGTTCAACAAGTATATTCAAGCTTTTACCTTTTTATTTCCAAAATTTGTCTTCAAGGGCAGAATTAGAAATCATTTCTTGGGGGGTTTGATAACTTTGATCTTTATGCATGGACAAAATTAAATGGTACATATGAAACTCATATATATATATATATATACACACATTTGAATCAACCATAACAAACTAAAAACATTACTCATCCAATGGTAATAAAAATAAGACACATTACAGATGACCATCGGCAAGTAGAGACATAACCATGCATGCTTATCTTATATTATGAAATTCACAATACTGAATAAAGAGAAATACGTGCATGCTGATATACTTGCTACATATTGGTCTACATTTTCAATACAAATTTCTATTCTCTAAGTATTTTTCTTATGTTTACATCATTCACTTATCTCTTACAACATGATATTTTCAAAAATAAAAACAATGGATAGTTTCACCACACCACCCCCCCCCCCAGCGCGCCCCCCAAAAAAATCGAATCTTGTTAATTACAGTTTTCAAATCTTTAAAGAAAAAAAAAAAAAATCCTGTTTTTTATGTTTTTTTTTAATCAAGATGATGAATTCGAGATTAGGGTTTTTGTTAAGGATACATTGCAAGCTTTGACACATACTATTATATTATATGCTACCGAGATCAGAGACCAGTGGTAAAGCTAGGAATTCAATTTAGGGGGGGGGGGAGTTGAAAGAAAAATTAATCTAAAAAAAATTAATTGATATTAATAGCAAACTAAATACATAAGTATATATTAATGTAATTTAGAGATTAATCTAAATAAATAGAGTTTAAATAATCAATTTGATTTCTTGAAATAAATTATTGTAAAAGTGTTAAGAGTATAACAATATACTAGTAATTTTGTATCCTCGTTGCCTTGAATGCTATTAAAAAATAATGTTGAATTCAACATTTTTTCTCTATTCTTTTAAGCTGTTAAAATTTGGATTATATCAAAAACAAGATTGAAAAAAAAAATTAAATACTAAAAAAATAAGAAAAAAAGAGTGGAGGCTAGGTTTTAGTGCTATATATGATTATAAGTAGGCCATTTTTTTAATAAAAAATAATGATCATGTAGAACCCACCAACAGAAAAGTTGGTATTATCATAGGTTGACACTGGGAATTATATAACTGGTAGACAATAAGGTAGTGTAAGTGGTGGGCCTAAATGAAAATTGAATGTTCAACAATTATGAAATTTATTGTGAGAAATACTGTTTATACTATTACATTAAAGTATTGTTTTGACAATTGTGAAATTTATTATGAAAAAAATTGTGTAAATTCATTTTTTACTGTTAATAATTTGGAAACCTGTCAAATTAAAGGACGATGTGCATGAAATATAGACAAAAAAAAATACTCTCATATCTGCATTTTTAGCATTACTTTCATGTTATTTTGTGACTAATTACCTATTATTTTTGTCTTATACGTGATAAAGGACTTGCTCATAGGTTTTATTTGAGGCAGAATAATGATCAATAAAGTGAAGCCAATTTGAGAGATCCAGCCCAAGCATGAAGGCAAAGATAAAAGAAAAGAATAAAAGCAGGCTGGGCAAGTCCAACAAGGAGTGAAGGAAAGAAAAAGCAAAATAAGAAGAGTGGGACTAATGTTAATCTGACGTGGTGAAGAAAAGTAGAGAAAGATGAAATTAAAGGCTTGTTTTCGTGGTTGATATACAGATGGGCTTGACTTGGGCCACTTGATTTCTTCACCAAAACACATACTTGGGAGTTCTTGCAATGGGCCATGTTGGGATTTTATTAATAAGGCTTTAGGTCAGCCGTATGTCATGGATCATAAGGGAGTAAATCAAAGCAATGTTATGAAGGTTAGTCCGAATTGTACTAAGAGTGACTTCTCTTATATAATGTTTTAGGTTAGTTTGTTTAAGGAGGACGGCTAGGGCTGAACGTATAGAGCCACGGCTACCTCTTTGGTTTTCGTCTATGTTAGTTTTATTTATTTGTCTAGTTTAATATTTAGTATTTTATTTTTATGTTTTATTTCAATTACTATAAATAGCTAAATTTATAATTGAGGTCAAGAATTATCAGTATTATTTGTGTGATTTAATTTTTCTCACAGTATTTGTTCTTTAATGATTTAAATTGTTTTTGCTTTACATCAATTGACTAAGATAGGATTCTAGATATGATTTCAATCATATTTTTCTCATGATTTAGGATTTAATTAATTAATTGAATGCTTGGATTATGATTGTTTGATTTTAAAATTGGATATCTCGTATGATTTGTTTATCAATGGATATAATTGATGATTTAATTTTATACCTTGGAAGCGAAGAAGAATATGCTTTAGATTTTTAAACATAAGTTTTAATGATAATTTTTTCCATGATAGCAAGATTGATTTCTAGATTATCATGCAGTGGGTTGGGAAAAATTAATGATCATGAATATATTCTGATATGAATTAACATGGCGGATTCCAAAACGTTAATTCCTTTCTCTAGATTGTTTAATCTCTTTACTGCTTTATTTTATATCTTTGCTTAGTTTAATTATTTGCTTAGTTTATTTAATTTCAAAACAACCAATTTTTATTAAAATAGATTAGGATTAATTTGGTTAAGGTTTAATTAATTTTCCTATGTTCATTCAAGTTCTTGTGGGTTTGATCTCATTCTTGTCAAACTATACTTTGATACGACTCGTGCACTTGCAAGTACTTAAAAATTTCACAACAAAAGACAATGCTTTTAGTCTTATGTGGGGCCATTAAACTTTGTTTTCATTTGAAAAAGATGAAAATGTGCTATGTACTTATATGGACTGTTTGACATTATATTGCTTTCATTTAAAAGTAGAGATGTATTCTTATTTATGCTAGGGGCAAAGTTGAGATAGAAAAATTTTTTCAGGGGCAAAATGCTTTATAAGTAGGGTTTTACTAACGTAAGTCCTAAGGGAATATATTAACAAAACCATTTTCGGAAATTTTTTACAAAAAAATGCAAAGGTAACCACCCAATTTCACAGCTTTTTCAATTTTTCATAAAAAATTTCCTATTATGGATGGTTAATGTATGCCCTTAAGACATACATTAACTGGACCCTTATAAGTATAATATATAGGAGTTTTTGGGGAGGTCGGTGGGCACTTGCCCCCTCTCGTCCTCCCCTGGCTCTGCCCCTGTTAGAGACCCACCATATATATTTTTTGGTGTGGATCTTTTTCTCTGATTTGAAGGAGTGTAAAATCACATCCATGCACACGAAAAAAAGTGAGTGCAGGTCCAAAGATTTAACAAGAATTAGCAGTGTTATGGTTTATGCATTTCCCGATTGAAGCTCACGTAGTGGTCGACTTGTAGTAGCTTGCATATAAAATGAGCTGCATCAAACCTAGAACTGCTCCACAACTATTGGGAACCTAGCAGAAATATAAATTTGGAAAAAAAGAAAGAAAAGAAGTTAGTTTTAATTGTGTGCTAATGGTGCTCAAAGCCTTCGAAAACTCCTTAGCGATTGATAGTACATAAAGCCTTTCATTATAATTGGAAATATTCACCAAGAAAACATATTAGTTTTGTAAACATGTAGTCTAAAACTAGGAAATTACATTTAGAAAAAACAAAAATCCATCTTATTAAAACAAAACAAATAGTCTCAAGCAAGATAGATTTTTTTTTTTTTGCTTTCATATTCTCTAAACTCTACGGATTATAGCAAAAGAATGTGACGTTCCATTACTAAAACACCACTACTTTATTTTTTGGATAAGTAATAAACACTGTACCACACTAACTAGATTAAATTCAATAATGCAGTAATATTTTTTATAACTAAATAAACCAAGAAATAAGTAATCTTAAACGCATACTTAGTCTATGGAGTTACCAAGATGAGGACATCGAATTTGAGGATCGCATAGATCACCCAAATTACTCCATTGCAGAAGTAGGCAAGTGAGATAAAGAATGGCATGTACTTCACACTCTTTGTTCTAATTACCCTACCCTGCCAAAAGAAGAAAAAAAAATGTTGCAAATTTTCATCAACAAATCCCAAATATAATTACCAATAATTAAAGTACAAATATTTATGTGTAAATTTTAGGTGTCCAATCTTGATAATAATTATTCTTTATCATCAGACTAAGACATTAATAAGTTTTTAGTGTATGCGAAAATTGAATCTCAAATATCTTATTCAACAATTATAAATTTTATCAATTGAACTAACTAGAACTCACATGAACGATTTTGTTAGTTTTTGTATCTTAAGTTTCCTAATAGAATTCAACCATATAATTGTGCCGAGTAATTAATACAATATATACAATGCAATTCAAACACATAGTTGAGTTTAACTGAAAATAAAAAACAACATATAAATAACTATACTTAAGTTTTGCAACTGAGGAAACAATATACATACCATGACAGTTAGGGGTGAAGTATACATTAATATATTGAGGATAATGCTCAATACCCCGACAATGATGGATCTATCTTTTGTTTTATGGAAAAGTTTCAGGGTAAGAACAACCACGAGGACAAAGAAGATGGTTTCAATCACAAGAACAATGATGATCTTCCGCTGAAATTGTAAATATAACAAAATAAAAATATGTTTAGATAAGGATAAAATTTAACTATAAAATTGGTTGTAGCCTAAGGCTACAACCTTACTTAATATATTTTTATTGGATATGAATTTTGACAAATCAATCATTATATTATATTATCTTCTTATATCTTCTATGCTTGCAAATTTTCTAGAAAATTAAAAACGACAGTTACGTCATCAATAAATTGTTTAAATTGCAAATTTTTGTAATTTAAAATAATGCATAAAATATAATCTTATAAATCATATAGTAAATAATATTTGATTGACACAAAATTTGACATATGTATTAAGAGCTTAAAGAACATGCAATCCAATTGTTAAATTTTTGTAATATGTAGTAATTTTAATAATATTGAGTAAGGTTGTAGTTTTAGGCTATAACTAATTTTGTAGTTAAATTTTGTCTTTTTAATAATGAATCACATGCAACAAACCTCGATTACATAGTATAGTATATGAGATAGCTTACTTGGAGAAATCATATACACATCACGTGGCAACTTCAAAAATGCTAAGCACATAAACCCTAATTTTGAATGCTTAGAGTATATATGACATTTATTTATTTATTTTTACTTACACGCTTTGACCAGGGAGAGTAGAAGAAGAAGATGGTGATATAAATGATTTCGATTATGAACCCAAAGCCATTGATTGTAATGACAAGAAGGCTATCTGGATGGACGAAGGGCATTCCATAGAAACACCACATTGCGCAACTGAGTACTGCTGTTACATTAGGATCGGGGACAAAATGGGCTTTTGCCCTTTTCAACCAAACTAATTAGCCTTATGCCCTCCTTCCCAAACTAAATAGGGAAATGCCCCTCTTTTAAAACTCGATTTTTGATAAATCGAGTTAGGTCCTATAGCGGCGTTTTTAAGGACCTATAGTGACGTTTTCAAGACCTATAGTGGCGTTTTGTCACTCGATTTATATGAAATCGAGTTATAGGTAAAAAAAAATTAAAAAAATTGCCTATAACTCGATTTAATGGAAGTCGAGTTAAAAAACGTCACTATAAGTTTTGAAAACATCACTATAGGTCCTTAAAAACGCCGCTATAGGGCTCCAGATTTTTTTTTTTTAATATAACTCGATTTATCAAAAATCGAGTTTTAAAAGAAGGGCATTTCCCTATTTAGTTTGGGAAGGAGGGCATAAGGCTAATTAATTTGGTTGAAAAGGGCAAAAGCCCATTTTGTCCTTAGGATCGGGCTTAAAGCTTTCCACTGCTCTTGCCTTGTGTATTTTGATAAATGTTGGGCTGCAATTTATCCATTGTGTACTAAGACTATTAGTAAGTTCATGGAACAATCAATGAGAGAGAGAGAGAGAGGGAGAGATTACATGGGAGAGATATATAAGGCAAAAGAGATTACATTTCCTGCAAAGAGAAAAGATGGAAAGATAGTCAAAATAATGATGTTGTTTATGTTCATTTTAGATGAATGAATGAATTCCTTGAGCAAATAGGAAGTATACCCTATCAGTACTAACAAGTAACAACCAATAATGTGGCCCATTATAACATAGTCATGGATAAATTGTGAATTACTGATATAAATGAGACGATAACATCTTGCCTTTGAGAATAAAGCATAGAAGAATAGAGATTGAAATCTGCTTATTAGTCTTAGTACTAATTCAAAGAAGGACCATTTGTAAGTTATTATGGAATTTTTTTATGAGGTTATGTAAAAGTAGAAGAAAAATGATCTTCACTTGAAATGAATCAATTTGAAGATTTAGATTAAATATGACAAATTTAAAGGTGAATTTGTAGTTGGAAGGAAAAGCTAGAAAGAGTGCAATTAGAATGTGATCATGCACTGTTTCCTTGCTCTCAACAATAGTGCTTTACAATTTACCTACTTAGTGACAGTTTTCGAGGGATTATTCCCCATTCATTGTATGTGTGATCATAAATGTCTAATGGCCATGGCCATGAAACAAATGAAAAAATGGTAATGGAATATAAGAACAAAACCTCAGTATTCTTGGGTGAAATTAAATGACACAAGATGAAAAGTTCCCCAATAAAAATGAAATAAAAAAGGTTCTTGAGAACATGAAAATTAAATTTTTGTATATACATATATATGGTGAAGTTTTCAGGTACTAACCAATGATGTCCACAATGGTTCTACTTGTTTCAGTGTTAACCATAGTTGCAATGTCAAGACAAGAGATAAGGATGAAAAGAAGAAGAAAATGAAGAAAATAGAAATACAAATATGGAGTTTGCTCATTTGATAATTTTCCAAAACCTAAGCATATCTTCCTAAGTTCATAGCAATATACTCGGATGATTATAACTGTATGTGAGAAACAAAATGCCACGTTTTTTTTTTTCTTATTTCAACAAA
Organism: Quercus variabilis; assembly: GCA_030445155.1. NCBI lineage: Eukaryota > Viridiplantae > Streptophyta > Magnoliopsida > Fagales > Fagaceae > Quercus > Quercus variabilis. The sequence continues at coordinate 11,691,639 of CP129454.1, forward strand.
AACTTGGCCAGACGCGAATGTCGAATGCTACTCACTGTAAAGACGCAACTAGTTAGGGAGCAAATAAAAAGATGTGACTGAGGCTGTGTTACTGTGTGTTCATGCTTGAATTATCAACCACTCTATTTGTACGCATGTAACTTGATCCTTTAATTAATTTGTTTCCGATTTGTCCTTGAATTAATTCATAAGGTACTCTACTAGCTACATTAATCTTGGTTATAGATGAACTGTACTTATGTGGTGAACCACTTGTCCACGCTAGGATTGGTGATCATGTTGTTGAGTGTGGTTTCTAACCACAGTTATATATATATATATATATATATAACAAATTTCATAATTTTTTCACAATTTGTTGCGATAACATATTCCAATTAGTGAAAATCATTTTCACTAGCACCATGACTACCATCGCTTTTATTATATACTAATCATAACTTGTTTGATTTAGTTTTGAGCTAAGTGATTATATTATGTGAATTATATTATCTATCTATTTCCCATGCATTAGATTAGGTGTGTTTTGTGCAAGTGTTTTAGGAAAAACAGGTTGAAGATATTGATTTTCTTCATAAGCTTAGGTTAGGTGTGAGTGAGTTGTTACCATTGTTCCAACCCAAATTTATGCCTAAAGTTTGTATGGGATGTTTTGTCATGAAATTGCCAAAGGGAGAGATTGTTACAATCTTAGTGTGTTGACATATTTCACGCCAAATTTGCATGTATTTTGGTGATCTCTTAATTTCAATGTATATTGTACAATTATGGGTTACTTTGTAATGGGTTGAAGATGTCAAGAGCTGAAGATTGGAGTGGTAGTCTACAGAATTTTTGTCGAGTGGACTTCTGAGTGTTAGGCAAACTGTTAGCAAGTTCTTCATTTGAAAATCTATTGAGACAACAATCTTGCCTCTCTCGCCTCTTATTGGCTTGAGTGAAAATTGCAAACCTAAGAAAAATCCTATCCTTTGTAGTTCCTATCCATAAACTTCTCTATATAACCCTCATTTGTCACAAAATTTTACACCAAATTCCCATATTGAAGAGCTAGAGAGCAACCTAAAACCCTAGTGCCCATTTGGTCTGTTTACCTTCTCCTTATCCAATTGTTGTTGTTTGGTGTTTGGGAATCATTTGAACAATTCCAAAATCTCCAAGAGGCCTTGAAGTGACCAAGGAGACTTGGTATTGTGATTGGTATTCTCAGATCTGATGATTAACAAGAAGAAAAGATTCAAGGAATCAATTGCTAGTAGGAGCAGGAGACTCAAGTATATAGTCATTACTTAGATTGGAGGATTTTGTAAGTGACTTGTATTGCAACAATTCTTGTTTATGGATAATTTGGTGCTATAGTACCCAGATAGTTTTCTGCCTAGTTTTTGGGTTTTTTCTCTCTCCATGAACACTTCAGTGTTCTTTTGGGTGTGATTGATTGTTTGGGATTTTCTGTTTTGATTATGTAGCCATGAATGTGTTAATTGACTAATTTCATTAACAATTGGGTTAAATTTGATAGATAGTTTAAAATTAACATAAAATATAAAATTGAGGTCTAAAGTGTAACTATCATCACCAATTTCGCTTTGTTCCGCAAACATAGTCATAAGAAATATGAACATATTCACTGCAATCTTAACCGAGCCTTTAGTTGCTACAATGCCCGCAAAGGTCCAATATTTTGATACTCATTTGCTTTGATCAAATACACTTTTCTTTTCATAAAGAACTTAATTTTTCTCTAATCAGTTTAGAGAAAAAAAATCCTCCATTCTCTTATGCAATGATTAATTTAAATGATTTTTCATGTGTATTTGATGTTACAAGACTTATCTAATAGCCATGTGATTTTTAAATAATTTAACAAATCATGTGATTAAAATATATGTAGAGAATTAATTTTTTTTTTTAATTTGAAATGGAAATTCCAATTTAACCCCATCTAAATATATATGTGTGCGAAGCTTTTTTCTAAAAATTTAAATCTTGATCTTTACCCTTTCACCTTATAAGAACTTATACTTGTGGAGTAACCCTCATGCTGAGAGTAAGCGGTAGTTATGTAAATAGTTAATTGATTGCTTGTCAGTTTTTGCTATTTTTGTACTTCAATTATGTTTGGTATGACATTATTGCTTGATTGCATGATGAAAATTAAATCTGTCCATTAATTCTATGAGACCAATCTTCGAATTAGGTGAGATGGGTGCTAAAAACAATCCCATCTTGTAACAGTAACTTAGTCTTTGAGTTTAGATCTTTTTATGTTTTTTGAGAAATAATCTTTGAGTTTAAATCAAGAGTTCTAGATTAGTATATTTTCATCTAATTTTTGTTTTTTAGATATAAATTTTCTTTAGTCTGTTACTAAGAAAAGAATTATGTGATTTTAATTTTTTCATTTTTATGAGGACAATGTAATCCTAAGTTCCATTTGCAATAAGATGTTTTTTTCTTCTTGATTTTTCCCATAATAATCAAGAGGTAATTACATTTTAAATAATTCACTTTAAGGTAATAAACATTGTTTGTTGAGCTCCCATTCTAAGACTCACTATCGACGGGAGATATTTGAACCTTCCTGGTTCCCTCGGATTGTGGTTCTAATAAATACTTCTTGTAATTGTTTTTGCAATTTAAAAAAAAAATTAAAATTGATGAAATCTTACTTAAAATGGATGGTCATGAAAAGATTAAATGGATTTGTTATGTTATCATTAAAGTATATGTTAGTAAAACCTAAACTTTTTTAAAAAAGACAATTAGTAATTACATCTCAAAAAGTAAAAAAATAATGGTTTTAAATAAAAATTATAATATATAAATATATATAAAGTTAAATAAATACTATTTAATTGGTATTTAAATATAAAAATTGCCTTCCATGTCATCTTAAGCCTCAAATTTATATTAGTCCAACCTACCTTTAAACAGTATGATATAATATTATAACTTATTTTCTTCTCTCTTGTGTTTGTTTCTAAAAAAAAAAAAAGTATGATATAAAATTCATGATCTACAAGGAAAATCAATAAGGATAATTTGAAATGATCAAACGTAATAAATGTTAATGTAGTATTAATTTAGTTATATAGAATTGTTAATTTTCTCAAAAAAAAAAATATTGTTAAAAATCTTATAACTTAATTGGTTGACATCTTTTAATGTGTCTGTGATATTTGGGGTTCAAATTTCCCCTCGTTATTTAAAAAAAAAAGGTTTTTTAATCTAACTTTACTGACAAAAGGATTTTAAACAAATTATGTGAAAGAAACAATAGAAAAATGCTTCAATTACTCTTATTTTTTCAGTTTTTTAATCAAATTTCTTTAGTCATTTTATGTTACCTAAAACTTGAAAAAAAAAAAAATGTAAATTCGCTATTTACAAAAATAGGGTAAACTAAGTATTTAGTCTCTATTTTTTACATCATATTTTAATTTGGTCTCTAACTTTTTAATTGTGTTAATTTGGTTCATAACCTTTAAATATTATGTTAATTTAGTTCTTACCGTTATCTTTTAAATGAAAATTGCTAATGTATCTAACGACAAAAATAAAAAATTAGCTTCTGTTAATATAACAATAAACTAATTTTTTATTTTAGTCATTTGCCATGTTAGCAATTTATATATAAGAAATAATGACGTAGACTAAATTAACACAACACTAAAATATTAGAAATTAAATTGATATAATTGAAAGATTAGAGACCAAATTAAAATATATGATATAAAAGATATAGACCAAATTAAAATATATGATATAAAAGATATAGACCAATCCTAAAATAGAATATGATAATTTTATTTTTATAAAATTTGTGTAGTATAATTTGAGAGTTACTTTCTATAACATATTATTGAATATGTGCAGGAAGGAGAGAAGATGGGTTTGAAAGGGTCAGGGCAATGTACCATAAGAGTATGTTGCGTGCATTAAGAAGTGAAAGAGTAATATACATCCAAGAAGTCAACTTAAAAAACTGCTTTCACATTTGTTAATTGAACTATTTAAAATTTATTTAATACTTAAAAAAAAATATATATATATATATATATATATATATATCTCTCCTAAGCCAATACTTGCATCTTTAAACCAATTTTTATGAGCAAATATTCCTAAATTTAACAGAATAAATACCCCGAATAAATATAAAATACCAAAAATAGCCCGTGACCAGTGTAAACTTAACCCAACCCTGGTACTCATAAAACTTACTTTACCCGGCTCTAATTAAACGGCACAGTACGTAATATCCTCACTCCTCAGCCAGAAAGCCCTAAACAGATTCCGAAGCCTCTCACATCAGCCACCACCGGCGGGATTTTTTCCGGCCGGACTGGTAGATGGTTTTAGGCTGGGTCTGGTTTTGGGTGGTCATGGCGTTGCACTTTGGGTTTGGATCTAAATAGATCCGAATGGCGAAGTAGTTGGTATGGAGTTGAGGTTGGAACCAGCGGTGTTTGGATGGCAGATCGAGATGGTGATTGTTGTTTGCTGGTGATTTTACGATGTAAAACTGGGTGTGAAGGGGGGCTACAGTTGGCTACTGTTTACTGTTTAAAGGAAAAATGGTTTCTCTAGCCCTTACAGCGTGTGGGACCTATTTTCTGTAAATGGAGCACAAATATTAACCTAAAACATCAGTTCTTTTTTTTTTTTTTTCTTTTTTTATTATTTATAACTTTTATTTTATTATTTTAATTAACTTTTACCTTCATTTTTTAATAAAATTTTTTTAATTTAACTTTACTACTTCAACTAACTTTAAATTTCGTTCTTCTATAAAAAGTTTTAAATTTACGTAGTCATTGTCTGTCAATCCATGCAATTACGTCTCATAACCAGGATTTCCAGTGCTCACATCATATTCGTTACGAGGATTCTAACGGTATTTTTTTTAGGAAAAACCCATGGAAGATTTCATTCCAAACCCATTTTTTCAACCTTTCTTCCTCCGACTCCTCCCACTCTAGTTACCGCCCTTTTCATCTCCTCCTCCTCTGAACAGGTGACAATATACCTCAATTTTTTTTTCTTTTTTTATGGACATTTTCCAATTAATGTACTGTACTGCACTGTACTTTACTGTTTGTGGATTTTGATTTTGCTGCTTGTTCAGTTATGTATTGTGTTTACTTCTTGTATTGGTTGATGTACATTGTGTGGTTTCGTTGGGTGTATATCTTTATTTGTAAGATTGTTTAGCTCCAACCCTGCTTTTGCGCTTGATTTGATTGGTGCACATATGGGTTTGCTGCTTAATATGTTCATATTTGGATTTGAATCGTTTTCAACTTATCAAAAAAAAAAAAAAAATTGGATTTGAATCGTTTTTGGCTACTCACTGTCCTCTCCTACCAACCCAGCTTCTCTGTGCCAACTTGCATATAGATTCAGACTTGGATGCAAAATTATAAATTGATAAACCATTAACATCAATGCTTTCAAACTCCATTGTTTCTGTTTATCCAAAATGCTCACAAGCTAGTGACCATCACTTCAGAGAAGGTTCTGTACTCTCCTTGTCAAATTACTCTGTTTCAAGCCATAAAAATTACCTGCTTTTGATAGATCCTGGTATGATATACTGTGTTTGTGTCCTTAATGTTTATACACAATCAAGCCGTACTGCTGTAGCCACATTGCAATGCTAAAAAAAGTGTTCTATGTATTGTCTCCTCCTTGTCATAACAACGGGTACACAGGCCTTCAGAGAGCATCTTCCTAGCTTTCACCATTAAAGCATTGCTGCAAATTCTCCAGATAAACACCACTAGGCATTTTGAGTTTCTATAGGTTCCTCCCTTTCCTTTCTGGACAGAGGCATGTCTAAAATATTTACATATCAGCACCATGTTTCTATACAAAATGACATAAAGCAGATAACAAGAAGGAAATCACTCTTATAAACAAATTAAAAAAAAGGGGGAATTATTTTTTTCTTTGTTTAATGTATAACTAATGATTGGTTTTCTCTCTATGGGAGTTTTAGAGTTTAGAACTGTCTTTTACGCATAGAAGCTAGAAAAGCACTTATTCTCTCTTTCTTTCTCAACAAAACAAAATTAAAATTAGCAGATAGAAACAAAAATTCTCAAACCTCATTTTTTGGGTACTGATTGCTAGAAATTTTGCCACTCTCTCCATTTAAAGCATAAAAAGTAAAATTTTCATGTTTTTTGTTGCTGCGTTGGACCTTCTTCTCTGTTTCTTTCAGGTTGGCTTTGCTTCATATTTGTGTTAAAACTCTCTCTCTCTCTCTCTCTCTCTCTCTCTCTCTCTCTCTCTCTCTCTCTCTCTCTCTCTCTCTCTCTCTCTCTCCTTGTTTTTATAGGTGAAAGCTAGTTTTATTTTGTGTTTGTTTTACCCTTGGTAGTGGGGAGACAAAGAAAGAAACCAGTTTTATCAAGATAAAATTGAGTTATTTAGTTACTCTTGCTTAGCTTAGCTTTAAGCTTTTACATGGTTCATATTCATTATTTTGACTGTTATTCATTTTGATGAAGTGCTACTAATCATATTCATTACTACATTAGTTTAGAAAATTTTTTCTAGTAGCTTTAGCATTTCCCAAAAAAATTATGAATTAATAGAATTTCAACCCAATTACCATTAAGTAAATTAGCCATATTAAAAAGTACAAATTGTAACTATTATATATAAATTTAAATATATAACATTAACTAAATACTATTTACGTGAACTTCAAATATAAAATGGATCATTCAAAATTTTTGTTTTAGACCTCAAACTGTATTGAATTGAATGGAAAACTAAGAAGTTTTATCCTTGCAATGGACATTCAATTCTTCCATTAAACAAAAAAAAAAAAAAACACATATTTTTGAAACCCTTATTACTCATTACTTATGAGTATAAAGTGTTTATATTATAGCATGAGTCCCTCATCCAATGTACCAGAAAATTGAAAATTCTATATCAATCATCATCATCCAAGAAAAGATCCAAAAATCTTTAGTATAATTCACTCATTTCTCTTTTTCAGGCCTCTCTTTCTTACTCTCTCTCTCTCTCTCCATTTTTTTTTCTTTTTAAAAATCTCCATGTAAAATTATATTATACATGGTCATGTCTACAATTCTTTATTTGATTTTGTTTTTTTGTTTGTTTTTTTGGGTTTTATTAGCTATAACTTCACATTTTTTATTGATAGCAATATAGGTGTTGCTTTATTGATATAAAATAAACGTAACCGGCCCTAGTTGCCATGAGTAACTTTGATCTCCTTTTCGACTTTATGTGCAAGGCACAAATTAAATGAACAAGTTAACGGCAAGTTAACTGTGTAACACTCACTCAAAGACACACATGTGCAGCTTGAAGAGAAAGTGTTAGACTCACTCACTCACATGCACGCGTACTAGCAACACGCCCAGAGATTGGGAGATCTATTCCTCATTTTTTCACTTTTTATCCTCTGGAACTATTCTAAGATTCTCTCCTAGGTTCTTACTTCTTAAACCAACAGCGAACCACTGTCGTAAGCCCTAAACTCATTTCCCTTTTCTCCAATTGAAGAAAGAACAACAATGGCAGGGTTCCAGCCTCCCAGCCCAATTTCAAATTCTCTAAATCCGCCTCCTCCCACTCCACGGTACTTTTCGTTTCCTCCTCCGCCTCCTCCACCTCCAACTTGGAACAGGTAATAATATACCTCAAAGTTTCTTTTTATTAACGTTTCCCAATTTTTTATACCAATATTTTTTGTTGTTGGTAACAGTGAAGAATGGTGGCTATTGCATATTAAAGTCGCTACAGCGATAGTAGTTCTGGCAATCTTTTTTGTTATCCTCGTTGTGAAGGTACGCAAGTGTGGACGCAGAAGCGAAAACCAAAGCGAGATCGAACTTCAGTCTACCTCTGAATATATGAACTGACTGAGGCTTTGGCTTAGCCTCGTTTCATGTTGAGCTTTAGTTTAAATCCCTAAGCCTAATATGGTTGCAACTTCTATATGTAAGGTGTATATTATTCTGTACTGCATTGTTCTTGTTCAGTTATGTACTGTATTTGCGTGTTGTAACTTGTAATGATTGAAGAATATGTTGGGGTTTCGTTTGTGCTTGATATGATTGGTACACATGTGGGTCTGCTGCTTAATCTATGTTCATAATTGGATTTGCATCGTTTTTGGCTACTCACTGTACTCCTTTCCTTCCAACCTAGCTTCTTCGTGAATTGTGAATTGTGCCAAAATATAGATTCAGACTTGGGTGCAAAATTATAAATGGATAAAGCGTTAACACCAGTGCCTTCAAAATCCTTTATTTCTACCAATCTAGATTGCCCACAAGCAAGTGAACAGCACCTTAGAGATGGTTATCCACTCTTCTTGTCAAATTAGTTTCTTTCAAGCCATAAAAATAACCAGCTTTTGATAGATCCTGGTATGATGTACTCTGTCCTCAATTTTGATACCCCATCAAACCGCACTGCTCTAGCCACATTAAAATGCTAAAACAAATGTTCGTACTGTCAGCTAGTCATTACAAAGCATACACAGACTGCTAAAATGGATGAGATCCCAACGGAGGAAATATGGTAGGAAAGTTACAAAAGCGAGAGTGAGTTGATTAGTAGTCTAGGACACTAATCACATTTATCACAATTGTATTTCTTATATACACGTGATATTAGTAAGAACATATGAGAGATTAGTGAGCTAATAGTCTTGAATCCTGTGTGTCAATTAAATTATGGCTAGTTATCTATAAATATATCCATGTCATTCCTCTTTGTATCACCTTGAATAATAATGAAATTGTTGCTTTTGTGCTATTCTTTATCTCTTAATCTTTCCCTCGGAAGGTGACTACCTTGACATAAAGCAGATAACAAGACTGAAAATTCTCCAAGAAGTTAGTTGTCCCTTATTGCAATTATAAAATCCCAACATCTACTATTTTACATTACATTCCCTAACAACTTGAGATCAAGAAGTATCTGGGAAGTTGCTAGTCAAATCAAAGAATCAGTATCTTTTCTGTTTTTGGGTTATTAGAAATACTTGTCTACGATACTCGTTATAGACAACCTCAGTGAAGACCAAGAATAAATACACAGCATATCAATTCAAAAAATAGATCTAACAACAATTGGAAGAAGCTTCCAATGACCATTTCAAAAATATGCTTCAACTGTCAATTCTGGGGAAGAATCTATCATAGAGTAGGATGAGGAACTGGTTCTGCAATAGGCAGCAATTGAGAGACTATCAACAGTGGAAGTGAAAAAGAATTTAAGGGGAAGAGAGTGACTGATGTTACCAAGATTGGAGCTGTAGAAAGATATCTGTTTATTGAGATGTTCACAAAGCATACTAGGAATGATCTCTGGTTGCTGCAGAAACTAAGAGACAGGATATACAAGTATCTCGATATTTATTTTATAGTGCAAACCTGCAAGGCTTATCTAGTTCCAGAAAAGCTGACTGAACTTCTTTTATAGTTCTTACAAGAATATATGGTTAGAAATAGCATTCTTTTCTGACCCTTAATTTCACTGTCACGGTACACAATTTTACGCTACTTATAAGTGATCAAAAGAGAAAACCTTTGTTGGGATTTTATAGTAATCAAGTGCTTCATGATGAACTGGTTATATCAAAAGGTTTCTTTGATGATACATCATACATCCAGTCCACTAATCAAACTACCAAATATCATTGGTTGGGTGAACATCTTTATTTGTAAGATTGTTTGGCAACTATCAGAAAAGGTCATAGTTCTTTTTTTTTTTTTTTTTTTGATATGATTGGTACTCATATGGGTGTGCTGATTATATGGTTATATCTGGATTTGGGCCACTCCCTGTCCTTTCCTACCAACCCAGCTTCTTTGTGCCTATAGATTAAGACTTGGATGTGCAATTAATGGATAAAGTATTAACACTAATTCCTTCGAACTGCTTTATTTCTGCGGATCCACATTGCCCACCAGAACCTTAGAGAAGATTTTGTACTCTTCTTGGTCACATTAGTCAGTCAAGCCATAAAAATAATTAACCAGCATATGATAGATCCTGGTATGATGTACTGTGTCCCGCAATGTTAATGCAACATACTGATGCTACTCTAGCCACATTACAATTGTTTACAAAAGGGTACACATTCAGAGATAATCTTCCTATGAGTCAAATCAGGCCCCACCAGTAATGCATTTTTTGCACATTCTCCTGATAAAAACCAATAGTTTGTAAGGCATTGTCAGTGCTCACTTTAGACTAAACGAGGAACGCTTTTTTGCTTAAAGCATTAAAGTATACCAGAAAAAGCTAAAAGAAAAAGGCAGTGCTTACTTTTAAAAATTAAGAAAAATTTTAGAAAATATCCTTGTAGAAATGGTTAATAATTTATTTAAAAAAAAGTATTTATAATAAAAAAAAATTAATATTTTGATAATTTTTTTTATTTCTCATAAAAATAATATTAAAATTTTTTAAAAATAAATTGTTAACTATTACTCTAAGTGTACTTGTTAACATTAAAAAAAAAAAAAAAAACCAACTTAGGCTGTAAAGTAATGCAAGTGAGCCCACAAATTACCCTTGCAAATAATGTTTTGCTCTATCACATTGGCAACTCGAAATAAGCTAAAAGTTATCTTTTCAACTATTCCCAAACGCAGCCAAATAAACTAACAAGACACTAAAGAATAGAACTGACATGGGACCAAACATTAAAACGGCCAAGCTTTCAGAAGAAAAGAAAAACAAAAACGGCCAAAGCTACCACCAGTGTAGTGATACAACAAAAGCTACAACCACCACATAACATGGTACAAAGACTACAAGTGGATATAGCCAACAAATCTTTTTGGCTGACGTGTTGCACTTGAAGGGGGGAGAGAGTGAGACATGGACAGTTGGGGGGACCAAATATTTTTCTTTCAGGACCAGCTACGTGTAAATTACTATTAAAAAGTATTAATAATAAATAATATTATGATTCTCAAAAAAAAAAAACATTTATTTTTTTAATTTTTATTAATTTCTCTATATCATTTAGAATGAGCACTAATAATTTATATACAATGGTAGTTCGGTGTGCATGAGAGATCAATGTTTCAAAGAAAGCCAAAAATTTACACTTTCTACAACATATAATAGTGAGCAAATACAAGACCTCTAAGCTTAATTGTATCTAAAGATGCTATCATTGATACTTGAGTGGTGTCGATAAATGGAATATTTGAGCTCTGCCTAGAGGAGTAGATTCAGTTCTCTTTGTTTTTACTAATCTTTTTGTTGGTCTGCAAAAGTAAAGTCATATTAGATTCTAGAGAAAAGATAAGCAACATGAATAAGATTATGAATAAAACATAAATAAATGTCAGGTAATAAATTGAACAAAAATATATAAGTGCTTAAGTAAAAAGCATGTAATATTACACAGCATTATGAAAAACGAGCTTACAAAAATAAAATAGGGCCTAAAGAATATAGAATGTGTTTCTTTTGAACTTGTAGCTCCAATCTCACCCTGAAACTACATCAAATATTAAAATAAGATTAAACTTCAAAGTCATAGAAATTGATATGCATGATGAAATGAACAAATATACACCATGCAAAATAGATTGAAAAAAAGTTATAAAGATTCTCTATCACATCTAATACTATATATAATAGCAGAAGCTTTTACCAAGTGTTGACACGTAAGGTAAAATGACCCCCTTAAAATGCTGACACGTATACAACTTACCCTTTAAAAAAATCGCACGGTGCGTTGGAAAGGCTCCGTTTCAGACACAAAGGTAAACCTTTATAAAAAACAACAGCCGCTTATCAAAAGAAAAAAAAAAAAAAAAGAAAAAAAAAAGAGAGGAGAAAACACAAGCCCTAAAACCCAAACCAAATTTCCCGATCAAAATTTGGACTCCCTCAAACTTTCGTTTCTTCGCTGCTCCTTCATATACACACAGATCGGATTCGGTGAATCTCAATTTTAACCATTTCATTCTTACTTATCAAAGCATACACACAGATCGTGCTCTGCAATCCCGTCTCTGCTTTTCAACAATTGACAAGTCAAAAGGTAGGCATTTTCCTCCCTTTATCTGTTTTCCATTCAGTTTTCGTTTCTAGGGTTTTCAAAGGTATATGGGTTTCGGACTCACTTAAACTTTTGATTCTTTGTTACTTAATATGGTTGTGTAATTATTTACTTATTGATAGTTTGTTTGGTATGTGTCTATTTTTCATCTTTCTCTTCTGTCATTTTAAAAAACCTTCTTACCCTTTCATTTTTTGTTGAAATTTAGATTTGCTGAGTTTTTCCTGTCAAGTACTAATAATTCATTAATATGCCAAATTTTCGAGGGCCTCATTTACATTGTCACTTATCAGTAATTTTGTATATTCAATGACATTTTTTCCCTCACGTGCCAATGTAGATCTATCATCTCTGCTCTGGCTTATAGGACAGTTGGTAGATATTCAAGAAAAACTACTTGATTAAATAGAAAGGTCAGGCCAGCCTAATTTTCCTTTGTTGCTTTTATTTAAAGTTGTATCTCTTTATCATTTGTTAATATTTGATTTAAAAAAACTTTAAACAAAAACAGATTAAAAAAGATGGGTTTAGTATTTTTTAATAGCACTGGGAGTATCGCCCTATTGAAAATAGATGTGTTTAGGAAAGGCCTAGGAGAAGATAGAACTATGAGAAATTTAGAAAATACAGCTACTGATTGGATAATCAAGTTTCAAGAAAGAATAATATAATCCAAAAAAATTTAGTGTAAGTGTGTGCTCAATACTTAATATATTCTTTTTCTTAACATTTAGTGTTATGTTTGGGTGTGCTTTTGTTTTAAATGTTTAGCAGAGATTGATGGGGTAGATGGCAATGGCAAGGCCAACATTAGATATTTTTGAATCGTTTTAACATTTTTTTCAGTTTTAAAGTCAATTTGGCTTCTAAAGTAAATTTGTAAAGTCAATTTAGCATTAGATATTTGGCTTTTAGTTTGAGCATTATTGGTTTCTAAAGTCAATTTGTATTTTAAGAGTGTGATATGCACCCAAGAATTTGAAAATTTGATTGCATATGTTTGTCAATATAATTCATAGTCAATAAAACACGTACTCCCTACTCTTTTTTTTCTCTAATTTAGATTTCTCTCTCGACAAGGCTAAAACAATTCTTATGGTCCCTAAAAATCAAAATTTTGGGTATTGGATTTGGGTTGTGAGTTTTGTATCGTAGTAGTTTTTATAGGTTGGTTGAATTGTGGGTTACTTTGCAAAGCCAGCCATTTCAAAGTGAACAATTTGCAATCCTAACGGCTATTCTGGCATTCTGCAGAACAGGGGGTATAGAAATAGGTATGTAACATGTAGTTTCCTTTATCTAATTCTTTATTGTTAGCTCACCAAAAACGTAAATATGCTTTTAAACCATTAATATTGAACCGTCTCATGCTTTTACTTTGTTGTTTTGTTGAGAAACTTTAATAGGCTGAACAGTCATAATTATACTTCAAGTTGAACATTTATATGTCTATAAATCACATTTACAAATACACAAAGAGAGCAATGTGTGTGGCTGTGTGCAACTGAACTATCTATCTTGATTGATTCTCTTACTCCCTGCAGAAATATCTTCTACGAGTGGGCCACAACATTACTTGAAATGTTAAGGCTGATTAGTATCTGAGTGTCTTAGCTATGTCTGAGTCGATTGAGATGGCTCTGCTAGAATCATACACTGGCATGAGTGGTTTACAAGAGATTTAAGAGGCAATTGTACTCTCTGCAATGAACTATATGAAAACATTGACATCAAACCTCCTAAGGTGTTTCTTTCCTTCCTTTTATCTCTAATTTACAATATAAAGGCATTTTCATATAAATTTATGTCACGTCCTTCATCATTCAGTACATATTCAAACTCCTCTGAGTAAATATTTAACGTTGATTTGATTATAATTAGTTTTTTTTTTTTTTTTTTCATATAAATTTTGTAGATTTATTTTTAGTATCAACTAAATTAATGACTTTTCTATGTAGATTTGCAATCTTCCTATCTCCTCTCACATTTTTTTTGCTAATAGCAATCCATTGTTAGTTTTTTTGCTCTCTCTGATTTTATTTATTTATTTTTTCCAATAAATTTGTAATTATTTTTGGCTAATCCAAAGTCTGTTTGGCTGTGCATTTGATCTGAGCTTGCTGTGGTTTTTCATGTGATTAGGTTTCAATCAAATGAGAAATCAGTTAGTAAGATGTAATAACTTAATTATTTGCACATTCAATAAGTAGCACTGATCAATTTGTTTGCGGATTAGTGAACTCAAGAGAAACCAATTAGTGAGATGTAATGAATTGTCTAACCATGCAAAGTCTCTTCTAACAACTTGGTGTAGGGTTGCATCTAAAGGAAAAATCGAAAATGGTTGCTCTTGATGTGGTTTCTCTTTATCATCTTACGACATGCCAACTTTACCTTAATGAATGTTCCAATTAATGAATATTCATTGTGAAAATTCATAGTTGCAAATATTAGAATAATAAATGTTATTAGCTTTCATAGTTTACTTATAAATAAAAAAATAAAAAAAAAGCTTCATAGTTAGATGATGGAGTTTAGTGGGATCAATTGATACTTTAGTAGAATATATTTTGTTCAGCCACAAACAACCATTTTTTTTATCCTTTATTTTGTGTAGAATTACAATCAATTGGAAGAAATTAGATCTTTCATGTTTAATTCAAGCAATGTCGTATGAATACTTTGATTTGCCTAGAATCAAGAAGCATGAAATATAGATATGGTTTTGTTCTTTACAATATGGTGTTGAGTATGAGAGTTATATCATTTTTGTGAAATGAAAGTTATGTTTTTTCTCACCTCTAAGTTTAACTATTTGATCGTTTGGGTGTTTCTTTTTAATATTATTAGATATTATTCTCATATACTTTAAATGAAAACATGACAAATGTTAATACCTAACTGATTAAAAAAATCTGTTGGTAACTATCGACTGTCATTCACATGGGCAACAAAGCTCTACGTCAACTTTGACATTCCAAAAGTCACAAAGGGAATTATGCCAGAAGGACCTCCCAAAGGACTGGATGGATAACTTTCTTACATAATAGAAAAATAGTTGCTAAAATAGAAGACTTGGAAGCATAAAAAATGCTTGAGAATTATGCACCAAGTTCTATTTTTCATACCCTTTTCTTATTTACTTAATTTTCAGTTTTATTTCAGATTATGAGAGATTTAATTTTCTGTATTTAGGCTATGGTTTTGTAATATGAGCATCCTAAGACTCTTATATCAACATGAATTTAAGTTTTGTAATATATGTGATTCTAATTTTGAACTCAGTTATATTTGTAGATTGTAATTCATTTGTCTCTATTAGATTGCCGCACTGTTTAGTGCAACTTTGTTTTGGGAATACAAGATTGATTGAAATTGAGAATGCTATGAGTATGCATTTTTATAGGTGCTACATTAAAAAAGCTTCCAATTTCAAGTAATGAATATGAGTCCTAATTTTAAGTACTGAGCTTGATTGTTGACCTTTTAGGTTTATATTATACAAATCACAACTCAAGGCCATAAACAAGGCAAATATTTGGAGTTGAGAAAATCAAAATGCAAACCATTGCAGGAGATCGCCAACTTTTAGAAAACTAAATATCAGGAAACCTATTAATCTATTGTGCTTGGTCTCTTACTTTTTTTCCTTTTTTGAAGTCCAAGTTGTTTAAGTATTAGGAAAGCTGTTAATCTATTAAATAAATAAATAGGAATAGCATAATCTTAACATATATACAATTTTATCACAGATAGATCAAATTAATTGGTGACATGCAAAGCCAAGATTGTTAATGCTAACAACAAATGGGGTATTTTTTTTGCATGTCTGCTATGCAACACAAAGGTCAAACCTATCAAAGGAGTTTATGGTGTGAGTGATATAAAGGTGAGCTTAAATTATAAAATGATCCCGCGCATTGCGCGGGTTAAACGCTAGTTCTAATTAAGTTTCAATCACCTTGTTTCACCAAAAAAAAAAAAAAAAACGTTTCTATCACCACAGAACCATTCACAAATCAAAATCCACCAAAGAGCATGAAAATTAACTACCCAAGGTAATTTTTAAGCATAGAATTTCATTGAATTTTGGGATCTGTGGGGAAACAAAGCAAAAAAAGGGATAAAGGAAATGGACTGATATCAGTGCCCAAATAGTAATGTTAATCTCTAAAGATGTTTCAATACCCAACAAGTTGTTGAGAAAGCAATCAACCAAAAGATACATAGACTGATAATGCCACAAATATTGAAAAATATTCAAAGAGAACCAAAAAAAAGCAATGTAAGGAAAACGGAAATAAGAATCACCTGGACTGTGGAATTCAGAAAGCATTGGATGTTTTCTTTAAAACCTAAAGCAACAGCAACAAAGTACAGAGACTGAGAATCTATATGACAATACCTTATTAGCAATGAAACTTTATATCACGGAAAAAAAAAAAAGCCCCAAATAAGTTACAAATATCAAACATTTCCTTTTCTCTATATTCAATTTGTCAGCAACTAATCAAATACTATAAACTAAAAATCAATGATCCAATGTAATTTTTGAGCAAAAAAGGAAGTGAGGCTGCTTGATTTGAGAGCTGATGTAGACCTTATCTCTAAAGTTCACCATCTTTGTATAAAATGCAAAATTCCTCTGTCATATATACTGTCATTACACAATAACTCATTATACTGTCAGATATAAAATTTGTTTAACAACACAGTCACAAAAAGTGTTAATTCTGATTTTATAATCTCTAAACCAAAACCTACCACTAAAAAGATATCTTTCATAGCAATCATTCAAATTCCTTATTCATTGAACAAATTGAATAAGGAATCTTATACAGCCAATATATAAAATGCACAATCATTAAATATTTGATATCCAATATCCAAAGGTACTTGCTTCCTAATAACTTGAAATTATTCCTATTTAATTGCATCCAAATATTGAAGAAACTACAACATAATAAACATTATGGGTGATTATTATTTCCTGATTATCCAAATAACTACCTTTTACGAAATAAATAAACTGATATTAAAAAAAAAAATAAAAAGACCCAACACAATCCACTAGAGAAGACACAGGCTTTTTACATTAGAGAGGTTATAAAGATGTGGCTGAAAGGACATATTGTTTGGACTAAAAAACTAAAATTCCAAACAATAAATCTAATTCACAAGGTAATCCATCAACTACAAAACCCAATGGCAGTATCATCTATACTAATCCAACCAATAATTGCACATGCATGAAAGAAATTTATAATTAAAAAAACGATCAATGCCAAAATAAATCAGAGTTGCTTGAAGGCAAGAGAGAAACAATTGAGAGTGATGACTAGTTAAGAGAGGTTGCTAAAATGGGGACTGAGTGAGTGAATGGACTTCTCGGAAATATGAGTTGATACTATTCTTCTTCCCAAATTTTCTCCCGCTTTATGTATTTGTCTCTCATCTCTTCTATCCATTCTCTCTCCTCATATCTATGGGAGTAATTAAAGACCACAATTCTTACCTTTTGACTTCCTTGTCTATCAAAGCAAGTGCAATGGATATATAAGTTAAAAAATGTGAACAAAATGACAAAGCAAGTGCCGTTTAATCCCTTCTGTAATCATTTTGCCAAATACAAGCACCTTAACCATCCTTTTATATATAATAGAATATAGAAGAAAATTAAAAAAAAAAAAATTGTGGGGCATGGCTCCCACTACCATACACATAGTCCCACTAAATAATTTATTTAGTACAACATAACATTTACTTTGAGGTGATAAGACATTTTTAATAATCAATTTAGTAGAATATAACATTTGCTTTGAAGTGATATGACATTCTAAACAGTCAATTTAGTAGAACATAACATTTACTTTGAAGTGATATGACATTTTTAATAATCACTAGTTTGGCTGCAAGGCATGTGCTGGCTTAAGTGAGAAGCTTGAGTGAGAAAATTAACACAGAACTTCTATTTGAAGAAGTATAAAACATTGTTCTTAAACTTAGAGAAAAAATTCAATATATAAATATTTATTTGGAATGATAGTTTTTTAAAACCTGTTTGTTAAAGTCAATATCCAACCCCTACATCAACTTCTTTATAAAACTCATGCTCATCATCACCTTCATTACCTTGATCCTCATCAACTTGTTCCTCAACAAATTGTTCAACATGCTTCACATATGTGTATTAACTTTTCAGGTGCAAATTCTAACCAGTCACGTAGGGCCCTAACATCACCATCTTTATTCAATGGACATAAGCCACTATGAAGTTCCATATGAGGAATCTGGTAAAAAAATTCTGCTACATTCGTAATACCAAGATTTTTGGCATATTTAGGCATATCAAAAACAGCAAGAGTGTCAATATCAACATCAAAGACCCTTGATTCAGTCCCTTTAACATATTCAACATGTGTATCACCATGCGTAATGAATACCCCTCCATGATGTATACACATATCAAATAGTTGATCCATATTCAATGCCCTGCACACACGTATAAATGCATTACTAAAATATAATATTAAATTAATATATTACTAAAATATAATACACACATAAATGCAACAAAACATACATGTAGACATGAAGCACAACACATGTACTGCTCACTTGGACCACAACCATGCACTCGGTCAGTTTACCAATTAAAAATACACATTATTTTACACTAGGCAATACATACAGCTAATCATCATCCAACAAGCAGACCCACCAAAAATAAAGATCAATAAAACTAGAAGAAGACAAAATACAACCAACTATATTATAATCCATTGACAACAAAATAATACAAAACTAATCCCAATCAACAATATTCAAAGTGATACAGAAACCCAAAAAAAAAAAAAAACAAAATCAAAGAAAGACAAACTTCACCATAAACATACACAGTTTCAATAAAGAAGCAAGTTGTACAATGAGTTTAAATCATACACATATAGACAATTCTAGCAACAAATCAATCACCTAAACATTAATACAAAAACCCTCCACCAAACCCAATCAACAAATCAATCACACGAGAAGAGGAGCTCATGATTGGGTTTATCTGGTTTTACCGTCGACGTGGCCGCCGAGACTGCCTAGAGCCACCGCCGCTGCCTAGGTTTGCAAAAGCCACAGCCGTCACTGCCGCTGGGATGATGGGTTCACAATAAGTCAAAACTTTCAGGTGGATGGGTTCACAATGAGGCTTGCTCAAATGGACAAGAATAGCTGATGATTCACTAATTTAAGATTTTAGAATTAGACTGAAATGGTGTAGTTTTAGGATTAGATTTTTTGTGTTTTAGCAGGGAAAACAGTACCGTTTGCATAGTACCAAGTAAGTTTTTATTTTTCATTGAAACGACGTAGTTTTGGGGCTGATTTGGTAAAAATAAAACATGTCAGCATGTGCATGTGTCACTTAATAGCAAAAATTGACCGTAGGGTTTGAATTGCTAACGGAACCAAATTTCAGGGTATAAAATCAAATTTCTAAAATTTTATGATGTAAAATCCAGTCATCCCAAACTTCAGGGGTGTAATTTGAAATATACCACAAAAAAAAAGGAAAAAAAAATCTAGCCTAAAAAAATTATGCGTGAAATAGTGAATTTTGACTCTCTAAATTTAACTAAATCAAAACAACCAAGCTACCACCTAGTAATACAACAAAATGTTACAATATTTTCACAATATTTTTATTTTCAATTGTGTTGAATCCCGATCTGATATTTTATCATTTTATTTTGACCTATAAGGAACTTAAACCTTAATAGTTATGAAAATAGTTTGATAACAACAAAATATCACGACATTTTTACAATACAATGTCTTTATTTTTAGTTGTAGTGGATCCTGATATGATATTTATTTTATTTTATTTTGATTTATAAATAATTAACACCTATGTCACAACATTTTCATAATATCTTTATTTTTAGTTGTGGTTGGATACAGTCTTATTTTATAATTAATTTATTTTAACTTATAAGAAACTGACATCTCTACAATTGTGAAATTATTGTAACAATTTATTTTATTAGTATAACAACTCTTAAACCAAAATAAACATATAAATATTAAAAAACAAAAAACAAAAACAAACTCAAACCAAACGAGTATACTTTAAAAAAAAAAAAGAAGAAGAAGAAGAAGCTAGCTTACCAAAATAATTGACCAAACCAAAGTCCCTGTAGGAAGTTTAACATGCCACCAAAACTTGACTAAACCAAAATTACAATTCTTTACCCTCTTGGCTCTATTTATCTAGCTAATAGATTAATAAATGTGACTTGTTTAAATAATTTAATAAATCTTATTATACTGGGAATGATAATTTGATCTCTCGTATCCATGAACTATATAATATCAATTCCACGATTTATTGTACTCTTGTAAAATAGCATCTATTTATCATTTTTGCCATGATCACTGGATGATCAACCCGGTAAGTCACATAGTCTTTAGCAACAAATTAACTTGTATTATTTAAAACTTAAATGAGTTTCAATGTAAACGGCGCAGGAAAAAGGAAAAAAGAAGTAAGAAAGACAAAGAGTAAATAACAGTAAAATTACATAGAAATATATCTATATGACTATATTCATATAATGAAATCTAGCAATACAAGAACTGACACAGCTCACACACATATATAAATTTTAAAGCAATAAATAACAATAATTTAGATAAACGTACAACATAACATATCTCATATCTGATATCCATATAAAACGAAACAGAAAATAAGTGCCTCCAATTATTCCATGCCATTGAATGTGTCTGTTCAGTATACTGGTTGGCATGAGATATTGAAACATAGTTCAAGGTGTTTCTTTTAGACCCATGTCAAAGCAGTAATAATTAACCAGTTTTAAGCTTGAGTTTTCAATTAGATCAATTATGCAAGCCTTAGGTTACTTCAACTATTATCAATATTATGCACAATGAAAATATAAATGGATACAAAATATAATGATTCAGGAAAACCAATAAAATGAACCATTTCATAGTAAAACCCTTGTGAGATTTGACCTACAATCCCTAGGAAGAAAATTCACTATCAAATAGAAGTTTAGAGACTACATAACCCTATTATTCGTAAATTTAACTATAGTTACCAAACTAAGTTCTAAGATCCATAAATGTCTATGATAGCAACCCACTGCAATATTGTGAACCCTCAATCCACGACTTTGAGATCATCCTTGACAACTTAGATCTAGCACTTTGTTTGACTGGTATGTAGCAACTTTAGAGCATCTCCAGTAGGTTCTCCAAATTTTTGTACTGTTTAGAGAATGAACAGTGATTTTTACCTTTTAGAGCATCTCCAGCAGATTAGCCAAATTTTTGTACTGTTTGGCTAATGAACAGTGACATTTAGCTTTTGCCTACTCACTTTTTCAAATACACTTCCAACAGATTCTCTATCCTATTCTCTATCTCATTTAAATATTATTTTTTTCATTCATTATTTATTCTTTTTTTAACAACTACACATCTTCCAACATTTTTTTATACAACACATCATTATTATAATAAAAAATATATATTTGAAGAATGAACAGTAGCCCATCAAACCTAATGGGCTACTGCTCATTAGCAAAAAAAAAAACCCGTATGCCGAAGTTGTTGGAGCATCTACAGTGCACCACATTCTCCAAATTTTGGCTACTAGAGCCGGATGCCCAAGCCACTGGAGATGCTCTTAGCTACCCACTTTTTCAAATACATTTTCCAACAGATTTTCTATCACATTCTCTATCTTATTTAAATATTATTTCTTCATTCATTCTTTATTCTTTTTTTAATCATTATTTATTCTTTTTATAACAACTAAATTTTTCAATGAAAAATGTTATGTCTACAATATTTTACACAATACTTTCACAACAAAATTTATGTGGAAAGTTGTTACTAGTTCTAATTTGAACCCACTACTGAAATTATTTTTTTACTCGCCAATATTAACTAATAACAATCTGTTACTTAAAATTTATTGTGAAAATATTGTGGTAGTATTTTTCAATTAGGATTTTTTATTTTTTATATTATTTTCTTTCTTTGATTTCATTTTCATCCATACGTTTCATTTCTTTTTCTTTCTTTTTTTTCTTCTCCACACAAGTGTCTAGTGTCCTATCTCTATCCCCCCTTCTTTTTTTTTTTTTTCTTTTTCTCCTCGAGAACATTCTAGCAACCTCACATTTACTTCACATGAGAGAGAAAGAGAGAGTGAGAGACTGCTGCACAAATAGAAGGCCGATGGAGATTGAGGTCGCCGAAAGGACAAAGCCGGTGGAGATCGGCGTTCACCATGCAGCACTACCACGTCCGCCGCCCCACCGACGCTCCTCCTCCTCCTCCCCACCACCAGGCTGGGTCAAATTGATTTGTTCTTTTTTTTCTTTTTTTCCTTCATATTTTCTTGTTCTGATTCAACTTTATTGTAAGAATTGAATTTTGTTTTGTGTTTTGTGTTTGGATTATGTGAGACGTTTTTTGAGAGTGAAGCAAAGAGATTGAAACAAAGATGAGAGGAGAGAGAAATAATTGTTTTTTATTCGGTTGTTTAAATTTTTTAAGGAAAAAAATTCATTTGGAGTTGCTACAGTGTTCTCTATATTAAGAGAACTACTGTAGCAATTTCAAAAAAATTTTGGAAAAAATTTGTGTTTAGAGAACATGTTAGAGTGTGAAAAGTGAACTTTTTTCTCCAAAAAATAGAGATAGAGCATTTGTTGGAGATGCTATTAGATCTACCAGTTTAGATTGAATGCAAAATAAACATTGGTAGTACTTTGAATACAAAAGACACACACTCTTTTAGATCTAAAAAAAAACATCTCCAAAGTCTTAATAAACGTGCATTAGGGTTTTCTTTATATATTATGTCAAGTAGAACTGCAACCCTAATCACTTAATGGGCTAGTGGGTTGAAAATCTGTTTCATTGAAGGCGCAGTTCGATTGGTTAATATTCATTTCAATTGATCAAGCATGTAAGTTTCCGAAATTCCCTTTCTTTCATACTGAATTGTAAAATTTTGAGCATCAGTCTTGACACTTATAGAATTTAAAGACTATAATAAGACATATTTTGATTCATATGTTTGCTAATACAAACAAGGATTCTAAAATCCTAACAATTTCCTCATTTGGAAATTCGTGACAAAACGTACAATATAAAGAAATGCTCAAATACAGTAGACATCCATATTACAAAATTTTGCCCAATATATAACAAATCCCGACCAAAAATAATTATCCTAGAAGTTGCAAGAATAGGCAGTCAATCTTAATTAGAATTTACTTACCTTTTCTGAAACACTTAAAAAGAACATCAAGGTACATGTGGAAACAAAAATAGATAAACACAATGTTTCACAATTCTATAAAATAAAGATAAAATCAATACAGACTATAAAGCATGTGAACATAAATCAAGTTTGATACCACTTATTAGTTAATAAGAAATGTATCAAAACTAATAAAAATAGGTACAAAACCCAAAGCATAAACAAAATAAAATAAAATAAACTAAAACCTAGAAACTTCCTCTAAAACCAAGAACCCATTAAAAACACCAATGACAACTACTCTCACTTTTTGTTACATATTCTATCTATTTTGTCAACCAAAAAAAAAAAATATATATATATATATATATATAAATAAAAAACTTTTTGTTACGTATTGCCAAAAAGACATAAGATCTATCAGAAGGGGTTGGAAATGGTGTAGGGAATAAAAATCTCCTCAACTCATGGAAGTCAACCCGCAAAGCAGCCACATCTCCCACAAGTGTTTCCAACAACTGAACATGTGCAGCTTGAGAAGACAAAAAGGACTGCAGCATCTCCCCTTGAGTAGCTTGAAGATTAAGCACTCTCTCCAATATGGACTAGACAATAGAAGAGATCAAAGAGTAAACACAAAAGCAGAAAAGAGTAAACGCATGAGAGACAAAAACACAATTGCAATGCGTGTTTAACTCCTAAGTGCAACTATATGCTCTATGCAAACTGAACAAAAATATGATTCATGATAGACCCAATTTCTCCCCAACACACAAGTTTTTTATTAAAAAAAAAAATTACATCTAAATTATTAAAACTCATTAGTAACCAATATAGCACAAAACCCATATGTCAATTAAGTGAAATAACCAATTAGAACAAAAAGGCACAAATTTTGTCAAGAGCATATGAACCCTAATTTTGCAATCTTCCACAAATCATCAAATTGAAAAATATAAAGGGTAAAGAACATATTCAAAACAAGCATAGATAAAAACTCAATATTCAATTTAACCAATTAAACACAAACTGATCAACCCCCCCTCTTCAAATTTCGCTATAAGTCCGAAAATTCTAGGTTTAGGATGATTTATGCACGAAATCATGATAAACCAAGGAAGTCGATACCGTACCGGTACCGGCCGATACGTACCGTACCGGTTGCATACCGGTATCGAAACATTAACGTTTCGTACCGGTTTAAATACCAGCCGTACCGGCCATGTACCGGCCATACCGGCCAATTTCAGGCAATACCGGCCTGTACCGGGCGTACCGGCTGGTACAGAAAAAAGTTTTTTTTTTTTTTTAAATTTTGTAATTTTTGAATTTTTGTTAGGGTAGAATGATAACTTATTTGCATTAACTTGTTAGTATTATTTGTTTTCTTAGTATGTAATGGTAACTTTTAAGCTTTCTATTTTTTATATTGTGTGTTTTTTTTTTCTTTTAATTGATACTAAAGTCTAAAATTATGAATAATTAGTTTTGAATTGAGGAAATGTTTTATGGTAAACTTTTATATTTATTATAATATATATACACGCATATACACACACACACACACACACACACACATATATATATATATATATATATATATATATATTTATTTATTTATTTATTTAAAAATATAAAAAATAGCGGTAAACCCGAAACGATACACCGGTATTGACCGGTATCCGAAATATACTATACCGCTGGGCAAACCGATATAGCTTCCGGTACGGTATTGACTCCCTTGTAATAAACACAAGGAAATAAAGGTTAGAAAAGACTACCAAGTGTAGAGAAGCAAAACCCTTGGAAGATTTGTCTTAGAAAATTACAAAATTGACTTGAGTGGGTGTGGGGTTCAGGAGCAGTAAGTGAGAACTAAATCAGAATGAACTTAAAGAATTCATAAATACCTGAGGCCTATTGGCCACAGGTATTAAAATCTGAAAAAATGCAAAAACAAAATTGCAGCACAGCATGCAATTTCTGATGACAAAAATGCATATGAACATAGTCCAGACTCGATTTAAAAGCATCTAAAATGCGAATGAGACATATTAGACCAAAATAAGCGGTAAATTTAGTAGATACCCATTTTGTAATGTAGGACACGTGTTAGTTTTATTCCTATCAATGCAATTTATATAGTCAAAGAACATTGTCAGACAATTGTAGGAATAACGGTACACGTAGTGGGTCCTTTAGATAGACATTGGGATTTGTTTACTAGCTTCTCATTCTTTTCTTTTTTGGAGTATCTTTTTTCTTTTTTTCTGCAGAGATAGAAAAGGAGTATCATTATTTTGTAAAGGGCAACGAATAATATTTTACAAGTCTTTCTTTAGTTCTCTCTTATTCTTTCTTTGTTATCGCTTTGTTTTTGTAACAAGTACAGAGTCTCCTACCTAACTTGTATATACACTAAAACACTACTACTCTTGTGACTACTCTTGTGAGTCCTGTAAATAAGTACAAAGTATCTAAAACATACCTATACATTATCCTAAGGAGTTTGTAAGGTAAGCTTGTATTATATAAATCTGTTTGTATCATATAAATAGATTCATTAAGAGGCTTAATGAACAATTAGAGTTTGATGGATATTTTACACCTAGAAAAAAAATGTCTTGGTTAGTCAAACCAAAGAATCAAAATTCTTTAGTAAATTTGACTGTAAATCATGATTTTTGGCAAATATAGTTGACAGTGGAGTCTAACCATAATTGTCAGTATTATATAACAATACATAAGTGTGTATTATATGAATTTTATCTTATTATAAAATTATATGTATCGTACGATACATTGATATGTGGGTTTAAAATGAGTATTTTAGTTAAAATTTATACTTTTGTTTAAACTCAACAAGTTGTTAGACCTGTTCTTAACACAAAATTATTAGGCTACTTGATTGAGCCCAATAATATAACATGTTCATAACTTTCTTCTCCCTTCTCTTTTTGTTCTACAAAATTTGAACTACATACTTAACACTTCATTTTTATATTTGCAAATTTCATTTTTATACTATGAATAAGGTATTAAATGAAAATATACTTCTTTTTTTGCCTTTTGATACTATTGTTATAAGTATAAGAAGCTAAAATACCAAGAAGAAATATAACAAAAAAATTATTAAAATTAAATAATTAAAAAAAAAAAAAAAAAAAAACAAGAAGAGGTACTATATGTTGACGAAGAAGAAAATGAAAAAATAATTTTGCAAGATGATGAACATGGTGATAACATTGACTTAGATGAAGTTAATTAGGCAAGATGATGAATATGATGTAAGTAAATTACTATTTTGGCTTATATGTCATATATTATTATTATCACTTTTGAATTTAATCAATTTAAATATGTATGTTATAAACATATATTATTTTTTGTTTATTTAGTTAGCTTTGTTAAATATTATTACATAAGAGACAATTAAATTAGCCATTTGCTGAATATTTTCTGAGTTTATAACAAATATAATTTTTATATATCTATATCTATATTTTTTATTAAATTTTATGAGATGTTTTGTACCTTATGATACATAATACGATACAATATATGATATAGAAAAATAAAAAATCGATTTAAGATAAGATTCACATTTTGACAACTATTGTCTAAACCATTAACATCTATATATATATATATATTGACTTTTTTTTTTTTTGTAAGGATTTCAACTTATAGCATCCAAACTTGATGATACCTCGTTATCATCAGACCAATACGTACCAATCAGTTTTTGTTGTAGGCGGGGATTAAACCCCAGATCTTTTATTCAACTATCAAAGACTTTACCAGTTGAGTTAACCGGAACCTCCACACACACACACACACATATATATATATATATATAATATATTTAATGTACTTTTTAAAACTAAATGTGTGTTTCCATATACCTATATATAGTACAATGTTAATTTATTATACGCAAGCTTTGATTAAATTGATACATTGTATTTTAATTAATGTCTCATGTTTATTCCCGGCCACCAAAAAAAAAATCTAATGTTTATAAAAATAAAACTATTATATGTTTATTTATGATTTTTTATAAACTCTATAAAGGAAAAAAAAAATGGATTCATAATACTATTTGTATTTTGAGAACCATGGCTTAACACGTAAAATCAACCATCGCAATTAGCTTTTAACACATATTTCCACGTTTATTCTATACATACTTACAATGCCAGCAAAAGAATGGAATCAGAGATCTAAACCCAACTCAAACCATGCAAAAAGACAGTAAGATAAAACTTGGGTCAAAACCATAACTCAAAAGTCATAAGTACTTGAAAGGCAGGAGGTTTATGCAAGTTCCAATATTAAATACTCGCTCGTGGTCGTGGGTTTGAACTTTGAAAGAACACAAGTAGGAGCGGAACACTCATCGAAAAAGGCAGTTGCAATTGAAGTTGATCTTGATTTTGATTCTAGCTTTGCCATTTTTGAAGGTGATTTGGCAATTGTTGTCAAAGCTGTCTGTGGAAGCCTTGAACACGTACCATGGTTTAGGGTTGTAAAAGAAACAAACTGTTTATAAACATTTCAAGCTCGACTTGGAAAAAAACTTTTGTTTGTTTGTTTTGCAAACAAGCTAGGTCAAACTTAAATCCAAATTTAAACTCGATTATTAAACAAACTTAGCTCAAATATAATAATGTGTTCATGAACAAACTCATGATTATAAGGCTCAATTTATCTATATATAGTATACATTTGTCTTAAAATATACTTATATAGACTTAGAAATGGATTGTGTAAGTTTGTAATTAGATAGGTCAATGTAATATCAAATTATTATTTGTAGTTTATTGATAATATAAAGAATCTATTTATAGTTAAAATTCATAGATTTATGAAGGGGTAACAAAGTTTAGTCATAGTTTTACTACATAATGAAAAAGAATAAATTAGTAAAGTAGTTCGTTAATAAGCTCGGGTTTGTTCAATAAGAAAATTAAGCGAACTTAAATATGTAATCTTATTTAATAAAAAACTTGAGCTCGACTCACATGTGAAATAAATCTAAATAAACAAATCTAAACTTCTAATAGTCAGTTCGGTTCATTTACAACCTATCGGTGGTTTATCTCTAGTATTGTAAATGATATCAAAACTCTTCTCTCTAATTTTGTTATCTGGAACTTTGCCCATGTTGCCAGAGAAGTTAACGTACTTTTGGCCCATAGTCATTAGTGGGGCCACTTGGGCTTTGTCTTCTCGTACTGATGGGCCAGTTTCCCCATCTTCTCTACCCTCCTCTGCTTTGGACTTAAAAGGGAGAGATGGACCTGGGCCCTTTGAGTGTTTTTGTGAAATAAATATGATTATTCAGCAGAAAAGTAAAATACGAAAGGCCAATAACCTTCATTGGGTTTGGCATAGCAGCAGTGCCACCCACCACGGTTCCAATGCATGTTGTAACCAAAACAGGCAATGAGTTTGCATATTTACTATTGTTAGGTTAAAGATTGGCCCAGTTAAATTAACCAATTATTTAAGTTGATTAATTAAACCAAATTACATACAAATTCAATTAAGGCACAATCAAATCACCAAATTTAAGTTAAGTGCAGTCAAAAACAAGTTTGATACAATTATTTGATCACGATGAGGAAATCTCTCACTAACAAAACCCCATTGAGTGAGTTTTAGGTCACCACTTTCGAAAAATCTACTAAACAAGAATTAAGGTTACAAGTACAAGAAATCTTACACTATCTCGAAGTACCTATTTACAGTAAAACCTACTAATCTATAAGGAAGCTCAGCTCTAATCCCAATTGAACTACTTCTTGCAACAAACTTTTTCTTTGCACAAATCTCATATCCATGACTAACACTACAAAAAAAAGTCTATAGGATAGAGCCGCGTTTCCTATAGTCGCGTTTACAAACACGGCCTAAACAGCACAGCAATAGGTCTATGGCCGCGTTTTTCAAAAACACGGCTAAAGGTCATACCTAAAGCCGCGTTTTTTAATCCTGTAAGATGAATTCGGCCTATAGCCGCATTTTTGAAAAACGCTACTATAGACCCGCTTTGAGCTGTGTTTAAAACGCAGCTATAGGATTTTTTTTTTTTTTTTTAAATCCTGGGTTTCCCCCTCCCCCCCCCCCCCAGAAAATTCAAAATTCAAATAAAAAAAATTCAAAATTAATCACAAACTCATAAATTCAAAATTAACACACAACCCCAGAAAATTAAAAATCAAACATAACATACTCACAATACAAACACACCCAGAAAATTCAAAATCACACACAACGTGCTCCAAAATATAAGAACACAAACCCATATAAACATAATCACAATGTCAGCAACACAATAGCACAAATTCAAGCACAGATCCAAAAATTCAAAATCAAATATTGCTAGAATATCCACTTCATTCAAAATTTTCAGCATCTCCTCCATTTTCTTACTAACTAAACATAAAATAACAAAAAAAAAAAAAAGATTTATTGACAAATCAGTGTGCTTGAGATATTAAAGAAAAAAAGAAAGAAAGAAAGAAAAAGAAGCAGCAGCTCCAAAGAAACAAAGGAAAAAAAAAAAAAAAAAGAGTTACCCAGATGTGAAGAAGGAAAAAAAAAAAAAAGAAAAAAAAAAAAAGAGTTACCCAGATGTGAAGAAGGAAGAAAGAAAAAGGAAAAAAAGAAAAAAAGAAAAAGAAAAAAAAAAGTTACCTAGATGTGAGGAAGGAAGAAAGAAAAAGGAAAAAAAAAGAAAAGAAAAGAGTTACCCAGATGTGAGGAAAAAAAAAAAGAAGGAAGGAAAGAAGAACCTGAAGAGTTACGGTGGAGTGAGTGAAGAATGAAGAAAGGAAAAAAGAAAGAAGGAGATGCTATAGCCGCATTTTTAAAAAACACAGCTATAGGTCCACTTTAAAAAAAATTATTTAGCTGACCTATAGCCGCGTTTTAAAAACGCAGCTATAGGTTAGCTATAGCCGCATTTTTGAAAAATGCTATAGCTCACGTTTTTTGTAGTGACACCAGAATAACCAGTTGATTGATGTAGCTTTTGCAATGTTCTTCAAATCACGCTTTGATGAATCGATAGTAGCTTAGTACAAAACCCTAGATGCACAAAATGTCGCAGGAGCTTTAAGTATGCGTGAATCTCTCTGTATTTATGATGACGACCATAAATTATTCCTTTTACATGTTCTAGAACCCTAGTGCTTGAATTCCAAGTTAGACTAAGTCATCATGGTTTGAAACTGAAATTACTATTCAATTTTCACGTAGCTCAATAAATCGAGAGGTGTCGAGATTCATTTATTCTTGATAGATAGATAGGTATTGAGATTCATTTATTTATGATACATTGATAGGTATTGAGAGGTATCAAAGTCTTGTGTCAGCAGCTTTTCTTGAGTGATCTTGTGTCTTCAAATCGTACCACCTGGATGTGTCTTTGAAAACACATAAAACTAAGACTCAATTACATATAAAGTGCATTTTGACTCAGATATGCCAATGTATAAAACTATGGCCTTGACAACTATTGTGTTTGTTTGATGAGTCTAGGCAAGTAAAAAGGATTCACCTGCTAGCCCATACAACATCACGAATCCAAGAGCATTGCATTACTAAGTAATGCTAGAGAAGCAAATTTTCACAATATTTTTCACTTGTTAAGATGATTATGATTGGAACATTACTTTCATATCTATTATCTCTAATCCCACCTTTATAATACATTAATCATAACATGCTATGTTAATAGTTATGAAAAAAGTTTCAAAAATTTTTGTTGAACCAGTATTTTCTTAACACATAAACACAATATAACTAGAACATAATGTTTGAGATTTAATATCAAAGTATTATTATAAATATTTGCAAGGTCAAGAGCTTTTAGTCTAAAATCTAGAGGAGTCAAAGGAGTTGAGAGCTCTTCATATCATATTTATGAAGTCAAAATCTTTGCGAGTTTCAAACCTAGATGATGCGATGGAGTTAATTCTCCAAAAAGAATTAGCTATTGGTATACTTTACTTATAGATTTTGTTAACGGATACTCTAAGGGTATTCGTTTATGAAATACTTTAGAAACTTTTTATGAGAAAGGAAAAAACCAATTGGCTTGTTTGATAGTCCTTTTATATTTTCATAAAAATTGTATCAAAACTTTCTTAAAATATTTATTAACAAATATCTTAAGAGTTAAGAGCATTTGTTAATCGGACCATTTACTTATTGTACTTCCGATATAATGCCCACGTGGAGGATTTTGTTATCGAATAAATTCTGCAAATCTACATCACTTTAAGAATTAACTGTTTAGAATATATCTGCCACCAAATGCCAATGGTATTCTCTTTCGATTGATATCTTACCCTCTATGGGGAACCCAAATCCTTCGGACGGGTTGAATACTTGAATCAGATGATGGTGAGAATAAATGTAATGACAAGAAAAAAAGAAGTATCATAGGTTCATAAATTTATAATTCTATTTATCTGTCTTCACCATGAGGGGAATTCCAATATTTAAAAGGGGAAGCTCTAACTCACTTAGAGTAATACTGGTGCCACATCAAATGGCACAACTTGTGCCACCACGTGGCGAGTTGTGAGTGGCAGAGGTGTATCCCCACATGGACCCACCATCACACTTCTATCACTCACAAATTATGCCATTTGATGTGACACCAGCATTACTCTTTAACTTAACATATCTCTTAAAGTGGAAGGTGACACCATGAATTCAAGATACATTAAATGAATGTGTAATTTATTAATAAAAATAAATAAAAAGAAGGAAGAGAGGAAAAGAAACACTACTAGAACACAAGATATTTGTTGATCCATTAGCTTATTAATTAGCTTTTTCAATTTGATTATTTTTTAATTAAGAAATTAGTCAAAATATCAGGCTGTGAAATTGGAGTGAGAGTAAACACTATCAATTCAAATACTAAAATGGATTATTAACCAGTGCCCTAAGGGCACTCGTTAGCATTTCCCAAGTGCCCTTAGGGCACTCATTAATAATCCATTTTAGGAAAGTTTTGATACCACTTTTATGGAAAATGAAAAAAGCTGTTAAAATATTAATTACTTTTTTTTTTTTTCATTTCCCATAAAAACTTTCTTTAAATAGATTATTAACTAGTGCTCTAAGGGCACTCGTTAGCATTTCCCAATAAATAAATACCCAATTCAATAAATTATGATCTTTGGAATCTCAAGAAATGATGATGACGTGGGATACTAGATGTTTTTACAAAAATATTTACTATAAAATAAATAAATAAATATTTAAACACTTAAATATATTATTTTAATCATAATGAGTACCATTCTTCATAAGTACCATAGAAGAACTAGGGAATTATTATACATAATTAACTAGTCTGTATCCATGGATGTATTAGTTCACAATAGCTGCTTGGGCTTTCTCCTTCTTCTGTATAGGCCCTTTCATCCATGTCTTCTTTCCCCAACTGAATTCTGTCATAGGATTGAGAATTTGAAATGGGTTGGTATTTTATTTCTCTATTTGATACATTCTCTTATTTTTTTTGGGGGGGGGGGGGAAGAAAGATAATGCCTAACTAATCAAATTTCTATTTTTTGAACATCTAAATGACATGGTATCTTGTAATATATTTTAAAATAGATTACAAGATACTGCATGTCACTTATAGCTTGTTTGGATGAATGGGGAGTAGAGGGGAGTAAAGTAGAGAGAGAGAGAGAGAGTAAGTTAAATGACCTTATTTGGATGTTTTTTAAGGGAGGAGGGGGAGGGATTTGGAAGGATTCTAACTACTTTTAACCCCTTATTTTTAATTCCCCAAATTGGAGAAATTTGGAGAGAGAGTAGAGTATAGAAATACTTGACCAAATGAATTACCCAATTTACCCTTATCATATTAACAAAATTACAAACTATGAAAAGACTAATTATCACCCCCCCCCCTTTCCTTAATTTTAAAAACATCAAAATAAGATGAATGATAACCATTCTCCTCTACTCTCCTCCCCACTACTCTTCTCCCCTCTACTCTCCTCTCCCTCCAAACTTCCAAACATAACATTAGATAGATGTCATCGTGGACAAGTTTGGATGGCTTAATTACTCCATGGTTTGTATTTTGTAAAATAAGGTTTGGATTGGAGAAAATTTCCACTAATATTCATAAGGCATTTTTAATTTAAAAAAATTGGCCAATCAATAGAATAAATTTCTAATATGATTTATCTCTCTTTATCATGAGTGTAATTCAAATCTTTGAAAGGGAAAGCTCTCCCAACATCTTTCCCTTACAAGTGTTAAGTGGAAAGAGATAACGCCTTAAAATGTATACTTGTTATATATTTATGTGGGCGTTATCTCCTTATTACTATGCTTAATTTGTATAATTAAGCCATGATTTGCATTAGTCACTATTATTTATTTTTACATAATTTCTTGAATAAGATGTCATTCAAAGCGTGTAATTTTTACTTTCAAGAAATCATGTGAAAAAGATGAGTTTACAGGAGTCTGTGAGAAAATAGAGGTCAAACTAGAATTAAAGAGGAGCTAAAGGACCATGCCTAAATGTCTAAGGAGGTGCAGCTGGAGTGCTTGGGTCGTCTACCATGTTTGGAAGTTTCAAATAAGGAAAAAAAATCGAAGAGACAAAATCTAAAAAGGAAAAATCAGATTTGATCACTGATTAGTATTTTGGGTGTATCTCTCTCATCAAAAATTCAATTGATACAAGGCCAGATGGGTTGAAACCAAGGGAGTCAATTTCGTACCGGAGGTTGTACCGGTTTGGCCAGTGGAACAATATATTTCGGTACCAGTCAATACCGATGTACCATTTCGGATTTACCGCTATTTTATATATTTAATATATATAGATAAACAGAATATTTTTAAGAAAATAATAACAACCTAAAATTTAAAATCTATTGTGAAAATGTTGTAAAAATATTGTGAATATAATATTTTTACTATTATTTTGGTATACGTATCTCAATTTTCAAGGACCACTTGCCAACAAATTGTTAATAACTCACCTTTTTTTTCACCTCCACTCATCCTCTTTTACTTTTACAATTTATCTCTCTTTATTTTTATCTTAATTTTATCTGCTCCACATGTTTACATCTACTGAGTCTTATCCCATTTCAAATTTCAAAAGGCAAGTCATCTCCTTACCTTTGGTCAGAGACGCTAGTCATCACATGGGCTCCCAAAGCAAAACTCAAAATCTTTGAGAAGCAGTAAAGACACAAAAAAGAAGAAGAAGATTCACACAAACATTGCAGAGACTACGAAGGAAAATGGAAAGCTAAGCAGAAAAGAGACTGAGATGCGAGAAAGATGCATCATATCGTGAAATTTGTTGAGAAACTATCTCAGGTGAGTGAAAAATTATAAAGAAATTTCTGTTTCTTCTGTTTCGGGCCAGTACCCATTTTCCGGCCGAAATCCGGTATTTCGGCCGGTACAGCCCAAACGCTCCCGGTACTGTCAGTTTTTTAGCCAGTACGAAATGAGGACCTTTTTGTACCGTTCTAGGCACCGGTACGGAAAATATCAGCCGTACCAGCCGGTACGGTACGAAATTAACTACATTGGTTGAAACCGTTACTTAAATATCTACAACTCTCTAGTTTTGAGTTTTTTGAAATTCACAATTTTTGAAGACCAAATTAACTCACAAGTTACTGTTGTAAATCTAGATGAAAATTAAAGTAGTAAAGATTCTATTTTCTTTGGACACTTGTACATTAAGGTTTTGAAGGGAGGCTGTGTAGAATGAATTTAGCAAAGAAAATCCTTTTTTTTTTCCCCCTTTCTCTAATGGCAGCCTAAACTCTTTGCTAGGGCTAGGGATTATGTTTCTTCTATACAGTATGAATATTCAATGTGATTCTTTTTAAGATTTTAGACAATAATATGATTATTCAATTAGATTTCTTTTGATATATTAGTTCTTCCATGCTTTCAATAAGTTCAATCTTGTTTTTCTTATTATTTAGATGAATTTCTAATAATTTCAAATAGAAATCACGTTTTAAAGTGAATGAATTTTTCTGAAAACTATTCTAACCGCATTATTAATCTAGGTTATCACGCGTTCTTGAATTATCTCAGTTCAACCGAATCATAAGTTTTTAATTGTATAAGAACAATCAATTATGATATATATATTTTCTTAGATCACAAAAAATTTCATATCGATATAGGGAAACACCTCGATGTCCTAGTATTTAAATTATTGATTTAAATCAGTTTTTTATTATTATTCTTATTAACAATCACCAAGAAAAAGTAATTTTATTCTTCACCCAAATTGTTGTTTAATTATATTGTCTTTGAGTTTACTCTGCTCCTTGTGGTTCAACCTCGGTACTCTGAAAATTATATTGCTACGATCTCCTACACTTGGGAGTGAGCAAGCAAAAGGTGACATCATGAATTTCATATACATTGAATCTTTGAGTAAGTTTACCAATAAATAAAGTGTCTAGTTAATATGAGACCTTAGAGCATTTATTAATAAACCATTTTAGAAAAAAAAAAATTTATACAACTTTTATGGGAAATATAAAAAACTAAAAAAAAAAAATCATTTATTTTTTAGTAATGCTACAACCTCAAACTATTTTACAATATTTTTACAAACTGCTATTGTGGTCAACTTCTTACTGATTCTCATCCACTAATAATATCACTTTTTTATTTACTAATAATCACTCACCACATTAGTAATTTGTAAAAGTTTTTGTAAAAAGGTTTGTATCTCTAGCATTTTCCTTTATTTTTTCATTTTTCCATAAAAAATTTCTAAAAATATTTTCTAAACTAATTCCTTAAGACATTCATTAACTTTTTCCATAAATAAAAGAAGAGAAAAAGAGATGGGGAGAGAGAGAGAGAGAGAGAGAGAGAGAGAAATACTACAAGATCACAAGATAATTGTTATAAGTGGCAAAATTAGCCTAGACTCAACAATCCGACCCGAACCCATAGAAAAATATCCGACCTTACAAAGGCGTGGGTTAATGTCATAGCAAAATACAATGCCGTAAGAACTTCATAAATATCCCTGCAGGTGATCATTGGTAGTAGAGTAGTTCCTAATGACCAAAGATTCAACGTGTGAATGTCCAACAATGTAGGTTCTAGGATCACCATGGAGGACAAGTGCAGTGGCAATTGCTCTGCTTCAGGATCATCATAGAATTCACAGGTGACTAAGTATTGGGTAGGAGGGTGTATGAATTTTGGGCAAGGAATGAATCTAGCAATTGTGCTCCAACTGGTTCTTAGTTTGACATATAGATGTGTTGTAATTTTTTAGTTAACACACATCACACATGTCCTCTCTTGTTCTGTTTTAGTGCCTGGTGTCTATCTGCACTAAAATGGTCAAAACAGGTTGATCCTTATATATTAACTTGTATAAAGTAGAATCTATTAATCTCTGATACAAAAATAAAATAATTGAACGATGAAGCAGCATGACATTCTGTGCTTTGGACCAAACAAGAGTTACCAAAACACACTCACACAGTCACACTCAGACTCCCTCTTTAGTCTTTATTCAGCCCTAGTATTTTGGGATTTGTTTTGAAATGAATAGAACGATGAAGCATTGGCTGATTGAATGGTTTTTTATTTTTACTTTAATTTTTTGTTTTTGAAAGGCTAAAAAATGGGCTTCGTGTCTGACGTTGTGGTGAAGTTTGGGCCGATCTTGTTGCATTTTATTGGACTAATGTTTGTTGGTTTAAGGGACTAAGGAAGATGTTTGGGGGGACGGGGGAGTTTAATTTGGGCCCAAATTCTAATAGAACCTTATATATATATATATATATATATAAATTTGAGAAGCAATTCTAGTTGAACTTTTTTTTTTTTTTTTTTGATAACCTTCAATTCAATAAAACAAAACAAGACTACAAAGGGGAATATCCTTCCATACAAACAGCAGCTAAATCTGCGGGAAGGATATCCTTAAAAGGAAAAACGACGAACCAGAAAGAAAAGAGCATCTGGCAGCTTCATCGGCTGCAGTATTACAATTCCTATTAACCCAAGCAAAAGAAAAGGAAACAAAACATTTAACCAATGACAGAATGCTGGAGATGGAAGCTTGGATAGCCCAGTTGGGAGGGTCCGAAACAGAGGCCAGTGCGTCAAAACAAATCTTAGAGTCACCTTCGAAAATCACAAGATACCATTTTTCTCTTTTTACTAAAATAAATAAAGTACACCCAATCCAATTCAATGATAAGATATTAAGATTATGATCTTTGGAACCTCACAAAATGATGATGACGTGTGGTATACAAAAAATATTCATCATTGAGATTGACACATACCAACTTTTTTTTCAATCAATTGCCCAACTTAGTCACAGAGTTTTGAAAAACAATAATGAAGATTATTCTTGTGGTTGTTAGTGATTTTAGATTTATTCATTTTTTTGGTGTTGCTGCAATTATATTCAAGAACTGCTTTAGTGGGATTGATTGTCAAGCAAGAAAGTATGCTCTAGTTTTAGGAATATGCTGACAGCTCTCACACAGGAGATTGATGGCAATATGCAACCTAAAACTCATCATTTTCACTCAGCGCCTGAAATTGTTGCTTTGTCCCATTTGGCTGTGAATGGTGTGACTGTTAGGCTTCCATTCAAAATTAATTCTGGTTTTTTCTTGAGAGAAAGGTAAAGTATTCAAAACTCTTAAACTCTTTGGTACATAAACAGGTGTATTAAACTTACTATTCAATTTTAAGTCAAAATTCCGGCCTCTACATTGCTTATTTCGGCATTTTGGGTGGAGAATGCATTCCAAATTGAAATTGCTTTTTTATATATATAAAAATAAAAGGGAGAAGCCCACCTTTTTGGATTTTGAGAAACAAACACACATACACACTTAAGAGAGAGGGGAATGAGGCTTTAACAAAAAGACCTGTCTTTTTTGTTTGTTTAATTATGTATGAGATGTGGCATTCGAAATGGCATGCTATGATTATCTACCGTATCATTCATGAACTGCCTATAGTACAATATACCCCCATACTTTGTACTATAAATATTAATAATTCTTAATATTTTCTTATTTTATTTAAAAAAATCCATTTTTCCCTATAATTTATGAGTAATTTTTTTTTCAAAGAAAATTTATGAATAATTATTAAGGGCATGTTTGGTATACTAAATGAGAATTACAACAGGACTAGTAATTTTTATTATTAAGAATAAACGTGTTATAATGGAATAACTAAACCTATTCATAAGTTTGGTTGTGAGTTATAAAATTAGAATAAATTTAAAATCTATTTTTGAAAATATCTAACTCGTACAATTATATTTCCTAAAAAAATAATATTTTTTAAATTTGAGAGAAATGAGTTTTTTTTATAATTTTTTATTTTCATATTTGTCATATGCATATGGAAAATTTGTTTATTTGAAAATATATTAATTTCAAAGATTATTAAACCTACCAAGAAATAGTTATTACAATCATTTTAGAGATGAATAGTTATTCCTTGAAAGTTCAATATGGGTACGAAACACCTTTGAACGTTTAGACCCCAATTTACAAAAATACCAATTCAAGCTTTATATCAAACAATTAATGTGCAAAACATGATAATAAGCTTATAACAGAATTAATAAACAATCTAAGTCAAATATAAACACATCCATAGCAGTAAATATAAGGCAAAGATAAAGGGAAGAAAGATGCAAATACACGGACAACACACGATGTGTTATCGAAGAGGAATCCGAAGTCCTCGGCGTAAAACCTCTCCGCCGCCCTCCAAGCGGTGATAAAATCCACTAAAGAATATAGTTGGGATACATGAACAGCAGAAGACCCTCCAAGCCTAATCTACCCAGATACCTAAGCCCTCCAAGCTTCTTGCTCCAACGAGGTTACGCCGAACCTATTTCTTTTTTAGCTTCCCGGATTCCGCTACTTGACCACATCATCAACCAATGTATATTGGTTCCTTCCAAACTGCTTCCCTTAGCACCAAATAAACCTTCTCACAGACGTGGGTGTGGTGAGATAAGGATTTGGTAAAAGACCTCTCAAGGGTATGACAATGGAGAGGAAGAGAGTAGAGGAATTTTTAGATTTTCTTAGATAAAGATTGGGGATGAGGCAATCTTGTTTTTCTCTAGGGTTTTCTCTCACAAAATTCTCTCTAGAAGCTCTCTCAATTTAGTGGGTATAAGGGTCTATATATAGTGAGGTGAGAAAAGAATACGAAGAGACAGTTTTTGCCAAACAGGGTAAATTGGCAGCTTGGTCTCACGAGTCACGGCTTGTCCAAGTCGCGAAATCAAGTCGCGACGTAACGGCCTGGCCAGCCTGGGACTTTTGTCCTGTAGTGCGACAACTGGCGCGACCCTTCATTTTCCCTGCGTGCATCTCACGTGCTTGAAGTTGGCGACTTGCAACCGCGAGCCACCCACGAGTCCTAGCCGCGAAGCTCTGCTACTTTGCACATACTTGAGCTTTTCTTCACATCTTCTCACACACTACCCTTACAATAATCCCACCTAAATACAGGGTTACTAAGTGCTTAAATTACAAGCAAATTGGCACGGAATAAAGCCAACAAGATGGTTGATAAATTTCAACCTTACATTCCTCATTTTAAAGAATACCTATTTATAATGAATTACTATTCCCTGTAATAAAAATATAACCAAACTATAGAATAGTTAAACCATAAAAATACTACAATAGCAATTACATTATAATACTTATTACAGTCTATCAAATATGTCTTAAGTAATCCTAAAGCATAGATAACATGGTATTCCACTAGTAAATGCAAGCTAGCTAATACTAGCGTTAACTTTTTCATTTTAATTTATAAATTTATGTCATATTTTTATGTTAAATAACTTGCATTTATGGGTAAGGTAGGAGAGTAACTGATACTTTTCCATAGTTTATACTTTACACTGCATATTATTTGTTTTAAATTTTATGCAAAATTTTCAAATATTTGTTAATCCATATATATATATATATATGTCAAAATCAAATAGTATTTACTAATATATAATACTTGTTTTTTGTTTGACCTTGGATGTGAATTATATTTGGGCGGCACCTGTTCGTTTAATTTACTCAATATTCTTGAACGTGGCACTAAGGAGTAGAGTTTACCTGTCTCAACCCTATAGGGTCAATGTGTACATTTCTGTGCACGTACTTAAAAATTCAGAATTATTGGTTGGATTTCACACAAAGACA
This sequence comes from Quercus variabilis, assembly GCA_030445155.1. Taxonomy (NCBI): domain Eukaryota; kingdom Viridiplantae; phylum Streptophyta; class Magnoliopsida; order Fagales; family Fagaceae; genus Quercus; species Quercus variabilis. The sequence goes on from CP129454.1 coordinate 11,732,287, forward strand.
AAACCTTCACACTTGACACTTGTAACCAAATGCCTCCTTCAGTTTTCGTTTCCCTACCAAACTTACGCATTCCTCAAGGAGAACACATGTAAGTTCTCTCAAATTTCTGTTTCAGTGTAGTTTTTTTCATAACTGATGAAATTTGTACAAGCCAAGTCAGACTAAGATCAGTGATTTTGATGCATGACAGTGATTCCTCACAAGCTTTGTGCTTTTGGGTCATTGTAATTGAGAAGTACAGAATGTGAATGAGATAACTTAGTTAGGAAAAAAGAATTTCTGGGTTTTGTTTTTTTTGGCTTGAGAGCTATAAGTTTCACCTCTTCTGCTTTTGTAGAATAAAAGTATGGTAATGGAGTTAGTCACCTCTGTGATACTATTGTTAGTGGGTGTTGCTGTATTGGTGGTAATACATGTTTGTATTGTTAGGAGATCTTTCAGCTGGAGAGGGAGTAATCAACATGGTGATATTATGGTTCAAAGAAGTAGAAAATTCAGGGCCAAAATGATTTCCAATGAGGACTTGAAAAAGCTGCCTTGCTTTGACTATGACGCAGCAGAGAAAGGGACTAGCTGTGTTGATTGTGCTGTGTGCTTGGAGAACTTCAAGATGGGTGATAGGTGCAGGTTATTGCCAAATTGCAGGCACAGCTTCCATGTTCAGTGCATAGACTCATGGTTGTTGAAGACACCCATTTGTCCAATCTGTCGAACTTGCATTATTCCTCTCAAGGTTGAAGTGATTATAAGTGAGGAAAGTAGTGTTTCAGATAATATTGCAGTTGAATTGACATAGAGCAAGGTTGTTTTGTTAACATACTAGCTTCAATTAATAGCCAGTCGTTTTGGCTTTATGTTTAGTAGTTTGTTCCATTGATCATAGAGAGATGATCTTGTTTTCCTAAGCCCACTCAAATTTCACAAGAAGAACAAGTGCATGTGGTCTGCTTAGCCCTCCTTTTTCCTTCTATCTTTTGGTTGGCTTTGATGAACATTCAGATTTTTTTCTTCTTGCGGTGATAACATTGTCTGAAGCAGAATCAAATCCATTCAGTGGGTTTTCATATTTTCACATCTAATGGCATTTCAGGTTGTGAATTTGTATTTATTTATTTAGTTTTATTTTTTGATAAGTAGGTTTCGATTTTGGCTGTGAAATTGTTTTGTGATAGATAGATATGACAAAACGGGTCAGAATTTTTTGACCCGACCTGAAAAATGCTCGACCCAAACCCGATTTTTTTGACCCAAAGCAAAAACGGGTTGACCCATGACCTAACCCGTGTTTTTTGCAGGTCAACCCGACCCGACCCGACCTGCGACTCGAAGCCGAACCCGAGCCATTTTTTTAAAACTTCTTTTTTTTGGTAAAAAAATAGTAAAACTAAGACAATATTGGTTTAATTGTTTATTGTGAACTTTAAAGAAACAATTGATACATTTATATAACTGCATGCAAATTAATTGAAAGATAAATGGTTGAACATTCTGTAATGAGTAAAGATTTTTAGATATCAAATAGCAAAGTACATGCCAAGATAATCTGGTTATAGTAGAATTAAAAACATAGATTTAAAATTGTAGACATGTGTGAGAAACATTCACAAGCGTGAAAATAGTGAAGCTAAAGTATCAAATTAGCATAAATTATGACTACTTAGACCTATTTTTTAATAATTTATGTCCAAAATAAACGACTTTTCAAAATAAATTATGATATTTCCTAGAGTATGTGTTGCTTAACAATGATATGATATTCATAAAAGAGACCATGTATAAATAAGTAAGCAATCAAATTTTAAAGTATATCTCAAATTGAAATAGAGTGTCAACCATAATTGATAATAGATTTAAAATTAATTTTCAAGATTGTAAATTTCTTATATGTTTTTATTATTTATCAAATGAGTTATCCAATAAGTCATTTGTAATTTTGTTTTATACTTTGGAATGTTGATATTGTGTAGAAATAAAACTTGTGTATTTGTTTTACTTATCTTTGTGTTATTTTGTTTTAGATAGCAATGTTAGGATTTGTATAATTTTAAAATTATTGAATAAGTATTAATAAGTTTAACTGAGTTCATTCTTAATATAAGTGGTGAATTCAAAATAATGCATTTTACATCAAGTAATTTGTTGCATAACTTTCCAAATGACAAATACATGTTGTTTTCTTTATTAAAAACAAAAATTCATGTGAAAAATACGGGTCAACCGACCCTACCCGACCCGCAACCCGATTTTAACCCGCTTAAAATGACCAGTTTTTGACCCATAACCTGTTTGACCTGCAACTCGATTGACCTGACCCGACCCGCCCGTTTTGCCATGTCTAAGATGCCTTGCATTTTGATAGTTGTGAACCATACGCTTAAGACACTAATCACAAGATTAATCATGTCTTTTATTAGATTTGAGCAACTATTAGGAGTGTGTAAAATATTAAATTTACAAGTTTTAGGGTGGGAAAAAATAAATATCATCTAAAGCTCTCTAGGTTTTGAGAAATCAAGCATAATTTAGCATTGTTTGCAAGAAATGCTAGGAATACAATTTTTCCCCTACAAATTACTATGGTGACAAGTTGTGATTGATAACATGTCGCTTTCACATACCCCTATTACGGACACTACTTTTATTATGTACTAATCATAACATACAAATTGCGGAATATCTTGTGTCACAAGACTTATTGTTTGCATGATAAGAGGTAAGCTTTCGAAAGCAATTACTATATCCTTATTATATTGGATAGTTTTTTTTTTTTTTTTTTTTTTTTTTGGGTCTATGTAGTTAATGGATTTCCGAGTCCTCCCTCACAAAGTAGTCAAAGATTCATGGTCATGATGGGATACCATTGATAAGCGTCACATACTCCTATTACGGACACTACTTTTATTATGTACTAATCATAACATACAAATTGTGGAATATCTTGTGTCACAAGACATATTGTTTGCTAAGAGGTAAGCTTTCGAAAGCAATTACTATATCCTTATTATATTGGATAGTTTTTTTTTTTTTTTGGTCTATGTAGTTAATGGATTTCCGAGTCCTCCCTCACAAAGTAGTCAAAGATTCATGGTCATGATGGGATACCATTGATAAGGGGTACCAAAACTTTTCACTCCACTCTGTTACATCCAAATATATTTATAGTAAAAGCAAGTTGCTTCAATTTGCTAGTCCACCCGGAGCTTATTCTGAACAATTTACCAGCCTAGGGAATGGGAGTGAAGTATAGAATAAAACAATGGGACATCGAACAATTCTAAACTTGAAACCTAGACCGCTGTAAAGAGCTTCAAAAGTAATATGAAAGCCTTTAGAAACTTGCCTTCCCCAGAGGCCCAAACCACGGTTTTTGCTTTGCTTTAACTTTTTCTATTGTTTACTGTGCGTGTCTGTGCTTTTGGGCATTGTCTGAAGTATAAATAAGCGAAATTGTTTTGAAATCAGTGATAACACTTGGTTACTGTTGCAGATATCATTTCAGAAAGATTGACATGGAAACTTATTAGTAAAGAAGAGCCATGTCCCTGAAATAACAATGTCAATGCATGAAAAATGAGGAGGAAAAGGAAAACCACAGAAAATAAAATTAGAGAGCGTGACATTTATGAGTTCAAGCCCTTCAAGCACACAGGCCTTAGTATCCACATTGGTGGAGCTATTTTTTTAGCTACATGATACCAGAAAAAACTACTTTATCTATTTTAACTACTCACTTTACAAACATCCAACATCAGTAGATCTATTTTAATTTTCAACATAATAAAATAATATAAACATCACAATAAAATAATATATCTATTACAATAGCAGTGTGAATACACAAATAAAAAAAACAATGTATAAGAAAAGAAAAAATATAAGAATAAAAGAACAATAGCAGTGCGAACGCACAAACAATATATAGCAGTGTGAACTCTGAACGCTATATAAAAAAAGAAAAAAAAAAGAGTAAAAAAAGTGTGAACGCACAAGCAATAGTAACGTGAACGCAGAAGAAAAGAAATAAGAATAAAAGAAAGAATAAAAATGAGTAAAATAATCAAAAACAGTGTAAACCCACAAATAAATAAATAAAATTTACCTTTCAGCTACAATATGAATGCACAACCAAAAGTAGCTGTACACTGTAGCTATAGAGCCAAAAAAAATATAGATTTGGCTCCACCATTGTAGGGCACATTTTGGTATTTGGTAGTGCTAAAAATAGCAATATAGCTATTTAACACCACCAATGTGAACCTCTCAACCCAACTGATGGGCCTCAAGCCATACAATGCTAAAATGAGACCATGGCATTTATGAATTACTACTGAATACGAGTTGTAGTTGATAACAGCCCCGCTGATCATTAACACTCCCAGTGTCCTAATGCTAACAGGACAATGTAATTCATGCGAGCTACCGCTCACATCAATCCAATGAGATGATGGATATAAGATAAGACAGGTTTACACATTGCCTCCTCATAACATGCGAGTCACATAAGTGTATGAGATCCTCCAAATGTGAGGGAGACATTGCGTAAACCAGACTCACGAGATACTTTCTCGATAGATTTGGCATCATTCTTTACCTATCCTAAAGAACCCAAATGATTGTATAAAGAAATTCACTGCTAAGGACTATTTGTTTCCATTTATCTGATAAAAGTTCATACAGACCTGTTAACTGTATAATTTTCATACAATCCTGGTTCAAGAAGATTGGAAAAAGACCATCTTGAGCTCAAATTATCACAACGATGTGAGTCTAGAAACTTAGATCAGTTCTTCTCTGTATTGTTCTCCAATTCTCTCCTCAGATGCAGAGAGAAGTCATCATTAACATCATCATCATCCCAGTCATCTTCCCACTGCTGGGTCACTTCTTTTCCTTCCTCCTTGTCCTCCCACTCTGTCATACATAATTTTAGTTAAGAAAGAAGAAAGAAAAAATATTCAGAAATCAGGCACAACTTATGTTAAACAGGCAACTAAAGCCAGTCAAATAAAATTTCATCTGCTTGTAATGGCAGGAAGAAGAAGATCTCAGTAATCTAATTGAAAAAAAAAAAAAAAAAAAAAGGACAATGAAAGTACGGAATCAATCTACTGACAAGAAAATGAAACAACGAGATGAATGCATGTACAAGATCCAAAGATCTATCTCTTGGAAAAGTCAAGTAAAGCTGTGCGCCTTAAATTAACTACTTCCCAAATCTTGGAAATTTGAAATGCCCAAAAAAGAAAAATTGTATGTTTGCATGTGTATGTGAGTGAGAGAGGGAGAGAGGAATAAAAGACAGAATGAAATTCATAAATATTAAAAGAGGAAAAGAGTTTCATTCACATTATCATGGCAACTTCTAATAATACATGAGAAGATAAAATTCAATCAATCTAACCAAAATTCCACAGATACTGGCATCCATCTGTATCTAGCAACAATCATAATCTCAATAATATTGAGACAGCCCTTTAGTATAAATATGTACATAAAACTTTGAAAATTAACAACCTTATTAAAATTGTGGGGTATTGATAATCTTAAGCTAGCCCTTTAGTATATATATCTTACAAATTCTCTGATGTCATCATGTCACTTTATTACTAAAAAACTTTGCAAATTAACAACCTTATTAAATTGTAGGGTATTGATAATCTTAAGCTAGCCCTTTAGTATATATATCTTACAAATTCTCTGATGTTACCATCATCATGTCACTTTAAACCCAAGATCTCTCTCTCTCTCTCTTCATTTCTAGTGTGCATCAAGATACATGTTGCACATGCATCTCTCCAGTGGGGAACCAACCAAAAGCTAAAAAGATTGTAAAAGAAGAAGAGATTCTTATACATATTCCATTTCTCTAGTGGCTTACAAAACTTTGCATAATGATCAAGATGAAAATGCAAGTCCTTTATTTTTACCATGGTTGCTAATCTCCCAAGTCCAAACGCAAACATACGACATTGAATCCCTTACACTTAGATGGCCTCCTCATCAATATAACAGTAGTGCAAGTACAATCTTAACACTAATAAATTGAATCCAGAAAACAAAAAATTTTCATTTTGTATCTTTCTTTCTAGAATTTTAAAAAGAACAATGGCTTTAGACTATAAATGAGCACTTAGTCACTTACAGAAAAAATTTTAACCAAAAAAGAGGATAAAGGCCTTCATACTTAGTCAGAATAACAACATCCCATGCAAATCCATTCTTCAGCTAATATCACAACAACCCTACTTCTACTACAATTATAGTAGCACCTTAACCCTTATATGCAGAATCAAATGTATGAATGCAATATGCCAATATCCCACTAAGCTCTCCTCCAAATTGGAAAATTATTCAATAATATGAGTAATACTCTCTCATCTCACATGAATAATCAACCCATGCCATAAATTGTACCTGTGGGACCTAGTTTTATGTGAGAGGGAGTATTACCCCCAAGATATGGAATAAGAGAATAAATTCTATAAAAATTCAGTATAAAAGTCAATGTTTATACCCTCTAATGAAATATTAATAAGAGCATAGGTAGAACCATACACAATCACAATCCTAATAAAAACAAATTTACTCAATTATTATAAATTTCTATGTGATCATTTTTTTTTTTAAATGAAAAAAAAAAGGGTATTGGTGAAGAGCAAGAAAAACCACTAACAACATCGTTACAGAAGTCACCCTCAACACCTTAAGCTCCCCTGTATGGCCTTCTTCAAACTCCAGACAATGTCAATGTTCGAAAATATTTCAATTTTGTGTCCCAAACATAAGAGGATTTCAGTAGAATAAATCTAGAAAATAAATAAATAAAAATCAAGACAAAGGATTTCATCCTGCTGTCGGTTGAAAGTGCAGCCCACGCCAAAGAAGATTAATACTCCTCACATGCCCAAGCAATGTTGAACATATGGACACTAGCCAAGAAAATACCTTCCAAGATTAATACTCCAATGAGTCACCACTCAATGAACACCATTCTAGTGAATGACTGCCAATGTGGACCTCCCCCTTCATCTCTACCACTCGCACATTTGTCAGTTGGAAAACTGACAACCTCAACATTAGCATACCCAAACTATTATTTGAATTTCTCAACACAATCAATCAAGCCTTATAATCTAGCAATTCCTCATTTTGACTCGATGCCAATTCCACCAACAACTTAAGAGGCCCATCAAGTGCCAATACTGATGGAGGACAAGATATGGGGTCTAGGGTTTAATTTTTATGGTTGGTTAATTTTGCATTTTTATGTAATTTTCATAATTTTAGGTTTATGGTTATTATTTCCTTGATTTTAGGTGTATCCAAAGTTTTCCTAGTCAAATCAGGGTCCTATAATGGTAGGGTATCAATTAGGATCTCTTTTAGAAGAAATCATAATTGATACTCTACTATAATAGAAATCTAATTTGACTAGAAAAGCATTGAACACAAAATAATAACCCTAAACCTAAAATTACAAAAACTACATAAAATTACAAACCAACCATAAAAATTAAACCTCATATATTGTCCTACATCAAATACCGCCACCAAATCACATATTGCCAATGCCACCAACAAAGCCCAAGTGGTCCATTCGGGCAATTTCACAAACCCCCCAAGTGCTCAACAGCTCTATCGGACGATTGTGGATTATTAATCTTCTTGATGCAGGCAACACTTTCAGCAGACAAGGAGATGAAATCCTATAATGTCTTGATTTATTCAGATGAAACCCTCTTAACTCTCTTACGTTAGGGGCAAAAAAAAAAAAAAAAATTGAAACATTGCTCAACACTAACATTATCCAAAGTTGGGGGAGACCATACGGGAAGTTTAGTCTGTTTAGAAGACGACTTCTCCAACTAACAAAGTTATTAGCAGCATTTACTGTTCTTCTTCACCAGTGCCTTTTTAGATATGTTTTTAATTATTGTCAGTGTAAACATGGGATTTCACAATTAGCAATAATACAAGTGACTCATGAGATTTTACCAATTCTAATAAAATTATTAACCTAATAACAACTCTAAATACTAGGAAGCACGAACTCGGACACTGGTACGACACAATGACACGAGAAATTTCTGAAAAATTATAACATGACAGCACCCTAAATAAACCTCTTTTTGACCAAAATGCAATACCCAATTGACATCATGCTTCAAAAATTTGATGAAAGCTTTAACAAAAAATGGGAATTGAAATTATTAAAAATACAATTAGCATCTACAACAAGTTGATAAAATAAAAAAATTTGTTACCTTCATTGATTTCGAACTCTTCGAACTCATCGTCGTCCTCGAACAAATCGATCTTGGCGTCCTCAGTCACTGCCTTGGGCTCCACCGCCATTGCAAAAGCTCAAACACACTAGTTTTCTGCAACCAAACCAAGATCCCATTAGGAAAAAAAAAACCCTAAAACTGAATAAGGAAACAAAAATTTTTCTTTGATTTTTGGATTTTTTTTTTTACTTACAGAGAGTGTTAAAGTGAGATCTGAGAAATACAAAACCCTAAAACTTTTTTTTCCCGAATTGGAGAGAAAGAAACAGTGAGAGATATTTATAGGAAACGGAGGCGGTTAACGGCGTCGTTTTTGTTTGTTGCTAACCGACTACTTTTTAAATCGTGCGGTTAAACGCATGTCGTTTATAGCAATGGGCCAATTTATCATAAGAGAAGAGAGAGCCCAATGGGTCAAATTTGTTTTGAGAGTCAGGAGCTTTTTTAACATGTATGGAATCCATACAGGGGTATGCATTCAACCCACCAACTTATTGAACTTATTAAACTTTATGATTTGGGTAAGTTTTTTATGAATTTTTTGGGAAAATTTTTAAGCCTTTTAATATAACTCAAATCCATGTTAAAAATGATTTTAAAAAGTATATGTATTTTAAATTTGTTAGATTGATTTGTTTTAGATTTGAAGGATAGTTTTAATTTGAAGAAATAGGAATATTCCCCTTTCACATGCTTTTCGTAGTTTTAAAGTTTCACGTGTATGTTGGAATGGTAATCATGTAAGTCATTTATTAGCAAAACATGCTTAGGTTATTGAGCATTATTTTACTTGGATTGAGGAGAACACTTGTTTCTTAGAACATGCTCTTTCAAACGACATAAATTCTTTTTGTTCTTGTTAATGAAATTTAAGAAGTTTCCTATAAAAATAAAAATATATTAAAAAAAAATAGGAATATTTGACTTGATTATATAAATTGTAATCATTTATTGAATAATGGACTTAAATGGTATAACGAATGTCCAATATTTTTTTTATTGGGCATGACAAATTTGTCCCAACGTGATGATCCAACCCATTGACCTACGGATTGAGTTGGATTAGTTTTTATAACAACCATAGGTTGAGTTGGATTGAGGATTTCTCAATCTAAAATGGTTGGATTGGATTAAAAAATACTTCAAATTCAACCAATCCATTCCATACACACCTCTAAATCTTGTGGATTTGGTAATATGGTAATCAAGCCATTTAATCGCAAATATATTAGTTCATTAAATCCCAAAACAGCCTGGAACTCCCAGATTATTGAGTGAGCTCATCCTGAAGAACCAGATTTTTTTTTTTGGAGAAAAAAAGGTAAGTTGAAGTGTCAGTATCTAATCAATGAGAGATTGGTTGAGAGTTGAGACTAAGAATGTTGTTGTCATATTAACAAATTGGTTAGAACTACTCCCAATCTTCTTGCCCATTTAGAAATTTCCTATGCATTTCCTAATGGGACTCACGGAGAGTTATAAATGCACAAACATCCATCTAGTAAGTTCTAGACAAAGCCATAAAACAGTTCTGAATGTGGCAGCTACTGCTAGGCCAAGACTAATTAGTAAAGTAGGACTGGAATTTAGGAGATTGAATAGCATTAGACAGCTAGACTCTGCTCAAACAAATTCAATAATCCTCATAAATTTTCTCACACCATTTTATTTATCATTACAGAATCAAAGATTACATGTATGCCTTGTATAAAAATAAAGGCTGACATAGAAATTAGCTTCTGAAAAAACTGAGCTAATTTCATACATTAAAACGAAAAGGCCAAAAGAATTAAATCAAATATTCTCACACCAGAATTGGATGTGTGTATTTACAAGAACGCGTAGGAAAATTTTTTGGGAAAATTTAACTAAATCTACCAAACGTGAACAGATCGTTCGTGTGGAACTGCAGAAGCCATCAATTCAGAAGTGCTTGTCTCATGAAAATTATGCAGAATTTTCATGAGTGAGCGAGCTTTCTTGCTTGAATGAGAGTTTCCATCTGTTAAATTTGCATACAAAGAAGCCATTAGAGAAGGGTCCTTGGCTAAAACAGCAACAGCCTCTACTCCACCATTGGTACACAACGATAGCAAAGTCGAAATGCAATAGTCTTTCCCTGCCTTCGATGTGGAACACTGCAAAGTCTTAGTGATTAGAGGCAAAGAAGAGGTTTGAAGAATAGCCACTGCACCCTCAGCATTCTCAGCCAGTGATGCAAGAACTGCTAAAGTGTCTGTGACAAGCTCGGCTTTGTCTGAAGAAGCTAAAATATCAATCAGCAATGGAACAGTCCCAGCTTCAAGCACTCTTTTACTGTTCTTGGGTGATAAAAGAAGAGCAAAAATTGCAACCACAGCATTCTTTTTTCCACAACTAGTCCCTTCCTGGATAAGCTCTACTAAAGCCGGGATTGCCTCGGGTGCTTCTCCGATCAATTTCCTGTACTCCTTCACTGAAGAAAGGTAAAACAATATGGCTGCCGCTGTCTGCTTCGCTTCTAAACTCAGCCCCTTTTTAAGCACCTCGAGGATTTGTCTCAATCCCCCATTTTCAATTATCTCTCTCTTGCCAATAGTATGCTTTGAGAGCTTCAACAAGGCTGAAATAGCATTCTCTTGGGTTGACATGTTGTTCAAAGACAAAAGGCTTAGTAAAGATGGGATTGTGCCGGCTTCTATCAAACAAGACCGATTGAAAATGTTCGATTTTGCAAGCAAACGAATCTCATAAGCAGCCTTGTTTTTCTGCTCAGTTGTTCCAAAAACCAGCTTTCTAGCAAGAAATTTAGAAAGGAACCTCATAGCTTCCGCGGCCACTGGACTAGCTGGTGCAATAGTCCTTGTTATGTCATGACTCTGGCCTCTGGACTTGGCAAGCGAAATGCCTTTGTCATTGCAGAACTGCTGGATAAGCTTTCGGAGTGAGGTATTGGGGACCAACTCTGTGTTTGTTAGCCTCTTCCCTGTTTTGGGACACAGCATATTTCCAGCTTTGAGCCATTTCTGAATTGAACAACGATCATAAGTCTGACCAGTCGATACAGTAACTGGATCAGTCATTAGCTCCAGCGAAATTGGACACCGAAAGTCCTCAGGATTCAAGCAACTAATCGTCTCCGAATTGACCATTTGATTGGCGTTTCGATAATCCAATTCTTCAAACACCACTGCCCTGCAGTAGTTCATGAAACCCACCAAGCTGCCCAGAAATGGAACCTCTTTCTCATCGGAGTCAGAGCATTGGAAGCCAATTTGTTCTTCCAAGAATTTGACTTCGTTGTTGCAACCACTCCATCTCTTAATACCAAGATAATCAAGAACCTGCTTTATAGCTTGAAACTCTGGCTCAATTCCCTTCTCAAACTGATTCAATATTGAAAGAACTAGTCTTGCTCCCCGTTCGTCATCTGGGTCGAGCTCAAACTTGGCCTTCGACGCTTGCTTAGCTACTAATTCAACAAATTCCTTCACTTCCTCACCAACATCGATCAAATTCAATGGCATAACATCAAGAGCTGTTGCTACCGCCCGTATAAGCACCCGGAATTGCGTGGTGACAAATTCGGACTTCATTAGCATCCAAAGCCGAGCGCCTTCCCGCGTGCAATCTTCGAATAAGAACTGAATTTTCTGGAATGTGAGGTGGAGCTCGGAGAAGCAGAGCACAATGGAATAAGATAAAGTTAAGCCCCGGTCTTGAATTTCCTCGAAAAACATACGAAGTATCCCGATTTCACGAAGTGTTTCTCTGGCATTTCGACGCTGTGTAGCAAAGAACTTGGATTGGTAATTGCATATGCTGCTAGAGAGAGTGATCAAAGAGCTCAAAAGTGTCTCTGGGGATACCCCTTCACAAGGGTGAACCGCCGGAAACTTCAAAACCCGGCGATCATTCCGACTGAAACTTTGAATCATAGCAATTTGAGAATGAAAAATAGGGGAGCTCTGGTTTTGCTCTGTTTTTACTCTGTTTTAAGAACATAGATGTTTCTCTGTTTTTATTGTAACATTGAATCCCAATCTACCATTGGGTTGGTTTATATACAGAAATGCGGGCTACATAAAATCTAGGGGGACACGTGGCAGGTCATGGTGATTGGTGTATTGCTGAGCTTTGACTTCGAGGGTGACTGGAGTGGATGGATTTTGGCAACTGAATAAGGCAACACGTGTTGTGGACACGTGGAGATGTGGGATTGGGCAGGTATGGCTTCTCGGATCTTGCCCATTTTATGAAAAAATTAAAGTAATAATTAGGATTTTGTTTTCTGGGTCAGTACGGAGGGACAGGTTTGTCTGTTACACAATGTCCAAGTGGGCTTGTGGGTCCCTAAAACCGACACTGAAACGTGGACGTATTGGGGAGTGACATGGTGCCTAGGGAATAAGGATTTCTAAGGATTCAAAGCAACGTAAGCTGACTAGGATATATCATCATATAGAAAGCAGTAAAGAGAGAAAGTATGCAACTATGCATAGTTGCATACACACACTATGCCACATTTTGTGGTAACTTGATGACATTTCTCTTTATAATAAAAGCAGCAATGCCACTACAATGCTTCGATATTGTATATTTATGGTGTTAGCACTGTACAGTATTGTAGTCCTAACAATGCTTTAATTTCGTGAGTCTTTTTCTTTTATTTCTTTTTTTTTTTATTTCTTTTTTTTCTTTTGTTCAACCTTTTTTTTTTTTTTTTTTTTTTTTTTTTTTTTTTCAGTAATCGGTTTGTGTTTTTTTTCATTTAAATATTGATATAAGCTAACATTTATATTGTTAACATTAATTTTTACCGTGGCTAAAGTTTTTTTTCCTCATAATCGATTTGTGCTTTTTTTTTTCTTTTAAATATTTATGTAAGCTAGCATATATATTGTTATACCAATACAACAAATTTCACAATATTTTTACAAATATTGAAGTATAAATTTCTTATAAATCGAAATAAAATAATAAAATATGAGACTGTGACTAACCACAACTGAAAAAAAAAATGTTTTGAGAATAACAATAATAATGTTATCAACTTAAAACTAATAATAACTTGTCATTTAGAATTTGTTCTAAAAATGTTATGAATGTAGCATTTCTCTCATATAAAAAAAAATCTATTCGAATCCTAAAAATGAAGATATTGTAAAAATATTATGATATTTTGTTGTATTCTTAGACTTCTTTTTTAATATAATCAAATTGGGTGAGTCAAAATTCACAATTTCACATACAAAATCTATTCAAGCAGCTAAGAGTTTTGTGAAAATGATTATTTAGCCTTAATTTTTAAATTGGGCAGTCGAATAGATTATTTTTCAAATTATGTAACAAAATATTTTAAAACTCGATATCGTTTGGAACTCGACATCACTACTACAAAATTCTAAAATAAGAGTATTTTGTTATATAATTTGAAAATTGAGTTGTTTGGCTGCATAGTTCAAAAAGTAAACTAAATAACCATTTTTGCCATAATAGTTCACCAATTATAGTTGCGTATGTTATTAAGTTATAGCAAAGTGTGTAATCTTTACTGAGAAGGAAAACTTATCAGTATAAATATCTGGGTATTATTTTAATATGTTATTAGCTGTTAAACATGCTTAATCAAGATTAAAAATAGTGTTAGTTTTGTCTCCATTCTTATAATTTCAGCTTCAGCTTTACTTACCGACTACTTTTCCAGGGCTAGTGTTACATGCACAGATGCACTGTTACAGTTTTAGTAGTTCTACGTTACTACTCCTAGCTATACCTCGGATTTAAAAGTATTAAATTGTCCATAGCAATCAAATAATACATGTATGGTTAAAGATGAAGTTTTGCTTGTATTTAAGTAGTTTGCGTATTTTGAGAAAAGGATTCTAATATTGTCTTATTTCCAAATTATGTTCTAAACTAAAAGTTACGTCTTATATGTCCAGTTCATGCAATATACTAGTTTATTGTTTTGTCTAAGGTAACATTTTAAAATTGTATTATATTTATAACACTTTCAGGGTACTGTACGATGTGGTATTAAATAAAAGCAATCTATCCAATAGAATTTTTTATTTTGCTATATTTAGAATCGCTAATTAAAACAATCCTTCATAGGATTCCAATTAACTTATAATTAATATAGTTTCTTGTCTCTTGAATATGAGATTCCAGGTTTGAACACCACCTACATCAAAACTAGTTAATATTATGAAGCGAATGCTATAGATTGAAATTCTATTATTTTGAACCCAAAAAAAAAAAAAAAAAATCTTTCCATTATTTGAAATAACTAAAATTATTTTTTTTTTATGGGAATTTGAAAATGTTATTGAAAGTAGTGAATTGAATATATATTAGGAAAAACTAATGGGCAACTCTGATGTCTTGCATAAAACTTACTCAGCTAGAACGAAGGCATGTATAAATTAGCTATCTATGGTCGGTGGAAGATGGTGATGTTAAGCATGCCGGTGCATGATTAGGACTTTATGTATGGTACGTGACATTAAAGGGTTGGTGGATTGTAGTTTCAATTTTTCTTTTAATATGTGTATGATAGTACTCAACGTTATTCTTATAAAATATTATTTTCTTTTTTACAAAATCATTAATTTACAACTAGATATGAACAATTGACAACTAAGCTGCAAATACTAATTAATCTCACAAATCATAATCACTTCGCAATCATAGTCATAACGAAAAAAACAATCCTTATAAGAAACAACCATTCATCCAAGCATGGTGGGAAAATAAGACTAAACATAAACCTATTACATAAATTTTAGTGAAAATTGTACAAATCATGTGGTTGTGTTACGTTTATATAGAGTAAAGTCATTTGAGTTCTTATTTCATGCATATTTAAATCTTTTTTTATAAAGTTTCAAATTTATGAGATATGTTTCTGATAACTGTACTATTTATCATGATACCAAGACACTAATTGATTTCTAATGTAAACAGAGCCTGAACCTCGCATCTACCTTACATCTTGTATTTAACTATTAAAGACATTATCGGTTAAAGCTAACTACAACCACCCATGCATATCTAAATCTAATTGCTCATTCAAAGCTGGAACTTTGACAAATCGTTCTTATATGTGGCCCTTGATCCTTCAAAAAATGCTGGTGATTCTTCGGCTAAACAAAGCATGATGCTGACTAATGAGATGGAACACATTTGTTAACGTGGACCAATTATTTTTTGACAAATATAACGCGCTCGTTTTTCGTACATCACTATGATTTGACTGACAAATTAATAATATAGTTTATTATGAATGGGATATTGGCTTACTTTGTCTCAATACTTTTTGCCTTCTCGCACCTACGACCCAAGTTCTGCTACAGGTTCATCGACAGTGCAGCCAATTCACTGTTTGAGAGAAATTAATTCGTTGCACTATGAATCTATGATCTACTGAGAGATTCCAGGCTTCGTAAACTCTCTCTCACTCTCTCTCTCTCTCTCTCTCTCACAAATTAAAACTCTTTTACTTTTTAAATTTTACAACTAGATCATGAAATTTTTTTCTTTTGCTGAGAAACTAGATCATGACATTAAACTTTCTATATAGAGCCATATTTATTACACATAATGTGTGCAATACACACTGTTCAATATACTAATGCTTTCAACTTTGAAAACGTAACTTAACGTCATGTTTTCAATGTATTTTTGCAGTGTGTAAAACACACTATGTGCAATAGATTTTTCCCTTCTATATAAATTGATATCGGTGTAGTTAGTGTTAATTTATCGACTTATGTGTTAAAGTCTTTCTTTAGATCAGTTGGTTGTGTTGGGTAATTCTACTACTAATTGAAGTCACAGTAGTGGCTATGATAAACTAGATTCTATTATTCTTGTTTTAAGTCGATTAATCATTTTATGAATTGAAAAGTAAATCAGTAAATGATAATAAAACATAAGTACAAAACTTTAATTTTAAATTGATTTTAAATATATATATATATATATATATATATAAATACCCTACTCAAAATTTTTTCATTATAACTCAAATTGTATCGAGCCAAACCTGAAAAGGGAGCATGGCCTCCTGACTTTCGAAAATCATCCCACTTCTTTCTATATTTATTTATAAATAAATAAGAAGCTATTTATAAATTTTAACTAATGGCACCCTGAATTTTTTTTTTTAAATATAATTATATGATCAATAAATTATTCTTTAGATTTTATTTTATTTAAGAAAAATATCTATTTAACCGTTTCAGGCTGCTTTCGGAGGAAACAAGACGTGAATGGACAACAATAGAAGTAATAAATAATGCCAAGACAAGAGAAGAGTCGTGCAATAAACCCTACCTTTGTGATAATTTAAGTCAGTATGCGTAACATATCTACGCGTCTCGATCATATATAAAGACATAAAAACCAATGGTTCAATTGGCTTGCCCAAGTCGCAAGGATGGATTGAGAGTTTCACAGGTTCACAAAGTAAAAGCTATTAAAGGCGCTCTAAATGCAAGTTTTGAAACCTACCTTGATCACTTTTTGACTCGTCCTTAATTAAGATAAAGATATAGTAACTTTTGGTCCCAAATGTTGATAGCAACTTCGTTAGAATGGTGATCACATAATATAATGTGAGTCACAATATCTCTAGACAGCCACAACTATCCATCTAGTGGGTCATTATATGTGCGAGGGTTATACCATATTATAACGAGATCACTTATGATAACTACACAATAAAAACTAAACTGACATGTATAAAATTACTAAAAATTAACTACAATGTTAATTGGGAGTACTTCAACTGATAATCTAGTAGTAATAGAATCTTTTATACTGTGTCGTGTTCTTCTTTCCAATTATCTATCTTAAAAAGAAAGGTTAATATAATAAGTGCATCCAAATGATTTTTAGCAACTTACCGTGAGAGGAGCTTCCAATCATTGCTCTGGTTGACATGTAAAAAGCCAAGAACCATACTAATTAAGGTCAGAACAAAATTGAATCAAAAAAAGAAGTTAGAACTTAATCATTGTCTTACTATTTTATCTGTTATAGATATTGGGTTATTTAGTTAATTATGTGTAATGGCCCAAGAGGCCCAATTATTTTGTAAGCTCATGTACACCTAACTTTAGCCTCAATAGTCTTTATATATACCATATTAGGGTTCATTGTAAATACACCTGAGCTTATATAAAAAAAATAAAAATAAAAATAAAAATGTAGTCATATATCAAGGCATAGTTATTAAACTTGGATCAGATTTTAACCCGATCTAGGAGCTAGGTCATTAGATTATTGGTTGAACCGCAAGAGAAAATAAAAGATAAAAAAATTAAAAAATAAGTTTGAGAACTCATAAAATAAATATGCAAATTGAAAAATGGAAATAAGTAAATAACTAATTAAAATTAAATCTTAAAAACTAGCCACCTATATAATTCAAAATCAAGATTCCAAAAGCAACAACACTAGAAAACATAAATTAATAGGATGTCATAGAATAACAGTTAATTCTTTACTAAATAAAATCCTTTAACATTAAATGTTTTAAAACTCTAGGAACAGAAGTATATCTGATAATTTAAAGTCTCATTCTATTCATATTACATATCTCACTAGTTGTACTCAAATCCCATGGATTATGATCTAAGCTAAAACTTGAAGCTCTATATATCTTTATTAAAAAGTCCAACATAACATAAATCTCATTATAAAATTTCTATTTTCATTATGTCTTGTTTAGAAACAACTTGTCTAGGTTGCACAAGTCACAAAAAACCCTCTAGGTTTTATCAGGTTTTATCGATTCAATTGCATAAGTAGTCCTATTAAACAACCAGATCAACTTAGGTAGCAGTTTAATGGGTTACTAGTTCGGCCTGTTGGGCCTGGTTGGGTTTAATAACTATATGTTAAAGGTTTTCTTTGTGGATATAGATCGTTAAGTCAAATCATGTAACCCTAATACTCTATCTCTCTTTTTTGCTTCTCCTTTTCTAGTTTCAATACAATCAATGTCACAATCTTACCATAACAAAAATACCAAAACTTCAGGGGCTTCTAGTATGGTACAGGAGCAATGCTACATACACAACAATATTTAGAACTTTTTCCATAACAGTTGAGTTGACAAACTTTTACTGGTTTTTAGGCTTACCACTAACATTATTTTGTTATTTACCATTAATAATTTGCCAACTAAATAGGTGCTAAATTATTTGTGCAATTTTTTTTTAGGGAAAAATTGTGTGTGTTCTTATTGATAGTATAATTATCAACAATTATATATGGATAATACAAAGTTCTATGTGTACTCACCGACTTGCATGTTCACTCGAACTCAAAGACTTCTTGGTACTTAGTTCGAAATTATGGGTCTAATGGAGAGCAGGGGCAGCCCAACATAATTTTGGGCCTAAGGTGAAAAATTTATGCGGGGCCTTTAATACGTAAATATTAATTAAACAAAATTATTTAATATTAATCAAATTAAGGTTAATTTGATACATTAAATACATAAATAATACCAACTAGACTAATGTTAATTTCATATAGAAAATTGAATATCATAGTTGAACTATAAATATTAATAAAAAGAAATAAAAATATATTGCGATTGAAAAAAATACTTTATTTTGAATATAAGACGATGCATAGTTAAATAAAGTTGTAATCTAATTTTTAATTTTATATTTTGATTTTAAGAGAGAGAGAGAGAGAGAGAGAGGGAGGGAGAGAGATTATTTGGTGTGTGGTTTTATAGGATATTAGTTTACAAAAATCAGTCTCAAACTATTAGGGGAGATTAATCTATAATTGATGATTTAACACATTTGCAACATCTTTTTGAAATGTTTTAGGG
This sequence comes from Quercus variabilis, assembly GCA_030445155.1. Taxonomy (NCBI): domain Eukaryota; kingdom Viridiplantae; phylum Streptophyta; class Magnoliopsida; order Fagales; family Fagaceae; genus Quercus; species Quercus variabilis. The sequence goes on from CP129454.1 coordinate 11,751,412, forward strand.
TTTTAATTGAGTTAAGGTTCTATTGGTCTCGTACTTTGAGAGTCTTAATAAAAATGAAAAAGAAAAATGCGCTAATTAAAAACACTATAAAATGGTCAAAATATAATGTGACATTGTCTTTCATTGATGAACTTCATCAATTTAACTAATGAATGTTTATATCACTTTTTTGTGATTAATAACATGGCAATTTGTAAGTCAATAGTAAACTTTGTAATATTCTTAACATCACTAATAAAAAAAATGTACAATCTTTAGAAAATATATATAATTTTATAAAAATTTGGATCTTTAACTATGAAAAGTGAGGCCTTTTTTTTCTAAGGAAAATTTTGTTTTTTTGGTGGGGCCTTAGGCCTAGGCCTAACTTGCCTAGGCCTTGAGCCGGCCCTGATGGATAGTTTCACACTACTACACCACACTCACTCATGAGTTGTGAGGATGGTCCAATTATCTTGACATAGACTGAGTAATTAGTATCTCTCTCTCTCTCTCTCTCTCTCTCTCTCTCTCTCTCTGTGACAAGGTCCTATATGAGAGCATCGGGTGCATCAGCGATACCCTTCCATGTTCTCTAACTGGATATAAGCTGGGTTTTTGTCTAGGTCATTGATTTGTACATTGAATCTCATTCTTGTTTTAACAAGCTTGTCGCCTTGATTTCTATATAAATTCACTCAGGGTGAATACTGAATCTGAAAGCCAACCACAACCACATAAAGGAAAGGTCACACAGACAGGGCTTAGTTAATAGCCCATATCTAGCTCTTGTAGATCCATATCTCCAAGTTAAACATAATGGGCCTGCCTTTCAATGTGGAAAATATGGTGAGAAAATCACTGCAATTTGAAACTTGCTAGTTAGTCATGACGTCTAATATAGTAGTCGAATTATGGGTTTATAAAAGGGATGAAAAAGTGAGTCTTTAAAAAAATTGTATGTAAGAAAATAAGGTAAAAAAGCCTCAATGATTGTTTGTTACTTTTTCATATTTTGAGCCTGTTTGTTTAGGCATAATAACAAAAAAGCACAAGTTTTTGTCATGTCAATAGCAGTACAATTCATTCTGCAGTACAGTCCAATCACTGCACACTCAAACGCACCCTCATATAGGCACACACACACCCTTCCACAGCAATATACGCACCACCTGTGCACACACACTCACACTCCCCTGCACACCCCACACACACAGCTGTCACACCTACACACACGCCCTTGCAGCAATATATGAACCACCTGTGCACACCCTTACAAATATCTACAAATATCAAGCCTACAATTGTCATAATGCCTATTTACAAATATCTACAAATACCCACCCATACATACCTTTACAAATATTTATAAATATCCACACCTTCACACAACAACACCTATCATTTAAATGTTTACTCATTTTCTTTATTGTGATTTATTAATTTATTGCTATAATATTTTAGGTGATATTCCTATGGATTACAATGATTATATTGATAATAGTGATGAAGATCATTCTTATGATGTGGAAAATGATGAATATGATGATGAGGAGTTATATGATCTTGCTGTTGCTGGATATCATGTTGCAGTGACATATTATATGAAATATATTGATAAACAACCTTGTAGAGATTCTGAACAAACTGGCTACATGGTTGATGGATTGTTTGACAGGTAATAAAACGAAATGTTTAGAATGAAGCCACATGTTTTCCTTCAATTGTGTAATGTTTTACAACATACATATGGGCTTCAGCACACAAGGCATATTGGGCTTGAAGAGTCAGTAGGTATATGTTTAGTGATACTTGGACAAGGAGCTTGTTATAGGATGGTTCAAGAAAGATTCAAAAATTTTCGTGAGACTATACATAGATATTTTCATAGAGTTTTAAAATGCCTTAACATAATGTCAATGGATATCCTCAAGCCTTCTGACCCTACATTTAGTGTAGTTCCAAGACATATACTTGTACATGCCACACTTTCAGGTATTCATTTCATATATTCTAATTTGTTTCTAATATTTGTTAGGATTATTTTCTAAGTATCTAAACTTTATATTCTAATTTAGGACTGCATTGGTGTCATTGACGGTACACATATCCAAGTTGTTGTTGGAGACGACAAGAAAGCTTCATATTATAATAGAAAGGGTGTGACATCTTTTAATGTGACGGTAGCATGCAATTTTAGTTTACTTTTCACATTTGTTATGGCTGGATGGGAGGGTGCAACACATGATATAGTGTTTCTCTCTCTCTCTCTCTCTCTCTCTCTCAAACACAACAATAACAAAAAAAAAAAAACCCTAAGCCTCAAAAAATCTCCCATTAAAAAACCACGCAACATTATTCGAGTCAGGTCTGGTTGATTTGTCAACCGGATCAAACACAACTAGGCTCCACAAAGCCCAACAAGGTGAACTGCTGGAAACTTCAAAACCCGACGATCATTTCGACTAAAACTTTGAATCATAGCAATTTGAGAATGAAAAACAGGGGAGCTCTGGTTTTGCTCTATTTTAAGAACAAAGATGTTTCTCTGTTTTTATTTTAACATACAAATCTCAATCTATCATTGGGTTGGTTTATATAGAGAAATGTGGACTACCATAAAATCTAGGGGGACACGTTGTAGGTCATGGTGTTTGGTGTATCACTGAGCTTTGACTTCGAGAGTGATTGGAGTGGATAGATTTTGGCAACTAAATAAGGTAACACATGTTGTGGACACGTGGAGATGTGGGATTGGGCAAGTGTGGCTTCTTGGATCTTGCCCATTTTATGAAAAAATTGAAGTAATAATTTGGATTTTGTTTTATGGGTCAGTATGGAGGGATCGGTTTGTCTATTACCCTAAAGTGATGGGCCTGTGGGTCCCTATAACTGACCCTGAAACGTGGACGTATTGGGGAGTGACATGGTGCCTAGGGAATAGGGATTTCTAAGGATTCAAAGCAATGTAAGCTGACTAGGATATATCATCATATAGTAATTGATTTTTGAAGCAAAAATACGCGTTTTTTCTGCTTCAAGAAGTAAAGAAAGAAAGTATGCATGGTTGCATAAACATACTTTGCCACATTTTGTGGTAACTTGATGAAATTTGTAATTAAAAGTGAGAAAAATTGTTGAGTTTATAGACAGCTAATAGTTTCGTGAAAATGATTATTCAGCTTTAATTTTTAAACTGAATAGTCAAATAGATTATTTTTCAAATTATGTAACAAAATACTACTGTTTTAAAACTCGATATCGTTTGGAACTCGACATCGACACTACGGAAATTCAAAATAAGAGTATTTTGTTACATAATTTGAAAATTGAGCTATTTGGTTGCATAGTTCAAAAATTAAAACTGAATAACCATTGTTGCCCTAATAGTTCACCACTTACAGTTATGTATGTTATTAAGTTATGGCAAAGTGTGTAATCTTTACTGAAAATAAAAACTTATCAGTATAAATATTTGGGTATTATTTTAATATGTTATTAGTAGTTAAGCATGCTTAATCAAGATTAAAGATAGTGTTAGTTTTGTCTCCATTCTTATAATTTCAGCTTTACTTACCTACTACTTTTCTAGAACTAGTGTTACATGCATAAATGAATTGTTCCAGTTTTAGTAGTTCTATGTTTCTACTCCTAGCTATACCTCGGACTTTAAAGTATTAAATTGTCCATCATACATGCATGGTTAAAGATGAAGTTTTGCTTGTATTTAAGTATTTTGCGTATTTTGAGAAAAAAGATTCTGTGGGCGTGAAAGCCCAGCATTGTGTATTGGGTCTAGGGCCCTTTTCTTGGGTTAAGGTATGTCCGAAGAGAAGAAAATGATTGAGAAAGATTCTAAATGGGAGAAATATACCTGAAAATGATCGAGGAGGGCAGTCCGAAGAGATCATCATCAGGCCGAAGAGAGTATTCTCTTTGGATATAAAGAGTCTCGATCAAGCAAGTACCTGGGAGGTTCAAGTGATCTTCCTGACAATTCCAATGATAAGGATAAGCTCTAGGCACGTCTGAAGATGATAAGAACGGAGAAATATCTAAAGAAAAAAGTTGCTACCACTGTGTTTAATGCACTGCAGCAACTTTTCTAGCCGCATTTATGTGGAGAAGACCCCTAAACAGTACAACTTCAACCACCAACACTCTTGGAGAACTAAAGAAGATACCTGATATGACATGTACTCAAGTGATTGCCTAAATGAAGAACAAGTGTATGATGAAGATGGTTTAGAAGAAGGCTATATAAACAAGAAAGGTCTCTAAAGAAAATGGGGATCGAAAAAAAGATAATAAGAGAGGAAGAAAGATTTTACAGTAACTCTAAGAACTGTATTCACTGTTCAATCAATAATATTCCTCTTCGAACATCAATTTGTTTAGCTTTTAAGTATGTTTTTACATTGGTTCATTCCTAGATATTATAGTTAACAGTTGCTAAATTCATAATTAACCCAGCTCTTTCACCCACTCTCTACAAATTCATTATTTTGGGCTTCGGCTACAAATCCTGATCCTACAATTGGTGCCGTCTGTGGGAAGAGCTTGAGCGAAAGTGGAAGTAACAGTTGATAATGGCTGAACCATGGCAACAACCAGCAGAATCTAGGGCATCCCAACACGTAGACCCTTTTCTCAATTTAGAGCAGAGACAACATCATGAAGGTAGTGTGCATACTACACATACTGATCAAAGCCAGCCACATGGTGGAAGTCACGTGTCTCATGCAGAGAAGAACCAGAATATGCAACTAGAAATTGAAAGGCTAAAAAGGGAGTTGCAACATGCAAATAGGAAACAAATTTCTTCGCATTCTGATGAAGATTCTGATGACAAATAGGATGTCACTTACAAGCAAAGATCTCGAACACCAATCAGTGAATCCTTTTCCTATGAAGAAGAGCATCATTGCAAGAGGCAACCTCAAAACCCATCACGTGGAAGCGTAGGGAACAATGGTATGAGCAAGGATTTGAATCAAATCTCTAGGTCACCTTTTACACGTAGGATTGAAGAAGCGAGACTTCTTCAGTGTTTTAACCAGCCGATGTTCACCATCTATAATTGGTAAAATGGACCCTGTGGAATATATGAGTCAGTTTAATTAAAGGATGGCTATCTACTGCAGAGATGAAGCTCTGATGTGCAAGGTTTTCCCCTCCAGTTTTGGACCAGTTGCAATGAGATGGTTTGACAGCCTAGAAGCATACTCCATCGATTCCTTCAGAGAGCTTACTCAAGCATTTGGTTCCTATTTTGTCACATGCCAAAGAGTGGCCATGCCCTTGTCTTCACTGTTATCCTTGAGCATGCAAGAGGATGAGACCTTGAAAACGTATTCAAATAAGTACTGGGAGATATTTAATGATATGGAGGGTAATTTTGATGGAATGGCCCTTAGTACATTTAAGCTCGGCCTCCCCACTGACTATGGTTTAAGGAAGTCCTTAACTGGTAAGTCAGTTACTAACATATGTCAGCTCATGGACCGTATTGAAAAATATAAAAGAGTTGAAGAATATTAACAACAAGGGAAGGAAAAGGATAAGGTTATCCATTAGGAGATGAGGGATTTTAGGTTGGACCGTTACAATAACAGTAAACCACTGAGAGATTTTGCTGGGTAATCAGGATCAACAAATCTTCAAGTAGTCAACACTGTATTCAAAGAGCCAATATACCAAGTCTTGGAAAAGATTAAGAATGAACCATTCTTTAAGTGGCCAAATAAGATGGTGGAGAACCTTGAGAGGCGTAATTATAATCTCTATTGCTAGTACCATCAAAACCATAGGCAAACCACAGAGGATTGCAAGAGCCTGTGGGATCATTTGGACCAACTAGTCCAGGTAAATTGAGACACCTCTTGCACCACTCTAGTGACCGAGGAAGTCAGATGAACTCAAAGCCCCGAAGAGATGACTCTTCAAAGCTTCTATTAGGAACTATTAATGTCATCTTCGCTGTACCGAGGAGAACAGGATCCTGGCCATCCAAGGTTATGTCGGTAGTCCGGTTACCCACATGGGACTTTGGCCAAGGTTCGAAAAGAGCTAGACCAGATACTCAACCGGTTTTAGGGTTTTCGGACAAAAACAAGATTGGAACCATCCAACCCCATGATGACGCTTTAATAATCACCCTCAGAATTGAAGGGTATGATGTGAAGAGGGTAATGGTGGACCAGGGTAGTGCAGTAGAGATAATGTACCCTGATCTCTACAAAGGGCTAAACCTAAAACCTAATGACTTAACACCATACAATTCTCCCCTGGTTAGCTTTGAAGGAAGAGTCGTCATCTCGAAAGGCCAAATACGATTACTTGTACAGACTGGCTCAAAGGTAATGGAGGTGGATTTCATTGTTATAGATGTGTATTCTCCCTATACGGCAATTGTAGCTAGACTTAGGCTTCATACACTAGGGACTGTTTCCTCTACTTTGCATCAGAAAGTTAAATATCCATTCGAAGGACAAGTTTGTGAAATCCGGAGAGATCAATCTGCGGCCAAACAGTGCTTAGTGGCTGCCATCTAGCATGAGCCCAAAACTGAGTCCTCGGCCAAGGCCAAAATGGGTTTATAGCAGTTAAAACATCGGGTACCGCCTATCGATGGTCCAAACGAGGGCACTAAATGCGAAGATTTAATAAAAGTTGTTATTGGAGACAATCTTGAAAAGTTCTTTCAAGTCGGATCTCAGATGCTTCTACAGGAGAATGAGGAGCTAATAGAGTTCCTTAAAAGAAACCTTGATGTATTTGCCTGGAACACTTACGAGGTCCCAAGGTGGATCCAGAATTCATTTGTCACCATCTGAAGGTCAACCCATTGATTACACCTAAGAAGCAGCCTCCTCGGCGCCCATCTAAGAAACACACTGATGTAGTAAGAAAAGAAGTAACAAAACTCAAACAAGCTAGAGCTATTAAAGAAGTTTTTTTTATCCTAAGTGGCTAGCAAACACTGTGGTGATGAAGAAGAAGAATGGGAAATGATGAGTATGAATAGACTTCACTGACTTAAATAAGGCTTGTCCTAAGGATCCATTCCCTATGCCAAAAATTGATCAGCTAGTAGATGCCACTGTCGGCCACCCTCGGATAAGTTTCCTGAATGCTTTCCAAGGTTACCACCAAATACCGTTAGCCTTGGATGATTAGGAGAAGACTGCATTTGTCACCCCTATCGGTAACTACCATTACAAGGTAATGCTCTTTGGTTTGAAAAATGCAAGACCCACTTACCAAAGAATAATGACTAGGATGTTTGAGCCAGAGTTGGGCAAAAGTATCGAAATTTATATAGATGGCATGGTGGTGAAAAGCAAGATCATTTCTGAACATATAAAGGACCTTGAAAATATTTTTGAAGTTCTAAGAAGACACAGGGTACGTCTAAACGCTTCTAAATGCTTTTTTAGTGTAGGGTCAGGCAAGTTCTTGGGGTAAATGGTGACTTACAGAGGAATTGAAGTTAACCCCGATCAGATAAAGGCCATCCACAATCTACAGGCTCCTCAAAATCCCAAAGAAGCTTAGAAATTAATAGGAATGACAGCTGCCTTGAACCGATTCATCTCTCGATCAACAGATAGGTGTAAACCTTTCTCCTCGTTGATCAACAAATGGAAAGGGTTTAAGTGGACTGAAAAATGTGCTTCGGCCTTCCAATAACTTAAAAACTATTTGGCTCGGCCACCAATTATGTCCAGTCCTAAACCAGATGAGGTATTGTTTGCCTACATTACGGTAGCTCCTTGTGCTGTAAGTTTGGTACTAATACGAGTGGACCAAGGTGTGCAAAAGCTAGTTTATTATGTGAGTAAGTCATTACATGAGGCCGAGATTCGGTACCTGCCGCTGAAGAAAGCCATCTTGACAGTAGTACTTGGTACACGGAAGTTGCCTCACTATTTCCAAGCACATACGGTCGTTGTGTTCACATAACTTCCGCTCAAAACCGTACTTAGAAGTACTGACTACACGAGAAGAATAGCTAAATAAGGCACTATCTTAGGGGCTTTTGACATCAAATACATGCCTCGCACTTCGGTCAAGGGCCAGGTTCTCGCAGATCTGGTGGCCGAATTCACAGAGTCTAGTTTAGAAAAGGTAACGGTGGAGAAGGACATGGATGAAAAATCGGTTGGCATGATTTCTCAACAAGGCCCATCACCCTGGGAAGTATATGTGGATGGTGCAGCAAATCAGAAGGGTTCCGGTGTAGGGCTAGTGTTAATATCTCTAGAGAAGATCGTTATCGAAAAGTCAATAAGACTAAACTTCAAGGCCACAAATAATGAGGCCGAGTACGTAACTTTACTGATGGGAATTACTATAATTCGAAGAATGAGAGGAAAGTCAGTGGAATGTGTTCTCGGACTCGAGATTAGTCGTTGGTCAAGTACAAGGTGAGTTTGAGGCGAATGATGAAAGAATGCAGGGATACCTGAGCCGAGTTAAGTGTTTGCGATCAGAGTTTGACTCTTTTAATTTGCTGCACATCCCCAGAAATGGTAATGCACATACTGATTCTTTACCCACGCTCGCTACCTCTTCGGCGCAAGATTTGTCGAGAGTCATTCTTGTCGAGGACCTGCATGGGCCTATAGAGGCAAGAAGAGAGGTAGTCCAAGTTCACCAAATCAAGGCCGAACTCAATTGGATGGATCCTATAATTAAATTCTTCAAGGAGGATACTTTGCTCGAAGAAAGGGGCGAAGCTGACAAAATTCGAAGGAAGGCGACCAGGTTCTGGTTATCCGAGGACCAGAAATTATATAAACGCTTCTATTCAGGACCGTACTTATTATGCATGCAACCTAAAGCGACTGAGTTACTACTAAAAGAGCTACATGAAGAAATCTGTGGGAGCCACACTAGAGGTAGGTCCTTGGCTCACCAAGCCATTACTCAAGGTTATTGGTAGCCGAATATGTAAAAAGAAGTCCATGAGTATGTTAAGAAGTGCAACCAATGTCAACGGTTTGCCCCAAACATTCATCAGCCAGAGGGAACCCTTAATCCGCTATCCAGCCTATGGCCTTTCGCTCAATGGGGCTTAGATATCGTGGGTCCATTTCCTAAAGCTGTAGGAAACAGGAAATACCTTCTGATCGGCACAGATTATTTCACCAAATGGGTCGAAACTGAACCTCTGGCCAACATCGGAGATGAAGATGTGCAGAAATTTGTATGAAAAAATATTATCACTTGGTTTGGGGCTCTCATACTCTCGTCTCAGACAATAGCCTACAGTTCGATAGCAAAACATTCAAGAATTATTGTAGTAAACTGGGAATCATAAATAGATACTCCACCCCTGCCTATCCCTAGGGGAATGGACAAGCAGAAGTGGTTAATAAGGTCATATTTAATGGATTAAAAAAAAGACTAGACGATGCAAAGGACAAATGGGTGGAAGAACTACCACATGTACTTTGGGCATACAGAACTACACCTCGTAAGTCTACTGGAGAGACCCCTTTTTCAGTGACCTATGGAGCTAAAGCTATCATACCTCTAGAGACTGGGTTCCCAACCATGAGAACTAGTTCATTCAGTTTGACCGACAACAATGAGCAGCTAGAAAAGAGCTTGGATCTGATTGGAAAAAGGAGAGAAAATGCAATGGTCCGATTAGCACATTACCAACAAAAGCTCAGGCAGGGCTATGATGCCAACATAAAGCTAAGCCTCTAGAGTTTGGTGATTTGGCACTCAAAAAAGTTGTGGGCATTGCAAAGAACCCAGCTTGGAGAAAGTTAGGACCCAATTAGGAAGGGCCATATCGTATTACTTCAGGGGCGGGCATTGGGGCGTATTTCTTGGAAGATTTGGATAGTCATGTAATACCATGCCCCTAGAATGTAAACAACCTTAAAAAGTACTATTATTAATCAAATCTTTACTTTAATCAATATGCCAATTTATTATGTCAAGTTTTTGGACTTCTCATAAGTATTTAAACTTAAATCCAATCATGTCTGAAGTCTTCGGACTAGATGATTTGGGTTAGTTAATTCTCATTTACAGTTCTCCTAAGTGTTTAAACTTAAATCCAATCATGCCTGAAGTCCTCAAACCAGATGATTTGGGTTAGTTAACATTCAATCACAATTCTCCTAAGTGTTTAAACTTAAATCCAATCATGCTTAAAGCCCTCGAATCAGATGATTTTGGTTAGTTAACACTCGTTTACAGTTCTCCTAAGTGTTTAAACTTAAATCCAACCATGCCTGAAGTCCTTGGATCAAATGATTTAGGTTAGTTAACATTCATTCACAGTTCTCCTAAGTGTTTAAACTTAAATCCAATCATGCCTGAAATCCTCAGACCAAATGATTTGGGTTAGTTAACACTCGTTTACGGTTCTCCTAACTGTTTAAACTTAAATCCAATCATGTTTGAAGTCCTCGGATTAGATGATTTGGGTTAGTTAACACTCATTCACATTTCGCCTAAATGTTTAAACTTAAATCCACTTACGCCCGAAGTCTTTGGACCAAATGACATGGGTTAGTTAACATTGTCTTACAGTCATTATTAATGTTTAAATTTAACAAATCATGCCTAAATAACCTCATCTTATAGTCGTAAATATTTGAATACCTTCACATCATTCATTGCATTCAATGTTTGTTAATAATTCTTGTATGACCTACTTCTTCCAGTATTTGAATAAGGTGTTTGCATCACTGGCACGATATCATTGTTAAGTCTGCCTATATTATTGTAATTACAAGTTATAGTTATTTACAATAATAATAAGTCTCATAAGATGTGCAACGAAGACACTAAGAATAAAAGAAAAACGATTTCATTGATTAAAAGAAAATAGTTCACAATTCCTTACATAAAAGAAAAACTAATACAAGTATGAAATAAAAACTCCTAAATGTCTAAGCCTTCATCTGTGGGGCCAAAGGGTTAGCAGCCTGACTGGACTGAGCAGCAGCAACTTCTGGGGCTTATTCCTTAGATTTTGAGAGGGATTTCTTTTTTCCCAAGTCTTTACCCTTATCCTGGGGAGCCTTAGTTGGCTTGCCCTGATCACTAGGTTGACCAGATTCCTTGGGAGCCTCAAGGTTAATAGGAGGGACTTGGCCGATCAGGGATTGCTTCAAAGCCTCTTGGAGTTGTATGGGGGGAGAGGAGTCAGACCTTGGGAGTTCGCGAATATCAAGATCGTAGTATACACTCCTAGGTTGCCTCAAGTCAGACTTCATAGAGACCCCAACAACATCCAGCGCTTTTCCCCAAGTTACATCGCAGTATTCTCAGCTAACCGTGGCAAATTGCTCAGTAAGGTTGGCTTGGGTCTCCTCCACCCCCAGCTTATACGTTGCTTGCCTTTCAGCCTCGACTGCCTCCTTGGCCAACTGAGCATTCTTCTCAACCAATTTGGCAGTCTCCTTGGCTTTCTGAAGCTCAATCCGCAGATCTTTTACCAGTGCTCTCTCTGTTTCCAAATTGATCTCGGTCAAATTTAGTAGCTGGTGTTGGTATTCGGCTTACTTTTCTGTATTTTGGAGACTAGCATCTATACTATTCCTCTGCTTGGTCATCTCTTTCAATTGTTGGACAGATGAGCATAGTCTTCCTTCAAATTACCCAACGATTTTTCTGCCTCAGACCGAGAGCGGGCCTCTGCTTAGGCTTCAGTGTAGACTTTTTTGTTTCACTCCTAGGCCACATAAACCTGCTGGGTAATCGACGTAGCAGAAGGAAAAATTTTAATTAAAAAAAAAATCATCAGTATCCTAACTGAAGAAGTGGATTAATTTACTTACCATGACTAAATCCCTTTTTAGGGATAAAAAGAGGTCATACTGGCTGAAACACCTATAAGAATCCATATCTCGTGGGAGGAGTAGTAGTTGCTCCAAAGCCTCAGCAACGAGACCTGCTCTCCCCCCATCATAATTTCTGAGGGAAGTCTTCTAGGGGATTGGAGCACCATTCAATTCTAGCCTTGGGGACCAGGTACAAGGTCTTCGGTGCACATCAGCTACGAGGGCATTATCACGGCTCTCTGTAGACAAAGCCCTTTTGCTCCAGTGGTTTTTGACTACCTTTTGTTGTTTGGTTCCTTTCAGAGGTGCTACCTTCCTTTCTTCATTGTCAGTGAGGGGTCTTTTCTTCTTCGAATCTGGCGATTGCTTTGCCCCGAGATCCAAAGGAACTTGGAGAGGTGGTGGAGGAAGACTAACAGCTGGTTGAGACGTACCAGTCTCTTTGGGCCCAGCTTTTTTACCTCTATTCTTCATCAAATCCTTTAAGCTCGCCATGTCTTCTTCTTCTTCTGAAGAGTCTTCTAGAAGAGTAGTTATCAAAACAGAAGGGCGGACACTAGATTGCCTGTCAATTTCCTCCTCGGCGTCCAAAACTTGTATCACTTAAACCTCTCCTGAAGCCTCTCCTTTGAATTTAAACTTATCAATTTGCTCTTCAAGTGAAGAAGTCGAGGAGGCAACACCTTCACCTTCTGCTACTGGTTCGAGAGGAACCTGCTAAACTGGCTAGACGAGCAATGGTATACCTTACGGATTTGGATGTGGCATAAGGGCAAGATCGAATGGTGCTAAAAAATTGCACCAAGAGATGTCTATTTGTTTGAGTCGATAATCTCCTTGAGTGATAGCATTGCCGACCAGCTAAAAATCAGTTAATTTTGGCATGAAACCAAAAATGAGACGAACGGACCAGAGTTGCCCATCTTCACTTATAAAAATTTCTAATCGTAGTAAGTAGTTAAGCGCACGTACGTTTGTGAGGCTGAGCCGAGGAGAAACGTGATCCTTATCTGTTAACACCATAACAAAACTTAGTCAGAAATTTGAAAGTAATGATACAAGGAGAAGGCAAATTGTTAAAAAACGAGGATCCTAAATCTATTGTTAGGAAATCTAAATCTAGGATATCCCACTTGGTTCTCCTAGTTGGGTCGGGCAATGAAGACCATCATGCCACGCGCCCAAGACGATCAGGTAGTCGTCTTTCATCCCTTTGTTGGACTTGGGAAGGCAAGAGACGAGCCTAACAACATTGGATCGGGATTTAAGATAGTATTCTGCTCCCTTATGGCTATGACACTCGTACATATGTACCACGTCAAGCCAAGTGAGTCCTAATCCTAAATGACGGTTCAAAGCGTCAATTGCTCCTAGGATCCTAAAGACATTGGGGGCGCACTGATCAGGAGAAAGCCTATGGTTACGAAGATAATTTTGGGTAATAGAACCCATAGGGAGAGTCATTCCTCCTTCTATGAAGACTATCATAGGGATTATGACTTCCCCCTCTCTTCGGTAGGTTAATATCTTTTCTGGGGGACAATACCTCAGGTTTACCCCCTGTGGTATGCCGTATGTCTCCTTAGATTCCTCTATTAAGGCAGGACTATCGACAAGATACTAAAATCTACCCATTTTTGGTTAACTAAAAGAAGACGCAGAATAATAACTAGGAAACAAGAACTTGAAGGCCGAGGAAGTTGGCTGAAGAGAAGATGAAATGCTTGAATAAAGAAGAACTTACAAATTCTTGAACTCGGAGAATGATCCTTGAACTCGGAGAGAGATTCTTACAAATTCTGGGAAGAACTAGGATTGATGATTAGAAGAGTTTGGTGGATTTGAATGCTTGAGTTCGCTGGATAATCTGAGAGTTTGCAAAGTAAAGAAGAAATAACCCCTTCTGAGGCTTTACATAGGGGTAAATGAAAGAGAAAGAGTCGTCCCGCCCAAAGTACAAGGAAGAACATCATCCGTTGAATCAATGGTCCACTATTGGATGCGAGACAGAACGCTGCCTGGAGTAATTAATAGCGCTAATACTAAAACAACAGCAGCAATGATGAAGCGTGTAAACCTATGCTTATACACGTGTGAATTCAAATACTTGTGTTTTTATTTCGTAACAAATCAAAATCTTATTTTTTCCTCCTCTGATGCGAGAGAAAAATTAAAATTTTGAGGGGCTATTATGGGGGTGAAAGCCTAGCATTGTGTATTGAGCCTAAGGCCCCTTTCATGGGTTAAAGTATGTCCAAAGAGAAGAAAATGATTGAGAAGGATTCTAAATGGGAGAAATATACCTAAAAATGATCGAGGAGGGCAATCCGAAGAGATCATCATCAGGCCGAAGAGAGTATTCTCTTCGGATATAAAGAGTCTCGATCAAGCAAGTACTTAGAAGGTTCAAGTGATCTTCCTAGCAATTCCAATGATAAGGATAAGCTCTGGACACGTCTGAAGATGATAAGAACGGAGAAATATCTAAAGGAAAAAGTTGCTACCACCGTGTTTAATACACTGCAGCAACTTTTCTGGCTGCATTTATGTGGAGAAGATCCCTGAACAATATAACTTCAACTACCAACACTCCTGGAGAACTAAAGAAGATACCTGATGTGACATGTACTCAAGTGATTGCCTGGATAAAGAACAAGTATACGATAAAGATGGTTTAGAAAAAGGCTATACAAACGGGAAAGGTCTCTAAAGAAGAAGGGAATCAGAAAAAAGATAATAAGAGAGGCAGAAAGATTTTACTGTAACTCTAAGAACTGTATTCACTGTTCAATCAATAATATTCCTCTTCGGACATCAATTTGTTTAGCTTTTAAGTGTGTTTTTGCGTTGGTTCATTCTCGAATAGTATAGTTAACAGTTGCTAAATTTACAACTAACCTAGCTTTTTCATCTACTCTCTACAAATTCATTGTTTTGGACTTGAACTACAAATCCTGACCCTACAGATTCTAAGATTGTCTTATTTCCAAATGACGTTCTAAACTAATAGTTAAGTCTTATATGTCCAGTTTATGCAATATACTAGTTTATAGTTTTGTCTAAGGTAACATTTTAAAATGGTATTATACTTATAACACTTTCAGTGTACTGTACGATGTTGTATTAAATAAAAGCAATCATTCCAATAGAATTTTTTATTTCGCAATATTTAGAAACGTTGTTTAAAACAATCCTTCATAGGATTCCGGTTAACTTATAATTAATATAGTTTCGTGTCTCTTGAATACGAGATTCCGGTTTTGAACACCACCTACATCAAAACTAGTTAATATCATGAAGCGAACAATATAAAGCAAACACTATAGATTGAAATTTTATTTGAAATAACTGCAATCATTTTTTTTTATTATAGGAATTTGAAAATGTTATTGAAAGTAGTGAATTGAATATATATTAGGAAAAACTAATGGGTAACTCTGATGTCTTGCATAAAACTTACTCAGCTAGAACGAAGGCATGTATAAATTAGCTATCTATGGTCGGTGGAAGATGGTGATGTTAAGCATGCTGGTGCATGATTATGACTTTATGTATGGTACGTGACATTAAAGGGTTGGTGGATTGTAGTTTCAATTTTTCTTTTAATATTTGTATGATAGTACTCAACGTTACTCTTATAAAATATTATTTTCTTTTTTACAAAATCATTAATTTACAACTAGATATGTACAATTGCCAACTAAGCTGCAAATGCTAATTAATCTCACAAATCATAATCACTTCGCCATCATAGACATAACGAAAAAACAATCCTTATAAGAAACAATCAATCATCCAATCATGGTGGGAAAGTAAGACTAAACATAAACCCATTACATAAATTTCAGTGAAAATAGTACAAATCATGTGGTTGTGTCACGTTTATATAGAGTAAAGTCATTTGGGTCCATATTTCATGCATATCTAAATCTTTTTTTTTATAGAGTTTCAAAAAAATGAGATCCGTTTCTGATGACTATTATCATACTAAGAAATTAATTGATTTTTAATGTAAACAGAGATTGAATTTTGCATTTTTTATTCAACTATTAAAAATACATTATCAATTAAGCTAACTACAACCACTCATGCATATCTAAATCTAATTGCTCATTCAAAGCTGGAACTTTGACAAATCGTTCTTATATGTGACCCTTAATCCTTCAAAAAATGCTGGTGATTCTTCATCTAAACAAAGCATGATGCTGACTAATGAGATGGAATATATTTGTTAACGTGGACCAATTATTTTTTGACAAATATAACGCGCTCGTTTTTCCTACATCACTATAATTTGACTGACAAATTAATAATTGTTTATTATGAATGGGATATTGGCTTACTTTTTGTCTCAATACTTTTTGCCTTCTCGCACCTACCACCCAAGTTCTGCTACAGGTTCATCGACAAGTGCAGCCAATTCACTGTTTGAGAGAAATTCGTTATACCATGAATCTATGATCTAGTGAGAGATTCCAGGCTTCATAAACTCTCTCTCTCAAAGTAAAACTCTTTTACTTTTTAAATTTGACAACTAGATCATGAAATTTTTTCTTTTGCTGAGAAATGAAATAATGACATTAGACTTTCTATATAGAGCAATGTTTATTAGACACAATGTGTGCAATACACACTATTAAAATATACTACGGGTGTCAAATTGGTGGGTTTTGGGTGGACATAATTAAGTTTGATATATAAAACTCATTTACCTATTAAAACTCACTTAACTAATTGCTTCTAATCCAAATTCAACACAACCCAATTATTATAGGTAAACCCCTACTCACCCAATTATCAAAATTATACAATATAAAATTCACAACTGCAAGTACAAAAACAAAGAGGACTAATTTTAAGTTCCATATCATAAAAGAATTAAAATTGTAAAAAAGAAATAAAAGACTGTCACTTTCTCAGAAACCAAAAAGAGAAGAAGGAAGCGAAATTACTACAGACAAGAGTGATAACATTGAGCAAAATGATGCTTCTAAGTTTCTTGGAAGCAAAAAATATCCTTCACTAGAGAGATCACTTTCCAAACAAGGACTTGAAACTTAGAGGCGGTCTCGTTTTGGATTGAGAGTTTGGGTTAGTTAAGAATGTGTTTGGTTGCAAGGTCAAATAATCCAAATCCAATGACTTTGTTAGTCTCTGTTTGGGTTTCAAAGAAGAAGAAGAAGAAAAAGAATGGTGCAGAGAAAAGATACTAGGTCGTTTTAGGCTAGTGGTGTGGAAGGAAAAGAAAATGGATGGGTTGAATAGAGAAGAACAAGAAGAGGGCTTAATGGTGGTTATGGACTGTGACCATTTGCATGATCTCCAACCTTGTCAATGC
Source organism: Quercus variabilis (assembly GCA_030445155.1). Taxonomy (NCBI): domain Eukaryota; kingdom Viridiplantae; phylum Streptophyta; class Magnoliopsida; order Fagales; family Fagaceae; genus Quercus; species Quercus variabilis. The sequence continues at coordinate 11,768,542 of CP129454.1, forward strand.
CTTGATCAGCTCGACATTGGTGCCAGCGGAGGCGTTTTCGATGACGACGTGAATCGAATTGGCGTGCTCCTTGATGAACTGCCGCTTCTACGGGGCAGTCCAAAGCCTGAAGAGGTTGTAGTGTCTTTGGAGCTCTTGCTCTAAGTACGAATTCATCGGGATGAGCATGTGTACTCTAATGGATTCCATGAGTTCTATATGAGAGCTAGAGAGAGAGCAAGCACGCGCGCGCGCGTGTGCGAGAGAGAGAGAGAGAGAGAGAGAGAGAGAGAGAGAGAAGTGTTTGGAGGCTAAGAAAATGAGGAAAATGAAAACCCTGAAACACTAAAACATCTAAGGGCTTTTTTTTTTTTTTTTTTTTTATGAGAAGGGCTGGGTTGAATTTGGGTATATTGTTTTGGGTTAAATGGGCCTCAATGGGTTTTTAGTTAAAACCCAATAATCACTAAGTTTAATTGGGTTGATGCCCATTTAACCCAACTAATAATTGGGTGGATTTGGGTTCAATTAGAGTGGGTGGATTTGGGTAGGCAAATGGGTTTCAGCTTACTTTACTACCCATAAAATATACTAACACTCTCAACTTTGAAAACATAACTTAACATCATGTTTTCAATGTATTTTTGCAATGTGTGTAAAATAGATTTTTCCCTTCTATATAAATTGATATTGGTTTAGTTAGTGTTAATTTATCAACTTATGAGTTAAATTCTTTCTTTAGATCGGTTGGCTGTGTTGGGTAATTCTACTACTAATTGAAGTCACAATAGTGGCTATGATAAACTAGATTCTATTATTCTTGTTTTAAGTCGATTAATCATTTTATCAATTGAAAAGTAAATCAGTAAATGATTATAAAACATAAGTACAAAATATTAATTTTAAATTGATTTTAAATATATATATATATATATATGTATATATATATATATATATATATATATATATATATGTATATATATAATACCCTACTCAATTTTTTTTGCATTATAACTCAAATTCTATTGAGCCAACCCTGAAAAGGGAGCATGGCCTCCTGACCTTTGAAAATCATCCCACTTCTTTCTATATTTATTTATAAATAAATAAGAAGCTATTTATAAATTTTAACTAACGGCACCTTGAATTTTTTTTTAAATATATATTATATGATCAATAAATTATTCTTTAGATTTTTTTTTTATTATTTAAGAAAAATATGTATTTAACCGTTTCAGGCTGTTTTCGGAGGAAACAAGATGTGAATGGACAACAATAGAGGTAATAAATAATGCCAAGACAAGGCAAGAGTCGTGCAATAAACCCTAACTTTGTGATAATAAAAGTCAGTATGCGTAACATATCTCCGTGTCTCGATCATATATTAAGACATAAAACCAATGGTTCAATTGGCTTGTTCACAAAGTAAAAGCTATTGAAGGCTCTAAATGCTTTTTTTGAAACCTACCTTGATCACTTTTTGACTCGTCCTTAATTAAGATAAAGATATAGTAACTATTGGTCCCCAATGTTGATAGCAATTTCGTTAGAATGGTGATCACATAATATCTCTAGACTAGGGGTGGCAATTCGTGTTCGCGTGTCGGGTTCGTGTCGTGTCAAGTCATGAGTATTCGACTACATAGGTCAACACTAACCCGACCTGTTTATTAAACGGGTCAAGATTCCTCAACCCTAACACGACCCATTTATTAAACAGGTCAGTCGTGTCGACCTGTTTATCAGATTTTATCAAAATGAAAAAAAAAAATTATGAAAAAACAAAAAAAAACAAATATTTTTAATATAAAATTCAGAACTAACGAGTAATTGTATCACAAATAATCATTCAAAACTAAAGCATATCACAATATCACAAATAATTAATCACAATATGTCAAAGAAAATAAATCACAATAACTAATATGTTTATATACCTAGAGTTTAAAGGGTATATTGGTAAAATATCAATTAATTAAACGGGTCAGACGGGTTCTATGAGTTCAACACTAACCCAACCCGTTTATTAAACGGGCCAGCCGTGTCGACCCGAATATGACACGAACCTGTTAAGCCTCAACCCATAACCTACTAATTTCGTGTCGTGTCGTGTCGGGTTCACGGGTCGTGTCAAATTTTGCCACCCCTACTCTAGACAGCCACAACTCTTCATCTACTGGGTTATTGTATGTGCGAGGGGTATGTACCATATTATAATGTGATCACATATGATAACTATACAATAACAATTAAAGTGACATGCATAAAATTACTAAAAATTAACTACAATGTTAATTGGGAGTACTTCAACCAGTGGCGGTTTTAGAAATTTTGTTTAGGGTGATCCTATTTTACTTTGAAAAACTTTTGGGTCATTTTGGTCTATTTCGAATATTTCAATAAATACTAGTTGAAATTCAAGATTTGGCCAGCATGAAGTTTGTACTTAAAAAAAAAATGTTCTTAAAAACAAAACAAATTTACATTTTGTACACCAAACAACCTCAAAAAGGAAAAAAAGAAATGAATTATACTATTAATTGGGGAGTCTTTTGGCTAAATATTGTTAAATTTAAAACATATTTGCGTTATAGGTACTGTTTGAAGTTATTTAGGAGAATGAGGAGAGATATTGATTTCGGCAACACTGTTGCCGAAATTCAACAAAAAGTAGGAGAGAGAATGAGAAAAAGGAGAAAAGAGAAAATCTTAATTTCGGCAACAGTAAACCTTGAATTTCCGTAACAGTGTTGCCGAAATTCATTTGCCCAATTTTCCTCTGCCTGCCCGGATGTATGAGTGTGAGAAGTGCAATAATGATTAAGTGCCCAAAAAAAAAAAGTAATTGTGGCAATGTTATTGCCGAAAATGGTAGAAAAAAAAAAAGTGAATGTCAAAATCTGGGGAAGAATTAAAGAAAAAGATAATGTACTACGTACACAATATTTTTACAATATTTTTACAATAAATTATAGGTAACTAGTTATTATTAGTTCAAATTTAAATTTGACATTGAGATTACTATTTTAATTTAACAATAACAACAAGTAAAAACCTGATATATAGAGTTTGTTGTAAAAATTGTGTGCACTTATTATTTCTTAAAAAAAAAAAAAAAAAGTGTAATGGATTTGCTGAAAATTTTGTGGCAATTGTGGCTTGTCGAAAATGTGAGGGAAAAAAAAGTTCGGCAATACCATTTCGGCAATGGCATTGCCGAATTTTGGCAATACCATTTGGAAAAAAAAGTTTTTATTTTTATTTTTTTTTCAATGGTGGCAATGGCATTGCCGAAGTTATGGGGAAAATTTTTCCTTCACAATTTCGGCAATACCATTGCCACAATTGCCAAAAAAAAAAAATGCCACAAACCCATTCAAACTTTTTTTCCCCCTCACATTTTTGGCAAGCCACAATTCTCACAAAATTTTCGACAAATCTATTACACTTTTTTTTTTTAAAGAAATAATAATTGCACATAATTTTTACAATATTTTTACAATAAATTCTAAATATCAAGTTTTTACTTGTTGTTATTATTAAATTAAAATAGTAATCTCAATATCAAATTTAAATTTGAACTAATAATAACTAGTTACCTGTGATTTATTGTGAAAATATTGTAAAAATATTGTGTATGTAGCACATTATATTTTTCTTTAATTCTTCCCTAGATTTTGGCATTCACTTTTTTTTTTCCCAACCATTTTCGACAATACCATTGCCACAATTACTTTTTTTTTTTTTTTGGGCACTCACTCATTATTGCACTTCTTACACTCACACATCCGGGCAGGCAGAGAGAAATTGGGCAGATGAATTTCGACAACACTGTTGCTGAAATTCAAGGTTTACTGTTGCCGAAATTAAGATTTTCTCTTTTCTCATTTTTCTCATTCTCTCTCCTACTTTTTGTTGAATTTCGGTAACAATGTTGCCAAAATTCAATCTTTTTACTCATTTCTCTAAATAACTTCAAACAGTACCTATAACACAGTACCTATAACACAAATATATTTTAAATTTAGCAATATTTAGTTAAAAGACTTATTAATTGGATGCCCTTTTTTTTAACAATGTTTTTTTTTTAAAACAAGTAGTACTCCTATTTTTAACTGTCAGCTGATGTTAGACATTTAGCCTAAAGGACACTATTTGCCGAAAAAAAAAAAAACAAAAAAAAAAAACAAAACAAAAAAACAAAAACAAAAACAAAAACGTGTCAATATTTGCTTGGGTACCCATTTAATATTTCACCCACCCCCACTTAATCCCACCTTTTTTACCTGAATAGCCCCTAGTTTTCAAATTCTCTACCTCTGTGTTTTATACTTCTATCTTCCAAGGCACCACGCTCTCTCTGCCACCCACTCTCTTTGTGCTGCAAATATGTGAACATTGTGAAGGTCGAAGTTTCATGAGTAATCCACCTCAAGCTCAAAGAATTATCAAAGGTCACCTTCAATTTTTTACCTGTCTCACTCTTTCACTCTCTCTCTCTCTCACACTATTTATGTTCATTGTTGTGGATTTTTTGGTTATATTTTTTGGTCATAATTTTTTATGTAACTATGTCTTTGCAAATTTTTTTATACTATTTAATAGTATTTAACTATTTATCTTTTGGCTGAAACTAAAAGGGTTATCTAATAATTAAATTAAAAAAAAAAAAAGTTTTACTTTTGGAGGACTCCCACCACTATCCCAAATTCTGCCTCCAAAAAAAAAATATGACTCTTTAGGTTAGGTAAGGTATCTGATTTTAGTTTTTGCTTTAACTTTACCCTTTGATGATTAAGGCGGACGCATATTCGTGCTGGGTTTTTTTTTTTTTTTTTTTTTTTTTGAGAATACGTTTGGGTTGGGCCTGTTGAGTATTTGCTTAAGAATGATGTTGGGCTCTTTTTTTTTTTTTGGGGGGGGGTGGGGGGGTTGCTTTGTTATTTTTATTTTTATTTTTTTTAAGATTTTAGTTCAAAATTTGTTTGGCATAAAAATTTTGAGGGTGATCTTTTTTTTTTTTTTTTTTTTTTTTTTTTTATTTTTTTTTTTTTAAAGTTAAACAAATCAAAAAATTTAAATTATTATATATATATATATATTTTCATGTTACACCCTGAACCCAACATGGTGCCGCCACTGACTTCAACTGATAATCTAGGAGTAATGGAATCTTTTATAGTGTGTTGTGTCTATAGTTTAAATCTCATTTCTTCTCTCTTATTATCTATCTATCTTAAAAAGAAATGTAAATATATTAAGTGCATCCAAATGATTTTTAGCCACTTACCGTGAGAGGAGCTTCCGATCATTGCTCTGGTTGTCATGTAAAACGCCAAGAACCATACTAGTTAAGGTCAGAACTCAATTGAATCAAAAAAAGAAGTTAGAACTTAATCATCGTCTTACTATTTTAACTGTTATAGATATTGGGTTATTTAGTTAATTATGTGTAATGGCCAAGAGGCCCAATTATTTTGTAAGCTCATGTACACCTAACTTTAGCCTCAATAGTCTTTATCTATGCCATATTAGGGTTCATTGTAAATACACCTGAGCTTATATTAAAAAAAAAAAAATGTAGCCATATATCAAGGCATAGTTATTAAACTTGGATCAGATTTTAACCCGATCTAGGAGCTGGGTCATTAGATTATTGGTTGAACCGCAAGAGAAAGTAAAAGATAAAAAAAATTAAAAAATAAGTTTGAGAACTAATAAAATAAATATGCAAATTGAAAAATGGAAATAAGTAAATAACTAATTAAAATTAAATCTTAAAAACTAGCCACCTATATAATTCAAAATCAAGATTCCAAAAGCAACAACACTAGAAAACATAAATTAATAGGATGTCATAGAATAACAGTTAATTCTTTACTAAATAAAATCCTATAACATTAAATGTTTTAAAACTCTAGGAACAGAAGTATATCTGATAATTTAAAGTCTCATTCTATTCATATTACATATCTCACTACTTTTACTCAAATCCCATGGATTATGATCTAAGCTAAAACTTGAAGCTCTATATATCTTTATTAAAAAGTCCAACGTAAAATCAATCTCATTATAAAATTTCTATTTTCATTATGTCTTGTTTAGAAACAACTTGTCTAGGTTGCACAAGTCACAAAAAACCCTCTAGGTTTTATCAAGTGTTACCGATTCAATTGCGTAAGTAGTCCTATTAAACAACCAGATCGACTTAAGTACCAATTCAATGGGTTACTAGATTGACCTGTTGGGCCTGGTTGGATTTAATAATTATGTGTTAAAGGCTTTCTTTGTGGATATAGATCGTTAAGTCAAATCATGTAACCCTAATACTCTATCTCTCTTTTTTGCTTCTCCTTGTCTAGTTTCAATACAATCTTACTATAACAAAAATACCAAAACTTCAGGGGCTTCTAGTATAGTACAGGAGCAATGATACCAACAATATTTAGAACTTTTTCCATAACAGTTCAGTTGACAAGTTTTTACTAATTTTTAGGCTTACTACTAACATTATTTTGTTATTTACCATTAACAATTTGCCAACTAAATAGGTGCTAAATTATTTGTGCAATTTTTTTTAGGGAAAAATTGTGTGTGTACTTATTGATAGTACAATTATCAACAATTATATATGGATAATACAAGGTTCTATATGTACTCACCGACTTGCATGTTTACTCGAACTCAAAGACTTCTTGGTACTTAGTTCGAAATGATGGGTCTTATGGAGAGTTTCACACTGCTGCACCACACTCACTCGTGAGTCGTGAGGATGGTACAATTATCTTGACATAGACTGAGTAATCCGTGTCTCTCTCTCTCTCTCCCTCTCTCTGACAAGATCCTATATGAGAGCGTCGGGTGCATCAGCAACACCCTTCCATGTTCTCTGACTGGATATGAGCTGGGGTTTTGTCTAGGCCATTGATTTGTACATTGAATCCCATTCTTGTTTTAACAAGCTTGTCGCCTTGATTTCTTTATAAATTCACTCGGGGTGAATACTGAATCTGAATGCCAACAACCACAACCACAACCACATAAAGGAAAGGTCACACAGGACTCAGTTAATAGCACATCTCTAGCTCTTGTAGATCCATATCTCCAAGTTTAACATAATGGTCTGCCTTTCAATGTGGAAAATATGGTGAGAAAATCATTGCAATTTGAAACTTGCTAGTTAGTCATGATGTCTAATATAGTAGTCGAATTATGGGTTTATAAAAGGGATGAAAAAGTGAGTCTCTAAAAAAATTGTATGTAAGCAAATAAGGTAAAAAGCCTTAATGATTGTTTGTTACTTTTTTATATTTTGAGCTTGTTTGTTTAGGCGTAATAACAAAAAAGCAAAAGTTTTTGTCATGTCAATAGCAATACAATTCATTCTGCAGTACAGGCAGTCCAGCAATATACGGACCACCGGTGCGCGCACACACACACACACACTCCCTTGCACACCCTTACACACACAGCTGTCACACCTACACACACGCCCTTGCAGCAATATATGTACCACCTATGCACACCCTTACAAATATCAAGCCTACAATTGTCACAATGCCTATTTACAAATATCTACAAATATTCACTCATGCATTCCTTTACAAATATCTATAAATAACTACACTGTCACACTATAGCACCTATCATTTAAATGTTTACTTATTTTCTTTATTGTCATTTATTTAATTTATTGCTATAATATTTTAGGTGATATTCCTATGGATTATAATGATTATACTGATAATAGTGATGAAGATCATTCTTATGATGTGTAAAACGATGAATATGATGATGAGGAATTATATGATTTTGCTATTGCTGGATATCATGTTGCAGTGACATATTATATGAAATATGTTGATAAACAACCTTGTAGAGATTCTAAACAAACTGGCTACATGGTTGATGGATTGTTTGATGGGTAATGAAACGAAATGTTACAAAATGTTTAGAATGAAGCCACATGTTTTCCTTCAATTGTGTAATGTTTTACAACATACATATGGGCTTCAGCACACAAGGCATATTAGGCTTGACGAGTCAGTTGATATATGTTTAATAATACTTGGACAAGGAGCTTGTTAAAGGATGGTTCAAGAAAGATTTCAACATTTTGGTGAGACTATACATAGACATTTTCATAGAGTTCTAAAATACCTTAACATAATGTTAATGGGTATCCTCAAGCCTTCTGACCCTACATTTAGTGTAGTTCCAAGACATACACTTCTACATGCCACACTTTCAGGTATTCATTTCATATATTCTAATTTGTTTCTAATATTTGTTAGGATTATTTTCTAAGTATCTAAATTTTATATTTTATTTTAGGACTACATTGGTGTCATTGACGATACACATATCCAAGTTGTTGTTGGAGACTACAAAAAAACTTCATATTATAATAGAAAGGGTGTGACATCTTTTAATGTGATGGTAGCATGCGATTTTAATTTACTTTTCACATTTGTTATGACTGGATGGGAGAGTGCAACACATGATACGCGTATTTTCTTAGATGCTATCCGTCAACAATTAATCAACTTTCCAAAACCACTACCAGGTATATAAAATTTTTATGTATTAAATATGTATGAATGATATTATTTATGTACATCTTACATTTTTTTTTCTTTTACTAGGAAAATGTTATTTAGTTGATGCTGGATACCCCTTAAAGAAATGATATTTGCCACCTTATAAGGGACAGAGGTATCATTTTTCAAATTTTCAACGAGCTAGTCAAGGGAATCACATAGAAGAGAGGTTTAATTATGTTCACTCATCACTTAGAAGTGCAATTGAGCGAACTTTTGGAGTGTGGAAGAATAAATGGAAAATTTTGAAGCAAATTCCACCTTATGATATTAAGCACCAAAGAAACATTATAATTGCTAATTGTGTTTTGCATAATTTTATTAGAAAACATGATAGGGAAGATGAGGGATTCAATTGAGATGAACATGGCTTGGACAGACCAAGAAACAATGGTAGTGGAGAAGGTACTAGCAAACAGGCAAACATTGAAAATATACAAGATGAGAGATGAAATTTGTTCGTGTCAAAATAGCTCGATCCATTTGCGGGTTGTAAACAATATTTTTATTATTTAGGTTTTGGTGTTTTGGTTTTTAATTTTTTGGATAAGAACTTTTTATTATTATTATAATGAATTGTCAAGTATTGATATTGTAGGCAATTGACATTTTAATATTATTATTTTCCTAATTAGTTTAATATCTTTTTCTTAATGAGTTATTTTTAATATTTTAAATTCGATAAACTTCTCTCCATGAATTTCAACAACGAAAACATCATTATTGTTGTCATTATTAATGTAATATTTAAGCTTAATTACATATTTTCAATAATAAAATAACACTGATCACTGGAAAAATGACAATATAACCTTCAAAAAATAGTTTAGTTATTTTTTGAAATTTACACTCAAAACAGCTATTTTTAAAACAATTTATCCAAACGCTTAATATGACTTTAAAAATAAAAAACGCATATTTTCACATTTTTACCAAATAATTATCTGTGGTTTTTAAAATGGAGTTTTCAAAATGCGTTTTTAAAACGCACATTTTGAAACAGCTGATTCAAACAAGCCCTTTATATAACTTTAAGTTTTTAGATTTTAACATATTATTTTCTCTTTTTTATGGTTATTTTATTTATACTAAAATCCTTGCATAGAAATATAGTAATTATGATGTGTTCATAATTTTATATATTTATTAATTAAGTATTATGGACCAAGCTTATAAACAAAAACTAGAGACTTCAATATTATGATGTGTTCGCATGAACTTTTGGTTGGGGAGGATGAGGGGAAGAGGAAAATTATACTTTCTTTGTTTTTCCACCGTTGGAAATTCAACTCAGTCACTTCTTGGGAGTTCGTGAAATTCTATACATAATGAGATCTAAGAAATAAAATCTTAACCTTGAAATGCATTGTGAAATTCTATACATAATAAGATCTAAGAGATAAAATCTTAACCTTGAAATGCACTTTCTCAATTTTAAGTAAAATGGAGAGATCCTGCACCAACAAGGCGTACTTTATTTTCCATTTTGAACTGTAAACAACCCTTGTGTACAATTTTTACTGGACAGCAAGATTAACAAATGTCTTAAGCCTGACATCAATGAGTCAATGGCATTTGCCTCAGAAAATGTTAGCCATAACTGCAGTCAGGTTAAAGACAAACCACATGATAAATTTCACACTCGGTAGAAGAGGTGCAACACCATTCACATGAGAAAGATAGCACAAAATAACATCATCATCATCATCATCACTCAAAATGTCAAGCAGCAACTCAAGGCAACTGAACACCAGGATTTGACAAAGATGCAACAGCAACATTGGGGCAGTCAAGTACAAACAAGCAAGATTTCTAGGGGAAATTGATACTTTCTTTGCATTTTTACAAGCCGGCCTGTGTATGCTCTCCTTTATTTAGGATAAATGAGACTATTACAATAAGGCGGAACTAAGACACTTACAACCATGCCGCCTTCTTCAAAGGAGTAATAACAGCCTTGACTTGCAAGTAGTTATTAAGGCTGTAGATTCCCTTCTCCCTGCCTATACCGCTCATCTTGTACCCACCAAAAGGAATCGCCGCATCGAACACATCGAAGCAATTAACCCATACAGTTCCAGCTCTTAGAGCTCGGGTCAAGGTGTTGGCAGTGTCCAAGTTCTTAGTAAAAACTCCTGCAGCTAGACCATAGCGTGTTGCATTTGCCCTTCTTATTACTTCATCAAGATCCCTGGTAGAGAGTACAAAATTTGGAGGAGACTTTTAACTATGAACACAAGTACATTATTCTTTTTTTCTGGCATGTACATAAAGAGACCAGTTTTCAGTTTTCTTTTTCATGGTGTTTTAAATGTAGCCCTTTGTTTGTTTTTTTTTTTTTTTTACTGTTGACCAAATAACATTGCAGGTAGGACATATGTTTCTTCCATAGCAACGACTTAGAATATGGAAAAGATGTAAGTGTTCGTGACAATTTTAGCAGACTGCAGGAAGTTTAAGACTCACTTGAATTTGAAGATAGATTGCACTGGGCCAAAGATCTCATCCTGTGCTATCAACATATCATCCTGATTGACGAAAATATCAAATTCATGTTACATCATTTGGTATTTCATGCATAATAGAGAAATTATTGGAGAGGAATTATTAGTACCTGAACATTTGAGAAGACAGTGGGCTGAATGAAGTAGCCTTTGGAGCCAAATCTGTCACCTCCACATTCAAGGGTGGCATTGCTTTTGATTCCAGATCTTATGTATCTAAGGACTTTCTCAAATTGCTCTGAGTCAATCTGGGATTTTCATAAGGTCCAGAAACAGCATCACTTGATTTGTTAGACATTACATGACTAAGATGAAATAGAACATAGTCTCAACACCTTTGAAAAATGTATTACTCCCATGGATTTTTATGTTCAGTTGAATTAAAAAGTCCTTAGGTTTTGTTATATTCACAATCCCATTGAGCCAAAACAAAATAGAGAAGGCTGCTGTATTATTGAAAGCCATTGGTATTATTCCCACGTCAAACTCTGAATCAGGAACTGGAGAAATTTACTAGAGGTATAATTTAAACTGCCAAGGACAGCCAAAGATAGATAAACCAGAATTTTTGGAATTAATAAGAATGTGACAACCATTTCATCCTCATGTACGTACCTGAGGACCTTGTTCCACACCCTTCTTGAAGGGATCACCAACAACACGCCTCACAGCACGTGCCTTTGCTTTCTCTATGAACTCATCATGTACACGTTCATGTACATATGTACGAGAACCAGCACAGCAGCATTGCCCCTGGAGACAGTATTGCATTCATCTATCAAATAAAGCATCTACATCTTACAAATCCAGCTGTGGGAAACCACTTGAACAAACCTGATTAAAGAATAGAGCAAAGTGAGCAAGCTCCACAGCCTTATCAACATCAGCATCCTCACATACTATGAATGGTGATTTCCCTCCTAGCTCTAGTGTTACTGGCTTAAGATTGCTTCTTGCAGCCAATTCAAGTACAATCTTTCCAGTATCAGTTGATCCTGTGAAAGCTAGCTGCAAAGGCATTGGTAATAGTTTCAAAACAAGTGGTGCAATTGTCCAAAAGAAAAAAAGGTTAAGTTTTCCCAGATCAGTGGTTTTAAGGCCATGACAAGTGATACGAATTATATGCTGGCCAGAATCCTCAGAGACTCAGACTCTGTGTGGCAATGTGAAATATAATTTTGTTATGACTAACAGTAAAAGTTCAATGAATATTGGCAGGAATAGAAAAATGATTTCAAGGAACAGGTTAAGTTGCTCTCTATATAACTGATTCATCAGCTATAAATTTATGTAGCCTGAATAATAGTGATCCCCATATACCTTATCCACGTCCATATGGCTGGCAAGTGCTGCACCAGCAGTCGGACCATAGCCAGAAACTATATTTAGAACACCTGGAGGAAGACCGGCCTGTCACAAAGGATGCAGAATAAATTACAAGATCATTCTTGAGCAAACAAAGCAAAGAAATATAATGCGTAAACAATCAACAAGCCTACCTCATGGAATAGCTTTGCTACAAAGAGTGCGGTTAATGGTGTTTGCTCTGCTGTCTTTAGGACAATGGTATTACCACATGCTAGAGCAGGCCCAACTTTCCAAGCAAACATGACAAGAGGAAAGTTCCAGGGAATGATTTGTCCTGCAACTCCAATTGGTTCATGCAATGTTTGCACATGATAATCTCCATCAGCTGGAACTGTTAGTCCATGGATTTTATCTGCCCAGCCTGAATAATTTATAAAAAAAATATGATTAGATAAAAACACAATGCACTCTGAAATAAAAGCAAAAATATAGAATTAGCTTTAGTAGTCTGACCAGCATAGTAGTGAAATAGTCGTATCAGCAGTGGTAATTCAGATTTGGCTGCCTGTTCATAAGGCTTCCCATTGTTCCATGTCTCTAGAGCAGCAAGCTCATCACTGTGTTTCTCAACCAAATCAGCAAAGCGCAACAATATCCTTGATCTTTCCTGAAATCCATATATGGTTTGCAAATGTTTTCATAAAATTTGTATACATTTAGGAATCACCCACATACTAATTGAATAGCAAAACAAAACCAGAGACGTATTCTTCTTACATAAGCGGTCATCCTTGGCCATGGTCCCTCATCAAATGCCTTGCGGGCAGCGGCTACAGCAAGGTTGATATCTTCTGCATCACCTTCAGCAACATGAGCAATCACTTCCCCCGTACGAGGGTCATATGTTGGAAATGTTTTTCCTGCGACCAATAGAATGTCCAAGATTAGCTCCATCAGGAATCATCAGTCACAGAAATATTGTAAAATACCAATTAGTAAAAGTACCCCATGAAAAAACAAAGAAGGAAAGTAAACTATTAGTCTTGTTCAAAGAAAAATAATAACAATTACCTGATACAGCATCTACAAATTGCCCATTAATCAGATTCTGAGTGTAATTTATCTGAACAGGTGGAATGATTAATTCCTCAGCTGCTGCTGCTGTGCTAAACCTGTGGATGCTTCTCCCACAGCCAGAACTTCTTCCTGAGAGTCAAATTTTGTAAATAACTTCATCATACAAGTTTGGTAAAAGATGTAAAAAAAAAAAAATGAAAAACTAGGGAAAAGGCTTAAATATTGCATGTAGTGGTGGAGTAGAATTTTGGTAACTGTTTATTTCCAATCTGCACAAAATTACACGTTCCCTTCTTGTTATATTCACCAAATAGAAAATGGATTTCCTCTATCATTCTAGATAAACTTTCCAAATAAGAAGGAACCCCATCTCTCAAAAACCATGACTTGTTGACTCTAGTCCTTTATTGATCTTGTTCATCGTCAAAACCCCAACCAAGCCAGGCTTACTCAAAAGTTATATACAATTCCTTTTTCTCTGTCCTCATACAGTGAAAAAGACTTTACAAAAAGCAAAAAAGGAAATATTCAGATTCAAAAAAAAATTCAATTTTCTCTTGTTTTCTCTCACACAATAAAGTTTTTAGCTTTCTAAACTATCTTCTATACAAATGAAAATAAGTAGAAGAAAAATTTTGACACCAAACACAAGTCATGAAGATACAAAGATGTTATAATTATCAGTCATGTAAAGAAACATAAAAGCAAGTGAAACCAATAGACAGAAAGAGAAAAAGCAACAAAATTACAGAAAAGGCATCATTCATCATCATCATCACCTAGAGAGGAAAGCAGAGAAGAAGACCCAGATGAAGAAGAAGCAGCAAGAGAGCGAGAAAGCAAGGAGGAGAATCTGCGAGCTGCCATGGCCACACAGAATTATCTCAAAGTTCTATCCTTTCTTTTTTTTATGATAAGAAAACAGAGTGCTCTGTTTTTACGCTCAAGTTGGCAGAAAACTCACACTCAGGTCATGTACACAGTGCACTCTACACACTCTCTCTCTCTCTCTCTCACTCCGTGTCAGAAATGTGAATGTGACTTTTTATCCTTTCCAGAAGTTATGTTTTGCGACCATGATTATTGGGTTAAAAGAAGATAACTTAAATAAAAAGGAAGTGGTACTGTGGTATATAATAGATTAGATATCACAATCACGTTGGCCTCCAATATATTGGAAATATATATATAGACTTTTAGAAATAGAAATAATCAAAGACACGTGCAGGTCAGAAACTAATTTATATTGTAGTACAGACTACAGACTGAAATGTGGTCTATTTGCATCTTTATGCTCTCTGTTTGACACTTGCAGGTCCGAAACTAATTTATATTGTATTTTATTATCATTATATATTTTCTTTTTTTTAAACTAGTTTTAAAATAATTTTTTTTAACTCATTACGTGACGGTTAATAAAATAACCTATTTATACTATTAAAAAAAATCATGTTATTTGTTAAAAATGTCAAGCAACTAAAAAGTAAGAGATAATTTTATTAATCCTAGTAGGTTGGAGAATTTTTTTTTTCTCTCCAAATCATATGAGAGGCAAACTTTTTTTCCCTCTAATACTTTTTTTTTTCTGGGTTTTAGTTTTGTTTTAGTATTTTATAATTTTGAGTAATACTAATAAGTACTTTGGTTTTAGCCAAATTGCTGAGTAGGAAGTATTGGCTTATTGTTTGAAAAACAAGAAAAATAGAAAAGTGGTAGAGAAAGAGTAGTACTTGGCTATTTAGTTTGTAAGGTAAAGGACTCAGTGAATGGTACTAAGAAACTTGTATAGAGTTGGGAGTGGAATATTATAGAATAAAATTTCTACTTTAACGGCCAATTAGTTCTTGTCTGCTTGGAACTTTGTAAGTTTCACATGGGCTCACATATAAAAGAGATTAGGTGGTCTATCATAATATTTGTTCGTTCGTTTATTTTAGTGTAAAGTTGTTGGAAGATTCCTCTTTTTTTTTTTCTTTTTTTCTTTTTTTTCTTTTTTTTTTTTTTTTGGTGCTAAATGTAAAGTTGTTGGAAGATGATCACGAAGAAAGGGTTGGTATATATTGGACCACTTTTGGTTCATCACTTCATTGCCCTTCAACCCATTCTAATTAATTTATTTATGGGGAGAGACACCATTTGTCAAGGGGAAGAAAAGCCATGAGAATAGTACTATTAAATATTATAGAAGGGATAAATACAATTTCATTTCACTCCAATCAACAAAAATAATGCTAAGCACAAATTATCACTTGTGAGTTTGATGGGCACCTCGGCTGTAGGCCATCTTGGATTTGACCCACTAATGAGAGTGTCATTATAGTCCCAAAATAATCTTGCATGTGAATAATTTTGCTCTATTTAGACGACTAGATTAGACCGACTTGAGATTATTAATGGCATAAATTTCACCAAACACCAATTATAAATTGACATATATACAAGTTATGAAAAAATATGTGATAAAATATATAATCTTAGAAGCATTGTCGGTTCAATCAATCTATCACATAACTTATGCTCGTTCTCTTGAATCTAACTTAGTGAGTTCATCCATCACTAGTGCAAGATGTATGAATTTAATGTTAATCTTTGATGCATATCTATAATGATAAGAAACTCACTTATAATGCCTCTTTTTATTTTCACATTAGTTACAATTCTTTCTTTTATATATATATATATATATATATATATCCTTAATCAACTTAAGTATCTAAAAGTGAATGTAAAAACATAAAAGACAAAACACAAAAGAACTCATAGTAATAGACTCGTACAAATTGAAAGTGACATCCGAACCGAACCCACTATTCATTATACTCAGTTAAGAGTCAAGACTCCCTTTAATTTCTCCCCAAAGAAGGTGAAATTCCATGATAGCTAGGGAGTAACGTAATTACCCAAATGGGTTCATTTTGTCTTTTACGCAGAGATGAAATTGGTGATTATTGATGGAGAATGATGAAAAACTAAGTTAAGGAGCCAAGGACAGCTTAAAAAAAGAAAAGAAAAAAGATTTCAATTACAGTCCCACATGTGAAGTAAGGGATTACACATTTGTTAACGAACACTTTGTACATGAAGTGTCTATAATTTCAGGAGTGTTATCTACATTTTTTTGAAAATGTTTACAATTAAAACATAAAATAAGTGATGCATATAAACGATATACACTATAAATATGCAATAATTAATTCCCGTGAAGCAAATGGCTTATACTAAATGTGTACAAACAATGTACGCTAATATTACTTTTTGAAGAATAAAATTGCAAGTATCATGTATGAAAACATGGAGGTTTTGATAAGATTTTTTTGTCTTTCCAATAACAAATGTGGTCTTTGTACTCGAGAAATGAGGTAATGTTATTGACACGTAAGACAATGACATCTTTTTGTTTTTGAAAACGAGACAATGACACCTTGGGTAAACCTTCTGCAACGAAAAATTCAAGACATTACCAAATGTGGCAGAAATTTAAGGTTAGACAACCCGAAGAAATCAGAAAGGGATCCTAATATTATAAAGAGAAATGTTAACCAGTGAACTTAGGGCGCTGGTTAATAATCCATTTAAAAAAAGTTTTTATGGAAAAAAAAAAGTAATTAATATTTTAATAGTTTTTTTTCATTTCTCACAAAAATATTAAAACTTTCCTAAAATAGATTATTAATGAGTACCCTAAGGGCACTCGTTAGTACGACCCTATTATAAATAGGGCAAATTACAATTTACTCATATGCAATTTGATCGAAACTTAAGTTACTTACTTGTACTTTGAAATTTGACAATTTACCCACCCGAAGTTAGGTCAGCTTGATTTCTATAACCCACATTTGTTAAAAACAGAGTTAAATATGTAATTTTGCTTCTCTTTTATGTCTCTCTCCTCAAAAAACATAAAAATATCAAATCAAATAAGATAAAAAATAAATAAATAAATAAAAACTATTCATTGGAATACTTGCATCATGGAATTTCAAACTACAGGTAAGCAACAAATTTTGGTCAAACCCCAATTGGGTAAAGTGTCAAATTTTAAACCACAGTTAGGCAACTTAAATTTCAACTAAACTACATGTGAGTAATTTGTAATTTGTCCTTGTACATATGAAATGAAAAAATTATCGCGGACCTTATGGATTTTTTTTTTTGGGAATTCACATCAATTCTTTATCATCGTAAGTGAATGAAAACAAAGGCATTGAGATTTTTGTGGACCTTATGGGGTTTTTTTTTTTGGTAGCAATTAATTAGTGCACTGTGCCATTCCTTAGCAAAGGCCCACTAAGGTCATGGATTTTGGCTTTTTATATAATTGGGGAGTTTTTGTTGGTCTTTTAAAGAAATTTGGACTTACCCAATTTTGTTAAACATGCTTGCTGGACATTGGAGAAGCATTCACAAAATTGTTGTGCGAGTGTTTATAATATAAGCAGTTCAGCTTGACTTACTTTTCATCGTGGGGATTGGCATGTCCAAGTTACGGTTTGTTGTCAAATTGGGTTAAGTTTGTGACATATTTCAACTCAACCCGATCGTCTTTCATTCTCAAAAAAAAAAAAAAAACCCCCGATCGTCTTTGGTTGACAAATTTCCATCACAATCTAATTCAATCCATTATTATTTAAAAGCCAACCCAACCCGTAGGAATTAAATTGAGTCCTCGATATTTTTTCAAACTTAATAAAAAATAAATAAATAAAAAGATTGTTAAGTCCACAACATTCTCACAATAAATCATAGGTAGTAAGTTGTTATTAGTTTAAATTTGAATTTACAACTTAAATTACTTTTTTACCCACCTATAACAACCAATAACAACTCGCCACTTAAAATTTGTTGTGACAATCTTGTGGGCATAGCATTTCTTAAAAAAAAAATGGGAACAATTTTTTACATAAATTTACTTGAGGGGCGACTATTTTTATACATTTGCAATTAATAGTTTTCCATCTTTTTATCTATTTCAAAGATATCCTTTGAACTCAATTTGTTATTTGTTAGTGAGTTCCAGTTAGTTCAATTAGTAAAATTTATCTCTAATGGTTGAATAAGATATAGGAGACTGAATCCCTATCTGCACCAAAAACCAATTGATGTCTTGGTCTGATGATAACGAGCATAATCATCAAAAGCGAATGTTATAGGTTGAAACTCTATTAAAAAAATTTGGGGTAATTGCAATTAACCCACTTGTGGTTTAGCCAGTTTTAACTAAGTTACATGTAGTTTAAAAAGCGTCACTTAACCCACCTAAGGTGCCCTTTATTAGACATCTGTAACCCACCTCTCCCTTTTCACCGTTAAAAATAGGGGTAAATGTGTCTTTTTCATTATATTTTATGTCTCTCTCCTCTTTTCTCTCCTTCTTCTTCTTCACATAAAACATAAAAGAAAAATATCAAAAAGCAAGTCAAGATAAAATTTGTTTCATCATTTTTAATATACATAATTAGCACAAAGTTTTACAAAAGAGGGTAGACAAATAAAAAAAACCCTCTCTCTAAAACTCTGACCCTCTCTCTTTTGCTGGATTCTTTAAAAAAAACCCAGATTTGCAAGTAAAAAAAATATGCAAAACAAAAAAATTAAAATAATAATAATAATAACCCAGCAATCTAGCAAATCCAACACCACAACCAATTCACTGAACCATCAAATCATAGTCTCACCAAACTACCACCTCCAACACCACCATCGCTGTTAGCCACCACCAAAAATCTCATATCAGGAAGCAAAAACAAAGAATCAAGAAAAACCTTGCAAAAAAAATTGCACAAAAAAAAAAAAAAAAAAAAACCCAGCAATCTAACAAATCCAACACCATAGCCAACTCACTGAACCATCAAATCATAGCCTCACCAAACTACCACCTCCAACACCACCACTGCTGTTAGCCACCACCCAAAACCCCAAACCAGGAAGCAAAAACAAAGAAACAAGAAAAACGAAATCATGAGATCGACTGAGCAGCAAAGCAACCTGATTTTCTAGATCGACTGAGATCGAAGCAGCGGAGAGTGGTGGATTCAAATTTTGTAAGGTTAATGGATTTGTGGGTTCGAATTTTCTAGGTTGGTTTAAATTTCCTTATGGTTGGTGGGTTCAAATTTTTTGGGTTTAATGGATTTGCGAGTGTAATGGATTTCTAAGTTGGTTTAGTTTTTCCTACTGTGAGTTTTTAGGATTTGGCATATTTGTTCTATCTATGGCTTTAAAAGAAGATGGAAAATCTTCTAGGTTCCTTCCAATCAAAAAAAAAAAAACATGGGTTCCATTTTTTTTTCCCTTGATATCGGGTTCCTTTTTGTTGGTAGTATATACATCAAGAGGGAACCAATTATTGTGTTGATTGAACAAGATTCGGGTCACGATATGGGATTTGGGTTTGAAGATTTGATTTCTAAGATGGTGAGAGAAAAGTTGTTCTTCAATATTTTGCTTCTAATTCTATTTCTATTGTGGCTTATATAGTAAAGGGGATTTTTTAACAGAAAGGGCAAAGGTGGGTAACGGGTGTCTAACGGAAGTCACCTCAAGTAGGTTAAGTGATAACTTTTAAACCACGGATGGGCACTTTTAAAACAAGCCAAACCACAGATGGACAAAGTGCAATTTTCAAAAAAAAAAAAATTGTCATTTGTAACAAACATTTATATTATTTGTTTTTAACTTATATACATGCACTACAAGCAACATCAATCCAAAAACAAAGAACAACTGATGGTCAAATATAGTGGGTTCTAGTTAGATCAACTGATAAAGTTTGATGGTTGAATAAGAGATTTGGGGATCAATCCTGCCTACACCAAAAACTAATTAATATTTTGGTTCAATGATAAAGAGCACAATCATCAAAAGCAGACGTCATAGGTTTGAAACTCTATAATAAAAAAAATGGTTTTAAACAAAATTCTTGACTTTCCTACAACCCTTCGTTCGTGCTCTAACATCCTGTATAATGGCTTTTGATAGGGAATATTTTCACCAGTTAAAAAAAAAAAGTTCTAACACCCTAGAGCCTTCGATTACCAAAAGTATCATGAGCTTACCAAAAGAATCTTTGGTCACCAAAAGTATCTTTGGTCACCAAAAGTATCATCAATCACAAGGGGTCGTCAAGTACCCAACGGTCGTCAGGTACCCTCCCTGACACTGCGCGACACACTTTACCCTGACGGTCGGCACG
Source organism: Quercus variabilis (assembly GCA_030445155.1). Lineage (NCBI taxonomy): Eukaryota > Viridiplantae > Streptophyta > Magnoliopsida > Fagales > Fagaceae > Quercus > Quercus variabilis. The sequence goes on from CP129454.1 coordinate 11,789,202, forward strand.
TATCAATGGGTCAACAAGTACCAAGGGGTCGTCAGGTACATAATGGTCGTCAAGTACCTTCCCTGACACTACGTAACACAGTCCACCCTGACGGTTGTCACGTATCAATGGGTCATCAAGTACTAAGGGGTCGTCAAGTACCCTCCCTGACATTACGTGACACGCTCCACCCTGACGGTTATCACGTATCAATGGATCGTCAGGTACCAAAGGGTGGTCAGGTACCCAACGGTCATCAGGTACCCTCCCTAACACTGAGTGACACGCTCCGCCCTGATGGTCGTCACGTATAAATTGGTCGTCATGTACCAAGGAGTCATCAAATACCGTCCCTAACACTGCGTGACACGCTTCGCCCTAATAGTCAGCAAGTATCAATGGGTCGTCAGGTATCAAGGGGTTGTCAGGTACCCAATGGTCGTTAGGTACCTTTCCTGACACCGCGCAACACAATCCGCCCTAACGGTCGTCAGGTATCAATGGGTCGTCAGGTACCAAGGCGTTGCCAAGTACCCAACAGTCGTTAAGTACCCTCCCTGACACTGCGTGACACGCTCCACCTTGACGATCGTCACATATCAATGGGTCGTCATGTACCAAGGGATCATTAGGTACCCTCCCTGACATTGCACGATATGCTCCACCCTAACAGTCGTCACGTATCAATTGGTCATCATGTACCAAGAGGCCGTTAGGTACCCAACGATCGTCAGGTACCTTCCTTGACACCACGTGACACGTTCTGCCCTGACGATCATCACGTATCAATGGGTCGTCAGGTACCCAACGGTCGTCAGGTACCTTCCCTAACACCGCGCCGCACACTCTGCCCTAACAGTCGTCACGTATCAATGGGTCGCCAAGTACCAAGGGGTCGTCAAGGACCTAGCGGTCGATAGGTACCTTCCTTGACACCACTCGACGTGCTCCGCCTTAATGGTCAATAGGGATAAATCCCACAGTAGACGGATCCAATTTGCTAAGCTAATAATAAAGCAACGGTTACACCTAAAGACAGTCTGGATTGCCTGACAATCAAAGACCTAGTAGACGGAGTCTCGTCTTGAATGGAAAGTTGAGAGACGAATGGACCCTTTAAAGTGGATAGACCCTTTAATGGGGACAAACTCTTTCAGGTGGACGGACCCGACGGAGACGAGTGGCAAAGCCACGTGGCTCCCACGTGACCTGAGTAGGCTTCAAAGAACCTAATATGGGAATGCCTTGCATTCTACAGTCCACCATAATCTGAGAGATCCCTACAAGGAAAGAATCCCACAACATATGGACACTGGAAAAGATCTTATTCATAAGGAAATACCTTCTCCATCAAGAAACTGATTTTAGCTCTACGCTGCTATAAAAACCCCAAAACTCTCACAAATCAAGGTACGTGAATTCTCTCTAGCTCTTACACTATTGAGTTCTTGGAGATTCTTCCATCACTGATTTAACCTTTGGAGGGTCTTTGGCCGGTATCCCACCGATGCCCTTTGATTGGTTCTTCTCTTTTGTTCTTCAGGTGTACCGTTGGCACGTGTGTGGATGATCAACTCACTGATGATTTTTGTGTATCATCAACTTTAAATATGGTTTCATTAGATTTTAATTGTAATTTTATTGGCTTTGATGTATCCCTTTGAGAATCATTGCTTTCTCTTCTCAATTGCATGCATGATATGATTCTTATTTTCTTTTGATCATCGTTATTTGTTGTTTGATTGTAATCTATATATTATTTGCATACACGTATCCCCTTGAGAACTAGAATGACAAACTGAACAATCTGTCTTCCTTGCTTTAAATATGTTACTGTAGAATTCCTAGCTCCTGGAATATCAGACCATGTCCCAGCCTTTATTTCCTTTGGTCAAAAGCTACAAGTTGGTCCTAAGCCTTTTAAGTTTTCCAACTGTTGGCATGTTCACTGTTATTTCTTGAGCAGGATTAGGTCTGCTTGGGAGATAAATGTCACTGGAGTGCCTATGTTTTAGTTTTGTTCGAAGCTGAAAACAGTTAAAGGGATCCTAAAAAATGTGAACAAGGACGAGTTTGGATGCATTTCTCAGAAATTTCAGCAAGCTAAGTTTCAGCTGGACCTTGTACAGGAGGATTTAAGATGTGAACCAGGATAGTTAAAAGATAGATTAGTCGATTTGAGGTAACTAGCCTCTTGAATTTTGATAGAGAGAATAGATGTTTTGGTTTGTTTTCTGCTTGAAAGTCATTATGGGTTCAACTTACATAAATAGACTAAGATGAGAGAACCTCATCAACAAATCTTAAAACATAGGAATCAATTTGAATACAAGTAAATAACAATACTAATCTACTACTACCTTATTCAGATAAAGATCTATCACTAAGCCTAAATTTAAATACTTCTAATTCAAAAAGTAATTTATTATCCAGCACATCATCCCGGGTCATAACAATTCAATGCTAAAACCTGGTAGTGCTGAGCTTATTAATAAGGAAAAGGAGTGTCTTCATCAGTATATAGCCATTAGAAATGAAGAAGAGGCTTTCATGAAGCAAAAATCCAAAAACAAGTGGTTAAACTTAGGTGACCAGAATTCTTCTTTTTTCCACAAGGTGATTAAGTTGAGGAATGCAAGAAACACTATCAAGTGTCTCTATGACAGTGCTGGTGCTAAAGTGGATAAGCCTCATCAATTGACGGATTTGGCTATAGATTTCTTTAAAAACCTCTTGGGTCTTCCTTTGAATGTTTTTTTCTGAGGAGGATGCAAACAAAGTATCTTCTCTCTTGCAAGGCAGAGTTTCAAGCAGACACTGAGAATGCATGATTGCTGAGGTTATGCCTTCTGAGATCCAGAAAGTTTTGTTTTCAATTAATGGATACAAGTCCCCAGGCCCTGATGGATTTACTGCATTGTTCTTTCAAAAGGCTTGGCCCATTATTCAGCAGGATTTTGTGAGTGCAATTCAATCTTTCTTTAAACTGGTAAGTTGCTAGGAGAGGTGAATGCCACTATAATAACCCTGATTCCTAAGGTGAAAAAACATTCAATTATGGGTGAATTCAGACCTATTTCCTGCTGTAACATCATCCATAATTGTATCACCAAATTTCCTGCTAATAGGATGAAGCCATGTTTGAATGAGGTAGCAAGTGGCAGCCATACAACTTTCATTTCTAACAAAAGTCTTTCTGAGAATGTGTTGTTAGCTCAGGAGTTTGTAAAAAATTATCACAGAGAAAAAAGTGACCTCATGAAGGCTTATGAAACTGTTCACTGGGAATTTATACTGCGCTGCTTTAAAGCTAATGGGGTGCCTGACAGGTTAGTGGATTGGGTGAAGGTTTGTATCACAACTCCCAACTTTTCTGCTGCTTTTAATGGTAGTCTGGCTGGTTCTTTTTGGGGGGGGTGGGGGGGGTGGCAAAGGGTTTAAGACAAGGCGATTCATTATCCCCTTCTTTTCTTTTTGTTTTAGCCATGGAAGTCTTCTCCAGCCTGATGCAGCAATCAGTTCAGGAACACAGTTTAAATTTCATCCAAGATGTGCTGATCTGAAGCTAACACATCTATGTTTTGCAGATGATTAAATGGTCTTTTTCAGGTGCTGATCTAAAGTCCATTCAGCTGATAAAACTTATCCTAAAGGAATTTAAAAATCTGTCTGGTCTGACTGCAAATGCAAAGAAAAGTGATGTCTTTTGTGCTGCGCCGACAGAAGGTTTAAAGAAATAAATTCTTGATACTCTCCCGTTTAAGGTAGGTTCATTACCTGTGAGATATCTTCGGGTTCCCTTAATTTCAGTAACGTTAAATGCTAAAGATTGTCAGCCTCTCCTGGACAAGATAGCAGGAAGGATTGACTCATGGGCAGCAAAGAGCTTATCATTTTCAGGAAAACTCCAGTTGTAACAATCAGTTCTGTTCAGCCTTCAGGTATACTGGTCTTGCATCTTTAATTTGCCAAAGAAGATTGTTAAAGCTTTAGAACAAAAGTTTGATAGCTTCTTGTGGCATGGAAAGCATGCCTTGGCTCTTGGGGCTAAAGTCTCATGGGATGGAGTGTGCAAGCCAAAAGAGAAGGGGGTTTAGGCTTGAAAACTGGAAAGGGTGGAGGAGTAGAACAAAGCTGCAATTCTGAGACACATCTGGAACCTGTTTGCAAGAACTGGTTCCATCTGGGTGGCCTGAGTTCACTTCTATCTTGTAAAAGGAAAAAGCTTCTGGTGTGTGGAAGCTCCTCAAAATAGTTCCTGGGTGTGGAGGAAAATCTTGAATCTTAGAAATTTAGTCAAACCCTTGGTGAGATTTGAAGTGGGGACAAGTAGCAACATTTTCCTTTGACATGATTGGTGGCATCCAGATGGAGTTCTAATTCAGAAATATGGCGCAAGAATCATATATGATGCTGCTAGGACTTTACTTTGCAAGGGTCTCAATTGTGATAAGAAGTAAAGAATTGTATTGGAAGCCTGAAAGATCAGACAATTTGGTGCTAATACAAAGCAAGCTTAATTTGATTTCTATTGGTGATTCAGATCAGGCAGTGTGGATCCCCTCAAAATCAGGTCATTACACAAGTGCAGAGACTTGGGAAAACATTAGAGCCAAACTTCCAGATGTTAAATTGTGGGAGTTAATTTGGTTCCCTCAAGCAGTACCAAGGCAGTCCTTCAATCGTTGGCTGGCTATGGGAACAGACTTAGTGCTCGAGAAAGAATGCTTCAGTGGGGCTATAACGGTGATCAGAATTGTGTTTTTTCTAGAAATAATGTTGAAAGTAGAGATCACTTTTTTTAGTGCTCTTTATTTAGCATAATTTGGAAAGAGTTAATGAGGTGCTGCCATCTCTGGGCTCCCAAGTTTGTATGGGAAGACATCACATAATGGAGAGTGGAGAAGTGTAGGGGAAAATCTCTCCAAGCTGTGGTGTTTAAGCTAGCTTTAGGAGCAATCTACGATATTTGGCATCAGAGAAATGCAATTATCCATGGAAAGGGTTTTGGCACAGAGGAAAGCATTTTGAAATATGAAGGCTCTCTCTCGAACAAAGTCATTGCAATACTTGGAGTTTCAGCTTGAAGATTTTGCAGAGCTTTTCTTAAATGGGGTTCGTTTAGATTTTGGTTGCTGGTAGGGTGGTTTTACAAAGGCTACCTCTTCCTTATGTGCGTTTTTTGTCCTTTACTGTGACATGCAAATGTATAGCTGCTCTTTACAAGGAGTTCTTTTGGTCTGTGAGTTGAGATAGTAACTGTACATTGCTTTTTAGTTTTTAGTAGTTTATAAAAATATTTCTCATTCATCTAAAAAAAAAAGCATTGAAAGGAATATCTAGAATGCAAAAAGTGATTTCAAAGATAAAACTAACATATGCATGGCTGATCCACATCAATATTATCACATATCTTGCAATCTTCTTTGCCAAACAATTCCTTTTGCCTAAAATGATGTGAATATAAATATCCATGTAAGAAAAATCACCTGTCATGGAAAGATAATTGAAGTAAGAAGTGAAAGGGTTCTGATGTTTGTAAATGACCAAAACAAGGAGAATGAATAAAAATTGGTTCTTGTACAAGTCAGCTATCTTCTTGGTATGCAGAACAGAAGATTATATAAATATTACTAGCATACCTTTTGGATACTCTATATTGTGATAATAATATGGTTCTTATACAAGTCAACTATCTTCTTGGTCTGTAGAGAAGTCAGGCTCTTCTGGCTTAAACAACTTGGGCATTTGCAAGGTGGTGGCATCAGCTTTCTGTTGAATCCCTCTTCTGGTGTTTGCTGCAAACTTTGAAGCCAATATTGTAGCTCCCAATTGCTGTGCTTTGTCCACTGATGATCTGCCAGCACCATCATCCTTATAATCAGCGTTTGATCCATCCCAATAGCTGAATTCTTGGTCCCAAACGTGTCCATGGTGGTTGTCCTCTTGTCTTGCCAACTCCATTTCCTTCTTTCTTCTCATGTACCGTCTCCATGCAACTTGTAGAAAGCAAGCTCCCCAAGTTCTCCACTGGTGGGAGTAGTACCTGAAAGCATGCTGGAGTTTCTTGCTGTGAAGGCGCTTAAACTGACTGGCAACAAACTTGAGGTCTTCAGCTCTGAGTGCAAATGCCTCAACTTCAGTTAGGGACTTGACTGTTCGAGTTGAGGATGGAAGGTTAAGGCTAGAGGTGGGCATTAGAGCCCATGTCAGTAGCTCTTCACCACAAAAGTCACCAGGCCTGAGGGTAATAGAGTTAAAGAATCCTGACCTTCCACCATTGGTTGTGGAGCTCTCTAGTTGGCCTCTGATGATGAATAGCATCTCATTCACTGGATCACCCTCCCGAACTATGTATGTTTCTTTGGTATTCAAGGATGAGACAAGGCGTTCACATATGGCATCTAGGAGCTGATTATCCATTTGTTCAAAGAAAGGAACCTGAAAAATAGAACTTTCGTTATTGATTCAGTGGATCCAGATGGGTGATATCATCAGCATAATAAGAGTGAACTACGTAAGTTAAGGTATTGCCCCACATGTTCTGGTATAAACTTAAACAAATCAAATACCTAAATGGTGAATTAGTGTCCCAAAAAAGTTGTCCACAGTAATGGACCTTGATGATATTGCCATAAATGTGAAGGATGAAGCACAAATTTGTACACCTGAAATTCACTATAGTATGTTTTGGCTACCCCCAAGTAAAATAAAAGTCATGATCAGACTTAAATTATTCTTAGATATCTGATACATGAATTTTTCCTTTCCACTTGTATTTGTGGATCAGGATTATACAAATTCTAAATAGCTTTAAATCCTCCCCCAATTTGCAGCTGACATTAACATTACTCAGTTAAATAAAATTTTGCGGGTATGTGCATGTTCAATATGTCAAATTCATCTAACTCCCAAATAGCCAAATCCAAGGATACTAAGTAAAAAGTCCATATTCCTTCTTCCATGTCCTAGGCTGTCTACGTAATATGGCATGACATATACATGTAGTTGAGACAGTCTAGTAACTCCATGTTGCTAAGAACAAGAATCTTGGGGAACTTGCAATTTAGAAAGCTACTCTTCTCCTCCTTTGCAGGACAAGCTTATATGGTTAAGTAGACAAAAGTAGATAAGACCAACACACCTTATATAAACACTAGAAGTATATGGTGTCTGATTATCATATATGCTAATGAATTTTTGTTGCTGCTAAAGAAGATTTCCTTGTAGTTGCTTAACAACTTAAAAAGTCATTTATGATGTAAGATGCTACTGAAAATCTCATTACAAACGAGCTATAGCAATTTTTCCCCTCCAGTCTAAAATACAGATAGGGGTAGGTTTTGTTTCACTTAATATTTTAAAGGTATTATTGCCAAAGTAGTGCAAATGAAATACTAAAATTATTGGCTTATGAAATTTCAGCTACTAGTTACATATTTTTCCTCAAAACCATTGTTGCTTGCAAAGAATATCATGCAAAAAAGACTTACACGGCGAACAAGGGCCAAACATAGATGTCTTTGAATATCACGTCGAGTGTCCAAAGGTAACGAGCGCAAAATGGATTCTTCATCTACACCTCTGGTGGAAATCCATTTGTATTGAACAAACCGACGAACACGTTCTTGTAGTTCTGGAGGTAGTTGACGGTTCCTCATCCACTCCTCTGTATCTCTTCGTTTGACCCTCCATTCTTCTAGTCTTGCTGTTGTAGATTGTAGATAGTTCTTCAAGAAAACCACAAATAATCAAAATTTCACAACTAGCAGAACTGAAATAAAATCATAATTGCATCTGTTTCACCAAATTTAGCAATTCAGTGTCATGAAGGGAACTGATTGTTTTCAAAACTAAACTAGCCCCCTACCAACTCCTTTCTCTCAGATGCAATGCCTGCATCACTGTGCTATGCCAGCTTCAGCTAGCATATACTAAAAGATGAAGGTGGTCCAAAAGTTATGAATAAGCAAAAACATATTGATATAGATAAATTATTCAACATAGGGAAAATAATACCTGCATGTTTCCTATGAGGTGTGAGAATAGAACAAGACCTGCTAAGCAAATAAGAATGCTGAACAATATTTCACCCATAAAAGTGCTTGTCGCTAAATTTTGTCCATATGAACTGCATATGACAGCATCATTGAGCAATCTATTAGCATACCATAAATAAGGTGGTATTTCAACAATGTTAATTTCTGATTCTCAGACCTAAGTCAGCTAGAGAGAGAGGGAGAAATTCTAGTAACAAACTGGAAATTCGATGAAGCTAAGAACTAATCACAAATTGAATTTAACAATAAAACCTAGAAATCATTTGCGACATACTCTTTTGGTTTCATTATTTGCTTATATAATTGTCAAACGTCTTTTAAAGTTGAGAAAATTGTGAATCATCCAGTTATAGGAAATAAATTCAGATGTATTGATTAAATAACTAAGTTACAAAAAAGCATAGGTTTTCCAGAGTGAGTGTAAGTTCATCTAGAAATTTAAGTCAATGCAATCAGCAAGACAACTTTTGATTTCTTTTAACCAACTCTTGTGGCTTAAGCATGTAAATACGCATCCACTATTTGCTTCTTGATCCTGAGTTGAACCTAAATTTGACCATCAATGGCATCCAAAAAGCCTCTAATCAGTTAATGAGAAATGCAATTCCAAGAACTGAAAGTAAAAAAATTTCTCTCTCCCTGAATCTTAATCCTCAAACCAAGATGAAATCTGACATAGAAACCCAAGGACCCTTAGGCATTTGTGTCATAACCAGTTTATTCCAGGTGCCAAAGTTGAAAGTTTATGAGAATAATTCCATCAATATGAGCTGATAAAAGAAAATACCACAAAAACCACACATCATGATATAGTTATTGAAGAACCAACAAGAAAGGACTGGTCAGATACCAAAAATGCATTAAAATTACCCCGAATAACATAATCCATGAATTCTCAAATGACTACTAAAATTCTCTTTATGCAATATCTGTGCCAATTTAGTATTGAAGGACTACTGATTTTAGTCAATGACTCAAATGCAGAACCCAAAAATAATACTTGTAAGAAGTTGTGGAAGGCTTTCTCAACAAACAAACAGTAAGGTATCCAAATAGATAAAACTCGGCTGCATTAAAGGAAACAGAAACTAAATCAGGTTCAGCCAGTACTTAAACATGTGAGATCAACTAAGCATACCTTAAATTCCTCAAACCCCACCAGAGGCAATAAAAGTACTTCTCAATGATATTGGAAGAAGCAACATCATTAGTGAAAGCATCAGCAAACAATCCGAACTGAAAATAGTCATCATTTTGAGCATCACAATTAGTGAGCACTTTAGTGACACTCAGCCAAAAACGGCGTTCAGGATTGTTCAAGCTACTGCAATCAAGAAACGTAGGATTACAAGATGGAGAGCGTGTGGCATTCCTCTCCTTGCTGCATTCAATACTCCAGCACTGATGCTGCCGCTGAATGGATAAGACATACCACGAAGCTCCAAAAATCTGCACTGACAGAGTCGGAGATTGTATTGAGATACTAAGCAAGATATATACATAAGTGATCCTACAGCTATTATAAATTTTACTACAAAAGATTACTTTTACAAACTGATGTGTTAACGTTTAAACTCACAACAGAATAGTAATTTCAAACTTTGTGTACTACCATTGTTAATTTGGCACCGGTCATATTCATTGTCATATCAATTTGTAAGCTTTTTGTAATTAAAAAAGGATAGTAACTTCAGCATTTTCATATAAGAGTGAAGCAAAAATGAGGAAATGTAATTTAGTGCTTACATGGCTAGCTAAAATATAGAGAACGAGATTGTATGCTGCCCCTGCCCAAGCAGTCTTGGCTATAGCTCCAGAAGTTTTAATAATCCGCCGGTGCAAAGGGAAAATAACAAAAAATCGAGGAACATACTGGATGAAAACAATCAGAGAAATGGTGTGGTTCGCATAATCAGCCGTCCGGGTTTTTAGTGCTGGAATTACAAACCATATCACAATCTGCCAAACCAAAAACAAAGTATGAATAAAAAATTCAACAGTGTGGTACATAAAACCTTGTTACATTAATGTAAAATTCCTCTATGTTGGTATGCAGAAATTAACAAATGTGATACAGTCAGGTCCACATTAGATCTGCAAAGTTGTTTATCTTGTTGTATATTACTAATATTAGCAAAATCTCCACCTGGGCAAGCATTGGATACTAGGTACCGCATTGTAACCAAAATCAGCTAAATTTACAAACTTTGAATGATAATTGAATGACCCACCTGAGGGAGAGGCAAGGTGGCGGCGAGATCAATGATGAAGTTGGACTTCAAATACCGGGCGGCAATAGCAGAGCGGTCCATAACAAGCTCGCCGCGGCCGAAGACACGGGAGCTTGGGGCGACGAATGCGGTTTGGAACTTCATGATCATGTGGAGGAGGTGGAAGAGGTCGGCAATGGTCCTGAAGACAGTGACGGCGATGCTCAGGTTGTAGTCGATTTCCATGCAGGCGGGGCCGCCGATGACGGGGAGGAAGAAGTAGAGAGGGTCGAGGAATAAGGTGAGGAGAGAGGCGACGAGGAAGATGAAGTTCCATCGGGTCACGATTTCGGAACCAGGGTCGAGGACTTGGTGCCACGATGGGTCCTCGCGGCGGAGAGAGAAGGATTTCGGGAAGCGTCGGACGTGAGGGGAAGCAGCGGGTAGAGGGTGAATGCTATGCATTTTCCATTGAAGGAGAGAGAGAGAGAGAGAGAGAGAGAGAGAGAGAGAGTTTGTGGACAGCAAATGGGAGTTGCAGAGGTTTTCTCGGTGTTCTTCAAACGACAGTTAAGATGTCTTGAACGAGGATTGCCCGCCAAAATAGCTAACTTAACTTACAAGGTAATTGTTACTGTAAACTCATTAATTATTTCTATAATTTTTTTTTTTTTTTTTAGAATTTCAAAATATGATATTCGCTTTTAATGGTTGTCCTTTTTATATTATTAGATTAATATATTGATCAATTTTTTGTGTAAGCGTAGATTGAATCACTGATTTCTTATTCAATTATCAAAAAATTTATTAATTGAGTTAATTGAAATTCACTTTAAAATTTTATTTTATATCTACATCTAAATTTGAAAAAATTATTACATCCGTCGGAAGGACTGTCGAAATGATCATTCCAACCAATGGAACGAAGCCACCTATGTGAATGTGTGAGTTAGCTTCCTAATCTAAATAATAAATAATAAATTACTAGGTGACGTCACATTTGAATAAATGACTGCATTTTATTGGTTGAGAAAACTAGGGATGATCATTTCAACAATCCTTTGGTGGACCTAATAATTTCTCATAAATTTGGTCCAATAGGTCCAAAATTTGATTGATACACTTTGGTAAATTATGCTTTCCATATCTATAGGCTTGAATATTATTACCTTTTTTTATTCAACAAATATTTTCGACAACTAAAAGGTTTCATTTAGCGAAAATATCCAACTCATCAAAAACTTGATGCTAAACTTAATATCATAAATTTAAAAATTTCTTATCCCTTTATAATTTTTTTTTAAAATCATCAATTGATCTTCAAATTCAAATTATATCATAAGAAAACACTAAAATTGTATAATTCACTCAAAAACTAAAAATGCTAATATCATACATGGGAAAAAAAACATAAAGAATGATAATACTACAAATCATTAAGTTAAACAATTAAAAATAATATTATTACTTTTTGTCATCTATATTTTTTAATAAATTTGGATTTAGAATAGGTACTCTCAACTCAAATATTCTTTTTCTCATTCTTAAGTAAGTGCACTTATTCTATAAAATAAATAAATAAGAAGAAGAAGAGTAAGTGCAATGAAATAAATCAAATGAACTGAAGTGGACTGCAATGGACCAAAGTGGACCGAATTAGACCAAATGGACTAAATCATCGGTCACATCACCATTTCTTTTTTATTGATTTGTTCTTATAATTTTTTGATAATATTAAATATATTAACTAATTGACTTTACACATTCATTTTAGACAATTTTTATTTTTAATAATAATATCTTGGAAAATTTTAACTTTATATATGCATTACCTTTACACATTCATCTACTTTAATTTAAAAAGAACTACTTTCACTTTTATTTTTCTTCATTAAGCTTACTCTTTTTTTTCTTTTTTCTTCTTTTGAGAAGATTACTCTTACTTCAATTCATTAATCTTAATTTTTTTTAATATTATAAAAAAATAATTAGAGGAAAAAATGGTGGCATGGCCAATGATGTGGCTAAACAAGAGTATAACAACATTAAATGATACTCTTCAATTTTTAGATATTATATATGGGCATTGTCAGAAACAAACAATGCTCATCAACTTAGGCTTCCAAAATTACATCAAGAACAATTTTAATTTAACATATTACACCCCCCATGCACTGCCCAACTATTTAGAATCAAACATTTGAAATTTTCGTGCAAAAATATTAATTTTTCTTTTCAGGTTGCACTTGTTCTCACAGCCCTTTCTTTAATTGTAATAAACAATAAATTAATTTCAAACAAATAATATATTTTAAAATTTATGAAAAAATTAAATGAAAGTCTATCAAGAACCTACAAATCTAGATAGGACAACCATTTGGTCATTCTACCTTGGCCAAGAGGGGTGGAGCATAATCTCCCTTGGCCAAGAGGGGGCATGATTCATTGATTCTAGATGGTCTTCTTCAACCTCTAGAATCCCTAATTTTAGAAAAATTTCAAAATTTGACTCTAACTTCGATCTATTATAACTCTCTTAATTCTTATTCAAATCAAGCAAATCATATACCTTTGGAAAAGCTTATAAGATGTAGATTCTATCCATGCAGTTGTTTTTCCAAAATAACCGATTTATTTCATCAAAAACGGGGCACAAAGTTTTGGGTTGCAAAAATAGGGTCTAATTTATCTCTCAAACCACACCACAAATGGCCATGAAATTTTAAGGGCATAGTCTACATTATTATCCACAGTGTGCATGTACGTGTATATATATGTGTGTGCGTGCGTGTGTGTTGTGGGCTAACTCAATGAAATTGGGTGTGTGCTTGTGAGATTCATTTGAAAGAAAAAAAAAATGCAGATTAAAAATACACGGTTTCTTTTCATGTTTTCTCATCAAGAAAGCATTTAGATGTAAGTAAAATGAGAAACGCTTAGTGCACTCTGATACCAATATTGGAAAGTGAAAACAATGAACTTTACCTTAAATCAATTTTACAAATGTCTTTTGTAACTGTGGAATTTGACTTCAATGTGAAAGATGTGCAGGATTTGAGAAGTGGGAAATTCATAAGCTTTTGAGTGATTATTGAGCTAAAAGAAAGAAGGACAAATTACATGCCAATCTCTCTCAATATTTCATGAAATGACACTCCTCTTCAAACGTTTTAAAAAATGACATTCACATACAAGAATTATATTTCAATTTCAAAAGTCCAATATAATATGTAATCTTGGAGAGGCTGATTTACAGATCAATGCAATAAATCAAGTTCTAAATTATTTTGATTGGGAAATTAGAGATTGTTGCTGAAACCATATCACTTTTGGATTCATCTTGCTCAATTCGGAAAATGATAATTTTATTAATAGAGTCTCTACCTTCTAGCCCCCATTTTTGTTCCCATCTCTGCCATCCCTCTTGGGTTTTTTGCCAAATCAGAGATGGGTTTGGCCCATAGGGATTTGTATTCTCATTTTATTCAGGGGTAAAAAGTGTAAGAAGTTTAGAATAGCATTAAAAAAAATCCAAAATTCATGGTAGAGACAAAAAGCCGCTCGAACACTATTAGGTAGAGACAGACACAAACAAAACAAAAACATTGGAGATAGTCAAATAGGCAAATAGCTGAGCAAACCACGTGCACCTTTTTCATAGGAAAGTCAATGGATTGCGACTTCTTAAATACAGCCACTTTTAACATTTTTTTTCCTAAAAGTGTGAAAGCAATTGTTAGGGCAAACAAATAAACAATTAAAAATAATAAATAAATATCACATCAATTTCACAATATTTCTAAATTGGCAAGTTAACTGACACATGGGTCCACCACAATCTTCCATTTAAATTTTTTTTAATGATGTAGTATGCTAATTTAGAAATTTTGTAAGATCGTTGAAACTTTTTATTGTGTTCATAGCATTACTTAAATTATGATATTATTCAAATGACAGGGTTTTTAGTCTTCAAGGACTATATTGGAATGAGAAAGTTCATGGACTGAAACTCTACCAACTTTTTCACACTATTGTATGTAGAGACAGTTTTTGGACTAAATATTCTTTTGCACTTGTTTATATATACTATTTCACACATTATTCATAATAGATAAAAATGTTCGCATTTTAACATATAAATAAAGATTTGAAATAGTGAATGCGTGAGAATAAAATCCTAATTTTTTTTGCCATAACTTTTGTCTTTGGATTGAAATCTCACATCCTCATGTAACTATTAAATTCTATAATAAAGAAATTTTTCCATTAAAAAAATTAAATAAAGAAAATTGGGCACAAGGAGACCAATAAAAATAGTATATATTGAGGGTATGGTACTAATAACAATCATAATTCATAACCATGTATTTTCAAGTACTTTAATCTTTATCACTCATTTTTTAATGTAAATGAAACAATAATAAGATAAAAACCAGATATTTTCTTAATTCTATATATGCATAAAGATTTTTATGCACAAGCCCCTCTCAACAGAGTTTTCACTTTTAAATTCACATCAAGTTGTAGCTTAAAAAAAAAAATCGATAAGATGTTAATCAAGCTTTTGATTATTATAAATGAGGTCAATACCAAGATGTTAATTAAAATTTTGACTTGTTAAGATTTAAGACTTTTGTAACTCAGTGATATTATGTTCAATTTTTTCATGAAAAAAATATATGGATCCCATTCCCCTTCTCTACTTAGTCTCATCAAATAGATGTTTTCCCAAAAAAAATCTTTGATGCAGAGGTGGTGACAACAGTGTCGAAAAAGGTGATGTGATGAACATGATGACCAACAATGGCAAAGTGAGAGGGTTGGGTGGGTTGAGGAGAGAAAGGTGAATGGCCTGACCCCACCACTTTGGCCTTGGCCTTGAGCCGTCCCTGCGTCGAAGATAGTATGGTGATAATGGTGGTGGCTGTGTTGTGGGCAGTGGTAGCAGTGATGGTGTCATTGAAGTGGCAACGGTGGTGATAGTGGTGTTTGGCATCGTAAAGAAATGGACGGAAATTAGGACACAAATGGGAAAATGACAATAAGTTTCCCACTTCTTTTGGTTTAGTTTTCCCTCAACTACAGAAAACCTTTTGTTTTCTTTCATTCTTCATTATATCAAATACCAAAAATAAAAAAGGGGAAACAGTTTCCACCAGATCATCAACAAGATAGAATTTTGTCAGAACAAGGGAAAATTGTGTAAGATGCCCATTGTTTACAAACCTAAGCAATCATGAAGGCAAGAATGCACATATGTCCGTTATCATTTTATGTCACCAATATTTCTTTGAATATTGTTGGCATGCAATGATTGGTGTACTTAGATTCAGTGCGGTGTAATATTATTACTTCTTAAGTTATAATCAACCATATGACTGAAAGAAAAGCATGATATATATAACTCTCTTATATAGCATCTTCCTTGGTGAACCATTTGATACTTCTTTTTTCTCCCAACTAGCTTCCCATTTTCCAATAAAATTCTTCTTTGGATCTCTCAACTTTCAAAGAGAACATTGAATCCATCAAATCATCATCGAAATCACACAAGAAAGTGACATTAATTTAGTCAAAGAGTCCAATAGTTTCCCAAATCTTATTTAAGCCGCATAGAGTGAGTTTTTAACATATTTGTAGTGGTTCAGAGTATCCAAGAGCCCCACATAATGTCAACAAAACTCACGGAAACGACAAGCATTGTTCTACGGCATTCTTCAAGGATTTGTAACTTGAAAATGACAAAAGAAGATGAAGCTGTGATCATCAGCAACAATGGAGAAAATGGATTCTCAGCTGCTCAACCCGTTCCTGCTGAAATGTTGGAGGAGGACAAGAAAAATCCCGGTGATCTTAAACATCCTAGCATTCCTGGTTGGTTTTCAGAGTATTGTCCAATTTGGCCAGGTAGGCTTCACTTTCAATGATGTTCGCAAAATCTATAGGTTTTCTATTTACACTAATTAAGTGGGGTTAAGGGATTTGAACCTAGATTCTCCTTAATGAGAGTATCGGGCAATATGGCTATAAGGTTTTTGGCCTCAATATCTATGAAATAATTTATTCTAACGTATTGGATTATATCTTTGTTCATATACATATATTTATGAATTATGGTGTTAATAAATTTTAGCTGAATTTATAGGCTATAACTTATTTTTTTACTTTCTCATCAGTTTTATACATCCTATTGTAATTTCTATCATGATGGATTTCCCCTTTGTCCATAAAAAGGAGGTAAGTCCATGCATGCCCTCATAATGGAAGACTGTAAGTCATTATATATTCAAATTCAAAGCTTTCTTTTGCTTTTTTTTTTTTTTTTTTTTGTTTATTATTGATAGTTACAACGGGATAAGGGAACTTAAATCTTGAAAATCTCCGCTGGAAACATCAAGAAGCGTTAATTAGTTGAATTATAAAACTCTCGACAAATTCAAAATATTGAATTTATGAATATAACGGGATATAATTTTGTTTCAATAGTGGAATATAATTGGATTCTTATATATTTAGTGTCTGATTGGTTAGAAAAGTAGGGGAGGAAAAATTTTTAGTTTTTCCTCGTGTGTTTTTGTTTGGGAAGATTTCCCCCTTGTCCATAAAAAGGAGATAAGTCCATACATGTCCTTGTTATGGAAGACTATAAGTCATTATATATCCAAATTCAAAGCTTTCTTTTTGCTTTTTTTGTTTATTACTTGATAGTTACAATGGGATAAGGGAACTTAAATCCTGGAAATCTTCATTGTAAACATCAAGAGGCATTAATTAGTTGAGAATTTTGTTTAGAAGGATAAGAAAGTAGAGGGATAGAAAACCTTTTTATTTAGTTGAGAAGAAAAATAAGTGGATAAAAAATATAACTTATATATATTTACTCTCATGTCCCTATTACATTTTAAAAAAAAAAAAAAATATATATATATATATATATATTAATAGTTAAAAGGAAAAAAAAATACTGTTAGGATACCAAAAAAAAATCTCAATCATATGCGTTGAAAAAAAAAAAAAAAAAACAATGTTAGGTTTGGTTGAAGGGAGGAGAAGGGTAAATAGGTAACTTCCTATCTAAACCTCTCTCTCTTTCTCTCCTATTTTCTACCAAATTTTGGAGAAGGGGTAAGAATTTGCTACAAACAAAGTTGCAGCACTTCCTATATATTAGTATATGTGTCAAGATATTAGGACACCTGTCCATGACAAAGTTGTAGAATTTAACAGAATTTTTCTTCAAATTGGTCTTGGACTGGTGTCCTTCTAATATCTTGACACATATACCAGTATGCAAGAAGTTCTACAACTTTGTTTATAACAAATTCTTACTCAATTTGGAGAATAAGATTTTGGTAAGTTCAAAGAGAAAACACTTAAACCCCACCATTTTTTCTTCCTTTTTTCCTCTCAACCAAATACCCTTTTATTTCTCTCCCCTAGATTTCACCTCAACCAAAGGCAATGTTATGCATGTCTAGGCACATAGCATCTCGGAGAAAGAATTGACAAAGGCAAATAGAATTAGTGTATCACACCCCAAAGTACTATTATAGTGTGGTATGATGGAATATTTTTGGAGCACCTTGGTCCTGTTATTTTGATGGGGTAAAGTTTCATGTAGTTGGTTTATCCTCAAACATGTGCCACACATAGCCATCCAAAAAAAAAAATAAGTGTCACACGTGTCCCACGTTTAGATATGGTACTTATAGTGCTAGTTCTGCATTCGTTAATGCGAAAATTGCAATACAAGTGGCTGCTCCTAGATATATATGAAAAATCACTATTCCTCTATTTCGTCACAAAGGCGTAACTTAATTATTGC
This sequence comes from Quercus variabilis, assembly GCA_030445155.1. Taxonomy (NCBI): domain Eukaryota; kingdom Viridiplantae; phylum Streptophyta; class Magnoliopsida; order Fagales; family Fagaceae; genus Quercus; species Quercus variabilis. The sequence goes on from CP129454.1 coordinate 11,807,276, forward strand.
ATTACAGCTGATTGTGACTAATATTTTATCCTCAAAACTTTTAGAATATACTGAAAATAATTCACAAAGCTTCCAAAAAAATCGCATATTTGATGAAGATCTTGCGCATGCGTTCTTAGTTTCAACGTAAAAGTTGTTTAACTATTAATTCTGGCTTTGAAATTTGTCTATTCCACTTGCACCCAGATGGAGCATAATCAAATTTTATATGAATATAATCTTGTAGGACAAGCTCACTTTTTAAAGGTAGAGAAAATCTTATTTCAAGGATCGTCCAAATACCAAAGTATGATGGTGTTTCAGGTAAGCAATATATTTTGCCAAGCTTTGAGTTAAATTAGTACTATGATGTAAAAAAGCATGTGATCAATGCAAAACTCAAATACATATCTTGAAAACATTGCTGACTACTTTATTGCAGTCATTAGCATATGGTAAAGTTTTTGTCCTTGATGGAGCTCTACAACTCACAGAGAAAGATGAATGTGCTTACCAAGAAATGATTAGCCATCTTCCACTTTGCTCAATTCCAAACCCAAAAAAGGTTTCTCTCTATATTATATTCAAGATATGCACGAAAATCTTATGGGAACTCAATGTGTCAATCTTATAAACTTTTCAGGAATATGACCCATATAAACTATTTGACAACGGAAAGTATGTAGAAGATAGTCAAAAACATGCTTTTGCTAGTAATAGTACCAACTTTATAATAATTTACTCCATCATCTTTTGCTTCAGGTATTGCTTATTGGGGGAGGAGATGGTGGCATCCTTAGAGAAATCTCTCGCCACTCTTCTGTGGAGAAGATTGATATTTGTGAAATAGACACAATGTTGGTTGATGTAAGCATAAACACCTAGTTGTATAGAAAATATCTCATATGTCGGATATATACATTCTACCTCCTACAGCATATAAATAGTTAATTAAGAATACAAAATGGATGTTCGATTGGTGTACCATAAAGCGGAACACTCAAACTGAACTAAATGATTTTTAATCTATTGCTATCTTTGGAACCCAATATATATGTCTTTGTTCAAGCATTAACCTATCAGACCATGCCTCATAAAAAAAATTAAAAAAAAAAAAAAATCACTCAAAAAATGAACTTAAAACTTTAAAAATGTTCAGGTATATTTAAATCATTATTAAATTTCAAGTGCCTTTAAACATGGGAGCATTATGTGAATAAACTAAGTAATTTTGTCTCCACTTAGTGTAAAATATATATGTAGCTCGACCTGTCCTCGTTTGGACAAAACTTTGTGTGATACGCATGCAAGGTTGGTGTCATTTTCAGGTGTATAAACAATTTTTCCCAGATGTTGCAGTTGGATACGAGGATCCTCGGGTCACACTTCATGTTAGAGATGGTAAGTCCAATTTTGTTGCCGTAAGCTTTGCTATTTTGCCTTCTTTGGAAGTTCCTTTGTATGTTACAGTTTGTCTTCTTCTTCTTTCATTTTTTTCCTTTTTTTTTTTTTTTTTTTTTGGGTGCAGGAATTGCATTTTTGGAGTCTAATCCAGGAGGAAAATATGATGCAATAATAGTGGATGCATTCGACCCAATAAGTATCTCTCTCTCTTTCTCTCAGAAAATTTATTTTCTCCTTTCAAGTTAAGTGTTTTAAAGAAGTCATATGTGTGTGATACAATTCAGGGCCTGATCATGAGCTTTTCAAAACCTCATTCTTTGAGTTTGTGGCAAAAGCTCTCCGACCTGGTGGAGTATTGTGCATCCAAGCAGAGAGCATTTGGTTTCACTCCCTTGACATTGAAGAGCTTGTCACAAAATGTCGCCAAATATTTAAAGGCTCGGTTGAATATGCATGGACTATTGTTCCTGCATATCCAAGGTATATATGCATGCTCTCTCATTTCTATCATATGTAGCATCAGAGGTGGCTCTATGAATTTTTCTATAGTAGCCATCAAGAAAATTAAATTATAAAAAATTTAATTAAAAAATAATCAAATATATAAAGTTTTACAATTTTCCTACTATTAACAAAATGAAAAGACAAAAAGGGACTAATGAGAGATAAAGTGAAACTAAGAATGATGAGATAAAAGTAATAGAGAGAGAGAGAAGAGAAAAATGGAAAGAGAGAAAAATCAGATGGGAGCAAAGAGCAACGAATGATACATGTTGCAACTATGAGCCGAGCCGCTGAGTAGAGTAGAGCTACTGCCACTACAAAGTTAAAAAGAGTAGATCTGTTGGTTGCCACTAAGGAGAACTCATTGCCCAAGTATCTTTCTTGGTACTATTTTTTAGGAAAAATGAAATTATTGATTATTTATGGATTAGGTTAAACAAGTCATGAATATGAATGATTAGAAAATTTTATTTTTTGTTTTTTCCTAGGCTTTTTATTGAATATGTTATTCATTTGTTGTTGTTTGGTCTAATCTTCTTGCTGTTTAGGCTATTGTTCTTATTTGAGTTTTTTTTTTTTTTTTAATTTAAGGCAGTCAAGATTATTTTATTGAACTCAAATTCTTGAGATTCTCAAATCATGGTATTAAATATATAGACAAAATAGGTTAGTTTAAAAATAATTATGTGTGTCTATATATATATATATATATATATATCTTCTTCTTTATTTTGCAAGTCTTGCTTGTGCTAAAAATCTTGAACACTATGAGCTCTACCTTAAGCTGCCCCTGCCTGTGCTATATTTTCTTATCAAACAAAAATCTAGACCAAGATATATCCGAATTTGCCCCTCTTCCAACGCACATTTCCACTTCTTCCTCCTTTTTCTATTTTTATTACTTACACGCCCTTGGAGGCCTCAACTTGTAATTTACGGTGTGAAAGAATAAACATGTAATAATATCGTTATCCAATAGTACATTATTGGTCAAAACCAGAAGTTACACCAACTTTCTTGTTGAATATATAAATCTTAAATTTGTCAAAGTAATTATTATTTTGTTTCTTAAAGGGTTTGGAACTTTTATCATCACTTGTTCTAATTAAAAAAGGTTGTGAGGTAGGACAAACTTTTTTTTTGAAAAAGACAAATAAAACCAATCAATATACATAATGTAATTGAGCATATACAATTAAATTTGACATATTAAAATTAAAGATCAAGTTGCTTTTGTAACATTATTATTTTACTCTCTTCCTTCCCACTTTTTGCCGACTGCTTTAATAACCCCCAATTGATCTTGTCAAGTATATTCTTCTTAAATTATTGCATTTTTTCATTCTAATCCAAGCTCATTTTGTGTCTTATCCAATATAATACTAGTAAGTTGAGTCTCAATTTCGTTGACTCAAATTCAATATCAAATCTTAATAATTATAGCAATAAACGTTCTAGGATGTGACTATTAAGATTTTCTCTATTTCTTGCTTAATTTGTTTTATTTATTTATTAATTTATTTATTTTCTTTTTTTTTGTGCTTTTTTTTTTCCTTTAAATTTCAGTGGGGTTATTGGTTTTTTGCTTTGCTCCACCGAGGGGCCACCTGTCAATTTCAAAAGTCCAATCAACCCAATTGATCCAAATAGTTATGGAGTAGCAAAAGGGCCCTTGAAGTTTTACAACTCAGAGGTATCAATGTTTACAATACTACAATTCCTTTGCCACTCAAATTTGGAGGACAACCCCTCCTCATGTAGGGCATAATTTTTATTGATATGTTTTTTAACTCATAGTATATTCCGTTTCAGGTACATTCAGCTGCATTTTGTTTGCCATCTTTTGCTAAGAAGATGATTGACTCCAAAGTTGGTAGCACCATGAATGGAGTGGGTTCAACTACAACTACGACATAAGTGAAAGTTCAAGTAGAAGAAAGTTGAGTAGCATTATTTGCCACAATTTATAGACACTCTTCGACAATAATCTTATCGAATTCAGACATCATGATTGTGTTTTGATTGTATTGCCAAAAGTTAGATTTGCTAGAATTTTATCGATTTGGTTGGCTGGAAAACAGAAAATTCACAATATATGCAATCCATGTATATTCAACATGGAGAATTTTATATATAACAATCCTTCTTTTTTATTGCATATATATTACATTACTTAGCTAAGCAAATATCATAATATTTGCTACATATGAATTGCAGCAATGTAAATACCTAGAACCAATCTTTACTCTCTAACCTTAATATGGAATTAATTGCTTGAGCTCCCAAGCTTTCTCATTAAAGTCACTAGGAAGATAATACCTTGCGTGAAAAGGTTTGCGCTTTTTTTGAAAATCCTTCCATATATGAGGATAGATAAAGCCTCATCTAAAACCGAACCATAAGCCTTAACTCCTGGTTTCACCTGCGAAGGTTATGAGACCTATTGGTGCATAAATCAACATACACACTAATTCTCTATTTCGTATCGGTTTAAATATCATGTCATATTAAGGTTATTCTAATCATTCGAAGCGAAAACTCTATTTCAAATCTAAATGGAATTGGGACTGAGTTGTATTATTATTTTTTTTTTTCAACTTATAACATTTTGATAAATTTCCTCCCTGAATCAGACCTAATCAAGTACATTTATAGTTTTAATTGGGTTTGTTAATTAGACCGTTAGTTGTGCCACTCTACCTCAAAACTAATTAGTGACAAAAAAGACATACTCAAATCTTTTATGACATTCAATATCACATCCCACGAGCCTATTTTTAGAACGATTGTAAGAAGTCAAATTGTGGTCCCCCAATATGATTATTTCTAAAAATTTGAATGTTCTTTTTCTTTTAAGAATAATTCTTGAGATGAGAATATGAAATGGTTTGGTTATTGTTCACCATTTTCTCATGATATTATTAAATAATCCTTTTATATTGGCTAATGAGATGGCATGAATTATGTAGTTCTTATATTATTTTAGAAGGAGTATTTATATTTTAGTAATTTTGAAACAATACACCATCGATATCGAAATATTCCATTCTTGTGACCAATCTAAAAAATCCCACAAAAATTTATTCTAACCTTTGGTTAGAAGGAAGTAGGGACGGCAATGGGGTGGGCGAAGTCAGATCATGGTTGCCCCATCCCCGCCCAATCTCCTCTTTGGGGTGAGAAAAATCTGTGTTAGGCAGTAGCGAGCCAAGATAGGTTAGGTTGGAAATTTTTTTACTAATCCTAATGACATTACTCCAACATTGATAAGATAAAAATGAAATTAAAAAGGAAAGGATGACCATGAGAGCATTAAGAGAAACATAGACACAAGTGTTTTGAAGATAGTACTAAATAAGTAAAATATATAATTAAATAATAAACATTCAGGGTGGAGCAGGGCAAGCAAAACCCGTACCTGTGCACCTCTTCGGAACAAGGAAAATCCACGCAGGATGAAGCAAGACAAGTCTACTTGTTTTTACCATCCTAGAAGGAATTTTATCTTAAGGTTTAAAAGAGTTAGAATAAGAAGTCAAACTACTCTACCATAGGCAAAGTATGCCAAGCTCGCTGTCAATCAAAAATATATCAAGTTTGATGCAATATTTTGGGACAAAATTACCCTTTGCCCTTTTTGAAAAAATTATACAGCCTTATGCCCCCCTTCTCAAACTAATTAGAGAAATGTCCATCTTTTAAAACTTGATTTAATACAAATCGAGTTAAGCCCTATCGTGACATTTTTAAGGACCTATAGTGGCGTTTTTTAACTTGACCTCTATAAAATCAAGTTATAGGTAAAAAAAATTGCCTATAACTCAATTTCATGGAAGTCGAGTTAAAAAACGCCACTATAAGTCCTTAAAACGTCACTATAGTCTCCTTAAAACGCCGTTATAAAGCTCCAGAAATTTTTTTTTTTTTAAACTCGATTTGTAGTAAATCAAGTTTTAAAAGATGAGCATTTTCCTAATTAGTTTGAGAAGGGGGACATAAGGCTATTTAATTTACCCAAAAAGGGCAAAGGGCAGTTTTGTCTCAATATTTTGAGTGTTACCATAGTCCGTAGATACCTTACTTACCTTAGAGGTACCATAGAAGGACCACGCGTTGATTATGTCAAAATATATGTACTTTAGATGATAAAATGTGAGACTCTTGGATAGTTGGATGTGAACATCTAATTCATATGTGATTCAGCCGACAAGATATTGGGAGCAGATACTCCATAGAGGTAGTGCTTATGTCCCTCATGAAGCATGAATCACCAAATGATTGAATGCCCTGTTATCAGATTATGACTTAGTGAAAGACTATTTTGGTTGGTAGAGTACCTAACTTGAAACTTGGCTCTTTCTATTAGGAGTCAAAACAATTAATATGGGACCATTAATTATTGGATTTCATCAATTATCACAAAGGAAGAATCTAAGAAAAAAAAAATTTCCAGAATCCAATTTGATGCCATGAACGTGATCAAATTTTGGAACCACGTTTCAATTCACAGGGTCCATTGTGTCTCTCAAGTGTCTCTTGAGTATGACCCCCATACAGATAGGAAACATGTGATTTGTAGTAGATAAGGCATACTCATCACAAAAGGACAGTAAGCAACAATATATAGTGGTGATATGGTGTGGTTGTGATCGTTTTAAGAATATATGGTGAAGTGGTAAGGCTAATCATACCATTTGTTTGTTGCAGAAGTTGTCCTAATAAAAATGGTGATGATGTTGGTGGTAGTACTGGTACCAATACTGGCAAAATTGTGGTGTTTATTGTGGGAGGACATAGAATCGTGATAGGGCTAGTATCAAAGCTAGCAAAGGGTCGTGGCATTCATTATCTATCTTCCAAAATGTTTTGTAAATACTCTAAGAAGCACGGACACGACATGATGTGGCGATTCGAAAATTTTCAAAAAAAATTATGTCACAACCTAGTGGAAATATGACAATTAATCAATTTATATATACTATATCTTTTAATCTTTAGATGTATTTTAACTATTTTTAGATATTTTATGTTTATTTTAAAATTTCAAAATAAATAATAAGTATCAAAATCTTTAACAAAAGGAATTTTTGTTTAAATGAACAAGATTATATATTTTTTATCTCTTGTTACATGATGTAATATTGTTCTCAACATGTCTATATTTGATGCATTTTAAATAAAGACACATCAGAGATTTTGGAGTATCCATACTTCTAAAATTAGATTACATCCAAAACTTTTGATGTTAAATGGAATTGAATCACATGTTGAGGAGAGTTGTAAGATATCTTGTTATGCATAAACAATGAAGGTTTACTTCTAACCCAAAGAAAAGGAATGAGATTGATATCTTAATTTTAGATTACATCAAGTGCTTTACTGAACAGATTCAACTATTTCCTTGCGCTTACAAATCCTACCAACTTACGGATCTATTTTTGTGTTTATATTATTTGGCTGAAATAATAACTCGTGAATCATGAGGTTGATACGTAATTGCATTCAAACATTGATTGAGAAAAAGGAAATTTAGACCAACCCAATCACCATTTAAATAGATTCTTCTATGGTTACAATCATAATGTTATGCTGCCAAAAGGTAAAAAACACAATGATAATGTTAACCAAAGCAATAATTTCTCATCTAGACAAATTATGTGAAATCTGGACTTTAATTCTTGCCGTAAACTAAAAAACAAAAAACAAAAAAAATTGTCGTAAGCTTACTCTGGTAGTTGTTGGTTAGTAGCAGTACTGAATTATGTACTGAAGGAGAAGGAATTACAAAATAGGTCTACATTTTGGGCCCATTAAGTGTCATAGTTGTGTATAACTATAGACCATGTTATAATAGAGGTTTACAAGCAATAGAGGTTTACAAGCTAGATCTGACCCACACAACATAGCATTAAATATCCAAATTAATGGTGATTAGTTGAGATGGGCCCAGAAAGTCTTTTTTTTTTTCTTTGTAAGATACGATAAGATTTTGAATCTATAGTATATTTACTCTACAATAATTGTTTTTATCATTTATATAAGACACATATTACTTTTTTATGTGAGTAGAGTTTGAATACATGTTTTTTATTTAACATTAATAAGCTTTATTAGCAATTGAACTAATTGGAACATATCAAATATATTGGCTTTTTTTTTTTCTTTTTTTTTTTTATCTTTATATATTGGCATTTATAGAAGGAAAATCATAGAACTCATTTAAGTAGTTTGATACTATATATAATAATTGATAATAAAGAGAGTAAGTAATCTATGCAATGCATGGAAAAGTTTAACATAATATGATCATGCTTGTATACGAAGCTAAATATGAAATTTTATTATTATGTTAATTATTTATAGGTTTTTATTATGAACTGAGTTTATATATGAAGCTCTATATTCTAGAATTAGACTCTATTTACTATTTAATTTATAAATTCATCTTTGATGCATACTTTTAAAATTCAAAAACTTTAACTTTAACCACTGCACACCAATAGTGCGGTAGTCACTCAACAAGTATAAGTGCTTGTGGAGTGTGAGGAGTAAGGGCCGAGGTTCAAGTCTCCAAGAGAGAGCTTCACGCACATATACACTTAGATTATGCTAGAATATAATTCTATTTTATATTTTTTTTTTTTTTAAAAAAACCCTTGAAAATTTAAATATTTTATTGATAGCTTAGTTATTGATCTTTGATTGATTTAAAATTTTTCAAACATCAAGAATATATGAAAATAATATAATTTAACAATGAATTTGTTAAAATTCTCATCCAATAAAAAAATATTGAAGGTGTAACATTGTTTAAATATATATGCGCATGTGTGGGGTTGAGTTTAAGCAATTGTGTCCATGCCCAGACGTGCGTGTCCTTGAAACCATGAACGTATATATGGTTGAGTTTAAGCAACGTAGCCCATATGTGTCCTGGAAACGAGACTGCTCACATCCTTGCTAAATGGTACATGAATAGTAGCATATTTTGGTTCTTTTGATATTGGCAATAGCCCCCTATTTTGTTTCTGTTATCAGGAGGGAGGCAGCTTGCCTTTCTGTCTTTTAATATGTTCTGGTTGCAATAAAATCATTCATTTCATCCAAAAAATAAAATAAAATAAACCATGGGGTTAACAAAGATCATAAATATGGAGAACCAATAATAATTATGATGGATTAGGTAAACCATGGAGTTAACTGTTTGACTCAAGCTTAATGGGTAAAGCATCCTCTATGAGGCAATTGAGGGGAAATTATTCACTCTTACGAAAAGAGTTTTTCCTCCTCTCAGCTTAATGGGTAAAGCATCCTCTATGAGGCAATTGAGGAGAAATTATTCACTTTTACGGAAAGAGTTTTTCCTCCTCTCATAGGTGTGGGACTCATGGTAGGGCCCACACCTTTTGTGAGAATGAGGATTTTTCCAGTAGGAGTAAAAAAAAAATTTTGACGAACGAGAGTACAGTATTGTCTCAGCAAAGAAGACTTAAGCTAATGTTTAACTACGCAAAAATAAATTGGATGTGAATTTAAAAGTAATTATATGCGTAATTAAAATAATACAATTGATGACAATAAAGTAAATCGTGTTTAAATTAAACCAATCGAAAATTAGTTAAATAGAAAATTAAAATATTAGAAATAAACTTGCATTAATGTGATGGAACAACTGGAATCAATGTTTGATGTAAACTAAATTTGAAGAGTAAATAATCAGAATTTTTGTGTATTGTTTGGCGATCATCCCTCTTTCTCAAGTGAAACTCCTATTTATACTTATGCTTCTATAGTTATTATCAGTTATGATAGGACATAAATATGTCTCTCTTACCCCTATTTTTTTGGGACATTTATTATGATGCTTCTTTTTTTTTTTTTTTTTTTGAGTAAACAGTAATATTTATTAAAACACACACAAAAATAGTAATACTAGTGTTTTAAACCTGATTTATAATACATTACCTATTATGATGCTTCTATTAATCCTTCTTTTGTTATAATTATTTATAATTGTTTGGTTAGAGTACTCACACCATGTATGTCAAATACCAAATATTTGATATTTGGTACACCAAACAGCAAAAAAAATCTCACATCAAATATTCTAAATGTTAAAAACTTTAGCATGGATGAACAGTTCCAAATTTGGAATGGTATGGATGAAATGCTAAAAAAAATTTACTTTTTTTTTTATTCTTCCTTTTGCATAAAGCCGATTCTCCCTCTCTCTCTCATACCCACTTCCTCTCTCACTCATTTCTTCCCTCACCACCTCCAACCTCATAAGCTACTGATCTCGCACCGCTATCCGAATCTCTCTCTCTCTCTCTCTCTCTCTCTCTCTCTCTCTCTCATATACCCACTTCCTCTCTCACTCATTTCCTCCCTCACCACCTCCAACCTCATAAGCTACTGATCTCTCTCTCTCTCTCACACACATACACACACACACAAATGAACCTGCAACACCTCGCCACCACCGCCATTGTTGCCTCGCCATCTCACCCCTCGCCCCTCGCCAATCTGAGTGTCTAGTTAGTGGGTTGTGGGCCAACTGATTTTTTTTTTTCCTCTAGTTGTGGTGAGTTTTAGGTGTTAATGGTGTTGTATTTTTTTTTCTTTTGTTCCTCCGATGGTGGTGGGCTTATTTACTTTCCTCCAACGCTTTTTTTTTGTAATTGTGGTTGGTTTTTCAGATGATTTTTGTTGCAAATTTGGTTGGATTTTTATGGGTTTTGGTTGTGGTCATGGTGGCCAATTGTTAAGTTATGGGCGGATTTGGTGGCCGAACTTAGTGGTGAATTTGGGTTGTTGAAATAATTTTTTATTGGGTTTATGGGTTGTAGTGGAAAATGAATTTTTAATTGGTTGAATATATTATTTTAATATATCGAATGTTAAAATAAAAGATATGATGCAGGGTGTTTTGTAAAATGATGTGTTAAAATAGATAAAGTAAGTTTTAATGTGTGAAAATGGAATTTGAGATAGATCGGTTGATGCTAATGCTCTTAGTCAATATTTCACTGCCATGTAATACACACATGTTTTAAGAAGAACATGCATGTATTACAACATGTTATTAAATTATTGTACACATGTTTTGTCCCTTACCCTCTCTTCATTGTCGTGGGTTCAAACCCAACCCCCCTATCCTCTTTTTGAGAAAAGTCGATAGAATTTTATTAAATGAGAAGTATAACACATGTATAACTTAGGAATAAAAATCAAATGAAAGCTCAATTAGTGTGAAACACTATAGCTTGTCTAGACTCCCAATTTTAAATTACAGCTTAATTGCCTTTACTCTAATTTATCTAAGTGCGGAACAAGAGTAAATGATATGCAATGAAACTAAAACAACTCTCTAAGGCATAAGCAAGTACGATAAACAATAAAAGTAAAGCTTAAAGAGTAAGAGAAGAGAAATACAAACATAAGATAACACCAAGACGTGTTATCAAAGAGGAAATAGAAGCACTCGATAAAAAATCTCTCTGCGACCCTCCAAGTCAAAATTAATCCACTAGTGAATAAATTAGAGTACATGAATATCAAAAAGACCCTCCAAGCCTAATCTGTCCAATGTACTTGAACTCTCCAAGCTCCACCTACCAACGGACTTCTCGAAATTTTGTCTTCACTAGTTATCCAGGTTCCGAAATACCGCCTGATTGCATCTGCCAAGCCTCACTGGCTTCTTTTGGCAAATCTCAAATGCTTCCTAAGCTCCAAAACACTTTCTATACTCTAAATAAGTGTAGGTTGTGTTTAGGTACAAATTTCCTCTCAATGTATAATAATGGGACAATGAAAGGAGAAGAGACTATAAGGATTCCTCTATTGAGGATGAGTAACTCTCTCTAACAATGGTGGGTGTGTTGTAGAAACCTCTCTAGGGTTTTCTTCTGAATAGCCTCCTAACACTTTATGGATAATTAGGATATATATAGTATGGGTGAAGGATATAAGAGTCACACTTAAAATCATCCAGGCAGAGAGTTTCGTAGGTCATTTGTGACTTGGCTTGAGTTGCGAAGTGACTCACGAAATGTAACCTAGCACTTGACTCTTTAGCTTCTGGCATGTGCTTCTCATGTGACTTTCACGGATTGCACCACTCACGAGACAAGTCACGAGATCAACTTCTTGAGCAATCTTCACCAACTTAATACTAAACTCATTACAAATAAATCCCATAAGATACAAAGAAATAAATTAGTGCAAATACAACACTTTTTGCTATGAAATAAAGCCAACACAAATGTTATGTGAAAAACCATAACTTAACACCAAAGAACAAAAACATGGAGGGGTTATCTCCATCAAAAAGACCAAAATGCAACCATTTAGAAATTAAAGCCAATACAAAAGTAGCCCTATAACAAACACACTTAGTGCATAAATAAGAAACATAAAATCAAACAATCAGCTCCAATGAATGAAATGCTAAAAACAGCAAAGCGGCCTTAGATCTATAAAAGGGAACCCACCTAGGAGGCTGGGAGACCCATAATTAGAGGTGAAAAAACTTGAACCTTCGACATCTCCATTGAAAATACTATAAGGTGCTAGTTGAATTACAAAATTATTAGCAACTACACTATACATATTATTTTATTTAAAGAAAACATGATTTAGTAAAATTCTAATTGAGATTTTAAATATAGAATAGAATCTAAACTCAATTAAGAAATATATATTTGAATATTGACGTGCAAAATTGTGAAGTTTCAAAAGGTTATGTGCCAGAATATCATAAAGTCAACTAAAAGTGAAACATATTCGGTTTTATATAATAAAAATGCAAAATGCACTACAAATTTTACTATATAAAGTTTACAATCTAATATACAATGAATATCATAGTTTGGCTTCAACCACATAATAAATGAATGTTTTGTTTTTTAATAATTGATGACTCATTAAGCTCTATTAGCTAGTAAAACTAAAAGCTCGATAGTGCAAAACTACTAGCGCTTGTTAAGACCCCTAATTCTTAATTAAGGTTTGATTAATTTTAATCTAAACACACTTAATGCAGAATATACGTGATTAGAAAATTAATTAATCAAAGCCATCAACAATTGCATGGATGAACATATAACTGCAAGGCAAATATGTAAAGGGCAATAGGGAAAAGAATAGCAGCCCTAAGCTAACACCGCAATGTGTTATCGAAGAGGAAAACCGAAAAAACTCGACGTAAAAGCCTCTCCACGGCCCTCCAAGCCAAAATGATCCACTAGTGAATAAGTTGGAGTACAATGCTACCAAAACGACTCTCCAAGCCTAATCTACCCAAAGTACTTGAGCCTTCCAAGCTCCAGCTACCAACGAACTTCTCAAAGTTTTGTCTTCTCTAGCTTCCCGGATCTTGCAATTGTTGACACCCCATTTTGCAACCCGTATTTAAACTCACATGGAGGGTAAAATGGTACTTTCACTTTAAAAATATGCATCTTGATTCTAGCCATTAGATCATTGGACTCATTTCACCAAAATGATCTTGATGTTGTAACGATCAAATCGACTAGTCATAAGCCCTAATCGGACCATTAGATTGAAAGTTATCATCAAATCAAGTTTTAATGGCTAAGATGTACTATCACAAATTGAGTCCGACTATATGTGATTATAAACAATTGATTTCAATTGGTTATAGGTGTAATCAATTTGAGATCAATGATGTGTCATAATTTAATTGGTTAGGACTACATTTTATGGTGAGGTTGCATACACCTAATTAATTAGATAGTTAAACATTAATTATTCAATGAGTAATTTGTGTAATTATCTTTTAATTAGAGTAAATTGGGAACCAATTAATTCTGAAATGGGAGTGATTGGAGCCATTTAATGTTAATTGGGAGCTAATTTGGGACCTATTAATGTTAATTGTGCTGAAACCATTTTCTAATAAATGACCTCTGCTCACCATTTCATCAATATCTCTCAGAATATTTTGAATCTGTGAATGTGGTTAATTTTCCCAGAAACTAGACATCCGGGGCTTCAATTTGAGTACAAGAACGAGACAATTCCGATCAGAATTGGGTTAGATATGATTTTTCAAAGTTAGCTCTACAAGCTGTTACAGCAGCTACGGAAAAACCGAATTTTGACTTGCTCCCCACTCCCACCAATCTCTCCATTTAATGCACCAGATTTTCCCCAAGGCTAAAATGAGGTCTAGGTTCATAATCCTTGTCAACTCTCATTAAATGGCCTTCCATTCATATTCCTTCCACTATCACTATATAAACCCTCCCCCTCCTTCATTCCAAGACACCCAAAAAAAATCCCCTCTCTTCTCCTCTCTTGAGTTCTAGTAAAGTAGAGTAGTCTTGTCATATCTTGGTCTTTCCGAGACTCAAGGTATTGAGTGATACTCACTCTCTCTCTCCTAGTTCATCTTCTTTCCTCCACCCTTAGGACCTCCACCAAGAATCTCCTCCTCCACCGTATGGATCTTGCATGAAAGTATAATCTCTTTCCCTAATTTATTTTTTTGTATTGCCATGATGAGAGTTTAAGATTAAAGCATGATAGTAATCATTTGAATATGTTTGAATGTTCTTAATTGTTCTTATATGTTCTTCACATGTCCTTGTTTGTTCATCACATGTTCATGCATAAACACTAGTTTTAATCTTAAATCTACATCAATAATATGAAAAACATGTTTCTTTCATAATTCTTTCAAGTCCTTGAATCTAGAATATCACCATACACACACATTCACTAGAATTTATTTGTCAATCCAAATGAAGTGCTTAATAAATTGAATTAGGGTTTATCACATGCACACACTTTAAATTCAACATGCAAATTGATTGATAACATATTGGATGATGTGATATGAATGTTGGCCACCATTTTCTAGAAGACCGGTTTCACCGGGCAAGGTGGGTGCCTAACACCTTCCCACCTTGTAACATAGCCTCCGAACTTAGATCAAGGGTTAGTAGATCAAGTGCTTATCCTTGTAATTTTCAATTTCTAGATTGTAACTAGGAAATAAAGCCATGTACTTTATCTTAGATTGTATCTAGGACCAAAACTGTGTAATTTCCTATGTTCAATGTAAATTCAATTTCAAATTAATAAAATGACGAATTTTTCAATTATGGTTTTCTTATTTATTCCAAAAATTAAATAAGTGGCGACTCCATTGTAAAACCCTTAATCTAAAGGGAAAAATATAACTAGTCGAACCTCCATTTTAAGAGGCAATAACACGACTCCACCTATTCACGTGAGTTTGGCCCAACATAACATAAAAATGGGCCGGGGGCGCGGTCTCTCACAGCAATACCGCCCAATTGCATTGTCAAGCCTCACCGGCTTATTTTGGCAAAGACCCAATGCTTCCTAAGCTCCAAAACACTCTCTACACTCTAAATATTTGTGGATTGTGTTTGGGTACAAATCTCATGTCAATGTTTAACAATAGGAAAGGGGAGGAGAAGAGACTACAAGGAAATTCTCACTTAAGGATGAGTAGCTCTCTCTAAAATGGTGTGTGTTGTAAAAACTTCTCTGTAGGGTTTTCATCTGAATAGCCTCCTTACAATTTTATGGATAATGAGAGTATATATAGTAAGGATTAAGGGTACAAAAGTCACAATTAAAATCCTCGCTATCAATGCACCTCATGTGTCATCTCGCGAGTTGGCCTAGTTGCGAGATTCACTGACTCTTCAGCTTGCAGCATGTGCTCCTCATGTGTCGTTCAACTGTCTTGATCAAATCTTCACCAGTTAAGACTAAACTCATTACAATTAAATCACACAAAATACAAAGAAATAAATTAATAAAATTATAACACTTTTTGTCATTGAATAAAGCCAATATAATGTTACATGAAAAACCATAACTTAACAAAAACCATAATAACTGTAGCATCACTCTTGTATAATATATGATAGATTGTAGATATTAAAAAGCCTTACCACATTTAAACTTAATCACCAAACAAATATGGTTATTGGGCTAGCTTTCCCAATTTGTTCATTAAAAGAGGAGGGGGAGGGAGGAGAGATGTTTAGGGCTCACTTAGTTTTCATAACTCAGCACTTAGTTTTCATAACTCAAACTCAAAACCCATAACTCATAACCCAAACCCCACTGTCACTCAAAAAACCCAACACTTTTGTTTGGTCACAAAACTCAGTCATATATCTCAATTTTTAACTCCACTTTTTGCCAAAATGATGGACCCACCCACTGACACTACATAGAAAATTATGGTTGCTACCCACATCCCTTTTCTTTTCTGCTCTTCAAACCCAACTACACCGAAACCTAGTTCCACCACCACTAACGGCAAACCCAAAATCCACCACCATCAACCAAGCTCCATCACCACCAACGGCAAACCCAGAAATCCACAACCACAACCTCCACCACCAACAACCCTCAACACAACCACAACCTCCAGCAAAAAATCTGAATGAGTCAAAAATTCAAACCCACCAACAGCCCTCAACCAAAACCATAACCTCCACCAAAAAATCCAAGCGAACAAGCTCCACCACAGGCCAAACCTCAAGCCACCACAACCACAACAAAAAAACCCAAACCCAAGTCCTTAGATCGGAGCCCAAGTTTCAAACCATAACCACAAACACAAAAAACCCAAACCCACCAACATAAAATCTTTATATTGGTGATCTGAATTGCCAAATCCAAACCCACCAAAAAAAAAAAAAAAAAAAAAAAAACCCAAATCCAAGAATCCTTAGATCAAAAACCAAAATCACAAAAATGAGGTGTGAGTTTTTGTTTATGAGTATAAATTTATGCAAGTATGAAAATGGTGGAGTGGCTCTAAAGAAGAAAGAAAGAAAGAAGAAGAAGAACAAAAAAAAAAAGACAACAACAACAACAACGTTGGAGTGGGTCTAAAGAAAGAAAAGGAAAAAAGAATAAGAAAATGCCATTGGTGATGAGTGGGTCGGACTTGACAACACACAAGTTATGGCCCTTGCTGTTTCCTATTTTCATCACTCTAAGTCAATTTTTTTAGTTTTAAGTGATGGAAACAAGTGTTGAAAACCAAGCCCAAAAAAAAATTTTGTGAGACCCACATGTTTTGAGAACTCAGTTATGAAAACTAAGTGATATGATTCAAAAACCCACTAATCCAAACAGGCTTTTACTCTTTAGACTTCATCAATCCATTATATTATATGTGAAAAGGTGAAATGTACTCTCTAGACTCCATCAATCCATTATATTATATGTAAAAAAAGTTTAATAATTCAATGGTTATAATAATGAGAAAAAGACATTTAAATTCTATACTTTTATTTGAGAACACTGATTGATGTGTCAGATGAGCTATGAATACTTAACTAAAACACATAATTTTAATAGTTTCTATTGAAAAAATGATTGAATATAGAAACATAAAAAATCTATAAAAATTAAAATTAAAATTAAAATTATTTCCCAAAGTCTCTTAATTAGAAGCAAAATAGATCAACCACACAATGACAACTTAGCTGAAAGAGACCCTGTGAACAAAAAGGAGCTCTGGAGAGCTGGATATTGTACCAACTTGGCAACTTGTCCCAAGAAATTGGGTCTATACATGGAAAATGTTAATAAAAAAATAGAGACATGTGCAATAATCAATTATAGAATGCACCAAGCATGTACTAGTCAGGCAACAATGGGCAGTGAAATGAGGTGCACCATTTTGGGCCTCTAAAAACAAACGATTATTGCCCAATTTAAATGTCCCCATGCACTTGGTGTCTTGCATCTCAAGTATCTCTCTGTAATTAAAAACTGCAAAGGCCCCAGGAGATCCAATTCATGGAGAAAGAGAACAATGGCAGTAATGGTGTTGCAGCTTCTGGAACTGTTGCCGCCGACAAATATTGTGCCACCATGCTGCTACAAAAGCATGAACATGTGAAAGATGAAGTAGTTGTTAGACTTAGCCATAACAACAACAATAGGACCACATTTTTATCCTCAAATGGTAATGGTGTATCTACTGCATTTCAAGGATGGTATGTTGATGTTGCCAAGGCATATCCAGGTATAGATGCTATTCCTTGAACTTGCATGCTCTTAATTTCTTTTGAAAATGTTTTTTTAATAATAATAATAATAATAGTCCTCTTAAAAATCAGATATGTTTTCATATTGTAATATTATTGTTATCATTATTTATATTTTAGGGAAGGTAAATTTATTTTCAAATAGTGAGCACAGTTATCTTGACCAAATGGTCTCAAGGAGTCTCTAAGGAACTGGTGTTTGTGTGGGTGACAAGTCATTTTATTTACACTACGTTTTTACAAAATGAAAGGCGGAGAAGAGAATAGGAAATGGAATTAATAGAAGGGAAAAATTTCTTCCCTCATGTTGTTTGATTAGTACGTGGCAATTTTATATTTATAAAAACCAATAAAAATATAGCATATCCATTATATTATGGTTAATCTTAATTATTAATTTCTTGTTTTCTAAAAATTAGGTTAACCTTTGTCGTTTCCGTTTCACTATGATAATATACAGGGCAGGCCCAATTATATGAGACGGAAAAGATCCTCTTCCATGGAAAGTCAAAATATTAGGAGCTTTTTGTATTTCAGGTGCTTGTTATTCTAAGCCAACAAAAATAATAATATAATATAATATAATATATTTATTTTTCTAAGTAAGTAAATAAATTAAGTAATAATAATAATAGGGATTAAATTTTGTAAGGATGTAGTGTAAAACCTAAACTTTATCCCTCCAATATCAACATATCACATCATCATATTACACATTAAATAATAGACATAACCACTTTTAATCAATTCTAATACCTATTTGAAAATCCAACTTAACTATAAGTTTATTGAGATATTATTATGTATGGTAGAATGTATTGAATTTTAAGTAAAGAGTTGATGTGGCAATTTAGGCCTGTCCACGGGTCAGGCCAGTTCAATTTTGAACCCGACCCGTAGGCATTGGGTAGAAGCCTAAAGGACCCAAAACCGACCACCAACATCAATTGGTCAAGTCAGTTTCAAGTTCAGTTGGTGTTTGGTGGTGAAGTTCGTCGAAATATGCAAATTTTCTCTGAAATTTTCAAATTTTTGCCATAATCTGCAAATTTTCGCTAAAATTTGCTAGAATTTGGCTAAATCCCAAGTCAAGATCTCACACAATCTGGCTTGATCTTATTGAATTTGGCCGGATTTCTTATGAAGGGTGACTTGGGTTTTGGAGAAGGAAACTCGCCACTTGACCTGCCAAGGTCGGTTCTTGGAATCAGATACCTGTCGTCAATTGACTAGAGCTTCAGTGCAGGTTGGAATTAGTTTGACGTCAGGCGGTTTGGTCGGGTTTTCAGGCTCCGTTCGGGTCTAGACACCGCTATGGCAATCTCTATTTATTTATTTTTTAAAATTTTAACTTATGGCATCCATTCCTGATAATAGTTTTTTATCATCAAACCAAGACACCAATCGATATTTGGCATAGGCAGGAATTGAATCTTAAATCTCTTATTTAACTATCGGAGACTCTAAATCATAGATTTTACACCCCATCCTTACCAAATTCGAACTTATAATAATAATAATAATAAAGAATTTTTACAAATATGAAATACCACCTTAATTTGGACTTTACTGTAATTATCAATTTGTTCTTTAGCTCTAGATTTGAACAATTAACTCCGTATGCATTAGGTTTGTGATAAATCAAACATTTACTAGTATTTATTAGTTAAGAACTTACAAATTAATCTAAAGACATAGTTTATGTCACATGAATATTAGTATTAATAGATCGGTTAATCTACTACAATCTTAATGTTAGAGATTCTCTTGTACATTGTAATGCAATATTATGTGGTATGATTGATTGAGTCTTGTAGTTCCATTGTATCAATGTTGATATTGTATTAGTGTTAGTATGATGTTGTGTAATAGATATATTAGGCTGTTGTATAAAAGTTAGTTAGTGAGAGGGTGGCAAGGTTGTTAGTGACAAAGTGGCAAGGCAGTTAGAAGTTAGTTGGAATTGGTTGTTTAGTCATTAGTAATAGCTGTGCAAGGTATAAAGGGAATTTGATGTGTAAAGAAGGGGATAATAAGAAAATTGTTCATTTCAGTACTCTTTCTTCTCTATTTACCTTCTCTACTTTCCTGGAGGACCAGCTGGTCTCAAATTCAACTAGAAAACTAGTTCTTCTTCAATTGCATCCTTAACACTTAATGTGCAAAGGTTAATTGTTCAAATTAAGGGTGTGTTTGGATACTACTTATTTGTTGAAAACTAAAAACACTATAGCAAAATAATTTTTAAAAGTGTGAATACTGCTGTGAGACCCAAATTTACCTAAAAATTTGTGTTTTGCTGAGTTTGGTGATGTGTGAACAATACCTATGGAACCCACTAAAAAAACGCAAAACACACGGATTGGGCAAAACACCCAATCCAAACGCACGCTAAAGATTTCAAGACCGAACTGGCACTTAAGGTAAATTGCTAAGATGGTATTTAATAAAATCTACTAATAAATAACAAACATTTTGTTAGGTTTCATTTTAGCTCTTCTTCACAAATGGATCTTTTTCTATTTTAGGTACTTGTTGTGGGGATAAAAGCCCAAATTCATATATTGGGCCTTGGGGCCTATTTGAAGATGTGGGTACGTCCGAAGAGGAATAAATGATTGAGAAAGTCCCCGAAGTGGAGAATTACGTAAGGAAAAGATAGAGTAATATAGTCCAAAGAGTGTATCCTTCTCCGATATAAGGAATATCAGTCAAGCAAACACCTAGGCAGTTTGGGTGACCTTCCAGGAAGTTCCAACGATAAATATGAACTTCAAGTACGTATAAAGATGATAAGAATAGAGAAATATCTAAAGAAAAAGCTGCTACCACCACATTAAATGCACTGCAGCAACCTTTCTAACCGCATTTATGTGGAGAAAACCCATGAACAGTACAGTCTCAGCTGCCACCACTCATGGAAAATTATAGAAGATATCTAATAGGACATATACTCAAGTAAATGCTTAGATGAAGAACAAGTGTACGATCAAAATGGTTTGAAAGAAAACTATATAAATGTAAAAGACCTCTAAAAAGGGGGGGGGGGGTCAAAAAAAGAGAAAGGGAAGAGAGATTTACTGTAACTCTAAGAATTGTATTAACTTTTTAAACAATAGTTTATCTCTTCGAACATCAATTAATTCAAGTTTCAAGTGTGTTTTTGTGATTGCTTGTCTTTTAAATCTTTATTAACCGTTGTTTAATTCACAAAGAGCCCAGCTCTTTCACCCACTCTTTACAAATTCATTGTATTGGGCTCATATCCCACATCTTTTGGACTTGGGCTACAAATTTTGACCCTACAATTGGCGCCATCTGTGGGAAGAGTTTGAGTATGAGTGAGAGCAACGGTTGATCATGGCTGAACCAGGTCAACAGCCGGCAGAATCCAGGGCATCCCAACACGTTGATCCTTTTCTCAACCTAGAGCAGAAAGGTGGTCGTGAAGGTAGTGTACATACCACACATACTGACCGAAACCAACCACGAGGTGGAAGTCATATGTCTCATGCAGAGAATAACAAGAACATGCAACTAGAGATTGACCAGTTAAAAAGGGAGTTACGCCATGCAAAAAGGAAGTGGACTATTTCAAACTCTGATGACAATTCTGATGACGAGCAAGATGTTACTTATAGACGGATGTCTCGAACACCAATTAATGAATCCTTTTCCTATGAAGAAGAACATTATCGTAAACGGCAACCTCGAAGCCCATCACGTGGAGGCGTAGGGAACGACGCTATGAGCAAAGCCTTGAACCAAATCTCCAGATCGCCTTTCACAGGTAGGATTGAAGAGGCAAGACTCCCTCGTCATTTTCATCAGCCAACATTCACTATCTATAATGGTCGAACAAACCCTATGGAACACTTAAGCCATTTCAACCAATGGATGGCTATCCATTCCAAGGATGAAGCTTTGATGTGTAAAGTTTTCCCCTCCAACCTAGGACCAGTTGTAATGAGATGGTTTGACAGCCTGAAAGCAAATTCTATTAGCTCCTTCAAAGAACCCACTCAAGCATTTAGTTCCCGTTTTGTCACCTGCTGAAGAGTCGCTCGGCCCTTAGCTTCCTTACTATCCTTGAACATGCAAGAAGGTGATACCCTGAAAATGTATTCAGATAGGTACTAGGAGATGTTTAATGAGATGGAAGGTGATTTTGACGAAGTGGCCCTCAATACATTTAAGCTCGGCCTCCCCACTGACCATGGTTTGAGGAAATCTCTTACTAGAAAACCTGTCACCAGTGTGCGTCAACTGATGGACAGGATTGATAAGTATAAAAGAGTTGAAGATGATCAACATCAAGGAAAAAGGAAGGATAAGGTTATCCCTCAAGAAAGGAGGGATTTCAGGTCGGATCGTTACAGTAACAATAGACCACGGAGAGATTTCATTGGACAATCAGGATCGGCAAATCCTTAAGCAGTCAACGCAGTATTTCGAGAGATAGTGCATCAAGTTTTGGAGAAAATTAAAAATGAATCATTCTTTAAACGACCAAACAAGATGGTGGGAAATCCTAAAAGATGTAACCCTAACCTCTACTGCCAGTATCACCAAGATCATAGGCATACCACAAAAGATTGTAGGAGTCTCTAGGATCACTTGAAACAGCTTGTCCACAAGGGTAAGTTAAAACAACTCCTGTATCATTCCAGTGGTCAAGGGAGTCAAGCAAGCTTAGAATCCCAAAGATATGTTTCTTCAAGACCCCCATTAGAAACTAAACAAGATCCTACCCATCCAGGGTAATGTCTGTAGCCCGTCTACTCACAGGTGACGTTAATTAAGATCCGAAGAGGGCTAAAACGGATATTCCACCGGTTCTAGGTTTCTCGGATGAAGATAAGATTAGAACCATCCAACTCCATGACGACGCTTTAGTAATCACCCTCAAAATTGGAGGGTATGATATGAAGAGGGTAATGGTGGACCAAGGCAGTGAAGCCGAGATAATGTACCATGATCTCTATAAAGGGATAAACTTAAAACCTAATTACTTAACACCCTATGGTTCCCTCCTGGTAAGTTTCGACGAAAAAGTTGTTATCCTGAAGGGTCAAATATGACTACCTGTGCAAACTGGTCCAAAGTGGTAGAGGTAAATTTCATTGTCATAGTTGCGTATTCACCTTATACTGCAATCGTGGCTAGACCCTAGCTTCATACGCTAGGGGCTGTTTCTTCTACTCTGCATCAAAAAGTTAAGTATCCATCTAAAGGCTAGGTTAATGAAATTTTGGGAGATCAATCTATGGTTAGACAATGCTTAGTGGCTACCATTCAACATAAGCTCAAGGCTAAGTCTTCAGCCCAAGCAGGAAAGGATTTATAGCAATTAACACCTCAGGCATTGCCCATTGATAATTCAATTGAGGGTGCGAGGTGTGAAGATTTGATAAAAGTCGCTATTGGAGACGAACCAAAGAAGTTTTTTCAAGTTGGATCTCAGTTACCTCTTCAAGAGAAGCAAGTGCTGATAGAATTCCTTAAAAGAAACATCAATGTATTCGCCTGGAATGCTTATGAAGCCTTGGGGGTGGATCCAAAATTCATATGTCACCATTTGAAAGTCAACCCATTGATCACCCTTAAGAAACAGCCTCCTCGATGCCCATCCAAGGAACACGCAAATGCAATGCAAAAGGAAGTAACAAAGCTCAAATAAGCTGGAGCTATTAAAGAAGTTTTTTACCCTGAGTGGCTAGCGAATACTGTGGTGGTGAAGAAAAAGAATGGGAAACGGCGAGTGTGCATAGATTTCACGGACTTAAATAAGGCTTGCCCTAAGGATCCATTCTCTATACCTAAAATAGACCAGTTAGTAGATGCCACTGTTGGCCATCCTCGGATAAGTTTCCTAGATGCTTTTCAAGGTTATCACCAGATACCTTTAGCCCTGGATGATCAGAAGAAGACTGCTTTTGTCACCCCTATTGGAAACTACCACTACAAAGTAATGTCATTTGGCTTGAAAAACGCAGGATCCACCTACCAAAGAATGATGACAAGGATGTTTGAGCTGCAATTGGGTAAGAATATTGAGGTTTACATAGATGACATGGTGTTGAAAATCAAGGTTGTTTGGGAGCATGTGAAGGATCTTGGAAACATTTTTGAAGTTCTTAGAATATACAAGTTGCAACTAAACTCTTCCAAATGCTCGTTTGGTATGGGATCTGGCAAATTCTTGGGTTACAAGGTAACTCACAAAGGAATTAAGGTCAACCCTGATCAGATAAAGGTCATCAACAATTTACAACCACCTCAAAATTCCAAAGAGGTCCAGAAATTGACTGGAATGGCTGTCACTCTAAACCGATTTATTTCTCAATCAGCAGATAGGTGTAGACCTTTCTTCTTACTAATCAATAAGTGGAAAGGATTTGAGTAGACTGAAGAATGTGCTTTAGATTTCCAGCAACTTAAAGACTATCTAACTCGACCACCAATCATGTCTAGCCCTAAGCCAGATGAAATCTTATTTGCCTATATTACTGTGGCTCTTTATGCTGTAAGTTTGGTGTTGATACGAGTGGATTGTGGTGTGTAAAGGTCAGTTTACTACATTAGTAAGTCACTGCATCAGGTCGAGATTCGTTATCCGCCACTAGAGAAAGCCATGCTGGCAGTTGTACTTGGTGCACAAAAGTTGCCTCATTATTTCCAAGCATATAGGGTTGTTGTTCTTACCCAACTCCCGCTTAAAACCGTACTCAGAAATGTTGATTATACGGGGAGAATAGCTAAATGGGGCACTATCCCAATGAGGTCAACCCCGATCAGATAAAGGTCATCAACAATTTACAACCACCTCAAAATCCCAAAAAGGTCTAGAAATTGATTGGAATGACTGCCGCTCTAAACTGATTTATTTCTCGATCAGCAGATAGGTGTAGACCTTTCTTCTTACTGATCAATAAGTGGAAAGGATTTGAGTGGACTGAAGAACGTGCTTTAACTTTCCAGCAACTTAAAGACTATCTAACTCAGCCACCAATCATGTCTAGCCCTAAGTCAGATGAAGTCTTATTTGCCTATATTGTTGTGGCTCCTTATGCTGTAAGTTTGGTGTTGATACGAGTGGATCATGGTGTGTAAAGGTCAGTTTACTACGTGAGTAAGTCACTGCATCAAGTCGAGATTCGTTATCTGCCACTAAAGAAAGCCATCTTGGTAGTTGTGCTTAGTGCACAGAAGTTGCCTCATTATTTCCAAGCATATACGGTTGTTGTTCTTACCCAACTCCTGCTTAAAACCGTACTCAGAAGTGTTGATTACACGGGGAGAATAGCTAAATGAGGCACTGTCCTAGGGACTTTTGACATCAAGTATATACCCCGTACGCCCACAAAGGGACAGGTCCTCGCGGATTTAGTAGCCGAGTTCACTAAGCCCTCATTAGAAGAATTGAAACTAGTATAGAATATGGATGAAAAATCGGTTGACGTGATCTCTCAAAAAAGCCCCTCATTCTGGGAGGTGTATGTCGATAGTTTAGCAAATCAATAAGGTTCCGGAGTAGGGCTAGTGTTAATATCCCCAGAGAAGATCGTTATTGAAAAGTCAGTAAGGCTGAACTTCACGGCCACAAATAATAAGGCTGAATACAAAACTCTACTGATGGAAATGGCAATGGTTCAAAGAATGGGAGGAAAATCAGTGGAAATGTTCTCGGACTCAAAACTAGTCGTCGATCAAGTAAAAGGGGAATTTGAGGCGAAAGATGAAAGAATGCAAGGGTACTTGAGCCAAGTTAAATGTCTACGATCAGAGTTTGAATCTTTTAACTTGCTACACATCCCCAGAAATGGTAATGGACATGCTGATTCTCTGGCCACACTCACAACCTCCTCGGCACAGGATCTGCCTTGGGTTATCCTCGTCGAAAACTTGCATAAACCCACGGAGATAAGAAGAGAGGAAATCCAAGTTCATCAAATCAGAGTTAAGCCCAACTAGATGGACCCTATAATTCAATTCTTGAAGGAGGATACTTTGCCTGAAGAAAGGTTGGAAGCTGACAAAGTTCGGAAGAAGGCTACTAGATTCTGGCTATCCGAGAACCAGAAATTATACAAACGTTCCTATTCAGGGCCGTATTTGTTGTGCATACATCCTAAAGCAGCTGAATCACTTCTCGAGAAGTTACATGAAGGAATCTGTGGAAACCATACTAGAGGTAGATCCTTGCCATACAGAGCCATTACCCAAGGCTATTGGTAGCCAAATATGTAAAAGGAGACCCATGAATATGTTAAAAAGTGTGATCAATGTCAATGGTTTGCACTAAACATATACCAACCAAGTGGAATCCTTAATCCATTATCCAACCCATGGCCATTCACTCAATGGGGCTTGGATATCGTAGGTCCATTCCGTAATATGAAACAAGAAGTATCTTCTGGTCGGCACAGATTATTTCACCAAATGAGTTGAAGCTGAACCCTTATCTAATATCAAAGACGTAGACGCGAAGAAATTTGTCGGGAAAAACATTGTCACTCAATTTAGGATCCCTCACACCTTCATTTTGGACAACAGTCTTTAGTTTGATAGCAAAGCGTTCAGAAGTTATTACTGTGAATTAAGGATTACAAATAGATATTCTACTCCTACTTATCCTCAAGGGAATAGGCAAGCAAAAACTGTTAACAAGATCATACTAAATGGACTGAAAAAAAAATACTAGATGACGCAAAAGGCAAATGGGTGGAAGAACTGTCACACGTACTCTAGACATACAAAACTAAGCCTCGTAGGTCTACTGGGGAGACCCCCTTTTCAATGACTTATGGGGCTAAAACTGTTATCCCTCTGGAGACTAGGTTCCCAACGTTGGGAACTAGTTCATTCAATCCGATTAGCAATAATGAATAGCTAGAAAAGAGTTTGGATCTGGTTAAGGAAAGGAGGAAAAATGCAATGATCCAATTGGCATATTACTAACAAAAGATCAGGCAGGGTTATGATGCCAATGTAAGGCTAAGGCCTTTAGCACCCGATGATCTAGTGCTTAAGAAAATTGTGGGCACTACAAAGAACCCAGCTTAGGAAAAGTTAGGACCCAATTGGGATGGGCCATATCATATTACCTCAGGGGCTGGCATTGGGGCATATTTTTTGGAAGATTTAGATAGTCATGTAATGCCACGCCCCTGGAATGTAAATAACCTTAAAAGGTATTATTATTAATCGAGTTTTTTCTTTGATCAATATGTTTATTTATTGCATAAAGGTTTCGGGGAAAGTGTTTAAACTTAAATCCAATCACGCCTGAAATCCTCGAACCAGATGATATGGGTTAGTTAACACTCCCTTACTATTCTTATAAGTGTTTAAACTTAAATCCAATAATGCCTGAAGTCCTCGAACTAGATAATATAGGTTAGTTAACACTCCCTTACAATTTTTATAAGTGTTTAAACTTAAATCTAATCATGCATGAAGTCCTCGGACCAGATGATATAGGTTAGTTAACACTCTCTTACAATTCTTATAAGTGTTTAAACTTAAATCTAATCATGCCTAAAGTCTTTGGACCAGATGATATGAGTTAGTTAACACTCCCTTACAATTCTTATAAGTATTTAAACTTAAATCTAATCATGCCTAAAGTCCTCGAACCAAATGAGATGGGTTAGTTAACACTCTCTTATAATTCTTATAAGTGTTTAAACTTAAATCTAATCATGCATGAAGTCCTCAGATCAGATGATATGGGTTAGCTAACACTCTCTTATAATTCTTATAAGTAT
Source organism: Quercus variabilis (assembly GCA_030445155.1). NCBI lineage: Eukaryota > Viridiplantae > Streptophyta > Magnoliopsida > Fagales > Fagaceae > Quercus > Quercus variabilis. The sequence continues at coordinate 11,835,012 of CP129454.1, forward strand.
TTAAACTTAAATCTAATCATGTCTGAAGTCCTCAAACCAGATGATATTGGTTAGTTAACACTCCATTGAAAGTCTTATAAGTATTTAAACTTAAATTTAGTCATGCCTGAAATTTTCGGACCAGATGATATGAATTAGTTTACACTCCGTAACAATTTTCATAAATGCTAAAATGGGTCTTAAACCATGTTAGACTTCTTGGACCATATACTGGATTTAAAGTTAACGCTCAACGGTGTCCTTTGTAAGTGTTGTACATAATCCAGTTCAGGTAAAGTCATTAATCATTCACTTTAATATATAAGACTTTTCTACCTGTCATTACTTAATAAGTACAGTAACAATTCTTATATGATCTGATGTTTGCCCATATTTATCTAAGTTATTTGCATCATTAGCAAAATATAATTGTTGAGCTTACTCAGATTAAGATGGTTACAGGTTAACATTACTTGCAATAACAATAAATTTTATATGGTGTGCAATGAAAATGTAGAGAATAAAAGACGCATGCTTTCATTGATCAAAAAGATAGTATTTCTCAGTTCCTTACAGAGTAAAAAAAAAATCCTAGTATTTAAGCCTTCTTTGTGGAGACTACGAGGTCAATAGTCTAGCTGGACTGGGTGGCAGCAGCATCTAGGGCTTGGTCCTTTGGTTCAAGAGGAGTTTTCTTCTTACCCAAGTCCTGACCCTTATCTTGAAGATCCTCAGCATGCTTGCCTTGACCACCAGCTTAATCAGACTCTTTGGGAGCTTCAGGAAGGGCAGGAGAGACTTGGCCGACCAAGGGCTGTTCTAAGGCCTCTGGGAGTTGTTTGGAAGGAGAGGAGTCAGGACCTAGGAGTTAGCAAATTTTAGGATTGTAGTAGATGCTCCTAGGTTGCCTCAAGTCAGATTCTGCAGGGACCCCAGCAGCATCAAGGCCTTTACCCCAGGTTATATCACAGTATTCCCTATATACTACAAAAAACTCCTCTGTAAGCTTGACTTGAGTCTCTTCCACCCCAATCTTGTATACTATCTGCTTTTCAGCCTCAGCTACCTCCTTGGCCAATTAGGCATCGTCCCTGGCTTTCTGAAGCTCAACTCGAATGTCCTTCACCATTTGCCTCTCTGTTTCCAAATTGATTTCAGTTATATGCAACTGACGGCGTTGGTCTTCGACCTGCTTTTTAGTATTCTTAAGGCTTGCATCAAGACTATTCCTTTCTTTGGTCATCTCTTTTAGCTGCTTGGACAGCTTAGAATAATCTTCCTTTAGATTACCCAGAGATTTTTCAACCTTAGACCGAGAATGGGCCTTCGCTTTGGCTTCATTACGGGCATCTTTATTCCATTCTTCGGCCACCTAAACTTGTTGGGTAATCTGCATAACAGAATAAAAAAAAATTTAATTAATATAAAACAAAGGGATGAATAAAAATGACCAATGGTTTACTTAGAGAAGCAGATCAAGTCAGTCCCTCTTGAGGGATAGGAAGAGCTCGTGCTGATTGAAGCACTTGTAGGCCTCCATATCTTTTGGTAAAAGAAGTGGTTGCTCCAAGACTTCAGCAATAAGACTTGCCTGCCCCCCTTGGTAGTTCCTGACCGAAGTGTCCCAAGGGCGGGGGGCACCATCTAACTCCAGCTTAGGAGACCAAATGCGCGGTCCTCAGTGCACATCAGCAACGAAAGGGTCCTCTCGGCTCTCAATAGACGCAGCCTTTTTGCTTCGTTGGTCCCTAGCCACTCTTTGTTGTTTGTTTCCTTTCAAAGGTTCCACCTTACCCTCCTCAAGAACAACATTAGGCCTTTTCTTCTTCAGCTCAAGGTTTGGCCTTAAGCCGAGGTCAGAAGGGAGCTGAGGAAGGGGTGGAGGAAGATTAATAGTTGGCTGGGACTTGGTGATACTTTGGGCACAACTGCTTTATTCCTTGTCTTCATAAGATCTTTTAAGCTCTTACTCCCAATATTCAAAGCCATCTCCTCTTCCTTTTCTGATGAGTCATCTAGAAGGGTAGTTATTAAAACAGGAATGTGGACACTAAAATACCTATCAGCTTCTTCCTCGGTGTCCGAGAGGGGAATTACGTGAACCTCCCTTGATGCCTCTTCTTCAAAACAAAAATTTTCAATCTGTTCCTCTAGTGAAGAGGTCAAGGAAGCAACTCTTTCCCCTGTTGCAGCGGCTTCAAGAGGGAGTCTATTGAACTGGATGGACGAACAGTGGCACACCCTGTGGAACCGGATGTGGTGCAGGGGGAAGATCAAATGGAGACAAAAAATTTAGCCGAGATACGTCTATCCGGTTTATACGATAGTCTCCCTATCTTATCGCATTGCCGATCGGTTGAAACGTGTCCGAGAAAGGCTTGAAATCGAGAATAAGATAGACGGCCTGAAGTTGCCCGTCTTCACTTACAAAAATCTCTGATCATAGTAGGAAATTAAGCACGGCAATGTTAGTCAGGCTGAGCCGAGGAGCTACATGCCTTTTATCTGTTAACACCACAACAGAATTAAGTATAATTAGAAAATTAAGATAAAATACTAATACAAATAGAAGAAAGACAATGCTAGTAATGAAGATTCTAAATCTATTGCTGGGGAACCTAGGTCTAGGATATCCCACCTGGCTCTCCTAGTTGGGTTGGGCAATGAAGACCGTCATGCCACGCTCCCGAGACGATCAGGTAGTCGTCTTTCATCCCCTTATTAGACTTGGGAAGACAAGAGATGAGCCTAACAATGTTGGATCAGGATTTAAGATAAAATCTCGCCCCCTTTTGTTTATGACACTCGTACATATGGACTACATTCAGCCAGGTGAGCCCCAGGCCTAAATGCCGATTCAAGGCATCAATTGCTCCTAAGATCCTAAAGACATTAGGTGCGCATTGATCAGGACTAATCCTATGATTACAAAGATATTCTCTTGTAATGGAACCCATAGGAAGAGTCATTCCCCCTTCTATGAAAGCTATGACAGGGATTATGACTTCCCCACCCTTTGGTCTGTTGCTAATCTTTCTGGGGGACAATACTGCAAGTTTACGTCTTGTGGTATGTGATACATTTCGTTAAATATCTCTATTTGGGCAGAACTATCCACTAAATACTTAAATCTACCCATTTCGGATAAGCAAAAAAGGAAAACACTAAGAACGATAACTGGGAAACGAAAATGGGAAGGCCGAGGAAGATGGCTGAGGAGAGAATGAAGGGTTCGAAGAAATTGGAACTTACACAAACTAGGTTGGGGAGTGATCCTTAAATCCTTAGAAGGATTCTTGTGGATTTTTAAAGAAATGTAACTGATGATTTGAAAAACTTTGGGAGTTTAAATGCTTGAGTTCGCTGGAGAGTCTGAGAAATTGTGAAGTAAAAGAAAAATGATCTCCTTTAAGGCTTTATATAGGGCCCAAAAAATGAGTAGGAATTATCCCACCCAAATCCTAAGGAAAAATGTCGTTCATTGGATCAATGGTTCACTGTTGGATGCCAAAGACATAACGCCGATTGGAGCAATTAATAACGTTTCGTAAATGCTGAAACATCAGCAGCAATGATGAAGCGCCTAAATCTATGCTCTTACACGTGTAAACTCATGTATTCTTACATTTTTAGCCTTTATCTCTGTGGCAAATCAAAATCCCATTTTTTCTCCTCAGATGCAAGGGAAAAATTAAAATTTCAAGGAGCTATTGTGGGGATAAAAGCCCAAATTCATATATTGGGCCTTAAATTCATATAACGGGCCTTGGACCCTATTTGAAGATGTGGGTACATCCGAGGAGTAGTAAATGATTAAGAAAGTCCCCGGAGTGAAGAATCACGTAAGGAAAAGATAGAGTAATATAGTCCGAAGAGTGTATCCTTCTCGGATATGAGGAATATCGGTCAAGCAAACACCTAGGCAATTTGGGTGACCTTCCAGGAAGTTCTAACGATAAGTATGAACTTCAGGTACGTATAAAGATGATAAGAGTAGAGAAATATCTAAAGGAAAAGCTACTACCATCGCATTAAATGCACTACAGCAACTTTTTTGGCCGCATTTATATGGAGAAGACCTCTGAACAGTGCAGTCTCAGCTGCCACCACTCATGGAGAACCAAAGAAGATATCTGATGGGACATATACTCAAGTAAATGCTTAGATGAAGAAAAAGTGTACGATCAAGATGGTTTGAAAGAAAACTATATAAATGTAAAAGACCTCTCATGAGGGGGGATCAAAAAAGAGAGAAAGGGAAGAAGTAGGAAGATTTACTGTAACTCTAAGAATTGTATTAGCTATTTAAACAATAGTTTATCTCTTCGGATATCAGTTTATTCAAATTTCAAGTCTGTTTTTGTGATTCCTTGTCTTTTAAATCTTTATTAACCGTTGTTTAATTCACAAAGAGCTCAGCTCTTTCACCCACTCTCTACAAATTCATTGTAATTGACTCATTGGGCTCATATTCCACATCTTTTGGGCTTGGGCTACAAATTTTGACCCTACACTTGCTATTCTAAGCCAAAAACAAAACAAAAAAAAACAAAAACAAAAACAAAAAAAACCTGATTGACAAATAAAATATTAATTCAGCTGTATTGTTATAAACATATAATTGTGTGGTGTTTGTGACTGCAGTCATCAACACATGGCAAGGTTGCTATCTTGAATGGGTCTCTTCAACTCACAGAGAGGGATGAATTTGCTTACCAAGAGATGCTCACTCACTTCCCACTTTGCTCAATTCCAAACCCAAAGAAGGTTTCATACTTTTCTCCTCTTCTCCTTTACGATGCTATCATACATATCGTAAATAGCTATAATCTAAATACTAAAACCAAAGCAGAATTTCATGCAACCATAAGAGTTTTTGGCATACGTCAAGAGTCTTGTAATTTAGTTTTTATGAAGACAAGAATTTGAATTCCCTCTCACTTATTTCGAACATCATTTTAAAAAAATAAATAAATAATAAGACCCATTATCTTAGTAGTTGTAGAAATAAGGCAATTTTTTTCCTCAATTTTATTTTTATTGTAAAATTTGCTTTTATATATGCTAACAGTTTTGGGTCGTTACTCACGGTTTTGAAGGCATCATTGATTCCATCATACTTTTTTATTCATTTTGGTAGACAGTGTGGTAATAATATTGAAATTTTATTTTTCTTTTTTTAAATTTAACGATGGAAATACATGATAATTGATGAATTTTACTATTTGAAAGATCACCATCAAGAATAACTTTGGTAAGAAATTATAGATTTTTTTTAGTATTTTTTTTATATTTATATTATCAAACTAAATAACATTTGTGTGTATATATATATATATTAGAATTTAAAAAATGATAAGTTCTCTTCAAATTAAAACTATTTAGTAATGATAATTTTATATGTAATATGTTAATGAATTTTGACTTAATCTTAGTATGTGCAATCATACACACGGGATTTGTCTTAACTAAAATATCAACAGCATAATGCGAGCCCCCAAATAAAATTTATAAAAATTCCTGGCTCTGTCCTAACCAAAACAATGCTAATTAGGTTTATTATTTTTCTCTCCTATTTGACAATCCATGTCTCTACCCTTTTTCATTTATCTTTTTTACACACTTCTTTTAAAAAACAAAACAAAAACCTCCTCTCTCCTTAATTCTATTCTTAAAAACTTTTTTTAATTCACTTGTATCTCATTTTTTACCCATTTCAGGTGTTGCTTATTGGAGGGGAAGATGGTGGCATTCTGCGGGAAATATCTCGCCATTCTTTCTGTTGAGCAGATTGATATATGTGAAATTGACGAAATGGTGGTCAATGTGAGTAAACCATGACCTCAAAGTCCATGTTGCTTTCCTTGCGGGCTAACATCTAATGCTGATCTCATGGACAAACAAAAATTGACACTTTAACACGTAAATATTCAATTATGGGTTACAATGTAACTAGTTAACAAAAGCCTAAGAAAAAAAAATGAACAATTCAAGGTGGTAAAACCTTGAGTGTTGAAACATTTTACAAAATCTCGAAAGGACATCACATATAGATGTTGAATATGCACAATTCAGGTATACAAAAAGTACTTCCCTGACATTGCAGTTGGCTACAAGGATCCCCGAGTGAATCTACATATAGGCGATGGTATTAATATGTCATCTTTCTGTCCTCTTGATCCTAAACTTTCTTTAGTCCATTCTATGTGCCTAATTTTATGACTAACATGCAGGAGTTGCATTCATGAAATCGGTTCCTAAGGCACATATGATGCAATTATAGTGGATGCATTCCAGTCAATGGCTAATCTCTCTTCCTCTCAATGCCAAAGGTCATTATATTGAAAGCATCATATTGCAAGTGCTAAAGACATTAGATATCTGATATCATACAGGGCCTCAAGCAGAAGAACTGTCTGATGTATGCTTCCTAGAATCTGTAGTGAGGGCTCTTCGTCCTGGTGGGGTCATGAGTACTCCTGCAGAGAGCTTGTGGTTCAAGAATTTTGTCATTGCAGATACCATAGTACACTGCAGCAAGATATTCAAGGGTTCTGTCAACTATGCTTGGACAACAGTTCCTGCATATACAAGGCATGGTCCTTTCGAATTTAACACAATTAATAGCATGACATAACATTTTTTTCAATCTTTAACATGTCTTGTTATAATTGGAATAATATTACTTTCCCTTGAGTCCATCACCAACACCACTTTTATTATGCACCAATTATAACAAGTCATATCAGCAGTTGTCAAAAATATTATGTCCTTATATGTATTGATTAAAGAATTTTTGAAGCTTTGAAAATTCTCTGCTGAATCTTTGAAGATCCACTATTGTATTCAGTAACAATGTAGGTTTGTGCTTTGTTTATATTTCCATTTTCAGTGGGCTGATAGGTTTCATGCTCTGCTCAAGTGAGGAGCCACCAGTTGATTTTAAACACCCAATAAATCCACTGAATCCGGAGAGTTATGGAGTGGCAAAAGTACCCCCCAAGTTCTACAACTCAGAGGTAATTCCATGCAACTAAAAATATGTTCTCGACTCCATTGTAGTTTACAGTTTGTAGATCCACTACAGATTGAAAAGAGAACTATGGGTTGAAAGTAACAGTTTCTTTCTCAACTCCTTTTGTAGATCCATACAGTTGCATTCTGGCTGGCATCTTTTGCAAAGGGGTTGTTTGTTCCTAATAATCAGCCATTGTAGATCACGAGTGTTCATCTTTTCACTGAAATTGGCCTTGTACTTGAGCAAATAAGGAAGAGTCCTGGAAGAATTTGATTTTGAATCCAACATGATCATTGTGGTTAACACCAAAACTTTTGGATCCTCAATTTGCTCCTATCATCCCATGATAATTTACTTTAAGCATGCAAATTTCAGCACTCAGTTTCATAAATGAGTTCATAATGACATTGCACTGTTGTAAACATTTTATGGCCTAGACTCTTTTAGTGGCAGACATCAAATGATGCTGCAAACAACTGCACATGTACAGGGCATTCACCTAGATTGCACAAGGTTGTCCAACTCACAACCTGAATAAATCAGGAGGCTAAGCTCTTGGTTTACATATGAAAGCATTGCAAAAAAACAGAACTTGTTGAAATCACCAAAAAAACAAATGAAAGCACTTACAGCCAAAACAGACCAATGTAAATGAGTGGCTATCGAATGTCCACTATAATCATAATAATAATCAATATATATATATATATATATATAAAAGTAGAGACCCCATGTGGAGATGTGAGGTTCTACCACGCTATGAAGCATGGATTTGGGTGCGAGATTCGGCAATTTTTACAAAATAAGGTGCGGGATGTGACGATTAAAAAACTATTAAAAATATTTTTATTTATATATTTTATATATTGCTAAGCCTGCTTTTTTATATAATAATAGAAAACTCATATAATAATAATAGAAAAATAAATAGATAGTAACAAGTACACAAAAGTTTTTGACACTTGAATTATTAACAAAAGTATTAAAATAAATGAGGCTTCTCATAAATCAATTAAAAAAAAAAAAATTGTGGCTTAGTGGCTCACGTGTTTGGTCAGCCCAAAAACAAAATAGAGGATATATGTGGTGTAGCTTCCCATTGAAAAAAAAAAAAAAAAAACAAAAAGATGTGGCTCTCACGTGTTTGGTCAAAGAGACACAAAAAACAAAAAAGAGCCTTTTAAGTTCTTCTCATCAAAAAAAAGAAACAGAACTCTTCCAAAAAAAAAAAAAAAAAAAAAAAAAAAGAGAGAGAGAGAACAGAACAAGTGAACAACTTAGTACTCACTCAAGAAAACTAAGTGAAGCAGGCGAAGAAGCAAAGATACAAGAAAATGAAGTGAAGCAGGCGACAGCGGCGTATCAATATCCAGTCCAATCCATCGGTATTTTCGATTTAAGGGTTTTTTTTTTTTTTCCCTTACAGGCCAATTTCTTTTTCCAGCCGAAACACACTGATATTCGGCTGATACGATCCAATTTGGCCTAGTTCAACGAGCGTCGGAGCCACATAGGCGTGAATCTAATAAAAAAATAAAAATAAAAACTCAAACATGGCACCGACACGCGGACAGCCGTGTTAGTGGCCTAAGTTTCCCTTTTAGTTTTTTAAACATTTTTCATTAAATTTTTAAACTATTACCCAATAATTTATAGTAACATATTTTTACTATTAATTATTGATATGAGCTGAAGTTAACAATTAGACCAAACAAATGAAATTCTCTTAAAACAAATAACTACCTTCTCAAAATAGGCAAAAAGCCCAAGCCCAGCCATTATGATTTATGACCCAAGTCTGACCTCTCCACTCACGTAAAGCTCAAAACTTACAAGGTCTAACCCACTCCCACAGTTGTATAAATCAAAGGTTAAATCTATGTGTCAGTTGTTTATCCTCAAAAAAGGTTAAAACTCTATGCAACTAAATTTTGAATTATTAAGTGAATTAGTATTTAAAGTGTAGATTGTGGAGTAATTTATCATTATCTTTTTTATTTCTTTTTCTTTTTGTATGGTACTTTATTTTCAAAAAATCAAGTACTGGGTAAAAAAAAAATCACTTTTTTTTTCTTTTATAAATTTTATATTATTAAATGGATTGTAAATATTTAAGATAGTAATTAGTATTTAGAATGTGGACTATGGAGTGATTTATCTTTATTTTTATCTTTTCTTTTTCTATTTCTTTTTGTATGATACTTTACTTTCAAGAAATTAAGTACTGGGTAAAAAAAAAAATTCACTTTTTTTTTTTCATTTGTAAATTTTATATTATTAAGTGGATTATAAATATCTAAAATAATAATTAGTATTTAGAGTATGAACAAGAAATCAAGTACAGAGTAAATTTTTTTTCACTTTTTTTTCTTTTGTAAATTTTATATTATTAAGTGGATTATAAATATTTAAGATAGTTATTAGTATTTAAAATGTGGACTATGGAGTGATTTTTCTTTAATCTTTTCTTCTTGTATGATACTTTATTTTCAAGAATTAAAGTACTGAGAAATTTTTTTTATAAATTTTATATTATTAAGTAGATTATAAATATTTAAGATAGTTATTCGTATTTAAAGTATGAACAAGAAATCAAGTACAAGGTAAATCTTTTTTCACTTTTTTTTCTTTTGTAAATTTTATATTATTAAGTGAATTATAAATATTTAAGATAGTTATTAGTATCTAGAATGTGGACTATGGAGTTATTTATCTTTTTCTTTTTCTTTCTTTCTTTTTCTTTTTGTATGGTACTTTACTTTCAAGAAATGAAGTACTGAGTAAAATTTTTTCACTTTTTTTTTTCTTTTATAAATTTTATATTATTAAGTGAATTATAAATATTTAAGATAGTAATTAGTATTTAAAGTGTCGACTATAGAGTGATTTTTCTTTAATCTTTTTCTTTTTCTTTTTCTTTTTCTTTTTGTCCAGTACTTTATTTTCAAGAAATAAAGTATTGGGAATTTTTTTTTTTTTTTTTTTTGCTTTGTAAATTTTATATTATTAAGTGAATTATAAATATTTAAGATACTTGTTAGTATTTAGAGTGTGGACTATGAAATGATTTATCTTTATCTTTATCTCTCTTTTTCTTTTTCTTTTTCTTTTTATATGGTACTTTACTTTCAAGAAATCAAGTACTGAGTAAATTTTTTTTCACTCTTTTTTTTTTGTAAAGTTTATATTATTAAGTGGATTATAAATATTTAAGATAGTTATTAATATTTAGAGTGTGAACTATAGAGTGATTTATCTTTATCTTTTTTTTCTTTTTGTATGATACTTTATTTTGAAGAAATCAAGTACTGGGTAAAATTTTTTTTTCACTTTTTTTTCTTTTGTAAATTTTATATTATTAAGTGAATTATAAATATTTAAAATAGTAATTAGTATTTAGAATGTGGACTGTAGAGCGATTTATCTTTATCTTTATCTTTTCTTTTTCTTTTTCTTTTTATATGATACTTTACTTTGAAGAAATTAAGTACTAAGTAAATTTTTTTTTCACTTTTTCTTCTTCGGTAAATTTTATATTATTAAGTGGATTATAAATAATTAAGATAGTAATTAATATTTAGAGTGTGGACTGTGGAATGATTTTTCTTTAAATTTCTTTTTCTTTTTATTTTTATATGGTACTTTACTTTCAAGAAATAAAGTATTGGAAAAAAAATTCTTTTGTAAATTTTATTATTAAGCAAATTATAAATATTTAAGATAGTTATTAGTATTTAGAGTATATACTGTGGAATGATTTTTTTTTATCTTTTCTTTTTATTTTTATTTTTCTTTTTGTATGGTATTTTACTTTCAAGAAATCAAGTACTGAGTAAATTTTTTTTTCTTTTGTAAATTTTATATTATTAAGAGGATTATAAATATTTAAGATAGTTATTAGTGTTTAGAGTATAGACTGTGGAATGATTTTTCTTTAATATTTTTTTCTTTTTCTTTTTCTTTCTATATGATACTTTACTTTCAAAAAATAAAGTATTGGGAAAAAAAAACTTTCTTTTGTAAATTTTATATTATTAAGTGGATTATAAATATTTAAGATAGTTATTAGTATTTAAAGTGTGGACAGTGGAATGATTTATCTTTATCTTTTCTTTTTCTTTTTCTTTTTCTTTTTCGTTTTTTTTTTTTTTTTTGAGAATTTTTTTTCTTTTTATATGGTACTTTATTTTCAAGAAATCAAGTACTGGATAAATTTTTTTTTTCACTTTTTTTTTCTTTGGTAAATTTTATATTATTGAATGGATTATAAATATTTAAAATAGTAATTAATATTGAGAGTGTGGACTGTGGAATGATTTTTCTTTAATTTTATTTTTCTTTTTCTTTTTCTTTTTACATGGTACTTTACTTTCAAGAAATAAAGTATTGGAAAAAAAAATTCTTTTGTAAATTTTATATCATTAAGCAGATTATAAATATTTAAGATAGTTATTAATATTTAGAGTATAAACTGTGGAATGATGTTTCTTTATCTTTTCTTTTTCTTTTTCTTTTTATATGGTAATTTACTTTCAAGAATTTAAGTACTAAGTAAAAAAAAAATTTTACTTTTTTTTCTTTTGTAAATTTTATATTATTAAGTGGATTATAAATATTTAAGATAGTTATTAGTATTTAGAGTATAGACTATGAAATGATTTTTCTTTAATCTTTTTCTTTTTCTTTTTGTATGATACTTTACTTTTAAGAAATAAAGTATTGGGAAAAAAAATTTCTTTTGTAAATTTTATATTATTAAGTGGATTATAAATATTTAAGATAGTTATTAGTATTTAGAGTATGGACAGTGGAATGATTTATCTTTATCTTTTTCTTTTTCTTTTTCTTTTTATATGGTAGTTTATTTTTAAGAAATCAAGTATTGGGTAAATTTTTCTTTTCACTTTTTTTTTTTTTATTTTGTAAATTTTATATTATTAAGTGGATTATAAATATTTAAGATAGTTATTAGTATTTAGAGTATGGACAGTGGAATGATTTATCTTTATCTTTTTCTTTTTCTTTTTCTTTTTCTTTTTATATGGTAGTTTATTTTTAAGAAATCAAGTATGGGGTAAATTTTTCTTTTCACTTTTTTTTTTTTTATTTTGTAAATTTTATATTATTAAGTGGATTATAAATATTTAAAATAGTTATTAGTATTTAGAGTATGGACAGTGGAATGATTTATCTTTATCTTTTTCTTTTTCTTTTTCTTTTTCTTTTTATATGGTAGTTTATTTTTAAGAAATCAAGTATTGGGTAAATTTTTCTTTTCACTTTTTTTTTTATTTTGTAAATTTTATATTATTAAGTGGATTATAAATATTTAAGATAGTTATTAATATTTAGAGTGTGGACTGCGGAACGATTTTTCTTTAATCTTTTTCTTTTTCTTTTTCTTTTTCTTTTTGTATGGTAATTTACTTTCAAGAAATAAAGTATTGGAAAAAAAAAATTCTTTTGTAAATTTTATATTATTTAGTGGATTATAAATATTTAAGGTAGTTATTAATATTTAGAGTGTGGACTGTGGAATGATTTTTCTTTTTTTTTTCTTTTTATATGGTACTTTATTTTCAAGAAATCAAGTACTAGGTAAAAAAAAAAAGATCACTTTTTTTTCCTTTTGTAAGTTTTATATTATATTATTAAGTAGATTATAAATATTTAAGATAATAATTAGTGTTTAAAGTGTGGACTGTGGACTATTTTATCTTTATCTTTTTTTTCTTTTCTTTTTCTTTTTGTATGGTACTTTATTTGCAAAAAATCAAGTACTTGGTAAATTTTTTTTAACTTTTTTTTCTTTTGTAAATTTTATATTATTAAGTGGATTATAAATATTTAAGACAGTAATTAGTTTTTAGAGTGTGAACCATTGAGTGATTTATCTTTATCTTTTTGTTTTTTTCTTTTTCTTTTTCTTTTTCTTTTTGTATGATACTTTATTTTCAAGATAACAAGTACTAGGTAAATTTTTTTTTTCATTTGAAAATTTTATGTTATTAAGTGGATTATAAAGTTTCTCAAAAAAAAAAAGTGGATTATAAATATTTAAGATAATAATTAGTTTTTTGAGTGTAGACCATAGAGTGATTTATCTTCTTCTTTTTTCTTTTTCTTTTTGTATGGAAGTTTACTTTCAAAAAATAAAGTACTGGGTAAACTCTTTTTCACTTTTTTTCTTTTATAAATTTTTTATTATTAAGTAGGTTATAAATATTTAAGATAGTAATTAGTATTTAGAGTTTGAACCGTGGAGTGATTTATCTTTATTTTTTTCTTTTTGTATGATATTTTACTTTCAAAAAATCTAGTAAAGGACAATTTTTTTTTCACTTTTTTTTTCTTTTGTGAATTTTATATTATTAAGTGGGTTATAAATAGTTAAGATAATAATTAGTATTTAGAGCGTAGATTTTGGAGTAATTTATCTTTTTCTCTTTTTTTTCTTTTTCTTTTTGTATGGTACTTTACTTTCTAGAAATAAAGTACTGGGTTAAAAAAAAAATCTTTTGTAAATTTTATATTATTAAGTAGATAATAAATATTTAAGATAGCTATTATTATTTAGAGTTTAGACTGTGGTGTGATCTATCTCTAACTTTTCTTTATCCTTACTTTCAAAAAATCAAGTATTAGATAAAATTTTTTTAACTTTTTTTTTCTTTTGTAAGTTTTATATTATTATGTTGATTATAAATATTTAAGATAATAATTAGTATTTAGAATGTGGACAGTGGATTGATTTATCTTTATCTTTTCTTTTTCTTTTTCTTTTTTTATGGTACTTTACTTTCAATAAATCAAGTACTAGGTAAATTTTTTTTTTACTTTTTTTTCTTTTGTAAATTTTATATTATTAAGTGGATTATAAATATTTAAGTAGCAATTATTATTTAAAGGATGGATCTGTAGAGTGATTTATCTTTATCTTCTTTTTTTCTTTTTATATGGTACTTTACTTTCAAAAATTCAGGGTAAATCCTATCAAAAAAAAGGTACTAGGTAATTTTTTTTTTTTTTCACCGTAAAGGGGTATTAGCATCATGTCATAACAAATATGTTGCTGTCAAGAAGCTAGACAATATGTGAGGAAAGTTGAGAGGGAATTTAAAAGCAAAGTGATTGTGATTGGCCAAAAACTGACCAATCTCAAAAATAACAAAAAATGGTAAGAAATAACAAAAACTGGCTTTGAAAAAAAAAATTAAGGTGTTGAAAAATTTTAAAAAAAATAAAAATAAAATAAAAACCTCTTTAGTGTCTAAACGAAAGCAGCAACACCAATACCGCAAAGGCAAGGACATCATTTTCGATGTCCTCCTCAAGTGTTTAGAGCAGGGACTAGAGAGAGAGGCCTGGCCATGAAGGATAGGCCTTGAAGCACAGAGAATAATGCTTTGGCTGAGGACCTCATTGGAGGAGAAGGTGAGGGTTAGGAAGGGAACAAGAAATGAGAGAAGAAAAAAAATGAAGGAGAGAAAAGAGGAAGTTGAGGAAGAAGGGTGAGTACTGTTACATTTCTAAAGTGACAATGTGATCTATTTATAGAAGAGAAAGAGCAAGTAAAATAAATGAAAATTTTGAGCTAAACCTCACAAATATTTTTTTTATTGCTATGACCAAATTTTTATTGGTTTTTATGGCCAACCACTAGCATTTTTCTAATTAAGTTAAATGATTAACGTATATTTAGCATGAGTAATGCTATAAACACAATATTTTTACACAATGTTGATGTGACAAATTTTTATTGATTCTCATTTGAACTCATTACTTATATCATTTTTTTTTTACTTACTAATAATCACTCACAATATCAACTATTTGTAAAAAAAAATAAAAAATAAAAAAATGTTTGTAGCTCTAGCATTTTCGATTACATATTGATGCCAATTGCCTCAACAAATCTATCGAATTCATCAAAGCCTTGAGAAGTGAGGATGAATCTTTAGCCTTCTCACTTTTGCAAAATCCTTTACAAATATCTTTAGCGATGTTATTTTCTCACATATCAACGATTGGAAAATTCTGTAACTTATAATCTAACTAAACATGCGAGACATATTAATGATATAATAGTGTGGATAGAAGATCTTCCTCCACATGTTTATGGTGTTAAACCTAACTAAACTTGTGTTACTTTTTTACTTGCCAATATTTTTATACACTATTAGTATGACAACTTCTTCTTTTTTAACTTTTTTTTAAATTGAAAATATACTTTAATCCACTTTCAACAAAATTTTGAATAAACTGTTTCACAATCGAAATCTGCCACTCATTGAGGTTTCTTCTTCACAGTATTGTCAGTGTGGTAGCTCTGTTTTGTACAAAGACTGTCTATATATTTCGGGTATTATTTCATTGAAACCTACTGCATCTACTTCATCCCTTTCACGTTTTTGCAAAGCATCTTGAATTATGAATTACTTTCTTTTCAATCTCAGCTCTTCTCGGTCTGCACAACTTGCAAAGTCTTCTTTGTTATAATTCCTTGGTTGTAACACAACTGCTCTCATTTTAGCTACAAAGAATTTATGTACACAACTAATCTCTCAAGCTGAAGTTAATGTTTTCCGCCTGATATTTATGAGTACAACTTTTTGACTTTTGTTCCCTTCACTTTGAGTAGAAATGGTAATTATAGTTTCTATTGCCACTGCCATGTTATTGAATACCACTATGGCAGCAGCAGCATATTGACGATGGTGAGTGTGGCAATAGAGATGGAGGAAAAAACGAGAAAACAAAAGCACCGCTCAACAGAACCATTCTTCTTCTTCTTTTTTATTATTATTATTATTATTATTTAGAATACCACTATGGCATTGGAGCATTCTTCTCAAGAAGGGTCAATGCTATAAATACTAAAATTTAACATACAAAATGCTATAAATACTAAAAAGTCTACACCATCAATACTCTCAAATCTTATTTATTTTGCAATCCAGCTACAACCCACTGTAGCAAGATTGTAAAAAAAAATATTTGTTTAATGGTAGTTATTTGAAAACATAAAAAGAAAGAATAAAGAAAGAATAAAAAAATATATATTTAAATGAAGTAGTAAAATAATAAAAGTTTTGATGTTTTGTAGATTGTAAAGTGGTATGTTAAAATTGATAAAGTAAGATTTTGAAATGACAAATGCTAAAATATTTAGCATTCTTGATAAGAATGCTCTAAATACATAGAACAAGTCTCAATTTTGCTTTGTTTTGTTTTTTTTTAATTTATTATTATTAGAGTATCATTTTAAGTACATGAACATCAATTGTCTACTATTATCAATAAATTGACATTTTAGTTAGAAACTAGCATATTAAATGAGATATGAACATCTTCTCAAAAAAAAAAAAAAACTTATAATTTTAAATGTTTTTAATAAATGATATAAATTTTGACTAATGAATATACAAATAAATAAATTTATCTATATATATATATATATTTAAATATATAAAATTAGCGATAAACATGAAACAATACATCTCGGTATCAACCGATATTAAAATATTTTGTGTTACTAATCAAACTGAAACAACCTTTGGTATAAGGTTGACTCCATTTACATAATCTCGTAGTAGTTTTTCCATTTGAAGATGTTATCCAATAATTAATCACTTTATTTCCATAGTTGTCTTATTTTATTACTTATATTGTTTGCTTTTAGATTTGGTGACTTTTATTCAGATAGGGAAATAATCAACCTTTATAAGAATGGCTTACAAGTTATAATCCAAGTATATACTGCTTTGAATTTACAAAAATTTCATGATCTTTCAAGAAAAACAATAACTCGATACACAGTGAGGAGTACAAATTAATGAATAAAAATTCTGAAAACTGAAGGATTCATGACAAATTGCAGAACGTGAATCTTTGCTCGAAGCATTTGTTCAACTACATAAGGTTGGCAGAAGTGTGCTGTTCATTTATCATGTTTATTATGGTACTATTATTAAAGGGGAATCTGCTCAGAATTAAGATCTTTTGGGTACATGGACATAATACACAAACAGTGAGGGAGAAAAAAATACGTGGCTAAAAATACAAGAACTCCAAGGTCAGCCTCTTCACCAACGGCTGGGCGACGAGGATTTGCCCAGTAGATTTGGCTTGCGCACCATAAACAATACAGGCTTGCTATGATCAGTATAAGTTTCATTGATTGATATGATTGATTTCTAGTGGATTTTACGGACTTCACTCTGCACGCCAGAAAGAATCAGCAATATGATTATGCCAAGAACCATACCCGTAACTTCAATAATTTTTTAAATCCAAACAAAAGACAAAAATAAAATCACCTGTTGATGTAAATAAAGCCACCAATTAAGCAAATGCATAAGAAGCCAACTACAACAACAGCATCTGGGTTGACAGGTGCTCGGGTCTCCCACCAACCAGTGCTCAAAATCCAAGTATACATTTTTGAATGTCCATTTTCCTGAACATTTACAACATAATATATGGTCCATCAATTTGAACTACAACGATTTTGAACCATGAATAAAATTGTGCCATCCAAATAACAAAAAAGAAAACAAACATGGTTCTTCCTTTTCAAAATAATAGAAGGAATAAGAAATTCTTTTGGGACAAAAACCATGAATTTTCCTTTCTGTGGCTGTAATTGTTAGTGCGGTGCTTGTCATGCTTGGATAGCCCTAACTGTTTTGCTAGCCATCATACCACCAATGAGGGTAATTAAAATGTAGAAGTTTCTCTTTCGATATGAGACTTCTATAAAGATTTTGCTTGTGTTATGCAGGTCATTATGAAATTGCATGGATTGGGACCTTTAAGAATGAAACGAAATTTGTTGATCTACCACTTTGTTGAGTTTTAAGGCTCAAGGAAACAAACTATCTGCTAAATTTTGTATTAGACATTTAGTATGCATCAACCCCCTCGAAATAACTTCAGCAAATCCAACTCAAGCAAGCACAACATACTAGCCAATCACCCCAACAAATCGAATTCAGTTTACATAATTATATTTCACCATGACTCTATATTGAGGAATTTTTTTCTAAATCACAAATCATCAGACTTTCCACTTACCTCAGCCTACATAACCCTGCATGTCCCCTTTCCCTAGCAGCAGCTCAACTTGAACCTAAGCAGAATGAACTCAACCAATTTATTGAATTTCCAACCATATCATTCCCCACTAATGCTGATTCTGACTTCTCAAGGGTGCAACTAATAACAATCTTATCCAATTCCATCATGCCATTCCTCCAATGAACATCCTTACACTTGTTTCCCAAATATGTTGGTGAATTGCTTTCCTACTCATGCCATCAAGCATGGCTGATCCTCATGGCCACATATGACAACCCAAAAGGAAAAAACATCTCTCTACCCTGCTTTAACATTGTAGAACTGCTACTTCAATCTCTATCTCTACAAGAAACTGAGACAAGAAAAGCAAAGCTTACCATTATCTAGCCACCATTAAACTACAATCACAATTTTACTATCCAATTTACTATATTTACTGTCCGTGTGTGAAGTCTTAAAAGTATCTCACCATATTTTTTATATGATGCTCACTCCATCATCCCTAGATATGGCCCATTCATATCAGAATTAAAATGATACCAAATAGCATATACCATTAAATTTAATTTGCATATGCTAATTAAATAAGTTATGTCATCATGCATTTTTTAAAAGGTAAATTACTTTCTGTATTATGCAATTGATCTTGTCCAAACTGAAGTTCCATCTAAAAATAAAATAACCTTGAATATGCCAACAAACTAACTGTAACTTATAACACTGCCATGTTACTTATCAAAAAAAAAACACAGTCATATTATCTCTTCAGGAACCGTACCGCGTGGACTGCCCTCACCTTCTCTCTAAAAAACCATAAATAGCCTATTTGGGAATAAAGGTTGAATGATCAATATTTAACATGAAAACAAGTGATTATCCAATACTTTCTTTTTCTTGATTTGATTTTTTCTTAATTAACTTCTTCTAACTTGCACCCATCATACAAAACTTGATAGTTGACCCAAAGCAAGTCATCGTATTTGCTTTCACTAAAGTAAGAAAAATGGAGAGGAAAAAAAAAACAATAATTGCGGTCAGCAACATAGCATATTAGCTCCTACATACCTCAAACAAGTGATCAAGGAAAAAGTGTGTTAAAGAACCAGCAGCAATCAACAATAAGCATTGCTTCCTAGCAAGTGGTACCTGCAGTATAAAACCAAACAAGACTATATTACTACATTTAGCAGCAGCATGACTTACAAAACTATTTACTCAACACTTTTATTTCCTAGAACTAGGAGGCAAATTACTTGGTGCAGTGCAACTATTTCAAATTAATGCAGCTAAGTGCATGTATGAAACCCACATTATATATGAAAAAAATGCAATTGCTTAACAAGAATTTACTGAGAAGCATGCAAAATTGAATTAGACCAATACAATAATCTGATTTCTTATATTATCATAAGCAATAGTCCGTTAGCTTAAAAAAATAACACCTATTTTGTTTGCCTGCATTGTACTATCATCCACATTGATAGTCTAGCTTTGCAATGCCCACGTGATTCTCTAAAAAATCAATCAACTTGAACCATTAAAACCCAAATTTCACAACTTAGAATTAGAAACCACCATAACACGTCCCATTTATTCAATTCAAAGTCCAACTCAGATTTTCCACACCCCCATTCAATCAAATGATATCGTTATGTAATCATTGATAACTTATTATATGAATAGCAAAACGACCCAAATCATAACATTTTCACCCAAAACCAACAATTTGGCCACTGATTTAAAACAAAAGGCAAAGAACTTTACTCACCCTTGTACTGTTATGGCTTTCAATAAGTGAACAAATAAAAACCCAGAATTCAAAACTCAATTTCCTTCCTTTTCCCACACTTTCCCAGCAACCAAACAAGGAAAAAAAAAACTTTGAAGCTCAGAAACTCGGTAACTCACCCCAGAGACAGAATCAAGAACGCCCTTTTGGACCAAAACCCTGGAGACCCAAGAGTAGAGAAAGCAGAGAGGGAGGCCAAGAATAAGGATATAGTAAAAGGGGTGGTGGATAGCATCGGCTAGCGCTGAGGCAAAGGTGTGGCCAAAGCCAATGGTGGAGCTGAGCCACTCGGAGAAGGAGCCGATGTCAGGGCCAAAGAAAGCGTTGACTGTGTAGGTGAGAGTGTGGTGCGGGCTGAAGCGGCCATTGGTGAGAGACGACATGGCCAGGCCCGAACCCATGGCGTACATCATGTGCGGACCTGGGCCTGGCATGGCTTGGCTCGTCAGCCACTGCCAAATCTGAAGAAAGTTCGGAACTTCAGAGAGAAAGAGAGAGAGTTCTAGCTGGAAACTTCGGCTAGTTTTAAGTTAGTTTCTTTTTTTGGTTTTTTGAGAAACATTGTCTTGAAGTTGGAAGTTCCAACGTTGGTATTTTTTATTTTGGGTTTGGGCCTGATTAGATTGCTTATGGTTTGGACCTTTGGATTGTTATTGTCTCTCGATCTTTTTCTTTTTCTTTTTAATTCAGCAAAGTAAGAAAGTGTGTGTGTGTGTGTTTTTTTTTTTTTAGATAAGATAAAATTTTAGCATATGGTTTCTACTTTATTCTTTATCATTAGGTTAAGATACGACAGAAAATTTTACTAATTAAGCTAATTAGAACCCAAAAAGGAAGAGTTATATCTTACACCAGAATAACTTCCCTAATGTATAAATGACCCGCATGTGTAAATTTCAAGCAATGCTAGGGACATACAATTTGTTGAGATTAGTAAACTGCAACTAGTACTAAAATCACTTTCTCAAAAGCCTCACAATTCAAATGGCTGACACCTTTTAGTGTTTCAAATGGAAACATCCAAGTTTCAAATCTCTCATCTATCTCCACACACAATCAAAGTAAATCATTTTTGCAAATGTTTCTAGAATTGTAACAAATTTTATTATACATTAATTAAATGTGACAACTTAACAATTATGGACTTTTTAATCATTAAACTTATTAATAAAATTGACACGTATGACTTACTGGAGTTCCTAATTTTGTATTATTTGATTCTTTAGTTGTGAACCATTAAGTTCTCCAATTAAATTCAACTGCATAATTGCATTGCCCAATAAAACACAAGCAATATTATCTTTTTCAAACAATTAAATTCAATATAGTTATATCTTTTAATTTAATCAGGGTCATGTTAACGAGTTATGTTAACAAGTGCTCTTGTAGTAATTGTTAATAAACCAAAGTAAAAAAATGTTGACATCACTTTTATAGAAAATGTAAAAAACTGTAATCAAAATTAATTTCTTAATCATTTTCCCATAAAATATTTCTAAAAATAGTTCATAAACCACTACCCTTAAAGCATTCATTATCATTTCTCATTTAATTAAAGTAATCCTAAATAATCCTAACTACATTTGACTATGTCCAACAATCATCAATAGTTTTAAAATAAGGGAAATGCTAACGAGTGCCCTTAGGGCACTAGTTAATAATTCATTTAAAGAAAATTTTTATGAGAAATTAAAAAAAAAAAAGTAATTAATATTTTGATAACTTTTTTCATTTTCCATGAAAATGATATCAAAACTTTCTTAAAATGGATTATTAACCAGTGCTCTAAGAACACTCGTTAGCATTTCCCTTAAAATAATTCTAGTACTAGATAAAATGCCATAATTTTTGCACAACTATTATACATGTTAAACTATAACTAACTGTATATCATTTTTATATAAACCTACCATTTTTTCTTTACCGTTCACAATCTAATATGTAGATAGTTGTAACACAACTTAAAGCATTTTATGTGTCCTTAAAATTTTTTATAGTTTTATGTTAACTTGGACTTTGGCACATCAACCCAACTTAAAGCCAGCCGAAAACTATGAATACTGCGAGAAAATACACACCCTAAACAGGCTATACTTTCTCCAACATGGTCCCAGACCTATGACCCCTAATTCCATAGCCCCAACCTACCCAAGTAACCCATTGTTGTAGGATTAGCATTAGCAAGTTGTTATAAAAAAAAAGTATTAGCAAGTAATGACTAAAGTCATTATCACGTCACCAAAGTGAGAATAGTATGCATAAGCAAGCAACGTCACCAAAGTAACTGTGTTGAAAATTTGAAACTTCAGAGAGAAAGAGAGAGAGAGAGAGATGGAGTTCTAGCTGGAAACTCAGGCCAGTTTAAAGTTTTTTTTTTTTTTTTTTTTTTTTGAGAAACACTGTCTTTTCAGCTCAAAGAGGCTTGAAGTTGGAAGTTCCAGAGTTGGTATATTTTATTTTGGGTTTGGGCCTGATTAGATTGCTAACCAATGGAAAAGGAGTTGTCCTTGTCCATCTCCTAATCTGCCTACTTGGGTTTGGACTTTAGGATTATTTTTGTCTCTCGATCATTTTTTTTTTTTTTTAATTCAGCAAAGTAAGAGTGTTTTTTTAACGGATAAGATAAAACACTATCAACAAAATTAATTTCTTTATCACTTTCTCATAAATTATTTCTAAAAATAGATCATAAATCAATACTTTTAGAGCATTCTTTAACATTTTTCATTTAATTAAAGTAATCCTCAATAGACCTAACTACATTTTACTATGCCCAACAATCATCAATAGTTTTAGAATAATTCTAGTACCATGTAAAATGCCACAATTTTTACACAACTATTATACGTGTTAGATTGTAACTGACTGTCTATCATTTTCACATGAACTCATCATTTTTTCTCTACCAATCACATTCTGTTACATAAATAATTGTGACACAAATTATAACATTTATGTGTCCTTAAAATTTTTGATAGCTTTATGTCAACTTGGACTTTGGCACACCAACCTAACTCAAAACCAGTCGGAGAGAAAATACACCCTACTTTGAGTGTATGTTTTCTCCCACTACAATTAGTAGAACTCAGTTGTGATTCTTATGAATGAAAAGAAACATATATTCAAAACAGTGTATATTTCCTTGAATATGGCCCCACGCCTATGACCCCTAAATCCTTAGTCCCCACCTACCCTAGTAACCCATTGTTGTAGGATTAGTGTGTCATTACTACGTCACCAGAGTGAGAATAGTATGCATAAGCAAGCAACGTCAATGGGTTTTTTGGATAAGAGCGGTGGAACATTCCATCAATTTATGGGGACCCACTTTACTCACCCAAACTTTTATTTTAAAGCTACAGTAGTAATAAATAGTGTAATATTTGTCTTCTCTCTTTTTGGTGGATAAGGACCGAAGACCCACGCTCGCTCTCCACACGCAAGCAGGAGCCCCTACGACACCCTGGCGTGAAACACGGATACCGGATAACGCGGGTCCCATGTACTTTGCATGTAATAAGAGATAGATAGATAGATAGATAGAAAGAAAGAAAACTAGGGGAATAATAAATATTCCTTTGTATTGTGCCATCCCAATCTCTACGTGGTTCCCACCTAACCAATCCTTTTTTATACAGTGTGTTCCGTGACCTGGACTTCCTTGTCCATATGACTCATTTCGTGGATGTTTTACATTACTTTATTTATTATTTAAGTCAAGCTAAATCCAAAATAAAATCTAGGCTCTATCTTGTTCAAAATATAAAAAAAAATCGTGACTCCATCGGCAAACGGATAGAGTTGAGGAAATATTTAGCTTAACTAATAAAATTATTTATTGTAAAATAAGATATCTAATTTCTAATCCTTATATGTCATAAACTAATTAATATTTTAATCAGATAATAAATAATAATATTTATGAAGTGATGAACCACATAAATGTTTATTAGATCAAGATAATGTTTTGAGCTCAAATATAATTGTAGGAAAGTAACACATAAAACCCAAGTAAGCAGTGGGCCTTATAACAGGTTCATAACATATTGTTTCAAAATATGGGGCCCCACTACGGAGGCACATACCCCAAAGCACGAATTAAAGGTAAAACAAAAGATTGTCAGAAACACCCTCAAGATCTCGAATCTTGGAATTCGACCTAACAGGAACCATCACCTGTGGTTCGAGCACGTGTAAACCACTAGTCACCCGAGAAGAAGGCCTGTTGAATACACTTCCCGTGCCAATCCGTGTTCCGAGCTACCAAAAGAACGAACCTAAGATTTCAAGCTAGAGGGGTCAAAGTATAAGAAAAAAAATTGAAAAAAAAAATTCAAACAGACATCCATATAGTATTAACAAATTATAAATACATAAAATAATTATTTCTTAATACATTAAAATGCAATTATTTGCCAACAAAGACAAAAATAAATAAATAAATAAACAAAATAATTTTTTTTTTAAATAATAGGCTAGCCAGGATTTTTTTATTTTATTTTATTTTAAGTTAGAGCATTCACACTAGTGATGCTAAAAGTTTTAGCTTTTAGCACCTCAAAAAAACTAATTTATTTATTTTACCACCTCACTTTACAGTACACCCAACATCATATGTTCTATTTTTTTACCACTTCATTTAAAATAATATAAACAACTCATTAAAATAATAAAGGAAGAGAGAGAATTTGATTTTTTTTTTAAATTGAAGGTAGAGAGATAATCTTAATAAAATATTGTATTTTATTTTTAACAACTTACTACAATCAACTGGAATTTATACCAATTTACTGTAGTTCAAAAAATTTAGCTTTAGTTTCTCTAATGACACATGGTTTTTTGGTGATAAAATAGTTTTTTTTACTAACATACAATCAACATTGTGAATGTTTTTATTGTTCTTGTTAAGTTTTTGGGTTGGATAATTCCTAGTTGGAGGGGGGCCTAAGGCAAGCACAAAATATCCGAGAATGTCCTCTGGATCTTCCTGACAAATCCATAGCAACTAACCTGACACAGTTGCATTTAAAGCAACAGATAACTTACAAGAATAAAAAATAAATAAATAAATAAATAAAACCCCAAAAGTCTTTGTTCATCTTAACTTCAAGAAAATTGTTCGAATAAAGTCCTAGACACAATTTTATAAAGTAAAGAGTTATCTAGTTCTTATTCAAATTTTCCATTGCGGAATGCATTAAGCCCATAATATAAATTAATTGTGATCAAAAGTAAGTAGTTAAGCCCGAACTAATTTCTTGCTTCCACAATAACAATTAGTTATTATTTAACTACCAAACATGAGTCATGATTTGAGTATGTGTATGTGTGTGTGTGTGTGTGTGACATTATACACATATGAAATATGTAATTTGAATAAGTAATCAAGTTTAGTGATGCTCTTGTTCATATTAAAATTAAATGAACTAATTATAAACTTCCAATACTCAATTAGGCTAGTTTATAATTTGTGAATTTTCTTTTGTATTCCTTCTTCCCCCCCCCCCCCCCCCCACCCCCCAAAGAAAACGAGCGTTAATACATTTGATAAATGTTGTGAATCTAAATGCAAAGCTGTGTTAAAAGTAAAATTCCCATTATAATAGGTGTATGAGTTATTAAGAAATTAATCTCAAGCAAGTATTGTGGGGGATGAAAACCCAGATATACTTATTGGGCTGTGGGCCCTGTCCCGAGGGATACTGTACGTCCGAAGAGTAATAGCGAGTTGGGGTAGGGTTCATCTGAACGCAGCCAATCCAGAAGTAAAAGAAGAGTAACGTCCGAAGAGGTCACATTTTGTCCGAAGAGATTACACTCCTCGGACGTAAATGGTCTCAATCCAGCCAGCGAATAGAAGGTCCGAATGGACCCTCGGGCAATCTCCACGACAAAGATAAGCTCTAAGTGTATCTGGGGATGATAGGATGAGAAAATATCTTAAGGAAAAACTGCTATCACCACATTAAATGCACCGCAGTTGCTTTTCTGGCCGCATTAATGTGGAGAAGACCCCTGAACAGTGTAATCTCAACTACTACCACTCATGGAGGGGCAAAGAGAGTACCTAATGGGACATGCACTCAAGTAGATGCTTAGATGAAGAACAAATGGACAATAGAGATGATAGAAAGGGGTGCTATATAAGCAAGAGAGGTCTCTGATAATAGGGATCGAAAAAGGGGGGGGTGGGAGAGAGGACTTAGACAAATTCATTGTAGTTCCAAGAATTGTAACCACCTCACATTTTAATAATAAACCTCTTCAGACAGAAATTTGTAAAGGAAGATGAATGTAATCTTATGTCAATGAATTCTTAAACGTTATAATTAATCTCTATTTGATTCACACCTAGCCCAGCTTTTTTGCCCACTCTCTACAAATTCATTATCTTGGGTTCATTGGGCTCTTAACCCATCCCTCTTGGGGCTGGGCTGCCAAATCTGATCCTACAAGTATCTTTTTTAAAATAAATATCAAGATCTTCTAGAATTATAGAATTATAGGATAACTCTAACATAGAAGTCTTATAATCCTACCAATCATTTTACGATGGATTATATTTTGAGTAATGCTACAGACATAAATTATCTTATAATACTTTTACAAATTGTTGATGTTGCAAATTCTTATTGGTTCTCATATAGATCCACCACTAATATCACATTTTTACTTACAAAAAACTACCCATTACATTAGCAGTTTGTAATAAAATAAAATAAAACGTAAAATAGTTTGTGATTATTATCCTTATATTTTACCATGTCATCAACATAGATATATTAAAAAAAATTGACTACCACTATTTTGGTATCTATTTGAAACTTTGATAATTTAATAAAATCCAATCCTCTCATTTTAAAATTGATGGATAATATTTTATGAACTTCATAGTGGAGTTAGCTTAATAAATCTAGAGGATCATCATCCATTTTTTCTAATTATTTTCATTATGTTTAAATAAATCTATCAATAAGTCTAAGGACAAAAAAATTTATACTTTTTTTCACAATTGCAAAATGGTTTGTTGTGATTTGCCTAAATAAAATTGTATTAATGGTGAACACAAGTGTAGTGAGTGTTGTTCTAATCATAATAGATCATATCAATAATTATAGAAAAAATTAAAAATAATGTATCCCTATCATGGACTTGAATTGGATCCAGCGTCCCGTGCTCAACCCTTACCCCCATCTCATTATTCAAAGATATTAGAAATTTGTGAGTGCTATTTAATATCTTCATTTTTGTCCTAATTACTTAGTATTATCTAACAAAATCCCACATTTCATGGAGAATGTCATGAAAATACTAAGATATGTACGATGTTTTTAGGATGACAGCAATACAATTGCTATGAACGGTTGAACCACTTTAGTCTTTATGGCATCTACAATTTTCATTATTTATTTTTTTGGTGAAGGCGTCATTTACAATTCCATGTTTCAACTTTCAATGAAAGTCATAACAATCTATAATGTTAATGTCCACTATAGATCATGATTATTTTTCTCCACTATTGATTTATGATTATTTTTTAGTTTACAAACAGAAAGATCTTTTTTTTCTTTTCTTTTTTTCTTTTCTTTTTTATATATTATAAATAAGATAAAATTTCAATCTATAATGTCCACCATATGATAATTGTAGCATTTATTATTAGGCAAAAACATCAATTGATTTATATATATATATATATATATAAATGAGATCTGAATTTCAAATACTTTGCTCAACCAAAATTTATTTTAACAATTGAGATAACTTAAACCCACAATAGAAGATAAAAATAAATGGAGAAATTAACGGATGCCTTAAAGATACTAGTTTAGGAAATATTGTTATAAGCTTTTTATTAAAAAAAATATTTAATTTTTTTTACATCTTTTAATATTTATTGTAAAAGTAGTGTCAAAATTTGTCTAAAATGATTTATTAACAATAGTCCTATTACCGAATGTCCTTAAGGCATTTGGTAATAGACAATTTTATGAAAATTTTGCTACTACTTCCATAAAAAATCTAAAAATGTGTCGAAAAAGTTAATTACCTTCTCTTTTTTTTAGTAAAAAATTTCTAAAAATATTTCATAAATCAATACTTCTAAGACATCCATTAGCTTTTCTCAATTAACAATTGTTGTGAGTATAAGTTATAGGTCTGATTAATATATGTCATACATTAACCATTCATTTTAAGAAACTTTTTTATGAAAAAATTAGTTTTTTTTTTTTCATTTTTTCATTAAAAAAAATGTCTTAAAATAATTTATTAACGTATATCTTAAGATTATATATCAATAAAACCCATAAATTAGGTATAATGTGAACCTGATATTATTTTTTCTCAACACGTGTTGTACGCGTGGAATATACTCCAAAGGCATATGTAAGTAGAATCCATAAGATAGGAGAATTGTGAGGCTGATATTTTTTTTTTTCTTGACACGTACGTAGGCGTGCCATGTACCACGGGATGAATGGCCACCTAAAATTCCTAGTCAGAAACGAAAAATCAATAACACAACACTAGTCTCTCTTCAACGCATGCTATTCTGTATTGTTGACAATGGATTTTCATGGATTAGTCGATGATGATTGATGTCAATGTTTGAAAGACGCCGACATAGTACCGATAGAGATCACGAGATTGGTTTTTATTAAATAAAACAGGGAATTTAAATTTATTATGACAAGTGTCTTTCCTTTATCTTGAGGGAAAATGTTGTTCGAAAACCATTATTGTTTGTGAAAGTTTGACTTATTTCATCCATTTAATTGCGGCCATGGAAATAAGTTTTTGAAAGCTTTCAACTATCCAAAAAAGAAAAAAAAAGTGTTGAAACCTTTTTGTTATTTAGTTCTCTCATAAAAACATTAATATTTTGCATAATTTCATATAATTTTATAACATAACTTTTTTTTAACACAGATATCTAGAATTTAAATTACTCATTCCCCTACAATCAATTTTTTTTTTTTGTTAACCTCCCTACAATCAAATTATCAAATTATAAAAAGATAATTAAAATAGATCTAATGTTTTACTATTTAACTTTTCAAAGTTTAGAATAAAATAGTTAAATAATATACTTTCATAAAAAGTTAAATATTATATCAATGGTTCAATTAATGGGTGCTCTAAAAAATATTAATATCACTTTTATAAAAAAATATAAAAAACAGTTAAAATGTTAATTTTTTTTCTCTCCAATAATTTTAAAAAAATATATTTACTAAATAAATGTTTTTATAACATCAATTAACAAAATCTATAAATATGAAAATCATAGAATGAGATTGAGTAAATGGAATGGCATTGATACTTATTAATTTCTTGGCTACATGTCATGGATTTGACGTGCCTTTTCTTTCTTCTTGAAATAAGAGTACATATAATGAAAGAATAAGTAGTAATAGTAGTTTTTTTTAACTTGTACTTAAAGAATTAGTATATATATATATATATATATAAATAAAATATAAGTAGGTCTATTATCACAATAATTTTCACAACTTTATTTACAATTTGTTTACATGATGAGTTGTAAGTAGTGAAAATAAAATAGTGAGTCTATGTGAGTCTATAATTTTACCACTCCAGAGTTGCTACATGGCAAAGTTACAGTAAAATTGAAAAACTAGTTGTGGTACTAGATTTACTCATAAAATATTAAGAGTCATGCTAACGATTGCTCTTAAAGCACTCTTTAATAATCTATTTTAATACTACTTTTATGGGAAATAAAAAAAAATTATTAAAATATTAATTATTTTTTGGGTCATGCTAAAATCCATTTTAGGAAAGTTTTCATACAATTTTTATGAAAAATGAAAAAAGCTGTCAAAATATTAATTACTTTTTTTTCATTTCTCAGAAAAAATTTCATAAAATATATTATTAATGAGTGTTCTTAGAGCACTCGTTAACATTTCTCTTATTTTTTTCATTCCTCATAAAATTTTTTTTCAATAGATTATTAACAAAAGACACTTTTAGTATTCCTCAAATATTAATTAGAATATCTGAATGGTATACTGACGTGGCGTGGGGTATCCAACAAAAATGAAACAAGTGCGTTCTGAGTTGTCAAAGTTAAAGGGAATTGGTCTCAAGTGTGAAAAACTGAAAAGGCCGTACGAGATTGCTGAAGCAAAAGGAAAAGGAAAAGGGATAATGTTGGAATTAAAAGTTAAGGATGAGGAAAATGGAACGAGCCATGAGAGTAAAGGAAGGAAAAGGCATTTAAAGATCCTTGTCTCCTAGGTTTTATGACTTTATCCACATCGAATTGCACAATTCCACTAGGGACCTCCTTTTCATCATTATTACATTTTTGCCATGGTCTTCCTAACAACATTTTTTTTTTTTTTTATTTATCCCTATATAAGACTTTTTTTTAGTTGGGTTTTGAAAGTGAAAGATATTTTTAATTTAAAATTTGTATAATTAATTCAATTGTGTTTCGTTTTATGCCATATATTTTGAAAACTATTTGAGTTTTAGTTAGTTCTATCAGTAAATTTTTTTTTTATTAAATGAATTTTTTTTTAGTAAATAGTAATATTTATTAGAACATAAACGAAAATAGTAATAATAATGTTTTAAATTGGGTTTATAATACATTAGATAACTAGAGTACAATTACAAAAAGGGCCTAACCTTTGCAGTTGTATAATAGGGTTATAAATAGCAGATACTAGACACACACAACTAATGTGGGAGAAACATTTTTTTTTTTTTTTTAGTAAACAGTAATACTTATTAGAACACACAAAAAAATAGTAATAATAGTGTATTTAAACTAAGTTTATAATACATTACATAATCAGATTATTAAAAAAAATAGGAATGTTTCTCCCACATTGGTTGTGTGTTTAGAATCTGATGTTTATAACTCCAATCTACAACTACAAAGGTTAAACCCTTTTATAGTTGTACTCTGATTATATAATGTATTATAAATCTAGTTTAAAACACTATTATTACTATTTTTATATGTGGTCTAGTAAGCATTACTATTTACTCAAAAAAATAGGAATGTTTTTCCTACATTGGTTGTGTGTGTCTAATGTCCGCTATTTATAACCCTAGTCCACAACTACAAAAGGTAGACCATTTTGTAATTGTATTCTGGTTATGTAATGTATTATAAACCGGGTTTAAAAAATTATTATTACTATTTTCGTATGTGTTCTAATAAATATTACTGTTTACTCCAAAAACAAAAATAGGAATGTTTCTCCCATATTATTAAATGAGTTTAATCCATCGCTTACATCAAAACCAATTGATGTCTTAATTGGATGATAAAAAAAATTATCAAAAGTGGACCCTATAAATTGAATCTCTCTCCAAAAAATAGTTTGAAAAATATTATTATTACAAGTAACAAAATGTAGGTACAGTTTTTAAGGCATTGTGTCTTAAGTTTCCTAATTAAATTCATTAATGTTGCCCTATTAGGAATTATATTTAGAAATATTTTATTGAGAGAATAATAAAATAATAAATGTTATTAACGGTTTTTTATATTTTCTATAAAAGTGGTGTCAAAACTTTCCTATTATGGTTTATTAACAATTACCTTAAAAGCATTCGTTAACATGACCCTAAATTTAAATTTAATTATCATTGAGAAAAGATAAAATTATTACATTGACCAATGCCACTACATGATTGACCTTAATTAGGGTGTCCAACTATCTAAAAAACTGAATATGTGTTAAATGTTTGTCAGTTTAAATAGAAAATGTCGAATTATTTTGTAATAAATCACAATTAAAAGTAAAACTTTGTCAATTTCATATGAATTGGGATTTGTAATAGATTATAAATGAACCACAACTGGTTCATTAACATGTGCTGGCCAGCACCTGTTAATGAACCAGCTGTGGTTCATTTATAATTTATTACAAATCCCAATGCATATAAGTCCATAGATTAATAGTAAGTTACCGATTACAAGGAACGGCATATTTTTTTAGATATTTCAAAATTATCTTACTTTTCTTTTTCATAAATATTAATAGTTTTTAATGTCTCAAATTGGAATAGAATT
This sequence comes from Quercus variabilis, assembly GCA_030445155.1. NCBI lineage: Eukaryota > Viridiplantae > Streptophyta > Magnoliopsida > Fagales > Fagaceae > Quercus > Quercus variabilis. The sequence continues at coordinate 11,866,938 of CP129454.1, forward strand.
TTGCAAAAAAAAAAAAAAAAAAAACCTTATTAATAATTTTAATTCCATAATTTAACTTGCACGAGTTGAATTACAAATCATTGGGTAGGTTATATGAATTTAAAATTAAATTTAAATTATTAATAAGGTTTGTAATGTTAACTTGCATGAGTCGGATTACATGTCATAAGGTAGGTTCTTTCGCATGTGTACTTTACATTTTGACCCTTGCATTGCTAATGTGTGTATGTAACGTAAAAGGAATTTTTTTTTAAAGAAGAAACGTAAAAGAACTCTAAGTAGTACTATTATTTATCTATTAAGATGGAGAAAGAATAAGAGAATGGCCAAAAAATAATGAATTAATAACTTCTACGTCTCATTATGTCACTGGCAAACAGTTAACAGTTACAAATTATAACAATTTAATAAGGTAAGAGATGTCAACACTATTGTTTATACTTATCCAAAACGAATAAAAGAAAGAGACAAACCTTTTTTTTTTAATTATTTATTTTTACTTTTTTTTTAATCTTACCAGCTTAATCATGGGTTGCAAACTTAAAAGGGGTTGGTTTGTCGGCACAAAAAGATTAAATTAAAAACAAATGTTACATTTATAATATTTTTGTAACAAATTTTAAGTGATAAGATGTTACTTGTTTTTAATTTGAATTAACTATTAAAATTAATATTTTATTAATTAGTAACATTTAGTAACAACCAATCATCTAAATTTTTTTATAAAAATATTATGAACGTAGTATTTTTTGTTAAATTATAATGACAGTTTTGGTTTTTTTTTTTTTAAATAATAAAAAAAAGGTCAAAACGTTACGTGAATAAGGTAAAAAGGAAGTAAGTAAATGCGTAAGGATTATCCAAAGTGGATGACAGATTATGAAATAGCGTGGTCGAGCAGCCGCGTGCACTTTTTCTATCCTACCAAAATAAATGTGGTTTCCACTAACTTTTTATTATCTCTCTCTCTCTCTCTCTGTGCATTATAGGCGTTTTAGTCAAACTACTAATTTGTTGCATTTCACCAAGCTGGTCATGATTAGGTTACAGCTCATATTGACCCTTTATTGCCCTTATTATTCTCTACGTAACCCACACTCTTCTATTTTGCCGTATCCATATGGGTACTGAATAGCCATAAACTCAATTATTAAGTGTACATTCATAGGATTATTATCCAAATTCATTATCAATTCATTCTAAGATGGGTCCAATTAACAAGTGTCCTAAAAACACATATTAAAGAACAATAAATACTTGACTAGAGTATGAGCTATAATGCACATAGAAATTATTATTTTATTTTTTTAGCTTGGAACGGATAAAATTGACAGAATGGAGAGAATTTATCTTATGTATTGACCCTATTGGGTGTACTTAGGCCTCTCACAACCTAGGGGTTCCATAGCATGTGAGCACATTATAGCAAATAGAGCTAATCGTGCGCCGAGAGGAAAGCTTTTAATCACCAAACAGATATTAATTTTTGTGTTCATAAGGTGCCATTGGTTGGACTATAATACAAGTAAAGATAGCAAATCAAGTAGCCCACTTATTTATATGCTATCAATTATCGGTTACTATACTTGGTACATTTTATTACATGAGAGCGAGGCTTATTATTTTAGTGAGGGTCTGATACATGTTTTATTGTAAAGGCTAACATCAATTATAGCCTTCTATGGATTAGGGTTTCGTGAATAAAAATCATACGTTCCATTTTTAATGTTTCAATTATATTCGACCAACTAAAGCATGTCATGTGTCTTATTGTTATTTTTCCATTTTAAACTTAGGTCACTATAAAAGGGGGAAAATGAATGTGTAACGTACTGTGAATAATGGAGTATAAAATGGAATAATGAGTTGGTTATTGCTCTCATTCTAAACCACTGCTGTTGCAACTAAAAAGGTTGAGAGTAGAGGGTAGAAGACCATTATCCATGTTGCAAAATTTTTTGTTCAACCATATAATGACATATATATAATTATAATTAGTGTGATTTGTATAGTTTTTTTTTTTTTTTTAATTGACAGTTGGGAAGGGAGAGTTTTAATTCTAAATGTTTCAATTAAAAACACCATGAAATGTCAATTGAGTTACAATTTACAAAGCTCTTAGCGTTTTGTATAGTTGCCGTGGTATTAAAAATTTACACTCATATTATTATTTATATTTAACAAGCAAAATTCAAAACAAAATAAAAAATATAAAGTAACTAAAGGAACTCAGCTTTTTAATATCAATCTACAACCAGAAAATCAAAGCTAATTCAATTTACTCGTATCAATTGATATTACAAACTCATGAATTTTATTAGTCTCAAAAGTCTTTCTCTCCCGGGAAAAGCTATTGATTATTATTTTATAGGTCATGCTAAAGAGTGTTCTTAGGAGACTCATTAATAATCAATTTTATGAAATTTTTGATACTACTTTTATGGAAAATAAAAATAGCTGTCAAAATATTAATTACTTTTTTTTTTCCTATAAAATCTTTCTTTAAGTAGATTATTAATAAATACCCTAAAAACACTCATTAGGATTTTTCTTATTTTATTATACTCATATTTGTTTTGATAGTTTAAAGAATTGAAAATTTGAGAAATTCGAGAAACACAAAAAAACAGGGGAGATTCACAATGATAGTTGTGGGCGCACAATTTATGTTTATGTTTATCCGTAGGCAGGCAGGCAGAGTACAACAGGGATTTTCAGCTTTCATTCATTACTTATTTTTTTTAGAAACCAAGAGACGGTCAATAGCTATTATTTCTACCTACAAAATAATAATAGCACATAAAAGATTGGTAGATCAAGAACAGGATTGAAGGATAATATTCTTTATGGTAATAATGAGGTCTTTCTTTTGCTGCCTAAAGAATTAGGTTTTAGGTACAGAACAATCTATTGGAGGATTGAGGTTAACCTAATTCTTTTAGTCATGGGTTGACTATTAATCATATTGAATTACATATTTAACCCCTTCTTCTTAGCCAGATGACATATTGCCAAATTTTCCATTCAAGTATTCTTCATTTGGGGGTGATAGAAAACTGACCTACGAATGATCATCTTTACTCCTACTCTTTATCTTTATTACCTATTTAACCGATTTCTTAAATTATAAATGGGACATCACACCCTTTGCATTGCAAGGATGACAAGTGTCCTGATTTTCGAATGAAGCCATCAAAAGTACCACTTAAATAAAAGATAAACTGCTTTAAAAAAAAAAAAAAAAAAAGCATTTAGAAAGACATAGTATTGAAGAAAAAAATTATCACCTATATGTTTAAATGTTATAGTTTTTTTGTTTTATTTAAATGGCATTAAAATGTTAAAGGTGATAGCACATCTTTCACAATTTGTTAGAGTGAGTTATAATTGATTAAATATAATTTTTAAACAGGTCCTAATAATAGCACTTTTATCATAGGAAAACATTGAAATTACTACAATTTTTAGCACAAAACACTTACAAACTGATTGATAATGAATGTGAATGGTGCTAATTCAATATGATAAATATATATTTTTTTTTTTTGTAAATATCGACATTAGGATCACAAGTTCACAACATATCATCTCAACAACTTAAAATATATATATATCACCTCAAAGTTGTCAAATTTTGCTTTCTTAACAAAACTTATTGATTTATATGTGGTCATAGAGGATAAAGCAATATAAATAACACATTTTTATTTTTATTTTTATACGTGGCATCCAAGTTTTTTTTAGTCAAATTATTTATCTCCCTAACTATGAGATACCCCTTTTGTTGTTTTTGGAGAAAAAAAGTCTATAATACCTTGAAAATCCTATGAAGTAATAATTGAGGGATGAAACATATAAAATTTTTGGATTTACAATATGTCTTTTATATTAGAAAAATGTCTAGTACACCTCACTTAATGCACATAGCATACATACATACCAAAATCAAGTTCCAACTTCGATTTTTTTTGAAAACTGTGTGTATTATATGCATAAACATGTGTGTAATAAATACTACCTTACAAATTATTGAGCCCATCACCCAAATTTTCCCAAAATATGATATAAAAAAACACATGTTTCAAAAGTTAGGAAACGAATAAGGGTACACACCTAATAAAGTTGAAAGTTAAGGGTATTTGTGGGTGACCAAATCCACAAGACTATAACGTAAGACCAACCATGGTTGCAATCCAACTCTCTCTCTCTCTCTCTCATATATATCTTTCTTTTTTTGACTTTCTACGATTTTATCTAATCTGAGAGCTTCCTTTGTTGAACGAACAATTTATCAAATTAACAAATATACAAACAAACACCATTCCAAAGGGAACCTACAATATATATAAATAGTATTATTTTTCACACTTTTTTTTTTCCAAGTCAGTTTCGAACCCATAAAAGCTCCTCACAAATCTCACCAGTTTCGAACCTAACACCATACACTAAACGTTCTTTCTCTCTTCTCTCTCTCTTTTTTTTTTTCTCTGATGGAGTATTTCGTATCTGTACTTCCTTTTTTTATTTTTTTCTGTTGGTAAGTTTGTTCACATTGGTTTCTTTGCTTTTTGCTCTTGGAAATGTAAAAGATGAGAACTTGGGTTTTCTTCCGTGAGATTGCAGAGTTTTCTTTTTTATCTTTTCTTGGGTTTCTTGCCAACCAAACATAACTTGCATTGCTTATCTGGATTTTTTCTTTTGTTGGGTATGGTTTTTCTTTGCAGAAAAATAGATCTTTACTGTTACACACCGCTTAACTAGAAGCTCTATTGTTGGATCAGCTTGGTTTCTATTCTGGTACTCTCTCTCTCTCTCTCTCTCCACGTGGGATTGTTGCCTTGTTGGCATTTCAATTTTTTGCTGAAACTTCTCATGGTTCTATGGTTTCATATTGCCAATTCTGCTAGCTTTTGTTTGGTTACATAATTCTCTCTCTTTCTTTTTGTTCTTTTGGTTCTATGGATGTAATTTCTGTATGTTTATGTATGTATGTGTGGATGGATGGATGGATGGGTGGATATGTCTTTAAAGAAAGGTCAAGGGGCATGAGAGTTATTCTTTAGCACAGTGGATAAGGATGAAGGGTCAAGAAAAATGGAGTCTTGAAGAAAAATAATATCGTGATAATTTTATCAATGAAATACTTTTCTGCTCAAATATACAAATTGCATGTGAATATTTTGGAATACTAAATCTGGTTAGAGCAATGGTTTTTGAGTTTTATTATACTATTTCTAGTAAAAATTTTCCATTACTGTTGAAGATAAGGATGAACCAATAAATGGCCAAGAAGCTATTATTTATTACATTAATTGAAGATTATTCCGCTTTGTCCATTATTAGTAACCAGATAAGCTGATTTAGTGATGAATCAATAATAATTTCAAGGAGCTAAAGACAAATGGTGACCTCCTAAAATCTTTAAAAATAAACCTATCCATAGGAAAAAAAAAATGTCTGATATATATGAATGTAAGTAAGAACTTCATCATTATCCAAATCTAATTGATTAACCACTTATGTCAAATCTGATTTGTTAAATTGAACGTATCCCTATACCATTATTAGAAGATCAGATAAGGTAATTTAATAATGGTCTTGGTGGAAGCAAAGGGATTAAGTAGTATATTGATACAATATACTTTAATTTTTTATTTTATATTAAAAAAATCAATTCAAGAATATTCTTTTCCAATTCTACAAGCTTCATAAATTTTGTTTCATAGAATATTCCTTTCCATTCCGCTGGCTTCATAAAATTTGTCCTGATCTTCTAGTAATTGTATTCATACGCTTTAACAAGTAGTTCAGAATTATTATAAAGGACTTTTGGGTAAGTATATACAATGACTATATTCTTTTTTATTTTTTATTTTTTTTGTTGATAAGTATATACAATGAGATTCATATAAACCAATGAAACATAGACATATAGTCCTTCCCTTGTTACCTGTATAATTGTATACATGTTTTTGTCTGTTTCTCTATCTACATTTTCTTCCCTTTGTTGTTAGTTAAACCTTGCATGATATAAATTGAGTTCACATGAATAGTCACCTCTTGGATGAGTCTCTGCAAAGAAGTCACCTCTAGATGGTCTTTGAGCATTCAAATATTTGAAATTATGTCAGAACATTTAGCTCTTTGTTGTTTTCTGCTAATTGTGGATACATGAATGCAGCTCTTTTCTCTATAGAATATGATGGAAATTAAGATATGACTTGAAAATTTTAATCATTGTAAATTTCAATATTATTTAAGCTGTGGCTGTAGTATCCCTCTTGACATTTTTTTATCTGCTTATTCATGTTCATTCTGTGACTACACATTTTGTCTTTTATTTTTCCTGTCTTTATACACCTCATGTATGCAATGGTTATCTTAAAAATAAGGTAGGCTGTATAACTGCGTCATTTCAGCATATGAAAGCATAAGATCATATAGCTCTTTTTGACAACCTTGATCTGCAATTAAGCATAGAAGGATATTTCATGTATAATTGAAAATGGTGTTAGATTTGTATGGAATAGAGATTGTTTATAAAAAATAATTTGATATTTGAGGGTATTGTAGGCAAGATCAATTGTGCCTTTCTATGGTGTCTATACTTTAGAAAGAATTCAAGGCTCTGCCTTTGGGTTTCCTTCATTTATCCTAATTATCTTTTCTCTTTTCTGCTTAGTTTGATGCGGGTTTGTTTGCTTGTAAATAGCAGCTAGGCATGTCTTTCTTCTATCCTCACTATGGTTTGGGACCTTTTTTTTTCATTACTTCATGGGTTGAAGCAGGCATAAGCTCCCTGTCTAAGAGGCACCTGCATTTTTAATAACTACATATATAGCTGATAAAATACATTCTAAGCGCACTTACATTTGATGTTCCTAGTTGGGGATGTGCTGGACTTAAGAGTTCTAATCATTGCAGTAGGGAACATATTTGAAAATTGTTATTGATCCTATAGTAGAATCATGTGAAATTTTCTTCTTTAGTGACTTTGACTGTTTGAATGACTTTTGCTGGTGGAGAAACATTCACAGAAAGCAGCATATAGCATTTCTAATAGGAAAAAAAATCCTGATACATAGATTTCAACCAGTAGTTGATAAGAAATGAAAGATTTATTGCTCCATTGTAATTATTGAATGGTGGATTTTTACGGAAGCTTATTTTATTGCATAGTTCCAATGCTGGGCATTGTCCTTTATAGGGTGGTTATAACGGTGTTTTGCTGCCTTCCTGCAGGTATTTGGTTTTCTTTAATTTGGATTAATCCATTGCGATATTTTTGGCGGGAAGGGCATCTTTCCTTCATTGTTCTGCATTTTAAAATTTAAATAACAGATATATGAACACCTACAGGCAATCATGGTGTCAAGGTCTTCTCGCATAAGTTTGCTGGAATTGTCATCTGCGGATATGTTGAATTTCCCTCAAACTCCTAGACCACTTCCACGGGTGTTGACTGCTCCTGGAATCATTCCTGATGTAGATAGTAGTGGAGATTTAGATGTTCTCTCCCCTAAAACCCATCAAAAAATAATATTAGTGGCAAATTTTCTCCCTCTTCATGCTCAAAAGGATCCAGAATCTGGCAGATGGTGCTTTAGTTTTGATGAGGATTCACTTTATTTACAGCTTAAGGATGGTTTCTCATCTAACAATGATGTTGTATATGTGGGATCTTTGAAGGTTGATGTAGATGCAAGTGAGCAAGAAGAAGTTTCCCAGAAACTGTTGGAGGATTTTAATTGTGTGCCCACATTCCTTCCTCCTGACCTTCAAAGGAAATTCTATCATGGATTCTGTAAACAATATTTGTGGACCCTTTTTCACTACATGCTGCCTATTTGCCCAGACCATGGCAATGGCTTTGACCGGATGCTTTGGCAGGCATATGTTTCTGCTAATAAAATATTTGCAGACAAGGTTCTGGAGGTGATCAATCCGGAATATGATTTTGTATGGGTTCATGACTATCACCTCATGGTTCTCCCTACATTTTTGAGAAAGGCTTTCAATCGAGTCAAGCTTGGCTTCTTCCTCCATAGCCCATTTCCCTCATCAGAAATCTACAGGACTCTGCCAGTCAGGGAAGAAATCATGAAAGCATTGCTTAATGCTGATTTGATTGGTTTTCATACATATGATTATGCTCGCCACTTTCTATCTTGTTGCAGTAGACTGATGGGCTTGGTGTTTGAATCTAAGCGGGGCCACATTGGACTTGAATATTTTGGACGCACTGTGTATATCAAAATTTTGGCTGTGGGGATTCATATGGGTCAACTTGAATCTGCATTGAATCACCCATCTTCTTCCATGAAGGCCAAAGAGATCCAGAAACAATTCAAGGGGAAAAAAATAATTCTTGGTGCCGATGACATGGACATATTCAAAGGCATCAGTCTAAAATTATTAGCCATGGAACAACTTTTGCAGCAGCACGAAGAGTTACGGGGCAAACTTGTCCTGGTGCAAATTATAAATCCTGCAAGGAGCACAGGGAAAGATGTTCAAGAAGCAAAAAGGGAGACATATATGACTACCAGAAGGATAAATGAGGATTTTGGTTTTCCAGGCTACGAACCAGTTATTCTAATTGACCGTAAGGTCCCTACCTATGAGAAGACTGCCTATTATGCTTTGGCAGAATGTTGCATCGTAAATGCTGTGAGGGATGGTATGAATCTAGTCCCATACAAGTATACTGTTTGTAGGCAAGGGACTCCAAAAATGGATGAAGCTCTGGGAATTGCCTCTGCTTCTAGTCGTGCTAGTACACTTGTTGTTTCAGAGTTCATAGGATGCTCACCATCGCTAAGTGGGGCAATTAAGGTGAACCCATGGGATACTGGTGCTGTAGCCAATGCACTGTATTCGGCTATCATGATGCCTGATTTAGAGAAGCAGTTGCGGCATGAGAAACACTTTCGCTATATTAGCACTCATGATGTGGCTTATTGGTCCCGCGCATTTGTGCAGGATTTGGATCGAGCATGCAAAGATCACTACAGTAAACGTTGTTGGGGCCTTGGTTTTGGTCTGGGTTTTAGAGTTTTATCTCTCTCCCCAAGTTTCCGGAAGCTTTCTATTGATCACATTGTCTCTGCATATAGGAGGACAGATAGAAGAGCAATATTTTTGGATTATGATGGTACAGTAGTGCCCGAAGCTTCAATTGTTAAAACCCCATCCCCTGAAGTTATTTCTGTTCTGAAGAACCTGTGTGATGACCCTAAGAACACAGTATTCATAGTTAGTGGTAGAGGGAAAGACTCACTTACTGAATGGTTTGCTCAATGTGAGAATCTTGGTATTGCAGCTGAGCATGGATACTTCATAAGGTATGTTATATTTTCATAATTATGGGTGCTAATTTGTAGTTTTCGTTTCTAATACATTTTCCTACATGAAATGGGAGTTCCATTTAATAAAGGTAATTTTCAAGTGCAATGAATGTGCTGTGTCCCTTTATCAAAATGATGTTTTTCAGATAATTGGCAACAAGTATTAATTTCATATTTACTATGATTCAAATTCTAGGTGGAGTAGGACATCAAATTGGGAAACAAATCCCATAGCCACAGATTTTGATTGGAAAAGGATTGCAGAACCTGTAATGAGATCATACACGGAGACAACTGATGGCTCCAATATAGAGGCCAAGGAGAGTGCCTTGGTATGGCACCATCAAGATGCTGATCCTGACTTTGGGACTTGCCAGGCCAAGGAGCTTTTGGACCATCTTGAAAGTGTACTAGCAAATGAGCCTGTGGTTGTTAAGAGGGGCCAGCATATTGTTGAAGTAAAGCCACAGGTATGCATGTTTTCTCTCTCTCTTCTGTGTCCCTGTTCTTGGTTGGTTTTTGGAGTGTCTAACATTGGCATCCACATTGCAGGGAGTTACTAAAGGGCTAGTTGCAGAGAAAGTTCTTTCTGCCATGATTAGTAATGGGAAACAACCTGATTTTGTGATGTGCATTGGGGATGATAGATCTGACGAGGACATGTTTGAAAGCATATCAAGCATAGCTAATCAATCATGTCTCCCTGCAGCACCAGAGATCTTTGCATGTACGGTTGGCCAAAAACCAAGCAAAGCTAGGTACTATCTTGACGATACTGTGGATGTTGTGAAATTGCTTCAGGGCTTGGCCACTGCATCAGTTATCAAGCCAAGGTGTAGTTCCGAAATTCAAGTTTCTTTCCAAGACACCGCTTGAAATACACACACTGTTGTAGGGTTGAGAAGAAAAGGTGTGGATAGGGCTGTGTTGAAATAGGATGCTTTCTTGGATCGTCTTTTCCTTTTCGTGATATAGTGAACATACTTCAGCAATCAGATTGATCTTTGGTTTTGATGTTAACTCATTTGTTGCAAGTGGGTGCTGGATGATGCACAGCTTTGGCTCCTTTAGGGAGGAAGATGAGCATCAGGGATTATGGTGGTCTCAAATCGTTGCTGACTGACATAGTAATTTTTTGTTCATTTGGAAGTTGGGGCCGTCTGTGAATCTGTTGGCACCTAGTAGAACCATTTATCAAAGGGAATTCCTTTTTTAGCCCAAAGGTTCAGGTGTTAGCTATAGGTATAGTTACTACTACCAAAGCATTTGAACTGGTTTTGATCATACATGAAAGTCATTCCTATGGAAGTGTTTTTAGGTCCAGGCTTCTGCCTTGCGATACCATTGAGGATAGTGTCTTTTTTTCTTTTTCTTTTTTGGTTTCTTTAAAAAATTGAAACAAGTTCTAGATGAACACCTTGTATATAGAACTTCATACGCTGCAGAATGTCGTATCATTTCATTTTTTCTTGTAAATATCCGTATATTGATTCTCTCTTCTTTTCACTTTACTTAATACATACTGTGGGTTACATACTATGTGCAGTGACCACTTGGTTCACAATCAAAACATTGTTTAGGTGTAGGGAAAGTGGATGGGACTTCGTACAGCTACTCCAATATCTTAAAGAGTTCCCATTTGATTACCGTCTGCTGAGTAATTCTTTCGTACACAGGCAGGAATAATTCATGGCGATGTTATTTATATTTTCTTTGTAGTAAACAGCGATGTTATTTTGATAGTCATGTGTTATAATAGATATTGACACAGGTTTGCACCCATATTAAAATCAAGAACCAGAAAAACAAAATAAAATTAAACAAATTGAAACGAAAAAGATTTAACCCTGTATTGACGTTATAAACCAAAAACACAGAAAAGAATAATGAGAAAAACTTTTTGAATGAAAATCAATTACATATTGCAGATGTTTGTCTGCACAAATTCAGATTTATCACATGAAAGCCATGGCTAAACGGATTAATCATCTTCAAGCCAGCACTATTCATATTTAACCTATGAAAGCCATGGCTAAACGGATTAATTATCTTCAAGCCGGCATTATTCGATTGATGAAAGCCATTATTCAACTCCAAGCCGTGAAGAACACACTGCATCCTTGTCAACAAATGCCCATTTTGTCTAAGTCCACCTTTGTTCTGTTGTTTAAAGTACACGTCCAAGAACTTCTTGAAAGTCTGCAGAGTTAACAAGGTATCCGAACCAGCCTGGTGACTCTTCCCAGCCAAACGTTGCACTCCCAATGCGTTAGCCACTTTCTCTAAACCCCCATAAAGTCCATCACAAAACTTCATCATATGCTTCAAGTCGAAAAGCCTTTTTCCAAATATACTCTGCACCATGATCATAAACCCCGTCAGATCATACGGCAGTGGTCGCCGAATTAAGATTTTCATCAAGTGGGCAATGTCATAGGCACCATGAAAGGTGACCCAAGTGAAAGCAGAGTGATTGCCCAACAACCCAGATTCCAACATCAACGCAGCAAAGTCGGCAGAGTCAATACCCTCCTTCAAGTTCTTGTCAAAATCTATTCCTTGTCGCTCAAGCAACTCGATCGATTCAGGGTTCTGGAGATCATTGTAGACGTCGAAATCTTTGAAGTTGAACTCCCACACGTACTGACTCTTGGTACCGAAATCAGGAAGACAACCTTTGTCGTCGCAAAGAGCAAGACCCAACTGGATAATGTTGGTGGAGTTCACGTTGTCTCTGATAACCTGGTAGTTCCAGTTCGGAGGGAGTTTTCCGAGGTCGTGCCCGTCGACGTTAGCAGGTCGGTACACAACACCAGGAAACTCTGTGTCGATTGACACCATGCGGTGGCTCCTCAATGCTACCTTCACAAGTTCGAACTCCTTGACAAGATTTTCTTTCCATACTTTTCTCACTACTACACTCTCCATCTTTGTATTTTCTTGCTATCTAAATCTTAGCACAGTGATCTAAAGATTATTTACTCGTTGCTTATTTATAGAAAAATTATACAAGGTCGGTGAACAAACCTTCTCCCATTCGGAAAAGGAAATTATACTAGTACAAGAAACAATGACCCATAAAACTTTCCCCACTTGTATTAGCCTTTGCTAGTGTGCCGGCACTTGTTTTTTTGTTTTGTTTTGTTTTTTGTTTTTATTTTTTGTTTTTTTGTGGTAAAGATTAATAGTTTTCATTAATTATAATTTGAAGTTACTACATTTTTTTATCACAAAAAATATTTGAGTAAACGCTCTTAAAACAGTAATTTCTAAATTTAAAAAAAAAAAATTGTGTAAATTGCAAATTACACCCCTAAAATTTAGGGGTATTTCGATTTTACACCCTGAAATTTCAGGATTTAGATTTTACTCCCTGACGTTTGAGGTATTTGAGTTATATACCACGATATTTTATAATTTGAATTTTACCCTCCTAAAGTTTGGAAATGTTTATATTTTACCTCCCTAAATTCTGAAATTTTACTATTTTAGGGTATAAAATCTAAATACTCTTAAACTTTAGGGAGTAAACTTCAAACGCCCTTAAAATTTAGGAGGTATAATCTAAATTTAAAAATTCTTGTTGCTGCACATATTCTCTTTGTGTCTTCTCGAAGGCTACCTTACTCTCTTCTTCCTCTTGTGTTCCTCCCAAAAGAAAATCCATTTTCTCTTTCTTGGTTCTACGTTATATTTTCCCTCTCCCCATATGGAAGACCTTTGGGCCAAAGTCAAAGCCAAAGCCAAAGTTAGAGCCATCAAATTCTTTGAAGCATTGTCCATTTATAAGACTCTTTTTCCATTACCTTTTGGACTAGGAATACATTACCTCTTTAACGAGGAGTCTATTCTCTCTTAAACTAGGAATACATTACCTTTTTAATAAGGAATAGACTTTCTTCCATACTAAGAAACAGTTTTTCTTTCTACAACAAGGAAACTCAAATTAATTTTTCCTTATTCAACTAAGAAACTTAATTAACTTTCCAAGTCACAATTAGAATGTGAGGCAATTTCCCAACAACTTTAGGGGGGTGTAATTTGCAATTTAATCAAAGAATTTTTAGTAAAAGTCTATGGAGCTATTCGGCACGCCAATAAAAGTGAAAAAAAAAAAAAATTAATTGGAGATCAGATCTAGGCAAAACCTGGAAATTTAAGAGTGAAAAAGTTACCAATATTTATCATATTTGGTGGGACAGTTGGATAAAAATTTTCATCCTCAACACAGTGAGCAAGTGTAATATCACACTAACATTTGTAAATTTAAGGTCCATAAATAGTGTGCTTAATAAAAAAAAAAAAAATGTAGAAAGAGAACAAATTAAAAGACAACGTACCCAGATCTGTAGATTCATTGGTAAGAACTCCGGTAAAATTTTCAATGCCATTATGTTGTATTCTCGTGATCATTCCTTCTAGATTTGATAGGATGACTTTCTTGAAGCATGCCATAACCATCTGCAAAATAAAACATCAGTTTTTTTTTTTTTTTTGGATAGAAAGACTAAAACTTTATTTATGAAGATAAAGAAGCAAATACATCATGTACAATAGCTTGTTCTAAAAAACAAGGACACTCTTCAATTTAAGTAGAGAAATCATCCAAGCCAAGAACTTGTTTTGCCAATAAATGAGTAAGCTTATTGCCTTGCCTTTTAACATGAGAGAAAAACACTTTCCTAAACTCATTACATTCAGCTAGCATTCCATATATCAGACTAGAAACAGTTGATGGAGCATTTGAAACTTGCTTTAGAGCCTGTACAACAATCAATGAGTCCCCTTCTAAAACCAAGTCTCACGTCGGATTAAAATCCCAATGGAGAATTTACCTGTTGAAATAAAGTATGATTTAATCTTTATAACTTATATATTTAATCTTTATCACTTATATGAATAAGCTTTGAAAATCCGAAAAGCGTGTTTATTGTTTTTATTTCTTTCTCACGGGGAGAAGAAGTTTCAGAGAATGAAGTTTGCCAGTTACTTGAGTTGCAAAATTGACAGTGGTGGCCTTTCTAAATAACCAATAAAGTAGTGGCTAATAGTGGGAGAGTATTTATTATGTAGTATATATATATATACATGCACACACTTCACATTGAAGAAGTTGATATGAACAAAAAATTTAATGTCAATTTAATTTGTGGAGGTGTGAAGCTGAAATTTAAATCCAAAAAATAAGTGGCATGTGAAGAGGAAATCTAAAGAAAAAAAAAAAATTAATGGTGTGTGAAGAGAAAATCCAAAGAAAAAAAAAAGTGACAGTAATGTATGTTTTATTAAAATATTAAAAGTAGTTGATAAATTTGGCGCAGCCAAAACACTAAAAGTAATTGATAAGAACCAAAAATAAAAATAAAAATAAAACCAATAATATGTAAAACTTAATAAATTATAGGGGAAAAAGATAAGAACAAAATATTATATCTATTTTTCTTAAGTCTAAAAAATAGATTAGATGAAAACTCTGGATTGCAATCAAATTAAGATTTTTAGCAACTTAGAAATTATAGATAAATTAATAATAAAATGATTAGATGAAGTATTTGGATTATAATCAAATTCAGATTTTTATCAACTTAGAAATTATAGGAGAATAATACAAGAACAAAAATAAAATTATATATATATATATATATATAATCTATTGGAATATTTAAATTGAATAAATTTGAAAGTTAGAAGACTTAATTGATTTTTTTTTAAGACTTTCCATAATCGCGAGAGGTAGATTGCAATTATTATAAGAGAAACTAGCTTTAAGAACAATAGAAATTTTAGATGCATAATGAGGTTAAATAAAAAAACATTACTAATGACATTAGAAATAAACCAATCAGATGGTTCTTCCTCTTTAACTAGGGCATCAACACAAACTTTTGTAGAATACTTAATTAATTACGTGGAGCTCACAAGAATGCTCCATGAGAACAAGATGGCCTCATTGTAAGAAGGGAATGGCTTGTGTCCAGTGGCCAGTTGCCATTGGATATGTTAGGATACAGACACGTCAACACAAGCTCCCCCCTTATAAGAAAGTACCATTTTTTCATAAAGCTTTCCCTCTTTCGCATATAGCATTCACATAAGTGCTTATAAATAGAAAAATAGTGAAATTTACACAATTTTACCCCAAAACTACCCATATCAGTGAGTGTATAAATGTGTAAATATAAACATTTTCTATATTAATCGGTGTGTATATATATACATATATATGGTTGCTGTAGTTGTGTATAACATTAGTTTATTATTATTATTATATTTTTTTTGGTCTCACCATTGCTCCTGTTAGAGACTCCCCTCTCCCCAACGTCCATAGTAACCTAGAAGAACAAGAACAGGAAGAAGAAAACCACACAAACCAACAACCCAACACCATCTAACCACCATAACCAATTTTACAGCAACCCACTACCGCCCAAATCTTTTTTATAAAGATAATTATGATACATTGCTAATTTCGCAACTTGAACAATTTATTCTTTAGACTTCCAAGCACTTTATACACAGAGAAATGCCAATTCAGCTATAAGGCCATTGACAAGAGTGTATAATAAATAAATTGATATTGGAGTTTTTAAAAAGCAATTTGTATACAATTTTAAACAAACTGATACGAATGGTTTAAGGAGTGTTTGTTACTATTGTTAAAACAACATTTTTCAGTATTTAAACAACATTACACGTATTTTCACAAAATAAATAATAACAACGTTACTAGAAATTTTTTATCAAACAGGTTCATCAAGGAAATTAAACAAAGCCCCGCTACCCTATGCCAAAAAAAAAAAAAAAAAATCAAAAAAACCTATTAGGGGCAAATCCGGTATTTCACATAAGCAGATTCGTAGGCGCCTGTCTCCGAATTCAAATTCCCGCTTATTCTAACATTCGAAAAAACGAAAAAAAAAAAGGAGAGAATGAAAGGAAACAATGATACGGAAGCTAGCGGAAAAATAAAAAACCTATTGGATCCAAAACCAAAACGCTAGCAAATTTTTTTCAAAATTGGAACCCCGCCATTCGTCAAACCCTTCTCTTCCCCCCCTTTTCTTAACGGTCCTTCCTCTCTCTCTCTCTCTCTCTTAAAAGCCTGAGCTTGCTTCTCTCTCTCACATACACACAAACGCTTAGATCCAAATGGCCTCATCTTTGCCTTCATCTACGTCAGTGTCTCCGCCGGATTCTCCGCCGTTGCAACAGCCACACAGATCCGAACAACCACCACCGCCACCGCCACAACAACAACAAAAACAACCGCCACCCATGGCGGTGCCCTTGCCTTCTTCTTCTACTGATCTCGACACCTCTTCTCGCCACCACACCTACAGCCGAAAGCAAAAGTCCCTCGGCCTCTTGTGCTCCAAGTAACTCTCTCTCTCTCTCTCTCTCTCTCTCTCTCTGTATTTTCTTCCGTCTTCAAAGAGTTCGTTTCTTTAGTTTCTCATTCTTCTTCCTCTTGCAGTTTCTTGAGCTTGTACGATCGCAACGACGTCCGCTTGATCGGCCTCGACGATGCCGCTTCCCGTTTAGGTTCACAAAATCTTCAACACATTTTTGTACGTACATTCGTGTATATGATTTGTAGCCTGGATCTGATGGATTTTTGGGGTTTTGCAGGGGTTGAGAGGCGAAGAATTTACGATATTGTGAATGTGTTGGAGAGTGTTGGGGTGAGAGATTCATTCAATTTTTTCACCTTCTAATTCAAAAAAAAAAAAAAAATCATCTTTATTTCTTAGTTATTGAATTTTGCCATACTTAAGCTTTTGCGTCTCTATGGTTCAATTTTTTTTAGGTTCTTGCAAGAAGAGCCAAGAATCAATATACCTGGAAGGGGTTTGGTGCAATCCCTATAGCCTTAAAGGAACTCAAGGTTTTTATTTTATTTTATTTTTATTTTATCTAAGATATAGTTGGAAGCTTAAATATGTGGAAAAGAATTCTGATTTGTGTGTGTTGGTACTGTTTCAGGAAGAGGGTATGAGAGAAAGTGCCAATGGCTTTGATGGCAATGACTTTGCCAAAGTATGTGAATTTATAGGGTTTTAAGTGTTTTTCCTTCTCTATAATTATTTGGGTTTTGAAAATTATTTTGGGCAATTTTAATTGTTGTTTGGTATTTTGGTTAGGTTTCAGATGATGAGGATGACGATGAAAGGCTTTCCAATCCCAGTACTGGAAGTCAGAATGACAAGTCAAACCCTAACAGTGCTGTCAAATGCTTGCAAAAAGGTATTTCTTTTTGGAACCCTTTTTTGTTTGTAGTTTGCTTTTGTTCTGTTTACTTAAGATTGCAATGTTTGTAAATGTTTTTGAGTAAACAAATTTTCATTGCCTTGATGGGTCAGATGTGATATAAGGCAGCAAGTTTAGGTTGAGAGCTTGATTATGTGAATTTGATTACTCCATGTAACCTCATCAAATTGTCTTGTCTTAGGACTGTCTTTAGAGTTAATTCAAGGGCTTAGAAATTGAATAGTTCCTCTGTGTGTAGATTAATTATCATAATTATAATTATAATTACAATTAATATTATCATTAAGAAATGTCAGTATAATTTGAATTGAACAACCTGAAATAGTAGTGGAATAGAAATTTGACTGCAACTCTGCTTTTAATGATTTTCCACAGATAATCGGAGGGAAAAGTCTCTGGCACTTCTTACACAAAATTTTGTCAAGCTCTTTGTCTGCTCTAATGTGAGGATCCTTCTATTTTTTTTAAAAAAAAATATATATTTCTGTAATTTATTTGCCTTGTAATAAGTTATGACTTTGTTTCCAAATGATTCTATAGGCGAAATTGATCTCCCTTGATGAAGCTGCAAAGTTATTGCTTGGGGATGCCCACAATTCTTCAATAATGAGAAGTAATAAATTCTGTCTTTTGCTTCCTGAATTCTTCCCACTGACTGAAATGGAGCTGAAACTCTTTAACTAACATGGTGTTTGATCTTTGCAGCAAAAGTAAGGCGTCTATATGACATTGCAAATGTGTTATCTTCAATGAAACTGATTGAGAAGGTAAAACATCATTGTTAACCTTTGCTGAGAAAGATGTGAAAGTGAAACCTGTTTACATTTGAGCTTTTCAGTTATCTACAATTGAACTGAAGTGGTAAATTGAGTTTGGCCCTATCACCATCATTTGCTCACCCGTCAAATTTTTCTTTAATGATATGCAGACCCATACAACAGACACCAGGAAACCTGCATTCAGGTGGTTAGGGTGCAGAGGGAAAGCTGAGAATGAGCAAGCTCCGGTTGATTCTAGGAAAAGAATGTTTGGAAGTGATATCACAAACAGCGGTTTTAAGAGGAGCAAAGTAGAGTCTTTATTTGATACGAATTTAAACCAGGATCCGAAAGTACAAAAACAAGGGAAATTTGACAGTTTGGTGCATGATCTAGATAGAGGCAATTCAGAACGTGACTCAAAACAGACTTTAAAGAGCTACCAATTTGGTCCTTTCGCTCCTGCCAGTGTATCCAAAGCTGGTGCCCCCGAGAATAACAGTGTAAAGCGAGTTCATGACTGGGAAAGTCTTGCTTCTACCCATCGTCCTCAATATCAAAACCAAGGTATCATTTCTGCTCTTTTACAGTTCAGTGAAATGCATCTTCTAGGCCCCGAGTCATTGCAATTTGAAAATTATTCTTTCCAGTAGAGATCCCACTAGTTTTAAGTATGTTGTCTATGATCTAGATTCACATTAGCAAACCGAGTGAAAAGGAGGTCAAGAAGTCATCTTTCATCTCTGAAGGTGACTTACATACTCCCACTAAATTTGTTCTGCATCATTTTTATCTCCATTTTTGTGCTTAGAGGTCTTGATTAATTTGGAATACATCTTTTTTTAAAACTTGCTAAACTATTGTGGTAACTCAGCAAAAGAGTTTTAAGAGGCTCCTCTTACATCTTTATATGGGAAAGTAATTTGAAACTCTTAGGAGTAAACCCTAACATTTACCATTTATTACTTCAAAGCACTATTTATTATAACTTGCAACATTTTGAAAATGCTCAAGGGTTTTTCAATTAAAACTTTGTATTTCAAAAGCTCTTAGGTTATAAGATTTATAGCTGAAATTCTACTTCTTAAAGTTACACTAAATGTGCACTTAGGTTGATGATAAGAGCAATTGCCATGAAATGGAAACCATAGTTTCTAAGAGTATTACCCCTGTTAGCTTTTAAGAATTGGATTTTCTGAGGTGTTCTTGGCCAATTCAATTGTCTATTATGTATTTATTTCTACTTATTGTGCATATACTGATGGATAGTTGTAATAATGTTGCAGCTTTGAAAGACCTCTTCTCCCATTACGTGGAAGCATGGAAATCATGGTACTCAGAAGTTGCTGGAAAGAAGCCAATACAGATTTCTTGATACTTCCTACCAATGAGCTCCCAATGAATAAGTACAGCAACAAAATACCATTTTTTTTTTCTTTGTACTGATTAGTGATTTGACAAAGAGTGGCTCCGTGTTGTATGCATGTTCTTTATGCAACAACTTAGAATGGCCACCCACGGGATCTTCATTTCTTCCTTGTCTTTACAGTCTCACATTTTTTTTCCCCGGTTCCTGTATGCATTGATTCCAAATGCATTTTCTTCGTTTCTTAATCTCATGTATTTCAATAGATGATTAATGTTGTCCTGTATGCATTAGATACAGTTCTCCTATTTTAGAAACTTTCTTTCTGGAGTTCTTTTTAGCTGTTATGATTCCTATAAAATCCATAGTCTTATAACAAGCAATTAGATCATTCTAAGGCAGGGTTAATTTCTCTAGAACAAAATTTGTGTGCTTTGCGCCACCTTGAACATTTCGCTTTGAATAGCATACCCACCCTCCAACAATGAGCCAAATCACATTTTGCCATTTCTTTTAAACCATTGAATAGTTGAGCCTAAGCCCAATAGGCCGTTACAAATGAAATTACGATGTTCCTTGCCACTGTTCTCACCAATGATCCTGTTAAAACAGGATTATCAATTCTGCAAGATTAACCTACTTTAGGAAGATGACTCTTGCTGTCTTGCTTGACTGTGTCTGAGGACTCTGCAATTTTGGCCGTTTGGTAGAACAACTATAAAATGAAACCCCTCTTTTCTGTTAAAGATGATCATCTTTTATCTCCATTCTGATTATTCACTCTTCATGCATTATTGGACTGATGCTCCGATATTAAAAGCACTAAAATAAAATAGCAGCCAATCTAAACGCTAATTCTTATTGAAGCAATGTCAATATACATAAGGGCAAAAAGCAACTTAATGTATTTGACTTATATCATTAATGAGTAAAGAATAACACTAATTTGTGACAGAATGAGACTCTGGTGATTGGTATGAAACTGGTCTTGTTTTATCACAGAATTATCTCGTCTTGAACACTGACATTGAGAGTCTTGTTTGGTAGGACAATGCTGCTAGTCACCACTACTTCATCTTCAACAGTTACAGCTTCACCTGCATTGCAATAGTGATCAGTGCACTGTAAAACTGTAAATTTAAGTTCCTTATTTAGGAATGGAGGGAGTGCATAAAAAATTATGGAAAGTACCAAGTATTGTAACCCCAAGTTTTGCATTGTAATCTCCACTAGCCTGAAATCACTTGACCAAAATTAGAATGTCAATTGCAACAATTTTCAAACCAAACAAAAGAAGCAAGAGACAGACTTTCTGCAGAATTGAGTTGAACAGTAAAAGCTTTGATAGATTTTTTTTTTCCTTTCTTAACCTCTTTTTAATAAAAAATATTAGAAAAAATAGCTGAAAAATCAAACTTCATGTGTAAGAAGAAAGATCTATAACTACTTGGATATATTCATTTTGATAAGATAGAGCCAAATCACTTTATTGTGTACGTATAATTTTAAACTATGATGCTGTAAAGTGTTTGTTACATGTGTGGCATGGGAGTTGGACATGAGTCCTTTTATGCAACAGGCTGCCAAATGTTCCACTTGCATTATAGCAGTGATATTATTGGAGCTCAGAACTGGATGATAAAAAGGCACATTTTCTTAACCAACAAAAATATCATATTACTTTAAAATAAAAACAAAATCAAGTTTCTGAACTTGCCTGGACCCTGGACCATCTCCCAACAGAAGACTTCCACCCAACAATTGCATGAATAACGACAGCATTTTCCTGAAAACCAATAAGTAAAAATGTCAAGCTTAGGTAAACTTAAGCATGCATTTCATACCCTTTGATTTGGTTATATACCTTAATTTCAACATCATCAAGGATGATACAACTGATGAGCCTTACGCCAGCTCCTATACGAGCATTTGCAGATATCGAGACATTGGGACCAATCTGTTTCACCATAGCAGAAAGGTCTATAGTTATAAATATAAAATTATTTCCAATCCAACTAGATAGAAGCAAAAATTACTTCTCTACCTATTGATTTTAAGTACACCCACCTGCTACCTCCTCCCTCCCCACCCCCCCAACACGCACAAAATGAAACATCAAAAAACTGCAAAAGATCACAGGAAAAATTGCCTATTCTACTAGTAATATAATTGTACAACAGTGACATGGGTATGTGATTTCCAAAACATCAGAAACCATCGTAATGAGGAGCTTGCATAGACCAGTAAAACTAGTCAGAGGCATTATTAAGTCAGACTGAGAAGGGAGAGATCACCTTAGCACTCGGATGTACTTTTGCTGATGGATGAACATAAACATCACCAGTAATGGCAGCACTCTTTGTACCATCCCCATGTGCCAAAAGATGGGGGGAGGTGTACCGGAATTGTGCAAGATATAAACCAGAACATTTCAAGGACATCCTGCAAGCATCAACTCTCATATAATGACCCTATTGGAGGGGCTTAGGTTATAACAATACAACAACTTGTTGTCAGGCTTACCCAGGAGTTTTGATCTGTTCCCAAAAGTCCGAAGTCTCATATGTATATAGCTGCTTCTTCCCTGCAAGGGGTGACAGAATATCTTGATCCAGTCTTACAAAATCTGTGGAAAGACTCCTGTTGAAGCAACACTTATATCAGGACAGGAAATTGAGAGAAATCACTATTAAATCCAAAGTTCAGAAACAGTGACAGTTTTACTAGTTAAGTTTAAACTGTATAATAACAGATGGTATTACAGAAATAGATCTGGTAGATTCTGTGGTAAAAATCCCCATAGGTTGTCACAATCTGACCCCAATAACCCAACTTGGGTTTTCAAACACTAATGCAGAGGAAGAACATTACATGGACATATAGCAAGACTGCAAGAGTTACTGGGTAAAACATATATTGATTTTTAATACCCAAAAAAAGAAGAAAAACAGTCAAGCAGCTATGGATCCTAAAGAGGCTAATCGGGGTTAATCGCATGTATTCTTCTTTGCTAGGTAATTCTATCCAAAGTTATACTCTCTATTACCTCCTTAATTAACATGTCATTTTTAACTACTACTGCTATTACTACCTACTATTATTATAATTTTAGGTCTTCCTCCCCCTTCATTCCCTTGACTTGGATCAAATTACTCTTACTCACCAATACATTAATTGCCATCCTTTATAAATAACCAAACCATTACAGGAAACTCTCTTTCATCTTTTCTTAAATAGGAGCAGCCTCTATGTTTAAATGGATTTCTTCATTTTGAATCTTATTTTTCTTTGTATTTCCATTTATCCATCTTTGCATTCTCATTTTAGCTAATAGGCATTTGATGAACATGTTACTTTTTAATAACCCAACATCCAGTACCATATAGGGTGACTGGTGTTATAGCAGTCTTGTAAAACTTTTCCTTTAGCTTAATTGGTATTCCACAATGATGCAATACTCCTTATGTGCACTTCTCTTCATTCACGTTGCTTTTATGTTATAATTCACATAATATTCAATGTCTTTCATCATTATGAATTATTGATCCAAGATATCGAAATCATTCAATCTTTGGTATCTATTTATTGCCAATTTTTAGAACTCCATTTTTATTTCTCCTTTTACTAAACTTACACTCCATGTACTTTGTTTTAGACCTACTTAACCTTAAGCATTTACATTCTAAAGCAACCCTCCAAGTTCAGAATTGAGAAAATGACATTTGTTTAAAGAAATAAAGACCTTAGGCCACTTGCAAGAGAGTTTGCCCTTTTGATTACACAGGGCCAATAATCACATTTTCCAGTTAACTAATTTGCACACTTCTTTACAATTTAACTGACCCAGGATATATTGAAATCCATAATGGAGCATTTATGCTGTGCTTCATTAGCATAAACTTGCAAATCAACCACAACTTTTAGAATATATTTACTGCAGACATTATGCTGAGCTTAATAGAGCAATAGGTTATTTATGTAGTATAGCACTGCTAAACTGTATATCTGCTGTCACTGCTACATTAGTTGAGTATAAAAACACCAATGGAAAATTCAGAGCTAGTAAAAAGGTCAAACCTTGTTGCTGACTGGAGGGCTTCAAAGCTGGATACACGTCTCAGATTAGCTGCAAATAACAAAATGAGAATTCAGATTTCAGCATGATAAATACTGATGGATAGTTTCATTAAACATCAGGCTAAATGTATTGCATTCCCCCCAAAAATAAAAATAAAAAGAGAGTCAATGGCACAAATTCAAAATAAGTATCAAATTGGAGTTCTAGACCCTAATAGTTATACAGCATATCCTTGTGAGTTTGGAGAATCTGTAAACTAAATATGAATCATTTTCTTAGAGACCTATATCACTAACCTCTGTCTTTCCTCTGAGTGGAAACCTCCTGGATGGCAGTAAAAATATCTGGGGTAAATATGTAGACCCCACAATTTATTCGGTCACTTACCTGCATTACATCAAAATATAAGACCACCCAAAGAGAAAACAGGGAAGAAAAGAACTTCAAAAGTCAATTCACCAGATAAGGAAACAACAATGCTTAAGAATATGCTAAGAGTTGAATGTCTGCATGTTTTACATACAAAAGTTTCAGGTTTTTCTGTGTAATGCAATAGTTCATTGGTGACTGGATCAGCTACCAATTCTCCAAACTCATTTGCTGTCTCAGCAGAAACCTGCACATGGAAAGAAGATTGAAGCCCAAACACAGAAAAGACCACATAAATAATAACATCAAATAATGATGCTCTCGCAGAATTTTGCTTCTGCATGTGTTAAACCTACTTTGATCACTAAGATTGTTCCCATCCCACCATATCTTCTGTGAGCCTCTGCAAACAGGTAAAGAAAGTGATAGTTTTTTTTGGCAAGCCTAGTATAAATCAACTACTAAGCACTCGAAGTTACTGCTTCGCAAAAAATTGTACATGCAAGACATTAAGAAAGAACATAAGAACAGGCAAATTATAGATTTTCACTAGAAGCCCAAAAAAAATAAAGATCCCAACTTTTCAAGAAGGAAGCAATTACCAAGCATTTCTGGCAGTGGAAAACTACAGCAAACATCGCAATTGAGCAAGAAAATATGTGACTGCCACACAATATTTCAGAATCAGTATCAGATTTTTAACACACTTCATTTCAAAGTAAACCAAGAAAAGCAGAGCAGAGAGAGAATTTAAAGAGATATTAAATAATAGAAATAATATTAAAGAGTAAAAGTTTGTAATTATGAATCAGAGACACAGCAAAAGTCAAAGGCAAATACCGGGCCATCTTCCATGATCAGATCTCTGAAGTTATAAAGTCCACCAGCTGAACCATGTGGCTTGTCTTCCTTCAAGTATCTGAAACCCCCATCAACAACAAGAATAAACAGCTATTCAAAAATTAATATCCATATGATAATTTTGAGAAATAAGCTAATAAATTTATCAGGAAAGCTAGACAAAATGTTACCTAACAGGGACTTTTAGCTCATTAGAGATGGAGGATACGTATAATGCAAATTCACGTTCCTCATAAAAACCAACGAGATAGATCTGAGCTAAGTTGGGAATCTGTATGGAAAAGGAGTAATTTTGTACTACTTAGCAAACTCAAAAGCAAGAAACTGACATATACATTACAGAATCACATTATAGTTCCATTCAAGAATCAAGAATATACCCTTTTACAAGCAGAAATTGGATGATGAACCATTGGCTGTCCAGCTAAAGGAAAGAGGGGCTTTGGAATATTCAGTGAAAGTGGTCGGAATCTAGTACCTGTAAAATCCAAAAATTTTGCATGTTAAGAAATCTATCTCATTTTAAACATCAAAGTCAAAATTCACATTAATAATCAAACTAAATTTGAAAAGTAACCAATTATATTCAACAGATACGAGAACAATGTCAGAGTTTCTCATCAGAAACATTGTTTCCAAAAAATAACAAGGAATATACGAATTGGGTTTCATCATTCGAATCAAAATTCATTCTTTTCCATTGGAATCAAACCAGTTTTCAAAGTTTTCAGTAAAACTTATTAAAAATAAGCAAAGGGTGTCATCAATTCATTACCAAGATCACAAAATTTCCGATTCTCAACCTGCATTAAGAATTCCAATTACAGTACATACGAAACAACCTCATACCTTTGGTGGGTCCACCAACCATGATCACAGCAACAACTCTCTCCTCTGAGCTTCCCATCGTTAAACAACACAAACCCAGATCCCCAAAGACAGAAAACTCGTCCACAACTCCTATATATTTTACAAAGTTCAAAGTCTTGTGAAGCAAAAACGGGTTCACACTTCCACACACACACACACAGCCCACAAAATGTAAGAATTTATTTAACTTGTGACTTGTCCATTCCTAAAGGCACCATATATATATCGATATCCAAAACACTAAAAACCAAACAAACTCAACAGTATTGACTGCCCCAAACAAATCAATACGTTGTAAATCACTAAATTGTAATATTACTAATATAGCCGTGAGAGAGAGAGACAGAGCTCTATTAGTGTATGATAATGTAATCTAGGGAAGGATATGCGAAAGGAAGAGGCAATTATTGTCGGTATGATGAGTGTAAAGTAGAAAGGTACTAATAAAAGCCACTCGCTTGTGATAAAGTGCACGGGATATAAAGCCAAAACTAGGAAACTTCCACCTCTTTTTCCTACATGGATCTCACGTGCAATAGTTTTTCGTACGTTGGGGTCTTTCATATGTGAGTGAAAGAGATCAGTCTCTCTCTTTCTTATCTTCTTTTTTTTAGGCATCTAGATCTGATATATACAGCAAGTTTTCCACGGTCGTGGGATCTTTGTGTCATGATAAACATACTAATATATGCAGGATGTAGGAAATTAATATGCAGGATAACTAATTAACTAAATACTATTTTATTTCTTGAATATGTGAGTAATTTTTTTGGGTAATGAATATGTGAGTCTTTACCTACAAGCGTAGTTATAAAATTTGGACCAGATGTTTAAAAAAAACTAAATAAATACAAATACAGAATTTAAAAATTATAAAATAAGCATGATTCATTGGGTTACCAGTCTGATTGATTTGGCCAGTCTGGATTTAATAACCATACTTACAATTCTACAACAATATGATAAACACAACAAATTTTATAAATTTTCACACCTTGTTGAGATAATGTAGATTGTAATCATTTATTGTGTAGTTCTAGGGTCACAAATTATTTTACAATTTTTTTGTTATAACTCTGACGTGGTAAACTGTGAGTAGTTAACTATCACTTACATATGGACCAACAATTTTTTCTTCACCAATCACGTTCTGTCACGTCACAATTGTGGCAAGAAGTTGTGAAAAATTTTGTGATTTTAGATTTTTCCTTAATTATTAGTGCAAATCACTTTTACATGGTACCGCCATTGCCATTACTGAAACTGTCTACAAATCACAAAGAATTTTTGTTGTAAAAATATTGCAAAAAATTTGTTGGATCTTTAGACTTATTGATTTGTGTGTGCCGAAAGGAATTCTTCAACATTTTTTGTTTGTTGTCCACAAATTCACACTTAATCTCTTTTCTCTCTTTTCTATTATCTTTAACATTCGATCTCTTTTTGCTCCTTTTGTGAGGCTTATACTGATCATCTTTGGTAGCGAACAGTGTCTGAAGAACCAATGCTCTTTTTTTTTTTTTTTTTTGATGGGAATCAATGCTCTTAGCAAAACACAAATGATATTTGGTGGATCTGTCTTCCAACAAGACTATAATGGGATCATAAAATCAAAGCTCAGTTAGACGGGTCCATTGAACGATACAAGTCATGTCTTATGGAAATATGTTTTGCACATGAATATAGTCTCGACTTTGAGAAGTCCTTTGCTCTTGTAAGTTGTAACCTCACTAACCACTGTTAGCTAGCTCCTTAGTGTTACTGTTGTTAAGAATGCATTCCTTAACGAGGATCTTGCTTAGGAGGTTGACATGCAGCCTCCTCTCAGCTATACACATCCTCTCACTAATGTTTGTCAGCTTTGTCGTGCACTCTATGGACTCAACCATGCCCCTCAAGCTTGGTTTGCTAAGTTTAGTAGAACCATTGCCCACTTGGGATTCACCTCCAAATCATATAACTCTGTCTTGTTCATCCATCACAATGAGATTAATATTATTCTTCTTTTATTCTATGTGAATGACATGATTATTACTAATAATGTTAAGCATGGTATTCATTTGCTTCGGACCCTCCTTAATTAGTAGTTTGAAAAGAAGGACCGAGACATCCTTGGAAATTTCCTTGGCCTTTTGGACTCACCTAGTCCTAAAGGTTCTTTCCTCTCTAAAGCCAAGTACGGCTCTGTTCTTATCTTGCAATTGCGTTTACTTATTAGTATTGCGAGCTTGCTAACACCACCTATGAGCTTCTCTAGTTACATTGGTTATTGCAACTTTGATGCACCTTAACATTCTACATTGTCTATCTATTGTGACAGCTAAGGTGTCATTCAAATTATCTACAATGATGCGTTTTATGAGCACACCAAATATATCATCGAGACTGTTTTCATACTGGTCACAAAACTCAAGCTGGTCTCTAGAATACCATCTTGAGTTTGAGGAAGCATGTTATATAATTGATTACTTTGTAGCTTAGTTAATTGTAGACTCAAAGATTAAACTCATTTATCGTCACTTGTGCAACAATCATATTTCCGGTACACACTATTCACTCATAGATCCGTGTGCCTATAGATATAGTACAGTTAACACTTAACCTTTAACACATACACACAAAAACAAAATTTTTTAATGCTCTTTTTCTCAACCAAATTTTCATTTGGAGAGAGAGAGAGAGAGAGAGAAATAGTCAAGAATGTTATTATTATTATTAGGTAAATTACCATAAAGTTAAAAGTTGAGGAACATTCACCCAGAGTATTATCAAATTTTGGAAAAAATATAATTTTTATACTTAAAAATTAGTGTCTTCATGTGAAAAGAATTCCTATTAAATGAAAATAAGGGTTTTAGTGTTTGCTTTGCTCTGTAATTTTTCTATTGCTTGTGAAATAAAGTTTAGATGGTGTTTTTTTTTTTTTTTTAAATTTTTTTTGTTTATATTTTATTCATTGTTGGCTTCTTCTTACTTTCTTATTGACATCAAGTAAAATAGAGAGCGAATGGCTTAACTAAATCCCAAGATATGACTTTGTTGATTTTCACTTCCCAAGTTTCACATGATCTATGAAAATGGAGAAGATCTTATTCTGTGATTCATTCCAATAGTTATTCAACGTGTGTGAAATATGGGAACTACACATCTATGTGATTAGTCAGGCGTTTTAAACCTCTAAAAACCATAGACAACCACATTTGGAAGATTGGGGAAAAAAAAAAATTGAATGGCTTAATTTCAAAGTCATTTGTACTAAAAAGAAACTAAAGGCTATATTTGTAAATTTGTAACAACGTATAAAGAAATTTTTTAATTTTTAATTTTTATATTTTGCCAAGTTACAAAGAATATTCCCATAAAAAAAGTTACAAAGAATATGTTTGATCCTTTTGCAGCTATATATTTTTTACAAACATATCAAGAATATTATTGATTCTTTTGCCTTCGAAAGTTTCCTACATCTACATTTTACCCAATAATCAAAGTAAAATGGCTCAGTCATATGGAGGTTGGAATAGGACGAGGGTAGATGACAATGATTAAAAAATAACTGTTTAATTGATATGTTTAATTTAAAAAGTGTGTTTACTTTATGCCAAAAAAAAATGTTTACTTTTATAGTTTTATTGTGTAAGCAATTATGTAGTGAAAAATGCTTACTGGTGGAATAAATTGAAGGAAGATACTTCATAATAAAGTATCTATTTTTCAAAACCTTTCCTATCCTATCCATGGAGTTTTCAATTGTGCAACAATATATAATTTAGATAATCAGAAAATATCACACCACTCATAGTTTTTGGTGCATATATTGACTTCATTGATTAATAGAGTATTTTTCAGTCCCTATCAATAATTTATGAATAATTGGTTACATTCATTTGCTTGACATATATGGCTATATATATAAGCAGCACAGAATGTTAGATATAAATTCATGTTATTTTCATTATCATTGTATGTGTATTAATGAAGATATATTAAGGAAGAAGAATGTAGTTGGAAATCAATGTCAAATAATTAAATGTTCAAATGGCATAGAGGTGCTTAACAAGTTAAAAAAGAGTTTGGCCATCAAGAATTCAAGCCAAGCCACTCGTATAACAGTGTTCATAAAAAATAAGGGTATGCCAGTTGTTTGAGCAACTCTATGCTTATTTTTGTTTGTAATACACTTTTCCTTCGAATTCTGTAGGAGTTCATCCAAAAAGTACAGAGTAATTTTTCAACTTGCTTCAAATCTAAGAAGTCAAAAAATGGAAAGGTGGTTCAGGTTCAAAATTCGGGAAAGATTGAGATTGTTCCCTCACCATATGATGTTATTCCCCTACCTTGTCAGTCAATTACTTTTGGAACAAGCCATGGCTGCTTTTAGCCAAGATAATAGCTAATTCATCTTATTTCAGATACAACTCATCGACACTAATTCAAAAAGTTAAAAGGTGAAAAATGTTTACGAGAAATCTCACAACATTCTTGGCTCAAGATGACATTTTTACCCGATGTTATAATTAGGCTAAAATCCAAATTACACTCGTTAAGTCATTTACATTGTAATTTTCTCATTTCTACCATGCTAGTCATTTTGTTCATTATCATCTATAAAACTACAACAATCACAATGCTGGATTTGATGAAGTTTTATAGATGATTTTAGAGGAATGACATTTTTTTTTTTTTTTTTTTTTTTTTTTTTTTTTTTTTTTTTTCTGGAATGTTCCTCAAACCCGTTACATAACTCAAAAAATTATTCACCTGTAATTTTAGTCACATGACTTACTTAATAGTCATATGAAATGATTAAATGATATAATGAATCATTTAAGTAACTCAAAAGATTATTCATTTATAATTTTAGTCACATGACTAACTTAATAATCATATGAAATGATTAAATGATTTAATGCATCTTGTGATTTATGCACATAATTGGTTTTCTGAAATGTCACATAATGGATTCATTCAACTCGGTTTGGAAGAAAACTTTTATTTATATACAAAATGCCCAATTATTTGACAAAAATGTGAAAAAATTTCATGGATTAAAATGCCAAAGTTATACTACAAGGACAAAAATGACGTTACACCCAAACTGAAAAGGGTGTAATTTGAATTTTCGTCCTAATATATGATTTCTTTGCCATATTCTCCAGATGCAAGTGGGGTTAGACAGAGATAGAGTAAGCTTTTCTGAGAGATCATGGTGGGGTTTCCGGTCACATGACGCCAGTTGGTGCTAGTGCACCCCAACTGAATATAGTATTATTCTATCAAATGTGCCACGTGAGTCCTCTGCGAAAGTTATAGTTATCATTCAGCCTCTCTAGAGCCCTCTGTATAATCACGTTGGCAAATTGGAATCCATTTCAGGCTCAATGGTCAATTCCATGTCCACCAATTCCAGTTGTAGGATTTATTATTTTGTGTAAACATAGCATGCAACATCCTCTCGAACAAGAGTTAGTGTAAAATCTACCATCATATTACTCTCATGTAAGAGGGTGTTGCATGCAACATGTTACGGTTGAAATTCCATGTTAACATGCATATATACTAGAGCCTAATATGCAAGATTGCTGATTCATGCTCGCTGCAATGTGTCAGCTTCAAATTGGTTACAACTCTATCAGCCCAAAACAATTCTCATTCAGACCAAACTAAATAGTTTACTGCTCGTGATATTTTATAATATTTGTTCAGAGTCATTTGCATATCAAATTCAATACATGATACCCCTCTCATCTTATTTCCTTGTAATTTAGTACATCAGTTATTTTCCATTTTGATTTTCAGGGACACTCTCACAGCTTTGAAGGAGACTGGTACCACCCCCATGGCTCATCAGAAATGTACTGAG
Source organism: Quercus variabilis (assembly GCA_030445155.1). Taxonomy (NCBI): domain Eukaryota; kingdom Viridiplantae; phylum Streptophyta; class Magnoliopsida; order Fagales; family Fagaceae; genus Quercus; species Quercus variabilis. The sequence goes on from CP129454.1 coordinate 11,898,715, forward strand.
TAACCTGCTTCACGGTCAGGTAGTTTTCAATTCCCCTGTGCAAAGGAAAATAAAGTGTCATCATGAGGTGTCCATTGATTAATTAGGATTAAGCAATGCTTAACAAACTGGTTCTAAGATGTTTCATACATCAAATTCAAGAAGCATGTGACTGGAGAGTTTTCCTTTCTGATTTCAATTTTAGTTCTTCTAGGACCACATACTTTGTTATAATTTGATGATATGGTCGACTGTAATTGGTGAACCATTACTTTCACATGAACCCACCACTCACAATCAACAACATCAAAGTTGTGTTAAAAGTTGTGTCCATGGCCTCTCTCTTTCTATTTACATAATTCCTAGCAATTTCTCCATTTTTCTTATCAGGCTTTTGGGTTAAGGACATCTTATTAAACAATATTTTGCATCTCTAACTTGACAAGTCAAGGCCATACCATTCCCCTAATTCACGTCCAAAACCACTACGTTTGTTGCCTCCCCACGGAGCTTGAGTGAAGCAAGGCTGTGAGCAGTTGATCCAAACTATTCCTGCCTGAAAAGCCTGCAGAACAGCATCAAAGAAATAATAATCACTCACAAAATTAAATAATCTCAATGTACTGATGGCTTCCATGAGTATTTGGGGTTTAAATGGTTTCTTAGTTCCTTCAAGCACAAATCAAGTCTCACCTTGCTTACGCGATCACATCTTTCTAGATCATTTGATATTACAGCAGCACCTAAGCCATATCTGTGAAAGATCAAAATAAGATGTCAAAAGACTCCAAGCAAAAATATCCCAAATCAAAGCAAGCTGGCCAAAACTAGATAAAAAATAATACCCTCACCACCCCCCCCCCCCCCAAAAAAAAAAAAAAAAAAAGGATACCCAAAGGAAAAGGCACCCAAGAAGAATTCCAGGTGATCTTTATAGTCATAAATGAAACATAATAATCAACTCACTGGGTGTCATTTGCTAATTCAATGGCTTCATCTTCGGTACTAAATGTTTTAGCACACAGCACAGGTCCAAAAACTTCTTCTCTCCATATTTGCATAGAGGTAGTTACATCAGATATGATTGTTGGTTGGATGAAGAACCCTTTCTTTAGATGCTGCCATTAATATGTAAATTAACTCAAACATCCTGACAAAATTGAAGTAGTGAAGATGATGATAAGTACAAGCAAAGAATTATACCTCAGGACGAGCCCCACCACATAAAATGCTTGCACCTTCACTCTTGGCTGTATCAACGAACTTCAGTACCTTCTCATACTGAAAAGGATAAGCTAAATATTAGACTATACATCACACCTTAATACAGATAAAGAGTTGTATCAGTAGACTACATCTACAAGACATATTCTGATATACATCACCAGAATTTAATCCAAAACCATGCAACATTAGTAAGAAAGATTGTTCAAAAGTTTCAAAATTATCAAATAGAAGCCGTGATGCCATATACAGGTAAAAATGTCTCGCAATACTTCACACTTTAAAAAAAATATGGCAAAATAACAAAAGGCATACAAGGAGGAATTTTTTCCTCAAAATGTCCAACAAAAGATGTTTTCCTTGAATGTTGTTAGCAAAAAAAAAAAAAAAAAAAAAAAAAAAATTCCATAGAAAAGAATCCGTTACTGGAACTACACACTAAACTGGTTTACTGTTTTTTTTTTTAATGAATAAAAGGTTTACTGATTCAATGCCAGCCAATTACAATCAGGAACTGCCTTTTTGCTTTTATTCAAGGGAGGGGGGCACCTTTTCAGTCAAAAATCTTTCTAAGCATGTATTCTGCTTAATTATAAGGTATAATCATATAGTGAACTAAACCTAAAAGTTGAAAATTAAATAACTACTGAACTGGAATGTTATACTGGCTTACTGTCACTGACTTAGACACCCGCCCTGTTTATGAAATATAGAACCTTCATTAACAAAGCATTCAAAAGCCAAAAATACCTTATATTCTTTTAACCAAAACCTTTCAGCAGAATGCATTCAGAGTCTAAATTTGTCAGCCACCTAACATATTACAACAAACACACCCCCCCCCCCCCCCCCTCCCCACCCAAATGCAGAAATTCAAAATGGCAACCTTACCTGGCCACCACTAACAACAGGACCAAGCCTGCAACCCTCTTCCAGGGGATCCGAAATCTTGATGTTTTTGGTCCATTTTACAAGCCTATCCAAAAATTCTGCAGCAATGCTTTCCTGAAAGATACCACATCATAACTTATGGGAGGGAAACATGACAGAAAGGCATTATAGAGTAAGCTTAAAAGAAGATGGTCTGAGGAGCATGCTTGGGGTAAGTGCCTTTCCCGCGAACACAAACTCACACAACCACAGTGATAATTTAACATCCCAAAGCACATACAAAATTAATAGGTGTCATATTCTATGGTTATTCAAACTCACAATAAATGTGTGCTAGATTCTGATACTGTACTCTTTTTCTTGCACCCCAGAGAAGAAATAGAAAAGAGGAGCTAGAGAGTGAGTGTGTGTGTGTGAAATAGAGACCTTGAATGGAAAGTCTAATATGTGTATAAACATGTAATAACTGTCGAGCATGCTTACATGCACAATGAGGCGGGATGTTGCACTGCAAATCTGACCATTTGTCCAAAAGCAACCAAAGGCAGTCCATTCAGCAGCTGTTTGAATCACAGACAAGGATTAGATAACTAACAATATAACAAAACCATTGGTAGTATGTGTTTTTCTAATTCAACAGGGTTAAATTCCAAAACGGTAGTATGTCTTTTTTGATAAGTGTATTTTGCCTCCAAGGGGAGGGGGAAGGAGAGATTCAAATTAATGACCTCTGTTTCATAAGAGGTGGTCTCCAACTTTTAGTGCTACCCCCCTGGGATGAAAACTCCCCTCTATATTCAACATACTTGTAATAAAGATGATTTAAATATATAGGGCATGTTTTCCATTTAGCTTATTTGGCTTATGTACAACTTTTTAAAGATCTTTGTTTTTTTTTAGCTTTTAATCCAAATAAACCAATAAAAATAAGCTATATCAAACATTAGAGGTTCTAACCCTTATCAAGGTCAACATCCTCAAAAATTACAATCGGACTTTTCCCACCAAGCTCCAGCGTAACAGGCTGCCAAGAGAAAATGCATAAGATGACATATAAGAGATCACATCAAGTGCATAAATGTCACAGAAATAAAAGACCAATACCTATAAAATTTATATTTACCTTGACCACTTGAGCTGCAGCTGCCATAATCTTACTCCCAGTAATTGTACTTCCAGTAAATGCAATCTGTTGACAAACTTATATTTTAGCCATCACAGCCAGGTGGCTGAAACAATATTTCACAGATACCAAATTTGTGGAATATGAAGATGATTCTACTTCATACAATTTCCAATGGAAAAAATAGCTAAATGGAACCTTGTCAACATGGGGATGAGATGCCAGAGGAGCACCAGCCTCATGGCCTAGTCCAGTCAGAATGTTAAGGACACCAGGAGGTAGACCAACCTCTCTGCAAACTTGAGCCAGCTCCAAACAGGTCCTGAAATTCAAAAAATAATGACATATAACATGACAAACCAAAATCAAAACTGAACAAGTTCATATAAGTTAATGAGGACATACACAGACGCCAATTCAGACGGCTTCAGTATTGCAGCACACCCAGCAGCCAATGCAGGAGCCACTTTCCATGTAGCCATCAACATAGGGTAGTTCCTTTAACATAAAAGACAAGCAATGTTATATTAATTGAGAGGGCTAATCACCACAAAATCATCAGAACCACCACTCTATAAATACTGAGAGGACTAAGGATCACCAACCCAATCTTTAGAACAATTAGGATTCGCCGTTCCACTTAGCTTGGAAAAGAAAAACTAGGGCAAAATTAGAGCACACACTAGCAGAGTACAGATGCAAGTAACTCAAGCGAGAAAAGCAAGGATGATTTGAAAAAGGAATACATTCCTGAGAAGTACAGGTAGCACTAATTAAGGACAATATGAAAGATATCAGCTAAGCCTTTTTTTTTTTTTGGGGGGGGTGGTGTGGGGTTAATTATACATCTTGGTGGGTCTTGAGCCCCAAGACCTTACCCCACCACCTTGCTCTTACAAGGAGCTAGAGCTCATTGTTGCTAAGATAGTGCATCTTCTACAATGAAAACCAATGATTGCATTAGTGGGCGAAGTGATTTAAGTTGACAACAGTGGTGCCCCATGGTGGGAAAGAAATGCATGAAAAATATAAATATTTCAGAAGAGGCTTTATTAAGTTGGAGTTAAGTTCACCACCGAAAATACAAATTGAACAAGTGTTCTGCAAAGCAGAGGCACTACTAGTATGTAGAGTTCCACAAATGAGTATCGGCAGAGATATACAAAACACCACATAGTTTATGATAGAAGTGAGTAAACCGCAGAATTTGAACCCATAGAGGAACTTATTAAAATGATTTGTCAATTACGTAATCTAAGGAGTTGAACTGCCAAAAGAATAACAGTCACATGCTAAGTCATAACACACGCACACACAAGCTTGTTGCTTTTTTTCTTTCTTAAAAATGTGTGAAATCACTGATTGATTGTTAGTTGTATATGAAACTAGTGTACTAGCCTGTTAAGGCTAACAAACTGTGAAGCAATCAGGAAAAGACATCTTATGAAGTTGCGTCACAAACTACACAAAAGGTCACATTGAGAACACGATGGAGCTGACAGTTCATAATGCATTTTTTTACACTTTTAAAATCATGCAGGAATGCTGAATAAATTTTTGAAAAGCAAGAAACCAAACACATGAATAAATTGTTGAAAAGAAAGAAACCGAACATGCAAATACCAACACAAGCCTGTTGTAAATTGATATTGAAGAGAAAAGGAGGAAAGAACAAATAACAGGGATAATTATTTAGTTTATAACTATCCTCATCCAATCACCAAGCAAGAAAATCTAAATTTTTAAACAGTGAGCAAATAAAAAAGAAAAGCATAAACAATCAACTATGGAAATGAGAAATACCATGGAGTAATCAACCCAACAACCCCAATTGGCTCCTTAAGAACATGACTCTTAAAAGACTCCATAGGAAGAGAAACAGGGGCCTTTTGCTTTGCATCCAAACCTTCAGCAAGGTCTGCATAGTACTCAAAGCACCCAGCAACATCATCCTGGATCACATTAAAAAGCATGTAAGGCAATTTTCTAGATAGTGAACTATAAAACTCCAGCGTATCACAAGCATACAATGTCCCATGCTGCTTCATCCAATGGTTTTCCACAATCAAGTGCTTCAAGTTTTGCAATTTCAGATTTTTTCTCTGTTATCTGCATGAAAACAAGGGCAGGAAGAGCTCAAGGCATGTAAACAGCATCAATCAACTTCAAAGTACAAATTATGAAATAAACATATCAATAGCACTCTACCCGCCGGGGGGGGGGGGGGGGGGGGGAGGGGGGGGAGGTGCAGGAAGGGAGAGAACAAAAAAACAGACAAAGAAGCCCATATATATATATATATATAACCAGAACAAAGTTGAGTAAAGTACAATTTTTTTTTTTAATTAAAAAAAAAAAAAAAAAAAGCATAAAGTCTCATATTCAACTCCTTTTTTGCTTTTTGGGAAAATTGTATTTTAGACCCTATAATTTAGAGGGTAAAACATTTTTTTTTTGATAAGTAATTTAGAGGCAGGGTATAACAAATTAAACCTTGAAGTTTCAAGAAGTAATAATTTAAACTCAATAGTTTCAAAAGTAACAAATTAAACTCTGAGGTTTCAAAAAGCAACAAACTAGACCTCAAATTATTTAAGTGGTTTGTATTTAGGATTTAACTTGATACTTTTTAAGACCTCAGGGTTTAATCTGTTACTTTTAAAATTATAGGGTTTTAAATGAAGTTCTTCCTTTTTCTTTTTCTTTTTTGATAAGTTTCTGCGATACACAATATTTCAACATTATTTCCCCAAAAGCATAGCCTGACAGTGACATCCAGTCAACCCATTCTCTGTGATCTTCAAATAATTAGGTAATGACAGAGTTGAAATAAAAAACCTTAGTATCATCTCCACGGACTATGAACCAGATAACTGGTCCACACATGTCTTGAATACAGATTTAGCTAGTGGTGTGCATATTAGACATGATACTGAAGAGATTAATGATCAATAAGCACTACTAAAAAAAAAACTCAATAGAGATTCACATCGGCAACCAGGTTCCAATGCTTCTCAGTTCTCACAGAACTTCAAAATTAGACAATAAACAAACCAAACAGAATGTTTTAATGTTCTTTAAATCCAATTTCACAAATTACTTTAAGCAATCCACAACAATAAGAATAACTGATAGCAAAAATTCAATACCTTAGCTGCAATAGCACGCAAGTACTTAGCACGAACTGCCCCAGAAGCATTGGCCCAGTCTCTGCCTTTGTTCCTTGCAAGGGCTTTCCTTGCAGCATCCACTGCAAGCTCCACATCCTCTGCAGTAGCAGCCGGTATATCCCCTAAAACCACATTCCCACAAAAAACCAATTTTTTCAGAGCTCAAAAACCCCCCAACATTTCAATTTTCAACGTTCACCCAATTTTTCTTTCAAATAGTCAGAAACCAAAATGAAGATATGCATGTATAAAGATAAAATATAGCTTTTTCTTTATCCGCTTTGGGTGAGGATCAAAACCCAGAAACAGAATTGCGTAACATGCACATCATCATCAATTTTGACCTGATAAAAATACACACATTCACACAATTTTTCTTTCAAATAGTTAGAAACCAGGATGAAAATGAAAATGAAGATATGCAAGTATAAAGCTTAAACAGAGCTTTTTCTTTATCAGATTTGAGTGAGAATCAAAGCCCGGAAACAGAATTGCATAACATGCACATCATCATCATCATTTTTGATCTCATAAAAATACACACATTCACCCAATTTTTCTTTCTAATAGTCAGAAACCAGAATGAAAATGAAAATGAAGATATGCAGGTATAAAGATTAAAGATAGCTTTTTTCTTTATCAGATTCGGGTGAGAATGACAACCCAGAAACAAAATTGCATAATATGCACATCATCATCAATTTTGATCTAAGAAAAACACACACAAACAGTAACAGATAGAAACAGAGAAAGAGACCGATGATTTGCTCGGTGGCGGGGTTGATAATGGGGATGCGTTTTTTCAGGACTGGTTCTCTCCATTCACCGCCTATGAATAGCTGCCGAGTTGGTATTGGGATCGCCATGGTTTTTTGGGTTCTGATTAGCTTTGAGTTTGACTGTTTTGAGTATCAGACTGTCAGGCAAGGCTTTCGAATTTGAGTAGGCTCCTCTTTTTTTAGCAGAAGGGGGAAGTAAGACTTTTATTTTTTTAGCAAAATGGGGGAAGTAAAACTGTGAGGTGAGAACTGATAAGTGTGATGTTATTTGATGATAAATAGTTGGTTTTTATTGTTATTGTTTTAGGTACTTTTATAACTACTGTCGGATTTTGACCACCCCTTCTTTGTTTTTGCCGACCAAAGTTAAGATCTGGGACTTTTTTATTGTCATTTTTTTGGTTAAGAAACAACTTTTGAATTTTGATTGTTTATCAGAACTCAGGATAAACATTGCAATAAATGAAATAATATATAGTTTATACAAAAATGGAAGGGTATATGACATACAATTAAATTTTTTTTAAAAATTTTTTCACAAACATTTTTATAACAAATTATAAGTAGTAATTTGTTATTAGTTTTAATTTGAATTCATTACTTAAATTATTTTTTTGCTTACTGTGTGTGTTCTCTTTTTTAGCATACAAGTCCAAGTAGAAATAAAGACCCTGAGCCCAATACTTATTGTTTTAAGGAATTGGGCACTGGGCTTGGTTCACCGCAATAAAATTGGGCAGATTTCGAACTAGGTGGTGTACAGAGCACAAATCCTACAATACATACATGCTAATATTCAAGAAATATATGCATTAAACAGCAAGAAACAACAAAGGAACGCAATGATAAAGAAAGAACGTAAAATAAAGCATTAGGGATTCTTAAAACAATGTAAAATACTTCATCACTTTCTTAATTGTATAATACACTATGCTCACTAAGATGTATTACAAGGTCCAAATAAGTTCAAAAATCATAAACTTAGATGGCTTTTCAGGCCTTTAAGACTTGCAAAGTTTAAATTTCTTTGAATTCAAGTGTGTTCTCTAGTGGCTGTTTGAGGATACCGGGCGGTATTTCCTTCTCTTTTCTCTATGTTTTTTGAATTCTAACAGACTTTTCTCAAGCATTTTACTCTAATTCACTGTTGCTAAATGCCTTTTCACTGTTGGCTGCTTCCCCTTTTATAATGCCATCTTAGGGTTTTCGGGGTACTACTGATTCCTTCAATTTGCTCCCCTGGGTACCAGAACCAATGTTATGCCAACATCATTGGTAGCTGGTCCTTTCCTCATTCCTCATTATTTTCTTTTTTTGAGGTTTCTTCTTCAAAAGCCTCTAGCAGACTTTCCCGTTCTTAGGGGTCCTAGAAGGTTGGCTTTTTGTTCTTTCCTTTTCCAAGGTTTCTAGATTCCACTTTTGCAAACCCACCTTTTGGCTGCTTTCTCTTTTGTCATTTTTCCTAGGTGAGCTGATTCTTTTTTGCTAGGCCGAAAGATCCTAAGCCTCCTTTCTTCATGATTCTTCTTCCTAGGTTCTTCGAGGTACTAGGCTCTTGCTCATGAGTTGTTGGTTCCCAGGTTCTCTGACCCCTTTATTGTATCATTGGGTGGCTGATAGGGACATATCTGTTCTTGTTCCTTGTGTTTCTTGGTACCCCCTAAGCTGCCTTAATCCAAACCTGATTTTGCTGCATGTCCTGAGGATCTCAGGCTCCTGGGAATCCCCAAGTATCTTGGCCCAGTTCTTTCAATGGGCTCCCTAGCGATTTTCTAACCTTGGCGGGCTGGGCTTCTTTCTTCCCTTTGTTTCATGAGACCTTTACCCATTCATGGATTTCGGTTCCTCCTTATGACCCTTGATGGGCTTAGGCTTCTCCTCCCTTTCCTTTATTTTGAAGGCCCAAATATTTTATTTTTTTTCTATAGTTCAATTCTTTGTGCTGTTTTGGGCCTTGGCATAATACTGTGATTTTTTAGACCTCAACACCCACCAACAACAGCCAGTAACAACTTACCATTAGGATTTATTGTAAAAGCATAGTAAAAATATTGTGGACATAGTATTTCTCATACCATATTTTTTTTCTTTGGGATAAAATTTCATATCACATTTTATACTTAATTTCTTGAACTACAAGAATGCACAATTGACCCTTTAAACTAAAACCTATGTAACACTTTACCTCCTCCTATCACTTTCTTAGTTAAGTCTAATGGAATGTAGCATTAAAAAACCAATTTACTTTTTATTATTTATTTTGAAATAATGGGTAAATTGATTTTTTAATACTAGATTTTGTTAGACTTAACCCTAAAATAGATGACAGGAGGTTGTGTTACAATATTATAATTTATGGGGTCAATCATGCATTTCGATAGTTCATAGGGGCAAAGTATAAAATAGGATATAGTTTAAGATGAAAGCGTGATTTTCCCATAATTTGATTGTTTTGTAGGTGCGTGTATGACCGGTTATTATTATTACGAGCTTGTAACCCCATGCATATGCATGGATATACTTAGGGTCCGTTTGGTTGGGACATGGAAAAGTGGGAGGATAAAAAAAATTTTAGTTTCCTTCATTTGTGTTTGGTTGGGGGGCGAAAAAGTGGTTGAATTGAAAACTTTTTTGTTTTGTTGAAAATAAAGTCTGTATAAATTGACCATCATGTCCCTATTAAATAAAATAAAATGTAACACATTATACTTTTTATTTTTATTTTTAATTATGTATAGATAGATACTGTTGAGGTTCAAAATTAAATGGCCACAAACTAAGGCCCAAAGAAGTAAAAAATGTTGGGCCCATTTCACACAAAAATCAATAAATAATAAAGCTGGAAAGACTAAGCTCATAATGAAGAAAAGAGAGAAGAAAAAAAAGAAAGGGGAAGAAGCCCAGAGGAATGGAATCCAGAGATCCACGAAAACAGCCCAAAAACAGGCAGAACCAGCGAACCAAAGAAAGCCCAAAAAGAAGAACTGGGTCAGGATCCTAGAAAGCTCCCAGAGTCAGGGGATCCCTGGATGCGCGAAGTGAGATTCAAGCAAAAAGACAAAAGGCATGTGGGTCTCATGCTTTGATGCTCCAGACATATAGTGGGACCAGGAAGTACGAAGCAAAAAACGCATGAGCTGTGATCCCAACCATTTGGAGGAAGTAACAAGGAAGAGTACAACTGAAAAAAGGCTGGAGCGCTGAGAAGAAAAAGCCAAAAAAGCTTCAGACAAGCCAACGGAGAAATCCGAAAATAGAAAACTAGCTAAAAGACTTTCACTTGGTTGGGCCAAATAAGCAAGAAACTATGAAGAAAAGGGAAAAAACATGACCCTGGGCAACCTGGCACGGCACGAGCTCTAAGGGGCAAAAGGGAGAAATCGTTAGTACCCCCAGAGCCCGAAGTTGTGCTATAAAAGGAGGAAGGGGTCCATGCTACAGAGGACTTCGGATTCAGACTAAGGGATAGAGAATTCATTTACGATTAGATCATTTGAGGCATTCACAATTGTCTTTCTAAAGTCCATTGAAAATATAGAAAAGACTCTGTAAACTTAAGAGAAAACAGGGGAACCGTTCCCGATATCCGAGAGGCAGCCACTACAGTACATGCTCGAATTCAACAAGTTCAAACTTTGCAAGCCTTTGAAGCTTGAAAAGCTATCAAAGCCTGTAACTTTTGAACTCAGTTGAACCTTGCACCACGTCTTAGTGAGCACTGTAATCACAACCAAGGGAAATTAATAAAATACACCTCATTAACCAGAGGATCCCTAACTTGTTCTTACATTATATTTCATTTTATTGTGCATCTCTTCACTGTTAAAAGTCATTCAATACAGATATCTTTGTTGTTAGTTATTTGTATTGTAGGAAGTTTGTTTTGTGCACCACTCGGTTCTAAAATAGCACTCTTAGCTGCGGTGAACCAAGCCCAGTCCACCAGAAATATTTTCTTTTTCTTTTGGCCCAGGATCCTCGGGCCACTTGTGTGCTAAGAAAAAAGCACGCTCACATTTTGGCGACTTCGCTGGGGACTGGGTAAAGAAAAGGGAAGAAGCAATCCCTTCGCAAAGCATGCCTCCAAGACCAAGAAACAGTAGAGGTGCTAATATGCCACCCACGGCCTCTGAGCCCATGGAAGAAAATGAAGTGGCCTCTAGACAAAGAGGCGGGGTGCCCCTAACAAAACAGGAGGCCGTGTCAGAACAAAGAAACGCAAGACAAGAGCTGGACCCTATGGCTCAGATGACTGCAATGTTGAAAGACTTGCAGCAAGAAGTTCACCTCCTCAAGGAAGGCAAGACACACGAAGTCAGAGACAATGCCCCCCATGTGGGCAACCAAGACAGAACCCAGCCAGAGGGCGGGTCAGTAGTGGGAGGAGGATCTAACCCCCAGTACTTAACACTGGCAGATGTCAGTGCCCTCCTAGACCAAGAAAGGGAAAAGCTTTCTGGAATCCCCAAGGAGTTTTCTCGGGATCCCCCATTCCCACTAGAACTCCTTGGCAAGCCATACCCCAAGGGATATGAGCTACCAAAGTTCCATCCTTTTGATGGAAGGAATGGAAGCGCAGTAGAACACGTGAGTAGGTTTGTCCACACCATAGGCCCCTACGCAGGAAACTGAGAACTGTGCTTAAGAGAGTTTGCTATGTGCCTACACTTGGTACACCACACTGAGACCTGGGTCCTTTAGGACCTGGGACGAGATGATGGAGAGATTTTGTGCAAAATATTACCCTGGTGAGGACAGGGTCACTTTCCAAAGCCTTTAGATGGTACGACAGAGGCCTGGAGAGGATCCCTTCCAGTTCATCAAAAGATTTGAAGATGTGTCTCTGGATTGGTATGGGGACCATGAAGAAAAAGAGCTCGTAGAGACTTGCATATCTAACATGCTTTTCGATTACAGACTCAGTCTCAAAAATTTATGTATCACACAGTTCACTGACCTGTTACAGAGAACAAGAAGAATAGCACAGACTATGAGGGCGAAAAGAATGCCAACATCCCAAGCCATAACAGCATCAGTGGGAGAAAAAAGAAAGAGGCCTGATGGGAAAATGTTCGAGGAACCACCAGTGATCCTATGTACCGTAGAAGAGTTAAACCATGTTTTGGACAAATGGATCGGGGATGGAGTGATTAGGCCATTTACCGTGTCCAGACCACCCACCGAGGAAGAAAGAAAAAATCCTTTATTTTGCAAGATTCATAATTATGTTAAGCATTCCACCAAGGATTGCTGGACCCTCTGCAGGCTCTTTCATAGGAAGCTGCGAGAAGGAACCTTGGAGCTCACCCAGAAGGAACCTTGGAGCTCACCCAGAAGGAGCCAGAAGTACAAAGGAACCCCTTACCCAACCACAAAGGAAAGGGGGTGGTGGCTGTAGTAATCCATGGGAACCGGGTAGAAGTAGAAGAGCTAGAAGGATCTTTCCACCCAAACACAGTCAAGACTCTCCAGAAGAATCCCAAGTTTATATCACTATTCAACCAGCTGGGATTTGGACCAGAAGCAAGAAGGGTGGCCACGGAGTCTCTCATGACTATAGCAGCAGATTCAGGGATGGAGTGTTTCACGGTAGAATCACACATTGTACGGTTTTAGACCCCTTAACACAACCATATTGGTTAGCCTAGATTAATTAGCCAAGTTGTTACTTAGTCAAATTATGCAATTCTAGGTTAAAGCAATCAAATAATCATACCAAAATAATAAAGCAGTGGAATAATAAAAGACACAATGATATGATCACCTAGGAAACCACACGGTAAAAACCTGGGGAGGATTTGACCTAACTATCCTCAAGGTAAACCTAAATCCACTATGCGAAAGAATCGAAGTTCATACAGAAGGACTACAAGCTCCTCGCTTGACTTCCTAATGCTACCCACCAGTAGAACTTACTGATACAACCACGTGCAAGCTCCGAATCCACGGACTCCTTCTTTCTTGGACTCTTCAATCAGCTACAAGCACCCACGCTTGATATTCTTTAAGCTTCAATGGTAGCAACCAAGTTGATCATCAAGATGTTGATACTATCTCTAACTTGAAAACTCTAAGCTTTGTGTAAAAGAAAGCTCATCTAGATCTCACAAGAGATTTACACAAAATAGCAATGTATGAGCAACAATACAACTGAAGCAACTCTAAAAACGTGGCTAGGGTTTTACCTTATATACCTAGGACAAAAACATAAAACCCTAAACGTTTAATGAGTTAGGGCTGAGTTGAAAATTTTGCAGAAAACGCAATCTGGTCGACTTTCGATCAATCGAATCTATTCTTCGATCGATCGAGTCAGACCGAAATGCCCTAATGCATCTACAGTCTCTCGATTCCAACTTTACAATAATTAAACAACTTTGAGCACACTATAACAAGACTAAACATATCATTTTCATCATGGTTTGCCAATATTACAAATTATAGTTCTAAATACATAAACTCCTAAACCTTTAGAACCTAACACACGCTAGTCGAGCTTTCCTAGAAACAACCAGTGCAATAACTTTCACTGACAAAGACATGGAGGTTGAACATCCAAACCATCGCAGACCCCTTTATCTAATGGCCACCATAAACGGTGTCCAAATTAGAAGAGCACTGGTGGATATAGGGGTATCACTCAACGTTATAGCTCTAAGCACCTTGGAAGCCGTAGGCCTGGCAGGAAGGAGGATCTTGGGGGCTTCCATGGAGATAACCGGATTTGGAGGATCGGTAGAAACAACTGAAGGATATATACAGCTGGCCCTGAGAGTGGGGCCAATAGTAGCCTTGACCAGATTCTATGTAATCAACTCAGAGGTGTCCTACCATGTACTGTTGGGACGGCCATGACTCCATAAGCACCGCCTTATACCATCCACATACCATTAGTGTGTTAAGGGGAGATTGAATGAGAGACCTGTAAGAATTCCTGCCAATCATAACCTTTTCAGCCAAGGAGAAGTAAACTTTGTAGAAATTATGTTCTATGATGAGTTAGAACCAGACAATGAGAGTCCCATGCTGGGGACCCCAGGAACACCTATCTTGGAGGAAGAAGAAGGAGGAGGTACCCATGACTTAAGAGATCTCTTGAAGAGAAAAAGGCAAAAGAAGGAGCTTAGCACCTCAGGATCCCGGGAGTGTGTAGTGGTACGGAAACTCGGTGGAAGGTTAATTTACCGCTTGTGAAGGTGCACGGGACCTGAGTGCATCGTGCAGGAAGGCCCCGGACCACCAGAATGTATGGTAGCTCAGGAGGAAATTCTAGAGGAACCAGTCAAAGAGACACAAATCCAGCCGGAAGAAGAATTACAGGAAATAAACTTGGGGGCTGAACTGGGATCCCAGAAGCCTGTTTTCATCAGCTATCAGTTGGCAGCACAAGAAAGAGAGCCACTGGTAGCTTTGCTTAAAGAATACACGAATGTGTTTGCATGGACCTATGACGAAATGCCTGGACTGGATCCTGGGTTAGTAGTCCATGCCCTCAATGTGGACCTCGGAGTCAAACCAGTAATCCAACCAGCCAGGGTCTTTCACACTAATGTAGAAGCCCAGATAACTCAAGAGGTCAAAAAGCTGCTGGGAGCTAGTTTTATTAAGCCCATTTAGCACCCCAGATGGCTTTCTAACATAGTACCTGTGAAGAAGAAGAACGGCTAGATCTGTTGTTGTGTGGACTTCCGCAACCTGAATAAGGCATGTCCAAAAGATGAGTTCCCTCTGCCTAACATTGACCTCCTTGTGGATTCAACTGCAGGAAGTTCTATGTTCTCAGTCATGGATGGGTATAGTGGGTACAACCAGATTTGCATGGCTGCCAAGGATGCTGAGAAGACAGCATTCAGGACACCGATCGAAAATTTCTATTACACTGTGATGCCGTTTGGCCTCAAAAATGCAGGAGCCACGTACCAGCGAACCATGACAGCCATCTTCCATGACATGATGCATAAGAAAATGGAAGACTATGTGGATGATATTGTGGTCAAGTCGAAAACTAGGACAGGACACCTTCAGGTACTTAAACAAGTTTTCAAAAGATGCAGAGAATACAAGCTACACATGAACCCCATGAAAAGTGCCTTTGGAGTATCTGCAGGAAAGTTCCTCGGGTTCCTGGTGCATCATAAAGGCATAAGTGTGGATCCAGCCAAAGCTGCAGTCATTGCCACTATGAAAAGACCAACAACAGTAAGGGAGCTCAAAAGCTTCCTAGGAAGGGTCTCTTACATCAGGATATTTGTGCCAGGACTGACTTCGGCCACAAGAGGCTTATCAAAGCTATTAAAGAAAGGAACTGAGTTCATCTGGGGAGCAGAACAACAGGAAGCCTTCCGAAGGATCCAACGAATTATGAATCATCTGCCAACTTTCCAGGCACCAGTACGTGGGCGACCCCTGTTATTGTACTTAGCATCAAATACCCAAGCAATAGGAGCCCTATTGGTGCAGGAGGATGATGATGGGAACGAGCAATCTGTTTACTATGTAAGCAGAACACTCAAGGATGCCGAGACTAGGTATCCCAGGATAGAAAAGGCTTGCCTAGTGGTTATTTACACATCCTAGAGGCTGAAGAGGTATTTCTCAGCTCACCAAATCCTCTTAGTGACTAAGTTGCACCCCATAAAAGCACTCCTGCATCAGCCCCTCCTAACAAGAAAAATAGCACAGTGGCTGGTCCTGTTTTCTCAATATGACATAGGCCTCAGGACCCCTAAGGCTGTTAAAAGTCAAGCCATGGTTGACCTCCTGGCACAATCCCCAGGGAAAGAGGAAAGCTCACTAAATGAAGAGATCTCAGGTGAGGTAGCAGTAGCAGAAATCCCCGGAAAGAAATGGACAATGAGATTCGATGGGTCAACTATAGCAACCTCAAATGGGGTGGGAGTTGTACTGAGCTGTGAGAACGGGGACACCATACCTCTATCTTTTAAGCTTGGTTTCTCTTATTCCAATAATGCAGCTGAGTATGAGGCGTACTTGACCGGGTTGACTATGGCACTAAGTATTGGGGTGAAACACATGAGAGTACTGGAGACTCTAATCTTGTAGTCTTTCAGGTGAAGGGTGACTTTACACTAAGGGAACAAAGCCTGGCAGCCTACAGGACGTGGGCGCAGAGGCTGGAGCAGGAATTCCTGACCTTTAGCATAGAGTACACGTAGAGAAGCAAAAACAGGTTTGCAGTTGCGCTTGCCACCCTGGGGTCCCAAGTACCATTCAAGGGAAAAGACATTCTGGTCAGAACAGGAAGGTAGGAGCATTTCATCTTAAAAATCCTCCAAAAGATATCTCCCGGAAAGTCCAAGCAATGGGATTGGAGGAGCGAAGTGAAAGAAAAAATGAAAGAAACAGAATCTGGAGGGAGTGTCAAGGAACTAAGGGATTACGCTTTAATAGAAGGAGAACTATACAGGAGACTGCCTAGAGGGATCCTATCTAGATGTATTAATGAGAAAGAGGGGAAACTAAGGATGGAAGGGCTTAAGGGTCGTCAATGGGTCAGGTCGGGCTGGCCCGGCCCATTTTTACTTGGCCCAAAGGCACAATGGGCTGGGCATAATGGGTTATTAACTAGTGAACGGGCCGGGTCGGGTTGGGCTGAAAGAGAAAACCTCAGCCCACGACCCTGCCCATGGGCAATGCCCATTTTGTCTTTAACGGGCTAGGCTACTAGGTTGGGCCTAATGGGCTACCCATGAGATTGTGTCAGCATATTATTTTTAGAAATAAATAATCAATTTTTAATAAGAGAATAATCAATCTAGTTTTTTTTAAAGGAAAGAATTAAAGAATTTAATACTTAATTACAATTTTTTTTATAGTTAAATCTATTTAATTTTTTGTTTTGTTGATGGAAACTTATTTAATTTTTTTAAAATAAGGCTTCAAATATTTTTTTTTTTTTTTTTTTTTTTTTTTTTTTTTTTTTTATCTTAAAAAAAAAAAAAATCAAATGGTTAATTCAAATTTGCTAGACTACTAGAAAAATATATATTTAGTAAACTAAGTTTGGCACAATTACTTTAAGTATCTTAGTGGTTGAGAGAATTCTCTTAAGAAATTCTATTACAATATCTTAAGATCAATCTTTCATATACTTCCTATATATTTTTGTTATAAATTCTAAGTTATTGGACTGGGTAACAGGTTGGGCCAATAGGCTGGGCTACTGGGCTAGCCCATCGGGTGCCCGTGGGCATAAAAACTAGCTCACGGCCTAACTCACTAGGCTAGTGGGCTACCCATGGGCCTCAATAACAACGGGCTGCTGGGTTTTTGGGTCGGGTCATGGGCCATGGGCTATTTGATGACCCTTCAAGGGCTGCACACCCAAGTCTGTGGGACCTTAGAAAATATCAACCTATATAGGAGGATGCAGCGCATGGGATACTACTGGCCAAATATGAACAAAGAGGCAGCAACTATACAGGAAAAATGTCAAGAATGCCAATCCTCGGTGGACAAGGAAGAAAGTTACGTTGTATTTATTACAGAAGATTGGAGGACTCCCTTCATGGAATACTTGGCTCAAGAGATCCTACCAACTGACAGGGCACTGGCCCACCAGCTCAAGAAGCTCGCAGTCAGATATTTCTTGCAAAACAGGATCCTATTTAAAAGGGGATATAGCGGGGATCCCCTAAGATGCCTAGGGCTAAGGGAAGCCAGGGAAGTAGTCAGGGAAGTCCATTCTGGTGATTGTGGAAGCCACCCAGGAAAAAGGAGGCTCTATAAATAGTTACTACTGTTGGGGTACTACTAGCCAGCAATGAAAAAGGACTCCAAGGAGATAGTCAAAACTTGTCACGCATGTCAAGTCCTCGGAGATACAATCCACACTCACCCAAATACGTTACAGGATATGACAACCCCATGGCCTTTCCACACTTGGGGGCTTGATCTCATAGGGCCTATAAATCCTCCATCCGGTGGTTACATATGGATCTTGGCAGCCACTGAGTACTTTACAAAATGGGTAGAGGTCATCCCCTTGAAAAAGGCCACTGGAGCAGCTGTGGCAAATTTCATTCGGGGACATGTCATTACAAGGTTTGGGATCCCTAGGAGGTTGATAAGTGACAATGGAACTCCATTCATAAATAAAGACATGAAGGGGTTAACTGAGGCTTACTACATCAAGCATGGAAGGTCTACACCGTACTACCCACAAGGAAATGGCCAAGTAGAGGACACTAATAGGGTGATATTGAAGATCCTTAAAAAAATGAAGCAAGAGTATGGAGGGAAATGGAGTGACCACCTGGCAGATGTACTTTGGGCATGCAGGAGCTCCTTGAAGACAGCCACGAGATTCTCACCATTCTCCCTAGTTTATGGGACAGAAGCCATCAGCCCAGTAGAATTAATCGTTCCCACACCAAGAGTAGTACTTGAAGAAAGCCAGGAGGACACTAAGGACACAAACAATGAAAGGAGAATAGTAGACCTAGAAGGGGTAGAGGAAGAAAGGGAGTTAGCCAAGAGAAGAAGCCAGAGGTACCAGCAAAGAATGACTAGAGCATATGCATAAGTAGTACGCCCAAGAACTTTCACTCAAGGGCAGCTGGTACTGAGGACAGCAGAGCATGTGAGAAGAAACCTGCTGGGACCCTCTAAGTTTGCCCCAAAGTGGGAAGGACCCTACATCATCAGAGAAGCCCATAATAGTGGGTATTACTACCTTACAAAAGAAGATGGGACAATCCTGACAGAACCCATAAATGGGAAATGGCTAAAACAGTACTACGCATGAGAAGGGAAAGGTCTTAATACACTGGAATCCTTTCTGCCAGACTCTCTAACATGCTAAGTGTTTCTTTCTTTTATATTATCATTTAAGTAATTTTGTTCAGGGACTCGTGGTAGAAGGACACTCTATTACTATCTTTGTTAGATTTGCTGTGTCCCTTGAATGACATTTATGTTTTAAATTCAATGAAGTTTCTTCTTATTTCTTAACTATTAAATCTTGAGCATTACAAAAATCCTAACACAAATGGAATCAGGGGAGGATACCTAGGGAAATCTTTTGATGCGTGAACCAGGATCACCCTATAGACAACTACAAAAAAGTTAAGTCTCAAATACATGGCCTAGGATCCTAGGCGTATACTGAGGATACCTAGCCCAGTACTTGATATAAAAAAAAAAAAACCTACCAAGTTCATGAACTGGGACAAAAATATGTCACCCAAATGTACCTAATTCAGTACTTGCGCGAACAAGAAGAAAAAGGAGGATACTTGGGGAAATCTTTTGATACAGGACCTAAGATCACCCCACAGGTAAACTACAAAACAGTTAAGTCTCAAATACATGGCCTAGGATCCCAGGCGTATTCTGAGGATACCTAGCCTAGTACTTGATAAAAAAAAAAAAACCCTGCCAAGTTCATGAGCTGGGACAAAAAAAAAATATCGCCCAATGTACCCAGTTCAGTACTTGCGCAATCAAAAAAAGAAGGGATGGGTACCTGGCTATAACCTGCAGCAAAAAACTTGTGGGAATTATGGACCAGGACTCAGTACAAAAAAAAAAAAAAAAAGAGAGAATAACGAAAGAAAAGAAAAGAAGATCCACATGACATCAAAACAAAATTAGAAGCAATTTCAAAACACAAATACTAAGAAGAAATTCTGAAGCACAACTACATGGAAGCAGTCTCAAGGCATAAGTACGGGTCTAAAAAAAAAAGATAAAACAATGTTCAAACAAAGAAAACTTATACAACCCCAGATTGTTCATCCAAACAAAAAAAGGCTAAGAGATGAGTCCAGCCAACAAGGAGCCGTCTATGGAGAGGGAAGGGACAGCCAAGGAAGAAAGAACCCTTTGCCTTTTGATCTTCAAATCTTGCAAAGTCTTGTGAGCCTGGGCTAAAGCTTGCTTAGCAGCAACAATCTCAGCATCAATGTTCTTAGAAGCTTGCCTTTGGAATAGCACTTGAGCCAAGGATCGCAGATACTCCAACAGAAAGGACAGGTTGAACTTGGCTTCCAAGAGATCCTAAACCACTCCCCTCTATTCCAGAAGTTTTTCCTCAGAAGGAGAATCCAGCGAAGAATCCCTCAAGGAAATCAACACAGTGCACAGCAGCTCCATCAAAATGTTCCCCAAAAATACTCCTTTTCTGAAGCCAGTGGTAAAGTCCCCATGACTTTTAAACAGCCCTTCTAGCAGCGGCAGACCTTCTACAGGTACCGAGAATCGCAAGAATTTGCCGTAGGAGGGCCCAAAGTGGCAAAAGTGACTGGCAGGGAGGCTGTTGAGCTCTAGAAGACCAAAGCGACCCAGAAAGGCAGAGAGCCTCGAAGCAGGATCTAAAACAACCATCTCTGGAACCTCCTCCACTGTTGCATTACCGCCTGAAGACACAGAAGAACCTTCAACCCTTTGAACATAATGAGGGCCAGCAACCTGAACAAATCCTACAACCCCCTCAGGAACCATAAGTTCAGGATTTTTAACACCAGTATCAACTCCAGCAAAAGAAAAAAGGGAAGAGAAAGGGGGGCAGACTTAGTTTCTTCTAAAAAAAAAAGGGAAAGAAAAATAAAGAACAAAAGAAGGTAGAAGAGAAACTAGTATCAACTTCTTGGGGCGAAGTTTCCTCCTTTTGCTCCTCCGACTTCTGCAAGGACTCTGAGAAAGAACACATGGCAAGTTAAAGAAAAGGTGAGGAAGCCTCAACAAAATGGTTAAAAGAAGGCAGAGATACAGGGGGCTTCGCCATAACAAAGATACAAGAGAAAGGAAGAAAGGGAGAGGGAATCAGCACCCACATTCAGAATCCTCCGATTCCAAAGAAGAAGCAGCACCAGAGGTAGATCTCGCAGTGGCTTGGCCTGGAAGGAGAAAAGAAAAAAGAGAGAAGGAAAGGACTAAAAAAAAAGGGGGTACAAAAAGAAATAAAATTAGAATGCTATTATGTATAAAGGCTCACCTGTTTGCCCAGATGATGATGCGCCTCCCAAAGTCCTTGTACTTATCTTGGTTTGAGGTAACACAGTCTTAACAGGACTAGGAATCTGTTTAAATTGAGGACCTGGGGACGCGGGAAGCTTGGGAGCCTCAGGATTCTAGGCAGCCTGGACATCCTGCATTGGTTGCCCAGTTTCCCCAGCTATGCCACCGCTGGGAGCCTCCTCTTCCACACTCTGAGGGGCAACTGGGGCCATCTCCTCCTCCAAAGTCTCGCCAATCACGGGGGGAGAAACATCCACCTAAAGAAAAAAAAAAAGGAGGGCATAAACAACAGGGCAGCGCAGATACACAACACTTGTAAAAAAAAATATAAAAGCAAGCAGCAGTAGACATAGATAAAAGGAAGCCATACCACATCTTCACCAGAGGATTGGCTTCTACCCTTCCAAAGATCTAACTTGCGCTTGTACTGCAGGAAGGACAATTACTCATTAGTTCAAAAAGGAAGGAGGAAAGAAACAACAAAACTACAACCTAAAAGAGAAAAGAAGGAAAGAGGCCTTGCTCTTCTCTCTCTCTCAACAGGGTCTCCGGGTCTCTGTTGTTTACTACGAGTGCATCTAGAGGGTCCCAAGGAACCATGAACTGAAGGACTCACAGGAACCTGGGGGAAAGAAGACTCTACCTTAGTCTTCACCCGGCCCCTTATGGCCAAAGGTTGCTCGACTTCCTTCTCCTCAGCAAGCACCAACTGTTTCTGGGATTTCCCAGTCTCCTTCTTCTTTGTCTTAGGACTGACATCCTCTACACTCTTTTCAACCACGGCTTCCTTCAATTTTTCCTGCTTAATTGTTTTTCCTTTACTCATGCCAATGAGAGTACTAGCGCTTATGGTCTCTACTGCACCCTTCTTAATCGATACCCTAGCAGAAGCACTAACAACAAGGTCACACCCCACCCAAGTCTCTAGGAAGTCCTGCACATAAGTCACCCAACCTTCCCTGGAAGCGTGCCATTCTGTGAAACCAGTTTTGCTACTCACAGCAGTAGAAACAACACCAGCAGTAGGCAGAGACAAACGCTTGTTAGATGTTGGAGCGGAAGAAATGCCAGGGTTGGGGACTCGCCCAATTGTGCCAGAACTAGCATAATCAACAATAGACTTTTGCACCCTTCTCTAATAACCAGTATAACCACTTGAGGTGAAAACTCCTCTTTGGAAGTTGGGCACCCCAAACTGAGGGCTCCTTCGTGACCAATAAGAGAAGGCCTAAAGTCTCATAAAAGGATCCAAGGAAGGAAGAGAGGGAACTACATCATTAAACACAGGGGGAATATCTTGATCAAAGCCAAATTGCCGAAGTACTCGATGTGCCGAGTAATGGGTATACCGTGGTCCATCCGAGGAAAGCACAGGGAGCCAAGAGGGATTAATACAAGCCAATTAGGCTAAACTACCTTCATCACCGCGACGTAAATCGAAAGTGTTCCCTGTAGAAGTCAGAAATGGAGATAACACAGAATCACAAACAAAACCGGGGCCAAACTCCCGGGGAGATCGCCAATGCAAATGGCCTACTTGATCAAATAATTCAACTAAGTTAAGGTTGCCACCTTTCAGACTCAGCCAACGGAAAATAATAGGATGGCTATTAGTCGAGCTGCCATAAAGCCCTTTAACCACATCAGGGAATCCCTGAAACTTATCTTTTACAAACTTTAAATTCCTACACCTTGCTAAAGTAACTGGTAAACGATCCCACATAAAAACCTGGAGAATGGCGCAATGAAGAGAAGAAGTAATAACATAACAGGAATCACCTTCGACTTCGTCTCCATGAAGCTGATCCAACTGAGAATAGACATGGCCCAAAAACATGGGGGCTAGGGGATATTGAGCACCCTGAGCCAACTTAATCGCCAAAGGAAAAAGAGTGGATTTGATTCCATACCCGAGGAACTCGCTGAACAGAAACTTGCTAAGCCAAAATGCGAAGAACCCGGCACGCCTGAGCTCCTTATCCTTCTTGCGTGACAGATTCATAACCCACCTACCTATCCTGGCCGGTTTCCCACTAGAAGAAGTAGTATGTCCACCAAAGTGAGCAAATAATTTTTCTTCTACCTCGAGATCCTCATCAGAAAGATTAATATCAAAGGGGTTTTCATCCCTAAGCACTGGAAGAAGAAAATTGTTGACCACGTCCTCCAGGGTAACAGTCAGTTCACCAACGGAAAAAGAGAAAGTATGCAAAGCAGGACACCAATGGCGCACCAAATGCCTAAGGCCTTTGGCATCTCTGAAACCCTCAAGATTCCTAGAAATAGCCATTGCCTTTAGGACACCAGCACGCTCCAAACGGGCCACGAACTCTTCATCAGAAAGTTCTTTATCTACCCAAATGGGCCAGCCTTGGATCTTCCCAACAACAAAATCAAAAAAGATAAGGACCGCCTCTCGAAGTCTTCGCCTGATCTGGAGATCAAAAATCTCCCTAGTGTCTGGAACTTGTGCAGAACCAACAAAACCCGCTTGTCCAGAGAATACCCAGGTATGAGGGGATGGAGGGGTCTCACCATGGGACACCTGAGGGAAGAATAAGCTAGGAGTATACCAAGGGTCTCGCAAAGGAAAAGCAGGGCGCCCAACGACAGACTCATCTTGCGTAGAACTAGAGGAACTCTTACCTTCAAAGGGACTAGGAGCACACTCCTTTCTTTTTTGTGAAGAGGAAGAGGCCATTGAAGCAAATGGGTATCTTGAAAGAAGAAAAGCAGGTAGCAGTAAGATTGATTGAAGGAAAAGGAAAAAGAGGCTAAGAACAGAAGATTTAGGCAGACAAAGAAAAGATAATATGAAAGAGGCAGAATGAAGAAATAAAAGCAGGTAGAGGAGACAATATGTGGAAAGACGCGCCAGTTGCTAGGAATTAAATTTAAAGAGGGAGAAGTTATCAGTAGTTATTAATGGGTGTTATGGGAAATGTAAAAGTAGGTGGTAAAAGTTCTTTTTTTTCAAGACCCAAACTGCCACGTCCCATTTAAAAAGGAGGAGTTACGAAAAAAAAAAAAGAAGTGAAGGGACCAGGAAGAGATCCCCGACTAAAAAAAAAAAAAAAAAACGAAAGAGATCCTGCAGAAAACTCACGCATGGGTTGCAGGCAACCTATGAGCTCGAGGGGCTAAATGTTGAGGTTCAAAATTAAATGGCCACAAACTAAGGCCCAAAGAAGTAAAAACTTTTAGGCCCATTTCACACAAAAATCAATAAATAATAAAGCTGGAAAGACTAAACTCATAATGAAGAAAAGAGAGAAGAAAAAAAAGAAAGGGGAAGAAGCCCAGAGGAATGGAATCCAGAGATCCACGAAAAAAGCCCAAAAACAGGCAGAACCAGCGAACCAAAGAAAGCCCAAAAAGAAGAACTGGGTCAGGATTCCAGAAAGCCCCTAGAGTCAAGGGATCCCTGGACGCGTGAAGTGAGATTAAAGCAAAAAGACAAAAGGCATGCGGGTCTCATGCTCTGATGCTCTAGACATATAGTGGGACTAGGAAGTACGAAGCAAAAAACGCATGAGCTGTGATCCCAACCATTTGGAGGAAGTAACAAGGAAGAGTACAATTGAAAAAAGGCTGGAGCGCTGAGAAGAAAAAGCCAAAAAAGCATCAGACAGGCCAACGAAGAAATCCAAAAATAGAAAACTAGCTAAAATACTTTCACTTGGTTGGGCCAAAAAAGCAAGAAACTATGAAGAAAAGGGAAAAGACACGACCCTGGGCAACCTGGCACGGAACGAGCTCTAAGGGGCAAAAGGGAGAGATCGTTAGTACCCCTAGAGCACGAAGTTATGCTATAAAAGAAGGAAGGGGTCCATGCTATAGAGGACTTCGGATTCAGACTAAGGGATAGAGAATTCATTTGCGATTAGATCATTTGAGGCATTCACAATTGTCTTTCTGAAGTCCATTGAAAATATAGAAAAGGCTTTGTAAACTTAAGAGAAAACAAGGGAACTATTCCCGGTATCCCAGAGGCAGCCACTACAGTACATGCTCGGATTCAACAAGTTCAAACTTTGCAAGCCTTTGAAGCTTGAAAAGCTATCAAAGTCTGTAACTTTTGAACTCAGTTGAACTTTGCACCACGTCTTAGTGAGTACTGTAATCACAACTAAGGGAAATTAATAAAATACACCTCATTAACCAGAGGATCCCTAACTTGTTCTTACATTATATTTCATTTTATTGTGCATCTCTTTACTGTTGAAAGTCATTCAATATAGATATCTTTGTTGTTAGTTATTTGTATTGTAGGAAGTTTGTTTTGTGCACCACTCGGTTCTAAAATAGCCCTCTTAGCTGCAGTGAACCGAGCCTAGTCCACTAGAAATATTTTCTTTTTCTTTTGGCCCAGGATCCTCAGGCCACTTGTGTGCTAAGAAAAAAGCACGCTCACAAATACTAATTGAAGTATAAAAAAAAAAGCATAACAAAATGTTTTCAAAAAAAAAAAGAAGAGAAAAAAAACCGACCAAAAATTAATGAGAAAATACACATATGAGCAAAAAAGAAGAAGAAGAAGAAGAAGAAAGCTACACATCCAAAAAAAGTCAAAGAAAATAAAAAGACGAAAAGAAAAGAAGCTACGTTTAGACAAAAGAGAAGAAGAAAAAAAAATGAAAACCAGACGTTAGTAACAAAGAAAAAAAAAACAAGGAAAAAAAAGGTCAACATGTCAATAACAAAGGAAGAAAAAATGAAAAGAAAAAATAAAAAGCCAACACATTATAGAGTTAAAGGTGAATTTTAAGAGTATTTTTGGAAGCTCATTTCATGAGTTTCTTTCTTTTAGTTTTATCTTTATTTTAGAGAGAAAACTTTTTGGCGGGCTAGGAGAGAAAATACCTAAGTCTCACTATTTATTTTTCTTCCTCTCTATCCAGCCAAACACACTCTAAAAAAGTTTTTCTTCCTATTTTCTCCCCAAGGTTTTCCATCCTCCCTATTTCACCTCCAAACAAACACACCATTAAAGATATACATTAAGATGTATAATATAATTCTTATATATATAGTTTAAATATTATTGATTGTCATTCTTATATTTTGTTAACTCTTTAAAATGTCTTGTAAGAATATTATTAGGTAAAAAAGATGTAAATTACTGTAAGGACTAGGTTTGAGCACTTCTACTGTTGAGTGAGTGGATTCAAGCCCAGCTAGTCCAATACAATGAATTTGTAGAGAGCGGTTTCAAGAGCTAGGCCCTAGCAAGCGGACAACGCCCAATGCAGTGTTTGCCACCATCGAACGCAGGTGGATCAAAATTATCCTCCAAAATCTGTCCTCGGCCCGGTCTGAGGAGCTTGATAATGGTCTTTCTCCCATGGGAATCGTCCCCTTTTCTAATCTATTTCTTTCCCTTATATAATCCCCCTCCAACGATTCCTTTCCTCCACTTGTTGATCATCTATGACTCTTCCTGACAACCCGTCCCATCAACCATCTTATCAGTCCCTCTGTGGGTTGCAGCAACTGAGGTAACACTCCTCAGGGGTCGTGTCTCCATTAATGCGGCCAGGGGCTTAGGTGGGCACACTTAATGTGGAGGTGACAGTTCATCCTGAGTTTGCTCCTCCACTATGCTTCCATGGCTGACACGTTGTGCTTGTTCCTTCTCTTTAGATGCTCGGGAAGGCTGCTTTGGGTGGTTTGTTACTTCTTCCTCCCATAGTCTTCATTGGTTGAGGACGGGGTTGTCCTTGGCAAGGCTTTTGGACAACCTATACCCTTAGACTTCGTCCTCAGGCACTTCTTCCTCCTCGGCATGGGCCTTAGGCCAGGTATAAAGTGGGCTGGGGTTGCCAAATTCTCAGGCCCCACAATAGCCTCTCAAAATCATGTTGTCCGTATCCTTGGATGGGGATAAGGATTTTGATATCCTCGAGCCTTCATCGTGGCTTGTCCAATCTTGGCCTACGTCAGCGTTGGAGTCTTTTGGCCTGTCCACTACACGTTTCTGGCGCCTTGATACACGGCGCGCACCCACATTAAATTCTGGCGGCTCCATACTCTCCATGTTCCACGATGTGATGGTAATCTAACGGTGGGGATTTCCTGCCTTTATGGGCGGGAAACTCTGTCTGGTTGTCTTTAATTGAGGATATAAATACTCATTTGAATCAATTTGCCTTCTTACTTTTGCATTCAAGAATTCTGGCGCACATGCTCTGAATCCGGTCAAACCTCCAACCCAACTAGTGTCCCTTCTCTAGCATAAAAAGCTTGTCCGAGGAGCTTCTCCTCATTTTTGTAAGCTTTCTTCACTCTCTCTGGCTCAAATTTTCTCTTTGAGTCCTTTCTTTACTTCGCCCTTTCTTGAGTCTCTCAGTCATTTTTAGGGATGGGCAGATTTAAAAAGTTAGTTGAGTTTGAAGAGGCGATGGAGAAATTCATCGCTGACTATAGGATACTCAGTAACGTAGGCTTAAGGTATTGTGAGGAAGGGGAATGGCACATTCAGAGGAAGGAGGGTGAGGTCGTGATTCTTATAATCACCTTCCTTGAAGGCGGTATGAGAATCCCGATAGGGCTAGTAACGAGGGGTTACCTTAGGTATTTCCGACTAACTCCCACCCAGTGTGCCGTCAATGTGTTGAGGATACTAGGGTGCATAGACGCCTTGAACGAGAAGATGGGGTTGAAGTTAACCTACCATGATGTAAACTGGTGCTATAACCTCCAACATCTGAAGGGTAAGTCTTACTACATGATGACGAGAGACGATAGGGTTCAGCTTATCCAGTGCCTCCCTGAGTCCAACGAGGGGTTAAATCAGGATTTTCTCATTGTGTCAGGGGAGTGGCACGACGACCTCCATTGCCCAACAGTAGAGGGAGAGCCAGGTAGGGTACTCGGAGTAGGGGAAGGTTGATATGCTATGTTTCCATAGTTTGCACCGTTTGGTTGTTGATTAGAACATGTTTTTTCTTTCGCAGATCCACACACCTTTGAACGACACTTCCATTTGGTCAACAAGGAAGACTTGTAATCCGTTCTAAGGGTGGAGATCTTCATGAATGAGGCCGACGATTAAGTTAGGGTTGTTTACAAGATCCTTGGGTACGATCCAACCCAGAAGTCGTTCTCGGCCCCGAAACACGTGATCAGGGCCCGTGATCCTCGGCTTCGCCAAATCACAGTGGTGGAGCACGGGTTCTCATTTTTCGAAGGATCTTCCATCCCAGAGGGCGTCCCGTTGGCAGGCTCTTCCTTGTCCCACCAAGCCACGAAGGTCGAGGAAGGAAGTTTGGAAAAGGAGGGAGAAATAGTTGATTTGGGTTCGTCCGAGGACGAATTTAGTGTCTTTAATCAAGCCCATTTATCCAAGGATCCCTCTAGTGATTTGGACAATCCCCATTTGTCTGAAGCAGACCTTTTGTCACCAAGGACTGGTACTTAGGCTGAGATGGGTTTCAAGAGACAGCCCTAGACCAGCCTGCTTGACTTGCTTGAAGGCTAGCTGAGGAAGGACACGTCGAGGGAGTCACAACCCAAACTTCCCCCACCTCCTCCCAAGCTCCCTCCTCCCCCATTAAAGTCTTTGCCCGCACGGGCTAAGTCGTCTTCTGCCTTGCCGACCTCGAACCTTCGTCTTGAGTCCACCGATTCGAAGAGGAAAAGGCCTTTTAAGGGTAAAGACCTAGTGGATGGGGGGAGGTCTCATTCCCCCCAAGAGAAAGATGAAGCCAGCCAACCTTCTAAGCAGCTGAGGATTGGTGGTCAGGACAAGGGAAAAGAGGTTATTCAGCAGTCCGAGCCCCAGGCCTGGTTGCCCGCCGCCACATTTCATGGGAAACCTTTGATGAACGACGCCACCCTCGGGGACTTCCAAGGGGGTGAGGGGGCTCGTGTAGTCGATGCTCTGGAGAGGTCCCTACTTTTCCCCACTAACATGGCCGAGCTAAGGGGCATGAGGAGGCAAGAAGTTGCCCGTAACCTCAAGAGGTACCTGGGTATGGTAAGACTTCTGACACTTGTGCCTTCGTTTGAATTTTATTCCATGGTACCCAACTTACGGTGTACTTGTTTTAGTTGGCAAGCTGTCCGGGCCACTTTTAGGCTGGAAGAGAAGGCCGACAACTAGGGTAAAGCCCTGGATCAGGAGCACGACAAGTGCTTAGATGCCACGAATACCCTTAAGAGATCTGAGGCTGATCTAAAAAAGGTAAGGGAGGACCTGGAGGAGATGATAAGGGCCAGAGATAGCGTAACATCTAACCTAGCCAGTGTTATGAAATAGGCCGAGGACCAGACAGGGTGCCTGCGGGATGTTGAGGGCTAGCTGCTGGTCGCCAAAATTGGGATGTCGAGGGCTAGCTACGGGATGTCCATCATGGGAAACCTTTGATGGACGACGCCACCCTCAGGGACTTCCAAGGGGGTGAGGGGGCTCGTGTAGTCGATGCTCTGGAGAGGTCCCTGCTTTTCCCCACTAACATGGCCGAGCGAAGGGGCATGAGGAGGTAAGAAGTTGCCTGTAACCTCAAGAGGTACCTGGGTATGGTAAAACTTCTGACACTTGTGCCTTCGTTTGAATTTTATTCCTTGGTACCTAACTTACGGTGTACTTGTTTTAGTTGGCAAGCTGTCCGGGCCACTTTTAGGCCAGAAGAAAAGGCCGACAACTAGGGTAAAGCCCTGGATCAGGAGCGCGACAAGTGCTTGGGTGCCACGAATTCCCTTAAGAGATCTGAGGCTGATCTCAAAAAGGTAAGGGAGGACCTGGAGGAGATGATAAGGGCCAGAGATAGCGTAACATCTAACCTAGCCGGCGTTATGAAATAGGTCGAGAACTAGACAGGGTGCCTGCGGGATGTCGAGGGCTAGCTGCTGGTCGCCAAAAGAGTAAATCATCGACTTGAAGAAGAAACTAGCTGAGGCAAAGGGGGCCCGAGGCGTTGCCAAGTATGCTAGGGACGAGGCCTTGAGGGCTAAAGAAGAAGTCATGTTTGCGAGGATAGATGCCAAGAGCTCTAAAGAGCAAGCAAAGGAAGAGGACTTTGCTGAGGGAGTGGCTAAGATTAAGGCTAGTCTCAAGGCTAAGGTGCCTGAGGTGTGTAGACGCTATTGCTTCCAGACTTGGAATGAGGCCCTCAACCAAGCTGGGATTGAGGCCTCATCTAAGCTTAAGAGGGCAAAAAGGGTGTATTATCCCCTGGCCATTCGCGAGGCTGTTTCTGCTAACCTTGAAGCTGGCACCGCCTCTAAAGCGACGGATAAAGGCCAGGCCAGTGCTGCCAACGATCCAATGTCAACTGACAAGCTTGCTAAGGAGACTGGGCACCAAGGGTCGTTGGGGAAAGAAGAAATCGGCAACCCAGTAATGCCCCATGATGTGGTCAAGCCTCCTGCTAACTCCCAGGCTCTCCTCACCGAGAAGGAGTCCTCTGAAGTCACACTGTCGAGCCAGGATCTCGAGGCATCAGATGAAGCCTCTCGGTAGATCCCCAAGGACAAGCTGTCTATCAAGTCAAAGAAATAGGCAATATTGTTAGGTCGCCTTGCTTTGTTGACTTGTGCCGTTTTAGTCTTCCTTCCTTTTCGTCTTAATTTACTACTGTATATTTTGCTTTTAAAGCACTATAATGCTACTTTTAAGTGAAATGCACGAATCCGCTTTTTTGCCTAGTGTTTATTGTTACTGTGATGAGTTTTTGCTACTTATATAACCTGGGTTTTAATCATTAGCTTCACAATCTCAGAAGCTCTGCATGTTTTTCGTTTTAAATTGGCAAACAAAAAATGTGACGCCGTTAGTGATAGTTCCCACTCGGACCTTGGTCAATGGTTGAACCACCGTAACACCACGACCTATCTTTGCCAGGTTGAATACTCAGGGAACAACTCACTATATTGGTTCAACATCTTATGAATTGGTTAGTGTAAACAGTAAAAAATGCTTGAGAAAGCCGTTAGTTGCTGATTATGCTAAGGGGTTAGGTTCAATGTGCCTCAGAATGCCTTAAGTAATGCTCATGGGCTTGTGTTTGTTTACGCCTTTGCTGGGTCTCTCCAGGGACCTGAGTCTGAGGACCATGCGAAATCTTGGCTCAGTCTAGTACTCAGGTTTTTCTTGAAGTGGTTAGTTTCCCTATAGGTTTGAGTCCGAGGACCATGCAAGACCTTGGTTCAGTCTAGTACTCAGGTTTTTCTTGAAGCGGTTAGCTTCCCCATAGGTTTGAGTCCGAGGGCCATGCAAGATCTTGGTTCAGTCTAACACTTATGCTCTCCTGTAAATAACTAGTTTTCCCATAGGTTTGAGTCCGAGGACCATGCAAGACCTTGGTTCAGCATAGTACTTAGGTTTTTCTTGAAGTAATTAGCTTCCCCATAGGTTTAAGTCCGAGGACCATGCAAGACCTTGGTTCAGTCTAACACTTATGCTCTCCTGTAAGTAATTAGTTCCTATAAGTTTGAGTCCGAAGACCATGTAAGACCTTGGTTCAGTCTAGTACTCAGGTTTTTCTTGAAGTGGTTAGTTTCCCTATAGGTTTAAGTCCGAGGACCATGCAGAACCTTGGTTCAGTCTAATAGTTATGCTCTCTTGTAAGTAACTAGTTTCCCCATAGGTTTAAGTCCGAGGATCATGTAAGACCTTGGTTCAGTTTAGTACTCAGGTTTTTCTTGAAGTGGTTAGCTTCCCCATAGGTTTGAGTCCGAGGACCATGCAAGACCATGGTTCAGTCTAACACTTATGTTCTTCTATAAGTAACTAGTTTCCCCATAGGTTTGAGTTCGAGCACCATGCAAGACCTTGGTTCAGTCTAGTACTCAGGTTTTTCTTGAAGTGGTTAGTTTCCCCATAGGTTTGAGTCCGAGGATCATGTAAGACCTTGGTTTAGTCTAACACTTATGCTCCCCTGTAAGTAACTAGTTTCCCCATAAATTTGAGTCCGAGGACCATGCAAGACCTTGGTTCAGTCTAACACTTATGCTCTCTTGTAAGTAACTAGTTTCCCTATAGGTTTGAGTTTGAGGACCATGCAAGACCTTGGTTCAGTCTAACACTCAGGTTTTTCTTGAAGTGGTTAGCTTCCTTATAGGTTTGAGTCCGAGTACCATGCAAGACGTTAGTTCAGTCTAACACTTATGCTCTTTTGTAAGTAACTAGTTTCCCCATAGGTTTTAGTTTGAAGACCTTGCAAGACCTTGGTTCAGTTTAGTACTCAGGTTTTTCTTGAACTGGTTAGTTTCCTCATAGGTTTGAGATCAAGGACCATGCAAGACCTTAGTTCAGTCTAACACATATGCTCTCTTGTAAGTAATTAGTTTCCCCATAGGTTTGAGTCCGAGGACCATGCAAGACCTTGGTTCAGTCTAGTACTCAGATTTTTCTTGAAATGGTTGGTTTCCCCATAGGTTTGAGTCCGAGGATCATGCAAGACCTTGGTTCAGTCTAACACTTATGCTCTTCTGTAAGTAACTAGTTTCCCTATAGGTTTGAGTCCGAGGACCATGCAAGACCTTAGTTCAGTCTAGTACTCAGGTTTTTCTTGAAGTGGTTAGCTTCCCCATAGGTTTGAGTCCTAAGACCATGCAAGACCTTGGTTCAGTCTAACACTTATGCTCTCCTGTAAGTAATTAGTTTCCCTATATGTTTGAGTCCGAGGACCATGCAAGACCTTGGTTCAATCTAGTACTCAGGTTTTTCTTGAAGTGGTTAGTTTCCCTATAGGTTTAAGTCCGAGGACCATGCAAGACCTTGGTTCAGTCTAGCAGTTATGCTTTCCTGTAAGTAACTAGTTTCCCCAGAGGTTTGAGTCCGAAGACTATGCAAGACCTTGGTTCAGTCTAGTATTCAGGTTTTTCTTGAAGTGGTTAGCTTCCCCATAGGTTTGAGTCCGAGGACCATATAAGATCTTGGTTCAGTCTAACACTTATGCTCTTCTGTAAGTAACTAGTTTCCTCATAGGTTTGAGTTTGAGGACCATGCAAGACCTTGGTTCAGTCTAGTACTCAGGTTTTTCTTGAAGTGGTTAGTTTCCCCATAGGTTTGAGTCCGAGGACCATGTAAGACCTTGGTTCAGTCTAACACTTGTGCTCCCCTGTAAGTAACTAGTTTCCCCATAGGTTTGAGTCCGAGGACCATGCAAGACCTTGGTTCAGTCTAACACTCAGGTTTTTCTTGAAGTGGTTAGCTTCCTCATAGGTTTGAGTCCGAGGACCATGCAAGACCTTGGTTCAGTCTAACACTTATGCTCTTTTGTAAGTAACTAGTTTCCCCATAGGTTTGAGTCCGAGGACCATGTAAGATCTTGGTTCAATCTAACACTTATACTCTTCTGTAAGTAACTAGTTTCCCCATAGGTTTGAGTCCGAGGACCATGCAAGACTTTGGTTCATTCTAGTACTCGGGTTTTTCTTGAAGTGGTTAGCTTCCCCATAGGTTTGAGTCAGAAGACCATGCAAGACTTTGGTTTAGTCTAACATTTATGCTCTTCTGTAAGTAACTAGTTTCCCTATAGGTTTGAGTTTGAGGACCATGCAGGACCTTAGTTTAGTCTAGTACTCAAGTTTTTCTTGAAGTGGTTAGTTTCCTCATCGGTTTGAGTTCGAGGACCATGTATGACCTTGGTTCAGTCTAACACTTATGCTCCCCTATAAGTAACATGTTTTAGTGAGCACATTGTAATCTACAATTAAAAAAAATAATGAAATATTTCATACAGATTTGAGGATCCTTAATAGTTATTTTGTGTGTTTCTTTATTACATTATTTTCCTTTGCTGCTTTCTTGCTGTTTAATACATATATTCTTGCTTGCTAGTTTTCCTTTTACTTAGCCAAAAGCTGAGTCTTTTTACTGGGGTCCTTACTTCAACTTATACCTTGGACACACTTAGCCTCTAAAGAAATATATGCCAAAATATGCACATATCAGATATCACTCTCTTCCACAAAAGTCCTTCTCACCTAACTATCTTGGAAGGTAATGCCCAAGCAAAGCCACTTGGACTTGAGTTCCAAATCCCACAAGTCTTGTGTAAAAGTAATAAGTCTGTGAAAATTGAGGCTAGGATCCTCGTGGCTAAGTCATTCTTATGAAATTCATTTACATATATGTATATGTATTAAAATGTATATCCTAATCTAAGAACTTAAAATTATTTGAAGTTATGTGTATTGCATAGTGTGTTTTTATGTAGGACCTATAGAGGTAAAGGAAATGACAAAACTCCATTGCATAATAAGCATGGAGAAAGACTGTGTAGTTCAGAGGACCAGAGATTCTGAGTTCTTATAGGCCTAGTACTCCTGGGAACCATGACAGTACGCCTGGAGTACCATGACAGTACGCCTGGGGTACCAAGTGAAAGAACTTTTTTAAATGTTTACACAATAAAATATAAGTCTCAAATACTCTATTTTAATCTCTTTCTCATTGTGAATATTATGAATAATTATTTTACTTGTTTCGTAAGAGTAAATGGTCATTTTATGATACTAAAACACTTCTAATGGTATTTTATTGCTTAGGAGGAATCGCATTTTGCCTTGAGGAGTTTAATGTGACTTGCGCATAACTTGGTTCATAATCAGTCCCTATTTAGCTGCGGTGAACCAAGCCTAGTCCACTAAAACAACAAGTAAAGGGCCCAAAATCCTTGTTTCTACTTAGGCCTGTGTGCTAAGAAAAAAAGCACCCACACACAACCAAAAAAATAGGGAGAATCATATCTTACTGAGATTAGGTGGATTTCGGTGGAGGCAGGTTGCTTGGTGAGTGGCGTCAATGGAGGTAGCAAGCAGTGAGTGGCGTTGGCATTGGAGGCGAGGCAAGCTGCTTGGCGAGCGACGAAGGTGAGGCGGGTGGGTGGAGAGATCACTATGGCAGATTGTGAGAGAGGAAGAGAGAGAGGAGAGAGAAGGGCTAAGAGAAAAGAGAGGCAGATGGTTGAAAGAGAGAAACATGAGAGGAGAAAGAAAAAAAAAAGAAAAAAAAAGAAGAGAGAGAACAATAATAATAAATTAATTTTTTCATATAGCATTCTTGTTCGTACCATTCCAAATTTGGAATTGACGTGTGCCAAATGTTTTGGGGCTTGTTTGGTAGGGCATTTCAAACATTCATTTTCAGTTTTTAAATAACATTACACATATTTTCACACACTTTTTCACCCACACATATTTCGAAAAACTACAAATAACATTACTCAAACTCCTCTACTAAACGGGCCTTTGGCATTTAGAACACCCCATATGAGAGGATTTTTGGTGTTTGATGTGCCAAATGCCAAATATTTGGCTTTTGGCACACCTGATGCTAGTTCTTTTAAATCGGCTTTGGATATTTTTCTAAGGGGGCTAGTGTCCAACTAGGAATTTGTTATGGAGAAAAAAAATATGATTAATATTTTCTTTTCTGTATATACAACTTTCATATTATATACAAATACAATAATCTAAAATAGTATTGTAAGTGTCTGTTTGGGAACAACTTATCTAGTTTTTTGCTGAAAACTTTTTATTGAAAGTGTACTAAAGAATACTTATAGCTTGAAAAAATTTGAAAGAGTGAGAAAATGTAGGAAGAAGTGAGATTTTAAAAAGCTGTATAAAAACTAAAAGTTAAAAGCTAAAAGTTGAAGCTAATGCTAAACATGCTCTAAAAACAATTTAGTATCCAATACAATTATATTGTACAATAGTGTAAAAAAATTGTTAATAGTTTAAAGTTTAGCAAGACAACAACTATTGGATGCATAAATAAATATAATTAAATAACTAATCATACATTTTTCTCAAATTAATAATAATTTATTATATTTACATATAATATCAATTAAATAAAAATATATGATAAGAAAGAACAGTAACACACTTAGGAGTAGGTCTGGAAATAAATGTGAAACTAAGAAAAAATAGTAATTGATATAAGTTTTTACTTTTGAAGTGTATAGTTTTTTAACCATACAAGTAGTCATTCTTTTGAAATTGGAGCACGCACTAAGAGACCTATTGGACTTCAAAATTTGTAGAGCACTCATCAAACTACTTGATTAGATAAAAAGAAAACATAGAAGGGAGAAAGATAGATAGAGAAAATGAGGAAAGAATCATAGATGTAGATACCAATTGGTTGGTTATATATGTGATATTTTTTGATTTTTTTTGTGTGCCAAAAGTGGTGTAATTTTCTGCTGATAAAGAAGAAAAGTGTTGGGAAAAATAGTTTCATTCTACTATCAACGGCAAAGTATGAAGGGAAAGTTTATTTATTTATTTTTTTTAATGAATAAGCAATTTTAAGAGTAGTGTTATTGACACAACACTTTCATAACAAACTTTAGGTGACAAGTTGTTGAAAGTATGTAAAAAAGTGATGTTTGTTGTGGGTCTAAATAAAAACCAATTACAACTTGCCACTTAACTGTTATTGTAAAATTATTGTGAAAATATTGTGAAAGTAGCACTAAGATGATCATATTTAAGCTTGTCTCAGTTGGATTTAAACAAAATTTAGATTTAGAGTATTCAAAATTTTATTTTAAAGGTTAAAACAAAAAAAGTAAAAAAATTTATATATAATTTTTTTTTATTTGCTAGTTCATAGGGTTTATTTGAACCCCTGAGTTGGCTTGGCGGCACCCCTGATTAGGATTGACCCATATAAAAATGGTGTTAAATTTATTATCTACTTACCATAATATATCACCTTAATAAATTGTAAAAAAAAAAATGGTTATGCTCAGTTTGCAATAATTGTGTACCTAGCCAGATTACCCAAAAAATTTTCAACGACCTAAAGCATGGGACCTTCCTTATTGAAGGGCTACACTGGATGCTGAACATATTTCCAGGCCTTTAGAGGCTAGCCTGCCTTAACCAAAGAGGCCTACGCTAGATTGCAAGTTGCTTGGGGAATAGGGAAAAAGCCTCTTCTATCACGACAAGCAACAAAAAGCCTCTTTCTATCACATCAAGCAACGAAGCTTTGTTCTGTCTGGGCCCATGATAGGGGGAAGCTACTGATTTGTTTTGTTTTTTTTTATTTATTAATTTTCTTATGGAAAATTTTAAAATTGAAAGGCTACTTCACTTTTTCATACCATAAAAAGAGGTCATGATCTTATATATTTCGCACTTATTATGATGAATTAAATAAAAGGGAAATTCTTATAAAAAAATCAAAAGGGAAATATATATATATATATATATTGAGAATCAAAAGGGAAATATTCTATTAAAACATACTGTCATTGCACAAAGCCATCCCACATATTGTTCCATTGGCTCAAAAAGATGTAAGTATCTGATTCTTCTTAAATTTTTATTTATTTTATTTTATTTTTCAAGATAATTATAATAAACTATTAATTCCGTAGTTCAAACTCTTTCTCTCTTAGACCTCTAAGGTGCTAATTCAGCTACAAAGTTCTTAACATTCTTCTTAATTGATGAATGAAAGTCCATTTTACTTGTTCTCAAAACAGAAAATAAAAGAAGTTATTATATTTATATGTTTAAAAAACAAAATATATAAATCAATCTCTTTTATGTACAACATCATGAAATATATGTGGTCCATGTGAGGAACACTTCGGGCCTGTCGTTTAGGGAAATTTGGGCCTCCAGTACCAATGGCCCAAACCATGATGGGCTCATGGACTTACCATGTGCTTAGTTTACAATTTGGAAAACCGAAGAGGAAGGTGTCATTGTCAATGTGTCATCGTTCACCTACCTCATCTCAGGCATCCTGAGAGAAATTGGGTGACATATCTGACTCCGATTTCAAATAGGGGTGTCAATTCGTGTTCGCGGGTCGGGTTCGGGTCGTGTCGAGCCATAAGTACTCTGCTATATGGGTTAACCCAAACCCGACCTATTTAGTAAACGTGTCAAGAATCCTCAACCCTAACCCGACCTGTTTATTAAATAGGTTAACCCAACCTGACACGTTTAACCTGTTTAATTAATAAGTCATGTAAAAATTAATACTAATAACCTGTTTGATTAATAGGTCATACATGATCTAAATAATCTATTATTAATTTCTATATATCTAAAATTAAAATACAATTACAACCATAAATATAATAATAAACATATAATTACAACAACAAAAATTAAGCAATAATAACAAAATTTAATACCTTTATTACCTAAACGGGTCAAACAGGTCAAACGGGTTCACATGTTAAACACGAACACGACCCGTTTATTAAACGGGTCAGCCGTGTCGACCCGAATATGACCCGAACCCATTTAGCCTCAACCCATGACCTATTTATAAACAGGTTAGTCATGTCGGGTTCGCGGGCCGTGTCAAATTTTGCCACCCCTAATTTCAAAGGAGTGTGAAATCTCAAAATTACCCTATATAAATACTCTAGTGTGTTTCCTATAAAGGAGAAATTATAAGGCCCTATTTGGTTTATTTTTTTGTTCACTCATCACTCTTCACTTAATTTTCATCACCTATCACTGATCACTGATCACTCACCATGCATCACTCAAAAATTCTCAAAATACTCCCAACCTTATTTGGCAACTAAACCTGATTCAGTTTTCTACTTAAAAACTCAAAAAAACTCACATTTTTATGGACTCACGGACTGATACTGCGTAGTGCGCACAAAACGGTTACCCACGGTTAACCTTTGATTTTTTGTTTGCATTTCATCTCTCAAAATGCTTTACCCTATTTCCTTACACTTTCTTTCACACTTCAGCTCTTAAACCCCAAAGCCGTCGACCACCCTTTAGCTCACCTCCTCCATCCTTGCCCAACTGCGCCGTTGCCATGGTTCCTTCGAACGTCATCTTCCTCATTCCTCGTCCCTGAAACCGAACCCACAACGTGCCGCTACACCTCCGTCCTCCTGCCTCGTCCCTGAAACCGAGCCTAGAAATCCACGATCGCTCCTCTGCTCCTCAAGGCTGATCGACGGTGGGTAAGGGCACGATGAATCCGACAGCTTCTCTGAAGATTACCAACACCAGTGATGATGCTGAGATCGCCAGTCAAGATGTTCGTCCAGATCGAGATCGTCCATCCCTTGTATCAGCCCTGGAATACAACAAAATAGAAAAAAGAAAGAATCACCAGGGGGGTGCTGACCACAACGCCTCTGATGATAAAGTTAGAGAAGGTTCACAAGCAGGATAAAACAAAGAAAACTAAGATGAGAATGAAATTATGTAGTTTTTCATACCCCCTTTGGATCTTGCTTATGGGTATATATAGGTTACTTTAGTGGCCTTCTAGCCGTTGGCTCCGTCATTATGGGAGCATAATTGCTTGAGTTCGTAACGCTTGTGCGAGGTGTTAATTTGACTGGCACCTTTTCAACGGTATTGGTATTTATTGTTGCTAGTCGTAACGGCCGGCCTCGGTTGGATTGCTCGTGCAGCCCTTCTCGTACTGTGCTGGCAGTGGGTCGTCCTTGTACATCGTCCTTCAGGGATGGACGACTTTACTTATTTCTTGGACCTATCAGCTGCCCCCCTATTCCAAGGTCGTTTGTAGCCCGGGACTGTCCTAGGAATACAAATCGTTTTTTTTTTTTTTTTTTGGCGCATGGGTATGTGTTATCCGCATTAACTGCCTTGTGGCGGCGTGGCACACTTTGTGGCCACGTGTCACGTTTTGACCAGTGGGGAGGCATTGTTTTCTGCGAATGTCTTTTTGGTTTCCCGCGATTTCCAAGGCAGATTTTAACCTTTACTTTTCCTAACTTCTTCATTTTTATCTCTCATTTGGCTTTTTCTGGTTTTCTTTTCTTCTTCTGTGTCTGAGTTTTTTGCTGTTGTTGCTTTGCCCCTCCGATTTCAGATTTTCTTCCCTTCTTTTCTAAGGTGCGTATCCCTTCTTTTTCGCTTCTTTCCTTTTGCTATATACTTTTTTGTTTACTTTCCTTTTTTTAAAACGCATATGTCCCTTCTTAATGGTAGATTATACTGATTTTGAGCGTATTTCTCCCTCTATTGCCTTTTTCTTTGCTCGCTTGGGGGGATTTTTAGAACTTTCCAGTGACCGGTATCCGCAATCTGGTGATCTTGTGGTAGGGGGGAGTGGCTTAGATTTAGCTTTAAGGGATTTGTACCCATTGTTGCAGCAGTCGTTTTCTTGGTTCAAATCTACCCGTGGGGTTCTTAGGGGGGAAAAATGGGTTCTGTTGTAAGGTCTAGTGGTCCTGAGAGGGATTCGTCCTCCGGTGCAGCCGTGGACGGGGCTGTAATGGACACAGCTACTTCCGTGCCTCCTTCTTCGTCAACACCCTCTACTTCTGTTGTCGTCCCTTGTCCCTTTCATGCTCTTAGGGAAAAGTGTCACTTGAGTGTTGACGTTTTCAGTAAATTTAGGGATAGGTTTCAATTCCCCGTAGAAACTAGGGTTCGTCTTCCCAGGAAGGGTGAAAAGGCTTGCACCTTTGCCCATGGAGAGGTTTGCTTTTATGAGGCAGCCTTCTTGTGTGGTCTGAGATTTCCCGTCCACCCGTTTATCATGGAGCTCTTAGATCACCTACAGATTGCTCCTGGGCAACTCATGCCCAATTCCTAGAGAATCGTTATAAGTTGTATGGTGGTCTGGACGATCATAGTAGATGGGGAAATGATAACTGTGAATGAGCTTACCCATCTTTACCGTTTAAAAGAGTTTAGGGAATTTGGATATTACGAACTTGTTCCCTGGGATAGGAGATCCCGTCTAGTAGTTGACCTTCCTTCATCCTTTCGTTATTGGAAGTCAAGATACTTCTTCGTGTCAGGAGACGGTTGGGAGACTTTGTCAGATGATTTTTGGGGGAATATCCCCAGGTTGCTGCGACGATGGGAGACCCCTCGTCTTGGTGCGTTCGTCTTTTATGCTCCTCTTCTTCTAACCTCGTGGGTGTTTTCTTTGCTCGTCCTTACAACCATGAATGGTTTCCTTCTTGTGTAGTGAAAGAGCGTCCTGATTTGGACAGCCAATTTGAGGAGAGAGTTCAGGAGACGATTAGATACGTAAAGATGATTGACGATTTTGACGAGCTCGTTGATCCACGTACTTTAGCTCGTCACTGTTTGGGACCTGAGCCTTCACTCTACGTCCTTCAAGTGATCGATCGAGAGCAACGAAAACGTAAGTAATTTTGATGCACAGGATCATCCTTCTCCCCCCCCCCCCCCGGGTGATTCTTTCTTTTTTCTATTTTGTTGTATTCCAAGGCTGATACAAGGGGTGGACGATCTCGATCTGGACGAACATCTTGACTGGCGATCTCAGCATCATCAACCAGTATGTGTCAACTTTTCCCTCATTTTATATATGCAATTTTCGGAAAAAAAATGAGAATAAATTTGTTGGGTATGCCATGGTGTTGAATAAATTTATTTCTTTCTTGTTGCAAGCTTGTTTATGTCTTGGATTTTTGTTTTCCATGTGGTATTGTGGATTCATGAGGGATTTCAAGTGGGAAGGGAGTACTGTTGGACCCCTTGACTCATTTTATTTTTTTAATAATCTTCAATGTCATTCAAATCGGAGATCTGCTTCGGTGATCAGCAACGAACTGGAGCAGCGGAGCTTGGGTTGTTCAGAGGCCGAAGCTTGAAAGATTGTAGATGGGTGTGCAAGATCGAAGTTTGTGGATTCAGTTGGTGTTGCTGTGGGTTTGGATAATGAGAGGTGAGCTTTGTTGTTTAGGGCGCTGATAAGAGAGTGAAGATGGTAGGTTGAGTTAAAGGCATGTGACCGTTGGTTCAAACGTGCGAACTGAGCAAGTGATGGGACAAGACATTGCTATGGGGCCCACACGGGTTCAACTATTTACAAGTTTGCTACAAAACTCATATTTCAATAACTTGAAAACAACCTTTTCTTGTTTCCAAATTTCTTAACTCAAATCCTGAAAATCTCAGTTTTGTTAACTGAGTTAACATCCGAAAAAAAAAAAAAGCCAAACAAACATCATCCATGTGGGGCCCACGGTTTTTGGGATATGAGTTAACAAAACTCAGTTTTGTTAACTGAGTTTGACAAAATCTAAACAACACCTAAGACTCCCACTGCCACCTGGTTAAAATTGTTGAGTTAATTTTAAAAAAAAAATAGAAACTCATTATTGACTCAGCAATTTTAAACAAGTAAAATTCTTTTAGTGGAATGGTAGACAAGTAGTGTGGTTCACCATGAAAACCCTATAATATCTCCTACTAAAGATGTGCAAAATACGTCTTACCCTGCCTTTATAGTTTATTCTTTTTTTGGAAAAATACACAATATGCTAAAATTGAGCATTAGTAGAGGTGGGGCTTTAAGCCATGTCCCAAAATATTTAACAACCTCAGCAAGTGAATACAATTTATAAAATGAAATTATATACTATATAATTAAATCATCATTGCTATTTTATTGAGATAATTTGATCATAAGTTAAACTTTATTTTCCAAGTTTCAAGAATGTTAATATACTATTTTGATTAGATTTTTATTACTAAAATTTTATTTAAAAAATAGTTATTATTCATTTTAAATTATTTTATTATTTACCAAAAAAAAACTTTGGTTTTACACGTTAGGCACCCGGTAATTTTTCATTGACTATTTTATTATTTGATTTTGATGAAGTATTTTTTTTAACATACCTACTTCTACTAAATATATATAATGTTTGAAAGGTTCTTTCTACAGTACTTTGGTTTAGTCAAATTTTTTCTTTTTAAGTAAGCCAAAACGGTGCGTTTTGTTGTGAAAAAGAGAAAGTCATTGTTTCAGGGAGATGTTTTAGTGAGAGACTAAAACAAAGATGTCTACTGTGCTTGGTTTAGTCAATTTGGTGAGCAAAAGCTTACTGTTTCATTCCTGCTGGCCCATATTGATACTAGTTAGCTTTGAGGTTTCTGTTTTTATTTTTTAAAGAATGATTTGATCTAGAAATTGTTATACTTGCACAACAAATTGGTATAATATTTTCATATTTGCTAAGGTGTCAGTTTCTTAGAAGTCAAAATAAAGTATACTAAAGTAATAAACTATTAGACCAAGGCCAACCACGAAAATAAAACTCTTGTGAAAATGTTATAACATTTTGATGTTGTCACAATATTTTACAATTGTTAAAGTATTAGTTTTGCATATAGCTCAAAATAAAATAATAAAATATCATACAAGGGCGTACCACAGCTTTAAATAAAGTTATTGTGGAAATGTGACATTTTGTTGTTGTCATAATATTTTTACAACTGCTGAAGTATAAGTTTCCTAGAACATTTATGTGGGGCCCGAGGGCCCAGAACCCCCGGCCCACCTTTAGGCTGGCCTAAGGCCCAAGCCGAGGAGGGCAATCATCCCAGATAGTCGGCCTAAGGGTTTTAGCCCTTCTCAGACCCGAGCCGAGGACACACCCCTCCTCGGCACACCTAGTCTAATCCAGGTAGGGGACAGACCCAGAATAGGTGGTCACATCCACACTTAACGAGTATGCCTGATCCTCCAGGCTACATTAATGATGACAAGACCCTTCACTAGAAAAACCTTGGAAGCAGCAACCCCCAGTATAGTGAGGAACCTGTCTGATGGGACAAGTCCTGAACCAGTAGCCCGGATGGCCAACAGCTGTAAGGCCAGGATCGAGCTAAAGGGCGTATATAAGGCAAAGAACCCCCCTTGTGAAAGGGGGCCTCCTTGGACGCCAGCCGAGGAGCAACCCCAAGCGAAGAGCAATAGACGAAAAGTTCAAGGAAGATCGGCTAGGGACCGGCCGGAGCCAAACCCTTTGCCCCATTCTCTACAAATTCATTGTCGGGGGCCCACCTCCGAAAAAGGAGCCCCTACAATTGGCGCCGTCTGTGGGAAGGGTTAGAGCACCGGCCGGCGGAACCGGCGGTCATTCCAAAGTAGTTGCTATGCGAAATTGGCGGTGCAAAAGAAAAAAAAAAGAAGGGAGAACAAGAGAAGAGTTGCGGTACGAAAAGAAAATTCAACAGCGAAATAAAGGAAAAGTTCTTTATTATTGCAGAAAAGATTACAAGTACAACAATCTTTATTATTTCATAAAAGAAAAGTTACAAATACAATCAGAGGCTCAGACAGGCATGTTTTACAAAAAATCCTACCAACTAATCCTACAATCAGAGGCCCAGGCGGACCGGTCTTGGAACTGGCCGGGCAAGAGGCTCGCAAAGAATTAATATCAGGAATGAGGGAAGTGTCAACCCGTGCT
Organism: Quercus variabilis; assembly: GCA_030445155.1. Lineage (NCBI taxonomy): Eukaryota > Viridiplantae > Streptophyta > Magnoliopsida > Fagales > Fagaceae > Quercus > Quercus variabilis. The sequence goes on from CP129454.1 coordinate 11,943,032, forward strand.
TTTATTGGCGTCAAGAGAATGGGAGAACTTGACAGTAAAAGCACGGGAAGGGGGGCTGGGGGCTGGCTCACCTTCAAACCAAAGCTTGAACAAAGTGAGGAGCCGACCCCGAGACCCCGGAACACCTTCCCTCGTGATGCTTCCTCGACCCTCTCCAAACTGCACGAGCATCGACCGTCGGAGACGGCAATGCTCGGGCACCAGCCGTGACGGGAGTTCGCGTGCCTCCTTCGTCGGAGGTGCGCTCTGCGGAGGGGCGTTAGGTACTTCAATGACGTCCCCCCTGGCCACCATATGAGGCCCTGCCAGTGTTACGCCTAAACTCTACCGCGCCGGCAGCCCAGTGGGGGCTGCGGCCATGGCGGCCCTTAACTCCAGGTCTCCTAACTGCGGTCACAACCCTGGTGGCGCTGTCAAAGGGGCTCAGGAAGGTGAAAGTGTATATTTCTGTTCGTGGTGGAAGATTCATGGAATGAGGAGAAACATTCCCCCCAGAACGCCTTTTATGGAAGGCGAAAACCAGTGGGAGTTGAGCCGCGCGGAATTCGAAGGGGGAATTGTCAAAGGGAATTAATTCCCACCCCATTCCAAGGGGATTGCCAGCTGCCTGATTCGTGTTAATTCACGAGGGCATTAATGGAGGCGCGTTACGGGCACCGAAGCGTCGAACATGGAGCGCGGAAGGCCAAGCGACGCCTCGTAAACCAGAAAGATGAGGAACATGAACCAGAAGCAAGATCAGCCCCACGTGCGAAGTCACAATCCGACCCGAGGAAAAACAGCTCACAGGAAAAGACCCGTGGACGTCTTCACACCAAAAACAAAGTCCTCGGATCCGAGGACGAACTCCTATTGGAGGCAGCTGTGCGGTAGTGGTACAACGACTCTTGCTCCAGCAGCCTGCAAGGGGCTAATGGGAGGGACTTCTACCCGACGAGAGACTGAGTTGCCCAAAGAGGTGAACACTGTGTCCTCATACTCGGGGACAAAGCCACTTACAAACGATGGCAGCAATTGTACCTAGGACTTGCATGGTCCTTGAACCCAAGCCTACGGGGAGCTGGCCACTCGTACTGAAGGCAGCAACTGTACCTAGGTCTTGCATGGTCTACGGACTCAAGCCTATGGGGAGCTAGCCACTTATAAACGATGGCAGCAATTGTACCTAGGACTTGCATGGTCCTCGGACCCAAGCCTACGGGGAGCTGGCCACTCGTACTAAAGGCAGCAACTGTACCTAAGTCTTGCATGGTCTACGGACTCAAGCCTATGGGGAGCTAGCCACTTACAAACGATGGCAGCAATTGTACCTAGGACTTGCATGGTCCTCGGACCCAAGCCTACGGGGAGCTGGCCACTCGTACTGAAGGCAGCAACTGTACCTAGGTCTTGCATGGTCTACGGACTCAAGCCTATGGGGAGCTAGCCACTTACAAACGATGGCAGCAATTGTACCTAGGACTTGCATGGTCCTCGGACCCAAGCCTACGGGGAGCTGGCCACTCGTACTGAAGGCAGCAACTGTACCTAGGTCTTGCATGGTCTACGGACTCAAGCCTATGGGGAGCTAGCCACTTACAAACGATGGTAGCAATTGTACCTAGGTCTTGCGTGGTCTACGGACTCAAGCCTACGAAGAGCTAGCTATTTACGACGAAGCCAAGGTACTGCTCGGTCCGAAGACCTATTCCTGTGGAGAAACTAACTACCTATTGAAGGGCCTAAGGGTCGATCCAGCCACCCAAGGAAGAACCAGCCGGTTGAAGGCCTTCCGGAACATAGGGGCCGAGGTTTGCAAAACCCTCCTCCCCGTCCGAGGAGACGTGCAGCAGGGTTTTGAGGGGCTATTGTGGGGCCCGAGGGCCCAGAACCCCCGGCCCACCTTTAGGCTGGCCCAAGGCCCAAGCCGAGAAGGGCAATCATTCCAGATAGTCGGCCTAAGGGTTTTAGCCCTTCTCAGACCCGAGCCGAGGACACACCCCTCCTCGGCACACCTAGTCTAATCCAGGTAGGGGGTAGACCCAGAATAGGTGGTCACATCCACACTTAACGAGTATGCCTGATCCTCTAGGCTACATTAATGATGACAAGACCCTTCACTAGAAAAACCTTGGAAGCAGCAACCCCCAGTATAGTGAGGAACCTGTCTGATGGGACAAGTCCTGAACCAGTAGCCCGGATGGCCAACAGCTGTAAGGCCAGGATCGAGCTAAAGGGCGTATATAAGGCAAAGAACCCCCCTTGTGAAAGGGGGCCTCCTCGGACGCCAGCCGAGGAGCAACCCCAAGCGAAGAGCAATAGACGAAAAGTTCAAGGAAGACCGGCTAGGGACCGGCCGGAGCCAAACCCTTTGCCCCACTCTCTACAAATTCATTGTCGGGGGCCCACCTCCGAAAAAGGAGCCCCTACAATTTACATCAACTTATGCAAAATGGCATAAGGGCCAAAATTTTCCCAACCCCAAAACTCACCCACATCAACTTATCTATTATGCAAATACATTTTAGCTATAGTACTTGTGCAAATATACACAAGTATTATTGTTGTGCATTTAGTTTTTATTATCTTTTTGCATTTCTCGAGAACGAAGAAAGAGAATAAATAGTGGTTTCGTTGTTGTCACAGTATTTTCACAATTGTTGAGGTATCAGTAGCTTATAGATCAAAATAAAATAAAGTAATTAAATATCATTCCCAGGCCAACCACAGCTTAAAATAAAGGTATTATGAAAATGTGACATTTTGTTATTGTCACAATATTTTCATAACTGCTGAAGTATAAATTCTTTATAGGTTGTTGAGGGGGAAATTGATGTCTCTATCTAAGATGTTGGGAAGTCAAGCTGAAACTCGATCATGGGCTCTTGAGATGGTACCCAAAGGCTTTCGGTGTGATGACAAAACTTATCAAAGCAAGAAACAAAGACTGCACATGACAAAACAGAAACAAAAACCCAATGAAAAACATGTTACAATACTTAATTAGTACATTAATGGTCCTGGTTCGATAGTTTAAATCAGTCTTCTAGTGGTACGGTATTATCTCCAACGGTAGGGTAATTTTAGGTTAGTAAGTGTGTTTACATGGTAAAAATCATTTTTTTTCCTTATTATTATTAAGTCAACATAAGGGAAAACTTTCATAGTTTCCAAAACATTATGGCCTTTATCATAATAATACTAAACAAGGATTAAAGACTTCATAGTTACAAATAAAAGAAAAAAAATAGGATGGAATGAAGGGAGAGAGAGATCTCAGCTCAGTGCAGCAAGTATTAAACTAAGATTTTGATGAGTATGTTTGCCTAAGGCATGAATGAGGTAATGTGGGCTGTTCTGAGTGAGTGGGATGTGATTAACACTGAAGTTAAGGCTTTAGTGAGTAGTGGGCTAAAGGGGAATGGGTTGCAAGCTTGAGGAGAGTTGAATTGCAAGCAAAATGACTAATCAATCAGAAAGTTTCAGAGGGAGTTGTTGTAGGTTTGTAGACTGAGATGCTTATACTTTTATAATGGAGTTTAGAGAAGCATTAATTAATAAGAATCCAAAAAAGGAAGGTTTGATTCAAGGGAGCCTTGATAGCTGAATTAATAACCTAGATTTGGTCTAAAAACGGGAGATTTGCTTTTGGGGTTGTTTTGCTTCTTTGGGCAATGTCACACATGGGTAGTATTTGGGGGTAATCTTGCATTAAATGCTGAGATTGTGTTCAGCCAATGGGATTAAGGCAAGTATTGAGGAAGAATCCTAGTGTTGCAACTAAGATTTGGACCCTAGGAAGTAGGATTCAACACTCCAAGTCAGGTGTCAAAGTTTAAGCCCACTTTAGAGGGTTTCGTTGGAGATCCATTTTTGCCCTCCAAACCACATGTTCTTAATTTTTCCCCTCTAGGATTCATGGGCTTGGGACATGAATCATGTCTTGAACGTTTTTAACATTTATAGCATCAATTTGTTGAAGTTTGGATGATTTGGTTTCAGCTCCCCTTCCGCTGGAGTTGCAGTCTTGAGGAAGGTGATGAGTCCCATCATCTTTTAGACTTCAGTTGATATGACAGCACTTGGGCACTGTTCACGTCAGGTAGAGGGTGATAGAAAATCGATGGGACAACCCCTAGTTCATTCTCAAAGGCTTGGTTCTCTTGTAGGGGTCTTTAGTTGTTTCTTTGGTTAGGGATGAATAAGGGCTGGTTGCCCACTTTCAAGTCTCTTGCTGGGACCTTTTTGGGCTAGAACTTTGCTCCATTTCAGTACTTTTAGTTGGGCCACATAGCCTTTTCTTTCCTTGGGCTTGTTCCATACTCCATGAGATTCTTGGGCCTACAAAATGGGCATTAAAGACATGTTTTGCCATGAGTTTTTTTAGTTCTCATGGGTTTTAGTTGTTAGTAGAAATAAAATAAATCCATGATCTTTAATAAATATTTATGATAGATTTTGGGTATTAATTTTCATGGGCTTTAAATAATAACTTGTATAATTTCTCATACTTTTTGCCATGGATTGCTTTGTAAATAATATTTTCTTTGGGGCTTTTTAAATAATAACCTCCAATATTTTCTTAAGAATAATATTTACCATAAGTTTTAAATAAATATGGTAACAACCCCTATAATAGAATAATGTGATGTCTCATGAGTTTCTCTATAGATAATCATAATGGACATGTAGGATGAATAATTACCATGATTTTTGGTAATAAATATTATGAATGTTGTGATGTAAGATAGATAGTGAACATAAGTTTATAATATGAAATAAATAAATGTCATGGGTCTAATAATCATATATTTCCATGGGCTTTTATGAAATGATTGCCATGGGTTTTGAGAGTAGATAATTCATAAATTCCATGAGCTTGTAATATTATAGTAATAGGTTTAAGAATTCTAAAGTATTGTTCATTATTGGACTTTTAAGTAAAATAATTATGATATAGTATTTTGCCAAGTATTGATAACCTTGGGCTTTCGATAAATAGTGCCAAGTAGTTTGCTTGGACTTTTAATAGTGCCAATGTAAGTTGGGCCTTTGATGTTGCCAACGAGAATTGAGCTTTAATATTGTCAACGAGAACTGAGCTTTGGTATTGCCAATGTGAATTGGGTTTTGGATAGATAAATTGCCATGGGTTTAAATCATGAGCTTTGATCATGGATTTGAATTCCATTGATAAAATTGTTTTGCCATGGACTTGAATCATGAGCTTTTCAAATATTGCCAAGCATAAGTATTCTTGGGCTTTAAACAGAATAGGATTATTGGGTTCATAGGGCCGGTTTTGGGATTAGCTAGATGATGATAATAAAATTGGATAAAATATGATTTTTTGGGCTTTTTGTGATAATTTATATCATAACCTAATTTAAGAAATGAGATATGAAACATTTGTTGTAATAGAGAAAAAAATATTTGGGAAAACCCAATAACTTATTAGTGGTATTTGAAAATAAATATGTGGTACTCAAATAAAATTAGGTGCAAAAAAAAAATACCCTAACATATGTCAAAATAAAAAAATTATTAGACTAGGACCAACCATAGCTGAACATAAATTTATTATGAAAATATTGTGACATTTTATTGTTGTCACAATATTTTCACAACTACTGAGGTGCAAGTTTCTTATAACTCAAAATAAAATAATAAACTATCAGAATGGGATTTAGTGCAATTAAAAATAAAGTTACTGTGAAAATGTTTGATGTTTTGTTACATCCCTAAACATTTTTGGTTTATTCAATTTTTTTTTTTTTTAGAATCACGGTTTATCCAATTTTGGTGAGCCTGTTCGCACACGGTTTTCTTATGTTGGTCTTTCATTTTGTTTTGTTTTGTTTTGTTTGTTTTGTTTGTTTTTATTTTTTTATGCACCAACCTATATAGTTTTACTAAAAAAAGAAAAACCACTTTCCCCATTCATGTTTGAGTTAGTTCACAATTTTTCTCCTAAACTTTAAAACCGAGCAATTTCTCCTTTTATATTTTGGAAACAAGCAAACACCCTTTATTGTGCAATGTCTAAACTACTCTCACTAAATTTTAATATCGCAAAAATTTCCTTCACCCTTTTTGAGTTTTATGTGGTAGTCATGCTTGGAAATTTGGAATGATAATATATGGTGTTCTATTTGTTACTTAAAGAATACTAATTTGGTAGGTTTTAATCTTCTAAACTTATAATATTGTATAATTCGATGACACATATGCCTTTTGTTATTTTATTCTTGTTTTCTTTTCTTCTTTTAAATTTACTTTCTTGCTTAAAAGGGTGTTTATTAAAAACTAAATAAGCTAAACACCATAACTAAATGCATAAAATGAAAGATAATAAAGAAGTGTATATAAAAATCTTTATTATGGATAGTTGCAGGTATTTGATAAAGAGCTTTAATTGCATTTGATATCATTTATTATGAAAATTTGAATATTGTGCAGGTATTTGATAAAGAGTTTCAATTGCATACGATATCGTTTATTGTGATAATGTATTAGCAAAACTCAGTTACTTATTATTGGTGTAAGGATGCAATTTGAGTCCCTAGTCCAAATGATGGATGAGCTTAGGCTCAAAAAACCCAATACAATGAATTTGTAAAGAGTGGGTTAGAAAACTGGGTTTTAATGAGTTGGACAACAAGTAAAATAGATTCAGATGACAAGAAAATGAAGAGAGACTGGTTTAAACCAAAGAAAATCGATCTCGGCACAATTCGAGGAGATCAGTTCTTATATATTTCTCTTAAGTTTGATTACAAGTTTAGCTCTTGATTGCTACAATGTTTTTCTTTTAATTTCTCGATCTTTCTCCTTCAGGGTCTTCTTTTTGTTTTATACTACATTCCTTCTTTTATCCTTACCCTCCATGTGTAGGGTAGGTCGCTGGTGTTGATACTTGTCCCATCAACACTTTCTTGAAGTCCCTGGTAGTAGTTGTAAGGCTGAAAATTACTGTTCAGGTATCACCTCCACATAAATGCGGCAAGTTGGTTAGGTGTAGAGCATTCAATGCAATAGTAGCAGATTTCCCTTTAGATATTACATGGCTTTCCTCTGTCCTCCTCGAATCACCTCCTTGGAACATCACGCCTAAATCCCTTCCTTTATTTATTAATACTGACCTCTATCACATGTTTATCCATCCTCGGACTTATAAGGTGTCCTCGGACTGGGCTCCGACCCAATATGTTCTACTGGGCCTAATATCAATTAAGGCTAGCGGAAGTGCATTCAGATGAATAATAAAAAAATCACTGCGCACTCTTAATGCGACGGTCATTTCACAAGTATAAGGGCTTGTGTGATGTGAGGGGCAATGATTGGAATTCAAGTGTTCAAGAAGGAATTTCACGCATATATACACTTAGATTATGCTAGAATAAAATTTCTATCTTGTATTAAATATATATATATATATATATATATATATACTCACAAGAGACAACAAATATTTAACGCGTTTTGGCTAACTCCATACCTACTCAACAAAAATATCCACGTTCAACAATATGGTTTACATCAACAGTAAATAACACTCACAACTCTCACTCACAACATTAAATTGCATTTTGCATGCGCAGATCCTCTGGCGTTCAACCTGTTAATAATAATAAATAAGCAATTTTCCTATCAAACCTAAAATTGGTCAATTTGACCAATTTTACTTGAATGCGTCTTCCATTTTATAGTATTTTATTTTTTTGCTATACACATAAAAATAAAACGTCAAACGTCACTGCATGCGTATCTACATATAACTTTCTTCCTAACAGAAAAATCTGCTTTCATCCATTGAAAAGAATAAGCAAAGATTGATCAAATCAAGATCATTAGAAACCCAAAAAACAGAGGAAAAAAAAAGAAAGAAGAAAGAAAAAGTCACTAGATTCATAATCAAATAAAGATGAAAAATATCTATAACTATCAAATTAACCACATATGAAAATCTCAAAAGTGTATAATAGTACACATGAATAAACGAATCTAGAAAAGAGTCATGGACAACATGAAAGAAATACACAAAGGAGAGACATCTCCAATCTAAACCATAAATGAAAATCTCAAAAGTGTATGTATATGGTACACATGAATAAACGAATCCAGAAAAGAGTCATGAACAACATGAAACTGAAGAAAGAAAGAAAAAAAGAGACATCTCCAATCTAAACTACAGGACTAATAATTAGAGGACTGTTTATTCTTCTGGGTAGTCTTTTGACACTTGTCCTTGATCCAGTGAAAGCCCAAGGTAGTCCCTTCCTTCACCTTCTTCATGCCAGTTGAAGCCACAGCTTTGGTCTTTCCAAGCCCTTCACCAACTTTTTGCTTGTACTTTGCAGAAGTACCTCCACTTTTCTTTGTGTCTGCAGCGTTAGGAATAGGGTCTGGGTTGCTGTAGTCCCACTGATCAGCCCATGATGCACCATATGTGTTGTTTCCTTCCATTGTTTGCAGAGATTGGAATTCCTTTTTCACAAGGAATATGATAAGAGGAGGGAGAGTCGTGAGAGTCTTGGGAATTGGTATTGGAAGATTAATGGAATTGTATTTTGTCAATGTAAACCTTTTATAGACTGGGTGGCCGAACCTTGAGAAAACTTATACGGCTGTAGAGATTGGACCATTGCGGAATTTTATATGTGAGGATAGGCGAAATTTATAAGTCAACAATCTCGTCCTTCTTTTTTTCTTTCTGGACAAGAAAGTTCTTATCTTTTTTTTTTTTTTTTTTTTTTTTTTTTTTTTTTTCACATTTATTTTGGGCATAAAACGGGAGATTATACAATTATATTAAATAGAAATAGGAGAGCTGAGTTTTCTTTTTCTTGCTCCGTTTGTTAGGTAATTTTTTTTTTTTTTAATGACTCATTTTCTAAAAAGTATTTTTTGTAAAACTATTTCATTTTTTTTTTATATTTGATAATTACCTTAAGTGAGTTAAAAGAAAGCTTTTCTTTGACTTTTTTTTTATACTACCAAATACTGAAAAATATAAAAAATTATCTTTACGGAAAATTTTTTACTGAAATAAACAGAGCAGTCTGCTTAGAGTCTGTCCACCAAAATTTTATACTTTTGTCGTTGTTGCTTATTTTCCAACTTAATTTAATAATACCAAGGTTGATTATGAACCAAAAAAAAAAAAAAATTATAGTATATGGGACTAAATTCTAGGCATGTTTGTGAACACGGGCAATTTAAGATTCGATAATATAGGTCAGAAAAAAATTATTTGTAAAACTTTAAATTTTACCATATAAATTTTATAAATCGATTATGATGAGTATAGTTTATTATAAATATCCTTCAGCTTGTGCCATCCAAATACAGTTGTCCAACCCCTTGGATGATAGGTGAATGAAGAAGGTGCCTCTCAAGGAGATCCCCGTCCATCAAACCATGTTCTTCAGTTTTGGGTACAAACCTTGAGAATCTCACCACCATTATTCTTCGCCTTCCATCACACTTAATTCATTTGTGAAAAAATGGAGGAAATCATGGAAAGACAGCTAGTCCAAACTACTATATAAACACTAGATTATCTCCATTTTAAGGTATTAGTGAAAAACTCTACAATTATTGCGTTTCAACTTTCTTGGATTTCTGTGAGTTCCCCACTTAAGTATTAAGAAAACTTAAGCTGGTACTGCTTCGATGCCCTCTAATAGTGTGATTTTTGTCTTGCAAGTCTTCTAACACTCTTTGCCAAACAATTAGCCAACTAATTGTGGGTGCATCATCAAATATGTCATTAATTATAAAAAATTATTCACATTTAAATTCATTATCATACCCTTTTGTAACTCTATAAAATTAGTACCAACTTTTTAAACATTTTTCTGTCATTATTAATTCATTTTGTAGGAAACAAGGGTCGTATTGTAAAATCAATATAAGCGTGTACTCTTGGGAGCTTCTGAGGTAATATTATAATAGGGTAGGCAAGGATCTGGAACCATCCAGAAGACTTTTTGACAAATTGGCCTCACACACCGTCACAAGTGACCCACCTGCATTTGCTGGATATAGGAGATTGGTCCATATTCCTAGAAGCTACTCCCTTATGTTGTACATGGCTTCCGTCCAAGAAGTCCAGCTTCAACTTTCATATTATTATATCTCATACGCGTTGTCAAAGTACAGCGGCTTTAAGGAAAAAAAAGGAATAGTAAACAAAGAAACGTATAGGCCAATAGGGCTTCTAGATAGTAGATCATAAAACTAATTCTCAATGTTTTTTTTTTTTTTTTTTGCTAAACAAAAACTAATTCTCAATGTTGTATTATTATTATGGTCAACTAATCTACAATGGTCCATAATTGTAGCTAATGACGCCTGCTCTTAGGTGGTTCATGCATGGTTGGAGTCTCGTCAGTAAAATTAAAAAGCTCAAGCTTAGCTTGAGTTTGAGACAAGCTTAAAATATTGTTTGAACTTGAGTTTGTGGGAAAGCTAAAAAATTTGAGTTTGGTTTAGCTTGACTTGATTCATTAGTCAAGCTAAGCTCGAACTTAATATCAAACTCAAACTCGAGCTCAAATCAAGATTTTGAGCTTGAGATCCAACAAAATTATCTTATCAAATGCTTAAATCTCTCAAAATCAAGTAAACAAGAACAAGAAAATAACATACTCATTTTATCATGCTTCTAATTTGATCAATGATTAGCCGTTGTTCATATTGCAACTTTACAAAATTAAATTCATCCATTCATCCTTTATTGTGAATGAGAAAGGATTAATATGTTTTATAGTTTTACATTAGATAATGGATAAGGAAGGACCATATGTGACCCACTTATAAATTATTTTAAGAAGGTAATTAAATTCTAAAGTGGTGCTTGATCAGTTTAGAGGGAAATGAAAAATTAAGGTAAAGGGTATTGGTGCAATATGAGACATTTTATTATTATGATATGTGTAATTAGTTTATTTAGAAAGCACATATCAAACCTATAAATGAGTTTATACTTGACTTGTTTTGTATCGAGCCTTATAACTCATAACCTTGTTCATGAATAAGTAGTTTTACTTGGGCTTGGCTTGTTTACTAAACAAGCCTAAAACTAAGGCTCAATTTTAGCTTATTTATAAACAAACAAACATGAAAGAGCTTTTTATTGAGCTGAGCTCGAGTTATTTATGAATGACTTGGTTTATTTACAGCCCTAATGTTAAACCTTCAAATTTAAACCAATTGGTGTTTTGGTTTAATGATAAATAACTATCACCAGGAGTGAAAACCGTAGGTTGAAACTCTCTTAAAAAAAAAAAGAGTATCATACTAACGAGTGCCCTTAGAGCATCCATATCAATGAATGCAAAATCTTGCAAAATGCAAAAAACCCTTCATTTTACACATTTTGACCAAAAAAACACTCACATCAGTAGGTGTAAAATTGTGCATAAATGCACAATTGCTACAGTAATTGTGCATATATTCATGGTTACTATAGCATTTGCATTTAATATTTTATTATTATTTTTCTCTCTCATTCTATTCACTCCCTCACTCTTTTTGAACACTCTTTTTGTCCCTCACTCTCTTTGAACTCTCTCTGTGTTTCTCAGTCTCTAACTCAAGCTTTATCGCCAGCTTCGTCGTTTGCTCTGCGTGTTGGGTCATCTCTGTCGCTCGCTGCATGTTGGGTCATCGCTGTCCCTCACTCTCTTTGACCTTTACCGCCGATGGTTTTTCTTTGTTTCTAGTGGGTTTTGGGATTTTGATAAATGGGTTTTTGAATCTTTGGATTTGGGTAGGTTGATGATGGTGATTGGGTCTTTGGATTTTTGTTGTGTAGCTTGATGATGGTGATTAGGTAGGTTGATGATGGATCTTTGGATTTGGGTTTTTGGAGGCTAGTTGATGGTGGCTCGATTGAATGGGTATGTGAAGTTCATAGATGGTAGCTTAGTTGAATGGGATGGTGGCTGGGTTGTTGTGTGGTTTGATGATGGTGGCTGTGTGGGTTGTGTTGGGTTTGTGAGACAGATGACAGTGGGAAAAAATGAATATTTTATTGAATAAGTGTGTATAATAGAGAAACTAATGTGAGACTTTTGTAAAAATAGGTGTGCAAAATAGAAAAAACAAGTTTTTTTTTTTTTTTTTTTGCAAAATGGACAGATTTTTTGCATCAATTGATGTGGATGCTCTTAGGACACTAGTTAACAATTCATTTCAGGAAATTTTTGACATCACTTTTATGGAAAATGAAAAAAGCTATTAAAACATTAATTGTTTTTTTTTTCTCATTAAAATTTCTTTAAATGGATTATTAATCAATACCCTAAGGGCATCTATTAGTATTTCCCAAAAAATAATATGAAAGTAATTTTGGATAAATTGCAAATTACACCCCTAAAGTTTGGGAGTGCTTGGATTTTACATTCTGAAGTTTTAGAATTTGAATTTTATCTCTCTAAAGTTTTGGAGTGATTGGATTTTACACCCTGACGTTTTAAAATTTGGATGTTACTCTATAAATTTTAGGAGTGTTTGGATTTTATTCCTTAAAAGTGTTTGAATTTTACATTCTAAAATTTCAGAATTTTGAGGTATAAAATCCAAACACCTCTAAACTTTAGGGGGGTAAAATCTAAATTTTAAAATGTCAGGATGTAAAATCTAAATTTTGAAACTTCATGATAAATTCCAAAGACCAAATTTAGGGGTGTAATTTGTAACCTACAAAATTTAAATTAAGTTCTATACTTTCGGGTTCTCAAAAAATAAAAATAAAAAGTTCTATACTTTTGGAAATGTTTTAATTTTTTATAATACCCAATCTTCATTATTCAACAAAGAAGAGTAACATTTTCCCTCAATTGCTCAGCAAACAGCAAGAGGAAGAGAGTGCTTGTATAATATATTAATATCTAAAAAACCAAATTTAGTAAGGGCATGTGCAATACAATTAGCATCTTTCCTAACTCAGTTATAAACACACTGGACAAAACCTATGCTAAGAACATTCCAATTACATACATTATTTCTGAAAGGTTCGACTGTGTGGTTATTATAACAGATATTTATTATAAATGAATATGATGTCAGTTTTGTTTAAGTAAAAAGAAAAGAAAAGAAAATAAAGAGCTAGTCAGCATGATATGGTTTCGTGTCTAAATTGATATCTTAGACATTGCAGGCAGCTACTTACAATAAAATTAATTTCCATTTTCCTCCCCTACCATCACTCATTATTAACTCAGCCCGTAGCTTTAACATTATCTCTATCTCATCTGCATTGCCTGTCCTTAAATCTGTAGACTGAAAAAAAAAAAAAAAAAAAAAAAAAAAAAGGCATTGCCAAGTCAGTAACGAACTTAGGAATTGTTGCAAGGATTTTAATCTCCAATGTGGGAAATGGTGTTCGGATAATTGCACTATTATGATGCTGAGAGAGAGAGAGAGAGAGAGAGAGAGAGAGAGTTTACTAGACAAGTAAAGCATGGAATGTAGAGAACAATATTACTGGATTAGTAAAGCATGGAAAGAACAGGTAGATATACTACAAAAGGCATTGTTGTGCCTAAGCACCAGTTTACAGATTATTCATTTTCTACGAAGTACAACAATCCATGTAATGGCGGCTTCATTGGGTAATTTTTAAGTGTCTGAACTTCGCAAATACTTGTTATAAAGCCACCGGGATATGTTCAAAGCATTTCCGGTGCTTTCCACTGGGAATGCCTTCCTACTCCTTTGCCAATCATTTGTAAGCTTTATCCATTCCCTTCTCCAATCCTTCAACCGAAAATCATGGCTCTTCTCTAAACTTTCTAATAAGAATTTGAAATATATGGCTGCTCGAGGGCCATAGTAGTCACGTAAAAGCCCACTCCAGTACTTGTTTCCTAAAAAATATGGAAAAGATAACAATTACATTAATGTATAGCTATAATTGAAAGTTTTCATCTCTCTACAATGCACAATTGAAGGATGTAGAGAACAAACATATAGGTTGCAAAGAGGTAGTTGTCAGATGAATCAAAGAAAGTGCAGCTGAGGTTACTGTTATAATCAATTATCAACTTAGAAAAAGACTAATGACCCTGATGGGACAATTGTTTGGAGCCAAATGGGAATACCTACAAGTCCAATTGTAGAGAGAATATAAACATCAAGGCAGAAAATGTTATCATACCATAATCATGAAGCAGACTAGCTTCTTCCTCCGTGTTGTCAAACCACATGGTTATTTGAGTTCTTGCATTCCATTCAAACTGTAATTTTGAATCACATCAATTAAAATGAACTGATTTGTTATTCGAGAAGAAATATGTAACAAGTCAAAAGGATCCGCACCTGTTTCTTCTGTTCTTCATCTTGAGCAAGCTTTTGTGCACTTTCTAACCAAGGCCCCAAAAGAAACCCCTCATGGCAAGCTAAGAGTGTGTCCATATCTTCCACTAGGTCCAAAAACTTCTGGGTGTGACAGGCCACTCCATGGATATCATTCAACCGATAGGCTTCTATAACCTTTAAGAATAGCTGGTTTGCATATTTTGCTACAGCTTGTCTAGTTAGGTCGACAAGGTCATACCTAAGCACAGAGGACACGTGTAAGCGAATATGGAAAAAACATGATACAATAGGAAATACATAGAAAAGTGTGTGCCACTGGTAGTAGTTCAAGAATAACTAGAAAAGAAAGACATTACTACCTATTATATAACAGTGTTTAAAAACTGAAAAATGCTAACCTGTAAGTGTTACTTTCTGATAGTTCATCTCCACTTGCGATAAAAAGTTCTAATGCATGTATTACTTCAGAAGTTGAATACCATAGATGGGGTTTATCAAATGAATCAGTTATTTGCTCTATGGCTGCTCTTCTTGATAGTGATTTTCTCTGGTGATTATACCTTTCATGCAGTACCGAAATAAAGGAAGGATCAACATCAGGGAATGCCACAATTACATCCCTGTTTTTGTCCTGTTCTCATATCATAAGGATTTAGTTTCAGACAAACATTAATGCGCTAGGCATATCTGTACAGGTAATAGCAACTCAAATATAATTAACCAATGTTGCGACAATAATACAGAAAGTTTTTTTTTTTTTTTTTATATCAGTCTTGGTAAACCTCTATACAACCAGGCTGAAGCAATATGAGACTGTTAAATCAAAATTGGAAATGAACAGAATTACAAGTACTATAACGCATGAACTGTTTGGGTAAAAGGTCAAACTGATGCATCTTTGTGAAAATTGAAGATACCAGAATCGTTTAACTGCAGGAATTATTGACACAAAGGCTATATTACTTTACAGTCAAACATACATGAAGCAAGTTAGGGGAACTTACATATGCACCATCTGTGCAGTTGTAGACAGTGTGATATAATATATTCCAGGCATCTTGTATTAAGGGAACTGATTGGCCATAGCGTCTTTTTGAATATAAATGAATCCATAACTGAAATAAGGATGATCAGGAGATATTAATTCCAAATCACAATTTTTCCTATAAATCCATATCCCCTCCAAACAAACACCAAAACTGAGATGGAAAAGCAAAAGGTAAGAAATTCAGATTTGATTAAAGTTTTTAAACCAAAAACATCGTTTTAAAGGGGCTTATGAATCAAGTTTACAGAAGATTTAAAATTAAATACTTAAATACACTGTAAGTGGGAGGTGAATTTACAAAATCTCAAGAACATCGAGAAACAATGAAAGAGGTACGTGATATCATGGGTTCAAGTCTGGAAATGAAATTCTCAAAGTATTCCAAGTAAGAATGTACACAATTTCTGGGTGATATTTAAACATAACAGACATCAATGGCTGCTCAAGGCAATTCAGGCAGAAGGTACAAGTTCCAAGGAACACATCTTGCAATCCATGGTATGAAATCCATAACCTACTTAATGACATAAGGACAAAATTTGTCCCATTTGGGAGGCTTGGGTAACTAATTAACCATATCCTGCTTGTGAATTAACTTGAAAATTGTAAAATGAAACTATAAATGGATAAAATAAGCAACATTCTTTAAATTGAGATAAAACTTTAACATTACCTTGACATCAACTTTGTTGTGTTGAAATGCCATTTCAGACATGAGGTCATAAACCACAGGATTCTGTTCTATACCTTCCATTGACATTCCAACACCAACCTTTAGGTAAGTAAATAGGTAAAGTAAGATGCATGATCTAAATAAAATAGTAAAGAACTTGTGCAAAAGGACTATCAGTGTTTGCATGTGCTTCTGTAATGTACGAAGAGAGCGCGCGCGAGAGAGAGAGAGAGAAGGGGGGGGGGGGGGGGGTATGCTGCATTGCAATAATCATAGTTATGATTGTTGGAGTGTTTGACCAAGGAAAGTGGCTCCAAATAAAAAAATGCAAGGTGTGAATATCATATACTATATCTCATAAATAAAGCATGCCTGTGTCAATATATATTAACATTCACTTTTCTATTTATCCTTATTGTTTCAGAGTAAAGAGACGATTCTAAAAATCATGAAATTTTTAGCATATAAAACTGCATGAAAAAATTTGGACTTTGCTTTATCAGTTAGACAACAATTAAGTTTGTCAGACTCAATAAAAATTTCTGAGGTCTCACCTTTCATCCTGAGAATTTTGGAAATTTTATTTACCACTCTAATTTCAAGCCTTCAGTAATTAAACAATCAATATCTTGGTCCATTTGTCGATGTTGCATGACGTATAATTACTTCCAACCATCATAAAAGTACCTGATCTATGCAATTTAATGCATAAATATTTTCTTAAGAAAATTCAAAAGCATAAAAGCAGCTTTATCCATTAATAGTATGAAGGATATAAAAGACCAATATGTTGCAATTCTATCCTCAAAAGGGTGCCATGTTGTTAATGGGGGGTGCCATGTTGTTAATGGGGGGTGCCACTTTCTGTTTACTTGTCAGAACTCTGCAAGTTAAAGGGATGTGAATTGGCTTAGAGGGTTGCCTTAAATGTTTGTGTTGTGGTTTAGGGTTCCTGTTGCCCCTGTGCTGGGTTGTGTGTCTGTTCAGCCTCAGTCTGTGAGTGTTGATTGCCTACTTGGCTTTTCTTTCAATAGTATTGCTGAAATATTACCCAAAAAAAAAAAAAAAAAACTAACATGTCGCAGCAGATATCAAATGCAGCCACAACTACAATGACATAAGATAATTGACATGATGGGGCCACAAGATGCTATGACATTAACAAGCAAATTGATAATATCTTGAAGGAACAAACAAAATCACAATGGACAAACTTGCCATTGTTGAGTTTTCACTTTTACGAGCATCAACTGGTCCAGATGCTACTGAATCTAAAATTCCATACATCTCACTGTTCCCTGCAAAATTGTGCAACATACACCTGTAGAGTAGTAAACCAACAAATTAACTAAGAAACCAAAAGAAAAATGGAACATAGAAAGGTAACAGAACCGGGAAAAAAAAAAAAAAAACCCCTCTTATAAGCACATAATGAACTTTCTAACAGCTTACTGTGTAGACCCAACACAAGTTTCACATTTCGACAAGGATGTAGGGTGTTGGCCCAGGAAACCAACCATAAGGTAGATACTTAGTAGGACATTGCCATATGTGTGTGCATCCATGTCGATCCATACAACATCTTTGAAAATCTTGCTAAGCAGCTCAACTTTAGAGCTTTGCTTCATTGCTGGGCCAATTTCAATTGCCAATGTAACAATTTTCAGTATTACCATATACATTCTTAATGTATATGGGAAAAATGGAATCATTCTACACTTCAAGGACAAGCTCGGGAAAATGCCAGCTATGCATTTTGATTCTTATTCACCAAAAGGGGGAAAAAGAAAAAAAATGAAAAAGTATAAATTGGAATACTAATTATATAGAAGCTTTCAAAACACTACAGCCCATTTAAACATATTCTATGAGTGGTCATGACTTGCTGAGTGTCCACATTTAACAAGTATCCAACACAGTAATTCTCAACTAGATATTTGTCTGGATAGCTTTGTTAACTAGGAATGGGGAAATGACTTACCATATGTAAGGAACACCATAAAACTGCTCTGAAGTAATCCATATGGGTTTCACTTCAGCAAACAGATCAAGGACGACCAGCCTCCCCAGAGGAACAGACTGTAAAAGTGCCTGAAAACAAGCATAGGTTACTGTCAACCAAAAGCAACATAAAAGTGAACTAGACCAGAATCATGATCAACCTTTATAGCATAATTTACTCTAAAATATATGGCAAGAAATCATTATTGATTTTTCTAACGTTGCAGGTTTTTTGCCCTAAATTTATCTCTTTAATTTCCCTAAATTGTTTTCTTCTTTCCCAATCCCTCAAAAAATTTAGAAACAGAAAGGCAACTTCAAGGTTGATAGTTCCAATCAAATGCTTCAATGTTAAGTTAACAAATGTCTTATCTTTATTGAGTTTGGTTTGAGCTGCAGATGATTTAACACCAATTCTTACATGAAATAAGTAATGTGTTAGATTGAAATGCTTAAAAATGAACATGCATAAATAACTAGAAAAGCATCACAAAAAGAGCATTTTATAGATATTACTATATTGCCTTTGTTTGCAGAGGTCTCCAAAATGGATCATATGAAAACAGCCACCCCTGCCAAAAAAAAGGTAGGGAGGAGAATGTTAGATCCAAAACTGAAGCTTAACAACATATAAGAAAGTCAAGGCCACAGTGGATCTGTATGCTAATATCAATTGAAAAAAACACACACACGCGCACAGATATATGTAAAATTGTGCAAAAACTGCATTGAATTATAAGGTCAAGGAAAATGGCTGCATCCTAGGAAAACCTAAAATTAAAAGTAATAGTTTCACCTGCATTAGCCAGACAGCATCATCATCACCAGTTTGCATTCCCCTGAAGATTGCAGCCCCTAATGAAGAGATATACTCTGGGTCATCTACAGGTGGGGTGTTTTCGTCGAAAGTATCACTGGAGTAGGTTCAGAAATCATTACATGATATAACATAATCTTAAGGAAAATATTTCCAATTTGAAGAAAGAACATAAAAATTTGAAGAAAGCAGTAGGAATATAGAAGCATGCACTGTTTAATGCATGCAATGGATAAAATTTTAATTGTGTACAGAACTTTTTCACTTCAAAAGAATGCACTGATGACGGGCTGCTAAATCTGCCCTTTCAACATTTCCAACATCTTAATGAAACATTTTTGATTTAAGCCTCTTAAAATTACTTCTGAAAAGTAAGAGCAATCAGGTGCATTTAGTCATCCACAAAGTAATGATTGCTTTTAGATGAATTGTAACTCAGGCCTTTAGTTCCGTATTATGGTTGATTTCAAGACCATAAAAGAAGAGAACTTTGAAGATCACACTCATTTCTTGGGCACCCCCCTCTGACATTTGTGCTTGCATAGGTTCATGATATATACGTTGCACATTTATTTCATATTCACTCAAATGAGCAAGGGTTGAAATGAAAGATTAGGAACTGAGAGAATATCTTACCAGTTGTATATGTGACCAGTCCTTCCATATTCTGACCAAAAAGGCAATTACAAGCACATCAAAAAATGAAAACACTAATCTTTATTAGGCATACATGTAAGATCCTACTGATTTCATAAGCACAGGCATGGGTATATAGATAAGTGCACCTTTCAATTGTTCATTGATGAATGCTTTCCCAATTTCAACGAACAAGGGATCAGTTGCATCAAGAAGATATGTGCAACACACCTTAGGGTCACTCTTAACTGAGAACCTGAAGCAGGATCAAGAAAAGGAAGATGAGGTCTTTATCTTTTACTGAAAAAGATAAAAGGTTCTTATATATAAATTATAAATTGAGATGGATTGGGCATCTGTAAGTTTGTAAATGAAACTAAAATGAAATAGTACAACAGTTAAATCCTAGCTCTTCAAGCTCTATGTTGGGCTTTGAGGCCTTCAGGACTTCCATGGTTCTCCAAGGTATCAATTTTAGAAACATTATAAAATTCTTTTCATCAAGCATGTCTAACCTAGGAAGGTTTTAGATCTTTAAGTTTTGTACATGATTACATTTTTCTTTATTCCAACTTCATTTCCTCTTTGTTTTCATTTTTACTTGGAAAGGCTCTCTCCACTCTTCCAACAATGTATTTTCTTCACAAAGAAGGCAACCCAAGAGTCATTGCAACTGCTCTTTTAAGTTCTATTTTGTTTAGGAATTGGTCCATCTTCTATAAGATGTGGAATGCATAGGTGTGCAATGTATATGACAAATGACACTTGGAATATATATGCATGCAATTATATCTTGGAAGTCCTGACCCAATTCAAATTTCTGGCATTTTCTGTTCATAAGGACAAAAAAGGTAAATCTACCAAGTTTTTTAGTTTTTTGGTATTTGTTGGAAATGTTTTCGTAACAATCCTGAGGAAAATACTAGCCTTATCTGTACTATACCCAAAAAGACTAGTCATAATTGAGCTCCCAACAATTGCTTATATAGCCTATATTGGACTAGTTTCACAATAGATGTGCGACTAAATATACGCCATCTTTAATATTCTCATCAGGCCTTGTCAAGACCTATGTTATGTTGTATTGCCTCCAAGCCACACAACATTAATAAGTTCAATCTAATACAACTTTTCTCAACATGAGGAATAACTAAATTTGTGCTATACCCCAAAAAGACTAGTCAGAATTGAAGCTCCAAGCAATTGCTTAATAATCCAGATTGACCTAGTACATTCTTGATGTGGAGCTTAGTACACGCCAGTGCAACACCTTCATGGTCCAAATTTACACAGCCAGGGATATTATAGATTATGCCTTCAAATAGATCCTTTTGATCATATTCCACTCCATTTGAAATACTAGTACTAAGTACTAACCCCAATTGGCAAGAGTCACTAGAAACACGTGATCATCCCCTATATTAGTAAGTTTAAGAAAGTAAGCAATTCTTGTATTGTGTTTGTGGCATTATGTAGCCATCAGCCAAAGGCATCAGGTGTTAGTTCACATGTTTTTTTTTTTTTTTTTTGATAGGTAAGTGTTGGTTCACATGTTAAGTTGGCACATTGCAGTACTTACCAATTTCCCAAACGTGTTATCTTTGCTGATGGAAATATGTATGTCAATGCTGCAGGAACATTTCCAGAAAAGGCAGGAAGAACTGAAAAGTAAACTTTGCATGCATTAGGAGCATTATCCACACAATGGGGAAAATGGAAGTAATCCATAAATCAAAATTAAAATTAAAAAAAAAAAAAAAATTGTCAACAATGAAGATTGACCTAAAGCAAAATGAGAGGTTCAGCCTGAGATAACAACCACCTTTTATCAGAAAAAATGAAATGTTAAGTTCCAAATAAAATGAAATGTCAACGTAAAGATAAATAAATGCTTGATTTCCTTAAAAACTTTCACTGGTTCTACTACTATCATAAAATTTTCCATTGCAACCATACATAGAAATTCCAAAATCAGTAAGGAAATCAAGATTAATGTTATAGAGACATTGATACCTGGAGTCATCCCAAGTTCATACATTCTGGCAAGAATTTTCTTCTGTAGAATCAGCTGTTGATCCAACCAACTTTGTGGTAGTGGTCCACCCCATCTGTTGATAAAAACATTATAAGTTAGAAGAAAAAGTATTAAAAAAAAAACTAAAACTAAAATAGTTACAATTAATAGCCATCGTTTTCATGGATTGTTGCGCTAGTTTTCATGAGAAAAGAGATTTTGATAACAGCAGATACCAAACTGGCATGTCAAAGTGAAAGGCTTCAAATGAGGTGCATGGATATAATTAGCATTTCAACCGGCTGAAAAGTATTAGACTACAAAATCAAAAGGCCTCCAGCAAGAAATTTGTTACAATCAAGAATTTAACATAAAAATTTAGGGGGGAAAAGTCATGTCAAGTTGTTAAACACACACTAGAAGGTCATTAAGAAAAAGTTTCAAAAGTCAGAAAATAATATAGCCCTGCAAACATAAAACCAACTAATCAAAATTTACAAACTTACCCATGCAAATTTCCCATACGTGACCATGCAAGAAATGCAGGGCCTCCGAAGAAATTGTCCAAATCTGTTTTGCTAACATTAAATTTCTGCTAGAGGATTAATAATACATTTTTAAAAGACAAAAATCAATAGGTGCTAAATTATTTTTTACTCTATCTATGACTTATGAGTAACTGGAACTAAAGAATTTACCTTTAGAAAAACATATAGCTTTTTAATGAAATCAAAATCGTAAAAATATTGTAGTATCCATGTTACTGTTAACCAATTTTTTCCAACAAGAAAACACAATGAAACAAAACTATGCCGAGAGTCTGAAAGATTGAATCTTTCAAACTCATGGAAAATTGCATAAAGCCAACCACAGGAAATTACCTGGAAAACCTTTTGCCAAATAGCCTCTTGCCCTGTAAATGCTAGCGGCAAATTAATGCCTTGCAGAGCCATCCAATCAATTTCCTTTTCCCATCTTTTCCAGTCCCACCAAGCAAAAGAATCTTCCAAAAGCAGATGAAAGAAAACAGTAATAACATCTATCAGAATACAATTGGAATTTGAGGCCATAAACACTGGAGATGCAGTTATAATAGTTTCACTTTCACAAATACTCTAGAAAGATAAATGCAATTAGAAAGGGGAATCTTACAGCTAGATGAAACAGCATTCTGGTAGTAGTTCCAAGGAATGGGTCTCTGAACCACGATACCAGCATCTTGAACACGGGGGAGCAAGCCTGCTCTAGGTACTGAAAATAGCTGTGCTCCACCAGTTTTATCCCAAGATATATGTGAACCACACCAATACTTCAGATACCAGTGCAAACCAGCCGAAATCTCCACTCCAGTGACCCCCATAATTCTATTCAAGAAATGAAAGTCACATTCACATGCGTCATCCACATTATTTCGGTTATCATCTAATCATGTTCAATGGGGGTAATACACCACACATTTGAATGTGCTTATATATTTGTGTGTTAGTGAGTACAATATGTCATCACAAATATTACTCTCTACAAAAGCAAACATTCAGGAATTTCATTTCCAAGTAAACTGAAACATCACAAAAGATTTTGAACACAGGGCTCAAGTCAACACCAATAATGACACTAAAATATTCATCAGAGATATATCCTTATGTAGCTAATGAAGAAATCTCATTCTCAACGTACAAGATTTCCGGATCCCCATGGCTACTGAAAGAAGGATTGTTCTTGATCATAAAGCAAGGATCACCACCACATTGCTCCTAAGAAAGTAAAAGAAATAAACGAGTGAGATCTTCTTTTAAAATAAAAATGAAATATATGATACGGACTTGACTTGGGTCTAGTGCCTCTAGTAATGTTGAACACTTTGAGATGGCAACAAATGGCCAATAGTGGACATGTGTCATCATCTCAACCGGTCCAGTATATTGAACCCAATCTCTGCCCATAATTACACCTAGTATAACTCTTTGTGATGTTTCACCACCTCATAATTTTCATTGGATTAATATTTGAAAATTCCGCCAATGGACTACATATTCTCTTTGCCCTTATCATGCCACCAAATTTGCTGTCAATCAGATGTTTTTAACTATCTGATATAGAAACTCATACACTTTTGCACATGATTATAAGGTTACAAATACTTGAAATTCAAACATTTTATGATAAGATAGTTATTGATCTCCGATCATCTAGCAAAATTATTTTGCAAGGATAGAGAATATTATACATGTCAATGTAATTTTTCAAAATACTTGTTTAACAAAAATTATAGAGCAGTCTAACAGTACAATTTTCAAAGTAACATTAATCAACAGTCACATTCTGCATTTTTCTTTTCTAGTTCCACTATCAACAATCAGTTTCCAGCTGGTTATGTACGTATTTTCATTTCAATTTTTCTAGGCAACTAAACGAAGCAATAAAGTTGATAGTTTCAGATTGTTCAGGTCCTAGATTAAGATAATGAAAATTAGAAACTGAAATTTTCTCGGCAGCCAAACAGAGTAACAGAAAATTGAAATTGCAGTAAAATGAAAGACCTTGGAGACGATTTCGAAATGGAAGCTAGAAGAGTGAGAAGGAAGGAGGCGGCGGAGAACGGCGCGAGCGGCGGCCACTTGGACGGCCGGAGGAGCTCGCTCGCGGTCCTGGATTTCGAGAATCCGGGAGAGGTAGCCGACTCCGATCGTCGAGGAGTGAGCGAAGGAGGCATTGAAGAGCACGAAGATGATAGAGAGAGAAATAATGGCGGGAAAGTGAGAGTCCATGATGGTTGTTAGTAATATAGAGAAAAAGGAAGGTTATGGTTATGGAGGTTGTTTATAAATATAGAGAGAAATGTTGCATGGTGACGATCATTGAAGAGAGAGAGAGTCTTTTGATGATTAAGGTTGAGACAAATTTTGAAGGCCGGCTGTGACTGTATCAGAAACGGTGGTTTGTTTTGGTCTGTTTGTACCTGTTTCTTCGCAATTCATTTCGGAGCTCTGTCTTCTTTGCTTTCACTCCTTTACTTTATTTACTTTAAAATGGCTACTAGCCCTTCCATACGCACGAAGGCCGGCTGTGACTGTATCACGAATTACCTATAAGATATATATATATATTTTTTTTGATATGACCTATAAGATATATATTGGTATGCTATAATATAAAAACTCTATCTTAAAAGATATGTCTATATAATTTTTATATATATAATTTAAATGTTATTAATACTCATTATTATATATATTTTTTAACCGTTTAAAAAGTTTTGTAAAAATATTGTTAAGTAAAAAATATAAATTGTCTATTTTTTTTTTAATTTTTTAATGTTTATTAATTTTAAACTCTTTAATTTTTATACATAATAACTCACTTAAATGAATATTTATGATATTGTTTCACATTTGATTTCAAAATTAATGAATAAAACTCTCTCTAAAATTAAATAATTTATGACACATGTTGCAAAATTAGATTTCAATTGTAGAATCTAATTGGACTCTCTCTCTCTCACTTTCTCTCTGTATACATTTCGAATTTATTCAATTAATGCATCATTATTAACTTTTATTATATATTATTGTTAATTATCTATTTTTTTATTTAAGTTTTTTTTTTTTTATATTAAAGCATTCAATTAATGATTAAAAAATACTTTCTAGAATTTTTTTATTTATAAATATTTTAACTAAAGTTGACCCAAAGACTTTAATTGAATAGATTTGGAACTTAGTAGACTAAAATTAATAAAAGCTTTATTTTTATTTATAATTATACTACTATTATTTAAGGAGCTTCCTATTTTCAAGCTGTTTAAACTATGAACTTTAAATTTAGTGAACGTTTGGATAGCAGTAAGCGTCCAGTGTTTTGTGTGTGGGTCCCGTGCACTGTTCACGGGATCCACAAATCTCTTTTTTTAAAAAACTTTTATTAGAAATGAGTCTCATGACACTATTTACACATTTAAAAATTATTTTGCTATAATTTTTTTAATTTTCAGTTTTCAGCAATAAGTATATGTTTGGATTCAGCGTTTGCATCTACGCGCTTTTTTTTTTTTTTTTGATGCACGCATTTCACTGTTTCAAGAGATATAGAGTTCTGTTTACGGGACCCACAATCACATTATTCAGAAAAATAATATTAAAAATGGGTCCTACGACATTATAATTCATACATTTAAAAATTATTTTGCTACCGTGTTTTTAGTTTTTAGTTTTCAGCAAAATAAGCTGTATCCAAACGGATTTTAAGCGACATCCAAACATACCCTTAAATATTTCAAAATATCTCCTTACTTACTAGTTGTCAAATAAGGGGGACAAATTCATAAAATAATCACAATTTAAAACCTTCAACTAAGTAATCATAATTTACTGTCTTTTATTTCTTATCTTTTTTAATTGTTTTCATTGAGGTTTTTTTTTTATAATGGACGGCCCAAAAATTGTTAATTTGTTGGGTCAGCTTGAGCCCTGCCTGGGCTTGGAATGAGTTCAGATGGATTTTCTATGGACTTTGGAACCTTGGGCCTAGATTAAGGCATATCTCTTATATTGAGTTCTGGCCTTGTGGGTGTACTGTGTAGTGTGTACATGTTGTTCCCCTCATGTCCCATGAAATCAATTGGGAGGCTAATATTAAAAACTCATGCACATCTGTTTCAGCAGAGCAGGTAATAATCGTGTCCTGACATTTTGTTGTCTTCCTATACTTTCCCAATAATTAATTGCGATAAGGCAAATTATATTTTTGTCTTTGCAATCTGGGATAAGTTCGATTTTGGTTATTTAAATTTAACAAGTTTAAATTTTGGTTGTCTTTAAATTTTGGTTAATTTCAATTTTGGTTATTGAAATATGGAGTTAGTTTGGTTTTGGCTCTTGCATATATGGGGTTGATTTGATTTAGTCTCTTAGAAATGGGATGGCTTATAGTATATCATTAGTCATGTAAATAGAAAATAGAAAATAGAATAAAGGACCAAATCGTACCCTTTATTGAAATTTTAGGCACCAAATCCGAACTTTTAAAATTTAAGGGATAAAAATTAAACTTACACAAAATTTTAGGGACTACAATCATTGTAATTTAGCCTTTTTTTTTTAATAATCATTTGTAAATTATTCATATGTGAAAGCAGGTTACGTGCTTGTTTGACTTACAAGATAAACAAGAAAAAAAATATTACTTTACTTAAAAACGAGCATTTGAAAAGTGGTACATAAACTGACATCATTAAATTAAAATTAGGTGAATTTTAAGCTTATCCAAAACACACTAAGCAGTTAAAAAGTTTAAACTTCTTAAAGAATTAATTACATCAGCTGAAATAATGCTTGTGTGAACGTGTAATATGGGATTTATGTCATTATATCACTTATTAAAAAGATAAAAAATTTTGATAAAGGAAACTAATAGTGCATGCAATTAAGAGTAGTGCCTGATAAAGTAATTGAAAAGAATATGAATATGACAGCCTCCATTATATTCGTTTGCCAACTAACATGGATATGATATAACTGTGTTTATACTTTATACCTTCCAGGCTACCCCTTTTATAGATGGAATTCACAGTGTGATGAGAGTAATAGAAAGGTCTAGTAATCTGGCCATACTGACCATCATGTGAAGGAGTTTTAATTGATTACCAAATTGAGCAAACTGGGGCATTGTCTTTGTCCAATGACATGTGAAACTCTTTGTTTCTGCAATTCAATAATGGACACTAAAATACAAGAGTCTAAGATGATTTTTTTAACACCAAGACACATCTAGTAACAGTGAAAGATTTAAGAGTAAACGTAAGCATCCATAAAATTATTAATGCTTGTTGATTGATATTGCCATTTTATGGGACCAACAGACAATGTATGGATAGAGTAATGCCAGTTACACAGACGAGACATTTCTGGTTGTGAATTTATTAGTGCTTGCAAGACCCCATTCTTTCATTATTAATTTATGCAATAGTGAACTAGGGACAGTGCTTTATGAGATATTGTCCACTTTCAACTGTTTTTATTAATGAAATGGATTTCGATTTCACTACAGAAAAATGGTCCCTTCAAGCCACGAATAGCTGATTGATAGTTGATACATCATAAAGCAAGAGAGAGAGAGAGAGAGAGAGAGAGAGAGAGAGTCTTTTTGAATGAACATGAATTCCTTGATAGCTAGGTATATGAGACAATGTAAGAAGTTTATAGATGATAGCCTCAAGTTTTTAATTGGATTATTCTAACCATCAGGACAATTTGGGCACATTTGAAACAATTCTAGGTGTCCATGGACCAATTTCTTTGCAGTGAAGATTCAAGTCCAAGATCAAACTGAAATTAATAAGTTGTGGTTCTCTTCCACCTCTCATGAGTTGGTAACATTACAAGTCCTTCCTAAAGAAGAGTACTCTATGCTACGAGGCAACACACATATAGGAAGACAGATAGTTGTACATCGTTTATGGCACACAGCCCGTACGTACTGTGTCACGCAGGCTAAAATATGATTTTAAGAGAGTGTGTACAGTGTGTGATAAGCTATGCGTAACAAGATTTACGGAAGACTTCATATTTCTCTCCTTTTGATTTGAGGCTTGAGGGTTTTTTATTTTAAGTAAACATATATAATGTGTGTTAGATGTTTATTGAAAGATAGTTAAAATATAACTGTACTTGGAAAAAAAAAAAAATCTACTAACATACAGACTCATATGATATGTTATATATACTAGTATAGGATGTCGTACACTCGTACGTACTCGTCTAATTTAAGACCTTCCTCTTATGGAATCATAATGTTCCCTTGAGGGAACCACTTGATTACCAACCAAAAAAAAAAAAAAAAAGAAGTAAAAAGAAACGAAGAAAGAGTGAATATAAAGATATCTGTGCAAAGTTTGTACTAATTAATTGGCTTTGAGCCTGTGACAATTATGTTGACTTTCATTTTAGATACTTTTGTTGGTTGGGTCGTAAAGAAAAAAAAAGCCTGCAATAAATAAAAGGAGCAATCAAGAGATGAAGTCGGTGAAGAGATATTATATATGTGGGCATTGAGAGCTAGAGTGACAAAGACGGTGAACTGATCCCGGAGGTTATTGATGTTAAACTCTTGTCAAATATATATATATATATATATAGAGAGAGAGAGAGAGAGAGAGAGAGAGAGAGAGAGAGAGGTAGGTTGATTCTTAATCAGATCAATTAATACATAATTATGCTAGAGACAATTAATATTTTACCAAAATTTTCACTAAATTCACACACTTGAAATCTTGAATCCACCACAATATAAAGGAAAAATAACACTTTATGGGACGCCATGTTCCAGGTCGCCTTTTGTTGTACATTGACCACTTTGTTGAATAAATAAAAACTTCCCTATTGATAAAGGGAGATGGGAAAAGTAGTATGAATCCTTCCCATTTAAATTGGATCTATTTCATGATACAGATTAAATGTTACAACTCTAAAGATTTATTTATCGTCATGTTAATAGGGAGGAATCACTTCTTTATTTCATCTCATTTTAAATTCTGGTAAATTCCGCTTCATTTCACCCGTTTTGGTCAATTTTACTAAATTTCACCTAGTATAGAGATTTTAGACAGTATGTAAACATTTTTTTTTTTTTTCTAAACCCATTTTTTTATTACTTCTCTCACATATGACTAAGTCTCTCTAAATTTTTTTTTTTAAAGAAAAATGTCTACTCATGCACGGTTGTAGCCTGATTTAGAATCTTGGAATCTTATAAAAGTCTCAATACGTCTCAAAATCAACAGCCAATAATTTTTGACTTGCAAATCGTAATGTGTTTAGTATGAAAATATAAACCCGAGATGGCATAAGGATTGAAATCACTTTAAGCTTCATGAAAAGCAGGGTGTGGACTCCACAATTAATTGGAAGGAAAATAAACTTATGAAAACTAATGCCAGCATGAAATAGTATCATGCATGTTACGAAATTCCAATGCTAGGAAGTAATGTCTAACAGTCTTTTTCTTGAACTTAACACAAATGTTTCTTTTTCAAATTTAAAAGAGAGAAATTGTGAAACCCTTTTCCTTAACATCTTCAAATACATGGGAGAAATTGGATACAGCATAAGATTTAGCCGACCTTAGGAAACAAACAAAATAAGGTATTCGATCATAGTCATAGGTAAAGCCTACATGTCCCCAATACCAACTTTAGCTTTCAAATCTGTCATTTTTGGTCTACCATGTTTATTGAAAAGCATTCTGCATTCTAGGAAAATCATCATCCATATTGCATCAAGGGACAATAGTTTTCACAGATTCTTCATATGACAACTCTACCTCTAGACCTAGTTCCATCTAAAAGCCATTGTTGAGGTCAGAATGCAAGTCACACTCAAAGAAGTATCTATAGGAGCTAGACCTACTTCATATTGTGGTAGCCAGAAAGGACAAATGAACATGTTGGACACCAATTGAGAGATTCCAAAGCAA
Source organism: Quercus variabilis (assembly GCA_030445155.1). NCBI lineage: Eukaryota > Viridiplantae > Streptophyta > Magnoliopsida > Fagales > Fagaceae > Quercus > Quercus variabilis. The sequence continues at coordinate 11,972,997 of CP129454.1, forward strand.
TTATCATTGTTCATTGGATCCAAAGGTTCCAATTAATCAGGGTCCTACTTTTGCCACCTGATATATAATTGTTGGACCTTCAAGAAAAACCAAATTTGCCTAAAAAGTCATTTTAGTAAATTGAAAGAGATCTTGAATAGGAAGGGGGAGAGACCTCTCCAACTATGTGTAAGCAAAAGCCTAACGCACATAGACCAGAATCACCTAATTAAATCTATAAATCTAGCAATTATCGTTGTTAATTGGGTGCAAAGGTTCCAATCAGGGTCCTATTTTGGCCACCTGATTATTGTACCTTCAAGAAAAACCAAATAAGGAAATGAAGCAACTTATCCAAAAAAATAAAATGGAAAGGGAGAGAGACCTATACATTTGACTATGTGTAAGTAGAAACGGCCGACTCAATACATTTTGAAACCTAAGACAATAGATTTAAGTGAGTGCTTTTTAATAATTAAAAATCAATTAATTTTTTTTTTTGTTTAACTTTATATATATATATATATTATTTTTTGAGATACAAAATTATTAATTAGATTTTTATGTTTAGGTTTTATTAACATTTCTTTTACAATATATAATAACTAATCCAATTAATCTTCTTGAGAAATGATCAATCTGATTTGACACACTCATAATTTTGTTTTCATGAAACAATTTAGGGTTTCAATTGGGTTGGATTTCTATTGGTTTATTATTTTAAGGACCTTCTTAAAGGTAAGAGAAAGAATGAAAACCCATTCATATTTTTTTCTTAAAAAAAATCAATTAGCATTCTACAATTTTCAAGACTTTTTTTGCACAAATTTGGGGCCTTTTGTTTATGTAATGGGGATCAATATCCTTTTCATTTTTTTTCCTTTTTTGGGGGGTGGGGGGGGTGGGGGGGGTGTTTAGGTCTAGAGCCAGCCCAACATTATCACTTAATTCAATTGAGTCTATGAATCTCACATGCACATCAGTCGGCTTGGTCAATTTTTGAGTATTTTTTGCACTGAGTCAATGAGGTCAAAATCCCAAACCATTAAGCTTACAAGGGCAGTTAAGGGAGGTGAGAAGATAAAAGTTACTAGGTATTTAGGTTTAATCAAAATAATGATATTTTGATTTTGATTTTGATTTTTCTCCTTAAACCTTTGTTGATGCTCATTTTGGGAGCCCAGTAAAAGGAAGAAGCCTAGCAACATAGGCAAAAAAGAGTTAGTAAGTGGATAGAAAAACTATTAAGCCCAATTGGCAGGAATAATGGATCATAGGTTCATAAAATAAACAAATGGGTCTTGAGGAAGCAAACGGGCCTAAAGGAGCCTGGAGAGAGAGAGAAGTAGCAAACCCATAAGCAGTATATGATGTAGAAAAGTGAGAATGGGTCACAAAATGCCCATAAGTAATGCAAGCAAAGAAAGTAAGGGAATGATGGAAAGTCCATGAGCCCCAAGGATGAAGGATAAGGTAATTAGGCCAGGGAAGCTTAAAGGAGTTAGTAAAAGCCCATGAGAAAGCATAATTAGAAAAAAATGGTCGAAAATACCCAAGGAAAGCAAATTAGCCAAGGATGCCCAAGAGAAAATAAATGAGATACAGGAGCCCGCAAGTAATTTAATAAAAAGTCCAATGATCATATTGAGTCATTGAGAGAAGAATAAGTAGCAGGCCTAAAAAGGCCCAGCAGGCTTGGGTTAAATAACACCACAACAGAAATGGTAGAGTAGTACGGCAGGAAATGGTAGCAAGATTGCAGAAAGGAGTAAAAGAGTAGGCTGAAGGAAGAAAAACTCACAATCAAGCAAAGCCTAGTCCTTAAAGGGAGCAGGCCATAAAGAATGGGAAATCAGAATAATAGCTCATGCCACAAGAAGTCAAGGATGGGCAGCAAAATGCGCAGACGAGCCTTCAGACCACAGCAAACGCGTGAGCAGCAGGCAGGACTTGGACACATACAGAAGTGGAGTACGTGCAAGGCTTAGACGTCACTAGCTTGTACCCAGCCAATATAAGAAGTGGTAGGTCATGTGTCAGAAGTAAGAGGGCATGGTCTGGCGGTGGGAAGAGGAGAAAACCTATTCTGGGGTTCCTGCTCAGGCTCTTTTGGGGGAAATGTCCTGCTAAGATGACATATCACCTAAAAGAAGTAAGGATGAGTTGGAACTATTAGGTGTATGCCATGAGGAATAAGGAGAGAGAGAGCACCCACACTGTAGCAGGTAAGAATGCCACGACAAACAAACGAACAAAATTGTCTTTTTTGTCTGGTGATGGGGAGTGACACAGCTAGCACTGGTAAGTGGTGATGGCTGGGCAATTGACAAACTAGTGGTGGTCGGCAAGGACATAAAGACCAGACAAAGGTAGTTAAAGGCTAAAATAGTAAAAGCCAGTCACGACAGACATTATATAAAAGACCCTTGCTATGCACAGTAAGGGGGATAACGATCTCGGTAATAGTAACCTTTAGGAGAGAATCACAACATATAAGCAAGCGCTGAGAAAGAAAAAGGAAAAAAAGAAAAGAAGAATTAGAAAAAACGAAAAAAAAAAAAAAAAAAAAAAAAAAAAAAAAAAAAAAAAAAAAAAAACCAGAGAGTATAGAATGACAGACATGCACCAATTGGTTAATCCCCTCTCTCCCTCTAAAGCCTTGTTCTCTCTTAAAAAGGTAAAGGATTCTTCTGGGCACAAATCATTTAGGCCTTTTCCCTTAAAGCAATTAATTTCTTTATGGGGGAGATTATTCACATTGAGGAAATGACTCCTTTCTTTGTTTCCGCCTTGTAATATAATTTGGTATGATAGACTGATATTTCCCTCTTTGATTCAACAAATTCATTACTATTTCTTTATCACTTATTTATGCTATTTTATGTACAGAGCACTTCTTGTCGCTTCCCTTTATTTATTTTGTCTAAGTAGTGAACGCATTTCTTTTGCTATCTTTATTACATCTGCTTGCCATAACTTTCTCATAGCAGCTCTGCCAGTCATGGGTATGTGACCAAAGTTTTGACAAACAGAGTGTAGTTTGTGTACAAGCTGGACCAAGGTGGGTTATAATTGGACCTGTTTCAACTCTCTTATCTAGAACACTTGGGCCCAGTACAGCAAGAGACAACTCAACCCAACATTACAAAAAGGCCCACCACAACCTTCCCTGCCATAAACGATAACATTTCACATAGAATAGTTAATTTTTTTTATGTCTACTTTCACAGTTTAAAATGTAGACATTTACATATTAATTGTGAATACTGATTTAAAATAGTAAATACGAACAAGTGTAAAAGGATGTTTTATCATTATTGTATTAGTTTGTATAATAATGAAAGCAAATGAATTTTATAATGCAGCAAAGGCCAGTTATGGTGTAAGTCTTGAGAAAGACACGCTAAAAGACCCATTTAAGTCTAATCAAAATCCTTAATTTTGTTCTTGGTTTGATTAGTAAGGCTCACCCAAATCAAATCTTCCCAAAAAGGGTATTTTATGTGGATCATGAGTAAAATATATGAGTGCAAGAGATACTCAAAGATAGGCTGCATGGTTTGTGACGTTTGTCGTCCAATAGTAGTTGAAACAGGGAAGTTTTTAAATTTTTTTTAAAATTTTTTAATTTTTTTTTTACGTTTGATCATAGTATATATATTGATTACATACAAAATATCTCACGCCAGGTGCCAATTCTATAAATGCTTGCTTTTGATATCCTAGACTGTCCTTTTCTTGTACCTTTTATCCGAAAATCAAAGCCGTCGGAATCAATCATATATAGCTCTGAATTTTTTTAATCAATTTCAGTGTTTGTTTAGCACAAGAATACAAGTTTTATTTTGGGTGACTACTCAGAGCTTTTTGTTCTTGTTAGGCACTGGATTACTGGGTGACAAGACAACTTGAGTAATTGTTATAATTTTTCAATCAATAAAATTAAGGATGTAATATAAATGTATATATATAGAGGTCAATAGTAAGAAAGTGAGATGTGAGATTCGATCCACATATACAAAACTTCAAAAAGAATGCTATTGCTAAGAATTAATAATGATATGTGCCATTGAAATAACTAAGAACAAGCTTGAATATTTATTTAAACCTTTCATAAAATAAAGATTTCTTTAGTGGATAGCATTATTTATATATATATTTTTACTGAATAAGTATTTATATAAATTTTATATGAATAGTTAATATACATTATTTGCACATACTCTCTTTTGTATTGTTAATTTCACATCCAGCTGTCAGATATTTTACTTTAATAATATAGTTGTGGACCAAGCTTGCTATGCTCGGAAATTTGGCTGATACTTTACTGTGGAAATATAGACGAAATGTTTACTGTGCCCTCCTTTTGTTATTATTGTTATTATATGTGTGTCGGGGGTATAGTGTGACCCCTAGAATTTGAATTTGCATCAGATATTATTTTAGTGCCAAAATTTTGAAATTTTAAACCTAGTAATTAAGTTAGTCATTCCGTAGAAATATTATTATAATTTTTGCTTATGGATGAACTATCTTGATATATTTACAAATTTTTGAAGATTAAAAAAGGAATTTTCAAATTTCAGAAACTAAAATAGAGCTTAACCCAAAACTTTAGAACCAGTAAATATTTTTCCCCTTTTTTTTGTTTTCCATTTTCCTTACCTATTCTCCCACTTATCCACACCTCCACTATTCCATAGAATAATCAGGTTTTCTGTACATGTCCATGTTAGTTTGGAAGAATGCATATAAGGTTGATCACTTGATCCTCTCTAAGAAAAAAATTGAAAAGAAAAACACAAAACAAAACAAAAAAACCAAAGGTTGATGCCCTCTGACTGTACAGGACCAATTCCTACACTACATCTACACCTACCTATATTACTATTAGAATAGTTGAAAATTGAAAGTAGAAAGTTAAAACTGGGCCATTCACCATTCTCGCACCTCACTTTATGCCAAACACTAACCTATAATTCAACTGTATATCTTTTGCTCACCACTCCTCCTCCAAAATAAAGAACAAAAAAGAAAAAAAGTTCCTCCAATTCTGTCTCTCTACTATATATTTAACAATTCCTTCATTTCCTTTCTCTATGACATGGGAATCATGGCATGCCAACAATCTGAGTCTAACCACTCAAACAATGAGTCTCAATCTGAGTCCAACCACTATCAACTAGAGTTAAAGTCCCTTCTTTCTCAGCCAAGCCTCCAATCAGTTCGTTCACTCACCTCACAATCCCAACAACACTGTTTTTCCAACACAAACCACTACTGCCTCACCACTCTCAAAGGCCAAACCTCTTACATATCCTCTCTCACCCTAGCTGGGAAATTCTTCTATGCAGGCTCTTCTGACAGAGAAATCAGGTCATGGAAACGCAACCCTTTTGACTCTGATCAATTAGACCAAGAAAGTTCAACAAACAACTTTGTAGTTGCTGGGAAAGGTGCCGTGAAGTCCCTAGTGGTACAAGCTGACAAACTCTATAGTGCTCATCAAGACCATAAAATCCGGGTATGGAAAATCAATAACCATGAACAACTTGATGATCACCAAAAGTACACGCACTTGGCTACACTCCCAACACTTGGTGACCGTGCTTTTAAGCTCCTGATGCCTAAGAACCAGGTTCAGATTCGAAGGCACAAGAGTTGCACTTGGGTACACCATGTTGATGCTGTGTCTTCACTTGCTTTGTCTCAGGATGAGTCACTTCTCTACTCCGTTTCATGGGATAGGACACTCAAGATTTGGCGAACATCGGACTTTAAGTGCTTAGAATCCGTGACAAACGCACATGATGACGCAATAAACGCACTGGCAATAGCCGATGATGGACATGTTTATACTGGCTCAGCTGACAAGAAAATCAAGGTGTGGAAGAAAAACCCTGGTGAGAAACATCGTTTAGTTGCCACACTTATCAAACACAAATCTGGGGTCAATGCCTTGGCTCTAAGCAGTGATGGGTCTTTGTTGTACTCTGGTGCATGTGACAGATCCATAGTGGTATGGGAGAAAAGTAGTAGTGATGGTGGTGGTGGGAACATGGATGTTATGGGTGCGCTTAGAGGTCACACTAGCTCCATTTTGTGCTTGGCTGTTGTGTCTGATTTGGTTTGTAGTGGTTCAGCTGATAGAAGTGTTAGGATTTGGAGAGGTGTTGATAGAAACTACGGTTGTGTGGCAGTGTTGGAAGGGCATACAGGTCCAGTCAAGTGCTTGACTGCAGCAATTGACAATTGCAACACATCTGATACAGCAGCTTACCTTGTTTACAGCGGTGGTTTGGACTGTGACATTAAAGTTTGGCAGGTTTTAGTTCCTGTTCTTTAGTGGACAAATCTTTTTATTTTTTGGTAAACGAGGAAATAGAGCCCGCAGTGAAGTTATTGTCCCCAACTCACTTAAACCCTTGAATGACATGGAATTATCCGGGCAATAGTGTGACTCGCTACTACTTGAAGAAGAAGTAACTTCGGATTCTTGATAAGTTACAAGTTCTTTCTACTACTGGGCCATCTCCGTGGTTGGTCTTTAGTGGACAAATCCTTTTTTTCTTCTAGCCGGGGTTATGTACATAGCGCAAAAAGATTGTGTTGTACTTATTCTTTTTCTTCTACTTTTCCCGTATCTTTTTGTTCCTCTATTTTATTTTCAGACTCTTTCCTTCCTTGGATGGCATGGATTGTATTGGTCTACTATACATGTAAGTTTAAAGCTAATGGCCCATGATGGAGCTAGTTAATTTTCTTTGTCAAAGTGCCTCTTTTTGTAATGTATAATAACTTATTAACTAATGGACACTTAATTAAGGGAAAAACCTAATAAACTACGATGAGCTTTTACACTATTTACTAATCAGTTGCTCAAAATTCGGGCAGCTGCTACTTTAATAGCAACATGTTGTTTCACTTTATCTTTCTAGATCAATAACACCTATAATTTCTTTATCATATATAATTAAGAAATCATTATGGAAGCTTTCTTTAACCAGAGGGAGACAGGGGGTGCACTATTTGCCTACTCACGTAGACATAGACTTTCACACCTTACCTCGGTGTATGGTGTTGACGAATTTATGCCATTGTGTTCTTTATTTTTCTACAAGGATTAGTTGGATGATGGGACTCAATGAGATAGCGGGCAATGAGGTCTTGGATCAGTAAAGTTCACATTCAATATCTTCCATTTTCTAAAATTTGTCCACATTCTCAATATTTATTTTATCCTAAAGTTGGATTTCTTAGATCATCCCTACAATAAATGCCCTAAAATAAGCTATATAAACAAAATAATTGACAGAACAACTAATTTTCAAAAGAAGACTACTGTTTCCTTACAGGGACAGCTACACAAAAACAATTTCCCTCAAAATATAACGAGATAAGTGAAGTGTTACATGCGCAATATTTTTATAACAAATTATAGGTGATAAGTTATTATTGGTTCTAATTTGAATCCTTAACTTAAATTACTTTTTTCCCACTCATAACAACTAAAAACAATTTATCACTTAAAATTTGTTGTGAAAATGTTATAAAAATATTGTAAACAGAGCATTTTTCATGAGATAAAGGATAGGCTTGCTATTATTGTAGGAGTTAAAGTTTTAACTATAGAGTACCTCTTGGAGTTTATCTACCCTAAAACTATAGAGTACCCTCTTGGGTCATTGGCCAATCACATCAGGGGCAATTTTATGGGCTTAGTGCGATGTGGTGCGACTTAGTCGGTGATGGAAAATAATAACGGGAGTGATGGTGTTGGCTTGAGGGACAATCAAAGGTGACAATATCAACCAAGAATCGATGAGAAAGGGAATGAATCAACAATGGGAGGAGAAGGTATTTGGTATCAAATCATACTATATTAGCAGTATCAAAATCCAATAAGTGTGAGACATGTTAGTAAAAAAATAACCATTCTATTAACAAATGAAAGACATGTGTTAGTGGGTAATTATTTTTATACACACATCTCTCATTTATTGAGTTTTGATATGGATGACATGATATCATTTGATACAAAATACGATTGCCTTATATACACATACATGTCAAGCAATCAATGATCGATTAGTTTTGAAAACCCATGGTTGATAATCGAACTATATATTCACGTCGATTTAAGGGAACTAGAAAAAACCACCAAAGCCAATCAGCTTGATCGGTGTGGTTTCAGCTGATTTTGTCAATGCCAATTAGCAAAACGAATACCCCTATTAAAAAGAGCTTTGCTTTTTAGAGTGCTTGGAAAACTATATTGATGAAATCCATTGTGAACTAAGATAATTGAAAGATAATGTAATCAATTCGAAATGACCAATCTCCTGAACTTGAGAGAGGAAATAGACATTTTTAGTTAATTTTTTACTTGCTTCATTCATAATTCCTCTGTATATAAATACTAGTAAGGAGATAAGCTTTATCACAACCAAGTCCTAAAACATAGGATCCAAACTCCTACTTAAATTTAAATACAAATTGAAATTAAATCCTAATCCTCATCCTAATCTACTGCATAATTTTATTGGAATTTTATTCAAATTCAAACTTCTTCAACGACTTCAGAATTATTTGCCATTTGGCCTTGGGACACAACAAAGTGTTTTGAAATCCTTACTTCTATTTGGTGTTAAAAAAAAAATTAAAAAAAAAAAAAAAAAAAAAAAAGCTCTTAAGAGTGACAAATGACAAAAGAGACATAATAAAAGTGAATTATACTTTCATTCATGATTCCATTTAGTTCGATTAGTGGTTTTTATTTCATTATCATTATCGTCATTATTATTATTATTACCTCTCTCTCTTTCCAGAAATATTTATTTCAATTCAAATTTCTATTAAAAGCTAGAATAGTCTCATTTTCTCTTCTATAGCTGCACCTTTTCTATGCACAATTATACTTGTACCAACTTTGAATAAATAAGCTTTTAGATAGAAGTCAATCTAAACAAGACCTATTTTCTCAACTTTAAGAGGGCCCCTAAAGCTCTTTAGCAAAATTTCTAAATGTGTGGTAATTTTGAGGTAGGAATCAAAGCTTTATTAGCCGTAGAATTTTTACAATAAAAAGTTTTAACATAATTTGGCAAACAACAATGATAAAATATGGTAATAAAAAAAGATTTTAAAATGTGAGAAATGACCAAATATGACATAATATAAGTATTACTCCGTTTTTACATACTTTTTAAACTCAGCCAGTTCAACTAATGACCAATTAATGTTTATTTATTTAATAATAACAATAATGATATTTTTTTTTCATTATCATTATTTAGTCTCTCTCTTAAATTAGTGTCATTTTCAAATGAGCATTTATAAATTTGTTATTTCTATTAAAAGCTAGAACAACGCATCAAAGAATCTAAACCGTAAATACAAGGTTTAAAGCTATTTAAAGCTCTAGTTTAAATTAAACAATTTTAAAGGGCATTTAATTTAAAGTATTTTAACAAAATTATTAATGAGTATCAAAGCGCATTGGCTAATGTTGAATTTATTTATTTTATTATAATCAATTACATTTTTTAAGGCAGTTAAGCAACTTTAAATAAAAGGGGTATTTATTTATATATTAACTTTCACTAATTCTCAATATAATGGAACTTGTTGGATTTCTTCTTATCGGGTCTATGTGACATTCATTAACAAAAGCAGATTAAAATATCATATGATAATTTTGGTTAAAGAAATTTTAAGAATCTTGATTCTTGACAGTTCTTTTTTAGATAGTGCTTAACATAGGCCCAAAAGAGACCTATGGTAAAGAATGATTCTTCTATATGTGCATGTATATAACTATGTATCTTTTCACTCAAGAAAAGCAAATGGTGATATTCTCTTAAAGTTAAGACTTTAGAGTATAAAATAATCAGAGGCAGATAGGTTTGGCTCATGATTAATTTGTCTGGAGGATCGTGCAAAGTGGGATAGCAATCTCATTGGTAGAAGGTTACTAAAAGTGGCTACATAGAATATTTGGTTAAACATTTTGTTGGGCTCGAGCCGAGTCAATTTCAGATATTTCAAGTACAAGCCGATTTCAATGAGATTTTTCGAAATTTATGAGAGAAAAATGAAGAAGAGGTTTTCTTGTATAAGTAATGCTACATATACAAAAAATTTCACTCTTTTTTATATTAGTTATAAAGTTGATAAGTTTTTACTAATTCTTATTTAGATATACCACTAACATTATTTTTTAATTATCACTAATAATCTGCTCTGTAAACAAGAGTTATATATATTTTTTTTTGTCTGTAGACTTTCTCTGGTAAGCTAAGCAATTAATTGGTTCAACTCACTCACAGTCCTAAGTATATAATAACATTGCTATGATCATACACACATGGATGCTTGGACAGACAATGGAGGAGAGGACCATCCTATAAGGTAGAATAACTTTCTTAAAGAGAGCATAAATTATGGAGGTCTAGACACAAAAGAAATTATATTCTGTTAGCCACAGCTTAACCACGACAAGTGCATAGATGAGAGACGAAAAATAAAGAATTAAGGATATGTTATATAACATACGTATAGAATGAAGAGAGAGATAGACAATCCTTTTCTTCCCTCCCATCCCATTTATTCCCATCTAAACCTTAACCTAGAGTTAAGAATTTAATGGGCTTGACAATTTAATGGCCTGCATTCTGGGTGTATATACCATTTCTTTCACAGCAGGTGGATGACCGTGGATCCCACACATTTGTGAGATCCAACTGTGAAAGAAATGGTGTATAAACCTGAAACAGAATATACAATCTTGTGAATTACAAATAGGGTAGTTGGATACATCCTCCTTTTTAAAATTATCCCAAAAAACAAATACATCTTATACAAATGAAGTGACTTGTCTAAGGATGTAATTGGCACATGGCACATCAAAAGAAAAAGGAAAACAGAGCAAATAAATCAGATAACTCAGCTACTCTTTATCATTAAAAAAAAGAAAAAAGAAAAGGTTATTTTATCATCACGCTCAACCTAAAAAAAGAGAGAGAAAAAGGAAAACTTTCATTTAAGATTAAAGTTTTATAGGCCCATGAAAGAACATTTAAATGCTCCCCTCTGAACAACAAACTTTAAAGTACAATATTACATTGGAGGAAAAAAAAGGTTGATACATCAAAATGGATTTCTAGAAGTGCCAAAAGATTAACTTACCTCATATGTTTCTTTCTCAATAATTTAGTATTAATTCTGTACGATATGAACTTGTCAATCTGGCATTATAGAAGATCAATCTAAAAATCTTAACCTTATATGTTGCTTTAAAAAAATAAATAAAGTAGATTTAATTGTTTGACCCATTTAACTAATGACAAGTGGAGGGTGAGTTAGGTACCAGTCATTGTTACTATGCCACGCTATTCTAACCTAATATTTTTCTTTGTTTTCAAAAATCTACTTCTCTCAAAGATGACCATTAAAAGCATAACATAATGATTTTGATTATCTCCTAGATAAACCTGCTTTCCCTAACTCTGAAACCTTTTGTACATGTGTCTAACCCTGTGAAATTGCAGTTATCCTGATCAATGCTTTTAGCCTAAGTTTGATATAAATACATTTAGTTTAGGCAAGTCAATGCTACAAATAATCAGATTCTTGATGAATTTTTACTAAACAAAGACTAAGCAAACTATTAAAATGTTCAAGTTACTAGCCATGATGTTCAAGTTGACTGATCCTTGTCATGGAAGATGACTAAGGAGTGGATTTTGATGGCTAAAGGAGGATCATAAAAGTAATATTTGCGTCTTTTAACCATGATGTGGATCAGTGGATGTGAAATATGTGGGGCAAGTGAGAGAGTGAGAGATGTTCTTAACAGTTACCACAGAGACTGACTTTAAGACTTACCAAGAAGCTATCTATAAGACCAGAATTTAGAAGATCTAAAGATAAATATTAGCAATTGATTATACATCTAACAAGACAGTTTAAACTAAAACAAAATGTTTACGCACTACAATCAGGAGTTGCTTAGCTCACCACACCATGATTCATGACATACAATATGTTGAAATAGACAACGGTTGCTTTCTGATATATATTTTATTTTTATACACTATAATATGACATTCAATAAGTGACAAAAATATTGCTAATTTAGCCACCACTAATTTTTCAAACAGAAAATAAAATAAAATAAATAGTTAAGAAGTTTGCTTACCACTTCTGCTAGCTAATACTTGTGAAGCTTGGAATACCTGATTATTCTATCATGCATCAGTAATCTAATTTTATTTACAACCACATAAAGATTCACAGTATTTTTGAACCCCTGTATCAAGCAAAACAACATAAAAGCTTATAAATTCTTTCCTTTTTCTTTTTTTAATTCCATCCTTGTAAATTCCCTGATTAGTCAAGAACATAGTTAGTAACATGTAAAATGGAGTGTGTACATGTTTTATTCGGTTCAAAATTCTAAAACATGTCTTAAAAAATTAGCATAAAAATCGAATACTACTACTTTCTCTTCTGACATGCATTGCTTATGACCCATTTAAATTCATATTTGCAAGAAATTTCATGATGATATTGGCTTAATAATTCCATTTTTTTTAATTCACATTTGACATTCCTAAATCTGCATTTTTTTTTTTTTAAGAATTCAATAGTTACAACTCACAACCAACGGAGAAGGGACTTTGAACCTTGTTCTATTTAAAAATGAGACCAAACAATGCCTACAGTATAAAGAATTTGTCACTTCCTAAATCTACATTTCTGCTGACAGCATTCTCATGTAATCCAAAAAAGGCAGCAATTTTTTTATTTCATTATCTTATTTATTTTTTCCTATAATTTTACATCTTTCTTCATAATTTTTTTTCTTTTTTGTACAGTTTTTTTTTTGGCACACGTTTCAGGTCTTAAATATAACGGTTACTGCTACTGTTCATGCACTGTTTATAAACAGTAGCCATAATATTTGACTTTTCAGTCAATTTTCTGTACATTAGGGGTCTCGTGCACAGTTTATGGGACTCACAAACCTCACTTTTCAGTAACTTTTTCATTAAAAATGAGTATCACGATATTATTCACACATTTAAAAATTATTTTGTTATAGTGTTTACAGTTGTTTCCAAACGGACCATTACTATAGTTGGCAAGCAAGTTTATTGCTTTATTCAACTTGCTTGTCTCCAAAAACACCTCCCTCTGCAACTAAAAATAAAGAGTGCACATTAAACACAAAAGCATAAATGAAAAGAAACTAAAAACATAGATGAATAAAAAATGCATATTACATTATGCACAATAGGTCACTTTGGATCGCTTCTTTTAGTGTTACATATAGTTATTTCCACGTGTAAGAAGTGGCATCTCAAAGTACAAGCTGTCAATAAAAATAACAGCAGAACGTGCATCTGAATTATTTACAGTGGTTCTTTCGCTGGTGTGCCTGGATCGCGAGGATACTTCCTTGGGGTGGAGTGATCTTTTAAACATATGATGGCGGTCCGCTGTCCATATGGGCTCTGTGACTCCACTGGGAACATGTCAAAGGTAACAACCACTTCAATAAGGTACTATATTTAACTGATCCTTAATGCAAGGTCATTTACACATTTAAAGATTGTAGCAAAAAAAAAAAAATTATACATTTAAAGATTTAAAGGTAAAATGAGAAATGACTATGGGTCTACAGGTAGTTTTACACAAAGCAATCATCCAATTAAGTTGACAAATGACAACTGAAGTCAATATTATAGCCAGAAACAAAGAGTAAGTAAATGATGATATTATGAGAAAGCCCAAAAATTGCTGAGTTCTGATTGTAAACCTGGGAAATTAGAAAGGTTCACAAGCATGCTTTCTAAACCAACTCCACACAGGTAGTAAAACCCTTTAACATGTGACAAGTGGAAGCTTACACTTGATGCTACACTTTTCCAGAAGCATTTGGAAGACTTGACCTTAACGTCAAGGCAATGTTATCAAATTTGTTTTGGACAGAATTGTGGTTTGTTCATGATGACCATGCATATTTTTCCATGTAACCGTGCAAGCCCAAAATTAATAGCCATCTTCTCTTAGAATATCTGAGCACAACTTCAACCATTTTTAATTTATTTTAAAAAACTCTCATGCCCACAGCTCTTCTCCCTCCTCAATCTTTACACTTTTTTTTCTTGACAAAGGTCTCCCACATTCCTACCTTTTTCTTGGCATGAAGTAAATAACTTCAAGCAAGGTTTAATAAGATCAGAGGCATTTGAATTCAATGAAAAAATTTTCTTTTTAAAAAAGTCAAAATGCAAAACAAATAACAAAAAAAATCCCCTTCTTTTGTTGAGATAATTGGAAAACATGATATGCATAGGAATCTTCCTCATGGTCAGTTCAGGTGATAACATTGCATGATTTCAAGCAGTTAACAAAAAGAAGACTTTTTGGGGAAAGACAAACCCTTGGCACTAATGTCCAATTTCATTAAAGCAATCATCTAAGACATGAGTGTGTTTCTAGATCATTAACATACACATGATATGCCAAACTGAAAACATTACAAACAGACCTGAGCACAGTTGCAACAGGGAAGCACCCATCATTTGGATTGCTCTTTCTGCATTCCTAACTTCTTCCTGGCCAAATGTACCATATAAAAGATCAGTTGATAGCTTTTTTTCATTGGTAAGTTACACACCTAGTGGGTCTTGAACTCATGACCTTCCTCCACCCCGTTATTTATGGAGGGAATGCCATATCTAGAGCTCATTGGCCAGTTAATAGTTCACACTAATGAAAATAAAAACGGCAATTTATCATGTACATTTCAAGGCAGTTTTTCCTTGAATGCATTTGCAGACCCTAAATTGTCATAATCATTACATTGCATAATACACAGAAACTGAAGTAAATCAATGTTTGTCCTCATTGAATTTAATAGAATTTTATAGAAGTGTATGAATAGAAACATTTTCAGGATTTTTTCAAGAAAAACAACTCATACTTTTTTCTTGTGCTCTTGTGGAGACATTGACAATATACAGTGACTCCTTTAGAGATGACTGAACTAGGCCTTCAGATGCCATGTGTAAGAATGTTTTACTGATAATTGGTTCATGAGCCCTGCCTCTTTTTGTTTATGATTTAGGCATTCTTATATTCTTTTGGCTTGAAACATAAGGATGGAATCTTGGACTTTATAAGTAGGTGACATATTTTTTTAGGTCCAGTTTATTGCAGACTGAAAATCACATCAGAAAAGAAGAACCTGGGCAATCATCCCCACCCATAAGTAAGGGGTACAAGGTGAGGTCTTGGGTTCAATACCATGCGAGTGTGAGTTGTGTAACAAAAAAAAAACCTAGGCAGTTCCAAGTTCAGAAAAAATTTGACTAATGAACTAAGGCTTTTACTACTAAAAAACACACATAAAGACCAACAATGTAACTAGAACTAAAAATAAGACCATGGAAGAGACTAGGATACAACTGACTAGAAACCATTAGACAGGCCCAAGATCTTCATCTGGCCACTAACAATTACAGCCTAAGAATCAAGGGCCATGGGCCATCTCTTGTATGCTTTTTTGCAGCCAACAACCTCCATTGATATTAATCTTCAGTAAAAGGCAATGATCGGGTAGCTGAGGTTCCATAAGTGAACAGTAGAAACATACCTGAGGATCATGACCCTTTGCAGCTACAAACAAACCACCAACACGAACCAGAGGAAGACAGTACTCAGCTGAAAATGAAGAAACCAGAACAATTTTATCAATGATGTTGAACCACTTGAAGTCTTGAAAATACATAGAAGAAACCAAGAAAAGGAGTTTTCAAGATTGCCTAAGATTCTCATTTCTGCGACTGCCCTGGCCACTGCTACATCAAATTGCTCTCTGAAGCAAAGATCCTGCCCCAAATTCTGTCCTATAACAAGGTTTGTAATGTGAATTGGAGCCAGGAAAAGGTAATTGGTTAGCAACATAAACAATCTGAATGTGCAGACTTCAGAAAGAAAATCAAAATATATGTGGATAGGTACATCCTTAGAAACACAATCCAATGTGAATTGTAAACAATACGTCCAACAAATAGCTTAATAAGCCAATACCCACTCAAGAAAAAAGGGTCCTTTTAACTCAGTTGTAAGGTAATGCCATGGTAACATGTGAGTTGCGGTCTTAAATCCAATAAGGGGTTTTGGCTTTTTCCATAAAACCCCAGCTAGTATTATTATTTGGAAGGGGAATAGAGGTATAGTCAATAGTTATCTCAGGGGGTGAAAAGAACTTTACAAACATGCTAATTAAGTATCAAATTTTAAAATGAAAACATTGAAGAAGAAGAAGGAAGACAGAAGCAATACCTCCGCTCTTCCTCTTACAACTTTGACATTAGACAAGCCGGTAAGACCTATCACATGCTCCAAGAAAACACACCGCTTGTTCATTGACTCTAATAGAGTTACCTTCCAATCTTTGCATCCAAAATCATGTGAACAAAAAAAAAAATCATTTTACAACAGAACAAACTAATGTAAATTGCACAAAATTAATAGTATCCCAGATTAATGTAGCTTATAATGTATTCACCTGGACAAGCAATGGCTAAAATTAAACCGGGAAGCCCGGCGCCGCTTCCAACATCAACAAGATTAATGTTGTTGATTGAATTGTTACAGTGAGAGACATAAGAATTCTTTATAGGTGGTAGTATTGAAAGTGAATCCTCAATGTGCCTTTCCATGACTTCATTTACCTCTCTAACAGCAGTAAGATTCATTCTCTGCACATTGAGAACAACTCTTAGAACTAAGAAACTACTTTTATGAGAAAGTGATTTTTTTTTTTTTCAATTTCTGCAAACCCAAAAGGTAATAATCATTAAAGCTTTGATGGGTATTTGAAAAACAAAAATTTAATGAGACTAAAATCATGAATCAATAAATTCTACATTTTTCTCAGCAACCAAACAGAGAGTTAATTCAGTGCGAGGTAAGAGAGAGACCTGGTTCCATTCTAGAAGAGTGTGGACGTAGAGATTGACCTGGTCTTTTTGGCGGGAAGTTAGGGTTTCGAAATAGGAAGAGGAGCTAAGGGCACTGGTAGTGACCAGGGTTTTGGTGCTGAGTCTGTACGGACAGGAAATTTTTGAGGACGGAAGGTGTTTGATAAAATTCCCAAGAGAAAAATGAACGTAGTTGGGAACTGTTATGTTTACGCTACGCCAAACTAACATTTTTTCGCGCTCACATCACCCTCATACTCTCCGAAGGCTCAGATCATTGGGATTTGGATGGGTTTTATCAATACTACTATTTAAGGTTATTTAAACTGTTTATTTATTTTTTTTTCAAAATATCCCTACATCTTATATTTAAATAAGAGCAAAATTTGGTAAAAATGTTTTTTTAACTTTCACACCATTCACTATTTCAAAGATTTTGAAACCCACGTATAATTCGTAGCACACAACCAACCGGTTTCCCAATCTAAATCTTAAAATTTCTCTCAAAAATGTTACTCACAATCAAATGGTTTCTAGAAATGTTTACACCTAGGCAACAACTCTTACCCAGATCAACCACCATTTGACGCAACTTTATAGGTCTTTCCTTTAAAATTGTTTGGTTCTTCTTTTTTTTTTTTTTTTGTTGGATTTGATTATTGTGTCTGATTGTTTGGAGTTGAAACTATATATCCGAGAGAGAGAGAGAGAGAGAGAGAGAGAGAGAGAGAGAGAGAGAGAGAGAGAGAGAGAGAGAGAGAGAGAGAGAGAGAGAGAGAGAGAGATGATTTTCCACAACAAAAAGGTATTATCAATATTATTCAATAAAGATGGCTGGACAAAATTGGGGAAGGTAGATAAGAATTATGAAGGTGTGTCACATTCCAACTGCATGGTTGCCAAGGTTTTGTCTCACCCTTTTGAATTAATGCTATTTAAGAATTATCAATTACTTTGCTTATTTTTTAATTTCTTTTTTTTTTCTTTTTTTTCTTACGATGTTAGGTTTTGAAATTATGCCTTTTTCTTATGTGTTTTGTTCTGTTGTGGGTAAGTGGGATTGAAATTGTGGGGTTTCTAATCTTTGCTCAAGCTTTTTTATTTCATTTTTTTCCTTTCTGTGTGTTGCATGATTATTATAGAGGTTTATCCTTCTTTAGAAATGACAAAATGTTAGCTGTAACTTTTGGTAGAAGTTATTTCATGACTTCATCACAAAAAATTAGAACTGAGCAATGTTATCTATTGAATTTTTTTATTTTTTAGGATGACAATTCCTTTGATCTCTTCAATCTTCATAATGCCAACTTTCTTTTCTCACTTCTCATTCTCCCTTCTATATTTTATCTACAATCTAAACCAATGCAATTTAATTTAGCTGGTGAGGATTGGTATTTGTGACTTTGTCTGTTTGAAGCTCTAAACTAATGCAAAAACAATGATGATATGGAGCAAGGGACATTTGAGATCGACATGGGTGTAAGTTTTTCAAAATTTAACACTTATTTATACGAAGGAGGGACACATTAGTTTGATATTTCTAACTTTGTGTGTTTGAAGCTCTATTAATTATGTGTGGCATGTAGAAACTTTACCAAGCAAGGGTAGGTTTTTCATAAATAACAACTCATTTGTCTTTGTTTTTAAAATCAACAATTTACTATTATTTTTCTATGGAAATGTATAGAGTATGATGTTTGCTTTATTCTGCACGTTCAAAATCATATTGGACCTTTAGGAATGTTAAAAAGGGTTGTTGGGAAAGGAAAGAGTATTGTTGATGGGCTACAGTCATAATGTGTTTGATGTGGAGCATTTGGAATGAGGGAAAATGTTGATCTCTCAAAGGGATTGAGTTGTCCCTCCTGTAGCTTAAGATTATAGATGTCAGTTTTTTTTTTTTTAGCTCTCAACACACGATATTTGATTCTCTCATATATTTCTAGAATTTTCTTAGATCTGTATATGATTTAGGTACTTGATGACAAGTAAAGCCGGATTTTTTTTTTCCAAAGAAAACCATGTGTGATATTGAACATTAGCAAACCAAGTACTATATTGCAAATTTTTAGTTAAAAACAATTATCAACAACTAGTCTCTGAGCACGCGCTCACGTATGTGTTCAAAGGCTCTTCTATTTTTTGATAAAAGTTAATAATTTGCATCCAAATGCTCAATTTATAATTTAATAAATTATAATTTTAATAATTTTAATATTTGGTACAAATGTATAACACTCATCACACCCCTAGGTATTTTTGTAATTGAAAAATGTAGTAATCTCAATTTATAATGGATGCAAATTATTAACCTTTACCAAAAAATAGAAGAGCCTTTGAGCACGTGTGTGAGCGTGTGCTCGAAGGCTAGTTGTTGATAATTGTTTTTAACTAAAAATCTGCAATATAGTACTTGGTTTGCTAATGTTCAATATCACAAATGGTTTTCTTTGGAAAAAAAAAATCCGGCTTTACTTGTCATCCAGTATCTAAATCATGTACGGATCTAAGAAAATTCTAGAAATATATAGGAGAATCAAATATCGTGTGCTGAGAGTTGGAAAAAAAAATCTAACATCTACAATCTTAAGCTACAGGAGGGACAACTTAATCCCTTTGAGAGATCGGCCTTTTCCCTCATTCCAAATGCTCCACATCATACACATTATGACTGTAGCCCATCAACAATACTCTTTCCTTTCCTAACAACCCTTTTTAACATTCCTAAAGGTCCAATATTGTTTTGAACTTGTAGAACAAAGCAAACATCATAATCTATACTATTTCCATAGAAAAGTAATAGTAAATTGTTGATTTTAAAAACAAAGAGAAATAAGTTGTAATTTATGAAAAACCTACCCTTGCTTGGTAAAGTTTCTACATGCCACACATAATTAATAGAGCTTCAACACATAAAGTCAAAAATATCAAACTAACGTGTCCCCTCCTCTATATAAATAAGTGTTAAATTATGAAAAACTTACACCCATGTTGATCCCAAATGCCCCCTGCTCCATATCATCCTTGTTTTTGCATTGGTTTAGAGCTTCAAACAGACAAAGTCACAAATATCAATCCTCACCAGCAAAATTAAATTGCATTGGTTTAGATTGTAGATAAAATATAGAAGGGAGAATGAGAAGTGAGAAAAGAAAGTTGGCATTATGAAAATTGAAGAGATCAAAGGAATTGTCATCCTAAAATATAAAACGATTTAGTAGATAACACTGCTCAGTTCTAATTTTTTGTGATGAAGTCATGAAATAGCTTCTACTAAAAGTTACAACTAACATTTTGTCATTTCTAAAGAAGGATAAACCTCTGTAATAATCATGCAGCACACATAAAGGAAAAAAATGAAATAAAAAAGCTTGAGCAAAGATTAGAAACCCCACAATTGCAATCCTACTTACCTATAATAGAATAGAACACATAAGAAAAAGGCATAATTTCAAAACCTAGAAATGTAAGAAAAAAAAAGGAAATTAAAAAATAAGTAGAGTAATTGATAATTCTTAAATAGCATTAATTCAAAAGGGTGAGACAAAACCTTGGCAACCACGTAGTTGGAATGTGGCAAACCTTCATAATTCTCATCTACCTTCCCCAATTTCGTCCAGCCATCTTTATTGAATAATATTGATAATACTCTTTGTAATGGAAAACCAACTCTCTCTTTCTCTCTCTCTCTCTGCCCTGGATATACAGTTTCAACTCCAAACAATCAGACATAGTAATCAAATCCAACCAAAAAAAATAAAAAAACGAACCAAACAATTTTAGAGGAAAGACCCGTAAAGTTGTGTCAAACGGTGGTTGACCTGGGCAAGAGTTGTTGCCTGGGTGTAAACATTTCTAGAAACCGTATGATTATGAGTAACATTTTTGAGAGAGGGTTTGAGATTTAGATTGGGAAACCGGTTGGTTGTGTGCTACGAATTATACGTGGGTTTCAAAATCTTTGGGATCGTGGGTGGTGAGGGAGAGAGAACGTGAGTGTATTAGGAGCATGTTCCTATTTTGTAGATAGTGTCTTGGGAGTTAAAGAAGCATTTTTACCAAGTTTTGCCCCTACTTAAACATAAGATGTAGGGGTTTTTTGGAACAAAAAAAAAATCTGGTCCAAACTGGAGAAGCCTCTTAAATAGTAGAATAGACAATTAGATTATCTCAGAAACTATTTAGAATTTGCACATTTCTGCAATTTTAATTCTTATCCTTCCCATATAAAGTAATACAAGTTCGTTATATCCATATTAAAATCCTAAGTGGAGATTCAAATGATGATTGATGAGGGAAAGATTTGCAAAGCTTTTTATTGGGGGAAGACATGACATGTGGGAAATGCCTGCACTATATACTTACTATCTCAAATACTATAACAATCCTATATGGAAATCCTTTCAAGAAAACTAGCCTCCTAGCATGCACTCACGCATGTGCTCAGAAACTCTTTTATTTTTTGGTAAAAGTTAATAATTTGCATTATTATAAATTGGAATTACTACATTTTTCAATCACAAAAATACCTAGGGGTGTGATGAGTGTTATGCTTGGAGAAAGGTTAATAATTTTAATATTTGGTACAACGCATAACCCTCATCACACCCCTAAGTATTTTTGTAATTGAAAAATGTAGTAATCTTAATTTATAATGGATAGAAATTATTAACCTTTACCAAAAATAGAAGAGCATTTGAGTATGTGTGTGAGCGCGTGCTCAGAGATTAGTGTCTCTATAAATCACGTCCTACTTTGGACCATTTCAAAATCAGCCCAAGAAGCAAATGGTTACTGGTAAGTATATCATCATTTATCATGTAAGCCCAACTTGTCACAGCAAAACATGATTAGAACAACTTTGATTTGGGGTTAAGGAGGGTCTCCAAAAAAGAAGAAAAAGAATAAGCATTTTAAAGATCAAAATCTTGCACAAGCTATTTAAAATTTGTATGTAAAAATCAGGAGTTAATTAAAATTCGAATATAAATTAAATAAAAGATTAATACTTAAATAGTTAATAAAAAAATAAATTATTTCCATAAATTTAGCCTATAATTTTTATTTTTTGTTATGAAAACTAAGTATTATGCTAGATAATTTAAAATAGCTTATAGAATTGAATTTGACTTACCTCCAGTACTTTTTTAACTAGAGGTCTCATTTTATTTTAAATAAACAATGACAAGTGGTAGTGAGTTTTAATATCCACATTTTATTTAATTAGTAGATGATGTGGCATTTTTTTATTAAAATAAAAAGAGATTCCAGTTAAAAAAGTATCGGAGGCAAGCCAAACTTTAATTTTTTTTTTTAATAAAAAGAGTAACTTAAAGTTCTTAAAATTTTGGTAATAAAGGTTTAGTTAGAGTACAATTAACTAAATAATTCAATGTATTTATTGTATGGTGAAAAATATTTTGATGATTGGTATTAAAAAAATAGGGAAAAATAAATGGACAACATTATAAAGAGATGTAGGAATTATACATAAGAAGTAATAATTCAAGAGAAACAAATATAATACATCTATCAATTAACAATTATATCATGTGCATATGTAATAAAAATCAACAATAAGATGTGAGAAATTTACATACTAAATTATATTATTCAAGGAACTCACAAGCAACTCCTCAGCTGGTTAGGATTAATAAGAACTTTCTTTCCTCCTCTCACACCCCTTGCAAGTGTGGCTTTGACAATATATAATATTCAGAAAAGACATTACCAACCATAAAATCTTTCCTATTGTAATAACAATTCATGTAACAGATATGTTACATTCATTAATAAATAACCTCGTTAATTAGATTCATTAATGAATAAGTTCATTAACATGTCATTACTTTTGTAACTCCATACTAACACATGGATTTATCTATCGTTCATATCCAAAATCACTATAATGATAGCACCTCTTGTAGGAGGCCAAGTTACTAGCAATGACACGATAGATTTATTAAGGCCAATACTCAATGTGCATGAATCTCATTCGGAAGCACTTCCAAGATTATTATGACTAACCATCGAAAGATTAGCCCTTATTGTCTTCCATAATTTGAGCAATTTTAACTTGCACCTCGTTTCCACCATAGTCCAACAATGTACTTATCAGAATATGCTACATTATGATGAATATGGTCAAGTCAAGGACTATAATGAAATGATTCATAATCTTAGTCTACAATATCAAGTAGACATATTTCAATATTCCAATATTTTATATGATAAAAATATTGCAAAATTTCACAAGAAATTTTGAATAATTAATTATTGATGATAAAATATCATGTTGGGCCACATTATTCTAACAAGAGAAAATACAAAGTGGATAAGGTATTTGTTTTACACAACCATAATATGTAGTATACAATTTTTATTATACAATATATAATGTGACGGTGTGTGAAATTGGAGACAAGGTCATGAACTGTGTGTTATGTACAACATGTGTATTGATTGGACTAAGTTATAGAACACCCACTAGGGGTGTCAATTCGGGTTAGTGTGTCAGATTCGTGTCGTGTCGAGGTAGGAGTATTCGACTAAATGACTCAACTTAAGTCCAAACCATTTAATAATTGTGTTATGATCCTTCAATCCTAATCTAACTTGTTAATAAGGCGGGTTGACCTGACCCAACCCACTTGACATGCTTAATAAACGGGTTGTGTTGGGTTGACACGAATGTAACACAACCTACTTCAACCTGTATAATATTAAATATAACATCCATCTATAATTTTTTTTTTTTTACATCGAAAAATAGTGCGTACATTTCAAGTCTTCAACCCCACATTCAAAATAATATAGTTCAACAATAATATGACATCCATCTAGAAATAAGTTCTTTACACTCCTATTCTTAAAAAAAAAAATTCTTTACACTCCAAAAGAATTGCATACACTTCAACCTAAATTCAAGTAGCATCATAAAAAATAGCCAAGAATTTGTCAATCTTTTCTACCTTACTCCACTCATCAACAATAGGACAATTCTTATAATTAGAGTCAGTCAATTCTAAGTGACAAAAAACACGCCGATAGTAAAGAGCATTCTCAATCATAAGAAAGGTAGAATTCCACCTAGTGGGAACATCTTGTCTTAAGCCTCTCTTACCATCCAAAGACATTTGATTCACCGACTCTAAAAAATTTTGCTTCCTCACTTGTAGAGTAAGTAGTACGGTTGAAATAAAAAAAATAAAATTAGATATTTATAAGAATGTTTAGAGATTTAGGGTTTGTAGGGTTTAGAGATCTAGAGTTTGTAAAGTTTCAATTTTCAATTATATCCCTTGTAAATTTTTGTAATTAATCACTTTTCTTTTTAAATTTTGAAAGTTCAATATGGGTATGAAACACTCTTGAATGTTTAGACCCCAAATTATAAAAATACCAATTCAAGCTTTATATCAAACAATTAATGTGCGGAACATGATAATAAGCCAATAACAGAATTGATAGACAATCTAAGCCAAATATAAACACATCCACAGCAGTAAATATAAGGCAAAGATAAAGGGAATAACGATGCAAACACACGGTTAACACACGATGTGTTATCGAAGAGAAAACCGAAGTTTTCGGCATAAAACCTCTCTGCCGTCCTCCAAGCGGTGATAAAATCCACTAAAGAATGTAGTTGGGATACACGAACAGCAGAAGACCCTCCAAGCATAATCTACCCAAGTACCTAAGCCCTCCAAACTTCTTGCTCCAACGAGGTTACGCCGAACCTATTTCTTCTTTAGCTTCCTGAATTTCGCTACTTGACCATAGCATCAACCAATGTATATTGGTTCCTTCCAAACTGCTTCCCTCAGCACCAAATAGATCTTCTCACAGACATGGGTATGGTGAGATAAGGATTTGGTAAAAGACCTCTCAAGGGTATGACAATGGAGAGGAAGAGAGTAGAGGAATTTGTAGAGTTTCTTAAATGAAGATTGGGGATGAGGCAATCTTGTTTTTCTCTAGAGTTTTCTCTTACAAAATTCTCTCTAAAAGCTTTCTACATTTAGTGGGTATAAGGGTCTATATATAGTGAGGTGATATGAGAATACGAAGAGACAGATTTTTGCCAAACAGGGTAAATTGGTGGCTTGGTCTCGCGGCTTGTCCAAGTCACGAAATCAAGTTGCGACGTAACGGTCTGGCCAGCCTGGGACTTTTGTCCTGTAGTGTGACAGCTGGCGCGACCCTTCAGCTTCCCTACGTGCATCTCACGTGCCTGAAGTTGGCGATTTGCAACCGCGAGCCACCCGCGAGTCCTAGCCGCGAAGCTCTGCTTCTTTGCACATACTTGAGTTTCTCTTCACAACTTTTCACACGCTACTCTTATAATAATCCCACCTAAATACAGGGTTACTAAGTGCTTAATTTACAAGCAAATTGGCACGAAATAAAGCCAACACGATGGTTGATAATTTTCAACCTTACAATCTCCCCCTTTGGCTATTCCGTGACAAAACCCTAAAACAAACTCTAGACTTAACGCGTGAGTTGGGAACAATTGGAAAACTCACTCACACCTAACTCTAGAATCTGCGAAGTTTTAGAACCATAAGAACAAGTAACTCCTGAAACACAACAACACAATAAGTTCATTGTATACAGAAACTTGTAATGCATATGGAGTAAGCACAATGCGATCATGCACAATGAAATAAAGCAATAAATCATGGCAAGACCAAAACAGGTAATCACTATAGCCAAGTGATCACAGTGCTCATTCACACTTGAAATAAACATCCAGACATTCAAGACAATAAACACAAGGTAAATTGCTTGAATGACCAACACTCAACCAATGCACAATACATGAAGTATGTGCATCTAGGAACAATCCTACAACGGGCACAAGAGTGACAGTACTTAGAAGAAAATGCAAGACATTTAGTTGAAAGTACTGATTTAACAAAGCACAAAGGCTACATAAAACATGGCACAAACCACAAAGGCCTATAGACTGTGCATAAACAAATCCTTAAAGCTTACATAAGCAACATGGGTACAAACTAAAACATAAAGAGCTAAAACTGAATAACATCATATTATATGTGCCGAAATAAACAACTACCACCACAGTATTTTGAGTTATCAAAGTTTTATATACAGAAAAACAAATGAAAAAGAAATGATGAAGAAATCTCCCCCTCAAAACGAGCACTCCCCCTCAAGAGCTACCTCCAAAAGTTCTCCCCCTTTTTGACACGAATTGCCAAAGGGTCAGTGCTGCAATTTTGAGAAAATGCCATCAACTTGAGCTGCCAAGACATCAATTTGGTCCCGCATAGCTGCCAATCTCTCCGACTACTTTCTCTGGCCATCACTGAGGGTCTCCTCCACTTCCTCAAGATGTTTGTGGAGGTTATCAAAGAACATTTTCAACTTGTCAGGCTGAGGAGCAGACTGTGGTTGTGAAGTGCTTGGTTGCTGTGAAGTATGGATGACATGGACAGGTGAATCTGGCTCAGGAGTAGAAGAGGTAGCAGAAAATAGATGTGCACTCTTTCGAGTTTTGGATGAATGACTCCTGTTGGCTTGTAGAGTGAACATAGAGATTGGTCGAGGACGAGCAATCATGGTCCCAACTGAGGGAGAAGTGACACCTTCTCTTAGAACAAACTTCATAATAAGACTACAGAATGGAAGGCACCCTCGTGCTACTGTTCGGGTTGCTGTCTTTCTTATGATGTGATAAATATGAGCACAGATGTCAATAGTGGTGCCTGTGATGAGATCACATAGAAATTGTGCCCTTCCAAGGTTTATATACACCGTGTTGGTTAGTGGATAGAGGTTTGAAAACATGATCAGCTTCAATGTTGTCAAATTAGGTGAAAACTTGGTAGTACTAATGAATGTGCCAGCACTGGAAATGTCATGGTCAGGACCAAGAACATGGAGAATGTCCTAAATCACTGGAGTACGATCATCATACGAAGTTAGATCGGCATCCGCAAGTCGTATGATTTTGAGAAGGTCAGCTATGGTGTCTGGACTAATGATGAACTCTGTTCCTCTTACCAGACAATGTAGTTCAGTCTCAAGATTAACTGTGTTGGCAAAACACTCCTTCACTAGTTCAATCATCGGATCAATAAAATTTTCAAATAATGCTGCCCAATCTTTTGCCTCGAAGATCCAAGGGACAAAAGTGGTGTCCAAAGTGTCAAATCTGACCTCCCGTTCCACTATAAGAGTTCCCTAATCAAAAATGCTTGAGTAAGCATCTCGGTGTGGAGGAGTTCTAAACAACTCAATATTGAGTTCAGTAGATGGCTGTGAGGAAGACCGTGTTCTTTTTGTAACAGGTAATGTATCCTCTTCTGTCATAACCTCTTTTCCTTTAGAAGATTATCGAGACATCTGTAAGAGAGCAAACATACAACAAAGTACCAGATGCAAAACCACAGTGAACCAACATCAACTTGATTAGATTCAGTTAGGAATGTGGGAAAAAATTTCACTTAATCACAAACACAAGAAACAGATTAACATTCAGAGAACAGATGGTTAAAATGATACACATTCCATACTGAAGCACAGAAACATCCCAAGGAGCACAAACACTCTAAAGACTACAGAACCATAAACAAATGACCCAAAGCCACATACCAAATGCACCACATAAACCCTAAACCCATATGTCTAATGAGTAAAGAGAAACTCTATCAAACGAATAATGTTCAGACAAGAGACAAGCATACTGAGGCACAGACAAGATACAAAATAAACTCAGCAACTAAAGGCAATAACCTCAAACAATCATATTCACCATATTAGGCAAACCCATTTTTGGACACAGTATATCGCAGAACACATGTGCAATGTTCAAAACAAGAAGGTAACGGTCAACATAAAAGAAATGAAATGAGGGAAAGAAAACCCATACCTTATTCTTGATGTTTGATGAAGACATGATGCAGAAAATGAAATCTATTCCAAAGAACCACGGAGTGTAGAGAAAAGATATTGAGGAGAAGATGAACAGACACTAAACTTCGAGGGAAAAACTGAAAAACAACAGTTTAAAAATCTGTCTTTAAAACGCAAAACATGCGTTTTTCGCGACTGAATCAAGTCGCCAGGTTAAGCCGCGAAACACTGTGAAGAGAAGAAACTTGAGAAATTTCTCCAAGTGTTTTTCACGACTGGAAGGTCTACCCGCAAGATAGTCGCGATATGAGCCACGAAATTCTCTGAGTACTTCTCGCGATTGGACCTTCCACCCGCGAACCAGTCGCCACACTGACCTGCGAAAACAAGAAAACTCAAATTTTGGAAAAATTTTCTAAGTCTTTTTCGCGATTAGTGCATTTACTCGCCAGTTAGCCGCGAAAAATCTCTGAATGATCTTGCGACTGGGACATGCGACTGGGCCAACCCGCAACTTAGTCGCCAAAACAGGGCAATACTGTTTTTGAAATTTTTGACCTTTTTGTAAAAACAAAGTACTTTCCAAAAACAAATCAAAACACTCAAAAATCTTTTTGTGTTTGACCAACAAAGATTGAGCATGTGAAAACACATTTAATCAAGTACAATCACACAAATGAATAAGACATTCATTGAACATAGACTTGTGTGTTGTGTGTGGATATCAAAAATGAGATAGTCCTTAGTCCAATGTGAAGCTTCAATGATCAATTCAATCAAGGCATACACAACTAGCACTAGATAATGTGATTTATCTCAATTATGGAAACATGCATATATGACCTCCCACAAGTACTTGATAACAATTCTTTGAAGCTTTACATTTGGCTCCATTTTCAACATATCATTTGCAATTTTTGAGCAAAGAAAATCTCATTAAGAGATAGATGTCTGAACTTATTAATATTTCAATTAATGTGTTAGCTTTTGGCTTTTTGGGCATCATTCATACATTTTATTTTGGTTGCTTTCCCTTTTTCCTAGTCGAATACTAGTTTGTGCGACAGGTTTTTGCAGCTCTATATCTCTTTTCATTTGGAGATTTACATTTAGAGAGTTCTTTTAAGCATAAAAATAAAAGGTGGGAAGATATATAGGCATGAGTCTATGCATGTCTCAAGATCATCACAACCATTCACTAATCATTCATGACAAGGTTGAAGACCTATTTACAATAGTCACATAGATTTCAGAATTTCTTCCACAATGATATGAGTGCATGAGAGACAAGCTAAGCTCGTTAAATGCACAAAGCCATAAGTACAAAGGTACAAGGCAAAACATGCTTTGAAACAAAAACTCAACAAAGTGATCAAACTTTTTGGATTTTCTATTGTTATGTGTTTTTGGATTTTTGACACAAAAACAGTAAAAGATTGATCAAAAACATAACATAAAGAATAATGTAAAACATTTGAACCAAAGACAAACAAAAACCTAAAAACTAGCAAGAAGCACACAAATAAGCATATACACACACATGGGAAGTATTGATGCATGGACGCGTTGTAATGTTTATGCATAAGTACCCTTCGTCACCCACACGTCACGTGTGTTTGGGGTGATATCTTTAACGGATCGGGTACGAGTGTTAGGACTTTCTAACCTTCTGGTGAAACTCTCCAAGCAAGTGGTGAAGGCACCGATCATTTTCATCACATCCGTCATACCGGGATCACGATTTTGACTTCTTGGTTGCTCACCACCCCAAGTCCTCATATCATTTCTTCTTCCTCGAGACCGAGGTGCACTTGCATTGTTGTTTGATCTCAGCTTCTGACAATTAGGTCTGGTATGTCCTTGCAATCCGCAATAATGACATACATAATCTGTTCTGGGATTTCGTTGTGATCTTGGTTCATTTCTAGCCACAAACTGATTTCGGGGCTTATTCACCATTCGTTGCTTAGCCATATTCTCCCTTTTTACATCCTTATCTTTCTTAAGAATGGACCCTTCAACAACCGTCTCGTTTGCCTTCACAAACTTTACTCTTTTGGTGACTTTGGCTGATGAGCAGCTTCCTCTGGTGTATCCCAACCCGAACTTGTCTGAAGAAGGTTTTTGAGATGATATAACATTTTCTAACTTCCGAAAGGAGACTCTCTCTATCTTAGCATGAGCTTGCACAACCTCTTGTTCAAGAAATCTCACCTTTGTATATGCTTCAGACAGCTCACCATTTAGTGTCTCAATCTCACACTTAGCCTCTTTATATCTGATCAAGAGACTTCTGTAATCTTCCTCAGCTTTCTTCATTTTCCTTACAGCTACCTTGGCTACTCTGGAATACTCTCCCGACTTCTCAAGAAGTAAGGTGTAATTTTCTTGAAGATTAGCTGTATTCTCTTCCTCTTCAGCATCTGATTCTTCCACAATCCCAATGGACTCTGAATCAGAATGCTCACCAAGCTCCTTCACAAGTGCACCCAAATCATCTAATGACTTCACATGAGCAATGGTCATGAAGGCGGAGTAGTTTCCCTCTCCGTCATAGCTCTCTTTCGAGTCAGAATCAGAAGATTCTGAATCACTGAGTGTCGTGGCATAAGCCTTGCCTTTTCCTCTAAGAAAATTTGGACACTTCTTCTTTAGATGTCCATGGCCATTGCACTCATAACACACAATGTCTGAAGAAGGTTGAGAATCCTTCCCTTCTTTCCTCGTAAACTCTTTCCTATCACCTCTTGAAAATAAAAATTTCCCTCTGTTAAATGGTTTTCCACTGTTCTTCATTTTCAAGAATTTTCAAAAAATTTTCACAAGATATACTACTTCTTTCTCCATTCCATCTTCTTCGGAAGGATTATCCATTCTTTCGGTGATGGTTTTAAGAGTAAGCGATTTACTCGTCTTGTGGGAAGGTAGTCCAAGCTCATACGTTTGAAGTGACCCAATGAGCTCTTGGATATTAATTTCATCCAAATCCTTGCTTTCCTCTATGGCTGTGACTTTTGTCCGAAAACTCTACGGTAAGGACCTCAAAATTTTTCTCACCACCTTATTATCTTCAATCTTCTCCCCAAGATTGAATTTAGCAATTACAATTTCATTAAACTTCCTACAGAATGAATCAAATTGTTTATCATCCCCCATCTTGAGCTCTTCAAATTTCGTGGTATGCATCTGAAGCTTGGTGTCTTTCACCTTCTTGGTTCCTTTATAAGTCGTCTCCAAAATTTCCCATGCTTCCTTAGCGACGGTAATATGTGAAATCCTGTGAAATTCTTCTGGAGAGATACCACAGTAAATGGCGTTCAATGCTTTACTGTTTGCATTAGCTGTCGCAAGAGCTGCCTTGTCCTAAGTGGATTTGGCATCCTCCGGCTTTGTCCAACCTATTTCAACAGCATCCCACATAGCCTCATCCATAGAACACAAAAACGCCCTCATTCGGACTTTCCAAAATGCATAATTATTACCATAAAAAAATGGTGGAACAGTGAGAGATTGAGACCTATCCATCTCAACAAGGGGTCAAGGATCACACTCAGGTATTAAAACCACAACAAGTGTACCCGCTCTGATACCAATTGAAAGTTCAATATGGGTATGAAACACCCTTGAACGTTTAGACCCCAAATTATAAAAATACCAATTCAAGTTTTATATCAAACAATTAATATGCGGAACATGATAATAAGCCAATAACAAAATTGATAGACAATCTAAGTCAAATATAAACACATCCATAGCAGTAAATATAAGGCAAAGATAAAGGGAAGAACGATACAAACACATGGTCAACACACGATGTGTTATCGAAGAGGAAACCGAAGTCCTCCCCGTAAAACCTCTCCGCCGTCCTCCAAGCGGTGATAAAATCCACTAAAGAACGTAGTTGGGATACATAAACAATAGAAGACCCTCCAAGCCTAATCTACCCAGGTACCTAAGCCCTCCAAGCTTCTGGCTCCAACGAGGTTACGCCGAACCTATTTCTTCTTTAGCTTCCCGGATTCCGCTACTTGACCATAGCATCAACCAATGTATATTGGTTCCTTCCAAACTGCTTCCCTCAGCACCAAATAGACCTTTTCACAGACGTGGGTGTGGTGAGATAAGGATTTGATAAAAGACCTCTCAAGGGTATGACAATGGAGAGGAAGAGAGTAAAGGAATTTGTAGAATTTCTTAGATGAAGATTGGGGATGAGGCAATCTTATTTTTCTCTAGGGTTTTCTCTTACAAAATTCTCTCTAGAAACTCTCTACATTTAGTAGGTATAAGGGTCTATATATAGTGAGGTGATATGAGAATACGAAGAGACAGATTTTTGCCAAACAGGGTAAATTGGCGGCTTGGTCTTGCGACTTGTCCAAGTCGCGAAATTAAGTCGCGACGTAACGGTCTGGCCAACCTAGGACTTTTGTCCTGTAGTGCGACAGCTGGCGCAACTCTTCAGCTTCCCTGCATGCATCTCACGTGCCTGAAGTTGGCGACTTGCAGCCGCGAGCCACCCGCGAGTCCTAGCCGTGAAGCTCTGCTTCTTTGCACATACTTGAGCTTCTCTTCACAACTTCTCACACACTACCCTTACAATAATCCTACCTAAATATAGGGTTACTAAGTGCTTAATTTACAAGCAAATTGGTACGGAATAAAGCCAACACGATGGTTGATAATTTTCAACCTTACAAATTTAAAATATAGGTTGGATATAAAAGGTATTTGACAAATCTAAAATAAAATGAATATTTATTTGTTATACGAGTTAAACGAGTTGTGTTAGATTGGTCATTTTGAGTTGACAAAAATAAATTGGCGTATCAAACATGTTTATTGCGGGTTACGCCGATTGACCTGCTTATAACACGTTTCTTATTGTGTAGCTTTCGGGTTAATCCGTTTATGACACAAACCCACTAAAGCCCAACCCTAACCTGTAAAAACCCATGTCAGGTTTGTGTCGTGTTCACGGGTTAGGTCGAACATTGACACCCTCCCACTTCACTTTATATGGTTTTTTTTTTTTTAATATTCATTTCAAAAAAATAATCTTAGCATTTTCATTTATTAAAAAAAGCTTGAAATTTAGAAGTAGGAACTAATGAAGTTAGTAATTTTTTTTGACCTCATAACAAAGATCCGAAATGGGATCTTGTAGAAAAGAGGAGTTAAAGAGGAGTTAAAGAGAGAGAACTCATTGTATAATCTTTAAATTGGATGGGAGATTATTTTTTAAGTTATTTTATTTATTCAATTAGGTACTGCTTGTTAAAACCCTACTTTTATTTAGGTATAAATTTCTTTTATTAAAAAGAAAACCAACAACAACAAAAAAGCTAATTAATAAAAATAAGATCATCTAAAGACACAATTAATAAAAATAAGATCATCTAAAGACACAATTAATAAAAATAAGATCATCTAAAGACACTCTTAACTCCTGTAGACCCTTTCAAAAAATGAACAACTAAAAGAATCATAAAAAAATAAATCCTATAGACAAAAAAAGAGTCTCGTTAGCTTGGGCTAGATTCTAAAAGTTGGGCTTGCAGCAAAGGTTCCATTTACAAACCCCATGTTGGAAAAACCAGTTTTATGTTACAAAATTTTCTCTTTAGAGTTTAGACTTTAGAAAGTGTATGAATGTTGCATGTTACTTTTGAGCTTGTATTTATAATATTTTCACAAGCTAAGTTGGTGCTACCCACTTTCATATTGTAATGATGATATGCAGATTTTTGGAACCAAACAGGTCATAGCACTAATGAAATGAAAAGCACTTTTCTCTGTTGAGTCATAGGAACCACACTACCTAGCTATTAATCCCTGTGCATTTGCGGTGGAATCACATAAAGATAGCTAGCATGGGTCCCCGTCCTTCTCACTAGTAGCGGTTTGATTTCTATATCATAGTTCCTAGTTCCTACCAAAAACAAATGGCAAGAGATTCTATCATGTTTGGGTTAGTAACTTATTGCATAAATGTTCTTTATCTCAGTCTTTTGTGTCAAAACAAAGTTGTTTACATAAGGGAGTTTCAATTATTTTAACTGGTAAAGTTTTTGTCGTAAAATAAGAAATTTGGAATGTCTTTGTTTGATAATAAAAAATAGTCATGTATAACAATAAAGAACAATTATCAAGAACAGACGCTATATGTTGAAATTATTTCTTTAAAAAAAAAAATACAATGTTGTTTATCTTAGTCTTAAATGGGGGACATGGTATAGTATGTGAGAGCATCTATGACTGATTAGCCAAAAGAAAGAAAAAAGAGTGCATGCGTATCTTCATAAAGTTCTTTGGTCTCTCGTTGAAAATTGAAAGAGAATTTTAAACACACAAGGAAGAAAATAAAATAAAAAACCCATGAAAGTGTTTTAGGTTTTATGAGAAGCTTGTAGAAAATTGCTTTAATCATTTATATCATTGCTGCCTCTGACTTATTAAAATGTTCAAGTCATTTCATAACACTTCTTTGAAAGTAAAGTGTTAACAATTAAATTCTTCTACGGAACCTGAACCTGTTAATGTATGTTTTTAAGATATTTGTTAATAAATTATTTTAAAAAAATTTTAATATTATTTTTATAGAAAATATTTAAAAAAATTAGTTATTTTTTAATTTTTCTATAAAAAGTTTTCAAAAATAATTCATAAACCAATGTTATTAGTTAACTTTTCGGTCTTCTATTTAGCCCCAAAAAAGTGTACAGTCTTAAAATGTAGGAAGGTTCGTTTTTTTCTTTCTTTCTCCCGAGCTTCTTTTTAAATATTATTATTATTATTATTGTGCATTACAATCCAAATTTGACTACTCATATATGTCCAGCAAAAGAGAAAACAAAGGCAACTGACTATATTGGACAAAGATATGCCTGTAGATTAATAGAAGATTATAAAGTGAGATATAGCAAGTTCTTTTTGGATATATTGATATTTGATGCCAGAATGGAATCGAACAAGAGAGCGATAAAGACTGGGGCGACATGAAATCCTGTGAACTTTTGGGTATTGCGTTTGGACTTTGTTCGGTGCTAAAAAGATCTTGAATCTCCGGAAATTTTTCACTTTTCTAGAGCATACTTTTTCTTTTTTTATCGAACTACTTGGGTTTTGCCACAATAATTTTCACCATAAAAGAGAAAAGTGAAACAAAAGACTGGCTTATGTGGGTGACTTTATCAGGGTCAAACTTAAAAGTCATTGAGCATTGAACAAAGGCTTAAATGGGTCGTTTTACTACCCTAAATTTATCATCCTATCTATTATGAAAGCAATTTCCTTTTAAGTGAAACTAATAGGAATAATTAACCCCACCTCAAGGGGTCTGCTGGACTGTTAATAAGTTTGGCAGGCTGAGATCACGTCGGTTAAGGTCTTAAACAAACGCTAATTATGGAAGTCTCATTCAAAAATACACTTATGACCACATACTTTCATAAGTATCTATAACCACACCTCTCTATAAAAGGAAGGAAATCCATTTGGTTTAGGGATTGGCTCTCTCTCTCTCTCTCTGACCTGCTCGAGAACTCTCTGACTTGCCCGAGGTTATTCTACCGAGGACTCTCTCTTTGCTCATCCAACTCATATTTTTTCTGACCTCAGTCTCTTTATACTTTTCAGTTTATACCTATCTTTAGCAGAGCTTCCTTTAATCAATAAATTCATTGTAAGAATGTCAACCGAACCATATTTAAACCCACTAAACTAACATATATATGATGCAAGCTTGTTCACATTATAAATTTATAACTAGTTAGGTTTCTGGGGCTTTGTGTGCAAGAAGTTTTATCTTTCTTCTTCTTCTTCTTTAAAAAAAATAATAACTATATTCAATTTTGGAAAAAACGTGAATACAAACTACTGGAAAATATAACAGCTAAACGATAAGTTTTTTTTTTTTTTTTTTTTGGTTTTTTGTTTTTTTTTTTTTTTTTGAGGAACAGCTAAACGATAACGATAAGTTAATTCCTCACACTATGTATTATTTTCTTTTTCACTTCCCACCATTTGTTTTTCAAATAATAGTGTAACATTTGCAAAGGAAGGGAAAGCGATATGAAAATGTTGACAAGTACAACAGGATAAATATAATATTCTCCTCTTTTTTTTCTCCGATCTTGACTAAACATAATGGTAAGAGCAATTGTCACGTTGCTTGTGGGTGTCAATTATGGAGAAAGGAAACATGATATGTTGAAACATGTTTTGATATGGAATAAAAATTTCAAACATTCGGGGCATCCTAGGAAAGATAAGCAGCCATCAAGCAACTGTTTCCATATTAATAGATTATTATTATTAGTTGCCTAAATGATAAGATGCATGATTAGATGATTAAGAAAATAGAGATGTTTGGGTTGTGATTCGAATACATAGCTCAATAAACATTGGACAGGTTAGTCATGATGAAATAGCATTCAGTTAAGAGTTTGAGAAATCAAGGTCTCTTAGATGGGATAGGATTAGTTGATGTACAAGGGATAAAATACATGTATGGAAAAGAAGTCAAAAAAGTAAATAAATAAATGAAAAAAAAAAAGAAGAAGAAGAGATCTATATATATTCTACAGAATATTATGTTAGCATATTTAACTGTAAAGTGTTATGGTGTATCAAGTAATGTCTCACATTTAGAGGTGGACCCAAGGGAGCCTAGGCCCCCTAGCCCTAAGAAATTTTTTTTACTAGTTATATTTTTTATTTTTGCAGTTGGGTCCTCCTCTTCTAAAATCTTAGGCCCCTCTCTCCTTCAATCAGTCTAGCTAGCTAGCGCAACCTAGCCCAGCCTTACTAACAACTATCCAATTCAAAAACTTAAAAAAAAAAAAAAAAAAAAAAAAAAAAAAAAAAAAAAAATCTAAAAATCCTAGCCAGCCCAGTATTAAGAAACATTATTATTTTGTTTTTGTTTTTGTCTTTGTTGGTAAATGATTACATCTTAATTTATTAAGAAATAATGATCAAGTATTTATCTTGGTTGATAGTCCATTAATACTACATATATGGATGCTTATTTAGAGATTTTTTGGCTTGTACTATGGTTCCTTAACTTAAAATTCTAGGTTTGTTCGCACTCATATTGATTAATAATGAAATGATTGAGTGGTTAAAATTATATCACATGTTTAAACCCATTGATTTAAGTTTTTGAATTAAGTAATATCTTTATATATTCTATAAATTTTCGAGTGTTATTACCCAAATATTGGACAGATTAGTCATGAAATGCATTGAATTAAGAGTGG
This sequence comes from Quercus variabilis, assembly GCA_030445155.1. Classification (NCBI taxonomy): domain Eukaryota; kingdom Viridiplantae; phylum Streptophyta; class Magnoliopsida; order Fagales; family Fagaceae; genus Quercus; species Quercus variabilis. The sequence continues at coordinate 12,010,123 of CP129454.1, forward strand.
GAGAAGGTGATGTTTAAGGGATAAAAAAGATGTACGGAAAAGTAGTAAAGGAAGAGAAGAAATAAAAATAAAACAATGAAAGGCCACTTTTTTTTAATCTTTCCACATACAGTATAAATACACATCAGGTGCTTGATTACTTTAGAGAATGCAAATTTTCAGATCAGGTAGAGAATACTCAGTTGATCCCTTCAAAATATGCTTATGTGGGGGAATCTTTATCCTTTTGCCCTTGCAGACAATGAATTATTTACTTTCAAACTTAAAACTATAAGAAGAAAACAGCTCAGAAAAGAAAGGAATACTTTCATTTTTAACAGAAAGATTGACACATTTGGGGAATAGTAACTAACATATTTTTGTCTCCATTTCTATTTACCCAAGCACTTTTGCAGGCCAGCCAATATACGCACAAGTTTACACATTCTGCCTCAAAGTACCACCTTGCTCTATTCCTTTCTCTTATACACACACACACAATTTTTCGATTCTCTCATTCTGTCATTTCTCAGCTCTATGATTCCTTTGTTATTCTATATTTCTTATTCTAGTTAAACCTATATACCCTTGTGCCTGCCAAATTCCTACTTTACCTAAACCCAATAAAGTTCAAGCATTTCATCAACTCCATATACAATCATAAACAGCCTTTTTACTGTATTCAATTAAAAAATCAAAACTAAAGCAAGTATATATATATATATATATATATATGTATATAAAGAATAATGAACACATACACAAACAACCATGTTATATGATTTTTTTTTTTTTTTTTTTGATATCATCTTATATGGAATGTTATAATTTAAAAAACGTAACTTTTATGATTTTACCTATATTTATTCTTTTAAAATTATATTATTGCTATAACTTAATAATAAGTGCGGCTGTAATTGGTAAATAATCATTTTTACATGTACTCTACTTTTTTTTTTTTTTATCTTATTACTTACCGTCACACATGTCAAGGTTCTGAGAAACTGTGTCCACACTTTCTTTAAAAAATTTAGCTGCAAGGTACTTCCCAAGTAACAACTTTTGCAGCAATGTGATTGGGTGTTGCAGCCAAGGCCACAAAAACTGTTGCACCTGATTTATTATTTATTTGATAGAAAAATAATGTATTCTTTCCTTTTATGTGAAAACAAGAGCTGAGAGGGGGGGCATGAAAAAGCTATCACCATGGGTTTCGTGATAATTCCCTCCACAGGAGAGAGAGTGGGTCTCAATTATAGTCTATCTCTCTCTCTCTGAGAGATGGCACGCAATACTTTGGATTTTTCTTCTACCTTTCAACGGCTTCACCCAACAGCAATCATCATGCCCTCCTCCTTGCCCTTGCCCTTCTCTCTCACTCTTCACCACCATCATCATTACCCCCTCACCACTCCCACTTCTTTTATCATCATCCACCAACCTTCTCATCACCTTCATCACCATCACCACCAACAACAACAAAAACCAAAAAAACAAACAACCCAAGAAGAAGAAGAAGAAGAAGAGGAAGAAAAAGATGATGATGATGATGATGATGATGATGAAGACGATGATGATGATGACAAGGGTTTCTTCTCTCTGAGCTGAAAACCCTAGTACCTTTCATGAGTTTGAAGGGTCCTTTTTCTTTAGAAGGATCCTACTACTCTTGCTCTTGGGGAATCAAGCGTTTCGGTCCGATTGTTTGCTAGATCAAGCAAATCATATAAGTTCTATAAGCTTTTGATTTATTGCCATTTTCATATCTCTAAGTAAACATATTAGCTGTTTTAATATGTCCTACTAATCCTTTAGTTTTTTGTTTACTTTGTTTGCAAAAAAAAAAATGATGGAAACAATATAATTGCATTTGGTTATGTGTACTGTTTATCACCCAAAGGAAAAATGTTGATCTCTCTCTTTTTCTCTCCTTCTCTTTTAGATATTTTGGTGATGGGTTTTTTCTGGATTTTTCTGTAGATACAGTTAGTGCAATCATGTTTATGGACAAATTCAGTGTTTCACACTTATCACATGTAATAAATGCTTTTCTAAGTCTTATTCTTGAGTACATGAATAATGATCAATAAAATGTTGGAAGAGTGTAATCCTAATTTCACTGATAAGGAACTGTGTTCCATGGCCATGTCTAATTGTTGAGCTAGGGTTTGCTATTTCGTGCCTCCAACTTTAACCGTGTTGTATTTCATTGTTTTACCTAATCTACTTGAAATAATCTGTGGTTATTAGTAATAATTATAAGATGAAGATGATGATGTTGATGTTGATGATGGCATTGACTGGCACGCACCTAGAATGATTCAAATTCGTAGACATATATTGTAGATACATAGATGCATGTGTATGCCCTAGACATTAGGGGGATATTAATTTTTTATATATGCATGTGAGTAAACATGATTGTGTTTGAACTTAATTTAAAGGCTCACACTATACATATGTGCCATACATATAAAATTTATTTATTTTTGAAATATTTTTTCATGAAGAAGAAAATCATAATCAGATTTAGAAACTATACTTGGTCTCAACCCTTTTGTTCTTTTGTTAATCTCCTTTCACTTTCTTGCCAACAAGATAACTTGATCCTCTTGTTCACTTGTTTGAATCTTACATTAGCTGCCTAAATCCTTCGAATTCTTTTCATATGAAAAATGAAGTTCTAGAAGCAGTGTTGTTATTCATATTCACATTAGAAAGAAAGATTTTTCCATGCCTTTGTGGCTGTTCTAATGTCAATCAAGTCTCCTCAAACTGCAAAAAGTTTCACGTGTTACCTCTTTAAACATTGGCCTGAGGTAAACTATAAGTATTTTGTCTAGGTAAAAGACATTGTCTTTCACCGTTTTTCACTAAAAGATCATATGCATTGTACTTAGTGTTTCTATTTGAGTCTTTATTGACAGGCAAGCAAGGAATCTACAAAGGTATTCAGCTTCTTAAAGTTTAAAAAGAAAATATAATATATAGTATTTACCATTTACAATTCATGCTTTGAAATTTGAGTGATTATAACAGTACTTAAGCAAAATAAAAGTCCTGCGACTTTAGCAAACTACGTAACATGGTGAGGGTCCCATTACCACCTTTAGGTTGACTGGAGCCTTAATTTTCTTTTCATACTAAGCATGCGTTGGATGTGTGTATGTTCTTGTTGACTCCATCCCCAAAGCTTGACCTACTAAATCTCCACTGAAACTCTTTTTTGATTTTCGAGTACTTCCTTCTTGTTTGATATTAGAGCCGTGTTGATTCATTTTGTGGAAGATAGCTAAAGGGTCTCAAAATTCAATTTGATCGGTGGACTAAGTTTCTGTTGATGTAGCCGATTTGGACTGGAAAACCAATAGCATTTTGTTTCGGTAGTTTCCAATTGATAATTTCACGTCTATCAAAACCTTGTAAGATGTGAATTTATTGTTGATTGTAAGAAAAGGTTTAGCTTCAATCTGATTCGGAAGAATCTTCTTCCAACCTACAATGTGGTGGTTGAAAATAATATCCTAGGTGTAGTCTTAGTCATATAATATTTTTATTGATTCACTTGATTTGTTTAAATAATACATATAAATAGATTATCATTCATTGTATGGTCGCTTAAAGGAGATTCTTCCAAATTAGTTTGGAGATCTATTTTATTATTTAAAATATTACCATTTATATTAAAAACTTCTTTGAAGGAGATTATGCTGGAAACAATGAATTAATTCAATGATATGATAATGAGTGCATTGTGAGATTGGTGAGATTTTTCTTTGGTCTACAAATTTACAAGGAATAGAATTAACACTTTGTTTGTTTTGTTGTAAAATGTTTTTCAGCGTAAAATATTTTCAGATGAAAACATTTTCCGGGAAACATTTTCTTTTTCGGTGTTTGGTTGTAGTACTTAAAGTGCTTCAAAATTTATTTTATTGGTGTTTGACGTGATGTAAAATGTGAAAATTTTCCTTTATACACAGAACATGTGTATCGACAACCAAAACTCATTACAAAACTAGAAAACACCTAAAAGAAATTTTAAATCATTACAACGAAATTAAACACCCATCCAACCCAAAAAAAAAGAAAGAAAGAAAAAAAATTTACAAATTGACAATGGAGTATCAGTAGATTGGAAGATTTTCTTTGCACTTACAATGTCAAATTGATTGATCACTGCCCCTCACCTTCTCACCCCAACGAAAAGATCGCTAACCTCCGCTCGCCTTCTATCTAACCATAGGCATACTCCATGCACAAGAAAGAGAGAAAGGAGTGTAGCAGTCTACAAGATTGAGAGAAGAAAGGGGAGAGCTAGGGCTGTGTGAGAAAGAGAGAAGAGAGGGGAGAGGAGAAGGGGGGCGCATGGTTTGGATAATGTTTTAATAAATAAAAAAACCAGAATACATTTGAGAAGTTTAATTTGTGTGTGTGTTTTTACAACAAAACATATACCCCAAAATGTTGAAAATGTTTGTGAGAAAATATTTTACAACAAAACAAATGAAACCTAAGATTTAACTTCATATATTTAACCATGTAGTCATATATTACATGTGGCACCAAATTGCCCATTTAAATTTTTAATATTTAATTTAAATATTAAAATAGATCCATTTTTAAATGGTGATGACCACTAACCAGAATCTAGACAACTCTGTGTGTGTCTTTTGTGGGGGTAAGGGCCGAAAGGGGTAGGAGTTGTGGCTGACCAGTCCAATATTGAAGATTTTGACATGGACATGAATTGTGACCACATAGAGCAGTATCTACCCAATTGAAGAACCAATATATATCTCCATATTTGAAATGGGGATAAGGTGTAACATACACTCCTTTAAGTAGGTTCAATCATAGCTTCTTACCTGAGCTGACTAATCCCTTAAATTTCCTAGTTGTTTATCATTAAAATCCAATTCATCATGAGATTGTTATGATAGCTATTTGACTTAGTATAGCTAGTCTGGACCCAGCACCCAGGTTAAAAGTCAATCTCTCATGCTTCATGCAATAATATTGCAAGTCCTCTTCCAATGGTACCTAATAGTTGCAAAGATCTTCAAGTTGAAGCTTTAAAATATTCTTTAGGCTGTTCAAGTTACAAGCGTTATATACCTTTATTTCAAATGATGCCATCTACGTTGGAAAGACTGGGAAAACAACTAGGGATGTTTTTTTTTCTTGGGTAACAAGTAAAATAAGTTTTACTTGAGATTGCCAGACTCTGGTCTAAATCTAAATGGCACCAAAGCAAAGCTCCACCATAAAACTTCAAGGATCACAACCGAAATTGTAGAGACTAGGGACAATAATCATGCAAGAAGCAAGATTGTAAACAAAGAGATCTTGTATCTCATTAGAATCAAGTTGCTGCCACTTATGATTTTATTGTGAAAATATTGTGAATATAGCATTTTTTAGTACATATATGAATTTTTCTTTTTCCTATTTATGGTTTGATTTTTTTTTTTTTAAGAAACTATTTATGGTTTGATCCAGGTGTACAGACTATTATGTCATTTAAAAGGTTATTTATTTGAGAGGTGGGAGTGGGGGTTACACAAGTATAGTAATCAAGCCTGGGCTATTTTGTATCTACGATTCTACGTGGACCTGTTGAGCATTTATAACTATTAGGCTTCATGATCCTAATTCTTAACTTAGGCCGAGCCCAATTTCTCAACTGACTGCAAACCAGGGCTAAGCGGCCTACAGATTTCAAGAAAGTGGTTGAAAAATTTGCAGACTCCTTCACAGAAATTATTTAATTCACCCTTTTTTTTTTGGTAAAATTATTTAATTCACCTTACTATATGTGTATTAGTTTCTTCAGCAAATATTGCAGCCCACAACCTGGCTAAATGGCCCACTTCTTCTTTTTCTCATGGGCCTAGGTATTCAGAATCTCAGATCTTCTTCCCACCTAATATGTTTTTTTTTTTTTTTTTTTTTTTTTTTTTTGGAGAAGTTTCCATCTAAGAGCATCTCCAATGGTGTATGCAGAGGTAAAATATTCTCTATTATAGAGAATGAAACTAGAAAAAGCCACTCCAATGGATTCTCTAAACTCTAAATTTTTTTTGGCTCATGAACAGTAGCTCATCAAATCTGATGGGTTACTGTTCATTTTTCAAATATTTTTTTCTATTATAATAATCTGGTGTTGAATAAAAAAATGTTGGAAGATGTGTAGTTGTTAAAAAAATAATAAATAATGAATAAAGAAATAATATTTAAATGAGATAGAGAATGAGATAGAAAATATGTTGGAAAGTGTATTTGAAAAAGTTGGTAGATAAAGGTAAAAGTCACTGTTCATTCTCCAAACAGTACAAAAATTTGATGAATTTGCTGGACATACTCTAATATGTTGTTTCGTATATTTGCTTTGGAAATTTTTTTTAAAAAAAAAAAAAAAAAAGGCTGTAAAAAAAAAAAGAAATTTTAAAAAAAATCAACAACAACAATAAGATTTATATGGACAAAGTTCGAGTGAAATCATTTTAGTTCCTTTTATCATCAATGAATACTACATTCCAATTAATGTTTATTAATTTCCTCTCAACTTAATTTTGGATTTAAATGCTCTCAATGAGGGGTTTTTTTTATCGTGTCTCAATATTCGTGTAAACCAATATGGTTCTACCATACAAATTCTAGCTAGCTAGGATCACATAATTGTAACTAAAATTAGCTAATTGTAGTTCAAGGATTGAAAATTAGGTTGGAAAGCCGCCTCTCATCTAAACCTTCCACTTAAAACAACAATCTGGCTTTTATTATTTATTATTTATTATTTAAGTTAGTGTTGTGAATTGTCTTACTCATTTGGCCAAAAAGAAAGCATAATTTAAAAAGTTGGCATTGTCTTTGTGTATATGGTGGTTCAGATTCTATATATTCTTCTACCAAATTCAAGAAAAGCTTCATTGGCAGTACACTTTTACACAATAATATGAATGGGATTTGGAGCGTTTTATTTGAAAGGGACATTGGTACTTTTATGAGTTTATGTGAATGCATCAAAAAGTATTGAGTTTTTCAATTCCACAAGCAAGGGAAGGTCTTAAAGCAAAGGTAGCTTTAACTGGATATGCTCATGCACACGTACACGACAACACAAAAAAGTCTAAAGATTTAGGTAAAGTCCCAACTCCCATGCACTATGTTAATAATTAAGTTTTGCATTGTCTACCAATAAATCAAATACCCCATCTTGTTTTTTAATATGCCTTTAAAAGTAACACGCAATTATAATTGGCAATAATTAATACATAATTGCACCAAACTTTATTAGATGATATATCTAGAGTATTCAAATAATAATTGTGGGAGGAGGAAGCCTGAAGATAAGAAATCATCAAATGGGATCCACCTGAGATGTAATTGAGCCCAATTATTCATCAAATTAGGCACAGCCCAGTTAAGGCAATTAGGTTAAGGAAGCCGAGGAGGACAACCCACTTGAGGAGCCCAAGGAAGAGACACTCCTCGGGAGATTGGAAACAAGCCGTTAGGACCATAAGGTTGATAGCCGAGGAGGATCGTAGTGACGTACGAAGTGAGAGCAGGAGGAAACTTCCAAATAAAACACACATCACCTCCATATTCAATGTACCATACCAACTCAACATGCTGCATGGATGCCAAAATGACCCCTAGACAGTGCCCCACAACTTACAGCCTAATCTACTACCACCAGTAAGACAATGATGGGACAAGTATCTAAAGAGAAATCAACGGCCCTCCAAGTGGAAGGCTGGGATGCAATCCAAGCAACTATATAAAGGAAGAAAGGTCCTCTTTAAGTGGGGATCGGAAAAAGTTGAGAGAGAGAAATAAGGAATTAGAGAGAGAAAGTGGCCATTGTAAAACAGAGAAATGTATTCCCAAAGAATACTTGCTTCTTGGCCTGCCTGAGGAAGAACTTAAATAAGAATTTCTTTTTTCCTAACTTAATTCCTTATCTATATTGTTATCTTTGTTAATCTATTTTCTTTAATTACAAACTTGTGGTTATAAGAGATTGAAGTGTTGACCTTGACCATCCACCTTTATAAATTAATTATATAAGGCCTCTCATTCCTAGCCCAGTCACCCACTATTTGGGCCTGGTCATTAATTTAGTCCCCTACAATAATTATTCATAAAATCTAGAACATTCTAATAAAAATATGAATTTATATCAAATGTTATACTTCTTAACTTCTTCTTTTTTTCATAAGACAAGCATTTTCAACTAACTATTCCACATTTAATCATATAAAATAAGTTTTTATTTACTAAAAAACAAGTTTTTATTTTTACTTTTTGTTTACTTGTTCTATTGTTTCTACGTAAGTGATAAGTCTTGAAAGGCGATATATTTCTATGTCATCATTCTAGTTAAATTATATATTCTAATGTCATTTTAATATATATATATATATATATATATATATATGTATGTATGTATGTATGTATATTAATTTGGTTTTTAATATTGCGATAAACTTTTGAAATCTCCATTTTCTATGACATAATTCTAAAATAAACTATGTTAGTTTAAACTAGTTAGCACTTTTCATCATTTTGGGTAAAGCAATCAAATACTAAACAAATTCCTATTAAATAGATGTTATATTCTCTAAATAAATTATAGCTCTAGATATGCTTTTGGTTCTCAACTTTGAGGATGTTTTCATTTTGGCCTTCAACAAATTAAGTATTTCATTTAGTTCTAAATCCTTTTAACTGTGTTTTATTCTTGTCCTTAATTATCATTATATAATAGAAAAAATTTGTTAACTTAGTTAGTGGAATGCTTATATGTCACTTAATTATTAAAAAAAAAAATTATTTGACATTTTAAAAAGTCACATTATCATCTTAATGAAATCCCTTCCCTCCCACATCATCAAAAAATAATGAAATAAAAAAAATCATCTCAACTTTTTCTTTTTCTTTTTTAATTTTCATTCACTTACTTCCATGACAACCAAACATAACACACACTTTCCCACCTTGTTTATTTATTTATTTATTTTATTATTATTATTATTATGGAGAGTAAGATACAATAATGATACACATCAAATATAGGTGATGGATTTTTCATTAATCATTCTATTCTTTTGGTTATATTGTTGACCGATTGATAAAATGCCGGCCAAAAATTGAAAATAATGGGAGTGACATCAATTTCATAATTCTGATACTTAAGTTAGAAAGAATGTCAATAGATAGATCATATTCATATTCACTAAATATACTTTGTTTGATTAGAAAGCTTACTCACACCATGTTTTATTATAGGGAAAATTATTCATTTGTATAGAAGTCCTCCCTCCTCTCATACCCTCCTCTCATACTCATTATGAGAGGAGTGAGGACCCTTCCCGTACATAAGAGTGAATAACTTCTTCAATTGTTAAATCAACAAAGTCAACGTAGTTAGTTAATTGGGGTTCCTTATTGGTTTGAGCTATGACGTGGCACCAACTGTTTCTTCCTAGTTACTATAACATACTTTTTTCATATCAATGTGATTACTCAAGGAACATTTCCAACTGACATATGATTATTAATTTGAGTTCCCCAAATTTAAATAATTGAATGTTCCAAGTTGCGAAGAATATGATATATAAAATGACACTCCTTGCCCGAGGAAGGTTATTCCTCTTATAAAGTTATTACCATCAATTTTATACAATTATTCCATTGTTGTGAAGTGAAGCAAGCCATACATTTTTTGTTACAGTGTGATAAGTAGGTTTGCTTGTTAAATTTGGTAACGTAAAAATTATTTCCCTTCAAATCAAACGTCTGTTGCACGAGCTAGAAGACAAACCCCAATGAAGGACAGTGTCAGGACCAAAATATACATTGCTTAACAACCCATCTTCTTGTTCTTGATGTCTCTTACATACCCACCGAATCTCGACAACAGTATATTGAAATCCGCAAATGCTTTCACGCTTAATGTGATCTGCCAACCACCTAGAATTTGAGGCCACGATCTCCAGTTAAATATTCTTTCAAAAACTCAAGGTTGTACAAATTGTGCAGGCTCAAGAACTAGTTTTCTAGTTTCAAAATGCTGCAACCAACAAAGATAAGAATTATTAGGCAACTAATTGAGACTCTCTCTCTCTTTTTTTTTTTTTTTTTTTTTTTTCTTTTTTTCTTTTTCATTCTAAGTTTTGTAGATAAATCAGTGACAGTTCATATTTTGCTTAATGAAAAAGGCATTGACTTGGATGATTATTACAAAGAAGTGAATAAAATATCCTACAAGTGGAACCGTGGGATATATTTTATACCAAACAAAGCGTAATAAGCTTCTCTAGCTAGAACTGTGGCAATCTTATTAATCTAACAAAGAGCTAGCATTATTAATCCCATATCTAATAATATATACAAGGTATCATTAATTTGCAGCAGAAGGACAGTTTCTGCACCCAACTTCTGCAGTATGTAAGCTTGCTCACGTAAGATTTGAAGAGGTCATTATATATTGCTGATATTAACAATAAAAAAGAGCAGAAAGGAATGGTCTGAATGGATGAATGCTAGAGTTCTAGTGGTATTATCTAATTTATATTATAACTATGATCTGTAGCTGTTGGATATTAATTAAGTTGGACATCCTTTACTTTATTGCTGGCTATACCATTGAGATTTGAGTGTTGACAATTGCATAAAGCAACCAAGATATATACACTGGTATTGTACATATTTCCATTGAACTAAAGTAGGGTGCATAATATAAAATGAGCTTTAGAAGATGTCCAAGAGGACTCATGAAATGACATTTCAGTATTTCAAGTTTTCAACATATATTGAAACTTACTAGAACTTTTGGATATACATATATCCGGGAATTTGTTTTAGGGGCTAAAACATTGACAACAAAATTTGATCATTCTAGAACAAGAAATATATTAAAACTTAATTAATACATGAAAAAAAAAAGGTTTAAGTGAGTCAGAACAGTGACCACACTTATAAGCTCTTTTTTTCTTTTTTCTTTTGGTTATATAAAAAAATGAAAAATAAAACTACTACCCATTAAGTATATAAAAAATAAAGAAACAAATAAGTGAATAATTATTTCTAATATATTTTAACTTAGTCATATAAGATATATTTAAAGTGGAACTTGAAATTCTTTTGTGTCATTAAATTTATCTATTGTAGGGATAAGGGCCCAAATTCATGTACTGGGCCTTGGGCTTGGCCGAGAACCTTGTCTGCCCGAGGAGGATAAACTGCAGCTAGGGTGTCAAGCTCAAAACCCCATAAGTAAAATACAAATGGAAGGGCTGAGAAAGTTGGTCTGAGGAGGATCATCTCCTCGGATAAGCAAGGTATGGATCAAACGTATACCTTATTATTCAAGGTAACCTTCTAGGACGATCTACTAATAGAGACAGGCAATATGATCTTGCAAAAGGGATGAGAGCTTAGAGGAATCTAAGGAAAAGCTGCTACCACTGCATTGAATGCACAGCAGCTACTTTTCTAACCGCATTTATGTGGAGAAGACCCTTAAATAGTGCTGCCTTGACTACCACGACTCACAGAGAGCCAAAGGGGGCGTCTGATAGGACAGACACTTAAGTGAGGGCTCAAATAATCAATAAGTGTAGGGTTAAGATAGCCTAAAGGGAGCTATATAATGTAAAAGAACCTCCATGAGGAGGGGGGTTGGAGAATCAAGAAAGAAACCCTGTAGCAACCTAGAACTAGACTTGTAATAAAGCTTTAAGGGAAATACCTAAGAATCAATCTCCTCAGACTTGGCCAAGGACCTTTTTGTTTAAGGAAATGTCTATTATCTTTCCTTCCCTGTCATTAGAATCTATTAGCTTGTCACTTGATTCACTAAAACCCAGTTTTCTAATCCATCATCTACAAATTTATTGTTTTGGGTTTTTTGGGCTAAAGTCCACACCCTTGTTAGGCTTGAAGTTCAAACCAGGTCCTTACATCTATAATTAATTATATACTAACTTTAGCCATAATTTCTTTTTCTTTTTTTTTATGTACAAAATCAAAGAGTTTGTTAAAATACGATCTTTCATTTTGTTGTAAAACCTAGTTATTTATTCAATAATTATAGGATGCAATGTTGAGCTTTCATTGACCGTTGGGCTAATTCTTAACCTGCCTCAAATCTTTTTCTATAAGGACTTGATGTAAACTCTTTGGTTTACACCCTCCAAATGGATATGACCCATCATCATATTATCAAAACATAAATACATTTGATCACATATGATAATATCTTAATCAATACCATATTTCATGTTTTAAGTAAAAAATTGATGTAGTGTTATTAGGTATGGTAGGAAGCATTGAGTTTTAAGTAAAAAGCTAATGTGTTAATTTCTTATTGGAAGGTGTAAAATATGGATTTTACATTCCATCCTTACCAAATTCGAACTCACACACACACACACACACACACACACATCTATATATCTATATATATAATAATAGGTGAAGCTGAGAGAAAGTAAAATTAGAATTCCAAATTAAAGTTTCAATTTTATGCCATGTGTCTAGATTTAAGAGGGGACCACACCATAATAATCCTTTAGATTCAAAATTAGATTTCAATTGTGAGCTAATTTTTTGCCATGTGTGCCAAAGTTTTTTTTTTTTTTTTTTTTTTGGTGCCAAATTTGGGGTCCACACCATAAATAACCATCAAAGTATTCATTGTGAATAAATAATTTTGATTCAATGAATGAAATTTTTTAGTCATCTACTTCAATCTTGATACAAAATCTATGGCTAAGATGTTCTTGAAAGAATAAAATATTGTAGCCACATCCCCCTTCACTCTCTCTCTCTCTCTTTCAATTTTCCACTCACGAGTCACAACCCTCATTCAGCTTATCTACTTCTTCCATCTTGTGCCAAAAACGAAATCCAAGGATCACATTACTAACATTCAGATGTAATCACCATACTAACTCAAATTTATTGCTCTTCATCTCCTTTCTCACAAAGACTTCAACCTGCCATTAGAAAAAATTGTGTTGTAACTTGGATTTTTGCTCTATATCATTTTTAATTTTATTACCATATGCTCTATTCCATTATCTCTGTATTTATTATTATTATATTCAAGAATTGTATTCCATTTATAACATTCATTTTAATTTTTAATTTTTCAATAACAAAATCTTTGGTTTTGGCATATACGGTTCATACTAACAATATGATACTATTACAAGACAAGTAAGGAAAAACCCATCTTGCTAAGTTCTATGTTCCTTTCAAGGATTCTGAGAAACGCAATGTCAAATATGAGGTAGGATCTTCATGTTTTACTTTTTAATTAGATCTTTTTAATTTCATTGTGGTAGTATTATTTTTTGGGAAATGTGAATTTTTTTAGGGATTAAATTTGGAGGGTTTGGTAGGTTCATCGATTGTTTCTGTAATGGTAAATAGAAATTTGAAGCCCATTATTTTGTTGAGGTAAAAGTTTTTGTACTTTGACTTTAGTTACAATTATATTCTTTATATTCGTGTATTATTCATGTATTTGTATTTGTGACACTTGGGTACAGATCATCAAAATCCTCTGGAACAAAGCTCTATATGAAAAATATGTTTTGCTCTTCTTCTAACCTCTTCCATGACTTCCACTAAATGATAGCAAGATTAGTCTAAAACATTGGTATTACATTGCAATTGTGCACAAGAGTTTCATGGTGTGATTAACAAGAAATTGTCGCCTATCATGCAAGCATGTGATTAGTAAAATACAATATAAAATATAAGCCTTTGATTTTATGTTTTCTTCTACAGATAAACATAAATTTTAGAAATCTATATTATCTATGTAATAAATTATGTTAATGTGGTTTTAAAAATTATACACAATCCTAAATTATGTTCATTTAAATTAATTTGAATTCATGATATAAAGTAACCCAATAATAAACAAATTCAGAAATTCTTATTAAATTAGGTTTGAATATTATTTTATTCTCAATTAAATGTGAGTTAATCACATTCAAGTTCAACACAAACCCCATCTCTTAGCCTCCCTCTATGGTCTACCCCTCCTTCAAACCCTATTTCCTTCATTCCTGCAATGGTTGCTTAATAATTGATTGGATGCACTTTAGCGCCACAAATGATCTCACATAGGTCCTCCTCCTCCACAACCATGTACTTGATTGTAATTTTATTTTTCTTCTTTTATGTTGTTGCTTTTTACTCTATATACTTTTAAGTGCTTAAATTTTGGTGGGCTTGGGCTTGTGGGTGTTTTTCCTTTGGTTGCCTTTAGATGTAATAATTGGAAATTTTTTTGTGATCTTTCGTAATAAAATTATTTTTTTTAAATCTATTTCACTTTCTATAGAACTGTTAACATCTTTAAAATATATATATATATATATATTTTTTTTAATTTGCAAGGCATTTTCACAACTTTGGAGACTGGTACCTTTCTCTTGGCTCATCAGATAACCACTTCATATATATAAAGCATTATAGTAAATCCCAAATATTTTACTTCACCTCTTCTCCATTTTAATTAATCAGAATTACAGAGGTTTCCGAGCTTATTGATAGGTTAATAGACATTTGCTTTAATAATTCTCTATGATGGAATTTTTTTTTAATTCGTCTCTTACAATGTTCAAATGTAAAGTTGTTGAGGATGAAGAAGATAATGTTGTTCAACATATTCCAACATGTGACAAAAAACCAAAATTTGAATTAGAACCAATAATGCAAACTAAGATGTCATTGGTAGAAATTAAAGCATTGGAAGGCTCATGAGGAGTAAAGGTTTTCTTTATCTTGAATTATTTCAAATACATCTTTATTATGCAATCTAAACTAACCCAATAAATGATTTTGCAGGAAGGTTTCTTATTTGCTATGTTGATATTGTAAACATAGAAGCAGAAATTGGGTGAAATTATACCACATGTCAACTTTGCAAATGAAAAGTAAAGCAGCAAAATAATATGTTTTTGTGTGCTAGGTGACCAAATTATTCATTATTTATATTATATAGCTATGAAAATGATAGCATGGAAACCAAAATGATAATTGCTTTAATTATAGATGTAAAAATAAGCTTATTACATTGTTTATTTCTTTCATTATTATATTCAGTTAAATCCAAGTGAAAAATGACAACTTCTTTTGTTCTATTTGATAAAGAAGTAGAAAAAATAATTTAGAAAATTGCTCTGAAACTTTCTTCAAAAGTATTTAATCTAAATTCTTAACCATTTTCAATTTTAGTTTAATTATTCAAATTTTCATTATCTTTCATTTAATGGTCGTATATGTATAAGCAAAGTGCAAGAAACTGACAAAACTATAAGCTCTTACTATGAAACAAAGGCCAAAACCAAAATATCAAATTGTGGTCAATAATCAATCATAAAAACATTATGACAAACATATAGAGAGCAACTCCAACAATCACCATTAATATGAACCGTGCAACAATCTAATTGAATTCCAAAAAAGGCAAAATATGTATGAGTAGTTCTAAAATGATAAAATCTTAAATATATCCATGTCATAATTAAATTACATTAGCTAATGTTCTATATGTTTAATAACACATACCACCACTGCAATTGACAAGTCACGTGCGTAAGCACGGGATTACATACTAGTCTATATATATAATAATAATAGGTAAAGTTGAGAGAAAATCCAATTAGATTTCAAATTAGAATTCAATTGGAATATAATTTTACACTATGTATCCTATCTAATCTAAGTTTTTAAATTTTTGTGTCAAGTGAGTTAATTCAATGTGAAAATTGGATTTTAATTAGAATTTAATTTTGTGCCACATGTCCTTTCTAATCTAAGTTTTTTTTTTTATATATGTATAATTTTTGTGCAAAATGAGTTAATTTAGTGTAGAAAATTAGGAGTCCAATATAAATAAACCACAAAAAACATAATTTCGAGTGATTTTATATTTATGAGCATTTTTGTATAACTAAAATATATATATATATATATTAATAATCAAAACTGAGAGAAAATCTTATTAGATTTCAAATTGGAATTCAATTAGATTTTAATTTCGCATCACGTTTCTTATCTAATCTAAACTTTTAAATTTTTGTGTTAAGTGAGCTAATTCAATGTAGAAGTTTCCCATCTAATCTAAGTTTTTAAATTTTTTTATCAAGTGAGTTAATTCAGTGTAGAAAATGAGAAGTCCAATATAAATAAACCATAAAAAAATATAATCTTATATCTAACTCTACATATAAAATTAGAGGAAGCGAGAGTTTGAGTGATTTTATATTTATGAGTTATTTTTTGTGTAACTAAAAATAATTCAAATTTATACGTAAGTCATTTATGTAATATACTGTAAGTACTCAGAAAATAAACGCCCACGCCCACTACGAATAGTAGTACCTTGTCCTTCAAACCACTTTAGAGAGTGGGAAATACTTCAAGTGCAATTCTAAGCTAGGTTCAAGTCTAAGACCAAAGAGCCTAGAATGACAGAGAGGTACAACACAAGTAGAGAATGTGAAAAAAAGCTCTCCTCAAGCAGGTCCAATGATTAGTTTCTTATATATTTTTTGTTTAAGTTCTACACCAGATAATGCACTATTCACTTTCTCGTTTTTCTATTTCTTAGAGAAAATGTCCATCCTCCATTTTTGGGAGACTCCTTTCCTTTTATATCTCCATTCTTTGCATCCTAACCCTCCACCTGTATGCCTCCAGGCATTTCTAAGGATACTTGTCCCATCAAAACTCTGCTAAAGGTGGTGGAAATGGCTACTAGCTGTGAAGTTATTGTTCAAGAATCATTTCCTCATTAATACAACTAATAAAGTTGGTGTAAGGCATTCAATGTGGAGGAGGAAAGTGTTCCTTCCAGGAAACTTCCTCCTCTTGTCCTTGTCCCTATTGCTACCCCTTCTCCTTACCCAGGAACATCACAAGATGCCAATTGTCTTGATTATGTTTCCATCCTCAGGTGGATGAAATCCTCGGAGCACATTTATCTCTTCAGGCTTAGACTAAGCAAATTATTCCCTGGTCCAATCCTTCTCGATCCTCAGACCCCCCCCCCCCCCCCCACATATATCATGACTATGTATGGTCCATTACAAACTAGGTAATATATATATTAAACCAAAATTTATAGAAAATTCAATTAGAATCAAAATTGGATTTTGCTTTTGTTAGCTTTCTGTAAAAATTAAATTGTTTAGATTTTTGCTGTTATTTTTTTTTTTCTAAACTAATGAGCATATTTTTATACTATTTTTATTCAGATATTTTTATGCGAAGATCTTGAATCTAAAAAATGGTAATTTTGTTAGCTTTCCATAAAAATTAAATTGTTTATATTTTTGCTGTTTTTAAAAAAAAAAAATTTAATGAGCATAGTTTTTATACTGTTTCTATTCTAATATTTTGTATGCGAAGATCTTAAACCGAAAAAATTGTAATTAAACTGAACGATTCTTCAATCTAGGAGACACTATTAGAACAATCTACTTCTTCTTCTTTTCTTTTTCTTTTTTTGTATTTAGTAGGATTTCACGTACAATTATTAGAATTGATATTGTATATGTAGAATCCAATAGTGATTTTCAAAATTATATATGTAATAGCAATGTAATGAGAAACTTGACATAACTAATATCATGAGAATTGCAAGGAAAAATCATTTTAATACTTCCAAATGTCCTAGTCGTACTAATATGTTATATGTTTAATAACTCAAACTAATATTAATAACACTACTACAATTTATTACTCATTTGCATAAGCACGAGTTACATACTAATTATATTAACTACTCAATCTTGCTATTATTAATCAATGTGAGACTTTATTACTTGATGAACCATACCATGTTACAAATTTTTTTTTTTTGGGATATATTTTCAACGTATGACATTTGCTTCTTATGGTTGTACTTATTATTATCAGACTAAGACACTAATCAATTTTTTGTGTAGAAGGGATTAAATTCCAGATCTCTTATTCAACCATCAGAAGTTTTATCATTTTTTTTTTTTTGAGAAAAAGGGACTTTACCCAAAAAAAAAATTAAAAGAAATGACTTTACCAATTGATCTAACTATAACTCATAGTCAATTTTAATTAATACATAATGTAAGGAACGGATTTGTGACCTAAGCCCACAAGTATGGAACACAGGCCCAACGTACCCTGACCAATAAATTTGTAGAGAGTGGGTGAAAGAGCTGGGCTGGGTCTGATATCAACAATGATGGACTGGATTACGTTAAGCAGGAAAGAAAATTAAATAACACTAAGGAAACTCTTCTGTCAATGTCCGAGGAGGTGTTTCATTGAACAATCAATGATTACAAGGTTCAGGGCTACAGTAAAATTATTCTTTTTCTTTCTCCCTCTCTTCTTTCGATCCCCTCTATCAGGATCTCTTCTTCTTTATATAGTACCCTTCCCTATCATCTTCATCGTCCACTTGTTCTTCATCTGTGTATCTACTTGAGTGCATGTCACATCATGGGTATGCTTTGGTTATTTGGGAGTGACGGTAGCTGAGGGTGCACTGTTCAGAGGTCTTCTCCACATAAATGCGGCCAGAAAAACTGTTGTAGTGCATTAAATACGGTGGTAGCAGCTTTTACATTAGATATTTCTTCATTCTTATCATCCCCAGCCTTTGTTCTGAGCTTATCCTAATCTGATGAAGTCCTCGGACAGCCACTGGCTTTTCTCGTACTCAAATAGCTTGAGACTTCCTGCTGAAGTGATATGTCCTCCTCGGACAGGTGATACTCTCCTCGGACAGGAAATGTCTTCCCCGGACAGCGCTGATCTTTCATGAAGATCCCACTCCCAGCTAGGCCTTGCCCTTTTTCTCTCTCTCTATTTTCGGGTGTAAGACAGCCGTTTCGTGGGCCCTCGGTTCATCATGTTGGGCTTTAATAATGTTGGGCCTGGTTTCTTCTCCCCCACATCAGCCCCTCAAAATTTTATTTCTTTCCCACGCAAGCGGGAAGGAAGAATAATTTTGACTTGATAGGCGGGAACAACAGAAAAATAAAAATAGAAGAAATAAATAAAAATGAAAACAAAATGACATAAGTACCCCTGTTTATACGCGCGAGCTTATGGAGACACGCGCCTCATTATTGCTACTGTAGATCTTCCATTCCCAAGGCGTTACATCAATTACTTCAGGCGGCTCTGTCTCTCGTATCCAACGGTGGATCGCGGATCAGACGGTTGGGGTTTGTCCTCGCTATTCGTGTGAGATGAATGACACCGCTCCGTTTGTCCCCATATATAAATATCCGCGGGCAGTTTATTCTTTTTACTTTACACATTCGTAGCACTCAGAGCGTTTTCAGAGTTCCCAGAGAGTTCCTGTCTTCCAAAGCACTTCATTCCTTCTCGGATTTCTGCATCTTTCGCTTTCAGGGTCCCTCTCTAAAGCACATTTCCAGTTAGCGAATTCGTCTTGCTTGTGATATAGTAAGTCCCATCATACCCTGAGTCCTTATTTTCTCTTCGGTCACATTTCTTTCATTATTCTCTCCATTCCCTTGCAAAAATGGGTAAATACAAGTACCTCGTAGATAGCCCGGCGTTAATCGAGGACTTCAAAAGAACCTACCATATCCCTCAGGGGGTAAATTTGAAGTATTGTCCCCCAGAGGGACTATTACTAGACCGAGCGGAGGGAGAGGTCATAATTCCTATGATCGCCTTTCTCGAGGGAGGAATGACCATTCCAATAGGTCCCGTGACCCGAAATTACCTTATCAACCATAGGCTTTCCCCCGAGCAATGCGCACCCAACACCTTTAAGATATTAGGGGCCATCGACGTCGTAAATGAGCAGTTAGGCTTAGGGCTAACCTGGCACGACTTAGCATACATGTATGAATGTCGTAGCCAAAGGGGAGGGGGGTACTATCTTAAATCTCGCTCCGATGTCGTAAGGCTGTTCTCCTGCCTTCCCAAATCCAATAAGGGGATGAAAGATGACTATTTGGTTGTCTCGGGCAAATGGCACGACGGTCTGCACTGCCCGACCAAGCCAGGAGAGCCAGGTGTGCCCTCTCGGACTTAGGGTTTCTAACCATAGCTTTAGGATTTTTTCCTTCTGCAACTACTTCTTGGTTTGTATTTGTATCTGCTCACTAATTGGTTTGCCTTGTTTGTTTTACAGATAAAGTACATACTGCACCTCGGCTGAGTCTTATCAATGTACAAGCCCTCAACTACCTACTGCGCTCGGAAATATACGTCAGCGAAGATAGGCAGTTGAGGTCTATTCCGCTGATACTCGGCTATACTCCAAAGCCAGCAGACATCCAACCAACGGGGAACGCCATTATTCAGGGCGATTACAGATTGCAGCGTATAGACGTTGCACGGAAGGCTTTTCTTGCGCCCTACGATCTCCCACCAGTTCCACACCCTAATCCCCAGGGTGTTCCGCTGCTCGTCCGACCAGTCCAGCAAGTTCCTCTTGCCCAGCCGACTGTGAGAGAACGGGTCGGATCCTCGTCCACTTCTTTGGACGAGCAAATTGATAAATTTAAGTTCGAAGGTGAAAGCGAGGGAGGGGTCCACGTCATTCCTTCGGACTCCGAAGAAGAGGCGGATAGGCAATCTTTCGTCCGACCCCCTCTACTGCTAACAACCATACCTGAAGACTCCTCAGAAGAAGAAGAGATGTCCGACCTAAGGCTTCTTCTTAAGAAGAGGAGCAACAAGGTGGAAATCAAAGAAACAGGGACTTCTCGTCCTACTGCCAATGTGCCTCCACCTCCTCCCGTTGCACAGGTTCCTGATCCGGCTTTCAAACCCCTCTCGGATTTAAAAAAGAAGAGGCCAATGGAACTCGAGGATAAAGAAAAGGGGTTGCCGCCCAAGACTAAACAGCAAAAGGTGGCTAAAGACTCCCGTCAGAAGAGAGGTTCCTCAGTAGAGAGCCGAGAGGATCCAAATCAGGCCGAGGTTCGCCGAGGACAGAGGATATGGTCCCCTCGGCTAGAGCTCGACGGTGTCCCGTTCCCCTGGGAGACCTCGGTCAGAAATTATGACGGTGGTCGGACAGCACTGATAGCTGAGGCATTGGAGCAGCCCCTTCTTCTGCCCAAGGATATGGATTCATATAGGCGTTTCAGCCAGTATGAACTCTTCATGTCTCTGAAAAGGGACTTGGCCATGGTAAGTATATCCATTTTGCTTCTCAATTGTAGTGTTAGCTTTTATGCTTGTATACTAACACTGTAACTTGGTTCAGATCACTCAGCAGGTGTTTGTGGCCGAGGAGTGGGGCCGCAAGGCCAGTGTGCAAGCCCAGGCCGAGGCCCAAGCTAGATCTGAAGCGGAGAGAGTCTTGGACAACTTAAGAGACGAGACCTCGAAGCTCACGGATCAGCTTAAAGCAGTAGCCCAGGAGAGGGACAGCCTGGATGCTGGCTTAAAGAATGCAGAGTCCCAGGCCGAATCTCAGTGCAGGCTGCTGAACGAAGCTCAGAAAAAGTTGGCCGCAGAAAGAGAGACTATCAAAGAGCTTCGTGCCGAGCTGCTGAAGGCCAAGGCAGCTGCCGAGGATGCTCAGAAGGATGCCCAGCTGGCTAAGGAAGCCACTGAAACTGAGAAAAAGGCGTCCTATAAACTGGGAGTAGAGGTGACAGAGAAAGATCTCACTGAGCAGTTTGCTGCGGTTGCTCGGGACTACTGTGATCTGACATGGAGCAAAGCATTAGATGCTGCTGGAGTTCCTCTCGACTCAGATCTTCGACGGCTAGAGAACATCTTCTACGGCGAGGATATTCGGCAGTATTCCGATGACGATGCTCCTCCTGCACCTCCCCCTGAGGCCCCTGAGCAACCTTTGGCTGAGCCGAACCCTCTGGTTATTCTTGAGCCTAACCAGGGTCCTTCGCTGCCATGTGGCCAGGTCTCACCTGCTGAGCCCCCTCATGAGAAGGGTGGATCTTTAGAAGGGGAACAACCACCCTCGGGTCCTTCTCAGGGAGTCCCAGCATAGACTTAGGATTTTTTCTTTCCCTTTTTTTTTGTTTCATGTTGAGAAAATTGTAAACCAATCCTTATCAATGATGTAATTCTTGTTCAAACAATGGTACTTGCAATTTAATATTATCCTTTTGTGTTACAAATGGTTTTACTTGGCAATTACAGTTATGGTTTACTTTCCTTTGCAAATAACTTGTACAATTAGTATTGTGTATGAAAAGTAGCAATAATCACTTGACCAATTAAGGCTAACCAATCTAAACACCTAGGGAATAGTTAAATAGGGTTAATTAATCTGAAATTAGAGTGTTAACTAATCCGAGATCATCTGGTCCGAGGACTGCAGGGATGATCAGATTTAAGTTCAAGCACTTAGACAATGAATAGAGAGTGTTAACTAATCCGAGATCATCTGGTCCAAGGACTACAGGCATGATCAGATTTAAGTTTGAACACTTAAAGAACGAATAAAGAGTGTTAACTAATCCGAGATCATCTGGTCCGAGGACTACAGGCATGATCAGATTTAAGTTTAAACACTTAGAGAACAAATAAAGAGTGTTAACTAATCCGAGATCATCTGGTCCGAGGACTACAGGCATGATCAGATTTAAGTTTGAACACTTAAAGAACGAATAAAGAGTGTTAACTAATCCGAGATCATCTGGTCCGAGGATTACAGGCATGATCAGATTTAAGTTTAAACACTTAGAGAACAAATAAAGAGTGTTAACTAATCCGAGATCATCTGGTCCGAGGACTACAGGCATGATCAGATTTAAGTTTAAACACTTAGAGAACAAATAAAGAGTGTTAACTAATCCGAGATCATCTGGTTCGAGGACTACAGGCATGATCAGATTTAAGTTTAAACACTTAGAGAACAAATAAAGAGTGTTATTATAAATAAACAGGAAAACAACTCGATTAATAATAATACCTCTTGAGGTTATTTACATTCCAAGGACGGGGTATTACATGACTGTCCAAGTCTTCAAGAAAATATGCTCCAATACCTGCACATGACGTGATGCGATATGAGCCTTCCCAATTTGGTCCTAATTTTCCCCAGGCGGGGTTTCTTGTATTGCCGACAACTTTTCTGAGCACCAAGTCGCCTGGTTCTAAGGGTCTCGGTTTGACCTTGGCGTCATAGCCCTGTCTAAGCTTTTGTTGGTAGTGAGCCAGCCAAACCATAGCGTTCTCTCTCCGTTCTTCGATGAAATCCAATCCAGCTTCCAAGAGTTTATTGTTGTTGTCCAAGCAGAAGGAACTGGTTCTCAGAGTTGGGAAATTGGCTTCCAAAGGAATTACAGCTTCGGACCCATAAGTCATCGAGAAAGGAGTCTCTCCAGTAGACCTGCGAGGGGTAGTTCTGTAAGCTCAAAGCACATGTGGCAATTCTTCGACCCACCTTCCCTTTGCGTCGTCCAACCTCTTCTTTAAGCCGCTGACTATAACTTTATTGACTGCTTCAGCTTGGCCATTACCTTGAGGGTAGGAGGGAGTAGAATATCTGTTCGTGATCACCAGTTCGCTACAATAATTCCGAAACGAGATACTGTCGAACTGCAAACCATTATCCGAAATAAGGGTATTTGAAACTCCAAAGCGAGTTACAATGCTTTTCCATACGAATTTTTGTGCATCCACATCTCGGATATTAGCAAGAGGTTTTGCCTCGACCCATTTCGTAAAATAATCGGTTCCGACCAGGAGATACTTTCTGTTCCCTGCTGCTTTAGGGAATGGGCCCACGATGTCCAAGCCCCATTGGGCAAACGGCCATGAACTGGACAATGGGTTAAGGGTTCCTCCCGGCTGATGTATGTTTGGTGCGAATCTCTGACATTGATCACATTTTTTTGCATAGTCCCGAGCTTCTTCTTGCATGCTCGGCCACCAATACCCTTGGGTAAGAGCCCGATGTGCCAATGATCTGCCTCCAGTGTGACTTCCACAAATTCCTTCATGTAATTCTTCTAGCAGTGCCTCGGTGGCTTCCGGATGAACACACAATAAATATGGCCCCGAATAAGAACGTTTATATAATTTTTGGTCTTCGGACAACCAGAACCTAGCGGCCCTCCTCCGGATCTTGTCAGCCTCCTTTCGTTCTTCTGGCAGGACATCATCTTTTAAAAATTCGATTAGGGAATCCATCTAGCATGGACTTTTTCGAATCTGGTATACTTGAGTTGCGTCTTTTCCTGCTCCAGTGGGTTCATGAAGATCCTCCACGATGATAACTCTCGGCAAATCTTGATCCGAAGAGGTGGCTAATGTGGCCAAAGAATCGGCGTGTGCATTGCCACATCTGGGGACATGCATGAGACTGAAAAACACAAATTCCTCTTTCAATCGTTTGACTCTGCTCAAATAGCCCTGCATCCTCTCTTCTTTGGCTTCGAATTCTCCTTGAACCTGGCCCACAACCAATCTTGAGTCCGAGAACACCTTAACGGCTTTTCCTCCCATCCTTCGGACCATGACCATTCCCATCAATAGGGCTTCATACTCAGCCTCATTATTTGTGGCGTTAAAATCTAGCCTTAGTGACTTCTCGATGATGATCCCCTCTGGAGATGTCATGACCAGCCCAATTCCAGAACCTTTCCGGTTTGCAGCGCCATCTACGTAC
Organism: Quercus variabilis; assembly: GCA_030445155.1. NCBI lineage: Eukaryota > Viridiplantae > Streptophyta > Magnoliopsida > Fagales > Fagaceae > Quercus > Quercus variabilis. The sequence continues at coordinate 12,034,760 of CP129454.1, forward strand.
AACTCCCAATGAGCAGGATCCTGTTGAGAAACCAAACCAACCGATTTTTCATCCATGCTCGGCCTTACCTCTACATCTTCCAAACTGGGCTCTGTGAATTCGGCCACCAGATCTGCAAGTATTTGGCCTTTAACTGACGTGCGAGACATGTATTTAATATCGAAAGCCCCTAGAATGGTGCCCCATTTGGCTATCCTCCCCGTATAGTCCGCGCTTCGAAGTACTATTTTAAGTGGAAGCTGGGTGAGCACCACGACAGTATGGGCTTGGAAGTAGTGAGGCAATTTCCGCGTTCCTAGCACTACGGCCAGGATGGCTTTTTCCAGTGGCAAATACTTGACCTCTGTTTCGTGCAATGATTTTCTTACACAATAGATCGGCCTCTGTACTCCCTGATCCACTCTTACCAACACTAAACTTACAGCGTGTGGGACCACTGCGATGTATGCAAATAAAACCTCATCAGGTTCAGGGCTGGACATAATCGGTGGCCGAGATAGATAATCCTTGAGCTGTTGGAAGGCTGCGGCACATTCTTCGTTCCATTCGAAACCCTTCCATTTGTTAATTAGGGAGAAAAAGGGTTTGCATCTGTCCGCAGACCTGGATATAAACCGGTTTAACACGGCTGTCATTCCTGTTAGCTTCTGCACATCCTTCGGATTCCGAGGAGGCTGCAGATCCTGGATAGCCCTAATCTGATCAGGATTAACTTCGATTCCCCTGTGCGTGACCATGTAGCCCAAGAATTTGCCTGACCCAACTCCGAACGAGCACTTCGAAGCGTTCAAGCGCAACTTATGTTTTCTCAGGATTTCAAAAACCACATCAAGATCCTTTAAATGGTCAGCAACAAGTTTTCTTTTAACTACCATATCATCTATATAAATCTCGATGGTCTTGCCTAACTGTGATTCGAACATCTTGGTCATCATACGCTGATAAGTAGAACCTGCATTTTTCAGACCGAAAGGCATTACTTTATAGTGGTAGTTACCAATGGGGGTAACAAAAGCGGTCTTCTCCTGGTCGTCTGAAGCAAGGGGAATCTGATGATACCCCTGAAAAGCATCTAAGAAACTCATCCGAGGATGTCCAACAGTAGCATCCACCAGCTGGTCAATCTTCGGCATAGGGAAGGGATCCTTAGGGCAGGCTTTGTTTAAGTCCGTGAAGTCTACGCAAACCCGCCACTTTCCGCTTTTCTTCTTTACCACTACAGTGTTTGCTAGCCATTCGGGATAGAAAATTTCTTTAATAGCCCCAGCCTGCTTGAGCTTTCCTACCTCCTCTCTGACTACTTCAACATGCTCTCTGGATGGTCGCCGAAGAGGTTGCTTCTTTGGTATGCTTAAGGGATTGACCTTCAAATGATGACAAATGAATTCTGGATCTACCCCCGGTGCTTCATAAGTGCTCCATGCGAAAACATCAATATTTCTTTTGAGGAAGTCAATTAGCTCTTCCTTTTCTGACTGAGGTATCTGTGCCCCAATTTGAAAATACTTTTCAGGATCGGATTCAACCATGACCCGTGTTAAGTCCTCACATTTTGCACCCTCACCCTGCCCATCGGCAGGTGACATCCGCTCCTTTAACTGCTATAGGTCTTTGATCACCCCTACTGAAGATTCATCTTCGGATCCGTGCCGTATTGCCGCTACTAGACATTGCCTAGCCGAGGATTGATCCCCACGGATTTCACAGACTCGTCCTTCGGAAGGATATTTGATTTTTTGATGTAGAGTGGAAGAGACCGCCCCCAGTGTATGCAACCAGGGCCTAGCGACAATTGCCGTATAGGGAGAATATACGTCTACTACCACGAAATCAACCTCGACAATTTTCGTGCCAGCTTGCACAGGCAGTCGGATCTGTCCCCTCGGAGTGACCATTCTCCCTTCGAAGCTGAATATAGAGGAGCCATACGGAGCTAAGTCACTGGGTGTGAGATTTAATCCCCTGAAAAGATCAGGGTACATAATTTCTACCGCGCTGCCTTGGTCTACCATAACTCTCTTCACATCATACCCCTCAATCCTGAGGGTGACAACCAATGTGTCCTCATGGGGTTGAATAGTCCCCGCCTTATCCTCGTCCGAAAAGCACAGCATGGGGGATATTGCATCCCTAGGGATCCTCGGATTCCTGTCAGCATCTTCTACCGGCGACCGAGTCACAGACATAACCTTTGACGGACGGGACCCGGTCCTTCCCGGGGCTGCAAAAATGACATTAATAATTCCTAGAGGGGGTTTTGTAGAGTCCCCCCTTTCGGAATCCGAGACCGGTTGTCCCCTCCCACTAGAGCGATGCAAAAGGTGCTTCAACCTGCCCTCGGCGACCAGCTGGTCCAGATGGTCCCACAGACTTCTGCAATCTTCAGTCGTATGCCCATGATCCTGATGATATTGGCAATAGACATTGTGATTGCGTCTCTCCGGATTCCCCATCATTTTGTTCGGCCATCTGAAGAATGGTTCGCTCTTTATCTTCTCTAGAACTTGATGAACAGGCTCTTTAAACACAGTATTAACTGTTTGGGCATTTGTTGAACTTGAGTGCCCAACGAAATCTCTCCTCGGCTTACTGTTGTTGTAGCGGTCCGACTTGAAGTCCCTCCTGTCCTGGGTGGTGGTCTTATCCTTACCCTTCTCTTGTTGCCTATCTTCTTCCACCCTTTTATACTTCTCGATGCGATCCATAAGCTGGCGCATGCTGTCAACAGGCTTGCCGGACAAAGACGTTCTCAAACCATGATCAGTGGGGAGACCCAACTTGAACGTTTCCAAAGCCATGGCATCAAAGTTACCCTCCATCTCATTAAACATCTCCCAGTATCTGTCCGAGTACGCCTTCAGTGTCTCCCCCTCACGCATGCTCAAGGATAGAAGGGAGGATAGGGGCCTGGGCACTCTTCGGCAGGTGACAAATCGTGATCCGAAAGCTTGGGTAAGCTCTTGGTAGGAATCAATGGAATCAGCCCGCAAGTTATCAAACCATCTCATGGCTACAGGGCCCAGACTCGAGAGGAATACCTTGCACATCAGTGCCTCGTCCCTGGCATAGACAGCCATTCTTTGATTAAAATGGCTGATGTGCTCCACAGGATCTGTCCTGCCATTATAGATAATAAAGGTTGGTTGATTGAAACGCCGAGGTAGCTCCGCTCCTTCGATCCTTCGTGTAAAAGGTGACCTAGAAATTTGATTCAGGGCTTTACTCATGGCATCGTTACCTATCCCTCCATATGGTAGTTCTCGTGGTCGCTTCTCATGAGGGTGTTCAGCTTCATACGAAAAGGTTTCACTGATTGGAGTTTGAGAGTTCTGCTGATAAGTAATGTCTTGTTCATCATTCAGGTCATCATCAGGATGCGGTGCAGCACGTTTCCTCTTTTCCATCCGTAATTCCCTCTTCAACCTTTCAATCTCTATCTGCATGCTGTTTTTCTCTGCATGGGAAACATGACTTCCACCACGAGGATGGGATCGTTCAGTGTGTGTAGTATGTACACTACCTTCTCGATCCTGCCTACGCTCCAGGTTAAGAAAAGGATCAACATGTTGAGAGGCCCCAGATTCTGCTGGTTGTTGCCCTTGATCAGCCATTACCATCCACTGCTATTCTTCCCCAATCGTTTAAGCTCTTCCCACAGACGGCGCCAATTGTAAGGAACGGATTTGTGACCTAAGCCCACAAGTATGGAACACAGGCCCAACGTACCCTGACCAATAAATTTGTAGAGAGTGGGTGAAAGAGCTGGGCTGGGTCTGATATCAACAATGATGGACTGGATTACGTTAAGCAGGAAAGAAAATTAAATAACACTAAGGAAACTCTTCTGCCAATGTCCGAGGAGGTGTTTCATTGAACAATCAATGATTACAAGGTTCAGGGCTACAGTAAAATTATTCTTTTTCTTTCTCCCTCTCTTCTTCCGATCCCCTCTATCAGGATCTCTTCTTCTTTATATAGTACCCTTCCCTATCATCTTCATCGTCCACTTGTTCTTCATCTGTGTATCTACTTGAGTGCATGTCACATCATGGGTATGCTTTGGTTATTTGGGAGTGACGGTAGCTGAGGGTGCACTGTTCAGAGGTCTTCTCCACATAAATGCGGCCAGAATAGCTGTTGTAGTGCATTAAATACGGTGGTAGCAGCTTTTACATTAGATATTTCTTCATTCTTATCATCCCCAGCCTTTGTTCTGAGCTTATCCTAATCTGATGAAGTTCTCGGACAGCCACTGGCTTTTCTCGTACTCAAATAGCTTGAGACTTCCTGCTGAAGTGATATGTCCTCCTCGGACAGGTGATACTCTCCTCGGACAGGAAATGTCTTCCTCGGACAGCGCTGATCTTTCATGAAGATCCCACTCCCAGCTAGGCCTTGCCCTTTTTCTTTCTCTCTATCTTCGGGTGTAAGACAGCCGTTTCGTGGACCCTCGGTTCATCATGTTGGGCTTTAATAATGTTGGGCCGGGTTTCTTCTCCCCCACACATAATAAAGTGATATCTAATGGTGAGTTCATATAAAAATGATATTACTCTAATTATAAACTTTGTGCTACTAACATTGCTTTTAAAAATAATTAAGTGATTTCACTTTCTTGTGAACATATGGTTGAAATAAAAATTATGAAATAATTTTTAATGATTAAAAAAATATTCTGAAATAATTGTACTGCTTTTATTTTACTATTCATATCTTGATAATTTGGCATGCAAGCCAAAGGTTGTGATGAACATTATTCGAAGCTCAAAAAGAAGACGAATACTTATGTTAGCCGAAGAGGACAGGAATAATTTCTAGTAATGGGTCCCGTTTCCAAGCAGAAAGTGAAAATCTTGCTGAAGATTTCTCCCATCTCTCCTTTAAAACTTTAAAGACCTAAAAGGCTAAAAGGCCAAAGCCATTCCAATTCTCATTTTTAACCAAAGGTAGCCAAAAAACAATTAAGTGATTAAGAAGGAAAGCTCCCCATCTATCTTTATTATCTGTTCTTTTGTCTAACGCAATATCTTGGGTTTCACATACATATAGCGTCACATTTCTAATACATGGACCTTACCGGTGGATTGGATTCATGTGCTATGTAATATTGCATGCATCCAAAATATTAGGTACTTTTTTTTCCCTTTTAACTACCCCAGTTTTAGTTCAAGGATTAGTTGAGAAAACAACAGTTGTGCAAAGAGTTGCAGGTCTTTTCATTGATTGCTAGGTCTAGGGCTTTCTTTTTTCCACATTTTGAATTTGTTAACTGCTCTGGGTCTTGTTAACGAATGACATTTGTTAATGAACTACTAAAAGTGTTGATACTGCTTTCATGAAAAATATAAAAAAGTTGTTAAAAAATTCATTTTTTTCCTTATAAAAAACTTTCTAAAAAAATTTCTTAACCAATGCCCTTAGCATCCGTTAACTTTTCTCATCTTCCTTTTGTGACCCAAAGATACAAAACTGGAATAATTTAAGAGTGAGCAAATCAATTCAATGTCAATTGTAAGTGTAAGAGCATTGGGCCTAGGAGCTCACTATCTATGTATATTTTGGGTCTAAGGCCCAAGCCGAGGATTTGGAGTCATCCGATGATGAGTAAACATTGTCAAGGGAGTCCATGTTAGTAGATGAAAAAGTTAGTTTTGGCCATAATGGCCTAGAAGGGTGGGCCGAGGATGAATGCCTCCTCAGCTAACAAAAGTCAAGGTTTGAATAGGTGGTCTGCTATTCAGGGGAACGTTACAGGAAGTTTTGTTGGTACGGATAAGCATTGCAAAAACATATGGTAGGGGAGAGTAATAAAATATCAAAGGAGAAAGTTGCTACCGCTACATTAAATACTCTACAGCTAACTCTCTGGTCGCATTAATGTGAAAATGATACCTGAACAGTGGTTTTCAACCTTATAACTACTACACAAAGACTTCAAAAAGGTGCTGATGAAACAAGTATCAACACCAACCATTTGGTCTACATGTGAAAGGTAGAGATGAAAGGGGAAGGTAGTATAAAGGAAGGAAAGGGCAGTGAGAGAAAGAGATCGAGAAATTAAGAAAAAAATATTGTAACATCAAGAACTGACTTTGTAATCAAACCTAAAAGAAATATATAAGAACTGATCTCCTTGGACTGAGCCGAGGACGATTTTCTTTAGTGCAAGCTCGTCTATTTTCATTCTTTTATTATCTGAAACCATTTTAGTGCTTGTCTGATTCATTAAAGCCCAGTTGTTCTAACCCACTCTCTACAAATTCATGTTTTTAGACTTTTTGAACCTAAGTCTACCCACCATTTGGGTTAGAAACTCAAATTTGAAACTTACAGTAAGCAATGCAAATAAACCTTGAATCCAATTACTCATAAAAGGAGAACAAATTTAGACCAAAATTATTCTCTATATACAAACAGTGTTCACAAATGGTGACTCTGCATAGTTCTGTTTTGGTAATAAAATCTTTCCAATTGGATTCTTAAAAAAAAAAAAAAAAAAAAAAAAGGAAAAAAGAAGAAAGAGGCAATATACTAATACTCCACTCCATGAGTAAATATTGTTCTCATCTCATATTTGGATTAGCTTTTCTTATCTCACATTTTAACTCCCAATCTTCATATCCTATTTACAATCTAGATATTTATTTGTATTACACCCGGTAAATAATATATTAAAAAATATCAGCAAAGCAGCAGACAAGGAAGCAGAAAGAGATTGCAAAGACTTTTAATTGGCTAGTCAATGTTGTACTAAAAACTTGAAAGAAAGAAAAAAAATAAACCAAAAAAAAAAAAAAAAAAAGCTGTAAATGCTAGTACAAAATTAAGGTCAAACTTGAAACTAATCTTTAAAAAAAATAATTAAAAAAAAAAAAAAAAAAACTTTCTTACATAGTTGTATCTCTCATAGTCACGAGTCCTCAACTCTCAAATATCTAAAGTCTTATAGTACATTATCAAAAAGTCAAATCACTCTTCCTTGACTAAGTCAATCAAATATTAGCTCTTTATAAACCTCAATAATATATTGCTAACTCTACTCTAAAAAAAAATAATATATTGCTAACTGTTTAGCAAAAAATAATAATAATAATAATAATAATATATTGCTAACTCTCATGATTCTCATCTCACCAACACTCCTATGGACCCCACAAACTCTCAACTCAGAATTTCTCATTTTCTCTTTCACCAAAAGCCCAATTAGATTGCCCCTGTATGTTTTGAGTCTTTTGACCCCATAAATAAATAATATAATTCTCATTCACAACAACAATAATAAATTGAAGAATCTCTCATCACTCATCAACTTCACAGAGAGAGAAAAGTAAGATAGAAATATAGAAAGAGAGAGAGATAACCCCAAAACCCCAAATGGGCGGAAACGGAAAACACAGGTGGAAAATTTCATTTCACCGTTCTAACTCCAGTCCCAAACAGACCCCTAAGGATTTCATCTGCCCTATTTCCGGGTCCTTAATGTCCGACCCGGTTGTCGTCTCTTCGGGTCAAACGTTCGAGCGCGTGTCCGTACGCGTCTGCCGCGACCTCGGGTATTCCCCGAGACTCGAAGACGGGTCGAGACCCGATTTCACGACGGAGATTCCGAACAAGGCGTTCAAGTCCACGATCCTCAAGTGGTGCGAGAGCAACGGTACGCAGCACCCGTCCGCACCGGATTACGGCTCCGTGGAGCGGATGGTCCGGTCGGCAATGGAGGCGGAGGAGAGGAATTCGGGTCCGGAGATTAGGATTTCGGAGCGGGAGCTTCTGAGAGGCGTGGCGGAGAATCCGCCGTTGATTATGTCGCACGCGGCGACTGAGTTAGGTCACCGAGTCAATCACTTCCACTCTAGCTCCTCAGACGAATCGGTGGTTATCGCGGCGGGGAGTCCAGGTACTCCTCTACCACTCGCGACTCGGCCTATGTGTTACTCTTCCTCATCTTCCTCCTCCGAAATCGTCGCCAACGAAATTCTAAGCTTAACCATAGGCTCTAACTCTTCCTCTCCCGAAGAGGACCAGTTCATCGCGAAGTTGAAAAGCGCGGAGGTGTATGAGCAAGAAGAAGCTGTGGTTTCGCTGAGAAAGCTCACGAGGACCAGAGAAGACCTTAGGGTTTCGCTCTGTACTGCTCGGCTACTCTCTGCCGTCCGATCGTTGATCCAATCCAAATACGCCACCGTACAAGTCAACGCCATCGCTTTGCTGGTGAACCTCTCTTTGGAAAAGCGCAACAAGGTGCAGATCGTGCGGTCAGGATTCGTTCCGCTCTTGATCGACGCGTTGAAAGGGGGATTCAGCGAGTCGCAGGAACACGCCGCCGGCGCGCTCTTCAGCTTAGCGTTGGAGGACGACAACAAAATGGCAATCGGAGTGTTAGGAGCTCTGCCGCCATTGATGCACGCGCTGAGATCAGAAAGCGAGCGAACTCGGCACGACTCGGCGCTGGCACTGTACCACTTGACTCTAATCCAAAGCAACCGAGTCAAGCTGGTGAAACTCGGAGCCGTGCCTAGTCTTTTATCAATGGCTAAAACCGGCGAGTCAGCGAGTCGCGTGCTGTTGATTCTATGCAACTTGGCTGTGTCCGTGGAAGGGAGGTCAGCTATGCTGGACGCCAATGCGGTGGAGTGTTTGGTTGGAATGCTTAGGAATGGCGAGGGAGCAGAGTCTGAGGCCACGCGCGAGAACTGCGTGGCCGCGTTGTATGCCCTGAGCCAAGGGAGTATGAGATTCAAGGGATTGGCAAAAGAAGCAAGAGCTGTTGAGGCATTGAGGGAAGTGGAAGAGAAAGGAAGCGAAAGGGCAAGGGAAAAGGCGAAGCGGATTTTGAGAATGATGAAGGGAAGAGAAGAGGAGGATGGAGGTGAAGAAGGAGAGGACTGGGAAGGGATTTTGAACTCCGGCGGAATGAGTCGGAGTCGATACCGGGTTGCCGGGAAAAACTTGTATGGTGCTAACTCTACAACCTTTTGATTTTTGGTATTTCCTGTAAGTTTCCAATTTTTAATTACTTTCCAGCTTACATGAATTGAGGGATTTTGTAAACAAAGTTGGGTCTTTGGGTTGTAATTAATTATTTGTAGGAACTAGGGAAAATGGAAATGTGGGATATATGGGTTTTTTTGGTGATATTTTGTCCATGTTAATTTGTAATTCTCCTTGTGAATGTGTACATAATAAAATTTTCGTAGGGAATGCGATCTGGAAATATATATATATATATATATATATGTTTGGTGTTTTTCCTTGGCTTTTTCTTTTTGGTAAGGATTTTTTTTTTTGGTCGATTATGTTTGTGAGGATATGTTTGCTTTTGCTTTTCACCCTTTAAAGTTGGAATCATGAAACGTCTTTTGTTTATTGGGGTTGTGGCAATGCAATGCAATGCAATGCATAAAAGTTTGAGATTATTATGTTGTTTTTTCTTTAAAGTTCATGATTGTGTTGTAAAGGAGTTGGTTTGTTTAATTGCCTAATTTGAGCTACAAATGCTTGTTTATATGTTGTGTCTTGTATGTTCTGAGAATCTGAGTGAGAAAGAAATGTTGAGTGTGACTTCTTTTTGAGCATTAGCTTGGTCCAAATCAAGGTAGTTTAATGCTTTGCTTGATTTTGCTTTATTGTTTTAAGGATTTTGTTGGTTATGGATATGGTGGATTTCTTTTTTCGATGTTGGAACTTTGCGTTCTCAGTGGGGGGATGTTCTGTTCACAGTGCTTTTCGGCCTTGGATTCTATTTGCCAAAAGTTGGGCTTCTCGATTGTTTTACCATTCTTAAGCTGAGGACTTTTATAAATGATTTAGCCATTTGGGTCCTTCGTGAGCCCTGAGCCAAGACTAGGTTTGTTAAGGAATGAGATTGTTGTTGCTTTGGTTCTCTGAACTTTGAAATTCTAAACTGCGACTCAAAGATGGTTCTATCACGTGTCTAAATGAGACTAGTAAAAAAATGATTAGTACTCTTTTATTTTTTTACTGGTCTCGTTTATACAGTATCCCTTTCACAATTATGTGGGTCCTATACCTCATGCTTTGAGTCTTGACCCCGGTTCGCGAGGACTCTTCTTTTAAATCTGCATGTTTCTTTTTCTTTTTTTGAGTAAAACAGAGAGGTTAATGCATTCGAGACTTTGAGTTATGGTAATTTTACTGTAGAATGTCAACTTGACTTTTGCTAATAGGAAAGTCTACGAATAGGTGCACGATTTTTTCTGCGAATAGGTGCACGATTGTTTTTTCAAACTCAAGGCCGTGTCAAATGCTCGTCAAAATAAGGCCGTGTTAAATGTCAACATAAATGTGAGACAATGAGAGTTTGTCTGTCTTAATGAAATTCTAGAAGTATATATTTGTAACTCAAGTGCACTAAAATGTTTTTGCAATAAAAGATATTATGTCTATAACAATTTTATAACAAATCACATGTGGTTAGTTGTTATTAATTCAAATTTAAAACTAACACTAAGATTACTTTTTTGCTCCAACAATAACAATCAATAACAATCTGCCACTTAAGATTTGTTGTAAAAATATTGTAGATATATCATTTCTTTTTTGGAATAAATTGTGGGTTTTCAAATTAAATGAATAAATGATTAATTTAGTGTGACATAATGAATGAGATACCATGCCTGGTGAAAGCAACAGATATTAATTAACTCAAATCTTCTTTTCTTTCTTCTCGTATAATAAAATCCAATTATAAAAATAAGGGACGAGTGTTTTTAAGATATTTGTTAATATATCATTTAAATAAAATTTTAATATTACTTTTATGAAAAATGTGGGGGAAGAAAACCCAGCCAAAGGCATTGGGCTCAAGGCCCTATCTACGGCCCACCATTTCCCGAAGAGATGAAAAAGCCTGGTTAGAGGCTCGGAGAGCATCTGGCGAAGGGTGTCCATGATCCGAGGATGAGTTCAACGATCCGAGGAGTCCAATACCCTCGGATCTGACGTTCAACCTTTTGCAGCCCGAGCGATTCTCTCGACAGATGCAATGACAGAATGGGCCTCGGACGCGGGGGAACATAACTGGATCGGAGAAGTATCTAAAAGACAGACCTCAACCACCGCATTAAATACACCACACCTACCTCCCTGGCCGCATTAATGTGGAAGAGACCCCTGAACAGTATCAACCTGCTATCACCACTTACATAAGGCTGGGGAACACCCTTGATGGGACAAGCACTCGAGTGGAGGTCTGGATGATGAACAAGTGGACGATCAAGATAGAGTGAGGAGGTGCTATATAAGTAGGAAAGCCCCCTAATAGTGAAAGAGGAGAGTTCACAGAGAAAAAAGTGTATTGTTTACTGTAACACCAAGAATTGCAACCCTCCAAGGGAAAGGACCTCTTCGGACGTTGTACTTATATCCATCCGAGCAGTTATTAATTAGAATTCCTTCACTAGTGTGGCTGTTGCATACTGTTATTTTTGCTGTTCGCTTTGCTCTTTCACCCACACTCTACAAAATTCATTGTTTTGGGTTCAGTGGGCTCCAAATCCATCCCTCCTTGGGCTTGGGCCGCCAAATCTGACCCTACAAAAAATATTAAAAAATTGTCCAAAAAATCTGTTGCTTTTTTCTATTTTTATAAAAAATTTCTAAAAATATTTTTCAAACCAAAATCCTTAAGACATCAGATAAATTTTTCCAAAAAAATAAATAAAAAGTTCTATTTATTTTTGTGTGAAATGTTTTCAAAAAAATAATTAATATTTGGTACAATTAAAAATGTCAATCAACGAAAAACTTTTTTTTTTTTTTTTTTTTTTTTGTTGTTAATATATGCACTAAAATCACGGTTTAAAAAGTATATAACATTTTTCAGGAAAAGCTTGGACTTCATCCCACAATTCTTATCCCCTTTTAAGTTTCAACACATTTTTCCATCACCACTACTTCCTCCATATCATAAGCATAAATTTTTTTCCAAAAAAATAGCATGGACTTTATCCCGCAGCTCTTTACCCCTTTCAAGTTTCAATTTGCCATTACTACTACTTCCTTCCATATCATTGATGGTCATTGCCCCCTATCCAATCGTTGTCAACTTGACCATCGTTGTCTGCCACATTCTGGCCATTGGTTGCTGGTTGTTTTTAGTTGTTGAACATTGTCACCAACCACTGCTGGTTACCACCCATCTATTGTCGCAAGGATAAGGCCAGGACTTGGAGTTAGGGAGAGCGGTTTTATTGTTAGCTACATGCCGTGGTTTTGGCTTTCGGCTTTTGGCTCTATTTCTTAGTCGGCAAAAGTTTTCTTTTATTATTATTTTTTTATTGTGTGTGTAGAGAGTGTCTTTTGTTAGTAAAGACAAAATTATTTTATTTAAAGTTTTTTGAAGGTCTACATTGTTTGTTTTTGGTAAAACTGGTTGATTAGTCTCAATTTTTTTTTTTTTTAGCTTTGCTATTGCCTATTGGTAATTTTTGTTGTTGGGCTATTATTTAGGGCTTGTATTTTTTTTTTTTTTAGATTTTAGATCTATAATTTTTTTAATGGACTTTAAAAGGACGAAAATACTAAATCTACAAATTTTTTTTACAAATTTTTGTTGTGATTAGTGGTTATTATTTATTAGTAAGTAAAAAAGTGATATAAGTAATGGACTCAGATGCAAACTAATAAAAATTTGTTATCTCAATAGTCTGTAAAAATATTATAAAAAAGTTTATAGCTGTAACATTTCTTTTATAATGATCAATAAGGGAAACAAAATGTAATTTTATTGAACGAAGTTGCTAAAATTAGAACCTAAATATATAGTTATATAATTATATTATTTAAAAAAATAATTAGGGGGGGGGGGGGCGATTGCCCCCCAGTCAACGAATGGTTCCGTCCATGTGTTGTTTTCACCATCATCAATCATTCGACATCGCGACCACAACCCTCACCACCAATTTCTTCCTTACAATCCCTTTAAGCCTTTTATAATAGGGAGGTTAGCAATAGGCATATATTATTAACTCAAATCTTTCTTTCTTCATTCCCTTATATTCAAACCCGCTAAAAATAAATAAATAAAAAGTACAGTTTATATTAGCGTAAAATGTTTTTCGAAAAAATACTTAATGTTTGATATAATTGAAATTGTTAATCAATGGAAAACATTTTTTGTCATCAATAAATACACTAAAATGACGACTTACAAGGCGTATAACATTTTTTGTGGACAAAATTGGGAAATGCCCCATTTGAGTAAAAATAGCAGCATCATGCCATTTTCTCCAAACTATATGGGGAAATGCCCATCTTTTGTAACTCGATTTTCTCAAAATCGAGTTATTAAAAAAAAAAAAAAATTCTAGAGCCCTATAGCGGCGTTTTTAAGGACCTAAGTGACATTTTCAGGATCTATAGTGACGTTTTGTAACTCGATTTCCATAAAATCGAGTTATATGCAATTTTTTTAATTTTTTTTTTACCTATAACTTGATTTCTTATAAATCAAGTTAAAAAACGCCACTATAGATCCTAAAAACGTCACTATAGGCTCCTAAAAAACGCCGCTGTAGGGCCTAACTCGATTTTGAAAAAATCAAGTTACAAAAGAGGGCATTTCCCTATATAGTTTGGAGAAAAGGGCATTATGCTGCTATTTTTACCCAAACGGGCCATTTCCCAATTTTGTCCCATTTTTTGTCATCAATTAGGTTTGGACTTCGTCCACAACTCTTTATTTCAACAAATTAACATCGTCACTATTACTTCATCCCACATCACTAATAGTTGTTGACCATCATTATTAGCTCAATCGTTGTCGATCACATGTAGGCCATTGATTGATGGCTGTTATTGGTTATTGACCATTGTCACCAGCCACTATTGGCCACCATCTATTCGTTATTGCTACCGTCGTCGATCATTTGACGTTGCTGCCACCCCCCTCACTCCTCTTCTCACAATTGTCATCATTGGTGGAATTTTCAATTAAACCAAAAGCTAGCAAAATTATTTTTTAGATTGTATCAAAAAAAATAAAAATAAAACAAATTTATCTTATGACGGGGCTGACGAGTTCATGTACACACGGACGACCCCATCGATACGGATGAATACAAACTCTGACGAAGATATCCAATACATCGTACCCATCGATAGGTTGTACTGATGAAGATATCCAGACCATTCAATGCAGGCAATCAAACCCAAAACGGTTACAGGAATAACTGTACAATCCGTTGAAGGACAGTGATGGCACATTAAACGGCCCCAGACGTTACCAAAAGGAGCATTAAGACCTCCATAACTACCCCAACGGCTAGAAGCCATAAGAACATATATAAGTCTCCCACATTGCAGAAGACCAGGTACATACACACTCAAATACTAAGAGATCTTTTTCATTCTTTCCAATTACATTGTTCATTTCCTAGAGAGCTTCTTATACTGACTTTGGCATCGGAGACCTTGTGGCAGGCACCACACCGGTGACCACCTTTGAGAGTACGATCATACAAGCTGAGGACTGCCTTCATCTGACCATCTCTACTGACGAATTTATTCTATTGACGAACTTACGCTTCATCATCTTATACATAAAAGATTTGGAGAAATTTCACCTTTTTACCCTGTACTTTAGGGATGGTCCAAATTAAACCATGAAAATTCAAGGTGTTATTTTTTCTTTTTTCTTTTTTTTTTTTAAATTTTATATAAGATAAAAATCTTACTTTAATTTAATCTAAGTGTATATATGTGTATAAAACTTATTTCTAGAGATTTAAACTCCGACCCTTATCCATCACACCTTACAAACACTTATATTTATAGAATGATCATCGCATCAAAGGTGCACGATGATGGTGTTATTTTAATTTGATGCTATGAACCACCCTTAAAGTATAGGGTTTAAAGAGAAATTCACCCCTACCCCACAACCACACCCACCCCCAAAAAAAAAAAATTCTGCACGTAAACAAACAGGTGTCATATTGTTCAAAACTGCCCAATTTTTATTAGCCCACTAAAAGCCCATGTCCAAAAGGAAAGTCCATCTTAAGTGAAATGGCTTCAAACTGATAAGCTCAGCTTAAGCATTGAATTGAACCAAAAACACAGAACGCATTCAGAAAATGCGGAAATCCCGCAAAAGAAAGCAGATTGAGCTTGATCACAAGCCTCAGTCTGAGTCTGACTCTGGAACCAAACTCGCCAAGGACCCATATCCAACCCACACTCGACCCACACGAGAAGAATGCATAGCCGTACGAGACGACCTCTTGGCCCTCCATGGCTTCCCCAAAGAGTTCGCCAAGTACCGCAGAGACGAGAACCAAATCCAATTCGATGATGGGGATGCCGAGGAGACTGTTTTGGACGGTTTGGTTAAAACTGTGCTCTCCCAGAACACTACGGAAGTTAATTCTCTGAGGGCTTTTGATTCTCTCAAGTCTGCTTTTCCCACCTGGGAAGATGTATGTATGTTTTTCTTTTTGGTTTTGTTAGTGTTTTTCAACTTGTTTTGGTTTGGTGGGCAATGGGTATTGATGAATTTGGAGTTTTGAGGTGGACTTGTGTGTTTTAGGACTTGCATTGAGATGGGTTTTGTTTATTTTGATTGATAGTCTAGTTTTGGTTTGATAGGTCTTAATGAAAAGTACGTATGTTTTTTGTTGTTTTTTTGTTTGAGCTTTTCAACTTGTTTTGGTTTGGTGGGAAATGGGTATTGATGAATTTTGAATTTTGAGGTGGAATTGTGTGTTTTTGGACTTGCATTGAGATGGGTTTTGTTTATTTTGATTGATAAGTCTAGTTTTAGTTTGATGGGTCTTAACTCTTAATGAATCATAAAAAGTTAGTACTTTTTTGGACCTAGATTTTTCATGGGGTTGTGTTTTATAGAACAATTTTGATAATGTGGGCGTTTCAATTGTGTTTCTCAACCTAAATGTGTCCTTTTGAATAAGTTATTTTTGTGTTGGTTTTAATAGTTGTTGTAAATGGACAATATGGTTGATTGTTTCTGACTATTTGTAATTTTCTGCATGATTTTCTTTGATCTGATGGTTATTGATGAATCCTGAGGTGGATATGGGTGTTTATTGCTTAATGGGGCTACTTTTGCTCCGGTTTTGAAAGATTCTTGTGTTTTGTCTAAGGTCCTTGCTGCTGAATCAAAATGTTTAGAGAATGCCATAAGATGTGGAGGTTTAGCCCCAACTAAGGCTTCTTGCATTAAGAATATATTGAGTTGTTTGCTTGAGAAAAAAGGCAAATTGTGCTTGGAGTACCTGCGAGATTTGTCCGTTGATGAAATTAAGGCTGAGCTATCTCAATTCAAAGGAATTGGCCCCAAAACGGTAATCATCTTTTTTGTGATTCTTTGTGTTACTTTTGTATGCTTCATCCTTGCATCTGTTGAAACCTTTATAGTATCAAGAGCATTGGTGGCCTTTGTCTATTTAAAATAGGAATGTATGAATGTCTTTTTCAATTATATATATATATAATTCAGCTCCAATTTTGTTGTCTTTGTTGGTCAATTTGATCAACACAGAATGTGCACATCTACTGGTAGTTGAAATGGTCAGAAGGTTTTTACTTTTTTTTCTTTCCTATATGTTACTATCCTTTATCCACACATACACAGCACCACACCATGTATATATTTTTCCTCAATTGCATCAGAATTTAATGATTGCAAAATGGATGATAGGTGGCTTGTGTTTTGATGTTCAATCTTCAGCTAGACGATTTTCCAGTGGACACACACGTGAGTACTATATTTCTCTCACTTCTTTGGCACTGTGTGATTCTCCTCATACTCACATGTTTGTGCAGGTGTTTGAGATTGCAAAGGCCATTGGTTGGGTACCAGCTCTGGCTGACAGGAACAAGACATATCTTCATCTTAATCAACGTATCCCAAATGAACTTAAGTTTGATCTTAACTGTCTTCTGTATACCCATGGTAAACTCTGCCGTAAATGCACCAAGAAAGTGGGTAAGCAGCAAAGAAAGGAATCCCATGAAATCTCTTGTCCTCTCTTAAATTACTGCAAGAACTCTTTGTATGAAATCAAGTTAATAAATTCAATTTAAGGTTGAAAGCCTTGCTTGATCCTATTATGCTTTTCCTTTTGTTTTGAAGAAGGACCCCGGGGGGGTGGGGGGTTGAGTTCCTTGTTTGATCTCAAGGAAGCTTTGTGAAGTGATGAATTGGGTTCACTTTAAGATATATGACATAAAATGTAGTGATACATCCAATACATTACTGCACCCTTCTTCACTGTGTTTTTTATATTATATCCTTGTTTGATTTCAAATTGAGTTTATTAAACTGTTTCTAAGGGGTCTACTTGAATTTCTTCAATAACTTAAGAAATCAAGTTGAAATTGGACTAAAAGAAAAAACAAAATGGATTTTTTTTTTTTTAGTGGGGGAGGGTAGGGTTGTGGGGGTGGGGGGGGGGGGGGGGGGGTGAGTTGATAAGGCATGAGAGAGTGCAATTTGCGGGTCATTGAGTAAGTTCACATTTCAATTGTTTTTAAGATGTCAAAAGTCTTGATGGTTCCTGTTGGCTCAATTTAAAATAATTTTCGATTGCAACAGTTTTGATATCCCCTCCATTAAAAATGTGAAATGAGTGGGTTTATTTAAGTCCATGTTCTTGGGCATACAATATTGTTCTTGCATTGTTTACATATACATGCCAAGATCTTCTTTTGACCTTAGTAGATATGCTTACGTCATTAGCCACTTCCACCATCCCCTGTTTATGCAGTAACTCCACCTCCAAATTCTGGTTTACCAAGGTTCCATTCGTTGTATGAGGGCAGAGGAACTGTTATGAAAACGATTATGGAAGAGGTAAGTTGCTGCAGTATTACTGAATTTAGCATAAGTATGCATGTGGACACATGAAAGGAGTGATCATTAATAAGCTTAGAGTCTTAGACATGCTGTAAGTATGGTACAGATAAGTATAGAAGTCAGAGCTTTTCCTCTCTCAGGCATGCCACTTCTTTTTGACTTTTGGTGTTAAATAAAATAATTTAGACTTATCCCTTTTAATAATGCCACCAGCATTTCATAATGCCTCAGCAATTTTGCATGCAAAAAATGTCTAGCTGCCTATATATGATATAAAGTAAGATAACCTCTCTTTGATATGGAAAATTTGATGCATGTCTTTGTTAATATGTTGTCCTAATCCTCTGATGGATGCCATCTACCTAATTCTGTTCTTGTTACTCATTTTCTTTGACTGACTCTTTCGACACATTTACCCTGTTCGTAATATGGAATAATACTATTTGGGTGTAAACTATCAGTGAACCCAAAGAAGTTTTCTATATAAGGTAAAGATTCAAGGCCTAGAGGGGTATGCTAAATTGTTAGTTTTAGAGAGAATGGAAAACAATATGTTGCAAACAAACTTTGCTGCCTCTAGCTTACTCTCGCGTAGAAGGAGCAAAAATGATGACTTCTTTTCTGATATCCACATGGAGGCGAAAAGGCTCAAATTATTTGGCTTTGATGTGGATCCTTATGCCAAGGGTGAGAAATATATGAAAAAATTTGAAAGGCAGGGAAGTGTAAGGTTCTCTGACAAAGAATTGTTGGGGATGGAGAAATCTTTTGAAGAGAAAAGTTCAATATGTGAACCAGCGCACAAGAGGTATGTATGTGAGTTTTGTCTTAAGGAGTTTTCAAGCTCGAAGGCATTTGGAGGCCACCAAAATGCCCATAAGAACGAGAGGCTGAATAAGAAACTAATGCAGCTTCAGGGAGAGGGGGATAGCTTCAATGTTTACCTTCAACCTCTCCAAAGTCACAGTGGTTTCATTCACAGTCATTCTTCCCCATGTTTCATTGACTTTTCTTCTTGTGCACCTGATATAACACACCACAAAGAGTCTCAGATTGGCTTGAATTCCTTGGATCAAGATCAAAACTTATACAGTGGTGCATCTCGTGTCTTCAAGCCAATAGCTCAGGCTTCTCATGGCAGCTTTGAACAAAAAAACTCTGGGAGACCAGTGGTCATCAAACCTTTGCCATCCTATGTTTCAAAGAAAAGCTGTCAGAGTCTGTGTATTCGATTAGGCTTGCCCAATGCAGCTCCTCCAGAAGCGCGTGCTATACAGTTTGGGAAATCTAAACAGTGCTCATCCTTCTCCCCTCTTGATTTTTATGATTCTCAAAGTGAAAAAGATGGGTGAAGTATTATGGAAAGTCTCGAGGTAGGCAGTCTGAGACTCCATTATAACAATAGTTGATCATAATGCATCTTTTTTCAAGCAATCTCTCATTTGAAATAAATCAATGATGCTAGATTCAGCCTTATTTAGAGTATATGACTTGTGACCTTGTACCCCTATGTAACATGAATGGATGATTCTACCACAGTTTGCCGAGTCTATGATATGATCAGGATGCCAATCCATTAATTGCTTGCTATTGGATCAATTTGTTAGATTTAAGATTAAATTATTTACAGTTCTATTGATCAAGTTCTACGTCTGTAGTTTACCTTCAGGGGAGAAAGCAAATCACATAAGCAATTCAACTTCTTAAAAAGTGGATGCTATTTGCAATGCATATTTTGGATCTTTCTGCTTGTTTACTACTTGTGTTGCTAGTTGATACGCAGATGATCTGTTCTTTCATTTTTGTTCAAATTCTCCTTGAAAATTATTGAAAAGAGCCAATTGTGTTTTTGGCCGCATACAAATGTGCACGACAATTGACATTGAATTGAGAGAGAAACTTTGATTGCCATATTTATTGCAAATGTTGTATAAATTCATGGAATCCATTCAGTCAACTGACTTTTCCTTTAGTTGTCAAATTAAAATCTGAGGTCTAATTTATGTCAATTCAATCCTTTTGTCAAATTGAGTTAATCCTGTCATTTTGTCCAAATCTGATAATAATTTGCCGTAATTTTGTTAAACAACATTGTTTTAAGTTGGGATTTTGAGTCAGCATATAAAAAACAAAACGTTTTTAAATAAAATTGGCCACGTGAGTGGATGGCAACAACACTGCATAAACACTAATAACATTAAACGAATTGAGTCCAGAAGTATTCAAAGTTCGTCTTCATAGAGGCTGTGCTCTTTAGTGGCGTTGATGGTAAGATCCAACATCATCAACTGATCCCCACAATCAACGACCACCAGCCTCCTCCTAACCCCCCTGACAAGAGGATCTCTCGCCATCATTTGATTCTTAAAAATTGTAGCGTTAGACAGTTCGGAAAAGAAAAATTATTAGTTTACATTAATACTACTAGAATGTAAAGCCCACATGGCAGGCAAAAGGATTGTACACATTCTTCCAAAGTGGCAAATATTTGACAATTTGGAAGAATCTTTTTGTCTACAAAGTACTC
Organism: Quercus variabilis; assembly: GCA_030445155.1. NCBI lineage: Eukaryota > Viridiplantae > Streptophyta > Magnoliopsida > Fagales > Fagaceae > Quercus > Quercus variabilis. Next base: position 12,055,126 of record CP129454.1, read on the forward strand.
TTTGCGTTATACTATTCATGTAAGCTAAGAATTATCCTTAAAAATTCAAAGCCATGTTTTGTTCTCTTGTTCATACCTTATAATCTGAGTTTGGATATTTTATGCTTTTATTCTGCGAACTAATGAATCAATAATGTTTGAAAAATTTTCGACCTCGAGAAGTTCTTGACATGTTTAAAACATGTGCTGGATCCCTATTGAATTCCATTCATTCATCTTCCGAAAGCCAACAAAAAACAAACTTGGAAAAAGAGGGAAAGAATCTCAATTGAGAAACTATATTTTTTTACTCACCTATGAAATTTACAACCTCAAACAATTAAACCATATAACATTTATATTTAAAAAAAAAAAAAAAAAGTACAAGCTTCTATTCTCAAATATTATATTGTCATGAACATGTCATCATGAAGAACATCAATCAGATCACCATATAAATATAATCACTATCATGGTTCTTATAAAAAGCAAAACAAAATATGAAGTTAAAGGTAATTTAGAACGTTTGTTTTTTTTTTTTTTTTTTTTTTTTAAACCCTGTTTCTTCTGGATACAAATCAACACAATCACAAATATGTCTATGCCTTGATAGTGTTGAAAGCGTCACACTTGTGCCTCACCTCTCCTTTCCGGCCAGTCTTGATACCAAAAACACTAAGCTTTTCCATTGCATGTGAAAAATCCTCGAAGAACTTAGCCTGGTTTGAAGCGTACAAGTCTACGAATGGCTTGGTTCTAGGGTGCTTACTGAGTGCATGATCGGTGGCCAAGAGCCCCAATCCCCTCTGAAGATTCTGATAGTACATGTTATCAAACTTGCTTGGTGTCATTATATCATTGACAGCAGACATTCCAGGGTCTTTAAGGTAGTTTGAACAGGTTTTTCTCAATGCCTCAGCGTACTTAGGATACATTTCTGGGTCAGATGGGGAGGTCTTGCTGTAATTGTAGATTCTGTTACTGAATTCCTTGCAATGAGAAAATCCAATGGTATGTGCACCCGTTAGCGCAACCATCTCTTGTGCGCTAAACCCTTTAGCAGCGAAAACTTTGATCAATTGGTTCACGGACATGTTTGTTTGCGGAACTTGTCCGTTAACACGTACAGCTTTTGATTCAAAGCCATCTTTACGTCCCAAACGTACTTTGTAGAAAGGGCCACCCACCATGGTGATAAGATCACGCGTAGCTTGGGCCAAGATATCAGCGCAGGAAACAATGCCGGGGCAAGAGAGCTCGAGGGCGGTCTTGGCACGAACAACCAGATCAAAGGCGTCGCCGGGGAGAGAGAGGTTGATATCGGCGTCGCGCTCGGCTTGGTTGAAGGGGTTTGTGGAGATGAGGACCGAGGCATCGCAGCCATCAACCATGCAGTCATGGAAAAAGAGACGTAAAGTGCCTGCGGCTGTTGTAGGGCTATTGATCTGTTTTGTGGTGACAGTTTCACGCATGATGTTGTTAAAATCAGGGCATGTTTTTGTGTAGTAGTCGACAGAGAGCTTGGATTCTGAGAAGGGAATGGAAAGGAAGAGAATGAAAAGTAAAGGGAAAGCCATGGTGAAAGAATGAATGAATGAAAGAATGAGAGGAAGGGTGTGGTAGGGATTGAGAGTTGAGACCTACTTCCTCTAGGTTTTTCCTCAATGAAGCAGCCTCCGCAGGAGGGAATTGGGAGGAAAGAGAAAGCAGATCTATGGGTTTGGGGGAAAAGGAGAGTTGGGAAAAAGGTAAAGAGTATTGTGGATGAGAGAGGTTTTAGGGGGGAGGTTTGTTATATTGCTATATTAATGAGAGAAAAAGAGAGTATTTTTTTTTGTTTTTGTTTGTGTTTTTCTTGTGCTTTCTATTTTTGCATGGCTTTGTTTTTGGATGGAAGGTTGGTTTTTGAGGTTTGAAAGGGGAAAGGTTATCGAGCGTGGAATGCGTTGGACCAGCAAAATTGTCCAAATATAAATTTTTTATCTTAAAATTTGTTTCACTAATCACATCTTACTGTGTATTTATTTAACTTTTTTCTTATATAAAATAATTAAAGTTAAAAAAAAAAATCAATCACATGATAAATAATGATTGGTTGAATATAAAGTAAAACATAGAAAAGTGGGATGGAAGATTTATATGACCTATAATTTTGCATTGTCAATTAGCTTCTCTTTTGGTCCGAATTTTGCATGGTTAATTTTGTATAAATGGTGCCGCTCGCATATAAAAACTGTTTTGATTAATTAATTAATTACCAAATGTTTGTTTAAATTTAACAGAGTGTTTGACTCAAAAACAAATTTTATAAAAGCGATCCAAACATGTAGCCAGATTCCCACAAAACTGCCTCACTTAAAAAAGAAGGGTAGAGGATATGTTGGTTCTTCCCCACAAAACTGAATTAGCTATGTTTGTGAAAAAAATGGTTGTTCTCTCTTTTCTTACCACAAAACAATGGCTGTTTCCTCCACGTTTCTTATCTCCTGTCCTCTTTTTTTTCATTTTCCATCCAGCTAAACATAACATTCTTTAGTTGGATTTTTTTTTTAATTAAAAAAAAAAATTATAGGCCTTTAGTTAGAACTTCTTTTTTTGGGTTGAGAGAATAGTTATAACTTAGATGTACATTAAACACACAAAATTCTCAGAACATGCATTGCCAAGAGATCAAGGATTACATTTTTTTGGGGGGGGGGGGGGGGGGGGGGAATTTATAGCATGATATTAATTACCTCTTTTTGAATGATTTTTGTGGGGTCAGAAAATCAAGTGGCCTCGGCCCACTCCAAGCCAGGCCCAAGGGCCCACACCGAGGATACGGGAGGTGTCCGAGGATAAAAGAGCAAGGACCGACCCCTGAAGAACATATCCGAGGAGGGCCCGCCCTCGGGCGTCCGAGACCCCGGGAGAACGCAAGGACCACCCCACCAAAGGAGACTCCTTGGCTTTCTGAGGAGGAGAGGGCCTAGTGCCACGCGTCGACGACAGAAGCACGGCGAAGGGGCAAGCCCTGGGCGAACTGTCACCTCTGCATTGAATACGCTCACCTAACCCTCCTGGCTGCATTAATGGGGATGTAACCCCTTGACAGGGCAACATCGATCAGGATGAGCCACTTGAGCACGGATATGACCTCTGATGGGATGGATGGTCAAAAGAGAAGCCAATAGATGATCAACAGAAGGAGGAAGGAAGATATATATAAGAAATGTGAGCAAAGTGGAAAGGGGGGGGGGGGGGCAGGATGGCTCTAAGGTGATGCCAGTTGGGGGAGGGAAAACCTCCTCGGCCATGGGCCGAGGAGCATCCCTAAGTTGTAAATTAGGCTTAGTACCCTTCAATAAAAGGAAAGTAGTTTGTGCTCCGTTAAAGCCGGTAAGCGCCTAAACCTTCGATCCACTCTCTAAAAATGTATTGTTGGGGAACTTGGGCTACAAAAACAGACCCTACAATTGGCGTCGTCTGTGGGAAGGATTAATGCACTGGCCGGCGCAACAGGCGATCGTTCTAAGTAGTCATTCTATGAAAGGTTGGTGGTGACGCATCAAACAAAAAAAAGAAAAAAAAAGAAGAACTACCAAACAAACATTGCAAAAAAATAAAAGGTCCAAAATAGAAGATTCAACAGAAACGAAAAGGAACTTTATGTTACTTTATTAAACAGAAAGGTACAATATACAAACAGAGGCTCAGGTAGGCGTGTTTTAAAACTACTTTTACAAGCTAATTCTATAAACAAAGGCCCAGGTGGGCCTGTTCTAAAACTAGCTAGAGGGAATGGGGCTAAGGCCAGTATGCTCTAAGGCCACCAACAACTCCTTGTCCGGTGTGGCGGAGCTGGAACAAAGAGAGGAGCAGACGCAGGGGCTCCAGGACACCCTCCCTCATGATGTTCCCTTGATTCTCTCTAATCCTCGCGAGCATTGGCCGTTGGAGGCAGCGACACTCGGGCACCAGCCATGACGTGATCTTGCGCGTCTCCTCCGGCGGGGGTGCGCTCCGGGGAGGAACGTTAGGTACTTCAGCGACATCCCTCCTGGCCACCACGCAGGGTACAATCGGGGTTACGCCTAAACTCTGCCGCACCAGAAACCTAGTGGGGGCTATAGTCACAATGGCTCTTGGCCCGGATGTCCTCACACCCGCCCAAAACTGCCCCATATCTTCCAACTCCGGTCATAATCCTGGCGGGATTATTGAAGGGGCGTCGGGAGCTGAAAGGGCGTATTTCTGGTTGTGTTGGGAAGTTCATGGAATGTGGAGAAGCGTTTCCCCCGGAGAGCCTTATATAATAGGCTGAAGACTGGTGGGAATTAATCCATGCAAAGTTCAAGAAGAGAACTATCAGCAGTACTAATCACGAGGGTGCCAAGTCCCAAGGAGATCACAGACCGCGTGATTTGTAGCAATTCATGAGGATATTAATGAAGGCGTGTCTCGGGCTTCGAAGCGTCAGGCACGGAGCACGAACGGTTAAGGGGCGTCTCGTAAATGAGGAAGATGGGAGCTCGAAGTGAAGGCGAAATCAATGCCACACGTAAGACCAGAGTCTGAACGATCCCTGCCCCAAAGCGCCGCAGGGTTGACTGTCCGACCCGAGGAGGAACTGTCCCTAGTGTAGCGGGCCAAGGACAAACCCCTCCTTACAGAAAAATGGAAGTGTTAGACAGAACCAAGGCATTGCATAGTCCTCGGACTTAAGCCTATGGGGAAACTAACCGCTCAGCTATACCTGGGTACTAGACAGAACCAAGGTACTGCATGGTCCTCGGACTCAAACCTATAGGAAAACTAGATACTTACAGAGAAATGGAAGTGTTAGATAGAACCAAGGCATTGCATGGTCCTCGGACTCAAGTCTATGGGGAAACTAACCGCTCAGCTATACCTGGGTACTAGATAGAACCAAGGTACTGCATGGTCCTCGGACTTAAACCTATGGGGAAACTAGATACTTACAGAGAAATGGAAGTGTTAGACAGAACCAAGGTATTGCATGGTCCTCGGACTCAAGCCTATGGGGAAACTGACCACTCAGCTGTACCTGGGTACTAGACAAAACCAAGGTACTGCATGGTCCTCAGACTCAAACCTATGGGGAAACTAAATACTTACAGAGAAATGGAAGTGTTAGACAGAACCAAGGCATTGCATGGTCCTCGAACTCAAGCCTATGGGGAAAGTAACCACTCAGCTATACTTGAGTACTAAACAAAACCAAGGTATTGCATGGTCCTCGGACTCAAACCTATGGGGAAACTAGATAATTACAGAAAAATGAAAGTGTTAGACAGAACCAAGGCATTTCATGGTCCTCGAACTCAAGCCTATGGGAAAACTAACCACTCAGCTATACCTGGGTACTAGACAGAACCAAGGTATTGCATGGTCCTCGGACTCAAACCTATGGGGAAACTAGATACTTATAAAGAAATGGAAGTGTTAGACAGAACCAAGGCATTGCATGGTCCTCGGACTCAAGTCTATGGGGAAACTAACCGCTCAGCTATACCTGGGTACTAGATAGAACCAAGGTACTGCATGGTCCTCGGACTTAAACCTATGGGGAAACTAGATACTTACAGAGAAATGGAAGTGTTAGACAGAACCAAGGTATTGCATGGTCCTCGGACTCAAGCCTATGGGGAAACTGACCACTCAGCTGTACCTGGGTACTAGACAAAACCAAGGTACTGCATGGTCCTCAGACTCAAACCTATGGGGAAACTAAATACTTACAGAGAAATGGAAGTGTTAGACAGAACCAAGGCATTGCATGGTCCTCGAACTCAAGCCTATGGGGAAAGTAACCACTCAGCTATACTTGAGTACTAAACAAAACCAAGGTATTGCATGGTCCTCGGACTCAAACCTATGGGGAAACTAGATAATTACAGAAAAATGAAAGTGTTAGACAGAACCAAGGCATTTCATGGTCCTCGAACTCAAGCCTATGGGAAAACTAACCACTCAGCTATACCTGGGTACTAGACAGAACCAAGGTATTGCATGGTCCTCGGACTCAAACCTATGGGGAAACTAGATACTTATAAAGAAATGGAAGTGTTAGACAGAACCAAGGCATTGCATGGTCCTCGGACTCAAGCTTATGGGGAAACTAACCACTCAGCTATACCTGGGTACTAGACAGAACTAAGGGATTGCATGGTCCTCGGACTCAAATCTATGGGGAAACTAGATACTTACAGAGAAATGGAAGTGTTAGATAGAACCAAGGCATTGCATGGTCTTCGGACTCAAGCCTATGGGGAAACTAATCACTCAGCTATACCTGGGTACTAGACAGAACCAAGGTATTGCATGGTCCTCGGACTCAAACCTATGGGGAAACTAGATACTTATAGAGAAATGGAAGTGTTAGACAGAACCAAAGCATTGCATGGTCCTCGGACTCAAGCCTATGGGGAAACTAACCACTCAGCTATACCTGGGTACTAGACAGAACCAAAGTATTGCATGATCCTCGGACTCAAACCTATGGGGAAACTAGATACTTACAGAGAAATGGAAGTGTTAGACAGAACCAAGGCATTGCATGGTCCTCGGACTCAGGCCTAAGGAGAAACTAACTACTTCAAAATACCCTAAGTTAGGAAAGGACCAAAATCCTACCTAACCCTTGGGACACAAGGGGACTGCCTACGCATACATTCTTTCCCCATTATCATAGTTTTTGGCATAGTTGACCGAGATACAACTTGTGCAAATAAAAAGAAAAGAAAGGAAGCAGATAGCATGCAAACAAATAAACAACCCAAAACAGATAAGAAGGGAAATTAAACTCCCATTACAATAATGAGTCCATAAAGGTGGAGTGGCAAGAGCCACAGTACATAGAGGAGAAGAACAACAAAATATAATAAAATGACATGAAAGTAGGATGGGCCAAGACGTTAGGGAATCTACTCCTTTTGCTCGGGCTGGACAGGGGTAACCCTTGACCCCTCCGAGCCCTGGCTTGAGGGGACGGCATGCAAGGGTACGGCGAGAACGGCTGCTTCCTCGGTGGTGGGGGCTTGAGCATCGAAAGGGATCTCCACTATCTCTTGGGGCACCTCTTCGCTCGAATGCTCCCTTAGTTCAACGGCCTCCACCTCCTCAACAATCTCCCCAGCCTTAGCGCCATCAAGGGCGGCATCACGGATAGCATGGGGGTAGTACATGCTCTCCGCCTTCCACAGGTCAGACACAGCCGCCACCCCAGCTTATTTGAGGGCCTCAGCCTAGACTTGGGAGTAGTATCGCCTACATATCCCCGGAACTTGAGCTTTATAGAGGGCCTCTACCGCGGCCACCCCATCAGCGTAGGCAGCGGTCTCAGCCTCCTCCTTGGCAGTCAGGGCCATCTCCCTGCCAAAATTCGCCTCATTCTTAGTCGCTGAGCCTGGTCTTTGGCCTATTCTACCTCCCTTTGGGCCTCCTCGGCCACTGTCACCTTAGCCTGCAGATCTGCAATCAAATCCCTCGCAATCTGCAACTACTTCTCCGCCTTGCCCAGGCGCCTTGTCTGCTCCTTGGCCTGGTTCTGAGTGCCCTCAAGACCAAACAGTGCACTGTCCCGAGCCCTGGTCACCGCCTTCGAGTCCTCTCGGGCCTTGGCAAGGTCAGCCTCAGAATTCTTTAGAGCTTGGGTAGCCTGAAAGCGCCAATCATGCTCTTGGTTGAGGGCCTTCCTCTGGTAGTTCACCGCCCCCTCCAACCTATAGATGGCCTAGACAGCCTGCCAGAACAACTAATGCGCTATAAGCCCAACAAAAGAAAAAGAATGGGAGGAGAGTCGAAGTTATAGCCCTTACCATCCCCATATATCGCTTAAGGCTGAGGAAGACCTGCTCACTCGTCAAAGAGTTAAGCTCGGCCATATCCGCCGGGAGCAGCAGGCTCTTCTCCAGCGCATCAGCCACGTGCGCACCTTTGCCCTCGTTAAAGTCCCTAAGGGAGGCGTTATCCCTCAAGGGCTCCCCACGGAGCATCAGAGCTGGGAGCCAGGCTTGGGCCTCGGACGAGGTGGTGTCGACGACCTACCTATCCTGACTCTTGTCGCCTATTTTAAGTTGCTTGGACGGCCGCAGAGTATTGCCCTCAATCAGGTCCAACAAGTTGGTGGTGAGCTTCCTCTTGTAACCCATTGTTGGCGGAGGAGGGGTTTCTGAAGTAAGGAGGTCTGCTTCAGTCAAATTAGGATCACCCAAGTCCCCGGGAGGGTCCTCGGACTGATCAAGCTAAGCGAAAATGTCAAACGTGTCCCCTTCCCTCTTTGGATCTTCCTCGGCGAATGGTTGGGAAGAAGAGGGGACGGCTAGTGTGACAGCTTCTTGATCGGGGGGCTCCTCGAGGAACGAAAATCCGTCCTCGGTTACAGTAATCCTCTGAAGCTGAGGATCGTTGGCTCGGATGACGTGCTTTGGAACCGGGAACGATTTCTGGACAAGTTTATACACCAAGATTATGTGGGCGGCCCTAACTTGATTGTCATCCTCATTTATATAAATCGACGCCCTCAGCACCTTCTGCAAATTTTCCCGGTTGACCAAATGGAAGTGGCGCTCAAAAGCGTGCGAGTCTGCAAGGGGAAAACACCACCATGTTAGCAAAAGGAAAAAGGGAAGAAAAAAGGGTAAAAGAACTTAAAACCCCTCCTACTTCTACTGCTCCACCCAGTATCCCTTCCGTCGTTGGGCAGTGAAGGTCATCGTGCCACTCCCCTGACACGATGAGGAAGTCCTCGTTCAGCCCCTTGCTGGACTCAGGGAGGCACTGGATGAGCCGCACCCTGTCATCCCTCATCTTTAGATAATAAGACTTGCCCTTAAGAAGCTGAAGGTTGTAACACCAATTCACGTCGTGGTAGGTCAACCTTAGCCCCATCTTCTCGTTCAGGGCGTCCACACAGCCCAAAATCCTAAAGACGTTTATCCCACACTGGGTAGAGGCCAACCGGAAGTGCGTGAGGTAGTCCCTCATCACCGGCCCCATGGGGATCGTCATCCCCCCTTCGAGGAAAGCGACAATGGGAATTACCACTTCACCCTCCTGCCTATGTAAGTGTCAATCCCCGTCCTCACTATATCTCAGACCTACATTGCCGGGAATTCGGTAGTCGGCGATGAATTTCTCCATCGCCTCCTCAATGTGGACATATTTCTTAAACCTACCCATCCCAGTTAAAACCTAAAGGGACTAAGAAAGAACAAGTGAAGGAGAAAGAGTAACGAGGAAGAAAGCTCAGAGAGGGGTAGAGCGACTTACTGAGAAGAGGAGGAGCTCTAGGGACAGGCTTTTTTGGTGCTGGAGATGTGAGTGTATCTGAACTCAAGAAGGACGCAAAATTCTTGATTGCAAATAAGGAACAGGAAGAAGCGATTCGTATGGGTATTTATACCCCAAATCGAAGAGCTGTGCGGGTTTTCCCGCCCATAAATGCGAAACAAACCTCCACCGTTTGATTGGTAATGCCTCGTGTGACGTGGGGAACACAGAGCCGCCTGAATTTAATGATGGGCACGTTACGCATTCCAAAACGTCAACAACGTGTCTTGAGCAGATGCATAGACCCCCGTGCTGACCAAGAGTAAGGCTCGACTGTGCACGGAATAGGCCCGAGGATGTCAAAATCCTCCTCCCCACCCGAGGATGCGTGCAGCAAGATTTTGAAGGGCTATTGTGGGGCCAAAAAATCAGGTAGTCTCGGCCCACTCTAAGCCAGGCCCAAGGGCCCACACTGAGGATACGGGAGGTGTCTGAGGATGAAAGAGCGAGGACCGACCCCTAAATAACATATCCGAAGAGGGCCCGCCCTCGGGTGTTCGAGACCCCGGGAGAACGCAAGGACCACCCCACCAAAGGAGACTCATTGGCTTTCCGAGGAGGAGAAGGCCCAGTGCCACGCGTCGGCGACAGAAGCACGGCAAAAGGGCAAGCCCTGGGCGAACTGTCACTTCTGCATTGAATACACTTACCTAACCCTTCTGGCTGCATTAATGGGGATGTAACCCCTTGACAGGGCAACATCGATCAAGGTGAGCCACTTGAGCACGGATATGACCTCTAATGGGACAGACGGTCAGAAGGAGAGGCCAATAGATGATCAACAGAAGGAGGAAGAGAGATATATATAAGAAATGTGAGCAAAGTGGAAAGGGGGGGGGGAGGATGGGTCCAAGGTGATGCCAGTTTGGGGAGGGAAAACCTCCACGGCCATAGGCCGAGGAGCATCCCTAAGTTGTAAATTAGGCTTAGTACCCTTCAATAAAAGGAAAGTAGTTTGTGCTCCGTTGAAGCCGGTGAGCGCCTAAACCTTCGATTCACTTTTTAAAAATGTATTGTTGGGGAACTTGGGCTACAAAAACAGACCCTACAATTTTCTTTTAGTTCTAAATTTTATCCCCTATTTCCTTTTTGAGATTTGTAAAGACAGTTTTTTATCGTTAAAATAAAGCCTATTGTTTTTTTGATTACATGAATTGTAATTCGGAGTTCACTAATCTCATCATTCTTGGGGACTAGTTAAATGTAAGAAGAGTCAAAGTCAAACATGTCGATCTATGAATTTTTCTTTTTGAAAGTTAAAAAAAAAAAAAAATTATTCTACTTTGGAAAAGAAAACAATGAAGTTAGGGTAACAACAAAAATTTACTCGAATTTTAGAACACTTCTCTATTGCCTACCACTCCACACTTACACCCACCTTAATCTACAACTAAAATTTTTCAATGCCCATAGGCGAGGTAATAGAAATTTTTTGAAATGTTATAAATTTATAAATTTTTGTTGTCATTGTAGAAGGATTCAAAATAAATAAAAATTATAAATATGTATATAAATAAATAATTAAATGTACATATTTCTCAACTAAATCGTAGTTCTATGACTACACATTATTTCACAATTTTTTTATTACAATTATAATGTAGCAGATTGGTTGTCTATCACTTACATATGAACCTGCCATTTTTCTTTTCCACCACTCACACTCTTTAATGTCATAGTTATAACACTGAAGTTGCGAAATAAAATGTGGTACTACATTTTCTCCCCAAAAAAAAAAAGTTATGGTTGTATCACATAAAGTGGCACAATTTGTTTCATAACTCTCCTACATGGTAAGTTGTGAGTAGTAGAGAGGTGATAATAGGTCCATGTGAGAACACTCTTCTACCACTCATAACTCACCACCTGGACAAGTTGTGGCACAACACGTGAGTAAGTTGTGCCACAAGTTGTGCCACAACTCATCCACATAGGGAGTTATAAGTGATAGAAATATGTCACCCACTATCATATGTGCCACAACTCATCCCCGTAAGGAGTTATGAGTGATAGAAATATGCCACCCACTATCATACCTTTGGTGCATGTTATGTTCTTTTTACGTGTTCTTAATATTACTTAATCATTATTTAAGACCCACAAAAAATGTTATAAGTCTGGAAAAAAGTATCACGAACAGTCAAAACACAATTGAGAAGTCAAAGATATGATATATAGTCAAACACCAATTAGTGAACACCACGTGTTTACGTGACTAATTAGAAGTGTAAATTCACAAAACCATAACATTACGTGGCACCACACGTGGGCGAGTTGTGGCACAACTTATGCCACAACTCATCCACATAGGGAGTTATAAGTGATAGAAATATGTCACCCACTATCATATATGCCACAACTCATCCCCGTAAGGAGTTATGAGTGATAGAAATATATCACCCACTATCATACCTTTAGTGCATGTTATGTTATTTTTATATGTTCTTAATATTACTTAATCATTATTTAAGACCCACAAAAAAATGTTATAAGTCTGGAAAAAAGTATCACGAATAGTCAAAACACAGTTGAGAAGTAAGAGATATGATATATAGTCAAACACTAATCAGTGGACACCATGTGTTTACGTGACTAATTAGAACTTAGAAGTGTAAATTCACAAAACCATAACATTACGTGGCGCAACTTCATTGGTAAAGAATCTCTCACCCAATACCTTTATTATTCATGCTCTAAACAGATGGCCAATCTTTCACTGCTCGACAAGATCCCCAACAACCACCTCAACAAAATCAAAAAATTCTCATACTCACTCATAGAAAGCTTTCAAATTGAGCACAAGAAGCAAAAAACCATGTTGCCTCGAGAGTTTATTGTGGCATGGATGCTTGTGTTCCTTGTGATCTTTCCCAACATCTTCAACCCTTGCACGTGCCAACTCGAACCTCGTTGGGCAGCTAAGAAGAGACACGTTATGAGAGAGAAGGTTCGAAAGATGTAAGCAAAGCTCGAATTTTGACACTAACCCAGTTGATATTTTGAGCTCAATTTCATTACTTTCGTATTGATTTTCATTTTGAGCTGATGGGTGTCTTCTATTTTAGTCTTAATAGAATCATGGGTTGTTCTCAATTTGTTGATTGATTTCAGGATTTGCTTTGGCTTATGTTGTTGGCAATGCTTGGTGTCTGGTTGAAATTTGTCATCAAATAAATTTTAGATGAGGGATTTATTTTATTTTTATAGATCTCTGCTAGTTTTAATAGTTTTAATTTTAATTTTAATTTCAATTTCAATTTGCTTTTAAACTTTAGGTGACAAATGAGTTAACATTAGCAAGCATGTCAGAAATATGTGGTTTTGCATTTTTGTTGTAGTTGTTGTTGTTCATGACCAACTTCGTTGCATTTTAAGCACTGATTCTAAATGGATTTACCTATTTGAACAAAGTAGAACAGAAAAAGGGTGAGAAAATTTTTTATTAAAAAATTATATTGACATCTCCTTGTTAATAAATTGTGAGATGAAATTTAACGGTATGTTTTATTTCTCATCCTTTTCAGGTTTTACCATGCATATGACAACTACATGACCCATGCATTCCCGGTCAGTTCCTGATCTTCAATGATTTTGTTAGAGTTGACATAACACTTCCATTTAATGACATTATATTTATCTTTTAATTCCTTTTTTGGCAGCATGATGAGCTCAAGCCTCTTACTAAATCTTTCACTGACTCTCTTAGCGAGCTGGGAAATCTGAGGGTAATTTTTTGTTATTGAGCATGCTATTAATAGTTAGTTGCAAGGGGAAATATAACTGTTTGTTCTCTCAATTACAGCTTGAACACTTACCGCAAGACTATAATGGATCTGCCCTCACACTTATTGAGTCATTATCCAGGTATAACATGTGACTTTAGTAAAGAGTGCATAGATAGTTAGGTTGTAGATCTAATTTTTCAATCTTAAACTGTTATGTATCTAGTTATTGTAATAATCTATTACTATCATTATTTTTTTCTGATAATTAGTTATTGCAGTAATATATTCTAGTTTGGTGCTTTCTTGATTTCATTTTATATAGTAGGATAATCATTCTCTGATACTGTCTTTCTCTCCTCCCTTTTCAGCCTTCTTATTATGGGTAACAGCACTGAATTTGAAAGGGCAGTACTTTGGCTTTCTCAAAATATAACATTCAATGTTGATGCAAGGGTAAATCTTTTTGAGGTATGCGATTGAAATAGTTCTTGGAAAAGCATTGGTTTAGTTGATTCTAAAACTTCATGTGAGGCAGTATGGATTAATCAAATCTTGATGAAGCAGATCGCTAATTTTAATTTCTCAATGTCATTCAAGAAGCAATATTATTACATACTATGTTGCTTTTGAAATGTTTTAATGGTGTTCTTTTCCACTTGGTCATTATGATGTAGTGCAACATAAGAGTTCTTGGAGGACTAGTTTCTGCTCATATACTTGCAACTGATTCTACAAACAGGTTGGTTCATGGTGCTTACAAGAATCAGCTGCTTATCTTGGCTGAAGATTTAGGGAAACGCTTTCTACCTGCATTCAATACACCCACTGGGTTGCCATATGCATGGATTAACTTAAAGGTACTACCAAAACATGCTTAAGTCAATTTTCAAATACACACACACACACGCATATAAATGTAAATATATATATACTTACCTTCTAAACCAGTGTTAGGATACCTACTAGTAACAAGAAATGTATAGGGCTGTACCCTTTGTAGCAACACATGTTTGCTAGCCTTTGAAGAAGGCTCGTGCAGATCTTTTATATTGTAGTGTTTTTATAATGAGATATTCTTTCAGACATAGCTAGAATATCACTTCTCCATGGTCTCATAATGGATATAGCATACTTTTAGTTTGATATAGATGAACCATAGCCCTTATTCAGTGCTCAGTAATTTATGCTAAAAATTGGCCTGACTTCAAGACTTTTAACAACTGAGCTTGAAATATTGAAAAATGTCATTCTTTAAACATGTCTGATAATATGCGAAAGCCAATTACTAAACTTTAATATCAAACTTGCAATCTTATGCTTCTGGTGCTATTCAAAATAGTTCATCTTCCGTCGTATGTTGAACTAAAAGGTCTTTGTTATCCTCCAACTGTATGAAATGTCATCAATCAGATACTAAGCATGCTCATATTGATGCTATCTTGATTAGTATGATGCTGAAAGACAAGCACTTTTCAGCCTACTCACATTTTGATTCATCCAAAAAAAAAAATTTACATTTCAATTGTCAAAATGTATGAAATGTCTGTTGGTTTTTTCTGTAAGAAGGATATATGACTCCGCATCAATGCAAAATTCTGTGGACAGTACGGAGTGATGGTTGATGAGACTACTGAAACAAGCACTTCTGGGTGTGGTGAGAGGCTTATCTTTTAAAGTTTATGATGTGAGAGTATCACAAAAAGTGCAGCACTGAAATCAGCTGATTTTCATTCTGGATTCAGGTTCTCTGATTCTTGAAATGGGAGCCTTATCACGATTAACTGGTGACCCCACATACGAATATGTAGCTATACGTGCTCTTCGTAAATTATGGAGCATGCGGAGTTCACTGAATTTACTTGGAACAACGCTGGATGTGGTAACTGGGGATTGGATAGAGTATTCAGCTGGAATTGGGGCTGGTAGGTACTCTCTGGTCTTTCAATTCATTTTGTGCTAGATTCTGTGTCGTATAGTTCACGAGACTACTAAACATATGAGCTTCCTTTTAAAATTTAGCATATATTGTATTGTAAAATTTGTCAAATATGGCAAGCCATGCTGTTTCCACATTGTGGTGCATGCTGGATCTATTTGCCTCTTTATATTTGTTAAGTTAGCCTTGATGTTTCTGATGTTGGATTCCCTGTGGCTTATTTTAGGGGTTGATTCATTCTATGAGTATCTATTCAAGGCTCACATTCTTTTTGGAAAGGAGGAGTTTTGGCGAATGTTCCATTCTGCTTATCTTGCAGTGCAGAAATATTTTAGACACGGTCCATGGTACTGCACTGATGTCTTGCTCTGTTGAATTTAATAATTTCTATGTTTCTACGTGTTTTCATTTTCATCCTATGGTTTCTTGATTTACGTTTATAACTTGCCTAAAGACTTTCACCTACTTGCCAAGATTTTGTGACCTTTATTGATTTTAACTTCATGACTATTATATGGATTGACAGACTTTGCTAGACTTTCTACTGCCCAAAATTTCAGGTCTTTGATTTGTCAAAAAAAAAAACCTGGAGCAAATGTGGCTTGCTAATTAAAATAAATAAATAAATTGGTGTACTTGTTGTGAATCAGGCCGTTGGTTTTACAACCTGGGTTGTATTGTCTTTGCTAACAGTCTGGACTTTATCGTCATGCTGATGAAATTAACAGATTATTCAGAGTACAAAGAATACAGACTACACAGGGGAATGGTCAGCACCCCTTTTGAAATAAACCATAAATTATGTGGGGAATTTTCTCTTCTTTAGACATAAGAACTTTGCACAATGGAGCTCTAGCTCAATTGCTTAAATGGTATTTTATGAGGTTTGTGGTTTCAAATGCTTTTTACATGTTTTACAAGTTGATGCTAATATCCAACTTTGTATTTTACCTTGTAAATTTTTAAACACTCACTAAGTTTAATATTATAAGAGTTTATATCAGGAGTTTACAAGCCAAAAGAATTTATGTTCAACTATCAAGTATTAGTCTGTAAAAAGAAAAGAAAAAAAAGTTTATGATTTGAAGCTTGTTATTGTAATGTAGGTATCATGAAGCTGATATGAGAACAGGAAGGGCTACTTATTGGCAGCTTACAAGCCTTCAAGCATTTTGGCCCGGCCTGCAGGCAAGGACATATTATGAAATGAAATTTTAAGTCTCAGAGAGAACCTTCTGATCTTTATATTTGATATATGGTGCTTAGGTTCTTGTTGGGGATATTGCAGCAGCTAATTCATCACATCGTGAGTTTTTCCATGTATGGGAGAAGTTTGGAGTTCTACCTGAGAGGTAACTGGCTTTTGAAATTTTCCCTGTCTTCATTTAGTTGTATATTCTGTAACAACAATTAGCTTAGTTTAATTTTGTTTCTCTCTTTGGTCTCTACTATGGCAGAATTTTTTTTCATAATGGGTTAAAAACATGTAATTATTCAGGTATTTGCTGGACCATCAAATGTTGCATCCTACAGAAAAATATTATCCTTTGCGCCCCGAATTGGCAGAGTCAACATTCTACTTATATCAAGCCACCAAAGGTCTTTTATTTTTTCATATCAGTTATTTTTAATTTTAGCTTGACCTGACTGACTGAGACTTTCTTTTATTTTTATTTTGTTTGATGTTCCCCCCCCCCCCCCCCCCCCCCTGGAAATGTGTAATGCTTATTTATACTTTTGAACTTGTAAAAGTAAATCAACTGTAGGTAGTAAATTTTAGGTCATTTATGTAGAAGTTGTAATTTTATATTGAAGTTGAACATTGATGAGCCTTGTAATTAAGTTGCAAAGCACACATTAGTTTCATCTTAGGGTAAATTACGTATTAGTGCCTAACCTTTACGTTGTGTGTCAATTTGATATCTAACATTTTGATATCGTGTCAAAATGGTCCATGCTGTTAAGTAAAGGATAGAAAATGCTGACATGGCTAATGGCCAAAATAAATATTATTTTCATGCCACATACATGACCACATGTACTGACACATCAGCATATACATAAAAAAACAAAAAACAAACAAATTAGATATCTTTTGCTCTCTCTTGCAGGGGGTTAAGTCAAACATGGCAATGATGAAGACTTTAAGAACAAAAGGAAAGAAAAATTCTGTTTCAAGAAGATATTAATTCATATCTTCTACTAATTTAAAGAAAGAGGATATGAAGTAAATCCTACTTCTGAAACAGATTCCAAGTTTTTCACTCCCAATCCAAGTTTTTCTTTAGTTCCAATTAAGTGGTCTTGGAATACATTATACTTTTTTTCCCCCATTTGGAGGACAATAGACGTGACTCCCATTGTTTGGCAATGGTAGATCTTTGTATTTCTGAGTTTCTGTAGTGCCATCCCTTCTTCTCCTTCTTTTTCCCTTTTTAAATTTGATAAGATGAAGAAAGCCCACAGTTTGACAACATAAGTTAAAGGAAGGTAGAAAAAAACAAATTGATGAGACAGTGTTTTCCATTCCTTTGTCTCTCCCCCCCCCCCCCCCCCCCCTACTCTCTTTTGATTTCATCCCTTCTCTCTCAATCAACCCAGTTCACTCTACCTATCCACTTCTCTCTAACCCTAATTAACACTTAATTGATTTAAACCCCAACTAATGGGGGGTGACATTACCCCAGAGATAGAGCAAAAGATATCTAATTTGGTTTTTTGCTTCTGTTTTTTTTTTTTTGGTTAAGTATATGCTGACGTTCTAGTACCGGCTGTCTATGTGGCATGAAAATAATATGTTATTTTGGCCGTTAGCCATGTCAACATTTTCCATCTATTACTTAACAGCAGAGATCATTTTGACACAATACCAAAATATTAGGAACCAAATTGACACATTTGAAAGGTCAAGGATTAAATTGGCATACAGTGTAAAGATTTGGGACCAAATATGTAATTTACTCTTCATTTTAATTATCATGTCCATAATTTGGATTGCTTGATTTAGGACTTGCTTTCTTGTGTACTTTAAGCTTCATTATGAGCATGGTTGCAGGCATATCACACAAATGCATTAATTCTCACTTTAGTCAAGGCACATGGTTATTCAGCTGCACTCTGGACCATTCGGATTTTCACATTTGTTTGATTTCTATCATTTTTTTCATGTTATCAGATTCATGGTACTTAAAAGTGGGTGAATTTATTGTTAATTCTCACATTTGATTGATTCTTTTTCTTTTTTTTTCTTTTTCTTTTTTCATGTTATCAGATTCGTGGTACTTAAAAGTGGGTGAATCGATTGTTAATTCTCTTAATTTATACACCAAAGTGGAAGGGGGATTTGCAAGCGTTAGAGACGTGACAACTATGCAGTTGGAAGATCATCAGCATAGTTTTTTCCTCGCTGAAACGTAAAGCTTTGTCATTCCCTTTTTTTTCATGTTATCAATAATAAAGAAATATTATCTCAGCCATAGAATTTTCACTCTTAAAATTATGTCAATGTCTAATGTTTCCTGTAGGTGCAAGTACCTCTATCTTCTGTTTGATGATTCATTTTTGGTTGATCGGAATTATATCTTCACAACTGAGGGTCATCCCCTTCCAGTATTAAGAGATTGGCATGACAGGCTTCCAGAGAGCTATATTTCAACTAACTGGAGTTTTGCCCAGGTGTTCTTCCAATATGCTTGTATAGCGATTGATTTTTGAAACTCATCCTTTAACACACTCCAAAGATGCTTCCTGATTGAATGGAAGTTTTTGCAAACTTATATTTTCCTTGCATGTATAGTTTACTCTAACCTTTTTGTATTATTTTAATTTGTCCAAACAACAATTTTTATCCCTGCACATTTGTCACAGTTTCAATTTCGTTCCTATATATTTAATCATTTCCATTTCGTCCTTTAAGTTCCAAAATCAAGTCAATTGAAAATCAAGTAGATCTTTTTATTAGAAAACGACTTAGTTTTGAAAGTTGGGACACAAAATTGACAATTAAAAGTCGAGGGGAATTGACATCATTCAATGTATATGGGTGAAATTGAAGCTACAACTTTTGCTGGAGGACCAAAAGTATAGTTTGGAGTTCGGACCTTTTTATTTAAGTTTTCACTTTTGTAGTTTATACTTTGTTGTTCTCAAATGTGGAATTGAATCGTGTAAGTAATGAAGTTTTTACTTGTGCAGAGTGAAAAGCAAGGCAGGCGGTCAAGTGCAATGTCTTTACAAGTCTGTCCTGCTAATGATAACCAACAGGCTGAGAGCGCTTGCCACATCACTGATGTTCGTGCCGACCACAGGTGTTTTACTGATGAAGAATGTGGAGTTGATTCAACTACATGCAGACGAAGGTCATGCAGCATGGCTGGGTACTGTGGGCTGTGGTTGCTCGTGTAATACCTTGTGATATTCAAGAAATAAGTGAAGTTTTCTGAATTTTAATAACTTTGGTCCACAGAGGTAAATAATTGGGCAGGTCTGTACTAACAGCCATTTGAGAAAATAGGAAAACGAGAGATTATAGGAATACTCATTACTTAGTATAGAAAATTTTCAATGCAAACCTTTTTTTTTTTTTTTTTTCCGGGTGGTGGATAATATATTAAGACATTGCAATTTTGTTATTTTAATTGTCAGAACATAAAAATTAAGTTGCTCTGCACATTATGTATCAAATTGGGAATGTTACATGTTCTATGGAGGGAGTTCTCTTTCGCAGAGGCTGATGGTGTGTATGTGTACTAGAAAATGCCACAGATGAGTAGAGTGAGTTTTGCATGATTTGGAGTTTACTGCACTATGCAATTTCCCCTTAACGTGTGAGGGAGAAGTTAAAAACGCCATTTGGTCTTTGGTTGCTTAACAAAAGCAAGTTCCATTTTTTTTTTCTTTTTTCTTTAATTTCTACACCATGTGATGACCAGAGAAAAAGAAGAGGGGGGGTTGGGTTGGGTTTGAAGGGGTTTCTTTTGCTGCTCAAAAAAAAAAAAAAAAAACTGCTTCATCAACTATAAAGGAGCGGCTTTTTGGGTGACTACTGCTCTAGAATGCAGCTTTTACGATTTATGATGATCTTCAGCAAATGTGTCAACAAGTGTTATGACCATTCTGGATGGAGGGGGGAGTAGAAAGGAGTACGAGAAACTACTAAAATAAATAAACTTTAGACCTAAATTCATATTAGTCTTCCGTAGTTTTCTTTAAAAAAAAAAAAAAAAAAGAAACAATAACAAGACTTTAGTCTCAAATTTCTTGAGTGATCCTTAATAAATTAGTCAGATCTTTTTTTCTTTTTCATTTTTTGGTAAAAAAAAATGGGTAGAAGGAGGCGACCAGTGTGGCTTCATTATCTGGGTATGACTATAGTAGCACCATACTCGCTTTTAGGCGAGACTCTATACTCCTTTGGACGTTTGGAATGGAGATGAGATATAAGGAGCACTAACACACAACTAGTTGTTGAGATTCGAACCCAAGTCTTGAGACTTATTGGCTTGATATCTAACTAACTAGGCCACCCGAATGTTGGCAATTAGTAAGGTCATTTATTCTATACAAAGTCACTCTTTGTTACTCTCTTAATTAATAGCACTCTAACATTTAGTGCCATAGAGCAATACTTGGTTTAATAGTATGTAGTCTTAAAAAAATTTTCCTTTTAACTTAGTAGGTATTATACAACCACATGATACTCCTAATGCACTTCTCTACTTCATCTACACTACTCTTCTCCTATAATTCACATTCTCTTTAATCTCTAGATCTTTAAGAATTATTCATCAAAGATTCAAAAGATCTCGCTCTTTAGTATCTTTTAATTTATCAAGTCTTACTACCTCTTCATCTTTGTTTCAAGTTTTTTACCAAACTTGCATTTCATGTATTCTTTTAGTAGTCATGTGGGTAGTAGGGACTAGAGACCAAATTGACTGTAACCCCAAAATGACATTTTCGCCAAAGTAAAGCAATCAATTTCTAGTGGAAACACCCTAGATTAAAATGGAGCAATGATCATTAAGTAGATACCAATGGTTAAAATTTGCACATGTCTATAAAAAAAAAAATGATTTGAATTCCAACTACTTTGGTTAAATTATTTGTAACTGTATACTTACATTGCAAATACAGTGATGTTGGACCTTTTAATTAATTAATATTTCTTAACTCTTTTTTTTTTACCACTCCCTTTTATTAATCCATACAAAAGGTCAATTTCGAGTTGCTATACAAGTTAGGGAGTTTATTTCATTGTAATTAGGACCTAAGAAGAACGAAATCATGCTATGTAGGATTTGAACCTACGTCATCGGGTTCAAATCCTAATTAGAATACTTAAGCAATTTGGGAAAATAGTACCCGAAGCTGGGTTGCTTCTTGCTCCTGCCTGAAACTAGGCTGCTGGAAACTTTGTTGCTTTTTAAGTCAATCAACTCCTTAGCTAAGATGTCCACAAACTTGGGCCCAATGAAATGTTTCACACTTCCATTGTTTTTTAAAGGAGAGGGTATATCAGAGGGCCTAAACCTAACCCTTTCTTGCGTTTCAGTTGTCCATCAAATTTACTAAGAGTCTTAATGCTCAATTAATTGGTATCTTTTAGAATTTTCAATGTTACGGTTTAAATCACCCTCCTTCAACTATGGAATCATAAAAAGACAATATATATATATATATATATATATATATATGTATGTATATATGTATGTATATGTAATGTCCATCAAATTCACATCCTTCACAAAATCACAGCAAGCTGCACCACACATCCAAAATTGATATTATGGGTCTGTTTGTTATAGTTGTTTAAACAACAGTTTTTAGTATTTAAACAATATTACATGTATTTTCATAAATTTTTTCACCCACACATATTTTCAAAAAAATACAAACAACATTACTAGAAATCCCTTACCATCAGGCTCTATATAACTTTAATTCTTTTTTTTTTTTTAGGTAAAACATAGACATTTTGTTAAGGTAAAAGAAGTATAAAAACAGAGTACAAACAATAATCCAACAAGGCTGCCACAATATTAAACAGCAGATCAGTTGAATTAAAAGAGAAAACAATAATTAAGGTTCGCACTGCTCTAATTACTCCTCTGTGTAACGCATTACCTTTGATACTCGCTCAAAAATCCATTTGCCGCCACAAAATCATTTTTGAATGCTGCTGGACTTTGTCAAAGTAGAACTTATTACGTGCATTTCATGTTGCCCATGATATCGTTGCCCATCGTTTCAAGCTCCAACTGTGGAAGCTTTTCCTCCAGCATTCGAAATAGATGGAAGAACTCACCTGCATAATTCAGGCACTTCTGAATTTTTCCTCGACACAAAGCCCAAACATTCCTGGCAAAGGGGCACTCCCTCAGGAGATGTCCAATAAATTCCGGTGAGTTGCTGCACGATTCACATCTGAACAAGAAAAGCGGGAGGTTTAATTTATAATCAGCACATTTCGAAAGAGTACAACTGAGGAAGAAAAAAAAGTCTATATTGACAAATGCATGCCGCAAGTTGTGGCTCAAAATTATGTCAATTTATGCGCCCATAGCATTACCTTTCTATGAAAATCTATAGCAATAGAGTTAAAAATTTAGTTATTTGACATCAGAAAAACTTACTTTATCTATTTTACTTACACACATGCTGCAGCAGTAGATCTATTTTAGCTTTTAACACAATAAAATAATATAAATATCACAATAAAATAAGATATCTACTACAATAAAATAATATATTTATTACACATAACCATAACAGCTATACACACAACTGGGTAGGAATAATTTTCTTTTTAGCACTAAGCTATAATGCACATCTATCTATGATTCTTTTTATATTTTGGTGGAGCTAAAATAGTTATATAATTTTTTAGCTCTACTGCTACAAGTGCTCAATGTTATTTTGTAAGAAAAATGATAAATGTATTACAAGTTTTATTATATAAAGTTTATTTGATTAGTGGGCTTTAATGATCACTTTATAATTAAATATTTAAATTGTTTCTCTTAACACATTCTCAGAGAAACGCATCCCCCATTTAATTAAACCAATTAAACCACACAAGCGTG
The DNA here is from genome assembly GCA_030445155.1 of Quercus variabilis. Lineage (NCBI taxonomy): Eukaryota > Viridiplantae > Streptophyta > Magnoliopsida > Fagales > Fagaceae > Quercus > Quercus variabilis. The sequence goes on from CP129454.1 coordinate 12,078,183, forward strand.
GATTATTGAAGAGCTTGTGCAAGACATTTGTACTCTATCCTTTTCCTTTTCTGTTTGTTTTCTTTGGGTTCGAAGAGAAGTTAGGTGCTGCCGCTCATGCCCTTGCCAATTGACGCTCTCCTGTAATCTTACGGGCACTGTTTCTTTTGGTGTACGCTCCCAAGTCCCAAGTCACAGGTCCCAATCTGTCTTTAATGTTTTCAAGGGATTGCGCTGTGTAAATTGATTTTTTTTTTTTTTTTCAATAAAATTTTTCCTGACGCCAAAAAGAAGAAGAAGAAAGAGGAGGAGGGGGAGGGAATTACAATTTATCACCCTAAATTATATTTTATGTTACACTTTGCATTATAAACTTTATAAATACATTTTTTGCACTCGAAATTATGATATTTATTACACTTTGCATCCTGATATTAAGTTTATGGTTAACTTAGATGAAAAAATATAACACAATGTGAAAAACCTAATTGTCCTTTTTTTGATACTTTAAAACAAAAGATAAATTGCACTTTATCATCCAAAATTATATTCTTTATTACACTTTAATCTTAAATTTTGAATTTTCATCTAAATTAACAGCAAACTTAACAGTAAAGTACAAAATATAACAGAAGTCATAATTTAAAGTATAAAATGTGTATTCGAAAAACTTAGATGCAAATTTAAAGTGTAATTTCTCTTTATAATAAATCTCAGATAAGGTCCTACCATATTTTCATTTAATTTTTTTTTTAAAAAAAGTAATGTTCGTAGACATGTAAATTTAGGCATGGCGCATGAGTTGCATGCAATCCATTACTACTACGTATAGGATAGTGTTATCAAAATGGGAAAAAAACTACGTATAGGTCAGAAGTGTGACCCATGGCATGGGCAATGACGCACAAAATTCCGAAAAACCGAATCTTGCTCTTACCAAAAATAAACAGTGAAGCCAAAAAAATATCTCAAGTAATCCATCCATATTCCAACTCTATCTCATATTTTTATTATGGTTTTTGAAAGAAGAGAGACTGGGGGCCAGTTGGGTTGGAAGAAGGGGATGATGAGCTGGTCTCCAATATTTTCCAAGTCCCCAAGGCCAGCTGTAAGGCTGATCACTCGGTCGATCTGATACGTTAAAAAATGGATATGCTTGACAGTAACCCAAGGGCCAAAGGCGGTAGTGAGTGAACAAACCCTGACGGGTCACGACAACTCACCTCTGCCAGCTCTTATATCATTCCTTTGCTTTTTTGCTTTTTTGCTTTTTTTTTTTTTTTTTTTTTTTTGTCGTGACCTGTAGGGTGGTATCGGTGAGAGAGTTGGTAAATATTTTATCATTTTTACTACTGCAAATTGCAATAAGTACTGTGATATGACAATTGACACGTACAAATTTAAAACTATTGGTGTCATTGATCCAACTTGCATGGGAATAGCAATAGCAGTATATATATAATGCTAAAATTATAAATGCATTGCTGCCACACTAATAAAAGTATAAATTTGTTATAAATTTACACGAATGCTATTTATTTATTTATTTTTTTTTATCTAATGAAGAACAAGATTAGATAAAAGTTGTTGTATGTGAAGAAAAAAATAATTATAAAAAAAATTATGAAAAATTAATATTTTAATGTAATATAATATAAAATAGATAATTTAATATGATGTGTTTTGAAAAGTAAATATGTAAAATAAAATATATATACTTTTATACTAAAATAGACATAAGTTTTTACATAAGCTAATATGAATATCTTTTTTTTTTAATTTTTTTTGAAAACAACTTTACTAGTAGGCTTGTTTGATTATGTTATTTAAACAATAGTTTTTGACAATATTTTTTTACCTATATATATTTTTATAATACTTAAACAACGTTACTAATATCGGTCTTCCATGAATAATAGTAGGATTACATTTCTTTACTACTTATTTTTTTCATAATTATCTTATGAGTCTGATTAATATGTATTTTAAGAGCACAGATTAAGCTATTTATTTTTTAAAATATTTTAAAAAAAAAAATCAAAACTTTTTTAATTTTTAAAAATTATTTTAAAAAATAATTAATTATTAAATACTCTTAAACCACGTAATAACAAAATCCTTATCTTATATAATATATTGTGATTAATTGGTATCTGTCACTTTCATTATAATTCATAATGCCACGACAAAATTGTACCAATTTTTTTTTTCTTGTCATCCAAGGTATTAGTCTGCAGTACAGGCTGTACAGTGGGTAATAAACATCCAGCTGTGTGGAGTAAAAGCACCATTTTGACTCGTGTACGAGTATGACCAAGGTCCTAGGTCCAAGGGCAACAAGCTGTTCGCACAAGGTTAAGATGTCTCATGAGTCATGACCAGAAAATAATAATAAATAATGAGAGTACTATTTATTTTTTATTTTTATTTTTTTGATGTTGAGAGTACTATTTATTATTCAAAGAAAGACGAAATGGGTAACTAACTATAAAATTCTAACAATATAATTAGTTGTCAACGTTTTCAAACTATATTTTTTTTTAGCACCTCGAGTTTCAAAAACTCAATTTTGGCACATAACTCGAGTATTTGAGACTCGATTTTTATGGCCTAATCATATTTGATGTGGCATATTTTTCCACGTGGTGACCACATGGAAATCGAGTTTCTTAGACTCGATTTCTAACAAAAAAAAAAATTAAAAAATATTCTAAGTCTATTCACTGAAATACCCAAAAACAAATTTCAAAAATTTCAAACGCATCAATCTCAATCCAAACTCAGATCAGAGGGAGAGAAAGAGAAAGAGCTCAGAGGGAGAGAAAGCTTCGCCATAACTCAGATCAAAGGGAGAGAAAGCCTCACCAGCCAGGCGCGGCCGGGACAGGCGCTGGGCGGCGCGCGGCCTGAGGCTCGCGCGTGGCCGGGCCTCTGGGTTGCACGCAGTGGTCCGATCTGATCTCTCCTTCTGGGTTTTTTTTTTCTTTTTTTCTTTTTTCTCTGGGTTCTTCTCATTCTGTGGTTTTTTTTTTTTTTTTCTCCGGTTGTTCTTTGTTATGGTTACTCTCTTATTTACTTATATTTATTTGGAAATCGAGTCTAAAAAACTTGATTTCCATGTGGTCACCACGTGGAAAAATATGCCACATCAAATATGATTAGGCCATAAAAATCGAGTCTCAAAGACTCAAGTTATGTGCCAAAATCGAGTTTTTGAAACTCGAGGTGCTAAAAAAAAATATAGTTTGAAAACGTTGACAACTAATTATATTGTTAGGATTTTATGGTTAGTTACCCATTTCGTCCAGAGATTATATATTATACAAATAAATAATGAGAGTACTATTTATTATTCAAAGAACAACCTAGAAATTGTATATTATACAATTAATTCACCAACAACTACAAGTTTCTTTTTTGTTTGTCCTTTAATTTATATATTTTGTTCTTGGCAGCTCATACACCAAGTGGCACTGTTTTGAAATCTTAGATTAATACAATAGACCGAGCATTCCACAAAAGATTTTTTGTTTCTTAAAATATTAGGATTTTGGGCTGACAAGATTGGTGAATTTTAGAAAAAGTGTTTTTCTAATCCCCAATATGACTTTTTTTATTTTCTATGTTCTTTCAATCTTTCTCCTGTGCAAATCAAGCTTTTGCTTGCAAGCACTATTTTTTATTTTTGGTAAGTAGCTTGATAGCAAAAATAAGAATATAATCCATGAAAATTAGTATAAATATTCTCTAATAAAGAAAACACATTATGTTTAAGATAATATATTCGAAAAAACTCGGTATAATTTAGTAGCTCTACTATATCTTCAAAGAGAATAGACATATTTCATAAGCATGAAGCCTATTTTAGCAATCAAAAGTCAAAACCCATTTTTCTTCCCTAGCTAACTACCATTTTAACTCTTTTGCTTGCTTCAATTATATGATCAAGATTTGGTCAAACTTCCAATCGAATAATCATTTGAGAGTGTCAAAATGTGGCCAATTAAATACAGGTGGGCGCAATCTCAATTATGTTTTGGTGTTGATAACTTTAATCCATCAACTCATTTGACTTTAAAAATAAATTCTATCTCAAAAAACAGTAAGACTTTTAAATTTTACATTTATCTAAATAAATCATAACAAAAACATACTTATTATATTAATAAACCATGTACTCGTTAAGAATCTTGTAATCATACCTCAATTAATACTTAATATACCATTGTAAGAGTGTGGCTTGTTGATAAAAATTCTTATATTATTTTATATGGTAAATAATTCAAGTGATAATTTCATCAAAATTTTGATGATATATATGATATTACATATTATCGTCATAATACATATATATATATATATATATATGTATGAGGTCAATGAATCTATACTAGTGACCAATTTTTTATTTTTTAAAACTAATAATATATAACAATCTAATTATCAAAAATATGCTACATACTAGGGGGAAAATAATAGTATAAAGTATAAACAAGATGCATTCTTACGCGTCACGTGTATTTTATGACCTTTTATGAAGATAAAACGTGCGCTTTGCATGTAAAGAAGTAAAGAACATTGGTTAGTACTTAGCACCACGTCATGATGGCAGCGGATCTGAACCCCAAACACAGCAACACCAATAATCTTGATTAGCACCACGTTTACCGACTCTTTAAATTTATTCACACATAAATTACACTGGGTGATACTTTTATAGAACTACTCAACTAGTTCGCAATGTCCAAAGTTCGACGAGTCCCCACATATACTGATATACATGTCGGTCTAATCCTAATCCACAAACGAAAATTGATCACAGAAAATTATATAATTTTTATCACAACTCGTCGCGTAATAAAAAATATCAACTAACAGTCTTAACATGGTCTTATCAAAATTTTTTTTTTTTTACACTATTTACAACTCCACATGTTGCCAAAGAAATTACTTAAAAAGTTGCGGTAAAATTATGCAAAATGATGTAATTTTGTTTGGCCTAGCATTTTAACAAAACAAAAAGGTGTGAACTCTGACCATTTTAGTAAAATCGCCACTGATGAATCGCCTATAAAGAACACGCAATGCCAGCCTTCTCAGCAAGTAGCAATAAGTAACTGCACGCACGCTCAGCTAGCCTTTGGTACTTGCAAGAGAGACTAGAATAATGGCATTACGTGTGCTCTTTTTCTTGGGGGCTTTACTCTTCTGCTTTACAATGGTGCAGTCTGGTTTCCTGTTTTTTCTTCACAAATGATAATATTGTTACATATTGTTATTTTCAACTGATACTTATCTTTGATCTTCAAATCTTCGTGCATGTAGGTTTCATCTGATATCAAGATTGAAGAAGAGCTTCCCCTTCCTAGCCAGGTAGTACAAAAGATCCATTTACTTTTCTTTTTTTTATTCTTTAAGTTGTTTATTACTTTCCTCGTTTTCTTATTCCACACATTTCTCATTTGGCAATGTTTTCTTTTTCCAGCTTATTGTGAAAGATGGAAACAGAAGGCTCATGCAGGAAATTGGTGGGTTTATAATTTATTTTCATAGTTCTTCCAACTCCACCAAACCCCAAACAAAATTGATTGCAATATCCTAACCCTTTTTTGTTGAAAAAATAATCAAAAGTATTATATTCTAACTTGTCACAGTTTTTGTATAAAATAGGACTACAGTTAAAAATAGAAGAAAAAAATATACACATATTTGTATATTGTAATTTGTAACTAGTGGTGTGCAAAGTGGAGAATAGAACTTCAGTTAAAAAAATTAGACACTTTTCTTAGGATTGTTGTTTCATTTGGAGTGAAAAATTGGAGAAAAGGTTGGTCAGTATTTTGGTTTCTTAAAAATGAAGAAGTTTAGCCCCTTAGCAATAAGCCATTTTTGCATATTACTGTAATTTCTCAGCAGAATCATTTCTGAGCTTCAGATTTCCCAATACTTGGTTAGTCAGTATTTTGGTTTTGGTAATAAATAAATGAACGGTTTTTGGGGGTTTTTTGTTTTTACAAAATAGAATTTTTATTCTAGCATAAACGAGCACTCTTCCTCTAAAGACTTGACTTATGACCACTGCCCTCACACTCTACGAACTTCTATAGTGACACCATCGCACTGAGGTGTACGGTGGTTTTTGGGTTCTTATTCTGTCTTGGTTTGGTCAGATATATATTCTTCAAATTTATTAATAATTTTCTTGTTTTTGTTTTTTGGGTTTAGATTGTGGAGGTTTGTGCAAGCAGAGGTGTAGTCTTCACTCGAGGCCAAACTTGTGCAACAGGGCGTGTGGCACGTGCTGTGTGAGGTGCAAGTGTGTGCCACCTGGTACTGCAGGGAACAGAGAGCTGTGTGGAACATGCTACACTGATATGACCACCCATGGGAACAAGACCAAATGTCCATAGACCCAATGGCCTTAGTTTATTATTAGCTTTAAATTTAGGTCCATCTTGAACGGTTTGGCTATGTATGTGTCTATCAAGCTTATGTTAAGTGTGTGATCAATGTCTAAAAATCTAAATATTGCTGTTTAGGTTTCTGCAGCCATACTAGGCTCTTACTTCTTGTATTATTGTATCATATTAAATGCAAGGAATTTCTAGAAATTTAGTTGTAACTTGTATGGGACTCGTTAATTTAAATTCAAAAATAAAGGCACTAGTTGTGAAAAGAATTTAGAAGAAAAAAAAAATTTGAACAGGTCAAAAGTATCTGTTTAGTCCATGTCAAAAATAATTCTAGAGACAAACGAGAAATTTCATTAATGGTTGAATTGACAAGTTATTGTTAGGAGCTAAAATTGACTTGAAAACTTAGAGGCTGTTTGGCACCAACATTTTTATCACTCAATTTTCGTCACTCAATTTTCATCACTCATCATTCATCACTCATCACTCTAAAATACTATGTTTGTTTGGCACCATCACTCATTTCTCATCACTCAATATTTTTCACATTATTTGTGGGCCTCATTTCTGTCACACACTGCAGCTTTTTTATTTTATTTTTTTTTTTTTCAGATTACCCACAAACCCGAACCCAGAAGAAAGGAAAAAAAAAAGAAAAAAGAAAGTTCAGATCATCCGAACCCAAGAAAGAAAAAAAAAAAAAAAAAAAAAAAAGAGGAGGGAAGAATACCAGGAGACTGAACCCAGGTGAAAAAAAAAAAAAAAAAAAAAAAAAAAAAAAAAAAAAAAAAGGAAGAACGAACCCAGGAAAGAATGGGAAAAAAAAAAGAAAAAAAAAAAGAAGGAAGAACGAACCCAGGAAAGAATGGGGAAAAAAAAAAAAAAAAAAAAAAGGAGGAAAAGGGAAGAACGAACCCACAGGAGAAGAAAGAAAGAAGAAAAAAAAAAGGTTGGTTTGGTCAAAAGTTGCGGCTGTGGGTCCCTTATGTGTATTTTATTACAAGTTTGCCATTGAAAACTGAAAACTGAAAACAGCCAAAAGTTGTTTTCAGTTTCCATAACTCATAACTCAAAAAGTAGAGAATTAAGTATTGGAAACAGAGTTATGGAAATAGAGTATTGGTGCAGGCAAACGAGTATTTTGCTATGGGTCCCACCATTTTTGAGAATTGAGTTATGAAAACTGAGAATTGAGTCATGGAAATACTCAATCCAAACAGCCTCTTATTAACTCAATAATTTTGAAATTTTTGGGTCTATAGTATTAGACCTTGTTCCATATCAAAGGTCTTGCTTGCTATTGCCCCTAGGTTATTTTACACGAAAAAAGAAAATTTTATGTTAAACGACATGCTTTCATAGCTAATTAACAAGTTATTCCTTGAAAGACCATGGCAATTGATTTTAAATGGATAAAGTATCAATATCCTTCATTACTACAGCTAATACTTGATAACTAACAAGCCATCCTTGGAAAGACAATGGCCATTGATTTTAGCTTTTATCGTATAAGTTCTTAAAATCTTATAAGTACACTTTTAGCATATTTTTAACTAAAATTTTTAGTAATTAAATTAAATAATTAAGTTGATTTTAAACCAGCACTAAATTAAATTAGGGTTTAATTTTTTAAAAAAATTACAAGTATAATTTAGCACATTTTTAACCAAAAAAATTTAGGAAAAAAATAGTTAATTCTAAACTGAAATTGACTATTGAACTTCGAGAAACATATTTCTGTTTTATTTTATTTTATTTATTTATTTATTTATTTTTTCAGTTAATGTTGATTTTTTGTTTTTGCAGAACCAGTACCAAGGCTCCCACTTAAAGGGGGTTTATATGGAATGAGATCTTTGATGCAGACGAGTTAACTATATAAGATTTTAGAAGTAATTTAAGCTTATTATTATATCAGAATTTCATGTTTACAGTCCTTCCAGTGTTTGTCAAATGTTTTTGGAATGATGCGTACTATGGTACTAGTATCTACAATTATATAAATCATGACTAATGTGAATGCCTCTTTACAAGTGATGAAGTGATCTAACCTTTATACCTAAATCCATATAAGCCTCTTTGTACATTTCTTAAAAAATAAATGAAAAAGAAAATAATCAAAATGAATAAATAAACCCAACAAACATTTAAACAATAACAACAAAGATTTAGGATCTGTTTGGATAGAACTTATTTTGCTGAAACTGAAAATTGAAAACATTGTAGCGAAATAATTTTTAAATACGTGAATAGTACTGTAGGACTCATTTTTAATGAAAAAATTATTGAAAATTGTAATCTGTGAGATCTGTAAACAGTGCATGAGAGCACTATTCATAGTTGACTTGTCAATGATGGTGAGCTGAACCCAAAAAAATAAAAAACCGCGGCCGGTGAAATCCAAACACATACTCAGTTTCAAAAAATTTTAGGTTAGTTATAGATTTCAAAAATATTAGTTATATCGGTGTTATATATTATTATTATTTTTTTTTATCATTTTATTATATTCAAAGTTACTCTATTATTTTCTTAACTGATGTCATTTCTTCTTCTACTTATACTGGTTTTTTTTTTTGGGTATCTTTTTTCATTCCCTTTGCTCAATTTGAATCAACTTACTCTTTCTTATTGCTGTATAAGGTTCTCTTCTCTAAACACGACTAAATAATCTCTAGTGACTATCCTTTCGTTTTTCATTAAGGAAAATATTAAGGCTATACAAGTTTTACAACATAAAACTTACAAATTGATATGACAATGAATTTGTTTGGTAGGTTTCAACCATCTCATAACTAAATATTTGAATTGTTTCTTTTTATGATTGGTGCGGTAGTACATTAAGCAACACATTAATTTGTAAACTCATTGTAGTAAAACTTGTAATATATGTAGCACTACTCTTAACTTATTAAGTATTCTATGAACTCACAATACTCCTTAATACACTTCTCCACCTCATCTACCATGCTCTTATCCTATGATTTACATTTTCTATAATATCTTTTGAGTCTTAACCTATGATGCCTATCGTATGCTTTCGGGTCAATAAAAACCAGATAAAGATCTTTACACGTGTCTCATTATTAGCTTTTATGGTCTGAATAGCCTAATGAACGTTGTAGCCTAATGAACATTGGCCTAATAAAAAAGAGCTTAACAATAGAGAGAGACGGAAATTGCTTCCTTGTTCTAGGAAACTACTTGCCCCTATATTGGACCTCCACTGTTTGCTAGGTAGTAATCCTTCGAGGCAGTAATCACTCTGACTATCAGCTCTTCGAAAGCAAAGCACTTAAGATTACAGTGGAAGAAGAGGGTCAATTCTTTCTACTCCAAATCTACATGAAGGAAAAAGAACTTTTTGATCTCATTTTTTTCTAGGAAGGAGTTGCAAGTAATAGTTTTCACAATCGCCTACAATAATGAAGCACATTAAGTTAATATCGTAATGTTTATCACGTTACGACAAACCAAATGTCTCTTTTAATTTAGCGGCACATATTCTTTTTTTTTTCTTCCTATGCCTAATCAACACCCTCTCTTTGGATGGCCATTGGTTAGTATTTCCGAAGCTTCTATCCACTTATCCACCCATAAATTTTTCGATTTAGATAAAGACGAGCATGGCCCAAAAAATTATAACTATAAGAATTTTTTTTTTTTTTTTTTTGGGTAGAAAAAATGATTATCATAAACAGAAACTAACTAAAGCCAACAGCAGATGTTTGAGGATAACTCCTCTCTTAATACACACCCATATTGTCATAAAATGAAAGCATAGAAATGTTCACAGGCGGACTATAAAAAATAACAAAGTTATGGAAAATTATCAAGTCTTTTTTAGTCAATGCATTTGCGCATTTGTTTGCTTCACGATAGCAGTGATTCATCTTCATTTAAGGAATTTGATTGATGAGGATCCTACTATCCATAATGGGAGAGGCATGGTGTAAGTTGCAATTATACTCGTTAGAAACCCAATCAAACACTACTTGCATCAATTTCAATCTCCACTGCTAGAATGTTGAGATCAATGCAAAAGGTTAGTCCATTCCTTAAAGCCCATAAATCTACAGCCCAATGTTACGGCAAAAGCCTTTGATCCACTGCCCTTTGGAGTCTCAGAATAAGGCCCCCTCCACTAGCCCAATGTTACGGCAAAAACTTTTGATCTGGAGTCTCAGAATAAGCCCCCTCCGCTAGCATGACCTAGGTTGCCAAACGATGGCCCAAAAAAAAAAAATAACTGTAGATGTATTTTAACGGTACATGTGGCCAAGTTTGAAACAAAGGCAAATTGAAACCATAAAGGAAGCCCAACCCAAGAGTACTTTTGAGTGGCCTTTCAAGGCTAATCTGTCGTCAAACACACTCGGCGTTTATGAAGTCTTTCACATACAACAATATTATCAATAATATTGTCTTTCTAAATATAATATATATATATATATATATATAATAGTAAACAGTAAAATTGACTCTTTTACTATTTATCATAAGTCAACAAAATTGTTAGCATTTACTGTCTGAAGAAATCATCCCTTATAGGGAACAGCCAAAGCAAAAGTCATACTCTTATCAGGAATCAAAGTAGCTTTAGTAACTTTAGCAAAGAATCAATGCAGATCAGTGGCTTTAACAAGAAATTCTTTATGTGTGGACTCGGCAATTTTGAACCTTATGCCAACAAAGTCAATCCTCACCTAAATCTGGAGTAGAGGCTTCATCGTGTTCAAATGATATATATATATATATATATATATATATAAAATCAAGAATCTCCCATACAATGAATCATGAGTTAAATCAAAACCCTCAAATTATTAAGGGAAAAAAAAAAAGAAGTGTAATTTGAATGGTATCAAAATTTATTATTATTTTTCCGAATAATTATCAATGGAAATAAATTATTATTATTTTTTTTTTTGGTCAAACGGATACAATACCAGAAACACTAAGGAACAACAAAACTTCCAGGACAAAGCTTGGCAAGACTAACCCCTCTGAGATCAGCCTCCATAACCTCAAATAAATCCACAGGCGGATTTTCATACAAAACAAGGTTCAAAGTCTGGTTGGTGCCCTTCCTTGCAAGCTTATCCGCACACCTGTTGGCCTCGCGATAGCAATGCTTAATTCTAACTTGATGAATCTGTGAAATGAGGAACCTGCAGTCCTCAATCAGGGGAGCAAGAGCGATATTTGGGTATTGGGAATTAGATAACATTTCAACAACTGCCTTGGCATCCAACTCCACTTCAACCAAAGTCATATTTCGATCAATACAGAGCATTAACCCATCCCGAATTGCCCACAGCTCCGCCAATAAGCTCGTCGCAAAGCCAATCTTCCTAGAGAATCCAACAACCCAATTTCCAGACCAGTCCCGAATTAAACCACCTCCCCCCGCGGCTCCTGGGTTTCCCAACGACGACCCATCCGTATTTAATTTGAACCACCCAATCTCCGGTCTGCCCCAAGTAACCAACCTTGTAACCCGATTCTGAAGACCCTTGGAAGGCCCAACACAAAAGAAAAATTCCAGCGCATGATTATTGATGAGATTTACTAACCTTGGATTTTGGGATCGCCCCTTAAAAACAAAAAGGTTCCTATTCTTCCAAATCATCCACACAGCAAAGGAGAACAAAATTTTCCAAGGAGGAGAGTATTGATTGTGGGCAGAGTCTGAAGTCCCATTAAGCGCCATCCAATCTTCTAAGTTTGAGGAAAAAAAATCTCTGTCAAAACCCATAGCACCCAGCTCGTTCCACACAGCCTTGACCTTCTCGCAATTCCGAAGAGCATGGATTATAGATTCTGGTTCCTTACGGCAGATAGGACAGAGCGGATCGGTGTTCACTCCCCTAGTGGCAAGACACTCATTGACTCCAATACTATTATGGATACATTTCCACAAAAAGAATTGAATCTTCGGAAGAACATGGAGCTTCCAAATCCACCCTCCAGTAAAATCTGGTAATTGATCCACTCCAACTGCCATATTATAAGCACTTCTCAGATTAAAATCCCCCCTTGAGGAGCCCTTCCACATTAATCTATCCTCACTGCTAGCAGCTAAAACATAAGGAATAGCTTGAATCTCCATCTTTATGTCCTGAGGAACATCAAAAGGGATTCTCTCCCAATTCCATCCCTCATGAGAGGCAATGTCCTTTACTTTCCACTTGGCCACCCCCAGAGGCAGGGGACCTTGAATCAGCTGCCTTAGAGGGCCTCTGTGTGTCCAGTTGTCCTCCCAAAAACTCAAATTGCTATCTCTTCCAATAACCCACCTAGATCCTTGCCTAAATAAGTCAGATCCTTTCATTAAACCTTTCCAGGTTGGAGAGCAGGGGAGGTTTCTCGGATTTCTAGAATTAACTCTACGAGTAGAACAATATTTTGCCATTATCACACGAGCCCAAAGGCTTTCATTTTCTGTGTGAAACCTCCAGTTTAGCTTAGTAAGCAGTGCAGTATTTCTACCTTTTGCACTTTGCAACCCAAGACCACCAACTTTCTTTGGTTTAGTCACCTTGTTCCACCCCACCCAATGCATTTTCCTGGTTGTTTCAGACGATCCCCAAAGAAAATTCCAGTTAACCCGGTCAATGCCCTCTAGAATTTTGTTGGGGAGAGGAGCACACTGCATGACATAGGCGGGAATTGTTGAAGACGAAGCTTGGATGAGAACAGTACGGCCAGCTGGAGATAATAGGTTTGATTTCCATCCCGCCAATTTTTGTTTAACTCTATCCAAAATAAAATTAACATCCAACGGAACTCCAGAATGTTTGATGGGAATCCCTAGATATTTACCCAAATTTGGGGTTGACGTGAAACCCAGAACTTCACACAGAGACTCCCTACTATCTCTATCAACATTTGGAGAGAAAAAAACTCGAGACTTTGCTTCACTGATAGTTTGACCAGTAATACTACAAAAAGTATCTAGAGTATCCCTGATGGCCACACAGTTGTCAAAATCCGCTTTGGCAAATAACACCACATCGTCTGCAAACATGAGATGAGAAAAAGGTAATCCTCCCTGCGAAGTTTTCACTGGATTCCATATTTTCTGGATGCACTTCTCCTCAATAAGCTGCCCAAGATATTCCATGCATAAAATGAAGAGGTAAGGAGACAGGGGATCCCCTTGTCTTATTCCTCTCGAAGGAAAGAAAGGATCGAGACTACCACCATTAAAGATCACAGAGGAAGAGACCGAGCACACACAGCTCATGATGAGATCAACTAACTCATGGGGCAAATTAATTTCCATAAGCCTCTCCCGAATAAAACTCCATTCTAACTTATCATAGGCTTTTTCAAAATATAACTTAATTGCCATGTACCCTGTGGCGCCCTTTTTCCTACTGATTGAGTGGATTAATTCTTGGACAATGATAGCATTATCCACCCCTTTCCTTCCAGGGACAAAAGCCGATTGGAGAGGGGAAACAAGCTTCTCCAAATGAGGACGAAGATGAGCTACAATAATCTTCGTAACTATTGTATAAACTGTGTTGCAGAGACTGATAGGCCTATAATTTCCAAGAGTTTCAGGACCTTGGATTTTAGGAATGAGCACGATGTGAGTTTGATTCAAATACTCTGGCATTTTTTTTGAGGCGAAGATTTGCTTCACTTCCTGAATCACCGATTCTCCCACAGTTGGCCAAAAGAATTGGAAAAAACCCGCATGAAGCCCATCTGGGCCAGGGGCTTTATTCGCTTTCATCGACCATAACCCTGCCTTAATTTCTTCATCAGTTACCCTGGACCACAACCCATCCCTTTCCTCATCATTCAAACTGGCCTGCCCTATATGAGCTCGACTGTTCTGTCGATTAGAAGAAATAAGGGAAGAAGAATAAATTTCACAGAACCCCTTACGAATGAACTCCATCACCTCCGCCTCAATGTTGATCCAATCCCCCACACTATTTTTAATAGCAGTAATCCGGTTTCTATTTCTCCTCACTAAAGTAGATACATGATAAAACGCCGTGTTACAATCCCCCTGAACCATCCAATTCACTCGGGATTTGAGAGCCCATAATTCTTGCTCTTGAAAGAGAATCACTTCCAACTCGTGAATAAGAATTTTTTCAAGCTCTAACAGATAGCTTGAAGGCCTAATAGCAATAGTCCTTTGAATCCCATTCAAGCGAGCTCTAACCCGATCCTTCTTAGAAAAAATATTACCAAAGTGCTCCCTATTCCAGACAGTAGCATTAGTAGCAAAATTTTTAATAGCTTCATGAAGATGAGTGGGCTGTCTCCAAGCCTGAGACACAACATGAGGAAAGGATAAATCCGAAAGCCAATATCTCTGAAATTTGAAGGGTCGTTTTAGCTGGACCCTGTTTTGAGGCATTGATTCCAAGAGCACAGGACAATGGTCGGAGTGACATCTTGTAAGATGAGTTACTCTAGCTTCCGGGTAGAGAAGAAGCCAGTCCGGATTTACAAAAAATCTGTCAATCCTCTCCTGAATGAGGTCTTGAATTTCCCTTCCATTGGTCCACGTAAACCTCGGACCAGAAAAACCGAGGTCCACCATGTTGCATTTATCCAAACAATCTTTAAATAACAGAGACCGATTAACACTAACTACTCTGCCACCAAACTTATCCGCACCCAAAAGGGGTTTGTTGAAATCTCCCGCAATGACCCAAGGCATATTATGAAGATCAGCTACGTTAGATAGATTATTCCACAAAATACTCCTCTCAGCACTCCTAGGACTAGCATACACAGCAGAGAACATCCAACTAGAGTTAGAGGAGCGTACCTTTACTGTAGAATGAACTTCTTGCTCTGAGCTAGCCAACAACGAAATTTCAACTCTATCCGAGAGCCATAATAGCCATAATCCCCCAGCTCGACCAATAGTCTCAGTATGAATAGCGCCATCAAATGGTAGCCTATCAGTGATCTCCCGAGCTCTATCTCCACCAATTTGAGTTTCCGTAACCACGAAAATGGCTAGATCATGTTGACGAACAAGATCTTGGACATAATCTTGAAAATTGGGCTTCAAGGCGCCCCTACAATTCCATACAATAATATTCATATCTGATAGAGGGAGGAGAAAAACACACTCTTCAAACAGAGGGAGGACCCAGACCTTTGTCTTCTTCAAAATCCATCTGTTCTTCCACACCATGGCCTAAACCCGGCCTCTCCTTGGCACCACTCACACATTGGTCCCTTGCACTAGCCTCGTACTGTTCACCTTCCACTCTTTCCACAAGATCAGAGAGTGCTCGAACTTCCATGGCCGCAATAGCTTCTGTCTGGTTCTCTTCTTGAAGAATATGGCTTTGATGGCCTTTAGCGCTATAGCTTGCCGATTGCCCAAAGGACTTGGCATTGAAGTTAAAGCTTGCATTCCCATAATCACTCTGGATAACTGGAACTGAACTCCTCACAGCTTTGTCCGCACCTTTGACTTCGGAATTAGCCACCACTTTTATAGTCCCAGTAGAAGAAGCCCTATTCCGAGCAATCCCTTTCTTACCCCTGATAGAAAGGCTTGACTCAGTTCTCTGCCTATAAAAATTCACGTGAGGCTGTCCAGTGTTTTGGTTTGAGAGAATCGGCCCATAGGAAATTGACTGGACCGTATTGGCCATTTGGGCCTCCAATGGGCTAGGATCCAATACCACCTTCCTCTTGCCTTCCCTGTGTCCAATTTCATTTGGCCCAATCTTTCCTAATCCTTTCAACTTTGGAGTACTCTGATCAGTGGGGACCCCAAGTTTTGTCGCCTTGCTCCCATTCCGTCTGCGTGATACCATAATCCACGGACCATAATTGTCCTTGTCACAGTCCACCAACTTGTCCTCTCCCACCACCCCTTCGTACGAGCCATTGTCCTTGGACGTGTCTGCAGTGGTACCTGAGTTGGCCGAGCCATGCACAACGTCCTCCTTTCTCACCGCCTCATCTTCGTTTTCCTCTGAAGCCTTCGCTTGAGAAGCATCTTTCCGGACAACATAAGGGCAATTTTCACGACGGTGGCCAATCCTTCCGCAGGAAAAACATAACCTCTGTATTCCTTCATAACACACTGGCTGCTCCTTTCCCCCAATGAGCAGAGCTGTAATAAGCGGCTTAACGACGTCCACCTGAATGCATAGTCGCGCAAACCGCCCCCTGGATTCAGTCGCTGTGTGGGTATCAATTCTTAACACCTTGCCAATAGCATTACCAATGATTTGGAGAGCTTCAACGTGATAATATTCAATGGGAAGCTCGTTCAACCTCACCCAAATAGCCACCGACGAAATGTTTGCCTCGGCTGGTTTAAAATTAGGTTCCCATGGCCTAATGGATAAAAAGTTTTCCCCAATAAACCAAGGGCCATTCCTAAGAACCGCCTCACAGTCCTCTTTAACAGCAAACCGAATAAGGAAAAACTCCTTGCCGAGGTCGACACAGTCAACCTTTCCTACTGGCTTCCAAAGAGACAATAGACGGCCATGAAGGAAGGAAAACCCAACAGCTCTACCATAAACTTTGACGATAAGACTTTTACTCCAGGGTGACCGAATGCGAGCCTTCAGCTCTTTCGAGAAAGGGACAGCAACAAGACCCTCTCTAAGATCAGACCGCTCCTCATCAGCTTCCTCTTCTGCCTCCATAAGTTCAGAGAAGTTGAAAGCTTGAACATAAGCACCGGGAATCTCTCCCACTAGCTTATCCCTGAACGAAAGAGGATGTCTGGCATTCCCAGGACTCGGAGGAAATGGAGTCCGGTCTTCCCTCATATGGCCCTCGAACTCAGCGTGACTAACATCCTTCACTTTTTTGTTACTGCGTTCTAACTCGGCTTCTTCCTCTCTAGAGAGAATAGGAGCACTCATCTAGAGATGTGATGCAAAGAATGACTTCCTTGAAATAAATTATTTCAAGGTTTAGATTTAATACCTATGAAAAGGTATGCATGATTTAAAATTTTATTTCACCCAATGGAGAGGATTGTCCCTCCTCCCATTTGCTTTTACTCCCTTGGAATTTGAATAATGGACATGCACGCAAACGTTATAAACTAAAAATAAAATAAAATAAAATGAATTTTTTTTTTTAGAAATAATTTATTTAGCTTTTTGTTAAAAATTTTTTACAGAAAGTATATTTGTATTTTGAAAAAGTGAAAAAAAAATGTATTTTTAAAAAACTGTAGTTAAAATTTTAAAAAAAAATACACACAAAACTAGCTTATAAATTAGTCTCAAACATGCATAATCTCCATTAAGTTTTTATTACCTGCCAAAAAAAATATGAATCTTTACAATAATTAGGGATACTTCTCTTGTATGCACATGCATAATCTCCATTAAGTTTTTATTACCTGCCAAAAAAATGTGAATCTTTACAATAATTAGGGATACTTCTCTTGTATGCAGTGCAAGTACAACATATATCCTATTTATTCAACTACATAAACAAGGTTATTCAAATCCAATTGTGTATTCCTACCAACCACAAATGCCTGCTTCTAACCTTCTGACAACATGTTTTTTATATCAACTCTGAGTTTCAGAGAGTTTGGTCACATGTTGCGCTAAGCACATTTATTATTTTATCAAACATTCATCCTCTTAAGCAAAAATATATTAATATTAATAAATAGTCAGCAAGTAATGGCTGATGTGTGTGGGTATATATATATATATAGTTTTTTCTTTTGAGAAAATATATATATAGTCATTGAAACTTTATGGACTCTTTATTATTATGGGTCTGATTATCATGAAGTGTATACATTAATTATTCATTTTTGAAAACTTTTTATGAAAAATTAAAAAAATCGTTCAAAAAACATTAGTCACTCTTTCATTTTCTCATAAATTTTTTTTTTAAAATAACTTATTAATATATACTCTAACACGTTAATAAAATCATATTATTATATCTTATAACGCATGAATTATGCAAGACCAATTTAATTTTTACAAGCACTCCTTTCTTTATTGTTTTCTTATTTTCTATAAACGCGTACGTTCTACAACTACTTGGAAAGTTGGAATGGCAGTTAGACTTGGAACTGAATTATTAGAACCAACAATTTGATGTTTCTCTATGTTGAACGGCAGTCAAAGACTCAGAATTTTTTAACCTTTGGACCTTGACATTGTAGATTTTAAAAGGAAGAGATAAATTATAGTGTGAAAAGAGAGATAGCATAGCATATACTGGAATCATATGTACTAAGTTCCTTTCTCAGTTAATAATCTTATAATAGTTTGGTAGAATGGCCACTTTTATTCAAGTTTCAACAGTTGTCTCACCATTTTATGCTAAGATTCAGAGGGAATATCCACGTGTTATGTTGAATTATTGTTTTAGTCTTGCTGCTTATACACGTTGTGCAGTGTTGTCAGTATCACATCATTGACTAAATTCGTTCTCTTTTTGTTCCATGTTTATAGATTTTACTCCATATTCCTCTTGCACATTGCAGTCTTCTTTTCTCTCACGCACACCAACAACAAGAAGATAATTCATTAAAAAAAAAAAAATCAAAGTTTCTCTCTAAAGGAATTTGAGGGAAACTTTGATTTCTTTTTATTTTTATGAATTATCTTGTTGTTGGTGTGTGTGTGTTTATATATATATATATATATATATACACGCATCAACAACAAGATAATTCATTAAAAAAAAATCAAAGTTTCTCTCAACATTGTTTTAGTCGTGCTGCTTATACACGTTGCAGTGTTGTCAGTATCACATCAACGTCTAAATTCGTTCTCTTTTGTTCCATGTTTATAGATTTTAGTACATATTCCTCTTGCACTTTGCAGTCTTCTTCTCTCTCACGCACACCAACAACAAGATAATTCATAAAATAAAATAATAATAATAAATAAATCCAAGTTTCTCTCTAAAGGAATTTGAGAGAAACTTTGATTTTATTTTTATTTTTATGAATTATATATCTTGTTGTTGGTGTATGAGAGAGAATATATATATATATATATAAATATATTTTTTTAATTTTAATAATTGAATTTTATGTTCTTTATATTCTTAATATGCATATCAAATTTCGTTCAAATCGAATGTTATTTATTATTTAATCAATAAATTTATTTTTTATATACAATTTTAAATCATAAAAAATTAAAATTTTAACATTTGTTTAATGGCATAGTAATTGATTTTTGATCTTCTCAAAATTTTGCAAGTATGAAAAATATAATAAGAACATGTAATCTAACGGTTAAATTTTCAAAATTAGATTGTCAAAAAAAAAAAAAGATTTTCAAAATTCACACTCAACATAAAAAAAATATGAAGAGTTTGAATTTAGAGAGAAATTTTGTTCATAGAAAAATTCCTTGGAGTTGAAGGTGGTTTTAAGATGCTAGTTAAAAATTTCAAACCCAGAATCTCATATATATTTAGGAATCATTAAACTTACTCCTTAGGTTTATCATATGTTTTTCTTCTAAAAAAAGAAAAAAAAGTTTGTCATATGTTTTCCTAATATAAAAATTGTTTGGTAATAGTAAACTATTATAAAGTTGGTTATTAAAAAAAAGTACCGTGAATTATATATATATATATATATTCACAATTTCATACGCTAGCATAAAATGACTGTAAATTAAACAAAACAAAAAAAAAAAAAAAAAAGACTGAATACTCAATCTTTAAAAACATTAAAATTATGTGTGCTATTATGCTAGCAATTGCATATGTCATAGATCATTTTAGAAAGATTAAAGAACGAAAGGTTTGAAGGCATGAACATAAAAATATCGGTTCTCTCCGAAAAAACATAAATAAAAAAGAAAAAAAAAAACCAGAGGTCGGTTTTAGCGGTGGATTGCGTTTGTTATGGCAGAAGTGTCAGCTTTGCATATCGTTACGTAACACGTTGCCACATTTTGTCTTTATCATGGGGTCCAAAAGTTAATTCTATAATCATAAAAATGAAAGGTTGTAATAACTTTATAATTAGTTTTCTATTTCAGTGTCTCAAAAATGCTCGTGGAACATGTCCAGCTCCACATTAGGGTTAAAAGGTGGATTACCTACTCAATATTTTGCCACTTGATTACCTACTCTATTGACAGCTTAAGATAACGGAACAACATTTTTATATTCTTCTTCTTCTTATTATTATTATTATTTTTTGAGAAGTAAAAAAATGGGGGTCTTTATGGTTATCTTACACCCCCGGGCGGGGAGCCAGTGGCCTCGGTCAGAGAGTCCGTAGTCGGTACTCGTTTTGTACCCTCTGTATAGGAGTCACCTTACATTTTGTGAGTACACCTCACTACTAAGTTTACCCACTAACAAAAGCCTGCGAGCAGTAGGACTCGAATTTAGGTGTGTTGCACAAAGCGTCCGAGTCTTACCCACTCAACTAAGCCCTCGTTAGCATATTCTTATTAGATATGCCTAAAATGATTTCAATAATATAGTAGGAATGCCCTCTGTGTATATTGAACATGTTTATGTTAATAAAGATGCAAAAGACATGGATTTAAATAGTTTACCCACTAACAAAAGCCTGCGAGCAGTAGGACTCGAATTTAGGTGTGTTGCACAAAGCGTCCGAGTCTTACCCACTCAACTAAGCCCTCGTTAGCATATTCTTATTAGATATGCCTAAAATGATTTCAATAATATAGTAGGAATGCCCTCTGTGTATATTGAACATGTTTATGTTAATAAAGATGCAAAAGACATGGATTTAAATAACTAATTCTAAATATTACATCAATTCAGCAAAAAAAAAAAATTCTAAATATTACATCAAACATGTAGAGAGAGTGAGATTATCATTGTAATGGCCAATAAAATAATTAAACAAACAATAAATAAATAAATAAGATAGAGAGTTTTATTTACTTAAAAGAAAAAAAAATTTACCTCTAAACCAATTTGGAAAAAAATTGCTCCAACCCACTATGTGGTAATTAATAAAATCATTAGCATATACTTTTAGTTACATGACTTATTAATGAGTTATGTAACTTATTTACACAATACACATAAATGATTTTACGAATCATTCACGTAATAGATTAGAAGAGATTCTTCCAAACCAATTTGAAGAAAGTCTTTGACCTCTATTGATATATATGGCCACTTATCTAAACCCTCCTAAAACTCTAGAAACCCTAGCCAAGCCAAACCAAGTCTCACCGTCACAGTGAATCACTGAGAAAGGGCAAAGAACTCATTGAAAACAAGATATGAGGCAAATAGTGAGTATTTGGCCTCCTCTACCCAAGATAGTTACAGCCCAACCTTAGGACAATGTGTTGTAGCCTAAAACCAACCAAATCTTGCCAAAAAATTATTGATATTTTTTTGCTTGTTCATGACACATTTTGAGTTTTTCTGCTTTTAGATCGTCTTGAACCATACTCAAGATGTAATATAGCTTATTCTTTCAATATTTAATCTTGATCTTACTTAATTATAATGATTTTGGTAGGAATGTGAGAAATTTTAATGTTAGGGTTAGGTTTTAGGCTTAATTTAGGGGATTTTATATTCCAGTTATAAATTTCATAAATTAATCATAAAAACATGTAATTAAGACCACATGTTCAATTTGGTGAGAGAATTATACTTGAAGGGCATATGGAATAATTATAATTTAGGTTTAGGGCTTTATGCCCAAATTGAGGGGTTTTTTTTTTTTTTTTTTTTTTGTGTTATTCACTTTGATCCATGAAATTGACTGCTTTAGAATGGAAAAATAAAATAAAATAGAAGATCTAATTAAAGTTTAAATCTCCAAAGTAGATCAGATTATCTTTTGATTAGTGTGATCTAGAAAAAGTAGGTCTTTTATATTATAGTATTTATTACGTTAAGTAAAAAAAATTCAATTTAGTAATGTTTTGATCAAATTTGGTGGAATAACATGCAATTTGGGTCATCTAATTAGGGTCTTATAACTTTAGTTGACATAAATTATTATAGATTGAAGAGTCACAAAATTGAAATCATTAAGTTTTTGGCTTAGTCCAATTTTGAGGGTTTTGATGATCTAAAAACTTTAGTCTCAAAGTATGGGTTCTTATATAAAATTAAGGTACTCGAAGTGCATGTTTGAATTTTTAATTTGGTGAGGTAATCGAAGGATTATGATTGATTAAATTTTTTATTAGTAATTAAAGAGGCTTTCTCTTAAATTGAGGTTTTTATATATCTAAGCTTTATTTTTGAGAAGGTATTATATATCTAAAAGCTTGATTATCTAAACTTAATATATAGTAATTATTATATGGAAAGGAAGGTCCTAGTCGACTTAGGGCATGTTCAGTTATGGCTAGCTAAATTTATTTTAAGTTTAATTTAAGAATCTTAGTAGTTACTCATAGAAAAAAATAAAATAAAATAAAATAAAATAAATTGGGAATCTTAGAGCTAGAGATATTTTCGGGTGCTCAGATGTGAGATTAAACATTCATTTTGAAAATTCCTATCTTTGCAAATTCTCTTATTGCTTCATATGTGTGCTTTCCTTATGTTTATACATACTTTGCGATGTTACTTATATTTCACTTATAATTATTATGATAAGACTAAATCATAAGTGGTAAATTGTAAATTTTCTTTTGGTTATTGATTAAAAAAATTAAAAAAGTGCAGGGGGTAACTAATCTGTGAAAAATTAGCTCCTTTTAGGTTGATCATCTAGTGGAAGTCTTGAGAATCAAATTCAATTTTTTAAGGATTTGAATTTCGGACGTTGATTGAAACCAAATCACATCAAGTAAACCTCTAACTCTTTATTTATTTTTGAAATACAATCTAATGATCTATTAAACCGCCGACAGAACAAGTAATACCACTATTTTATGTAGTTGCTTATGTAAGAATAAACCTTTCGACAGTCTAACCAAACTTAGGACATTTGGCTGGTCCTTGACCGATCATATCTAGGTCCCATCAGTTGTAGTCATTTTATTGGACATCACTCGACTGGCTGGCAAATCATGGGCCACCCAACAAGTGTAATAGTGGCAAGCGCGTTTTTGATTTTGTAAGCATACGGATACGAATAATGTATCGAATAAGATTCTCTCCCATTGAATCATATTCAATTCTTATTAATTTTTACGGGAAAATATTTACTCTCACATTTATAGTAAACTTTATTATAAATTTTATGAACAAACTCTATTATAAATATGAGAGAAAAAAACATTAATTTTTATATTCAGAGAGTATATAAAAATTACTCAAATTTTACTTGATAAGAATCCGTATGACATTTAAAAATTATATGAATATTATGTGTCACACATTCATCACAAAAAAAAAAAAAGAAAAAAAAAAGAATAATGGCTATCAATCAACATGCCTATTACGTGTATCATTTAAAAATCAGATGAATATTACGTGCCGCATATTTAACCAAAAAATGGAAGAGGATTTTTTCCGACATGGCTATCAGTCAGCATAGACTTAAGGCCCTCTCGATTGACAGGAGGAAAGGCCATGGGTCCGGCATTTAACGTAACTTGTGGATCAAGATCACGAGGAAGTAACAATCAATTTTTAGCCTCACGAGTAATTTACTGTTTTAGTAAATTATTTTGGGATTTTTAGTACGTAGTGTACGTTTCAAGAGATTTACAAAATCTTTGACGTATATGCTTCTTTCAGGTTGTTGTTTTTATTGCCAACGTGAAAAATGTTAATTGAGCAATCGCATTATTGTCCCTACAAATTTAATTTGCGCGTGACTTGACAATGGACAAAATTGGTTTTTTAAATTTTTAATTATTTTTCTCTTTTAGCTTTTGGTAACAAGACAAATTGTACTTTGGAGTTAGCATGATTTTCTTTTGGTGACAAGCTTGAAATGTTGCATAAATTTTATTTTTGGGGAAGGTAAGGTTGATGTACTAAGGAAGATTCCTGGAAGTGGGAAGAGATTGATGTGTATCATTATGATCTATGACCCAGCCATTTTATAATTCTAACATTTAGGAAAATGACATTCTAAATATTTTTTTTAAACTATAAAAAAATAATTAAACTATTCCTTGATAATGTAAATCTGAGAGTATTTAATGAAATAGTGACATGACGATGACGGTGATGGCTCTTATTTCTAATAATTCCAAGTTAGAATCGTAAGAGTCATGTTGATTGGGAGATGATTTATAGTTTTTCTTCCATGACAATGCTCTTTCACTTTGCCTGTTCTGTTGTTTTTTTCGTTTTCAGTTTTTGGACAAACTATGTCCAATTTGCTTGAAATGTCATATACAATTTTGACTTAAGTGTTGGATGTTGCCAAATCCTAGCGTAGAAATTTATGGCAAGGTAGAAAAGAAAATCCATTTCTAGCGGCTGCTTAGGAGTCACTCAAGGTTGTTAAACTCGTTTAGTACATGAATAAAATGAAGATGAGGAGAATACATAGTGATTCAATTTTATTTATTTATTTTTTTAGAGAGTTTTAACTTATGATGTTCATTTTTTTATGATAGTTCTTTATTATCAGACTAAGACACTAATCGATTTTTAGTATAGGCAGAGATTGAATTACAGATATCTTATTTAACCATCAAAGATTTTACCAATTGAGTTAACTGAAACCCATTATTTTTATCTCATTTGATGCAGGATAATTCTTGAAACTTATTACATGCTTGGCCTAAAGGAATTAAAGAAGAAACTACTGCCAAATTTGTTTATATAGAAACACTAAAGTTTTGCATATTTTACTTCAACAAAATTACAAGTTGACGTTGAAATGTGATTAGTGTCATGTTAACAATATAATAAATAAGGGACAAAGTTTGACTACAAATATAATTGTATTTTTTTAAAAAAAAATTAACATTGTTACATATTTTGAAATTTTAATAATTGGTTACATGTTCTTTATACTATTAATATATATATATGCCAAATTTTGTGCAAATTAGATGTTATTTACTATATGATTTATAGACTTATTTTCTTATGCATAATTTTAAATTTTAAAAACTTGTAATTTAAACAATTAATTGGTGACATACCTATTGATCTTTGATCTTTTGAAAATTTCGCAAACATTAGGGATATAAGAAGAAAATGTAATTTAGTTGCGTATTTCTCAAAATTCACCTCCAATAATGAAATCCTATTGATTTTTTTTTTTTTTTTTGAAAAATGCTAAATTACTCGTGGCAATGAATCTCGTTAATTAGTGCCACATCAATAATCGTAATAAATGTTTTTTTTAATCATGTATTATAAAGATACATCAGTTTTTTTAGGTTTATACGGTAAAGATACATCAATTTTTTTGGGATATACGGTAAAATTTGTCGTATTAATAACATTATTTTTTTAAAACATCAATTTTCAAAACATAAAATCTGTAGTATATTTAAAATCACTCTTTCAAAAAATATGTTTATAACATGTGTTAGGTCAACCTGAAGGAAATAATCTAATGGACTAATTTTTTCTAACCAAAACAACAATAAATAAAAATATCTATACGCAATTTTATATGAAATTCAATTAAGGAATCTGTACAGTATTAATAAAGATTCACGTCTTCAACTACCGTTGAATTTACCTTAATAATAAGCATTAAAGTAACCTAATACTAGTACTATAATACTATTTAATTTTTTTGCTTCTCATTAGTCGATCATTCTTAAATTTTCGTCGAACAGGCCAAAGAATCAGTGATGTTTTCTCCTATATTTTTTGCTTGAAGTTCCAAAAACAATTGGTTTTCAAATTAAGTCTCCTGTAATAATGTATTTCTCAAAAGAGTCAATTCAAAACACGATCTCTTCCATCAAAAAAAAAAAACACGATCTCTACTCTATAAAAAACAATTTAGCTTTTGTTACGTAAACTAACCTTGAAAGGAACACAATTTGAACTACATATAATAGTGAAAACACATTAGCAAATTACTTTCCGAAACTTAATTGTAAAAGTTTGATTCTGGTATAAACTTGAGCGGTCTGTTCAAGTAATTTCTTTCAAGTTAAATTTGGGCCACTCGCTTAGAAAGAGTGGTGAAGAAAAAAAAAAAGAACAAACAAACAAACAAACAAAGAGGTTAAATTTGGGCCAATCGTTATTGTTAGAATATTTAGTGTTGGCTAAATTCTGTGTCAAAATATTATTTGTAATCGTGTTATTTCCATAAATTTGAAATTCAATTCATTTGTAATTGCATTGCGTCGAAGAAGATCAAGTAAAAATGCAAGTGTACACTATGATAAATAGGATTTTTGCTCGAGCAAGAATCTCATGTTAGGCGAGCTATCAGAGGATAAAAGTGGCATGAAATTGGCTTGAGCAAGTTTTCACTAGAGACAAAAATTCCAGTCGACTTTGTTGTTCCTAATTTCCTATAACCCATCAAGTCTCTAATGTGACATATATATTTATTACGAAATTTAACCCTAAAAATCATAAACAAGGCTGAAACTTTCAAATTCTCTTTAGAGAGAAAATCACGGTCGCATTCATACATTTACCCTCTTCAAATTGACATACCCTTGAGAGAAGAACCCAACCAAACACTCTTGATTTCCTCGTGTGTATTGGATTAATGGTGCTGAAAACGAATAAGCCAATTTCAAACCTTCAGGTGGCTTTAAAGTATCTAAGAGATTGAATTGGTGGTTGGAGTCTGAACTTGTGGAACCTGAAACTATTGAAGAGAAGCGGCTGGTATACAACATGTTATCTACATAGGACTAGAGGTTGTAAAATTTATTTTGAATCACAACTATCTTCATGGCATATTGGTTTTCTTGGCTAGGCCCTCGAATAAATTTTCTTGTTGTGGGTTGTCCCTTTGTAAATTGTCATTTTGGTCCCTTTAGTTATGTTTTTGTCAATTTAGTCCTTAAAAGTTTATGTTTGTTTTCAACATTGATCTTTCAATCCAATTACTCTGTTACCTATTAATAAAATATTTTTTCATAATAAAAAATGAATAAAAATTTCATTTAATTTTTTTAATGAAAATTTTCTAAAATGATTTTAATTACAAAATAAAATCCGAAATCATTATAAATAAAAGAAAAAAGAACAAATCAAACACTCAACAACAATCAAGTCTACCTACTCTATTACGACTCAATAAAAAATGCTAATCACATACATATGTATTATATCCCAAGACTAGTTTAGTCACAATTGAAAATCCTTGTAAATGTTCATAAAGTTCAAATGAACCCAAAATATGCACAATGGGTGTGATACATCAAATTGTGTGGATTAGATTGCTTGAGTTTGTAAATAAATGAAAATGAATAATATATGAGCTATTATGGATAGACCATTTCATAGTAAAAGTTATATATAATATCCGATAAAACAAACTTGTTGAATCAAAATTTTATAACCAGCATATTATAGTTTAATTAAAATACAAAAAAAAAATATCAATTATAATAGTTATTAATCACTTGGGTAGATACATCAAGAGACATGTGAATCTTTACTTTTGGTGTTTACTTTGAATTGTACATGTGTAGATACATCAAGAGACATGTGAATCTTACTTTTGATGTGTAGATACATCAAGAGACATATGAATCTTACTTTTGGTATTTACTTTGAATGATGAGTTAATGAAAAATTATACAATATTTCAAGAGAACAATAATCTTGTACTTTCTTCTTTCACATGAAGTCTTATTACAAATTTAATTTGTGAGACCTATTGCCATGGGAGAGGAAAAATACAATAATATTGACACATGATGTTGTACTGGAATACTTATTCGAGAAAAAGAAAAAGAAAAAGAAAAACCTCTAAACATGAACATGCACTCTAGCTCGATGAATAACTTAAACTTGACTTGTTTTCAAAATTAAATTAAATGAACAAATTATAAACCTTCATACACTTCTATTAGAACAAAATTTCTCTCCAAACTAGTTTGGATATAAATCCTTTAAACTTTTCATATATTTTTATATTGAGCTTGATTTTAAGAAATCTAATCATTAAATTGCATGTTCGTATTATATCATTCATGCTTGTAAAATTTCATAAAAATCAAAGATTAATTGCTATATCATTAAACAAATGTTAAAATTTCAAATTTTTGTAATTTAAAATTGTACGTAAAAAATAAGTTTATTGATCAAATAGTAAATAATATATGATTTGAATGAAATTTGATATACATGTTAAGAACATAAAGAATATGAAATTCAACGATTAGATTTTCAAAATTTACATGTCAAAAAGAAATAAATAAGAAGTTTAAAGAATTTCTCTCTAAAGTCTAAACTAGTTTAAAGAGAAACTTTATTCCTCTATTATATCCCAACCTAAAACAATTTAAGCGTGAGTCTTTATAAAATTATTTATTTACTATGTTCATTGTGTAATGAAAGGAAATTATGTACATTCATATCATTTTACGATAAGATGAACTCAATTTGATACTTTTCACACGCAAAAAGTATTTATTTTTTTATTAGTCATTTGTCACTTGTTAACAAATTTAAGTCGTTTAAATTGATGTTACATAATCTATGAGGTCGATATATTGTCAACATATTGTGATATCGATTGAAATGAAATCATTTTCAATACGCAACGACGAGAATTATCTCAACGTGATAATAATCACACAACAGAAATAAATTGTCTTAGCTGTCGTTGAATTAGTATAAGATTTTGATTCTATTGGCAATTTAAAATGTACAACACAGTCCACACCAACATGTTTTTATTTTTATTTTTTTTGAAACCCACACCAACATGTTTTAAACTGACTTGGATATTAGATTATTTTATTGCTTATTTATTATTTAAAGTAAGACGAAAAAAAAAAAACTAAAATCTAAAAACTTTCCAGTCATTCCAATAAAATTTTAAAACCCAAATAATTTTTTTTTTTTGATAGGAAAAACCCAAATAATTTATTATTGAATGAAAGCAGAAGGAACCAAGTTTTTTGTTTATATATATATATATATATATAAATTAATTTTTAGAATCAATTTATTTATTTATTATTTTATTTCAAACCAACAACTTGTAGAAAAAGGGGTTTTGATAGGGAAACTAAGGGCGATAGAAAAAAGAGATCAGGTAGAGTCGTAGAGATAATAGCAATAAAAAATAAAATAAAATAAAAAGACATGAGTGGTCTACTTCTCCATTAGAACGTCATCACAAGTGCAAGCACAGATCTCAATCACCTCAACCAGCTGCTGATTCCAGAGATCGTGACGAGGTGTCTGGTTATATCCACCCCTTCAAATGTCTTTCGTCATTTACTTGTTTTTCTTATGATATTTTTCACTTCAGGAAAACCAATGCAAGAAAAATTGTTTTGCTTTTCATTGTAAAGATGGCAAAAGTTATTATTGCAGATGACCCTTGATTCCTGAACATTCTTTTTCATGATCATGAGTGATCACAAAACTCATTATATTAATATTTATTTGTGTTTTAACTTGGGCAAAACGGTACTGTTTGGAAATGCTAGGTAAGGTTTTATTTTTCATTGAAACAATGCTGATTTGAAAAAAATAAAATAGCCTGCACATTTATCACTTAACAACAGAAATTAACTATAGGAGATGAATTGCTAATAGAACAAAATTTCAAGGTGTAAAATCAAAGTTTAAAAATTTTATAGTGTAAAATCCAAACAACCTCAAATTTTAGAGATGTAATTTACAATTTACCATATTTTATATTTTCACAATCCTTTTTATAGTCATCTTTTCATCCTTTTCCCAGTTTCACTTCCCCCAAGGCCCCAACCACCTCTTTCTAAAATCAATTTTGTTATATATATATATATATATGTGTGTGTGTGTGTGTGTGTATGTATGCATGCACATTAAATTTAAGCAATTAAATTACAAAACTCTTAGTAAACTGAGGGCCTGTTTGGTAAGAATATTTGAATATAGGTTTTTGATTTGCAAACCATAAAATGGTGGGTCTCACATGTGAATATATTGTTTTACTGATGTTCTTTAAATGCAGTTTTCAAAAAATTGTATCCTATTTTTATTATTCAATACATGATTTTGAAAATAGCTGAGAGGGTATTTTCAAGATACTAAAAATGTTTTTAATAGTATAGTTGTAAATAAATTAAAAACATTAGACCCTACAGATTTGTCCAAACTCTTTTATCTTTTAAATTAAGGAGCTTATCTTTATCACAAAAAAAAATTCTCACGCTTCAAATTTGAAACTTATCATTATGAGGAAGAAAAAAAATGTAAATGAGCTTTATTCCCTAATCATTATTTAAAAAAAAAAAAATCTACAAAATCTTCAAATTACTTTTTGAATTTTTTTTTTTAAAAAAAAATATCAAAATGGTATCACAATATATATATATATATATATATATATTTTTTTTTTTTAGTATTTTGAAAATTATTTTTAAAAGTGAGAGCTAAACACATATAATGTAAAAATTATTATCTGAAAACTAGTTTTAATTTTAATTTTTTGAAAATTGTTTTAATATTGTTTTGAAAACAAAAACAAAAATCTTCCGACCAAACAAACCTTAAGTTGTCATCTATTTTATTTTGGAACCACAAATCATATTTTTGTTTTTTTATAAATAATATTTGAATACATTTTAAATGTTCAAATAGTCATAATTTACTTGACCAAATAATATTAGTTTAAAATGTGCAATTGCAAATTTTTTTTTTAAAAAAAACCCCTCAAAACTTTCTAATATGCATTTGACATACCCAAAATGTAGAAATTCATTAAGTTCATCGATTTTTATTTATATTTATATAAATGATTTATATTTAAATATATATTACTTAATATTATTGTAATATCTATTTGAATGTTATTCACATTAAGAGGAAAGTACACGAAATCCCACAATGTTTTCTTTCTAAATCACAAAGTAGTTTTAAATGTAACACTTAACACTGAACAATTTGTAATATGTATATTATATTGTCAAACATCCATTAAAATAAATAGTAGTCCCTCATGTGATGACACAAGTCTGTATTTAGAGTTGCTTTTTTTTTTTTTTTTTTTTTTATATAAAAAAATATTATAAAGGGAGTTTAAGTTTGATGTAATTACTGATTAATACATGAAATATAAAATGAAAGCGAGGACAAAACCACTACTAAGCTGGGGAGCCCCCCTAGAATTTAAAAAATATTTAAAATAGTCAATATTTCTTTTATGAAAAATAAAATTTATTTTCAAAA
This sequence comes from Quercus variabilis, assembly GCA_030445155.1. Lineage (NCBI taxonomy): Eukaryota > Viridiplantae > Streptophyta > Magnoliopsida > Fagales > Fagaceae > Quercus > Quercus variabilis. The sequence continues at coordinate 12,109,781 of CP129454.1, forward strand.
ATATTTACGCATGGACCCCTTCTAAATTTGAAAACCAGCCCTAAATTTGAAAGTTGGTCTAGAAAAACACAAAAATTAAAGTAGGGACCATATTTGTGATTGGTGGCCCCCTTAAAAAAAAAAAAATCCAATATTGCTAATAAAACTAAAACAAATCCCTTAAAAAAAGATAATGATTTATGTATTTTGACTATTTGTTTACGTCCCATAATTAAAGTGGAGAAATTTTGGAGTTAAGTGCAGCCATGTTGTCTAGATTCACTTAAAGAGTTGTTAAGGTGTCTATTTTTTCTTTTTTTCTCCATTAACAAGATGACTTTGTAGTTCTATATCATTATTGATTAAGTATTTTCTATGTTGCAGTAAATTCTCAATTCAATAAAAAAATATTTCGATAAGTAAAAAAAATGAGGTTTTTGGTGTGTACTCATCGACTTCATGCCACATCCACGTGTCTTATCTAATTTAAGTTTTCAAAATTTTTGTGTCAAGAGAGTTAATTCAATGTAAAAATTGGATTTCAATTAGAGTTTAATTTTGTGACATGTGTCCCATTTAATTTAAGTTTTTAAATTTTTGTACCAAATGAGTTAGTTTAGTGTAAAAAACGAGGAGTCCAATATAAGTAAATCATAAAAAACATAATCATATATCTAACACTATATATAAAATTAGATGAAGAGAGAGTTTGCATGATTTTATATTTATGAGCTTTTTTTTTTTTTTTTGTATAAATTAAAACAATTCAAATTTATAAGTCATATATATATATATTAGATTCTACAATTACAATTGAAGTCCAATTTTGCGTCATGTGTCCTAAATTATTTATTTTTAGAGAGAGATTTATTTTTTAATTTTGGAATCAAATGTGAGACCATATCATAAATATCCATTCAAGTGAGTTATTGTATATAAAAACCAAAGAGTTGAGAATTAAAAACATAAAAATATTTAAAAAATTGACAATTTACATTTTCTATCTAATAACATTCTTACAAGACTTTTTAAAGAGTTAAAAAAAATGACTATCAATAATACTTAAATTATATATATATATATATAAATTATACTATGCATCTTAGTTCAATTAGAATTTGAATTTAAAATCCAATTCTGCGTCATGTGTCTAAATTTAGATGAAGACTACACCATAATTATCCATTTAAGTTTCTGCCATATGTCCACTTAACTTTTTTTTTTAATTTTTGTGCCAAGTAAATTAATGAATGCAAAATTCTAAAATTCTAATATTAATGAACTAAAAAAAAAAAAAAACCAATCATGTAACAAAAATCACCGCACATTTTATTTTATTAAAAATTTAAAAAAATTATCACAGATAATATTAAATTTACTTAAGAATTTTTATATGTGACTGATTACGTTTACTTAAAAAAAAATTTGCATAAAAAATTGACTAATTATTTATATTTTTATGATAAAAAATTGTGTTTAATTTTGATTGTTTCCATATGTATGCATGTGTTACATATTATTTTTTTAAAAATAATTTGATTAATTATTTATATTTTTATGATAAAATTATGTTTAATTTTAAATATATCAATGTATTTGTATAAGTTACATGCTAGTAACAGTAATAAGTTTGCTTCAATTTCTCAAAAAAAAAAAAAAATTATTAAGTACTCACCCGCGCACCCTTCTTTGAGGGTGATTAAATATCAATGAGGAATCTTCTAATAAGAAAGTTGCTCATCGAAAAAGCCTTTTTGTTTGGTGAGGTTATTTCGAAGTGGCTTATTCATGTTTTGGCCCCCAAAGATAAAATCTTGTTCCACCCTCGGACAAAAGTTGGTGTTACACTCAAAGAGTCAAGACCTTATAGGGATGTTTGGTCATTGTTGTTTTAGGCAAGTTAGGTGTATATATTCCCCTAAAAAATTTTACACAAACGGAGTTACTAAAAACTCTATAAAAGTACTAACTTCCCATTACACGCTTCAAATGACTATACCATGTTTTTTTTTTTTTTTTTTTGATGACTTAAGCATTTAGTCGTGTTTACACGGCAAAGAGAGAGAGATAGGGATAACTACGTTTTCACTCAACGAACTCCGCGTTTTTTGAAAGTGGACCCCATAGTTTCAATTTCTACTTAGTTCATAAACGCGCTTTCTGTGGACCCCACAAGAACACGTCATCTTCTCTTCTCTCTGAGATAGAGAGAGAGTTTTTATATCTCTTCTTCTGTTCTGCTTGCAATACCAAAAGCAAAAAAAGCTTCACACTATTTGCGTTTTTTTGTGGGGTTTTGAAGAAAGTGGCAAAAAAGAAAGATGCAAGTAGAGAACCTCAGAGCCGAGAAGCATCGCAGACAGAGCCAAATTTCAGATAATTGGATAGAAAGATGACAGAAAAGTACTATAAAGATTTTGGACTTTACTTCTTTATTGTCATTTATTATTCTTGTGGTTTCTGCCTTTTATCTCTATCCTTCTATCTCTATATATATTGCTATTTTTCATTGTTCTCATATTTATTTTTGCGCCGCATGTTTGGATATTGTTGTTAGTTATAGTTGTTGTTCATGTTTGGTTCCAATAATATTACACAGCAAATAGTAGTAGTGTTGTGTTGTTGGGGCGTTGCTGGAATTCGATGATGTCGCAGAAGAGACAGCAGGAGGATGTGAAGGCTCGGCCAGAAGGGACTAGTCCTGAGGATAAGCGTAGGAGGATGTCTACTTTCAGGAAGTATGACTGACTCACTGACTGACTTTTTGAACAATTTAATTTAATTTATTTATTTATTTATGTTTGTTGTTGCAAATGTTATGCTTTAGTGGGGATTTTGTTGATGCTAAGTGAATTATTGAGTTGAGAAAGTAAGTGGGTACTGCTTGTTTGGTGGAAATTGTTGATGAATGTTATGTATTGTTGTGGGATATTTTGAGCAAACTGAACTGGGTTTTGGTTATTTAGTGAAAATTGTTGATGAATGTTATGTATTATTGTGGACTATATTGAGCTAACTGAACTGGGTTTTGGTTGTTTAGTGAAAATTGTTGGTGATTGTGCTTTGCCCATGTGAAATTTGGTTGAGATTTTTTTAGGTTCAAGGGAGGAGAAGATTAATAGCTGAATTGTGTTTACTTTTTTGAGTGGAAAGTTTCCTCAAATTTGTGTGGTCCTTGTGGAATTTGATTGCTGGGGGCTTGATATTGTGCATAATTGCTGCCAGTGGTCTATGGACCAAATGAAATCTCTATTTCTCTAAAACAAAGGGTGGCTATGAGGTCATGGTTCCAATCCTCTATTGGTATGTGAGTTAGAGAATTGATGTTGTTTTTTATTTTCTAGAGAGGGAAATGGGTGTTGTAAACTCTAGGAAAAGAGATATTAGAAAATGGTGTCTGATTGAAGAATAGCCTTTTTGGATATGCTTATTGCAAATTGTTGATGTTAACCAGCCCCTTGATTGATGCTGTATTAAGGCTTCATTGATACAAGGCTATAAATCTTTTTTTGTCCCTAAAATTTAAGAAGTTTCTCATCCCTAAATTTTTGAAACGTTATACTTTGTCCTTGAACTTTAAAAAGATATTTTTTGGGTCTTTGAAGTTTGAAAATTTGAAAAATGCCCCCCCCCCCCCCCCCTCCCCCCTCCTTATAGCAATAGCTTCATGTCACTTGTTTACCTCATGTGTGTCCTTTAAAAAAAAAAAAAATTGCAATTGTCCATGACAGACATGATGAACTCTCAAATGCTAAAAATAGTGCCACCTACTTAGTAGCTAGACACGTAAGATAAAAGTTAACAAGGATTGATGGAAGGACAACTGTCAAATTTCAATAGTTTAGGTTCAAAAAATGAACATCATAAAAACTTTAAATATATAAACAATATTTTTTCCTTGATACTGTTACATATATTTAGGCTTAAGTTTAGGCATATTCCTTATATAAATCATTGTATGTAGTTAAGAGTCTTGTAGCCCAACCAACACCTTCTCATGTTTTCAATGAAGACGTCTTGAGTTCAAATCTCCTCTCCTCCAGTTGTAACTACCGAATTATCAACAAAAAAGAAAAAAAGATCAATGTATTGTGTATTTATACCCAATCAAAGATCAATGAAATACACACAAAATTCACATTTTTTCATGGTATCAAAGCATGCAGTCTTAAGTTCGAACTATGTCGCCATTCCTCTGATTTTAAAAAGTTAAAAACCCCATGTTTTGGGCTCAATTTATTAAGGAGTATGTACCCACACAAGAGGGAAAGTGTTAGAATAATGGTTCAATGATTAAATTCATTATTACCTAACAAATTTAAGCTTTTGGTTTTAGGGGTAATTATCATGTTATTTGAGCTTAGCTTCCAACTTGATCTTCCATGCTTGCACTAAGCACAATAATTTTGATTATCACTTCATTCGTGAGTTTGTCCTATCAGTTAGCCATTGTATATAGTTTGTTCCTTTCACTAATCCGACTGCAGATCTCTTTACTAAGGGGCTTCACAAGCAATCGATATGAACTTCGGACTACAAACTTGTCCTCCCTAGACAGTTGAGTTTGCGGGGGAGCATTAGGTAGCCCCTTGATTGATGCTATATTTGATGCGATTACATATATTAAGGCTCAAGTTTAGGCATAGTTTCATTCACATTGAATGTATATTCTTGTGTTGATCATCTTCTAGGCTTCTTTGTGTTTATTGTTGGGTGCATGAAGCTCTCTATTATCTTAATAAACACTAATAAAAAAAAAAGTATATTTCTTACTGCTATTACTCAAATAAACATGAAACATATGCTTGTGTATTCATTCATAGGTCAAGTTGGATATGTAATTATTGGAGTAATTGTTGGAGACTCAAATGGTGGATATGCAAGCATGATAACTTATACGCTGATCTATATCTCCATGAATCTATTCCTTATATGGATATACCCTATCAAAGATCAATGCAATACCCACAGAAGTAACATTCTTAGAGTTGAGAGGACTGTGCTTTTCCTCATAAACATGAGTGCACTTGGCTCAATGTCATGAAAAAATGATTTTAGAATTGTTGTTTATAGGTAGACAATGGGTTCTTGGACATTTTTTGACGAGCAGTAACAGAGAAATGAGGGAGAAGTTGATGCATACTATGGATGAATATGTGGGTGTACTTTTGATATAAAAAAACTTTGCTTGTAACGTTGTGAATTTAATGATGTATATTGGACCATGTTGAATGACATCACCGACAAAAAATATTGATTTCTAATGATTTTGTTAACTATGTTCAGTGTGGTGTCAGAGGTTATGAAAATGCAATCAGTCCATCATTTGCTGGAGCCAATTCTAGAGCCCTTGATTCGTAGAGTGGTAAGTTTATATTATTGGATAAACTTACTTGTGATAATCAGTTTGACATTTATATGTTAGACTTAAAGATTATTTATTATAAATAATTATTTGTTCTGTCTATTGCTTATTCGTTGAAATATAATACTCACATATTAGTGAGTTTTTTTGTTTTTTTTTTTTTTTTTTTGAACTTGATAAACACATCAATAATTTAATATTGATATATGTCATCCATATAGACTGTTTTTAAGAATTGGAGATGTCAGATATTACCATGGCCTTGCAAACTGCAGATAATGTTCATACCAGCCCACTCTATTATGCAATGTACTATGGCCTGACACCTGGTATCCTTCCACTGCATGATGGCTGACTTCGTGAGTAACGATTGAAACCATATAATGGTTGGCACTTTCTAGTGATGGACTTACGATATACTGTAGGACATCATAAGTGTGTGACTCACACTTAATTTGCTAGAAGCTCTAGGACCAGTGAGTGCATAAATTTTTGGGATTCTAATGTACTATCATGGCCTTGCAAGCTGCAGATAACAAGCATCCAGTCCACTCTATTGTGGCATGTACTATGGCCTGACACCTAGTATCCTTTCACTGCATGATGACTATGCCTTCCTTGAGTAACGATTTTAACCATATCACAATTGTACATTGGTCCACGTCCTCCTTGTCAAAGTTGCCACTTTCTAGTGATGGGCATATAGTATATCATAAAACACCATATACGTGTATAACTCAAACTTACTTTGCTAGAGGTTCTAGGATCAATGTATCGCATAAATTTTTGGGATTCTAACATATATCTAGATTCTCTGTTAAGAGTAGGCATGAACTTCATGTACTAACAAATTTAAAAGTGGATTTTCCCCCTAAAGACTGATAAAGCTTATGATAACACTATTGACCCATTAATCCAAATGCACCTAACTTGAAACTTTGTTAACTACTTAGGATATCTGAACATCTCAGAGTAGAGTGCGCAGAGAGTTTATTTTCCTCAATGATTGGACTTCTAAATTCTAATGAGTCAATTCCTGGAGTTCATTTTTGCGAAAGGTTGAGGACATTTTTAGCATGGGAATGTTATTTACTGACTCGACCAATTGTGGCCCTAAGGAAATATGGGGTTGTATGTATTAAAGAGATTGTAACTAACTGCTGCAGAATTGTGTTTATATTCTTCTTTATACCTGTAGTGGTTTTGAAATAGTTGCACTTTGCCAATGGTGTATCCTTCCTAAGTTATGGGCTATAGATGTGACTGGAAATTAGCGTCTGTGAATTAAAGCACTAATTTGTCACTTTTAGCAGCTGTTAGTTCCATCTTGCAGTTGTTTTTATTCTGTAAATATATGTCACAGTTCTAATTGATTGTTGTATAATTGCTTGATATGGATTAATGTTATATATTTACAGGTCAAAGAGGAAGTTGAATTGGCCTTAAAAAAGCATTTGAACAGCATGAAACAGTAAGAAATGATACCGTGGTCATTAAGATTATTTTTACAAGGTTATCATATTAACTGTCCTGTGGAATAAGATTACATAGATGATGCATCTTGTGCATTTCTGTTCAGGAATTGTGGGAAAGAGGTACATACTTCTGTGTCAAGAAGCCTTCAGATAAAGTTTGTAAACAACCTTTCTCTTCCAGTATTTACTGGAGCTCGAATTGAAGGAGAAGATTGTTCAAACATACAAGTAGCATTGATTGATGCTATTACTGGGCAAACTGTAATATCTGGGCCAGAGTCCTCGGCCAAGGTGGAAATTGTTGTTCTTGAGGGTGATTTTGATGGTGATGAGAATGACAATTGGTCGGTCGAAGAGTTTAAAAACAACATTGTGAGAGAGAGGGAAGGAAAGAAGCCCCTGCTTACAGGAGATGCATTTGTAAATCTTAAAGAGGGCACTGGTTTTGTGAGTGAGATTTCCTTTACAGATAATTCTAGCTGGACAAGAAGCCGTAGGTTCAGGCTAGGGGCAAGAGTTGTGGATAAAATTGATGGAACTAGCATTAGAGAAGCAAAGACAGAATCCTTTATTGTCAGGGATCATCGTGGAGAATGTGAGCACTTATTTTTAATATCCTTTGATTTGATTTTTTAAGATTGAAGTTTAAAATTCTAATGCTTGTTTCTTTAGTGCTTGGTTTTATATATGGTTATCGTTATACAACAAAAACAGCAACAACAAAGCTTTAGCCCCAAAACTTTGGGGTTGGCTGTGTGTCTTCGTTAGACTAACCAAGGTCTACCGCATGTATTTTTCTCCACCATTCTATCCTATCCAAAATCGTATTTTTTGTCACCTTCTTAACTAATATATTCATTTTTACTATTTCTACCAATGTAATTTTAGGCATTTCTTTACCTCTTTTCATTCCTATCGACTTGAATCAAATCACTTTTCTTCACTAATGCATGAATGGATCCTTTGCACATGGCCATACTATGTCAAATGACTCTCCCACATTTTTTCATCAATAGGAGGCATCCCTATATTTAAAAAATTTCTTCATTCCACATACTATCTTTCCTTGCATTTTCAGTCATCCATCTTAGTAAATTTCATTTCAGCTCATTTTATGAACATGTTTCTTAATAGCCCAACATTTAGTGCTAAAAAGCGTAGTTAGTCTTATAGCAGTATTGTAAAAGTTTCCCTTTAATGTATTTTATGATCATAGAATAATCTTGATGCATTCTTCCACTTCATACACCCTAATCTCATCCTATATTTCATATCCTCTTCAATATTTCTATCCTTGTGAATTATTAATTGAAGATATAAAAAAAAAAATTTTACTCAGTGGTATCTCTTGACCATCAAGTTTTACAAATCGTTCATCTTTGTTTTTCCATCTCTTACTTTGTGCTCACTCCTTGTTACTACTATGGAGTACTTGTATCAAATAGCTACCCAATATTGTTATGGATATAGTCTATTTGGCTTGTTCAACACTTCTATGTAATGTGTTCTTATTATGCGAGCAACTTGTTATCTTGTCTGTCATGACTTTCTGCATAGCTTGAAGCCTATACATTTGGACTGAGTTGACAAAAGTACCTACCAGGCTATATATGTTAGGTTTCTAAAGTAACTAATGGGAAATAAATCAAATGAAATGCCGTTCTAATTACTGATTCTTTTTGCAGTGTACAAGAAGCATCACCCTCCTTCTTTGCATGATGAAGTATGGAGATTAGAAAAGATTGGCAAAGATGGAGCTTTCCATAAGCGTTTGAGTCGGGAAAGCATCAATACTGTGAAGGATTTTTTGACCCTACTCTTCATAGACCCTACAAGGCTCCGAAATGTAAATAAAACTGCACTTACCTCAATTACTTTTACTTTTTAGTACTCCTTACTAATTTTTCTCTAGAATTCTGAAATTGAAGTACTACTCTGTCAAGAGTGATGTATTGTTGTATTCATACACTTGTCAACATTTGTTAAAAATCTGAAAATGAGAAGAGACTAGTGATTTAACAGCCGTTATGTTTAGATTAATCAGGATTTCTGCTCATTATTGAGGACAATACCCTTGGGTGTTTTTCTCTTTGGATAGAAGTATTCACAAGGGAAAATTTTGCTGGTGTACCAGTGGGATACAGACATTTTGATGCTAGACTGTGTTCTTGAATCGGGCACAGCGTGTCTCTGTTATACATGTATTGACATGGCTCTAGTTAGATCTTCGGGTTCCTTTGAGATTTTGGTATGGTGGTTAGCTATAGAAATATCTCAATTCAACTTCTGTTGAGACTGATAAATCCCTCTTGACCATGTCAGACACCAGAATCTGTTTGTCTATTTCCTTAGTATTGTAGTCCAGAGCTAGGGTTACGTTCTGTTTCTTATAATTTAGGGTCCAAATCAGTGTTCTGAGCACAATCTACACATACTACTAAAATTTATGTCCCATATATGCCCAGACATTGAACTCCTATGTGATCTTCTGTGAACAAAATGAAGTGTTCCAAGTCTAGAAAAATATGGTTTAATTCAGCTCTCTTTGAATGGAGTAATAACAGTAATTGCTTTGGATGTGCAGATACTTGGCACAGGTATGTCAGCTAAGATGTGGGAAGTCACTGTGGAGCATGCTCGGACATGTGTATTTGAGAAGAGGATGTTCTTGTACAGCCCTCCAAGTTCTCAACAAAAAACTGGTGTGGTCTTTAATGTCGTGGGACAAGTGATGGGACTACTTTTGGAATGCCATTATGTTCCTATTGATAAGCTGTCTGAAACTGAGAAGGCACTCCTCTTATTACCTCAAATCTGCTTTCTTTTCATTTTTTTTTCTCCCTTAGTCATGCCTGACTTCTTATGATCAACCCTTTCCATTAGGTTGATGCCCACAACTTGGTGATTTCTGCATTCGAACACTGGGGGGAAGTCGTTTCTTTTGATGATGAAGCCTCTATTGTGGGCAGCTCTTCACACTTAACCAACATTCTTTACTCTTCAAGCTCGCCTAGGACGGAGAGTTCTAACGGGTGCAAGTTTTTGGCTTCTCACAAGATTGCTGGTTTCGATTATGCACAGCAAAGTGCCTCTTCTCCAGATATCATTTCATCCATCTATTCTGTTGGTGGCAGTAGTGGTTTGGAAGATTTTGCCCTGCACGGGATTGACAGTATGGGTCTCAGATATGAACAGGCTTTGAGTTTCCCAGAGTCCATGAACCATTCATTTGATGATGATCATCTGAACTTTTTTGATACTGATCTTCTAAGTCAGAGTGTGAATTTAGAATCGCAATCAGATCTTCAGAGTGCTGTTGACAATTTCATTTCTGCACGTGCTGCCATTGGGAAAGCTCAGACAAGATGGACAAAGCTATTCAGTGTGCTAAAATGGTTTTCAATACGTGTGGCTGTAAGAAAACGAGTTCGAGAAATTCCAAGATACAAGAGTGGGTTATGAAAAAAAAAAAAAGGTGAAGAGAAAACAAATGGTTTGATAACATTTGCAAATATAGTGTTTGTGAGTGCTGCCGCTAAGATTTTGCGTGCTGTTTTGGTGAGACAAGTTGGAGGTCTTGGTAGACGTAAATACAACAGTAGTTAAGTACTTCGCCTTCTGGTGAAAGATCATAGAACTATCTTCCTGCTTTCATCAAGTTGTAAATATGTAGATGTTTTTTTGACAGTATCAGGGCAAGTTTCTGCCTTTCTGGTATTGGTTTTTGCTCAAATATGTAAAGCAGTAATACCAGGGTGCATAACATCCTGTAGCTTTCATGTTGGGTTATAGTTCTGTATGAGATTGTTTGTTCAATAAAAGTTATTTTTATGTCTTGATTCATAATTCGACTCTGCTTGGCAAACGGGTGGATTATTCGGGTTGTTCTGTCATTGTTGTGGGCCCGTCCCTTTAATTACATCAATGTGGATTGCCTAACCTAGATTCAGCTGAAATTTCACCTCAACCATCAATAGGTTTTGCTAGGGCATTTATAAAAGTACCTAAATTAGCCTCACTTACAGGTATCTGAGCAATTCTTCCTGTTGCTTTCACAAAATTTCCTTCTTGGATTATCATAATGCCAAATATCTTGTAATTCAGTAACATAACCATTCTCTTTTATTAAGAGCCTTATAAGTTATAACTACTCAATTACAGGAAATTTTTAGATTTGCTTCACAAGTCAGTTTTGTGCTAAATTACAGCCTAAAGACCCCAAACCCTATTTCCATTTAAATCCCACATCATCCCTAATCAAAAGAAAAAAAAACCATTGTAATGAGACTAGAAGAAAAAGGTGCACCGGAACCAAAAGAAAACCATGTTAATCTTATTTGTCTTCCAATCCTTTCTAAATTGATAAACAATTGAGATGAGACTTTAGCAACCCAAAAACACTAGAGAACCCATTCGTGTTTATTGGAGTGTTATATTGAAACTACAAAGACTACAAATTTTCCAGTGGCCTTGAAGTAACTAGGGGCTGTTTGATAGTATATTTTAAACAACAGTTTTCAGTGTTTAAATAATAATACACGTATTTTCACACACTTTTTCATACGCACGTATTTTCAAAAAATACAAACAACATTGCTAAAACAATATTACCAAATCATTGGCAGTTGGCGTCATCACTTGCGGCAACAAATCATTGTGAAGACAGAGGCTTGGTGAAGCATTTGTAGCAATAGCTGGGAGCTTAGGTATAAGTCAAATTACATGTATTGGATATCTTCTAAATTTTGATCATATCGCAATCTTTTTTCATACTGAATTTGACAAAAATTGGGCTAGACCCAAGAGTATATGGACAATTCCTTACCTCGTGTGGTTGTTCTTGCAATTTATTTTACAGTTTATCCATAATTCCATGTTACTGAATCTGATTAATTAATTAATTGGACCTGACTTGCAATTTAGTAATGTAATTTCATTTTGAACTAATGTATTATTTTTATTAAATGAATAAGAGGGTTTTTCATTAAATTTTTCTTCTTCTTCTAGTTTGACTAATTGTGTAAGTTGCTTATAAGAACCGATTGGCTGTTGTAAAAGAGGACCATTCTCTTTATTGGCCTCTACTGGGTGCTAAGAAAAGCAGGTCAGTGCTCTTTGGCTGGTTTGTTAATAAAACTTTTACAACATTTTCACAATAAATTTTAAGTAGCAGATTATTATGAGTTGTTATTGGTAGACAAAAAGATAATTTTAATGATATGTTCAAATTAAAACTAATAACAATTTATTACTTATAATTTGTTATGAAAATATTATAGACACACTTCTCTTCTCTAATTGGTTTGCTTCTGTCATTATCAGAGAAGTATTTAGTGCGGGTAAAGTTCTTGTACTCTTTTTGTTGGATTCATTTCCATATCTATTGCTCACAAAGTTTTGGCTGATGTAGATGGGGGTGGGGGGATTGGGGAGTGAACCTGTTCCAATTGTGGGGGCTTTCTTCCAATAAATCTTCTTTACTAGGAAAATAGAAAAAAGAAATAACGTCGTCCCCTAAAAGCACCTTAACCTTATCAGAAGATATTGGGAAATGGGAATCAACATCTCGATAAGTTTGATACATAATTTCATTAGTCAGCATCTAGAATAATTAAAAAATATTCGTACAAGACTTACTTTTGGAACACGACAGTTTGAATTTCTATGACACATGGGATTGCAATAATTCAATGTATCTTTCCACGGGAAGTATAATAGGGAAAAGTTAATTTGATGCTTATGGTATTGGTTTTTTTTTTTTTTTTTTTTTTTTTTTTTTTTTTTTTTTTTTTTTAAATCTATATAAAAAGAAAGAAATAGTTGATTTTTTTTTTTTTATAAATATTTTTCATGAAAGTGATACTAAAATTTTTCTAGTTTATTAATAAAAGTTTCAAGAGTACCTACTAATTTTTTAATATACTGATAAATTATTGAAGTTAATATATGTTGCTTTGATATCATGATAAGTTATTATTGTTCCAAAAGATTAAGAAATTGTGAATTTAACTATTGAACCGTAATTCTAATATATACTATTAATCGAACAGATTCAGATTTTCTAAATTTCCTAAGATACTTTACCAGTAGATTTCCTTAAATTCTAACCACTCTTTAATGAGGTAATGGTTAAGATTCTGTCATGTCAACATTCCACTAACAATATTCTTAAAATAATAAAATAATGTTGCAAACAAAACAATTAAGATTATTGTTAGTGGAATACTGACATTGCAGAATTTTGACCATTAAATCATTAAAGAATGATTAAGATTTAAGAAAATCTGTTTAGTAGAGTACCCTAAGAAATCTAGAGGATCTGAATCTTAATCCAACTTGGTTAGATTATCTAGTGGAATTTATTGAAACTAAAAATTAGCATTGGCCAAATCTTATGCTTGGTTTCTATGATTGGATTAAATTGGCTAACATATATTATGCAAAAATCAAAAAGCCTTAAGCTCATTTATATAGCATATTCTCCTTTATTAATAAATTCCGTTTCTTCCACTATTATAAGTATTAAATTATTTATTAAAAAAACATATATCATGTAAACCTATGGAGTGGTGGGTCAAAATCCAGTTTATTTTAAAACCAATAACTTGAAAAATTCAATACCTAATCTGCAGAATTTAAAAAATTATTCACCAAATTTGGCCACTAAAGTAAAAAGGGTGAACAACTTTTCTAATATTCGGCCAAAATTTTCCATGGTTAATAAGTTCAAGGCACCTCAAGTAAGGCCTTTTTTTTTTTTTTTTGAAAGTACCTCAAGTAAGGCCTATAAGTACGTCTTCTATTCATCAAATCAAGGTACATCCCTGAAGGAAAAAAAAAAAAAAAAAAAAAAAATGAGCAACCAAAAAGGTCATGTTATTGTGCTCACTTATCCTGCCCAAGGCCACATAAACCCACTCCTCCAGTTTGCCAAACGTTTAGCCTCCAAAGGTCTCAAGGCCACTCTAGCCACAACGCATTACACTGTCAAGTCCATTCATGCAACCACTGTTGGTGTTGAACCAATCTCAGATGGCTATGATGAAGGTGGATATAAGCAAGCTCCTAGTACAGAAGCCTACTTAGAGTCCTTTAAATCAGTTGGTTCAAGAACTTTATCAGAGCTCATATCACAGTTCAAAGACTCAGCCTTACCAGTAAACTGTGTTGTGTATGACTCTTTGCTTCCATGGGCTCTTGATGTGGCCAGGCAATTTGGCATTTATGCAGCAGTATTCTTGACGAACTCAGCTTCTGTGTGCTCCATGTACTGGCATATCGATCATGGTCGCCTGGCTTTGCCAGAGAAGCAAGCAACTGAGCCTGTGTTGTTGCCTGGACTACCTTCGCTTGGCCCTGCTGACTTGCCTAGTTTTCTTTCGCAGCCTTCAAGTAATTCTGCTTATTTGGCAGTGATCATGGAAAAATTTAGATGTTTGGATAAAAATGACTGGGTATTCTGTAACAGTTGTGAAGAGTTGGAAAGTGAGGTAACTTTCTTTTAACTAACTAACTATGATATGTGTGTGTGTGTGTGTGTTTTTTTTTTTTTTTTTTGGTCTTATAGGTAGTTCTATACTTCTATTACTTTATATTGTTAAGAATAGATGCCAGGAAGAAACATATTTTGGAAACATTGATTATATGAATATTGTTAAATAAATCAGGGTCATAGCATTGCTAAATAATCAGCCAGAAATAAATTGAAACCGAAAGATAATCATGGGAATTGAGAAATCAAATGATGTTAAGAGGGAAAAAAATAGATGATGGAATAGGTGAATTCCTATTTTTTAATTTTTGATGAGATGAAATCAGAAGACCAAGGAATTTCCAAATAATTTAGAGCTTCTCAATATATTCAGGATAATCTTGGACAATGAATAAATATGAAATATATAACTATAGATTTTTATTTACTGCTTCTCAATATGTACAGGATAATCTCGGGCATTAGATAAGTATGAAATATATAACTATACTTTTTAAATTTGGAAATCATGTGTTTTATTTATGCCTTTATTGAAATTAGAAATGGTCAACAATCAGGAACCTCTCCTATAAAAAAAAAAGAAAAAAGATTAGGAGTCTTCTTCCTTTTTTTTTTTTTTTTTTTGAGAATCAAAGATTAGGAGTCAAATCTATCAAATTCTACATTATAGTTTTATATGCCAAGTAGTAAGACCTGTATTTGTATAATTGTATATCTTTCTCATTTTGTTCATTGATTGTTGAAAAGCTAGTGAAGGCCATGTTAGGACTCTGGCCCTTGGAGATGGTTGGTCCAATGGTGCCATCAGCCTACCTAGATCAGCAGATCAGTGGAGACATAGCTTATGGCGCCAGTCTCTGGGAGCTTAGTAGTGACCAGTGCTTGAGCTGGCTAGAGATGAAACCACCAAAGTCAGTGATATATGTATCATTTGGAAGCATGGCAGACATAACAGATAAACAGGCTGAAGAAATTGCATGTGGTTTGATAGCAAGCAATATGCATTTTCTGTTGGTTGCAAAAGATTCCATAAACAAGTTTCCAATCGAATTTATTAATTCAGCACAAGAAAGAGGATTGGTTGTTCCATGGTGCAATCAACTACAGGTGCTGGCACATCAGGCTGTGGCTTGCTTTGTGACACATTGTGGCTGGAACTCAACATTGGAGGCCTTGAGCCTGGGAGTGCCAATGGTAGCAATGCCACAGTGGAGTGATCAGCCTACTAATGCTAAGTTTGTGGTGGAGTTGTGGCAGGTGGGAGTAAAGGCTAAGAAGAACAGAGAGGGGATCGTGACAAAGGATGAGCTAGAGATGTGTATAAAAGAAGTGACAGCAGGAGAAAGAAGTGAAGAGATTATAAAGAAGGCAACTAATTGGAGAAAGCTTGTAATAAGAGCTGTTAGTTTAGGTGGAAGCTCAGATAATAACATTAATGAATTTGTAGGTAAGTTGGTGAAAGGAGAGGGGAAGAAAGCTTGACTTTGGATGGCACTTGATCAAAAAATTTTAAGTCCTTTTGATGATAATATGTGTGACTCAATGGCAGGAAAGAAACTTGAAAAAGCTAGGCTGAGTACAATGCATACCCTTTTCAGGAAGTTTTTTATTATCTTTCAATGTTTATAAGAATAATAGCAAGTATTCAATATGAACATGGCTATGCAATATGTATTGCAGCTTAATCTATACATGTTTTCTGGCACATCACTTTAGCTTTGCTTAATAAGACAACATTTTTTTTAGACTTTGTTTTCTCAATAGATATAGAGACAAATCACAATTTGTCCATTTGACACAATTTGAATTGATATAAGCTTTGTGTAATTAATGGACTAATGAGTATAGTTGCCAATAACTTTTACTGAGGCCATGTTGGATTTGTATTGACGACATTTGTCGCCTTAAACAGGTTCCAACATATTTGTTTTCTTAGCTGATATAGAGACAACTTCAGCTTGTTAAGGTGATCAATACTGACTTGAATTGAATATTTCATAACGAATTTAAGTTTGTAGTTACCAAGAGAGTTCTCTAAGGCAGTAATTTAAGTTGTAGTGGCAGCTTATGTCACTGTAACAAGTTTCAAAATCATTTTAAAGGCCATAACCAAGAAATATCCTAGCAAAACTCTTAACTACTCTGTAAATTTGTGTCCAAAACAATGACTCCAAAGAGCCTGTATTACATTCCACCAACATATTGATGTCCAAAGCTCAGTGAAAAAAAAACTAATTCTTGATGGGTTCTCAGAACACATTGATGTACAAAGCTAAGCTAAAGAAAAGTAATTCTTATGAGTTCTCAATCCCTCTAACATCATAAGGGGCTTAAAAATCTTCAACCAGCTCTCTAGTATCTAATAATCCACGGGCATCTAGACAACTTACAAATTTGGAACAGAACCATATATCTCAATTGTTCCATCTACAATCATTTAATTTCAGGAATGCATCCTCTAATCAAGTTTTATCAAAGGTCCTATGATTAACGAACCTTCTATTGTTGACATAATGGGTTGTACTGTATATGTATCTTCAAATCAACAGCTAATTCAATGTCTTTTATTTCTCAAATTAATTTTCCTTTTGAAATGGATAATCAGATTCCAAGCACACATTCAAATGGTAGAAGAAGATGAAATGAAGTGTTGTACGAAGTATGACCATAATATAGCTGTAATACAAGAGTAATTTGCTGATAGCAGATAAATCTGATATACAAACAGAAACTCATTTCCATGAACATCTAGACCTTCTCCAGGCTTATTCTTTTCAATATAATCCAGATAAAGTTTTGGAATTTAAAAGTGGAAAGTGGGTTAGAAAAATAAGCAAAAGCTTTAATTTACTGATTCTAAAGTGAGGCTTCTTGATTATTTCCCTTTTCTTGTCCAACAAAAGTGAATTATCACATCATTATACACTATAAGAGCAATGACTCACTGGATTATTTAATTATTCAAATTAATTGAAAAATGCATGTGAAGCTAAAATTGAAACATGTATTGCTGTACAGATGAAATAGTTGTGAGATTGAAAAAGGGCTACAGATTTTTAATAATGTTTATTGAGACAAAGAGACTTATTATTTGACAAGAACGGCCACACCTCTTTATCTTGTTACAAATTCTGGATTAGCTCCAATACAACTCATTTTAGAAGATGCTATATGCAAGCAAATGAAGAGTGAGACTTGAAAACTCTGACTCTGGGCAATTTTGAGGAAGTTCACATATTAATTATAAGCACTTCTGGCCTGTCATTACATCACCCTGCAATTAAAACAGAATGCCTAATATATAATTATGTATCGGCACCGAAAACCTCAAATATATTACAAGGTTTTATGGGGTAGAACCATGTGTGAGAAAAACTGCTTGAGCTAGTATTTTCATTTCTACTAGTTAATATATTTATTAATGTTATACTTAGATATTAGATACTCCTGTTCATCCGATTTATTAGTATTCAAGCTTTGTGCTATCAAGGTTCATTTCATTGGGTTTCATGCAAATTAAATAAAGAGTTCAACAAGGTAAGGGCCTCATAAATTAGGCATACAGAAATCCAAATTAGAAAATGCAAGCCTTCTGTAAGGGGAGAGAGAGAAAGAGAGGAATTGCATCAACTTGTAACTTTATATGGGAAATATAAGAGAAAAGACTCGGTTACTAGATTTGTTCATCAGCTACCTTGAGGATATCGGGTGTAATCGAGCTTGGTTCTCTAGAAGAAAAGGTTGCAACTGTAGGTGCTGGTGTCTTTCCAATTATGGTTTTAGTTGGTTTTATCTGCACTGCAGGGAACCTTCATATATGGTCCAGAATATATGCATGTCAAAAGCCTTTCCCACTCTTTGTTATAACATTAATCATTTAGGTTTACAGAATATTAAACATGTTTTTTAAATGCTATAGTGGCTATTATCATTTCCAATTACTAGGATTGTGCAGTAAGTACCAAACAACTTCTTTCAATCATGTTCAGTTACCTAGGTGCAGCAAAGATCAAGCCCAACCCATTGGCCATCTTCACTGCTGCTACTGCTTCTCCACTTAATTCTGATCCAATGGTGGAGAAGCATAGGACTACCTTGCCTGCAGCTGATTTGTTTAGTGGAGAAGCATAGGTTTTTTTATTAAAAAAAAAATCTAAATATGATTCAATTTTCTTTGGAAATTCAGGTCCTTCGATTTTTTTTTAGAGAGATTCTGTCTCAAAACAGTATGAAATCCACCACTGTCAATAGCGTATGCCGACCAAACAGTGTAAGCTTTTCTCATTTAGGAGAAACTGGTGATATGAAGCTAATTGAACGGTTTTAAATCCCTTAACCCAACCAGATTAACCTAGTTAATTAGCCAACTTATTAACTTAGTCAAATTATGTAAATCTAGGTTATCATAATCACACAATCATATCAAGAATATAAAGCAGCGGAAAAGTAAATAACACAATGATATGATGACCTAGGAAACTACATGGTAAAAACCTGGGGAGGATTTTACCTAACTATCCTCAAGGTAAACCTAAATCCACTATGTGAAAGAATCGAAGTTCATACAAAAAGACTTACAAGCTCCCCGCTTGACTTCCTAATGCTACCCACTAGTAGAACTTACTGATATGACCACGTGCAAACTTCGAATCCACAGACTCATTCTTTCTTGGATTCTCCACAAGATACAAGCACCCACGCTTGTTATTCTTTAAGCTCCAATTTTGGCAACTGAGTTGATCATCAAGATGTTGAAGTAATCTCTACCTTGAAAATCCTAAGTTTATGTGAAGGAAAGCTCCTTAAGGATCTCACAAAAGATTCACACACACCCAAAATATGAGCAACAAGAGCATCCAAAAGCTATAATAAAAATGTGGCTAGGGTTTCCTTTATATAGTAGGAGAAGTAGATCTGAAACCCTAATCCTTAATGGGTTTGGGTTGAGTTGGAAAATTCTGCAGAAAAACGTTCTGCCCGAGATTCGATTGATCAAGTCTAATTTTTGATTGATCAAGCCAGGCCGAAAGTCACTAATACTTCTGCAGCCACTTGATTCCAACTTTACATAAAACGTCCATACTTTGAGCAAGTCTAAGCAAGACTAACAACCTATTTTGATCATGGTCTGCTAACAATACATATTAGATTTCTAAATACATAAAATCCTAAGTTTCTAGAACCTAACACTAATCTTGCTTGATATTCTACAGTCAGCTGTACACAAGATTCAGTTAAAGTTATGATGCATGCAGTCAAGGTATCCCTCCAGATGCAGCATGCCAACCTTTTTCTTCTTTCATGATTCCAAAATCTCTTCTAAAGGTGGTCAGTCTCAACAAAATAGACTATAAATATCATATAATTATAAGTTTTACATTAATTCAGCAGAGTAGAATCATATTAGACTATTAGTCTTCAACTAGGAAGTATGGACATGGACACGGGTATAGGCACGACATGGTGACACAAGCAATTTTTGAAAAATTATAACAAGAAATGACTGGTATGACGCTAGTATGACATGAATACTACACGGATACCACACAAGTACACTTTCCTTATAGGACTATGAAGCTTGTCTTTCCAAGCTTGTTTATGTTCTACATATGATCTCAGAATTTGTCTAGAAAGCTCCAAAGGATTGGAACTCTTTCCTTCAAACCTGATTTTGTTCCTTGTCACCCAAATTTGGTCTAGGACTATTAGAGCATAGAGCTGAAAATACTTTACATCACAATCATCTAGACCAAGCAGACCTTTAGGATATAGAATTATCTTTATCCAAACACAGATGGTAATATTACCTATATTCTGAAGATTGAGAGGCCATGGAGCAAGGAGCCAGATTTGGGATGCCCAGTCACATTGAAGGAATATGTGATCTAGAGTTTCCGGTGCATTTTTGCACAAACAACAATCAATAGACGGAATGGAGAACCTGTTATTTATAGCTACACAAGTCGGAAGAACTTCCCAAGCTATTTTCCACACCAAATGTTTGAGTCTAGCATTTGCATTGAGCTACCAAATATCTTTCCAGCCTTTACTATTTAGCTGTTGGTGGGGAACTTGAGCTATTGATCTTAGAATATTGTAGGCTGATTTCACTGTATATTCCCCTGATGGAGAGAGGCACCAAAATATTTGATCTTGGGAAACTCGGAGTGATAGCTGAATTCCAAGAATCCTATTAACTGATTCTAGAATAAAGAGTTCAGCTAACTTACCCCTATCCCATTGTCGGCTTTCTTGATCTATGAGATTGGCCACCAAATGCTCAATTAGAACAACTCCACTCTTAACTTTAGGAGTGAAATTTGATTCTTCAGGAACCCACGGATCCTCCAAAGTCCAAGTATTCCACCCACTCCCAATTTTATGACAAAGCCCTTTTTTTACCACATCTCTGCAGCCAAAGATACTTTGAGATGACCAAGAGATGGATTTAGGCATAGGCATCTTCATGAAATTCTTACCTCTCACATATTTCTTTTGAAACATCTGTACCCAAGGCTTCTGTGCATTACTAGCCACGTCCCAAGTTAATTTAGCTACAAGAGCACGATTCATGTCCTCAATTTTCTTTATCCCAAGACCACCCAATGCTTTTGGAGTGCATATAGAGTCCCAACTTTTAAGATAGAGCCCCTGAGTTTTCTCATCACTACAACCCCAACAAAATTTCCTGTTGAGGGCATCAAGTTTTTCACAAACCTTTTTGGGGAGGAGAAGAGACGAGGCTTGATAGGAGGGCATAGCTGCAGCAACTGAGGATATAAGGGTGGTTCTTCCCGCTTGGGAAAGAGTTTTCATTTTCCAGCCTTGAAGCCTCTGTTTCACCTTTTCTATGATTTCTTCTCCTGCAGCCTTCTTTTCTCTACCCGATACCATTGGAAGGCCAAGATACTTCTCTTTTTTATTTGAGGCATTTATGCCTATTACACTAGATAGCCGTCTCTTGTTAGCTTGAGACATATTTTTGCTGAAAATAATCACAGATTTGAAGAAATTCACTTTTTGTCCAGACCACTCTTCAAAAGTGTCTGGACAGACTTTGATCTGGTTCATATTCTCCTCATTTGCTTAGGCAAAGATGAATAGATCATCTGCAAATTGCAGATGTGTAATAGGGACCAAGTCTCTTGCCAATTTAAACCCATTGATCCTGTTGGAAGTTGCCTCCCTTTCTATAAGTTTTGAAAGCACCTCAGATGCAAGAACAAAAAGAAAAGGTGAAAGAGGATCACCTTGTCTTAGTCCTCTTTGTGGTTTGAAATGCCCATATGGACTCCCATTAATTAAAATAGAAAAAGAAGTAGTGGTAACACACTGCATCACCCACTGAATCTAGATTTGAGGGAAGCCAAAGTTTGTCATCACCATCTTGAGAAAAGATCACTCTATTCTGTCATATGCCTTCTCCATATCAATTTTAAGTCCCATCCAACCTGTTTTCCCCTTCTTCTTCTTCTTCATCTCATAGATAATTTCTTGGGCTACTAAAGTATTTTCTTAAATTTTCCTCCCAGGAACAAAGGTCATTTGCCAAGGGGAGATCAACTTGTGCAAAACTTTTTTGAGTCTGTTCGCTAAAAGCTTGGATATGATCTTATAAAGGACATTACACAAATTTATTGGCCGAAATTGGTTCACCGATGCTGCATTACTTCCTTTAGGGATCAATGCTATAAAAGTATGGTTAATCTCCTTAAGAATATATCCCTTACTAAAGAAACTGCTTACTGCTTCTACAATTTCTCCCCCTATAACATTCCAATAACATTTATAAAACTGAGCTGACATACCATCCGGGCCTGGGGCTTTATGAGAGCCTAGACTGAACAGAGCATCCTTAATCTCCTCTGCTGATGGCATACAAGCTAACATCCCCACCTCCTCTTCTGACAGGCTTGGAGAGATGAGATTTTTCAAATCATTTGGAACAGAGGGATTACAAGTTGAGAACAGGTTGATAAAGTGATCCACAAAGCATTTGCCAATTTCTTCTCTCCCTGTTATCCATCGGCCTTGTTGGTTCTTGAGGAAATCAATGGCGTTCCTTCTTCTTCTGATAATTGTGGACAAGTGAAAATATTTAGTGTTCAGATCAGTTGTGATAAGCCATTTATTTCTAGATTTATTTTTCCACAATAACTCCTCCCTTTGAAGCCATTCCTGAAGGTCTAAATTATATTTTCACATACATAATTATTATGGTTATATATCACTGTTTAAATGTGGCAGGTGAATATGTGATGTGCTTACGTAGAAAAATCATATTAATAGTTAAGGGATTAAAGATAGGGATTAATGATTTTTCATAAATTATTAAATTATTTTAGGTTATGGATATTAATTGAATATCATCATTAAAGCCTACAATTGTTATGCTACTATATGATATGATGATTTATTCCATCATTGAGGTAGTGACTTTAAGTAGACAAGTGAATGTAATGTAATAAGTACATACACGGAATCATATTCGATTAAAAATACCTTATGGAGTGATCATTGTTAGTTAAAAAGTTATTCTATCACAATTTTCCTATCGTCCTCAAACATGAGAAGTTTGTGAATATTTATTATGCATATATGCTTTTTTTTTAAAGGCTATATACAAACACATTGGGTTACATGTATAATGAGTAAAATATGTAAATGTTCAACAATAAATCCATCAGTCTCTAAAGAGGATAGTATATTCAGTTGATTTTCATATTGAAGTTGGACTCAAAACAAAACCAGTCAGTGATTTTTTTTTTCAAAAGTGTTTTTCATATATATAATATTATGTGTGCGCACGTGTGTGTATATTTAAAAAGTTTTTCAAAGATATTTTGGAGTCTAATAGAAATTATGAAATCAAGAACTTAAGGATTACATAAGCTAGGGACATGGCAGAGATATTAATCCAGTCCTAGTGGCTTGTAGGAATATAGTGTGGTGGAAGAACATGGATATAAAATTGTAAGCAAGGGGACCTCATATGTAATTCTCTAATCTTAGGGGTCAATTGCAATGTGTTGATAGACATTATTGCAATATATAGAAGTTCAAATATTTTCTTGATATGGTTGAGAAAATTAAGGAATAATTTTGAAAGAGTTTCAAGATAAGTCAATAAAATTAAAAAAAAAAAAAAAGTTATTGATTGATCCTACTGTTGAAGATTAGGATTCCTAAGGATCTCGTGTCTAATCTCTCTATTGGGATTTACAAGTCTTAAATAAAAATAAGATTTTAAATTATCACATCAAGAGTTAGCCATCAAAACTACTGAGTGAAACAGTAGTCATCTGAAAATCCATCATCTGAAAATCCAAAAAGAAACAGAGAGAGACGTGAATACCATATTTGTAAATCAAATAAAAGTCATATTAATTTTAAGAATTTAAATATTTTTGTTGACTTCTACAATTATAGGACTTTATCGTATACAAAATTTAATGTTTTAATTCTTCATTTCATTCAATTTTAAGATTCCTCACTATTTCCTATATTATAAATCAATCTTACCAAAATTAAGTCTCAAATAAAAAGCCAAATAAATATGCACCACAAACCACAACAAAGTCACAATAATATTTATGCTAATAATTCACAATTTTGTATCTTAATGCTAATATTGACACAACAATAAAGTTACAATAATATATTATTGCCAATAATTACAATTTTTCGATTCACTTAACCACTAACACTGAACCACTAAGAGTCTGTTTGGAAATATCTTATTTAGTTGTATTATAAATAAAACTAAAAACTAGATGAAATAGTACAATTAGATCTATAAATAGTAATACAAAAAAGTGTAATGAGATTGATGAATATTAGTCAAAATAAGCTAAATAATAAAAAAAAACTGTTTTTTTTTTTTTTTTAAGTAATGCCAAACGCGGCCTAGATGCCGAAATCAATTTTGTTTTTTTTCCACTGGTCCCACACGTGATAGCCGCGTTCACACGTGAGAGTCTTGAGACCACAAATACTAATTCCGTAAATAAAAAAAAAAAAAAAAACATTTATCAGTTCTGTGATTTGAGATCTGGTACACCGCATCTCTGCTTCACACAACACAGAGAGAGAGAGAGAGAGAGAGAGAGGACTGAGGAGAGATATCAGATCAGAGAAGGGAGATCCCTGACCATGTCTCAGGCCGATTTGACTCGTTTACAGTAGATCGGACCGAGAGTTGGAGACGCCAACGGACTGGTTTGTGGATCGGTCGGAAGCGGTGATCGGTATCAGTGGAGTAGCTTTGCTAGTGGGTACAAAGCCGGCGCCGGTGATCGAGTGGACGCTGTTAAAGTCCTGCTACGGCTCGGGCTGCAATTCGACGCGACCAACCCTTACCATTTACCGATTGATACATAGCTATCGACCAGGGCATCTGAAGAGGATCTACGATCTGCCGTCGATTTCTATATATCCTATCTGCAGCCTACCTAGCGGTGTTAGAAGGGACCGCTAGAGGGTAATAGATCGGAGTAGCTCGTCAACAGCCCTACTTAGATCTCTTAGAGATCTGGGCAGCAGCTAGGTATAAAAGGTAAATTGTACATGAATTTTTTTTTAATTTTTATGATAGTCCCTGTTTTTTTTACTGTCAAACTTTTTTTTTAATGATTTATTTATTCTACTTTTTGAATTTTGCACTTAATAATTCATCTTTTCGATCAGGACAAAGAGCGAGGCACTGAACTGATCCGCCGCTTGAACCGATCCTGGTACTTCTATACGGAAATATCACGAAACTCCTTGGTTACAAAACCCTTCAGTTTGTCAGTGCACAAACGCAGCAGTTTCTTGAAGACAAACGCAGCAGTTTCTTTACGTGAAAAATCCAATCCAAAATCACGCAGCAGTTTCTTGAAGACAAACGCAGCAGTTCCAATCCAAAATCACGCAGCAGTTTCTTGAAGACAAACGCAGCAGTTTCTTTACGTGAAAAATCCAATCCAAAATATGCTTGTGAGAAACTCTTGCGTATTTGATTGCATCATCTGTAATGACAAACAATATTTATATATGTTTAAAGTTGTGAGAAAAGAAAACTCAAACATCTTTTCATAAATTGGAATGAAATCAAATTTGAAAAATTGATTTTCATAAGTCTTGACAAATATCCTATCTATCGAGCAGCTGTCGAGCTTCGGGCTAAAACAGCTTTTTAAAGCTTGATAGATGCTAGTTGTTGAGTTAGCTGTTGAGTTTTAAAATTTAGCATTTCTTCATTTGATTTTTGGACAGACTTATATGGTTTTAACACTTTAACTTGAAACCTTCAGCTATTTAACTTTTTAAACCTCGATAAATACTAATTGTTGAGCTAGCTGTCGAGTTTTAAAATCTAACATTTCTTCACTTGATTCTTAGACAGACTTACATGACTTTAACACTTGAATTTGAAATCTTGTTCCTTGAAGCATTAAACACATCTTAAATTTACCAAATTACAAATAAAATGCGTTTTGTCAAAGAATTAGCCAATTTTATATTAACATATGTTCTAACATAACCCAATCTAATTAACCACATTTTGGAAGCCAACCATCTGCCTTTGGGATCTTAGAGCATTTCATCTTTTCTTCCATTGACATTATTTTATTAAAATCAGCAAAGCACAACCATGGAGTTGATATGACCAATTTAGCATAGCAAGATTTTCCTAAGATTCTTTCCTTCTATGCATTTATGGATACCCATAAAACCCGGTAATTGTCACTTAAATCCTGAGCTTTGTTCCATAATCATCACATCAATGTAATTTCTATAGTATCTAGATCAATTTCCCTTTCCACAATATAGTTAGACCCCCCAACTTTACCCAAACTAGAGACAATTAGCCCATTCACTAAATTATTCTTCTCCATAATTCATTCCATAACTTTCTCCTTTATCTTTGTCTCTAATAGAAAAACGATTTTGGGATTCTATCGTTGTACGAATTTGCACAACACTCTAAATGTCGGGGTTCCCAAGCCCTCAACATTTCCATTCAAAGGAAATCATTACTCTCCGTAGTGCAACCTAGCAGCCACTGCCGTTGCTTCAAATTTTCCTGCATTGTTTGGAGATTGTGCTTCACACACTCTTTTGTGTCCTACCTTTAGCAGCTTCCAGAGTATCAATACTCTCTGCTCTCTTCATCCCACATTTACATCTTGGGTTATCATCTCATCTCATGGGCCTTTACCACTTCCCCTGCCATTTTTTTTTTTTCATTTACCCTTACCTGTTGTCTTCCATTTGCCCTGTAATTTGATGGGCCAAATGTCTAAACAATAATTTGAAAATAGGAAAAAACTGTAAACTTTGCGATAGACTAAACATATAAATGTCCTTTCTTGAGAGGCCAGATATGATTATTAGCCTACCATGCAATATTTCATGTAATATCTTGAAATAAGTATTTGAACTCATGAAACAATAAGGTTCGAAATTAATATTTTTCTTTTGTAGTGGTATATTCTATAACTTGGTGATTTCGTTGAATTGATTTCTAAATTTATTCAGTAAAGGTTTGGACTATTAATATGCGGTAAAGACCAAATGTTATTTTGATGAGTTAGCCTTCGTGTCAGAAGTATTATTGTTGTTTAAATACTGAAAATTGTTATTTAAATACAGGTACCAAACAGGCCTATAGTTTTTTTTTTTTTGGTAAAAAAATTATCAAATATATCCAAAAAGACTGCAAAGATAAAAATTATTGGCACAAATGCAATTTACCGACGCTAACTTTACCAAAAAAAAATCATTTTTAGTCTTTTAAGTTTGAAGTTGGCCATTTTAGTCCTATAAGTTTATTCCAAAATCATTTTAGTCTTTTTAAGTTTAAAAATGGTCATTTTAGTCCAATGATCTTATAAATCATTTTAGTTCATTAAGCTAGTTATTTTGAGTTATTTTTGGATAAAGTTATGGACTAAAATGAAAAACTTCAAATTTAATGACCAAAATAATTTTTGGGCAAAGTTAGCACATGTAAATTATATTTTTGCCGAAATTCTTCTATCCCCATGCATAAGGAAGAGTTAGGCATTTTTGGATATACACCATCGTAAGTTTTTTTAAGACTTTCTCCTCTCTTCCTGTGTGTGTGTTAAAATATTCAGTATTCTCAAAAAAAAAAAAAAAAAAAAAATTATAAAACAACTTACATGCGTGGTTCTAGAATTACTTAAGAGAGATTTTGATTTGGGTAGTGGTACGGACAGGACCGTTGTTAGGAGTTAAATTAGGACATTTGGCTACCGGTTTGGACTTTGGAGGATTTAAAAAAAAACAATAATGATAGTTAAATTTAATAACTCCAAATTTAAACTGTTTATAGTTTTTTCTTGCTTGAAGTTAAATTTAATTTAAGTCTGTCAATGTCACCAGATATCTCTATATATATAATAATAGATGAAACTAAGAGAAACTCAAATTAAAATTCTAAATTAGAGTTCCAATTTTGCGCCATATGTCCTAAATTATTTATTCTTAAAGAGCTTATTTCTTAATTTAGAATCAAATATGAGACCACATCATAAATATTCATCTAAGTGAGTTATTAAGTACAAAAACAACTGAAGTGGTTTTTGTATCAACTTTAGTCATGTATGTCGGCAAGGAAATAGAGTTGCTCATGCACTGGCAAGAAGGGCAATTAGAGCGCCCAATTCAATTGTCTGAATGGAAGATGTACCACCAGACATTCATGATGTTATTCAGGCTGATTTTAGCCTTCTTTGATTTTTAATATAAGCGCGCGTCTTTTTCTCCAAAAGAATAAATGAATCGTAAAAAAAAGAAAAAGAAAAAGTGCTTCACAATATATATATATTTTTAAACATGGACAATTTACATTTTATACCTAATAATATCTTTACAATTTTTTTTAAAGAGTTAACAATATATAAAAATGACTATCAATAGTATTTAAATTATATATATATATATATATATAGGAATTATATTATACATCTTATTGTATATTTTTAAGTGTATCCATGCATATGCATGGGGTTACAAGCTAATATCCACAAACCATAGGCAAAAATGCAATTGACTTCTCTATGTTTCATTAGATCTCCACATCAAATTTAGTTAAATGTTATGGTTAAGTGTCCAATTTTTTTTTTCTTCAAAATTTTTAAATTAAAAAAATTCAATTAATTATTGAAAAATAGTCCAAATTTTTTAAAACCGAGAAAACCTTTGGTTCAACTAACAAAAACTAGGAACCAAATCCATTTTCGGTTATTTGACTTTTCCAATTTTTAAAACCATGGTCATGACTCAAGACCATAACAAATTCACAGCAATTGAGCATTTCTTAACTCTCATAGTGAGTTTGTGGGTTTGTTCCTTAGCACAACTTCATTGATTTTGTTTGGAAAAGCCTACATTGGTCAGAGTCACCATTGTGATGGCCAAAAGATGAGAGACTTTAATGGGGGAGAGAGAAAAGAAAGGTTGAGAACTTGAGAGGTGAGACCAAATGATGTTGTATTCTCTAGACTTAAACGACCTTGTTTTGTCGAAGAAATGGGGCAATTTTGCCTAAAACTTTTTATTTTTTTATTTATTTTTTATTTTTATATCTTAGAATTTTCAATTTTAAGGTGTCCCGGTTATTAAGACCATGCATTAACAAATTGCAAATGTCCTTCAGAGAATTTCATAACTTTTTGTGAGATTTTGATAAGAAATTCCCTTAGCATCGTTCAAGTCTAGAAAAAACTTAACACTATGTTTGAAAGTTTGGAGGGAGAGGAAAGTGAAAGGGAGTAGATGGGAGGAGAATATGGTTCTCCCTCCCCATGTTTGAATGTTTTTAAAACTAAGGGGGAGGGGAATGTGTACCTCTTTCTCTTGCTTGGATATTTAAAAGTATAGAGAAAACTCCCTCTAAAAACATATATATATTTTTTATATACTTAGTTTACTTTTTAGCAGTGATATCCCTTAAGAGTCATTTTAGAGAAAACTCAAAGAGCTGAATGCCTAGGCATAGCAATTTTTCCAACTCATATAAAGTGTGCAGTGTGCTTAAACAAATTCTTCAACTGGATGTAAATGACCTTAGAGGGTTTCTGTAATGCTTTTAACTTTTATGCCCTTAGCAATGTTTTAGCTTAGAGACTTGTGTTGTAAACTAGCTAAGTCAAGTTTTAAAAGTTTATGCTTGTTCGCTAGTTGATTTACTTGTTCTTTCCCATATATAGTAAAATTAAGATTACAATTTTTTTCTCCTTCACAAATCTATAATTTTTTTTACTACAAATGGATTTTTTATATTATCAATAAACTTCCAAGAGCCTTGTAGCTCAACTGGTTTGCATTTTTTGGTGTTTTCAATTAAGACATTTAGGGTTTAAATCCCTCATCTCCCAACAATCAAATTATAGAAAAATATTATCAATAAACTAAAAATAATAATTTAAAATCATATAAACTTATTTACAAATTTATACAATTCAATTTCTAGTCTATACAAGTATACATATAAAAATATGTATAGTTAAATTAAGCCTTATGTTCATGAGCTTGTTTACGAATATATTTTTATGTTTGAGTTTGGCTTGCTTAGTAATCAAGCCTAAATTTGGACTTGAACTTGGTTTGTTTGTTATACAAACGAATATAAACAACCATTTTCTTGAACATAATTTATAGATAATTTGATTCATTTACAGCTTGACTTGGGCATTGCAATTTTCCAAACTTAATGTAATTAAGGTCTGTAATGTGCAGACTGCTTAAGCAAATCACATCAAGCCAAAGAATGATAGGCATGGCTGGAAGACGCAGGGACTCAAACTCGGAGAGAAATCGCGAATGTGATGCCAATCTCAATAATGAAAGGTACCACTACTTTCTATACTCTGTATATACTGTCTTCAATATTATCTGGCCGGATCAGTACCAAACCATTTCTATATATCATTAAAGCCAACTTCTTCCTAGTTAAACATTATTGGTAGCTTTGAACCACCCAATGAACTACTCAAATCTCATTTCCCAAGACTTGTGTGCCACATAACATGTAAGTCTCACCGTGTCGTCTTATTCCTGAGATAGCTAGCGTATCTTCCCGGCCCTTCAGGCTCCATCCCATTTGCAATTCACTTGCTAGCTACTTTCACCATGTACGACTCTTACCTCTATGAACTTAGCATGGAACTTCTTTGTTTTTTTCCTCTGTGCAGCGTAGCCACATTGGCCTTTTTTTTTTTTTTTTTTTTTTTTTTTTAACAGAGTAGATTGTGTTCCATTAAAAAAAAAAAAAACCACTTTTGAGTTGGATTTTGATTCTCACACCTCCACTATTTCACATCTACTTTACTTTTATGTGTAAAAAAGTAAACACTCTAGCATGCAACTCAAAAGTACACTCTAGCATGCAACATCCAAGGAATAAGTGTTTTTCGCGTTAACCCATTTTTTCATGCAACTCTAGCATTTCATTGAAATCCCCTGTTACTGCCTACGGTAGTTGACTCTGATGATGTCCCAATCTTTTCAATAGCTCCCAAATCCCTTTTTATCCCGCGTGAGAAGATAAACATCTAGTGAATTCAAATAACGTCATTCGTCGAGCCGCAGAGGTTGGGGATTTAGAAATTAGTGCGCCATTTGGATCCCCTGCAATAATTGCATGATGTGATTACTACTATGTAATTGTGAGATGTAAAATTTTGAAAAAAAAAAATGTAATAATTTGAAAGGTAAAAAATTATCTAATCTACGGGTTGAGATTAAAATTGAATTTTAAAATTTTAATCTCATCCATTAATTCACTATTGCATTTGAATCTGTAAAACTTAATTCTGACTGAAATTATTCCTATCATAATCCTCTTCTCAGCAAGTTTTAATCCCTCTATTTCTTTGTCATTAAATTTGCAAATTTGATTGCTTCTTGGATTTATTTTTGTTTACTAATTGGTTTTCTTTTTACTTTTTTTAATAATTAATTTTTTGCCTTTTGTTTTCTACAAGTTCCATCTTAAATACGGCTGTGAATTTAGCGCCCAGATTGAAGGATTCAATTTTGAAAGCTCTTGATTACCTGTCGAATAGGTATGCCTTCTATGTTTAATCTCTCCATTCCTTCGTTTTTCAAAATTTCAATTTTGATTGTTACTTGAATCTCTCTGCTGAACAGGTTTGGGTTCCAGCCTTCTAGGTTTAATCTCTCTATTTATGTATCTATTTTGGCACACAACCTAAATAGATACATAAATAAATAAATTTGTGTGCGCTATCTATTAAGTAAGG
Source organism: Quercus variabilis (assembly GCA_030445155.1). NCBI lineage: Eukaryota > Viridiplantae > Streptophyta > Magnoliopsida > Fagales > Fagaceae > Quercus > Quercus variabilis. The sequence goes on from CP129454.1 coordinate 12,141,368, forward strand.
TGATGGGGTGACGCTCTATTAAGTTTGATAGACCCTTCTAAAAAAAAAAGTTTGATAGAGCATCACTCCTTACCCAATACCCATTTCAACAAATACACTCTTGAGCTAGCAATTTATCATATTTCTCATAAAAAAATTTAAACAAATTAAACAAGATGTAAATAGAGTTGTTTATTGAAATTTGACTCGTCTTAGTGAGAACAATATTCTAGATGCATGAATTATTTGAGACATATAAATCAACCCACTTTGTCTAGATAATATTTTACCATTTTATTTATCAAGAAAAATATATATTACCATTTTGACTAGTAGGTCTACATATGGATTGATGTTGATTATGAGAGCCATAAATTCAAGTGGATTAGACTAGGTTAAGGCCTTGACCTTTTTACATCCTTGGACTAGTTGACTTGCTCCTTATAGAACATTTAAAAAAAAAATCTTGAATTGATTGTAATATTGGACTAGCCAATAGGACGATAGTCATTCTTAATTCTAGATGGGTAGCTTGTTTGTTCTTGTTTATATTTCAACATAAATACCAATGCATGTACGAGGAACAATAAGTCTTATATCCGGCCAATATATATACGATAAGACAAACTGTCATAGATTATTTCTACTAGTAAGTGTGAATGAAACGATATTGTTAGTGGCTTGTTCATATCTTCACGTTGAATTGCGCTCATTCATCATTGTGGTAGATTTGGGAGAGAAATCTAATAAAGCTGAAGTTTTTTTTTTTTTTTAGAAGTTAAGTGGATTTTGATTTTCTTATTTTTGGAAGAAAAAGTAATATTAATAAAGCTGAAATATTTTTTGTTTGCGTATGTGCCAGGGAAGAAGCAGACGGTTTCTTCGAAGCATTTCATAATCTTATTGCCTTCCTCATCTCAATTCTGGCTGCCTCAATTGGTTTCCACTTTCAAGGCTTGGCCGTCTCACCACTTAAAACACATTTTGCTACTTTCTTGGTTTTAATCATGGCCGCAATCGTGTATAGCATTTCGTATATGGGGATAAAACTACAACCTCAAGGAGATGACTATCTTCTCCTATTCAGGCTCATCTGTCTGGTTTCTGGAATCATTGCTATTGAGCTACTTATCTCAGTAATGATTTCTCCCTTTTGGCTGTTCGTGGTTAATTTCTTGCCAATCCTGATTGTAGGGGTATTGTGTTCATACAAACGAATATATCAGTTTCTCCACTACACAGCTGAGTTAATATCAGGAGCTTTTCAATCATTTTTTTCAAGGGAACGAGAAGTCAATGATAATCAGAGGGTAAGAAATGTTTAAATGGCCTGTTGTGTAAGCGCCACATGTAAGTGAGCAAATTTTTCACATTTCTTTTTTTTTTTTTGGTGAAGACATGACATTTTCTGCTTGTGGAAGCTTGAATCTATTTGTATTTTATTCAAAGTGTGCTCAACTATACCATATTCAGCACATGTTTTTATCCTTTACTAAAGATCTCACATCCGACTGCTAAGATAATAAAGTCTGCAATGCAATTTTTCAAATTTCAACAATTAGGTTTTTATAGTTAAAAGGTTGTGGAAAACAAGATTTCCATTAATTTTTTTCTGTGACAATGTAAAAACCAGATAGAAGCCAGTGCATTAGAACACCACATCTGACCCAACCATGCATGACAGCCATAAGAATATAATACAAATAGACAAAACAGTTGCCCAAGCATAGGCCAAAAAACATGCATATAAAGTCATGGTACCGCATTAGCCAGATTCATTATGCCTGTTAAGATGCGGGAATGGACCCTTCTAACTGATATTTGCACACCACTTGATAGGGAGCAATTTAGACTCCCTACTGGCTATTGGTTACCTATTTTAGAAGCACTGTTCATTCCTAAACCAGTATTTGATTATTTTTTGTGTCTTTATAACTGAAATAAAGAAAAGCTTGTGGTTTTTAACACCCAAAAAAAAAAAAAAAAAAAAAGAAGAGTTGGTGCTTTGAAAAGTGAAAAATAATTTTAAAATGAATAAAGAAATAATATTTAACTGAAATAGAATTAAAAAAAAAAAAAAAAATCTAATGTGGAAATTTTAAAAGTGGTTCTTATCATAAAATATGGGAAAAAAATTTAGGTAAGTTGATGCCATTAATGAAGTTTGTGATTCTTTTTTGTTAGTAGAAGTCATAATGGTCTATGAGTTAAATTGATTGCAGTTTCCCTTTGTGTCACATTCCCAAGAGTGGCATCCAGGTAATTCTCTATTGCCTGATTTGTCTTTGCACACATAAGCAGTTGCCCTGCATTTGATTCTGTAGGATACTGCTCCATCTAGCATCAAAATGACTTCTCACTGCAGCATTGAAGTTGAGTAAAAAAATATGTACTACAGAAATTTGATCTGCTACTCTATAGATTCCACTACATCATCCACCATTCCTAGTTCTTAGAAATGGCAAAATTGGATTTGAACCCAATAACCTGACTTGAACCTGAAGAAATATACCAAATCTGAACCCAAATTTTTTACCCTAACTAAAAACGAGTTGGTCGATGCCCCGACTCGTTTTTTAGAATTATTTTTTATTTATTTTTTTAACTTCAAATTCAGACTGGCTGGCTGGTTGTTTGCTGTTTCTGCTTTACACTGCTTAATGTAAGGGCGTCCTTCCTTCTTGAGCAGTGGGTCTTCTTATTTGTTGAGCTTTGGTAAGTTTTTCACTACTATTATTAATACAGTAATGTTTCTATCGCTATGCAGAAACAATGCCTTCGCCATTAACCAAAAATGATGCGAGAAGCCAACCAAAACCTGCAGAAAATGGGAATGCAAAATCTGGCAGTGAAACGGAAAGTCACAAAGGAGGCTTATGGCAATGGCAGTATAAAATCTTCTATTTCGACAAACGCCGAAGTGTCTTCAAGACCCTGTGCAGTCATTTCTGGTACTTTATTAAGGTTTTTCCCAATTTACAGGTCAGTGTCAATTGTAATGTCTCATTATGAGGCCTGGGCCTGTTCCCATCTCCACCTTGTCGCCCACGCTGAGTCAGGTTTCTGGTATTTTTGAGTTGTTTTTGGTTGATGAGTAAAGTTTATATCCAGCCCAAAAAAAAAAAAAAAAGTCTCACCTGCTAGTATACAATGCATTGTATTATATAGCAGTTCAAAACATTGAATAACAGATAAATTTCACTTTTTATTGAATGAGGATTACAGCAGAAACTGTAATCTTTATTACTATAAATAAAATATGTTATAATGGAATAACTAAATATATTTATAAGTTTGATTGTGAGTTGTAGCGCTAAAATAAAATTTAAGATTTATTTTAAGAAATATCTTATTTATACAATTATATTTCTTTAAAATTAATATTCTTTTTTTAAATTTGAGAGAGAAATGAATTATTTTTAATGATTTTTTATTTTTATAATTGTTTTGTGTATATAAAAAGTTTGTTTATTTGGAAATATATTAATTTTAGAAATTATTACCCTTACTAAAGAATAACTATTAAAACATTTTTAGAGATGAATAGTTATTCTTCATTTTAAAAAATAGTTATTTATAAGGAATGACTATTTTTTGTAATAAAAATATAAACAAACTAAAGAATAACTAAATCTCTCATAAAAAAAGAAAAAGAAAAATAAGGAATAGCTAAACTATAAGAATAACTATTACATTAAAGTATCTATTACAGTTTACCAAACATGCCCTAACTCTTTGAATTTATTGGGCATAGTTGAATGAAACTAAATGTTTTTTTTTTAGGTCCTCATGAAATAAGTTTTCAACATTGTAATTTTTTTTTTAAAAAAAATTCTTTATCAAATTAGCAATATCCAATAAGATATTTGTAATTTTTCTCTGTTTTGGGATGTTAATATTGTATGAAAAAGGAACTTGTGTAATTTTTTTAATTAAATTTTCAAATGGTAAACTATACTCCTTAGTTTTATTTTATTTTATTTTTTTAGCAATGCTGAGATTTATTTAATTTTATTAGTAATGAACAAGTATCAATTTTTTTATTTGAACTCTTTCTTGACATAGTTGAATTCAAATTAATGTATTTCATATCAAGTAGTTTGTTGCATAACTTACTAAGTGGCAAATACATGTTTTCAAAAAAAAAAAAAAAAAAAAATCATGTGAAAAAACATGGGTTAACTTACCCGACCACCACCCGTTTGCCATGTCTACGTTCTTGTTCTGGTTGTTACTGTTCATACGAAATTACAACTTAAAGTCATAAGACTCATAGCTACACCCATATCTCCCCCGCCCCCACAAATAAAACACCCACTAAAAAAAGATGAAGAAATGGAGGAATATGTCAATATGGCAACAACTCAACAGCTGTTGCCCTGATCCATAATAAATAAATGTTTTCTTCTCTGTTATTGTTTGAATACTACAGACAACTTTGAATCTACATTAATGCATATTTATTCTTATATAAAGAAAGTTAATTTCATACCGAAGATTGTATCAATTTATCCAATAGATCAATATGTCAATTTATTATTTTAAAATTACTGCTAATTATATAATAATTATAATATCAATAATAAGTATACGATTTATACATTAAATTTTTTTTTTACTATTGTACAATTTACTTAGTTTGTTTGTCTTTTTTTTTTTTTTTTTTTTTTTTTTATAGGCATAGTTTATAACTCTAATATATATATATATATATACACACACACACTAATGTAAGTACTTTTTTTGGAGTTTATTTATTTATTTAGTTTTTTAAAAAAAGAATAAACGGCAAAAATACTTTTTTTAGAGTTAAAGATTGGAATTGTTCTCATATTGTACAGAGTGCAAACAAGTACTCCCAAGCCACGTGTCCATTTGGATGGGTAAAAAGTGAACAAAAGGACTAGTCTCTTTCACTTCCCATTAGACCACAAGTTTCAAAATGAGCATAGATATTACGGAGGAAAATACAAGGAGAAAGGAAAGAGCAAAAAGTGAAATAAAAAAAAAGAAAAAGAAGAAAGAAGTAAAAGAAGGAGAAGCAGGTGATGAGGCGACAAACTTGAAACTGAGAACTGAGAAACAGCAGCAGCTTGGTCGATTTGCAATGACTAGTGAGCAAATTTTTCAAAGATTTTAATAAGCGTCAACTTCTTCTTCTCTTGTTATTCTTTTTCTAAGCCCTCCCTTAGAGGTTTTGGTTTCGGCCCGGTATCAAATTACCGGCCGAAATCCGAAATTTACTCCGGTATGGCCGGAACAACTCCGGTACAGCCAGTATTTTATCCGGAACGAAATAGTAGATTTTCTATACCGGCCAAGGTTCCGACACGGTAAATACCGGCTGGTACAGTACGAAATTATCTCCACTGATCCCAACACAAAAGAAGAAACACTCAACACTTGGTAGACGTCAGATTAATCAACTTCCTTTTCCCCAATAAGATTGGTTAAATGCACAACTGTCAAAAGCCTTCATGTTCTGCATTCATTCAACAATAAAGCTTCATGAAAAAAAAGAAAATTTTGGACATTTGCAAGAATTACAAATCCTTCCATTTTTCCCTGTAATATTTGTTGGCCCAAATGTCTAAACAGGAATTTGGATACAAGAAAAAACAGTAAACTTTTTTTATACATCGATAATGTGGGGGGGGGGGGGGTGAGGAAATTCGAAACCTAGATGTCTTCATTGGAAAAAACGGTAAACTTTGTGATATTGCAGAAGCCTGAAGAAAGCACACATGATTCTCTCTTTGATGGACAAAAATTAAACTGTTAGTTTCTGGATAGTAAACCTCGAATCTACAAGGTAATAGACTGGAATACACTAGAGAAAGAATTTGGCAAAAGTCTGTATTTTATTAATAATAATTTGATTTGTTTCTGACAGCTACAAAACATATAAATACTAAGAAAGTAAAACCTTAAGACGATTAGGAAATGTCTGAAACCCAATTTGCACCAAAATTTACCAAAAGTGGCAAAATTGAGTTAAATATAAAATCATAAACTACTGACCTTAGTGGTCATCCCAAAACAAGCGGAACCTTGTTTTGACTTTCGAGCAAAAAGTTATTAAGGAAATAAAAATACAATAAATGACAAAATCGCAGTTTTCGGGGGTTAAACAGAGGAATTTGCAAATTTCAGGGGATACCTTGGGGCAAAGTGACGACTATTGCTCATAAGGCCATTTGCTGTAGCTTGCCAAATTACACGTGATTCTAACTCCGAGGTCCATGATTTCTACTAGTACCTTTTTGCCTTGCATAATAATTTCAGGTGCGGGTAAATGTCTAGAAGGACCATAGCGGTCTGTTCTACGTCACTTTGCAATAACCTAACATCATCACAAAATGACAGTGAACATATAAATTTCCTTGCTTGAAAGCAAAGAGAAGCTTCTTGTGTCGAGGTATGTGCGTGTTTGTGTTTGCCAGTGTATATCATTTGCACCTTTGAAATAAAAAGAAAGAAAACAATATACAATTTGGTATGACTTCATTCATGAACAAAGCGATAAAAAATCTGATATTATTAATTTTGGGAGTGGGACATGCCCCAGCTCACATCTAGTGACATTGCATCCTCTGCCTATTTTAGATTGCTCCTTGTTATTATTATTTGGAAAATGCTATAAATATAAACTTTTTACAGACTGTTAATGTGGTGAGTAATTATTTGTAAATAAAAAAGTGATGTTATTGACAGGCCCAAATAAGAACAAGTAAGAATTTGACCACACCAACAGTTTGTAAAAATGTTGTAAAATAGTTTATGCATGTAGCATTATTCTTATTATTTTGGTAGAAGTAGGACATCAATAGACATGGCAAACTGGCAGGTCGATACGAGTCAGGTTGACCCGTATTTTTTCACATAAAATTTTTTTTAAGACAAAAATATGTATTTGCCACTTGGAAAGTCATACAACAAATTACTTGATGTAAAATGCATTACTTTGAATTCACCACCCATATAAAAAATGAGCTCAGCTAAACAAATTAATATACTTATTCAATAGTTTTAAAATTATACAAATCCCATCATTACTAATCAAAACAAAATAGCACAAAAGATAATTAAAACAAATATACAAGTTTCATTTTTACACAATATCAACATCCCAAAATATTTATAAAAACAAGCTACAAATGCCTTATTGGATAACTAATTTGACAATGAATAAAAAATGAAGTATAAGAAATTTACAATCTTGAAAACTAATTTTATAATCTAATATCAATTGTGATTGATACTCTATACACACAAAATTTGTAAATGATAAATCACACAATTGTGAAATGGTTTAACAAACTATCAATTTATACAAAAAGTTAAGCTAAAATAATGTTGCAGAAATATACGAATAAATGAGGGGCCTAGCTATGTACAAGGGTGGGGCCATGGCCTCCCCAAAATTTTGAAGAAAATATATGTATATAATTATTTTAATGTTTTCAAAATTTAGTTTACAAAAATAAGAGTTCCCTCTAAATATTTAAATTAGTCCTATGAATTATGATACTCTTAAAAAAAATAATTGGTCTAATAATTATTGAGACATAACTTTATTTTTCGCAATTCTATTTTTTATTGTAAAATATGCTCTTATATCTATTAAATATTTAATAAAATTTGGCACCAAACATATTTGAATCTATCTTTTTCAACCCATTATGTGGCAATTAACAAGTCATTGACTCATTAAAAAAATCTTGTTACTAAAACTACACATGAAATGTCTCTTTAATTGTCACATAATGGGTTAGAATAAGATAACTTCAAATATGTTTGGAGCCTAACTTATGTTTGGAGCCTAAGATAGTTTTTGAAAATTTTATTAGTTCAATTGAAAGATTTTTTTTACTTACTTTAATATAAAATTTGATAAATTATATCGAAATAATTTTTTATTTTATTTTACGAAAAATTGCCATCAAACATAATTTTGATTAAAAATATAAGCTCATTTTTTTTGTTGGGTGTATGTATATGTATAACTTATCAAATAAAAAAGTGTGTATATAATAAAAAAACTTGTATATATATGTGTATATGAATTGTCTTAATAAATATATTAGTGCTGCAACTTAACCCCAAAATAAAAATTTCTGCCTCCATCCCTGTGAATAATTAATTAACTTCCTTGATGGATGTATATAACATCTGCATAGTGCTGAAGGCCTGAAGCAAAAGACGTCAACCCAAAGAATGGCAGGAAGAAGCACAGAGTTGGAGTTGGAGTTGGAGAGAAGTACCATTTCCGAACGTGATGCTAATCTGATCAATCATGACAGGAACAGGTAATTAATGTACTCTACCATGTTTTCATTTTCTTCTTTACTTCATATATATACTATAACTTCAATATTTTCTTATTATTAGCTTATTAACACCACCACCTTTCCTCTAAGAGTTCATCAAGTCTAAGCGATATATATATATACACACGAGAAGAAGTTAGCTTGCAATGAGTTAATTACTACTGGAATGGAGGGCTGTCTTAGAAATAAGATGACACGGTGAGAGTTATGTTTATACGTAGTACACAAAGTTACCTCACATTTCCTGGAGGACAAGCCAGTTAATTAATTAATTCTATGATGAAACACAACCCCAACCAAAAACTGGGGTTATAGTACTGTTTTTAAACTGCAACTGTAATCCAAAAATCGCTCAAATGGGCTATCCACCCTTTTTTGTTTTTAGGCGGTTCGTATCACTGCTCAACAAGTGTGATAGGTCTAACAGTTATTCCTCGCACTGAAATCGTTTGGAAACTAACCATATTTTAACCCTAGTTATAGCTTATTGAGTGCACCATGCCGAAAAAACAAGTTCTGGATCTGCATCTAAGCTTGGCTGCATTTTCTAACGACATCGTGGAGATTGGTACTCATGAGAGACTGGAGGAGAGCGCGTTGCTGCCGGATTTCCATGGTGTTGTGGCTTCCAGCAGCTTGGTTCGTTTTCAAACTTCAAACTAGGCATGGTTAAAAAGTGCTTAAATTTACACATTTTTCACCAAAAACTAACCACATCAGTGGGGTATAAGAGCATTCGCATTAGTGCCTTTAAAATCATGTAAAATTATGTAAAACACAGTTTTTACACATTTTTGCTAAAAAATGCTCTCCATCAATTCTTCTATAATTGTATAAAAATGTGTATTTCTTTACACGAGCTACAGTAACCGTGTAAATATACATAGTTATTGTAGCTCGTGTAAAGATTATTTTAATCATTTCCGTTCACTCGTTTTTTTCTCTCTCTTCTCCAACTCAACAAACTCAGTAAACTAACTTCTCATCTTCTTCTTTTTCCTAAGATGCACACAATCACATCCACACACAAACACATCCACATAAACAAATCAACAGAGATACACTTGCTTAAAAAAAAAAAAAAAACACAGAGATACACAAACACGGAGATTGGAGATCGGCTGAGATTTGGTGGTGGATCGGAGCGGTGGTTCGGAGCTGCGACATTTGGTGGCGTAGATCAGCTAGGAGATTGGATCGGAGCGTAGATCAGAGATCGGTTTCAGCCTGGTGGATCGGAGCTCGGAGATCGGCTGAGATTTGGTGGTGGATTAGAGCGGTGGTTTGGAGCTACGGCGTTTGGTGGCGTAGATCAGCTGGGAGATGTGGCGTTTGGTGGATCGGAGCGAAGCGTAGATCAGATATGTGGCGTTTGGTGGAGCGGAGCGTAGATCGGAGATGTGGCGTTTGGTGGATCGGAGCGGAGATCAAAGCGGAACGAAGATCGGAGATGTGGCGTTTGGTGGATCGGAGTGGAGCTGTGGATCGGATGCGGAGCGGTGGCGTTTGGTGGATTGGAGTTGTGGCGGATGAGTTTTGTGATTTGGAAGAGGAAGGCCAGAGAGATGGGTGTAGAGAGAGAGAGAGAGAGAGAGAGAGAGAGAGTGAGAGAGTGAGAAATCAGAAAATGGGTATAGAGAGAGAGAGGGCGTGTATTTAAGAGAGGTGGTTGGTGAGAAATAATAAAAAAATAGAGTATAATGTATATTTTATTGAAATATCTTGTAAAATAGGTGAATTGATGTGGGTGTTTTGTAAAAGTGAATGTGTAAAATAGAAAAAGTAAGTTTTTAGTGTAAAAATAGATGTGTAAAATACACATGCTGATGTGAATGCTCTAAGTTTGCAAATATACGTAGCAAATAACCGTGCAAATATAAATGTCACTGTAGTTGTGTAAATAATTTTTTAATATTTTTTTATCTCACCCACTCATCAGATCTCTCTTTTCTCTTTCTCCCAAAATCTTTTCTTTTCCCATCTCCATCTTCATCACCCACTCACTCTTTCTCTATACAAGACAAAGCCGATCAACCACCCACCACCGTCCACCCACCACGCCCAAGCCAAAAAATCCCACCTTTCTCAAACCCTAAAACCCAAATCAAACTAAACCCATAACTCAGAACTCCAAAAACCAAACAAAATCACCGAGTCCCCAAACCCAAGAGAGAACCAAAGTTAGAAGCCTTTTGTTTGTGGTGGTTGATTGGTTGAACCCATAGTGTTCGGCCATGGTGGTCTAGGCTAGGGGGGATTCGGGTTTAGAGAACTAGAAAGAGCAGGGGTTTAATTTATGTGGGTTTCTACCTTTGTGATGGTTATGTGATGTTCGGCCATGGCCATGGAGCTCTAGCCATGGAGGTTTGGCTTTGTGACGGTGAAGAGAGAGTGAGGGGAGAGGTGAAAGATGAGAGATAACTTTTTACCTTTTTGAGGGGATGAGAATGCATGTGTAGTCATAAAGTCTAAATAATAATAAAAAAATAAAAAAATATTATTTAAATCAAATGAAGTGTATAATAGATAATATTACGTGGGTGCTTGTGCTTGGCTGTGTAAAATACAAAAAGTGAATTTTTATGCTAAAATGAACGGTAAATCTTAAAAAGACTTATGCAAATGCTCTTATTGGCTGGGTGGGACTACCCGAATTATGCAAATAACACTTACGTGTTGCGGCTTCCAGAGTTATACTTTTTTTTTTTTTTTTTAAATTCAAAAAAAAAAATCGTACTTTTTTAGTGTCCGTACCATGGTACCTAGTTACGGGAAGTTAATATTTTTTTTTTTTTTTGAGAAAGCAAAAAAAAAAAAAAAATTTAATCAGTTGAAAATCGAAATATTTTTTAATGAGCTTCTTCAAACACAGATCTAAATCATACTTACCACTTTTACTATGAGTTACACAAAGGAAATTAATTTGACTTGATGGTAAAAAATAATTTTCATCGCGATGAACTCATAAATATATATAAATAGAAAATTTATTACCAATTAGCTGGCACATGTATTTATAAAAGATTTTACTTAGAACATCCGTTAATAAATTTTTTTATTAAAAAAACTGATTTTTTAAAGTTTTTTTTATTAATTTTTCATAATTTTTTTTTTCTGAATAGTTAATTAATAAATACTTTAAAACTGTCTATTAAAAGCATTAGCATTGGGGTGTTAAACCCCTAAATTTCTATTTAACAACTTAAACCATTAAAAACATGCAACAACCGGGTTGTAAAATGTAAAAAATTATATCCACCTGCTACAGTAAGTGGGTACATTTACAAACTACTGTTCACAAGTGGTAAACTTACATTCCAATATTTTATTAACTCTCTCACTTCTCTCTCCTCTAACTCTCCCTCTTCTCTCTAATTTTTGTTTCTCTCTTCTCCATCTCTATGTCTCTCCCTTTTCTCTCTCTATTCTCTTTGTTTCTCTCTCCTCTATCTCTTCTCGTCTAACACATTTTTGGTTAGATCGAATCAATGGTTGTTGCGTTTCAGTGGTGGCGTTTTGATTGTTGCTAGGTTGGTTTCGATGGTGGAGTTGAATTGGTGGCTGGGTTTTGGTGGTTGGTTGTTTCGGTGGTCTTACTAAGTTGGTTTTGGTGGTGGTTGGTTTTCTGCAGTTGTTTTGGTACTTGTTGTGTGTGGTACAACGATTGTGGGTGGTGGGTTTGGCAGCGATGATTGTTGACTCTCTCTCTCTCTCTCTCTATATATATATATATATATATATTTTTTTTTTTTTGTGGGTGGTGGGCTGTGTTTGAGTGTTTTTTTTTTTTAATAAATTTCTATGGGGTTTGATTATTTTGGTATGAGTATTGATTGTGGTGGTTGGTTACTTGGTTTTGAAGGTTGTGGTTCAAATTTTCAATGGTGGTGTCAATTTTTTTGGGGTAATTTTGGTGGTGAAGAATTGGTGTTTGTGGCTAAGTTTTGGCGGGAGGTAGTTGTGACTTGTGAGGGTTTACTTGAGAGAGAGACAAAGATGAAGAAGATAAAAGAGAAACATATAAAATTTATATTATTTGATTGTGAAGTTTATATTATTTTATACTTGGTGTATTATTAAATAAGTTGATAAAATAGATAAGATAGTATTTGAAAATTTGAAATAGAGGTTTTTTTACATTCTCTTGTGTGAATGCTTTAATCAAACCCATTTTCGAGTTATTTGGACCCGTTTGGTAGAGGAGTTTGAGTAATATTGTTTGTATTTTTTTGAAATACGTGTGGGTGAAAAAGTGTGTGGAAATGTGTGTAATGTTATTTAAAAATTAAAAATGAGTTGTTTAACAACTCTACTAAACGGGGCCTTAAATGTTTAACAACTCTATCCAGTATGGTAGTATTCGCCCTATACATGGAGCTTGACCTTCTCACAGCACGTAAACCCCCCCACACTAGTGGGCCAACATGTTGACCTGCTAATTGTGCTTAAATTTGGCATTAGTGTCACTGTCGAAGTCAAATTTTCCTTTTTTAATTTTTATTTATAAAATAATAATAATTGATGGGATGCCTTAAAAACGTGGATTTCAAAACACCTAAATCTAGTGATTTCAAATAACGGCATGCGTCTAGCCGCAAAGGTTAGGAATTTAAGAAATTAGCAAGCTCTTTTTCCTATTAAAAAAAAAAAAAAAGGGGGGGGGGGGGCAGTTTGGTCCAGTGTCCAATAACATTGGACTCATTGAGATGGTGACACGTATTTATTTTTTAATATGTGTTACCATTCGACCGAGTCCAGTGCACTGGGAACACTGGACTTAATTTGGACCAAAAAAAAAAAAAATGGACACATGTCATCATCTAACCGAGTCCAGTACACTAGAAACACTAGACCTAATCTGAACCCAAAAAAAAAAAAACCCTTAACCCTAACCAAGATTATTCCAAACATGGCCCCTGGCTAGTTAGGCATCTACATTTTTGTCCTTTTTTTTTTTATTTTTTTATTTTATTCCCTTCTTCTTCTTCTTCTTCTTCTTCTTCTTCTTCTTCCTTAAAGCAGATTGAAAGCTTTAATTTTGAAAGCTTTTTATGGCATATTGAACAGGTTTGGGTCCTTGGTTAATTATTAGCTCTATTGCTTTGTTTTTTAAAATTTCAAATTTATTGTCACTTGGATAGTTGGATGACTGGGTCTAATTTATGTTATGTCTTTTGTTTTATACAAGTTTCAGCTTAAATGTGACTCTGGATTTAGCCATCAAATTGAAAGATTCAATTTTGGAAGCTATTTATAACCGACTGAACAGGTTTGGGTTCACTTATTCATGATGGTTTTGATTTTTGGGGGGGGGGGGGGGGAAGCTTTTTAATTTCAAATTCAAGGGGAAGGGGATATATTTGTTGTTTTGCTTGGTTGTTTTTGAATTCTTTGATGATTTAAGAACATAGTTTTTGCCCATTATCGATGTTGGGGCATATTCTGTACTGGCATGGTTGTATGTTTGCTTTTTAAGTTTTTCAAGTTTCTCTGATCTTTAAGGCCAATGATAGAAGAGATTTGTACATCCAACGAAATCATAGGGGGGGGGGGGGGTGGGGGGGGGAAGCTTTTTAATTTCAAATTCAAGGGGAAGGGGATATATTTGTTGTTTTGCTTGGTTGTTTTTGAATTCTTTGATGATTTAAGAACATAGTTTTTGCCCATTATCGATGTTGGGGCATATTCTGTACTGGCATGGTTGTATGTTTGCTTTTTAAGTTTTTCAAGCTTCTCTGATCTTTAAGGCCAATGATAGAAGAGATTTGTACATCCAACGAAATCATAGCGGGAATGAGATGGAAAAAAGTGGAAGAAGAGATGGGTTTTATTCCTTTGCTAGTCAGGTTTCTTGTTTTGCCTGTTGGTTTAAGATAGTCAATGCTTGAGATTTTGACTAGATCAAGTTTATGCCCCTAATTAGTCTATTGAGTATTCTTAACCCATTCCAAAGTTTTGGGACTAAGGTTTGGTTGTTGTTTCCTTTTTCAACATCAACGCTAATGCATGTATGAGGAACAATAAGTCTTATATCAGACTTATAGCCTATTAAATGACTTCAATTATTACAAACTCACCACTGCCATGGCATTCACACATATAAAGACTAAATTTTTAGAATTCTTGATAAGACAAATTGTTATTGATTATGTCTTATAGTGAGGGTGAATGAAATGATATTGATAGTGGCTTGTTCATCTCTTCACATTGAATTGCACTCATTGTGATAGGTTTAGGAGAGAAACCTAATAAAGCTGAAGGGATTTCTTTTTTTTCTTCTTCTTTTTTTATTTTATTTTATTTTTATTTTTTTGGGAAGTAAAGTGGATTTTGTGGGTTTTTTATTTTATTTTTATTTTTATTTTTATTTTTTATTTTCTTATGTTTGGAAGGTAAAGAAATAATGTTAAAGTTGAAGGATTTCTTGTTTGTGTATGTGCCAGTGATGAAGCGCTCGTTTGCTTTGAAGCATTTCATGGGCTTCTTGTCTTCCTCGCCTCATTTCTAATTGCCTTAATTGGTTTACACTTTCAAGCCTTAGACATCTCGCCACTTGATACACATTTTGCTATCATCTTGCTTTTTGTCATGGCTACAATCATCCATGGCATTGCATATGTGGAGATAAAACTTCTACCTCAAAATGCTGAGTATCTTCCCATATTGAGGTTCATTTGTTTGGTTTCTGGAATTATTACTATTGAACTACTTGTCGCAATAATCTTTTCTCCCTTTTTGGCTATTCATGGTTAATTTATGTCCAATCATGATCCTAGGGGTACCATGCCATTCGTACCAACAAGTTTATCAGTGTATCTACTACATAGCTAATTTAGTACTCAATGAAGTATGTAGCTTGTTTGAAAAGATTTGTCAATTAGTTGATTAGATATATGACAAGGTTCTACCGAAATTCCAATAAGCAGCTTCTCAAGCATTTTCTTCAAGGGAACAAGAAGACAATGATATTCAGATGGAAGAAACTGTTTAAGTGACTTGTTATTGTTAATTAGACATTTGTAAGAAAAATTTTCACTAATGCAATTTTCTATTAGTTGCATTTTATTCAATTTGCAAAATTTCAACAACTTGACGTTTAAGGTTGAAAGTTTTTATGGAAAGTGAGATTTCCATTTATACTTTTTGGCAACGCCAACACTCATTTGTAAGGGAAACAAAACCAAACAAAGCCAGAAAACAAACATATGTTCCCAAGAGCTTTGTAGCTCAGCTTACACTTCTTTAATGTTCCAATGGAGATTCTTCCTCCCCTAATTTTCGAATTATAATGCTACTTTTTTATTTTATTTTATAGATATGATAAAATTTCTACCTATGACATTCATTTTATGATAATTGCTTATAGGTTCAAATCTCAAATTTCTTATTTAAATTTCTTATTCGACACAAGTGAAGCAAAAACTGCTGATTGAGTGTGCGTTTGCACTTCCCAAACGCGTTTGTGTTTCAGTTTTTTTTTTTTTTTTTTTTTTTTTTGTTTTTTTGCCGAAATAGTTGACTTTTCCTGTGAACAGTGCATAATGTGCACTGTTCACAGACCCACAAATTTTACTTTTTAACAACTTTTTCATTAAAAATGGATTCAACGGTATTATTTACACATTTAAAAATTATTTTGCTACAGTGTTTTTCAGTTTTCAGTTTTCAGTTGTATTCAAACGGACCCTGAGCCTCTTGTACTCTTTTTGTGGGATCCATTTCCATTTCTATTGCTCACAAAGTTTTGGAGGAAGGAGATGGGGATTGGGTGATCATGTTCCAATTGTGGGGCTTTCTTTCAATAAAATCTTCTTTACTAAGAAAAAAAAAAGTTAACATCATCCCCTAAGCACCTAATCAGGGTATTTTGGAAATCAACTCTTTGATTACATAATTTCATTGGTCAGCATCTAGAATATTTAGTCGTTGAATATTCATACAAGACAAATATATTTTGAGCACGAAATTCTCATAAACAAATAAATAAAGCGTTTTGAATTTCTCTAACGTAGGACTGCAATAAAGCAATACAACTTTTCACTATGGAAGTAATGCAAATTAATATTATCCATCCAACTTGATTAGATTATCTACTGGACCTTGACTCAAAATTAGCAAACTGGCCAATCTTAAGAATGGCTTCTGTGATCAGATTAAATTGACTAACACATATAATTGGTGGGTCCAATTCCAGTTTATTTGAAAACTAATAAATTTTCCAATGTAGTCCTGGAAATATAAAGAGGAAATACCTCATCAGCATTTCTATTTAAAAACTCATTCACCAAGTTTGGCCACTGCGATCAAAAGGGTGAACCACTTTTTCAATATTCAGTCATAATTTTCCATGGTAAATTAGTTCAAGGCACCTCTAGCAGCAGGGCCTATAAGTATGTCTTCTATTCATCAAACAAGGCAATCCCTAAAATCAAGAAAAAATGAGCAACCATAAAGGTCATGTTGTTGTGCTCACTTATCCTGCCCAAGACCACATTAACCCACTCGTCCAGTTTGCCAAACATTTGGCCTCCAAAGGTCTCAAGGCCACTCTAGCCACAACCCATTACACTGTCAAGTCCATCCCTGCAACCACTGTTGGTGTTGAGCCCATCTCAGATGGCTATGATGAAGGTGGATATAAGCAAGCTCCAAGTACAGAAGCCTACTTAGAGTAATTTAAATCAGTTGGTTCAAGAACTTTATCACAGCTAATATCAAAGTTCAAAGACTCAGCCTCACCAGTAATCTGTGGTGTATGACTTTTTGCTTCCATGGGCTCTTGCTGTGGCCAGGCAATTTGGCATTTATGGAGCCGTATTCTTGACAAACTCAGCTTCTGTGTGCTCTATGTACTGGCATATTGATCATGGTCAGCTGACTTTGCCAGTGAAGCAAGAAACTGAGCCTGTGTTTTTTCCTGGACTACCTTCACTTGGCCTTTCTGACTTGCCTAGTTTTCTTGCTCAGCCTTCCAAATAATTCTGCTTATTTGGCAGTGATCATGGAAAACTTTGGCTGTTTGGATAAAAATGACTGGGTATTCTGTAACAGTTCTGAAGAGTTGGAAAGTGAGGCCATTTTCTTATATTTCATCCACGGAGCTTTATGTTTAACTAGACTACTCACCATGGTATGTTGGTTTTTTTTGTTTGTTTGTTTGCTTTGGGCACTGTTTTCTATTGTTAAGAATAGATGCCAGGAAGAAAAATATTTTGGAAACATTGATTTATATGAGCATGATTAAATAAATCAGGGACATAGAATTATTATATAATCTGCCAGAAATAAATTGAAACCGATAGACAATCATGAGAATTGAGAAAACAAATGATGTTAAGAGGGAAAAAGTAGAAGATGGAATAGGTGAATTCCTGTATTTTAATTTTGATACGAGATGATATCAGAAGACCAAGGAATTTCCAAATAATTTAGAGCTTCTCAATAAATTCAGGATAATCTTGGACAATGGATAAGTATATAATATATAACTATAGATTTTAAATTTGGAAATCATGTGTTTTATTTATGCCTTTATTGAAGTCAGAAATGATCAAAGATTAGTCCCTTCTTATTTTCTTTTTTTTTTAGAATCAAAGATTAGGAGTCAAATCTATCAAATTCTACGCTATAGTTTTAGCTTTATTATTTTATATGCCAAGTAGTAAGACCTGTATTTGTATAGTTGTAAATCTTTCTCATTTTGTTCATTGATTGTTGAAAAGCTAGTGAAGGCCATGTCAGGACTATGGCCCTTGGTGATGGTTGGTTCGATGGTGCCATCAGCCAACCTAGATCAGCAGATCAATGGAGACATAGCTTATGGCGCCAGTCTCTGGGAGCTTAGTAGTGACCAGTGCTTGAGTGGCTAGAGACAAAACCACCAAAGTCAGTGATATATGTATCATTTGGAAGCATGGCAGATATAACTGTTGTGAAATAGCGGAAGCTTAAATTACCAAGATTGATTGTGAAAATATTTTAGACTTGTGAAAGATCTTCAAACTAACAATAGGAACGAAGGAAATTAATTCAAAAGAAAATAGACACAAAACCAAGATTTACGTGGTTCGGCAATAGCCTACATCCACGGGCAACGAGGAACAAATTTCCCTATAACAAATTTGGGATAATACAAATTGGTGTAGAGGTACTCTCACAAACCTAAATCCCAAATACTCCCAAATAACTCTCTCTTACAAATACAAAACCAAAGAACCAAAGGTTCACAAATACCAAGTGTGAATTGCGCACAAACCAAAAAGAGAGCCACAAAACAAATTCAAAAGTTGCAACGCACCAAGAGAGAGCAAATCACCAAACCGCAGAACCAAAACCAAGCGGTAACAAACCTCTCTCACTATTCCAAATTGCAACCCACAAATATCAAAGAACCGAACAAAGGAGAGCCTCTTTTTCAAATATCAAAGAACCAAACAAAGGAGAGCCTCTTTTTCTCACACCCTTGCACTCTATTTCTTTCACTCTCATCACCACCCAATTGCCGCAACACCTATGTCCTATTTATACATAGAGATAGTCGGCTAGTAGTGATTGCTTTGCACCAAAATTGCTGTGAATCTTAGTCTATTACAATTAGGAAATATAGATGCACTTGAAATAGGAAATAGAATCCTACTTGAAATAGAATTCAAGTCTTGCACGCCACTCCTAATCAAGCCACCGACATCACAATAACAGCTAAACAGGCAGAAAAAATTGCATGTGGTTTGATAGCAAGCAATATTTATTTCTTATTGGTTGCAAAAGATTCCATAAACAAGTTGTTAATCGAATTTATTAATTCAGCACAAGAAAGAGGGTTAGTTGTACCATGGTGCAATCAACTAGAGGTGCTAGCACATCAGGCTGTGGCTTGCTTTGTTACACATTGTGGCTGGAACTCAACATTGGAGGCCTTGAGCCTAGGGGTGCCAATGGTAGCAATGCCACAGTGGAGTGATCAGCCTACTAATGCTAAGTTTGTGGAGGAGTTGTGGCAGGTGGGAGTAACGGCTAAGAAGAACAAAGAGGGGCTTGTAACAAGGGATGAGCTAGAGATGTGTATAAAAGAAGTTACAGTTGGAGAAGGAAGTGAAGAGATTGTAAAGAATGCAACTTAATGGAGAAAGCTTGTAATAGAGCTGTTAGTTTAGGTGCAAGCTCAGATAAGAACATTAATGAATTTGTAGGCAAGTTGGTGAGAGGAGAGGGAAAGAAAGCTTGATTTTGGATGGTTACTTGATCAACAAAATTAACTCCTTTGGATGTGTGGACGACTAAATTTCTCGATTCGAAATAAAGTCAAACAAGTAAAATAGTGTCACAAATGCGAATTTGTATTGATGAATGTGTGGTACAATTCTCTGTTGATTACAAAAGAGTTATCCTCTGATTCGTTCTCCTTAAAAGATTTGGTGATTAGAATTATGGTAATGTGATTTTGATTTGAACACAAAATATCCTTCAATTTGGTTGAGGGATAGATCGAAGATTATTGAAACAGAATTACAATGAATCTCTGGCTATGAGCTTGTTAGAAATCCCTCGTTCTTCACGTTCTTCGTGTTCTTCGTGTGTTCTTCGTGTTCGAAGGTTTGTGGTGGAAGTTCTTTGGGGCTTTAGAGGCTTGAATCCGTAGAGCTTCGCTGATTTATGGTTTGTGATGTTTCTGGAGGCTTTTGAGCTTGATTCCAGTGAACTTTGAGATTTAGGAATATGATTTGGATGATTCCTCTTCGAATGTTCTTGTATTCGAAGGTTTGTGGTGGAAGTTCTTCGGGGCTTTAGAGGCTTGAATCCGTAGAGCTTCACTGATTTGTGGTTTGTGATGTTTCTAGAGGCTTTTGAGCTTGATTCCAGTGAACTTTTGGATCTAGGCAGATGATTTGGGTAATTTCTCTTCGAATGTTCTTCGTATTCGAAGTTGAAGTTCTTGAAGTTCTTGGAGGCTTTAGAGCTTGGTTCCGGCAGAGCTTCAAGACTTCTGAGTGCTTCCAATGGCCTAGCCCTCTCCAAATCTCCAGATCTCTAGCTCCTCCAAATGCCTTAGGAAGGCTTCTATTTATAGGAGTTTAGGAGTAGGTAAGCGACACGTGACGGAGTCTGATTGGTGACACATGGCAGAGCTTGATTGGTTCACTTATGTCATCGCTTGTACATGCTAGAATGATTGTGTCATCGCTTACACGTGCGAGGTTGCTTAGGTCATTGCTTACACGTGCGAGGCTGCTTATGTCATCGCTTGCATGAGCTGATGCATGATTGGTTCTTGCATGACATTTGGCAAATTTCTGTTGGTTTCTGAATAGTGATAGCAAAACCTAGTAGCAATATGTGGCGCTTTGTAATTGGCTGCATTTTGTGGACTTGGTAGTGTGACGTGTCAGCTTGTGATAGGTCGGAAATTTTCCATGTCTATAGGATGATGATATTTGTGATCAATAGTAGGAAAGAGACTTGAAATCTGAAAAGGCTAGACCATTTTCAGGATTTTTTTTCGATCTTTCAATGTTAAATAAGAATAATAACAAGTATTCAATAAGAACTCAGGGCTACGCATTGAAATCTTGTCATTTGGGCAGGTTAATCTAAACATGTTTTCTGGCACATCCATGCAAAACATCTAATTTAAGTTCTAGTTTGGTCTCATTGTCAGTTTCACCGTATAGGTAGAGTCAACCTAGTCATCTTAACAAATAATTTCATAACTATCTTCTGAGGTTCATTTCTGAGAGAGGCAAATATGGGTTATGTGGACGTGACTCTTTCTCATTAATTTGTAGGATTTGTTTTCTGTGTGGATATTGAGGCAATTTCATCTTGACAAGGAGATATTCTGAATTTAAGATCTATCAGAATTATTACAAAAGGCTCATTCTGTAGCAACAATGGAGTTGTATTGTCATCATGTTTCGACTTGGTAAGGCACAATATTATTTTAAAGACTTTGTTTTCTCAGTAGATATAGAGGAGAATTACAACTTGTCCATGTGACATAATTTGACTTGATATATACTATTTATCATGGATTAACGAGTATAGTTGCCACTAACTTTTACTGTGGCCATGTTGGATTTGTATTGGAGACAAATGTTGCCGCAACAGGTTCAACATATTTGTTTTCTCATCTGATATAGAAACGACTTCAGCTTGTTAAGGTGAACAATACTGACTAGACTTGAAAATTTCATGAAGAACTGAAGTATGCAGTTGCCAAAAGAGTTCTCTGAGGCGGTAATTTAAGTTGTAGTGGCACCTTTTGTCACTGTAACAAGTTTCAAAATAATTTTATAGGCCATAACCATAAAATGTCCTAACAAAACTCTTTTAACTACATAATGAATTTGTGTCCAAAACAATGACTCCAAAGCACCTGTATCAGATTTCACCAACACATTGATGTCCAAAGCTCAGGCAAAGAAAACCAATTCTTGATGAGTTCTCAGTCCCTTTGACCCAACACATTGCTGTACAAAGCTCAGCTAAAGAAAACTAATTCTTGATGAGTTCTCAGTCCCTCTTAACATCACAGGGGGTTTAAAAATCTTCAGCCAGCTCTCTAGTTGGTAAGAATTCACTGGCATCCAGACAACTTCACAAATTTGGAACAGAATCATATACCTCAATTGTATCATTTCAGGAATGCATTCTCTATTCAAGTGGTGACACAGGTTCTATGATTACCCGACCTTCTATTGTTAACCTGTTGGGTTATACCGTATATTTATTTTCAAATCAACAGCTTATTCCATTTTTATTATTTCTCAAATTAATTTTCCTATTGAATCAGATTTCAAGCACACATTCAAATGGTAGAAGATGTAATGATGTTTTATATCGCATGTTCCATGACCATAATCACTAGTCATACAAGAGTAGTTTTGCTGATGATAGCAGATAAATCTTATATACAAACAGAAGCTAACGTCCATGAACATCTAGACCTTCCCTAGGCATATCTTTTCATTATAATCCAGATCAAGTTTTGGAAGTTAAAAGTGGAAAGTGGCTTTCTTGATTATCTCCCTTTTCTTGTCCAACAAAGTGAATTATCACATCATTATACACAAATAAGCGCATTGACTCACTGGATTATTTAATCATTATAATTAATTGAAAAATGTATGTGAATCTAAAATAGACACTTGCATTGCTGTGAGATTGAAAAAGGGCTACAGATTTATATTCTTTATTGAGGCAAAGAGACAGTTATTTGACAATAACTGCCACACCTCTTTATCTTGTTACAAATTCTGGGTATGAGCTCTGATACAGCTCATTTTAGAAGATGATATATAAAAGAAAACGAAGTGCAAGCCTTGAAAGTTCTGACGTCGAGCAATTATCAAGCAAGTTCACATATTATAAGCACTGCTGTCGTTACATTACCCTGCAACGAAAACAGATAGCCTAACATTAATCAACACCAGATACCTCAAATATATTACTCTAAAGGATTATGAGGATGAACTACGAGTGATAGATATTGCTTGAGCTAGTAGCCTAGTATTGTCATTTCCACTAGCTAATATACTATTAAAATTTATACTTAGACATTAAATACTCCTGTTCATCCGATTTACTAGTGTTCAAGCATTGTGCTATCTCAAAATTTTTTAGTAAAACTTACTTTAGGAATGTAAGTAGGATTAGTGAGACTGAATTTCAAGGTTCATTTCAGGTCCTTAATTATTTAAAGAGATTCTGTTTCAAAACTGTATGAAATCCACCACTGTCAGTATAGTATGTCAACCAAACAGTGTAACCTTTTGTCATTTTGGAGAAACTGGTGATATGAAGCTAATCTTGCTTGATATTATACTGTCAACTGTACGCGAGATTCAGTTAATGTTTTTATGCATGCAGGCAAGGTATCCCTCTAGATGCAGTAGCCAACCTTGTTCTTCTTTCATGATTCCGAAATCTCTTCTAAAGGTGGTCAGTCTCAACAAAAACAGACTATAAGTTTGCATCACATAATTATAAGTTTTATTTTAAAATAAGCAGAGCAGAATGATATTAGACTATTAGTAATCAACTTGGTTAGTCATTGCAAGTAGTATTCCTTGAATCACGAGCTTCCTCTGAAGTATGTAGTACGTTGCAGGCTAGTAATTTGATTTTGAAATGTACATAAAGAGAAGTTAAAAGTTACAATAAGAGAAGTTAAATGTACATAAAGAGAACTTTTCATGGTGCAACTAGATCCAAATGACAGGGCTTTCAGTTCATGGAAATTTTAAAGTTACTATAAGAAGCAATTGCTCATCACCACCCTTAAAAGAGTCGCTGATTTGGATGTGGATCATAAGGTTGGTGCCACTCTGTCACTTATTATGTAATAACCATGAAACGAAAAAATTACAGCTATAGCGTCACTTTTTGGTCACTCAAGCAAAGAAAACATGAGAACTTCGAAGGAGTTACCACATAAAATTCTTTATGCAATATAAAATAACCTGTGATTTGAAGACAATGTTTAGAACTGAAAGGGAAGAAATACTCTGAAGGCCTCGTGTGGTTAAGTGGGCCTCAACGCAGACGGACCCTAGCTGAACTGGCTGGATGCATGGATTAGTTGAACGGGCTGCTTGGCCATGGGCCTGCTGGACCCCTCAAGGGGGGCAATTTTGCCCACTCTCATAAAGGCCCAACTGGAGTCCTTGCGCCTGTGTGACTCCGGAGATCTTCTGTATTTGGTAAAAACCTCCCTTTTAAGGGGGGACTTGACCAACACGTTTAGGATTGCTACAAGAAGAGTTCTATAAGGAAAAGACTTCCGAACCAAGAAAGGGAGATCAACCATCTACTACTATAAAAGCCCTAATGCTCTCACAAAAGAAGGTACGCACAATTTAACCCTCTCTAGCACTCTAGAGTTGAATAGAAGTTCCTAACTTGACCTTCGGAGGGTATTCGGCCGGCACCACACCGGTGTCCTTCGACAGGTTATTTCTTTTTGTTTCGTGCAGGTTACCTTTCGAGTGGAGGAGTATCTTGCGGCATATTGGTGGATTTCTTTGAATCATCAGTTGGCGCCGTCTGTGGGAAAGCGAGCAATTAAGCCATACTACCGCTTCCCAAAAAGCTTGCATGGTACTCACCCGCTCAATGGCAACTACTAATGACGTGCAAGGAGAAGAACCGCCCACGACTGCCCTCGAGAGACAAGTTCGGACCCTTAGTACTGCCGTAGAGCGCCTCACCAAACAGAACCGTGACTTGGAAGAACAGCTGCGCCAAAAGACTGCGGCACAAAACAACCGGCCAGAAGACCAGGAAGGAACTAGCAATCCGAACAGGAATCAGGAGAGACCGGAGGGTAGCCACGCCCCGAGCGGAACGGAGAGACAGCACGTAAGCATGCCATCCCTCATGGATGCAACCCCACCACACATTACCGCCGAGATGCGGGCAATGAAAGAACAGATGGAGGTCATGATGAATGCCCTCAAGGGGCGAGTCTCCAGTGATCTTGATGATCTAGTCAATCGTACCGATTCACCTTTCACTATGGCCGTGAACTCTTTCCCCCTACCCCACAAGTTTCGCATGCCAAATGTAGACAGCTACGACGGGGTGAAAGATCCTCTAGATCACCTGGAAACCTTCAAAACCTTAATGCATCTGCAGAGGGTACCGGACGAAATTATGTGCAGGGCCTTCCCAACTACACTGAAGGGTTCTGCGAGGGTTTGGTTCAGTCGGTTGGTACCGAATTCCATCGGCACTTTCAAAGAACTAAGCGCTCAGTTCACCTCACACTTCATAGGGGGACACAGATACAAGAAGTCTACGGCGTGCTTGATGAACATCAGACAAAGGGACGACGAGACGCTAAGATCCTACATAACCCGCTTCAATAAAGAAGCACTCTCAATAGATGAAGCGGACGACAAGATACTGGTGGCAGCCTTCACAAACGGATTGACGACGGGCAAGTTTCTGTTCTCACTATACAAAAACGATCCCAAAACCATGTCAGAAGTACTCTACAGGGCCACCAAGTACATGAACGCGGAAGACGCGCTGCTTGCACGGGAAGAAAGGCCCAAGAAGAGAGAACGCCAAGTAGACACGCGTCAGGACCAAGGGCAGAAGAAACCAAGAACAGGAGATAGGAAGGACGAAAGACACCCTAAGCCCCCGAACGGGAGGTTCACAAGTTTCACCCCCCTGAACGCCCCAATCGACCAAGTCTTAATGCAGATCAAGGATGAGGAGGCGCTAACATTCCCGGGAAAGCTAAAAAGCGACCCCAGCAAACGGTCGCGAGACAAATATTGTCGTTTTCACCGAGATCACGGACACAACACTGCCGACTGCTACGATCTAAAGCATCAGATTGAAGCTCTCATTAGACAAGAGAAGCTACAGAAATTCGTCAACAAAGAGAAGACGGATATTAATCGTCAGGAGCCGGCCCCTCGACGGGACAATGAGCGCCCGAGGCCCCCCATTGGAGACATAAGGATGATAGTAGGGGGAACTGCGCCTACCCGTTCATCCAAAAAGGCTCGAAAGACATACCTCAGATCGGTCTTGAACGTCCACACAACGGGCTCAAGGCCCTATGCCCCACGGATGGACAACCCTATAATTGGATTCACCGAAGAAGATGCAAGGAGACTTCATCATCCACATGACGACGCGCTGGTCGTCAGTATACGTGTAGGGGATTACAACGTCCACCGGGTGCTAATCGACAACGGTAGCTCAGCGGACATTCTATACTATCCAGCGTTCCAGCAAATGGGGATAGACAGAGCCCGATTGATGCCAGTGAGCGCTCCCCTAGTCGGTTTCGGGGGGACCAGAGTATTCCCAATAGGTTCCATCGTACTCCCGGTGACGGTGGGTGACTACCCACAAGAGCTCACTAAGAACGTAATGTTCCTCGTAGTAGACTGCTCCTCCGCTTACAATGGGATCCTCGGACGGCCTACACTCAACTCGTGGAAAGCAGTAACGTCCACGTATCACCTAATGATCAAATTCCCGATGGACCATGGGGTTGGGGAATTACGAGGAAATCAAGCAACCGCCCGAGAGTGCTACATTGCCATGTTGGAAATGGAAGATCACGATCAGGCAATGTGCATAGAAGAACAGCGGCCGGTGGTAGAACCAACTGAAGAACTGGAGATGGTAACGCTCAACGAGTCCAAACCAGAACGAACCACCAGAATTGGCACATTGGCCTGCCAACATGTGCGACAGGCCCTCATCACATTCCTCAGGAAGAACCAAGACATCTTCGCATGGACCCATGAAGACATGCCCGGGATCGATCCTTCTATCATAGTCCACAGGCTGAACGTGAACCCTTCACACCCTCCAGTCCGGCAGAAAAAGCGAGTGTTCGCTCCTGAACGGGACAGAGCAATAGCACAAGAGGTCAGGAAGCTGCTCGAGGCAGGTTTTATAAGGGAAGTATATTACCCAGAGTGGTTGGCGAATGTGGTCATGGTAAAAAAGGCTAGTGGAAAGTGGCGGATGTGCGTTGATTTCACGGATCTCAACAAAGCGTGCCCGAAGGATAGCTACCCCCTCCCGCGAATAGATGCGCTGGTAGACTCGACGGCCAGACACCAGCTCTTGAGTTTTATGGATGCCTTCTCGGGCTACAACCAGATCAAAATGGAGGAACCCGATCAGGAGAAAACATCCTTCGTTACCAGCCAAGGCCTTTTTTGCTACAAGGTGATGCCGTTCGGACTCAAGAACGCCGGGGCCACATACCAGAGATTAATGGACAAGATGTTTGCACATCAAATGGGGAGAAACGTCCAAGTTTACGTTGACGACATGCTGGTAAAGAGTCGAATTGAAAGAGACCATCTGAGCGACCTCCAGGAGACATTCGATACCCTGCGATCATACAAAATGAAGCTGAATCCGGACAAGTGTGTGTTCGGGGTGACGGTAGGAAAATTTTTGGGTTTTATGGTATCCCAAAGAGGAATAGAGGTCAATCCAGAGAAAATTCGGGCCATCATAGAACTTGAACCACCAAGGACAACAAAGGAGGTACAGAGCTTGAACGGCAGAATCGCCGCCCTGAGCAGGTTCGTGTCGAAAGCAACGGACAGATGCCTACCGTTCTTCCGGGTCCTGAAGAAATCTTTCGAATGGACGGAGGAGTGCCAAAGAGCATTTGAGGACCTAAAGAAATACCTTTCCTCGCCACCTTTGCTCAGCCCATCCAAACCAGGAGAAGATCTCTACTTATACCTAGCCGCTTCAAATGTGGCGGTAAGCGCGGCCCTAGTAAGGGAGGAAGAAGGGACGCAGCGACCCGTCTATTTTGTAAGCAGAGGGTTCCAGGGGGCTGAAGAGAGATACCCCCACATGGAGAAGCTAGCCTTCGCACTGATAACTGCAGCTCGAAAACTGAAACCATATTTCCAAGCCCACAGCATTATCGTCCTAACGGATCAACCCCTAAAAAGGGCAATGAGCAGCCCCGAAGCCGCCGGACGGATGGCCCTATGGGCGATAGAGCTGAGCAAATTTGACATACACTACCGCCCGCGAACCGCAATAAAAGGCCAAGCTATAGCTGATTTCATCGCCGAATCTACACGAACAGGGTGGAAGGAGCCTCAAGCCCTCAGACTGTGGAAGATCCACACGGACGGATCATCAAATAAACTTGCGGGAGGAGCTGGAGTGGTGATTCGAACCCCTGACGGAGACACAATCGAGTTCATGATCCGGTTAGACTTCCCGACGACCAACAATGAGGCAGAGTATGAGGCATTATTGGCAGGGTTAGACCTAGCAAAAGCGGCAGGCGCCGAGGCTATGGTTATACACTGCGACTCACAGGTAATAGTCAGCCAAATTAGTGGCGTCTATGAATGTAAAGGGGAAAAAATGAAGAAATACTTAGACGAAGTCAGAAGACGGACCGACTCCCTCCAGGTCACGTTCGTCCAGATCCCGAGAGAAGAGAATGAATGTGCCGACCGGCTTGCCAAAGCCGCCTCCGCTGCAAACATGACAACCCCTGACCGAGTGCTATCATTCATACAGAACTCCTCAGCCATTAGCGATGGAGCAGGAGTACGGGAGGTAAATTCAGGATACGATTGGACCACGCCCCTAATGGCCTACCTGAAGAAAGGCACACTCCCAGAGGAAAAGGACGCTGCCAGAAGATTGAAGGTCCGGGCCTCACGGTTCACAATAATCAACAATGTCCTATACAAGAGGGGATTCTCGCGACCATATCTAAGATGTTTAGGTCGCGAAGAAGCCGACTACGTGATGAGGGAGGTCCATGAAGGCATTTGCGGAAACCATTCAGGGGCACGGTCTCTGGCACACAAGCTGATCCGGGCAGGATACTACTGGCCTACAATGCAGAAGGACACGCAAGCCTACGTCAAAATCTGCGACAAATGCCAAAGGTTCGGTAACCTGATTAGGCAACCAGCAGAAGAGCTGACACCTATGGCGGCCCCTTGGCCGTTCGCCCAATGGGGACTAGACATCATGGGCCCTTTCCCAACGGCCGCAAGACAGCTGAAATTCCTGGTCGTAGGAATCGACTACTTCACTAAGTGGGTCGAGGCGGAAGCTCTAGCGACCATCACAGAGAAGAACATCAGAGGTTTCGTATGGAGGAACATAGTATGCAGGTTCGGGATACCAAGGGTCCTCGTCTCCGACAATGGAAAACAGTTTGACAACAGGGCGTTCCGGGATTTTTGCTCAGAGTTAGGGATTAAGAACCATTACTCGTCGCCCGCGCATCCGCAGGCAAATGGCCAAGTTGAAGTCACGAACTGGTCGTTGCTTAAAATCATCAAGACCCGGCTCGAAGGGGCAAAAGGCATATGGCCCGATGAGTTACCGAGTGTCTTATGGGCATACCGCACGACGGTAAGAACACCAACAGGGGAAACGCCATTCGGACTGACGTACGGGAGCGAGGCCGTCATTCCAGCAGAAATAGGTCTCACGACCTATCGGGTGGAGAGCTACGACGAAGGCAAGAATGAAGAAGCTTTGCGGCTACAGCTAGATCTAGTCGACGAAGTCCGGGCCACAGCCGAACAGAGGATAGCTCGATACCAAAACCTCATGGCGAAGCACTACAACTCCAAAGTCAGACACAGAGACTTCCTGATCGGGGACCTTGTGCTTCGGAAGGTAATGGGAACAGCTAAAGACCCCACGGAAGGAAAACTTGGCCCAAACTGGGAAGGGCCTTACAAAATCTCATCCTGGCGGAGAAGGGGAACCTACCATCTAGAGACCATGGATGGACGGAAGCTGCAACACCCGTGGAACACCGAACACCTTCGGAAGTACTACCAATAGACTCCAGCTCATTCTTAATGTTTCAAGCAATTATGTCTTTTACTTTTAAAATTTTCTATACTGCTGTTTTGAACAATTATGTCTTTTACTTCTACTAGTGCCCTTTTAAGCCCAGGGGGGCAGGCACCATTTTCCTATGAAAACTCTTTTTTTTTCAGGCAACAAGATTTTTTCTACTTTAGTATTCAAAAAGGTAGTCCACAAAGTGGACGGATCATCCCACAGGGATGAAAAACACCAAGTCCACAAAGTGGACGGATCATCCCACAGGGATAAAAAACACCAAGTCCACAAAGTGGACGGATCATCCCACAGGGATGAAAAACACCAAGTCCACAAAGTGGACGGATCATCCCACAGGGATGAAAGAAAAATACCAAGTCCACGAAGTGGACGGATCATCCCACAGGGATGAAAGAAAAATACAGTCCACAAAGTGGACGGATCATCCCACAGGGATGAAAGACACTTAGTCCACAAAGTGGACGGATCATCCCACAGGGATGAAAAACACCAAGTCCACAAAGTGGACGGATCATCCCACAGGGATGAAAAACACCAAGTCCACAAAGTGGACGGATCATCCCACAGGGATGAAAGAAAAATACAGTCCACAAAGTGGACGGATCATCCCAGAGGGACGAAAGACACTTAGTCCGCAAAGTGGACGGATCATCCCAAGAGGATGAAAGGCACAAAGTCCACAAAGTGAACGAATCATCCCAAAGGGATGAACACATCCACATAAAGAACGGACCCATGAAAGCGCTCGCTAATCGAACTATCCGTTCTAAAAAGGAATCAACTACCCGACGGATGGGTTAAAAAACTATTCCGCCAGACGGATTAGTTCAGCAAAATAAATTAACCAACGGACAGCCAGCTAGGCAGAACGGATCTTACTTAAAAAATACATCCCATAAAGCTAAGTAAAGAGGCAACGAATCTTGCATAAAAAAGGAAACCAGTTGAAAGTCAATGTACGTACAAACCCCGCAAACATGACGGATCCAATAAATTGTTCAGCACTTACAAAAAAAAAAAAATAATAATAATAATCTAAGTTATTACAAAAAGTCATTTCTGGTCTGCTCCGTCTCCCTCTCCGGCTTGGGGGTCCTCGACGACCTTGGCTTGGCTATCCACTGCAGCATGATCCGTCGGAGTCTCATGGACGAGTGCATTCTCGAATAAAGCATCGGTGTCCTCCGACTGAACGGGCTGAACAGTGGACGGTTCGGGGGCAGAAACACTGACGGAGGACAGGTCGAGCTCCGGGTACAGCTTCTTGACCTGACGGAGAGCATCGTCGAACCCGTCATTGTAAACGACGCTCAGTTCCGCGATCAGGTCGGCGGAGTCACGATACTCGCGTACGGCTTCCACCCTAGCCTGACGGGCTTCGTCATCCTTCTCGACCAGCTCTCTCTTCAGACCCTCCACCAGTTGAACGGCCTCGTCCCGAGCTTCCTCGGCCATCTTAAGTTTCTTTTCTTGAGTTACCCTCCAAGCCTTGAGGTCGATCAGTTCATCCTCCATCACCTTAGCCTTACCACGAATCCGGCCAATGGTGGTCTCGTGTTTGAGACACCGTCCCATTAGACCCTTCATCATGACCATGGCCTGAGAAACGACGGAGGTAAGCAAACAGCAATTAAAAAAAAAGAGGAGAAGAGAAAGGCGAACGGATGGACTAAGAGGTCACAGAGTAATCACCTGGGCAATGTTGAAGAGGCCCGTCTCCCCCATAGCCTCCGTCGAGTGATTCCCGAGGTCCTCGTAGTCCTCAGGGGAAATTATTGAAGATATTTTCTCCAAGGCGTACTTGGAGTCCTCGCGGAGCAAGACGGGTGGTTTTTGCTGCTCTCCAGGGGCACCCGTCATCAACCCTTTGCCCGCGCCGTGCTTGGACGGAGTAATGGACTTTGTCCCCTCAGCCATCAAGCCAATGACCGGGTCGAGGGGGATTTTTGTTTGTTTAAGAGGACGGTCACTTTTCACCGGCAGCTTCCTCTTCAGCTGTTGCTTACTTGGGCCCGTCCCCATGGGGTCCGTCCCCGTCTGTTTGTTCTTAGCAGCTTGGAGTCTTATGGTTGCTCTCCTTTTCGCATCCTCCATCTCTGGAATAAGATGACGGAATAAGAAACGAATAGTGAAAATAACGAAGAGAGGTGACGAGGAGAAACGGACTTACGCAGACGGGTTTGTTTCTCGTACTTTAAGGCAGCCGGGGTGGGTGCCAGACCGTCACAGTACCAGTGGATTGTGTTAAGATTGACGAGCTTGGCCCACGTCCGTTCCTCTGGTTTTGTCTTTGAAAAAATTCTTTCAAGAAAGCTGAATTCTTCAAGTGTAACTTGAGGACGACGTCGAACTGCAACACAAAAGACGGAGGTTAGAGACCACAACACTAGAAAAGTGAACGGAGTCATTAAATGACAAACCATACCAGACGGGTTTAAAATGCCCCAAACTGTGTCGACGGGCAAGAAGTCCGTCTCCCCTGGATGACACATCCATTCCTGACCTTCCATGAAGAAATATCTACTTTTCCAGTCCCTGTTGGAGTCCGGGGTCTCATAGATGACCTTCAGGACGGGACTCCTAGGAACAAAACTGTACATTCCCCTCGACTTATCAATCTCGTCAGGACGGTAGCAATGGAAGAACTCTCTTAGAGTAAGTCTCCTCGCTCCGTCAGACATGGCTCCGTATAGGACCTCCATGGCAATAAAAACTCTCCAGGCATTGGGAGACACCTGGCTGACGGAGATACCTAGATAGCTTAAAAGTTCGCGATGTAGCGAACTCAGTGGGAACCTTAAACCAGCCTTGAACACCGGCTCGTATACCCCCACTCCGTCGACTCCCTCATAATAGCACTTTTCTGACACAAATGGTAGACGGAGGGGTATGCATTCTGGAATTTGGTACCGGTCCCTAAGGGTATTAAAGTGCCCATCCTTGATGGTAGACACGAACGCATGCACCGTCCACTCTGGGGGCAAGACGAACTCCCTAAGCCCATCTGCCCCTACGACGGACCTAACCAATGGATCTTCCTCATCTGATCCCTCTTGGAATTCGATCATCTCCAGGCCCTCATGTGTTGAGGACGAGGAAGATGATGACGGACTACTATCGCTCGTGCTATCACGGTCTCTGTGACTTGACGGGTATATCCCTTCATAGTCCGCTCCGTCACGAACGACGGACTGGTTACTCGACGCACTAGACATAGCCTACAGACAATTACAGAACCTAAGACTCCGACGGTTTTGAAAAGATCGACGGGCGCATAAAGTGCGAACATAAAAACTAAAGGATAAAGAACGGAGGCATAACTACCCACCTGAAGATTAGTGCAAGATTTGGAGGACGACAGTTGAGAAAGCGAACAGGCTGCGTTCTGACAAGGCTGACGGACTCGCTCTGACAAAACTTCTCCAGCAACAAACTGAGAAATGAAGGGCGAGGGCTCGATATTTATAAGAAAGGTGCACGGAAGACGAAGCGTCGCCTCGGTCCAAGACAACGACCACTGACAAAGTGACATTTGGCACGGCGCATTTAATTGGCTTCTGATCCAGCAGCGTACGGATAGAAATCCGCGGACGCAGGTATACAATGGGTACGTCCTTGATTTTTATCCGTCACCCCGTAGGTACCGTTCAGTTGTTGACAGACATATGTCTGCAAAGGGTACGTCTTCATTTTATCCGTCACCCCATGGGTCCGTTCAATTGTTCTTCGCGGACTCATGGGGTGAGGGGGCAACTGAAAGGGAAGAAATACTCTGAAGGCCTCGTGTGGTTAAGTGGGCCTCAACGCAGACGGACCCTAGCTGAACTGGCTGGATGCATGGATTAGTTGAACGGGCTGCTTGGCCATGGGCCTGCTGGACCCCTCAAGGGGGGCAATTTGGCCCACTCTCATAAAGGCCCAACTGGAGTCCTTGCGCCTGTGTGACTCTGGAGATCTTCTGTATTTGGTAAAAACCTCCCTTTTAAGGGGGGACTTGACCAACACGTTTAGGATTGCTACAAGAAGAGTTCTATAAGGAAAAGACTTCCGAACCAAGAAAGGGAGATCAACCATCTACTACTATAAAAGCCCTAATGCTCTCACAAAAGAAGGTACGCACAATTTAACCCTCTCTAGCACTCTAGAGTTGAATAGAAGTTCCTAACTTGACCTTTGGAGGGTATTCGGCCGGCACCACACCAGTGTCCTTCGACAGGTTCTTTCTTTTTGTTTCGTGCAGGTTACCTTTCGAGTGGAGGAGTATCTTGCGGCATATTGGTGGATTTCTTTGAATCATCAAGAACAAACACCATATACGGCATCGGCTATTGTTGCAATATGTTAAATGCATATTGTTAATAATGACAAAAGGACAAAGGAGCTTTATCCAAAATGCTATGTGTCTACAGAATGGTAGCATTTCAATTAAACTACAGGCAACATTAGGAAGAACAATGAAACTTACAAGTTCATATTTGGTAATGGCACAAACCCGTCCAAGACCAACTTGTTCACATAATCTTTTAAATTCATGCAAAAGTAGTCGTTTGAGTGAAATGTCTTTTTATTGATTAAAATATATGTTGGATAAAGAAAACAGTGACAGCTTAAAGTAACATCTTATCAGGGTTCTTTAGCCAGCTTCTTCAAACAAATTCTGTATCTAAAGAATTCCAAATATGACACACACCATTGACAAAACAGTTTACAACATTGCAAAGGAGACGTAAAGAAATTCGTTTAGTGAGAAAGAATCAAGATGTTAACATGCTGATTAGTTCTGTTTGCTCCTATTTCTTATGGTGGCAATTCCCAAGTGCCTATAAGAGGGCCTTAACAAACTTCCTACAAATTCATTGGTAGAATCATAGTGGTGAGCAATAGAAATTAACAATCCACATTGTTATGTTGCACATAAGCCTCCTTTAGAGTTGAGATATCCAAACATGTAGCGATCTAGAAAACATATTAGGTTCAAAAGTTATATAATCTTGAACTTGAACTAACTGATTCAAGTCATGGAGTAGCCACGAATAAAGTTTAAAGCTCCCATGCCTCTTGGCAGTGTTTTCTTCCCCACATTTTTCTTATAATTTTCTTTAATATTCTAAATTTAGATATTTCCACAGTTTGAACTGCTGAAATACAAATTGGTACGTATACACATAGATACATGCATGCCTTCCCATACACACACACACGCACGCAAAGATAAATACAAGACAGAGAAGTTATACTATATGAAAATTTGGAAAGAAAGTAAAATACATAATGAGAAGATCAAGTGCAGTAAATATACAATTAATAGGTATTGGATTAGCAAAAAATATAAAAGTTGTGTTGACTAAGAACTCAGGTATTTTTTTTTAATTAATTAATTAATTATTTTTTATAAATAATTATAAACTTTGGATGCATGCAAAATTAACTAAGCATGAACCTAAGAAATCAAATATATATACAGTGGCAACTCCAGGAATTTTGTCCAGGGTGTTCCTATTCCACTTTGAAAAAATTTCGGGTAATTTCAGTCCGTTTTGGGACGTTTCGGTAAATACCGGTTGAAATTCAAGATTTGGCTAGCATGAAGTTTGTGCTTAAAAGAAAAAATGTTCTTAAAACCAAAACAAATTTGCATTTTGTACACCAAAAAACCTCAAAAAGGAAAAAAAAATGAAAAGAAATGAAATGAACAAAGGTACCTGTACAATAAACTATAAGTTCATTTGAAATATTAATAAAATTATTAATTATTGTTGTTTAGTTGTTTCATAAATTTGTTTTTCTTTTATAAACTATAATTTGTTGTATTGTTGTTTCATTAATTATTAAATTATTAATTGTTGTTTAGCCTAAGATAATTTAATTTGTTTGTCTTTTATAATGTATTAGTTAATTAAATTATTAATTATTAATGTTTAGTTGCTTCATTAATTTTTTTTACTAACTAATAGCAGTCTAGCACACACCTTACTGTGCATTAGCACACACCTCATGTGTGTACACACCCTTACCTCTTCGATACCGTATTGGAGGCCGTTTTGGTTTAACAAGAAAAACGAAATATTTCGGTATCGATTAATACCAGTATACCGTTTTAAAATTACAGCTAAATATATATATATTTTCTTAAAAATTTTATATATACTCTTAAAAATATAAAATAATTTTAAACTCTGACATAATAATTCTTTTAAATATTAGTAATAATTATGGTTGTAGTATAATTTTTTTTTTTTTTTTTTTTAAAAAGAGTTGTACTTTAATAATAGTACTAAGTCCATGTACTTACTAAGCATCCACAGCCGGATTCTAAATCCCATCTTATTTTACCATCTCAAAAAGTCACTTTTTCAATTATACAATACAATTTTACAATTCTCCAACATCCCAACTTTTATATCCCAGTCCTACTTATTAAAATAATATTTTTACACAATAAAATAATATTTCTCACAATTACCATTATACATTACAACACATTATTTATTCTTTCTCTCTCTTTCCTTCTGGTCAGGAACCACAATTACCACCACCGCTGCACACCACCACCACTGCCACCACCACCACCGGCAACCCAGAAACTACCGTCAACACCAAAAAAAAAAAAAAAAAAAAAACCCAGAGAAAATCACAACAACAAATCACCGTGAATTACCACCACCGCTGCACACCACCACCGCTGCCACCACCACCACCGGCAACCCAGAAACTACCGTCAACGCCAAAAAAAAAAAAAAAAAAAAAAAACCCAGAGAAAATCACAACAACAAATCACCGTGAATTACCACCACCGCTGCCACCACCACCACCGGCAACCCAGAAACTACTGTCAACACCAAAAAAAAAAAAAAAAACTAGAGAAAATCACAAACCGATCTCCACGCACCTCGCCAAACCGAAAGAAAGAGATAAAATGAGAGAGGAGTGAGAAATTTGCCGGTAAAAGCAATTAAAAAATATTTTTTTATACCATTTTGCTACAGTACCATCTTACATTTGAGATGGTACTGTAGTAAATTCTCAAATTTTTTTTACATATGAGATATAGCCTTCCAGCTGCTGGGTGTGTTTTGGGCTTGTATGCCAAATATGCTTTGCATTTGGCATATAGCCATCCAAATGCGGATGCTTGCAGTAGTGAAAAAACAAAAAAAATAAAAAATAATGTGCAAAAGTTAAAGCTAAGCACGTGAGTGGTTGGAGATAAGCTTGAAATTTTTGAAAAACTTTTGACTCATTTAATGACTTCGGAATTCACGTGGGGGAGTGGGACGCTAGTGTACAAAACAATATACGGCAATTGGCATTCAAAACTAGAAATACCAAAGAACAGAGAAGCAGAAAAGTTGAAGAAAAACAGAGAATGGAGAAGAAAAGGCGAGGAAGAAGAAGCTGAAGCAGGTGAGGAGACTGCAATTGACCAAATGGAAGTGGCCAGAGACATGGAAGTGACCGGCGATGTGGTGGTGAGTGGCTGTGACGACAAAAACTAATGATTTTGGCCCTTTTTTTTTTCTTTTCAGATTCTCTGTTACATTTTTTTTAAGGGTAAACAAATAAAAAAAAATTAAATTATTATATATATAAACTTCACACGGCCCATATGAAAAGAATATGAACCCACTCAAGTTAAACAAAGTACAACATATTAAAGCCTTTCAACCAGCACATGTTACTAACCTAAAATATATAATATATATTACAGTTTAGTAGACTTTAAGATGAAAGAATTGAAATATGATCTTTGTTTGTTACTCCTGGTACCTTTCCTTAAATTTTCTTTTAAGTTCCAGGTCAACAGTAGTTAAATCATCCCTCAATAATCATTAGAAATGTAATTTCAAAAGTTATCAACAAAGAGGGCACACTATAGTTTCACCATAAGATAAGGAATTAGTATTAATACATTATTTTGACCATCAACAGCAGCACAACAATAGCAACACAACACCAATGATTCTACTCTGTATGTTTTTATAGCAGTCGTCAATGAAAGGAATATCCAAATGAAAGCAAGGATCAAATACAAAGACTTCATTTATTGATGTAGTTAGGTCCAAGTTAAATTAATTTTTCTTCTGCAGAAAAACAAATTTCTTATCAAGGAAGTAATCCTGTGCATTTGACAGTTAGTTACTGCAGCTAAGGGGCATAAAAGGAACACTAACATGTCTCCTGTCCAACTTGGAACAGACGTCATAAGTAACAATGTCTCTTAAGCTGTAAAGGGATTGCATTTGTACAGGATAAAAGAAATCTGGATAGCAACTTTTAGCTACTAAGACAAATAAATAATCAACTATATATGGGTGGCTGGGGATAAAAAAGCCATAATACAATTGCACCAACAATGCAATTACAGATGCTCACCAACAAAGAAGGAGGGAAAAAAAAAAAAAAAACTACAGACCTATACCAAGATAAATCAATAATGCAAATATATAAATAAATCTTCTTTTCTTATCTTTTTTTGGGGGTGTTGATAGGAAAGTAAAACTCAAAGTCATAACAAACATTTTCTTCTCTGTTATTGTTTGAATACAACAAACAAATTTGAGTCTACATTAATGCCTATTTCTCCTTGTATATCCTAACACAACAGAAGAAACTCTCAACACTTGATAGACATAAGATTAATCTACTCCCTTTTCTCCTATGAGATTTGTTAAAAGCACAACTATCAATAGCTTTAGGTTCTGCATTTTTTCAACAATAATGCTTCATGAAAAAGGAACATTTTGTACATTTCCAACAATTATAAATCTTTCCATTTTTACCCTGTAATATTTGATGGTCCAAATCTCTAAACAGTTCGTGAGAGACTAACATCATCACATAACAATAAACATATAAATGTCCTTTCTTGAAAGCCTGGAGAAGATGCTTCTTGTGTTGAGGTGTATATCATATACACCTTTAAAATAAAATGAAAGAAAACAATATAAAAATTGGTATAACTTCATTTCATGAATCCAAGAAAAAAAAAAAGACTCCTTTCCAAGCAACATAAAAAATAGAAAAACTGATATATTTATTTTGGGACATGCCCAATCGGATAGATATAAAACATCCAAAATACTTGTTTGACTACATCAACCCTACTAGTAACATGTAAGATTTATCAAGATTGAAAGTGACAATTAAGGCTGTGTTTGTTTTAGCTTCAAATCACTTCCGGAAATGCTTTTCCGTAAATACGGGTGTTTGGTTGCGCATGGAAAATAAATTTTCCTATAATTCTTTTCAGTTGACCGTGTGTTGGGTGTAAAATCATTTCCGTTTTTATTTTACCTTCAAATCTCATTTTCCGGAAGAGAGAGAGAGAGAGAGAGAGAGAGAGAGAGAGAGAGAGAGAAGAGAGAGCCCATTGCAAGCGACCTATGAGCCTTTGACTTTGCCGGCGACCCAGAGTTTTCGCGCCACAAACCCATGAACCCACGAACCAATCTTCGACTTCGCCGGTGAACCCAGAGCCCAGATCACGCCATGAACGCAGAGCCTTCGACCCACTGATCTTCGACCCAAAGCCTTCAACCCACGAGCCTTCGACTTCGCTGGCGACCTAGAGCCTTTGACTTCGCCGGAAACCCACGAACCGATCTCTCTCTCTCTCTCTGTGATTTTGATTTCTGTGTGATTTTGATTTTTGTTGTTGTTGTGGTGGTGTGGGTGGTGGTGTTTTGGTGGTTTTCCTGTTGTGTGGTGGTGGGTTTTGTGTGGGTGGTGGTGGAAAATAGCATTTTCAGAATGTTACCAAATACATGAAAATATTTGTTAGAACAATTTTCATAATGCAACCAAACACTTAAAAATATTTTCCTTTCCCGAAAATAGCATTTCCGAAAAATATTTTATGGGAACCAAACACAACTTTAATTTCTAAGGTATCTTGACATTGTACTATAGACCTAGTATTGAATTGCACATTCACCAGAGCAGATATAGGAGGATTAGGGAACAGAAGAGGGATAATTCCCTCTTTTTTTTTAATAAGTAGAAGAGGGAAAAATCCCATTATGTAGCTCACAAGCCAAAGAGATCTCGAATGACCACAAGAAGACAGAAATGGAAAACAAAACTAGCCAAAATATTCAAGAAATTTATGCCTACTAGAAGCCATACTCCACACTTCAACCTTACCAATAGTTGGAAGTCTAACATTTATCAAAGAAAGAATTAATTCAAAAGTATCTATTAGAGAATAGTATATGTAACTATGTAAGCAGTTCGGCACTCGCTATATTTGTCTTCTAGAACTGTTTCTATATTCTTTTTTGCATCCATTAGTTTTTCCTGTGAGACAACACTTAGAGAACCACACACTGAAGCATGGATTGAAGGCCCAAGAACTTTAAGAAAATACAGAATCAATGCATATAGGAATTATCAAAAGGCAGTTTTGAATATTATCATGATCAACATTTTTAAAGACAAAAAAATCAGTTTAGAAACCCTGTACATTGCTACATGCAAGTTAACTCATCATAAAACCAATTGGTCTCTTTACAATTAAAAGACCAAACCATTACTAGAACAAATTTAGAAATCAAATTAACAAAATCACCAAGTTATATAATAAACCACATCAAAAGAATACAAAACATAGAATACTATATAGGGAATAAACAATTACATGATTGAATGCTGCATTCTCATGAAAAATTAACCACATAAGATGTTTGTTGAGGCTCATTTTTGACAAAGCCCAGCAAGACAAAAGGCCCAACAACATGGGTAGACCAAAAGAAACAGCAAACAGAAGTCATGGTAGAAATGAATGGCTCACGGGTCCATGAGATGGGTCCAGAAGAAGCAAACGGGTTTGAATAAATCCGGAAAGAGAAAAGAAACAAACCCATGGGAAGTATGAAGAAAAGTAATAATGGGCCACAGCAGGCCCAATGCAATGTAAACAAAGAGAGTAAGGGGCTAAGGGAAAACCCATGAGCCCCAAAGATGAAGTATAGAGTAATTGGGCCAAGGAAGCCCAAAATGAGTTAGCAAAAGCCCATGGGTAAAACAGAATTGGAAAAAATGGGCCAAGGATGCCCAAAAGAGAAAAGGGACATTAAAGCTCGTGAGCAATGAAAAAAAAGGCCTAGTAAGTATACTGGGTTACTAAGAAGAAAACACACGGCAGGCCCAAAAGGGCCCAACTGGATTAAGTTAAACAGCAAGAACAACAATTTGGCAAGAAATGTCAAGCCACGAAGCAAACACCTAAACTAAAGGGAGGCCTAATGATCTAACAAGGCCCAACCCCACAAGAAAGGGACAAGTCATAAACGTTGGTCTGTCGGAGATGCAACCCACACCAGAAAAAGCTAAAAAGCGCACGGCAGGATATGTGCACCCATTCTTAGATCTCGGCAAACGTATGAAACAACAAGAAGGTAAAGCACGCGTACGACCCAGGCATCACCAACCTATACCTAATCACTATGGGAAAGGGTGAGGTCATGAGTGAGGGCACGGTCTGGCGGTGGGGAGAGGAGTGAAAACCCATTCTTGTGGTCCTTGCTTAGGCTCTTTTGGTGGGCATAGTCCTGTTGGGATGACATGCCACCCAAAAGAGGCAAGGGTGGGTAAGAAACACTGGGTGCATGCCATGAGAGACCAAAAGGAAGAAGATACACACTGGGACAAGTAGAAAAGGAACCTTCGTTGTCTGAAAGCCACAGGTCAATGGTGGTAGTTAGAACCATCGACTCGGTAAGTGGTCGGCAAAAGGCTCTCATATCAGACAAGGGCCATTAAGGGGCTAGAACAGTAAAACCAGTCACAACAAGCTCTATATAAGAGACCCGTGGCTGTGTGCAAAAAAGGGGGAGGGGGGGAAGAAAAAGAAAAAGGAAGAGGGGAGAAAAGAATTGGAAGAAAGAAAAAGAGAGAAAAGATAAACAAAAGAACAGAGAATGAAGAAAAAGGAAAAACAGAGTGTTTTTATGACAGGCATGCACCCAAATGGGTTAACCCCCTCTCTCCCTCAATAGCCTTGCTCTCTATTAGAGGCAAACGATTATACTCGGGCACACACCATTTAGGGCTGGCCTCTCAAAGCAACTAATTTCTCCTCTAAAGTTACTTGCGATGAGGGAGCAGTTTTTCCTTCCCTGGTTAGAGCCCTGTGATAATACTTGGTGTGGCAGACCCATTCCTTTGATTCTACTAACCCCATTCTACCCCATTGTTTAAGTTTTATTCTTTGAACGAGAGGCCTTTTAAGTCATTTACTTTACTTATTGTGGCAGAAATAGTGACTGTACTTTCTTTACATTATCTATATTATATCTGCCTGCCATAACCTCTTAACAGTGACTCTGCCTGCTGTGAGTTTATAAACAGACTTTGGCAGACGTTGTGTGGTTTGCACACAAGCCGAGCCAAGGTGTGTTCTAATTGGGCTAGTCCTGACTCCTTTACTCAGAAACAACTCGAGCCTAGTACGGCAGGAAGCAGCCCAATATACCGATCCAGGCCCCCCACCTTACAATGTTTTGACAGGTCATATCTAGTATTTAGAGTTGGTGGATTTCTGTCAAAAAAATGAAGCATTACACAAAACAAAAACACTAACTTTGAAATTTATTGTTTCATTAGTTCAATCATGATTTCAAGATATGCCATGAAATACTGCTTGATAGGTAAAGAAAGATAGTGTATTCATTTCTTAATATCTCCCAAGAGACTGCAAAAACATATATATAAAACCTGGCTTAGATAATGAAGGAGTATAAGTCAACTTATTTAATGTCATTAACACTTCAAGCATTCTAAAAATTTTAGCATTTAAAACTTCAAAAACCTACATTATCCATTATACCACCTCACTTTAAAATACATCAAACATCAAAATTTCTATATTTTTTACCATTTCATTTAAATAATATAAACTACTCGTTAAAATAATAATAAAACAACCACACAAAAAACTATAGCAACCACCTCCTCCACCAACCCTACCACTGCTCCACTTGCCATAACCACCATTGTAGCAACCACAACCCACCATAGCCACAACCACTGCAAGTCACAACACCATCGTGGCGACCACAACCACCTGCAGGAAGAAAAGAAAAAGAAAAAACTCAAAGTATAACCACAACCATCCACCAAAATCACAACCAACCACCACAAAAACA
The DNA here is from genome assembly GCA_030445155.1 of Quercus variabilis. NCBI lineage: Eukaryota > Viridiplantae > Streptophyta > Magnoliopsida > Fagales > Fagaceae > Quercus > Quercus variabilis. Next base: position 12,184,176 of record CP129454.1, read on the forward strand.
ACCAGCCACTGCAAAAACAAAATCTCAACCAAGCACTCATTGGTGGCTGATCTAACCCACTGCAGGAAGAAAAAAACACAAAAAAAAAAAAACAAAAACAAAGCAAAACCACAACCATCTAGCAAAAACAACCAGCCAAAAAAAAAAATTGTAACCCAAAGATCCAACCCACGCACTCACTGATCTCACCACCGTGCCTCCAAATCAAACCCACAAATCACCGCCACCGTGACCCACCATCGAAACCCACTAAAAAAAATTGGAAGGGAAGTAGCTTCATTGGTTCAAATCCAAGTTATGAGATAGTTTCAAGCGGGGAGCCATAGGGAGATCGATTTCAGAGAGCGAGAGAAGAAAGAGAAAAAAAAGAGTGTATGAGTGGTGAGAGAATTAGAAATCAATAAAATATTAAAACATCTTGCTTTCTCAAAAATAGGAGTGTACTATAGCAAGATGGCAAATTTTTTAGCATATGCAAGTTTTGATGAAGCGGATTTTTTGGATTGGCATTTTTGCAATCCTTAATAAGATGCTCTTAGTCATTACCCAATCTCAATATCAGTCCCACGAATAAAGTATGATGTTACTGTCTCAAGTCCTAAGAGCATTCGCATTTGGAATGCTAATGCCATATGTAAGCATATTTTAGCATTAAGGCATTAAAAGTGAGTAACATCCAGTCTTCCAAAATTGTAAAATTACAAAAAAAATTGGCATTATGCTATAATACCATCGCAAATGTAAGATTGCACTGTAGTACTGTTCTAAAACAAAATAATTTTTTTTTATTCCCGTGTATTTAATGTATCTGTCACTTTCTTTCTCTTCATTTTCTCCGTTTCTCATCTCTCTCTTTCTCCGCAATGTTTTGGCCTTTCTCATCACATCTCTATCCTGGCCTCTCTCTCTCATCATATCTCTCTCTCTCTCTCACGATGGCTCATCCTGATCGGTGTTTAAGCTACTTTAGTTCCACTCGGTACCACTGTCCAACAAGGGTTTGGTAGTGCAGTCTTGGTAGCGTGGTCCTCTGATGGCGCTCAACCTCGCCTCCGATGGTGGGTTGTGGAGATCCGCAGAGCTCCACCGTGATCATCAACAGTAAATCGGATCGGGTTTGAACCGAATCGGGTTGTGTGTGTTTTACAGTGAGGCATGGTTTGGTGAGTTTTGTGTGTGTTTTGCAGTGAGGCATGTATCAGTGAGTTTGTATCTAATGAGTTTGTATCGGTGGGTTTTTTTTTTTTTGGTAAGTCCAGCAGTGGTGGCTTTGGGTTTGTTCGTGGGTATGGGTATCGCCGTGGTATGGGTATCGCCATGGCTTTTTTTTTTTCTTGGTGATGGTGGGTTTGTGACTAATGTGGTGGTGGTGGTGGTGATTTTTGGTGGTGGGTGGATGAGAAAGAGAGAAAAATAGAGAGACGGAGAACAGAGATAAAGAGAGAAGAGAGAAGAGAGAGAGTTTTTTTATATTATTTTATTCTAAAATTTATATTATTTTAATATATTGTAGGTAAAAAAAAAAGTTGGGATGTTGGGAGTGTTGTAAAATGGTAGGGTATAAATAATAAAATAGGTTTTGAGATGGTATGGTATAAATGATAATATATTCACAATAGTGGAGCTAAATTTTTAGCTTTTTAGCTACACAAAAAGTCATTTTATCTATTTTACCTTCTCACATCCTACAATAGTGGAGCTATTTTAGCTTTTAATATAATAAAATAATATAAACACTATAATAAAATAATATTTCATTTAACCACCAACACACAACCACAATCACCATCAAACTCATAAGAATCACTACACAGCCACAACCCCACCGTGCCCATCAAAACCAGTGAAGAAGAACAAAATAAAAACCTAGAAAAATCAACATAGCCAAACTGAAACTCATGCCCGATACTCTGTCCGATTCGGTGCTGGCCGACAAGACCTGTGCCGATCATTGATCAGTGATCATAGACAGTGATGATGAGTGCAAAGTGAAACGAAATGCTTTTATTTGAGGTAAGTTAGGTAATGTGGGACCCGATTGGAGCTAAAAACGAAGATAGAGAGAGAGAGAGAGAGAGAGAGAGAGAGAGAGAGAGAGAGAGAGAACGAAGCGTATCAGAAATAACATAAAGAGAGAGTGTGTGTGTGAAAAGGATGAAATTGGGGGTCTGAGGCAGATGGCAGCGTGGGTCTGAGGCTAATCGGTAGCTTGGGATGGTTGGTAGGTCGGTGACGTCGAGCTTCGATGGCGGCGACATTAAGGATGGGTCAGGCCAGTGGCGGCAAAAGAGTGAGCTTGAGAGAGTGAGCTTAAGAGAGTTTTGAGAGATGAGAGCTTCAGATAAGATGAGAGTGACTGAGAGAGAAAGGCACAGTGTGAGAGTGACTAAAAGAGAGAGAGAGATCAACCAACTTGTATTATTTTAATCTGGACTGGGATTAAAAAATTAATATTTTTTTAGCTTTTAACTACAGTGCACAGCTATTTATGGTTGTACATTGTACCAATGAAACTAAAAAAAATACATTTAACTCCACTGTTGTATAACTATTTTTGGTGGAGCTAAAATCATGGTTTTCAGACCCGGACCGTTCATTGAACCATAAAAGGGAGAGGTTTAAGGTTTTTGAGGTTGAATCGGGGTCGAACCATGGTCGAACTGGAGTTGAACCGTGATGACGTCATAATTAATTTAATAATTATTTAAATTATAAATAAATATATTAAATAAATAAAAATTGAAAATTTAACTAAAAAAATCCAAAACAAATATAGATAGTATTTTTTGTAACATAACTTTCATAATACAAATAAGATTTATTAATTCTAAAAAAACATAAATAGCTATTGAATTTTTAAATTATTTTTAAGTCATGACAAAGTACACTTTAGTACCCAATAATTTTTACTTTATGAAACTCAATAAAATAGTTAAGAGACAAATTAGTTCATTTGCTCATGGCCAAGCCCATTTGACTACGGATCATTTTTTTTCCCAACTCCCAAGCCCATTTGAATAGTCAATGTTCACCATTTATTATGAAAAAAAAAAAAAAAAAAAATCAAAAGCTAGATGAAGGTGTCCATGCATTTAAAAATTGTTAAAGTTAAATAAATAACAAAACCCAAGAAAGAAGTGCTTGACAGCAAGCAAGCATTACATGTGAGGAGTTGACAGCAAGCAAGCATTACGCACACAGCAGCAAAGAAAAACTGTTCAGAAGCAGTGAAGAAGTTTACAACATTTTTAGTAATATTTTCACAACAAAATTTATATAAAAAGTTATCACTAGTTTTAATTTGAACTCATCATTAAAATTATTTTTTTACTTATTAATATTAACTAATAACTATCTATTACTTAAAATTTATTGTAAAATATTGTGAAAATATTATGGTAACATTTTATTGTGATTTTTTATTCTTTTTCCTTTCTTTCTTTGCATCCATATGGACCATACGTTTTTTTTTTTCTTTTTTTTTTTCTCTTATTTTTTATCCTCCACACACGTTTCCCCATTCCCCATCCCCATCCCACTCCTCTCATCTGACTCCTTAGTCCTCTTTGCTTTTTTTTTTTTTTTTTTTTTTTTTTTTTTTTTTTTTTTTTTTTTTTTGTCTTTCTTCATCTCTACCTTTCTTTCTCATTCTCTTTCTCTCAAACTCTCACCCTGTCACACATACATCACCGGCGGAGAACAAAGCCAGAAGATCTCCCTTCTCATCTCCAGTTCCCTTCCTCCTCCAAACTCGACGAAGATCTCCCCTTCTTGCTCAAATCCCTAAATTACCCTTTCAAATTCAACAAATCCATTCTCAAAGCCCTTGGTACTCCTCACCACTGGCCTTCCATTCTTGCCATCATTCACTGGCTCGTTCGGATCACTCTTTCAATGACAATCTCTCCTCTTCTGTGTTTTTATTTATTTATTTTTTTTAATAAGTTCAAATTCAAAGGAAGTAGGGAACCGCGAGGAACGGTTTGATCACGGTTCTCAAAACCATGAGGTCCGACCGCGGTTCTCACGAGTCCCTGTTTTTTCACATAGAACGGTTCCTGATGCTAAAAGAACCGCAAAAATAAGCAGTTCGAAGTTTTTCCGGTCGGACCGTTCGGTCCGGTCCGGATCTGAAAATCATGGCTAAAATAACTATACAACTATTTAACTCCACTTCTGCAAATGCTCTAAGAGCATTAGCATTGGGGGACCAAGTGTCTATTTTACATCCCAATGACCCAAAAATGAACTCCATCCCAATTTTTATTTCTAATTTTTTTTAGCACCAATGAACAATCAGTTGGTAGATATGCAACCTACTGTTCATGAGTTTGTATAATTATTATATAATATTTTATTCTAACTTCCCAAATAAATTTTTGGGTAAAATATCATTTTCATCCCTAAACTATCACAAAAGTTCGTTTTTCGTCCCTAAACTTTCAAAAGTTCTATTTTCGTCCCTAAACTATCACAAAAGTTTGTTTTTCGTCCTTAAACTTTCAAAAGTTCTATTTTCGTCCCTAAACTTTCAAAAATTCTGACGGAGTACTGACGTGGCTTAACATAGTGCTGATGTGGGAGGGACGAAAATTAATACGTTTGGAAAAGTTTAGGGACGAAAATAGAACTTTTGAAAGTTTAGGGACGAAAAACGAACTTTTGTGATAATTTAGGGATGAAAATGATATTTTACCCTAAATTTGTTTTTTTAAAGGTCCTCTCTCTCCAATTTCTATCTCTTCTATCTTGATTCAACTCTCTCTAAAAACCGCCGGTCTCTTCTTCTCCTTATGCTGCTGCCGGTCTCTATTCCTTTCTCAATGCCGCTGAGCTATCACCATGCCGTCGATTTCTCAACCCATCTTGGTGTGATTTTGGGTGGTTGTGGGTTGAGATTTTGTGGGCTGCTGCTGGGTTTTGGGTGGTGCGGTGGTGGCGTGGTTGTGGTGGCATGGAGGTGGTGGGCTATCGATCACATGGGTTGTGGGTTTTGTGGTGGTGGTGGTGGTGGTGTAGAACAGAGAAAGAGAGGTGGCCGGTTGTGGGCTGTGGGATTTGGTGGGAGTATAGCGGTGGAGATTGGCTTGCTTGGTGTAGCTCGGCCTGGCACGGTGGTGGAGAGTGGAGATCGGCCTGCCCAGTGTGGTGGTTTGGTGGGTTTTGGTGCGATGATCGGTGGGTTAGGTGGTGTTTGGATCAGATTTAGGTAGTGGGTTTCAGTGCTTGGATCGGTGCTTGCTGGTTTGGTTGGTGGATCGGAGCTTTCTAGAATTTGGGGAATTTGTTGGAATTTGGATCGGTACTTGCTGGAATTGGGTGATGGTTGTTTGGGTGGGTCTTAGTGATGGTTGTTTTGGTGGGGGGTTTCGATGGGGGCTGGGTTGGAAGTGGTGGCTAGGTGGTTGAGCTATTTTTGTTGATGGTGGTGGTGATGGTTGAGTTTTTTTTTTAATGGATTTGATTTTGGGATGGGTTTGACTGAGGTGATGGTGGGTGGTGGGGGCAATTTTTTTTTTTTTGGGTAATTTTGGCGGTGAAGAATTGGTGTTTGTGGCTGAGTTTTGGTGGTAGGTGGGTGTGTGGGTTCACCGGAAAAACAGATAAAAATGAAGAGAAAAAGGAAAGAGAGAGGGAAGAGAAGAGAGAGAGAATTGAATTTTTTATATTATTTAATATTGTAGTTTACATTATTTTAATAAGTTTATCTAAAAGTAGTACTAAGGTAGAGAATGAATTGTAAAATAAGATGGTAAAATAAATAAAGTAGATTTTTAAAATGTAAAATATAATTGCATTTTTGGATGCTAGTGCTCTAACCTTTGTTTCTTTTGCATCACAGTATAAGATCATTAGCATTGAGGTGTAAACACCCTTATTGCTATTTTAGAATCTGAAAGAGTAAAAACCCACTTCATCCTGATTTGTATACCTACAAAAATTTGCAAAAGTAAGGTTGTAAAGAAAAAGATAATATTTAATCTTGTAGTTGTATGTGAAGAGAAAAAGATAGTGAGAGAAAAGAGAGAAATAAGAAGACTTTTTATTATCTATATTATTATTTAAAGGGTTTTTTTTGTTTGGACTGATTTTTTTTTTCAAAAATACCCATATTTTCTTAGATTTAAGTAGGGACAGAATACAAGGACAACAAAGTGAAAATACATCTTTAACCCACTTATTCAGAAACAAAATTCACATTTAAACTTCTCTTTCTCTTTATTTTTTTGGCCAATTTTTTTTTTTTTAAACCCACGTTAAAAAGTTACTATTTTTTTGGGTAAAATTTAATAATTTGCATCAATTATAATTTGGGATTACTACATTTTTCAATCACAAAAAAACTTAGAAGTGTGATAAGTGTTATACGTTTGTATCAAATATTAAAATTATAATTGATGCAAATTATTAAATTTTACCAAAAAAATAGAAGAACCTCTGATGCACATGCCTAGAGGCTAGTTTTATTAAATAGTGTATATTATTTTATTAAGTTGTATGTAAAGTTAAAAACTGAGATGTAGGATAAATTATAAAATGAGTTGGTAAAATAGATAAGGTAGTATTTGAAGATGCAAAATAGTTTTTTTTTTTGTATCCTCGAATGCTAGTGGTCTAAGAGCATTAGTATTGGTGGTGCTAAAAGACTATATTGCTATTTTTAGCACCACAAAATATAAATTTATGGCTACATTAGTGGAGTCAAAGTCAAATAATTTAGACCCACAACTACATTACACTATAGCTAGATAAAAAAAAAAATTATTAAATTGCGTGTTCACATTGCTTTATATTGAATATATTATATTATTCACGTGTTCACACTACTTTGTAGTGAATATATTTGTCAAAGTTGAATTGACACCTCCCCATGTACAAAGTGTTTGGGAGTCTAGGGGAAAAGGGTTCGAGCTGCGGGGTTAGTAGTATGTTATAATTATTTCTCAAAAAAAATGTAGTGAATATATTTATTGTAGTGAACATATTAGTTTTTTTTTTTTTTTTGAGAATAAGAATGTAATGGACATATTAGTTTATTTTGTTGTTTGTTAGTAGTATGTTATAATTATTTCTCAAAAAAAATGTAGTGAATATAATTATTGTAGTGAACATATTAGTTTTTTTTTTTTTAGAATAAGAATGTAATGGACATATTAGTTTATTGTGTTGTTTATATTATTTTATTATATTGAAACCTAAAATAAAACTATTAATGTTGAGTGTTTTGTAAAGTAAGAAAATCCTACTTTTTGCAAAATATTTGTCTATTTTACAAAAAAAAAAATCTTAATTTTTCTATTTTAGACACTCATTTTTACAAAACATCCACATTAGTTTGTTTATTCTACACCATCTTTTATTTAAATAATATTTTTCTCACATTTTTTTATTATTTTACAATTATTTCACAACTATCCATGCCCCACCAACTTTAACACACACGCCAATTATATCTGATCTCTATCTTTCTTTCTTTTTCTTATTCTCTTTCTTTCTTTCTCTTTTCCTTCTCCTTCTTTCTTCTTCAGCATCTTCTTTCTTTCTTCTTCTTCTACCAATGCTGAAACACGAATTTAAAGAGAGAAAGCTCTTGTTGGTAAGCTTTTTTTTTTTTTTTTTTGAGAAGATGGTGGGTAAGTTTAAAAAGAACAGAAATTTAATGCTTTGGTCTGGGTACATTGAAAAGGCTGTGATAAAGTATTCAAAGGCTTTGAGTTGCTACTAAGGAACACTAAAGCTGCCATTAGTGATGCTTGTTCTTCTACTATTTTTGCATTTTCTTCTTGTTCTTTTGCAATTTGGGTTTGATTATTTATATTGGTTTGATGATTTTTTTTTTTTTTTTTTTTTGAGGAGAGGGTTTGATGAATTTAGGATCTTGATTTTAGATTAAGTTTGAAGAATTTTATGATTTGTTGTTGGACTTAAGAGAAGATATAAGGATAAAGAGGGCAGAGGAAGAGAAAGATCGGACAAGAGAGGAGAGATAATCAAATGAGAGATGAGAGAGAAAAAATAATAAAAAATAAAATAGAAAGTTACAATAACTGTGCAAATATGCTCGGATACTGTAGCAACTTTGGATATTTAAATAACTTTGGCTTGACTGATGTGGAAGATTTTTGAAATAAAATGTGTAAAATTTGTTACTTTTTGTATTTTGCAAAGTTTTACATCCACTGATATGAATACTCTAAGATAAATAAAGTAGCTTTTTGTGAAACTTTATTGCTAAATTTAATGAGACCAATGTAGCACGATTACAATAGTATAGAAACTATAAATTAAACAATATTATCAATATATTATATATAGTATTGGCTAAAAAAAAACTATGAAGCAAATTTTTTAATGTTCTAGCAAGAAAGGTTCTAAAACCAAAATTATCATACCATTCATTAACTTGTATCTACATACTAGATTACCGTGCAGATTGTTGGAGCATCTGAAGCTTCTAAAATTTGCTTCTCGTCTCCGATTAGCGAACCAGTTTAGGCTAGTGCATCGCACCAGAGCTGCTCACAAAACTCCTCACAGTTCAAAGCTAGTTTTGGTCTTCTTTGTTATTTGGGTTTGGTGAACATGGATGGTGAAGTTGGGTTGTGTTATGGATGAATAGTGCAGATGGCTTTTGTAATCTTGTGCAGCCCAAAAGAAAAACTTTTCCTCCAAACAAAGGTCTCCCAAAAAAGATAAAGTTTAGCTACAAAACTAGTTATAACCTTAGACTACAATCTTATTCAATATCTTTTTATTAGAGGTAAGTTTTGGTAAATCCACCATTAGATTACACTTTTTTTTTTTTTTTTTTATATCTTCCATACTTGCAAAATTTCTAAAAAATTAAAGATCAATAGCTATGTCATCAATAAGAGCGTAAAGAACATATAATTCAACGGTTAAATTTTCAAAATATGTAATGATATTTATTTTATTGAGTAAGGTTGTAGCTTTAAGCTACAACCAGTTTTGTAGCCAAACTTTGTCAAAAAAAAAAAAAAAAAAAACCTTCCTCTGGTTCGTTACATAGCCATGAGGATAAATTTTGGCTGGCCCGTTCATTTTAATACTTAAAATTGTGGGTCCCACCTTTTTTTTTTTTACAAATGAGGATATCTAGACATTTTCGAGTATCTGACTATTTCCTCAGGTGTATGCAGTTCCCCATTCCACACACATCGGATTATTACAGAAAAAAAAAATCTCACAAGAATGACCCTTTTAAATTAGTTGTTTAGCAGGGAAACTCTCGTAAAGGTATTTAGATAACATGTATATAACGAGAGATTAAATTCAGTAAGGATGTAGTGTAAAATCTATATTTTACCTGTCACATCCTAAACTCGATACCCGGATTTGTAACCATGACCGGCATGTTAATATCAAGCCTAAATCGAGTATAAACAAGAACCAACTAAACTTTTTACAAAAGTTTCTCTCTTTCTTTTGATTCTTGTTTCTTTACTTTTTGAGATAACATTTTACTTGATTTTCAGAGCATCTACATTGTACTTCAACCGATAACACAATCCACCAGTTATTCAAATTCTAAATTTCACATAATACATCTCTTAATACTTTAAGGTACATAGCGTTCATTAGATCCTAAAATACACAATACTACAAAACTAAACATCAAATTGCTAATTTGGGATCTATACATATAAAACTAAAACCAGCTCCTTCCAAAACTTGACTAAGGCTCTCTCTGCTCCAAAATAAAAACTGTTGACTGAAAGAGTAGAAGGAGTGAGCTACACAGTTTAGTAAGGGTAAGATACATAAGAATTTAATAAGGATGCATGTAAATTAAATCATTTCATTTTATAAATATTCAGATAGGAGAACATCTTTTCATGTATAATATTTTATACTATTCATAATAATAACTTATACGCTCTTCATAGGAAAATAATTGTTCTCCTTTTTCTTATCAGAATAATATTACTAAAACCTTTCGGATTGAACTTCTTCATTTCTTACAAAGTCACCAAATATGATATTAATTATTTAAAATCATATACATACATACATACATACATACATATATATATATATATATATATATATATATATATATTCTCATTACAAAATAATCATTTTAACTTAAATCAGATAATTGGTAACTTTATCTTAAACTAGAAACATCTTAAAGAATAACAAAACTTTTCTTCATAAACTTCTTCTTGTAAAATATTATAACTTTCATAGTTATAAAACTTAACGTTTCATAAAGAATAGATATCTGATAACTTTTTAACATAAACTTGTACTTTCATCAGAAATTTTATCTTTACAGAATACTAAAACATTTTCATCAAATTCTTTATCTTTAAAGCACAACAAAACTTCAGAAACTCTTATCTTTAAAGAACAATTTTTCTTTTCATCAGAAATTTCTTCTTTTCATAAGAACTTTTAACTTTTGATAATGCATTTATACAAAATCATTCTCTCATGATCAATAAAATAATATAGTTGTTCATAACGTATTGGTTAGTTCATATCTGATAAGTCTATACTTATTTGGGAGGCTTCTAGCACCACTGTGTTAGGCATTCATCATTCCCCACAATGCCAGGGATTCCCGAGATCATATCATAATACATATCTTCAACCATGGGGGTTGGTTGACATCTTTCACAAGTTGGTCGTAACCAACAAGGGTGGGTACAGCAGAGCTAGTCCCACTTTTAATAGCCAATTAGATAACATTTTTTATGGAAAGCTGGTAATTTAACCCTTACTGGTTGAGTTTAGATTACCAGAGGACATAACCCAAAAACATTTCATACTTATACATCATATTGAAATTCATAGTTTGCATAACATTTCATAATAAAAGCATTTTCATTATTTTCTTTAAACATCATGTTCGTGGAATTAGTAATAACATTAATATGCTTAAATCATATACATAAAATTTCAAGAACTCACGAACATATCTTTGTCTGAAACATGATTATATGTCATATCTCTAATAAAAAACATTTTAATGCATAATATACTTTAAAATAACCTCATGACTTACCAAATGCTCATATAACTTATCCCTTACTTGAAAGCAGAGGAATCGAAAGCCTACAGTCAAAGGAGTTTAGACTTAGGTACTGGAAACACCTAAACCAAATATCAAAACTTATTACTATCAATTATTCCTTATCATAAACTTGCACATTTATCTCAAAGCCTATCTCTTAGAATTAAGGAAATCTTAATCCCACCTCAACGAGATTCTCCAATCACAAGATACATTCATCAAACAACATGATGTACCAAATTATAGGGAAACCATTATTTTAATGTTCATATTCAAATTATGTCAAACAACTTTAAAATCAATTCAAAATGTGTCTAATATTAAGGCAATAATGCATGCATAAACATAAAATCCTTTAAACATGATCATATAATCATATACGCTTATATGGCAACATACAACACGTTGAACAAGACAGCAATATGAAAAAGTAGTAGAATGGTTTAGAACCCCTCCTTTGAGTACTAAACTTGGAATCAAGTTATACAAAATTAATCTATGATCTATACATACCAAAAGATAAACATATTAAATTATAACTCAAAACATTCACCCTAACTTTAAAATTAAATCCTCAAAGTTAGAGTTATCATTTACTGTTTACTGCTCATTTCAGCAGCATATGTCTCATTTTTAAAATACAAATGGGCTATCTAAACATATCCAATCTTCATGAAATTCTACAAAGCCACTCCTCTGGATGTCTAGTAAATAGCACATCAATTTCAGAGTCAAAGCATAAAGTCATGATTTATTAAAAATCATAAAAGACAACATGCTCAAATTTGTCCTGATAAAATTTCATGCAATTTAGAAATTAAACTATTGTTTTTATATTAATCCAAATGCTATGAGACCACTTTCATTACAACCATATGTGTCTTATATTTCATAGGAAATATCCCAAGCATCCAAATTCACTGTATACAATTTAATACATAATTTATCATGCGTAAACACAGAATCTGTCACAGTGACAGTTTTGAAACATTTTCTTGTAAAATTATAAAATGATTTCAAATAGTCTTATTATCATATAGGGATTTTTATACACCCATTAGATATGTTAGAAAACACTTATATATAGTCATTTAACCATTTATAGCAAAATTAAATACAACAAAAATCTCAGCAGTAACATCAAAAGTACTCATCCTAACTTTTTCTTACTTCCTTAATCATCTACAATCATTAATTAGTAAAAACTCTAATCTACCTTCAACAAACCATCAACATAGTTTCAAAACTTCTTAAGACACTATATATATATGGACTTACAAGTTTCCTAATTTTACAACTCACAAATACCATTATTAAAAATTCCTTGAAGAAATCATGGATTCTAAGATGAAAGTAGCTAAAACCCTTACCAAGTTTCTAGTTCTTGAGGGGAAGTAGAAGTAGAATCACTCTTGCATGAAAGGATTTCCCTTTCATAGTAGCTGAACCTGAAAGTATGAGAGGCAGAGAGCTTGAGAGAGTCTTTGAGTTTTCCAGTTTCTTGGAGAGAGTGTGAAGAAGAAATGAAATGGAGTCTTGTCTTTCTTTTAATGTGTGGACCCGTGAGTTTGACAAAAGGGACTCAAGAGAGCTTCTAGCTCTTTTCTTAAGAGAAAAGAGAGTAAAGTGAGGTGAGAAATTTTGATTTGTGTGGACTTGTGAGAAATGAGAGCAAGAGAGTTTCTTGGATGTTCTAGTTGTCTTGAGAAAAGTCTAAGAAGAAATGAGATGGAACTTGGTTATTGTATGGGCGGCCAAGTCTTGGTCTTTGTGGTTTAAGGGGATAACATGTGTCAACATGCATGATGCTTTGGCCTTAATTGTGTTGAATTTCCCTTGGTTGCATGTGTAAGTGGAATTACAACTATAACATCTCATGCATCATACTTAATTAAAACACCATCAACTATGCATCTAATAACTTAAATTACTTAATATAGTTTTGTACATACTTAGTATATATTTATTTATAACACAATTAGCCATTCAATTATTTATAATCTTTACAATTCTTATTCAATGACATTGTAGAATAATATGTTTATTAAATACTCTTCTATTAATTATAGGAATAAAGTAGCTTAAAATAATAATAATACTTAACCACTCAAACACATAGTTTAACTATAAAGTTGGGTTGGGTTGTTACATTACCCCTCTAATCTTAGTATGTCACATCATCTTATTACATATTTAAGAATATACACAATCACACTCAATCAATTCTAATACCCATATATAAATCGAACTAAATCAAGAGTTTATTAAGATGTTATCAGGTGTGATGTAATGTATTGAATTTTAAGTAAAATGCTAATGTAACAATCTCTAATTGGATGATGTAAAACATAGGTTTTACACTTCATCCTTACTAAATTTGGACTCATATAAAGAACCTTTGAAGTAGTGTATTTAGTGTTCAAGTAATAATCTTGAGTGGCATTAGAGTACTAGCATTCAGGTATTTTAAAAAAATATTTACTTTATACTCTAAAAATCTATTTTATTTATTTTAACATACCATTTTACAACTCAACTAACATCTAATCTTTTATTTTACACATTAAAATAAGGCGAAGCTACATTATTGGTTCTTGAAGTTTACCTTGTGAGTGCAATTAGTCCCTCAAGTTACAAGTGAGCACTATTAGTCTCTTAAGTTTTAAAGACGAGCAATATTAGTCATTTATTAACTGAAGTTAGTGGTATTATTTATGTGGCTAATGAAATAATGCCCTGTCATATTCTGTTTAATGATGTGGAATTTTTGAATGAATAAATTTCGAAAGCCAATATCAAAATACTTGATCTGAGTCATCTGACCTTTCGCTGTCAGTTTCTGAAACGCACAAGAGAGAAAAGTTGTCTGCGAGACTATTGTTGGTTTCCATGGCTGTCTCAAGAGTCGCATTGATCCACCAGAATGGCATCATCTGCATCCATCGATCTAGAATTGCATTCCCACCATAACCTTCTTTTATTTGAAACTGTGCAAGAGCCTTCGCTAATGACCCATAATTTAATCAATCATTTAGTTTTAAACTCAAAACGGTTGACAAATAATGTTGCAAAGGTTCACAAATGAGATATACTCAATCATTAAACCACTACAATACATAAGGATCAACGATTTCTACGCTTCACATTTGTTTTATTTTAGATCCAAAAAACCCACACATCACCTAACTCTGATGTGTATCTATATATCCCAAAACAAATGCAAGCAATGCAAACAACCATTGCAATCCACTCTTCGCTCCACGATATACAATATATGTTTGCATTGATTGAATCTCAATATCCATATGGTTTTGTCCACAATTTTAAACCCATGGATTGATTGCAACTTCATTGCGGATGGTGCCATATGGTGGATTGGTGCAACACTCGAGACAGCCATGGAAAAACAATGATCTCCCCTCTTGGCAACCTTACTTTCTCATGCGTTTCAGACTTTCAATATCAAATGGGAGAATGGCCTGGTCAAGTATTTTGGGATTAAGGGTTTTGACGTGTAAAATAGTTTTTAAAATTTTTCATTACAATATGCCACAACATTTGAAAAATTGCCAAATCATTATTCTGTTAGTCACGTAAGCAATACTACTAATGATAGTTAATAAAAGGACTAATATAACTCATTTTAAAAACTTGAACGTTTAATATTGTTCATTTGAAACTTAAGAGACCAATTGCGCTCACACGGTAAACTTTAGAGACTAATAGTATAGTTTCGGCTTAAAATAATATAAACTATTCAATAAAATAATATAAAACTAACTCATATCTCTCTCTCTTAACCAATCAACACCTAAATCTAAACCCATAACAATCCATCTACTGCCCACCACCCATCACTTAAACTTATACCCTGATCAACCCATCTACCACCCACCATTGAAACCCAAATCAACCCAACCATCGAATCTCAGCCACCACCACCATGCCATAATCAACAATAACAATCAAAACCCATTAAGTCAACAACCACCAAAATCAAAACCCAAACCATATAACTCAACCACTGTAAATAGCACAAAACCACCATTGAATCAACACCCAGCAACCATTAGATTGATGGAGACCAAACCAAAACCCATAACCTCGATCTTTGCTAGTCTTTGTTCTGTCAATGTTAAGGCCCAACCACCAACATGCATATTAGAGAGAAAAAAGAGGGATAGGAGAGAAAGTCAAATGAGGAAAGGGGACAAAGTCAATAGAAAGAGAGAGAGAGAGTAAAAAATGAATTAAAAACAATAGAAGTTGCTACAATAACTTCTATAAGTAAGAATTATTGTAGCAAGTGTCTAATTTTTTATTTTTTAAGAATAGAAACTCAGTTGTTGCTTGTTTTATTTTTTATTTATTTTTTTTTAGGAGTTAAAATAGAAATTTGGGTGTTAAATAGACCACCATCTTAAATAAATCTTCACATTGTGATATGAAGGAGATATTTTTGAACTACTTTAGAGGAAAGCTTTGTCAAGCCCAAAATGTCACTTAAATAGCAAAGAGTTATTCAAGAATCACAGTTTTTGTGCCAAAAATGTGGTACTGCATATTACTTTTATATAAGTCCATCATTTTTACTTCTATTACTCATAATCAATGACCACAAAATTATAGTAAAGGTTGTGGCAAAGTGATGCGGGATGCAGAAGCAACAAGAAGCAGAACATGTCTACTTCTAGAAAACAAGAAACAAAACACATTTGCTTTTGAAAATAACCTCGAATCTACAAAGGTTCCTCAAATCTACGAGGGTTCCTTGAATCCACAAGGGTTCTTGAATCCACAAGGAGAAAATGTTTGGAATCCACTAGAAAATAGAAAGGCAAAAATCTGAATTTTATTGATTGAATAATTGTTTTTTTTTTTTTTTACAAACTTAGGGGCCTATTGAAACTTTCCTCTTCAATTTCACTGACTTCAAGATCTTTTTCTATAATAGGATCTTCATTATTCTACTCCACAATAATCTTGATTTTAGAATATTCTTCCATAACAAGACCTTCATTAATTTCCTCAGAAATCTCTATATTTCGTTCTTTGACTTCTAAATAATCTTTAAGAACAATATTTTCTTCAACATGCAATTCTTCCTTTAATGGCAGAATATATGGCTCTTCAAAATAAATTAAGTATGAACTTCTTGGCCAATAATAATCTTGTTTTGTATACAACAAGATTTCATCACAATCTATTGGGTAAAAGTTGATAGCAAGCATCTTTTCATCTTTGGCCATGAACAAATTATCTCTTCACCTTGTCTGGTTCTATTAGCTTATAATCGTTCCCACCAATGTAAGGCATATTCACTAAGTTTATACAAAGCAAGTTTAACTTTTCTCTCATAACAAATATTCTTATAGTCAAATAAATCCTCTAGATTTAGTAACCAATCAAGAAAATCTTCTTTATAAAAATAACCATTAAAACTTGCAATCCTTCTGTAAGGCCTATTGAAATTTGTTTACCAATATGTTGCCCGTGAGTTATGTCTCCGCCATAGTTATCCCTATTATTTTCATGCTCCAATGATGACATCCTAGCAAAGATATTTGTGAGTACTAGTTGTACATCATGTAATACTTGCTAAGCTTTTTGTCACTGGAATTGCTATTGTCTCATACGTTAACCACCAAACTAGGATAAATCAAGGCTCTAATACCAATTGATACGAGATTGCATAAGGTCAAGAAGCAAAACACGTCTACTTCTAGAAAAAAAATAAACAAAACACATTTGCTTTTGACAATAACCTTGAATCCATGAGGGTTCCTTGAATCTACAAGGAGAAATGGTTTGGAATTCACTAGAAAATAGAAAGACAAAAGTTTGAATTTTATTGATTGAATAATTATTTAAAAAAAAAACGCTTAGAGACTTAGGGGCCTATTTAAGGGCTTTGTAAAACCTGACAAAAAAGAAAATATATTATAAAATAACTCCTAATTAATACCTAACCATAACATGAACCAAATTTGACCTAAATAGCATTAAAAGAACCTAAAAACAAGGAAATAAATGTCTTAAACCTAAAATAACGAAGATTACATAAAAATATCAAAAATTAAAAATTACTAAATCAATTTGAAGAATCTGTCCTACATTACAATTTTTGTGCCAAAAATGTGGTATTACATATTACTTTTATATAAGTCCATCATTTTTTCTTCTATTACTCACAATCAACGACCACAAAATTGTAGTAAAGGTTGTGGCTAAGGGTAGCAATTTTTATCCAAAACCCATTAACCCATCCATGATCTAATTTGGACAAGTCTTAAACCAACTCAATTAAACATTTGGCTTAAATGAATAAAAACCCATTGGGTAATTTAATTAAATGAGTTCTATTGGATAAACTCACTGTGTCCTATAGTTATCCATTTACATTAAAAAAAAAAAAAAAAATTTAAAACCCTAACATAACTTTAGTTTCCTAGAAGCTACACTCCTCGCCTCTCTCTGTCTTTTTTTTCTTGTTGATTTTCTTTGGTTTTCCTCATATTTTTCCCACCTCCCAACCACTTTTTGAGCTTAATGATTGGTTATGGTGATAACGTTTTCTGCCACCATTGATGAAGACAAAAACCACAAGAATATCAGATTTGATAAGTTGCTTTGCCTTCACCTTTTCTGACGGTGATGATATCAGTTTCTCTCTCTTGCTATTCATCAATGGAGTTCTCTTCTATTTAAAAAATGGGTTAAATGGGTGGGTTAAAGATTAAATAGGTTGGATGCACTACAAAAGATGAGGGCTATAGCCGCGTTTTTAAAACACGACTATAGACCCTAAAAACACAGCTATAGCCCCATTTGGTCTATAGCCACATTTGTATGCACGGCCTATACGTCTATAGCCGCATTTAAAAAAATGCAACTATAGACCATGTTTTGGCTATATTTTAAAAATGCGGCTATAGGAGGCTTTGGCCATGTATCTAAGACGCAACTATAGACCATGTTTTTTCCACGTTTTAAAAACGCAACTATAGGAGGCTTTGGCCGAGTTTCCTAAAATGCAGCTATAAACCATGTTTTTTCCACGTTTTAAAAACGCAACTATAGGAGGCTTTGGCTGCATTTTAAAGATGCAGCTAAATCATAAACGCGGCTATAAGTTTTTTTTTTCTTTTTTTTTCCAAGCTAAATCACAAATTTCTGCCCAAATACAAAACCATACCCAATATAAAATGCTCCAAATACTAGTTTCAACAAATGCATTGCATAAGGAAAACATCTTAACTTTTATCATGGTCCCATGTAGGTGGTAAGGCCTCAAACTATACCAAAAGCACCAAAAGAATTTGGGGTCTTTCCAATTATATATCACAAAATTAACTAAAAGAACTGTAATAAATTTTCCTGCAAAGGTGCTTCATGTGTTGTTAAAGATATCCAAGATGAGAGCAGTGCGGTCACAAACCTTAATATCTCCTCTGAAAGCTTTCTCCAAATTGCATAATTGCCCAAAATTATAACAGTGAAATGAAAACATATTTTAAGATTCAATTGTGCATAATGAATAATTTATGTAGCTGCTTGAGAAAATCAGAAAAACGCAATCATCAAAAAAACATATTTTAAGATTAAATTGTGCATAAGGTTTTTTTTTTTTTTTTTTGCCACAATATTGCCAATCATCACTCCAATCATCAATCCAAATCCACACCCAACCAAAACTATTTTCCAACCAAATTCAACACTTCGTTCAGAAATTGAAGGCAAATGTGGTGAAGAATAAAAAAAAAATCCAACATTTTTGTGATAATGGATTTCTACACAAACCTAAATTTCCCTTTAATAAACTGTTTTTGAATGTGTCAAATTGTTTAACTTGTGTTATTTATTTATTTGATAAATATTTCCCTTATGGTATAAAACCAATGAGTTTGTTATGAGAAACATTGAACCATTCAAGGAAAGTAAGCTTTGCTAGTTGCGGTGGAACCTCCCCCAAGAGTCTATTTTGAGAAAGGTCTAATGATTTTAACATTGTAAGATTCCCTAAAGATGGTGGGATATGTCTGTCTAGATATTAGACATCTCTGAAAAACCAGTGCCATAAGCATCCAAACATGCTATTTTAGCTTGTCTAGATATCTCTGGAAAAACATCCTACTAAAAATCAAACTCCACTAAGAAAATGAAACTAATATGAAAATATAAGAGAGTAAAATATGGAAAATGTACATACCTACTCTGTGGAGGAAATGAGCAAAGGGGAAGTGGGTATGGTGGGGTTGGGTTTGTGAGTGTGTGTTTGAATGGGTTGGTGGTGGCCAGTGGAGTGGAAATGGAAAAGGAAATGGGTAGTGGAAGGTGAAAGAACCACTTGTGTGCAAGCTGCTCGACGACATGGAGAGTGAGAGAACCACTTCTTGACAGCATGGCAAGATCAAGGAACACCAGTGCCTTCAAATTGAGGTTCTCGGCGGCGTTGATTGACGCTCGATGGTGTGGTTTGGAGCACGGCGGTGTCGTGGATCGAGAGATGACGTTTTTGCCATTGAGAGTGATAAAGAGTGACTGTAAGCTAGGTTAGAGTGATTTGAGTTTGTGTGGAATTGAGGGGTTTTTTTTTTTTTTTTTTTTAATTATAATTTATAGCAAGCCTATAGCCGTGTTTATAAAAACACAACTATAGACATGCTTTAAGCCGTATTAAAAAAAAAATTCAACCTATAACCGCGATTGAAACACGTAGCTACATGCAACACTATAGCCACGTTTCTGTGAAACGTGGATTTAGGTGTGCCTATGGCCGCATTTTCCAAATGCGGCTATAGGACATCTTTAAAAAAAAAAAAAAAAAAAAAATCGGCTAGGCCTATCGCTGCTAAAAACACTAGAAAACGCGGCTACAAATCTCACCTATAGCCGCGTTTAATAAACGCAGCTATAGGTCTATTGTTGAAGCCATGTTTTTAAAAAACACAGCTATAGGGTATCTATAGCCTCGTTTTTTGTATATGCGGTTAAAAAAAAAACCCCTATAGCTAGATGCTTTTGTAGTGATGGGTAATGGGTATTTAGTTTTTATTTAAACGGATTTTAAATGGATAAATGGATAAATGGATGCTTATATATAGATCCATTTATGACCTAACCCAAAATCTACCAAACCCATCCATTTGCCACCCTTAGTTGTGGCACAAAACTTGTATCCTTATTTTCTCAGGAAAAACAATTGTCCTTTTCTATATGAACAAAAGGCCATATCAAATGGTGAAGATCGGGGATAGAACCAGGATTCAAACTTAGGGGAGCTGAAGTTCTTTGTTCAAAGATTTTAAAAAATTGAAATACCAATACTAGAGGTTGACAACAATGCATTATTAGGATTTTTTTTATTTTTTTTAAAAAAAATCAATAATAGCAATTTATAATCAAGGTTTTTATTTTTTATTTTTTATTTTTATTATTTTTTAAGTCTATTGGCACATCCTAATAATTTCAAGGTCTGACCAAGGTTAGACCGATTCTTTATTCTATCAACATTATAAATTAAAAAATAATAATAATTTATTCTTTTCACATAATTTTATAAATAATAACTTCGTAATGCTATATATATAGTTAGAAGATTCTTAAAAAAAAAAAAAAAAAACACTATAGTTAAAAGTTCAAATCCATGTCAAGCATTATATTAATAAAATATCTAAAATAATGGTTAATTAATATCATGCATTAATATTTAGCGAAAAAAGGGTGAGATGATTATTGGTGTCATGGTAAGGTTGAGATTTTTTCTTTTGAGAAATTGCAAGTTTGAAAAAAAAAATTAAAAAAGATCCATTAAATAATCACATGATAATGGACGGTAACTTTAAGTCTTTAACTAAGTAAATAATAAAGATTTTCCTATCATTACAATAATTTAGTTAAGGCACAAAGTTTATTATCAATAGACTAATCACATATATGCTTTGTTGGCAGTTTAGGTAAGGCATAAAACAATATATTGTTGTTGTTCACACATGTATTACCATTTATGCATGCATGCCAAGAGTGTCCCAAAGTTAATAAAACATTAAAAATCTATAAAATTCTATTATTCAAAAAATAGATAAATTTTTTTCACGGTTTGAGTTAAAGACACCAACTAATCCAAGCTATTGGTGATACTAACTATTGTGTGGATGGAGCGATCAGTTGTATAGGAGTTGACTCTATGGCTATGGGGGTGGAGTCATTTGAGAGGGGCACAGATCTTTCAAATGAGAGGGAGAAATTGGGTAAATGTTATTGGGTTTTTGTGATTTGCTTTGCTAGGATTTGTAATTAATTTGTTGTTATTGTTTTTGCTTAGACTGGATTTATGATTTATCCGAAGATTTTTTTTATTATCAAGACATGTGCCTTTTTTTTATATATAAAGATTTTTTTTATTATCCATTTTTGAGATTTAATGGTCAGCTTGTAAATTTTTTAGGAGAGGGAGACCAACTATATAAATTTGAGAGCCAAAAGCAAATTTTTTGTGTTAATATATATATGGCGTAAATGCATTTTTGGTCCTTACATTTTGAAGTCATTTTTATTTTGGTCTCTACATTTCTATTTTATTCCATTTTGGTCCTCATTGTCACTTACTTAACGGAAATATTCTACGTGGCAAATGGAGTGCACTATTGGCACAATAAATATTGACGTGTCCATTAAAATAATATTAAAAAATCCCACATCAGCATCCACATCAACCTCTAACTTAAAAAAATAAATTTATCAATTTAAAAAAAAACATAATTAAAAAAAATAGTGGAATTTAGATTTGTGTGTGTTTTCTCTTGTACTTGTTTCTTTTTCTTTTTTATTTTCTTCTTTCTTTTTTCTTTTTCTTCCCCAGATCTCTCTCTTAGTTTCTCCGCCTCCATTCTTTCATTTTCTTCTTTCTTTCTTCTTCTTTTTCTTCTTTCTCCCTCTATCTTGGAGCTTTGCCTTCTTGAGCTCTCTTTATCTCTTGATTTTGCCCAAACCCAAACCCAAATGCCTCAAGCTCCTCTCTCAAATCAATGGGTCTCTCTCTTTGGCTCAATACGGTGCTTCTCTCTCTAGCTCAAATTGACACTCCCTCGGTGGGTTCGATCTAGCTTAACAAAATTGAGATCGATGGTTTTGCCTTGGTCTGTTGGGTCTGATCGGTGGTTGTGAAGTAGCGGTTTATTGGGTTCAGTGGTGGGTTGAAGGGTGGGTTTGTTTTGGTGTTCTTGTTGGTATGGTTGAAACAATATTCTTGTTGTTCTTGTTCGGTTGTGGGTTTGTTGATTGTTGATTGCTAGGTTTAGAGAGAGGTTGAGATGTTTTGCTTTGTGTTGGTATGGTTGAGGAATTAAGCTGAGTTTGTTCAATTTTGTGGGTATTTTGTTAATGACTGTATTGATTTAATTTTTGGATTTAAATCTATTTTTCTTTTGGATAATTTGGTTTGTATATATATATGGATTGATTTTGTTTTGTACAATATTCTTTTATGATTTTTCTATGTTTGATTTATGGGTTTGTATGAATTTTTTGAGTTTGTGCTATTGTGTGTTCTTGATGGGTTTGTATGATTTTTTGGGTTTGTTTGATTTTTTGGATTTGACATGGCATTTATTTTGAGAGTAAATAGTTTATGTTTGTTTTTGTGATCTTGTGTTAATGTTTAAATTTGAGTTTGTGTTTTTTGTGTTTTTTCAAAGGCAAGGGCCCATGCCCTAAGGTAGTTTTGCCTCTGGTGAAGATAGTTGGTAGTTCTACTAAATACTAAAAGAAAACACAAAAAATGAAGAAAAAAATGATGAGAGAGATGGGATCCGAGTTTGCTTTGGATGAATAGTAAAGATTACTTGACCTTTTGTGGTAATCTAAAATACTTCAATGTCTTTCACTGAAAAAAAGAAGAAGGCATAAATGCACTTTTGGTCTCTACATTTTGGGTTAGTTCTCGATTTGGTTCCTAAATTGATTTTGCTCCTAAGTTAGTCCCTGATTTCAGAAAATCGATTCTATTTTGGTCTTTGCTGTCAACCTAGTAACAAAAAAATCTGACGTGGCAAATGAAGTGCCCTATTGGCACATTAAATGCTGACGTGGCTATTAAAATAATAATAAAATATGTTATTTGGCATTTTTTAAATGCCACATCAACATTTTAATTTTTTTTAAAAGCCACTTCAAAAAATTTAAACAATTTTTTTTAATCTAATTTAAACTAAAATAATTTCTTAAAAAAAAAATGAAAATCATTATGTTAGTCTTTTTCTTTGTAATTCTTTTTCTTTTTCTTCTTATTTCTTTAACGTCATTAGCATTTACTAATCTCAAATTCTCTCTTTTTAAAATTCTTTTTATTTTCCTTCTTATTTCTTTAACCTTTCTTTTTTAAGTCTATTTCTCTCTCTCTCTCTCTCTCTCTCTCTCTCTCTCTTCACTGTCGATGGACGGAATCTCTCTCTCCATTGTAATTCCATGGCCGAAGCTCACAAGCTTGATGTGGAGAAAACGATCTACCATGGATGGTATCTTGATGTGGTCTTAGGTCTTGGTTCGGCGGAGTTTCCCTTGAGTGTTTTCACATGGGAGGCTCGTTGGTGGAGGTGGCAGCACACCTATTCCCAATCTGCCATGGATGACCCACCCCAAGTCTTATCTCCTCCATCTACGGCTTCACATGTGGTTCAATTTTCCTCTCCTTTCTCAATTGCAAAACTTTGTTCCTCTTATTCTGGGTTTGTTTTTGTTTTTGTTTTTTTTTGGAGAGAATGTGGAGTTGTTTGATTTTATGGGTTTTTTGTGTGTTTGTTTCCCAAGAAAATTTCTAGGTTTATGGGTTGTTGGAGATTGTTTGGTTACTGTGTTTATGGGTTTGTTTCTTGGGTTTATTTATGGTTTGGTTTTTTGGATTTATTTTTTGTTTTTTTGGATTTGATGGAGATTGGATTTGGTTGTTGGATTTGGACTTGGGGTTGGCTAGAGATTGGTTTGGTTGCTTCTTGGATTTGGGTAGAACATGAAGAAAATTTCCTGTTAGTATTTAATTTACTTTTTTCTTCTTCTTTTCGTTTGTGTTCATTTGATATGGGTTTGAGTTCTTGGTAACTGGGTTTGTGTTATTGTGATTTGAGTTCTTTGTTGTTGGGTTCGTATACTTGTGATGGGTGAGTTCTTGCCTTCTTGGTTTGTGTTCTTGTGATTTGAGTTCTTGGTTGCTAGGTTTGTGTTCTTGTGATGGGTTTAAGTTCTTGGTTGCTCAGTTTGGTTTGTGAAGAATATGAAGATCATGTTGAAGAACATGAACAACATTATGAAAAAAAAAAATTTAATTTAAGGTTTTTTTTTTTTTTTTTTGAGGTGGCTTTAAAAAAAATTAAAATGCTAATGTGGCATTTAAAAAGGCAAAATAAAATATTTTATTATTATTTTAATAGCCAAATAAAATATTTGAGTTCTTGGTTGCTTAGTTTGGTTTGTGAAGAATATGAAGATCATATTGAAGAACATGAACAACATTATGAAAAAAAAAATTTTAAATTTAAGGTTTTTTTTTTTTTTGAGGTGGCTTTAAAAAAAATTAAAATGCTAATGTGGCATTTAAAAAGGCCAAATAAAATATTTTATTATTATTTTAATAGCCACGTTAGCATTTAATATGCCAACAAGGCATTTCATTTGTCACATCAGATTTTTCTATCATCAGGTTGATGGCAGAAACCAAAATAGAATCGATTTTCTGAAGTTAGGGACTGACTTAGGAGCAAAATTAATTTAAAAATTAAATTGAGAATTGACCCAAAATATAAGGACTAAAAGTGCATTTAGTCCCCCCCCAAAAAAAAAAAAAAACTTCAATGTTACGTTAATGAAAAATAATAATCTACTCGGAAGTCTAGGTTAGTTTTCATGGATTGTGACATTCAAGATAACCCACTTACCCAGTACGGTGCACATTAATCTTCACCATTCATCCAAAACGGTTGACCATCAATCTAACCGTTCATATCTACTGTTCCAAAATCTTCTAGCGTGTTTTTACAAAAATGTCCCCTCCCGCTCTTTTAGTATTAAAAACTAAAAATTATGAGTTTTTTTTTTTCTTTTTTAATAAACATACAATCATACACACAACTCACAAACTTCACTAAAAATAACCAATGTAACTTTTAAGTGTGGGTCAAGGTGAGCAAGTTATATTAGAGCATTCTCATCAGCTCTCTCATAAAAAATGTCATTTTGATATACCAAAAACTTACTTTATCATTTTAACACACCATTTTACAATTCACTATTTATCACATCTTCTATTCTTCAATTCTATACATTAAAATAATTTATCCAACACATTAAATAATATTAAACAAATTCCAACACATTAAACTACAATCATAATTAATCTTCACAAACCACCAATGGCAACGACAAAGGCAAATCACCACCAACAGCAAATCAACCTCCACAAACTACAATCACAATCACTAGATCTCTAACAAATTCCAAATCCAAAAACCTCAACAAAAGAGAAAAGAAAAAGAAACTCAAAATCTTCAACAAACACTGCCGGCCCACTACTGCCACAAACACCACCGCCCACTACTGCCACAAACATCACCCGCCCAAAACTGAACCAACCACTGGCCCAAAATCCCAACCCAACTGATCAATCAATGACCCAAAACCCACCCATCAAAACCCATCCCAAATCTCACACCCACGACCCGATTAAGAGATCTGAAAGTTGGCGGCGAGGGCTGTGGAGGTTGACGGTGAGGTGAGGCGGTGAGAGATCTTGAGTAAAGATGAGAGAGATCTTGAGGGAGGACTGAGAGGGAAGAGATAGAGAGTGACAGAGAGAGAAGAAATGAGAGAGGAGAAAAGAACAAACAAATGAGAGAGGAGAGAGAAAAGAGAATAAAAAAGTATTAAACCAATATAGCATTTCTGTCCGTACGCTCTCATATTTGAGAGCATACTGTAGCATGTCTCAAAATTTTGAGATATTTAGCATACCTCATGATGCCCTGTTTTTGGTGTTTAGTATGCCAAATGCCAAATATTTGGCATTTGACATACCCGGTGAGAATGCTCTTATATATAATATACTCTTTTAAACAATGTGAGTAATTACCTATGATGGTGTTATAAAATAGCCAACTCTTAAACTCGTCCATATGGGTCGTCCATGTGGAGGATTCGCCCATCAGTTGGAAGAATGGAGAGATGGGACGACAAAGTCATCCCCAAGAGCCTCGTTTGTCCTTAATAAAGGACGGACGAGGCCTCATCCGTCCCTAGTAATAGGTGGACGAGGCATGTTGGACTTGCATAATCCTTACCTGGTGAACCAAGGCCTTCATTGACTGTAATGAAACAACGGTCCAAGCAAGGTAACTTCCACAGCAGTTGATGATGTGTGGAATCAGTTAGTTGAACACTTCGGCTTCGGTGGACTATAGCGCTAGCGGAGGCCTACAAAGAGAGACAGCAGTCAAAGGGTGACCGGGGTGAGCCGGCCAAACACCCTCCGATGGTGAAGTTAGTTTTTCTCTTTTTCTGGAGTTTCAACTTTACTCAATGTAAAATCTCAAGAAATTCATACCTCTGCATGGTGAAGATCGGGCCTTATATAGGGTGCTCTAGGGCGGTTATTAATTCAATAACTTCCTCCAGAATCTTGGAATTCGAACATAACCTCCTCAACGGCTACAATAAAATTATAACCGCCGTTGGAAGTTACATGCATTGGAGGGATTAGCGGCGATGAACGCGGGTTGATGAAACACTATGAAGTTCACCAAGTGTTAGCGTGGTCGTCCATGTGCTCTGCGCATGGACGACTCTTTGCTGTGTCGTAGTGTGGTCGTTCATGCACCTTGTGCATGGACGATTCTCTCAATTTGATTTCCTAGAGTGACCAATTGCCCAACATCCTAAAGACGAGACATTTGGATGAATTGAAGATGGCCTGATGTTTGGCTCACCGCAACTCTCTGGAAGACTCTTCTGGACGAACCATAGATGTCATTTTTTGTTATACATCAGTTGCCCCCTTGTCCGAAGAGTTGTCTAGGGACATTATGGGAATTTTATCCTATTTATGTGGCCACGTGTCACGGTTTAATTCGTTGAGCAACTAAATCGATTGCATTTCCCCACACGATTGCCATGTGTCATTTTCTTAATGGGTGGTGTCGCTTCGCTAACCCCACTTTTGGGCCTTATAAATTGGCACATTCTCTTTCTTACCCTTCACCTTTCTCATAAACTTCCTTCCGCTATCTCGTCCAAGAAGCTCGTCTAGCGTTTCGTCCTAGTTCTCAGGTACTTTCTTTTCTTTTTAGGTTTTCATCTTGACCTTTACTTTAGTTATGTCTTCGTCCAGTAGTATAGAGAGGGAAATAGATGAGTATTAGGACGTTTCGTCTGGAAGCTATGAGAGTGGTGAGAGTAGTACTAGTTTAAGTGGCAGTTCCTCGGACGAGCAGTATTCGTCTGGGGTGCCTGACATTTCCTTAGAAGAATTTCAGGAGATGTAGCGTAGGATGGCTTCTGGAACTGGGGCTAGCTCGTCCAGAGTGCCACCTAGCCCTCCTCAGGACGAGGAGGAGGAAGAAAATATTATATATAGCTGTGCACCTGAGGTAGCATCCACTTTGGATGCTCCTAAGTTAAAAACATTAGTAGATAGATACCAAATTCCTACCGAGTTTAAACCTCGTCTGCCTAGGGAAGGAGAATGGTGCTGTTCACCTTCTTCTGGCTTGGGGGTTTACTCGTCTTATCTCTTAGCTGGTTTAAGGTTTCCCCTCAATTCCTTTTGTAGAGGTCTCTTCCATAGGTTAGGTATTGGTCCCAATCAACTTAATCCCAATGGTTGGAGGATGATAGTCGCCATGCAAGTGTTATGGCGTGAGGCACTGGAAGGGGACCGTCCTATAACAGTGGACGAGTTCCTCTACTGTTATAAGCCCTCAGAAATAAAACAGTCAGCTGGTTTTTACCAGTTCTCGACCAGAGGCTCTCCTTATAGCTTAATAAAGGGCCGTAGCTCGTCTGATAGGCTCTGGAAACAAGAATTTTTTATCATTTCTGGTAACTGGGCTGGGGACCCAACAAATGTTAGTAATGCCCCCTTCCCTCCTTTTACCAGCCCCATAGGTCGCCTTCTTCCTGAGGGTATGTTTTCTTTTCATGTGATTCACTTTGTTACTTATACTCTATCTTTCATTCGTCTAACCATTTTTCTTTTGTTGGTGCAGCTGTTACTCGTCCACGTTTAGACAAAACTTTCTTAGAACGAATTGATCGTGTATGTGCCTTCCTTAGAAGGACCTTCCACGATTTAGTGACTCTTAGCAGTTTAGCCACGTGGGGTCTTGGTCCAGAACCAACTGCTGAGAATTTAAGCCACGAAGAAACTACGCGTAAGAGTAAGTATCGTCCAGCTTCTTCCATTTCCATATTCATTGTTAATATTGCTTATTTTTTATTGACTGACTTCCTTCACTGTAGGAATATTTACAATGAGAGAGAATAAAGAAAAAGCAGTAACTAGTGGGGACGAGGATGTTCCTCCACCTCCAATCGTCCAGAAGGCTACCGTCCAGCCTGGGAAGAGGAAGTCTAAGAAGATTTCAAGTTTCGTGGACCTGGACGACCTTCCTAGTCATCGAGGTCCTAAAAAATCAAAAACCACCCATACTTCTCTTCCCAAGGTCCCCAAATTCACTCCTCCCCCCACAGTGAATTTGGACGAGTCTCCTACCGACGTGGAGCCCGTCCAAACAATTCATCCTGTTTAGACTGACCCTGCACCTTCAACCAAGACTTCTAGGAAGCCTCATCCGTTAGAGCAATCAGATCGTCCTTCAAACTTGGTGCTGGACGAGGGGTATGCGTGGAGGACGTTCAAAGGGATCGTCACTGACAATAAGGTTAACGAATGTTACAACATGTCAGTGAAAGAATTTGAACGTTCTGGCATCCACGACCTCTTTAAGGTAGGCTTTAACTCGTCCTTGTGCTTTGCCTTTTTTTATTTTATTTTATTTTTTTTTATATATATGTCTAACTCTTATTCGTCCTTGCACAGGCTATGTCAAAGTTTTATACAGCGACGTGCCAGGCCAAGGAACTAGCTGAGGAGGCCAAGACGGCAAAGGAGAAGGCTAAAGAGTTAGGCAATGAAGTCTTGTTGAAAAAGGGGGAGGTGATCAGGCTGACGGATGAAATCAACCGTTTGCTAGGAACTAAGATGAGGTTAAAGGACGAGGTTGAGGAACTCAAGGCAGATGCTGTTGAAAAAGATACTCGCATCGCCTACCTGGAGGGACAAGTTTCAGAGTTTAATTTGTCCTTGGAGAAGGTGCGTGAGGAAGCCATATCAACCTTCAAGAAGTCTAGCGAGTACAAGAATCGTCTAGACAGCCATTACGCTGCTGGGTATGAGGACTTCCGTGCTGATGCTAAGGACGCATTCCCTAAATTGAACTTCGATGCCTTCAAGATTCCTCAAGCCACAGAAAGTTCCTTGCTTATGACGGGTTCTGAGGACGTGAATGTGGAGGACGATGCCACTAACGAGGTGAACCAGGACGATTCGTAGAACCCAGCTAATTGAATTCATCCAAAGTTTTTATGTTTGTCTAAAGTGCCCTAGTGTTTTGGGCTTTTCTCTCTCTCTCTTTTTTTTTTTTTTTTTTTTTTTTTAATCTATTTGAGTACAATTTCTTCGTCCAAGTTAATGGACGAATTTTATGAACAGGCACTCAAGGGGTTTTGGACGGTGGTCGTCCACCCTATGAATTTTATATGAATGTATGAATGCTTTTTCTTTTCATTGTTCCTTGCGCTTAAATATTCCTTAAGTTTTGTGAACAAAATTCCATTTATATCGTCCATACCATTTTTGGCTATTGTGGGATTTTCCTTGTGGATGTTTATCTCGTCTTAAACATATGGACAAATTCCTTTGTGTATAACATTATGGAATGTTCATTAAGTAATGCTCGTCCATGAACGATGTCCTTTTGCCAGACTTAGTCGTTACTTAAATTCAGGACGATTATTTATTCGTCCATGAAATTTTTCCAACAAATTCTCGTCCATGGGCTGGATTGTTAAGTTGGATAGATTCGTCTATGGGCCCATGGTGTTTTCACACGCACATTGTTCATCCATAGTGTAGACGATTGCTCTTAAGGTTTATCTCGTTTTGAGCTTAGACGGACATACCTCTTTTTCCTGCTTTATCCTTCTCTAAAGGAAAGCTTTTAGACGATATTTCCTTGCATCCAAGGATTTTACTCGTCTTTGGCTTTTCGCCTTCCGTGGATCATTTTGAATCATAGAAAATAAAGGATTCCCATACAAGCATACATACTTAAAACACACCATATGTATATTCAGAAATCCATACTATGTAATCATTCGTCCACAATCATGGCACATGCTTGCTTGTGCTTTTAGGGAATTAAAAGTACATAATACAACATAACTTCGTCCATGAGCAGCATAAAATACTTATCCACTTAAAACACAATAGTAATAAGCACACTGGAAAATAACATTTAAACACATTATTTAAAACGTCCAAGGATCTCGTCCACCTCATGACTCGTCCATGATCACCTTTCATTGATAGTACTTCCTTAGGTGTTCAACGTTCCACGGGTGCTCTAACTTTCGTCCATCCAGGGCTTCCAGATAGTAGGATCCTTGTCTCTTGAAGTTGATAGCTCTGTAAGGTCCTTCCCAGTTTGGTCCCAGTTTTTCGTGGGCCAAATTTTTGGTGGCCAAAGAAACCTTCTTCAGGACGAGATCCCCAATGTTGAAGCGCCTGGGTTTCACCATGGCGTCATGCTGTCTCACCATGAGATTTTTGTACCTTGCTACTCTTTGCTCTGCGTCCATCCTTACCTCGTCTATGAGGTCGAGATTAAGACGAATCTGTTCATTGTTCTCTTCATCTTGATACTTCATCACCCTATGGCTGGCCATATGCACTTCTGCGGGCATGACTGCTTCACTCCTATACGCTAGCTTAAAAGGAGTCTCTCCTGTGGGAGTCCTCACTGTTGTTCTATAGGCCCACAAAACACCAGGTAATTCGTCCGGCCATACTCCCTTTGCCCCTTCAAGCCGAGTCTTGATAATTTTTAACAAGGATCGGTTTGCGACTTCTGCTTGCCCATTAGCCTGTGGGTGGGAGGGTGAGGAGTAGTGATTTTTGATCCCGAGTTGTTCACAAAATTCTCTAAAGGGCGTATTATCAAACTGTCGTCTGTTGTCGGACACTAACACCCTTGGTACTCCAAATTTGCATACAATGCTCTTCCAAGCAAAGTTTTTGACATTTTGCTGCGTGATTTTCACTAAGGGTTCAGCTTCCACCCATTTAGTGAAATAATCTATCCCCACCACCAAAAACTTCATTTGTCTGGTTCCAATTGGGAAGGGACCTAAAATATCCAAACCCCATTGTGCAAAAGGCCAAGGGGCCATCATTGGGGTAAGGTATTCAGATGGTTGCCTAGGAATATTGCTGAATCGTTGGCATTGATCACATACCTTAACATACGCCTTAGCGTCAGCTTGGATAGTTGGCCAATAATACCCTGCACGGATGACCTTGTGGACGAGTGATCTGGCCCCCGAGTGGTTACCACACGCTCCTTCATGAACTTCTCTTAGTAAATAATTCGCCTCGTCTGGGGCCAAACACCTTAGGTATGGTTGTGAAAAACCTCTTTTGTAGAGCACCTCGTCCATGATGATGTACCTGGCCGATCTAACCCTGAGCTTGCGGGCTTCGTCCTTCCCTTCTGGAAGCCTTCCGTCCCTCAGGTATGATACTATTGGGGTAATCCAATTCTCCTCTCCTTGTATTTGTAGCATTTCTGGGATATCTATGCTGGGCATGTATCGTATTTCATCAAACTTGTCCATTGCTTCATTGGCAGAGGCTTCCTTCGCTAGAGTGTCAGCTTCCATGTTCTCTTCCCTTGGGATTTGGACAAAGCTAGCTTCCCTGAATTTCTTTGCAAGGCGTAATACTTTCTTCAAATATTTTCTCATTCTATCTTCCTTGGCTTTACACGTCCCATTTACTTGGCCTATGACCAGCTGTAAGTCTCCCAAGACGAGTACTGAGTCTGCTTCTACAGATTTGGCCAACTCCAACCCTTTAAGAAGGGCTTCATATTCTACTTCATTGTTAGTAGTTTGGTATTGCAAGCGAACCTTACACTTCAGCTTGTCTCCTTCTGGTGACTGCAAAACAACTCCTATGCTCCCTGTATGCAGCGTAGATGATCCATCTACGTGGACGACCCATCTTCCACTATCATCTTTCCCATCCAAGTCCTCATAACTTGGAGTGAATTCTGCAATGAAATCTACCAGGGCTTGAGCTTTTATTGCATTCCTCGGTTGGTACCGAACATCAAACTCACTGAGCTCAACAGCCCACTGAATTAATCGTCCTGTAGCTTCAAGTTTGTTCATTGCCTTCTTGAGTGGATGATCAGTCATGACATTGATGACATGACCCTGAAAGTAGTGCCTCAACTTCCTTGAGGCTGTTATTAGCGCGAAGGCTAATTTTTCTATCAATGGGTACCTTCCTTCTACTCCTCTCAGTGCCCGGCTGGTATAATACACAGGCTTCTGTACCTTTTCTTCCTCTCTGATCAACGCTGAACTTACGGCATGTGGGGACACTGCTAAATACAAATATAATTCTTCTCCTAGCACGGATGGACTTAGCAACGGGGCTGTGGTAAGATATCGCTTCAGGTCCTGGAAGGCCCTTTGGCAATCGTCCGTCCATTCAAACGCCTTCCTGAGGATTTTGAAAAAGGGTAAACACTTGTTGGTGGCTTTTGAGACAAACCTGTTCAGAGCTGCAACTTGTCCAGTTAAGGATTGGACTTCCTTGATGTTCTTCGGTGGCTCCATATCCAATATGGCTTGGATCTTGTCTGGATTTGCCTCAATTCCTCTCTCTAAAAACCATAAATCCTAGAAACTTTCCCGACGACACTCCGAACGCACATTTACTTGGGTTCAACTTCATCTTGTATCGCTTAAGCATTTCAAAGGTTTCCTGTAGGTCGTCCAAGTGGCTACCTTCGTCTAAGCTCTTCACAAGCATATCATCCACGTACACTTCCACATTCCGTCCTATCTGTGGACGAAACATGTGATTCACCAACCTTTGATAAGTTGCCCCTGCGTTCTTCAGACCGAAGGGCATCACCTTGTAACAAAACAAACCCTGACTGGTGATGAAAGATGTATTTTCCTAATCTGCCTCGTCCATCTTTATCTGATTATATCCTGAGAAGGCGTCCATGAAGCTCAACAGTTGATGGCCAGCTGTAGAATCAACTAATTGATCAATACGGGGTAAAGGATAGCTATCCTTAGGGCAAGCCTTGTTTAAGTCAGTATAGTCGACACACATCCTCCACTTGCCGTTTGCCTTCTTTACCATTACTACATTTGCCAACCAATCTGGGTAATAGACTTCCCGGATAAACTGTGCTGCAGTTAGCTTCTGAACCTCTTCCTTGATAGCCTTCTCTCGTTCAGGGGCAAACACCCTCTTCTTTTGACGAATAGGCTTTGATGAGGGGGATACGTTCAGCCGATGAGTAATTACACTTTAATCAATGCCAGACATATCGTCATGACTCCATGCAAAAACATCGACATTCTTCTTTAGGAACTGGACGAGGTCTTCTTTCGCCCTTTTCTTTATACTTGTCCCAATTTTAGTAAACTTCTCACTATCATTTTCTTGCAATAAAACATCTTCCAATACCTCAGTCAGTTCTGCCACAGTTTTTCTTTCTTCTATAATCATAGCTTGCATTTGCTCATCCACAGCTAACATGGCTAGGTAACATTCTCTGGCTGCCAACTGATCTCCTTGTGCCTGTCCCACCCCGCACTCCGTAGGGAATTTAACTGACAGATGATAGGTAGACGTTACCGCCTTCCAACTATTCAAAGTTGGTCTTCCAATGATAGCATTGTATGAGGAGGAACAATCCACCACAAGGAAATTCACTTCTTTAGTTTTTTGCTGCGGGTATGACCCCACCACTATAGGTAATGTAATGGTGCCTACGGGCTGCACTTTCATTCCTCCAAATCCTATCAGTGGTGAACATGCAGGACGAAGCTGATCTCGTCCAATCCTCATTTGCTGGAAGGTGGGATAGTATAATATATCTGCGGAGCTTCCATTATCCACCAACACTCTCCTGGTTTTGTAATCTGCTATGAGCAGGGTAATGACGATTGCATCGTAGTGCGGATGATGGATCCTTTCAGCTTCTTCGTCTGTAAAAGTGATGGTTGGTTCGTCTGTTTCCTTCATCCTTAGGGGTCGTCCAGAGAGTTGGACATTCTGCACCGCTTTGAGGTACGTCTTCTTTGCCTTGGAGGATTGCCCCGTCGACGTCCCACCAATGATAACTCTTATTTCTCCGAGTGGGGGCCATGATGATTCTTCCATCTTCGCTTTCAATTTTTCATCTTTATGATCTCGTCCAACGAAATGCCTCAATTTTCCTTGTCTAATGAGATTCTCAATTTGCTGTTTCAAGTCATAACACTCATCCGTGTCATGCCCATGATCCCTATGGAAGCGACAATATTTATTCTTATTACGCTTGTTAGGATCTCCTTTCATCTTTTCTGGCCACTTCAAGGAAGGATCATCCTTGATCTGCATGAGCACTTGATCGAGTGGGGCATTCAAGGGTGTGTAATTCTAATTCCATGTTGGTGGGCCTGCCTTCCTGATATCCCTGTCTCGATCCTTCTTGTCTTCTGGCCGTCCCTTCTTTGGACGAGGCCCTTGGTCAGGATGACGCGGGGGGTTGGCTTCCATTCTCTCAACTCTCTTCCTCTTCTTAGCTATGATAGCGTCTTCTGCATTCATAAAGTTTTGGGTTAAATGGACGAGTTTAGCCATGGATTAGGGCTCTTTTTCATACAACTTATGAATAAATAAATCAGAGTTAACCCCATTGTGGAAGGCTGCCAATAGGAGCTTGTCGTCCACCTTGTCTACTGTCAAGGCTTCCCTATTGAAGCGCGTGATGAAGGAACGCAGGCTCTCATTTTCTCCTTGCTCTATGGTTAGCAAACTGGACGAGGAATGTTTGTGTCTTTGTCCCCCAATGAAATTATTAACGAACAGCTTGCTCAACTCCTCGAAAGAACTTACAGAATTCGGTGGTATTTTGCTAAACCATACACGCGCTGGTCCCTTAAGGGTAGTAGGGAAGGCTCTGCACATGATCTCGTCCGGAACTCCTTGGAGATGCATTGTTGTCTTGAAAGTAGCGATATGATCAAAGGGATCACGTGTTCCATCGTATGAGTCCAGGGAAGGCATTTTAAACTTAGGCGGCAAGGGATGCCTATTGATGGAAGCAGAAAAAGGGGAGTCTGTTCGGTGGACCAAATCCTCTATAGGATTTGCCCTTCTCATGTTCTCCTTCATCTCATCCATAACCTTCTTCATCTGATCCATTTCCTTCTCCAGATGTGGCACCCTTCGCGAAGTGGTGCCTCTTGATTGAATCTCAGACTCAGCATTTTCTCCTCGACTCTGAGATTGTCTCTCAGCTTGTCCTTCTCGTCGATGCCTTTCTACCTCCCTAGTCAACTCTTGGTTTTGGCGGGTTAATTCCGCCATCGCAGCCGCCATGGATTGTATGTGTTGGATGGAAGGCGATTGCGTGGCAGGCGTTGATTGGTGATTTCGATGGGGATGGCTAGAAGCATCCCTACTCCCTTGATAGCCTGGGCTAGTAGGCCTCGATCTGGTCCGAACCATTCGACTTTTGTCCCAGGAAAAGCAAATCACAAATCGTTTCATGAAAGTGTGATTTCCCACAGACGGCGCCAACTGATGATGTGTGGAATTAGTTAGTTGAACACTTCGGCTTCGGTGGACTATAGCACTAGCGGAGGCCTACAAAGAGAGACAGCAGTCAAAGGGTGATCGGGGTGAGCCGGCCAAACACCCTCCGATGGTGAAGTTAGTTTTTCTCTTTTTCTGGAGTTTCAACTTTACTCAATGTAAAATCTCAGGAAATTCATACCTTTGCATGGTGAAGACCGGGCCTTATATAGGGTGCTCTAGGGCGGTTATTAATTCAATAACTTCCCCCAGAATCTTGGAATTCGGACATAACCTCCTCAACGGCTACAACAAAATTATAACCGCTGTTGGAAGTTACATGCATTGGAGGGATTGGCGGCGATAAACGCGGGTCGATGAAACTCTATGAAGTTCGCCAAGTGTTAGCGTGGTCGTCCATGTGCTCTGCGCATGGGCGACTCTTTGCTGTGTCGTAGTGTGGTCGTCCATGCACTTTGTGCATGGACGATTCTCTCGATTTGATTTCCTGGAGTGACCAATTGCCCAACATCCTAAAGACGAGACATTTGGACAAATTGAAGATGGCCTGATGTTTGGCTTACCGTAACTCTCTAGACGACTCTTCTGGACGAACCATAGATGTCATTTTTTGTTATACATCAGTTGTTATGGAAGTTACCCCTGAATTCGCTGAATTCCTCAACAATAGGAACGATTATTAGGACAAGTAATCGTTCCATGTGCACTATATAAACGTTTCCCGATGAAGAGGTAATTCATTCAGATATTTTCTAACAAAAAAAAGTAAAGTCTTAGAAGTATTTTCCCCTTCTACTTCAATCCACTGACTTTACCATCGGAGGATTCCAGACCGGCCTCCACTGGTCTTCTCTGATTTTGTTTGATTTTTCAGGACTTGGCCTTCGAGATCATCATCACCCGGAAACTTTCAACCCACTGATTTCAAAGGATCCATCAACCTATATTTATTATTTTAAAAAAATATACATAAAAGAGAGATTTTTTTTGGGTTGAAATCCTTAGAAATACTTATATATATATATATATAATAATAATAATAATTGTAGGGGCTCCGTTTTTTGGAGGGCACCCCCGACAATACATTTGTAGAGAGTAGGGCGAAGGGCTTGGCTCCGGCCGGCTTCTCGCCAGTCCTCCAGGACATTTTCCTTGGCTTTTCTTCACTTGGGGTTGCTCCTCGGCAGGCATCCGAGGAGGCCCCCTTTTCACGAGAGGGACTTTTCACCTTATATATTCCCCTCTGTTGATCTTGGCCTTGCAGCTGTTGGTCATCCAGGCTACTGCTTCAGAACTTGTCCCATCAGACACGCTCTTCCCCATACTGTGGGTTGCAGCCTCCAAGGTTGCCCTATTCAGGGGTCTTGTCTTCATTAATGCAACTTGAGGGGTCAGGCAAATACATTAAGTGTGGATGTGACTGCCTATTCTGGGTTTGCCCCTACCCAGAATTAGACTAGGTATGCTAAGGAAGGGTGTGTCCTCAGCATGGATCCGAAAAGGGCTGAAAAACCCTTTAGATGACTGTTTGGGACAATTGTCCCTCCTCGGCTTGGGCCTTGGGCCAGCCTAAAGGTGGGCCGGGGATTCCAGGCCCACGGGCCCCACAATAATAATAATAATAATAATAATAATAATAATAATAATAATAATAATAATAATAATAATAATAATAATAGGTGAAGCAGAGAGAAAATCCAATTAGATTTCAATTAGATTCTCAATTTTACGCCACTTGTCCTAACCAAAACTCAAAAAAAAAAATCTAATTAGATTATAAATTTGACTCCAATTTTGTGTCATGTATCTTATCTAAATTTTTTAATTTTTGTGCCCAAATAAATGATGCATTAACATTTAACATGGAAGTCAAGAAAACCACAATAATAATGCTCATTAGCCTAAGCAAGAACATCTTACCTGCACATTTTTATGGAGATTATAAATTGGACTTTAATTTTGTGTCATGTATCTCATCTAAATTTTCTAATTTTTGTGCCCAAATAAATGATGCATTAACATTTAACACGGAAGCTAAGAAAACTACAATGATAATACTTATTGGCCTAAGTAAGGACATCTCACCTGCACATTTTTATGGGTGATCTTAATAGAGTCTAGAGCTCTTCTAATCCTACAACCAGAACCAAGAAGTCCAATGAGAAAGACTATAAAAGTAAAACATCATCTCTTTATGATTCTATACCATCATCCCATGTCTCCTCCTGTCTCAACCTCTACCAACTAGATCCACACACTACCCTCTCCTCCTTCTTACAGATTTCTCAGAGCAAGGCCGAGTTCAAACACAATGTTCAATCCCACTCTTCCTTGCTTCACACTCTATACATTAGCACTTCATTGGCGCCTCCAAGAAGATTCCAAGCTCAATTATCAGTTTTTATTTTTTAATGTCCCTTTATATATTTTAAATAATAAAATGCAATATTCTCTTTTTTCTTCACTGTAGCATCACTTAAATAATAAAATGCAATATTCTTTTTTTTTTTTTATTCATTGTTTTATCTAATGTTATCCTATATATGATAAACAAAAAAAGAAAAAGAAAAAAAAGACCAATAGCATTACTTAAATAATAAAATGCAATATATATTTTTCATTGTTTGATTTAATTCTATCATCCGTGTGATAAACCCAAAAAAATAAAAACAAAACAAAAACAAAAAAATTGGCCAATAGCATCATTACAATTAACCAGTCATGTGCGGTAGCACGAGGTTACATACTAGTTATGTATATATGCTGCCCCCCATATAAGTAAATAATTTAGTAAATTTTTTCTTTATTTCTAAAAAAAAAAATTAATGAATTTGAGTGGAGGAGCCAATTATATATATATATATATATATAGGAGAACAATCTTTTATAAAATTTAATTTTAATAGTTTATTAAAAAAAATTTGTTTGTTTGTTTGTTTTTTTTTTTTTTTTTTTTTTTTTTTTTTTTGCTGCTGCTGTTGATAGGATTAAAATTTTTTGTTGAAAGTTAAAACATAGTTTTGAGTTCAAGTGATAGCACAGGTTTGAACCCACCTTCCTCTACCCCCATTGTGTTTATATTTA
The DNA here is from genome assembly GCA_030445155.1 of Quercus variabilis. Classification (NCBI taxonomy): domain Eukaryota; kingdom Viridiplantae; phylum Streptophyta; class Magnoliopsida; order Fagales; family Fagaceae; genus Quercus; species Quercus variabilis. The sequence continues at coordinate 12,223,235 of CP129454.1, forward strand.
AAAAAAAAAAAAAAAAAAAAAAAAAAAAAAAAAAAAAAAAAAAAAAAAAAAACTGCTTCATTCAACATTAAAGAATTTATGATCCTATCGAAAAAAAAAAGAATTTAGGATGAACAGGATGCAAGGAACGAGTGGGACTTGGCTTAGGTTCATAATCATACTGAAAGTTTTTCTTTTTGATACTAATTAACGTGCAATGACGGAACTATAGTTGGACTAGGGGGGCAGTGGCCCCCTAAATTTTTTCAAAATTTTTTTAGTGTATATGTGTGTATTAATTTTAGCAATTTATTTCAATAAATTTACACTTTGCCCTCTCAACAATATTATTGATCCTTCTCAAAAAAAAAAAAAAAAAAACAATATTATTGATCTTTTTAAAGGCTATAAAAATTTTATTGATCTAAAATTTGAAATAAATTTAATAATTTTAACAACAAAATTTACTAATAACAAACTTAAACCCAAACAACACCCCAAAACAAACCCATGCAAGATCCAAACAAAAAATAAAATAAAATAAAAAATTTCCTAAACCAATTCTAATTAGTCTAAGTGAACACCCACACACAATTGACAACACACAAGACACCCCAAAAAAAAAGTTTAAAAAAAAATTAATTTTCTAAATTGAGAAGTGCTACATCTACAATATTTTCACAACAAATCACATGCGGTAAGTTATTATTGGTTCTAATTTGAATCCACAAATTAAATTACTTTTTAGCTCACTTATAACAACCAATAATAACCTACCACTTATGATTTGTTGTAAAAATATAGTGAAAATATTGTGAACATATTATTTTTTTTTTGAGAAATAATTATAATATACTGCTAACCCTGCAGCTCGAACTCTTTCCCCATATACCCTCAAGCATTTTGTACATGATGTTTCAAAAAAAAATGTCTATACTTTTAGTAAAATTTGATAAACAAGATATGCTGTAAAAAATGCTAGGGTCATCGACAAAGTACAAACTATCACATTTACGTCACACACAACTCTCCACCAGTATCAGGATAGATGATATGTTTTTGATAGGTAAGAATTAAGATAAATAACAATTACACATATATACAACTCCAAAAAAATAAAATCATTTATTGAAAAAGCTCAAAAATGTAAATTTTGCCAAACAAAACATCACATATAATGCATAAGAACATGTCTACATAACTTTCGAATCATCTAAGTGCAGCAACATTAGAAACAACCTTTAGGCTTCTTTCCTATTTCAAGTGTCTCCTAAACAAAGTCCTTTTTCCTTCTCAGTTCTTTTCATCATTCTATAACATAAAAATCACAATCAACATGAATACAAATCATAAAATCTGTAAGCCTTTTTCCTTTTTTTTTTTTAAATAAAAAAATTGATTCACCCTTCTTAATTTGACTACAGAGAAATTAAAGTGAATAATTTTTTTTTAAAATTAATAATTTAAAACTAAAATGTCAAAGTTTACTTATTTACACCAGTGTTTCACATAGAATAGATACAAAACCACGATATATTAAAAGAAAAAAACAAATAAACCGTGCCACTTCCTGTGACATCAGCATTTTTCGTTTCGGTTTCCTATATGTAGCGTGCACAAGGCTAAGAAGCAGAGCACGTAATTCAGTGCCCAAAAAAAAAGAAAAAAGAAAAAGAAAAGAGAAATAAGAAAAAAAAGAAAAGCAAACCCTGTAACAAACCAAGGATGGCCGGAAGAAGCACAAAGGCTGAATCGGACTCGGAGACAATTATCATTTCCGAATGTGATGATGCTCTTAGAAATCACGACAGGTAAGTCTACTGTCTTCATTTTCTTCTTTACTATATATGCTATCTTGAATAGTATTTTCTTATTAGCTTTTTAACCATGGCGGGCTCGATTCTTGGATTAAATCTCCCATGCGTGACCAGCCTCTCACAAGAGAGGTAGGTACGAAACCTACCTGTACGTGTGGGCGTTCGGGCCAACCTGCTGGTGAGAGGCTGGTCTCATGAGATACCACCTCCGATACTTGATACACTAGTTGTCTGATCTGATCATGAATAAGATGACACGGCCGGTGAGACTTACGTGTTATGTGGCACACTGTACAAAGTCTCACCCGCCACTGGCACTGGCACCTCTACCTCCGGCGCCTCGTCCGCCACGTCCACCGCCGGCGCCTCGTCCGCCACCAGCGCCTCTGCCTCTTCCACCGCCTTCATGAGATACCACCTCCGATACTTGATACGCTAGCTGTCTGATCTGATCATGAATAAGATGACACGGCCGGTGAGAATTACATGTTATGTAGTACACTGCACAAAGTCTCACCGGCCACCTCCATTGGCACCTCTACCTCCGGCGCCTCGTCCGCCAAGTCCACCGCCGGCGCCTCGTCCGCCACCAGCGCCTCTGCCTCTTCCACCGCCTTCATGAGATACCACCTCCGATACTTGATACGCTAGCTGTCTGACCTGATCATGAATAAGATGACACGGCCGATGAGACTTACATGTTATGTGGTACACTGCACAAAGTCTCACCGGCCACCTCCACTGGCACGTCTACCTCCGGCGCCTCGTCCGCCACCAGCGCCTCTGCCTCTTCCACCGCCTTGTTGAGACGCCGGTGACGGTTGATCACGACGATAGTCCGGTTGTCTATCGCCGCCATGTCTTGACATTGTGTGCGCGAGAGAGAGAAAACACAGTGAAGTGTGTGAGACTTTCAATGCGAGGGAGAGAGAGAGTGTGTGAGAAAAATAAGAGTGGAAGAGGCAGAAAAGAAGAGAGTAGGTTGTGTAGAAATATATAGCAAAAGACGTGTGGAAAATCAAAATAAGCATTTAATTTTTTGTGCAGCCACACTCGTATGGTGGCCGGACTTTAAGTAGCTCACTCGCGATGTGGTCCGGCCACCATACGAGTGTGCAGCCACACTCGTCGCACCGACTCCCGAAGCACCGATCGACGTTAGCCACCGTTCTCCGCAGTCTAAAAAGGACCGGGTTTTTTTGATGCAGCAAGTCGGGCGGGGCGACGGAGAATCGTGTTTCGGTTGTGGGTAAGTAGTTCAGGTCTACCGACCCAAGCCCGCCGTATGGCCATCATATTAGCGTTTTCTTTCCATTTGAATGGGAATGAAAGTGAGTTTTCACGCTCGTTTTTGGAATGAAAACGCGGGGCATTCCATGCCTCTCCTCGACGACGGTAACTAACCCAGCATGCCGAAACCATCTATCTAACGTAGCTAGATGTTCGCTTTCGTTTCTCTCCACTCTCTCACAATAATATTATTCCCAAAAACGGTGTTCTTTATTCCACGTCGGATCTCACAACCCGACCCAAGAACCCGGGTTTTCGCAACCTTGCGATTCGAGTTTTTCCGGTATGTTACCGTTCACAAATCGAACCACGTTCAAGTGAGTTTTGTTCGTCGGCTCGAACTATGTTACCGGCGATTTTTTCAGCCGTTTCTGGTAAGATCCGATAGACGAATCGGCGGAAAATAAACCGGCGCCGCCGGAACAACTCATCAGACGGGCAGAAGCCAAAAGAACAAGCTCTTTATGCTGTTTTGTTTTCAAAACGTGAGATGCCGACAGTGACAAGTTTTTTTTTGTTTTTGTTTTTTTAATTTTATAAACAGTTATAGGTTTTTGTAAGTCAACAGACTTCTCTGCCGTCAATGCATAAAGCTTAATTTGATGTAAATTTCAGTTTTATAAACTGAAATTGTGAATTAAAGTTACAATTTCAGTTTATAAAAAACTTGTGTGTAACATATCTGTGTGAACTAAATACAACTTTTTATTTTATTCTTCAACTCAAAATTTTAATTGTTTCTCAAAAATAAAAATAAAAACTCATAATTTTAGTTCAAAAAATGCATGGGAAATAAAATTGTATAACAAGTATATATAGGATCCGTTTTGATAGAATTTATTTTATTGAAACTGAAAATTGAAAATACTATAGCGAAATATTTTTTAAATGTATAAATAATATTGTAGGACTCATTTTTAATGAAAAAGTTATTGAAAAATGTAATTTGTGAGATTCGTAAATAGTACACAAGAGCATTATTCACAGTTAATTTGTCAATGATTACGGACTAAACAGAGAAAAAAAAAAAGAAAAAAGAAAAAGACAAAATGCACTACAGTGCAAAACTAGCAATACGTGAACCTGGGATAATCTTTATCCAAACATATACATAATAGTTTTTGGGTGATTATTGGTGTGGTATATGATAAACTAAATAAATATGTACATTTGTAAAAAGTTTACAATATATATAAAGTATAAAGTTTTAAAGAATTTTCCATAGATTTTAATATTATTATTATTTTTTCCCCCCCCACCCCCTCTACGCAACGGTCTGAAAGAAATAATATTATATAGTCCTGTGGATATAACTACTTGCTTATCAGTCACCTTATTACCACTGATATTTTTGCCATTTTTAAGTTTCCGACAAGGTTAGGAATTTTAGAAACTAGGCCTGCGTTTGGATTGCACGGTAAGTTGCGGTACGTTTTTCGTTTCACGTTTTCTCCCTTTTTTTTTTTTTTTTTTTTTAATTTTTGGCCGGCTTTTTTGACTTTAGGGGACAAAATTTACTGTGCATATACTGTGTGTGCACTGTTTACGCACTGTTCATGCACTGTTTACACAATATTTAATATTAAAAGTAGGTCCCACAACACTATTCACACATTTAAAAATTATTTTGCTACAGTGTTTTCAGCAACAATCAGTTTTTAGCAACTTTCAGCAACAATAAGTGCTATCCAAACGGACCCTAGGGCTCGAACAACGTTTCTTCTTCACCTTCGCATTCCCTCTTCTCCGCCAGTTTCAAAAGTTAAATGCCTCTATTTATATGTTTTCAGCTTACATGTTGGATTGTTACTTGCATCTATTTTTGTTTAATGATTTTCTTTTTTAATCAGCTTCATCTCAAATGCGACTGGGAGTGGGAGATTCACGATCCTATTGAAAGTTTTAATTTTGAAAGCTTTTAATGGCCTGTGGAACAGGTTTGGGGCTCTTGGTTTATTATCTATATTTTACTTTGTTTTTAAAATTTTCAAATTTATTGTCACTTGGATGATTGGATCAATTTTAATTTAATAATTAATTTTATGTCTTTTGTTTTCTACAAATCTCAGTTGCAATGCTGCTCTGGATTTAGCCATCAAATTGAAGGATTCAATATGGGAAGCTATTTATCACCGACTGAACAGGTTTGGCTTCTAGCTTTAATCTCTCTCTATTTCTTCGTTTTTCAAATTTGATTGTTACTTGGATCAATTTTTGTTTCATAATTGATTCTTTGTCTTTTGTTTTCTATAAGTATCAACTTTAATGGTTTTAATTTTGGTAGCTCTTTATCGCCTATCAAAAAGAATTGGGTTCTTGTATAAATATGTTTGTATATGTGCCTGTATAGCTCATTGTAGTTAGGGGTTATCTCCTGCATATGCATAATTTGGGATGGATTATTTAGAAGTGTTAGTTAAGCATCTTAAGTCTATGATATTTATTAATACGTAATTGTTAAAATTATTGGTTGAAGCTGGAAGGCATGTTTGCCTTTAGCGGCTGTGAAAATAATTGATTTTTATTTTTGGCTGCCCATTTTCATTTTGTTTTTTTTTTTTAATATTATATATGAATTGGGTTTCTTAAGTATTTCTCAATTCATGGTATGCTTTACTTATAGAGTCACTGTTTTTTTAGGGGTTTGATGCCATAGAAGATGAATTTGCTATTACTTAATAATTCTTCTAAGGGCCTATTTGTGAAGTCCAATTGAAGTAAAAATCATTTGATTTTGAAGGTTTAGTTATATTTTTCCTTAGGTTAAAACTGTTTCAATATGAGTTTTAATTAACATGTTATGGTCAATTTTGTATTCAAAGGCAAAACTGTAATGAATACTATGCTTGAACTTTGTCCTTCATTGACTACATTAAACTCCCAAGATGATTCTAGAGATAGAATTGATCTCCATACCAAAGGAAGAGTATGCTCATTTCCTAGCTCAGCATAAGTGAGTCGCTTCTTCCTTTGCTTCCAGTTCACCCCAGTCAGGTAGTGCAACCCATTGTCTTTTATGTTACACTTCTGATCCATGGGTCATTGGATTCTAAGAAAATAAAATGTAAGATATTTAAGTCTAGAAAAATCCTAAAATCTACTAGACTACCAAAATATCCTTAATTTGTAGGGATAGCAGAAAATACAAATTTGCTCCTGAATACAAAAATGACCTTAACTTACTAAATAAAAGCCCAAATAAAAAACCGTTTTAACCCAAAAACACATAACTAGACCTTTAAAATCACATTACTTTTACTTCAATTAGACTTCAAGCATGGCCCATAAAATAAATCTTGAATAGGCAAATTTGCCAGAGTAGTAACATTTCACCTTCCATGGTTGCATCTGGTACATTGGTTTGGAACTGTTTTGTTGCTTTTTTAATTTCTGGGTTGTTGTGAGGAGTGATGGTGGTTGTCTTGTGGGAATGCGGGTTCTTTGTGGACTGTGTCAGACATGGTTTTTGTTGCCATATATTTTTAGTGTTGCTTACAGGGGCCAGATCTTATTCATTTGTTTACTTTCTTTGTCTTAATTGGGTGCTTATTGGAATCCAAGGAAGGTATACAGCCCAATTTCTTATTCCCCTCTGAGATGCTCTCTATTACTTTGATTTTTCTTAAGGGGAGTTTTTATGCACAATGGGCCTAGGCTTTTGAGGTTTTTCTTTTGAAAGGAGGAAGTTTACTAATATAAATGATGATCTCCCTCTTATTATGGATCCTAGGTATGCTGTTTGGAGGGTTGAGGATGCACTGATTAGGAGTTGTTTGTGGAAAAGTATGGAATCCAAAATAAGCCTATGAGCTAAATTCTAGTGTCAATTCTGAACACTGTTAATTTCTATCTTTTTCTTCTTCTTTAAAATCCCAAGTTAACCCCTCACACTTACCTATGAAAACCATGAAATCCCACATAATTTCTCTATCATGTGGTAAAAAAAACTCTCATCAAACCCTACCTAATTTTGAGTGCTAACACTTGTTCTACAATTCTGAATCCTATATTCACAATCCTCCTAAACCCTAACCTACCACAAGCACCCAATTTATCCTACATCAGGTGGTTGGATTTTCATATTGTTTTGTTGCTTAGAAAATGCAGGATTTTTTTTTTTTTTTTTTAATAAGTAATAAAACTTCATTGATAGAAAACTAATACAAAAGGCCAAAGCACACAGGACGTGTACTAAGGTAGGCATGAGAACAAAACAGAACTAAGAATTTTAAAGACTACATCTATCAAGCAAATCAGACAAAGTAAATGGAGGAAATGAACTATTACATTGGAAAACCTCAAATTCACTTATTCACGCTAGTTTTGATTTAGGGGAAAAAAGCGATATTTTTAATTTCAAATTCAAGGGAAAGTGGGTATGTGTTGTTTTGCTTGGTTTTTTTGGGACTCCTTGAAGATTTAAGAACAGAATATCCCATTATATTCTGATTCGTGATTAGGATAAAAATTAGCAGGAAGGAAAGGGGAAAAGGTATTTTTCTGTAATGACATGGTTGTATGTTTGCTTTAAAGTTTTTCAAGCTGCTCTGATCTTTAAGGCCGATGATATAAGATATTTGTGCATCCAACAAAAACAGAGGGGGTATGAGATGGGAAAAAAAGTGGAAGAAGAGATGGTTTATATTCCTTTGCTAGTCAGGTTCCTTGTTATGCTTGTTGGTTTAAGATAGTCAATGCTTGAGATTTGACTAGAGTTTATGCCCCTGATGTTGAAATACTAATTTTTGGGTATCAGATGCTGAATTGTTGAAAATTGGCTGAGTTGATTTATTTGTTTGTTTGATTGAATGGTGTTTGTAAAAAAAATTTCTTAAGATTTAACATTTATTTTTATCATACACATTAAAATTATATGTTAATTATGACTTTTATCGCTAGAAAGTTATGTTACTGCAAACTTTTTATTATTATTCTTTGTTCTTTGCTAAATATGTAACTTTCGCATCTATTTTTTCCCCACTAATGGAAATAAATTCAAATACTTCTAACCATATAAATGGTCCAAACTAGGGATTAAAAATCCATGAATTGCATAATAATGAATTCCAAATCCCATGATTGATTTCAAATCCAAAATCTAAATCCATGTTCCCAAATGCAACCTATGGGTTGGGCTCCTTTAAGATTTTCATCTTAGGAAGGCCTAGTTGTGTTATTAATTTATCATATATACAATTTACTTTGAATGTGCCAAGGGTCAAGTAATTTTAGTAGTGGTATTTTTTTTTTCTGGGTGTGTATTTTTCTCTTCAAAGAAATTTCAGCAAAGTTTAAGACCATATCAATTTCCTTTTTTGAAGTATACCCCTCTGCTTATAGGGCATGAGTTGGTAGGGGTTAATTGAATATAAACCTTCTTTCCTAGCGAATCCTATTACTTCATTTAGACTTGTATTCAAAAGCCATAAATCTGTTATGAGTCTGGTTACAGGTAGAGCTTTGATTCTTGCTCGTCTCTGGAACCTTGTGGAACCCAAAATGGATGTGTTTTCTACCTTTTAAGGGAAAAAAAAATGGATGTATTTGGTTGCTGGAAAGCCGCTAGGTGTAACCTTGGAACAGGCCCATATCTGACCTATTTTTGGGCCTTTCAGAGCTTTTAAAGTCCAATGTTGCCTTTCTTAAACTATTCCAGCATTGGTTTTTTTCTCAGGATAAATGGAATGGCTAGCCTGGAATAGTCATTCCATTCCATTTTCCTCCTAAACATTCCTTCCAAAGTGGGAGGAGCACTCATTCATCTAATGAAATGGAGGTGACATACTGATTTAATCACTTTTTAATAAAGTCCCAAAAACACTGGAGAAAAGACACTATGTTTAATTCCATTTTTTATGGTCTATCCATTTTATTTCATTCTGTTATTTTAAAGACTCCCAAACATAGTGTTAAAGGACTTATTTAAGTTGTTTAAGCACACAAAGTTCTTGGGGTACAGGGAGCTATGGGTCACAACATATTGTAACTATCACCAAAAAAAGAAAAAAAAAAGAAGAAAAAAGAAAGATATATAAGTAACTAAATAAATTTGTGTTTGATATATTCTGTTAAGTAAGTTGATGGGATGGTGCTCTATCAAAGCTTATTACTCATTTCAACCGAATACAAAGCAATTTAGCATGTTTCTCATAAAAAAATTAAACAAGGTCTAAATAGAGTTGTTTATGGGAATTGGACTTGTCTAATTCCATAGTTAGAAAAATATTCTGGATGTATGAATTATTTTGAGACATATAAATTTACCCGCTTTGTTTTGATTTGATAATTTAACATAGTATTATTTGGACTACTTGGTCTACATATGGATTGATGTTCAAAATTCATAAATTCAAGCGGATTAGACTAGGTTAAGGGACAGGGACGAAGGATTTCTATTATTGAGGGAGGCCGAAGTATGAACCAATTTTTTATTAATTTATTTTTTTTACTTTTATTTTATTTTATTTTATCTTTAATGTCGATTGAAATTAGCAACTACTTAGTGTTTAACAAAATATTAAAAAAAAAAAAACACAAAATAACTATTTCTTTATACACTTTAATGCAATTATCTATCAAAATGGAATTCAATTGTTTTTTGAAATTAGTTTTATATTGTTAAGCATACGCCACTAAGTTTTTGAAACAAATGCACCATCACTTTTAATATAAGAGAAGTGTTACTTTCATAATATTTTCACAATAAATTTTAGATCGTTAGTTATTACTAGTTTTAATTTGAATTCAACGCTTAAATTATTTTTTTTCCTACTCTACTAACAATTTATCACATAGAGTTTATTGTAAAATTGTTGTGGACAAAGTATTTTTCTTAATATAAAGAGCGCGTGCGATGAGGGGTTTTTATTTTTTATTTTTTATTTTTTTTATTTTAAGTTTAATGTCATAATTTTCATTTCATAACCAAATTTTTTATAACGCCTTTCATATAGTTTACGCATTACAGAATGTCATAGAGTTACAAATTCACAATATATGTAGTTGAAAAAGTATGATACACAATATAATTAAATTGATAAAGTAGTAAATAAATTTTGTTTAAATAACACTTTTCGTATAGTTCACGCATCACAGAATGTCATAGAGTTACAAATTCACAATATAATTAAATTGATAAAGTAGTAAATAAATTTTGTTTAAATGCTTACAAATTTTGACAGAAAAATGTCTGATCATTGAAAAGAATTCAGTATATCATACAATGAGTGCCGAAGAAAATAATGTTGATAGTATTTTATTTATTTTTAGAATGTGGGGCAGGAGGAATTGGGGAAGTGGGAATTTTTTTTTCAATGAACGTTAGTAGGCTTTTATATTTTAATTTTTGTCTATTTACAGTTTTAATCTCTTTTTTTTTTTTTTTTTTTATAATATATTAGAAAGAAAGATAAGTTCATTAATTTAGGGGTATTTTTGGAAGTTAAAATGGCAATAACTAACTTTCTGAATTCCCTTACTAAATAAAGATTAGACTCTAAACTAAAAGACAATAATCTTTTAAAAATAATAGGGTAAATTATGTAATTAGTCCCTATCCTATACAATATATTTCAATTCGATCCCTAACTTTTCAATTGTGTCAATTTGGTCCTTAACCTTTTAGTATCGTGTCAATTTAGTCCCTACCGTTATCTTTTGGATGAAAATTTATGATGTGTTTAATGGTCAAAACAAAAAATTAGCTTATGTTGATGAGACAATAAATTTAAATTTTATTTTAGCCATTTGTCATGTTAGCAATTTTCATCTAAGATATAACATCAAGGACTAAATTGACACGACATTAAAAGGTTAGGGATTAAATTGACACAATTGAAAAGTTAGGGACTAAATTGAAATATGATATAAAAGTTAGGGACTAAATATGTAGTTTACCCAAAATAATATTATTCAGCACTAAAAAAAATTCATATTAATTGTCAACAACCCCACTACGTTCATATTATTAAAATATAGATATATTTTTAAAACAAATCTAATTCCATTGTGTGTTGCCCACTATTGTCAACTACTATTATTGAAGAAAACAATAATACTCACTTGATGAAAATTTCGCTAACCACATGGGGATGTGGCTTGATAGTAGGCATTCTTATCTCAATACCCAAAGAGGAGTGGTTTGAGCGATAACCCTAGCAAGGCCTGTGTGTGGTATTACCCATTGTCGTTACGTGGTGTGAAGTAGATGAACCCACACCAGAGACTCCTTACAATATTGTATTGGAGACTGTTTTGATAGCCAAAGAATGAAATGAAATATTTTAATTCTAGTTAATTCTGCATCGTTTCAGAATTACTGCTACTTCTTCATACACATAATATAAAAAATTAAAATCCACATATTTTATAAAACCAATATATTAACTTAATACATGTACTGAAATTTTATTTATTAAAAAAAAACTGAAAATAATATATATATATATATATATATGTATGTATAATTAAATATAATGATAGTTATTTTATAAAATTATTTAATCTGACTAGTTTTTTCCAGTAGTTATGGGCCAATTTAATTATTCAGTAATTTACACTAAAAAATTTAATTATTCCCTTCCATAAGCCCTCATATTTACTAGGTCCACTTTTTAGCTTACCCCCCCCCCCCCTCCTCCCATGTGCGAGTTGATTTTTTTTTTTTTTTTTTTCCTGCTTAGGAATGGCAATTTTGCCTCACCCCGCCCCTTCTTGCTTCGCTCTACGCGAGTTTTCCCTATCCCGAAAAGGTGGTGGGGCAAGGATGGGACGAGATTTTAGCCCCTCACCACGGGGTGAAACGAGGATGGGCTTAGACTTTTTGGACCCAACCCACCTTGCCCTGCCCCGCCTCACCCCGCATTGATAAATGTTAAATTGTAAATTTTTCATACCTTAAAACCCTATTATTTAAACAAATGTATCGTCAATTTATTTTATTTTATCCAATAAGGCTTTCGGCTTCTTTTTTTCTCTAGCAAGGTTGGAAATAAGGTATCAATTTTAATATTTTCTTTTGTCTTTATTATAAACAAATTTATATACTATTGAATCATTAATTTTGTATTATGAGATTTTTGTTTTTGTTGTGATATTATCTTGTTAAACACTTCAATAATATTATTCAACTTTTGCTAAAAATTAGTTTGATTTGATGGGATAAACTTATTTGTAATTTTACTAACAAAACAGGTTTTATTAAAAAAAAAAAATTGTAATAGTTATGAGCAAATTAACAGGAAGTAGAGTTTTACGGGGTGGAGCGAGGGTTTCGCGAGGCCTTAAGGGGCAGGGATGGGGCAAGAAAATTTTCTTCGTCATGCGAGGCAGGGCGAGAATGGGGTAAGACAGAACCATGTGGAGCGGAGGCAAAGACCCCATTCTTTGGACTTGCCTTGCCCCATTGCTATCCCATCCTGCTCCACCCATTCTTTTTCTTCTAGATCTTTCCTTTTTAATTTTCTTTTTCCACTTCACCTTTTCCTCATCTGCACGTTTAACTTTTTTATTTCAAAAAATGTTAAGAACACAAAATTTTATACAAATTTTGTCACTTGTTGTGAGTAGTGGAAGTGCATCCACATGGTCAGTTGTGGTAAAAGTTGTATAAGTTTTGTGGTCTTAGCAATCTAGCATTGCTCATTTCTATATTTCTCCCCTCTTCATCTCCAGTGTATCATTTTCTTCGTTCCACTTCTATCTTCTTTGTCTTTCTATATTTCATTTAGTCTTAGTGTAACAGTCATCCTCTCAGATCCTTCAAAACATCAATGCTGCTTAGCTAGTTAGTCCTGTTCTTGATGTTTTTCTCATCACTCAACTCGCCACATGGAGAGTTGGCAAAAGTTGTGTAAGTTTTTGTGGTCCTATTGTTTATTTCAATTTTCTCCCCTCTTCATCTCCATGTTATCTCTTTCTTCAACACGCTACCATCTTCATTGTCTATTTGTATTTCATTTACGGTTCATTTGGTTGGGGTGAAAACTAGGTGGATAGAAAATGACTGAGAGAAAATATGAGAGAAATGGGTAATAGCTGTGTTTGGTTGGGAGGGGAAAAGGGGGAGAAAATGGTGGTGCTTGGCACTTTTCTCCTTGTGCCCACCAAAATTCAATTCCCTCGAAATGGAAAGAAAATGGGGAGAAGAGAGGAGCTGATAAAAATTACCATCTACCCCTAGTCCTCCCCCACATGGCTATAACGTAGATGTATATATATATATTTTCTTTTTCCATTTTAAGTTACACATTTGGCTTTATTCTTTTTACCTCAACTTTGGGGGTATTTTTTCCTAATAAGATATATATATATATATATATATATATATATATTTTTAAAATATTCTTTACTAGTGACATGAGAGTAAATTTATACATTCTACATTTTTTATCTTCTAATTTTTCTTCTTAACCAAATAAAAAAAAATTCATTACTCCACTTTTCCACCTCTTCAACCAAACAACATGATGGAATAAAATCTTTTCTATTCCTTAATTTTTCCATCCCTTCCTCGTTTTCTATCCTCTCACTTTTCTATCTCCAACTAAATGAAGCTTTAGTCTTAGTGTAACAGTCACTCTCTCAGTGTCTTTCAAAACATCAATGCTGATCGATCGATCGATCGATTGATCAATCAATCTAGTTCTTGTGTTGTGCATAATGTAGATCCGTTTGGACTAATGTGATGGGAGGGGGGAGCGGGAAGGGGTAGAGGGGAGTTTTATTTTCCTTGGTTCAATTAGTATTAGATCCAATTATACCTTAAAAAAATTGAGTTAAAATGGGATGACTGTCATGGCAGTCCAATGCTACAATCAATTCAAGCTTTTTTTTTTTTTTTTACTCACTCACTTTTCAAAATACCTCACACCAGATTATCTTTTTTACTTTACATTTCATTAAAATATAATTTTTTTTTTAATTGTTTTTCTTCTTTCACATACAAAAACCTCCATCCACTCTCTTCCTTCATCCTTAGGATACATAAAGAAAGAATAAAAAACTAAATACAAAATGAATAGTTCCAATGTAAATTTACACAGTTACTATAACAACCATGAATTTTTACACATCTTTACATAGTCTGATGTAAGTGAATTTTGGGTTTAATTGACTAAAATGTGGTATTTTTTTTTTTCCTATTATGCAAACACTGATATAAGTGCTCCTATACACGCTTCCAATGGTGGTATTGAACCTCAGGCCTTATGCTTCATCCTATATTTTATATTATAGGAGTTAATGCCATTTGGATTAGAAATCATTGACCTTGTTTGTGTTGGTTGTAAACTCCGACTATAGTCACAACTAGTGTAAGAATTGCCCTTTGCATGTAAGATCAGTTTTAGTTTTTTTCCTTACAACAAGTGGGGATGGAAGGATTAAAACCCAAGTTCTCTTGGACAATGCCATTAAACCACAAGACTCTTAGCATGGAAGAAGTAATTTTAATTGTTGAAAAAGTTGTTTATTGAGCAAATTAGTCTGGTACACACATGTTGTATGCAAAAGTTATGGGGTCTCATATTTTTGTATAGATGGTGAGATGAATCATAAGTCAAAACCATTCAATACATCTATAAACATAAAACTAGCTTGTAACTTTATGCATATGCATGTGATACATTTACAAAAATAAGCATAATTAAATGAGTATTAAAATTTTACCAATTATATATATATATATATATATACTGTTTGTATATTTGAAAATATAAAATACCTACTAATAAAATAAATATAATTTTATTTGAAACAAATGAAAAAAAAAAATCATTTAAATTGTTATTCTCAATTTTGCTTTGTCCAACCACTATTTGTATAATAATGGTTTTCTCACTTAATAACTCATTTAGCACAAAAAATTAAGAAAATTAAATTGGACTCATCGATTTTTGTAGTGTAGTAACAATTGCACCAAAATTAAGAAATTGAATGGAATACATGGCATAAAATTAGACTCCAATTTGAGATATAATTAGATTTTCTCTTAGGTTTGGCTTTAAGAGAGAACAATTTATACCCTTGTTTATTTTAGGCTAAAATGCAAAACACTCTCTCTATGATTCACTAAAATTCATTTTACTCCTTTAACTTTGTTTTCATTCATTTTAGTCCTAAGTTTCAAGTTTATTTAATTTATGCCTCTCCATCAACTTTGGTTAAATGTTTTTCTTTTTTTTTTTTTTCTTTTTTTTTTTTTAATTTATAAATTCTGGAAAATATTTTTCAATCATTAATTAATATTTTTTAATTTAAAAAATTGAATTAAAAAAATTAAAATTTTGAACAATTAACCACAACACTTAACAAAGGTTGATAGAGATGCCTTAATTGAATAAACTTGAAAAATTAAAGAATTGAAATGGACGAAAGCAAGTTGGAGGATTGAAATGAATTCCGGTGAAACATAGAAGATGAATTTTGCATTTTAGCATTTATTTTAATACAACTCTATCTATGTCTATGCTTAGTGTCATATTTTGTTCCCAAGTACTAAGCTTGGAAAAAGGTGGAGGATTGTATATGTTAGTGACCAACATAAGATTTAGTCACTTTATTATAAATGGATCCACTACATATACAAGTTGGATCATCCATTACCCGCAGCACGCTGCATCGGACCCTAGAGTAAATGAAAAGTGGGCAAGGGTTGGTTAGAGTGTTCTTTGTAAGAGAGGCATTATATCGGTGCTTGGGTGTAGTGAGAAATGAGCAAGAGTTCTCGCACTTTGATAGACAGATGTGGGTAAAGAAATTAGTCCAAGGGAATAGAATTCGTATAAACACTTGGAACATAGGGTATTTAACGAGGAAGCTAATGTAAATAGTAGATACAATTAGAAAATAAACTTAGTGTGCCTTCAGGAGATTAAGTGAGTAGGTGAAAATTGTAGAGAGATTGAAAGTACTTGATATAGATTATGATGTACAGGAAAAGATGAACATATAAATTGATATGGATAATTCTAGATAAATGTCTTAACGAAAAAATTGTTGAGATCGGAAGGATAGGGGATAAAATTTTGTTAATAAAAATTGTTTTAGGAAAAGAGACTATTGATGTAGTACATACACTCCTCAAATAGGGTTGGGGAATCCATTAGAAAGAAATTTTGGGAGGATATGGATGAATTGCTTTAAGGGTTACCAAATGAGTAAAAGATTTTTATTTAATGAGATCTGAATGGTCATGCTGGAAAAGATAATGGGAGTTTTGAAAGAGTTCATGCCTCCACGGAGGTCAAGGTTATGGAGTAAGAAATGAATCAAGAGATGCTATTTTAGACTTTACAACAGTATATGATTTAATATTAACAAACACTTGGTTCAATAAGAGGGATTCACGATTACACTTAATTACCTTCAAAAGTGGGACAAATACTAGCAATATAAATTTCATCCTTGACATGTTGATAGTAGATGTTGTAAAGATTGTAAGGTGATATTAGGGGAAAGCGTAACCACTCAATATAGGTTGGCGGCATTAGATTTTTGTATAAGAAAATGAAAAATAAAATTATAAGATATATTAGAGAAAGAAACCCAAGAAATAGGAGAGGGGGTTTGAAAGGAGACAAACAAGTAGTGTTTAAAGATAAAATGACTAAAGAAGGCAAGTGAGGACTATACGATTCTGTTTGTAAGTTGTGGAATGAAATGAGTAGTTATATTAAAAGAGTGATTAAGAAGTATTTGGAGAATCCGAAGGATGTGTGCAGCGAACTAAAGAGATTGGTGGTGGAATGAGCAGATTTAGGCAACAGTTTATTCAAGTCGAAAAGGATAATAGCAGGGAGAATGAAGTTGAAAAGTATATTAAGAGTATTGTATGATCATTGGATACCTATTTAGTTGAAGGGAAAAAGTTAAAATATTGCTACACCACCAGTTATATTCTATGGTATTGAATGTAAGGCTATTAAGAAGCAACATATTTATAAAATGAGTGCAGAATCATCTCGATACAATTTGAGGTCTAAAGCATGATAATTTGAAAATTTTTTTTTCTTATATCAAATAATTAAGAGAACATATATATATAACTTTCTATATTAAGATTTTTTATTTATACTCTATTTTTTCACCTTTTAAGATGAAACTAATATGAAGTTTTTGTATTCAAATTATGCTAACCTCATTTTAAATTGAGAGCATGATTAATCCACGTCATTTTTCTTGTGACATAAATGATCTTAAATAGGATTTTATTAATTTAGTTCTTAAAATAAATACAATCCATCAATATTTTCACCTAAATTTTTTCATATTGTTTATTACTTGTAATGAGCTTATCAATTAATCCCTATTGACATTCAATTATTATTATTTATTTTATTTTATTTTATTTTATTTTAAATTTTTTCATACCCATATGCATATTTTTTTTAGTAGATTTAAAGAAATGTCATTGACAATATAAAATTACAATATAACAAAAATGAAATAAATTTTAAAGTGTAGAACAATAGAGCTTAATTTATCAAAAGCACTGTTTTACCTTGATTTAACTTATAGCTCAACTGGTTGGCACCTCCTGATCTTTCCTAGAGATCCAAGGTGCTAATCACTCGTCCCTAAACTATCTATTTTATCCAAAAAGAAGAACAAAATTCTTTTCATTTGCAAGTAAAAATGAATTATCTTAAAATCAATTAATACTACAAATTTCCACATCAATTATATATAAAGCATAATATATAAAGAATAAAATAATTTTTTTTATGTAATAAAAAAAAATATTACCTATATGACTTTTGACAATAAGTTTAGGGGTAAAAAGGAAAAAAAAAAAAAAAAAGAAAAGAAAAAAAGGTGGTCTTTGGTGGCGAACAGTTATCAGAAGATACTTCTAGTGAAAGAAGAGCAAAAAAGGATAGATGAGTTTATTCCATTTTTTAGTTAGATATTGACCAGGAGAAAGAAAAAATTTAATAGATGGGAGACATATAATTTTTAAGTTGCGATATGTAAAAGTATGATATTATGACCATATTTATGGGACCTTTCTACACTAAGTAGCCTAAGTTAAATGGCCCATATTGTAGAGCCAACCTTGAAAGATTGTACTAGAATTAAAATGTTAAGATGTATAAGTAAAAGTACTAAAACAAGATTCAAAAAAAGAAAAAAAGAAATCCTCTTAAAATAGGAGTATCTTATTGATGAAAAGATGAGTGAAGAGTTGCTTGAGACGATTTGAACATATACAAAGGAGGTCGATTAATCCACCTGGTGAGGAAAATGAGTTTGTTCAAGTTGAGTGAACAAAAAATGGCAGAGAAGATCTAAAATAACATTAATGGAGGTAGCAAAAAAGGACATATCAAGTAAAGGGGTGACAATATATTTTGGATAAGATCGAATGGCAGAAAATAATATATGTGACTGACTTTGATTAGTTTGTTGAAAATCCCTAACTGATTCAAAAGTTTTGGGACTACACTTGGCTGTTGCTTACATTTCAACATCAATATATTGCATGTATGAGGAACAATAAGTCTTATATCAGACCTATAACTTATTGAATGACTTCAATTATTACAAACTCACTAGTGCATAGGCATATACACATAAAGACTGAATTTTTAAAATTCTTGATAAGACAAATTTTCAGAGATAATTTCTTGTTGCAAGGGTGAATGAAATAATATTGTTAGTGGCTTGTTCATCTCTTCGCGCGCATTGAATTGCACTCATTGTGGTAGGTTTGGGAACTAAACCTAATAAAGCTGAACATTTTCTTTTTTTGGAAGTTAAGTGGATTTTGTGGGTTTTTGATTCTCTTATATTTGGAAGAAAAAGTAATGTTAAACCTGAAGGATTTCTTGTTTGTGTATGTGCCAGTGATGAAGCACGCGTTTTCTTTGAAGCATTTCATGGGCTTCTTGTCTTCCTCACCTCGTTTCCAACTGCCTTAATTGGTCTACACTTTCAAGTCTTGGGTGTCTCGCCACTTGATACACATTTTGCTATCATCTTGCTATTTATCATGGCTACAATCATCTATGGAATTGCATATGTGGAGATAAAAATTCTACCCCAAGACAATGAGTACCTTCCCATATTGAGGTTCATTTGTTTGGTCTCTGGAATTATTGCTATTGAGCTAATTGTCGCAATAATCATTTCTCCCTTATGGCTATTCATGGTTAATTTATGTCCAATCCTGATCCTAGGGGTACCGCGCCATTTATACCAACAAATTTTTAAGGGTCTCTACTGCACAGCTGATTTAGTAATCAATGCAGTATGTAGCTTGTTTAAAAAGATTTGTCAATTAGTTGATCAGATATATGATCGGGTCCTACAGAAATTCCAATAAGCAGCTTCTCAAGCATATCTTTCAAGGGAACAGGAAGACAATGGTATTCAGATGGAAGAAATTTTTAAGTGACCTATTATTGTAAGTAAGACAAGTAAGAAAACTTTTAACTTATGCAATTTTCTGTTTGTGGAAGTTTGAATTTATTTACATTCTATTCAAAGTTAGGTCAATTACACTATATTCAGCATATGTTTTTATACTTTACTGAATATCTCACATCCAACTGCTTAGAAAATAAATTTACCATGCAATTTTGCAAATTTTTAACAACTTGACTTTTATGGTTGAAAGGCTTTATGGGATGTGAGATTTCCATTTTATTTTATTTTTGTGACAATGCCAAAATTCGTTAGTAAGGTAAACAAAACCAGATAGAAGCTAGAAAATTAGCACACCAGATCTAACCCAACCAGGGCAGCCATATGAAAATACTTCAAATTGACATAACAGTTGCTAAAGCTTAGACCAAAAAACATGCATATACATTCATGGTGCCACTTTAGCTAGATTGATTGTGTCTCTGAAGATCTAGGAATGGCTTCTAACTGATATTTGCACACCTTGTGTTTCCTTGATAGGATAATGATGCTTGAGATTCATTTCCTTAGAGTCAGTTGGTGTAAGAGTTGAACTGATTGCAGTGTCCTTTTATGCCTCATTCTCAATAGTAACATCCTAGTAATACTTTGTTGCCTGATCTGTATTTGCACACATAAGCCAGTTGCCATCCATTTGCTTCTTTTGTATCCCGCACCATCTCGCCACTGCCATTACAGCACTTGCCAATTCTGGATCCAATTTTTTGCTAACACCAGCACTGCATTGTGACTGCATATCCTCACCACATTTATCGTGATTCTCCAGTATTTCTGATCAAATAATGTTTGAAATCCATTTAATCCAAAGGCCTTTAAAACACTCATTTGAGAGGGCATACAGTACTTCTATCCTGTGATTGATTAGTGTCTTGACACTGCATATCTCTCAATGCTGACTTCCCAGTTCCCACATATAGTTCAGTTTATCATGTTGTTCGTCTTGTGAGAACTGAACGCAATCACACTCGCACTCACATCCAAAATAAACAACTTGCATATTTCGTTTGGAAAGCAAACAAATATGTTGTACATCTGTCCCAAGTGTGCAACAATAACACCAGTTCACCACGGAGAAGGTGACAGAAATAATAATGAACATTTTAGACATTTCTAGGAATTAGAAATCGTAGCCTTTTTATAAGCTTTGACAAAACCTCCATCTAGAATCTCAACCTGGAGGCCCAGATTCTATTGTGAATCACAAATGCTCCAGATAGCAATTGGTTTTACATGTGCAGCATCCTTCACACTTGCTCACTCAAAAAAAAAAATAAAAATAAAATAAAGAATGAAAATATTTATGTTATACAGAACAAACATATGTTGTCAAGAGCTTTGTAGTTTAATTGGCATTTTCTAGTATTTTCAACCGAGTCATTTAGGTTCAAATCCGTCCTCCCCTAATTATCAAATTATAATACTACTTTCTAAATTTTTTTTACTTATATAGAATTTTAACTTATGGTGTCCGTTTCATGATGATTGCTCTCGACTTCAAACTTCAGATCTCTTATTCGATGATAAGAGAAGCAAATATTGCTAAGTGGCAGCTTGTCCTCTTTTTGTGGGATCCATTTCCATTTCTATTGATCACAAAGTTTTGGAGGAGGTAGATGGGGATTGGGGAGTGATCCAGTTCCAATTGTGGGGCTTTATTTCAACTAGTTGTAGAGTCACGCATTGCGCGTGATAATTTTTTAGGTAAAATATTATTTTAGTCCATAAACTTTATGAAGAATTAAAAAAAAAAAAATAGTTTATCATATTTTTCATAATCTTGTTTATAACATTTCTTACCATTATCATATATTTATTGGTTGATAATTGCATAACATAGACATTAAATAAGAGGTAGAACTGTTCATTAGATTTTTTAAAGTCCTAGTATATGAAGATTATGATTATATATATATATATATATATATAAGGTTAAATGATATGTCAAAAAATGAGATTATAAAATCTCTGAACTTTATGTCTTTTATAATTTCTAAATTACTAAAGAACATCTCATTTTTATTATGATAGGAAATATAATTTCCATAGTTAGAGTTTGATTAGTTTTAAGTTTAAAATTTATACTATTATCTTTAATTGTTGATTATTGATTTAGTTAAGTGAATGTAATAGTTGATTTTATTGCACTATAAAGTTTTTAATGCCCTTTGTATAGTCATCTCTATTTTATTTCTTACTTCTCTTGACCACTTTTTTATTTTCCAAATCATGGTTACTAATTGACTTTTGATTTCATTTCTTTTTTTCTTCCTTCATTTATTCTTTATTACTTTGTATATTCCCTTGCTAGTTGTAATTTTTATGATTATCAATAAGAATTAGATATTATGGATGACTTAAATAGTTAGATGTAGTTAGTGGTATGTCTCCAAGGGTTTTTATGTTGAAGGGTTTTTATTTTTATCGAGGAAATATGAAAGGCATTTCTTTAGTTTGGTCTTAATCAATTAAGACATCCATAATATCTTAACAGAAATAGTAACGAGCCATAAATTTTTTTTAATGTATGAAGTGGTTAGGTTAGTGGTATGTCAAAGAAAAAAAAAAATCCAACGAAATGTAAAAGATCTTTTTTTGAAAAAAGAAATTGTGACTTTTTGAATTGTAGAAATATGATTGTTTTAATTACCTTATTTATAGATTTCATTATTTAGTTATATACATCTAAATTAAAGTAGATCAATATATAAATGCAAAATTATATGTAAAATTACAACTGTAGAAGATAAATATGTATATATATATATATATATATATATTGGTTTTTGATTATTCATGAATCATTATTTCATTGTTTACTTATAAATATCTAAATTATTATTTTTTATTTATAAAAGAATCTAAATAAAATAGATGAATACATAAAAGTAAAATTATATGAAAAGTTAAAATTATCCAAGATGAACGTTTAACCACGGGTATATATGTGTTTTTTGAAAACTAAAAGTATGCTTGATTGTTTTAGCTGGAGTTATATAACTATGCAAATATTGTTGCGAGTGATTTCATCATTTGCAAATTATCAAGTTTGGTAGTCTTACAGAATAGATATATATATATATATATATATATATTTTTTTTTTTTTGCTGAAACAACTTAAGAATTTTAAGACTTAAGTTATCACATTTGGTAACTATAAAATACGTTAGTGATATAAAAAATAGAAAATGTTAAAAAATTTTAAAATGCATTTTTAGTAGATTGTAATATAAAACTTTTTTTTTCTCAATTTTTTATGTAACTTTTCCCATAAGATCAATATTGTTGACATCCTTTAAAGATGATACATAATAATTTTGAGAACAAGAAGAAAAAGAAGAGACAATGCTAACACATAATATAAAATAAAATTAATATATCTATGATAAAGGTTTTTATCTAAATGATATATAGTAGTCCATATTTTTTTAGTCTTTAATCAAAAAGTCCATTCTCAATAGTCTTTTAAGTCTACAAATTGCTAGGTCTAGACACATTCAAAAAGTGCTATCTAAATTATAAATTATATGACCCTTTATCACACAAATATTTTGATTTCTCTAAAGGAAGGTAGGTGTGTGTCTAGCAATTTTCTTGATTTGTGCTGCATAATTTAATAGTACATAGGATGTGATTGAATTTAAATGTTGAATAAAATAAAATGAGAAGAAAAAAGAGTAAAAATAAAATATATAGTAATAAACATCAAATTATCCAAGTTATGCTATATAATATAGTAGGAGCATTATATTATTATATATTATATGTATAATGCGGTATGATAATATTTAATAATAAAAAAGAATAAAAAATATAACAACTTAAAACACAAAACTAAATCACATTAACCCAAAGTAGAATTCTAATTAACACAAAAGTTCATCAGCCTAAAGTATAGATACAATAAAAAGAAAAAAACAAACAAAAAATGAAAACCAAATTGAGAGAGAGAGAGAGAGAGAGAGAGAGAGAGAGAGAGAGAGAGAGAAAGAAGTAAGCTTTTTGTGTGAGAAAACTATGCATAGAGTGGAAAAGAAGATGTCAAATTTATAGTAAGATGTTGAGAATAAGAATAGTTAAAATAAAAGAAGATAAAAGGGTAGAGAGAGAAAATGATATTAAGATAGAAAGTAATGGGGAGATGAAGAGGTAAAAGGGAGAGAGAGTTTTGGAAAATTAATAATAAAAATAATGGTTAAAAGATATTTTAATTTTTTTAAATAATGGAGCTTTTAAGTTACCTTAAATGAGAAAATGTTTTAAAATATATTTAGGAAAAATTGGAAACAAAAAAGATAATGACATGGTTGCTGATGTGGTTCAACTGGAATATAGCAACAATAAATGCTACGCTTCAGCTTTTAGATATATATGTGTGTGTGTGTGTGTGTGTGTGTGTGTGTGTGTGTAAATAAAATAGATAATGCAGAGTAATGCAGTGGTAGAAATACAGAGTAATATTATCCATCCAACTTGATTAGATTATCTAGTAGACCTTGTCTCAAAATTAGCACTGGCCAATCTTAAGAATGGCTTCTGTGATCATATTTAATCAACTGACGCATATAAGCAAGCCCATAGATTGGTGGGTTCCAGTTTATCTGAAAACCAATAATTTTCCAATGTATTCCTAGAAATGAGGAATGGCAAGATAGTACTATTTAGGTACAATACTATTCCTCATCAGCATTTCTATTTAAAAAATCATTCACCAAGTTTGGCCACTGGGGTCAAGGGTGAATCACTTTTTCTATATTCTGTCATAGTTTTTCGTGGTAAATTAGTTCAAGGCACCTCAAGCAGGGCATATAAGTATGCCTTCTATTCATCAATCAAGGTACATCCATGAAAAAAAGAAAAATAAGCAACCAAAAAGGTCATGTTATGTTGGGTTTTATGGAGTCTAGTTGTGTTTGATTCAAATTATGATCCGACCTAAAATAATTTTTGGCCCTTTTTTGTAGCCTATTGTGAATCTTGTGTGCAGAATATAAAAACTGTTATTTTGGATATTAGGGTTTTATGTTGTTTTTAGAGAGAAAACTATACTGTTACACTCTATATTTTTCCCTGAGAATAGTGAAATTCCTGCAACTCTGTAGACGTAGGCAAATTTTCGAACTACATAAATACTATTTTGTGTGATTTTTTTTTTCTTTAGCATATATTTTTTCTTTATTTTTTGCATCTCATAGATCTGGAAATTTCGTACATCTTTCCATCAATTGGTATTAAAGCCTAGGGTTAGATTTGAGTGAGAGCAATGACAGAGGATACAGGAGAGACACTTGGAATAGAAAAATTCGATGGCATAGACTTTGAATTCTGGAGGATGCAAATTTAGGACTACCTCTATGGGAAGAAGTTGCATCTGCCACTTTTGGGGGAGAAACCTGCAACTATGAAAAATTATGAATGGACTCTTCTTGACAGACAAGTACTAGGAGTTATTAGATTAACTCTGTCAAGGTCTGTTGCACACATTGTTGTGAAGGAGAAGACCACAACAAATCTGATGAAGGCTTTGTCTAGTATGTATAGAAAGCCATTAGCAAATAACAAGGTACATCTGATGAAGAAACTATTTAATTTGAAGATGGTAGAGAATGCATCAGTAGCATAACGTCTGAAAGAATTTAATACCATCACAAATCAATTGTCTTCTATAGAAAATGATTTTGATGATGAAATCCATGCACTGATCGTTTTGGCTTCTTTGCCAAACAGTTAGGAGGCTATAAGATTGGCAGTAAGCAATTCTACTAGAAAAGAAAAGCTGAAGTACAATGACATACGAGATCTAGTTCTGGCAGAGGAGATTCGCAAAAGAGATGCAGGTGAAACCTCAAGATCTGGTTCTGCCCTAAACCTTGAGACAAAAGGTAGATGTAATGATAGAAATTCAAATCGGGGTAGATCAAAATCCAGAAATTCCAATTGGAACAGAAGTAAATCTAGATCTGGCCAACAAGTACAATGTTGGAATTGTGGCAAAGTTGGCCACTTTAAAAGGCACTGCAAAAGCCCTAAGAAGAAGAATGATGATGATTCTACTAATGTTGTAACAGATGAGGTACAAGATGCACTACTTCTTGCTATAGATAATCCACTTGATGATTTTGTTTTGGACTCAGGAGTTTCGTTTCGTACCACTCCACACTAAGAAATCATACAGAACTATGTTAGAGGTGATTTTGGTAAGGTGTATTTGGCTAATGGAGAAGCCTTGGATGTTGTGGGTATGGGGGACGTTTGGATTATACTGCCCAATGGGTCTGTCTGGTTATTACAAAAGGTTTAACATATTCTTAACCTGAAAAGGAATTTGATTTCTGTTGGACAACTTGATGATGAAGGGCATGCAATGCTATTTGTTGGTAGTACTTGGAAGGTTACAAAGGGAGCCATGGTATTGGCTTGTGGAAAGAAAACTAGTACTCTGTATATGACCTCAAGTCCAAGAGACACAATTGCAGTTGCTGAAATAGACTAATGCAAATTTATGGCACTGCACAGTTGGTCACATGAGTAAGAAAGGGATGAAGATACTACTGTCAAAAAGAAAATTGCCAAAATTGAAGTCTATTAATTTTGATATGTGTGAAAGCTACATCTTAGGAAAGCAGAAAAAGATGAACTTTTTGAAAACTAGCAAGACACCGTGTTAGGACATATGTGGTTCACATGTTAAGAACATATGTCATGCTTTTATGTAATTGACTAATCCTTTGACAAAACACACTTTACTTGTAATTTGGTAGATCTAGGATGTGTTGAAATACTTTAAGAAACCATGTTTCAAGATCAAGTGTTGAAACCTTCAAGTCTGTCTAAGATTCAAGCTGAAAAGTGCTTGTCATTAAATCTCGACAGCTAGCTCGATAGCTAGCATCTATCGAGACCTGTAGAGCTGTTCAGCCCCGTGGCTCGACAACAGCTCGACAGATAAGGTGTCTGTCGAGATTTATGAAAAACAGAATTTCAGTTTTATTTTGATTCTAATCCATATTTATGTGTTTGAGCCTTCTTTTCTCCTAACTCTAGACATATAAAAAGATTGTTTTAAGGGCCGTCAAAGTATATACAAGTTGCACGAGCATTAAGCAAAGTTTGTTCAAACAATTTGTGACCGGAGACAAAGTTCTGCCCTAGTTCATCTCTTCTGAAGAAGTTGCTATGTATGTGCACTTTTGGATTTTGTGACCAAGCATCTTCTTGATCTTCATCGTAGATAAACTGAAAAACTTTTCAGTGAACAACTCTTTCTAGTTGGTGATTGAAGTTGCGTATTGGAATCCATGCATTGGTTAGTCATATACTTGGGAGCCGTGTATCAAAAGGGGGAAATTGTCACTACAGAATAAGTCTAATTGGGTATTGGGGTAAGAGTTCAATTGTAGGTTGGTAAGGTACTTGAGATTCCTTTACTTGTAACCGCTTGTTGTGATGATAGTGAAATTTCAGGAGTGGTGACTTGAAAATCATCTGATGAGGTTTTTGCTGTCAGGTTTTTTCCATTCGTAAACAAATCACCATATTATTTATTTTGCACTACATAATTAGTTTATTGGTGATTTGTTTGTGCTACCACGTGTTATATGTTAATTTGATTAATTAATAACTTGGCTAATTAATCAATTAATTTGAATCACAAGGGGTCAATTCGTTTTTGACCTATCACACCGAAGGCTAGAAAATTGGAGTTAGTACACAATGATTTGTAGGGGTCTTCTCTAGTTGCATCCCTTGAAGGTTCAAGGTATTACATTAATTTCATTGAATACTCAAGTAGAAAAATATGAGTTTATTTTTTGAAAAATAAATCTGATGTATTTGAGACTTTTAAGAAGTGGAAGGTTATGGTTGAGACAAAAACATATTTGAAAGTAAAATGTATGAGATCAGACAATGGAGGAGAGTACATTGATGAAGGGTGTAATGAGTATTGTGCTGCACATGAAATTAGGATGGAGAAAACCATTCTTGGGACACCACAACAGAATGGTGTGGCCGAGTGCATGAACAGAACTTTTAATGAGCATGCTAGGAGTATGAGGTTGCATGCTGGATTATCAAAAACTTTATAGGCTGATGCTGTTAGTACTGCAGCTTACTTGATAAATCGAGAACTATCAGTTCCTATAGAGTTCAGATTTTCTGAAGAGGTTTGGAGTGATAAAAAGGTAAAGTTTCCCCATTTAAAAGTTTTTGGTTGTGTTTCTTATGTTCATATTGATTCTGATGCTCGTAGTAAACTTGATGCAAAGTCTAAAATATGTTTTTTTTTTTTTTATTGGCTATGGTGATGAGAAATTTGTCTATCAGTTTTAGGATGAACAAAACCAAAAAATCATCAGAAACAGAAATGTGATATTTAATGAACATGTTATGTACAAAGACAGATCAACTGTAGTGCCAGATGTTATAAAAATAGATCAAAAGAAATCTGAGTTTGTCAACTTAGATGAATTGACTGAAAATACTGTCCAGAAAAGGGGTGAAGAAGAAAAGGAGAATGTAAATTCACAAGTAGATCAAAGTACACTTGTAGCTGAAGTCGTAGATCTTCCAGGATCACTAGATCTCCACAATGTTATTCACCCACTCTAGATTCTCTCCTGTTAACTAATGGTAGTGAGCCAGAGTGTTATGATGAAGCCTTGCAAGATGAAAATTCAAGCAAATGGGAATTAGTCATGAAAGAAGAAATTGATTCTTTGTTGGAGAATCAGACATGGAAACTGACTGAAATGCCAGAAAGAAAGAAGGCTTTACACAATAATTGGGTATACAGAAAAAAAAAAAAAATGAGTATGATGATAGCAAACGCTACAAGGCCAAATTAGTTATCAAAGGGTTTCGGCAGAAGAAGGGCATTGACTAGTCAAAAATATTTTCTCCAGTTGTGAAGATGTCAACAATTAGACTGGTACTAGGAATGGTGGCTGCAGAGAATTTACATCTTGAGCAGTTTGATGTGAAGACAACATTCCTTCATAGTGACTTGAAGGAAGACATTTACATGAGTCAGCTAGAAAAGTTTATTGTTCAGGGACAAAAGAGTCTAGTCTGCAAACTGGGAAAGAGCTTGTATGGCCTAAAGCAAGCTCCAAGATAGTGGTATAAGAATATTGATAGTTTTATTAATAGAACTAGACTCAAGAGATGTGACGCTGATCACCGTTGCTATGTTAAGTTCTTTGACAATTCTTATATCATTTTACTGTTGTATAAGGATAATATGCTTATTGCAGGGTCTAGCATTGAGGAGATTAATAATCTGAAAAAGCAATTGTCAAAATAATTTGCAATGAAGGATTTGAGAGCTGGAAACAAATCCTTGGTATGAGAATTACTAGAGACAAGGCTAATGGTATATTAAAACTTTCACAGACAGAGTATGTGAAGAAGATTCTCAACAGGTTCAACATGATTGAAGTTAAACCCGTGAGTACACCTTTGAGTAGTCATTTCAGACTAAGTAAAGAACAGTCACCGAAAACAAAAGAAGAAAGGGACCATATGAGCAAAGTACCCTATGCCTCAGCTATTAGCAGCTTGATGTATGTTATGGTGTGTACAAGGCCTGACATTGCATATGCAGTAGGAGTTGTGAGTAAATACATGAGTAGGCCAAGAAAGCAACATTGAGAGGTAGTTAAGTGGATTCTGAGATATTTGAGAGGTTTATCAGATATATGTCTTTGCTTTGAAAATGCAAATTTGAAACTACAAGGTTATGTAGATGCTAATTTAGCAAGTGATATTGATAGTAGAAAGAGTACTACTGAGATTGTATTTACTCTAGGTGGTACAACTATATTTTGGGGTTCAAATCTATAAAAGATTGTTGTTTGGTCTACTATAGAAGTTGAGTATGTTGCAACGACTGAAGCTGGAAAGGAGATGATTTGGTTACATAGCTTCTTGGATGAATTGGGCAAGAAGCAAGAGTTGGGCATTCTACACATTGATGGTTAGAGTACAATTTTTCTTGCTAAAAATTTAGCTTTTCATTCAAAGTCGAAGCATATACAGATGAGATACCATTT
Organism: Quercus variabilis; assembly: GCA_030445155.1. Taxonomy (NCBI): domain Eukaryota; kingdom Viridiplantae; phylum Streptophyta; class Magnoliopsida; order Fagales; family Fagaceae; genus Quercus; species Quercus variabilis. The sequence goes on from CP129454.1 coordinate 12,252,796, forward strand.
TATCTGTTACCCTGTTGAAGATAAACTAGTAATACTTGAGAAGATTTGTGGATTTAAGAACCTGGCAGACATGTTGACTAAGGGTGTCACTATTGAGACAACTTCAGTTGGTCTTCTAGCTTAAGGACAGGAGGATGAGTTGCAATGATGAGGGATTGTCTTTGAAGGATTACGGTTGATGTTGGTGATTGAACTAGTCTCCAAGTGGGAGATTTGTTGGGCTTTATAGAGTCTAGTTATGTTTAATTCAGATTATGACCCAACTCGAAATAATTTTTAGCCCCTTTTTATGGCCTATTGTGAATCCTTTGTGCAGGATATAAAAATTATTGTTTTGGAGATTAGGGTTTTATGTTATTTTTTAAAGAGAAAACTATATTGTCGCACTCTGTATTTTTCCTTGAGAATAGTAGAATCTCTGCAACTCTGTGGACGTAGGCAAATTGCCGAACCAAATAAATACTATCTTGTGTGTGATTTTTTTTTTTTTTGGCGTATATTTTTTCTTTATTTTTTAGCATCTCACAGATCTAGGAATTTTGTACATATTCCCATCATGTTGTTATGCTCACTTATCCTCCAATTTACCAAATATTTGGCCTCCAAAGGGCTTAAGGCCACTCTAGCCACGACCCATTACACTGTCAAGTCCATCCATGCAACCACTGTTGGTGTTGAGCAACTTAGATGGCTATGATGAAGGTGGATATAAGGAAGCTCCTAGTACAGAAGCCTACTTAGAGTCGTTTAAACCAGTTGGTTCAAAAGCTTTAGCAAAGCTCATATGAAAGTTCAAAGACTTAGCCTCACCAGTAAACTGTGTTGTGTATGACTCTTTGCTTCCATGGGCTCTTGATGTGGCTAGGAAATTTGGCATTTATGGAGCAGTATTCTTGACAGACTCAACTTTTGTATGCTCCATGTACTGGCATATCGATCATGGTCACCTGACTTTGCTAGTGAAGTGAAAAACTGAGCCTATGTTATTGCCTAGATTACCTCCACTTGAACTTTTTGATTTGCCTAGTTTTCTTGCTTAGCCTTCAAGTAATTCTGCATATTTGGTAGTGATCATGGAAAAATTCAGTTGTTGGGATAAAAATGAGTGGGTATTCTGTAACAGTTCTGAAGATTTGGAAAGTGAGGTAACTTTCTTATATTTCACCCACACAACTTATGTTTAACTAGACTACTCACTATGGTATGTTGGTTTTTTTTGTTTGTTTATTTTCTTTGGGCACTAGTTTCTATTGTTAAGCATAGATGCCAGGAAGAAAAATAATTTGTAAATACTGATTTATATGAGCGTGGTTAAATAAATCAAGGACATAGAATTATTATATAATCTCCCAAAAATAAATTAAAACCGATAGATAATCATGGAAATTGAGAAAACCAATGATGTTAAGAGGGAAAAAGTAGAAGATGGCATAGGTGAATTCCTATTTTTTAATTAGTGATATGAGATGAGATCAGAAGACCTAGGAATTTCCAAATAATTTAGAGCTTCTCAATATATTTAGGATAAGTATGAAATATATAACTATAGATTTTTATTTAGAGCTTCTCAATATAAAAGCTCATGTTAGATTTGAGTTTGTAATGTTGGCAAACCATGACAAAAACTAAGTCTCATTGGTTTAGAATGGTCTACATTGAAGTCCAAGACAAAAAACTCAAGTTCGGGATGAAAAAAAATGAGTTACAAGCTGTTTCGTTCGATTGGTACTCAATTGGTCGAAAGTCATTCAATTGGTACTCGATCGATCGAAAGTCACATATCAGCAAAAAATCAACAAACGTAAAAAGGCCATAACTTGACCTTTTGAAACCCAAATCGCGAGCCCTTTTTCCCAATATTTAAAGGACATTATAAGCTAACCCTAGAGAGGGTTTTCAGATTTTTTTTTTTTTAAGAGATTAGAGTGCATCTTGTGCCTCTTTTTTAGATCTAGGATTTTGTACTCAAAAACTCTCTAAAGTCTTCTATCGATGTTATTCCTTGAAGAATCTCAAGATCTGGTGTTGTAGAAGTTGCTGCATACAAGATCAATGTCTAAGGAGATCCAAAACCTTTGAGTGGAGTCTCAAAGTCACAAGTGTGGGTACTTATGTTGCAAAGACCTAATAGAGAAGGAGTTCGTGGATTCAAAGCTTATACATGGTTGTGACAGTAAGTTCTACATGTAATAGCAATAGGATGTTAGTGGTCTAAGTCTTATTGTAAACTTCGATTTTCTATAGTAGATTTGCTTTTTACCTTAAGGATAGCTAGGTTAAATCCTCCCAGGTTTTTTATCGGCTTGGTTTTCCTTAGTCATCATATCTTTGTGTTATTTACTTTTCCGCATTATTTACATGATATGATTGTTTTTTTTTTTTTTAACCTAGATCTAAATAATAAACTTAATTATTCACTTGGTTAATTAATTATGTTAAACAATCTAGTTTATACAGGGATCTAAAAACTAACAAGTGGTATCAGAGCGGGTTAGCTCTTGTTTTTTGGTTTCTTGACCTAAAGTTGATCATTGATCTTTGTTATCATGGATAATTTTAAGTGTCTCATTGTTTTTGATTTTGATGATTTGAATAAAAAAGATATTATTGTTTCAGTTGATCTTTTAAAGGCTTGTGAAAGGAATTAGCAAGATTTCAGTCTCTCTCTGAAGATTGGTATAATCCCTCAAACACACTCTACTTCTCATGGTTTTTCACCTACAAAGCCGAAGACTCGTGCTATATGGGTGAGAAAAGATTCTCTAAGGTGAGTGTTGTTGACTTGTCCCTGATTTAATTATTTCAATTATTTGTGGACATGTTTACTTTTAGTTTTTGGTTGTTTTATTTTCTTAGGTTGTTTTGATTATTCAAAAATCCAAAAACATTGAAAATTTTCAAAAAGACAAAAATATTTTATTTTGTGTCTTGTTTTATTTATGTATTTTTTTTTTTTTTTTTGGATTACATGAGTTATAATATCTCTCTCTTGATTTAGAACATGCTTGACATTGTGGAGAAACTTGAATATTATGTATTATATAAGTGCTAAGCTATTTTTGATTTTGTGTGACTATGTACTAGTTCGTACATATACTCAATGGTTAATTAAAAAAATTGATATTTCTTGTTTGTGTACCCTCTATAGCTTAGTTAAGCACTGTCATGCATTGTATTTGCATTTTTAATCATTTAGCAAATGTGTGCTTTTAGTTTTGGTCATAAATTTTTTTAAACCAAAGAGATTTTTATTTCTTTTATATCATATATCTTGGATTTGTAATCAAGGTTGACTATATTATCTTTACATAACATGCTTGTGTATCTTGTTTAGCTTGGATGAGATTATTTTACTGCACTTTGCTAGTTTTGGCTATGTAGTGCATGTTGTGTGGGAATTGTTTATAGTTTTTGATTACATGATCTTGATTTTGAAGTCATATACTTTTGATTTTTAGGACTAGAACTTAATGAGAAAGGCATAAATAACAATCTCACCACTATTTACTAGCCAATCATGAACACTTTAATGCATATTATAAGACTTTGTGCTCGAGAAAGTGTAGCATATGCACAAAAAGAACATAAGGTGTAGCCTCGAATTAATACTAAAATTGGTGTGTATATTATTGGCCATAATAAATTCACAATGAAATAAAATTAGTGTGTACATTATCTGGCTAATCTAATAATTTCACATTGAAATAAAATTAGTGTATATATTATGAGGCAAAACAAGAAACTTACATGATTGTAAGCTTGTTTTCTAGGAAATGTGAGAGTTATATAATGTAACTCTTTAGGTGATAGTCACTCTCAAATTTATGTAATGAATAATATAGAAATTGTGATGAATTACTATCCACTTATCACCTCACATACATTTCATGCTATTGCTAGTTGCACACACTTCACAAGTTATTCTTTACTAAACTTAGTACATGAAATTGTGTGTGAATTTGGTTTGGCTATCCAAAATTATTTGTTCTATGATTTTGATACAAAATATGTTCATTGATTGATTTTTGGGGACAAAAAGGTTGAAAATCTTGTCTTTGGAAGATTTGGGTTGAATTCATGTGTTTTTGAAAAATTTTTAAACTCATACTCATGCATTTTATTCATGAAATAAGTTGATTTGAATGTTTTCTGCATAAAACTTTTTCTATTTTTCAAAAATTTCAATTTTTTTTTTTTTAGATTTTTGATTGATCAAGGGTTTTTTTGACCAATTGAAAATGCGTTAAAATTTTTTTGTTTGAATTTGCCTAACTCGATTGGTATTCAATCTATGCTCGATCGATCGAAACTGAAAAATTTTCAGTTTTTAAGTTTTTGGCCAAAATTTTTTCATGCATCATTTATATTTAGGATGTACATGCATTGCATTGATTTATGTATCCATTTTGCAGTTTTGCAGTCATATTCATTGTTTTTACACATAACATGTATATACTTTGCTAAATTGGGTACTCAACTTGATTTAAAAATTGATTGACTAATTTTTGAGTTATGTACATTTTAGTATATGCTATTTTTATGTGTGAATTGCAGAAAATATTTTTCTTAAGAAATATGATAGATAATCAATGTGCAAATATTTTCTCTACTTGATTTGAGTTCAAACACCATTTGTTTATGGGTTACATAGTGTTAAGTTTGCATTTATTAAAAGAGAAAATATTTGTGTTCATGTGTATCCTCAACTTAGTTTTTAAGTTTGGTTTGTGTGTCTTTATTTTCCTCACCTCCTAAATTTTCCCCATAACTGTTTTTCCCAAAACTTGTTTTGTTTTTCCTATTTTTATAGAAGGAAAAGCTTGTTTTTAACATTTGTTACTCATAGGGGGAGTTGTTGCTCTTCATAGGGGAAGTTGTCTCTATTTTCTATAGAGTTGAATTGTTTTGTGTTTCCTTTATTCTCTATTTTTCTCTTATTCTCTGTTGCTAATGTTTTCTGTTTACCTTCTGATTGGGTTGTCTTTGTCAATACGTGACAAAAAAAGGGGGGAGAAATAAATGAAATGTGGGAATCCTGTTTGTTTTGTTTAGGGAGAGTTGAAATCTTTTTTGAAAGGGGGAGAATATAAAAAGTTTTTTTGATGTATCTAACTTAGGGGGAGAGTTAGTTTACTTTTGTTTTTATAATTGTGTTTCATATTGATTACTTGTCTTTCTTTCCACACAAGCGGTGATGTGTTCTTTTGAGTGTTTTCAGGAAAGACAGGTACATTTTGATCAAGACCTTCTACCTCTTCTTGCAACTTCTATGTTAAGAGTCTTAGGTTGGGATTTGTGATGTATTTAAGCATTTTATTGTATATGGGCATTATGTTATATGTGTGTTTTGTCACGGATTGCTAAAGGGGAAGATTGTTAGGTTTTGAGTTTGTAATTAAAAGTTCAATATGTGTCTAAAACACCCTTGAACGTTTAAACCCCATATTACAAATTATCAATTCAAGTTTATAATCAAACAATTAATGTGCGGAACATGAATATAAGCCAACCACAGAATTGATGAACAATCTAAGCTAAATATAATCACATCCACAGCAGAAAATAAAAGGCAAAGATAAAGGAAGAGAGATGCAAACATAAGGACAACACACGATGTGTTATCGAAAAGGAAACCGAAGCTCTCGACGTAAAACCTCTCCGCCGCCCTCCAAGTGGTCAATAATCCACTAAAGAATGTAGTTGGGATACATGAACAGTAGAAGACCCTCCAAGCCTAATCTACCCAATGTACCTAAACTCTCCAAGTTTCTTGCTCCAACGAGATTATACAGAACCTATTTCTTTTTTAACTTACCGGATTCCGCTACTAAATCATAGCATCAACCAATAAATATTGGTTCCTTCTAACTGCTTCCCAAAGCACCAAATAAACCTTCTCACGAATATGGGTATGGTGAGAAAATGATTTAGCTAAGGACCTCTCAAGAATTTAACAATGGAGAGGAAGAGAGTAGATGCATTTGTAGAGTCTCAAAGGTAAAGATTGGGGATGAGGCAATCTTGTTTTTTCTTTAGGGTTTCTCTCACAAAATTCTCTCTAGAAGTTCTCTCAATTTAGTGGGTATAAGGGTCTATATATAGTGGTGTGCGTTTGGAATACAAAAAGACAGTTTTTGCCAAACAGGGCTGGTTGGCGGCTTGACCTCGCGGCTTGTCCAAGTCGCGAGTTCAAGTCGCGACATAACGGCCTGGCTAGCCTGAAACTTTTGTCCTGTAGTGCGATAGATGGCACGACCCTTCAGCTCCCCTGTGTACATCTCACGTGCCAGCATTTGGCGGCTTGCCAGTCGCAAGTAAGCCACGAGTCCTAGCCACGAAACTCTGCCTTCTTGCACATACTTGAGCTTTTCTTCACATCTTCTCACACACTACCCTTACAATGATCCCACCTAAATACAGGGTTACTAAGTACTTAAATTACAAGTAAATTGACATGGAATAAAGTCAACAAGATGGTTGATAAATTTCAACCTTACAGTAATGTTGGCAAACCATGACAAAAACTAAGTCTCCTTGGTTTAGAATGGTCTACATTGAAGTCCAAGACAAAAAACTCAAGTTTGGGATGAAAAAAAATGAGTTACAAGTTGTTTCGTTTGATTGGTACTCGATTGATAGAAAGTAGCATATCAATAAAAAATCAGCAAATGTAAAAAGGCCATAACTTGACCATTTAAAACCCAAATCGCAAGCTGTTTTTTCCAGTATTTAAAGGACATTATAAGCTAACCATAGAGGGGGTTTTCAAAGTTTTTTTCTGAGAGATTAGAGTGCATCTTGTGCCTATTTTGTAGATCTAGGGTTTTGTACCCAAAAGCGCTCTAAAGTCTTTTACTGGTGTTATTCCTTGAAGAATCTCAAGATTTGGTATTGTAGAAATTGTTGCATACAAGATTGAAAGTTTGAAAATGTGTTGAAAATACAAGAGTTGTTTAGACCCCCGAATTAAAGTTACGACTCGATTGATTTTACACTAACTTAATACTAAGTGCGGAATAGTGTAAAAGCGAGCAGATAAACAAATAAGCTACTCTAATCCATAATCTAAGCAACACAGTAGTAAAATAGAATGTAAAAGAGTAGGGAAGAAAGATGGAAATACAAGATAACACGTCGATGTGTTATCGAAGAAGAAACTGAAGAACTCGGTGAAAAACCTCTCCACCATCCTCCAAGTGAAAATCAATCCATTAGACAATCAGTTGGGATACATAGGTTAGCAAGAGACCCTTCAAGCCTAATCTACCCGATGTACCTAAGCCCTCCAAGCTCCTACTCCAACAAGGCTTCTCGGAACCGTATCTTGTCTAGTTCTCGATCCCGCAACAAGCTCCATGTTGCATCTACCATCCTTGGCTTCTTCCAATGCTTTCTAGCAGCACCAAAACTTCACTTGACACTCTGAAAAGGTGTGGTAAGTGTTTGGGCTATCAACCTCTCAATGGTATGGAAATGAAAAGGTAGGAGTTGAGGAAATTTCACAAATAAATGTGTAGAGGATTGTGGGTATAACAATCTCTATCTTTCAAGGTGTTTGGCTAGGGTTTTCTCTTAGAAGCAGTCCTCAACATTTGTGGATAATGTGGGTATAAAATAGTGTAGGCACAAAAAATGTGTATCAGACTGGACAAGCTGGCAGAACAGAATGTCTCACAGGTGTCTCGCAGAAAAGCCTTACCCGCGAGATACTCGCGAGACACAGCTGTCTCCATCTGGCCTAACTCTTCACATTTTAGCATGTGCAAGACACATGAGTTATTTCGCGAGATGCTAAGTCACATTATTCTCTCTATCACACAACCCTTACAATGAAATCCCACAATAAATACGAAGTATAAAAGATTGAATAAAATTACAATCAATTTTGGCACGGAAAATAAGCCAACAAAAACACATAGTTGTAAATAACAACTTTACAAAAATCAATGTCTAAGAAGATCCAAAACCTTTAAGTGGAGTCTCAAAGTCACAAGTGTGGGTGCTTGCGTTGCAAAGGCCTAATAAAGAAGGATTTCGTGGATTCGGAGCTTGCATGTTATCGTGTCAGTAAGTTCTACATGTGGTAGCAATAGGATGTTAGTAGTCTAAGTCTTATTGTAAACTTTGATTCTCTATAGTGGATTTGCTTTTTACCTTGAAGATAACTAGGTTAAATCCTCCCCAAATTTTTTACCAGTTTGGTTTTCCTAGGTCATCATATCATTGTGTTATTTACTTTTCCGCATTATTTACATGATATAATTGTTTTGTTTTAACCTAGATCTGAATAATAAACCTAAATATTCACTTGGTTAATTAATTAGGTTAAACAATCTAGTTTATGCAGGGATCTAAAACTAACCGCTCAGATAAGAACATTGATGAATTTTTAGGGAATTTGGTGAAAGGAGGGGAAGAAAGCTTATTTTGGGTGGCACTTGATCAACAAAGTTAACTACTTTTGATAATAATATGACTCAGTGGCAGGAAAGAGACTTGAAAAAGCTTGACTGATACCCCTTTCAATATGTAATTTTATCTTTTAATGTTTAATAAGAATAATTGCAAGTATTCAATAAGAAAACGGCCATGCATTTTAATCTTGTCATCTGAGCAGGTTAGTCAATACATATTTTTTTCAGCCCTGTAAATCATCTAATTTAAGTTCTAGTTTGGCGTCATTGAGAATCAAAGCAAATCTAGGTCAGTTTTCTCAGTAGATGTAGAGTCACATAATCATCTTAACAAATAATTTTGTAACGATCTTCTGAGGTTTATTGCAAAACCAAAAAAACAAAAAAACAAAAAAAAAGGGGCCAAATATGGAGTATGTGGACGTGACTCCTTCACCCTGATTCGAAGATTTGTTTTCTTTGTGGATATTGAGGTGACTTCCTCTTGACAAGGCAACATTATGAAATTAAGATTTATCAGTATCATTACCAAAGGTTCATTCTGTTATCAAAAGTTCTAAACTACACTTTACAATATGAGGTTTCTTCTGATTCATCAATTGTAGTTGTAAAGCAATTTAATGAACTTCATATTGCGAAGCATAAAGTCAATAACAACATTTATACCAATTATTCAACTCTGCAAATTTTTATAGCATCAATGAAAGTAATATCCAAATGAAAGCAAGGATCAAATACAGAGACTTCATTATTGATGAAGTTGGGTCCAAGTTCAATTACCTTTTCTTCTTCAGAAAAAAAAAAAAAAAAAAAAAAAAAAAAAAATTCTTATTAGGGAAGTAATCCTGTGCATTTGACTGTCATTTTCTCTAGGTAAGGGGAATGAAAGAAATCCTAACATGCCACCTGTCCAACTTGGAATAAAAGTCACAAGCAACATGTCTCTTAAGCTGTATAGGGATTGAATTTGTACAGGATATAGCACATCTGAATCTGAATAGCAACTTTTAGTTTCTAAGACAAATAAATAATAAACTATATAGGTGTCAAAAACTAAATCTTTTTTTCCTTTTTGGTGGGAAGGGGGGCTGGGGTTAAAAAGCCATCATACAATTGCACCAACAATGCAATAACAGATACTCTTTGGATGGGGGTGTTGATAGGAAAGTACAACTCAAGTTTACACCACTGTTGCCCTAATCCATAATAACAAATATTTTCTTCTCTGTTATTGTTTGAATACAGCAAAAAACTTTGAATCTACATTAATGCCCATTTCTCCTTATATATCCCAACACAGACGAAGAAGCTCTCAACACTTGGTAGACATAAGATTGATCTACTATCTTTTCTCCCATAAGACTTGTTAAAGTCACAACTGTTAATGGCCTTCAAGTTCTGCATTTCTTCAACAATAACACCTCTTGAAAAGGAACATTTTGGACATTTACAAGAATTACAAATCCTTCCATTTCTCCCTGTAATATTTTAGGGCCCAAATGTCTAAACAGGAATTTGAATACAGGAAAAAACTGTAAATTTCACAATAGACTAACATCATCGCATAACAGTAAACATAGTAATGTCCTTTCTTGTAAGCCTAGAGATGATGCTTTTTGTGTCGAGGTGTACACGAGTTTGTATTTGCTGGTGTGTAAATCATATACACCTTCCAAACAAAAAGAAAGAAATCTATATACAATTTGGTATAACTTCATTTCATGAAAAAGAAAAAGAAAAAAGAATCCCTTCCAAGCAATATTAAAAAAAAAAAAAAAAAAAAAAAAAAAAAAAGCTGATATTGCTAATTTTGGGACATGCCCCATCGATAGATAAAAAAAGAAGTCCAAAATTGACTACACCATGTATCTTATAATACAATTTGAAAGATCAAGCCTAGTATTAAAATTTATCAAAGATCATCAAGAGAGAAAGTGACATGGTGTAGTCAAGTTAATTGTAGCTCACAGGCCAAGTCGGCCTCTAATGACCACAATAAGACAGAAATGGCCAGCAAAATTAGCCAAAATATTCAGGAAATTAATACCTACTAGAAACCATACTCCACACTCCAACCTTACAATAGTTGGCAGTCTAACAATTATCAAAGAAAGAATTAATTCAAAATTACCTATTAGAGAATAGTATATGAAACTATGTAAGCAGTTAAGCACTCACTAAATTTGTCTTTTGAAACTGTTTCTATATTCCTTTGTGCATCAATTCGTTTTTCTTGCAAGACAACACTAATGGTCCGTTTGGTTGGAGGAGTGGAAAAGTAGGAAGATGGAAAATTAGCGGGAGGATGAAAAAGTAAGAGGATATAAAAAATTTGGTTTCCCTTGATAGGCCAAGAATGTATTGACCCATTATGATGAATTAACTAATTAATTAGCCAAGTTAATTAATTAATTCAATTAACATGTGTTAGGTTCTAAGGTCTTAGGATTCTATGTATTTAGAAATCTAATTTGTAATGTTGGCAAACCATGATCAAAATAATGTATTTAGTCTTGTTTAGGCTTGCTCAAAGTTGGTTTATTATTGTAAAGTTGGAATCGAGTGGCTGCAAAAGTACTTGAGACTTTCGGCTTGGCTCAATCAATCGAAGAATAGACTCGATCGATCGAAAATCGCACAGGTTGATTATTCTGCAGAATTTCCAACTCAGCTCTATTTCATTAAATGTTTAGGGATTTATATTTTTACCCTAGGTATATAAACTAAACCCTAGCCACGTTTTTGGAGGTTGCTCCAATTGTATTGTTGCTCATACATTGCTGTTTTGTGTAAATCTCTTGTGAGATCTAGAGAAGCTTTCCTTTACACAAAACTTAGGGTTTTCAAGTTAGAGATAGTATCAACATCTTGATGATCAACTTGGTTGCTACCATTGAAATTTAAAGATAAACAAGCGGGAGTGCTTGTAACTGATTGGAGAATCCAAGAAAGAAGGAGTATGTGAATTCGGAGCTTGCACGTGGTCGTGTCAGTAAGTTCTACTGGTGGGTAGCATTAGGAAGTCGAGCGGGGAGCTTGTAGTCCTTTTATTTGAACTTCGATTCTTTCTAGTGGATATGCTTTTACCTAAAGGATAGCTAGGTCAAATCCTCCCCAGGTTTTTACCGTGTGGTTTCCTGGGTGATCATAGCATTGTGTCTTTAATTATTCTGCTGCTTTATTATTTTGATATAATTATTTGATTGCTTTAACCTAGAATTGCATAATTTGACTAAATAACAACTTGATTAATTAATCTAGGCTAACCAATCTGGTTGTTTTAAAGGGTCTAAAACCGTTCAAGTGGTATCAGAGCGGGTAGCTCTTTTGTTTTAGATCTTTTGATCTAAGAGCTGATCCTTGACCCCTGTTATCATGGATAATTTGAAGTGTCTTTCTACTCATGCTTCTGCTGATTTTATTGATGCCTGTGATGTTTTGAATAAAAAGGATACTATTGTTTCTATTGATTTTTTTGATGCTTTTGAAACTCTTCGTAAGGAACTATCTAAATCTTTGAAAATTTCTAAGAAATTTAAAGAAGAGTTAAAATTGGCTAATCTTGAAAAAGAGGAATTAATTGTTAGATTAGATGAGTCTAATAAAAAGAATGAATTTTTAAGAAATCAAATTTATTCTCAAGATGAGAAGATGAAAAGCTTGGAACAAGAGTTAGTTGAATCTAAAACTAAAATTGAAAATTTGACTAGTACCAAGTCTGTTGTTGATAACAGAAGTGTTTCTGTTTCTCTTAAGCTTAAGACTGAGAAAGTCTATATCCCTCCTTTCAAGAGGAATAATAAAGAAAAAGCTTATTTTACTAGGTTAGACAAAGGTAAAAGTTCTGATATTGACTCTGAAGTTTCTAAACCTATGTCTAAACCTATTGTTAGAGAGCAAAATAAATCCGTTTTTGTGCCTACCTATCACCTTTGTGGTGTTGTTGGTCATATTAGACCAAACTGTTCTTTGTTGAGGCAAAAACCAAAATCTGAGACTAGATTTGCTGTTAGGAATACTGATGTTCCTAAATTTGTTCTTGTTTGTCATTTTTGTGGTGTTCGTGGTCACATTCGTTCTAATTGTCATAAATTGAAATTTAAACACTCTGTTTGTCAATCTAGGATATGTGGTGATATTTCTCCTGCCATAAGTCTATATAAATTGTTTCATAATCTTTTGAAAAATTTGAGCTTGTTGGCTTGTGAAAGGAATTTGTAGGATTTCAGTCTTTCTTAGAAGATTGGTGTAATTCCTCAAATACGCTCTGCTTCACATGGATTTTCACCTACAAAGCCGAAGACTCATGCTAGATGGGTGAAAAAAGATTCTCCAAGGTGAGTCTTGCTAACTTGTCCTTGATTTAATTTTTTTCAATTATTTGTGGACATGTTTTGTTTTTGTTTTTGGTTGTGTTATTTTTTAGGTTGTTTTTTATTTTTATTTAAAAAAAAAATCCAAAAAACATTGAAAATTTTCAAAAAGACAAAAATATTTTATTTTGTGTCTTGTTTTGTTGTTCTTAAGGATTACATGGGTTATGATATCTTTCTCTTGATTTAAAACATGCATGACATTGTGGATAAACTTGAATAGTTTGTGCTAAGCTATTTTTTATTATGTGTAAGTATGTACTAGTTTGTACACGTACTTATAGGTTAATTAAGAAATTGATATTTCTTATTTGTGTACCCTCTATAGCTTAGTTAAAAATTGTCATGCATTGCATTTGCATTGTTCATTTAACATAATGTGTGCTTTTTATTTTTGGTCATAAAATTTTTAAAACCAAAAAGATTTTTGTATTTTATATTTCATATCATGGATTTGAAATCAAGGTTGGCCACCTTATCTTTACATAACAAGTTTATGTATCTTGTTTAGCTCAGATAAGCTTAATTATTGCACTTTACTAGTTGAAACTTTGTAGTGCATGTTGTGTGGGAAAGATGTTTATGGTGTTTATTATTTTGTCTTAATCTTGAAGTCACATGTTATTTGACTGTCGGACTTGATTATTTTGAGAAAGGCATAAATAACCATCTTACCACTGTTCACTAGTCAATCATGAACACCTTAATGCATATCATAAGATTGTGTGCTCTAGAAAGTGTAGCACATGCACAAAAAGAACATAAGGTGTAGCCTCAAATTAAATTAAAACCGGTGTGTACTATTAGGCTTAATGCCAATTCACTTAATTCAAACCGGTGTGTACTATTAGGTTGAATGCCATTTCATACAAATAAGAGGCAAAAATGCAAAAAACTTACATGATTGCAAGCTTTTGTTCTAGGAGATGTGGGAGTTATAGGATGTAACTCTATAGGTGATAGTATCTTTTAAATTCTATGTGATGAATTGTGTAGACTTTGTGTTTGATTGCTATTCACATATCACCTCACATGTATCTCAAGTTTTTGCTAGTATCACACACTACACAAATTACTCTTTGTTAAACACTGTACATGCTAGTGTGTGTGTTTTTGGTTTGACCAACCAAGTTTGAAAATATCTTGAGATTTGTGCACAACATTTTTGTTACTTGAGAAAATTCAATGGGAGAATGATTGAAACTTGTTTTTGACAAAATTTGGGTTTAAAATTTTGGGTTTTTGAAAAAGCATTCCATCTCATATTCATGCATTTTTTCTATAATTCAATGCTTTGAGGAGTTATTTTCAAAATATGGTTTGTGCTTTTCAAATCTGTGATTTTTCTCAAAATTTTATGAGTCTCTGCCCATTTCGATCGATCCTGTCTGATTTTCGATCGATCGAAAAAATGCTTTAGTTTATTAAAAAATGACTGTCTCTTTCGATCGATCGAATGTAATTTTCGATCAATCGAAAGTCGCGAATCAAGTTTTTAAAAACACTGTTCTTGACTTTTTCAAACACCTTTTTCAAAAGTTTTCAAAAGCTTTTCTCTCTCTCCGACTTGGCAAGCTCAACTATTCCAATTTTTTGTCGTTTTTCTCCAGATGTTTTGCAAAGAATCTCTTTCCTCAAGTTGGTAAGTCTCTTTTACCCTTCTTTTTGAATTTATTTTCATTATTTCATGCATAAATCCATGAATTTAAGAGAGATTTTTGGACTTAGCATTTTTGGGATTTTCTATTGATTCAAGCCCTATTTTGTGCAATTGATCATTGGGTTTTTGTGAGGACACATCATAAACATGATTCTTGCTTGTTAATTTGATCAATTTTGAGTTTGGTGAAAAATTGAAAATTCTAGGGTTTGTTCTTGATCCGATTTGGGGATTTTGTTAAATTGGGTAAAATTTGATGAAATTGGCTTGTTGTATTGATGAAATTAAGCATTATAATCTATGTGCTAAGTTTTGTAATGCTCAATTCATAAATTTGTTTAAAAATTTCAACAAGTGGTTTTCAATTTTTGGGGTTTTTGATAAGAAATTCCCTGCTCAAACCAATTTTGTCAATTTAATCTCAATTAAACTTAATTGCTTACTGCATTAGTACATGCATCATAGCATTGTATCTGTTCATGCATCATATAGATTTTCATTCTATTGTTTTTTGTGCTAACTTGCAGTCTGTCCTTGGTTTTGTTTTCTTGTGTTCTTTTGGTTTTCTCTTTATGTCTCTGTCCTTTTCTTAGCATCATGCCTAGGAAGACTAGAACCCGTAGGACTATTCCCTCTTCTTCTCCATCCCCTCCTTCCTTTGACCGTGAGAGGTTTTCGAGTGAGAAAAATCAAGAGCTTTTTGAGAAACTTAACCTTAAGAGAAGGATGTGGGCTGAGCATTCTGTTCTGTTAGATGAGCTAGATCCTGCCATTAGGGCAAACTTTGAGCGTCGAGGCTGGTTACCCTTGTTGGACATTTCTGATCCTCCTCCACCTTCTGCCTTGATTAGAGAGTTCTTTTTGAACATCTCTATCCGCATCTATGATTCCAACACTTTAGTAAAGAGTTGGATACGAGGCGTAGAGTACACCATTATTCCTCAGGTAGTGGCTGATGCTTTAGGAGTACCATTGGTTAGGAATCCTGTCTATCCATATGTCGAGTCTCCCGAGCTGAGCGACGTTTTGTCTTACATCACTGTGACTTCTGTCTAGTGAGGTTCTGATCCTCAGATCTCTTCTGCTGAGCTCTCTAAGTTGCACTATCTGTTCTTTTGGATAGTGTGTCATTCCATCTGACCCATTTCTCATGTTCACACCATTCCTTTTGAGAGATGTGTATTTTTGTACGCTCTGGTTACTGATGCTCCTATTAGTTTTCCCCATCTCTTTCTTCATTCTTTGAACGATGTTTATAGGAGTTCATCTACTTCTCATGCCCTTGTTCATCCTATTTTTATTCATAGGATTTTGTTCTATCTTGACCTTAGTGACTTCCCTTCCTCTAAGCCCGTTCATGTGATAGCTCCCTTAGGTGCGTCTTTTCTTAGACAGAGGGCCGCTCATCTTCGAGCTGGTTCTAAACACCCAAGGTCTAAGCCATCTAGTAGCGCACCTCCTCCTTCTTCTTCTGCAGGTCTTGCTGGTGAGGATGTTCCTGATCCAATTGGTGATGATGCTGTTGTTGCTGATGTTCCTCCACCTCCTTCGATCGACTTTAATGTTCGTCGTGACCATTCAGGCGGCTCATGGTCACATTTTGGTGGACTTACTAGATGAGATTCGTGCTCTCCGAGCCGATTTAGCGCGTCTTCATTCACCCTTACCACCTCCTTTTGATGGCAACTCATAATTGCTCTTTGGCATTCTGTCACAAAAAGGGGGAGTGGTGTTTTGTCTTGTAAAGGAGTTTTGTTGTTAGGGGGAGATTTTTTTTGTTAGTTTTTAAGAAGAGCTTGTGGAGTTCTTA
This sequence comes from Quercus variabilis, assembly GCA_030445155.1. Taxonomy (NCBI): domain Eukaryota; kingdom Viridiplantae; phylum Streptophyta; class Magnoliopsida; order Fagales; family Fagaceae; genus Quercus; species Quercus variabilis. The sequence continues at coordinate 12,269,053 of CP129454.1, forward strand.
GATTGTATCTAGGTGCTTCACTCTGTATATCATTTTTTTTGGGTTATTCATGTTAGGGGGAGTAACATTGATTGATATACATATTTTTTTTATTGATTCTTGTTGATTTGTGATTCACTGCTTATTGATTTATATTTATGAGTTGATCATTCATATATGTCTTTATTTTGTGTTGTGTGAATCTTACAAGAATGTTATACCTGTTGTTTTACTCTTTTCTGTCACACATGCATTTATGTGTTTGTTGAGTATTTCAGGAATATACAGGTTGATTCAACTAAGCTGCTGTCTACACTTGCAACTGATGGATAAATTTGAAATTTATGAGCATTTCTTTGTAAAGGACTTTTTACTTGTAAAATTTTGAGCTTTTAATTAGGGTTTTGTCACGGATTGCCAAAGAGGAAGTTTGTTAGGTTCTAAGGTTTTAGGATTTTATGTATTTAGAACTCTAATTTGTAATGTTGGCAAACTATGATCAAAACAATGTATTTAGTCTTGTTTAGGCTTGCTCAAAGTTGGTTTATTATTGTAAAGTTGGAATCGAGTGGCTGCAGAAGTACTTAGGACTTTTGGCCTGGCTCGATCGATCAAAGAATAGACTCGATCGATCGAAAATCGCATAGGTTGATTATTCTGCAGAATTTCCAACTTAGCCCTACTTCATTAAACGTTTAGGGTTTTATGTTTTTACCCTAGGTATATAAACTAAACCCTAGCCATGTTTTTGGAGGTTGCTCCAGTTGTATTGTTGCTCATACATTACTGTTTTGTGTAAATCTCTTATGAGATCTAAAGGAGTTTTCCTTTACACAAAACTTAGGGTTTTCAAGTTAGAGATAGTGTCAACATCTTGATGATCAACTTGGTTGCTACCATTGAAGTTTAAAGATAAACAAGCGGGGGTGCTTGTAGCTGATTGGAGAATCCAAGAAAGAAGGAGTCCGTGGATTCGGAGCTTGCACGTGGTCGTGTCCGTAAGTTCTACTGATGGGTAGCATTAGGAAGTCGAGCGGGGAGCTTGTAGTCCTTTTGTTTGAACTTCGATTCTTTCTAGTGGATATGCTTTTTACCTTGAGGATAGCTAGGTCAAATTCTCCCCAGGTTTTTACCGTGTGGTTTCTTGGGTGATCATATTATTGTCTCTTTAATTATTCTGCTGCTTTATTATTTTGATATGATTATTTGATTGTTTTAACCTAGAATTGCATAATTTGACTAAGTAACAAATTGGCTAATTAATCTAGGCTAACCAATCTGGTTGTTTTAAGGGGTCTAAAACCGTTTAACATGCAATATACGTGATAGCACAAACAAATCACCAGCTAATATAAAATGTAGTGGAAAAGAAAGTTGACATGGTGATTTGTTTACAAATAGGGAAAACCTCCAAAGCAAAAACCCCACCTGGTGATTTTAAGGTCACCACTCCCGAAAATTCACAATTATCACAACAAGCGGTTACAAGTAAAGGAATCCCAGTACCTTATATCAACCTACAGTTGAACCCTTACCTCAATACCCAATTGGACTTGTTCTGTAGTAACAATCTCTCCTTTTAATGCACGGTTCCTAGTACGTGACTAACCAATCTGAGGCACGGATTCTAGTACGCGGCTTACTCACCAGCTTGAGAAAGATTTTGGCTGCAAAGTTTATCAATTCATCAACACGATAAAGATCACAAACCTCCTTGGTTACAAAACCCAACGACGTAAAAACGCAGCAGCTTCTTCAAGAGAAAGATGAACTAGGGCAAATTCTGTCTCTGGTCATAATTTGCATGAACAAAACTTTGTCTCACACTTGCACAACCTTTGACGACCCTTAAAATAATCTTTATATATGTTTAGGGTTGTGAAAAAAGAAAACCTAAACATGTATACACGGATTGGTGTGAAATCGGATCTAAAAAACTGATTTTCATAAATCTTAATTGATAGGATATCTATCGAGCAGCTGTTGAGCATCGGGCTGAAACAGCATTTTAAACCTCGATAGAAACTAACTGTCCAGATTTAAAATCCAACACTTCTTCACTTGATTCTTGGATAGATTTGCATGGTTTTAACACTTGAACTTGAAATCTTATTCCTTGAAGTATTAAACACATACTAGATCTATCCAATTACAAGTAAAGTGTGTTTTATCAAAGGATTAGCCAATTCTATATTGACATATGTTCCTAACATAATTTAAATATGTCCTAACATCCCTCATGTGTGTTTGGTTGGAGGGGTGGAAAAGTGGTAGGGTGGAAAACTTTTTGTTTGGTTGGAGAGAAAAATGAGAGGATGGAAAATGTAGTTTATATAAATTGACTATTATGTCCTTGTTGTATAATAGTGGAAAAGTGAGAGGAGTAGGTGAGTGTAATAAAGTGAGAGTATTTGTGTAAATTACATCATCAACATCTTTTCCTCCCCATTTTTCTTCCAAACAATTACATGACAGAATGATACATTCTCTTGAATAAGGCTTACAGCTTATAAGAGGGGGATCCAGAAGCAAAGTATGTAAAATAAAAAATAAATTTTATATGTTCAGAGATTCTCTCTCTAAATTACAAAAAATAAAAAAATAAAATAAAAAATAAAAGCCTTCCAGCGATTTTGTTGGTGGATTTCAGTTACACAAACAAAACATTATTACAAAAACAGGACATTAACTTCGAAATTTATTGATTAATGGGTTCAAATAATTATTTCAAGATATGCCATGAAATATTACCTGATAGGTAAATAAACATACAGTGTAAGCATTTTTCTTTTCCAGAGTTTGAAATTACAGTATTTATTCCCTCCTAACCCGTTTATTTTTAGGTGACTCGAAGCCAAGTTTAAACCATTTGTTGATAAACAAAATTTTTCATGTAAGATTTGTCTCTTCAAATAATGATGCCTTGAGAAACCAAGCACTACATGCCATATGATGTTCCATGTTTACAGGAGAAACCAGGAAAGAAAAACAACAAAGTTGTTCCATGACCATGATTTCCAAATGATAGAAACTTTAATAAGGCCTTAATCAATCTCTTCGCCCACGTTTTTCAAGTTAGTCACAGAATATGGTCCCAAAGCAAAAGATGACATAAAAGATAAATCATCCTCTTAATGCAAGCCTTGAATGGAAACAATAGAGGTGTTTACTAACAAAAATTTTGTTTACTAATTACATAGGAACCTCTTATCACTTGTACAAAAGTTGCAAAAGAATCTCAAAATGAGTCCATTCAAGGTTCATTTTTTCAACAAGGAAAGCAATCTCCAAATAAGATACACATGAGTTCTATGAAACTTTAAGCAAATAAAACCTTTGTTCAATTTCTCATGGCAGCAAGCACAACTACACCATATACAACCTTTCCTTCCTTGACTTTTCCATTTGGATGGGCTTCCTTAACTGACGCAACTGTTGTGTCTCCCAATCTTGCACCTTTCCATTTTAAAGCTTGTATGCACATCACCTTTGTTGCCCCCAAGTTGTCCACAACTTTGAGAACGAACCTCATTTGAATTAAAGTCCTTTGTTGTAAAATTGCAAACAACAAATTGAGGCAAAATCCAAAGGAGATAAAACTAGTGGACCTTTAAATATTGATTTGGCAAAATGGATTAAACCTTGGTTAAAATAATATGCCTTGTTTTACAATAAGGTAAAAGATTATTAGTGGTTCTTTTAATCTTTTAAATAAAATATAGGAACTAGGCAATTTTTATAACATCCTTATAGCCTTCTAAGGGAGATGGCTAAAACAGTTCTTCCTTTCAATGCAAAGTAAAATGCTATTGGTCTCTGGACAAGTAAAATGAATAACCAACCAACTACCTTACAAGAGATCTGATGGTATTCGAAATTCAGATTTAACAAGCATACATTTTAATTTCTCCTGTGTATTCAAACATGAGCAATGCACTAAACTGACTGGTAAGATGTGGGTAATGGTCTGATGTTTTGTGTATACTTTATTCCTCACCTTTACTTTCTTTAAATTTCCTTATTTTTGTGGTAGGGGTAATTAAATTACCAATGAAGGTCATTAAGTTCTTGGATTACACAATGCAAGAAACCTATTATGAACCAAGACTCTTGTACTCACAAAGGCAGCTTTCTAACTCTATATGAGACTGACAAGTATTAAGTAGCTTATGAATTCTTGCTGAAGGTTATAATAGTAACTTAGAAATCTATCTCTAATTCTCACCAACTTCAAAGTTGCTTGGATGCTAATTCCTTCCATTGTAGCCAATTCAATTAAGCATTAGTTTCAAAAGCATACAATTAAGTCCCATGAATGAAATTTAGCTTTGGCTAAATCACAGAATCTATTCAACTCAGTCTTGAATGAGGCAAACCAATCATGAGTAAGACTCAACTTTCTTATTTGCGGTGAGTAATATAAAACAAAGACTAGAACCTAAGCTAATTTGTTGAAGATCTACTTAACCTGGTTTTGAGCCTCAGTACTCACATTCTGGATCTTACTAAAAATTTGAACAACATCAAGACTCAACAACCATTTCCAAGCTCAAGCTCATTTACACACCAAGTTCAGACAAAGTTCATTAAAACCTTACATTTATCTGAAAAAATGTATCAGCCTAATGTAATTTACTAATGTCATTACCACTGAAACAATTCTAAATGTAAATTCACACAAATAATACTTTAACAACAAGCTCTTAGTACTTCTTCCCAAACATTAAATCAAGAACTACTACCAGGAAAAAGAAGGGCTTGACAACCTGTGAAGAAGCATTTCAATCAATTGCACTCACACATATCATATCAATAAACCCATATGAACTGCATAACTAAAATCAACATTAAAACAAACCAAAGCATCAAAAGGCACAATATAAGCAACTTATGGGCCAAAAATTGAAGCTTTAAGTAAGCAATAGAGGTAGAATCACATACCTTTAGACCATTTCGAAGCAAACCTAGAAGCCATCTTTGTACTTATCTATTATTCCCTGTTAATATGGGATTATATTACCATCAAAAGCATTCAATTAAATGATTTCTCATTGAAAAAAAAAAAAAGACAGATTAACAATGAGCCAAGTAAACCAAACAACCATAAGAACAAATCTAAAGAGAATAAGGAGATGGGACACGCACTTCAAGTAGATCGAATCTCAACCAAGCATAGGCCCTTTTGCTGCACAAGAGTGAGAGGGGAAATTCTTACCTTGTCGACCTTGTAGATTTGATCGAGCTTGGGCCAGAAGTGTGCAATCTGAGAGATGAAGGAGGAGAGGTGGATTGGGGACAGAGAGTAAGCGGCGTTTGGTAATCTTGTTCTAAGAACGTTGTTTGTATTTTTTTGGAAATGCGTGTGAGATAAAAAAGTGTGTGAAAATCTGTGTAATATTATTTAAACACTGAAGACCATTATTTAAAATACCTTACCAAACACCCATAAGTTCTTGGAGTTTTAAGGCACAATGGAAAAATATAATTTGAAAGCTTTGAGTTTTGAATTTTGTGACTGAAAGCTTTTACTAACCCGCCCAATTCCCTTCTAAATTTTGAATTTGATCATTAGATTTTGATGAGTTAGGTCCGTTTGGTAACAGTGTTCAAACAATAAAAATTTTTGTTTAAACACGTATTTTTATATACTTTTTCATTTATACGTATTTTTACAAAACTTAAACAATATTACTAGAAATCTCTTACCAAGCAGACCCTTAGCATCTTCAAACTTTTATATTGACCAGAGATTAGAGAATAAGGACCCGTTTGGTAAGACATTTCTAGTAACGTTATTGTTGTTTTGTGAAAATACGTGTAGGTGAAAAACTGTGTGAAAATACGTATAATGTTGTTAAACATTGAAAATTGTTGTTTAAACAAAAGTAATAAACACCCTTTAAATAATTGCTTTTACCTTTTAGGGAAAAAATGTCAAGAGTACTCCTAAACTTTGAAGCAATGGCCAGAACACCCCTAAACTTTTATTTTGACCAATTGCTCCTTGAACCATACAAGCCTGCCTAATAGAGCCATCTGTTACTCTGTTTGTTAAGTGACTAACAAAACACGACACACACGTGCATTTCATTTAAATCAAAGGAAAAAAAAAAAAAAAAAAAAATCCCCCACGTTCTGATATAGAGAATGCATCACCTAAGTTTATGGTTCTGCCGCCGTTTGTCGTCTGTAACTCTGCAGCCATTATTGCCATCCATGGGTAAGAGGAAAGAAAGTACGCGAGCTTGAGAGAGAAACCCAAATTAGAGAAATATATGGATTAATTTTAAGAGAGAGAGATTGAGATGTGGAGATTAGATTTGAGACTAATTCTAACTTTTGAGAGGTTCGAGCTTAAGAATTTTTGGCTATGGAGGCTACAGTTTGGCTAGAGAGAGAAAACTGCAAGAGAAAGAAATAAAGAGAAGCTAGAGAAGAGAGATGGCTTGGTCTTATGAGCCACCACAGGCAGTGGTGGTAATGGTCTTGATTTGTGGGTTTAGAGAAAGAAGTTGTGCAAAGAAGCTTTGGTTTAGGCTTTGAGACTTTGCTGAAAACCCAGGATGGTACTTGTCAAACAAGATCTAATGGTGGTGCATACCTCTGACAATTCCACAATCTCCCAGATCCTTCTTGTGCTTGCCGATATGGCCATATCTAGTGCTCACTATTTATGGCCTCAAACAGGATGGTACTCTTTCTTCTTTTTGGGGAAATTGCACTTTACCCACCTGTGGCTTAGTCCGTTTTAATAGTGCTCACCTGTGGTTTAAAAGTTATCACTTAACCCACCTAAGTTGACCTCCGTTAGACACTTGTTACCCACCTTTACCCTTTCCGTTAGAAAATTCCCTTTACTATATAAGTCAAAATTAGAACCCAAATAGAACCCCCAAAAAGAAGAATGAGTTCTCTCCCTTTCTCTACCTCAGAATCCCTAAAAAATCCCTAAACACATTATCCCTTTCTCTCTTTACTTCAATTGCCAAAGTGAAATCTTAGCATTTACTCCTATTGATTACAAGCAAGGAGGTGTATTGAAGCTTAGGTTTTCCTCTATATCAGGTATGAAATGACTTTGCAGGGTTTACCATTGTTGTGTTTGTTCTTTTTCAATGTGTAACGATTGATAAAGGTGATACTGATTAAAGGTTTTCTGTCATAAAATTAGTGGTTTTCTGTTAAATGATTTCTTACTTTTATAGTTGACATTGATGACTGTGGTCCCTAGGAATATGTCCAAACATAGATGCATTTTTAGATTATCTGTGGTCTCATGGAGACAAATTGTTTAGTTGGTTGTGTTTCTTGTCTTCCCTTACCCCACGTTAAATGGTACTTTATGGAGGATGAAATTATTTTGCTTTTGTCAATGATTTGTGCTCTTTGTGCATTTGTTGGTTCTATATTTAATTACTGTTGTTTGTGCATGTGTTTTAATTACTACAAATGGCTGATGAAATTCATTTTGATTTTACTATTCACCATAGTAGGTATTTTGAGTGGAACCCTAGTTTAGAATATGTAGGTGGTGAGGTATCTGTAATGGGTAATGTTGATCCAGATTTATTAAGTTATTTTAAGATACAAGACATTTGTGCTAATGCTGGAGGACCCATTAATTGTAGGATTTATTATTTAATACTTGGTGGTAACTTAAAGCAAGGGTTAAGGTTAATTACTTCAGATGATGATGTGACCTACATGTGTAAACTACATGCTGAATAGCCAACAAATGAAATCACATTGTATGTGGAACCTAAAGTTGAACCAATTGCTATTAAAGTACCTATGGTTGAACCAAATCAACCAATTGTAGTAGAAAAGGCATGGAAAATGAATAATGAAGATGATGGTACTGATTGTGAGGAGGTGACTCCAGTAATTGGTGAACACATTGAGGGCAGTGACAATATTGTCTCTCTTACAACATCTGTGGTTGAGCAAAATGATGTTAGTGAAGAACCTGTTAGTTGTGGAGAAGTGTATGTGGATGACAATGCTACGGGTGGACAACTTGTTAGTTGTAGAGAAGTGCATGTGGATGACAATGCTACCCATGGACAAACTGTTGGTAATGAAGATGTTTATGTTGATGAACTTGATTGGCTAGATGAAGGGTATGAAGGACTAGATTATTCTAATGACATATTTGGTGCACAGAATAATGAGGTGCCCAATATGAGATAGCATCAAAGAGATACTGAAAAGGTAAATGAGGGAGGGCATTTGAAGGAGTACGTTACAGATAATGGGAAGAAACCAGAAGCTGTTGAATGTGATCAAGCTCTTGATGATGATGACTGGGTTGAAAACCTCTTGACAATGATGACACTAGGAGTATCAACAGTTTTGAGGATGAGGATGAAAGGGTGAGATGTCCAGAGTTCAATAAGAAGAAAGGTATGAGTAACCCTCAGTTTTTAAGGGTATGAAGTTTATAAATGGGAAGGTGTTTAGGGCTGCCTTTAGGGAATATGCAATGAAAAAGCCTATGGACATTAAGTTCAAGCTTAATGAAAAGACCAAAGTTTCTATCCACTGTAAGTATGAATGTGGTTGGAAGGTATATGCATCACAGATTTTGGGGGAGAACACCTTCCAAATAAAGACCATGGTTCCAACTTGTACATGTGAGAGGACATTCAAGCATAGTCAGGTCCTTCTACATATATGGCTAGGAAGTACTTGTATGATTTCAACATAAACCCTGATTGGGCAATTTCTGGTGTGAAGCATCAAGTTATGTAGGATGTGTCTGTGAACTTGAGTATAAATCAAGTGTACAGAGCTAAGAGGAAAGCTAAAGAGTTCATACTAGATGATGAGAGGTTGTAGTATGGGAAGCTTAGGGACTATACTGAGATGATAAGAATAACTGATGTGGGGAATAAGATGATTCTGCAAACTGAGATTACTGAACCTAACACACAACCTATGTTCAAAAGGCTATATGTGAGATACAATGCAGAGAAAGTTGGATTCTTAGAGGGGTGTAGGCCACTTGTATGATTAGATGGTTGCCATTTAAAGGGCAAGTTTGGTGGACATATATTATCAGCAACTGCAAAGAATGGGAATGAAAATATTTTCTTTATTGCATTAGGTGTAGTTAAGTAAGAAAAGAAGGATTCTTGGGTGTGATTTTTACATACATTTGTAGATGATATTGGGAGGCTAGATGAGCTGAATTTGGTGTTCATTTCAGATAGGCAGAAGGTAATACAATTCACTTGCTTTTTGAGATTTCTATTTGTTCTTAGTCATTAAATTTCTGCTTTTTGAAAGTTCTGTTTTTGTCAGATTGGTAGTAGGTGTTCATTTTTGTTCTTTAGATGTTTATTGATTTTATTTATGATAACCAGGGATTGATAACTGCCATGGAGATGTTGTTCCCAACAGTTGAGCATAGATTTTGTGTGAAGCATATTTATAGCAACTTTAAGTTAAACTTCAAAAGTTTAGAATTGAAGACTGCATTATGGAGGTGTGCTGCAACAGCAACAGTTAGGGAGTTTGAAAAGAAAATGCAAGATTTTAAGGACTTGGACAAAGAAGCATGAGAGTACATAGCAGACATCCAACCAACCCAATGAACTAAGTCACATTTCACTCCAAGGGCCATCTCTGATTGTTATGTAAACAATCTTAGTGAGTCATATAATTCTATGATACTAGAAGCTAGGGATAAGCCTATCATTGCCATGCTAGAATGGATTAGGGTTAGGTTGATGACTAGAATATACAGTAAGAGGACTGGGATTGAAAAGTTCGGTAATGACATATGTCCAAACATAGTGCAGAAGCTTAAGCAAGTGAAACTTGATTCTAAGTCATTTTCTGCTATTCCATCAAGTTGCTTTATATATAAGGTTGATAATAAGTACGAAAGGCATGTGGTTAACCTTACAAGAAAGTGTTGTAATTGTAGAATTTGAGATTTGACAGGAATCCCATGTAGACATGGTGTTGCAACAATCTATAATAATTTGGAGAGGCCTGAGGATTATGTGCATTCATGCTATAGAAAGGATGCCTATGTGGCTGCATACAAGGAGGTGATTACCCCACTGCCTGGCCAAAATGAATGGATTGAAACCAACCAACCTGCCCCTATTGCTCCAACTGTGTACAAGCCTACAGGCAGGCCACCAATGAAAAGGAAGAAAGATGCAGATGAGCCAAACAACTCATACAAAGTTTCTAGGTCAAATAAACCTATAAAATGTGGGTTTTGTCATAACGAGGGGCATAATTCAAAGGGGTGTAAGGCTGGAATAATTAGTGAGACACCATGGCAAAGGAAACAGAGACTTGAAAGGCAAAAAAAAATTGTAAGTAGAGCAAGAAGGTGTTCACTATGACCATTTTATTACAAATCTATTTCTAATGCAAGACAATTCTTTTTGTAGGGACAAGAGGGACAAGGAGCAAGCACTGACCAAACAGGTCAGGGTGCAACTTTAGTACCTCAGCCAACCAACCAGCTAGCAAGTCAGCCACCTAGGCAACCACCAAGAAAGTTTGCAAGACAACCACCTAGATCTACAAACAAGGCAGCCAACCAGACAACCAACTAGAAGCAAGGCACCCACCTGGACTAGTAAACAAAGTAGCCAACCAAGCAACCAACCAGCAAGCAAGGCACCCACCTGGACTAATAAATAACGTAGCCAAGCAGACAACCAGTCAATGTGCTTAGTCAATCAGGCAACAAAATAAGTAACCACCCATCCAAACAACAAGTGGGGTAGCTAACCATCCAACAAGAAAGCCAACCACCCATCAAGTAAGGCAACCACTCAACCAAGCACAAAAGTAGCCAACTATTCCATCAAGTCAACAGTAAGTGAGCCAACAAGCAAGCTAACTAGTCAACCAGCCATAAAAGCAATCACTGAGGTAGCCAACAGGCAAACCCTACACACAGCCAACTTAAACATCTGCTTCAGCTTTAAGTAGACCACCACCATCTGTAGCAGATTCAAGTAGACCACCACTAAGTAAAGCACCCACAGCTCGACGGTTCTCATGTAGCTAGCCCATCTCCCATACTCCTAAGGAATCATGAAACACAAGAAAACCTTTATCTCAAGTATATACACAAACACCACCCTTTATACTTATATAAAACACTGGATTTGATCTTAATATGGAGTTGCTATATATTTTGTAGCCTATAAGGGGGTTAGTACCACCAAGGGTACTTGGGAGAAGTCATCTGTTCTCATTTGAAAGAGGTGGATTAAGAGCTCAGACATCTAGTGCAATGTTCTCAACAAGGGACAATCTGCAAGGCAAGGATAAGGATAAGGGCAATGGCAAGGGCAAGGGCAAGGTCTTTGGGAAATGAAGATTGGAGAATGTGTTTCCAGTTGTATTACTTTACTTTTTTGTTATTGTGCATGTCTAATTGTGGCATGTCATTACTTTCTATTATAAAGTTGTTTTGTGATTGTCTTAGTGGGGATAGAACCACCTATTATTTTTGTACTTTGGCATTGTTTAGCCATTAATATTAGATGGAGTCCACTTGTTTTAAACAATGTTTTGTATATGTTATTACATAAATAAGGCAGCATTACATAAACAAGAACACATTACATAAACAAAGCAGCATTACATAAATAAGAACAGATTACATAAAGAATAACACATTACATAAAGAACACATTGCATACTCTATTCAAATAAAAAACAATATCACATAGTGCCAAATACATGGAATACACTTCTCAAAAGTGATATCAATACTACACATTGCCAAAAGTGGTAGTACCCAAATTTACACAATAATTACAACAACTTGCCTTCAAGGCAGATTCAATGGCTTTGTTCCAAATTCTCCCATCCTACCAGAAACCACAAAAAAAAAAAAAAAAAAAAAAAAAAAGAAGCAAAAAACCCCCCATGACACAGCAAGTGCAAATTTGTAATTCTGTAACTTCTCTATAGCTATCCTCTCTCTCTCACCCTAGCTTTTTCTTCCCTTCGCTTGGCTACTTTTTCCCTCTCAATAGTTGTTTTTTTCCTATCATTAGCCTCATTTTCCTTTTCTTGTGCAATTTTTGCCTGATTCTTGTAAGGACAATGGGTGCGACTTCAGATCCACGCTTGCATGTTTTGCCATCCAACCGCCTAAAGTATTTACAAGTAGGTTCATTATCCTACAAACAAAACCAAATTAGGGTTATACATAAAGCCAACAAAACCAGAAAATAAAAAAAAAAAATTGAAAACCAATTGTTACTTACCACATCATAATAGCAGCACCCATAAAACCTTCTCCCAAAATTGTTCAAGGTCAAAGCAATCCATAGCTGACAACGGTCAGCAGAACATGAATGGTGACTGAAACCCGAGTAATAACTTGAAGAAGACATGTTCAGATTTCACTTTGGCAATCGAAATAAAGAGAGAAAGGGATTATGGGTTTGGGGATTTTTAGGGATTCTAAGGGAGAGAGAGGGAGAGAGCTTGTTCTTCTTTTTGGGGGTTCTATTTAGCTTCTAATTTTGACTTATATAATAAAGGGAACTTTCTAACGAAAATGGTAGAGATGGGTAACGGGTGTCTAATAGGTCACCTCAGGTAGATTAAGTGATAACTTTTAAACCACAGGTAGGCATTGTTAAAACGAGCCAAACTATAGGTGGGTAAAGTGCAATTTTTCCCTTCTTTTTTCATTCTAAGAAGTGATATAAAGAACATTAAAGTAGCCATGACAGAAGGATTAGAAGCTTATGATGAGTAAAAGAGTGATAAAAGTGAGCAACACGCTGAAAGCACATTTGTAGTGTCTTCTCAAATGTGCTCATCTTTTAACTTAAATGAAGAAGCCAGTAGTCAAGACGTAATATTGCCAAGGTAGGTGAACTCAGTATTGAAGATGATGTGACGTGTCTATGCTTCTTCATGTTCCTCTTGAAACATGTCGCCATTGTTGGGATCTCTCTCAATTAGTTTGGATTTTTTTTTTTTTTTTTAATGAAACACGTGAGTTTCGTTTGTAACTTAACAGACAGACTAATGGATGACTCTATTTGGCAGGCTCAATAAGCACGTTGACCAAAATAAAAGTTTAAGGGGGTGTTTTGGCCATTGCCTCAAAGTTTAGGGACTCTCTTGACTTTTTTTCCTACCTTTTATTTATTTACCTTTTTAAATACATTTTTCAACTAATTTTCTATCTTCTATCTATCTCATCTAAAAAATATTAATTTTTTATTCATTCTTTAATTTCTTTATTCTTTTTTTTTTTTTTTGAGAAGATTAATATTTGTTTATTCATTCCTAACTAATATATTTTTAAATTGTTCGACGGTATTTTCTTAACAAATCTTGTGGAGCACTTGAGGCAACCATATAGTGGGTTGGTGTATCATATGCTTTTAATTTATTAAATGCTTGATTATTTTTTATATTATACTTTATTATAATTTGAAATTTATCAAATTTACTTGGTCTTGTGCATGTCTTTTAAAATTTCTATCCATCTCACTTAAATTTTTTTTTATTCGTTCTTTAACATTTCTTTATTCATTCTTAATTTTTGTTGAGAAGATTAATATCTATTTATTCATTCCTAACTAATATATTTTTAAATTGTTCGACGGTATTTTTTTGACAAATCTTGTGGAGCACTTGAGGCAACCATATAGTGGATTGGTGTATTATATACTTTTAATTTAGTAAATGCTTGCATTATTTTTTATATTATACTTTATTATAATTTGAAATTTATCAAATTTACTTAGTCTTGTGCATGTCTTTTAAAAATTCTATATAATTTGAAATTCATCTAATCTATCTTAGTCTTAAAATTTATCAAAATCTTTGTGATTTGAAATGAATTTAGCCCAATCCAAAAGCATTTTCTTTTTCTTTTTTCCCTCTTGATTTTTTCTCCTCCACACACGTATCTACTCTTCTTCTCTCTATCTCCACCGTATACCCACACACATACCCCCACTCTTTCTTATTTTTGTTTTGGATAGAATGCAAAACTCACTCTTTATGTTTTACCAAAATTCATTTTAGTCCTCTAACTGTCAAGTTGATTCAATTAAGGTTTTCCATCAATTTTTTTTATATGTTATGGTTAATTTTCCAATTTTTTAAATTTTTCTTCAAATTTTTATAGTTAAAAAAAATTTCCAATTTTTTTTTGAACAAAAGTGACAAAAATGCCTTAATTGAATAAATTTAAAATTTAGAGGATTGAAATGAACGAAAGCAAAGTTTGAGGACTGAAATAAATTCTGAAGAAACTTAGAGGGTGAGTTTTGCATTTTAGCTTTTTGTTTTTGTTGTTCTACTTCTACCCCTTCATTTACCAGTAAATTAAGTCATCTCTAGTCCAGAGAGTGAGAGAGATCGCCAACAGAGATCAAAGGCCAGGGAAGAGAGTCATTCGAAGGATGAGCCACCTATTTTCAAATTAGCGTTCTCTCTCTTTTTTTTTTTCTTTTTTGATTAGTTGTATGAGAAAGATTGGGGTTTGTCTTTGTTTTGATGATGTCTCCCTCTTGAGTTTGAGACATTTGAGGGAGAAAGGAGGTGAGTTTGATTTGTATCCATTGAAATAATAGTTGAATATTTTAATTGGTTGTGCCAATTTTTTATTTTGTTTTATTCTTTTGCTAATGAACAGTGGCACATCAGGAAAATAGAGCGACTGCTCATTAGCAAAAAAACTTTTGAGTTTTAAAGAGGCTGTTGGAGCACTATTTTATGATTAGAATCTCAAATAGAGATGATTTTGTGTTTGCCGATGTTGTTGGAGATGTTCTAACAGATGTTACAATGGGTGGGGTTTATTTAGCTGATGTGGCATAAAAGTCTATGTAAGCAAATGTGAATGAGGTGTCTTAAGGTTGCGTTTGGAATTAGAGTTTAAAGTCAGCTTATTCTACTATTCAGCTTATTTTTGTTACTATTTATGGATCCCATTATACGTTTTGATACTATTAATGGGCTCCATTGTACTATTGCAGTTAGTTTTTACCTTTATTTACATTATTTTCAATAAAAAAAAATTAATACTAATTAAATAAATTATTCCCAAATGGACTCTAAATTTATTCTACAAGGTCAAGAATTCAAAAAGTCAAAAGGTGCAATGGGAACAAAGGGGTGGGGTTCGAACAAATTTTAGGGACAAATTTGTCTTTTCATTGGAGTTGGTGGAGTAAATTGAGGGGTTTTTTTTTTTTTTTTTTACAAGTTTCAATCATTTATTGGGATCAAATACCAAACCAGATGCTTGAGGTCTACGAGTTAAAGGTCTCTCTCCGAGGTCTATGCGGAGCCATTAATTTTTTTTTTTTTAAATTGCAAACTACACTCTTAAAGTTTGGGAATAATTAGATTATACACCCTTAAGTTTTAGAATTTAGATTTTACCATCTGAAATTTTATTCTGTTTGCACTAGCAACTCCTCCGTCTATATTTTCTGTTAAATGTCACATAAATTTGCCAAATATTTTTAGTTTGTCTAATAAAATAATGCCATACCATTTTTGTAGCATATAAAATTTTAAATAATTAAAAAGACATGGCATATATGTGGTATTATTTTATTAGATGAACAAAATATGTGTGACAAGATTATATGGCATTTAACGGAAAATATGAACAAAGAAACTGCAAATGCAAATAGAATAGAACTTTAGGAATAAAATCTAAGGGTTTGTTTGGTTGGAGGGGTGAAAAAGTGGTATGATGGAAAAGTGAGAGTATAGAAAATATTTCATTTTCTCTTCTTTTTGTTTGATTGGGAGTGGAAAAGTGGAGAGATGAAAAAAATGAGTTTGAATAAATTTACTCATATACCCTTGTTAAATAATGATGTCCAATTAAAACAAAAAAAGTGAAAAATAACCATAAAAAAAGCAATCACCGAAATTTATTAAAAAATAAAAATTATGTCCAAAAAAAAAAATCATGTCTAGTTTTTTTTTTTTTAAACTATCATGCCCAGGCCCTAGAAAATCAAAAGAAAAAAAAAAGAATAGTAAAGAAAAGAGGCAACAATCATTAGGAAAAGAAAAAAATAAAAAATAAATAAGCAAAAGATAACGTTACCACCCAGGGGAGAAAGAAAAAAAAAATAAAGGCAACTTGAGAAAGCCATTTGAACATGCATATGGGTATTTTTGTCAATCAAGAAAAAAATAATGGCGAAATTACAATGTTGGTCCCTCAAGTTTACCCTATGTGCGCAATTGGTCCCTCAAGTTTAAAGCGAGCACAATTAGTCCCTCAAGTTTTAAAATTGAGTTGAATTGATCCTTTTACTAACTCTGTTAATGGTGTTGCTTACGTGGCTAACGGAATAATGAGTTGACATTTTTTTCAACGACATGGTATAATTTTTCATAAAGAATTAAATATTATCATTTTAATATTAGATAATTTTATTTTTTGTCACTAAGTCACCTGACTCTCACCGCGTAGACAGCGTAGTTCGTAATCTTTATCTGAGTTTACAGTAACACACACAACTGACACAAGGCTCATCCATTCACAAATACAAGTACTATTCAATATCTCAAGCTCAAATCTAAGGGCTATTTCAGTAATACTCTATTTTCGTTTGGGTTTTGATGGCATTAAGCTCATCTTGCTCTCATAGTATTGGCTTTGGTGGCATTTCATGTCCTAGAGTAAACCTCAGAAAAGCTCGTCATTGTCTAAGACATGGTCAGTTGGGTTTAGCTTTCTCTATTGAGCCTGAGGACTCTTGGAGACTCTCGTCGCTTTGTATTTCGACGGATTCAACGAAAAGAGTCGGTTCGTTGCTTGGCGAAAAGAGTCCGTTACAGTTCGGCAATTCCCACGGCCTCTAAGTAATGTTAGGATGGACTTTTTGGTTTTGATTTTGAGAACTGTGAATTGGGTTTTTGGAAAATTTTGGTTTTGGGCTTTGGCTATTGCTGGTGGCGGTTAGGGCATGGGTCTCCCCGGTGGTGGCTCAATGCTTGGTTTCTTCCCTCTCTCCTCTTCGGGTGGGTTTTTAGAATTGGCAAAAAATAATTTTTTTTAATTTGGTACCGGCTGTGAATATTGTTTCTTCCATGTAAATTTAGTTTTTAATTTATTAATTAAAAACATGCCAAATCATTAAAAAAAAATGCCAACTCATTATTCCGTTAGCCATGTAAACAACACTATTAACAGAGTTAGTAAAAGGATCAATTTAACTTAATTTCAAAACTTGAGAGACTAATTGTGTTCATTTCAAACTTGAGGGACCAATTACGCATACATGGTAAACTTGAGGGACCAATATTGTAGTTTCGCCAAAAATAATCTTCACTCAGTTTTTTCTTTATTTTGGAGAGAAAACTTTTTGGTGGGACAAGGGAGAAAACACTTGGGTCTCACCATTTATTTTCTTTCCTTCTTACCCAACCAAACACACTTTAAACAAGTTTTATTTTCTATTTTCTCTCCAAAATTTTCTATCTACCTTATTTCACCTCCAAACAAACACAACCTAAATTTTAAAACTGCATGATGTAAAATTCAAACACCCCTAAAGTTTAGGGTTGTAATTTTCAATTTAACAATTTTTTTTAAGAAACAAAAAGACTTGAAAAGAAGTAGAGACTTGGCGGGTTTATTTATTTATTTTTATAAAAGAGAAGAAGCTGAGACCTTTAAACTTTTTAATTTTTTTTTTATTTTTTTTATTTTAAGAAGTAGAGAGCTTAACTTGATCCAGGCCTACAAATAAAAAAAAATTAAAAAAAAAACAAACAAACAAACAAAAAAAAAAAAAAAAAAAAAAAGAAGCAGAGGCTTGACTTGACCTCTCCAGGTCGACGGATTTTTTTACCAAAAGAAAAAAAAAAAAGGTAGAGACTTGACCTCTCCAGGTCTACGAGTTAAGGTCTATGAAGGGAGAGACTTTGACGTAGACCTCAACCCTTAAGAGCCAAGATACATGATATGCCCCTTGCTCGTGGCTTTTCCAAAGTGTCCCTTTTAATTCCTCCCTTTTTATGTTTTTTTTTTTTTTTTTTTTTTTTGAGAAATCCTTTCTCCTCTGTTTCAGTATTAAAAATTAGTAAAAATTATGAGTTTTTGTTAATGGCCCCTTCATGTGTGTGTCTATATATATATATATATATAAACCCATTTATTAAAGTATAAATCTATTTTTTTTTAATATTCAGTGTTTTTTTGTCATTTATAACTTATTAATTTTAAAAGCCTTTAAACTATACATTCATTCAATATAAGTAAATCTCTTTAATAAAATTTCTTATAATTTTTTTTCCTTTTCCTTTTCTTATAAAAACTTGAATTCATATTTTATTTTTCATCTAAAAAAGACATCGTTATTTATTTATTTTTATATATTAAATTGATCTATGTTAAGACATGTGAACTATAAACACAGAAAATATAATTTTAAATAATAATTATCCTTTGGACTCATGTAATTAATATAATTTAAAGAATACTATCTTTAAACGTTACATTCTTGCTATTTTTTTAATTAAATGTGAATTATAACAAATCTACTGTTAGATTAAATTTTCTTTTTATCCTTTTTGCATGTTTGAAAAATTTTAAAGATGATCTAAGATTAATATATAACAATATTATCGACCAAATATTTAAATTTGAAGTATTTGTATCTAAAAATTGTGTAAAAAATATGACTTTTTAAATTGAATAGTAAATAATATTTAATTAACACGATACTTGGTATGTTGAATATGTAATTCAACGACAGAATTTTTAAATTATTAATTTAATAAAAAATTATTAAGTAATGAAATATTATTTAGAGTTATATAAAATATAACTTGAACCAACCATATATATTTATAAAATTTTCAAGATGATTGCATGTGGCATAATTAAAGAACGCATGTTTCATAAATTATAGAAATAGAATTTATATACAAAAAGATAACATATATACGTGTTAAAAGATGTCCTTAGGACAACTGTTAATAAATTATTTTAAGAAAATGTTTATCTATTTTTATGAAAAATTGAAAAACTATCAAAATATTAATCATTTTTTTTCTCATTTTTTATAAATATATTTCTATAATAGTTCACTAACATATGCTCTTAGGACATTGTTAACGTTTCCTTAATAATAATAATAATAATATTAATAGTCTCGCTAATAAAAAAATAAAAAAAAAATAAAATAAAATAAAAACTTTACGAGAACAGTAGGAACGCGGTTATTTGGGCTATAGGGTCATTTACCGTCAACACATTCATATTATTAAAATAATTATTTTAATAATACGAAGTTACGAACGAAATTAAACCAGGGCGTTGCCGTATCAAAAAATATAAAGTGTGTAGAGTGGTCACTCCTGAGGCCTGAAGGCTGAAGCAAAGCACGTCTCCTCAAAGAATGGCTGGAAGACGCATGGAGTCGGACATGCAGAGAATTACCATTGCCGAACGTGATGTTAATATTAGCAACCAAGACAGGTTAATTCTTAATACTTAAAATACTCGACCGACGACTGTCTTCATTTTTTATTATTTACTTTATATATAAAACATTCATGCATACTATCTTCAATATTTTCTTATTAGCTTTAATAGTTACTACCCACCGCTCGTAATCCTCGTCGGATCAGCCAACACCACCACCCTCTCTACTCTCCTCCCTCTCTAAATTTCCAAACAGGCCATAAAAGTTCATCAGGTTTAACTGATATCTACGCGGAGAAGTTAGCTTGCAATAAATGAATTGCTACTGGAATGGAGGGCTGTGATGATACGTACGCTAGCTCTTAGGAATAAGATGACATGGTGAGAGTTACGTATACCTAGCTAGTACACAAAGTCTGGAGAGATGAGATTTGAGTATCTCACTGGGCGGGGTCGAAACTACGTACGTACCCACACATTTCCTGTAGGACAAATCAATTAGTTCTTTGATGAAGCACAACAGTTATTCTTCACACCGAAATCCTTTGGAAACTAACCATTTAAATCCCCAGTTCTCTGGGGTGCCCCCCTTCCAGCCCCGGCACTAATATATATGCTTAAAAAACAAGCTCTGGTAATTTCTTCCGAAGCTTGGCCACAATATCTAACGATGTCGTGGGGATTGGTACTCATGACATCTGCGGGATTTCCATGGTGTTGCGGCTTCAAAGTAGCTAGGCCCTCTAGAAACGGTTCAATTCAGAGCTTTTTGTTTTTAAAACATCAGATGCTTTTTTTTTTTTTTTTTTTTTTTTTTTATTACAACAGCCCTCTAGAAACGGTTCAATTCAGAGCTTTTTGTTTTTAAAACATTCAAGATTGCACATCTTTGTTCAACGGTCATTCTATAAGTATAAGTATTTGTAGAATATGAGGAAATAAGAGTTAGGATTCAAGTCTTTAGAAAGGAGTTTCACACACATATATACTTAAATAAGGTTAGAATAAAATTTTTATATTGTATAAAAAAAATGTTGACACTTAGGTTTTTGTCTTTTTGGTTTTTTTCCTAAAACAGCAATAATAACTAGTAAGTATTACAATTTTTATCATAATTTGTCATGTGATGAATAGTAAGTGGTAAAAATGTGAATACACATGGAGTTACAATTTTTTCATCACCCCTCATAGCTCAATGCATAACAAATTATAGTTAAAATTGTGTAAAATATTGTGCTACTAAAATTGCTCTTTTCCAAAATATAGATATGGGAATAGTACTCTTTTTATGGAACGTATCATTGTACCTAGTCACGAGATCGTGATTTCATCGCGTGGTAATGAACGAATGATTAGGATGAGAAGTTAAAAATCTAATTGGAATCTCAGTCGTTATAGAAATATATTTTAACCTATTATTTTTTTAGTTTTATACTTTTTTTTCACACTTTTCTTACTTTTAAATGGATTTTTTTAAAATATTTTTTTGTATTTAGAAACAAGCCCGTACAGAAGACAGGGGATATAAAAGGGAGGAGAAATAAGGTTGTACCGTGGATCTAAATCCCACTTGCTGGTTGCTACTTTTGTTACGCGTTTCACAAAAATAAAATGAATTTAGCTTAATGACAACAAAAAAAAAAAAAAAAAGCATCATGTGATGAACACGGAAATATGTATATAAATAGAAAGGTTAGTACTAATGAGTTGTTTTTTAAGAAAAAATTACTGCTAATTCTAATTCTAATGATTATTTTTTATCATCAAATCAAAACATTAATTAATTTTTCAAATACTTATCTGTTGGGCCATTTGTAACCACTAACTATTATGTTCTATTTGTTTTGGTGATAATGTTTTTTAGAAAATCATTTATTTTTCTAAAAAATATTTTCTATAAAACTATTTCATTTTTTTATATTTGATAACAACCTTAAATGAGTTGAAAAACAATCTCTCAACTTCCCTTATTTAGTTTGTTGTAAGATAGAGTTATTCTCTAAAATAATTTAGTGAAAAAAAAATCTCTTAAAATAAGCCAATTTTTTTTTCATCTAAAATAATTTTTCTTTGACTTATTATTTTTTTTTTTTTTATGTTATTGGAAAACATGAAAAGCTGTCTTTCCATAATGTTTTTTTGATTGAGACAAACAGAACATTAGTTGGTACATGTACTTAAACAAAAAAATTTACTAATTTTTTTGTTGATATAAGATAGAAATTATACTTTAACTTAATCTAAGGGTACGTTTGGTATACTGAATAGAGATTATGAGAGAAATTATAATCTTTATTACTATGAATAAAATGTGTTGTAATGTAATAACTAAACATATTCATTAGTTTGGTTGTGAATTATAACATTAGAATGAAACTTAACATTTATTTTATGAAATATCTTACTCATACAATTATATCTCCTTAAAAATTGTTATTTTTAAATTTAAGAGGGATATGTGTTATTTTTTATGATTTTTTATTTTTATAATTGTTAGACGTATATGGAAAGTTTGTTTATTTTGAAACATATTAAATTTTGAAGTTATTACATTTACTAAGGGTCCGTTTGGTTCCCATAAAATATTTTCCGAAAAATAGGTATTTTCTAGAAATGTTATTTTCTGGAAAAGGAAAATATTTTCAAGTGTTTGGTTGTATTATGAAAATTGTTGTGGAAAATATTTTCATGTGTTTGGGTCTCTTAGGAAAATGCAACAACAACAACAACAGTAACAAATTGATTCCGGCAACAACAACAACAAAAAATTGGTTCCGGCAACAACAACAACACAACAACAACAACAATCAGTTCATCAAAAAAAAAAACAAAAAAAAAAACAAACGGCGATGGGTCTGGTTCGTGGATCGGCGAGCTCGAGGAGGCGATGGGTTTGAGTGAAAGCGATGGGTTGCTCGTGCTGTTGCTCGTGGGTTTGGGTTTGTCGTGCTTGTGGGTCTGGGTCTGGGTGAAGGCGAGGTGAAGGCGATGGGTTTGATCAAGCTTGGAGGTGATCTGGTGTCAATCTAGAGCTCGTTGCTTGGAGTCGATCTTGAGTTCTTCAAGTTTCTTGGCTCTCTCTTTTGTGCGTTCTCTCTCAACTTCTCTGGCTCTCTCGTTTGTGTTCTCTCTTTTGTGTGTGTTGTGCGATTTCCGGAAATGATTTGAAGGGAAAATAAGAGCGTAAAATTATTTCAGGGACAAAGGCGTAAATATGGTCAAACTAAAGCTAATTTTCCGGAAATTAAAATTTTCCTCCCCTACCAAACACTGGGGTCAGGTGGTAAATGATTTCCAGAAATCATTTACCACCAAAACAAACGAACCCTAAGAAATAACTAATACAACCTTTTAAAGAGGAATAGTTATTCCTCATTTTGAAGAATAGCTATTCATAAGGAATGACTATTCTTTAAAATAAAAACATAACTAAACTAAAGAATAATTAAATTATAGGAATAACTATTACATTACAGCGCCTATTATAATCTACCAAACATGCCCTAAGTGTATATGTGTGTGAAATTTCTTCCTGACGACTTGAACCTTGACTCTTATCCCTCATATATCATAAACACTTATAGTTATAAAATGACCATCACGTGCACATTGGTATTTCACTAATTAAAAGGTGAAAGGATGTCCTATATGGCAGAGCCCTTTCATTACATGGTAACCTCACATGCTGGTGGGCTCACATGTTGACCCTCTACTAGGATTGAGATTAGATGCAATTATAATCAATAGCCAAGATTACAATTACACCTGATCTCAATCCCCTTTACTATATCTTCTCATTTAAAGTTGGAAGTTGGTTTTTTTAACTTTCAATTTCTGTAATTAAATAAAATATATTAAGTAAAAGTTAAAAAGTAAAAAAAAAAAAAAAAAAAATTATGATAGAAAATAGGTGAATTGCATCAATCCCCCTCTACTATACCTTCTCATCATTTAAAGGAGATACTCCAGCTTCATTTCATTTTGTTTTTCCTATGAAAAGGAGACTGCTTCCTGTTGCCCGCCAAATTGGTGCCACTGTCAACCGTCAAATTTCCCCCCCCTTTTTTTTTTTAAATTTATTTATTATGAAGGCTATGGCTTCGGCAGCGGGACAGAAGCGTTGTGAGCTTCAGTGGCGGCGGCAATGTAAGTTTGTCGTTGCAGGTCTGGGATCCGTTAAGAAACGTGGATTTCAGAACACCAAAATCCAGTGATTTCATACAACGACATACGTCGAGCCGCAAAGGTTAGGAATTTATTCCTAACATAGCCCCCTTAACCCCTTTAAAAAAAAAAAAAAAAAAAACCCTCAACCTTAACCCTAACCAAAATTATTCCTAACATAGCCTCCTTCCCGGTCAGTTTCAAGGCATCTATTTCTTTGTTATTCAATTTACATGTTTGATTGTTACTTTGCATCTATTTTTGTAATTTTTCTTTTCTTTTAAATCAGTTTCAACTCAAATGCGGCCGTGAGCTTAACGATCAGATTGAAAGCTTTAATTTTGAATGTTTTTTATAGCCTATTGAACAGGTTTGGGTTCTAGATTTATTAACCCTATTCCTTTGTTTTTTAAAATTTTCAAATTTATTGTCAGTTGGATGATTGGATCAATTTTTATTTGATAATTACTTGTATGTTTTTTTTTTTTTCCTTCAAGTTTCAGCCTAAATGCGGCTCTGGATTTAGCCATCAAATTGAAGAATTCAATTTTGGAAGCTATTTATCACCGACTGAACGGGTTTGGGTTCTAGCTTCAATCTCTCTATTTCTTCGTCTTTCAAATTTGATTGTTTCTTGGATCAATTTTTGTTTCACAATTGATTTATTGCCTTTTGTTTTCTATAAGTTTCAACTTCAATGCGGTTGTTAATTTAGTGATCAGAATGAAGGTTTTGATTTTGGAATCTCTTTATCGCCTATCAAACAGATTTGGGTTCTGGTATAAATATGTTTGTCTAGATGAATTTATTCTCCATACCCTCACCAACACTACTATAAATTCCCGTTCATAGGAATTATATTAAGGAGCTTGGACTGCCATCTAGCAATCATAGTAACTTCTGTTAAACCAAGATATTCTTGACCTTTGCTTTCATTAGCTTTCTTCCTGGGACAATAAATTTAGCCATTCCTATCTCAAATTAGTCCGGTAGGATTGTTCTTCTTCAAGCAAAGGAACAAACTCTTCAGCACTAGCACCACTCTTATTATAAGTGAAAATTTCCCTAGATGCCTGAGGATCTATCTTACACTCACCCCCTATCCTACTTCACCCTCACCTAAAATCCGCCAAAGTAATCCTTAGCCATGGAATCCAAGAGCTTGTGAGGTAGAGAGAGACCTTTCTTAAGTTCTCCTTTTTCACCTCTCTTTCCCATCAAGCCTCTTCAAGGAAGCTAGCTCAACACCCTCTGGCGTATCAAGACAACTGACAAAAAGAGGGGGGGGGGGGGAGATTTACCGACCAGGCATCTCTTTCGTTCAATAATGCCTTCACTTCAAGTTGCTATTTACCAATAAAAATATGAAAAAGACATTACCTTTTTGAATTGAAGCAGCTGAAGGGGTGAACGAGTGCCATGGGACGTATATGTGCTTGTATTGCTCACTGTACTTAGGAGTTAGCTCCTGAATATGCATAATTTGGGATTATTTAGAAGGATTAGTGAAGTATTATGTCTATGATACTTATTAATATGATAATTGTTAAAATTATCAGTTGAAGCTGGAAGGCCTGTTTATCTTTAGCGGCTATGGATAATTGAATTTTTTTTTTTTTGGCTGTCCATTTTCATTTTGCATCTGTTTTATGTGAATTAAGTTTCTTAATTCATGATATGTTTTACTTTTAGAGTCACTGGTTTTTTTAGGGATTTGATGCAGCCATAGAAGATGAATTTGTTATTACTTCAAAATTATTCTTAGGGCCTATGTGTGAAGTCCAATTAAAGTAAAAACCATTTGATTTGAAGGTTTAGTTATATGTGTCCTTAGGTTAAAACAGTTTCAATATGGGTTTTAATTAACATATTATGGTCAATTTTGTATTCAAAGGCAAAACTGTAATGTATACTATGCTTGAACTTTGTCCTTCATTGGCTACATTAAACTCCCAAGATGACTCTAGAGGTGGAATTTATTACCATACCAAAGGAAGAGTATACTCACTTCCTAGCTCAGCAAAAGGGAGTTGCTTCTTCCTTTGCTTCCACTTTAGCTCAATCAGGTACTGCATCCTATTGTATTTTATGTTACATTTCATTGGAGTCTAAGAAAATAAAACGTAAGATGTTTAAGATCTCCTAAAAAATCCTAGACTCAACTAAAGTTGTGAAACTACCAAAATATCTTTAATTTATAGGGATTGCAGAAATTATAACTTTGCTCCTAAATACAAAATTGACCATAACTTACAAAATAAAATCCCATATTAAAAACTGTTTTAACCCAAAGACACACAACTAGACTCATAACATTACATGACTTTTACTTCAACTAGACTTCAAGCATGGCCCCACAAAATAAATCTTGAATATGCGAATTTGTAAAGTAGTAACATTTTAATGTTCCATGGTTGCATCAGATATGTTGGTTTGGAACTGTCATGTTGCTTTTCTAATTTCTGGGTTGTTGTGAGGAGTGTGGGTGATTGTCTTTTGGGAATTGTGGACTGCGTCTGAGTGTCAGCCATTGTTTTGGTTGCTATTTATTTTTAGTGTTGCTCACAGGTTCTGCGTCTTATTCACTTGTTTACTTTCTTTGTCTTAATTGGGTGCTTATTGGAATCCAAGGAAGGTATACAGCCCAATTTCTTATTCCCCTTTAATATGCTCTCTATTACTTTGATTGTCTTAAGGGGAGTTATTATGCACAATAGGCCCAGGTTATTGAGGATTTTCATTTGATAGTAAGTAGTTTACTTAAGAAGTTTACTTATCTAAATGATGATCTGCCTCCTATTATGGATCAGGAGTTGTTTGTAGAAAAGTATGGAATCCAAAATAAGTTGTAGCCAAGTATTTTTTCCCGCTACCAAACTTGTGCAGGAGCAAGCCTACAAGCTAAATTCTGGTGTCAATTCTGAGCACTGTTAATTTCTATCTTTTTCTTCTTCTATTCAACCCAAAGTTAAGCCCTTACTCTTACCTATGAAAACCATAAAAGCCCACATAATTTCTCTATCAAATAGTCATAATTTTCTCTTTCAATGGGAAGAAGATGTGTGTTGTTTGTTTGGTTGTTTTTGTGGTCTTTGAAGATTTAAGAAAAGAGTTGCCCATTATCATTGTTGGGGCATATTCTGATTATTTTAAAAATTAGCAGCAAGGAAAGGGGAAAAGGTATTTTTCTATTCTGGCATGGATGTATGTTTTCTTTTAAGTTTTTCAAGCCTCTCTGACATTTAAGGCCTATGATAGATGAGATTTGTGCGTCCAATGAAAACATAGTGTGAATGAGATGGAAAAAAGAGGAAGAAGAGATGGGTTTTATTCCTTTTCCAGTTGGGTTTCATGTTGTGCTTGTTGGTTTAAGATAGTCAATGCTTGAGATTTTGACTAGAGTTTATGCCCCTGATGTTGAACTCCTAGTTTTTGATTTTTTTTTTTTTTTTTTTTTTTGGCGGGGGGGGGGGGGGGGGGGGGGGGGCTGTGGCTTGGGTATCAGATGCTGAATTGTTGAAAAATGGCTAAGTTGATTTATTTGTTTGATTGAATGGTGTTTGTGACAAATTTTTTCTTAAGATTTAACATTCATTTTTATCTTACACATTACAATTATATGTTAATTATGACTTTTTTCACTAGAAAGTTATGTTACTTTAGATTATGTAACTATAAATGGAAATAACGTTTATTTGTTTGTTCTTTGATTAATATGTAACTTTCGCTTCTATTTTTCCCCCCACCAATAGAAATAAATTCAAATACTTCTAACCATATAAATGATCCAAACGAGGGATTAAAAACCCATGAATTGCAAAATAATGATGTCCAAATCCCTTGATTGATTTGAAACCCAAATCCAAAATCTAAATCCATGCTCCCAAATGCAGCCTAAGGGTTGGACTCCTTTAAGATTTTTATGTTAGCAAGGCCTGGTTGTGTTATTAAATTATCATGTATCCATGATGTCAGCCTTCACAAAACTTAGCCTAGAGAGCCCAGGCACTAGGTTTGTGTGTGTCTGTTAACTAGGAGGTTCATCACTACTAATACAATTTACTTTGAATGCCAAGAGTCATATAGCTTAGTGGCATTGACTAGTCTCCTTTATGAGGAAAACCAGAGTTCAAATCTGCCCCCATACATTTTCTTTAGTATTGTTCAAATATACACAGTTTTCCATGAAAATTTATACTTCAGATCTTCCTTTTGCTTTCAAGATTCTCACAACGAAGAAACTTTTTTCCTATGCTTTCTTCAGATTGCTCTTTATGACAGCAGTGTTCTATGAAGTAATTTTAGTAGAGGTTTTTTTGGGGTAATTACAAATAACCCACCTGAGATTTGTCCTATTTTCACCTTGCCTATCATGGTTCAAAAGTTAGCACTTTGCCCACTTGAGATTAGCTCCGTTAGGCTTCCGTAAGCTACTTCTCCATTTGCCATTAGGAAAGCACTTCTTAGACGAAAACAAACATAAAACGAATATAAAAAACTAGTGTTTGAAATTTTTACTAAAATGGATGAACATTACAAATGAGGATCCCTATCCAATTCCAAAGTTTTAGGACTAAGGATTGGTTGTTGTTTTTTTACATTTCAACATCAATACTAATGCATGTATTAGGAACAGTAAGTCTTATGTCAGACCTATGGCTTATTGAATGACTTCAATTATTACAAACTCACCACTGCATAGTCACACACGCATATAAAGACTGAATTTTAAGAATTCTTGATGAGACAAATTGTTAAAGATTATTTCTTGTAGTAAGGATGAATGAATTAGTGGCTTGTTCATCTCTTCACGTTGAATTGCACTCATTGTGGTATGTATGGGAGAGAAACCTAATAAAGCTTAAGGGATATGCTTTTTTTTTTTTTTTTTGGAAGTTAAGTGGATTTTGATTTTCTTATGTTTGGAAGAAAAAAAATATATTAAAGCTGAAGGGTTTCTTGTTTGTGTATGTGCCAGTAATGAAGCACTCTCTTTCATTGAAGCATTTCATGCGCTTCTTGGTGACCTCGCCTTGTTTCCGACAGCCTTAATTGGTTTACACTTTCAAGTCTTGGGCGTCTCACCACTTCATACACATTTTGCTATCATCTTGTTTTTCTTCATGGCTACAATTGTCCATTGCATTGCATATATGGAGATAAAACTACAACCTCAAGACGCTGGGTATCTTCCCATATTGAGTTTCATTTGTCTGGTTTCTGGAATTATTGCTATTGAGCTACTCTTTGCAATAATCATCTCCCCCTTTTGGCTATTTGTGGTTAATTTATGCCCAATCTTGATCCTAGGGGTACTGCGTCATTTGTACCAACAAATTTATCAGCACAGTTAATTTAGTACTCAATTCAGTATGTAGCTTGTTTAAAAAGATTTGTGAATTAATTGATCAGATATATGACTGGGTTCTACAGAAATTCCAGTAAGCAGCTTCTCAACCATTTTCTACAAGGGAACAAGAAGACAATGGTACATATTCAGATGGAAGAAAATGTTTAAGTGACCTGTAGTTAATTAGACATATTTTAAGCAAAAAAAAGGGATGCTTGTGATTCCTTTACTAGTAATAGAGTCAGCTGGTGTTAGATTTAAGACTGATTGCAGTATCCTTTTATGTCTCATTCCTAATAGTGGCATCTTGGTAATACTTTATTGCTTGATCTGTATTTGCACACATAAGAAGTTGTCATCCATTTATTTCTTTTGGATCCCGCTCCATCTAGCATCAAAATGACTTGCCTCTACAACAGTTGCCAATTCTGGATCCTTTTTTTGGCTAACACCAGCATTGCATTGTGATTTGTGACTGCATATCCTCACCACATTTATCGTGATTCTCCAGTATTTTTTATAAAATAAAGTTAGAAATCCATTTAATCCAAAGGCCTTTAAAACGCTCATTTGAGAGGCATACAGTCTTCTGTGATTGATTATTGTCTAGGCATTGCATGTCTCTCAATACTGACGTTCCACATATAGCTAGGTATATCATGTTATTTGGCTTGTGAGAACTGAACTCAATCACAGTTGCACCCTCATACAAAATAATCAACTTGCATATTTTGTTAGGAAAGCAAACAAGTATGTTGTACTTCTGTCCAAGTGTGCAACAATAGCACCAGTACACCACTGAGAAGGTGACAGGAAATAAAGAACGTTTTAAACATTTCTAGGAATTGGGATCGTGGCCTTTTTTCTAAGCTTTTACAAAATCTCCCTCTAGACTCTCTTCCTGGAGGCTCAAATTGTTTTGTGAATCACAAATGCTCCAGATAGAAAATAATTTTACATGTTCAGAAACCTTTGAAATTCCTTACTAAAAAAAATGGGAATGAAAATGTTTATGTTATGGAAAATAAACATGTGTTGCCCATAGTTTTATTACTCAACTAACACATCCTAGTGTTTCTTCTAGGTACAAATTCGTCCTCTCTTAATTATCGAATTATGATACTACTTTTTTTTATTATTTTTTTTATAGATATAATAGAATTTGGTACTCGTTTTGCAAAATTTAGTAGAAAGAAATGGGAATTGGGAAGCGATCTCATTCCAGTTGTGGGGCTCTCTTTCAATAAAATCTTCTTTACTAAGGAAAAAAAAAAAGGTTGACATCATCCCCTAAGCACCTAATCAAGGTATTTTGTGAATCAACACTTTGAATACATAATTTCATTAATTAGTCAGCATGTAGAATATTTAGTTGTTGAAAATTCGTACAAGACAAATACATTTTGAGTGCGAAATTCTCATAAATAAATAAATACAGCATTTTTTTTTTTTTGGGCAAAATAAATAAATACAGCATTTGGAATTTCTCTGACATGGGACTGTAATAATGCAATGCGACTTTCAACAGTGGAAGTAAAGCAGATTATTATTATCCATCCAACTTGATTAGATTATATAGTGACCTTGACTCAAAATTAACACTGGCCAATCTTAAGAATGGCTTCTTTGATCAGATTAAATTGACTGACACATATAAGCAAACCAACAACTTGGTGGTTCCAATTCCAGTTTATTTGAAAACCAATAATTTTCTATATCAAAAAAAAAAAAAAAAAAAAAAACCTATAATTTTCCAATGTATTCCTGGAAATATATTGAGAAAATACCTTATCAGCATTTCTATTTCATAAATCATTCACCAAGTTTGGCCAATCAAAAGGGTGAACCACTTTTTCAATATTCAGTCATAATTTTCCATGGTAAATTAGTTCAAGGCACCTCTAGCAGGGCCTATAAGTATTGTCTTCTATTCATCAATCAGGGTACATCCCTGAATAAAACAAGAAAAATAAGCAACCAAAAAGGTCAGTTGTTGTGCGCTCTTATCCTGCCGTAGGCCACATAAACCCACTCCTCCAGTTTGCCAAACGTTTGGCCTCCAAAGGTCTCAAGGCCACTAGCTACAACCCATTACACTGTCAAATCCATTCATGCAACCACTGTGGGTCTTGAGCCCATCTCAGATTGCTATGATGAAGGTGGATATAAGCAACTCCTAGTACAGAAGCCTACTTAGAGTCATTCAAATCAGTTGGTTCAAAAACTCTATAAGAGCTCATATCAAAATTCAAAGATTCAGACTCACCAGTAAACTGTATTGTGTATGACTCTTTGCTTCCATGGGCTCTTGATGTGGCCAGGCAATTTGGCATTTATGGAGCAGTACTCTTGACATACTCAGCTTCTGTTATGCTCCATGTAATGGCATATCGATCAGTGTCGCCAGACTTAATTTGCCAGTGAAGCAAGAAACTGGGCCTGTGTTGTTGCCTGGACTACCTTCACTCGGCCTTTCTTACTTGCCTAGTTTTCTTGCGCAACCTTCAAGTAATTGGGCTTTTTTGGCTGTGATCATGGAAAATTTTGGCTGTTTGGATAAAAATGACTGGGTGTTCTGTAACAGTTCTTAAGAGTTGGAAAGTGAGGTAACTTTCTTATATTTAACTAAATTACTCACATTTTCCTTAAAAAAAAAAAAAAAACTACTCACATCAAATGTAGGTTTTTATTTTTATTTATTTATTTTTATTTTGGGCCGTAGCATAGGTAGTTTTCTGTTGTTGAGAATGGATGCTAGCAAGAAACATATTTTGGAAACATTGATTTATATGAACATGGTTAAATAAATCATCAGTGGCATAGCATTATTAAGTAATTTGCTATAAATAAATTGAAGCCGAGAGCCAATCGTGAGAATTGAGAAAACAAATGAGGTTTAAGAGCCTATTTAGAATTTGCTTATTTTGCTGAAACCAGTGTGGGTGATATCGTACTATACCAGCCAGTGCACTGGTACAAGTACACTCCTATTTCGTACAGGCCGCATATCGGCGAAATCCGGTTGTTTCGGCCGGTAAATGGATACCGGGCCGAAACATGAAATGCTTTTTTTTTTTTTTGGGTAATTTTGGCGGTTTAATTTTAAAATCCTAATGGCAGTGTAAATCTGAGTAAGCCAAGAAAACCCAGCAGAAAGGAGAAAAAATAAAAGAAAAATGCAAAATAACTTTGCAAAATGAAGCTAGAATCATCTCTTCTTCTAGACTTCGACTTCATTATTCTTCACATTTTTCTTTTACCATCTTCTTCTGACTTAACGATGACTGATTTGCTTTTGCCGTCTTCTAACTTTGTTCTCTACACTCCACTCTTCCTTTGGACAGCCCTTTTGCTTTTTCAATGTAAATACTGAGTAATTTGTATGCTTGGTCAAAAGAGTATACTTGCTTTTTGATTTTCTCAAAGCAATATTTTGAATTGGTGTCCCAATCTTTTGTCACGTGGGGCTGGCATTTATTGAGTTTGGTGTGTGTTTGATTATTTAATAGTTTTCACTTTTATATATTTATTATACTTTTATAACTCCAATAAAAAAATATGAAAAGTTGCCAAATTAATACTCCCTCCGTCCCAATTTTTTTGTCCTGTTTGAAAAGTCAAACTTTTTAAGGGAACATCATTTATTGTCTTGTCTATCTTTTAAAAATGTGTAAGTTTCCAAAATTACACTTAAAAAAATTTATTAAAAAATTGAATTAGTAAATTAATAGGGGTATAATAGGAACATTAGTAAATTAATAACTTTTATTTTTAGAAACAGGACAATATTTTGGGACATCTCAAAATGGAATAGAGGACAAAAAAAATGAGACGGAGGTAGTATACTGAGTTATTAGAAATATCCCCCTAAAAAAAAACTTATTAGAAATATAACTTTGTATATTGTATAAAATAGTAAAAAATAGTGGTAAATTTGAAACGGTACACTGATATTGACTGGTATTCGAAATATATCGTACCGCTAGCCAAATCAGTATAGTTTCCAATACGGTATTAACTTTCTTAGCTGAAACTGAAAACTTTTTACTGAAAGTACTATAAATAAATGTAAAAATTAACTAAAATAGTATAATGGGAACTATGAATAGTACCAAAAAATGTAGTGGGACTCATGAATAATAACAAAAATAAGCTGAATAGTAAATAAGTTAGCAAAAATAATTTTTGCCAAACACACACTAAGGGTGTGTTTGGATAGTAAAATAAGGGTGTTTTTGGATACTACTTATTTGTTGAAAACTGAAAATTTATTACTGAAAACACTGTAGCAAAATAATTTTTAAAGGTGTGAATAGTACTATGAAACCCAAATTTACTTAGAAATCTGTGTTTTGCTGAGTTTGGTGGTCCATGAATAGTACCTATGGGATCCACTAAAACAACGCTGAACACACAAATTGGGCAAAATGCCCAATCCACAATCCAAATGCACGATAAGAGAGTGATATATGGAATAGGAAGAAATATGTTTGTCTATATATATATGTGTGTGTATATGTATATTTTGAATTTTTAATATAAGATGAGATCAGAAGACCCAAGGAATTTCCAATGAATTTAGAGCTTCTCAATATATTCAGGACAATATCGTACATTGGATAAGTATGAAATAAATAATATAGATTAAAAATTTGGATATCATGTGTTTTACGCCTTTATTGAAGTCAGAGATGAACAAAATTTGGAGTCAAATCTATCAAATTCTACATTCTTAGCTTTATATGCTGAGTAGTAAGAACTGTATATATAGTTGTATATCATCCTCATTTTGTTAATTGAATGTTGAAGAGCTAGTGAAGGCCATGTTGGTACTCTGGCCCTTGGTGATGGTTGGTCCAATGGTGCCATCAGCCTACCTAGACCAGCCGATCAATGGAGACATAGCTTATGGAGCCATTCTCCGGGAGCATAGTAGTGACCAGTGCTTGAGCTGGCTAGAGACAAAACTATAAAAGTCAGTGACATATGTATTATTTGAAGACAAATAATACATATGTCACTGACTTTTATAGCGTGGACTGATGCGGATTGTGGCAGTGGCCCAAGCCCAGGCTATAGTTATGCCCGTGGAGACATTGTTACCGCTATCGTGGCTGGCAGCACGCGCCTCACGGCGTGCCTCGACATCTGTGCGCTCCTAGCATCGGCCTGCGGGCTCCCCATTCGGCCCGTCTTGAAACATGAACCAAGGAGTCTGACATGTGTGCAAGTCAATGGGCCAGTAAACCCGTAAGGTGCAAGGAAGCTAATTGGCAGGATCCCCCTAAGGGTTGCACTGCCGACCAACCTTGATCTTCTGAGAAGGGTTCGAGTGAAAGCATACCTGTTGGGACCTGAAAGATGGTGAACTATGCCTGAGCAGGGCGAAATTGACACTATTTATTTTGCATTTAGTTTTTTATTTTTTCTTTATGTATTTTGATGATGAATGAAAAGTGTGGATGGTAGTTGTCGTGTGTGAAGAAATATAAATAATTTTAAAAATTAAGAAAAATTGATATTTTAATTAAATGTAGTATAAAGAGATAATATGATGTTGAATGTTTTGAAAAGTGAGTAAGGAAAATAGAAAAAATAAGTTTTTATATTAAAATAGACAGAAATTTTTGCCCGAGTTAAGGTGAACGCTCTTATCTTTTATCTCATTCTAAATTTTCATTGTAAAAATAAGAAGATAGGACTTAGGGCATACGTTAAGCTTTCTATTTTTAGAAACATTTTCTCGGGAATTGAAAAAGTTGTCATTATTTTTTTAATTTTTTAATTTTTTTTTTCAAAAATAAAAATTAATGTGTACCTTAAAAACACACATTAGTAAAATCTTTATTTGAAAACATGGCAAACATAACAGCTAAACAGGCCAAAGAAATTGCACGTGGTTTGATAGCAAGCAATGTGCATTTCTTATTGGTTGAAAAAGATTCCAGAAACAAGTTGCCAATGGAATTAATTTGGCATTGAATTTGCCAAAAGTTATGGCCTTTAAAACATGGTGTAAAAGTGGAAAATGTTCAAACATTCACAGGTTGTCTAGTGCTACTTATTAGGTCCCGCTGGTATTATACAGAGAACAATGAAAATTAGGCAAGTATCACTGAATAAAAATTCTGAAAAATATCCAAAGGACAATCATTTCTTAAATTAAAATGACATTAACCATAAAAATAAAAATAAAAAATAAAAAAAAGTAAGTGAAGGCTAACCTAACAAAGAGCATTCCCTCAAAAAAAAAAATAAAAAAAAATTCTAACAAAGAGCAAACACAATATGAAATTAAGTAGTAATTAAACACCAAGAGGCAAGATAAAGGCGCACGCTCTACCAAAATGTAAAGGAAGAGGTAAAAAAAGAGGTTTTTTATAAGAAAATTTGTATTTGACTCTAGTTTAAAAGGTTAGTTTATTTTACTATTTAACTTATTTTTGTTATTTTTTATAAGTTTTATTACAATTTTTAGTATTATTCATAACTCTCACTATATTATTTTAACTGATGTTTATCTTTATTTACTGGATTTCTAACCAAAAAAAAATATAATTTCAACAAAATATAACCGAATTGTGAACAGAACCAAAGAGCGACAGAAAAATAACGGTCTTGCGTGTGGGATTGGAGATGTAGGCTTTTTTTTTCCAAGAAAAGTGTGACAGAAAAATAACGGCCTCTCAAAAATAAATGAACAGGGCTTGTAGCAAAATCCCAAAACTGAGTGGCGTGTATTTTCAAGAAGGAAGAGTAGTCCTTTTTCTTGTGCTTTTCGTGTGTGAATGGAAAGTGAAAAAGGAATGAAAGATCAAGGGAGAAAAATGGAGGTCTAGGCCACTTTTCTTGGCTTTGTCCGTTTCATCCGACTCTGCTTTTCTCTACTGCCGAAAAGTGGAGACTCCAATGGCAGACCGCATGACAGGGCATAAAGAGAGCAAAGCGGAGGAACAGTGGCAGACAAGACTTTTTTTGACAGAAAAGATAGGGTGGCAGACAAGACTTGACATAGCGTGAATTGTACCTCATAGAGCTTCTTGGAGTAGCCACTGGGAAAAGCTACTTCTTCATTTGCGTGACTGCTCACCTTCGACGCGCATTCTGTCGCGACTGGCTGTTGGACTTTCAGTCTGCAATTTGAGAATTTTGGAATCGTTGGAAAAATAGGGTCCCCTGATAGCCTGACTAATTTTAATTTAATATTGAAAAAGTAAAAAAAAAAAGTGTTGATGCATGTGCCAATCTTTTTACGATTTTACCGTATTTGTTTATTTTAAGAATTTGTTTGATATATGTGTTTAAAAATTAAAAATGATTGTTTGAAAATACAAACTAAACATTCCTTAAGTGTTTTTTTTTTAGGCTTGTATGTTGGGAGAGTGTTTTTGTTTTGAGGCCTATCAAGTGTGGGTTTGGATTGCACATTTTAGCCAAATTTTTGCATTTGGAATTTTGGACCAGCATGTCATGCACTATTCATAGACTAGCCAGACAAGGAAAAATGCAGCAGGTGCTCATGTACAATATTTTTAGTTTTAAAAATTATTTTATTAGTGTGTTTTCAATAATAAATTTTCAGTTTTCAGCAAAATAAGCGGTATCCAAACAAACGCTAAGTTTTTCTTTTTTTTTAGGCCTGTGTGTTGGGAGGGTGTTTCTTTTAGGCCAATGTGTTAGGAGAGAGAAACACTTTAAGGAGTTTTTTTTTTTAATAATTAATATAATACATAGAGACATACTTCAATCCAAAATGTTTAAACTCAATAGGTATGTATTCAATTATATTATATTAATTACTCATTTTTTAATGTGAAACTTCATTCACACGTGTATATCCAATAATCTCCCCATCACGTATGAGTTTTTGTCTCTCTGTGAGTTTCAAGATTTCTTTGTGGGTCATGAACAAGTCCTACTCACTATCTCTTATCTAATGAGTTTTTTCCTTCACTAATATATCATCCATGGGGCTCCACGTGTCAACTCCACACATTTTTCATCCATGGGAACCTTGCACCTCACCGTTGTTTAGCACCATTGACAATAGTTCTACTTTATTCGGTATTTTTTCAAGATCGTTTGTGTGGCCTTTTATGAGCCTTGTTTGGTATAATATACCATCTTCGTTCTAATTGTGAAAGAGACCCATCCTTACTCCATTAACGAAAGAGCTCCAAATATACACATCCTGTTCCCACTCCAATTGTGAAAGGAACCTTGATAATCTTGCCACCTTTAGCCCACACTAACATAGACTCTGATACTACTTGTTGAGGAGATAATATCTTGGAAAGTTTTCTTGAAAAATTAATATAACATATATAGATATATTTTAACCAAAATGCCTAAGCTCCAATGGGTATGTGTTTAATTATACTATATTAACTACTCATTTTTTTCATCATTATTCAATATGAGATTTTACTCACAAGTGTATACCCAACAATCTCCCTTTCATGTGTCAATCCCTACTTCTCTATGGGTTTCAAGACCTTTCCATGGGTCATGAACAAATACTACTCGCTCCCTCTTGTCTAATGAGCTATTTCCTTCACTAGTGTACCATCCATGGGCTCCATGTGTCAACCTCACATGTCTTTTATCCTTCATGGGTACCTTGCACCTCATCGTTGTTTAGCACCATTAAGAATAATACTCCTTTGTTGGGCCTTTTTTTCAAGATCGTTTGAGTGAGCTTTATGAGCTTACTTGGTGCAATATATAGTCCTTACTCCATTTGTGAAATGGCTCTAAGTACACACATCCCATTTCCACTCCAACTGCGAAAGGAACTTTGATAATCTTGTCACATTTGCCCCACACCACCATGGGATCTAATATCATGTGTTGGGAGGGAACACCTTGCAAAGCTTCCTTGAATAATTAATATAATATATAGAGACACATTTTAACCCAAAATGCCTAAGTCTAATGGGTATGTGCTCAATTATGTTATATTAACCACTCATTCTTCTCATCATTATTAAATGTGGTACTTCATCACACGTGTACACTTAAAAATCTCTTCATCACATATGAGTCTCTGCCTCTCTGTGAGTTTCAAGACCTATCTGTGAGTCATGAACAAGTCCTACTTACTCTCTTTTGCCTAACATGCTTTTTCCTTCACTATTGCATCATCTATAGGCCTCCACGTGCCAACCCCCGCACATCTTTCATACATGGGAATCTCGCACCTTGCCGTTGTCTAGCACCATTTACAATAATCCTCCTTTGTTAGGCATTTTTGGAGACTCCTTGAGTTCATATAGAGACACATTTTAACCCAAAAGGCCTAAGCCCAAAAAATTATGTTATATTAACCATTCATTATTCTTATAATTATTTAATGTAGGACTTCATTCACACATGTAAATCTAACAATCTCCACCTCAAGAGTAAGTCGTTCAGTGGGTCATGACAAATCCTGCTAACCCCCCTTACCTAAAAGGCTTTTTTTCCTTCACCAGTGCATCATCCATGTGCCTCCACATGTCATTCCCACCTCTTTTATCCATGGGAATCTTGCACCTCACCATTGTCTAGCACCATTGACAATAATCCTCATTTGTTGGCCATTTTTTCAAGATTATTTGTGTAGGCTTTTGTTGATATTGCTTCGTACAATATACCATGTTCACTCCAACTGCGAAAGAGACCCGTCCCTACTCCATTTGTAAAAGGGCTCTAAGTACACACATCTTGTTCTTGCTTTAACTATGAAAGGAACCTTGATATCTTGCCACCTTTACCCTAGACAACCATGAGCTTTGATATCATTTGTTGGGGAGATAAACACATTAAGAAGTCATAATCACATGTGTAACCCAATAATCTCTCCCTCACATTAGAGTCTCTACCTCTCTGTGGGTTTCAAAACCTCTTCATGGGTCATGAAAAAGTCATACTCACTTTCCCTTGCCAAATGGGTTTTTTCCTTCACTAGTGCATCATCCATAGGCTACCACTTGTCAACTTTGCACGTCTTTTATCCATAGGAACCTCACACTTCACCATTGTCTAGCACCATTGGCGGTAATACTTCTTTATTATGCCTTTTTTCAAGATAATTTGTGTGGGCTTTTATGGGCTTTACTTTGTGTAGCATACCGTCTTTGTTCTAAATAGACTCGTCCTTGCTCCATTTGCGAAAAGGCTCCAAGTACACACTCCATGTTCTCGCTCTAACTTCAAAAGGAACCTTGATAATCTAGCCACTTCTTTTGCCTTACACCACCATGGGCTCTACTACCACTTGTTGGGGAGATAAATACATTGAAGATAGTTTTTGAGTAATTAATATAACATATAGAGACACACTTTAACCAAAAGGTCTAAGTCCAAAAAATTATGTTATATTAAACACTCATTTTTCTCATCATTATTCAATTGGAACTTTACTCACACCTATTGCTTAACACTATGAGCAATTGTTGAAAAGGAAATTTCACCATCTTCCTATTGGTGTTCAATTTAATCTAATCGAATGGTCAGATCTTTGGCTAACTCAGAACTTGTTTCACTTAATTAGGGTTTTAAACCAATCAAAGCAGGTCCAAGCTAGAGTTGTGTTTTCTACTCTGTTCTTAACCATTCAATTAGTTTAAATTGACTCCGTTATCAATATCTTGATAATGATTTCAAAATTGGATTCCAAGCTTTTTTGAGGTTAAGGACATTGTTTTTTTGGAAAAATTGGCAACAAACAAGATTTGAGATTAATCGTAAGAACTAGGGGTGTTCACCAAACTGCACAACTGCACCCATACTGACCAAAATTGCTTGCAAAATGGAGTAAGCTCATCGCACCGCAATTGACAGTGAACCGCACCGCACCGCACTTATATATATATATATATATATATTAATAATTTAATATTATATGAAATAAATGGTCAGTCTAGCATTAGTATGTTCTAGTTTCACATTAAAAACAACTTCATTTTGGTTAAATACAAAATCAAAAGGTAAAAACCTCATTCACTTCTCCATCTCACACTCTCACTCTTCTCTCCCAATACCCTCTCACTCTCAGTAGGTATGACTAGCCATGTATATGGTATCACTATTATATATGGATCTTTTGGTTGTTGCTTGTTAAGCATTTTTGTATTACATGTTATATTTGTTTAATATGTATAATTGTGTATGGTTTACTATCATGAATTATTATTTTGTTTTGTACATATTTTGTTAGTTTTTTTGTTACACATGTTATATATATTTTTAAACTTTTTGACATATTGTCATGGTTATTAATAATAAACTAATAATTAGCCATGACATCTTGAGAAATATACCAACTCAAAACTGACTAAACTGCACCTTGTACATCCCACTGACTTGCACCGCACTGTACATATGACTGCAAAATTGAGATGCGGCGTAGTTATAGTTTTGGCTAAACCATATTGCAAAGTGTGGCTCTAAAAATGATCCAAAACTATACCAGATCGTACCGTGAACACCCTTAGTAAGAACATTGCTAATAATGGAATGTAAAGATGCCAATTGTTGGCAAACTCCATTGTAAGAATGTAGCTACAAGAATACAATGTTATCATACGAAAGCAAATAAGAATGTTGCCATCAATGGAATGTAAAGTCACCAAATGAAGGCAAATGTCACTTTGAGAACATTGTTGCAAGAAGAAAATACTATCATATGAAGGCAAACATCACTGTAAGAACGTTGCTATCAATGGAATGCAAAGCCACCAAATGAGGGAGAACGTCACTGTGAGAATGTTGCTGCACGAAGATAATGCCACCATATGAAAGTAAACATT
Organism: Quercus variabilis; assembly: GCA_030445155.1. Classification (NCBI taxonomy): domain Eukaryota; kingdom Viridiplantae; phylum Streptophyta; class Magnoliopsida; order Fagales; family Fagaceae; genus Quercus; species Quercus variabilis. Next base: position 12,309,758 of record CP129454.1, read on the forward strand.
GTAAGAATATTTCTATTAATGGAATGCATAGCGACCAGATAAAGACAAATATCACAGTGAGAACATCGCTACACAAAGAAAATTGCATCATATAAAGGCAAACATTACCGTACGAACGTTGTTATCAATGGAACACAAAGGCACAAAGCTACCAAATGAAGGTGAATGTCACCACGAGAACGTCACTGCAAGAAGACAATGCTACCATATGAAGGCAAATGTTACCATAAGAATATTGCTATCAATGAAAGGCAATGTCACAATATGACCCGATAAAAAAAATGCAAGGCAAATCAACAAAAAAGGAACAATTAAAAAAAAAAAAGCGTAAGTGATAAAGCTTCGTACAACAATGTACCAACCTAAGGAGCTGTGTGGCTAAAATCTTGTGAAACTTGTTGGTGCTAAATTCTTCAAAGAAGTGTTCACACTTGTTAGGCTATTTTTTTGTCATTTTTCAAGCCCATATTCTAGTTGTAAGACTTGGGCTCTTCAAGGCCTAAATAGAGTTATGAGTGGATTTGGATTTGATTCCATCGCGGAAAATAGATCAATTCTACGTAACCAACCTATGCACAAACAACAATCTAGACAAGTATAAACAATAATATTCAACAGTGCATTAGTTTTTACTTAGCCCCAGAACAATATATAGTTCACCCGAACCTAGATCCAATTATGAATCCACTAGAACTTAAGTTCACTGGGACAGAGAATAGAGATACTTGAAGTTTTATTTTTTATCCGTTGCATCCAAAATATTGGTAGCCACAGGGCCTTTAATAAGTGAACCCCAAAAAACTAGTTCCGAGAGCCACAAGACCTTTAACCTATGGAACACAAAATACTGGTTCCCAGGGAAAGAGCCACAAGACCTTTAAACCCCAAGTTCCACGAACTTTAATAGACCCTTTAGGATCCATAAGACTTGTGAGACTGGAATTGTAGATCAATGTGGCTTTCCCAAATACACGTTCTATAATTATGGATTTTCCTTTCTACAATGTTTCTCTTTCTTATAGAGTCTTTATAAACTATATTTGTTAACCGTGGAACTCAGGCATAATTTCCTCCAAAAGAAAAAGCCACAAAGCTTATAAATTCCAAACTTCACAGATATAAGTAGATCCTTGAGACTTTATAAGACTTGTGAGATCCAGGAGTGGCTTGATGCATTTGGGGGCCTAAGACGAAATCTAAAATTGAGGCCTTTTATATATATTTAAATATGACTTTAAATTTTTTTGTACTTAAATTCTACTATCTTGATTTAGATGCAAAATTATTACTAATTAACATGAACAATGTAGATTTTTTTTAAAGAAAGTTTGTAGATATGAAAAATTGACAAAACTTTCACACCTGTTGATATGGTAGATTAATAGTGATACATAAAAAAGTAATATTAGTGGTGGGCCTAGGTAAAAACTAATAAAAGTTTGTCAACTTAATTATTGGGAAAACGGTGTGAATTTTTTTTGTGTACTACTTTTTTTTTAGATGTGCTATATTCAAAATATTTTTTACAACAAATCCTAATTATTAAGTTGTTACTGGTTCTAATTTGAACTCACTATTGAAATTATTTATTTTGTTATCAATAAGTAACAGCCTCTAATAACCTACTAATTAGGATTTGTTATAAAAATAATGTGAAAAATGTTGTGAATATAACATTTCTACTTGATAAAAAAAAAATTTATTTTATGTAATGGCTAATGTTTGAGCTTAATTAAATTAAAATTTGGGGCATTTTTTCTACTTGGGCCTTAGGCAACTGCATCAATTACTTACCTTGTAGAGCCAGCACTAGTGAGATCTATGACCTCAAATCAATGAAGAGATGGAAGAGAGAGATTAGTAGATGTGATAAAGTTTCTTTTAGCAATAAGTCTAGAGTCACCATTATTTTTCACTTTCATTAAGGTGGCGAGTTGTAAATGGTAACAATAAAATAATGTTAGTTGTATGCCTAGACAATAACATTCTTTGTGAAAAATACTATGTACTTAGAGCACAAACATTAGATGTGTTAAATGTTAAATCTTTAGTATTTAGTAGACAAAACACAAAAATCTCCTCCATTGAATGTGTCAAATGCTAAAAAAATTTGGCATAAACTACTGTGCCCTTCTACTAGTAAAAGGCAACGTAGCAATTATGCCATTAACTAAAAAATCATTATTAATTCAATTTTCTCTCTCCTCATTTGTTTAAGGTTGTGTTTTGAGTTAATATTATTTTAATGTATATTATATATATATATATATATATATATTATTTTAATATGTTATGTGGAATAATATAAAATGAGATGTACGGTATAATGTTAAAGGTTTGGATTAGGTCCAGTGACATTGGACTTGTTGGGATTGTGACAAGTGTCTATTTTTGGACATATATCATCATCCGACTGGGTTTAGTGCATTGAAAGCATTGGACTCGTTGTGATTGTGACACTGGATCCATTGAGATTGTGACACGTGTCTATTTTTAGATACGTGTCATCATCCGACCGGGTCTAGTGCACTAGAAGCACTGGACCCAAACCTCTTCCAATGTTAAATGCTATGTTAAAATAAATAAATTAATTTTTTAGCGCATTAATATATGATTTTCTTAGAACATACAATGTTGGATCCAACGTATATAAAGACACATAGAGGAGGTTTTTTTATTATTATTATTTTTTTTAAAAAAAAAATCCGTGGAATCTGCTATTCACTTTTGCTTCTTGAGTCCTTGACTTGCCGTCAGGAAAGTGAATATGTGATCAATCAGTGCAAGGCGCAAACTGCAAACTACTTTCAAGTTTCAACCATGATAAACAACCATTATTATACATGAATTTTTGGCCCTCTGCGATCCGCCATTGATTGATACCATGCAATGGGATTATCAACTTATCGTGCTAATATTTAGCCCAAAAAAAAGGACTTATCATAGTAATACTTCAGATTTGTTCTCTCAACAGTGACAGTTTTACTGATGCCATTTTACAAAATAATTTCCTTTCATATTCTGGTAGGTAATAGCTCCAGGAAAATTATAGAATGCTTTGATAATACAATAAATAGATACATACAATAACTCCATACCTCTGATAATCCGCTACTTTCCTCCAAGATTTTGCCTCAATAGCCATTATGCAATTGTCACTACAAGCATGAAGAAAAAAAAAATTAGATCACCACTTTAGCTATTCCCACCAAAAATATATCAAGATCAATATTGGATGTGGCTCCAACCAAAACAGCACTAACATTGGGAGGGATGCTAAATTTTTTTGGGTTTTTTGTTTTAACCTAATCAATCATAAAGTTCAGTAAAATCGTTAAGATTTTTAGTGTCAGGGCTTATTCCGTGCCAAATATTTCGATTATAAATTGCAAAATTTTATGTATTGAATTTCATTTTTGTAATTTCATTGAGTCAAAAGAATCATAAACTACAGTTGAAATTGCAACAGCAAGAATCTCGCTTGAGCGAAATTGTCAAGACAGGCAAGTTTATCAGAACTTCAAAAAATAGTTAGGAAATTAAAAAGTTTTGCATCAAACTCGCTCAATCGAGTTTGCACTTAAGAGAAATTTATTACTTTTTTTTTTCTATGCTATTCCCCATCCATGTGAGCTGTTTGAGTGTCTTAAAACCATAAAATCTCACCTTAATTGGGAGGAGAGAAGGTTGAGACCACCCATTCCCTAGCTTAGAAAGAAAAGTCATAGTAGCCTTTATATCTTCACCCTCTTCAAATTGCCATAACCATTGAGAGGAGATCAAACTAAAAGAAGGAGGGTGGATTTGAACTTAAATGTCATAAGCACATGAAGAGGTGTCAATCAGTTAAGTTACAAGGCGGTTGAAACCACAAATTTAATGATAGCAATTCGTAACATAAAATCACAATTCAAAATCAATATACTAAAAATTTGTGTTTGGAATGTACGTTGTATTTTTCACATAGACATATAATATCAATTCACAGTTAAGACAAATAAATTAATCACGAGACGTACGCAATGGAGCAATGACCATGCCCACTGAGAGCAGCACCAATTTGCTCCTGGAGTGAAGGTCATCTAAGCAAAGCCTTCCGCCCCAACTACTTGAGATTGGTTGCACATATTCTTAAATCTTTAGCGCCCTCATTTTTAGGTGAAAGCTTCCATGATTAAAGACTTTTGGTTTGTATTAAGCTTCTTGTTCATAAGATTAGCAGGAAATTTTTTATGTCAACCCAGTGCACACATTAACCGTCCCATGTTCAAAGCCAACCATATGAAAAAAAGAAAATTTCAAGACGCCATACAGCTAAAGATCTAAACTACCAATTCTTACCAAACCTTCTACACTCTGTCCATAATTTATGCAAATTATTGCTGGTTATGCCATTTTTTCCATATTAAAATGAGACAAAACATCATCATCTAGCTAGACAACTAAACAAATTTCAATTTATTTGATGCAATATGAGCCGCAAAATTTCTATTCATACAACCCAAGACCATCACTTCAAAAAGAAGGGTAAAAAAACACACACACACGAGCATGAACAATATCTTTGATGCCTTAGAAGGGGACATAAGCCATATAGTTCAATAAATAAAAAAACCCAAAATAGGACTCATTACATGCATCCGAAAACAAGCTATTTGTAATAAGCAAAAATCAGCTTTCAACAAAAAATAAAGGAAAAATAAAAATCATACTTACCCACAAATCTGAGATCCAAGACAAAACTTCAAGAATCTATTAAACGTACGGAACCCAAGTTATCAGCAACCCAGAGAATTTTTTCACAACAAACAAAATATAGTGACCCATTCACCTGAAAAAAATTCTATATTTAAGAAATACGAAGAGAAAAGGGCAATATGAAAGTTAGAAATCAACCTGCCACTGGTAGCCCTTTTGGGAACTTCAGGTTCAAACCCAACAGGCAAACGAAGAAAGCCATGGAAGCAGAGATCAAAGGTGAAGAATAATGAAATCACGCCATCACCTCCTCCATTGGACACTGTAAAAGTGGGGAACCTAGCCGAACTTTCTATTTTTAGAAGGAAATATTTACGGAATCCCCGTGAATAGGATCGAGCTTCGATTAATGGACATGATTCAAATGATGGTGGAAAAGAGAGAATCAACGAAACACAGAATCGAAGAGAGAATCAGCCATGAATAATTGGGTTGGTTTGTTCACTCAATTATTATTAGTGGGTTTGGTTACTGAAAAAAAAGAAAAAAAAAAAGAAAAAGAAAAAAGAAAAAGTATGGGGTTTGAGTGGACAAGCGGGTTTGACCATTTTGATGGTAAAATTGTAAACAGCTTCTTTGTGAAGTAAAAAGCACATTGCGAAGTTGCTAGGAAGTTGCCTTAAAGATACTTAAAACGACTACAGCCGTTCGATGGAGAATATTTGACTAATTTCGTTTCCTTAACCTGCTGGTAGCCGTTCGATACATTGCTAATCAAAATGATATAGCTTTTAGACCAAAAACAAAAATGAAATGCTATATATTTTGTCCTCCTGCGCAACTACAGATTATTGAGCTTTAGTTTAGATTGATAAGAAGAGTGGACTAGTATATTCAGCAAAAGAGAGTGGAATAGTGCTGCTGTTGTCAACCTAAATAATGGCTGAAAGAAGCTTGGACTCAAAGAGTGGTAATCTTCGCAGCGCTGATTATGAAAGGTTAGTACTCTATTGTATTCATTTATATTTTCTAAAAGTTTTCATCCGAAGAGCTAAGTTTTATCATTATGTTAGCCCCTACCACCATGCCAGTAGCCAAAAGAACAAGCTCTGGTAAATTCTTATTTAAGCTTGGGGTCATTCACCATAGCTTGTTAATTTGTTGAAAAGATGTGAAATTTTGTAGAGCTCTGGTGATTCCATGTCATAACATGGAGTCACCATAGCTTGTTATTTTGGCCGAAACAACGTAAAATTTTGCACAGGTCTGGTGATTTCATGTCATAACATGGAGTCACCACAGCTTGTTATTTTGGTGGAACTGATGTGAAATTTTGAACAGCTCTAGTGATTTCATGTCATAACATGGAGCCACCATATACAGCTTGTTTTTTTGGCGGAACCTATGTGAAATTTTGCAGAGCTCTGGTGATTTCATGTGGAGTCACCATAGCTAGCTTGTTATTTTGGCCGAACCAATGTGAAATTTTGCCGAGTTCTGGTGATTTCATGTGGTAGCATAAAGTCACCACAGCTTGTTATTTTGGTGGAACCGATGTGAAATTTTGAATAGCTCTGGTGATTTCATGTCATGACATGGAGTCACTATATATAGCTTGTTATTTGGCGGAATCATGTGAAATTTTGCGCTGATTTGGTGGGTATTTAGATTTAGCCCTCGGAGAGGGTCGTGGTTAGGAATACGCGCGTGAACTCTTAAGGGTTTTTTATTTATTTATAATTTTATGCTCCATCGTCGTTTTTGAGTCTGGCTGATCTTCTCTTCGCAGCGCTGATTATGAAACGTTAGTACTCTATTGTATTAATTTATATTTTCTAAAAGTTTTCATCCGAAGAGCTAAGTTTTATCATTATGTTAGCCCCTACCACCATGCCAGTAGCCAAAAGAACAAGTTCTGGTACATTCTTATTTAAGCTTGGGGTCATTCACCATAGCTTGTTATTTTGGCGAAAAGATGTGAAATTTTGTAGAGCTCTGGTGATTCCATGTCATAACATGGAGTCACCATACATAGCTTGTTATTTTGGCGGAGCCTATGTGAAGTTTTGCGAAACTCTGGTGATTTCATGTGGAGTCACCATAGCTTGTTATTTTGGCCGAAACACTGTAAAATTTTGCAGAGGTCTGGTGATTTCATGTCATAACATGGAGTCACAACAGCTTGTTATTTTGGTGGAACTGATGTGAAATTTTGAACAGCTCTAGTGATTTCATGTCATAACATGGAGTCACCATATACAGCTTGTTTTTTTGGCGGAAACTATGAGAAATTTTGCAGAGCTCTGGTGATTTCATGTGGAGTCACCATAGCTAGCTTGTTATTTTGGCCGAACCAATGTGAAATTTTGCAGAGTTCTGGTGATTTCACGTCATAGCATAAAGGCACCACAGCTTGTTATTTTGGTGGAACCGGTGTGAAATTTTGAACAGCTCTGGTGATTTCATGTCATGACATGGAGTCACTGTATATAGCTTGTTATTTTGGCGGAATCATGTGAAATTTTGCGCTGAGTTGGTGGGTATTTAGATTTAGCCCTCGGAGAGGGTCGTGGTTAGGAATATGGGCGTGAACTCTCAAAGGGTTATTTTATTTATAATTTTATGCTCCATCGTCGTTTTTGAGTCTGGCTGATCTTCTTGTCGCGCGGGTTAATCGTTAACCGTGACTCTCCAATGAATTCACCGCTATTTTTTTGCTGTTTTCCTGGCATTCGAGACACCAACAGAACCAGACCGATCGATTGGCAGAGTTAAACGATCTCCAGTGGGACTAAAAGCTAGTAACTAGCTCAAAGACCTTGGGACCAGCACCAACATGGTTTTATCGCTCAAAGAAGCAATCAGAACCATCATTTCCAGAGGGAATTATTCAAACTTAGTCTCAGGTGAAATTAGCCCTTCTTCAATGGTCCCCGGTTGGTGACCCCCTTATGGATCGAAATGGCCGTGCTCGCCAAGCTGTCATTAACGAATTCTCATTCGAAGTTTTTTTGGTATATATCTGAGTCATTGCGGTTATCTTAGTCACCATGTTTTGGCAGCTCAAGAAATAGCCAGAAGGTGTCCAAGAACGATTAGCAACTTTTGCTTTCTCGGTGTCGACAACATAGTATCAATGGGCAGATGCACGCCCGATTCTTGAAGAAATATATATTTTCACGTACAAATTTGATTGTTGCTTGAATCTATTTGAACATGATTTTCTTTCTTCTTCTTCTTTTTTCATCAGTTTAACCTCAAATGAGACTGGAAGCTTAGTGATCAGATTGAAAGTTATAATTTTGAAAGCTGTTTATGGCCTATTGAACAGGTTTGGAATACAAGTTCAATCTCTCTATTCCTATGTTTTTCAATTTTCAAATTTAATTATTACTTGGGTTAGGATTTTAATTGGCCTGTATATATATATATATATGTGAGGCAGCCTCCTTGTAAGGGGGTATATCATGCATCGGATGCGTGGTGTGTGATTAACTGTGTTTATTTGTTTTGAATTGTTAATTTTTTTTTTTTTTTTGAAACATTTCAGGTTGTTAATTATTAATAAGGTGTCTAAACCATTCTATAAAAAAAAAAAAAAAAAAAAGTGTCTAAACTATAAATCCGATATAGGATTTTTGTTTTCAACTAGGATTAATTTTTGTTTTAAATTTGATTTTTCTTTTTTCTTTTTTCTTCTTTTGCTTTCTATCAGTTTCAACTCAAATGCGATGGCGAATTTAGCAAACAAACTGAAGTTTTCAATTTTGGAAGTTCTTTATCACCTATTGACCAGGTTTGGGTTCTTGTATAAATATGTTTACATATGTACGTATATGTGCTTGTATAGCTGATCGAACTTAGGTGTCAGCTTCTGGATATGCATAGGAAACTATTTATAAAGCATATTTGGTCTATGATATTTATTGATATGTAATTGTTACTTTTTTTATGAGAGTAATAGTTAAAATTAATGGTTGAAGTTGGAAGTCAAGATTATCATTGACTTCCCATAAAAAAATTAAAAAAAAAAAAAGAAAAAAGAAAAAAGATTATCATTGACTCTCTATTTTCTGCTTTTGTTCTGGGGTGTCCATTTCATTTTTGCATTTTATTTATATGAATTGGGTTTCTTTATTATCTCTAGTCTTTATGTTACCAGAATTTTTATTTATCTATGAATTCCGAGTGTTTCCATTAGAATAGACAAAAGGCAAAGATGACTAATGATACAAGTGACTTGTGAATCAAACAAAAACGTTGTGGGGATGAGATGGAAAAAAGGAGGACGAAAGAGATGTGTTTAATTTATTTAATTCCTCTTTTCCTTTATGACGTAGACGTTAAGGAAATCCACCATTTGAGGTGTATTTCGCTATATTTTGAGGTCATTTGTGGACTAATAATTATTTTGGCCAAATAAACATGAGTTACTGCCCGTATAGGGGTGGTCGCAGAAAAGAAGATGCTGGCTAAAAGTCTCAGGCGGAGCTAAGAATTTTTGTTTGGAGGTTAAGTTGTGGTACTGATATATTTATCATGACAATCTACATATACATACATATATATATATATATATATACACACACATTTTTTATTATATATACACACACATGTATATATACACACTTTTTTATTTGATAAGCTATATATATATATATATACTCACCCAACCAAAAAAAAAGTTTAGTATTTTCAATCAACATTATGTTTGATGGCGATTTTTCATAAAATAAAATTCACTTTTTCCATTTTCATAGTGAAATTCTTAAAAAGTTTCATTTTAAATACAAACTATCAAATTTTATACTAAAATAAGTAAAAAAATCTTTCAATTGAAATAATGAAAATTTAAAAAACATGCAACTAAAGACATTAAAATAAGTTAGGCTCTAAACATATTTGAAACTAATTTGCTTTAACTTATTATGTGGCAAATAAAGACACATTTCATGTGTAGTTTTAGTGATCAAATTTTTTTAATGAGTCAATGACTTGTTAATTACCACATAACGAGTTAAAAAAGATAAATTCAAACATATTTGATGTCAAACTTTATCAAATATTTAACAGATATAATAGCACATTTTACAATAAAAAAAATTGCAAAAAATAAAGTTATATCTCTATAACTATTAGACCAATTATTTGTTTGAGAGCATCATTGGACTAATTCAAATATTTGGGGCGAAACTCTTATTTTTATAGACTAAATTTTGAAAACATTAAAATAATTATATATATTTAAAAATTTTCAAATTTTGGGGGGGGGGGGGGGCATGGCGCCCCCACACTTCAACATAGCTCCGCCCCTGGTGCTCTCCTGTGAGTAATTCTACTACCACATAAAAAACCATAATTACTGTGACTAGTTACCTATTATTTTCATATAAATCCATTATTTTTTTTCCACCATTCAGAATTTGTTACAAGAACAATAGTGACAAAAGTGATAATTTTTTTGTGGTACTAGATTTTTTGCAATGTAATATGTGGGACTCTAGAGGCTCAATTCAAAGCCAACAGAATATGAGATGCAATTATAGATAAATAGGGGGGAAAAAAGTTAGTGGGTGAGAGAAACTTTGGTAGGAGGAGTGGAAAAATGGGATGATAAAAAATAGGGAGAAGATAGAAAAGTTAGAGGATGGAAAAAATTTAGTTTTCATCCATTTGTGTTTGGTTGGGAGGATGGAAAGTAGAGAGATGAAAAACTTATTTGTTTGGTTGAGAAGAAAAATGAGAGGATGGGAAAATGAAGTTGAAAGAAATTTACAATTATATCCCCATTCAATAAAACAAAATAGTAACACACTTTTTTTTTTTATTAAAAAAATTGTGCATGGACTTTTAAATTTTTTATATAAATAGCATAAACCAAAAAAAAAAAAAAAACACTTAAAACTGGAACTAGATGAATAAGAAAAAGAAGGGGAAAAAAAAAAACAATATACTAAACAAAGCCTATGTGTAAGTGCATACGGGCATTTTCATTTACCCATTAGACTTCCCACTACCCAACTTTTCTCCCCATTTTGGGGCGAAAACTTTTTGATGAGCCTGGAGAGAAAACACTCAACCCCACTATCTCTTTCCCCTCTCCCCGCTCAACCAAACATCCTCCAAAAAGTTTTCCTTCTTCATTTTTTTTTTTCATCCTCCCTAAAATCTACTCTGCCAAACACACCCTTAAAGTCTCCCCATGGAATTCTTATCTCTATTTCCCATACTAGTTAGTGGCTAAGGCCAACAAATTGGAAATAGGTGAAATTATAATTTTGGGATCGCTTTCATTTTTTTTTCAATCAATTTGATTTCTATTATTTTTAACTATTTGTTATTTAAAAAAAAAAAAAAAAGGCACATTAATAACTTTAAAAATAAAAATATCCACATCAGGAAAAATAAATAAAATATTTGTAAGTGTGAATTAAAAAAAAAAAAAAATTCTCAACTTTTTTGTAACTTATGATAGATTATTTGTAACTTTCACATAAACCTACCATATTTATTATCAGTCACATAGATAATTGACTTCGCAAAAATTAGATAAAAGTTTGTGGTTATAGAATTTTTGATAACTCCTCTAACCCATTCTAAGAGACCATCACTCCTTGTTGTGTTAGATCATAAAAGTGAAAACCTTTCAAGTCAGCAATCAACCAATAATAAGCCACGAGTCATGCTAGAGATACAAACTTTTTTACAAAATGCTAATGTGATGAGTGATCATTGATAAATAAAAAAGTGATATTAATGGTGGGTCTAAATGAAAACCAATAAAAGGTTGGCCACATTAACAGTTTGTAAAAATGTTGTAAAATAATTTGTAACTGTAATATTACTTGTAAGCCACAGTACCACACCACCAACATCATCACCACCTTTACCCACTTCTTGTTTTTATATGCATAAGACATTCTACTCATTCTTCGCAAGTATCTCTCTTTGTCTCACACATTACAGATCTCGCTAAAAAAGCTTTTCTATTTAATTTCAGCAAATAACCACTATAATTTTAAGTGTCTGGCTTGAGCTTATAAGTTCAGTTTTTAGTTTTTTAGTTTTTACGTACAGTTTTTTAAAACTTCATTTTTGTTTTCACTTTTTAAAAGAACAAGTATACTTTAGCACATTTTGATCAATTTTTTTTAGCAAAAAGCTAAATAAGATATTTTAAAACAAACACACTCTCTTTCTTTCTCTATCTCTAAGAAAGCTGGAGAATATTTGAAATCCCAAATTTTTTTCCATATTCTCTAAGAAAAATTAACAAATATTCTCATTACCAATTGAAAAAAGGTTTATTTCCGAACTAGTTTGGATAATTTGGACAAAGTTTGGCTATGAACTTTTTTTTGAGAGGTAGAGTAACAACTTATAACGTCCGCTCTTGATGAGTACCCTTTATTACTAGATCAAGACACCAATTGGTTTTTAGTGTAAATTGCGATAGAATCCAAAAGATTTCTTATTTGATGATAAAAGACTTTACCAGTTGAGCTAACTGCAACTGAAACCCATAATTTGACTATAAATTTCTTCTTCTTCTTCTTTGTAGAAAAAAATTTAGGTGAGGAGAGACTACCTCATACCAGGTCCAGGCAAAGCCGCAGACCTTAGAGAGAACTTACATTTGACTTATAGATCGTTGACTAAGGAGGATTACTGGTAGCAAGACTCGAACCTAGGCCTTTTGAGCGAAGCATTCGAGCCTTGCCAACTGAACCAACCTTCGTTGGCGACTATAAACTTATTTGTAGCCTACTATAAACTTATTTGTAGCCTAATGCTACAATTCCCATTTAAAAAATTAGCATAATTACATATTTCGATAATCTAATCATTGAATTGTATGTTTTTTATGTTATTAACATATATGTAAAAATTTGTGTCAAACCGATTTCACTTATTATTTGATCTATTAACTTAATCTTTATGCATAATTTTAGAAAATAAATAACTTGAAATTTTGCAAACTTAGAGGATATAAAAAGAAAATGTAATCTAACGGTGAATTTATCAAAATTCACTTCTAATAAAAAGATATTAAGTGAAGTTATAGCTTGTTGTTTGTGGTGGGCCTTTTTAGCAATTGCAGGCTGTGCTGTCTCCTACTGCACTATAGCCCAATGGTTCTGGGTAGGAGAGTCAGGACTGGCTTAACTGCAACACACCTAAAGCCAGCGTGTGTACAAACTAGAGCCCCTTTGCTAAAACTCTAGTCACGTGCTCATAGCAGAGGAAACTGTTACAAAAAAGTTATAGCAAGTAGGTGTAATATGACAACAATAAAAAGAAAATGCTTATTGTTAGCTAGAAAATGGAAAATACTAAACCATGATCTTAATAAAGGAAGAAGTAATGTAGCAATATAAATGCAATGCAAATAAGATGATAACAATAAAGAAAAGGAAATCACAATAATGCTTGATCAATTAAATAAAGGAAGAATGGTCAGTCTGCCATGCTTGATTTCTCTACGGAGTTAAGTCCAGAAAGGAAACCAATCTTCAATGTGGGTAATCTCACAGGGAAATCCTACCACGAAAATTACCCACTTTGAGAGAATGGACCTAAATGGCTTATCCTCAAATTTCTTAACCCTTAATACAGGATAGGCTTTTAAAGAGAGAGAAAAGAATAGCCTATTGGTGCATGCCCACTATCACACTATTGCTTACTCTTTGTTTTTTCTCTCTAATTCCTTTTTCTTTTCTAAGTTTTCTGTTCTATCTTTCACTCTTTTTCTTACTTCCTTTTCTCTTTGTTCTATCTTGCTCCCTTCCCTTTTTCCGTTGTTCTTCATTGTACACAGCTGAGGCCCCTTTTATACTGTCTGCCGTGACGGGTTTTTACTATTTTACCCTTAATCGCTGTTGTCCTGGTATAGGTGTCCTTCCCAGACCACCCCCTAGTCTGTCAGCTACCTAGCCATCACTACTTATTGTGCAGGCTATGCCACATCCCATTCCTAAACAAAGAGTCTTATTCTGTTTGCTTACTCACCGTGGCATTCCCATCCAGATAAGGGTGAACATTCTCTCTTACTATCTCTCATGGTATGCACCTAGTGATTCCAACTCATCTCTTCTCTCTTTTGGGTGGTATGTCATCTAGTAGGACATTTCCCCCAAAAGAGCTTGAGCAAGAACCCCAGAATAGACTTTCCCCTTCTCCCTATAGCCAGACCATACCCTCTTTTACCCTTGACCCTTGGCCCACCACTCTTGTATTAACTGGGTACAAGTTGGTGGTGTCTAACCCTTATGTGTGCTCCACTTCCATGAGTGTCCATGGCTTGTCCGTTGTTCATGCGTTTTCCATGACCTGAGGGCTTATCTGCATGTTATGCTACTTGTTCTTAACCTCTTATGGAGTGGATGAGTCTCCAAGCTTTCATTCTTTATGTTTTACTTCTTTCCTGGGCTGGGTCTTGCTTGATCGTGGGCCTTTCTTTTTTCCATTCCATTCCTTACCCTCTTTATTAGGGTGGTTAATACTCTTGCTATGCTATTATTTGACTTGTGCTTGTTAGGCCTCTTTTGGGCCTGTTTTATGCTTTCCTTTTGCTCAATTTCAATAGCCCAACATTATCATTGGGCTAGTACTCATGTTGTTTTGAGCTTCCTTGGCCCATTTTATCGCTTCTAGGCTTTCTTGGTCTATTTCATTCTTTTGGGCATCCTCGGCCTGTTTCATTTCCTTGGGCATTCCCGATCCATTCTAGTTCTTCATTCACATGGGCTTTTGCTAAGTCTTTTGGGCTTCTCCAACCCAAATTACCATATCCTTTACCTTCGGGGTTTCTGGGCCTTTCCACCAACCCCTATTTACTTGATTCTTTCCTTTGGCCTATTTTTGTTTGTTTTTTATTTCTTATAATGCTCATGGGTTTACCACTTCTTTCTCCAGGTTTCTTTGGGCCCGCTTAATTTATTTGAGGCCCTTTTGTTATTTTGTAGGCCTATGGTCCATTATTCATACTATTCGGGTTTAATGATTTTCTTCTCAATTTACTAACTTTTCTTCTTCCTGTTTTCAGGTCTTCTTGCCAAAGTCGACATCAACATTGTTAAACTTTTTCCTTTTTCTTTTATGGGATGTATTATTAGATCATCTGTACTTGTAAAATTTTAAGAAAATAAAAAAACTATTAACTACATCATTAACCAAATATTTGAATTTAAAATTTTTGGCCCAAGATTTATGTATTTAAAAAATTTATTGACGAAGAGTAAACAACATCTTACTTGATGGAAAATTTGGGGTGTTCAAGTTAAAAAATGCTAAAAAGAGTTTAGAGGCATTTTCTCTTTGGAGAAACATTGTCCTTAACAAATTGGGTTTGCGATCAAAGCCTAAAAGCTTCTCCACTCTCTTCTCTCACAATCCTTATCTTCCTTCTCTCTACCTCCCGCGCTCTCCGTTTATGGATATGGTTATTAGTCACGGACCACTTAAGTTTCCGACAAGGAGAGCTTGTACTTCCTTTGTTTCGAGCAAGTTTGCCATGGGTGTTAACCGTCAAATTCTAATAATATTTGATGGGTATGGCTTCGGCAGTGGATAGAAGCGCTGTGAGCAGCTTCGTTGCTGCGAAATTGGTGTCAACCGTTTTGTTATTTGAGGTCTGGGATGCCATAAAATGGCATGTTAAGAAATGTGAATTTAAGAGTTTGGATCCAAACCCAAATCCCTCGTTTGAATGCTTTTTATGGCCGATTGAACAGTTTTGGCTTCTAGGTTTATTAGCTCTATTCCTTTGTTTGTTTGTTTGTTTGTTTTTTATTTTTATTTTATAATTTATTCTTACTTGGATGATTGGATCAATTTTTATTTAATAATTAATTTTTTTTGTCTTCTGTTTTCTACAAGTTTCAGCTTAAATGCGGCTCTGGGCTTAGCCATCAGATTGAAGGATTCAATTTTGGAAGCAATTTATAACCGACTGAACAGGTTAGGGTTCTAGCTTTAAGCTCTCTCTTTCATCGTTTTTCAATTTTGCAAATTTGATTGTTACTTGGATCAATTTTTGTTACATAATAATTGATTTATTGCCTTTTTTTTTTTTTTTTTTCTAACATTTTCAACTTTAATTCGGCTTTTAATTTAGTGATCAGATTGAAGGTTTCAATTTTGGTAGCTCTTTTATCGCCTATCAAACAAATTTGGGTTCTTGTATAAATATGTTTGTATATGTGCCTGTAAAGCTCATTGTGCTTAGGGGTTAGCTTCAGTTCTGGATATGCATAATTTTGGATTATTTAGAAGGGTTAGTTAAACATCTTAGGTCTATGATATTTATTGATGCGTAATTGTTAAACTTATTGGTTTGGTTGAAGATGGAAGGCAAGTTTATCTTTAGAGGCTATGATTAATTGAAATTTTCTTTTTTCGGCTGTCCATTTTCATTTTGCATTTGTTTTATATGAATTGGGTTTCTTAATTATTGCTCAATTCATGGTATGTTTTACCTATAGAGTCACTTTTCTTTAGGGGTTTGATGCAGCCATAGAAGATGAATTTGTTATTACTTCAAAATTCAAAATAAGTTGTAGCCAAGTAGCTTAGTTCTCACCTTTTTTGTAATTAATTTTCTTCTTTGTTCTTCCGCTCTTCTTTGTAATTTCTGGTCTGCTTTGTGCTTTTCATGCATAAAGTAGCTTTTTGAATATGCATCTTTCTTACTTATCCAAAAAAGAAAAAAAAAAAAAAAAGAAGTATTTTTGCCCACTACCAAGCTTTGTGCAGGAATAAGCCTACGGGCTAAATTCTGGTGTCAATTCTGAGCACTGTTAATATCTATCTTTTTCTTCTTCTAAACAACCCCAATTTAAGCCCTAACTCTTACCTATGAAAACCATAAAACCCCACATAATTTCTCTATCAAATAGTCACAATTTCCCCTTTCAAGGAGAAGGGGGTATGTGTTGTTTTGCTTGGTTGTTTTTGTGCTCTTTGAAGATTTAAGAAAAGAGTTGCCCATTATCATTGTTGGGGCATATTCAGATTAGTATAAAAATTAGCAGGAAGGAAAGGGGAAAAGGTTTTTTTCTGTACTAGCATGGTTTTATGTTTTCTTTTAAGTTTTTCAAGCTTCTCTGATATTTAAGGCCAATGATAGACAAGATTTGTGCATCCAACAAAAACATAGTATGAATGAGATGCAAAAAAGAGGAAGAAGAGATGGGTTTTATTCCTTTGCCAGTTGGGTTTCTTGTTATGATTGTTGGTTTAAGATAGTCAATGCTTGAGATTTTGACTAGAGTTTATGCCCCTGATGTTGAACTCCTAGTTTTTGTTTTTATTTGGGGGGGGGGGGGGGGTGTGTGTGGATCAGATGCTGAATTATTGAAAATTGGCTAAGTTGATTTATTTGTTTGATTGAATGGTGTTTGTGACAAATTTTTTCTTAAGAACTAACATTTATTTGTATCTTACACATTACAATTATATGTTAATTGTGACTTTTTTCACTAGAAAGTTATGTTACTTTAGATTATGTAACCCTAAATGGAAATAGCATTTATTTGTTTGTTCTTTGATTAATATGTAACTTTTGCTTCTATTTTTTCACCCACCAATGGAAATAAATTCAAATACTTCTAACCATATAAATGATCCAAAACAAGGGATTAAAAACCCATGAATTGCAAAATAATGATTTCCAAATCCCCTTATTGATTTGAAATCCAAATTCTAAATCTAAATACATGTTCCCAAATTCAGCCCAGGGGTTGGGCTCCTTTAAGATTTTTATGTTAGCAAGGCCTGGTCGTGTTATTAAATTATCATGTATCCATGATGTCGGCCTTCACTAAACTTAGCCTAGAGAGCCCAAGCTCTAAGTTTGTGCGTGTCTTTTAACTATAGGAGGTTCATCACTTCTAATACGATTTACTTTGAATGCCAAGAGTCTTCTAGCTTAGTGGCATTGACTGGTCTCCTTTATGAGGAAAACCATAGTTTAAATCTGCCTCTATACATTTTCTTTAGTTTCTTTCAAATCTGCCTGGTTGTGTTATTAAATTATCATATATCCATGATGTTAGCCTTCGCTAAACTTAGCCTAGAAAGCCCAAGCTCTAGGTTTGTGCATGTCTTTTAACAATAAGAGGTTCATCACTTCTAATACGATTTACTTTGAATGCCAAGAGTCTTATAGTTTAGTGACATTGACTGGTCTCCTTTATGAGGAAAACCATAGTTCAAATCTGCTTCCATAAATTTTCTTTGGTTTCTTTCAAATATACCTGCAATTTTCAATGGAAATCTCTACTTCTGATCTTCCTTTTGCTTTCCAGATTCTCACAACCAAGAAAATTTCTTTTTATGCTTTCTTCATATTGCCCTTTATGACAGCAATGTTCTATGAAGTAGTTTTAGTAGAGGTATTTTTGGGGTAGCTGCAAGTAACCCACTTGAGATTAGGCCTGTTTTTACCTTGCCTGCCCATGGTTCAAAAGTTAGAGCACTTTGCCCAACTGAGATTAGCTCTGTTAAGCTTCAGTATGCTACCTCTCCATTTGCCATTAGGAAAGCACTTTTTAGACGAAAAAAAAAAAAACATAAAACAAATATAAAAAAACTATAGTTTGAAATTTTTACAAAAATGGATGAATATTACAAATGAGGATCCTTGATTAGTTTGTTGAGGATCCCTAGCCAATTTCAAAGTTTTGGGACTAAGGCTTGGTTGTTGTTTTTTAGATTTCAACATCAACACTAATTCATGGATGAGGAACAGTAAGTCCTATGTTAGACCTATGGCTTATTGAATGACTTCAATTATTACAAAATCACAACTGCACAGTCACACATGCATATAAATACTGAATTTTATGAATTCTTGATGGGACAAATTGTTAAAGATTAATTCTTGTAGTAAGGGTGAATGAAATAATATTGTTAGTGTCTTCTTCATCTCTTCACATTGAATTGCACTCATTGCGGTAGGTTTGGGAGAGAAACCTAATAAAGCTGAAGGGATTTATTTATTTTTATTTTTTTGAAAGTTAAGTGGATTATGATTTTCTTATGTTTGGGTGAAAAAGTAATATTAAAGCTGAAGGGTTTCTTGTTTGTGTATGTGCCAGTGATGAAGCACTATATTTCATTGAAGCATTTCACTCGCTTCTTGGTGAACTCGCCTTGTTTCCAACTGCATTAATTGGTTTACACTTCCAAGTCTTGGGTGTCTCCCCACTTCACACACATTTTGCTATCATCTTGCTTTTCTTCATGGCTACAATCGTCCATCACATTGCATATATGGGGATAAAACTACAACCTCAAGATGCTGGATACCTTCCCATATTGAGGTTCATTTGTTTGGTTTCTGGAATTATTGCTATTGAGTTACTCTTTGCAATAATCATCTCTCCCTTTTGGCTATTCATGGTTAATTTATGCCCAATCCTGATCCTAGGGATACGTCATTTGTACCAACTAATTTATCTGTGTGTTTACTACACAGTTAATTTAGTACTCAATGCAGTATGTAGCTTGTTTAAAAATATTTGTCAATTAGTTGATCAGATATATGATTGGGTCCAACAGAAATTCTAGCAAGCAGCTTCTCAAGCATTTTCTTAAAGGGAACAGGAAGACAATGGTACGTATTCAGATGGAAAAAATTGTTTCAATGACATGTTGTTAATTAGACATAAAGTAAGCAAAATTTTCACTTACGCAATTTTCTGTTTGTGGAAGTTTGAATTTATTTACATTCTATCTAAAGTATGGTTATTTATACTATATTCAGCATATGTTTTTATACTTTACTGAAGATCTCACTTCCAACTGCTTAGATAATAAAATTTGCAATGCAATTTTGCAAATTTTTAACGACTCAACTTTTAAGGTTGAAAGGTTATACGGAATGTGAGATTTCTATATTATTTTATTGTTGTGACAATGCCAAAATTCCGTAGTAAGAGAAACAAAACCAAACAGAAGCCAAAATTAGGACACCGAATCTCACCCAACCATGCAGCCATATGAAAATACTGCAAATTGACAAAACAGTTGCCAAAGCTTAGACCAAAAAACATGAATATGCATTCATGGTGCCACTTTAGCCAGATTGATTGTGTTTCTCAAGAATAGGAGTAGCAATTAGGCGGGTTTGGTAGATTTTGAATTGGGTCTTAAATAAGTCGGGTATATAACTACCCATTAACTCATTTATTACCCGTTTAAATTTATATTATTTACCCATTACCCACCTAACTTATTTAATAATCCAACCCATCCATTTAACCCATTAAAATCAAAGACTTTGTAGTCCATTGTGAATCTTGTGCGCAGGATATAAAAACCGTTATTTTGGTGATTAGGTTTTTTCTAAATGTAGTTTTGAGAGAGAGAGAGAGAGAGAGAGAGAGATTGTACTGCTGCACTTGTATTTTTTTTTTTCCTAATAATAGTGAAATTCCTGCAACTTTGTGGACGCAGGCAAATTGTTGAACCATGTAAATACTGTCTTGTGTGTGTGATTATTTTTTCTTTAGTGTGTGTTTTCTCTAATATATATATATATATATATATATATATATTTTTGTTTCTCATAGGTTGGGAATTTCGTGTTAATTCCCTACACTAACACCCCTCATTTGGATAATTGGCTCACTAATTTTCTTTGCATCATCATTGAGTTTTGAATAAAGGCTATTCTCCTATATAATTTGACCACAACTTTGTTTTTAATCATTATTAATAATAATATATTATTAATTGTTCAAAAAAAAAATCCTTGTTATTTGACTTCACACATCCCAATTCGCTTTGTACTTTTTTTTTAGCAAGGATTTGCTGCAAACAAGATTGCAATACTTCCTACATAATGGTATATGTGTCAAAAAATTAGAGTGATACCTGTCAATTACCAATTTAATGAACAACATCCGTTAACTCTTAACATTAATTCTCTCTTTCTTCAAAACCTCATCAACGCACTCCTCTCTCCTTCCTCAGCAACGACAAATATCTCTCTCTCACTCCTTCCTCCTCCTCCTTCATTCTTCTCACTTCTCAAATATCCAGCCCCCACAAAACCAAATCAAAATACAAATCTCTCTCTCTCTCTCTCTCTCTCTCTCTCTTCAAAAATAATTGTACACACATGCTTAGATTCACATACATACAAATCATAGCCGACAAACCCAAATCAAAACCCATTTTTTTCGGCCTACCCAAAACCCACAAATAGATTAATTTTGAAAAAAAATCCATGCCCAAAACAAGAACCTCCATTTTTCAAATCCTCAAACAAAACACCAAATTCTCAAACCCACAATCAACCAAACAAATGTAGAGCTTTTTCAGCCATACACAGAAAAATAGATCGAAAATTAAAACATAGGAAGAAGAGAAGACCACCACCGATGGTGGGTGAGCTCTTGAAGGTTCGGCCATGCTGGTTTGTGGTGGAGCCATGGAGCTTCGATTACTTGTGTTTCGGCCATGGAGGCTTTGGGTTTTAGGTAGCATCTTATGAAATGTGACCCTTTGCTCTATTCATTGGGATTAATCATCGTAAACAATCAATTATTTTTGAAGAGATAGAGAGAAATTTCTATTTTGATTTGGTTTTTGGGGCTGGGTATTTGAGGGGGAGGAAGAAGAGAGAGAAAGGAGAACATTTATGGGGTCTTGAAGAGAGAGGAGGAGTTTGTCATCATGTGAGAGAAATAAGTTAAGAGATTAACAGACTTTATTCATTAAATTGCTAACTGACAGGTGTCACTCTAATTTTTTGACACTTGTACCATTATGTAGGAAGTGCTGCAACCTTGTTTGCAGCAAATTCTTACTCTTTTTTTTTTTATTTGAAAGTTGGGCAAGTAAGGTTGAATCATGGATGTATTTAAAAAAAAAAAAAAAAAAAAAAATTAAGAGGTGCTAACCAATCGAACTACAAAATTATTAGTGATTCTATTTCTCTATGTAATCAGATTTGACTACATCCACCTGGACCAAATAACTCAACACTTTTTTTATCATAATTTCAACCTTGATTTGTTAGAGATATTATTTTTCTATAATAGTGAGACTCCATTTCCGCTGCCACATTAACTTGTGTGGTTGAAAGTTCTATAAAAAAATTCTCTTAAAAAGAAGAAGAAGAAATTCTATTAAAAAAATTTTGTGTTGTTGAAGGGGCAAATAATTTTATATAAATATCTTCTTATATATTACTTATAAGTGAACTTCGCAGAAGTATCTTGTGGCATAAATTGCGTTAGGAAAGCCCTTTGGGTCCAATAGGATGTAGGATCAGTCCGTTTAATTTTCGCATTACACAATAGTCGTTAAGTCTCATCTTATATCATCCATTTTGAGGTCGGCAGTAGACTAAAAATGTCAATGATGAAAAGGAACTACCATCTTATTTATTTATTTATTTATTTTTTAATTTTTATTCTTCTTCTTTTTTTTTTCTTTTTTTTTTTATTTTTTTTTTATTTTTTAAGTAAAACGACAGTTGAACTTTGAACTTTGACACCCAGTAAAATGAAATTAAAGATTGGGGTTGAGGCTAGATCCGTTTAAGTTCATGTCATTCTTTTTTTGTCTTTTTGGATTGATAGGACCGAGGAGGGAGTATAATAGAGTTGGTCGGAAATTATTTTTATTTTTCGTTTGTCTTATTTGCAGTAAATTTTGATAAGAAAGGACAAAAAATTGAGTTGATCGAATGTTTATTTTTTCCCTTCGAATGATTTTTTGGTTTTCTCGTTACCCATCAAATGATTTCTTCTTTTGTTTTTTGTTAAAAAAAAAAAAAAACAAACATAGATAAAGAACATATTGAGTCTTTTAACACAAGAAATAATATTGGGTGTTCACAATGACTTCCGATACTCATTTTTCATATTTATGTGAAATTCCATAATGAGGAATTAATTAATAGGATTTACCGTTATATGAGAGGAGGGGACATATTGTCAACATGCTCTACAAACACCAAATAATTACTCCTGACATAAAAGTACACAACAAATTTAGTACAAACTAAAATTCTTCATCTTTTTTTTTTTTTTTTTTTGACGAGATTCTTATTTATTTGTAGATATAATAGAATTTCAATCCATGATGTTCACTCTATAATATACATAATGATTTTTTATGTAGGCAAGTTTGAATTTAGATCTCTTATTCGACCATAAGAAACTTCATTAGTTATGTCAAATTATAAAGTAATAAATATTATTAACTTAGAAAAAAGAGATACTAAATTATAATAATAAATTACAAGAAATATAACCCCTAGTATGTACGGGTAATTAAAATTAGGTTAAGTTTCAACCACAATAGGACATGTATACGTATCATATTAGGTCCAATTTACTAATGCATTGGATCTTAGCCATATCCATAAAAACCATTATATAAATTAGGCAAAATATCTTTATGATCCCTCTATTTTGGCTTATTTTCATTTGGTCTTTCTATTATGAAAACTTTTAATTTGGTCCCTAAGTTTTTCAACAAATTTTCATTTTGGTCTTTGCCATCATTTCAATAATAGAAACTGCTTATATGGTTTATGGTTTGCACAACTCGCACACTTAAAAGACAATGTGGCTTATAAAAAAAAAAAATTAATTGACATTAAAAAAGCCACATCATCATTTGAATTAATAAAATTCCATTCAAAAAAAAAAAAATCATAATTTTAAAGACTAAAAAATGAGGGAAAGAAAAATGCTCAATTTTCTCAACGAGTATTCGCATCAGCTAGCTCATCCAAATTTTTTTTCTATTTTAGTATAAAAATCTACCTTTTCTATTTTATAACACAACCACTTTTCAAAAACACTCACATCAAATTATCTATTTTATACTTCATTTCATTAAAATATTATTTATTTATCAATTTTTTTTAATTACTCTCCCAAATTTTCTATGTGTATATAAGTAAAAAAGTATTAAAAAATATATTTTCACATGAAATGGTAATTGTGTATATTTACATGATTACTGTAGTAACAATCTAAATTTACAAAAGTTTACATGGATTAATGTAGGTGATTTTTGGAGTTGAATATGCAAAACTTACCCCTTATGCTATTATATATTGACTCATGTGAGTGCTCACTCCATTTCCGCTTTGATCCTATTTGTGTGCTTGAAGCAAAACAAAGTTTTTTTTAGAGTAGTATTTTAACTATATTGAAACTTTGATAATAAAATTAAATTTGGAGAAAAAAATATTTTAATGCTTTACTAAATTATACTATTTTTTGAATTGGTTAAAAAATATTACTAAATAAATACTCTGCCCCCTAAGCTAAAATCAAGGCTCCCTATTTCCCTCAACACTACATGCAAGAGGTAGTATTTAGGATCTGTTTGGTTGGGGTGAAAAGTGGGGGATGAAAAATAAGAGAGAAAATTAAAAATGGGTGTGTTTGATTTGGAGGAGAGAGGGAGGAGAAAATGGTGGGGCTCAATTTTCTTTCTGGGCCCACAAAAATTCATTCCCCCTAAAATGGAGAGAGAGAGAGAGAGAGAGAGAGAGAGAGAGAGAGAGAGAGAGAGAGAGAGAGAGAGAGAGATAGGTTAATGGAATTACCCATCTACCTCCAATCCTCCTCCACAACAATGTAACATTGATTTCTCTTTTTTTATTCTTTTTTCTTTTGCCATTTTTTTTTTTTTGAGCTAAGAAGATAGATTCTTTTGCCATTTTAACTTATACGTTTGGTTTTTTTATTTTTTATTTTTTTAACTCAATTTTGGTTTTTTTTTTTTCCTTTCTAATAAGATATTTTGTTTAAAAAAATTATATACTAGGGACATTTGAGTAAATTTATACAATTTATATTTTCTATCATTTTCCATCTCTCAAATTTTCCATCCTCTCAACCAAACACATATGAGGGGAAAATAAATATTTTCTATCTTTCCATTTTTTTTATCCCTTCCCCATTTTTTATCCTCCCACTTTTCCATCATTCCAATCAAACGGACTCTTAGGGTATGTAATTGTTTTTTTCCCTTACTTTCTGTTTTCAAAAACAATTTTCTATTTTTAAAACTAAAAAACTTGTTTGGCAACCCAAAATGGACAGGAAACAAAAACTGTTTTCAAAACTCAATTTGTGAAGGAAATTGAAAACATGCAAAATGTTGTTTTCAGTTTCTAATTTTTAAAAGTTAATGAAAATACACAATTAATTTAATAAATCTATCTCATTTAATAAGTTAGCATTAAAGTTAAAATATTAGTAACAACATATTTTAGTATTTTTTTTTTCAAAAAACTATTTTTTTTTTTTAATTTCAACTAACCAAACATGTTTTTGATTTAAAAAATATAAGAAAATTGTTTTTCCTTTATATTCCCAAAAACAAGTTTTTGAAAATAGAAAACAAAAACTGTTACCAAATATAACCTTAGTTTCCCTCTTAGTTATGTAGGTGATGTGGAATATTATGACACAAACAAAATTTGGGTGATGAGTCATATAACTAGGCGTGTGTAACATGCTTGCTTCCTTTGCACTTAACAATGAGACCATTCACAAAGATAGAAAGGGGGTACCTTTTTGAAAATAGACTCAAATGTATATATGAGGGACTAAAATAATAATAATATAAATAAACTTAAAGTATCAAAATGAAAATAACCATAAATTTGTAGGCTCAAATTTGTATATTTGATTTTACATGAATAGGTATCTCATTATATTCTTTGCCAATTATCTAGTATTAACATAGGATGATATCAACATATAAATAGATTCACTTTCCCTCTCTCTTGTGTGTATGTTTGTTTCTCAAAAAAAGAACATATAAATAGATGCCAAATCAGCGTTGATTATCCTGAATTCAGTTACTAATTCCATTGATTTGTCTAACCAATTTAGTACATTAATCTGTTAGTGCAGATTATTGTTGTAGCTTTTTCAGCCAAAAGCAGAGAATAGTAATAGGCAATTTTTTGAGTTGTATTCAGACCAATCATTGGCTGCATTGGCTTAGTTACCTTCATATTCGTCGGTTCCTGACGATATGACTATAGACCCTTCTACTTGTATTGTAATTTGCTAGTCATTTTTTATCTTTTTTTGCCGAATTTGTAATTAAATTATTAACGGATGCGTGGGGTGTTATAGATTTATAGTTTCCCTAGATTCTCATGTTAACTGTCTTTTTATTATAATTTATAAATTCCCTTCTCAAAAAATAAAATAAAATAAAATCTCGCTCATTGTGTTTTGGCACACAAAATGTTTTACTTATTAAACTCCCTTGCAGCAAACTATACAAATGTAAATGACATAAGCGATTTCCTGTCATGTCAAACACAAACACACTTATACACAAGCATATTAGATAACAATGTTATACAAATACCAAAAGCACAGAATTCCCACCAAACAGAACCGTATCAGACCTGCACTAGGAAAAAGCTGAATACAAAAACGGTGAGCAAGACAACATAAATAGCCCAAGTGAGAAACTTGAGGCAAAGCGGCATGGGAATCGTTATTGCAAGGAAGAACGCAGTAGTGACAAAGAAGACCGCAACTTCATCTACTACTTGAGCTGAGACGGGGTACTTGGAGCTAATAATTTTGGCCACAAACAGAGCAGAGAAAGTGAGTACCACAGTGAGAGAAAGCAAATGGAAAGATAAAGGAAGTTGGGACGGAGTTTTCGTGTACTGGAGTGCGATTTGAAGGGCTGATGTGAAACAAAACCCCATGATTATGTCTTGCCATTGTGGGTTTCTCAGTTCTATGTTTTGCTTAGCAACAACTGTAGTTACTGGTGGTGCTTCCGGGTCTGTGGTTTGTGAAGGTTGTGGCTCTGTTGGTGGTGTATGTGACGATGGAGGTATGAGTTGGGACATAGATGCTAAGATAGAAAGAAGAAATTCTCTGAAACGAAGGGAAATGTCCATGTTGATATGTATTTAGATTTAGTGATTTACAACTCATGCAAAAGCATGACATATTTATAGAGAAGAAAGGAAAGAGAACTGTATATGATTCTTATTAAAGCATGTCTGAAAGGACAGTGGGTTGTTTAGAGAGAGACCATCGGGTTGAAAGTCGGATCTTCTTCCATCTACTAAGTTGTATTTAGATCCGATTATTATTATTTTTAATTTTTTTTTAAGTTGAAACCGAAGTTAGATCCGAGAATTTAAAGTTAAAGGATTTAAAAATCAAATATTTTTTTCTATAAATTTAAAACAGTTCTAGGCTTAGTATTCGGTTGAAATTTACCTTGTTCAATAATTAATCTATCTAAGTTGATTAATTAATTCAATTATGTGAAAGGTACAATCACATCCCAAAACTAAATTTCATGAAGCGGAAAGTAAATTTCAACCACCATCTTGAACAATTTATTATGAAATTGAAGTTACAAGTACAAGTAATATAACTCAATCCTAAGCTAGTATAACTTATTGAACTATCCAAGTAAAACTCTAACCTTGTTGGACTACTCTTCACATGAACCTTCCCGGTGCACAAATACTCAATCTGAACTAACTTCACACAATCACTCTTTGATTGTTTGAAGGCAAAGGGTATAGTAATCTTGATTGTAAAATTATGGACTTTTTAGTTCTAAAAACTTAGTTTGGTGCAAAACCTAAATGCACAAGGTCGCTTGGTTCTCCGGTGTAATTAAAGTGCTCTAGATTTGAAACCACTCTATATGATGTTGCAGAAGGAGTTCTCCTTGATCTCTCTTGATAATGGTTCTTAAAAGTAGCTGTTAAGTAGTCTTGGAGTCCTTGTGCACAAATTCTAAGGTTGCCACATGATCAAAGGAACAGAATTAAAATTATTTTTTCCCGTGTCTCAATCGATCAACCAAACACCTTCCCCACACATAATCAAGCTTTTGAGTTCATGTCTTTGCTTTGAGACATTTCCTTCCTTTTTAACTTAGGAATCCTTAGTTAATTAGGAAATAAAATAAATTAGAAATATGTGAATGATTATCTTATAAATTAATGGTTGGTGAAGACTCCTAAAAATGGAAAAATAAACAAAAAGACTCACCCACACACATAATACCTAAGTGTTTATACAAGTCACTATTGGGATTAATTTGTGCCCTAAAATCCAACTTGTACATTCTTTAATTAATATAAGTGTTTTATTATTAGAGAATATATGATCATTAGACATTACTTGTATTTCATAATATGTATTGTATATGATTTTGGTATGAGAATGAGATTTGCATATAGAATATCTAAATTACAATTATTTGTAAACTCATAAATCTTAGTTCGTAGTTGATGATGAAATTGAGCATTTCATTTGATAAGATTATAACATATTAATCATGATGATTTGTTTTGTCATGGACGTGAAGACTTTTGATTGAAATGTTGGTGTATTTGAAATATACTGAACTAGATTGATGTGAGTCTATCTTCTATATACTATTGTCACTTGAATAGACGATGTCTTAACTTTTAAACTCATCAATTCTCAATTTCAATAAGAATGTGAACTCAAATGTGAATGATTTCACAATAAACTTCATCTTTATTTCACTATAGATGATTTCATGAAGGGGATTAAAGGCAATACTAAGTAGTCAAGAGATATATTGTATAAATAAATAATATTAAAACCTAAAGTGAAGTTATATTTTTATAGTGGAAAAATGTAATTAATGGTAACCTTAGGCTAGTTATGAGATAAATGGAGCCCAACATGCCTCAGAAATGGGTTTGAGTTTCCCTACTAACAGCATGTTGTGGCTTCTTATACTTCAATAATAGGCTGTTCATCTACCTCATTAGCGATTGAGGTGTGGGATCTTACCTGGGAGTATTCAAAGTGTTTCTATAGTCACGCTTAAATGGGGAAGCTATACAAGTTGTCCTCTAACCATTTTTTTTCCACCAAACAAAAAAAAAAAAATTTTCCCCCACCCTATTGTAACTATTGAATTTGAATAATACTACAAACACAATAATGTTCATGATAATTGAATTAATAGTGCTATAAACTTTATCATCTACTATTAATAACTTATCAATTATGCAAGAATTTTATAAAATAAAATATTAAAAAAAAAAAAAAAAAACCTCCACAAGGGTGAAATAATTTTTGTGGTAGCAAAGTTATTGTTGAAACTTAGATAGAGGAGAACAATATAACCATAGGATTTTTTTTTTTTGGCTGTACAGTATTACCATAGTTGTCAAAATGTGAATCATGAATTGTATTGTAATTTATTTTTTTCATTTTTATATATTGTGTATCGTAAAATATACAGATACTGTATAAAATTGATGAAAAAATTATAAATATACATATTTAAATGATATATTTATTATAAAATTCGAATATATGCAACTGTGACTATTTTAATTATCACTTAAACTATAATATTTGACAAAACTAACCGAACAAACCAACTAAAAGTGTATTTATAATATTCATATTCAAATTTATCAAATGTAAAAATGTTAATATGTACCATAATATAAAGTCAAAATAGACTTTTAGTTATTCTTAATTATATCAAAATAGACTTTTAATTACTTTTAATTATATTTATCATTTGTAGTCCTATGGATTGAAAGTAGTAAGTAAGTAAAGAAAATATAATTGATATACTTGAGAAGGAATGAGAGACCACTCAAAGAGAGAGAGAGAGGTATGGGGGATATTGGAGAGCTAATGAAAAGAAAAATACAAAAGTGGGCAAATATGTGATCTAAAATTTAATGAAAAAAAAAAAAAACACTTATGTTAGGTTTTTGTTTTGGGCTAAACTGTTAAAGTATTAGTAGCCCAATAATTTTATTTAAAAAAAAAATGTAGAAAAGCATTTGGGTTCAGGCTATGGTCCAAATTTTTAGTAAAAACTATATGTTAATGTATCATTGCATAGGGTTTGGCTTATCTTCAGTACTATTTTAAAAGGAATTTCATTTTGTTTTAATGAAAGACTACCACATCATCCACTAACTAAATAAAAAGTGGAGGATTGAAACCCACAACTACTTGCCATTGTGTATTTAAAAGGACATATCTAGTAAAAAAAAGTACTAGAGGTAAGCCAAACCCCATTGCATATGTGCAGTATATGCATTTCTTTACGCTCTTACCATACATATCGACTACAATAATGACAACTATGAATATAACCATTAACTAGTGTTGCAAATGAGCCGAATTTTGTTGAGTAGTTAATGTTTAAACTTGGCTCAATAACAACAATAGAATATTTAAGCTTCGCTTGAGCTTGAATCGAGCTTACAAATAATATTCAAGCCTAAGCTCGCAATAAAGTACAAAAGCTTGAGCTTGGCTTGATTCATTAGTCAAGCCAAGCTCAAGCTCAGTATCATGCGTTTGAGCTTGAGATCTAACACAAGTAAATTATCAAGCCTATATCAAGTTTATTATCTAGTATATTGGGTTTGGATGAGTAGTTTCAACTTCTAATTAATTAAAATTTTAGAATTTTAGAAAGATATGAGTTTATTTGTCAAGCTCATATTAATTTTATTACCAAACTCATAAATAAGCATATGTTCAACTTGTTTTGTATGAGCTTGTTTATAAACAATATTTTTTATTTAAACCCAGCTCTTTTATTAAACAAGCCTAAAACAATAGCTTAACTTTGACTTGTTCATAAACAGATAAACATGAACAAAGCTTATCATGGCAAGCTCAAGTTATTTATCAATAGCTTACTTCATTTAAAGTTCTATTGCACAAAATTTTCGTAAGGACTAATCTTAAGTTCACAACTTGTGCCACAACTCATCTATGAAAAGATGTCCCACTTTCACAAATTGTGGTGCCAGTATTGTCCTTTCGTGAGAGAAAAGAAAATAAAGTGTCTTGCTTCTGGGGAGTGGATACCCACCAGTGACCTTTCTTTTTGACATTGAGCACCAAAAATAAATTTGGAACGATGAGTCATCTTTTTTAAAGATTAAAAAAAAAAAAATGGTAATCGGATTGAGTCGGATTTCAACTTTTTAAGTAATTTGAACGAGTCAGAATTAAAATTAAAAAAGAAAAAAGAAAAAGGAATCGGACAGAGCCGAATATATGTATTTTTAAAGTAATCGGACTCCGTCGGATCCTACATTTGAGAAGACATGGACATGCATCCTGATCCTGTGGGAAAAGAGAGGGATTATATAAGACTTTTCAGTTCTTCCAATTTTTACTCCACAAAAAAAAAAAAAATCTCAATTTAATTTGTCTTTTCACTTGTTATTCCTTTGACTGGTGGCTGGCACTCCCTTGTTTCTTCTACAAGGGTATCGAACGGTCAGAATCAATTCGGACCAATTCGGATCTGGGCCAACTATAAAACAATCTCAAATCCAATTCTAGATTTCTAGTACTTTGTCTTATGTTTACTTGTATGTGTACAAAGTGCGAACTCGTTGGAGAAGTAGCAGAACAAAAACTCAAAACTCCTTGTCTTCTGAAGAGCTGTGGTGTTGGTCGCAAATTGCGAGGTGACTGTGGCGGCGGAGGGCCGCCGTGATATTTGGTGGAGGGAGCTCAATCAAGTTCTTGCATTGCGTAACCAAACAAATGTATGTTTTCTTTTCTTTTATGACAACTTTATTGCTGTTTTTTTTTTAAAATTTATTATTGAAAGTTAGAAAAAATTATAATTTATTTTTAAGATTTTTTGAATGTGATGTGGTAAGTGTGTAAAATTTTTTACTTATATATATATATATATATATATTTTTTTTTAATTAGGTAACTGAATATTTGAATTAGTGTTTTCTTTTTTTCTTTTTCTTTTTCTTTTTTTTTGGAAAAGGAATTAGTGTTTTTGTTAACGTGTAATCAAACAAATGTCTGTCTTCTTCTTCTTCGCTGAAACAGAGGACTTGGTGTTTACTCTTTGGGTGTGTTTGGATTGAGCTTATTGTTGTTGAAACTGAAAACTGAAAACTGAAAACACTGTAGCAAAATAATTTTTAAATGTGTGAATAGTACCGTAAGACCCATTTTTTAATATTTTTTAGTGCGTGAACAGTATCAAACAGTGCATAAACAGTATTTTTTCTATAAACAGTAAAATCACATGATTTTACTGTTCACTTTTCGGGGGGAAAAAAAAAAGAAAAAAGAAAACGCAGGGTAGGAGACGCAGACATTGAGGCCAAACGTCTCCATACCGTATCTTCCGGTTTCCTTGTCTTCGAAAATGCTATGTTTGATTCAATGTTTTTATAGTTTTGTCAATTTTATGGCTAAGTTCATTGGAATAGGTTATTGTTTCCTAATAAGACCAAGGTATAATTTTGAGAGTTCTTTTGGAATTAGTTATTGAAATTATTATTATTATTATTGTTTTTTTGTGAGGTATAAATTTGGAGAGTTATTTTGGAATTAGTTAATGACAATATATTATTTTTGTGATATACAAAAACTGTTATCGGTTACAATTCTTTGGTGATTAGTATAACTCTAAAGTCTAAACTATTCCAAGTATTTTTTATGTTAAGGAGAATGATAATACATAGAATTCTTTTAGATTGTAATTACAATTTTTTATAATTGGATTTATGATACCTTCACTTTTATGTGAATAAACATGCCTTTTACTTCTTTTTTCAGTTGATGAATAGTGAATAGATCTGTATCTTTCATAGTTTGAAGACTTTATTGTGATAATTAATAAAATACATGCATTTTTATTAAATTCTTGATTATTCTTTTTTTTTTTTGAAAAAGTGATTATTCAGGTTTAAAAATTCAAAATTAAATCTTTTCAAAAAAGAATATACAATATTAAAGCACTGATGTAAATAAAGCCGCTTGCACCAACAATACAAGCTAGTTCTATTAGTAACAAAAGTTACTTCTTACATGATATGGTTGTGTCAAGTGACTCAATGTAAGTGTTACGTGTTGCACAGTATAATTTTGTTATGTGGTCACTAATCATGGTTTTATAAACCAAAGCTTGATTACTAAAATGTTAAGAAATAATACTCCAATTAAAAAAATATTACCTAAGTAAGATTTTTTTTTTAAAATGATGGTTTATTTTAGATTATTTTGATGATATAAATGTGTAATTTAATAATTTGTTATGTTTTATAATTCATTTTATTATGGAGAATTGGCTTAGGAAATATTTTTATAAACTTTTTATGGGAAAAGAAAAAAGAAATTAATTGTTTTGATGACTTTTTATATTTTCCATGAAAGTAGTGTAAAAACTTTCCGAAAATGGTTTATTAACAATTGCCCAAAGGACACCAATTAACATGAAACTTTTATTATTCAATTTGGATGATATCAATAAGTTTTTTTTTTAATTTTATATATAATATTTTTAATTAATTCGTATATTGCATGAACATATATTACTAATATGTATATAATTCTTGGAATGCAATTCTTAATGAATTAGGAAAAAGAAGGTACTCAAGTGGCACATAATGTTTCAAACAAAGATATTCAGGATTCAAATCTCCTCATCTCCAACCAAAAAAAAAAGGTCAAGTAATGTATAGTTTATAAAACTTTGAATCTACTGTTGACCTTGAATTCTGATATGGATTGGTAAACTCTAGTTCATGCTAAATTTAATTGGTGAGATAATATTATTGCCTCTTACTTTGGAACCAAAATACTTATCCCACTAAACTTTTGTCTTGACTTAAATTCTAAATGACTTTAGATAACTATTGGTAAAAAAGTGGCAAGGTTATTTTTTGAAATAGAGTGTGTGTTGCAAGTTAAGTTACCTACAAATTTGAAGTAATTAGATCCATGTTACAATTATGAAATGTAACTATGCTTTGTTTACCCATCTGCCTCTCGCTCTTTTGCTTGTCCTTCATTATTGTGGCATGAAAATGTTTTGGACATTTCAAATTTCCATCTTTTAAGCTTAAAATAGTTTAAATTTGTCTCACCATCTGTTGTATTATTTTTGTAGGTGTTGATAGGAAGCAAACAAAATGCTATGTCCAGCGACCTCTGCACCTTCACCTTCTAAGATACAAAGTGAGGTAAATTCAGCACTCCCAACTTCTTCTAAACGAAGAAGATTAGTATCTGAGGTTTGGAATGACTTCAAAAGAGTTGAAGTTGATGGGGAGCACCGGGCCATTTGTAATCACTGTCTCAAGCACTTTTCAGGGTCAAGCAAAAGTGGGACCACACATTTAAAAAATCACTTGTCAAGATGTTCTGCTGTACAAAGTGGAGAATCATCTAAACGAAGAAGGTTAGTATCTAAGGTTTGGAATGACTTCAAAAGAGTTGAAGTTGATGGGAAGTGCTGGGCCTTGTGTACACATTGTCACAAGCACTTTTCAGGGTCAAGCAAAAGTGGGACCACACACTTAAAAAATCACTTGTCAAGATGTGCCGCTATAAAATCTCCTACTCTTTGGAGGATGGCAATTCCAAAGTCAACTTCTACTTCAAATTCTGCTTTCGGTATTGAAACTACGACAATCAATCCAATCTTAAATGGTTGTGATCCTGACATTGTAGAGGCCTTGGTTTGTGGGAAGGAATGGTTGGAAAATCCTATAAGGTTGTAAGTACGATTTCTTTCATTAAGAATTTAAGATCCTTTTATATATGCCTTCTATGCACTCCATAACTTCCTTTTTCATTCTATTTAACGTCAGCACATCTAACAAGGACAATGAATGCTCTCCTGAACTTACTTATACCTCATTTTTTTCGGCGGGGGCTTCTTTAAGCTTGGAAACTCAAGAGGCATAATCTCATTCTATCATTTGTTTTACTATCTGCATTTCTCTTAAGAAATCATGTTTGTGTTGACGTCGCTTCTACTTGCAGAAACATGCTCCCTCTAGTGCCAACATGGAACTCATGCTTACAAATCATAGGGTGTAAGTACAGATTTCATTCATTAAGAATTTAAGATCCTTTTGTATATGCCTTCTATGCATGCCTTAACTCCCTTGTTCATTCTATTTAACTTTAGCGCACCTAACAGGGACAGTGAACACTCTCCTGAAATTACTCAGAATTCATTTGTTTTTCCGTGGGCTTCTTTAAGCTTTGAACCTCAGCAGGCACAATCTCAATCTGTCATTTGTTTTACTATCTACACTTATTTCAAGAAATGAAGTTTTTGTTGACATTGCATCCACTTGTAGAAACATGCTCCCTCCAGTGCCAACACGGAACTCATGGTTGCAAATCCTAGTTCAACTTCGTATCCTGAGCCAGGTCCAACTAGTCATTCTTCATTTGTTTCAGCGGGGAATTTTTCAGGCTTGGAACTTCATGAGGCACAATCTCATTCTATCATTTGTTTTACTATCTAAATCATTTATAAGAAATGACGTTTGTGTTGACATTATTTCCACTTGCAGAAACATGCACCCTCTAGTGCCAACATGGAACTCATGCTTGCAAATCTTAGTTCAATTTCATGTTCTGAGCCACTTCCAATTGGTCATACTTCATTTGTTTCGGTGGGGGCTTCTTTAAGCTTGGAATCTCAAGAGGCACGATCTCAGTCTGTCATTTGTTTTACTATCTACATTTCTAGTAAGAAATGCTGTTTGATTTGACCTTGCTTCCGCTTGCAGAAACTTGCTCCCTTTAGTGCCAACTCAGAACTCATGCTTGCAAATCATAGTTCAACTTTGTGTCCTTGGCCACTTGCAACTGGTTATACTTCATTTGTTTCGGTGGGGACTTCTTTAAGCTTGGAACCTCAAGAGGCACAATCTCATTGTATCATTTGTTTTACTATCTGCATTTATTTTTAAAAAATGATGTTTGTATTGACATTGCTTCTATGTGCAGGAACATGCTCCCTCTGGTGCCAACTCAGAACTCATGCTTGCAAATCATAGTTCAACTTCATGTCCTGAGCCACTCCCGACTGGTCATTCTTCATTTGTTTTGGAGGGGACTTCTTTAAGCTTGGAAATTCAAGAGGCACAATCTCAGTCTATCATTTGTTTTACTTTCTTCCTTTCTTATTAGAAATGACATTTGTGTCGTATTGCTTCCACTTGTAGAAACATGCTCACTCCAGTGCCATCATGGAACTCATGCCTGTAAATCTTAGTCCAACTAGTGAGTCTCATTCTTATTATATTTCATTTAAGGTTTAGATGAAACATACCCCATTTAAGATTTAAATGAAACAGACCCAAAACTCTAAGGCTTAAAAACTTTAAATGAAACTATTTGAAACTATAAGGTTTAAATGAAATTTATCTAAAACTACAAGGTTTAAATGAAAATTACCTAAAACTTGCCTGACAAAAAATTGTTTGTTGCAGTGTACCAGAATCATCACCCTCCTTCTTTATTCGATGAAGTATGGAAATTAGAAAATATTGGCAAAGATGGAGCTTTACATAAGCGTTTGAGTTGTGAAAGCATCCTTACTGTGAAGGATTTTTTGACCCTACTCTTCATAGACCCTGCAAGACTTCAAAATGTAAATAATACTGCACTTACCTCAATTACCTTTACTTTTTAGTATTCCTTACTAAGTTTTTTTTAGATTTCTGAATTTAAGGTAATATTCTGTAAAGAGTGATGCATTGTTGTATCCATATACTCGTCTGCATTTGTTAAAAATCTGAAAATGAGAAAGAGTTTACTGATTTAACAGCCCTTATGTTTAGGTAAATCAGGATGTCTGCTCATTATTGGGGGTGTTTTTCTCTTTTTCTCTTTGGATGGAAGCATTCATAAGGGAAAATGTTGTTGGTTCACCATTGGGATACAGACATTTTGATGTTAGCTTGTGTTCTTAAGTCAGGCACAACATGTATCTCTGTCGGACATGCGTTGACACGGCTGGCTATAGAAACATCCCAATTCAAGTTCCATTGAGACATGGATACCTCTTTGCCATGTCAGACGCTGCTATCTGTTTGACTTCCTTAGTATTATTCTCTGGAGCTAGGGTTATGTTTTGTTTCTTATAATATAGGGTCCTAATCAGTGTTCTGAGCACAATTTACTTATAGTCATATACTACTAAAATTTATGTACCATATATACTCATACATTGAACTCCTATGTAATCTTCGGTGAACTCAATTTATGTCCCTTCAGCTCTCTTTGAATGGAGTAATTACAGGAATTTTTTTTCAACGTGCAGATACTTGGCACAGGTATGTCAGCTAAGATGTGGGAAGTCACTGTGGAGCATGCTCAGACATGTGTACTTGAGAAGAGGATGTTCTTGTACAGCCCTCCAAGTTCTCAACAAAAATATGGTGTGGTCTTTAATGTCGTGGGACAAGTGATGGGACTACTTTTGGAATGCCAGTATGTTCCAATTGATAAGCTGTCTGAAACTGAGAAGGCACTCCTCTTATTACCTCAAATCTGGGTTTATTTTTATTTTTATTTTTTTCCTGACTTATTATGATCAACCTTTTCCATTAGGCTGATGCCCACAACTTGGTTATTTCTGCATTCAAACACTGGGAGGAAGTTGTTTCTTTTGATGATGAAGCCTCTCTTGTGGGCAGCTCTTCACTGTTAACCAATGTTTACACTGCAAGCTTGCCCAGGACAGAGAGTTCTAACGTGAGCAAGTTTTTGGCTACTCACAAGATTGGTAGGGGTTTGGACGATTATTGCTTGCACAGTATTGACAGTAAGGGTCTCAGATATGAACAGGCTTTGAATTCCCAAGAGTCATTGAACCATTCTTTCGATGACAATCATCTGAACTTTTTTGATACTGATCTTCCAACTCAGAATGTCAATTTAAAATCGCAATCAGATCTTCAGGGTATTGTTGACAATTTCTCGCCAGCACGTGCTGCCATTGGGAGAGCTCGGATGAGATGGACAAAGCTATTCAGCACGTTAATATGGTTCTCAATACGTGTGGCATTAAGAAAACAGGTTCGAGAACTTCCGAGATACAATAATGGGTTAACAAAAAAAATATATGCAAAAGAAAAAAGCATAGTTTACATATACTACTAAAATTATGTCCTATATATACTCGTACATTGAAGTCCTATGTGGTCTTCTGTAAACGCAATGAAGAGTTCCAAGTTAAAAGTTTTATTTAGCTCTCTCTGAACTCTTTAGTTCAGGTGTTACCTTCCCAAGCCCCAAGCCTTAGTGCTTGGGGGTTGATTGGGGGGAGGGGGTTCAGGTAGTAGTACAAGCATTTCTAACCAATATATATACAGAAAAGCTCTCTCTGAATGGTGTAATTACAGTAATTGTTTTGGACATGTGCAGGTACTTGGCACAGATAAGCCAGCTAAGACGTGGGAAGTCACTGTGGAGTGTGCTCAGACATGTGTACTTGAGAAGAGGATGCTCTTGTACAGCCCTCCAAATTCTCCAGATATCATGTCATCCATTTACTCTGTTGGGGGCAGTAGCGGTTTGGATGATTATTACTTGCCCAGCATTGAACGGGCTTCGAGTTTCCTAGAGTCCATGAAAAATTCTTTCAATGACAATGATCTGAACCCTTTTTATAGTGATCTTCTAACTCAGGATGTCAATTCAGAATCGCAATTAGATTTTTAGAGTGCTGCTGACAATTTCTAGTCAGCACGTGCTGCCATTGGGATAGCTCAGATGAGATGGACAGAGCTATTCAGTGTGCTAAAATGGTTCTCAATAAGTGTGGCTTTGAAAAAATGGGTTCAAGAAATTCCAAGATACAGTAATGGATTATGAAAAAAAAAAAGGAGAAACAAATGGTTAGATTACATTTGAAAATAGTGTTAGTGGTGCTGCTGCTAAAATTTTGCGTGCAGTTTTAGTAAGACAAGTTGAAGGTCTTAGCAGACGTAAACACAGTGGTAGTTTTAGTAACTTTCTTCTTGTGAAAGATCATAGAACTGCCATCCTGCTATATCAAGTTGTAAATATGTAGATGTATTTTTTAGACGGTATCAGGGCAAGTTTCTGTCTTTTTCTGGTATTGGTTTTTCCTCAAATATGGAAGCAGTAATGCCAGTGTGCTTAATATTTCTGCAGCTTTCATATTGAGTTATAGTTCTGTATGAGGTCGTTTGTTCAACAAAGGTTATTTTCATGTCTTAATTCAAAGTAATGCCAAGAGCTTTATAACCATTGGTTATGGTTGGTCCAATGGTACCATCAGCCTACCTAAACCAGCAGATCAATGGAGACAAGCTTATAGAGCCAGTCCCTGGGAGCTTTAGTAGTGACCAGTGCTTGAACTGGCTATAGGGGAAGAAAGCTTGATTTTGGATGGTTACTTATTAAACAAAATTAACTCCTTCGGATGATAATGTGTAATTCAATAACAGGAAAGAAACTTAAAATCTGAAAAGGCTAGACTGAGAACAACACGTAACCTTTTCAGGATGTATTTTGATCTTTCAATGTTTGATAAGAATAGAAGCTAAGTATTCAATAAGAACATCGTTATGCATTGCAATATTTTCATCTGAGCGGGTTAATCTATACATGTTTTCTGGCACATCACTTTAGCCATGCAAAACATCTAATTTAAGTTCTAGTTTGGTCTCATTGAAAATCAAAGAAAATCTAGGTCGGCTTTCTCATAAGATTTAGAATTAACATAGTCATCGTAACAAATAATTTTGTAACAATCTTCTGAGGTTCGTTGCCAAAAAAAAAAAAAAAAAAAAGAATGTGGACGTGACTCCTTCACCTTAATTTGAAGGATTTGGTTTCTTTGAGGATATTGAGGTGATTTCATCTTAACAAGGCGATATTCTGAAATTAAGATTTATCAGTATCGCTACCAAAGGTTCATTCTGCGGCGACAATGGAATTGTATTGTCAGCATGTTTCGACTAAATAAGGCGCCACATTATTTTAAAGTCTTTGTTTTCTCAGTAGATATAGAGGTGAATTGCAATTTGTCCATGCCTCATAATTTGACTTGACATACACTTTGTCGCCTTAACAGGTTCAACATATTTTTCTCAAAAAAGAAAAAAAAAAGTTTCAACATATTTATTTTCTCAGCTGATATGGAGAAACGGCTTCAGCTGTTAAGGTGAACAATACTGACTTGACTTGAACATTTCATGACGAATTTAAGTATGCAGTTAGCAAAAGAGTTCTCTAAGGCAGTAATTTAAGTTGTAGTGGCAGCTCTTGTCTCTGTAACAAGTTTCTAAATAATTTTGAAGGCCATAATCATGAAATGTCCTAACAAAAATCTTTACTACATAGTGAATTCGTGTCCAAAATAATGACTCCAAAGCATCTGTATGAAATTCCGCCAACACATTGATGTCCAAAGCTCAGCTAAAGAAAACTAAATTCTTGATGGGTTCTCAGTACATCTAACATCACAATGATCACATGGGGCTTAAAAATCTTCAATCAGCTTCTAGTATATAAGAATCCACAGGCATCCAGACATTTTCAAAATTTTGGAACACAATCGTATACCTCAATTGTTCCATCTACTATCTTGTTGACATTATCTCTCAAATTAGTTTTACTATTGTAATGAATAGTCAGATTCCGAGCACACATTCAAACTGCAGGCATCATGTGCACTGCAGGCATCAGCTTCTAGTATATAAGAATCCACAGGCATCATGACGAATTTCTTCAGTTTTTATTTTTATTTTTTAATCCTTTTCAGCCGAAACATTTGACTTTTTCCATGAATAGTGCACAATGTGCACTGTTTATAGACCTATAAATTTCACTTTTTAATAACTTTTTCATTAAAAATGAGTCCCCCGGTACTATTTACAGATTTAAAATTTATTTTGCTACAGTGTTTTTCAGTTCTCAACTGTATCCAAACGGACCCACATGTCTTTTATTGCGTCTAGCGTTTGCGTTTTGCTCTTTTTTTTTTTTTTTTTTTTTCATGCTTTTCAGCTTTTGGAGATAGGTTTTACTGTTCATGTACTGTTTATTACTATTCACACGCACTATTCATGAGACCTACAACCACTTTATTAAAAAAAATATATTAAAAATGGGACCCACGGTATTATTCACATATTTAAAAATTATTTTGTTATAGTGTTTTCAGTTTTCAGTTTTAGCAAAAATAAGTTGTATCCAAACGGACCCTTTATAACCTATTATCGGGGGATTTTTTTTTTTTTTTTTTTTTTTTTGTTGTTGTTGTTGTTGTTGTTGTTGTTGCCCACATGATATTTGGGAAGTGAAGACCGAGACTTGACTTTAGGCTTAGAACATGGCCCAAAGACTATCAGTGAAGTGTGAAAGGCTCATTTTGTTCAAGGTTCAGGTCGCATTCAACAAATATCATAATAAAACCCCAGAAATACCTCATGCAAAGATAAGCTAGCACAAAAGATGGCCCACCACAATAAGTACTTAGATAATAGTCCAGTGACAAATAAGAAAAACATCCAGCGATAAATTTTCGGAAAATTAATAAATATATTTGCATAGTAAAAATTATGCATTTCCTCCATAGTCAGTTAATATAAAAGTGGACTCAGCTATCATCAGGAGCGGACGCCATAGGTTGAAACTCTCTAAAAAAAAAAATAAAAGTGGACTCATTATAACAAGTACACAAGAGGAAAAAGGGTCCAGCAGTGAATATGACAGACCTCCTACAGTAACGTTTGATTAGTCAATAAACATGTTTACATGATAAAAATCATATATTTTCCTCATTATTATTAAGTCAACATGAGAGAAAACTTCCATATTATTCAAGACATTATGGCTTTCATTATAATAACAATAAATAAGGATTAAAGACTTCATAATTACGAGTAAAAGAGGAAAAAATAGGATGGAATGAAGGGAGAGAGAGAGTGTCCATCTAGTGCAGCAAATGTTTAAACAAGATCTCCATGCGCCATATCATGCCTATAATGATGAATATATGGGTATAGTAAGTGATGTGAATGATTTTATGGAAAGTATGAGTGAATATATGGAAATATGGAAGAGAGATAACGTGGTGTTTAGCCATTTTTGAGTATGGTGTAAAGAGGGGTTGTTTATGACTATTTTAAGGTGTTTGGGATTTTCTGAGAAGATGGAATGTGATGTTTATGGGTAAGTGTATATGAGCATTTATGGACTAAAGGCTAGTTTCTGAACTAAAGGACTAGCTTATGGGCTGAAAATAGCATGATGGGTGAGGAATTTTATGATAAGATTGTTGTTTTTCATGAGTTGATGGTAGTTCCCTTTTATAGTGAAGCTTAAGGGATAGATCAGCAAAATTTAGAAAGGACCAGGTCTGACAGCAACAAAATCCGAGAATATCTTTTCTAAGATTTGGCCCAAAATGGTGAGACTTGCTTTTTGGTTGTTTTGCTTATTTGGGTAATGCAGCTGGAGGCTAAGATGCTCCTAATCTAGGCATTAAATGATGGGATTTGGAGATTAATTTCGTCCAATGGGATTAAGGCATGTAGTAGGACTAGAGATCTTGCTTGTTGCAACTAGGATTAGAGCTTAAGAGGGTTGGTTGACTTTCCAAGCCAGGTGTCAACCATTGATGTCTTTGCTGGAGCTTCTGCTGGACACCCTATCATGAATCAATTACAT
This sequence comes from Quercus variabilis, assembly GCA_030445155.1. Lineage (NCBI taxonomy): Eukaryota > Viridiplantae > Streptophyta > Magnoliopsida > Fagales > Fagaceae > Quercus > Quercus variabilis. The sequence continues at coordinate 12,351,955 of CP129454.1, forward strand.
ACATTTTTAGTAATAAAATAAACTATTTAGTTGAGAATTTCTTGAGTTTGGAAGTTTTGCTTATGGCTTCCTTGAGTTGTGACCAAAACTTGGAGAAGAAGGGTATTTATTACCCATTAACTTTTAGGTGTCAGTCTAGCCTCTGATACTGTTCACATTAGAATTGGCAGTGGTAGAAAGGCTGATGGGACAGATGGCTAACTCCTAATTTGGTTTGGGAGCTTGGTTTCTTCTTGGGGTGATCTCCACCGGAAGATAGAATTGTAGGGAGAACTAAAGAGAGTTCTCCTGTTGTGTCAATTTGCACACATGAGCTATTTTGGCTAAAACTTCATGTTGGACTTGGCTATGAAAGCTGAGTATTTCGATAAGCCTTTGACTTGGTGGTTCTCTCCACTTAGGCCTATTCTTTTGCTTTCTCATTGTGAGCCTTACAAAATGGATAAAGCTACCATATATTGCCATGGATTTTTATTCTACATGGGCTTTAGTTGTTAGTAAAAATGAAATGTATTCTTGAGGTTTAATAAATATTTATGATAGGTTTTAGGTATTAATTTTCATGGGATTTAAATAACAATTTGAATAGTTTCCCATAACTTTTGCCATGGATTATTTTGTAAATGATATTTTCTTTGGGACTTTTAAATAATGACCTCCAATATTTCTTGAGAATAATATTTACCATGAGTTTTAAATAGAGGCAATATCCATGGGTTTCAAATAAAATATGGTAACAACCACTATAGTGGAATATTGAGATATTCTCATGGGTTTTTCTTATAGATAATCATAATATGCTTGTAAGGTGAATAACTATCATGAGTTTTGGAAATATATATTATGAATGTTGTGATATAAGATAAATAGTGATCATGAGTTCTTATAAATTCCATGGGTTTATAATATGTTATAAATAAATAAATGTCATGTGTTTAAGATAAATGATCATAATTTTCCATGGTCATTTATAAGATGATTGCCATGAGTTGAGAATAGATAATTGCCATAAATTCCTATGAGCTTGTAATATTAAGTAATAGGTTTAAGAACTTAAAGTATTGTTCAATATTGGACTTTTAAGTGAAATACTAATGATATAGTATTTTGCCAAGTATTAATAACCTTGGGCTATTGATAAAATAATGTCAAGTAGTTAGTTTGGGCTTTTAATAGTGCTAACGTAAATTGAGCTTTTGATATTACCAATGAAAATTGGGTTTTGATATTGACAATAAGAATTAGGTTTTTGATGTTGCCAATGAGAATTTGGCTTTAAATATTGCCAATGAGAATTGAGCTTTTTGATGTTGCCAATGAGAATTGAGTTTTAAATATTGCCAATAAGAATTGGGCTTTGACATTGTCAATGAGAATTGGGCTTTTGATGTTGCTAATGAGAATTGGGTTTTGATATTGCCAATAAGAATTGGGCTTTGATATTAAAAGTTCAATGAGAACTGAGTTTTTAATATTGCCACTGAGAATTGGGTTTTGATATTGCCAATTAAAATTGGGATTTTGATGTTGCCAATGAGAATTGAGCTTTTTGATATTGTCAGCGAGAACTAGGTTTTTAATAAATAATTTGCCATGAGGTTAAATCATGGGTTTTGCTAATGAGATTTGAATTTCATTGATAAAATTGTCATGGCTTTAAATCATGGGTTTTGATTATGAATTTCATTTCCATTAATAAAATTGCCATGGGTTTAAACCATAGGCTTTGGTTATGGATTTGAATTTCATTGATAAAATTGTTTTGTCATGCTTGAATCATGAGCTTTTCAAATATTGTCAAGCATAAGTATTCTTGAGTTTTAAATAAAATGGGATGTGTGCATTGGGCTTGTAGGGCCGGTTTTGAGCTTAGCTAACTAATGATAATAAAATTAGATAAGATATGAGTTTTTTAGGCTTTTTGTGATAATTTGTATTATGACTCAATTTAGATAATAAGATATGAAATATTTGTGATTAACATAATAATAGAACAAAAAATATTTGGGAAAGCCCAACAACTTATTAGTGGTGTTTGAAAATAAATAGGTGGTATTAAAATAAAATTAGGTGTTAAAAAAATGTACTCTAACACCTATAAAACAAAAATTATTTATAATTAGTCACAAAATAGAGTATCGGCATTGGTGGTGGCAAAAATTTAGTAATTTGATACCACAAAAAGCTATTCTATCAAATTTACCATATCACTTTATAAAACATCCAACATCAATAGTTTTATTTTAACATTCAACACAAAGATTGTTGTGCACAGTGGAAGTCCTAATATAATATATATATATATATATATATATATATTTTTTTTTTAATTTAGCATCTGAGATACAATGCACATGCAAAGATGGTTGTGCACTGTAGCTCAGCAGTAAAAAGTTTTGGTTTTTCCTCCATTGATTCAGGAGCATTTTATTTATTTATTTATATTTGGTTGGTAAATTTAGCATTTTAACAATTTGCCTATGCCAACATGAGAGCATTTTAGCAATTTGCGTATGCAAATATTATGTGAGATTTTTTTTTTTTTTTCCCTTTTGGTTTGTTTAATTATGTTAAGCTAATGTTTTTGAGAACAATTATATTATACTAAGCATTGATTCTCTTTTTTCTTTTCTTTTTTTTTTTTTTAAATAATCTCATTTTGCAAGAGTGCAAAATAGAGCAAGGAATGGCAATGGTGGCACTAGGAAATTTTTTAGGGTAGTTACTAACAAAATCTAATAAAAACAAAGCTTAAATATATCAACATCACACCAAAAATAAATAAATAAAAACCACATGCAAATATACAAAGTTTTACAATTCCATTCTACTAATAAAATAAAAAGGCAAAATAAGACTAATGAGAGATAAAGTGAAAATTGGAAATGTTGAGATGAAAGTAATAGTGAGAGAGAGTTTGAAATGATGAGAGAGAGAGAGAGAGAGAGAGAGAGAGAGAGAGAGAGAGAGCAACAGATGAAACCCATTACTACTATGAGTTGAATGCTACAATATCTCTCTTAATACTATTTTTTTAAAAGAAAAATGAAATTAAACATATTTTTATGAAGTTATTTAAACGAGTTACAAATTTAAATAAATAAAGATTTTTATTTTTGTTTTGAATGAGTTTTTTATTGAATAATTTTTTTTTATTTGTTATTGTTTGGTCCCCTTGTTATGAATACCGTTTCGTTTCAACCAAAACAAAATCTTGTATCAGTATGTAAATTGGTACAAGGACTCACTTGTTCTACCTTGGATAAAATTTTAGCCTATTATGATGTTTTCGAGTGTTTCGAGTTGTTTCAATTAATTTTAGTCGAAATCCAATCTTTGGTAGGTATTAACTATTAAGTTTGTTTGTTTGTTTTTTTTTTTATTATTTTTTATTTATTTCTTTTGTGATGTATGTTTGTTTGTTTATTTATTTATTTATTTATTTATTTATTTTTTGCGATGGAAAAGAAAGAGTGCATCAAGGGAGAGAAGATAAAACTATGCAATCACTTGTCCCTAGATCAGGGGAGGAGCCAGGAATTATTGTTTGGGGGGCCAAGTTGCAGCACTAATATATTTATCAAGGCAACCACCCACACACACATATATACTAATATACATGCTTTTTTTTATTATATATACACACTTTTTTTATTTGATAAGTTATATATATATATATATACACACACACACACCCAACCAAAAAAAAAGAAAAAAAAGAAAAGAAAAAAGAGCTTATTATTTTCAATCAAAATTATGTTTGATGGCGATCTTTCATAAAATTAATAAAATTTATTTTTACTATTTTCATAGTGAAATTCTTAAAAAGATTCATTTTCTATACAAATTATCAAGTTTTACTCTAATGTAAGTAAAAAATCATTCAATTAAACTAATAAAAATTTCAAAAATATGAATGATTCAAAATTTGGAGGAACAAGTTGGCTCCAAACATATTTGAAGCTATCTTTCTTTAACCCATTATGTGGCAATTAAAGAGACATTTCATGTTTATTTTAGTAACGAGATTTTTTTAATGAGTCAATGAATTGTTAATTGTCACATAACAGGTTGAAAAAAATAAATTCAAACATATTTGGTGCCAAATTTTATCATATATTTAACAGATATAAAAGCTCATTTTACAATAAAAAATAAAATTGCGAAAAATAAAGTTATGTCTCTATAACTATTAGACCAATTAATTTTTTAAGAGTATCATTGGACTAATTCAAATACTTGAGGGGCTAATTCTTATTTTTTAGACTAAATTTTAAAAGCATTAAAATAATTATATATATATATATATATAGTTAAAAAAAATTCAAAATTTTGGGGGGCCACCCTTCAACATAGCTCCGCCCCTAGGCTAGATGTGCTGATGCGTAAACTAGTTCATGTATATGAAGGGAAAAGGAAAAATGGTGCCATCTGGGATGTTGCAGTGAGGAAACAAACAGAGGAAAATAAATTAAAGAATAAGACCAAAAAAAAGGGAGAAGTGGCGTGGAGATTGCTTGAACTTTGAAGAACATGCGGAAAAGATGCGGTGGAGAATTAAACTTTGGAAAGAGAAGCATCAGGAAAATAAAAATAATAATAAAAATAAAATGGATGTGATCATGTGAATAGTTGGAGGTCGATAAGGAGAAAAAAGATATTAGTTTTATTTGTTTAAGATTTTAGAATTCACGTGTGCTAAAAATAATTTAACTTTTAACACTTAAAAAAATTACTTTATTTATTTTAACATCTCAATTTATAATATATTATATATTAATCTTCTATTTTTACATAATATTTATTAAAATAATATAAACATCTGGTGCAGTTTTGTTCTGCCCCCACCTATATATATATATATATAAACATATCCCGACATATTAATTTCTTTATAACATCTCCCTCTTCCTCTTCAACCCATGAAAATAAATGAATTAAATAATAATAACAACAGTAGTATCTTTGATATAGCATGTATTCTGGTGTTTGAAGTGTTAAAAATAGCTTTTTAGTGGTTTTACCATTACCACTGTGAATGCTCTTATGTAATGCTATTTTCATAACATTTTTATAGTAATTTCATAATAAATTTTGTGGTAAACTATTAATGGTGGATACAAAAGAAGTGTCATTGGTGGGCCCAAAATGAAAACCAATAATAACTTGTTATTTAAGATTTTTTATAAAAATATTGTGGACATAGCATTCCTTTAGGAGTTGAAGTTAGGTTTAAAATAGCTTTTAAATAAAATTTGTGTCATTTGTTACAATGAAATTTACAAGTTATTATTTTAGTAGTAAGTTATTGTTTTACACAAATTATATAGTATGATTTATGATGTGTTTTGGTTCTTATTCGTGGTTTGCTTTGAGCTATTTAATGTTGCTATGTACACAACATTTTAACAATAATTTTACAATAAATTGTAGATAACAAGTTATTATTATTGGTGGGTAAAAAAGTGATATTAGTAGGAGTCCAAATCTTCTGTCCCACTTTTCATGTTTCACTCTATACTCCACCAATAAATATTTGCCACGTGTTCACCTAATTAATTAAATACTATCATTATTGACTTATTAATACTATAGTTATTAATTAATAGTAGTATTTAATTAATTAGGTGAACACATGGGAAATATTTATTGGTAAAGTATAAGTGGAATAGAAAAAGTGGGATAGAAGATTTGGACTCTATTAGTAGTGGAGACAAATTATAACTTGTAATAGCTTACCATTTAGGATTTATTGTGAAAATATTGTGGTTGTAAGTTGTAACATTACTCTTATTTTTGTTTAACTTAAATTCTTTGAATTTTGAAATTAGGATGTTTATCATTATTTTTTTTAATGGTAGACAAAATAGCTTAGTTTAGTGTCTTTTTGGCTTGAGTTTGTTTGCTTAATTTTTAGTTTTTGGTTTTTATGTATAATTTTTCAAAACCTCACATTTTTCAAAATATGAGTATATTTTAGCATACTTTCAACAACAAAAAACTAATGTCAAATGCACACTATCAACTTTTCTTTTTTCAAGTAAAACTTTTGTTTTTTATAATCAGGGTGTTTAGTATTAAATGTACTAAACATACTAACTTTATATGTTTTTAGTGTATTAGTGCACTAAATACTTTAAAACACTTGCTCAAAGGACACGTGTCCACAATAGTGCATTGGAATCATGTCCACGTTAGTGCATTAGACAGGTGTTAGGATCTTATCGTGTCACATCCAGTGCAATGACTGGACATATATGCAGTCAATGCGGAATGAAGGAGATGGGGATCCCAACGGGGGTCTCAGAACTAGACTAACCGTCCAAAATGATAGAGAGGAAGGATTCATCACTATCAATAAGCTGGGGCGTGGGGAAGAATAGAGACTTCCGCACTAGTGACTATGGTCAATATTCCTCTTTCTATATATACGTATATGATATATTTCTTCCAACTTTTTTTTGAGAATGATATTTCTTCCAACTTAAGAAAAAAAAATTCTACAACTTTTTTTTAGCTAAAAAGAAAAAAAAAAGTTTTAGCAGAAAAAAGTTGTAGAATTTTTTTTCTTAAGTTCTTTTTAGCTAAAAAAAAAGTTGTAGAACTTTTTTTCTTAAGTTGGAAGAAATATATCTGAGAAAATGGCACATCATCATTATTACTCTCTTATATCCCAAATCCACAGCCACGGTCAGAAATATCCCCCTCCAACAAACTCGGTCTTGTACTTATTGGCGACCGTGTTTCATGGAAAAGGATATTTCTAACAGAATATTTGACGACTAGAGTTAACCGTCCAAAATTATCCTAATGTGTTATGTCCAGTGCACCGATGCACTAAGGACAAAATAAGTTAGTTTAGTGTCAGTTGGGCTTGACCGTGTCTTGAATTGAAAAAATTATTAGCCTTTTTGACGATTTTTTCAAATTTTTTTTTTATAAAAGTTTTTTAAAATAGATTAAAACCCTTACTAAAACGAATGTTTTTAAATTTAAAGATTATAAACCCTTGGTTTTAGTCACGACTATATATATATATATATATATAATTTTTTTTCCTAAATTTGAGAAATTATAAGATATTAAACTTTATTTTTACGGTAGGTGAGTAATTAAATACTAGAGTGATTGTAGCTAGCCTCTTTGATTCAATCGGGATGACAATTTTGCCCCATCATGCTTAACCCGTTTTTCCCTGCTTCATCTCTCGCGAGTTTTTCCTTCTCCAGAAAGGTAGTGGGGGTGGGAATGGGTTTAGACTTTTTAGACTTACCTCGCCCCATTCACGCCCCGCCCCGCCCCTTGTTGACAAGGGCTAAATTGTAAAAATTTTATATTCTAAAACCCTACTATTTAAAAAACATATCATTAGCTTATTTTATTCTACTCAATGTGACTCTCTATCTCTTTTTTATCTCTAGTAAGGTTAGAAATAAGGTACAAATTTTAATTTTTTACTGTCTTTATTATAAACAAATTTATATACTATTGGATTTTTGATTTTGTATTATGATTTTTTTTTTTGTTGTGATATTGTCTTTTTAAACACTTTGATAATATTATTCATTTTTTGCTAAAAATTAGTTTGATTTGATGGGATAAATTTATTTACAATTTCAAGTATATTTTTACTAATGAAAAAGGTTTTAATAAAAAAATTGTAATAGTTGGGAACAAATTAACGAGATGTAGAGTTTTACGAGGTGAGATGGGCTTTGCAGGGCCCTGGGAGGGGGATGGGCTTCACGGGGCCCCTTGGCCCCAACGTGGCTCTATCATGGCTTATAGATATCAAATTTTTCTTTTTTTTAATTACTTCTACTAATATTATTTTTGGCATTTCTCTATTTGTTTTTGTTCCCTCAATTAGGATCAAATCACATTTACGTAGTGGTTCATTAATTGCCCTCCTTTGACCATGACCATACTATCTCAAACAGTTTTCCCTCATCTTTTCATCAATAGAAGCTACCCTTATTTTTAAGCAAATTTCTTCATTTAAATTCTATATTTTCGTGTGCTTATCCATTTTAACATTCTTATTTTAGCAACATTTATTTTTTGAATATGTCTCTTCTTAAGGGATGATTATCCTTTGGACTCATGTATTAATATAATTTAAAGCATCCTATGTTTAAAAGTCAAAAAATTAAATATATATATTTTTTTATAAGAAATATATATAATTTAAAGGATAATTACGTGTGACATAATTAAAGAACATATTTTTGTTGAATTATATAGCATGTTCTAATATATGAGAAAATAATATATACGATAATAAGTAATTTTAAAGACATATTCCAGTACAAATTATATATATATATACATGTCTTTTATAAATTTAAAAATTATTGATACATTTTGTAACGACCCCGTCCCAACTGTGTAGATATTGTCCGCTTCAAGTCCTATACTCCTCACGGTTTTGTTCTTCCCTAGGTTGCGCAAGGGAAAAGGCCTCATCACATTTAAGGGAGGTCATTCCTTATAAACATATTCTCATGTGCTTCCCTAGGCGATGTGAGATTCCATAGAATGCAAGACCCCCCCCCCTTTTTGGGTCACTACTATCCACCCCCCTTACGGGCACACGCTTCCTCGCTTGTGGGGCCCACACTTCCGGCTAGGGCATGGCTCTGATACCATCTATAATGACCCCGCCCCAACTGTGTAGATATTGTCTGCTTTGGGACCCATACCTTTCACGGTTTTGTTCTCCCCCAAAGCACACAGCAGGGGGGGGAAAAGGCCTCTACACATTGAAGGGAGGTCATTCCTTATAAACACATTCTCATGTACTTCCCTAGGCAATGTGGGATTCCATAAAATGAAAGACCCCACTTTTTGGGTCACTACAATCCACCCCCCTTACAAGCACACGCGTCCTCGCATGTGGGACCCACACTTTCGGCTAGGGTATGGCTTTGATACAATCTGAAATGACCCCGCCCTAAATGTGTAGATACTGTCCGCTTTGAGACCCATACTTCCGGCTAGGGTATGGCTCTGATACCATCTGTAACGACCCCGCCCCAACTGTGTAGATATTGTCCGCTTTGGGTCCCATACCCCTCACGGTTTTGTTCTTCCCTAGGTTGCACTAGGGAAAAGGCCTCTACACATTGAAGGGAGGTCATTCCTTATAAACACATTCTTATATGCTTCCCTAGGCGACGTGGGATTCCATGAAATGCAAGACCCCGTTTTTGGGTCACTACAATCCACCCCACTTACGAGCACACGCGTCCTCGCGTGTGGGACCCACACTTCCGGCTAGGTATGGCTCTGATACCATCTGTAACGACCTCGCCCCAACTGTGTAGATATTGTCTGCTTTGGGTCCCATACCCCTCACGGTTTTGTTCTTCCTTAGGTTGCGCTAGGGAAAAGGTCTCATCACATTGAAGGGAGGTCATTCCTTATAAACACATTCTCATGTGCTTCCCTAGGCGATGTGAGATTCCATGGAATGCAAGACCCCTCTTTTTGGGTCATTACAATCCACCTTCCTTACGAGCACACGCGTCCTCACGTGTGGGACCCACACTTCCGGCTAGAGTATGGCTCTAATACCATCCGTAATGACCCCGCCCCAACTGTGTAGATATTATCTGCTTTGGGACCTATACCCCTCACGGTTTTGTTCTCCCCCAAAGCACACAGCAGTGGGGGAAAAGGCCTCTACACATTGAAGGGAGGTCATTCCTTATAAACACATTCTCATGTGCTTCCCTAGGCGATGTGAGATTCCATGGAATGCAAGACCCCCCTTTTTGGGTCACTACAATCCACCCTCCTTACGAGTACACGTGTCCTTGCATGTGGGGCCCACTTTTCCAGTTAGGGCATGGCTCTGATACCATTTGTAACGACCCCGCCCCAACTGTATAGATATTGTTCGCTTTAGACAAAAAGGGGGGTCTTGCATTCCATGAAATCTCACATTGCCTAGGGAAGCATATAGGAATGTGTTTATAAGGAATGACCTCCCTTTAATGTGATGAGGCCTTTTCCCTAGCACAACCTAGGGAAGAACAAAATCATGAGGGGTATGAGACCCAAAGCGGACAATATCTACACAGTTGGGACAGGGTCATTATAGATGGTATCAGAGCCTAGTTCTAGCCGGAAGTGTGGGTCCTACAAGCGAGGACGCGTGTGCTCATAAGTAGGGTGGATTGTAGTGACCCAAAAAGGGGGATCTTGCATTCCATGGAATCTCACATCGCCTGGGGAAGCACATGAGAATGTGTTTATAAGGAATGACCTCCCTTCAATGTGATGAGGCCTTTTCCCTAGCGCAACCTAGGGAAGAACAAAATCGTGAGGGGTATAGGTCCCAAAGCGGATAATATCTACACAGTTGGGGCGGGGTCGTTACAGATGGTATCAGAGCTATACCCTAGCCAGAAGGGTGGGTCCCACACGCGAGGACGCATGTGCTCGTAAGGGAGGTGGATTGTAGTGACCCAAAAGGGGGGTCTTGCATTTCATGGAATCTTACATCGCCTAGGGAAGCACATGAGAATGTGTTTATAAGGAATGACCTCCCTTCAATGTGATGAGGCCTTTTCCCTAGCGTAACCTAGGGAAGAACAAAACCATGAGGGGTATGGGATCCAAAGCGGACAATATCTACACAGTTGAGGTGGGGTCATTACACATTTAGCTTAGCTTTCATGAGAAAAATTCTAGACCCCATCACTTATGTTGAATATGGTCTTTCACTATTTGGGCAAACACTGAAAGGTGAAGATCAACATTACTAGAATAATATTGCCAAACAGGCCCTAACTGTTTGGATTAAAATATTTAAATAGAATGGTAAAAGCAAGACCAGCTTGAAATAGCTTGAAGCCTAAGGGGATAAATCAAAGTAAGATGTTTTATGTTTAAATATTAAATTTGTTAGGACATATGTGATTTGATGTTAGGAACATATGTCACTATTTTATGTAATTGGCTAATCTTTTAACAAAACGCACTTTACTTATAATTGGGTAGATTTAGGATGTTTTTAATACTTCAAGAAATAAGGTTTCAAGTTCAAGTGTTAAAACCATGCAAGTCTGTCCAAGAATCAAGTGAGAAAGTGTTGGATTTTAAATCTTGACAGCTAGCATCTATCGAGATTTAAAAGCTGCTGAAACCTGTGGCTCAACAGCTAGCACAATAGATGGTTATCTATTGAGATTTATGAAACTTAGTTTTTCAGAGCTGTTTTTTATCCAATCCGTGAGTATGTGTTTAGGCTTTCTTTTCTGACAACTCTAAACATATATAAGGATTATTTTGAGGGCTGTCAAAGGTTGCATAGTTGCACAAGTGTAAAACAAAGTCTTGCTCATGCAAATTGTGACCGGAGACAGAATTTGCCCTAGTTCATCTTTCTCTTGAAGAAGTTGCTGTGTTTGTACACAGTAGGGTTTTGTGACCAAGGAGCTTCGTGATCTTCATCGTGTGATGAATTGAAGAACTTTACAGCCAATATCTTTCTCAAGTTGGTGATCAAGTCGCGTACTGGGATCCGCGCATCTATTGATTAGTCACGTACTGGTAGTCGTGTATTGAAAAGGAGAGATGGTCTACAGAACAAGTCCAACTGAGTATTGGGGTAAAGGTTCAACTGTAGGTTGGTATAAGGTACTGAGATTCTTTTACTTATAACCGTTTGTTTTGATAATAGAGGATTCTTAGGAGTAATGGCCTTAAAATTACTTGGTAGGGTTTTTGCCATATTGGTTTTCCTCATTCGAAAACAAATCACCGTGTTAATTTAATTTCCGTTGCATTTAGTTATTTGGTGATTTGTTTGTGCTACCACGTGTATTGCATGTTAATTTGATTAATTAATTAACTTGGCTAGTTAATCAATTACTCTATCACAAGGGGTCAATATATTATTGGCTATCAAAATTAAATACATTTAATAATACTAATAATGCAAACTAGGGTTAGTTTGAAGAGTTAAGCACATAATTGGAAGAATTAGTACTAACCACACCAAGGTTAATTTCATATAGATAATTAAAAAAATCATATTTTAAGTATATAATTTTTTTAAGAATGATTTTTGTAGGGACTGGGTTTGAGCACTTCTATTGTTGAGTGAGTGGACTCAAGCCCAGCTAGCCCAATACAATGAATTTGTAAAGAGCGGGTTCAAGAACTAGGCCCTAGTGAAGGATACAACGGCTAGGCATGGTTGCATATGGATTGAATAGCATGGGCATGGATTAAAATGTGCAATGATGTTCCTCGGCACTCCTCTTGGGAACTTGAGGTTCTTATTACCCTTTCAGTGATTTATTACAAAGGTTTCTCCATTGTTACAGGTTGTTGCAGTGTTCTATACTTCTCCTTTTCTCCTGTTTTCCCGTCCCTCTTTCAAGAGGGATTCCTTACATTATATACCCTCTTTCAGTTGATCTTTGCCCTACATTTGTTGATCAAGCAGGTCACTACTTGAGTTCTTGTCCCATCAGCCGCCTTTTCATTCTTTCTGTGGGCTGCGGCAACCAAGGCTGCACTGTTCAGGAGTCATTTCCTCATTAATGCGGTCAAAACGTTAGTTGTGAGCATTTAATGTGGAGGTGACGGTTCATCTTAGACTTGCTCCTCCACCATGCCTCCACGGCTGACACGTTGTACTTATTCCTTCTCTTTAGATGCTCGGGAAGGCTGCTTTTGGTGGGCCATTACTTCCTCCTCCCATGGTCTCGGTTGGCCGAGGACAGGGTCGTCTTTAGCAAGGTTCTTGGGCAATTTGGACTTTCACACTTCGTCCTTGGGTGTTTCTTTCTCCTCGGCATAGGCCTTGGCCTTGGTACGAAGTGAGCCGGGGTTACCAGATTTTCTGTCCCCATAATAGCCCCTCAAAATCCTGCTGTCCGGGTCCTCGGGCAGAGAGGAGGATTTTGACATCCTTGGGCCGTTATGATGGCTTGTCACATCTTATCCTCCGTCAGTGCTAGAGTCTTTTCGCCTGTCCAAGGCACGTTCTTGGTACTTTGGTATACGGAGTGCGCCTTCATTTAATTCTGGCGGCTCTATGCTCCCCACGTTCAACGGTGTGATGCCAATCCAACGGCTGGGCTTTTCCTAGCTTAATGAGCGGGGAAACTAGCACGGTTATCTTTAATTAGGGGTATAAATACCCGTTTGATCAGATTGGCCTCTTTACTTTTGCACTCAAGAGTTCTTGCGCATGTACATTGAATTCGGTCAAATCTCCAACTACACTCACGCCCTTTTCAGCACAAAAAGCCTGTCCGAGGAGCTTTTCCTCATTTCTGTAAGTCTTCTTCTCTCTCTCTAGCTCAAATTTCCTCTCTGAGTCCTTTCTTTCCTTCGCATTTTCTTGAGTCTTTTAGCCGTTGTTAGGGATGGGTAGATTTAAGAAGTTAGTTGAGTCTGAAAAGGCGATGGAAAAATTCATCGCCGATTATGGGATACCCAGTAATGTGGGCTTGAGATACTGTGGGGAAGGGGAATGGCAAATTTGGAGGAAAGAGGGTGAGGTCGTGATTCCCATAATCGCTTTCCTTGAAGGCAGTATGAGAATCCCCATGGGGCCAGTAATGAGGGGTTACCTTAGGTACTTTAGGTTGGCCCTCACACAGTGCACCACCAACGTGTTCAGAATCCTGGGTTGTGTGGACGCCTTGAATGAGCAAATGGGATTGAGGTTAACCCATCAGGATATAAATTGGTGCTACAACCTCCAAAAACTAAAGGGTAAGTCTTATTACATGAAGACGAGGGATGATAAGGTTCGGTTTATCCAGTGCCTTCCTAAGTCCAGCAAGGGGTTGAACAAAGACTTTCTCATCGTGTCCGAGGAATGGCACGATGGCTTTCATTGTCTGACAGAGGAGGGGACGCCAAGTGGGGTACTTTGAGTAGGAGAGGGTCTAGTCTTTCGGGTTGTAGGTCTGCTATGTTTGGTTGCTAACAAGAACATGTTTTCTTTTCTACAGATCTGCACGCCTTTGAGAGTCATTTTAACCTGGTTAACAAGGAGGACTTGGAAAAGGTCCTCAAGGCGGAAATCTTTGTGAACAAGGCTAACAACCAAGTTAGAGCCGCCCATAAGATCCTCGAGTACAAGCCACTCCAGAAGTCGTTCCTGGCTCCGAAGCACGTGATTAAAGCCAAAGATCCTCAGCTCCGTAGCATAACTGTAGTGGAGCAGGGGTTTTTGTTTCCCGAAGGGTCTCTTGCTTCGGAAGGTATTTTGTTGGTAGGTCTTTCTACCTTTGCCTAAGCTACGGAGGCCAAGGAAGAAGAGCTAGGAGAAGAGGAAGAAGTTGCTGATTTGGGTCCCTCTGAGGAAGAATTTAGCACTTTTGACCAAGTCCACCTGGTCGAGGATCCTTCTGGTGACTTGGGCAATCCTAATCTGATCGAGGCGAACCTCCTTTCTGTAAGGACTTCTCCCCAGGCCGAGATGGGCTTTAAGAGACAACCCCAGACCAGCCTACTTGACCTGCTTGAGGGTCAGCCGGGGAAGGACGAGCTGAGAAAGTCCCAATCCAAGCTTCCCCCTCCGCTACCCAAGTCTCAACCTGTTCAGACCAAGTCGTCCTTTTCCTAGTCCAAGCTTCCACCTCCTCCACCTCAGCCGAGTTTGCCACCAAGGCCCAAGCCTTCTAATCCCCAGCATAAGAAGGGCGCTAAGGGCAAAAGGCCTATGGGAGCTGACAAGACTCGTTCTCCCCAAGAGGAGGATGAGGCTCGGCGGCCCCCTAAGAAGCAAAAAACTGGGCACCAGGGCCAAGGAAGAGAGATGGCTGTGCAATCCGAGGCCCAGTCTTGGCTCTTTACCCTAATGCTTCATGGGGAGCCCTTGATAGATAACGCCTCCCTCAAGGACTTCAGAGAGGGTGAGGGCGCATTCGTGGCCGATACATTGGAGAGGTCCCTGCTACTCCTCGTCGATATGGCCCAATTGGAGGACCTAAGGAGGCAGGGGGTTATCCTCAGCCTGAAGAGGTATTTAGGCATGGTAAGCCATCCGATGCTTGAGACTTCGTTGATTTTTACTCTTCGGTTCCCAACTTATCATTTATTTTCTTCGTTTTGCAGGCTGTCCAGGCCACTTACAGGCTGGAAGAGGAAGCCAATAACCAAAGCAAGGCCATGGACCAGGAACACGACAAGCGCCTGAAAGCCACGCGGACCCTTAAGAACTCCGAGTTTGACCTCAAGAAGGCAAGGGAGGATCTAAAGGAGGTGATGAAGGCTAGAGATAGCACGGTATCAGGCCTAGCTGGCGCTCAGAAACAGGCTGCCGACCAAACGAGGCGCCTTCAAGATGCTGAGGGCCAACTGAAGATTGCCAAGAAGCACATCACTAACTTAAAGTAGAAGTTGGCCAAGGCAGTGAGGGCTAAAGGTGTAGCCGCGTACGCTATGGATGAGACTTTGAGGGCCAAAGCAGAGGCTGAGTCTGCGAGGACAGAGGTCGAGAGCTCTAAAGAGCGAGCGGAAGAAGAGGCCTTTACTGAAGGAGTGGCCGAGACTAAGGCTGCCTTTAAGGCTTAAGTCCCTGAGGTGTGCAAGCACTACTGCTCCCAAACTTGGAATGAGGCCCTCAACCAAGCTGGGGTCGAGGCCTCGTTTGAGCTTAGGAGGGCCGAAAGAATGTACTACCCTCCTGCTATTCGAGAGGATGACTCTGCCACTTCTAATGCCGACACCGCCCCCAAAGCAGCAGACGGGGACCAGGATGATGTTGCCAAGGATCCCACTTCTACTGATAGGCATGCCGAGGAGGCTGAGCATCAAGGGGTGCTAGAGGAAGGAGAAACCAATAACCTGGAAGCGCCCCGGGATGTGGTGAAGCCCCCTGTTGGTCCTCAAGTCCCTCCTGTTGACTCCCAGGCTCTTTTTGCTGAGAGGGTCCTTCCTAAAGTTGCCCATCCAGCCAAAGAGACAGCTCTCATGGTGGTGCCTCTGTAGGCTGTTCCCCTAGGTTAGAGCTCCGAGGTCCTCAAGGATACCTCTGGACAGCCTCCCAAAGGGGAAGTGAAGCTCAAATTGAAGAAATAGGCTGTCTTAGCTAGCTTCTTTCTTATTTTTAGTTTTAGTTTTTTTTTTTTTTTGTCGTTTTTGTTCCTTTTTTCTTTTAAGCACTGTAATGCTACGCTTTAAGTTGAATGCATGAATCCTCTTTTTTACTTGGTATTTGTTGTTATTGTGATGAGTTTTGCTGCTTATATAACCTGGGTTTTAATTATTAGCTTCACAATCTCAGAAGCTCAGCATGTTTTTCATTCTAAATTGATAACCGAAGAATGTAAAGCCCATATTGACAGTTCCCTCTTAGACCTTGGACGATAATTGAGCCACCTTAAAACCACGTCCTATTTTTGCCAGATTGAGTACTGAGGGAATAACCCCACAATATTGGTTCTACATCACATGAATTGGTTACTGTAGACAGTAAAAAATGCTTAAGAAAGCCGTTAGTTGCTGATTGTGCTAAGGGGTTAGGTTCAATATGCCTCGGAACGCCTTTAAGTGATGCTCATGGGCTTGTGTCTGAGGGCCATTCAAGAACCTGGTGCTGCCGAACCCTTAGGTTCTTCTCTGAGTAGCTAGTTTCTTCATAGGTTTGAGTCCGAGGATCGTACAAGGCCTTAGTTCTGTCTAACACTTAGATTCTCCTGTAAGTGACTAGTTTCCCCATAGGTTTGAGTCCGAGGACCATGCAAGACCTTGGTTCAATCTAGTACTCAGGTTTTTCTTGAAGTGGTTAGTTTCCCCATAGGCTTGAGTCCGAGGACCATGCAAGACCTTGGTTTAGTCTAGTACTTAGGTGGCCGCTAAAGTACAGGATATATAATCATAATAGACATAAAACTTGAATCAAAAGGGGGATGCTTTCATTAATAATAATACCTTCTCAGGTTATTTACATTCCATGGACGAGGTACAGGTTTTTCATCTAGGTCTTCTAAGTAGTATGCACCTACCCCCGCCACTGAGGTAATTCGATATGGCCCCTCCTAGTTGGGCCCCAACTTCCTCCAGGAAGGATTCTTGGTAGCCCCTACAACTTTTCTCAACACTAGGTCCCCCACTGTTAGTGGTTTTAGCCTCACATTGGCATCATATCCCTACTTGAGCTTTTGGTGGTAATAAGCCAGCTAGATCATTGCCCCTTCCCTTTGTTCATCAACTAGATCTAGGCTCCTCCCCAGTAGTTCATCATTATTGCCTGGAGTGAAAGAGCTCGTCCTCAGCGTTGGGAAGTTTACTTCCAGAGGGATGATAGCCTTAGCCCCATAAGTCATGGCAAAAGGTGTCTCCCCCATTGATTGCCGTGGTGTAGTCCGGTATGTCCAAAGAACGAGTGGCAACTCTTCTACCCATCTTCCCTTGGCGTCATCTAGTCTCTTCTTAAGCCCATTAACAATGACCTTGTTGACAACCTCGACCTGCCCATTTCCCTAGGGATAAGCTGGTACCTGATTGTGATCCCAAGCTCACAACAGTACCTTCTGAAGGTCTTGCTATCAAATTGGAGTCCGTTATCCGAAATGAGGGTGTGAGTGATCCCAAATCTCGTGACAATGTTTCTCCAAAGGAATTTCTTAGCGTCCACATCCCTGATGTTGGACAACGGCTCAGCTTTCACCCATTTGGTAAAGTAATCCGTGGCAACCAACAGATATCTCTTATTCCTTGGCACTTTGGGGAAAGGGCCTATAATATCCAAGCCCCATTGGGCAAACGGCCATGGGCTGGACAAAGGGTTGAGGACCCCTCTAGGCTGATGAATATTTGGGGCAAACCTTTGGCATTGGTCACACTTCTCAACAGACTCCAGGGCCTCCTTTTGCATCCCCGGCCACTAGTATCCTTGTGTGACGGCTCAGTGAGATATGGATCTTCCTCCTGTATGGCTCCCACAGATCCCCTCGTGTAGCTCTTCGAGCAGTAACTCTAATGCCTCAGGATGAATACACAATAGGTATGGTCTAGAGTAGGAGCGCCTATATAACTTGTGGTTCTTAGACAACTAGAACTGAGAGGCTTTCCTTCGTATTTTTTCAGCCTCTGACTTCTCCTCGGGCAGAACATTGTCTTTGAGGTACTTTACTATGGGACCCATCCTAACTTGATGGATGTGGACTGTGCCCTTTGCCCTTTGCCACCTCATTTGCTCTCTCCAGCTGCTCTACAAGAATGATCCGAGGCAAATCCCTTGTCGAGGAAGTGGCAAGTATGGCCAATGAATCGGCATGGGTGTTTCCACTCTTGGAGACATGTGACAAGCTGAAAAGATCGAAATCTGACTGCAAGCGTTTGACCTGGCATAGGTACTTTTGCATCCTCGAATCTTTGGCTTCCAGTTCTCCTTCTACTTGACCTACCACCAACTCGAATTCGAGAACATCTCCACTGCTTTTCCTCCCATTTTCTGCACCATGACCATCCTTCATACTCGGCTTCATTGTTTGTGGCCGAGAACCCGAGCCTCAGGGATTTTTCTATGACAGACTCCTCAGGGGATACTAAGACCAGCCCCACTCCAGACCCCCTTTGATTTGTTGCGCCATTAACGTATACCCTCCAACATGGTGGCCCCAAGATGGAGATTGCCCCAACTGATTTTTCGTCCATGCTTATCTTCTCGGGTGGCATCTCTACTGGTGGTTCAGCGAATTCGACCACCAAATTAGCCAGGACCTGGCCTTTTATGGAGGTCCGAGGCATGTATTTGATGTCAAAAGCCCCTAGAATTGTGTTCCACTTTGTGATCATTCCTATGTAATAAGCCGTCCGAAGTACAGACTTCAAGGGTAATTGGGTTAGGACAACTAGTGTGTAAGCCTGGAAATAATGGGGGAGCTTTCGTGTAGCGTGGACCACAGCTAGTATGGCTTTTTCTATGGGTAGGTACTTGACCTCAGCTTCATGTAGTGACTTGCTAACGTAATAGACTGGTTTTTGAACGCCATTGTCATCCCGAATTAGTACCAGGCTCACAGCGTGAAGTGCCACAACAATGTATGCGTATAGGACCTCGTCGACCTTAGAATTGGACATGATGGGTGGCCGGGATAGGTACTCCTTGAGTTGCTGGAAGGCCGTGACGCAATCCTCGGACCACTCAAATCCCTTCCAGTTGTTGATTAGGAGATAGAAGGGCTTGCACCTGTCAGTCGACCTGGAAATGAATCGATTCAGGGCCGCGATCATTCTAGTAAGCTTTTGGACCTCCTTGGGGTTTTGCAGAGGTTTCAGATTATGAATAGCCTTGATTTGGTCAGGATCAACCTCAATTCCCCGGTGGGTAATAATATATCCTATAAACTTGCCAGATCCTACGCTAAACGAGCATTTGGAAGCATTCAACCACAGCTTGTGTTTCCTCAAGACGTCAAAGGTTCAGTCGAGGTCCCTTAAATGTTCGGATAGCGCTTTACTTTTTACTACCATATCATCAACGTAGACTTCGATGCTCTTGCCCAACATTAACTCGAACATTCTCGTCATCATCCTTTGATAAGTAGACCCCGCGTTCTTCAGGCCGAACGGCATTACTTTATAATGGTAGTTCCTAATGGGCGTTACAAAGGTTGTCTTCTCCTGATCCTCCAAGGCTAGTGGTATTTGATGATAGCCTTGAAAGGCATCTAGGAAGCTCATCCGAGGATGGCCCGTAGTTGCATCCACTAGCTAATCTATCTGAGGCATGGGGAACGGGTCTTTTGGAGATGCCCTGTTCCGGTCAGTGAAGTCCACACAAACCCTCCACTTTTCGCTTTTCTTCTTGACCATCGTAGTGTTGGCCAACCATTCGGGGTAAAAGACCTCTTTGATAGCCCCTGCACGCTTAAGCTTATTCACCTCTTCCCTAATCACCTCAGCGTGCTCTCTTGATGGGCATCGGGGTGGCTGCTTCTTAGGAATTATGGACGGATTGACGTTGAGATGGTGACAGATGAAGGACGGATCAATCCCTAGGGCATCATAGGCATCCCATGCAAACACGTCGATATTATTTTTGAGGAACTCAATTAGCTCCTCCTGCTCCTTGGGAGGCAGCCGAGCCCCAACCTGAAAGAACTTCTCTGGGTCGTTACTAATCACCACTTTCTCCAGATCTTCACATTTAGCTTCCTCGGCAGCTGCATCAGGAGGCGTCGCCGGGGTCTTTGATTGCTATAAGCCCTCTTCAGCAGTGGCCAAGGGCTGTGCATTGAGTCGACGTGATATGGCAGCCACCATGCATTGCCTTGCCTTGGATTGACTACCACAGATTTCGAGAACTTGATCCCCTTACTGGAATTTCACCTTCTGGTGCAAGGAGGAGGCAACAGCCCCCAAAGTATGGAGCCATGGCCTTCCTATGATGGCTGTGTAGGGGGAATAGGTGTCCACTATTATAAAGTTCACCTCTACCACCTCTGGGCCGGTCTGGATGGGCAGCCTGATCATGCCCTTTGGGATGACAAGCTTCCCGTCGAAGCTCATCAAGGGAGAACTATAGGGCGTTAAGTCCTCCGATTTAAATCCTAGCCCTTTCTAGAGGTTTGGGTACATGACCTCGGTCGCACTGCCATCATTGACCATCACTTTTCTCACATCATAGTCCCCGATTCTGAGAGTCATCACCAGAGCATTGTCATGGGGCTAGGTGGTCCCAATCTTGTCTTCCTCTAAAAAGCTTAAGGTTGGGTGAGAATTCCTTCTGGCCTTCTTTAGCTCTGGCTGGGACTCCTCGGCAGGGATCTGGGCCATAGATAACACTCGCGAAGGGTGCATGCCTATTCTTCCTGGTGCGGCCAAGATTACGTTGATCGTCCCTACGGGCGCCCTTAAGGCGTTATCTCTCCTCAACTCCTGATTGGTCTAGCCTGGATGGTCACCGAGGTGATGCAGAAGGTGCTTCAGCTTTCCTTCTCAGACCAGCTAGTCCAGGTAGCTCCGGAGATTCCTGCAGTTCTCTGTAGTATGTTCGTGGTCCCTGTGGTATTGGCAGTAAAGGTTCTGATTGCGCTTCGTGGATTCCCCCACCATCTTATTCGGCCACCTAAAGTATGACTCGCTCTCAATTTTTGCCAACACCCTGTGCATTGTCTCTTGGAATATGGCATGAACCGCCTGCATGTCGGCTGCTCCAGATTGCCCTGCGAAGTCCCTTCTCGGGCGGGTATTATTATAGCGGTCCAGCTTGAAATCCCCCCTTCTCTTGAGGGATAGCCTTCTCCTTTCCTCTGCCCTGCCTGCCCTGCAGCTGGTCTTCCTCTACTCGTTTGTACTTGTCGACCCGATCCATCAGTTGGCACATACTGGTGGTAGGCTTGCCAGTCAGAGACTTCTTTAGGCCGTGTCCAGTCGAGAGACCATTTTTGAAGGTATTGATGGCCACCTCATCAAAATTGCCTTTCAGTTCATTGCACATCTCCTAATATCGGCCCGAGTAGGCCTTTAAAGTCTCTCCATCATGCATGGACAGAGACAGCAGTGCGCTTAAGGGTCGTGGGTTTATGCTATTCGTAACAAACGAGAGCCAAAGGCCTGGGTCAGTTGTTTATACGAATCTATGGAATTCGTCTTCAAGCCATTGAACCACCTCATCGCCACTGGACCCAAGCTGGAGGGGAAAACCTTGCACATCAATGCCTCGTTCTTGGAGTGGACAGCCATCCTTTGGTTAAACTGGCCCACATACTCCACGGGGTCCGTTTTGCCGTTATAAATGGAGAAGGTCAGCTGCTGGAACCACCAAGGAAGGGTAGCCCCCTCTATGTGGCACGTGAAAGGTGACTTGGATAGTTGATCCAGTGCCCTGCTCATGGCGTCGTATCCTAAGCCCCTAGGAGATGGGCTCTTACATTTACGCTCCCGGTAGTGCTCTTCTTCATGAGAGAAAGTCTCGCTTGGAGGAGTTTTCGACCTTTGCCTATAGTCATCGTTGCTTTCATCGTCAGATAGCAGGTCAGGGCTAGGTCGAGGTCGCCTTCGTTATGCATGGCACAGCCTCCTTTTCAAGTCATCTATCTTTCGCTGCATGGCCTGCTCATCGTTCTGCCCCTGGGTCACGCGGCTCCTAACTTCCTTTGGCTGGGTGGCCCAGTTGTTGTTTTGTCTCTAGGGCACATGGCTGTCCCCACGCGAGTAGCTTCTGCTGGTTTGAGTGGTGTGCACACTTCCCTCTCAAAATCTTCCATTCTCTTCATTTCAATCACGCTCAGGGTTGGCGAAGTTACCCTAATGCTGGGATTTGACCTGTTCAGGCTGATGGGAGTCTACTTGATGAGGGCTTGATCCTACCATGCTTGGTCGTTGCCCTTACTAACACTCGAGTTCTTCCCACAGACGGCGCCAATTGTAGGGATTAGGTTTGAGCACTTCTATTGTTGAGTGAGTGGACTCAAGCCCAGCTAGCCCAATACAATGAATTTGTAGAGAGCGGGTTTAAGAACTAGGCCCTAGTAAAGGATACAATGGCTAGACATGGTTGTATGTGGATTGAATAGCATGGGCATGGATTCAAATGTGCAATGATGTTCCTCGGCACTCCTCTTGGGAGCTTGAGGTTCTTATTACCCTTTCAGTGATTTATTACAAAGGTTTCTCCGTTGTTACAGGTTGTTGCAGTGTTCTATACTTCTCCTTTTCTCCTATTTTTCTGTCCCTCTTTCAAAAGAGATTCCTTACATTATATACCCCCTTTTAGTTGATCTTAGCCCTACATTTGTTGATCAAGCAAGTCACTACTTAAGTGCTTGTCCCATCAGCCCCCTTCCCATTCTTTCTGTGGGCTGCGACAACCAAGGCTGCACTGTTCAGGGGTCATTTTCTCATTAATGCAGCCAGAATGTTAGTTGTGGGAATTTAATGTGGAGGTGACAGTTCATCTTAGACTTGCTCCTCCACCATGCCTCCACGGCTGACACGTTGTACTTGTTCCTTCTCTTTAGATGCTTGGAAAGGCAGCTTTTGGTGGGCCATTACTTCCTCCTCCCATGGTCTCGGTTGGCAGAGGACAGGGTTGTCTTCGACAAGATTCCTGGGCAATTTGGACTTTCACACTTCGTCCTCGGACGTTTCTTCCTCCTCGGCATGGACTTTGGGCTTGGTACGAAGTGGGCCGGGGTTACCAGATTTTTTGTCCCCACAAATTTTTTTTTTTTTTAAGAGAGTTTCAACCTACAGTATCCGCTCCTAATGATAACTTTATATCATCAGACTAAGACATCAATCAGTTTTTAGTGTAAGCAGGGATTGAACTCTAAATCTCTTATTCAACCATAAAAAACTTTACTAGTTGAACTAACTGAAACCCACATTTTAAGTATAGAATTTAACAAAACACATTAAAATTTATAATTTTTGTAAATGGAGTTTTACTTTAAATATTGAGCATTTTATATGCCTATAGTATTTTTTTTATTATTATTTTGTTTTATTGAAACTTTTACCCTCTTGAACATTTGAATTTTATTTTAAAAAAAAAGTAAATTTATTAACCCTCACAATACTAACAAACTTGTGGTGTGTGTATATATATATATATAGATATAAATAAAAGATTCTTATCATACATAACAATATCTGACTCACAAATAACAACACAATATACCAATATTCAATAATCATTTCAAAAAATTATTATTTCAATAAATCTCTTAAAAAATTGATTTATTTTTAATTGACATCTCATGTGACATTGCATTTTGCATGTCTTAAAGATGAAAAAAATTATAAAGTAAGAAAAAAGTATTTGAGTACTAAAAAAATTACAAAAACTGAGCATATTAAAGTATTGAACATATAGTTTGAAAGGTGTATTATTAGAACTGGGTTGATAAAATCTAAAATTCCTTTGACAAAAGTTTACTATCATACCAAATAGGTGTTTTATTTTGGATTTGATAATCACATGTCATAAATATAAATATATTAAAACCACTAAAGAATTGTCATGTATTATTTAATTTTCACAAAACTAATAACTTTGAATTAGCTTTTTGTATAGATAATTGTTACGTTCATAACATTTTCATAACAAATCTTAAGTGATAAGTTGTTATTGGTTCTAATTTGAACCCACCACTTAGGATTTGTTGTGAAAGTGTTATAAAAATGTTGTAGACATAATATTTCTCTTTTATAAATTATATAATCTATTGATAATGCTATTAATTTTTATAAGATTTTCGTATAAAGATCTAACTTTTTTTTTTTTTTTTAAAGAATAAGATCTAACTTAATTTTTAGGGGGAGCCAATTTATGTTGTTTTGGGAGATCAAACTTATATTAATTTTAATTAATATATATTACATAGTATATTAAATTTGTATCTCAACATAATTTATTTTATGTTACCAAATGTCTATGATTCATCTATGTTGAGAGGTTTCTCAACCCAAAAAAAAAAAAAAAAAATCTATGTTGAGAAAATAGAGATAAAAAATAAAGGAATAATTTGTATATTTATGTGTGCTTGTAATCTTACAATAAAGGGCCTTTATATACAAACAATAAGTGTGCGCAGCAAGTAAGATACAGTACTAGAAATTAGTTACAATAAAATGTATTGTAGTTTCTCTGACCTAGGACGACACCTTGTGAAACCCTAGCCACCAGGAGAAAAACATGCCTACTCTTTGGAGTGAGGCGATTAGTGTTTTGATATTCCACAGTTCGTTTCAACATTGAACGCAAGATGGAGGCTCTGTCTGGCTTATGGGAGAAGCTCTCTTTGACGGAATCAGAAGGAAAGAGGTTTCTTGTGGAGGATAGTGAAGATGAACGTGAGTTTTTCTTGGCTGCACGGTTTTACACAGGTAGGGTACTGAACATGGAGGCGATTGCAAAAACACTCAATTTATTATGGCGAACAAGAAAAGGTTTCGAAGTCAGGGACATGGGCAGTCATATGGTCTTGTTTATCTTTCGGGACGAAAGGGATGTGGAGCAGATTTTGAAAGGGGAACCGTGGTCTTTCGACAAGCATCTTGTGGCTTTGAAAAGAGTTTGGAAACACACTGATATGGACAAACTTCTGTTTGAGACTACCTGTATGTGGGTTCAAATACATAACTTGCCTATCAGGGTATCACTCAGTATTGCAAAGAGTATTGTCTCAGAGGTTGGTTTGGTGATTGAGTGCATATCTGGGGAAGAAGTGTATGAAGGCAGCAACTTTATCAGATTACGGGTTGAAGTAGATGTGACAAAGTCGTTGTGCCGAGGAAGAAAGATCGCTCTTAGGGGTGGGTAAGAACGTTAGGTGAGTTTCAAGTACGAGCAATTGCCCAATATATGCCACTGGTGCGGTAAACTCACGCACATGGATAGGGACTGTCCCATTTGGGAGAAAGGTAAGCATATTTCGAAGGAGGCTGGGCAGCAATATGGGTCATGGATGAAGGCTACGACACCTAACTTGGCTAGAAAATCAGAGGTTAAGGTGGCTGGTTTGGAGGACTATGATAGTGATTCAGTATGCAGCGAGAAGTCCGATGAAGGACTGGAACGTGACAATCCAGATCGTGAAGGAGTGATGGCTCCGTCCACTGAAGTGGATGATCTGATTTAGAATGGAATGGAGGTGCCGAGGAGTTGGGCAGAGGTAAATGAGAGTGTTTCACGGGTAGCTCAAATAGAGCATAGTGGATGATGGGAATATTTCTTTGGGCCATGATGTGAGTTTGGAAGCTTTGCAGAATGTTAATGTTATAAGTAGGGCTAGGATGGATTCGGGTTCAGAGTTTCAGGTCCAACTGGAGGAAATTGATAGAGAGTTAGCACGCTTTGATAAGTCTGAAGGGGGTTTGGAGGAGAATGTTGTGGTTTTCTCTTTAGAGGCTCGGCAAACACCTCTGCCTAGAGATGTTATAGGCGATGGTCTAACAGATGGTGTGGGTCAGGATGGGGTAAAAAAGAATGGAAAAGGCAAGCCAAAATCAGGTTATACCATGTCTATTATTCGGAACCAAGCTAAGGGCAAAGGTGACTTTAAGGTGGGCAGTCCAAAAGAAGGCACATCTTTAGGTCCATTAAAGAGATCCTTTGGAGACATGGACGGGGTTAGTAAGAAGTCATAAAGCAGCAAGAAGCAAAGAGGGGTGGACTCTAATGATTTAATGGTAGAGGCTGGGTCCCAGCCCTACCGACAGCAATGAATCTGTTAGCATGGAACTGCCGAGGGCTTGGGAACCGCCGTGCAGTTGACGAGCTTGGGGATATTATCCAAGCAAAAGATCCCGGGATCGTGTTCTTGTCAGAAACTTGGTCCACGAAGGAGCAGATGGAACGTATTAAAATTAAGTTGAATTTTACTGGGTTGTTCACTGTCAATAATGAAGAGAGGGGTGGGGGTTTGGCCCTTTTGTGGAGGAATAGTAGTGTTGTTTGGGTCGATAGTTTTTCTAGATATCATGCCATTATTAATGGTGGAATGGAGGATGCGTGGAGACTAACAGGTTTTTATGGTAAGCCAGATACGACTATTCGTAGTGAGGGATGGAATATGTTACGGATGTTGAGTTCAAAGCCGAAGCTCCCATGGTGTTGTTTTAGGGATTTTAATGAGCTTATGCAAGTGGAAGATAAAAAAGGGGGTGCACCGCGAGCTCATAATCTCATGCAGGCCTTTAGGGATGTTCTTGATCAGTGTGGTTTTGTGGATTTGGGTTACTCGGGTCTGGATTTTACCTGGCATGGGCGTCGTAGAGGTGAGCTGATATGGGAGAGATTGGATCGTGGAGTAGCTAATTATGAATGGCTTGCTCATTTTCCTACAGGGAGGATTAGACACTTGCATTGTTTTACTTCTGATCATCGCTCGATTATTTTGTCCCTTGACTAAAATGGGGAGCACCAACGATATAGACGTAAGCCTTTTCGGTTTGAGGCTATGTGGTTAACTAGTCCGGAATGCAATGGTGTTATTTCTAGAGCTTGGGCAATAAACGATGATGGTACTCCGATGCATGTGGTATCGAAAAAATTGAAAACTTGCAAGAAGATGTTAACTGCTTGGACCGGGACCATTTTGGAAGTGTGTTGAAAAAAAATAAAAAACCTTAAGGAGCAATTGTGGAAGACAAAAGTGGATTCGGTCCAATCAGGGGAGGTTGAGGAGGTGAACCGGTTGAAATTGGTGCTTAATAAATTATGTGAACAGGAGGAAAAAATGTGGTAGCAAAGGTCTAGAGTTCAGTGGTTACAAAGTGGCGATAAAAATACAAAATTTTTCCATAGGGTGTCAACTCAAAGGAAGAGAAGGAATTTTATAAAGGAGTTAAGACATGAGAATGGCACTTGGCAGGAAAATGAGGAGGTGGTTTCGGGCTTATTGATAGAATTCTATGCAAATTTATTTACTTCTTCCACTCCAAGTAATTTAGAGCGGATTTTGGAGGGGATTCAGCCAGTAGTGACCGAAGAGATGCGGATTAATTTGGCAAAGCCTTTTGTGGTGGAGGAGGTTGAGTGTGCTATTAAGGATATAGCTCCTTTGAAGGCCTCGGGTCCGGATGGGATGCCCCCTTTGTTCTGCCAGACCTATTGGACTAATGTAGGTATGGATATTTCTCAAGCTGTTTTATCATGCTTAAATTCCAGATCCATCCTGAAATCTATTAATCACACTTTTATCACTTTAATTCCTAAGGTCCATAATCCTGAAAGGGTGACTGATTATAGACCTATTAATCTTTGTAATGTGATTTATAAGATTGTTAGTAAGGTTATTGCCAATCGTCTAAAACCTTTACTTAACTCTATTATATCTGAAACTCAAAGTGCCTTCATTGCTATTAGGCTTATCACGGATAATATTTTAATTGCTGTTGAGTCTCTGCATCATATGAAGAATAATTGTACGGGTAAGCAGGGTTTTATGGCTCTTAAACTGGATATGAGTAAAGCCTATAATAGAGTGGAGTGGTCTTTTCTTGAACAAATCCTATTGAAATTGGGTTTTCATGAAGATTGGGTGGCCTTGCTGATGGAGTGTATTACGACTGCGTCCTATTCCATACTAGTTAATGGTGAGCCCAAAGGAATGTTTAGACCTTCTAGGGGTTTGAGACAAGGGGATCCCCTATTGCCATATCTTTTTCTCTTCTGTGCTGAAGGTTTAAATGCTGTACTACAAGGGGCAGCTTTGAAAGGAGATATCCATGGCTTTTCAATCTGTAGGACTGGTCCAAAACTCACCCATCTCTTTTTTGCAGACGATTGTTTACTGTTTTGCAGAGCATCACTACTTGAGTGTGAGAAGATCAAGGAATTGTTGGGATTTTATGAAGAAGCTTCAAGACAAATGGTGAATCAGCATAAAACTACTCTATTTTTTAGTAGCAACATGGATGCCCAAACCGTGGCGGATATAAAATTGTCTTTGAATGTTTCGGTCATCCAGCACTTTGAGAAATATTTGGGGCTGCCTTCTTTTGTTGGCTGAGGGAAAAAAGCTTGCTTTACTCAGATTAAAGAAAGGATTTGGGCAAAAATGCAAGGGTGGAAAGAAACTTCTGTCTCAGGCAGGTAAAGAGGTCATGATAAAAGCGGTGGTACAATCTATTCCCACCTATTCGATGAGTGTGTTCAAGTTACCAATTGGTTTGTGTGAAGACATTGAAGCAATGATCAGAAAGTTTTGGTAGGGACAAGGGGAGTCAAAAAAAATACATTGGGTTAAATGGAGTACTCTTTGTTCCTCAAAGTCAGTAGGTGGGATGGGGTTTCAAGACATTCAGAACTTCAATGACGCTCTTCTTGCAAAACATGTTTGGCGTCTCTTGCATCACAAAGATACTTTATTCTATAAGGTCTTTAGTGCCAAATATTTTTCCACTGGGAATATTATGGAGGCCCCGATTCATCCTAGAAGTTCCTTTGCTTGGCGGAGTATTCTTCAGGCCAGGAAGGTTATTCAACAGGGCGCTGTTTGGAGAGTAGGGGATGGAGAATCTATTAAAATATGGGAGTACAGTTGGTTGCCGAATCTGTCCAACAGTCGTGTTATTTCTCCGAGGAATTCCACTGCTGTGAAGTTCGTGAAGGATTTGTTTTTTGAGGATAGAAGGGTTTGGGATCCAAGTTTGGTGGAGCGTATTTTTTTGTCATGGGAGGCAGAAACAATTTTAAGGATTCCGGTTTGTGAAGGGTCTATGCCGGATAAGCTAATTTGGCCTCTTACACCAGATAGGGATTTTAGTGTTCGGAGTGCTTACCAAATGTTGGAGAACACGGCAAGGTCATCCAATCCATATTCATCATCAATGGATGAAGTGAGTAAGGTGTGGAAAGGGATTTGGAAAATCAAGACACCAAATAAAATTCGCCACTTTATTTGGCGAGCTGCTCATGACTCACTGCCTACCACCCAGAATCTTCAGCAACGACATGTTCCTGTCGATGCTTCTTATCCTTTGTGTGCTGAGCAGACCGAATCATTGATGCATTGTTTGTGGCTGTGTGATCATGCTCAAGATGTATGGAAATCTAACATTTGTTTTGCCAGGTATTGTAGGAAGCAGCACCAAGATTTTACTGAGTTATTGGGCGAGGTGATGCGAACGAGGTCAGCCTTTCATATTGCTCTGTTTTCTACCATTTCCTGGTGTTTGTGGCAGAGGCGTAATCGCTTGAGAGTTAATCAACCAACTTGGCCGTTGAAGGACATTGGAGATCGAGCTCGTGCTTTGGTGTAGGAGTATTTTGATGCCTACCAATCTACTTCAGGTCCGGGTATTCCTATAGCTCCTGTGCGTTGGACTCGTCCTCCAGATGGCTTGTACAAGGTGAATTTTGATGCTGCTTTGTTTGAAGTTTCGGGCTGTGCAGGTATTGGGGTGGCAATACGAGATTCCAGTGGAGCGATTATTGGCGCTTTATCTCAGAAAATCCCGCTCCTTCATTCGGTGGAGTTGGCTGAGGCTTTAGCTGCCTGCCGAGCTGTTGTTTTTGCACAGGAATTGAGCATAGCTAACATTCTGGTCGAGGGAGACTATCTGAAGGTGGTCTCAGCTTTGAGGGATCCAGCTGGTTGTCATACTTTGTATGGCATATTGTTGAGGACACTCATCGTTGGGCTAGTCAATTTCAGTCTTATAGTTTTAGTCATGTGTGAAGGCGTGGGAATTTGTTAGCTCACACCCTTGCACGAAGAGCAGTTTCATCTGCAAATTTCGATGTTTGGGTAGAAGAACTACCTGCGGAGTTGGAAAGTGTATTCCAAACTGATTTAAATTAATATTATGATCTTACCTTTTTCTCAAAAAAAAAAAAAAAAGATATAGTACTAGAAAAATAAATCGAGCATGAACCCAATAGGCTAGGCATGTATACATTAACACTCTCTCTGTCCACCTCCTCCACTATTTATCTTTCTTTTCTTTTTTTTGAGAAAACACTATTTATTTTTCTAATAATGATAATAGTTTAGCTTGTATTATTTGTATGATTTTAAAAAATAAATAAATAATTTCAAGGGACTTTAGGGCAGGGGCGACGTTACATATGGCTCAGGGGGTTCAAATAAACACCAGACCTGACCAAAAAAAAAAAAAAAAAGTTATATATAGAAGTAATTTTTTTTGTTTTTCTTTTACCCCCAAAATAAAAAATTTGAACACCCTGACTTGTATTAGTGTTTCTTTTATAATATTTTTACAATAAAAGTTTAAGTGGTAAGGTTTTTATTTGGACCAACAACTAACATAATTTTTTTTTCCTTTAACAACATGTCACCTAGATTTTTTTGTAAAAGTTTTGTGTTAGTAGCACTACTCTTAAAATATTTAATTTTATAAGAAATAATAAAATGTTTTAAATTTTTGCTCATTCCTTAAAAATAAATAAATATTCTTTCTGGGACTTTGGCTTACTTTAGCATTGACAGTGGAATGAAGCTGTTTTTGCTTTCACTATTCTTCTTTATCAACAAATAATTACACCAATGGTATAACTAACAAATTCGTATCTACATTTGTGATTCTTTCTTCATTCTCTCTATCTCTCTTTCTCTCTATTCTATGTTTTCTTAGTTTTTTTTTTTCTCTATTCAATCAAGTAATTTGACAAGAGGTTTACAAATTTACAAGTCCAAGAAGTCTTTTAGTGCTTACTCTAATTTTAAGAGAATGACTATATGTATGGTTAAAATGCTATACACTTCAAAACAAAGAACTTATATCAATTAAATTTTTTTTTCTTAGTTTCATGTTTACTCCCAATCCTACTCCTAGGTTTTTTACTATTCTTTTTTATCATATATTTTTATTTAATTGATATTACATATAAATATAATTAATAAGTTATTACTAATTTGGCAAAAATACATGATTAGTTATTTAATTCTATTTATTTATGCATTCAATTGTTATTCTCCTTCCGATCTTTAAACTATTAATTATTTTTTTAGACAATTGTACAATGTAGTTATATTTGCGACATGTGGAGTTTAATAGTATCAGTCGAAGTGGCAATGGTGTAGCTCATTCCTTAGCTCGCTATGCTAAGCTTCTAGTTGAGGATATTGTTTGGTTGGAAGATTCTCCACCCTCAGCTTTAGAGGCCTTGTATTTGGATTCTTTTTCTAATTAAATGATATTGAGGTTGCCTTCAAAAAAAAAAAAAAAACTAAATTGTATTTAAAATATTAATTTAAATTATTGTACATAATAATATAAAGTTGTATATAAAAAAAATAATCATTATTTTACTCACTCTTCAAGAAAAGGTTATGGTTTTACTAGTATTAACCCCTCTTAAAAAAAAATAAAAATAAATAAATAAAACCCTAAAGTTGCATGTAGCCTTAGGGTCATCTATACATTCATATCATTAAAATAATGTTGTTTCATCCATTGCGACGAACGCGGTTATTTTTTTATTTATTTTTGATAAATAAGAAATTATTATTAAGGCAAAATGGGAGGAATCGGCTCATCAACTTTACAAAAGACCCATTGAAAGATGGAAAAATGAGTTAGAATCTCCAATTAAAAAAGAAAAGAAAAGAAAAGCCCAAGGAGCTAGCATATGATCAGTGAGTTCATTACAAGAACAATAACAAAAAGAAAAATTTACAACAGAGAAGCAAAGGGTTATTTGGACTTCAGTGGTCTGATTGAATGGAGGGGGGAATGAGAGGAGGGAGAGTGGAGGGAAGTAGAATAAAGTTGGTTAAAAATAAACTAATTTTGTATTAAATCTACTCTACTCTACTTCCCCCTCCCTATCCCCATTCCCCCAATCCAAACGGACCATAAGTGATTTGCACATTTATGTTGTTAAAATAATGTTGCAAGGGTGACAGAGTCAAGGACCTTGACCTTGTTTAACTTTTGCGTGGTGGGAATGGGATTCCTGATTCGATCTACTTTTAATTGCAGCAGTCAACACTCGAGTTCAAATTTGTACCTTCCAATCCTTGCGGGGTGGGATTTACGTGTGGACCCGTACCTTTAATTGCAATTAAAATAGTCGATAGAGACCTACCTTCTTTCTCATTTTTTTTTGAACCGACCTTCTTTCTCAATGCAAAACGAAGACGGCAAATTGAGATATTGATCTCGTTCCAACTTCCAAGTGGCAACCTTTGCGTGATCGATCAATGTTCCAACCTGTGCGTGGTGGGACCTTGCTCTTCTTCCTGCCATTGCTTTGCAGCAGAGGCGGGACTTTATCAATACAAATAAAAATTATTCCGGTTTCAATCCCACCAATCAAAACTAACCATATAATTTTTTTATTAATATTTTTTACCATATATATATATATATATATATATTTTGATTAATTACTTTTTATATGCTGAGGAAACGAAGACTATTGCTACTTGCTATATATGTAAAGTCTGCAGAGTGCTGAAGGCCTGAAGCAAAAGACGAGAGAATGTCTGGAAGACGCACAGAGTTGGACTTAGAGAGAAGTACCATTTCCGAACGTGATATCGATGTTAATCTAAGCAATCATGGCAGGTTAGTATAGTCTACTGTTTTCATTTTCTTATTCACTTTATGTATACGATCAATCTATCTTCAATATTTTCTTATTAGCTTATTAATTAGTACACTACTTAGTACCCACCACTTGATATTCTGATCATTTCATTGGAACAATATACGTGGAGATGGTAGCTTGCAATAAGTGAATGGAGGGCCGGCAAAACTACGCACACCCACACATTCCTTCAAGTAAAAGACAATTCTTTTTTTTTTTTTTTTTGGATGGGAAGTACAAGCCAATTACTTGATGAAGCACAGTACTTACTCTCCGCTTAATTGCCCTTCAGCCCTAAACCAACCTTTACCATTTAAACCCCATTAATTAGCTTGGGTGCCCTTCAGCCCCAGCACCATGCCAAAAGTCGAAACCATCTATCTAACCTAGCTAGCAGGTGAAATTTGAACTCTTCAGAATGATTTAACAAACCTTTTTCCAAATAAGAAAACAAGCTTTTTCCCTCCGTGGAGTGCAGACTGCAGAGTAGCCAAAACCCAAAAAAAAAAAACAAAAAAAAAAGCTCTGGTAACTTCTTGCTCAGCTGGGCGTTATCTATCCAACGGTGTTGTGGAGTTCGGTACTCTCATGACTCATGAGAGACTCTCCAGTCTCCGATTCCCATGATGTTGCTGCACCCAGGGGTTTGACGTTATCAATCTTAGTGTTATTTTGTTTTTGTTTTAATTTATACCACATCAGATGCTGACAGATTATTTATTTGTTTTCATTTTTTCCTTTCTAACATTTGAAGAGTATGGATATGGAACATTTTCTGTTCTTATTAGCATTGAATCGGAGATGGTCCTGAATCATGTACCATAATATGGTAGTAGTTACTTTTGTTCTAAAAAGATAAAAGAAAGAAAAGTTTACCGATGAATTGTGATCATGTGGTATTTAACTGTTCGTTTTAGAAGAAGCTATTTATAAATAATTTGACTGGAAATTTTTTTTTACTATTCCATGGAGTTTGTGATTCCTTAAAATTGCCAGCAAACTTGGTATTGGTGTCCGTGTCACTTTCAATAGTCAAATCTTCCTTTTCTGTAAATAATAATAATATTGATGGATGTGGCTTTGGCATCGGTGGTGGACAGAATCATTGTGAGCTTCAATGGAAAAGAGGTGTTAGCTATTAAGATATAGTAAATTTAATTTATAAAAAATAAAGTATTTTGCTCATATGCTATAAGAAAAAAACCTAGATCATAGAGATGAAAACATTTAGAATAAAATATATTAAAGTACTGTGAATAGTTTCCTGAAGCTTAAAATGAAATAGATACAGTGCTCTGTATTTATACATGAGCAACAGAGTAGAGAGGGAAGAAAGGTTAACGTCTAACCCTAACAAACTCGCTAACAGATTCCAACTATACACGCTGACCAACCAGCTTAATACACGTGTAAGCTTAATTAACTAACTAACAGTTAGCACAATATATACGACTGTCCTTCTATACATTTATCAAAGCTACAGGTCGTATACTATCTATTTTATCTTCTTCTTCAGATAATGATCTCTTAAGAAACGTGGATTTCAGAGGGTTGGGCATAAATAGCTAGCATTGAAACTGATTTTCTTTATTTTTGCTATCCAATTCACCAATTTGATTGTCACTTGGATTGTTTTTTGTTTAATGATTGATATTATTTTTTCATTCTAAATCAGTATCAACTCAGATGAAGCTGTGAGCTCAACGATCAGGTTGAAAGCTTTTATTTCGAAACCCTTTCATGGCCTATTGAAGAGGTTTGGATTCTTGGTTTTATCTCTCGATTCCTTTGTTTTTTTCATTTTGTTTTCAAGATGATTGGATCAATTTTTGTTTAATAATTGATTTTTTTAAATTTTTTTTTCCTACAAGTTTCAGCTTAAAAACGGCTGTGATTAAAGCAGTGGAACCAATTTATAAAGCTCTTAATTACCTATTGAACAGGTTGGGGTTCTCCTTCGTTTTTCAAATTTGATTGTTATTTGCCTTTAGTTTTCTACAAGTTTCAACTTCAATGCGGCTGTTAATTTATTGAAGGTTTCAATTTTGGAAGCTTTTAATCACCTATTGAACAAATTTGGGTTAAATATGCTCTTCATGAGCATAAACTGCTTAACCTATTACAGAGAATGCCCCAAGATTACCCAACAATTACTCGTAGATTTTACTGAAGTCCAAAATGACCATTCTTTATGAGGGTTCCCTACATTATAATATATATATATATATATATATATATGTTTATGTATGTACTTATATGTTCTTGTATAGCTCATTGAACTTAGGGGCTAGCTTCTAGATAAGCATAATTTGTGATTATTTAGATGGGTTAGTTAAGGCATATTATTATGTCTATCATATTTATTAATATGAAATTGTTAAAATTATTGGTTGAAGTTGGAAGTGAAGTTTATTGTTAACTATCAGTTTCATGGCTGTATAATATATTGATTTTTTTTTTTTTTGGCTGTGTAATTGATTTTCATTTGGGATTTGTTTTATGTGAGTTGAGCTTCTTAATTATTGCTGAATTCATGGTATGTTTTAGTTATAAAGTTACTCTTTATTGTTAAGGGTTTGATGTAGCCATTGAAGATTAATTTGTTCCTGCTTCAAAATTCTTCTAAGGATCTATGTGTAAAATTCAATTAAAGTAAAAATCATTTCTTTTTGTAGGTTTTGTTTTTTTTTTTTTGTTTTTTGTTTTTTGTTTTTTTTTTTTTTTTTTGGTGGATAAGGTTTCGTCATATGTGTTCTTAGGTTAAAAAAGTTCTAATATGAGTTTTTATTTAAGAAGTTATTGGTCAATTTTGTATTCAAAGGCAAGGCAAAACTGTAATTAATACTATGCTCGAACTTTCTTCTTCACTGGCCACATTAAACTCCGAAGATGACTCTAGAGATAGAAAAAGAATTGATCTCCATACCAAAGGAAGTGTATGCTCAATTCCTAGCTCAGCAAAAGGGAGTTGCTTCTTCCTTTGCTTCCACTTTAGCTCCATAAGGTAGTGCATCCTATTGTATTTTATGTTACACTTCTGATCCATGGGTCATTGGAGTCTAACAAAATAAAACGTAAGATATTTAAAATCTCCTAAAAAATTCTTGACTCAACTACGTTACGAAACTATCAAAAATATCTTTAATTCATAGGGTTTTCTGAAATTACAATTTTGCTTCTAAATACAAAATTGACTATAACTTACTAAATTAAATCCCATATCAAAAACTCTTTTAACCCAAAGACACAACTAGACCTTTAATATCAAATGACTTTTAGTTTTACTTCAACTAGACTTCAAGCATGGCCCTACAAAATAAATCTTGAATATGTGAATTTGTAAAGTAGTAACATTTTAATGTTCCATGGCGGCATCATATATGTTGGTTTGGAACTGTTGTGTTGCTTTTCTAATTGCCGGGTTGTTGTGTGGAGTGTG
The DNA here is from genome assembly GCA_030445155.1 of Quercus variabilis. Taxonomy (NCBI): domain Eukaryota; kingdom Viridiplantae; phylum Streptophyta; class Magnoliopsida; order Fagales; family Fagaceae; genus Quercus; species Quercus variabilis. The sequence goes on from CP129454.1 coordinate 12,388,386, forward strand.
GGTGATTGTGATGTAGGATAGAATCTGTAATTTAATTTGTGTAATTATTTAATTTTAACATTTTTATATAAAAAAAATGTTATTTTAGGTTTAGGTGATTTACTTTCTTATTTTTAGGTGTTTTTAATATTTTTTAGGTCAAATTTGGTTCATGTTAGGGTTAAATATTAATTAGAATTTATTTTATAATATATTTTTTTTGTTTGTCAAGTTTTACGGAACCCTAAATAGGCCCTTAAGTCTTAGTTAACGTTTTTCAGTATTATTGATATTAATACAAATTGAAACTTTTGTCTATTATTTCTCTAGTGGATTTCAAAACCCTTTCTCTTTGTAGATTTAAGGAACCTTCGTGAATTTGAGGTTATTTTCAGAAACAAACGTGTTTTGTTTCTTGTTTTCTAGAGATAGACATGTTCTACTTCTTAACGCTTCTACATCCCGCATTAGTTGGTATCAGAGTCTTGATTTATCCTGGTCTGGTGGATAACGTATGTGACAGTAGCAATTCCGATGATAAAAAACTTAGCAAGTATTACGTGACGTACAACTAGCACTCACAAATATCTTTGCTAGGATGCTGTCGTTGAATCATGAAAACAATAGGGATAACTATTGCAAAGACATAACTCACGGGCAACCTGTGATAAGCAAATTTCATATAGGCCTTATAGAAGAATTGCAATTTTTACTAGTTATTTTTATAAAGAAGATTTTCTTGATTGGTTACTTGATCTAAAGGATTTATTTGACTTTGAGAATATTTATTATGATAGAAAAGTTAATCTTGCTTTGTATAAACTTAGTGAGTATGCCTTATGGTTGGTGGGAACGAATACAGTCTAATAGAATTAGACGAGGTAAAGACAAAATTCATTTATGGCCAAGGATGAAAAAGATGTTTGCTATCAACTTTTATCCTTTGGATTGTGATAAACTTTTGTCATGTACAAAACAAGATTATTATTGGCCAAGTTGTTCATACTTGAATTATTTTGAAGAGCCATATATTAAACCATTAAAGGAAAAATTGCATGTTGAAGAGAATATTGTTCTTGAAGATTATGTAGATGTCAAAGAATAAAATATAGAGATTTTTGAAGAAATTAATGAAGGTCTTGTTATGGAAGAAGATCCTCAATCAAATCAAGATTATTGTGGAGGAGAATAATGAAGATCCTATTATAGAGAAAGATCTTGAAATCAAGATGGTAGAGACCATTAAGGAAGAAATTGAAGAGGGTAGTTTCAAGGATCTCAATGAAATCAAATTATATGATTGTCAATCTCAAGATCCTTATATTTTGGTGGTAAGTGATACATCGAACTTTATTGATTATATTGGAGTTGATAGATTTGATTTAATTGTCAGTTTTTATTTGGTAAATCTCTACAATTACATGAAGACCAAGGAGAAAGAAATTCAAGTTAATTTGTTTATTCTATTGATGAGTTGCAAGTATTGGAAAGAAGATCAAGGGACTCAAGCATTCAAAGTATTTGTTTATTTGGAGCGGAAGATTTTAGATTTCAAAGATGAACTCGAGGACAAGTTTGTTTCAAGTGGAGGGGTTAGATGTAGGATAGAATCTACAATTTAATTTTTGTAATTATTTAATTTTGATATTTTTATGTAAAAAAAGTTATTTTAGGTTTAGGTGATTTATTTTCTTGTTTTTATGTGCTTTTAATGCTTTTATGTCAAATTTGATTCCTGTTATATTTAGGTATTAATTAGAAGTTACTTTAGAATATATTTTCTTGTCTGTCAAGTTTTATGGAGCTCTTAAATAGGCCCTTATGTCTATAAACGTTTTTCAATACTATTGAAATTAATAAAAATTCAGACTTTTGTCTATTATTTACTGGTAGATTCCAAAATCTTTTCTCTTTGTGGATTCAAGGATCCTCATGGATTTGAGGTTATTTTCAAAAGCAAACATGTTTTGTTTTTTGTTTTCTAGGGGTAGACGTGTTCTGCTTCTTGACGCTTCCGCATCCCGTATTAGATTGCCTTTGGGAATACTGGTTTGTGGATTGACTGTCAGCCATTGTTTTAGTTGCTATTTATTTTTAGTGTTGCTCATAGGTACTGCATCTTATTCACTTGTTTATTCTCTGTCTTAATTGGGTGCTTATTAGAATCCAATGAAGGTATACAACCCAATTTCTTATTATTCCCCTCTGATATGCTTTCTATTACTTTGATTTGTCTTAATGGGAGTTATGCAATGGGCCCAAACAGTTGAGGTTTTTCTTTTGATAGGAAGAACTTTAATTATCTAAATGTTGATCTCCCTCCCACTATGGATCCTAAGTATGCTGATTGGAAGGTCGAGGATACATAGATCAAGAGTTGATTATGGAATAGCATGCAATCAAAAATAAGTTGTTGCCAAGTATTTTTGCCCTCTACCAAACTTATGCGAGAACAAGCCCAAGAGCTAAATTCTGGTGTCAATTCTAAACACTATTAATGTCTATCTTTTTCTTTGTCTATACAACTCAAGTTAAACCCTTACTCCAACCTATAAAAACAATTGAAAGTATGCTAAAACAATCCTAGCAAGTATTTAGAACCCTTAATACCAGATTTTATGGCTAAGTTGATTTTTAACACTAAACTATTCACAAGTTAAAGTGTAAGTGACTTTGCAAAACTTCCAAACACACAAACTACTTTACACAATCATGGCAATATATAAAGCTAGATAAGGTAGAGAGAGGAAGACAAGCAAACCACACATAACACCACAAATGTTATGGAAGAGGAAAACCCAAGCCCTGGGCATAAACACCTCTCCCCTGACCACCCATTGAAAATCTCCACTAGATAAATAGTTGCAGTACATAAGGTATACAATAAACCCTTCAAGCCCACTCTCCTACATGTACTTGAGCCCTCTAAGATCCAGCTATCAACCGACTTCACCAAGCCCTTTCTCCTCCTAGCTTATTAGAGACCCTCCATTGAAGCTCCAATGGAATAACCACTAATGAGGATTGGATTTAGGTCGTGGCTTTTCAAGTTTCCTTTCTCATTTACTCACTCATAGTTATGTGTTTGTGGATGAGGATTGTGTTTATAGAATCTCTATCAATGGAATGAAAGAGATGGAAAAATGAGATGAAGAACTTAATTTTTCTCTAAGAAAAAGCTCTCTCATTTCATACAAAGGATTGGCAACCTTAGGGTTTCTAGGGAATGGTCAATACTTATCTAAAGCCCTTTGCCACGCCTCACAACTGTGTGTGTGCTGGCATAAAAATAGTGGTTGGTGCATTTTGTAGAGTATAGAAATTGTGCAGCTCGCGACTTGTTCACCCCCTAAGGTTGCGAGATGGTTGCGAGGTGCACGTCTGCACTTTCAGACAAACACCTGCCACGTGGATTTCGAGGGCAACTTAGGTCGTGAGAAGGTCGCCTCCAGGTTGCGAGATCTCAAGTTGATGCAGCTTCTAGCCTTCAAGGAGAGGCTTAAGTACACTACCCCAATTTACATGAAAACCCAAAAACTAATACATCACCAAACAATACATTACATATAAAGTTTTGTCATTGAATAAAGCCAACACAAAGGCATGACTTCTCAACAATAAAACCCCAAATAAAATTCTCATAAAATCCTAGCTAATTTTGAGCACTAGCCCCTTTTTCTACATTTCTGAATCCTAGATCCAGAAATTCTCATAAACCTTAAACCACCACAAGCACCCAATTTATCCGACGTTTGGTTGTTGGATTTTCTTGTTGTTTTGTTGCTTAGAAAATAGAGGAAATGAAGTCTTACATTGGAAAATCTCAAATTCTTGTATTCATGCTGGTTTTAATTTTAGGGTGAAAAGCCATATTTTTAATTTTCAAATTTAAAGGGGAAAGGGGTATGTCTTGTTTTGCTTGGTTGTTTTTGAACTCTTTGTTTTAAGAAAAAAGTTGTCCACTATCGTTGCTGGGTCGTATATTTCTGATGAGTATGAAAATTAGTTAAGAAGGAAAATGGAAAAGATATTTTTTTGTTGTATGTTTGCTTTTAAGTTTTCAAGCTTCTCTGATCTTTATGGCCAATAATAGAAGAGATTTGTGTATCAAACGAAAACATAGTGGTAATGAGATGGAAAAAACGACGAAGAAGAGATGGGTTTTATTCCTTTGCTAGTCGGGTTTCTACCTATGCTTGTTGATTTTGTTGATTTAAGATAGTCAATGCTTGATTTTCACTTTAATTTGGTATCAGATGCTGAATTGTCAAAAATTGGCTGAGTTTATGTATTTTTTTTTTATTTTATTAAATGGTGTTTGTGACAATATTTGAATATTTTCTTAAGATTTAAAATTTATGTCCATGTTACATATTACAATTATATTTTATTTATGAGGGGATTTTCACTACAAAGTTATGCTACTTTAGATTCTGTAACCATAAATTAGAACATTTTTGTTTGGTGGGTCTGCAACCTTTTATGAGTATTCTTTGTTGTGTTAACTTTTGCTTCTATTTTCCCCATAGGAAATAAATGCAATACTTCTAAACATATAAACGATCCAAATAGATTAAAAAACTATGAATTTCAAAGTAATCAATTCCACAAGATATAAAAAAGTTGGAGATGATATTCATATTTGATCTTTTAAGTTGCTATATATAAAGATACTTCTATCAGACCACCAGGTGTAACTCTAAAGTTACACCTATTTTAGACTATTAATTCTCATTAAATCTAACTGTCAGCAAAAAGCTATCTCTCACATCATTAATATGTAATTAATATGCTATGCCAACTTATTTTAATTAAAAGGTCATGTTAATGAATGTCCTTAAGGTAATTGTTAATAAACTATAATAAGAATAAAATTTTGATACTACTTTTATGGGAAATATAAAAAGTTGCTAACAACATTTATTATTTATCATTCTCCTAATAAAATGTTTTTAAAATTGCTTAAACCAATGCTTGGCATTGGTTAACAATTTTCCTTAATTAAATCCCCCCAAATTTACCTTCTCTCTCTTTAATAATCATCTTCCACTCCCCACCAACTTCTATTTCTCTTCAATGAGATCTAATAACAAAAGTGGTGTTCACAATTACTGTTAGGGATGACAACATCACCATGGTGCAAAGCAAGAGCTCCATGTCTACTTAAGGGTGAGTAATTAATGAGGCTTTGACCCACCCTGCACCTTTGGTGCGATGATTACTCCATAGGTATAAATGCTTATAGAGTATGGGGGGGTAAGGGCCAAGTTCAAGTCTCCAGGAGGGGGTTTCACACACATATACACTTAGATTAGACTAGAGTATAAATTCTATTTTGCAAAAAAAAAAAATTAATGAGGCTTTGAGATTGTCATGGATTAAAAAATTAACAAGGATGGGTTCCACAAGAATAGTTTGCTTCATTGTGATTTCTTTAAAAGGAAGCTGTTAGACCCCATATTCGACCTCTATTATTTGGAAGTGATTTGTCATTTGTGGGTTTAAGTTTGAGTTTTAGATGTGATTTTTTGTTAATTTATTAATATGGTTCCCTAGTTCTAGTGGGTACCATAGACTTGAGAACTATCAGGATGTGATTTAAATCCATCTAGCAAAACACCTAGGCAAAGATTGAGGATTGGCAAGTTGTATCAATATCAAATACCACCGTAGTTTCAAAAGGTTCATTGAACAAGTAAATTTGGGCAAAAAACCTTAGCAACGTTACAAAAAACTCTGGGGAGTGGAAGACGACTCTTAAGGAGAGAGAGAAGGTGAATGTGGGGGGATTTAATTAAAATGAGTTGACATGACAAATATTAATTATAAATTAATGACGTGAGACTTAATCTTTTTGCTTGATATTAGATTTCATAAGAATCAAATGGTCTAAAATATGGGTAACTTTAGTCATGAACCCATCTCATATAAAAGTATGATATTGTGACCATCATTATGGGATCTTTCTACACTAGTGGCCCTAAAGCAATTCCCTAAATGGTCTATAGGATGGAGCCGACCTTCAAAGAGTTTACTAGAATGAAAATGTTGAGATGGATAAGTAAAAGTACAATGTTAAGATTTGAAATAAAGAAATTCGCTTAACGATAGAAGTATCTTATTGATGAAAAGATGAGTGAGAGTTGCTTGAGACAATTTGATCACGTGTAGAGATCAGTTAATCTACCAATGAGGAACATGAGTTGGTTCAAGTTGAGTGAATGGAGAAATTGAGAGGAACATCTAAAATAACTATAATGAAAGTAGAAAAAAGCAAAAAGATATCACTTAAGAAGATAGCAAAGAGTATGATTTTGTATAAGATATAATGGTGGAAAGAATTCATATGACCAACTCTGATTATAGTTTGTTGAGGATCCCTAATGATTCCAAAGTGTTGCTGTGGTACTATAAGTCTTATATCAGTTATTAGACCTATAAGACATATCAGAGATTATTTCTTGTAGTAAGGTTGAATGAAATAATGTTGTTAGTGGCTTGTTCATCTCTTCGTGTTGAATTAAACTCATTGTGGTAGGTTATAAAGCTGAAAGGATTTCCTTCTTTTATTATTAAGTTGAGTGGATTTTGCAGGATTAAAATAAAAATTTCTTGAAACCGGATTTTGATATTCTTATGGTTGGAAAAAAAAAAAGTAGTAATATTAAAGCTGAAGGATTTCTTGTTTTTGTATGTGCCAGTGATGAAGCACATGGTGTCTTTGAAGCATTTCATAGGCTTCTTGCCTTCCTCGTCTCGTATCTAGTTGGCTTAATTGGTATACACTTTCAAGTTGTGGGCGTCTCGCCACTTGAAAAGCATTTTGCTATAATCTTGCTTTTCATCATGGCTACAATTGTCTATAGCATTGCATATGTGGAGATAAAACTACAACCTCAAGATGCTGACCTTCCCATATTCAGGTCCATTTGTCTGGTTTCTGGAATTATTGCTATTGAGCTACTTGTTGCAACAATCACTTCTCCCTTTTGGCTATTCATGGTTAATTTATGTCCAATCCTGCTTGTGGGGGTACTAAGTCACTCCTACCAACGAATTTCTCAGTGTCTCTACTACACAGCTAGAAGATTTATGAATTAGGTTGTAAGACATATGACTGGCTCCAACAGAAATTCCAATAAGCAGCTTCTCAAGCATTTTCTTCAAGGGGACAGGAAGACAAAGGTATACAGATGGAAGAAATTTTATAAAGTGGCCTGTTATTGTTAATTAGACCTGAAGTATGCAAAAGATTGTACTTATGCAATGTTCTGTTTCTGGGAGTTTGAACTTTTTTACACTATATTCAAAGATTAATTATACTAAATTCAGCATTTAATTTTTTTACTTTACTAAAGATCTCACATCCAACTGCTTAGATAAAATAATTTGCAATGCAATTTGCAAATTTTCAACAATTAGATTTAAGGTTAAAAGGTTTTATGGAAAGGGAGATACCTATTTTATTTTAATTTTGTGACCAACGCCACAAACTTGTTAGTAGGAAAAGCAAAACCAGACAAGCCAGAATATTAGGATACCACGCCTGACCCAACCACAGCAGCCATATGACAATACTACAAGGAAAAAACAATTGCCAAAGCTTGGACAGAAAAACATACATATGCACTTGCGCCACTTTGTTGGAAAATATAGCTATGAAAAACAAGTTTTGATTCAACAATACAAATCCTAGAAAATTAGCAAGAACAGAAATTTAAAGAGAGAGTTGAGAATGATCTTACAGTGCAATAGAATTAGCATGACTCTTTTGGCCGAACAACCCAAAGATTAGACTATAGCAATAGCCTTCGCAATTATAACTCGCCCAACCAAAAATGCAGATCGCACAAGAAGTGGAAGAAGAAAACGACTTCAACCAAGAGTGCAGAGAAATCTTTTTGCTGAATAAAAATTGGAGAGGAGAGAAGAAAAGGAATGGCCTAAGGGCCACTTCATTTATCCTTCTTCAGCTTGTTTTTCACTCACAGACAAAAAAGGGGTTGGAATTCTTTTGCCTTTTCTCCCTCACAGGCCTAACACTTCCCGGCTGTGAAGACACAACTCCTATTTTTCTTTCTTTTCTTACCTTAAAAAGGATACTGAAATCAGCTAAAATCTTACACAGCTGACTCTACTACCAAGGAAAGGAATCACACGCATCATCTTATGAAGGAACCACAAGGTGTGCAAACATGTGTTAGAAGACTCCACCTCCAGATCTTGAGAGAATCTCAATCTGCGTAAGTGGTGTTGTGGTGTGTTCCAAACCCTTCAATATTTTATTCATTTGTTAAAGTGGTTAGTAGAAGAAAATAAATGAAAGTAAAGAAAGAAAGCAAGATTCGGTGATCTGAGAAAAGAGCAAGTGGGAGACAAGCATTTAATGCTTTTTCATTAATTGTGTCTTTATTCCCGATAGGGACACCCTGGCAATACTTTATTGCCTGATATGTCTTTTTTTTATTTTTTTTGGGGGTCAGAATTGCCTGATATGTCTTTGCACAGATAAACAGTCGCCCTCCATTTGTTTCTGTTGGATCTGCTCCATTTCGCATCAAAACATCCTAAAATATCGTCTTATTCTATTTTATTATTTTAAAAAATTATTTTATTAATTATACAATATTATTTTATAATATTTTAATATTTATTTTACAATATAACACATTAAAATAGTATTTTTACACAATAAAATAATATATACTGAAATCACGTATAATATATTAATTATTATGCATTTAATAAAAAGTAAGAGAGAAAACTAAATAATAATATAAGAGTTTACCGTTCAGTTATAAAGTTTAAAATTTTTTTGCAATACTTGACTTTTACAATTTCTGATAGAGTACAGATTTTGGGCTTAAATACTAAAAAATGCTTACATATGGCATTTGAGACGTGAATGCTTTAACACTTGCCAATTTTGGATGCTTTTTCTGCTAATACCAGCATTGCATTGTGATTGCTTACCCTCAACATATTTTTCCGTGATTCTCCAGTTTTTTGACTTTTTTCTAATAAAATAATGTTTGAAATCCATTTGGACCGAGGGTCTTTAAAACACCCATTTGAAAGGGCATACATTACTTCTGCTATGGATTAGTGTCTAGGCACTGTATGTCTATTGCTTAAAGTTACTCAAAATATGTTCTACTGAGAATTGATATGGATTCCACTGAAATGATCCACTATTCCTTGTTCTGTCTTGTACTGAGTCGATCCATTGATCATCTGCCATCTGAGCCTTAAGATTCTATCGTTCAATCTTCCTTTGTTCACCAACATATGAAATTTTTTGGTAATTCTCTGTCATCAACCTCAGTCTGGTCGAGCTTTTTGAGTCCAAATAATTTTCTCCCTTTGCAGTGTCTCGGAGATTTCCAAATGGAATGCTACAAAATTCTTTATTTTGCAGACCTTTCCTTTTGGATGAATAAGATATTTATCCTATACAGAAAACACCAAGGTGAAATAATTACATCAAGACATTGACCCCCTAAGTGATACAGCCTCTTCTAATTTTCTCTTTATCCGCTCATTTCTTATTTCCTATAAATATTACGGGTTTGATAGCAATAATGCTATATTTATAGGAAATAAGCGGATAAAGAGATTCGAAAAAAGGAACCTTCGGGGCACTTGCATATTCTTCGCGCGATTTAAACATGATTTTCTTTCTTTCTTTTTCATTAGTTTTTACTCAAATGCGTCTGTGACTTTAGTGATTGGACTGAGAGTTTTAATTTAGTGAGCTTTTTTTGGCCTATTGAACAGGTTTGGATTCTGGGTTCAATCTCTCTATTCCTTAATTAGTTCTAGTATTTAGAGTATTGAGCTTTCAATCACAATTCTTTTCCAGAATTTCTAATTCAAAATACATCAATATAAAACAAAGGTTTCATTTGGTAACAGTGTTTAAACAACGAAAACTGTTATTTAAACATCATAATACGTATTTCCACAGAGTTTTTCTCACACAAGTATTCCACAAAACTTAAACAAACATTATTAGAAATTTCTTACCAAACAAATCCAAAACCTATCATAATTTAGGATTTATTTGAGATTCGCTTATTTTACTAAAACTAAAAACTTTTTTCTGAAAGTATTGCAGATAAAGGTAAAAGTTACTTGAAATAGTATTGTAAGACTCATGAACTATACCAAAAAGTATAGTGGGATCCATGAATAGTAGCAAAAATAAGTTAGAGAGTAAAATAAGTTTTGCCAAACACACACTTTGTATACAAAAAGAGAATCATAAGATTGGAAAATCTAAAATAAAATCTATCACAATTTTTTTTGAAAGTTTCTAATTCAAAATATATTCATATGAAATAAAACTTGACACAATTCAAAATAAAAGAAGATGGTTCTCTCCACCACAGTTAAAACATTATGTAATCAAAAAATGTTAGTATTTATTCTATCATCTCCAAACTAAGCTTGTTTGTAGTTCACTCCTACTGGAATTGTTGTTGCGTGACATCTAACAATAAATCCTAGAAAATGAAGAGGATAAACAAACTGTAAAAGCATAGTAGAATAACAAAAGTTCAAATGGGCTTCTGACAATTCCCATGACAAAATTTCAGAAGCCTTTTATCAAGCTACATTCAATTAAAAAAAGAAATTGAAAAGAAAAATGAAAGTGCCCATTATAACTCCCTAAATGAACATATTTACAAATATTTTACTATACAGTGTATGATGTTTCGAAAGGTGATTTTGTAATAGGCAGCTAGATAACCACATTAAAGTAGTTTCACAGCTTAGATTCCCCAACTATGCAGAAAGAGTAACCTTAAATCCTCAATCTCTTCGTCTCTTGTTATCTTGAAATTACTCTTATCAATCACCTATATAGGAAAGAAATGTTGGAATGTTTGAATAGAAACGAAACCAAATGAACTTTAAACAAATTTTTTTTATAGGTACAAATAATTTTATTGAACAAAACTACATTGTGAAAATAGTCAAGTAGCTTAAAGAATTACAAATGGAAAACTATCTACACATGGATCGAATCTATAAAAGAATGAATAGAGTTATAAACTCTAAAATTAAAACTCCAAACAATAGACAATTTTAATTTTTTATGATGTTGAAAATTGTTCATTAATGGTACACAAAAAAAGGGAATATATTACGATTTAAAGAAAAACGCTAGATACATCTATGCTATATCTCAAAAGGATTAGTTACAATTGAGGCTTTTTGTAGATGTTAATAAAGTTTAGTTCAACCCAGTATATGCCCAATGTGGTCCTCATCACACACCCACACATAGCCCACAATCAATCAAATTGGGGCGTCACAGAATATCATTCTTATTCAAATTATAAACAATAATGGTTTCAAATATGCAGAGTGCAAATAAAAAGAAAGCTTAAGGATTTTACAAGAAGTTGCAGCAACCTTGATACCATAAATAAGTATGAGACAAAATTCTGTTCAAAAACATCAATTTTTTTTCAGAAGTTAGGTTATGTTGCTTCAATTTCTAGACCTCATGGATTGGATCAAATAAGGTGTATAATTGCTGCGACATAATTAATCTGAAAGGATTCTATAAATGGAAATTTCAATCAATGAAGCCTTAGAAAAATGACAATAGCATCATAACCTCGAAATAGAGATTAGGATGAGGAATTGTGCAAAATTAAAAAAAAAAAAAAAAAAATCTAACAATTCAACAATCCATTCAAGATCAAGCAAGTGTTACCATTATTAATAAAGCATTGTGATAGGAATCCCAAATTATGTCGTATGCTTTGTAATTTCCCCATAGTTATTTTAATCCCTTTAGTTAGTTATTTAGCTGAGATTAGGATGAGTTAGTTAGGATTTGAGTACATGTATCTCATTTAATACAAGACTTCATTCATAAGGCACATGTTCTCTCTCTTTCTTTATGAAGGGTGATTACCTCGACTTAAGCCAATTCTCCTACAATTCATATTCGTCCCCATTAGGAACCACCAGGTTCCTAACACAATGTGTGAAGGACCAAAAGGAGAAGTAATCTTGGAGTCCTGCATTGCCTGAGAAATCAGATGAAGATATGTTTATAAGGAGTGATCTCTCTCCAATGTGTAGAGGCATGAAAAAAGAGAGGGAAAAAAATGTAAAATCAATTATCAACAATAGCATCACTTTGCATATTCCAAACGAGTCACTTTACAACGTACGAGTCGCTTAGAATCAAAAAGGGGGATAGGCTTACCCTTCACTTGAATAAAAATTCCAATACAAACTCAAAGGCGAATTAAGATGTAAGTGTCATGTCTTTATTTTTTTTATTGAACGTCTTGTTTGTTCATTTTGACGAATTTATCATATTATTTGATTATATTTTATCATACTAATTTTTATTCTACCTTCCCAGAGTTAATTTTACTATCTAGTATAAATGAAAGACAAAAGAAAAAAAAGTGAGGAAGGATATCATAATGAGATCCTAATCTTTAAAATTTTCAAAAAAAAAAAAAAGAGATCCTAATCTTTAAAAAAAATGGAGGATATGGTGAAATTGAAAGACGATATAGACTTAATTGAATTGAGCCTTAGTATGGAAACTTATCGAGTGATAACTTTCAAATCCAGAGAAACCTTAGAATTAAAAATGGGCAATCTTGAGCCCAATCCTATTTTTTGAAAACAAATAAGGTTGAATAAGAAAATGAGAATAAAAAAATGGATAGGTGGTAAAATCAATTTTCGACAACAACGTTGCTTTGTGCACTCCAAAAACTACAAAAGAGTTCTCAGGGAACATTAAATACAACTGGGAGCACAGAATTGGAGTCCCAGGCAACACTTTAGAGCATCAGCAATAGGAAGGCTAAATGCCAAAATGAAAGCTGCTTTTACCATTCAAGCCCAAAAACTCACTCCATTTGGCATTGTAAAATACAAGTATTGTAAAAAAAAAATACAATTCTGCTACAGTGCGATTCTACATTTAGAATTGCACTGTAGCTGAATGGTAAAAGCAAAAAATATATTTTAATCACTTTAGTCTTCTCTCTCCTCTCTCTGTAATTATAATCTTTCTCTCTTTCTTTCTGCGTTCTCTTCTTCGTGCTCTCTTCTTCAACGGCGTAGAGGCAACGGCGTGGAGGTCCGTTGGTTGTGATTTTTCCAATGAGTTGGGGATTTGTTCCGATGGGTTGATGGTGGGTTTCAATGTTTGATGGGTTTGTTCGGTAGTGGATTTCGGTGAAGATGATGATGACGGGTTTGGGATGAATAGTGACGGCAACGGGCGACGGCGACAGCGACGGGTTTGGGATGAATAGGGACGGAAACGGGCGACGGGTTTGGGTTTTGGTTTGGTGAGAACAGATGGGTTTGATTTTGGATTTTGGATTTTGATTTTGATTTTTGATTTTGATTTTGATTTTAATTTGGCTGGATTTTGCTATGGATTTTTCTCAGCAGAGGTGGGTGGTTTGATTGAGAAGCTAGACGGTGGTGGTGGATGGTGGCTGTGGGATTGTTGGTGGTGGCTGTGCTATGTTTGGGTCTGGCGGCATGGGTTTGCTGCCTGGGTTTTTTTTTTTTTTGGGTGTTGATGGTAAATTATGGGTTGGTTGTGGTGGTGGTAGTGCGGCAGTGGTGGTGTCTGTGGTTGTTGAACAAAAATAAAGAGAGAGAATAAATAATGTGTTGTAGTGTAAATGATGGTAATTGTGGGATATATTATTTTATTGTGTAGAAATATTATTTTATTGTGTAGAAATTTTTTTTTAATGAGTAGAATAGGAAAATAAAAGTTGGGATGTTGGGTGTATTGTAAAATAGTATGGTATAATTGATAAAGTAACTTTTTGAGGTGGTAAAATAAGATGAGATATAGAATTCGGATGCGGATGCTAGTCTACTGATTTCATTTTCATCTTCATCATCATATATGCACAAATAACGAGTTGCTTTATAACGTACGAGTTGTTTTCTTTGTGCATTCCAAAAAAAAGTTCCCAAGGAACATTATATGCCACTTGTCCTGCATTATTGTGAGTTTCCTAGAATGTATGGGAACACAGAGTTGGAGCTGCAGACCATTTCCGATTCTGACTGCATGACTTAACATTATTGTGAGTTTCCTAGAATAGATGAGAGCACAGAGTTGAAGACGCAGACGATTTCCGATTCTGAGGTTGATCACGAAAGGTTAGTCTAATGACTTCATTTTCTTCTTCATCATATATGCATTTTTCCTTTGGTGAGGACAACAGATACTCCTCGAGCAGAAATCCTTACCGAAAGTGACCATTTAATCCTCAGTTTTGGTGCCAGGGACCACGGAAATATGCTTAGAAGTTAGAAAAGTGGTCCCGGTGGCCTCGGCTTTTGAATTTTTTATTATTAATATTAATATATGAAAAGATATTTCGTGAGCTTTCAGCAAAAGATAAATGTTTTTTTTTTCTTTTTGCATTTTACTATGTCTAAATTGTTTTTTTTTTTTATAAATAATTTAGCTTTAAGCTTTTTTTTTTTTTTAATAATGAATCTATTTCATTTTTTTTGCATTAAAATAAATTTTTTTCTTTTTTTATAAATAAAATTTTTTATCCTAGTTTAATTTATAGGTATCCGTGTGAAAAACTCTTGAAACTGTTTGATAGGTTAATTTGAGTAATTTTGCTCAAATATTTTTAATATATGCATGGAAAAAAATACATAAAAAAGTGTATAATATTATTTAAAATATGTAGTTTTGCGTTGGAGTAAACTTGCCAAACAGGCCCAATCTCTAACTCTCTTCGTCCCTCTCTAGAGGTAACTTCTCAAGTACGCATGTTTTTATCATATTTATTTTTTAATTTTTTTATTTAATGGATAAGGTTTCTAACTCTCCATCTCAGCCGTCCATCTTACTATGCGAGGCTGCGAGCTCTATCATTGTACTTATCGACCGTCAAATTTGCCATTTTGTAAAAATAATAGCTTCGGACGGGGACTGAAAGCGTTGTGAGCTTCGATGGCGGCGGCAATGGCAGTTTGTCGTTGCCGGTCTATGTTAAGAAACGCGGATTTCAGAGGTTGGGATCCAAACCCCAAACCCCCAATTTGGGCATCAGAATCCCAAAATTCATTTATATCAAACAACGGCATGCGTCGAGCCGCAGAGCTTAGGAATTTGAGAAATTACTGCTTGAACAACGCCTCTCCTATAAAAAACTTAACCCTAAGTCCCTAACCATGACTATTCCTATGCCATTTTTAAGTCCTCTCTTTCTTTGTCTAAATTTGATTGTTACTTGGATCTGTTTGTATTTAGTAGTGGATTGTTAACGATCAGATTGAAAGCTTTAATATCTCTATTCTTTTGCTTTTCAATTTTGATTGTTACTTTGATGGTTGGATCATTTTTTGTTTATTAATTGATTTTTTGCCTTTTGTTTTCTACAAGTTTCAGCATATTTGCTGCTGTGCTTTTAGCAATCCGTTTGAGGGTTTCAATTTGGGAAACTCTTGGTCACACATTGAGGAGGTTTGGCTTTATCTCTCTATTCGTTCGTTTTTCTCCTTTCAAATTTGATTGTAAACCTCAGAAGAGAAACCAAAGAAGTTTGACTTTTGATTGGCCTCGTAATATTGTGTTACATGAGTTGCTCCATTAGAATCTTTACACATCATTAAAAAAAAAAAAAAAAATTTGTAAAACAGTGGGGTGTAGGCTTATATTTTGTTAATAGCATCTAACAAACTTAACTCCCTGTTATTTTAACCTAACTGGAATTTGTTACACAAATCCTTCTTTTACATATTATTTTAAGTCAATTCAATATTAATTTTCTATTTATAATATCTGTTTAACACTCTTCACCCCCAAATCGTTTTATTTCCTTAACCTGTTTTACACCTTCAACTTAAATCATAATACTTTTCAAATTAATGCACATAACAAGATCGTCTTTGAAATATTTGAAGCTAAAAGAATTTCCCTTTTTTTAGGGGGAGAAGTTAAGTGGATTTTGATGTTAATGGATTTTTGGTTTGTGTATGTGCCGGTGATGAAGCACTCGTTTTCTTTGAAGCATTTCATGCGCCTCTTGTCTGCCTCAATACAATTCTTTTTGCCATAATTGGTATACACTTTCAAGCCTTGGACGTCTCGCCACTTGAAACACATCTTGGTATCATGTTGCTTTTCATAATGGCTACAATTGTCTATATCATTGCATATTTGGAGATAAAAGTACAACCACAAGATGCTGCCGACCTTTTCATAATCAGGCTCATTTGTCTGGTTTCTGCTATTCTTTCTGTTGAGCTACTTGTCATGTTAATCATATCTCCCTTTTGGTTATTCATGGTTAATATATGTTCAATCCTGATCATTGGGGTAATGCATCATTGGTACTGAGGAATTTATGAGGGTTTCTAGAAAACTGCTGGTATGGTACTGAAGGCAGTACATGTCTTGTATAATAAGATTTATGGATTACCTTATTGGATGTATGGGCGTCTCCTACAAATATCCCAATCAGGAGCTTCTAATGCAATTTCTTCAAGGGAAGGAGACATTAGATGCAGCTGGCATTAATTGCGGGTTAAGTGGCCTGATATTGTCAACTACCTACAAAGTAAGCACAATTTTCACTTACGCAATTTTCCTTGTGGAAGTTTGAATTATTTGCACTTTGTTCAAAGTAAGGTTAATTATATTAATTTCAACATATGTTTTTATGCTTTACTAATGATCTCACATCCAACTGCTTAGAATAAAATTTGCAATGCAATTTTTAAAATTTTCAGCAACTAGATTAAAGGTTAAAAGGTATAGGTGGGTGTACTGCATGAAATTCTCTCTGGTGATTGAGAGAGAGAGCTAGGAGGCCCGGCTACCTCGAATTAGCCACAAATTCTGTTCTAGTTTTCATCTCCTAGGGCCAGTATGGGGGGATTACGAAGTTTTTTTATTGAATCTAAGTGGTTTCAGTTGGTGGTTGAGGAAGGAGGGAATTTTTTCTCCCTTAAGATTTTTGAACGGGGAAAATACCACATGCAATCAATCTTTATGGGAAAGAGTGCAGCTCGTTGGACAATGCGGTCTCTGGAACACACCGTGAGTGGGGTTAGTCCGAAGCAGTTCTTCACCTTCAGGGATGGTGATACTGCTTACACGTTGCAACGGGAGTCCAATGCGTTCGGGCATTATTTATCAATGACAGAGCTTAAGGTAGGTGGGTTACGGCGAACTATCATTATTCCTGCCGGAAAACTACAAGAAGGATGGAGAACCTTTGGGATTGAATTAAGAAGGCTATTGGAACCTTCTCAATATGCGGTGGGTGCATCGAAGTTTGTTCCGTACAAGCCTAAGCATAAACACCAACATGCAAGGACATATGTGGAAGCTGCCAAAGCACCAGTGCAGGCAAGGCTGAAGCATATTCAGGCTGGTATGGTGAAGAATGTTCAGGCTGGTATAGTGAAGAATATTGAGGAGATTCCGTGTGATAATTCCCAAGCACAAGTTGTTGTTTCTGAAATTCAGGCTGGAAGTTTTACACAGGCAGCCGTGGAGGGTGGGGAGGGTGGAGAAGGTGGTATTAAAGGTAGGAATAAATTTGAGGAGAAAATCTCGGTAGGAAATAAATTCAAGATTCCTTTGAAGACTAATTTGAATTCAAATATGGCTGAGTTTGGAAAGTTGAGTGATAGGAGGAAGGCACGCTGGCTTGGGAGAGGGCTGACTGTGAATGTGGATGAATATGGAAAGAGACGGGTATCTTGGGATATTGATAAGGGTGGTAAAAAGGCTGGCAAATGGGTGATAAGTGAGGCTGATAAAAACGTGGGTCTGGGCCTAGCCAAGCAGAATGCCCAAGCCTTGTTGGGTAATAAAGAACCCATGTTGGGCCTGGGTATGTCAAGCCCATTTATTTTTGAGGCTGGAGAGAGTTCCCTTAGAGGACCAAGGCCTCTGGAGACTTCTTATCAGACTAGGTTTCCTAAACCAAGTTCAGGTGGGAGTGAGAACATTGCCACGAAGGAAGTTACGAGCTCAGGGAGCAGACCCACAACATCGGAGCACCTTGCGAAGTTGCCGAAGGTACCGCTGGGCTCGTTCTCTGCCTTAGCTGTGTCAGAGGTGGTGGGTCATGCCGGAGAGGACAGCACGATGGCACTAGCTCAGCCACCCATTGCGTCGACAGGACCAGCGGTGGTGGCCCAACCCTCCCATGTTCAGGTAGCGCCGATCAGTGATCTGAATGGGCCGAGGTTGGTGCCGGTGGTCTCATCGGCCACCATATCGGAACCGGGTTTGACTCTTGCTGACTAGAAAGCTTCGGCGATGGTGTCTTTGTCTTCTTCAGTGGCATCGGAGGATGGGGATGAGGATTTTGTGGGCTCGGAAGGATCAGGTACTTCTGTTTTTGAGGGACCTCAAGTACCTGGCCCAACTATAAAGGATTTGGTCAGTGATTTGGATAAGTCTTGGGGTAATTCTAAAGATTGGATATTACAATTGCGTGATGGCAGGCAATTAGTGCTCCCATTGTCACTATATCGTTCTCCAGATAATATGTCAGTGTGCTCAAGTTTGGAGGGTGAGTATGTACCAGGTAATGAATCTTGTATTATTGAAGGGCAAAGGGTTAGTTGGGCAGACGAGGGTGAGGGGTTAGTAGATTCTTTGTCTGTGGTTCTTGAATCAGAGAGTGAGTTGTGGGATTTTGGTGGTGGATTGAGGTCTTGTGAGGTTGGTGATGAGCCTTTAGTTGTGGTACCTTTGGCCACTGAAGGTCCGTCAGAGATGGTGACGAGTCCTGTGAAGGAGATTGGGAGTAAGGAGAGTGTGGATAAATGTCAATTATCACAATGGGTAACCAATAGGATTAAGGCTTTCAAGAAATCTGTGGGCACTTCGTTGGAAGGTTTTGAGGAGCAGATTACAGGATTGTTACTTGCCATTGACTCCAGAAAAAAAGATAAACAAAAACTTGGGATGGGTGATCAAATGAAGTTGGTCAAGTCAGGCCAAAAAGGTCAACGGGAGTTGAAGAATTTGTTGTCATCATTGAATGTGGAGTATGATTCAAAAAAAGCAAGGAGTGCAAGTTCTGAGCGGGCTGTTGTGCCTTATCAATGAATGTGAAGATCATTTCCTGGAACGTTAGAGGGTTGAATGAGCAGGATAAAAGACTCAGGGTAAGGAATTTGATTAGGAGATGGAGGCCGAATGTGGTTTGTCTTCAAGAAACCAAAATGGGGCTGATTAATAGAGCAGTGATTCGTAGTTTGTGGGGTGGCCAACATGTTGACTGGTCTTATTTAGGGTCTTGTGGAGCTTCTGGTGGGGTGTTGGTGATGTGGGACACTAGGGTAGTGAATAAAATGGAGGAGGCAGTGGGGAGATTTTCGGTTTCTTGTAAGTTTACAAGTGTGTCAAATCAGTTTGTTTGGGCGTTTACTGGTGTTTATGGTCCTAATTTACACCGAGATAGGAGGTTTTTATGGGAGGAGCTCTGTGGCTTGAATAGTTGGTGGAGTGTCCCGTGGTGTGTGGGTGGTGATTTTAATGTGGTTAGGTTCCCTTCCGAACGTTTGGGGTCTAATTCTTTCACTACGGCTATGAGGGAATTCTCCAATTTTATCTCGGAACAGGGTCTCATTGACCTGCCATTGCAAGGGGGTTCTTTTACTTGGTCAAATTCTAGAGAAGTTGTTTCGAAGGCTAGGTTGGATAGATTCTTGTTTTCTGCAGATTGGGAGGATAAGTTTCCAACAGTTTCTCAAAAACGGATGTCTAAGTTGTGCTCGGATCATTTTCCAATTGTCCTTGAGGGTGGGTCTTTTCAGAGAGGGAGTATGCCGTTTAGGTTTGAGAATATGTGGCTTAAAGATGAAGGTTTTGTGGATAGGGTCCAGTCTTGGTGGGATTCCTATCAGATTACTGGTGCTCCAAGTTTCATTCTGGCCAATAAATTAAAGCTTTTAAAAAATGACCTGAAAAAATGGAATGTGGAGGTGTTTGGTCACGTTGAAGTGCAGATTAAAAAATTGTGGAAGGACCTAAGTGCTCTAGAGAATTTGGAAGAGAGTCGGGGTTTATCATTGGAGGAAAAGGTAGAAATGAGAAGAATACGTGATGAGTTAGAGCGAGTTACTCTGTTGGAAGAAATAAGTTGGAGGCAAAAATCTAGAGTTCTTTGTGTTAGGGAAGGAGATAGGAATACGAAATTTTTTCACCGCATGGCTAACTCTCATAGGAGGGTTAATTCTATTGATAGGCTTATGGTGGATGGGGTGTTGTCTTTGGATTCGGCTGCTATAGCAAATTGTATCTCTCAGTTTTATAGGCGGCTTTATTTGGAGGATGTGACTCATAGATCTGTCCTAGATGATGTGGATTTTGCTAGTATTTCTGTGGAAGATGCGAGTTGGCTGGATAGGCCTTTTGAGGAAGAAGAGGTGTTTGGGGTGATCATTGACCTTAATAGTGACAAAGCACCTGGCCCGAATGGCTTTTCAATGGCATTCTTCCAATCTTGTTGGGGTGTTTTGAAAACAGAAATTATGGCGGTATTCCACAATTTCCATACTCAGGCGGTGTTTGAGAAGAGTCTTAATGCTACGTTCCTTGCTCTTATTCCTAAGAAAGTGGAGGCTGTGGAGGTCAAGGACTTTCGGCCTATCAGCTTAGTTGGTGGGATTTATAAGATTATTTCTAAGGTGTTGGCTAATCGGCTTCGTAGGGTGGGGCATGAGATTGTTTCGGATTCACAAAATGCTTTTGTGAAGGGTCGACAGATTTTGGATTCCGTCTTGATTGCTTCTGAATGTATTGATAGTAGATTGAAGTCAGGAGTTCCAGGTGTGTTGTGTAAGTTAGATGTGGAAAAGGCGTATGATCATGTGAGTTGGGATTTTTTATTGTATATGCTTCAGCGTTGTGGTTTCTCAGAGAAATGGAGAAAATGGATTAGGTTTTGCATTTCAACTGTAAAGTTCTCCGTCCTGATCAATGGTAGCCCATCAGATTTCTTTGGAAGTTCTAGGGGGCTTCGGCAAGGGGATCCTCTATCTCCTTTGTTGTTTGATATTGTGATGGAGGCATTAAGTCGTATGTTGGATGGGGCTGCCTCCGATGGGCAATTATCAGGCTTTTCTGTGGGTAGTACGGCTGGTCCATCAGTGACGGTGTCTCACCTTTTATTTGCAGATGACACTCTGATTTTTTGTGATGCTGAACCTTCTCAGATTGCTAATTTGAGAGCGATTCTTGCTAGATTTGAGGAGGTGTCAGGGCTTCATATTAATTTGGGGAAATCTGAACTAGTACCTATTGGTGAGGTTCACAATCTGGAGGAGTTGGTGGGTCTATTGGGGTGTGGGCAGTCTTCTTTGCCTTTGAAATACTTGGGCCTTCCATTAGGCGCAAAATTTAAGGATCTTTCTGTTTGGAATCCTATTTTAGAGAGAATGGAGAGGAGATTAGCAGGTTGGAAGAGAATGTATCTATCTAAAGGGGGTAAGGTGACACTCATTAAAAGCTCACTCTCTTCTTTACCTACATACTTTCTTTCCCTTTTTCCTTTACCAGGTAAGGTGGCAAAGCGTATGGAGAAATTGCAGAGAGATTTTCTTTGGAATGGGATTGGTGGTGAACCTAAAATACATTTAGTTAATTGGGCAAAGGTTTGTAGGCCTTTGCAGGTTGGGGGGTTGGGTATAAGACGGTTGGAGAATTTTAACTCTGCTTTGCTAGGTAAATGGTTGTGGAGGTATGGCATAGAGACTGAGGCTTTATGGAGGAGGGTTATAGAGGCAAAATATGGGAACATTTGGGGTGGTTGGTGTATGAAAAAGGTGACAAGTCCTTATGGGGTCAGCTTGTGGAGGTATATTAGAAGCGGCTGGTTGAACTTCTCTAAATTTCTGGTTTATGAGGTGGGGGATGGTACTAGGGTGAAATTTTGGAAGCATGTGTGGTGTGGAGAGAGTACTTTCCAAGAGGCCTTTCCGGAGCTTTATTGTCTTAGTAGATCACAGGATTCTTCGGTGGCTGAAGTTATGGGTTGGTCTGCTGGGAGGTTTCACTGGAATGTGCAATTTCGTCGTCCACCACAAGATTGGGAAGAAGAAGCTTTTGACCGGTTTATGGGGTTGGTCTATTCTTCGACAGTGCGAGGGTTTGGTCCAGACAAGGTTTGTTGGAAATCTGCAAGGAATAGAGGTTTTGAGGTTAGAGGTTATTATAGCTCATTCTATCCTCCTACTTTTGTTTCCTTTCCATGGCGAATGATTTGGCAATCGAAGGTTCCTCCCAGGGTAGCTTTCTTTTCTTGGTCTGCTTCCTTAGGAAAGATCTTAACAACAGATAACCTTCGTAAAAGAAGAGTGATAGTGCTTGACTGGTGTTATATGTGTAAGAGGTGTGGGGAGTCGGTGGATCATCTTCTTCTTCATTGCTCCATAGCTTGGGAGTTGTGGTCCTTGGTTTTCTGTTTGTTTGGTATTCAATGGGTTATGCCTCGCACTGTTTTGGAGTTGTTTGAGGCTTGGCAAGGAAAATTTGCGCGTCATCGTCACATTGATGTTTGGAGATTAGTGCCACATTGCTTGATTTGGTGCATTTGGCGTGAAAGGAATGCTAGAAGCTTTGAGGGTTGTGAGCGACCTTTGCTGGAGATTAAGTCTTTTTTCTTACACACTCTTTTTGAATGGAGTGTGGTTTTTTCTCATTTTTCTTGTTCTTCTTTTTCTTCTTTTCTTGACCGTTGTTCTTTTGTTTTCTGATTGTGCCTCCACAGTACATTCCCAATGTACTCGGTTTGGCAATCTTTTTTATTATTAATAATATTCTTACGTTATTTATAAAAAAAAAAGGTTAAAAGGTATAGGTTAAACCAGACAGAAGCTAGAACATTAGGACACTGCATCTGACCCAACCACGGCAGCCATAATAGAATACTACAAATAGACAACACAGTTGGCCCTAGCTTAGAACAAAAAACATGCATATATAGTCATGGTGCTACTCTAGTCCAATTGATTATGTCTGTCAAGATCTGGGAATGAACCCTTCTAACTGATGTTTACAAACTTTGTGGTTACTAAATAGGATCACAATGCTTGTGATTCCTTTCCTGTGTAGTAGTCATAGCTGGTCTAAGAGTTAAAACTGATTGCAGTATCCTTTTTGGATCCTGCTCTATCTAGTGTCAAAATGACTTGCCACTACAGCACTTACCAATTCTGGATCCTTTCTCTGCTAACACCAGCATTGCATTGTGACTGTATATCCTCATCACATTTATCATGGTGCTCCAGTATTTCTAATAAAATAATGTTTGAAATCTATCTAGATTAGTGGCCTTTAAAACACCCATTTGAGAGGGCATTGTGTACTTCTGCTATTTATCACTGTCTAAGAAACTGCATGGTTGTTGCTTGAAGATGACTCATAATATGTTCTACAGAGAATTGATATGCTAAAAAAAAGATTCTACTAAAATGATCCAATAAGGCTTGTTCCATGTCTTGCACCAAATTGATGCATTGCTTGTCTTAGTTTTCTACCATTTTGAGCCTTAAGATTCTGTTATTCGCTCTTCTTATGTTGATACATGCTCATGTTTATGCTTTGTTCCCGGGAGACGTTGGATTAAGTGTTGCAGCTGCAGATAATGACTAGAAGAAGATGGTTGCTGAGAAGATAATGCCTCAATTAGGATTGCTGTTATTTGAATTATATATTAGGATTGTTGTTATCAATAAGTAACCACTTGATGATATGACTTCCCCTATTATCTTGGGATATGTTTAGTCGATTAGTAGGTTGTTGGAGTTATCCTTGTAATTTGAATTTAATTTGAATTTTACAGATTATGTATTTAAGGAGATTGAAAATTCAATATATAAATTATGGTATATAGAAAAATATAGAAATAGAAATGGGTATTGATAATTATAGATAATTGTCTTAACGAAAAAGTGGTTGAGGTTGGGAGGATAGGGGTGGAATGTTGATAATGACACTTGTTTTAGGAGAAGAGACAATTGACATGGTCTCAAACACTCCTCAAACTATAGATAGAAGAATCAATTAGACAAATTTTGGGAGGACACGAATCATGAATGAATTGATTTAGGGGGTACCAAACAGGGAAATGATTTTTATTGAATGAGGCCTGAATGGTTATACTGGAAAATATAGTGGGAGTTTTGAAAGAGTTAATGGGGGCCAAGGTTATGGAGTAAGAAATGAATTAAGAGATGTTATTATAGATTTTACAACAACATAGGATTTAACATTAATGAACACTTGGTTTAAGAAGAGGGATTCCTACATTTAATTTAATTGATAGTAGATAAATTTAATCCTTACTTGAAAAGTTAATAGTAGATGTTGTAAAGGTTGTAAGATGACTCAATATTGGTTGGTGGTACTAGATATGTGCATTAGAAAGTTAAACAAAAATAAAAAATTAAGTAAAAAAATTAATGGAAAAAATAGAGAGAGAGAGATATTAGAGAGTGATTGTGTTCAAAGATAGATTGATTAAAGAGGACAAGTGATGCCTAGGTGAAGATGATGATTAGATGTGGAATGAAATGACTAGTTGTATTAAAGAGTGGTTAATGATGTATTTGGAGAATTTAAAGGATGGGGCAAAGTGCTAATAAAATAATATTATTTTTTTTACATCCTAAGCTACGTTTTTTGTTTTGTTTTGTTTTTTGCTTTTGTTTTGTTTTGTTTTTTTTTTTTTGAGAAACATCCTAAGCTAAAGTTGGTAAAAAAAAAAAAAAAAAAAATCCACTCTCCGAGCTTCTTTTTGCCTTTACACGGCAACAAATATCTCTCTCTCTCATCCTCTGTTTTTCTCAGAAACCCAAGCCCATAAACCAGCCAAATAATAATATTGATGGGTATGACATCCGCATCAGTCGTCGTCGGCAGACAGAAGCATTGTGAGCTTCAATGGAAGTTTTTCGTTGCTGGTCTAGGTTGCCGTCATGGCCTGTCAAGAAACCTGGATTTCAGAGGTTGGACTTGGATCCAAACCCAAACCCCCCGTTTGGGCATAAACAGCCTGCATTTTTACTGATTTTTTTTAATTTTTGTTTTCCAATTTTCAAATATTTTTTATTGCTTGCATCTTTTTTTTTGTTGTTGTTTAATAATTGATATTCTTTTTTCATTCTTAATCAGAGTCAACTCAGATGATGCTGTGAGCTCAACTAACAGAGTGAAAGCTTTTATTTTGAAAGCTTTTTATGGCCTATTGAACAGGTTTGGGGTATTGGTTTTAACTTTCTATTCCTTTGTTTTTATTTTTTTTTTTCAGGATGATTTTTTGTTTAATAATTAATTTTTAACCATTTGTTTTCTGCGAGTTTCAGCTTAAAAGTGGCTGCAATTTAAGTGGTGGAACCAATTTTTGAGGCACTTGTTTATCTACTGAACAGATTTGGGTTCTCCTTTGTTTTTGTTTTGTTTTGTTTTTTTTTTTTTTTTTCAAATTTGATTGTTATTTGCCTTTTTTGTTTTCTACAAGTTTCAACTTAAATTTTGGCTGTTAATATATTAAAGGTTTCACTTTTGGAAGCTTTTTATCACCTATTGAACAGATTTGTGTTTCTGTATAAATATGTTATTCATGAGCTTAAAATACTTATGCTCTGTTTGGATTGAGGGGGAGTAGAGTAGAGTGAGGGAGATTAAGTTAAATTACCTTGTTTAAATGTTTTTTAAGAGAGGAGGGGGAGGGATTTGGAGAGATTCTAACTATTCTAACCCCTCATTTTTAATTCTCCCAAATGGAGAGATTTGGAGGGAGAGTAGAGTACAGTAATTCTTGACCAAATGAATTACCCAATTTACCCTTACTATATTAACAAATTTACAAACTATATACCTCTGTAACAAATATATATTCTTGGCCTCCTATTGTGCACTTGTGAAAGTGAGAGGCTGCGGTGTTCCCAGTCACAGTTCTGGCACAGAGCTAAGCACTCTGTAGAGCAGAAAATGAAAGCAGGGGAGGAGTCACAGGAATCACAGAGACGCGAGTGAGTGTGCTTGGAGAAGAAATGGTTGGTAGAGTGGACTTCACGGTCACAGAGGAGGCAGAGCTTGGTTGAGTCTGCTGAGCTGTGGCTTCTGGGCAATAGTCACGCTTTTGAATTTGAGGGCTCATGATGTTTTGGTCTTGTTCTTTTGTTTGATTTCTAGAGTCAGTCATTTTTTGCTCTAAATTTCAAGGGTTTTGGGTATTAGAGCTCTGTGTAATTTTTTGCTTTCTCTGTATTGCGTGCTTCTTTTTTTTTTTTTTTTTTCAAAGGGTTTAGAGGTTTGTCTATTTATTGCTTCAAAGAAGGAGAAGAAGAAGGTGGGTAGTTTGAATTTTTTTTGAGAGCTTGGAAAATCGTTGAATTCTTTTGTGAGAACTATATATTCTACAATTAATCTACTTCTTGAACATTTTTTGGTCAGTAAGGAGCAGCAATGGAAAAAAAAAAATTGTAATAATAAAAGTGTGCTAAGGCATATAACTATTTAATCTAACAAATTAATTATAGACCAATGTTGCGAGTTCATTTTTAAATAGGAATAAATTTGTTTATTTAAATATATTTAATTATTTCCTCTTCTTCTCATCCTAATTTTTAAAACATCCAAACAAGAGGAAGGATTAATTATTTCTCTCCCCCTTCTTAATTTTATAAACATCCAAATAGAGTGGATGATAACCATTCTCCTCTACTCTCCTCCTCACCACTGTCCTTTCCTCTACTCTCCTCTTCCTCCAAACTTCCAAACATAGCATTAGCCTGTTAGAGTGAATGCCCCGGGGATTACCCAGCAACGGGTTCTAGTAAATATAAATAAATATGTTTATGTATGTACTTATATGTGCTCATATATCTAATTGAACTTAGGGACTAGCTTTTGGATATGCATAATTTGGGATTATTTAGATGGCTTAGTTAGGCATGCTACGTCTATTATATTTATTAATATGTAATTGTAAAAAGTTATTGGTTGAAGTTGGAAGGGAAGTTTATTGTTAACTCTCTGTTTCATGGCTCTATAATTGATTTTTTTTTTCTTCTTTTTGGGCTGTCCATTTTTCATTTGGGATTTGTTTTATGTGAGTTGAGTTTCCTAATTATTGCTCAATTTATTGTATGTTTTAGTTATAGAGTTACTCTTTTATTTTTTTTAAGGGTTTGATGCAGCTATTGAAGATTAATTGCTACTACTTCAAATTCTTCTAAGGATCTACACGTGAAATTCAATTAAAGTAAAAATCATTTGTTTTTAAAGGTTTAGTTATATGCGTGCTTAGGTTTAAGCGGTTTTTAATATGGGTTTTTATTTAACAAGTTATTGGTCAATTTTGTATTCAAAGGGAAAATTGTAGTGTATACTTTGCTTGAACTTAGTCGTTCATTGGCCACATTAAACTCCTAAGATGACTCAATTTGTCTTCATACCGAAGGAAGCGTACGCTCAATTTCTAGCTCAGCAAAAGCAAGTGCTTCTTCCTTTGCTTTCACTCTAGCCCAATCAAGTAGTGCACCCTATTGTGTATGTTGATGGCCAATGTAAGATTTAGTCACTTTATTATAAATGGTTCCACTACAGATACAAGTTGGACCATTCCTTACTAGCAGTGTGCTGGATCAGACCATGGAATTAATGAAAAGTGGGCAAGGGTTGGTTAGAGTGTTCTTTGTAAGAGAGACAATCATTGGTGCTTAGGTATAGAGAGAAATGAGCAAGAGTTCCCGCACTTTGATAAGTGTGTGTAAAGAAGTTAGTCCAAGACAATAGAATTCGTATAAACACTTCATTGGGTCTTTAACAGGGAAGCTAATGTAAATAGTAGCTACAATTAGTAGGAAAATAAACATAGTGTGCCTTCAAGAGATCAAGTGAGTAGGTGAGAAATGTAGAGAGATTAAAAGTACATGATATAAATTATGGTATACAGGAAAAGATGAAAATATGAATGGGTATGGATAATCCTAGATAAGTGTCTTAAAGAAAAAGCTCTTGAGGTTGGAAGGATAGGGGATTAAATTTTGTTAATAAAATTTATTTTAGGGGAAGAGACTATTGACATAGTGCATGCACTCCTCAAATAGGGGTGGGAGAATGCATTAGGCAGAAATTATGGGAGGATAATTCTGGGAGGATTTGTATGAATTGATTTAAGGTGTACTAAATCGGTAAAAGATTTTTATTCAATGAGATTTGAATGGTCATGCTGGAAAAGATAGTGGAAGTTTTGAAAGAGTTCATGCCTTCACGGAGGGCAAGGTTATGTAGTAAGAAATGAATCAAGGGATGTTATTTTAGACTTTGCCACAATCTATGATTCAATATTAACGGACACTTCGTTCAATATATGATTTATATTAATGATTACTTGGTTCAAGAGGAGGGATTCACAATTACACTTAATCACCTTCAAAAGTGGGACAAATATCAGCAATATAAATTTCATCCTTGAAATGTTGATAGTAGATGTTGTAAAGATTGTAAGGTGATAGCAGGGGAGAGTGTAACCACTTATTATAGGTTGGTGGCATTAGATTTTTTAATAAGAAAGTGAAAAAGGAAAAAAGAAAATAAGAAAAAAGAGAGGATATATTAGAGAGAGAAACCCAAGAATTAGGAGAGGGGGTTTTTTTTTTGATAAATAATGTAAGAATATTATTAATAATAGAAAGATTGCTAAACCGAGTACATTGGGAATGTACTATGGGGACACAAATTAGGAAACAAAAGAACAACGATCAAGAAAAATAGAAAAAGAAGAACAAGAAAAGTGAGAAAAGACCACACTCTACTCAAAGAGAGTGTCTAAGAAAAAAGACTTAATCTCCAGCAATGAACGTTCACAACCCTCAAAACTTCTAGCATTCCTTTCACACTAAATGCACCAAATCAAGCAATGAGGCACTAATCTCCAAACGTCAATGTGACGATGTCGTGCAAACTTTCCTTGCCAAGCCTCAAACAACTCAAGAACAGTATTAGGCATAACCCATTGAATACCAAACAAGTAGAAAACCAAAGATCACAGCTACCAAGCTATGGAGCAATGAAGTAGAAAATGATCCACGAACTCCCCACACCTCTTACACATATAGCACCAGTCAAGCACTATCACTCGTCTTTTATGAAAGCTATCTATTGTTAAGATCTTACCTAAAGAAGAAGACCAAGAAAGGAAAGCCACCCTTGGAGGAACCTTCGATTGCCATATCATTCTCCGTGGAAAGGAAACAGGAGTAGGAGCGTAGAAGGATCTATAATGACCTCTAACTTCAAAACCTCTATTCCTTGCAAGCCTCCAACAAACCTTATCTAGGCCAAACCCCTTCACTTTCGAAGAATGGACCAACCCCATAAACTGGTCAAAGGCTTGTTCTTTCAATCTTGTGGTGGACAACGAAATTGCACATTCCAGTGAAATCTCCTTGCAGACCACCCCATAACTTCAGCCATTAAGGATTCCTTAGACCTAGGAGAGGGGGTTTGAAAGGAGACAAACAAGTTGTGTTTAAAGATAAAATGATTAAAGAAGGTAAGTGAGGTCTATATGAAGCTGTTCATAAGATGTGGAATAAAATGAGTAGTTATATTACTAAAAGAGTGATTGAGAGATATTTGGAGAATCTAAAGGATTTGTGCAATGAACTAAAGAGATTTGGTGGAGGAAAGAGCAACTTCAGGCAGCAGGTAGTTCAAGTCAAAAAAGGATAAGCGCAAGGAGAATGAAGTGGAAAAGTATACAGAAGTATTGTATGATCGTTGGATACCTATTAAGTTAAAGGAAAAATGTTATAAGATTGCAATAACACGAATTATACTCTATGGTATTGAATGTAAGGCTATTAAAAAGCAATATTCATAAAATGAGTGCAGGCTCACTACAATTTGAGGCCTAAGGCATGATAATTTGAAATAAAATGTTTCTTACATCAAATAACCAAGCAACATATATATATATATATATATATATATATATATAACTTTCGATATTAAGATTTTTATTATTATTTTATTTACAGTCTATTTTTTCAGTTTTTAAGATGCGAAATTAATAATGAAGTTTTGTATTCAAATTTTGCTAACATCTCCTTTTATATTGAAAACATGATTAATCCATTTAGTTTTTCTTGTGACATGGATTTTATTAAATTAGTCCTGAAAATAAATACAAACTGTCAATATTGAATAGAATATTTTTAGAACTAAATTAATAAATACATACTGTTAATAAATATTGATCATGTGCAGCGGAGATCAATTAATCCATCAATAAGGAATATGAGTTGGTTCGAATTGAGTGAATGAAAAAAGGTATAGGAAAATCTAAAATAACATTAATGGAAGTAGTAAAATATGACATATCAATCAAGGAGACAAAGAGTATGATTAGAATGACAGAAAATAATATATGTAGCTGACTTTGATTAGCCTGTTGAGGATCCCTAGCAGATTTCTAAGTTTTGGGACTAAGGCTTGGTTGTTGTTTATATTTCAACATCAAGACTAATGCATGTATGAGGAACAAGAAGTCTAATATCAGACCTATTGCTTATTGAATGACTTAAGTTATTACAAACTCACCACTGCCCAAGCATACACTCATATAAAAGACTGAATTTTTAGAATTCTTGATAAGACAAATTGTCAGAGATTATTTCTTATAGTAAGGGTGAATGAAATAATCTTGATAGTGGCTTATTCATCTCCCGATAAGACAAATCTTCAGAGATTATTTCTTATAGTGAGGGTATATTGATAGTTGCTTGTTCATCTCTTTGCAATGAATTGCACTCATTGTGGTAGGTTTGGGAGTGGGCTTCTTCTCTTCCTCACCTCGTTTCCAACTGCCTTAATTAGTTTACACTTTCCAGTTTTACTTGATACACATTTTGCTATCATCTTGTTTTTCATCATGGCTACAATCGTCCATGGCATTGCATATATGGGGATAAAACTACTACCTCAAGACACTAGAACCTTCCCAGATTGAGGTTCATTTGTCTGGTTTATGGAATTATTGCTATAGAGCTACTTTTTGCAATAATCATTTCTCCCTTTTGGCTATTCATAGTTAATTTATGTCCAATCCTGATCCCAGGGGCACCATGTCATTCGTACCAACAAATTTATCATTGTCTGTACCACACAGCTAATTTGGTACTCAATGCAGTATTTATCTTGTTACAAGTTTGGGCTTTGAGCATAAATACAGGTAATTTTTTAAAATCGTACAAGGAAGCAAATGAAGAGCAAGCATGGAAAGCTCTTAACTTCTGGCAATTATCAAGCAAGTTGACATCTTACAAGAATTCTGTCATTACATACTTCATCCTGCAATGAAAACAGAACGCCTAACATGTATCAGCACCGTATACCTCAGTAGGGCAGAATCATATTAGTCATCAACGTGGTTAATTAATTTTCAAAGCAAGTCTCATGAGCTTCCTGTGAAGATGTTGCGGGGTGGAAGTTTGATTTTGAAAATGTGCATAAAGAGATGTTCAAAAAGCATAGATTTAATTTTTCATGGTGCAACTAAATCCAAATGATAGGGTAAGTGCATATCGTCATATTTAGAACAAGTAATTTTTTTTTTTTTTTTGAGAAGCTAGAACAAGTAATTAATGACAAAGGACAAGGGAACATTACGTACAACCCTATGTGTACAAGAACGGTAATTAGGAACAGAGCAACTTCTATGTTGTCCAACAAAGAACAACTTTTCATGTTGTCTTCCAAATGCGTGAAATATTCTTCCTGTTTTTTGGACTGAAATGAATGTCAAATGAAGAAAGCAGCGGGGAAAGTAACGTTTTTATCAGGGGAGTTTTTTTTCTTTAACCATCTTCTTCAAAAACGAATTGTGCATCTAAGGAATTCCAGATGTGTCCCACGTCATTGCCATTTACCAATTGATAAACTGCTTAATCATTGCAAAGGTCGCAGTCCAGCAGATAATGAAATTTAGTGAAAATCAGTGCCTATAATAGGACCACGTTTGTTCTGATGATTATTGCTATTGTTGAAATCGAACCAAGAATGGTGTTCTTGATCTTTTGGTAGCTTTTAGCATTTATTTTAGAGAAGATTGTTGTAGGTTGCATTTAGTATTGGCTTAAAAAACTCAACTTATTTTACTATTTAACTTATTTTTGCTATTATTTATGGGTTCTATTGCATTTTTTGGCACTATTTATGAGTTTCATTATATTATTTCAACTAATTTTTATCTCTATTTATAGTATTTTTTAACAAAAAAATTTCAGTTTTACCTAAATAAATTATTCCAAATGTACGGATAAACTTCTTATTTTATATTCTATATGATGGGTGCACGTGACACCCTTGAATTTTAGTACACACATTTGTCAAAGCTCATTTATGAGCTTGTTCCAAAAGTCTTCAAAGTTAGCTTTCTCATTTGTTGATAAATGACCAAAGCTTTGAGAGGTCTGATTTCCCTTGATGAGAAGTGATGCAAGGCGTGTTGGGCACGCTAAGGAAAATAAAAAAGAAGCCAAAAGAAAAGATAGGCCATTCAAGTAGAGATAGGAATGACAATGGGCGAGTTTGGAGCAGGTTTTTTTATACCCAAATCCGACCCGTGGGTCTGTACCAATTACCCAAATCCGGCTTGTTTAATAAACGAGTTTTTTTTTTTTTTTTTTTTGTTTTGTTTTGTTGCATCCAAACCCGCCTCGCAGGCCATAGCCCCAAATCACAAACACAGAAATCAATACAGACCCAAAATTACAAATCACAGAATATACATGTAACAAATCCAAAAATAAATAAAAATAATTATAGTATTTTCTTTCCATCCAAATGGATGCCAAGATCTAACAAACCAATATCTACAAAAAAAAAAAAAAAAAATCCTACAAATCCCAAAAATTGCAAACCCAGAAATAAAATTAGCAAATCTGAAAATCCCACCAACAAAACAAAAAAAAAAAAAAAAAAAAAAACCCCAACAAATTTGGTTTGTCGGCGGGCGAGGATTTGGTATGATCTGTCGGTGAAGATATTTCTTTTTTTCCTTGGATTTTGTTTTTTGGGCTTGGTTGTGGCTATGGTGGTTTGAGTGACTTGTGTGGTGGAATGATAACATGTTGGTAGGGGAATAGAAATCAATCAAAACACAATGAGAGTGAGAATGAGGGTGAGGGTGAGAGGTGAGTTGGTCGAGTTGGCCTTGACAATGAGGTGGAGGGAGGGCTTGAAGGGGGTGGCTGGTGATGGACTGTGTTAGGAATCTAATGGTACAAGTGTATCTATCTGTGCTGGGGTATGCGTGTATTTGTGCAAGGGTATGCGTGTATTGGTGCAAAGGTATGCATGCGAGTGTGCAAGTGTGTGTGTGCATAGAGTGTTATCGTGAGGTAGTGTATGACAGAAGTTAGTGTCAGTTAGATGGAGTTGGTTAGTTAGTTAGAGGCAGTTACATTTACTGGATGTATAAGATGATTGTGGATGGCTATGGTTCATTCATTAAGAAATAACACTTTGGTTGACTCCCTCTCTCTCTCTCTCTCTCTCTCTCTCTCTCTCTCTCTCTCTCTCTCTCTCTCTCTCTCTCTCTCTCTCTCTCTCTCTCTCTCTCTCTCTCTCTCTCTCTCTGGGTATTTCTTCCAATTCTCTATCAATGGAGGCCTAGGTCCCCTTGAAGTGACCTGCTCAAAATCTCCATTACTTCATGTACCTTAACATTGGTATCAAAGTCGATTGATCCCAATTCACCACGATGACTGAAACAAATTCTAATTCCCAAAATTCTGAGGAGATTGCAACTATGTCTAAGGTCCTCGACTACCATGAATAAACATTACAAGAAATTCAAAAACAATTACAAACCCTCAACTTGTTTATGCAAAGAATAGCAAAAAATGAGGAGAAGCGTCTCCATTCCCCCATTGATGGAACTCACTAATGAAGACTCTAAATTGTTGGCATTTTCAATTTGAAGAGCTCGCGACCCATTAGAATAAAAAAATTTCAAATAGGCACCGACAATTCCCATGAAAAAATTTCAAAAGCCTTATATCAAGCTACATTCAATCAAAAATAGAAATTGAAAAAAAAAATGAAAATACCCATGATAACTCCCTAAATGAACATATTTACAGATACTTGACTATACAGTGCATGATGTTTCAAAATGTATTTTTGTAATAGGCAACTAGATAAACACATTAAAGTAGTTTCACACATTAGATTCCTCAACTACTCAGAAATAGTAACCTCAAATCTTTAATCTCTTCATTTGTTATTACCTTGAAATTACTCTTATCCATCAACTATATAGGAGGGAGAAGTTGGAAAGTTTGAATAGAAAGAAAACCAAATGAACTCTAAACAAATTTTTTTGAAAGGTAAAAATAATTTTTTTGAAATGAAACTACCTTGTGAAAATAGTCATGAAGTAGCCTAAAGAATTACAAATGGAAAATTGTCTACACATGGATCGAATCTATGAAAGAATGAATAGACTTATAAACTCTAAAAATTAAAACTCCAAACAATAAACTATTTTAATTTTTTATGATGTTTAGAATTGTTCATTAATGGAACACATAAAAAGGGAATATTATTCTTATTCAAATTATAAACAATAGTAGTTTAAAACAGAGTACAAATAAGAAGACAATTTAAGGGTTTTACAAGAAGTTGTAGCAACCATGATATATCAAAAATAAGTATGACACAAAATTCTATTAAAAAACAACAATTTTTTTAGGAGTTAGGTTTTGTTGCTCCAATTTCTAGGCCCCATGGATTGGATCAAATAAGGTGTATAATTGCTACAACATAATTAATCCGATCAAGGGTTTTGTAAATGGAAATTTCAATCAACAAAACCTTAGAAAAATGACAAGAGCATCATATCCTCAAACTTTTGAAGATATATATATATATATATATATATAACATTTTATTCCCTTTCCTTTCCCTAATCTAGATTAGGAATTGTGCAAAATTAAAACAAAATCAAACAATTCAAGAATCTGTTCAAGATCAAGCAATTGTTACCATTATTAATAAAGTATTGTGATAGGAACCCCAAATTATGTCATATGCCTTGTAATCTCCTCATAGTTGTTATAATCCCTTTAGTTAGTTAGTTAGTTGAGATCATGATGAGTTAGTTAGGACTTGAGCACATGTAGCTCATTTAATACATGACTTAATTCATAGAACAATGTTGAATTAACTAGCCAATTATCTTGAGCCAATGCAGTTAGAGCTAGTTTCCTATAAATATATAATTGTAATGCAACATTAGATATCGTTGAAGAACAAACCAATTGCTTAGTGTATCAGTGCATCTCTATCTCTTAGTCTCTCTCTTTCTCTATGCATAGTGTGTAACGGCACAAGTTTTTATTTTTATTTTTATTTATTTTTAAGAGGGTAAGATTTGATATTTTTGAGACACATGTGCCCCACTTACCAAATTAACCTCCACCACTCATCCACACTATCTTATCTCCTCTCTTGGCCGGCCACACTCACTCTTTGCTCTCTCTTCTTTTTTTCATTTTCTCTCAAACACTCATCTCTATCACTACCTCACACACTTCCACATGTACCTCCATACCACCATCTCCACATCATTTTTAGGGCAAGACCACCGGAAAATCCTTAGGAACCTCTAAGCAGCTTCGTACCTTTTATTTGAGGTAAAAGTTTCTAATATTTTTGGTGGGTTTTGTACTTTTGCTTGAGGTTATTTTTTATCTAAGCTTTGATAATGATATTTATGTGATTTATGAGCTTTGGAAGTGATATTTATGTGTTTATATGTATGGGTTTTGTATTAGTGGAATTGTTTGATGAGTGGGTTTATAGTTTTTATAATAGTGGTTATCTAAGTGGTAAAAATTTGGGGATTTTGGCATTTTAATGTGAAATAAATGGTGAATATAATTTTTATTAATTATTTGGAGCTAGTTAAAGATTCAAATTGTTTGTCTTGGTGGACATTATGATTTTTGGTGTCATGGGTCTCTTGTTGATGTGGTGTAAAGCTTGTGGAAACTACTTATAAATTGTTGAGGTTTTGATGTTAATACCTTGGATGATTTATGAGTATAAATTGGAGTCTATGCCTTGTAATTAAATTGTTGAGAAACTTTGGAAGTGGAATATATTATTTGTGAGGTTAAAAACTAGGTTTGCCTAATCAATCGCTTATTTGGCAATTCCTAATTTGTGGCTAGATACAATTTCAAGCTTTATGCTTATTGTGATAGGTTTGCTTGATATTGTTTAGGTTCTAGCTAATCCCCTTTGGAGCTTGGAGAATTAGACTTTTTACTAGTTGCAAGGTAAGCAGCTCTTTAATGGGATTTTTGAAAAATAATCATGTTGCATAAACGTTATTTTTGGGTCAAACACATTTTGGAAAATTATATATGGATATATATTTTCTTAAAACTGTTGTGTTGTGACCTTATTATGTATTATTATATATGAAAAGTGTATCATATTTGGTATTGCATTTAGGGAAATGCATGAATTGTTGACATGGAAAATATAAGCATCTTTTATTTAATCTTTGATAAGGAATTCATTGATTTTATGGTATATTGAAAAATTTAAAGATGCTTATCTTGTCTCTTTATTTGGGAAATTGATAGAAAATCTTTTTGACAAGAATGAAGTTGAAAACCTTACAAACTTTGTGGAAGTTAGATTATTTAAAGTTTTTCTGAAACTACCTGGATATAAACTATGTGTTTCAAAGTATATGTAACATGTGAGCTTTATGTTGTTTTAACCCTATGCCATATGTGATTTCCCGGTGATCACTTGATACGGTTTTTGTAGTCTTTGTGACAAGGGAATCAAATCCAGGTCAGTGCATTTTCACTTTAGATGACGTGTACTTCCATGCTGCCATGGGGGAAAAAGGTTCCTTAATTGTGTGTGGGTGAGGCTGCTGCTCGTGGGGCCAAAAGACCACATGCAAAAGAGGTCCTATTTGACATGTTTTCCCTATTGCCCATGGGGGGAGAAACAAAACTTTGAAGATATGGGTGAAGTTGCTACCCATGGAGCCAAGAGACTGCATAACAGGGAGGACAATATCATGCCAGTTGTGAATAGGTGGATTTCTTGACTGGTCTATGTGGTAGTGTAGTGTATTTGTGATAAATTACCTTATGTTAGATTTTATGGCTTTGGAAGTATATTGGTAGTGCTCACAGATTATAGTATATAGTTTCATGGTATTATTTTGAGAAACTTTGAGTTCATTATTTATTGTTCTTGTCATATTATTGTTGAAATGGATCTAGCAATATTTAGTTAGAAATTTCCCAAATTAAAACATGCTTTGTCAATTGTTCATCATCATGAAACTTACATTTCCCCCACCCCCATTAATTATGCTACTTATTGGCCTCTGTCTCATCTCATTATTTTACAAACTTTTTAGAGTAGGCAACAATTATTTTGAGACAACTTTTTGGTGATGAAGGCTAATATCATAACTATTGATGGAGGCTAAACTTTTGTGATGAAGATTTTTAGATGATGTACATCATAGAGTAGACTCGACTCATTCTTTTGTATATTATAGTAGTTATGATTTTATTCCCACTGATGGGACAAGTTGATGATATGTAATTATTTATTCAAACTTCCATTCTTTTGTGGCTAATGGTCCTTGTAATTATTGCATAAAACTCTGTCTTACTTTTGGAGTATATTTAATGGAATTATTATGATAATTCTTGATACTGGTACTTGATGTGATTATTTGGACTGAATTGTCAAAAAGTAGAAATCTATAGGTACTTTTGAGATGTCTTTCTCATACTTTGGACCCTTTTGGGGTTCGGAATGTGACAATTATGGTATTAGAGTTTAGATTATGATTCTATAGACTTTGAAAATAGGAATTGATTTTGATCTAAGTTAGAGCATTATGGGTTTGATGAATTTTTTATTCAATTCATTTGTTTTAGCTTCCACCTACGATTCTTTTTTCCTTATCTATCTTTTCTATGCTAACCTTCTATGTTGCCTTGTGATTTACTTACATTGTTTCTTGGGTATAGGTATAAGTACCTTGGTACACTATGCCTCCTAAAAAGAAAGCATGTAAAGTAAGGCATGTAGATGAGGTTGTAGCTTTAGAGCATGGCTATAGGCAATGCCAAGAGCGTGAGAGATCTGTCACTCCTAATGGTGTTGAGATTGATAAGGTGGCAGATAGGATTTATGATAGGATCGCTAGAGTGGTCTAGGGTGGTGAATGTAGGAAGGAGGGTTGCTCTTTTGGGGAGTTCCATAAGCAAAACCCTCCAACTTTTAGTGGTGAACCTGACCCTATGGTAGCAGGAAAGTGGTTGCTTAAGATGGAAAAATTACTGAGAGCCCTTGAATGCATTGATGCTCAGAAGGTGGTGTATGCCACTTTTTCTCTTCAGGGTTCTATTGAGAGATGGTGGACAGGCACTGAAAGTTTGTTGAGGATAGAGTTGGGAGAGAACACTACCATTACTTGGGAGAAGTTTAAGGAAGTTTTTAATGAGACATATTTCCCTAATGTAGTGAGGGACCGAAGGGCAAGAGAATTTTTTGATTTGGTTCAGGGGGCTATAACGGTGGAGGAGTATATTGCTAAGTTTGTTGAGCTCTCTTGCTTTGCTCCTTACTTGATTCTGGATGAGCCCAAGAAGGTGAAAAGTTTCAAAAATGCCTTAATGGTAGGATTCGCCCCCTCATTATAGCCTTTGGAGTGGATACTTTTACTGAGGCTGTGAAGCGGGCAATGAGTCTTGAAGAAGACTTTAAGTACAATCCCAGTTCCAAGGAGAATGAAAAGAAGCAAGGGCCCTCTAATTTTCAACATGATAAGGGTCAAGGGCACAAGAAAGGGTTCTTTAAAAACTCTGGTAATAGAAGACAATCTTCTAGGCATAGCAAGAGTGCCTATCCTCAGCCTGGTGATAAGAAGCCTTGCTCTCATTGTAGTAAACTGCATGATGGACAAAATTGTGATGGGGTCAAGATTTGCTTTGCTTGTAAGCAACCTAGACACTTTGCTAGAGATTGCCTAAGTTCTAAGGGCTTGGGTTCCTCTTCCTCATCTCAAGTTGCAAAGGGTAAGGACAATGGGAAGAAGGTGCAAGGTAGAGTGTATGCCTTCACTACTCAGGATGTATAGGCCATGGATACAGTGGTGACAGGTATACTTCCTTTGTTCTCCGCACATGCTAAAGTTCTTTTTGATCTTGATTCTACACATTCTTTTGTTTCTTGTGCATTTGCTAAGAATCATGACAAGAGCCCCGAATTACTTGATTTTGAGTTATCAGTTTCTACTCCTATTGGTGATACTTTAATGACTAATCTTGTACTTAAGTCTTGTATTATTTGTATTGAGGGTAGAGAGTTATTGGTTGATTTGGTGTTACTAGATATACATGATTTTGATGTCATTTTGGGCATGGATTGGTTGGCTTCTTACGACGCTAGTGCGCATTGTTTTGAGAAAGAGGTGGTGTTTAGGCCTCTAGGTGAATTAGAATTTCTATTTAAGGCTTCATGTTTACCTTTTATGCCTTGTGTGATATCATGCATTCAAGCAAACTGCTTGCTTAGAAAGGGATGCCAAGGATTTCTTGCTAGTGTAGTTGATTTACAAAACAAAGAATTAGAGATAGAAGACATTCCCATTGTGTGGGAATTTCCAGTTGTTTTTTCTTATGATTTACCTTGGTTGGCCTCAGATCATGAGGTTGAGTTCTCTATAAACCTCTTTCCTGGTACCGCACCATATATAATGGCACCCATAGAGTTGAAACAATTTAACGAGCAATTGGAAGAATTGCTAGACAAGGGGTTTATTCACCCTAGTGCCTTGACTTGGGGAGCTCCAATTTTATTTGTTAAGAAAAATGATGGATCTATAAGGTTATGTATTGATTACAATGAGCTAAATAGAGTTACCACTTACCATTAAAAATAAATATCATTTGCCTCGTAGTGATAACTTATTTGACCAGTTGCAAGGAGCACAAGTCTTTTCTAAGATTGATCTTTGTTTTGGTTACCACCAGTTGAATATTAAAGGAGAGGAAATACCAAAGACGGCCTTTCGGACTAGATATGGTCATTATGAATTTTTGGTGATACCATTTGGATTAAATAATGCCCCTATTGCTTTTATGGATTTGATGAATAGAGTATTTCATGAGTACTTGGATTGATTTGTCATTGTGTTCATTGATGATATTTTGATTTATTCTAAGAGTCAAGAAGAGTGAAGAACACTTGAGGATTGTTTTACCAATTCTAAGAGAAAGGAAGTTGTATGCTAAACTGAAGAGGTGTGAATTTTGGTTGAATCAAGTAGTGTTCTTAGGTTATGTGATCTCTAAAAATAGAATTACAGTGGATCTTCATAATATAGAAGCAGTGGTTAATTGGGATAGGCTTACAAATTTAAGCAAGGTTAGAAGTTTCTTGGGCTTTGCTAGTTACTATAGAAGATTTGTAGAGGGGTTTTCCTGTATTGTAGCTCATTTGACCCAATTAACTTGGAAGAATGTTAAATTCGAATGGAAGGATGAATGTGAGAAAAGCTTAGAAGAGCTAAAGCGAAGATTGATCATAGCTCATGTGTTAACTATCCCTTCAAGTACGGGGGGTTTTGTTATTTATAGTGATGCTTCTCATAAGGGACTTGGTTGTGTGTTGATGAAAAATCGGAAGGTTGTGCCTTATGCCTATCGTTAGTTGAAAAATTTTAAGAAAAATTACCCTACTCATGACTTGGACTTGGTTGCAGTTATTTTTGCTTTGAAAATTTGGAGACATTATTTGTATGGGGAAAGATGCGAGATTTTCATTGATCATAAAAGTTTAAAGTATTTCTTTACCTAGAAGGAGTTAAATATGAGGCAACGGAGATAGTTGGAACTAGTTAAGGATTATAATTGCTCTATTAACTATCATCCTGGTAAGGCTAATGTTGTGGTTGATGCTTTTAGTAGAAAGCCTTCAAGTTTTTCAATCGCTTTGCTAACTACTCAAAAGGAAATTATTCATGATCTTGAAAGGATGGAAATTGAGGTTGTTATGGGCCATTCTGAGGCCTACCTGGCTAGTTTGAGTGTTCGACCAACTTTGGATGAAAGAATTTAATTGTCATAGGTCAATGACCCACATCTAAAGAAAATCATGGAAGAGGTGCGTAGTGGAAGGAAATCTAAATTTTCTATCTTTGAGGATGGTGCTTTGAGATTTGGGAGTAGACTTTGTGTGTCAATGATCCCATTGATTAAAAAGGAGATTCTAGAAGAGGCTCACTATTCCTCCTATACAATACACATAGGTAGTACAAAGATATACCATGATCTTCATGAAAATTTTTGGTGGAATAATATGAAAAGAGAGATTGCTCACTTTGTAGAGCAATGCTTGAATTGTTAGCAAGTTAAGGTGTTGCACCAAGGACCCTCAGGTTTGTTGCAACCACTTCTTGTTCCCCAATGGAAGTGGGAGAAAATTACTATGGATTTTTTTCAGGATTGTCAAGATCTCCTAAAGGTCATGATGCTATTTGGGTGACTCTTGATAAAATGAAAAAATCAGCTCATTTTCTCCCTATTTGGATGAACTACTCTCTTGAACAATTAGCTTAGCTCTATGTTGATGAGATTGTGAGACTTCATAGAGTACCTGTTTCTATTGTTTCAGATAGAGATCCAAGGTTTACTTCTCATTTTTGGGGTGGTGTGCAAAAGGCATTGGGTACTAGATTGGATTTCAGTATAGCTTTCTATCCTCAGATGGATGGACTGTCTAAATGAACTATTCAAACTCTAGAAGATAAGTTAAGAGCATGTGTTTTTGATTTTAAGGGGAGTTGGGCTAGTCACTTACCTTTGGTGGAGTTTGCTTATAATAATAGTTACCATTCAAGTATTAGAGTGGCACCTTATGAGGCTTTGTATGGGAGGAAGTGTAGATGCCCAATTTGTTGGGATGAATTTGGAGAACGAAAAATCTTGGGGCCAAAAATTATTCAGAGGACTTGTGAAAAGGTAAATCAGATTTGTGATAGACTATGTGCAACCCAAAGTAGACAGAAGAGCTATTATGACATTAAAAGGAAGGCTTTGGAACTTAAAATTGAAGATAAATTTTTACTACGTGTTGCACCTATGAAAGGAGTAATGAGATTTGGCAAAAAGGGTAAGTTAAGCCCTAGGTTTGTAGGGCCTTTTGAGGTCTTGTAGAGAGTAGGCAAAGTTGCATATAGAGTTGCCCTAACACTAGCAATGTTAGGAATTCATAATGTTTTCCGTGAGTCTATGTTAAGTAAATAGATTCCTCAACCTTCACATGTATTGAGCTATAAGCCTCTTCAAATTAGAGATGATTTATCATATGAAGAAGTTCTAGTAGAGATTTTGGATCATAAGGAGCAAGTGCTACGCAATAGAACAATATCTTAGGTAAAGGTCCTTTGGAAGAATCATTGGGTGAAAGGAGCATTGTGGGAGTGTGAGGATGATATGTTGTCAAGATAGCCAAACCATTTTCAGTATCAAGGTACGTAAAATTTCGAGGACGAAATATTTTTATA
This sequence comes from Quercus variabilis, assembly GCA_030445155.1. Taxonomy (NCBI): domain Eukaryota; kingdom Viridiplantae; phylum Streptophyta; class Magnoliopsida; order Fagales; family Fagaceae; genus Quercus; species Quercus variabilis. Next base: position 12,431,012 of record CP129454.1, read on the forward strand.
AGAGGGGAAGAATGTAACAGCCCAAGTTTAAAAAAAAAAAAAAGGGGTAAGGTATGATATTTTTGAGACACACGTGCCCCATCTACCAAACTAACCCCCACCACTCATCCACACTATCTTATTTCCTCTCTTGGCCGGCCACACTCATTCTTTGCTCCCTCTTCTTTTTTTCATTTTCTATCAAACACTCATCTCTATTACTCCCTCACACTTTCCCACTAGTAACTCCATACCACTATCTCCACATCATTTTTCCAGCAAGATCGTCAGAAAATCTTTAGGAACCTCTAAGCACCTTCATACCTTTTGTTTGAGGTAAAAGTGTCTAATCATTTTAGTGGGTTTTATACTTTTGCTTGAGGTTATTTTTTCTCTAAATTTTGATAATGATACTCATGTGATTTATGAGTTTTGGAAGTGATATTTATGTGTTTATAAATTTTTGAAAAATAACCATGTTGCATAAATGTTGTTTTTGGGTCAAATACATTTTGCAAAATTATAAATGGATATATGTTTTCTTAAAACTGTTGTGTTGTGACCCTATTATATATTATTATACATGAAAAGTGTATCATATTTGGTATTGCATTTGGGGACATGCATGAATTGTTGACATGGAAAATATGAGCATCTTAATTTAATATTTGATAAGGAATTCATTGAATTTATGGTATATTGAAAATTTTAAAAATGCTTATTTTGTCTTGTTATTTGGAAAATTAATAGAAAATCTTTTTGACAAGAATGAAGTTAAAAACCATACAAACTTTGTGGAATTTAGATTATTTAAGGTTTTTCTAAAACTACCTAGATATAAACTATGTTTCAAAGTATATGTAACCTGTGAGCTTTATTTTGTTTTAACCCTATGCCATGTGTGATTTCCCAGTGATTACCCGATTTGGTTTTTGTAATCTTTGTGACAACAATTTCAAATCCAAGTTAGTTCACTTTCATTTTGGATGACGTGTTCTTCCCTCCTGCCCATAGGGGGAAAATGTTCTTTGATTGTGTGTGGGTGAGTCTGTTGCCCATGGGGCTAAAAGACCACATGCAAAAGAGGTCCTATTTGACATTTTCTCCTTACTGCCCATGGGGGGGGAGAGACAAAAACTTAAGGGTATGGCTGAGGCTTCTGCCCATGGGGCTAAGAGATTGCATACCAAAGAGGACAATATCATGCCAATTGTGAATAGGTGGATCCCCTGATCGGTGTTTGTGGTAGTATAGTGTATTTGAGATAAATCACCTTATGTTAGATTTTATGGGTTTGGAAGTATATTGGTAGTGCTCACAGATTATAGTATATAGTTTCATGGTATTATTTTGAGAAACTTTGTGTTCATTATTTATTATTCTTGTCATATTATTATTGAAAAGGATCTTGTTGTATTCGGTTAGAAATTTCTAAAATTAAAACATGCTTTGTAAACTGTTTACCATCATGAAACTTGCATTTCTCCCACCCCCATTAATTATGCTATTTACTAAACTCTGTCTCATCCCATTATTTTACAAACTTTTCAGAGTAGGCAACAATCATTTTGAGACAGCTTTTTGGTGACTAGAAGTAATTAGACTAACTACTGATAGAGGCTGAACTTTTGTGATGAAGATTTTTAGTTGATGTACATCATAGAGTAGACTTGACTCATTCTTTTGTATATTATAGTAGTTATGACTTTATTCCCACTTATGGAACAAGTTAATGATATGTAATTATTTATTCAGACCTCTATTCTTTCGTGGCCAATGGTACTTGTAATTATTGCATAAAACTTTGGCTTACTTTGGGAGTATATTTAATGTAATTATTACGATAATTATTGATGTTGGTACTTGATATGATTATTTGGATTGAATTGTCAAAAAGGAAAAATCTACAAATACTTTTGAGATGTTTTTCCCATGCTTTGGACCCTTTGGGGTTTGGGGTTGTGAGAGATCTCACCCAAGAGTGCCTCTAAAAAAAAGGGATTTTTGGTGTGCTTTTTAGAGCACCTCTCTTTTTGGGTAAGTGGTGTGGAGTCGCCACTTTTTTTTTTTATACAAAAAAATAAGAAAAAAAATATAAACCGAAGTAAATGACTGAATTGTTCTTTTCATTGATTGAATAATAAAATACATAATTGAAAAATTAAAAATTACAGGGCTTTGGGTCTTAGTTACAAACTACTAAACAATTACATGGCTTTTTGTCCTAGTTACTTCTACCCAAACTAAAACAAAGACAAGGCTTAGATCTATCTATCCAAAGACCTAAATTCGGAGGCTAAGTTATGGGATAGGAAGGTGTTAGGCACCCATTTCGCTTAAATAAAGTCTGGTCTTCTAGACTCTTGTGACCAATGTACCATTTATGCATGCCATGTATGACATGTTGTGTATACACATGAAAAACTAAATCACATAAGTTTATTTATGAATGCATCATCTTCTTTGTTATAAATTCAGATTTATTTTTGATTAAAAAAAAAAGGATTTTAGTTTGTAAAAAAATTCCAAATCTGTTTTTGTATGTGTAAAAACATGGTTTTTGAAAGGAAAATTCAGATTTGTTTTTATTTAATAAAAAAAAGTCTTTTGGTTTGTTAAAAATTTTAGATCTGTTTTTTGAGAAATAAAAAATGGTTTTAATTTTGTAAAGAATCAGATCTATTTTGTGATGATAAAAAAAATGGTTTTTGATAACTAGAAAAATCAGATTTGTTTTTTATATGTTCAAAAAAAATATGGAAATGATTTTTTGAAGAGGATTTCATTCATGTCATAAATTTATGCTATATAAACAAAACAAAACAAACACAAACACAATCATGCATAATCTTTTTCTTTGTTTCAAAATTTGCATATGTTAAAAAAAGAATCAGATCTGTATCTAAGAAAGATACAAATCAGTTTTTAATTTAAGAAAAATTCAGATTTGCATCTAATAAAGATGCAGATCCATTTTTTATACAGAAAAAAACTCAAATCTATGTCTAAGAAAGATGCAGATCTATTTTTTATTAAGAAGAATAATTGGTTGTGTGCAAATTATTGAAATTAAGAAAGAGATTATAACAAATCAAGATCATTTAAACAATGGTTAACATTCATATTAAAAATGAAAGAAGACATGGATCATTAGAAACAAGAAGCATAAAAGAGAATAGAGTGATTGAAAACAACCTCTTGCATGAGTACTCCTTGTTCTTGAGAGGATGTTTTAAGGTTCAAAGAAATTTGTTCAGTTATCTTTGAAACCTAAAAACCCTAATTTTGGTAGGAAGTACCAGAAAGGATCAATAAATATAAGCACTTGGAGAGTCTAAAAACGTATGCCCCTTAGAGCACTCCAAAAAGAAGTCCCTGAATTATGAGATTCAATTTCTATTTATAGAGGCCAGAAAATTCTAAAAAATAGCTCTGATGTGTAGAACACGAATCAAGATTCATCTTTTTGCGAAAAGATCAAAAAGGGTGTGCCTTATTGTCACCTGAAGGGCATTGGGCCAAAGCCCAAAAGAGGCCAATTCAGCACTTTTAAGGTGCCGTTCGACACTCCAAAAGTGCCGAATGGTACTTTGGACGCCGAATGCACTTTCATGTTTATGTGCATTTTGGACATTCTTTCTAGGGTTTTTTGATCCGATCTTGGTACCTAGACGTGTTTTAGGAACAAATATCTTGTAAATAAATCCTTTAAAATAAATATTGATAAAATTCAGATTACCACAATTTTAATGTTATCCAATCATCCATTTTATTCCTATGCATGCAATCCTATTTTAGACATTAATTATCAACCAACCACAAAATTATTTAATTAATTTTAATTGTTAAACCAATTAGAATTAATTTAAATTAATTGTGCGTGGTCGACTCTTCCTATACACAATGCATGTTGACCATGCAAATTTGATCATGCGATATCTTTTGATCCGGTGGTTCGATTTAAAAATCAGGCACACCTTTGCGACCGTTAGAATCTCAAGATCATTTTTATGATATGCAAGAACAAACTGATGCATGTAATGCGAGAACAAATTGGTGCATGTAATGCAAGAACAAATTGATGCATGTAATGCAATTATAATTTTTCGGTACATGAATGGTCACTCCAATAATCTTCCTTGATTAAATCATAGGTGCAAAATCAAGTGTCTATAGGGGTGTGACATGGTGACTATTTCAAATTAAATCAATTCCCTTACGATCCTTATTCATCCTCATTAGAAACTGCTAGGTTCCTAACAAGTGGTATCAGAGTCGTTGATCTTGGGATGACCAAATCCATTGCAATTCATCAAGCTTTCATGGAGTTTTATTTCAAAGGCAGAGATCTTTTTTGGTGGCTTGTTAAGCTCTATGAATTCTTTGTTGTAGATAACACACCGTCACTTTGCATGGTCTTCGTTGCCTCTTGTTACATGGAAGGAGAAGTATGAAAATGGTTCCAAGATTCGGAGGCATTAGGTTTGTGCACAAATCGGGTGCATTTCATATGCGCCCTACAAGATTGGTTTTGAGCACCAATCCTTGATGCATCAATGAAGACTATCACCTAAGAATATAAGATGCAAGAGCTCACAAATTTCATGCTGAAAGACCAAGAACCAATTATTAAGGCTCCATGATTCAAGAATCAACAATCCAAGGGTTGATAATCCAAGAATCAAAGATGTAAGCGCCAACAATTCTAATGGTGAAGTCTTGAGCATCCAAGAATATTCTAAGGTCCAAAGAATAAATGAAACCTTGAAGATTGAAGAACCATTAAAGGCTAAAGAATTTGAGCAAAGGTTGAAGATCTACAAAGAAGGAACCTTCATATACATAGGATCACTTGTCAAAGAGAAATGCATGAATATTGCGATCAAAATATCACTAAGGTATTCGTCCATTGGAAGATTTCCTTTGATGAAGGTGACAACCACAACAACACCTTGTGGGCAATGTGTTCTGAAGGGGTGGAAAATGATAAGAATCCCAAATTATGTTAAATTCCTTGTAATCTCCTTATAGTTGTTGTAATCCCTTTAGTTAGTTAGTTATGATTTGAGCACATGTAACTCATTTAACACAATGCTTAATTCATAAAGCACATGTTGAATTAACTAGTTAATTATCTTAAGTCATGTGGGCCAATGAGATTAGAGCTAGTTTCCCATAAATACATAATTGTAATTTAAAATTAGATATCATTTTTTTTTTTTTGATAATCCAAAATTAGATATCATTGAAGAATAAACTAATTGCTTAGTGCATTAATGTATCTCTCTCTTAATCTCTCTTTTTCTATATGGACCTTGAATTAAATTAGTCCTCTTACAATTCCTATTTGCCTTCATTAGAAACCACCAGGTTCCTAACACATTGTGTGAAGGACCAAAGGGAGAAGCAATTTTGGAGTCTCACATCATCTAGGAAAGCATATGGAAATGTATTTATAATGAGTGATCTATGTGCAATAGCATGGAAAAAAAAAAAAAAGGAAAATGGTAAAATCAATTATCATCAAGGTTTTAAAAACTGGACCAAACCGGCTGGTTTGATTGATTGAACGGAGAGTCGACCACCAATCTGGTCAAAAAATAATGTCCAAACCAGGAACTAAAGGCATATTCAATCCGGTTTTTAAAACCATAATTATCATGTCTTAGTCAACCTCATACTCAAATATTAGAGTATCTTAAATTTGAGTGAGAGCAAATATAACATTAAAATATTATAGACCATACAGTTAACGCCAACTAAAATATAATATTAGCTCAGAGCTGAAATGCAAATATTAGACCAACGCAGTTAACACCAATTAAAATATTAGAGGTGCACCATCGTAAAAGCAAAATTTGAGTCTGAGTCTCTACCATAAGAAAATATTACTCAGTCTGCAGCATCAGCAAAAACTTTACCCGCCTATCAATCATGATCTCAATCCAAAGAATGGCTGGGAGCACAGAGTTGGAGTCGCAGACCATTGCCGATTCTGCGGTTCATCGTGAAAGGTTAGTCTACTGATTTCATTTTCTTCTTCACATACACACACACACACACACACACACACACACACACTGTTTTCACTATGTATATATATATATATTATCTTAATTATTATCTGTTAATTGTTGAATGCTGAATATGCTTAGAACAGTGGTCTGGTTGCCCCGCTTTTTGAAATTTTTTTTTTTAATATATGAAAAGATAATAAATCAACTTTTAATTTTTTGTGCATTAAAATAAATTTTTTGTTAAATTTAATAACACAAAATACTGTTGAGTTTTATTTTGATACTTCCTATATAAAAGTTATTTCAAGAATATTAAAAAATAAGTGGGTTTCAGTTTAACTCAAACCCACCTATAGCAAATTATCATGAAAAATATGCTAGTTTTATTTTTCATATTAATTTAATTTTAATTTTTAATTTTTTAAATATATATATATATATATATATATTTCTAATTCTTAAAATACGTTACTAAGTTATGTTTCCTTAATTAGGTAAGAATTTAATGTTTCAAGAATATTAAAAAATAAGTGGGTTTCAATTTAACTCAAACCCACCTACAGCAAATTATCATAAAAAAATACTAGTTTTATTTTTGGATTAATTTAATTTTAAATATATATATATATTTCTAATTCTTAAAATACGTTACTAGGTTATGTTTCTTTAATTAGGTAGGAATTTAATGTTTTAAGAATATTAAAAAATAATTGAGTTTTAGTTTAACTCAAACCCACCTATAACAAATTATCATGGAAAATATACTAATTTTATTTTTCAATTTAATTTAATTTAAAATTTTAATGTTTTAAAAAATATATATATATATATATATATATATATTTCTAATTCTTAAAATATGTTATTAGGTAATGTTTCCTTATTTAGGTGAGAATTTGATGTTTCCTTATTTAGGAAGGAATTTGATGTTTCCTTATTTAGGAAGGAATTTGACCGTTCTTTTCAATTAAAAAAAATATTTTTATTACATTTATTTTAATTAGCTATTGAGATTGAAAGTTTTTATTTTTTTTCATCAATTTCAGCAGTCTAGAGCTGATGGAGCTATTACATCAATACCTACTACTAGGAGAGCTCTGTCATTGTACTTGTCAACCGTCATATTTGCTATTTTGTAAAAATAATAGCTTCGGACAGAAAGCGTTGTGAGCTTCGATGGCAGCGGCAATGGAAGTTTGTCGTTGCCGGTCTGTGTTAAGAAACGTGGATTTCAGAACCCTAAATCCAAACAATGGCATGCGTCGAGTCGCAGATTTCAGAAATTAGTGCTCGAACGACCCTTCTTCTTCACCTTCACTCTCTCTTTCTCTCTCTCTCTCTCTCTCTCTCTCTCTCTCCTATGAAAAAAACCATGACTGTTCCTATGCCCTCTTATCCGCAAGTTTCAAGGCCTCTCTTTCTTTCTTTAAATATTGATTGTTACTTTGATCTATTTGTATTTAGAAGTGGCGATTGTTAACGATCATCTAATATCTCTATTCTTTTGCTTTTCAATTTTGATTGTTACTTTGATGGTTGGATTATTTTTTTGTTTATTTATTGATTTTTTGCATTTTGTTCAAGTTTCAGCATTTTTGCTGCTGTGCTTTTAGCAATCCGTTTGAGGGTTTCAATTTGGGCAACTCTAGGTCAGACATTGAACAGGTTTGGCTTTATCTCTCTATTCCTTCGTTTTTCTCTTTTCAAATTTGATTGCAAGAGAAACCAAGGAAGATTTACTGGATTTTGAAGCTAATGGATTTTTTGTTTGTGTATGTGCCAGTGATGAAGCAGTTGTTTTCTTTGAAGCATTTCATGTGTTTCTTATCTTCCTCAATTCGATTCTGGGTGCCATAATTGGTATACACTTTCAAGCCTTGAACATCTCGCCACTTGAAACACATCTTGGTATCATCTTGCTTTTCATAATGGCTACAATTGTCTATATCATTGCATTTCTGGAGATAAAATTACAACCGCAAGATGCTGCCTACCTTTTCATATTCAGGCTCGTTTGTCTGGTTTCTGGAATTCTTTCTGTTGAGCTACTTGTCACATTAATCGTTTCCCCCGTTTGGTTATTAGTGGTTAATTTATGTCCAATCCTGATCATTGGTATACTGCGTCATTGGTACCAAGGAATTTATGAGGGTCTTTACAAAACAGCTGATATTGTACTCAAGGCAGTACATATCTTGTATAACAAGATTTATGGATTACTTTGTTGGATGTATGGGTGGCTCCTACAGACATTCCAATCAGGAGATTCTGATGCAATTTCTTCAAGGGAAGGAAACACTGAGATGCAGCTGGTAGTAATTGAGGGTTAAGCTACCTACAAAGTAAGCAAAATTTTCACCTACTCAATTTTCCCTGTGGAAGTTTGAATTTATTTTCAGTTTGTTCAAAGTAAGTTAATTATAATAATTTCAACATATGTCTTTATACTTTACTAATGATCTCACATCCAACTGCTTAGATAATAAAATTTGCAATGCAATTTTTAAAATTTTCAGCAACTAGATTTAAAGGTTAAAAGGTATAGGGAAAGCTATATTTCCATTCTTTTTAAACAATACAGAAGCCAGAATAGAATACTACAAATAGACAACACAGTTGCCATAGCTTAGAACAAAAAACATGCATATATACTGATGGTGCTACTTTACTCCGATCTGGGAATGGACCCTTCTAACTGATGTTTACAAACGTTGTGGGTGCTAAATAGGATCACGATTCTTGTGATTCCTTTCCTGTGTAGCAGTCATAGCAGTCTAAGAGTTAAAACTGATTGCAGTATCCTTTTTGTGTTGCATTCCCAAGTGTGGCTATTGCTTTATCTGTGTTTGCACACATGAGCAGCAGCTCTCGATTTGGTTCTTTTGGATCCTGCTCTATCTAGTGTCAAAATGACTTGCCACTACAGCACTTACCAATTCTGGATCCTTTCTCTGCTAACACCAGCACTGCATTGTGACTGTACATCCTCATCACATTTATTATGGTGCTCCAGTATTTCTGATAAAATAACGTCTGAAATCTATCTAGATTATTGGCCTTTAAAACACTCATTTGAGAGGGCATTGTGTATTGCTATTTATCACTGTCTAAGAAACTGCATGTCTATTGCTTGAAGTTGACTCGTAATATGTTCTACAGAGAATTGATATGCTACAAAAAATGACTCCACTAAAATGATCCAATAAGGCTTGTTTCATGTCTTGTACGAAATCGGTGCTTGTCTTAGTTGTCTACCATTTTGAGCCTTAAGATTCTGTTATTCGCTCTTCTTATGTTGATACATGCTCATGTTTATGCTATATTCTAGAGAGACAGCAGCTGCAGATAATGACTAGAAGAAGATGGTTGCTAAGAAGATAATACCTCAATTAGGATTGCTGTTATTTGAATTATATTAGGATTGTAGCTATTAGGATTGTTGTTTTCAATAAGTAATCACTTGATGATAGGACTTCCCTTGTTATCTTGGGATAGGATTAGTCGATTAGTAGGTTGTTGGAGTTATTCTTATAATTTGAATTTCAAAGATTATGTATTTAAGGAGGAAGTGAATAATAAGAGGCATTAGATTAAAATTCCAGAAATTTCTCTCTTCTTAATACGTTCTTGGAGGGTTGTCACCTCGAATATGACTAATTCCTACTCTTATTTTAGCAGTACACAGCAGTTTACTTCCAATGATACGAAAGTATCAAGAGATGGAAAGCATGTGTTTTGGAAAGATTTACAAAATATATGAAATTGATTAGTTTTGAAACCTACGTGCTGTGAGCACTTTGTGAAATGGTTTTAATACCTAGAGGCATGTCATGAATGGAAGTACGATATTGTAGCTAGTCCCAATGCACCTTTGGTAGCTCCAAATCGGGAGTTTTCACGTCGGGAGGTTCCAAGGAGGGAGTCCTAAACTCCTAATAGAAGTACTGGATTTGTATAAAATGTAACATTTTACTAAAATGGCTCATCCCTATGCCCCATCCTACTTATTGTATATTAAAGAAAAAAGTCCTGCTTATTAAGTTATTTTTGATAGGTTTTACTTATTGAGTTCTCTCACCGTATACTAGGATTGATAGTCAAAACTTTCCGTATTTTTTTCAATTTAGCAACCGTATTGCAGTTGCTCTAAGTAGATATGGGTCCGAAACTGAAAACTGAAAACTGAAAATACTGTAATAAAATAATTTTAAAATGTGTGAATAGTAGCGTGGAACATATTTTTAATATTTTTAAATGCATGAACAGTAACACTACAGTACATGAACAGTGCTTTTACAGTGAAAATTGTCTTGCGCACAGTGCATCCATGTGATTGTACTGTTCATGTGCTCTGAAAAAAAAAAAAAAAAGAAAAAAAAAAAAGAAGCAAACGTGGATTTGGAAAACGTGGTATCCAAACCCCCACATAAAGTAAGTAAATTTTCACTTATATAATTTTCTGTTTGTAGAAGTTTGAATTTAGTTCACTTTATTCAATGCAAGATTTTTTTGGGAGATAGTTTAAATATATGACATTTGCTCTTGATAATTGTTTTTTATCATCAGACCAAGATATAAATATTAATTTTTGGTGTAGGCAAGGATTAAATCTCAATCTCTTATTTAAAAACAAAAGACTTTGCACACACTACGATGCCGTTTGGATATTGCGTCCGCATTTTAGGATTTCGCGCTTTGCTTTTTTTTTTTTTCCCCGCACGTGAACAGTAATATCACATGGATTCACTGTGCAAGGAACAAAAATTACTATTCACGCATTGTTCATTACTTTTCACAGCATTGTTCACGCACTAAAAAATATTAAAAATGGGTCTTATGGTACTATTCACACATTTAAAAATTATTTTGCTACAGTTTTTTCAATTTTCAGTTTTCAGTTTCAGCAACAATAAGTTTAATCCAAACAGACCCTACATATACAATATCGAAATATTAAATTCTCTTGGCTAATCCAAAATGGCAGCAGTATTTATGATTTTGATCAAATTGATAATTTTATCAACATAAGTAAAAAAAAAAAAAAAAAATTATCATAATATCAAAGTAAATGACCCAAAGTTCAAACCATGTTCCATTTTATATTCAATTTAAAATTTTAAGAAATTTTATGTGTTGGAACTCATTCATTAATGGGGAGTTTAAGCCCACACATAAAGAGTATTATCTTTTGAGTTTGTGAAGAGAAGAGCAAACCAAGGAGTATTGCCTGCTGCCTACTATAGTCATGTTGGCCATAGCTTTAAAAAAATTTCGATCCTTTTTTGTCAATATCAGACAAAGAAAGCAGCTTTTTGCCTCCGTAGAGAGCCCTCCGAGTCCAACCAATCTATATATATATATATATACACACATATTAAAAGTAAAAAAAAAAATTCAATTAAATTTTAATTGAATTTTCAATTTTACGTCATGTGTCTTATTTAATTTTTAATTTTTGTGCCAATTGAATTATTGAATATAAAAATCAAAGAGTCTAAATCTAATTAGATTTTAAATTGGATTCAATTAGAGTCTAATTTTATGTCATGTGTCCATCTAATTTTTTAATTTTTGTGGTAAGTAAATTATTAGGCCCAAAAACTAAAGAGTATAAATTAATTAAATTCTAAATTATACATACATACATATATATATATATATATATATATAATGAAAAACCATTGCATATTTTAGAAATGTATGGTTTAAAAAAATGTGTAAACTAATACTATATATAACTTGGAATTACTAGTTTGGGTTGCATGTGTAAGTCACAGTCCACTCTTTTAGTGAGAAAATTAGGATGTTTTTTTTTTTTTTTTTTTTTTTTGGGAAGAAGTACAAAGTCATGTACTTAAATTTAGAATAACTATTTAACATATGAATATTTATTTACTTTGACAATTTCTTAAAACCTATTTGCTACAAGTAGTATATACTCACTAAAAAATTCTACTAGGAATGATAATGAATGACATTATCTTCCAATAATAAATAACTAAGTTTTGATAAGACATTGTCATAATATATAAACTTTCACAATTAATAATAATATATACTACAATTGAAACTCTTCATCAAATGAAATACCTACAACCATTTACAATGGAGATTTGATTATCCATACTACCTTCTTTATTATCTTATTTTATGACCATAACTATGATGTATAGCTTACATAATTTTTAATATTAAAAACCCTTTTAAGCAAGAAAATAAATTGAAAAAAAAAAAGCAAGATAATAAAAGACATATGTTATCAGATAAAATTATAAGTATAAAAGATTTAAACTTAATAAATTAGTATTTTCAAGCTAATAAATAACACCATATATCACCATTCTCACTTTTCAAGCATGACTACCGCATAAAATTCAAAATATATAAAGAAAATTTTTGGACATTAAGGGCCCGTTTGGATTGAGGGGGAGTGGAGGGATGTAGAATAGAATAGAGTTGGTCAAAAATAGGTTAATTTCCAGCAAACTCTACTTTATATCCATTCTCTTCCCCTCAATCCAAACAGACCATAAAATATAGCGAAATGTATTTTAAACATTGCACAATAGAATATTTTAGAAATCATAAAATTTCGTTAGAGTTTATCTAAGAGTGTAATAATAGGGGTGTATACGCCTTTACAAAATATAAAGGAGGAAAACTCAAGTTTCATGGCAAACTCGAGTTTCATATACTCAAGTTTTAAAAATGTGGTAGATCCCTATATATTTCTAAAATAATAATAAATTGCTAAATTTTTTGCAAACTTCTTCTTTATTCAGATTGTGTGTGCGTTTGGGAAGTGCGTTTTGCGCTTCCCACGTCTGCATCTTCATGAACAGTATACCAAGACATATAAACAGTAAAAAAAAGTGAATAGTAAATTTTTTATTATTTTTAATTTTTAACAAAATATTCGGTATTCAAATAGACCCAATATATATCTAAAGAATTCCAAATGTGCCCACATCATTGACATTTACTAATTGATAAATGTAGGTATCACTTGCCACATCAGTTTATATATTTTAGCCTTTTTTTTTTTTTTTTTTTTTAATTTAATAATTGATGGGTATGCGCCACGGTACGTATTCGGCAGAGGACAGCAGCGATGTGGGCTACTGCGGCGGCGATGGCAGATTTGTCGTTGGATACGAACCCAAATCCCCATAAAATCCAGTCATTTCAAATTAGGCATTTTTGAAATCGGTTTAGCGAAGAATGGCGCCCCTTCTTCGCAAAATACTTAACCCTAAGCAAAGCTATTCGTATCATAGCCCTCTCCTCCACCAGGTTCAATCCCTCTATTTCTTATTTTTTTTTTCAATTTGTAAATTTGATTTTTATTTAAATCTGTTTGAACCTGATTTTCTTTCGTCTTTTTAATTTCAGTTTCAGCTCAAGTGCATCTGTGAGCTTAGTGATCAGATTGAAAGTTTTGATTTTGAAAGCTGTTTACGGCCTTTTTAACAGGTTTGGAATAAAGGCTCAATCTCTCTATTCTATTTTTTTTTTCAAATTTAATTATTAATTGTGTTATATTAGTGATAATGTATTTAGATTAAGGATTGTAATTATGTGAAAAAAAAAAAAAAAAAATTTCAAGTCTGAAGCTGCTAGTAGCATCTGCAGAATTTTGCTCAAACAAGCTTGTCAAATATGTCTTAATTCATGTGCCAATTCAGATTGAAGTTAGTGGAATTTAGGCAGAGATTGATGAGAGAGTGGGCTGTGGTAACAAAAGAGAAGGTTGTGAATTTTATGTAGGTGTGTTGAGCTTAAAGAAGAAAAACAAAACAGAGAGAGAGGTTGGGTTTTTGGGGTGTGGGGCTGAGCTTGTGAAGCTGAGTGTTGAGGAGAGCTTAGTGTTTGGTAGAGAGCCATTTTTGTAGAAAGCAACAAGAAAGAGTTTCTTGTTCAGGTGCTCACAAGCCAAAAGTAAAATGAAGATAGGAGCTTTTATTGAGATCCTTTGCAGTTTGAAAATCAACAAGAGCGAGCTATTATTTTCTATCTTGTGCCTTTTTTTCTGTATCACCATGATATACCAAGATCATTAAAAGAAACCATGCTCATTGCTTCATTGACAATATACCCCTTTGATTCTCAAAAAATATATATATATATATATATTACCCCTTTCATTAATCCACTCATATTTCAGTCCCATTGTGAGCAAGTGTGAGGTTGAAACCACAGAGTTAAAAGTCCAGTGAGATTTACTTAGAAAACCTTCAAGAGGTTCTGGTTCAAAGGAGATCACCAGAAGAGGGTTCTAGAGGTTCTGGGGCTGATGTGGCAGGAAGGCAAGCCGGGCGCTTGCAGAGGTTTCATAGGTCTAGGCTATGAAGGTTTTGTGAGTCATTGACCTTGTTACTATTTTCTCTTTAGTGATTTTTGATCAGATTGTCTGTCTCTGTAGTGATTTTTCCATTGGAAAGGTTTTCCTTTGGTTTTCCATTTCATGACCATTCCCCGTGTCACAATATTTTTACATATTTGGTTTATTATCTATGGTGTGTGTATATATATATATATACATAATCGGCTGAGCATATTATGAATATATTGAATATGAACTGGGTTTTATTTTTATTTTTAAATACTGTGTGATTGATAGCCATTATTTATTGCATATTGTTAATTACCAAGGGGTCTAATCCTTAAATCTGATATGGGAGTTTTTTAAACTTGGATCAGTTTTTGTTTAACAAATGATTTTTTGTTTTTTGTTTTTTCGTTTTTTTGTTTTTTTTTTTTTTTTCTATCAGTTTCAACCCAAATGCGACAGTGAATTTAGCGATCAGACTGAAGGATTCAATTTTGAATGCTCTTGATTACTTATTGAACAGGTTTGGGTTCTTGTGTAGATATGCTTACGTATGTACATATGTGTGCTTGTATGGCTGATTGAACTTAGGGGTTAGCTTCTGAATATGCATAGGAGAATTTTTTTTTTAATAAGTAATTGAACTTCATTAAAAAACTTTACAAAACGTATACAAGCAGTATACTATGGGTAAAAGATGCAAAAAGAAAAACGAGAAACTTAGAATGAAAAGATCAAAGTCCTTGTATCAAGGACAAAGGTATAAAGAATCTAGGAACTCCATCAAATAGTATGTAGAAAGAGTAAGAGACTATGATGCCTGCTCAAATAGAGTCTTCAAAAAGAGAAACCTGAGATTTGGAAAAGATAGCTCCCTTCCCTCAAACGTATGTCAATATCGTTCCCTCCAAATACACTACATAAAACATGTCGGAACTGCCCTCCAAACTTTCACATATCTTCGAATTCTCCTTTCTCCACCCCAGGATTCCAGCATGGTGTCAACAGAATTTGGCATAACCCAATCAATCCCAACTAGGGCTGTTCATGCTTGGATCCAACCTGACAGAATCAACCAACACCACACTGCTTGAACCGCTCAACAGGGCTGCCAACAGTGAATGGGGCCAGTGGTCGGAGGTGTGTGTGGCTTTCTGATGTCATCCAGCACAGTTATTGGCCGCGAATCTGCTATTCCAACAATACTGAACCAGCTGACTATATTTATAGATTGATTTTTTGTGTCTGTGCCAGTGATGAAGCACTCTCTTTCATTGAAGCATTTCATGCGCTTCTGGGTGACCTCGCCTTGTTTCTGACAACCTTAATTGGTTTACACTTTCAAGTCTTGGGTGTCTCGCCACTACATACACATTTTGCTATCATCTTGCTTTTCTTCATGGCTACAATAGTCCTTCGCATTGCATATATGGAGATAAAACTACAACCTCAAGACGCTGGGTACCTTCCCATATTGAGGTTCATTTGTCTGCTTTCTGGAATTATTGCTATTGAGCTACTCTTCGCAATAATCATCTCTCTGTTTTGGCTATTCATGGTTAATTTATGCCCAATCCTGATCTTAGGGGTATTGTGTCATTTGTACCTACAAATTTATCAGTGTGTTTACTACACAACTAATTTAGTACTGAATACAATATGTAGCTTGTTTAAAAAGATTTGTGAATTAGTTGACTAGATATATGACTGGGTCCTACAGAAATTCCAGTAAGCAGCTTCTCAACCATTTTCTACAAGGGAACAAGAAGACAATGGTACGTATTCAGATGGAAGAAATTGTTTAAGTGACCTGTTGTTAATTAGATATATTTTAAGCAAAAAGAAAGGGATGCTTGTGATTCCTTTACTAGTAATAGAGTTAGCTGGTGTAAGAGTTAAGACTGATTGCAGTATCCTTTTATGTCTCATTCCCAATAGTGGCATCCTGGTAATACTTTATTGCCTGATCTGTATTTGCACACATCAGCAATTGTCATCCATTTGTTTCTTTTGGATCCCGCTCCATCTAGCATCAAAATGACTTGCCCTACAACACTTGCCAATTCTAGATCCTTTTTTATCTAACACCAGCATTGCATTGTGATTTGTGACTGCATATCCTCACAACATTTATCGTGATTCTCCAGTATTTTTGACAAAATAATGTTTGAAATCCATTTAATCTAAAGGCCAATCTTAAGAATGGCTTCTTTGATCAGATTAAATATTGACACATAATTGGTGGGTCCAATTCCAGTTTCTCTGAAAACCAATAATTTTCCAATGTCTTCCTGGAAATATAATGAGGAAATACCTCATCAGCATTTCTATTTCATAACTCATTCACCAAGTTTGGCCACAGCGATTGAAAGGGTGAGCCTTTTTTTCAATATTCAGTCATAATTTTCCATGGTAAAATTAGTTCGAGGCACCTCAAACAGGGCCTATAAGCATGTCTTCTATTCATCAATCAAGGTACATCCCTGTATTAAACAAGAAAAATGAGCAACTGAAAAGGTCATGTTGTTGTGCTCACTTATCCTGCCACATAAACCCACTCCTCCAGTTTGCCAAACGTTCAGCCTCCAAAGGGCTCAAGGCCACTCTAGCCATAACCCATTACACTGTCAAGGTCATTCATGCAACCACTGTTGGTGTTGAACCCATCTCAGATGGTTATGATGAAGGTGGATATAAGCAAGCTCCTAGTATAGAAGCCTACCTATAGTCATTTAAATCAGTTGGTTCAAACAATTTAACAGAGCTCATATCAAAGTTCAAAGACTCAGCCTCACCTGTAAACTGTGTTGTGTATGACTCTTTGCTTCCGGGGGCTCTTGATGTGGCCAGGCAATTTGGCATTTATGGAGCAGTATTCTTGACAAACTCAGCTTCTGTATCCTCCATGTACTGGCATATTGATCACGGTTGCCTAACTTTGCCAGTGAAGCAAGAAACTGAGCCTGTGTTGTTGCCTGGATTACCTTCACTTGGCCTTTCTGACTTGCTTAGTTTACTTGCTCAGCCTTCAAGTAATTCTGCTTATTTGGCAGTGATCAAGGAAAATTTTGGCTGTTTTGATAAAAATGACTGGGTATTCTGTAACAGTTCTGAAGAGTTGTAAAGTGAGGTAACTTTCTATATTTCACCCACACAGCTTTATGTTTCACTAGACTACTCACTATGGCATGTTGGTTTTTTTTGTTTGTTTGTTTGCTTTGGGCACTATTTTCTATTGTTAATAATAGATGCCAGGAAGAAAAATATTTTGTAAACATTGATTTATATGAGCATGGTTAAGAGGGAAAAAGTAGAAGATGGAATAGGTGAATTCCTATTTTTTGATTTTTGATATGAGATGAGATCAGAAGACCAAGGAATTTCCAAATAATTTAGAGCTTCTCAATATATTCAGCATAATCTTGGACAATGGATAAGTATGAAAAATATAACTATAGGTTATACATTTGGATATCATGTGTTTTATTTATGCCTGTATTGAAGTCAGAAATGATCAAAGATAAGGAGTTTTATTTTTCTTCCTTCTTTTGAGAATCAAAGATTAGGAGTCAAATTCTTCTCAACAAAAAAATTTAGGAGTCAAATTTATCAAATTCTACATTATATTTTTATATTCCGAGTAGTAAGACCTGTAAAGTTGTATATCTCTCATTTTTTTTATGATTATTGAAAAGCTAGTGAGGGCCATGTATCTTATGGAGCCAGTCTTTGGGAGCTTAGTAGTGACCAGTGCTTGAGCTGGCTAGAGACAAAACCACCAAAGTCAGAGATATATGTATCATTTGGAAGCATGGCAGACATAACAGCTAAACAGGCTGAAGAAATTGCATGTGGTCTGATAGCAAGCAACATGCACATCTTATTGGTTGCAAAAGATTACAGAAACAAGTTTCCAATTGAATTTATTAATTTAGTGCAAGAAAGAGTTTTGGTTGTCCCATGGTGCAATCAACTAGAGGTGCTAGCATATCAGGCTGTGGCTTTGCTTTGTGACACATTGTGGCTGGAACTCAACATTGGAGGCATTGAGCCTAGGGGTGCCAATGGTAACAATGCCACAGTGGAGTGATCAGCCTACTAATGCTAAGTTTGTGGAGGAGTTGTGGCAGGTGGGAGTAAAGGCTAAGAAGAACAAAGAGGGGATTGTGACATGGGATGAGCTAGAGATGTGTATAAAAGAAGTTACAGCAGGAGAAAGAAGTGAAGTGATTATAGAGAATGCAACTAATTGGAGAAACCTTGTTAGTTTAGGTGGAAGCTCAGATAAGAACATTGATGAATTTGTAGGTAAGTTGGTGGAAGGAGAGGGGAAGAAACTAGAAAGTTTGATTTTAGATGGCACTTGGTCAACAAAATTAACTCCTTTGGATGATAATATGTGTGATTTTACTAGCAGGAAAGAGACTTGAGAACGGCTAGACTGAGTACAACACATACCCTTTTTCAGGATGTATTTTGATCTTTCAATGTTTTATAAGAATAGTAGCAAGTATTCAATAAGAACATGGCTATGCATTGCAATCTTTTCATCTTAGCAGGTTAATCCATACATGTTTTCTGGCACATCACTTTAGTGATGCAAAGCATCTAATTTAAGTTGAGCAGCGTTACAATAAATCCTATCGTGTCCCCAACAATAACTTGTCTAAAGCATTTATAACCTACAGTGAGTCTCCCTCTAGGACGATCTTCCGAAAACCCAGATCAATTGCAGCAAATAATTCTGCTTCTGTAGGATCCATAGTCACAGTCCCTCACTGCCAGCCTTCGCTGCCGTCAGTTCACCTTGAAAATTCCGTATCACTATACTATCACCAGTGAACCTCAGCTGCTAAAACATGACCCCTCATAATTAACTTTATAGATATCCTCGCCTGGTTCGCTCCATTAAGCCCAAATCAGATTCAATCTTAGTTTGCTTTCAAAAAGAAGGAATTATTCAATGTCAGACCCAATTCATCTAGGTTATGAATTTTGGTCCCAACCCACTTGTCCGGCCCAAATGGAATTAAGCGATTGCACCAGCATAGTCCATAGCACACCTAGACGTCTATTAGTCTTTTGTGGAATAATGTTTCTATGTTAACCCCCCCCCCCCCCCCCCCCCCCCCCCCCCAAAAAAAAAAAAAAAAAATCAAAACAAAGAACAAAAAGATCTATCACTTGGTGTGTGTGTGTGTGTGTGTGTGTTTTAAGGCCAAATATATTGAATTGCAAATGTTAAAAAGAGTTTCCCAAGTAATCTCGTAAACAATCAAGTTATTATTAAAAATAATACTAATAAAAAATTAATATTGTGAACTTTGTAACATACACTTGTTATTTGGGTTTTGGACAAATAATATTATTGTCTTTATAATTTTTAAAAATCAAAATACGACTTTAATTATTGAAAATTTAAATTTTGCATTGAAATAATGTTTTCAAAACATGATTTCGATACAAAATTTGAAATCTCAATGCTTAAAATTGTAGGAGGGGAATGATCTTCCAAAGATCTCTTGAAGGCCAAGCTCCCACAATGAGCAAGCTTTTAGGCAAACTAGGATCACTCGTACGGTCAAGTATGTCATTTGTCCAACCCATGCTCATTTGTCGAACATCTTCAGTATTTGACATGCCAACGATGGATATGCCCACCCATGAACAACATTTGCCTAACAAAAGCCTCTTATTTAAGCAACATTGTCACTTGTTCAACATGTGGCCTCATCCGTCCAATCCCCAAGATAATCACCCTCCACTGCTAGTGAATTCATGGAAACTCTGGGATATCACATCTAAAAATCTTCCTCCCAACCCACATTTTCTAATTATTGGCATGAACCCTAAACTTTCTGGTACCATTAACTCCACTCCTTCCATCACACCTCTCATAAGGAAAGTGACAGAGATCATGGAAGAGAGTAGTCAGCCCAAGGCTAATCCTCTTCATTCTAAGGTATAAGTGAAAAACCTTAACTCTTCCATTATTATAATTTTTTTGGGCTCTTGTAAGTTTATGACTTAAGCATTGGAGAGTTGTTTGGATGATAGGCTCACTAATTTTCTTTGCATCATCATCGTATTTTGAATAAAGGCTATTCTCTTATATAATTTTACCACAACTTTATTTTTAATAATTAATTAATAAAATGTAATATTACTTTTCCCATTAATAAAAAAAAAAAAAAAAAAAAAAACTCCATATTATCAGATTTCATACATTCTGATCCGCTTTGAACCTTTTTTTCCCTTTTATAATTCAAAAGTTGGGCATGGGAGGTTGAACCAAAAATGTCTCTTAAAAAAAAATATTAAAAGGTACTAACCAATTGAACTACAAAACTCTTAGTGATCCTATTTCTTTAAGTAACTGGATTTTAATACAGCCGCTTGGGACTAAATAGCTCAAACACTTTTTTTTATTATCATAATTCCATCCTTGTTTTGTTAGAGATATTATTTTTATATAATAGCGAGACTCCATTTTCGCTGCCACATTAACTTGTGTGGTTGAAGTTCTAAAAAAAAAAAAAAAAAAAAAAAAGGAGTTCTATTAAAAAAATTTTTGTTGAAGGGACAAATAGTTTTATAAAAATATCTTCTTATATATATTACTTTAGTGAACTTCGCAGAAGTATCTTGTAGGCATGATTTGCGTTGGGAAGGCCCTTTGGGTCCAATAGGATGTCTGTAGGATCCGCTATGGAGTCCGTTTAATTTTTCGCATTACACAAAAGTCGTCAAGTCTCATCTTATAAGTTATAACATCCATTTTGAGGTCAGTACAGACGTATTGAAGTAGACTAAAAATGTCAATTACGAAAAGGAATTACTTCCTTTTTTTTTTTTGGTTCCCCAATTAAAACGACAGTTTTAACTTGAACTCTAAAATTTGACACCTAGGACTAAGGAATGCACATAATTTTCAAATATATATATATATATATATATAAATAGATACCTCATGCGAGAGAACATGAGATTCTGCCATGTAACGTATTCTATGAAGAGAATTGAGATACCCTTAAACCATATTAGAGATAAAAACAAATTTAAAAGTGGAGACTCTTTATTTTCTTTGATTCAATGTTTCAAGACTAATTTTTATTACATTTTGTATTCAATTTTTAAGACTATTATTTATTTCATTTGATTCAATGTTTCAAGACTTTCCATCTCTCACATATACAAAAAACTCTTTGCATTTCCATTCATCATTTTCACTTTTACTCCTTTATATACACATATCCATAGCCTTTCATATCATCCTATCTCAAATACACTTTGATAAAAAATGATGTCATTTAGCTTTCACCTTTCAATGACACCTACATAACTCCAACGTTATAGTATCATTTGATTGTAACCCGTATGAGTAGCATATGACCAAGGAAGGGAGCTTGCGTTTTTTATTCAGTGACGGTAGTTGACGATTTTGATGTTAAAGTTAGACATTGTAGATTTTGTGAAGGTTATGATTCGCTTGGAGTATTTGAGTGTTTGAAATTTTGGTTTGGGAAAGTTATAAATGTATTTTATTTTAGAACTATAAATAAATAAATAAATAAACCTTTTAATTGATTATTTATGAAGTTAGCCTTTTTTTTTTTTTTTTTAAAAAAATTGTGGAATTAGAATTCATAATTTGTAGGTTTCATTGTATGTAGCCATAGTGGTAAAAACAAAAATCGATGGTGACTTAAAAGTATTTTTCACTTTTTTTAAAAGATATAGAAGTCTAACTAAAGTCAATTGAATTTTGATAAATGAATGTGTTTTAAGCAAATTTTTCTTTGTTTAATTATGTTCTCTTTAATTATGTTGATACTTACAAATGATTTCCTTAATTCCATTGAGATAATTAATTGGGTGTTTATGATAAAGGTCTCCATATTTGATTGTGAGAATAGAGTGATTGAGAAAGTATTTGGTAGGTTGCTTAAATTTATGTAATTTTAGGATATAAAAATATTTTATATTTTAAATTCTTATTTGTAGATTTCAAAATCATTTAATCAGTTTAAAAAATAAAATATACTTTTAATGGTAAATATTATAATATATTATAATCTTACAATATTATACAATTTTTTAAAATAAATTATGAATTAAAAAAAATCAAGTTTTAAAGTATTTAACAATATTGTGTGCAAACATAGATATTATCAACAAAATAAGGATTAAGTATTATTTGTAGATTTTAATATACATAAAAATGATTTTGAATGAAATTGTAAAGTAGCCTGCACATTGCACGGGATATTATCTAGTGAAATTAAAGACTGAGATTGAGGCTAGATCCATTTTAGTTCATGTCCGCTTTTTATTTTTATTATTATTCTTTTAATAATTTACGTATGACCTATTTGGATTGAAGAGGAGGGAGGGAGAGTATAGTAGAGTTGACCTAACTATACTCCCCCTTCCTTTTCCTTAATGCAAGCAGACTATTAGGGTTTGTTTAGTTGGAGTGGTGGAAAAATAGGAAAATAAAAAATAGTGGGAGGATGAAAAAGTGGGAGGATAGAAAAAATTTTAATTTCTCTAATTTTTTTTAGTTGAGAGGGGAAAGTAGAGAAATATAAAAAGTGAGTTTGTATAAATTTATTCTACACCCTTGTTAAAAAATGATAGCCAATTAAAATAAAAAAGTGACAAACAACCAAAAAAAAAAAAAAAAGCAATCACCCAGTTTATTAAAAAATAAAAAATCATGTCCCAAAAAAAAAAAAATCATGTCTAGTTAAACAAAAAAAAAAAAAAAAAACAAAACAACTATCACACCCATAGCCTAGGGAAAAAAAAACGTCCAAGAAAGGGGGGAAAAAAAAAGGGAGGAGACAACATGCCCAGTAAAGCACAAAAAAGAAAAAAGAAAAGAAAAGAAAGGAATTGGACGAATTGCCCATGTGCAAGTATACATGAGTATTTTTTGTCCATTAAGCAGTTTCATTTTCTCCCTTTAATTTTTTCTTAATTTTTTGGAGAAAACTTTCTGGTGAACTCGGGGAGAAAACACTCAGGCCCCACCATTTATTTACCTTCCTCCTCCCAACTAAATACACTCCAAAAAAGTTTTCCTTTTCATTTTCTCTTCAAAGTTATCCATTCACCCTATTTCATCTCCAAACAAATACACCCTTAGGGTCCGTTTAATTGGATGGTGGAAAAATGTGAGTATAGAAAATTAGGAAGGAATAGAAAAGTTAAAGGATAGAAGATATTTATTTTTCTCTCATATGTGTTTGGTTGGGAGGATGGAAAAACAGAGAAATGAAAAACTTTTTTATTTGGTTGTGAAGAAAAGTAAGAGAATGGAAAATGTAAATTATATAAATTTACTCTTTTATCCTTATTACATTGAATAAGAAAAATATTACTTATTTTCAATTAAAATTAATAAAATTACATCTTATAAAAATTAATACATTACACATGTTATGCTGTTTTTTTTTTTTTTTTTGTTATTATATTTATTTTATATATATATATATATATTTTTTTTTTTTTTAAATGAAAAAAATAAAAAGGAGCACAAATTTGATGCTGAACAACATGAGGGGAAAAAAAAGTAGAAGAAGGAGAAAGAAAGTAGGAAACAACATGAGCAATAGCTAGATAAGCTATTCTCAAACAAACACTATATATTGGTCTTCGTTTTCCCTCTTAGTTATATAGGTGATATGGAATATTATGACACAAACAAAAAATGGGCGATGAATCGTATGACTAGGCGTGTGTAACGTACTTGCTTCCTTTGCACTTAACAATGAGATCATTCACAAAGATAGACAAGGGGTACCATTTTGAAAGTAGACTCAAATGTATATACGAGGGACTAAAATAATAAAAATATAATATAAATTTAAAGGATCAAAATGAAAGTAACTCGGCTTAAATTTGGATATTTGATTTTACATGGATAGGTATCTCATTATGTTCTTTGGATATCATCTAGTATTAACATAGGGTGATATCAATATATAAATAGATGCCAAATCAGCGTTGAATATCCTGAATTCAGGTACTAATTCGATTGATTTGTCTTATCCATGTAGTACTTTAATCTCTTATTGCAGATTATTGTTGAAGCTTTTTTAGGCGACTCCATTTACAACATTAGCATCATAAAGGGAACCATACGTACGGTCCATACCTTTAGGCAATGGCAGAGAAAAGTAGTAGGGAATTTTTTGAGTTCTATTCAGACCAATCATTGGCTGCATTGGCCTAGTAACCTTCGTAGTCGTCGGTTCCTGCATTCTTGAATACCTTGAAAATGCTACGAGCTGTTCAAAAATGGTTGAAGTAGTTGAATTGGAGGAAAATATGAATATAGAGTACAGACTATAGACCATTAATCTACCTGTATTGTAATTTGTAAGTCTTTTTTTTTTTTTTTTGCTGAATTTATAATTCAATTATTAACGGATGCATGAGGTGTTATGGATTGATAGGGTTTATTTGGTATCTGCTTTTAAACAATAATTTTCAGTGTTTAAACAATAATAATACTTTTAACACGTATTTTTACAGCATAAACATATATTTTCATAATACCAAAAATTGAACAATAATACTTAAATACTGTTACCAAACGGGCCATAGTTTCTCTAGATTCTCCTGTTAACTATTTTGTATTTTTGATAATTTCCCTTCTCAACGAAAAGAAAGAAAAAAAAGTTTCCCATTGTGTTTTGGCACAAAATCTTCTGGAGCTACCTTACTGCAAACTACACAAATATAAATGAAATAAACGATTTCCAGTCATGTCAAACACAAACACGCTTACACACAATCATTTTATATTAGATAACAACGTTTCACAAATACCAAAAACACGGAATTCCCACAAAACAGAAACGTACGTATTAGACCTGCAGTTCCTGCACTAGGAAAAAGCTGAATACGAAAACGGTGAGTAAGACAACATAAATAGCCCAAGAGAGAAACTTGAGGTACAGTGGCATGGGAATTGTTATTGCAAGGAAGAACGCAGTAGTCACAAAGAAGACCGCAACTTCATTTACTACTTGAGCTGGGACTGGATACTTGGAGCCGATAAGTTTGGCCACAAACAGAGCAGAGAAAGTGAGTACCACAGTGAGAGAAAGCAAATGGAAAGATAAAGGAAGAAGTTGGGATGGAGTTTTAATGTACTGGAGTGCGATTTGAAGGGCTGATGTGAAACAATACCCCATAATTATGTCTTGCCATTGTGGGTTTCGCGGTTCTATGTTCTGCTTAGCAAGAACTGGAGTTACGGGTGGTGCTTCCGGGTCTGTGGTTTGTGAAGGTTGTGGCTGCGTTGGTGAATGTGATGATCGAGGTAAGAGTTGGGACATAAATGCTAACATAGAAAGAAAAAATTCTCTGAAACGAAGGGAAATGTCCATGTTGATATGTATTTAGATTTACAACACATGCAACAGGATGACATATATTTATAGTGTAACAAGGAAAGAGGACTGTATATGATTCTTATGAAAGCATGTCTGAAAGGCCATTGGTTTGTTTAGAGAGAGACCATCGGGTTGAAAGTCGGATCTTCTTCAATCTATTTAGATCCGACTATTTTTTTTTTTTTTTTTAATTTTTAAAAAAAAGTTGAAACCGATAGTAGATCCGAGAATTTAAAATAAAAGATTTGGGATCAAATATTGCTTTTATAAATTTTAATATAATTTAAAAACAGTTCTAGGCTTAGTGTTGGGTTGAAATTTACCTTGTTTTACTAATCTATGACCTAAATTGATTAATTAATTCAATTATGTGAAAGGTACAGTCACATCACCAAAAATAATTTTTTGCAGCAAAAAGTAAATTTTAAGTACATGAAAATATGGTTATAATGGAGAAAACCTGATGAGAAAAACCCCAACCAATGGTTTGATGCAACCACCAACTTGAAGAATTCACTATGAAATTGAAGTTACAAGGACAAAGAATATAAACCGATCTTAAACTAGTATAACTAACTAAACTATCCAAGTAAAACTCTAATTTGATTGGACTACTTTTCACATGAATCTCTTCTGTGCACAAATACTCAATCTATGACTAACATCACACAATCACTCTTTGATTGTTTGAAGGCAAAGGATATAGTAATATTGACTCGAACATTATGAACTTTTCATTTCTGGAAACTTAGTTTGGTGGAAAACCCGAGGTGCACAAGGTCGTGTTGGTTCTTTAGTGTAAAGTGCTCCAAATTTGAAAATATCTCTCTATGATATCACAAAGGAGTTCTCCTTGATCTCTCTTAATGATGGCTCTAAAAGTAGCTTTAAAGTTGTTTTGGAGTCCTAATGCATGAATTCTAAGGTTGCCATAGCATTAAACAAACAAAATTAAAATTATGTTTTCCTATATCTCAATCAATCAACCAGGTGTCAAGTATGTATGAAAAAGCTTCACGTCTTGATTGATCGACTGGTATCGAGATGTGTTGAGATTATAGAAAGCACATTTTCTTCAGCACATCTTGGAATAGGTTTTTTGTGTCTTTAATATAGTTCTTTAACACAATTAAGATTAAGAACACACTTTTGCTCAAAAAAAGAAAAAGAAAAAAAGATTAAGAACACACTTAAAGAACACTAAAAACTGATGACTCAAATACATTAAAAATATGTTTTGACTTGGATTTGCTTACACATACATATTTGACCGTAACACCTAGGACTAAGGCCTCGATTACAAAAGGCCCAACCTCCAAGATCCAAAATTTTATAATAATAATTGTTTTTCTTTTAAAGTTGTGCACTATTTTTCCAACCTCAAAGAATGCCTAAAAAAAATTAAACTTAATATTGAAATCCTAAATTGTTTGACCAAAAAAATGTTGTAATGTGTTGTATCATAAGCATTAGCCATCTAATTTCTCACATGGCCACACCAAACAATCTATCTCTCTCTCTCAACACCAAAAATAAAATTGAAAATTAGATTAAAAGTTTACTTTTTCATGCATCACCTTATCCAAAATAAAGCAAACTTTTTTTAAAAAAAAAAAATATATATATATATATATATTTTTTTTTTCAATTACTTTTACTAAATTTTATGCTTAAACTATTATATTTGATTCTATAAGAAATTAACATTGATGGATTTGGTTGGTACTGATAATAAAGCATATAAATCTAGCTGCCATATAAATCTAAATCCTATGCCCTATAGATCTAAACCACATTGTGCATTACCCTGTGCCCACCGTAGATGATCTTGTCCTTTTTAATGAAGCTTGTTTAGCCTTCAATATATATATATATATATAACGTTGTTAAGGTATAAATTATGATTTAATCTAATAATATATATTTAATTGGGTTAATTATTATGAACGTTTTGAGTTGTGATTTTTTTTTTTTTTTTTTTTTTTTTTGAGAAGAATGCAAGTTCAGTTTTATTAATCAATTGGCTGGTAAATCAACCAAAACAAAAGAGTTTAAATTTGGTGGAATAGACTCTATCCAAACTTGTAAAGAAAAAGAAAGTCTTGCTTTTTAGGCTAAGGCATGTGCCACTGCATTACCTTGCCTCACAATATGAGAGAAAGAGAAGCTCTGAAGAGAGCTAGCCAAAGATACAATGTATTTTGAGTTGCGAATTGGTTGTTCTCTAAAATTGACATTTCACATGTATTTGGTTAACCAATATCTATATCAAGCCAAGAGCTATGTAGTTCAATTGGTTAGCATCTCCTAGTATGTGCATAACATCAAGGATTTAAATTCTCCCATCCCTACTAACATGTTGGTTGGCCTAGTAGTAAGGGCTTGGGCCGACATATCTTAGAGTATGGGCTTGAGTTCCTCCATTAGCAGTGATTGTGGTGTGGAGTCTTACCCATGAGTTGTTAGAGTGTTATTATGGTTATGTTTAGATAAGGAAGCCATATTGCAGGTCACCCTCTAACCATTTTTTTTCCACAAAAAAAGCCTCCACCCCCGTTGTAACTATTGAATATTATAAGAAAGGAAAGAAGAAAGATTTGAATTTGAATAATACTACAAACACAATAATTTTCACAATAATTGAATTAAGAGTATCATCTACCATTAATAACTTATCAACTATGCACAAATTCTCAAACTGTGAATCATGAATTGCATCATGAATCAATTTTCTTTTTTAATGTATCATGTATCTTAAGATGCACAAACACTATATAAAACTGATGAAAAATAATTTATATATATATATATATATGATAGGAATTTTTAATTGCATGCGAATTTTGACAAATCAATCATTAGATTATATCATCTTTGTATATTCTCCATGTTTGCAAAGTTTCAAGGTAATCAAAGATTAATAGCTATGTCATCAATCAATTATTTAAATTCAAGTTTTTGTAGTATAAAATATTGCATTAAATATAAGTTTATGGATTGAATAGTAAATAACATCTAATTGGTATAAAACTTAGTATGCATGTTAAAAACATATAGAACATGTAATCCAACGGTGAGATTTTCAAAATATAAATTTAATAACAAGTTATTGGGTGGTGTAACATTGCTTAAAGTTACACTATGTGTAACTTGAATATATATATTGTGGGGGAGAAGAATCCGGGCCCAACATTATGAACCAAGGGCCCACGAAACGGCTGTCTTGCATCCGAAGAGAGAGGGAGAAAAAGAGCGAGGCCTATCTAGGAATGGGATCTTCATGAAAGATCATCTCCATCCGAGGAAGGCATTTCCTGTCCGAGGAGAGTATTGCTTGTCCGAGGATGACGCATCACTCCAACAGGAGGCCCCGAGCCATTTGGGTGCGAGAAAAACCAGTGGTTGTCCGAGGACTCTATCAGATTAGGATAAGCTCAGAACGAGGGATGAGAACGATAAGAATGAAGAAATATCTAATATAAAGGCTGCTGCCACCGTATTTAATGCATTACAACAGCTTTTCTAGCCGCATTTATGTGGAGAAGACCTCTGAACAGTGCACTTTCAGCTACCGTCACTCCCAGATAGCTAAAGCATACCCATGATGTGACATACACTCAAGTAGATGCACAGATGAAGAACAAGTGGACGATGAAGATGGGGGGGAAGGGCACTATATAAAGAAGAAGAGAGCCTGATAGAAGGGGATGGAAAAAGGAAAAAGAAAACAAAGAAAAGAATAATCTTACTGTAGCCCTAAACCTTGTAACCATTGATCGTTCAATAAAACACCTCTTCGGACACTGACAAAAGAGTTTCCTTGGTGTTATTTTATGTCCCTCTTCTGTTCAATGTAATCCTGTCCGTCATTGTTTATATCAAACCCAGTCCAGCCCTTTCATCCACTCTCTACAAATTTGTTGTGCAAGGTTCTTTGGGCCTTTGGTCCAGATTTGTGGGCTTGGGTTACAAATCCGTTCCTTACAATTGGCGCCGTCTGTGGGAAGGGCTTAAACGATTGGGGAAGAATAGCAGTGAACGGTAATGGCTGATCAAGCGCAACAACCAGCAGAATCTGGGGCCTCCCAACATGTTGATCCCTTTTTTAACCTGGAGCGTAGGCAGGATCGAGAAGGCAGTGTACATACCACACACACTGAACGATCCCCTCCTCGTGGGGGGAGTCATGTTTCCCATGCAGAGAAAAACAGCATGCAGATAGAGATTGAAAGGTTGAAGAGGGAATTACGGATGGAGAAGAGGAAACGTGCTGCACCACATCCTGACGATGACCTGGATGATGAACAAGACATTACTTATCAGCAGAACTCTCAAACTCCAACCAGCGAAGCCTTTTCGTATGAAGCCGAACACCCTCGTGAGAAGCGACCACGAGAACTACCGTATGGAGGGATAGGTAACGATGCCATGAGTAAAGCCCTGAATCAAATTTCTAGGTCACCTTTTACACGAAGGATCGAAGGAGCAGAGCTACCTCGGCGTTTCAATCAACCAACCTTTATCATTTACAATGGCAGGACAGATCCTGTGGAGCACGTCAGCCATTTTAATCAAAGAATGGCTGTATATGCCAGGGACGAGGCACTGATGTGCAAGGTATTCCCTTCGAGCCTGGGCCCTGTAGCCATGAGATGGTTTGACAACTTACGGGCCGATTCCATTGATTCCTACCAAGAGCTTACCCAAGCTTTCGGATCATGATTTGTCACCTGCCGAAGAGTACCCAGGCCCCTATCCTCCCTTCTATCCTTGAGCATGCGTGAGGGGGAGACACTGAAGGTGTACTCGGACAGATACTGGGAGATGTTTAATGAGATGGAGGGCAACTTTGATGCCATGGCTTTGGAGACGTTCAAGTTAGGTCTCCCCACTGATCATGGTTTGAGAACGTCTTTGTCCGGCAAGCCTGTTGACAGTATGCGCCAGCTTATGGACCGCATCGAGAAGTATAAGAGGGTGGAAGAAGATAGGCAATAGGAGAAGGGTAAAGATAAAGCCACCCCCCAGGATAGGAGGGACTTCAAATCGGACCGCTACAACAATAAGCCGAGGAGAGACTTCGTTGGGCACTCGAGTTCAACAAATGCCCAGACAGTTAATACCGTGTTTAAAGAGCCTGTTCATCAAGTTTTGGATAAGATAAAGAATGAACCATTCTTCAGATGGCCGAGCAAAATGATGGGGAATCCGGAGAGACGCAATCACAATGTCTATTGCCAGTATCATCAGGATCATGGGCACACGACCGAAGATTGCAGAAGTCTATGGGATCATTTGGACCAGCTGGTCGCCGAGGGCAAGTTGAAACACCTTTTGCATCGCTCTAGTGGGCGGGGACGACCGTCCTCGGAATCCGAAGGGGGGGATTCTACAAAACCCCCTCTAGGGGTTATTAATGTCATTTTTGCAGCCCCGGGAAGGACTGGGTCCCGTCCGTCGAAGGTTATGTCTGTGGCTCGCTCGCTGGTAGAAGATGTTGTCGCAAATCCGAGGATCTCTGGGAATGCCATGTCCCCCATGTTATGCTTTTCGGACGAGGATAAAGCTGGGACTATTCAACCCCACGAGGACGCACTGGTCGTCACCCTCAGGATTGGGGGGTATGATGTGAAGAGAGTCATGGTAGACCAAGGTAGTGCGGTGGAAATTATGTACCCTGATCTTTTCAGGGGATTAAATCTCACACCCAATGACTTAGCTCCGTATAGCTCCTCTATAATCAGCTTCGAAGGAAGGATGGTCACTCCGAGGGGACAGATCCGACTGCCCGTGCAAGCGGGCACAGAAATTGTCGAGGTTGATTTTGTGGTGGTAGACGTATACTCTCCCTATACAGCAATTGTCGCTAGGCCCTGGTTGCATACACTAGGGGCGGTCTCTTCCACTCTACATCAAAAAATCAAATATCCTTCCGAAGGGCGAGTCTGTGAAATCCGCGGGGATCAGTCCTCGGCTAGGCAGTGTCTAGTAGCGGCAATACGGCACGGGTCCGAAGATGAATCTTCAGTAGGGGTAATCAAAGACCTATAGCAGTTAAAGGAGCGGATGTCACCTGCCGGTGGGCAGGGTGAGGATGCAAAATGTGAAGACTTGACACGGGTCATGGTTGAATCCGACCCTGAAAAGTATTTTCAAATCGGGGCACTGATACCTCAGTTAGAAAAGGAAGAGCTGATTGTTTTCCTCAAAAGAAATATTGATGTTTTTGCATGGAGCACTTATGAAGCACCGGGGGTAGACCCAGATTTTATTTGTCATCATTTGAAGGTTAATCCTCTAATCATACCAAAGAAGCAACCTCTTCGGCGACCATCCAGAGAGCACGTTGAAGCAGTCAGAGAGGAGGTAGGAAAGCTCAAGCAGGCCGGGGCTATTAAAGAAATTTTCTACCCCGAATGGCTAGCAAACACTGTAGTGGTAAAGAAGAAAAGTGGAAAATGGCGGGTCTGCGTAGACTTCACGGACCTAAATAAAGCCTGCCCTAAAGACCCCTTCCCTATGCCGAAGATTGACCAGCTGGTGGATGCTACTGTCGGACATTCTCGGATGAGTTTCTTAGATGCTTTTCAGGGGTATCATCAGATTCCCCTCGCTTCAGACGACCAGGAAAAGACTGCTTTTGTTACCCCCATTGGTAACTACCACTATAAGGTAATGTCATTCGGTCTAAAAAATGCAGGTTCTACTTATCAGCGTATGATGACCAAGATGTTTGAATTACAGTTAGGTAAGACCATCGAGATTTATATAGATGATATGGTAGTTAAAAGCAAACTTGTTACTGACCATTTAAGCGATCTTGATGAGGTTTTTGGAATCCTGAGAAAACATAAGTTGCGCTTGAACGCTTCGAAGTGCTCGTTCGGAGTTGGGTCAGGCAAATTCTTGGGCTACATGGTTACGCACAGGGGAATCGAAGTTAATCCTGATCAGATTAGGGCTATCCAGGATCTGCAGCCTCCTCGGAATCCGAAGGATGTGCAGAAGCTAACGGGAATGACGGCCTCGTTAAACCGGTTCATATCCAGGTCTGCGGACAGATGCAAACCCTTCTTTTCTCTGATTAACAAATGGAAGGGTTTCGAATGGAACGAAGAGTGTGCCTCAGCCTTCCAACAGCTCAAGGATTATCTATCTCGGCCACCGATTATGTCCAGTCCTGAACCCGATGAGGTTTTATTTGCGTACATCGCAGTGGTCCCACACGCTGTGAGTTTAGTGTTGATAAGAGTGGATCAGGGGGTACAGAGGCCGGTCTATTGTGTAAGCAAATCATTGCACGAAGCAGAGGTCAAGTATTTGCCGCTGGAAAAAGCCATCCTGGCCGTGGTGCTCGGAACACGGAAATTGCCTCACTACTTCCAAGCCCACACTGTCGTGGTGCTCACCCAGCTTCCACTCAAAACAGTACTTCGAAGCGCGGACTATACGGGGAGGATAGCTAAATGGGGCACCATTCTAGGGGCTTTCGATATCAAATACATGCCTCGCACATCAGTTAAAGGCCAAGTACTTGCAGATCTGGTGGCCGAATTCACAGAGCCCAGTTTGGAAGATGTAGGGGTAAGGCCGAGCATGGATGAAAAATCGGTTGGTTTGGTTTCTCAGCAGGGTCCTGCTCATTGGGAGTTGTACGTAGATGGCGCCGCAAATCGGAAAGGTTCTGGAATTGGGCTAGTCATGACATCCCCAGACGGAATCATCATCGAAAAGTCACTAAGGCTAGAGTTTAACGCCACAAATAATGAAGCTGAGTATGAAGCCCTGTTGATGGGAATGGTCATGGTCCGAAGGATGGGAGGAAAAGCCCTTAAGGTGTTCTCGGACTCAAGATTGGTTGTGGGCCAGGTTCAAGGAGAATTCGAAGCTAAGGACGAGAGGATGCAAGGCTATTTGAGCAGAGTCAAGCGATTGGAAGAGGAATTTGTGTTTTTCACTCTCATGCATGTTCCCAGATGTGGAAATGCACACGCCGATTCTTTGGCCACATTAGCCACCTATTCGGATCAAGATTTACCGAGAGTCATCATCGTGGAGGATCTTCATGAACCCACCGGAGCAGGGGGAGACGCAACTCGAGTATACCAGATTCGAAAAAGTCCATGCTGGATGGATTCCCTAATCGAATTTTTGAAAAATGATATCCTGCCAGAAGGACGAAAGGAAGCTGACAAGATCCGAAGGAGGGCCGCGAGGTTCTGGTTGTCCGAAGATCAAAAATTATATAAGCGTTCTTATTCGGGGCCGTACTTATTGTGTGTCCATCCGGAAGCCACGGAGGCACTACTTGAAGAGTTACATGAAGGAATTTGTGGAAGTCACACTGGAGGCAGATCACTGGCACATCGGGCTCTTACCCAAGGATATTGGTGGCCGAGCATGCAAGAAGAAGCTCGGGACTATGCGAAGAAATGTGATCAATGTCAGAGATTCGCACCAAACATACATCAGCCGGGAGGAACCCTTAACCCATTGTCCAGTTCATGGCCGTTTGCCCAATGGGGCTTGGACATCGTGGGCCCATTCCCTAAGGCAGCAGGGAACAGAAAGTATCTCCTGGTCGGAACCGATTATTTTACGAAATGGGTCGAGGCAGAACCTCTTGCTAATATCCGAGATGTGGATGTACAAAAATTTGTATGGAAAAGCATTGTAACCCGCTTTGGAGTTCCGAATACCCTTATTTCGGA
Organism: Quercus variabilis; assembly: GCA_030445155.1. NCBI lineage: Eukaryota > Viridiplantae > Streptophyta > Magnoliopsida > Fagales > Fagaceae > Quercus > Quercus variabilis. Next base: position 12,465,456 of record CP129454.1, read on the forward strand.
TAATGGTTTGCAGTTCGACAGTATCTCGTTTCGGAATTATTGTAGCGAATTGGGGATCACGAACAGATATTCTACTCCCTCCTACCCTCAGGGCAATGGCCAAGCTGAAGCAGTCAACAAGGTTATAGTTAGCGGCTTAAAGAAGAGGTTGGACGACGCAAAGGGAAGATGGGTCGAAGAATTGCCACATGTGCTTTGGGCGTACAGAACTACCCCTCGAAGGTCCACTGGAGAGACTCCTTTCTCGATGACTTATGGGTCCGAAGCTGTAATTCCTTTGGAAGCCAATTTCCCAACTCTGAGAACCAGTCTCTTCTGCTCGGACAACAATAATAAGCTCCTGGAGGCTGGTTTGGATCTTATCGAAGAACGGAGAGAGAACGCTATGGTTCGGTTGGCTCACTACCAACAAAAGCTTAGACAGGGCTATGATGCCAAGGTCAAACCAAGACCCTTAGAACCCGGCGACTTGGTGCTCAGAAAAGTGGTCGGCAATACAAGAAACCCAGCCTGGGGAAAATTAGGACCTAATTGGGAAGGCCCATATCGCATCACGTCATGTGCTGGTATTGGAGCATATTTTCTTAAAGACTTGGACAGTCATGTAATACCCCGTCCGTGGAATGTAAATAACCTCAAGAGGTATTACTATTAATCGAATTGTTTTCCTGTTTATCTATAATAACACTCTTTACTTGTTCTCTAAGTGTTTAAACTTAAATCTGATCATGCCTGCAGTCTTCGGACCAGATGATCTCGGATTAGTTAACACTATTTATTCATTCTCTAAGTGTTTAAACTTAAATCTGAACATGCCTGTAGTCCTCGGACCAGATGATATCGGATTAGTTAACACTCTTTACTTGTTCTCTAAGTGTTTAAACTTAAATCTGATCATGCCTGCAGTCCTCGGACCAGATGATCTCGGATTAGTTAACACTATTTATTCATTCTCTAAGTGTTTAAACTTAAATCTGATCATGCCTGCAGCCCTCGGACCAGATGATCTCGGATTAGTTAACACTATTTATTCATTCTCTAAGTGTTTAAACTTAAATCTGAACATGCCTGTAGTCCTCGGACCAGATGATATCGGATTAGTTAACACTCTTTACTTGTTCTCTAAGTGTTTAAACTTAAATCTGATCATGCCTGCAGTCTTCGGACCAGATGATCTCGGATTAGTTAACACTATTTATTCATTCTCTAAGTGTTTAAACTTAAATCTGAACATGCCTGTAGTCCTCGGACCAGATGATATCGGATTAGTTAACACTCTTTACTTGTTCTCTAAGTGTTTAAACTTAAATCTGATCATGCCTGCAGTCCTCGGACCAGATGATCTCGGATTAGTTAACACTATTTATTCATTCTCTAAGTGTTTAAACTTAAATCTGATCATGCCTGCAGCCCTCGGACCAGATGATCTCGGATTAGTTAACACTATTTATTCATTCTCTAAGTGTTTAAACTTAAATCTGAACATGCCTGTAGTCCTCGGACCAGATGATATCGGATTAGTTAACACTCTTTACTTGTTCTCTAAGTGTTTAAACTTAAATCTGATCATGCCTGCAGTCCTCGGACCAGATGATCTCGGATTAGTTAACACTATTTATTCATTCTCTAAGTGTTTAAATTTAAACCTGGTCATGCCTGTAGTCCTCGGACCAGACGATCTCGGATTAGTTGATACTCTTTATTTGGTTAAATGGTTAATGCTGCCTTTCATACACAATACTAATTGTACAAGTTATTTGCCGAGGAAAGTAAACCATAACTGTAATTGCCAAGTCAAACCATCTGTGACACAAAAGGATAATATTAAAATTGCAAGTGCTATTGTTTGAACAAGAATTACTTCATTAATAAGGATTGGTTTACAATGTTCTCAACATAAAAAAAAAAAAAAAAAAAAAAAAAGATCCTAAGTCTATGATGGGGCTGCCGAAGAAGGACCCGAGGGTGGCTGCTCCCCCTCTAAAGATCCACCCTTCTCATGAGGTGGCTCAGCAGGTGGGACTTGGCCACACGGCGGGGGAAGACCCTGGTCAAGCTCAAGAATAACCAGAGGGTTCGGCTCACCCAGAGGTTGTTCAGGGGCCTCAGGAAGAGGTGCAGGAGGAGCATCATCGTCGGAGTACTGCCGGATATCCTCGCCGTAGAAGATGTTCTCTGGCCGTCGAAGATCTGATTCCGGAGGAACTCCAGCAGCATCTAACGCCTTGCTCCATGTCAGATCGCAGTAGTCCCGGGCAACCAAGGCAAACTGCTCAGTGAGATCTTTTTCTGTCACCTCCACTGCCAGTTGATAGGACGCCTTCTTTTCAGTTTCCATGGCCTCCTTAGCCAGCTGGGCGTCCTTCTGAGCATCCTCGGTAGCTGCCTTGGCCTTCTGCAGCTCGGCACGAAGCCCTTTGACAGCCTCTCTTTCTGCGGCCAGCTTTTTCTGGGCTTCGTTCAGCAGCCTACGCTGAGACTCGGCCTGGGACTCTGCGTTCTTTAAGCCAGCATCCAGGCTGTCCCTTTCCTGGGCTACTGCTTTGAGCTGATCCGAGAGCTTCGATGTCTCTTCTTTTAAATCGCCCATGACTCTCTCGACTTCAGCTCTGGCTTGGGCCTCGGCCTGGGCCTGCACACTGGCCTTACGGCCCCACTCTTCGGCCACGAACACCTGCTGAGTGATCTGAACCAAGTTACAGTGTTAGTGTACAAACATAAAAGCCAACGCTACAATGGGGAAGCAAAATGGATATACTTACCATGGCCAAGTCCCTTTTCAGAGACATGAAGAGTTCATACTGGGTAAAACGCCTGTATGAGTCCATGTCTTTGGGCAGAAGAAGGGGCTGCTCCAATGCCTCAGCTATCAGTGCTGCCCGACCACCGTCATAGTTTCTGATCGAGGTCTCCCAGGGGAACGGAGCACCGTCGAGCTCCAGCCGAGGGGACCATATCCGTTGTCCTCGGCGAACCTCGGCCTGGTTGGGTTCCTCTCGGCTTTCCACTGAGGAGCCTCTCTTTTGACGAGAGTCTTTAGCCACCTTTTGCTGTTTAGCCTTGGGTGGCGGCCCCTTTTCTTTGTCCTCGGATTCCATTGGCCTCTTCTTTTTCAGATCCGGAAGGGGTTTAAAAGCCAGATCAGGAACCTGTACAACAGGAGGAGGTGGTGGCACAATGGCGGGGGGACGGGAAGTCCCCGTCTCTTTGATCTCCACCTTGTTTGTCCTCTTCCTAAGAAGAAGTCTTAAGTCAGACATCTCTTCCTCCGAGGAGTCTTCTGGTATTGTTGTTAACAATACGGGGGGTCGGACAAAAGATTGCCTGTCCGCCTCTTCTTCGGAGTCCGAAGGAATGACGTGGACCCCTCCTTCACTCTCACCTTCAAACTTAAACTTATCTATTTGCTCGTCCAAGGAGGTGGACGAGGACCCGACTCGTTCTCTCACAGCCGGCTGAGCGGGAGGAACTTGTTGGACTGGGCGGACGAGCAGCGGAACACCCTGGGGATTAGGGTGTGGAACTGGTGGGAGGTCGTAGGGCGCAAGAAAAGCCTTCCGTGCAACGTCTATGCGCCGCAGTCGGTAATCGCCCTGAATAATGGCGTTCCTCGCTGGTTGAATGTCTGCTGGCTTTGGAGTGTAGCCGAGTATCAGCGGAATGGACCTCAACTGCCTATCTTCGCTGACGTATATCTCCGAGCGCAGTAGGTAGTTGAGGGCTTGTACGTTGATAAGGCTCAGCCGAGGCGCGGTATGTGCTTTATCTGTAAAACAAACAAGGCAAACCAATTAGAGATCAGATACGAATACAAACCAAGAAGTAGTTGCAGAAGGAAAAAATCCTAAAGCTATGGTTAGAAACCCTAGGTCCGAGAGGGCACACCTGGCTCTCCTGGCCTGGTCGGACAATGCAGACCGTCGTGCCATTCGCCCGAGACAACCAAATAGTCATCTTTCATCCCCTTATTGGATTTGGGAAGGCAGGAGAACAGCCTCACGACATCGGAGCGAGATTTAAGATAGTATCCCCCTCCCCTTTGGCTATGAGATTCATACATGTATGCTAAGTCGTGCCAGGTTAGCTCTAAGCCTAACTGCTCGTTTACGACGTCGATAGCCCCTAATATCTTAAAGGTGTTGGGTGCACACTGCTCGGGGGAAAGCCTATGGTTGATAAGATAATTTCGGGTCACGGGACCCATTGGAATGGTCATTCCTCCCTCGAGAAAGGCGATCATAGGAATTATGACCTCCCCCTCCGCTCGGTCTAGTAATAATCCCTCTGGGGGACAATACTTCAGATTTACCCCCTGAGGGATGTGGTGGGTTCTCTTGAAGTCCTCTATTAACTCCGGGCTATCTACGAGGTATTTGTATTTACCCATTTTTGTAAGGGAATGGAGAGAATAATGAAAGAAATGTGACCGAAGAGAAAATAAGGACTCAGGGTATGATAAGACTTACTATATCACAAACAAGACGAACTCGCTAATTGGAAATGTGCTTTAGAGAGGGATCCTGAGGGCAAAAGAAGCAGAAATCCGAGAAGGAATGAAGTGCTTTGGAAGGCAGGAACTCTCTGGGAACTTCGAAAATGCTCTGAATATTACGAATGTGTAAAGTAAAAAGAATAAACTGCCTGCGGATATTTATATGTAGGGACAAACGGAGCGGTATCATTCATTTCACACGAATAGCGAGGACAAACCCCAACCGTCTGATCCGCGATCCACCGTTGGATACAATAGACAGAGCCGCCTGGAGTAATTGATGTAACGCCTTGGGAATGGAAGATCTACAGCAGCAATGATGAAGCGCGCGTCTCCATAAGCCCGCGCGTATAAGCAGGGGTACTTATGTCATTTGGCTTTAGTTTTTATTTATTTTTTCTGTTTTACTTTTCTGTTGGTCCCGCCTATCTAGTCAAAATTATTTTTCCTTCCCGCTTGCGTGGGAAAGAAATAAAATTTTGAGGGGCTGATGTGGGGGAGAAGAATCCGGGCCCAACATTATGAACCAAGGGCCCACGAAACGGCTGTCTTGCATCCGAAGAGAGAGGGAGAAAAAGAGCGAGGCCTATCTAGGAATGGGATCTTCATGAAAGATCATCTCCATCCGAGGAAGGCATTTCCTGTCCGAGGAGAGTATTGCTTGTCCGAGGATGACGCATCACTCCAACAGGAGGCCCCGAGCCATTTGGGTGCGAGAAAAACCAGTGGTTGTCCGAGGACTCTATCAGATTAGGATAAGCTCAGAACGAGGGATGAGAACGATAAGAATGAAGAAATATCTAATATAAAGGCTGCTGCCACCGTATTTAATGCATTACAACAGCTTTTCTAGCCGCATTTATGTGGAGAAGACCTCTGAACAGTGCACCTTCAGCTACCGTCACTCCCAGATAGCTAAAGCATACCCATGATGTGACATACACTCAAGTAGATGCACAGATGAAGAACAAGTGGACGATGAAGATGGGGGGGAAGGGCACTATATAAAGAAGAAGAGAGCCTGATAGAAGGGGATGGAAAAAGGAAAAAGAAAACAAAGAAAAGAATAATCTTACTGTAGCCCTAAACCTTGTAACCATTGATCGTTCAATAAAACACCTCTTCGGACACTGACAAAATAGTTTCCTTGGTGTTATTTTATGTCCCTCTTCTGTTCAATGTGATCCCGTCCGTCATTGTTTATATCAAACCCAGTCCAGCCCTTTCATCCACTCTCTACAAATTTGTTGTGCAAGGTTCTTTGGGCCTTTGGTCCAGATTTGTGGGCTTGGGTTACAAATCCGTTCCTTACATATATATATATATATATATATATATATATTATAAAATTCAAACATATGCAACTAATGACTACTTTTATGTTTCTCCCCAAAAAAAAAAAAAAAAAAAAATAAAAAGACCACTTTTATCATCACTTATACTATAATATTTGACAAAACTAACCAAATAAATCAAATAAAAATATATTTATAGCATTCATATTCAAATTTATGAAGTATAAAAGTGTTAATACCATAATATATAAGTCAAAATAGACTTTTAATTATACTTTAATTATCATTTGTGGTCCCGTGGATTAATAGTTGCAGAAGTAAAAAAACAATTGTTATACTTGAGAAGGAATCAGAGACCTAATTTTAAGAGAGAGAGAGAGAGAGATCTAAGGAAAAGAAAAATATGAAAATGGGCAAATGTGTGATCTAGAATTTTTAATGTAAAAAGACTATAAAAAAAAAAAAAAAAAAAAAAAAAACACCTCATGTTTTGCTTTTGTATTGGGCTAAACAACCTAAACTGCTAATGTATTACTGAATTAGTAGACCAATAATTTTATTTAAAAAGAAGTAGATAAACATTTGGATTCAAGCTCTAGTCCAATTTTTTAGTAAAATATTAAATTTTATAAGAATATGGTGTAAAACTCAAATTTGACCTCTTAATCCCAATATGATACATATCATATCACATATTAAATAATAGGCACAATCACATTCAATTAATCCAACACAATTAAAAGTTCATTTAGATGTTATTAAGTGTTATAAGATGTATTGAGTTTAAAAAAAAAAAAAATGTGACCATTTTTTATTGGATGGTTTAATGTTTCATACCTATTCTTACCAAACTCAAATTCGTTACTAAAACACAGTATTTAAACTATATGTTTATCATTACATACCTGTGTATTATTCGATTCATAAGCAAATTTGATACACCCTTTGCCTATAAGTATAACCATTGACCAGAAAATTTTCGTGAGTGAGAAGAAAAACGTGTCCTGCTATTGGAGAAACCCACCACGCTTTCTTTTTGACATTGAGGAGTGAGGACCAAACAGAAATTTGGGTTTTTATTTTTATTTTTTAGCTTTTGGTATTCGGATTGAATCGGATTTAAAATTTTAAAAAAATGGGACCGTGCCGGAATTTTTTAAAATAATAATAATAATCGGACTGAGTCGGATTTTATTTATTTTTAAAGTAATCGGACTTTGTCGGATCCTACTTTTTGAGAAGACATGGACATAAACATAAAGACTTTTTAGTTCTTCTAGGTTTTGTCAGTTCCCAAACAAACACTTTTGTCTTAAAAAAAAAAAAACACTTTTGTCCTCTCACTACTCTGTTTCTTCTACAAGTGTATCTGACGGTCAGGATCAATTCGGATCTGGGAGTCTGGGCCAACTATAAATCATCCCCCAATTCTAGATTACTACTTTTGCTTTATGTGTGCAAACTATAAATACATCTTGCAGAAAGGAGGACACAGTAGCAGAACAAAAACTCAGACGCCCTGTCTTCTTAATTAAGAGCAGTGGTGTTTTTCGCAAATTGGGAGTTGACTGGCGGCGGAGTGCGGCCGTGATATTGGTGGAGGGAGCTCAATCAAGTTCTTGCATTGGCGTAACCAAACAAATGCATGCTTTCTTTTCTTTTTTCACAACTTTATTGCTGTTTTTTTTTTTTTTTTAAACAACTTATAAATACTGTTTCAGTCCGTAATAAAAATTTTAAATTGTGCTATGCCGCTAGCCTTGGTTTGGATCAATGGAGACAGCTTATGGAGAATCATCTAAACGAAGAAGGTTAAAATCCAAGGTTTGGAATGACTTCGAAAGAGTTGAAGTTAATGGGGAGCGCCGGGCCCTATGTAAACATTGTCGCAAGCACTTTTCAGGGTCAAGCAAAAGTGGGACCACACACTTAAAAAACCACTTGTTAAGATGTTCCACTATAAAATTTTTTACTCTTAGGAGGATGGCAATTCCAATGTCAACTTCTACTTCAAATTCTGCTTTCAGTATTGAAACTACGTCAATCAATCCAATCTTGAATGGTTTGGATCCTGACATTGTAGAGACCTTGATTTGTGGGAAGGAATGGTCAGAAAATCCTCTAAGGATGTAAGTATGATTTTTTCATTAAGAATTTAAGATCCTTTTATATGTCTTCTATGCAGTCCATAACTTCCTTTTTTTCATTCTATATAACTTCAGCACATCTAACGGGGACAATGCACACTCTCCTGAACTTACTCATACCTCATTTGTTTTGGCGGGGGCTTCTTTAAGCTTGGAAACTCAAGAGGCATAATCTCATTCTATCATTTGTTTTACCCTCTACATTTCTTGTAAGAAATCATGTTTGTGTTGACATTGCTTCTACTTGCAGAAACATGCTCCCTCTAGTGCCAACATGGAACTCATGCTTACAAAGCATAGGGTGTAAGTACAGATTTCATTCATTAAGAATTTAAGATCCTTTTATATATGCCTTCTATGCATGCCTTAACTCCCTTGTTCATTCTATATAACTTCAGCACACCTAACGGGGACAATGAACACTCTCCTGAAATTACTCAGAATTCAATTGTTTTTCCATGGGCTTTTTTAAGCTTTGAACCTCAACAGGCACAATCTCAGTCTATCATTTGTTTTACTATCTGCATTTATTTTAAGAAACGAAGTTTGTGTTGACATTGCTTCCACTTGTAGAAACATGCTCCCTCTAGTGCCAATGTGGAACTCATGGTTGCAAATCTTAGTTCAACTTCGTGTCCTGAGCCAGGTCCAACTGGTCATTCTTCATTTGTTTCAGCGGGGACTTTTTCAAGCTCGGAACTTCATGAGGCACAATCTCATTCTATCATTTGTTTTACTATCTACATTGTTTATAAGAAATGACATTTGTGTTGACATTGCTTCCACTTGCAGAAACATGCTCCCTTTGGTGCCAACATGGAACTCATGCTTGCAAATCTTAGTTCAATTTCATGTTCTGAGCCACTTCGAATTGATCATACTTCATTTGTTTTGATGGGGGCTTCTTTAAGCTTGGAATCTCAAGAGGCACGATCTCAGTCTATCATTTGTTTTACTATCTACATTTCTAATAAGAAACGATGTTTGATTTGACCTTGCTTCCACTTGCAGAAACTTGCTCCCTTTAGTGCCAACTCAGAACTCATGCTTGCAAATCATAGTTCAATTTCGTGCCCTTGGCCACTTGCAACTGGTCATACTTCATTTGTTTCGGTGGGGACTTCTTTAAGCTTGGAACCTCAAGAGGCACAATCTCAGTGTATCATTTTTTTTACTATCTGCATTTATTTTAAAAAAATGATGTTTGTATTGACATTGCTTCTATGTGCAGGAACATGCTCCCTCTAGTGCCAACTCAGAACTCATGCTTGCAAATTATAGTTCAACTTCATGTCCTGAGCCACTCCCTACTGGTCATTCTTCATTTGTTTTGGAGGGGACTTCTTTAAGCTTGGAAATTCAAGAGGCACAATCTCAGTCTATCATTTGTTTTACTTTCTTCCTTTCTTATTAGAAATGACGTTTGTGTTGTATTGCTTCCACTTGTAGAAACATGCTCACTCCAGTGCCATCATGGAACTCATGCCTGTAAATCTTAGTCCAACTAGTGAGTCTCATTCTTATTATATTTCATTTAAGGTTTAGATGAAACAAACCCCATTTAAGATTTAAATGAAACAGACCCAAAACTCAAGGCTTATAAACTCTAATGAGCTATAAGGTTTAAATGAAATTTATCTAAAACTATGAGGTTTAAATGAAAATTACCTAAAACTTGCCTAATAAAATATAGTTGGTTGCAGTGTACCAGAATCATCATCTCCTTCTTTGTTCGATGAAGTATGGAGATTAGAAAATATTGGCAAAGATGGAGCTTTACATAAGCGTTTGAGTTGTGAAAGTGTCAATACTGTGAAGGATTTTTGGACCCTATTCTTCACAGACCCTGCGAGGCTTCAAAATGTAAATAAAACTGCACTTACCTCAATTACTTTTACTTTTTAGTATTCCTTACTAATTTTTGTCTAGATTTCTGAATTTAAGGTAATATTCTGTAAAGAGTGATGCATTGTTGTATCCATATACTTGTTTGCATTTGTTAAAAATCTGAAAATGAGAAAGAGTTTACTGATTTAACAGCCCTTATGTTTAGATAAATCAGGATGTCTGCTCATTATTGAGGTTGTTTTTCTGTTTTTCTCTTTGGATAGAAGCATTCATTAGGGAAAATGTTGTTGGTGCACCATTGGGATACAGACATTTTGATGTTAGCTTGTGTTCTCGAGTCAGGCACAATGTGTATCTCTGTTGAACATGCGTTGACATGGCTGGCTATAGAAACATCCCAATTCAAGTTCCATTGAGACATGGATACCTCTTGGCCATGTCAGACGCTGCTATCTGTTTGTCTATATCCTTAGTATTGTTGTCTGGAGCTAGGGTTATGTTTTGTTTTGTATAATATCGGGTCCAAATCAGTGTTCTGAGCACAATATACTTATAGTCACATACTACTAAAATTTATGTGCCATATATACTCATACATTGAACTCCTACGTAATCTTCTGTGAACTCAATTTATGTCCCTTTAGCTCTCTTTGAATGGAGTAATTGCAGTAATTTTTTTGGACGTGCAGATACTTGGCATAGGTATGTCAGCTAAGATGTGGGAAGTCACTGTGGAGCATGCTCAGACATGTGTACTTGAGAAGAGGATGTTCTTGTACAGCCCTCCAAGTTCTCAACAAAAAAATGGTGTGGTCTTTAATGTCGTGGGACAAGTATTGGGACTACTTTTGGAATGCCAGTATGTTCCAATTGATAAGCTGTCTGAAACTGAGAAGGCACTCCTCTTATACTTTTGGAATGCCAGTATGTTCCAATTGATGCCCACAACTTGGTTATTTCTGCATTTAAACACTTGGGGGAAGTTGTTTATTTTGATGATGAAGCCTCTCTTGTGGGCAGCTCTTCACACTTAACCAATGTTTGCACTTCAAGCTTGCCCAGGACAGAGAGTTCTAACGTGAGCAAGTTTATGGCTTCTCACAAGATTGGTGCATTCGATTATACACAGCAAAGTGCTGCCACTCGGAGAGCTCGGATGAGATGGACAAAGCTATTCAGCAGATTAATATGGTTTTCAATACGTGTGGCGTTAAGAAAACAGGTTCGAGAACTTCCGAGATACAACAATGGGTTAATTAAAAAAATAAATAAAGCAAAAGAAATTTAGCTCTCTCTGTGATCTTCTGTGAACACGATGATGAGTTCCAAGTAAAAAAAAATTAGTTTCATTTAGCTCTCTCTGACCGAACTCTTTAGTTCATGTGGTGCATTCCCAAGCCTTAGTGCTTGGAGGTTGAATGGGGGGAGGGGTTTATATATATATATATATAAAAGCTCTCTCTGAGTGGAGTAATTACAGTAATTGTTTTGCACATGTGCAGGTACTCGGCACTGGTAGGCCAGTTAAGATGTGGAAAGACACTGTGGAGAGTGCTCAGACGTGTGTACTTGAGAAGAGGATGTTATCATTTCATCCATCTATTCTGTTGGGGGCAGTAGTGGTTTTGATGATTATGACTTGCCCAGTGTTGATGGTATGGGTCTCAGATATGAACAAGCTTCAAGTTTCTTAGAGTTCATGAAACATTCTTTCGATGACGATGATCTGAAATTTTTTTATGCTGATCTCTTCTAACTCAGAATGTCAATTCAGAATTGCAATTAGATCTTTAGAGTGCTGATGACAATTTTCTGTCGGCAAGTGCTGCCATTGGGATAGTTCAGATGAGATGGACAAAGCTATTCAGTGTGTTAAAATGGTTCTCAATATGTGTGGGCTTTAAAAAAACAGGTTTGAGAAATTCCGTGATACAGTAATGGGTTATGAAAAAAATAAAAGAAGAGAAAAGCAAATAGTTAGATTACACTTGAAAATATAGTGTTAGTGGTGCTGCCGCTAAAAGTCTGCGTGCAGTTTTAGTGAGACAAGTTGGAGGTCTTAGTAGACGTAAATACAGTTTTAGTAACTTCATCTTCTAGTGAAAGATCATAGAACTGCCTTCCTGCTATATCAAGTTGAAAATATGTAGATGTTTTTTTTTTGACAGAATCAGGGCAAGTTTCTATCTTTTTCTGGTATAGGTTTTTGCACAAATATGGAAGCAGTAATGCCAGTGTGCATAAGATTCTGTAGCTTTCATATTGGGTTATAATTCTGTATGAGATCGTTTGTTCAATAAACGTTATTTTTATGTCTTAATTCATAGTAATGCCAAGAGCTTTATAACCATTGGTTATGGTTGGTCCAATGGTAACCATCAGCTTACCTAGACCAGCAGATCAATGGAGACAGCTTATGGAGCCAGTCTCTGGGAGCTTTAGTATTGACCAGTGCTTGAGCTGGCTAGAGGGGAAGAAAGCTTGATTTTGGATGGTTACTTGATAAACAAAATTAACTCCTTTGGATGATAATATGTGTGATTCAATAACAGAAAAGAAACTTAAAATCTGGAAAGGCTAGACTGAGTACAACACGTACCCTTTTCACGATGTATTTTGATCCTTCAGTGTCTGATAAGAATAGTAGCTAAGTATTCAATAAGAGCATGGCTATGCATTGCAATATTTTCATCTGAGCTGGTTAACTATACATGCAAAACATCTAATTAATTTAAGTTCTGGTTTGGTCTCATTGAAAATCAAAGAAAATCTAGGTCGGCTTTCTCAGAAGATTTAGAGTTAACACAGTCATCGTAACAAATAATTTTGTAACAATCTTCTGAGGATCGTTGCCAAAAAAAAAATGTGGATGTGACTCCTTCACCTTAATTTGAAGGATTTGGTTTCTTTGAGGATATTAAGGTGATTTCATCTTAACAAGGCGATATTCTGAAATTAAGATTTATCAGTATTGCGGGATAACTGAATTGTATTGTTAGCATGTTTCGACTTAATAAGGCAACTCATTATTTTAAAGTCTTTGTTTTTTCAGTATATATAGAGGTGAATTGCAATTTGTCCATGCCTCATAATTTGACTTGATAATGATATGTACTTTGTCGCCTTAACAGGTTCAACATATTTGTTTTCTCAGCCTGATATAGAGACGACTTCAGCTTGTTAAGGTGAACAATACTGACTTGACTTGAACATTTTATGACGAATTTAAGTATGCAGTTACCAAAAGAGTTCTTTGAGGCCGTAATTTAAGCTGTAGTGGCAGCTCTTGTATTTGTAACAAGTTTCTAAATAATTTTAAAGGCCATAAGCCCATAACCATGAAATGTCCTAACAAAACTCTTACCAACATTGACAATTTGTGTCCAAAATAATGACTCCAAAGCATCTTTATTACATTCCACCAACACATTGATGTCCAAAGCTTCCTGATGGGTTCTCAGTCCCTTTAACATCACAATGATCACATGCGGGGCTTAAAAATCTTCAACCAGCTTTCTAATCTGTAAGAACCCACAAGCATCCAGACATTTTCAAAAAATTGGAACAAATCATATACCTCAATTAAGGGTATGCATGAGTCGGGTTGGGTCGGGTTGAGAGGATTTTTTGACCCAACTTATCATGGTGGGTCAAAAAATTTTTGACTTAACCCAACTCATCACATAAGTCGAACCCAATCCAACTCAACCCACATGGATCGGGTTGAACCCATTGGTCTGACAAATTATTATTATTATTATTAAATTAAGTAGAAAAAAATATAAATATTAATATATTAAAAAAAACCCAAAGATTAGTATCAATGTAACTCCTTAAAAGCAAACAACACTAATTACTAAACAGCAATAGTAATTTACTAAGAGCATTCGCAACAGTGGTGCTATATAGGTATAATGATATTTTTTTAGCTCAAAATCACAAAAGACATCACGCAGCAGTGGAGCTAAATCTAAAAGATTTAGCTATCTTTAGATGTGTACTGTAGCTTACAAGTAAAAAAAAAAAATTATTACATCTCTCTCTCTCTCTCTCTCTCTCTCTCTCTCTCCGGCTTCTCTCTTTCTTCTTTCTTCCTCAAATTTTTTCTCTCTAGCTCACCTGCCACTCTCTCATCTCCCTCATCCTTCAGCTCGCCGGCCACTCCTTCATTGCCGATCTGTTCCGCCGACCAAGCTCGCCAACCCATCCTAAGCCCCATCGCCCAATTCGTGCCTCTCTCTCTCTCAGTCACTCTCACCTCCCTCGACCAACCTAGCTCGTGACCCAAGCCTCCGCCTCAGCCACAAGCGATCACTGTCGCCCATCTTTCTATTCTCTTTGCTGTGATTGAGTGTTTTTTTTTTTTTTTTTTTTTATTATTGTGATGTGTATATTATTTTATTGTGTTGAAAGTTAAAATAGATTAACTGCTGCAGCATGTGTATAAGTAAAATAAATAAAGTGACTTTTTGTATAGCTAAATAGCTAAAATTTTGCCTCCATTGCTGCGAATACTCTAAGGTTTATGTGAACTAATTGGTTTTTATATGGGATAGGAAGAGCCAGTTATTTAAAAAAAAATTAATTATATAATATTATATATATATATATATATATATATTAAATTAGTATTAGTATGAGGAACCGAGAAAGTGCTACTCTACAGCTAGTTTTTTTTTAAAAAAATTATTAAATATATAATATATATTTAAATATATATAAGTGCCTTACAGCTAGTTTAAAAAAATTATTAAATATATAATATATTTAAAATATATATTAAATATGGGTGGGTTGGGTCGAGTTTGGCGGGTTTGTAATTTTATGACCCAAACCCAACCCGACCCACTATTAAAAAAAATTTTGTAACCCAACCCAACCCACAAAGCCATAAAAACTGACCTAACCTGGCGGGTTGGGTCGGGTTTGGCGGGTTGGTGGGTTTTCTGCACACCCCTAACCTCAGTTGTTTTATCTACTATCTTATTGACATGCTGGGTTATACTGTATATGTATGTTCAAATCAACAACTTATTCAATTTCTTTTATCTCTCAAATTGATGGATAATCAGATTCCGAGCACACATTCAAACATCAGAAGATGAAATGAAGTTTCTGAGCCCATTTTCCTTCTTCTTCGTTGAGATAGCTCTTTGTTTAAAAGGTTGACTTAGTGGTTCATAAGATGATATACATTAGTATTTTGGGGTCACCCTTAAAAGGATTCCTTAATGTAATTGCCTAGTTTGTGTGGTACGGAGATTACACATGCCTATGAGAATAGTTAGATAATTGAAGTGGTTTGGACACTTTTATTATAAATAAGAGAATAAATTTGGTCTGGAGCTTGCGTAAAACACTTATGAGACCACACCACGTCATTATTTAAATAAAATCTGTATTTCTTTTGCAAATTAAAAAAAAAAAAAATTCCAATCATGTAAAAGTCAAATCTGCCGATTTGTCTTTGCCTTTTGAAGAACTTTCCTTATATTGTTTATTCACTTCTTCTTTTAAAACCAGTGTCCGGAGCTGCCGTGAGCATGGTTTCACGATTCCAAGGCAAAAAAAAATAAAAAAAATAAATAAATAATATCATTTCTGAGACTCAAGAGTGAACTGAGCTTGTAACAGATCATAAGGTGCCCACACTGCATCCAAAGGGCAAGGCCGGTTAGCATCGAGTTGAGCCCATGGGTTGCCTTTCCCACTCCAATGCAACAGACTCACTAGACCAGGATGCAAATCTCTACACAACCCATGAAAGTTGTCCCCACCAAGACCATGCTGGTTCCACTTGTGGTCCACTGGGCTCTAGCAAAAACCAACAAAAATGGTGGTAAAGAACCCAGCTCATAGATCTGCATTTGCTTCTGGAGCTCCATTCATTCCACTATCTTTGTTGTGTAGTCACCACTTCTCCACCGCTCAAGATACCAAAATACCAAAAAAAAAAAAAAAAAAAACCCATAACAAATCAAGTTATTAACATCCCAAAAAAAAAAAAAAAAATCCAAACCATCAATAATTCAAAATCCAAATTGGAAAAAAGGGCAAATCATGAAAAACAAACCTTGGAATAATGAAACCATGCTCACGCAGCTCCGGCATGTTTACAAGCTCCAGCAACGAATCTGGTGACTTGTGTGGCGACGTGCATCGGTGTGCGGTGGGGTGGAGGTTCGGATAAGAGGAAGCGGAGCTGCAAAGGAGATTTTTCAATTTGGTATAATCAGCGTTTGTGATTTGGGATTTAAGAGTACTGTTATTGTCCGCAATAAGGTGTTTTTGGCTTTTACTTAAATAATGACGTGGCTTAGTCTCATTGGCAGGCGTAAAACACTGATTTTATGCCAGCTGGACCCAATTTATTCCCTATAATTAAACTAAAATAATATCTCATTACTCATTACCTAGCTTCTTCAAACACCTCCCAGTTCTAAATAATTACACATATTGACGTACACGTCAAATCATTGACAAAACTGTTTGGGTTTAATTGGGGTGAAAGGTTAAGCTGGAATTGTGCCATTTGGGTGAAAATGGGCTGTGCAGTTTGGATTTGCTTCATTTCCTTTTTGTGTGAACTATGAATGGTGAATATTTGGTTCAGAAAATGCTTAAATAGAATTATAAAGGGAGATGTAACATGTAAGAGCATTCGCATCAGCTCGTGTAAAATTTGTGTCTATTTTACACATAAAAACCTACTTTTTCTATTTTACCCATTCACTTTTACAATACCCTCACATCAGTTCATCTATTCTATCCCTTCTTCTATTTAAATAATCAATTTTTTTTAATTATTTTATTATTTTATTCTTACCTTTTTATACGTGATCTGTCTCCCACTTTCTTTCTCTCTTTCCATTTTTCTGATTCTATTTCTCTCTATCTCTCACGGTCTCCCTCCACGGTCTCCCTCTCATATCTCTCACGATCTCCCTCTCGGTCTCCCTCTCTATAGCCATCTCCGATCAAGCTTTATCCGGTCTCCCTCTCGGTCCGATCAAGCTCCGGCGATCCATCTGATCAAGCTTTATCCGATCAAGCTCCAGCGATCCATCCAGCGATCCAGATCACAAGTCTCCCTCTCGGTCTCCCTCTCTATAGCCATCTCCGATCAAGCTTTATCCGGTCTCCCTCTCGGTCCGATCAAGCTCCGGCAATCCATCCGATCAAGCTTTATCCGATCAAGCTCCGGCGATCCATCCGGCGATCCAGATCACAAGTCTCCCTCTCGGTCTCCCTCACGCTTCACCGGCGATCCACGAGCTCAAGCAAGACCCACGATCTCCGGCGATCCAGATCCTCTCTTCATCGGCCGCTCCATGCTTCACTGGCAGACCCACAAGCTCCAGCAACCCAGATCGCTCCGATAAGCACCGATATCTCTGTCCGTTTGGGTTTGTTTGTGTGTGGGTGTGTTTGTGTGTGGGTTTGTTTGGGTTAATTTTTAGTTGATTCTGGCTGTTTGGGTTTGTATGTGTGTTTGTGTGTGGGTTTGTTTGGGATCATTGTCAGTTGATTCTGGCGCGCTGGAAGTTGGGGAAGAGAGGTGGGAGATGAGCGTCAGTTGATGAGGGAGAAAAAATTATTAAAAAATTAAATACACGAGTTACAGTGCTTGTGTAAATATACACGGGTACTGTAGCTCGTTGATAAATTTCCACAATTTTACATGAATTTAGAAGGACTGATGTGGAGTGTTTTTTGGAGCAAAATGTGTAAAAGTGATCAAAATGTGTATTTTACACATATATAACAGAGCTGGTGCGAATGCTCTAAGGGTATATATATTATAAAAGTACATTAATTAAAAGGACAAATTTTCAAGAATGCTCTTAGAGTATTAGTTAATACCTTCTCCGTCCTTTTTTTTTTGTCCTCTATTCCATTTTAAGATGTCCTAAAATATTGTCCTGTTTTTAAAAACAAAAGTCATTAATTTACTAATATTCCTATTATACCCCTATTAATTTATTAATTCAATTTTTTAATAAATTTTTTTAAGGGTAATTTTGAAAACTTATATATTTTTAAAAGGTAGATAAAACAATAAATGATGTTCCCTTAAAAAGTTTGGCTTTTTAAATAGGACAAAAAAATGAGACGGAGGGAGTAATTTATTTAAAGAATTTTTTTATGGAAAAAAAGAAGCAATTAATGTTTTGACAGTTTTTTCTTTTTATTTCTTATAAAAATAGTGTTAAAATTTTCATAAAATATATTATTAATTAATACCCTAAGAACATTTGTTAACATGATCTATAAAAAAAAAAGTTACAATTTTTTTTTAAAGAGAATATTAAAGTACAAAAATAATTTTAAAACGAAGAAACCTTACAAAAGCAATGTAATTGTGTTTTGTCGTAGACGAGGATGAGAAATATCCACCACCTGCCAACTCAATTAAAAAATAATACTGTAATAACTAGCAAAGTCTCACCGCCAAGTTTCTGACTGATGTTTGCACACGTTGCAGTTCCTTGATAGGAGAATGATGCTTGTGATTCCTTATTAAAAAAAAAAGAAGATGCTTGCGATTCCTTTCCTTTTAAACTGATTGCAGTTTCCTTTTATGCCTCATTCTCAATAGTGACGGGAAACAAATAATAATGAGCATTTTAGATATTTCTAGGAATTGGAAATCGTAGCCTTTTTATAAGCTTTAACAAAATCTCCCTCTAGAATCTCCTCCTGGAGGAGGCCCAGATTCTATTGTGAATCACAAATATCACAAATGATCTGGATTGGCAATTGGTTTTTACAAGTGCAGCATCCTTTACTGTTCCTTACTCAAAAAAAGAAAAAAAGAAAAGAAAAAAAAGAATGAAAATGTTTAGATCATAGAAAATGAACATATGTTAGCAAGAGCATGTAGCTCAATCAACAATTTGGCACCTCCTAATATTTGCAAAGGAGGCATTTGGTTTCAAATCCATCCTCCAATTATTGAATTATAATACTTTTTTTTTTAGATATAATAAAATTTTAATTTATAACGTTCATTTTATAATGATTGTTCACGGGATTCAAACATCAAATCTTTTATTCGACATAAAGAGAAATAAATATTGCTAAGTGTGCCTCTTGTACTCTTTAAAAAGGATCCATTTCCATTTCCATTACTCATGAAGTTTTGGAGGAAGGAGATGGGGATTGGGGAGTGATCATGTTCCAATTGTGGGGCTCTCTAGTTTCTTTCAACAAAATTTTCTTTTCACGATCTACGAATCAAAATAAAAGTCATATTAAATATAAGTTTATAAGGATTCTTTTTTATAAGGTGGAACCTCACCAAGACCTTTATCTCCAGCCATTCACCATTCAGTGAAACCTTTATGGGTTGATTTATAAGGATTCATCTTAAATCTACCTAACCATTCAAATAATTTTTTGACTTATAAGATCTTGAGACTTTATCATTTCACCATTAGGTGGCACCTTTACTTGCGGATTTATAAAAATTTGTCTTACATCTACCTAACAATTCAAATAATTTTTTTTACTTATATAATCATGAGACTTTATCCCATATAAAAATTAATGTTTAATTCTTTATTCCATTATTTATTTATTTAATTTTAAGATGCTTCATTATTTCTCATCTTATAAATCAGTCGTACCGTAGATTAGTCCCAAACAAACAGTCAAATAAACATGCACCACAATTTTGTTAATGTTAATAATTTATTGACACAACAAAGCCACAATAATATAATTGCCAATAATTTACAAATTTTCGACTAACTAGACCACTCAAGTCAAGACCACCGATTTCCTTCTCAAAAAAAAAAAAAAAAAAAAAAAAATGTCAAGACCACCGATTTCAATTTTATTCTTTTCCACTAGCCCCCAGATTCCCACTACCATTAGTTTAGCCCTTTTTGGTTTAAGGTTTAAACTTTTAAGTTTAAATGTTAGAAGTCATGCGTTCACACGAGTCTTGAGACTTATCAGTTTATAGCTTTGTCCTCTCCTTTGTCACAATTACAAATTCAGCAAAAAGAAGAAGAAAATACACTAGAGAAGTGAGAGCAATCAGACAGCCCTGGACAGAACTATCAGATAGTTATCAACCAATTCTACTCTACTCCTCTTTACTTTCTCTTTTTCTCTCTCAATCCAAACGTGTCCTGAGTTAGGACTCTTCATTGAGCAAGTAAGAGACAAAAAAGGAATTGGAGTAAGGAATTTCTTCACTAGCAAGGCCTTTTTTTTAAAAAAAAATTAATTAATTTCTTGTGTGGATATTGCCGATTTAAATATATATATATATATATATATATATATATATATATATTATATTGAGATGTTGCTTGTAGGGTCAAAATTTGTAGCTCAAGCCCAAAAGATGTGGGATGTGAGCTCAATAAGCCCAATACAATAAATTTGTAGAGAGTGAATGAAACAGCTGGATTGTTTGTGAATTCAACAACAGTTAATCAAAGTTCTACCAAATAAACAAGTACAAAAACACACTTGAGACTTGAATAAACTGATGTTCGAGGAGATAAATTATAGTTTGAAAGGCTAATACCACTCTTAAAGCTACAGCAAATTTTCCTTCTTCTTCTCTTGTTCTTTTTTTCGATCCCCCTTTATGAGAGGTTTCTTACATTTATATAGTTTTCTTCTAAATTTGTAGGGTCAAAATTTGTAGCCTAAGCTCAAAAGATGTGGGATGTGAGCCTAATAAGCCTAACACAATGAATTTATAGAGAGTGAGTGAAAGAGCTAGACTGTTTGTGAACTCAACGACAGTTAATCAAAGTTCTACCAAATGAATAAGTACAAAAACACACTTGAAACTTGAATAAACTGATGTCCAAGGAGATAAATTATAATTTGAAAGGCTAATACCACTCTTAAAGCTACAGTAAATCTTCATTCTTCTTCTCTTGTTCTTTTTTCCGATCCCCCTTCATGAGAGGTCTCTTACATTTATATAATTTTCTTTTAAATTATCTTCATCATACACTTGTTTTTCATTTAAGCATTCACTTGAGTACATGTCCCATAGGGTATCTTCTTTGGTTTTCCATGAGTGGTGGCAGTTAAGATTGCACTGTTCAAGAGTCTTCTCCACATAAATGTGGCCAAAAAGTTGCTGTAGTGTATTAAATGTGGTGGTAGTAGCTTTTCTTTAGATATTTCTCTATTTTTATCATCTTTATACGTGCATGAAGTTCATCCTTATTGTTGGAATTTCCTAGAAGTTCACCCAAACTGCCCAGGTATTTGCTTGACCGATATTCTTTAAATCCGAAGAGAATGCATTCCTCGAACTATATTTCTTTATCCTTTCCTCACATGATTTCCCACCATGAGGCCTTTTCCAATTCTTTACTCCTCCTCGGACATACTCATATCTTTAAATAGGGCCCAAAGCCCAATATACGCGTTTGGGCTTTTACCCCCACATTGCTGATTTGTGTATTTGTTAAAGATGGTTTTGTTATTTGAATTTGGAGGAGTTTTGGGTCATTTTCATTTCTGTATTAAGGTTTTTTTGGGCTTTCTGAATTAGTTCTGATATTTGAGGAGGTATAAATAAATTTTAAGAGGATTAAAAATTCTTAGCAATATACAATTTTGTTTTTTGTTTTTTTTAATAAGAGCAATATACAAAAATTTTAATGAAAATATATTTAATAATTAATTAATGTATATCTCATTGTCACATTGTATCTTAATTTTTTAAGAATTGTTGTATTGTGATATCTGGTATGGAACTTAGGTTTTTTTTTTTTTCCTTTCCAAAAATATTAATTATGAAATTTGGAGGTATGCAAAATAAAAGCCTAGAAATCTAAAAGAAGAAAAAATTTCAGACGGTGCCCATAGGAATTTAAAAGAACATGAACCCACTCAAGTTAAACAAACTACATCAAATTAAAACCTTTCAGCCAAAAAAAAAAAAAATCACCCAACCCGTGCCACTAATTTAAAATATATTACAATCGGTAGACTTTTAGATATTTACCTCTGTAATTAGTCAACCCAAAAATATGTAATAATTTTTATATACTATCAAACAGTATAATTTAGCCCAAAATTTTAAAATAAATAGTGTAATGTTATCTATATATATTTGGTAGGAAAGATTATATAGAGCTTAAGATTATCAAATAGATGTTTAAGTGATTGCTTAAAAAATTATTAGAAAATTTAGTTCAGAATCAAACATAAATAATTTTAATATTAAGAAAGAAGGTAAGATATAATTTTATTGAGTTAAAGTTCATTTATGAAATAAAGAATTTCGTTTGAGTTATGGATTTTTGTTTCTACTTAAGAATTTTGTTATATTTAGTTTGGCCTCTCTTGGAAAAATTTTCTAGATCCGCCACTTTTCGCTACCTGCTACTATCTCCTTCTCCCACAACCCAAAACTCAAATCATCTCTCTTCTTATATCTCTCAAATGATATCATCTCCTTCTCCCAAAATCTCGGATCTGGTCATCTCCTTCAAACTCTTGGATCCGATATTGATCTTCAAAATTGGGATTAACATGTAATTTTTGGGTGAAAACCAAGTGAGCTTTGTTCTTCATCATTGTTTTTATTGCTCTTTTTATTTGTTTGGGTTGGTTGAAAAATTCTGATTATAAATAAAACCTTATGAAGAGCATGAGTCTTTGTAGGGGCCTTTTTTGTATATTGTGCTTTGGGCTGAGCTGCCTCTTGCAGTAGTGGGCCTGAATGTTTCTGAGTAAGGGAGTTGAGGTCGATCCAACTGCAACTCAACTTGGACTGGTTTATGCACAAACTATGCCTTGTCTGCCAGGAGTGTGCTTATGGCAGGCAGAGCTATTTCAGATAAGTTACTGCGGGCAGATATAATAACAATAACAAAACAAAGTACTCTGACTATTTAATGGAAAATGACCAAGTAATCCCTATTTATGAGACATAATCACAGTGATAACAATGACTTTTACAAAGAAGGTAAGGGAGTGAATGATAAAATGAGTTAATCATGAATGAACATAAAAATCAAGTTAAGTTTGGTCTGCAGAAGCAAAACCAAAGAGGGAAGAACACCTCCTCTCAATGCAAATAATCTCCTAGGAAAGATCCTGCCGTGGGGATTAATGGTTTTGAGGAAACCGGACCTGAATGGTTAATGCCCAAAAAGAATCCTTCCAATGTTTTGGAAGAGAGCAGGATTTTGAGGGGGAGAGAGGGAAATCGGCCTACTAGTGCATGCCCACCGTATTACCTTTCTTTGTTTTCTGTTTTCTCTCTTATCTTTTTTCTTTCCTTTGTTTTTACTTTCTTTCTTTTCTCACTCCGTGATCTTCCTTGTTTTTCAATGTTTTTCCCTATTTTGATCGATTCCTTTTTCTGGGCACGATAAAGGTCTTCTTATAGTGCCTACCGTGACCAGATTTTACTATTTTTCCCCTTAACCACCTTTGTCTGGTATGGATGTACTTGCCGATCACCACTGGTTCGTCTGTGTGCCACTCTCCACTCCCAGACAAAGGAAGGCTATCTCATTTATTAGTCTGCTGTGGCACCCTTTCCTGCCACGGTGTGGAGCCTCTCTCTCTCTATCTCTCATGGCATGCACCTGACGGTTTCCCCCTCAACCTTACTTCTTTTGGGTGGCCTGTCATCCCAGCAGGACGTACCTCCCAAAAGAGCTTAGGCAGGAGCCGCAGAATAAGTCTTTTCCCCTCTCCCCACTACCAAACTATACCCCCTTACCTCTGACCCATGACCCCACCACATCCCATATTGACTGGGTACAGGCTGGTGGTGTTTAAGCCTTGTGCGTACTTCCTTTTTACATATGTCCAAAATCTGTTTGCTGCTTATGCGTTTACTGTGGTCTAGAGGCTTGCTTGCATAGTTTGCCGCCCTTCTTTGATCTTTTTATGTGGGTTGTTTTATAATTCCCTATTCCCCTTAGGGGCTGGGCTTTATTTAATATCGGGTTTTATATTTCTTTCAGCCCATTCCTTGATTGCCATCATGTCCTACCATACTACTCTGTCATTCCTGCTGTAATGACTTAATCTTACTAGACCTCTTTTAGACCTGTCATTTACTCTTTTCCTAATGGCTCTGCTTGGCCATGGGCTTTCTTACTTATAGGCTCCTGTGTCTCTTTTGTTTTTCCTTGGGCATCCTTAGCCCATTTACTTATCTTAAGCTTTCTCGACCCTTTTCCTAACTTTCTGTTCCCATGGGTTTTTACTAATTTCATTGGGCTTCCCCAGCCCAATTACTTCATATTCATCCTTGGGGTTTATGGACCTGCCAATAATCTCCTACTCTCTTTGCTTACATTGTTTTGAGTCTGCTGCCACCCATTCTTACTTTTTCACATCATACACTGCCCATGGTTTGCTATTCTCTCTTTCCAGGCTTTTTGAGCCCATTTGCTTCTTTAAGACCCATTTATTTATTTCATGGACTTATGATCCATTATTCTTGCCACACGGGTTTAATGATTTTATTCTATGCTTGCCACTTTTATTTGCTGTCTGCGTTGCTGGGTTGGGCTTCCTTCCTTTTATTCGGGTTTTACAAAAAATGATCCTCAACAATCTAAAAAACACAATTTTCTCCCCCTAAAAAATATAGGAAAAAATAAAACAAGTTTTGGGAAAAACAGTTTTTAGAAATATTTAGGTGGAAAAAAAAAATACAAACCAAACTTTTAAAAAATAAGTAAGGATACATATGAATACAAATATTCTATCTTTCAATATATGTAAACATGATACTATGTAACCCATAAATGCATGCAAACATTTTTAGGCACAATCAATTTAGACTATATAATATAAATCTCAATAATATAAAATTTTAGTGAGCAATGTGTTTTCATGTGACAAGGTGTCTTGTAAACTCAAATCAACCTCAACAATAGAGAAAGCCTTATGAACACAAACACAATCAAAATTCACCTTTTCTCTCTATGCACATATTTCATAAAAGAGATTTTATTTTCATTTGCACATTTAAATCAATTAATCATGTTGTGTATGATTAATCAATTTAATAAATGTACAAGACTCAAAAATTCAAATATTTAGCAAAGTGTATGCATGTTGTGTATGAAACCAATCAGTGAGCAAGTGTTAAAAATAGTGAAAATTTAATGAAAAAGAACATATTTTTAAAAAAGAACCTGTTCATTTTATTTAATGAAAATTTAACTATTACCATAAATGTCTAATTTATTTTGACTATTCCTAAAAATTAGTTATAGAAAGTACCCAATATAAAAAATAGCCCATTCTATTTAGAGTAATGCTAGAGATACAACTTATTTTACAATATTTTTTACAAACTGCTGATATAGTGAGTGGTTATAAGTAAATAAAAAAATAATATTGATGATAGGCTTAGAAGAAAATCAATAAGAAGCTGGCCAAATCAGCAATATGTAAAAATATTGTAAAACAGTTTGTAGTTATAGTATCAAAATGACATCCCACAGCAGCACTTGCCAATTCTGGATAGGTTCTCTTCAACACCAGCATTGCACATCCTCACCACATTTATCGTGATGTTCGGGTATTTCTGATAAAATAACGATCGAAATCCAAATGGACTAGGAGCCTTTAAAACCCCCATTTGAGAGGCAATTGTCTGTTTAAGCTATTGATTAGCGTCTAGGTGCTGCAATGTCTATTGCTTGAAGTTGACCCAATATGTTCTACAGAGATTTGATCTGCCACTAAAGATTCCACTATATGATCCACCATTCCATGTTCTGTTTCTTGTCCTATCAGATTGAGAATGAAAACTGATTTTCTCATTAGAATAGTTTCAGATATTCACACCTCTGTTATACTCCATATACTATTAACAGAGCCTATGAGTTAGCTGAGCTGCAGATCCTAACCAACCATTTAAAACAGAATTTGAGCGACCAATTACTCTTTGACACCTGCTCACCTATATCACGTATCTGGCATACCTATTACTAATTAACAAAACTGATACAATACAGAAACTACAAGTCGTTTGTATTGTACATGAATGAAATAATAAAGCTACTGTCGTTTATGCTTCTTCTGTCTTTCCTCTTCTTGCTAATTGAGTTTCTCTTCAGTCTCTGAATGTTGAACTTTAAAGTCTTGATCTTCTTTAGCATTCTAACATGTACCAAGTTGATCCATTGCTCACCTGCCATTTTGAGCCTCAAGATTATGTTATTCACCCTTTGTTTTGTCCACCAACATATGATGAAAATGTTGAAAAATATAGCTAGATAAACAAGTTTTGATTCAACAAAGTAAACCCTAAAGAGAGAGTTAGAAAGATCTCATAAACTTTAGAATCACACAAATAGCATTGTTAGGAACTCGGTGCCAAGGCAAATAAATGCCCACAATAAATACTTAACAGCTACTAACCACAATAAAAGCCCAACGGCTAGGCATTAAATTTGGGCTAGAAGGCATTAAATATATAACTTGATCCATCTCTAACCTATGTGAGACACAAAGCCAAATGCTAAGTGTTTGAGACACAACCCACTCCAACAGAAAATACTTTGATATTTCTTTCTCCCTTCAAACACCAGTCTGATGTGCTTTTTGAGTCCACATAATTAGCTCCCTTTCTAGTAGCTTGGACATTTCCAAATAAAATGATGCAGAATTATTTATTTTTGCAGACTTTTCTTTTCAATTTTAAATGAATAAGATATTTATCCAATACAGGAAACGCCAAAGTAAAAGAATTACATCAGGAAAGATACCCCTAGGAGGAGCCACCTCTTCTAATCTTTGCATGCTCTGTAGCACAGCAGTAGTGAGATTGTGTGTACCTAAAATTTCCTTTGTTGGCCACTGTTACTGTTCTTCCTTCCCAAAATTTCTCAAAAATGTGTTTAACGAAGTGATTATAATTAAGGGAGGACATTATTCAGTTTTGAAATAGATTGACCTTGCAACTACACCATAGTTGTAAGGGGGAAAGTGCAATTAACCCTAGTAGTTGTTCAAATGTGAGAATGGTTGTTTCCTAGACCACAAAATTACAAGCCAAGTTCTCCCGTCTCTATAATCTTTCTATCAATACTGACTTCCCATATATGGCTTAATGTATCATCTTGTTTGTCTTGTGGGGATTTAACTAGAACACAATCAAACTCACTTTCAAAATAATCAACTTGCATATTTTGTTTGGAAAGCAAACAAATATGTCGTACATCTGTGCAAGTGTGCAACAATGGCACCACTGAGAAGATGACTTAAAATAATAATGAACATTTTAGACATTTCTAGGAATTAAAAATCATAGCCTTTTTATAATCTTTAACAAATCTCCTGCTAGAATCTCCTCGCACCAGATGGCAATTGGTTCCTTGCTTACAAACAATAAAGTAGCAACAAAAAAAGGAAAAAAAAAAAAAAACTGGAAAATGTTTATGTTATACAAAGCAAATGTTTGTCCTTAGGCATTTTAATTAGTTGGATTTCAAGAACCAAAAGAGTTTCTTCATAGAGTCACACATCTATCACTATCTTCAAAGAGACTGCAAAAATCAAATGTTATACTGATATCTTATGATATGAAGACCATAGTATAATTGTGCAGTAACTACATATGTTTTAGCAACCCATAACCACTAAATGCCTAGGATCAATGTCCAACCATAATGTTCTTTGGAGATGAGTGTTAGCAGTTTCTAGAGGTAACCAAAAAATACCTTGAATTTTAAATCATTACTCAAGATTTTTCTTTTTCCTTTTTCCTTTTTTTGGTCTTTTCCCACTGGTTGTAAGCAACCAAGGACTATAGGACAAGACAAAAGGAATTAAGAAGGAAGAATCGAAACTGAGGTATTCATCCAGAGAAAGAAATACAATTTACAGAATACGAAGTCAAATTTTGGCACTAATTTTTATTGGAGCAAAACTGAGAAAGAACTACAATTGGAGTATAAAATTAAGACATACCTCTTTGAGAAACCCTCTTATGGAGTTTGAGAATCAACCAAATCGTCAAAGCTTATAAAAAACAGAAACTTATTGCCATGAACATCTAGATGTCTCTAGACTCATCATTTCATTATAATCCAGTTCAAGTATTGGAAGTTCAAAGTGAAAAATAGCTTCAAATGATAAACAAAAGCTCTAATTTAATAATTCTAAAGTAAGGTTTCTTGATTATCTCCTTTTTCATGTCCAAAAAAAGTGAATTATGTCATCATTATGCATTATAAGAGCATCGACTTGCTAGATTGTTTGAAGATTGAAATAAATTGCAAAATGCATGTGAGGTTAAAATTTACACTTGTGCTGCTGTACAAGTGACATAGCAGCGAGATTGAAAAAAGGGCTACAGATGTATATTCTTTCTTGATGCAAAGAGACTGATTATGTACAGAGAACTGCCATACCTCTTTTATCTTGTTCACAGTTCTGGTCATGAGATCAGATGCAGCTCATTTTTGAAGATCATATATGGAAGTAAATGAACAGCGAGCCTAAAAAGCTGTGACTTCTGGCAATTATCAAGCAAGTTCACACCTTACATGAATTTCTGTCATTAATACTTCATCCTGCAATGAAAACAGAACGTCTAACATGAATCAGCACCATGTACCTCAAATATGGTAATATCTGCAGAGTGGTATGCAAACCTTGTTCTACTTTGGTGATTTCAAAATCTCTTCTAATAGGGGCGGCTCCAGGATTTTTGTTCAGGGGTTCAATAAGAATCTTGCGGCCTATGAGATTTTCTTATTACAAATTTGTCTATAGTACTAGCAAAAGAATAAAAAATAAACTATAAGTTCATTTGACATTTTTTTTTTAATACAATAAACATATTAATTATTGTTGTTAGGTGATTTTTTTGCAATTCTTTAATTTATAAGTTTACAATTCTTTAAATGTTTTCTATTTTTATTATCTTTTAGTGTAAAAGTATTCACCAAGTCACATAGCCAACAATCATTCATAAGTCACATTCAGCAAAATTAAAAAACCACTCACAAGTCACAAATTCAGCAAACTTAAAAAACCACTCAACTTTATATCAAATCAATACAACCACTTACTGACTTACAGCAACACTGCAATAGTAAAGAAAATCAAAACACTATAACCCATTAACCCCCCACAAGCCCACACACACACGGTCAGACTCAAAGAGACTCAAAACTCATAACAAAAATTAGAACACTATAACCCCGGCAAAATTTACCAAATAGTAGATTTTTAGAAATTTTTTTGGAAAAACGCATGCGGATAAAACATTTTAGTAAGTTAGACTATTTTTTTTTTAAAGAAAAGGTGGAAATCAAGTTTCCTAGACTCGAGTTCCAAATTATACACAAGGAACTCAGAGTTTAAGAAACTCAAGTTCTGTTCAAATGGAACTTGAGTTTCCTAGACTCGAGTTCCACTTTTTTTTTTTTTTGGTCCATATCAGACTTCACGCAAGAGGAAATTGAGTTTGAATGGGTTGGAACTCGAGTTTGTTAAACTCGATTTTCAAAAACAGTCCAACTTACTAAAATGTTTAATCCGCATGCCATGCACCAAAATTTTTTCTAAAAATCTACTATTTGGCAAATTTTGACCTATAACCCCACAGCCCCCACACCACACACGGTCCAAGATTCAAAAATCAACCAAAAAAAAAAAAAATCAAAAGATAATTCTACACACACATGGTGATTCACTCACACAGATTCAGTGAAAGAGTATATCAAAATACTGTAAACAGACTCTCACAGTGAAAGAAAGAGAGAAAGTGAGAGCTGAAAAACCAGATTAAGTGGCGGCAGAAGGCAGACCAAGCAACAGCGGCAGCGGCAGATTGTGGGGCTATGCCTATGGAGTGGCAGATTTTGTGTGTGAAGCAGAGGCAACCTTTTTTCTTTGGGTTTGGAGAGAAAAGAAGGATAGTGAGAGATTTTGGGAGTTAGGCAGCTGCAAAATTCTTAGGTTTTATTTGGCCCTTTTTTTTTCAATTTATGATTTTTCAAAATTATATTTATGGGCTTTTTATTTCTGAGATTAAAGACCAAAAGTTTCTGTTGGACCTTTTTTTTTTTTTTTTTTTTTTTTTTTTTTTTTCAGAGTTTAAGTTGGGCTTTAAAAAAAAAAGGGTCAGGTTCATGGTGAGGGGGTGCAAATTTGTATTGCAGGGGCTCAAAACAATTTTTTTTAAAAAAATATTATATATATATATAAAATTCGGGTCAGGGGGTTCATTTGAACCCCTGACTATAATGTACCGCCACCCCTGTCTTCTAAAGGTGGTCAGCCTAGACAAAAACAGATAAGTTTGCATAAAAAATTTATAAGTTGATAATTTGATTGAGCAGAGCAGAATCATATTAGTCATTAACATGGTTAGTTTTCAAAGCAAGTCTCATGAGCTTCCTGTGAAATATGTTGCAGGCTAGAAGTTTGACTTTGAATACACACAAAGAGAAGTTAAAAAAGTGCAAAGAGAATTTTTCATGGTACAACTAAATCTAAATGATAGGTTTTTCTGTTAATGGACAATTTAAAGGTTATCAAAGAACTAATTGCTTATCAGAACATTTTATAGTCACTGATTTGGATGTGCGGATCATAAGGCTGGTGCCACTTATGAAGAAAAAATTCAGCTATAACATCACTTTTTGGTCATTGAAGCATAAAAGGCATGACTGCTGAGAACTATGAAGGAGGTATAACACAAATTTTTTTATGCGATCTGAATTTACCTGTTATTTGAAGACAATATCTAGCCCAAACACCATATATGGCATCAGTTATTGTTGCAATCTGTTAAATGCAGATTGATATAGTTAGTAAAAATAATGACAAAAGGACAAGGGAGCTTTATCCAAAACCCTGTGTGTCTGCAAGACAGTAGCACATCGATTGAACTGTGGGTGAAATCAGAAAGAACAAAGAAACTTGCAGGATCATATTTGGTAATGGCATAAACCCATCTTCCAAGATCAACTTGTTCGTATAGCCTTCTAAATGCCTGAAAAAGTTGTCATTTGTGTTCGTTTTTCTTAGTTAAAATGAATCTCAGATAAAAAAAAAAACAGAGTTACAGTATTTCTTTAGATATTGAATTTTTTTTTTTTTTTTTTATTTAATATCCCCAAAGAGACTGCAAAGCAATTTTTTTTCCCGTTACATAATGAAGGAGTATAAATCCCACTAATAGAGTACTTCGTTGTGAGGTATGATTACTGTCTTAAGTCCTAACGTTTGTTACTTTTGCATCACCATATAATAAGAACCATAGTATAGAATCTATAAATTAAACAATATATAGTATTGGCTCAAAAACTATGAAGCAATTTATAAGTTCTAACAAGCAGTTAAAAATTGTCAAACAAGCGCAACAAATTTATAATGTTCTAACAAGAAAAATTCAAAAACCAAAATTCGCATGAACATCAACTTGTATCTGCATACAATAGTACCCGTGGGGAACAACAAATTGCATGAATTTTTATAAATTATAACCTCCTGAAAAGAGAGACTCAAAATTCTCACCAAATAAACAAATACAGGTGAAAAAATTTTGCACTGGTTATCAAGCCGCAGACTTACCATTGACAACGCCAACGCCATCCGCCTCGACGATGGCGAGCTCCTCAAGCTTGATGGTGCATCTGAAGATTCTTCAATTGATCCTCGTACAGTTCAAGCTTGTTTTTGGCCTAAATTTGCTATTTGGGTTTGGTTTGGATGAACAGTTAAGCTGGTGTTGTGAGCTTTTTGGGTGAAAAGTGAAAAGTGAACAGTGAAGATTGGTCATTGGTCGTGCTATTTGGATTTGTTATGATGAATGGTGAAGACTGAAGATGGTCGTTTGCTGTTTTGGGTGAAAGGTAGAAAGTGGGGGAGGGGGAGGGGGAGGTGGTGTTGGCAAATTCAAGAGTTGCGCAGATCCTATATCAGCTGGTGATAGAGGTGACTTTGAAGGTCCCAAACCAGCAAATATTTCGTAACAAAATTTTAAATCCAATAAAATAACCAAATTGTACCTAAACATTCTTTGATGCAAAATCTGTTCGCATATTAAGCAAAAAATAGCTTTCAACCGTTTTTTTTTTTTTTGTTTTGGAGAGGGGGAGGGGGAGGGGGGGGGAGAGAAAATATTAGAAAATTGTATTGAAATAATCAAATTTAGAAAACATCGCCTGTCAAAGATGGTAGACTGGTAGTAAAATAAGAGGACAATTGTTCTACTAAAAGTGACAACGGTTGAGTTTGCCACGTCACAAATTGACACCGGTCTAATAACCACACCATGACCAACTGTGTATAACCCAAGACAACTGGCTGTTCGTTGACATTGTTGTTGAAAGGGCTATAAGGAAAAGGACCATAAAACTCTCTTCAAAACTTCTTGCCACATTTGTGATGTAACTAAGCATGAGAAGTAGAGAAAAAACTGTGGGTTCATATGAAAGTAATAGGTAGTTAATCACAACCTGCCATCTAAAATAGTTATTGATGAAGCTGAAATGTGACCTCATCAGTATGCTCCTCGTCGATGCTGATGGACGAACCATGATACATGTTGAAAAGATAAGAGATGAAAAGAAGAGATCACCAGCATGATGCCAGCTATGGACACTCAAATGCCTAAGTTAAATTATTGCTTTGAGTTGATAGGATAATTGCAATATCTTATGTTTTTCATGAAGAAAACTCACCTAGGTTGGCTAGCTTTATATAGCTTGCTTTCTGGTTAGTCATTTATGCCCGTTAATGCTCTTCTGGGCGTTTTCACCTGAATGAATTACAGCATTTAATGGCAATGAAGATTTTCTTTAATGTGTAATGCATGACTGTTGGCTCATTAAAGCTTTTGTAATCTTTCCGGCACATTTTCTTGTTGTTAGCTAGCCTGATGGAGTTAATTTCTGGCTTTAATGTGCATAGGCTTGTTCATTCATACGGATGGCCTTTCATTACTTGCTTGTGGGAGTTATCCCGACTTAGATGCGCTTTACAATCGTCCTTGTAAATGGATGACTGTTTTACCACTATTCTTTAGTTGCCCCCTCATTCCTTTGACGTCAAGATTTTGGACGAGCATAGGAATGTGATTAGTTGTGACGGTTCGTATCATTTTGTTTTCTGATACTTCCCTTCAATCATAAATGTGAAGCGACTACTTCTCCAAGCAAAAGACACATGTTTCTTCTCTATTCGTGGCGTGTACAAAATCGCCTAGATTTTGGCAAGCTTTAATTTCGGCTTCTCCTTTGTTAGAAAAAAACCGATTCCTCTCCCTCTACCTTATTTTCTCTATGCTTGAAGCTTTTGGAGGATTTTCGAATTTCAAACTTCTTTTCTAGTAAGGTCCTTCTCCATGTTTGCTTAATGGTTAATTTCGATTTCTTTAGATAGGAGTGCCCCTTGATTTCTTTTTTCTTCGCCCGACTAGGAATTTTTTTGGAATACTCTTCTGGTAGGCACCCCCAAGTCAGTTTGTTTGCATCTCATTTTACTCCACTCAAACCTGTCCTGTTCTCCCTTTATCCCCTGATTCGCCATTCTTTGATTAAGCATCATTTAGGGATGGCCATTGTAGAGCATAGGGAAGATGATGTTAGGTTGAGTGAGTTAGAGATGGGATTATCGTCAAGTGTTGAGTCTTTGAGCAAAGTGGTTGATACCGCTGCGTCAAAGTTGCCTTCATCCTCTTCTTCGCCCCCTTTGCATGCCCTTTCTGAGACTTGTTCCTTGAAGGAAAGTCATTTGACTGGGTTTAGGAAAAGATTTCAATTTCCTAAAGGCACTTGCATTAGTCTACCCCGGTCTAGTGAGAAGGCTTACAGTTTTGCTCATGAGGAAGTGTGCTTTTATGAAGCAAATTTCCTGTGTGGTTTGCGTTTTCCCTTCCATCCGTTCATTATGCAACTTCTTCATAATTTCCAAATTGCCCCCAGTTAACTCATCCCTAATGCTTGGAGGATGATTATAAGTTGTATGTCAATCTGGGTATCTGCCTATGAGGGAGACATGATAACACTAAATGAGTTTTTGCATTTATATCTCTTGAAGCCTTCCACCCATCATAGGTATTTAGAGCTCTTACCCTGGGATAGAAAGTCTAGGGTTGTTTTTGGGTTCCATCATCCTTTTGTGATTGGAAATCACGATATTTTTTCATTTCTAAAACCGGTTAGGAAACTGTGTTTGGCGACTTTTAGGGGGAAGTCCCAAGATTACTGCGAAAATGGGAAGTCCCTGCGCTTGGTGTGTACTTTCATCGTCTTCCTTAGTTTTTCTTTTATATCACTGTTGCTTGCCTAACAATGTTTATCTCTTAATCTTTGTTGTTCTTGATCAATCTAAGTTGGAAGACCAGCACCATGATTGAGTTCGTGCAGCTCTTGCTTTTACTCGCAAGATTGAGGACTTCAATGACGTAGTTGATCCTCGTCATTTATTTGACTGCTATCTAGGACCCGAACCTTCAAAGTACGTACTGGAGAAAATTCATTAAGAAGAGAAAAGGAAGTTTGTCCTTCTAACTCTTAAAATAAGTTCGTCTCTGCAAATCTCTTTGCCGCTTCGTATAGTTACTCGTTCTCTTCCTTTAGTTAGTAGAAATGGCCACCAGGTACAACAAGGAGAAATATGCTCGCATCAGGGGAATGAAGAACGAACCCCTGTCTAACCTTGTTGTGGATTTGAAGAAACGGAAGCTGGGTGACAAGAAGGGTGAAACTGTCGTTCTCTCATCCATTCAGATTGTTTCGTCTTCTCCAATTCCATCCTTGGAAGTCACAGCTTTTACTCCCCCCACCACTTGTTCAAAAGGAAAAGGCAAAGTTGGGAGGAGCATTTGGAATGACCTTGCTATTGCTCTTGGTCGTGCTTATAATGTGGTTATGGACGATGAACTCAAGGGCTTGTCGTCCATTCCTTCTCACAAGTTGGTTAGTCGCCACATTCATAAATTGGTGCAGGTATGCCCCTTTTCCTTTGATGGTATCCTTTTGTACTTATGTGCATGCACATATGCGCATGCACGATTCTAACTTCCTTTTATTCCTCCCAAGTCCTCAAGGAGTCCTTGTACATAACATCGGATTACTTGAGCACCGAGAAGAAGGTCGTGGTGGTCAATTCCAAGTTGGAATCCGTCGAAGTAGAAAGTTCAAAGTTGAGAAAGGATTTGATTGTTGCCATGGATGAGACGAACAAGGCAAACGAGAAGGTAAAGGAACTTAGTGAAGCCTTGGGTGTGGAAAAAGCACTCGTCACCCAAAAGGATGAAGAAATCCAAGTTGCTCTTCTGATGACTGACACGGAGAGAGACAAGGTCGTCCAAAAGTTCATGCAGTCTAAGCAGTTCTCAGATCTTCAATTCATTCAGTATTTCAAAGGTTTTGAGCTCCAACAGAGATGGAAGATGAAACACCATAGCTTGGTCGTAGAGTTTTCTAACCTTGATTTTGAGAAGATTGACACTAAAATTCTGACCGATGAAGCTAAAGAGTTAGAGGAAACTTTTGTCGCTACTATTGCTGGAGGGGGAGACATTAGTGAAGTTAGAAACTCGAACCCAAGCTAGAAGGACGTAGCTACTGTTCCTACTATTGAATGACCCCTTTTTCCCTTCTTTTAAAAATTTAAAAAAGAAAAAAGAAAAAAAAGGAGGTGGATGCCCCCTTTTGGGGTGTGTGTTTTTTAAACACTTGTTGCCTCTTTGTTTTGAGGCCTTTACCTGACTGCTTATCTCGTTTTTAGAGACTTAACAACTCCCTTTATATGCGCATCTGAACCAAGTTTCTTTATGTTGAACTCCTTTGAACTAGATGAAGTCTGCTTGCAGGAGATTCTACACTTTTGACCAACTTATGGCCTTTTTCTTCATAGTTTAAGACTTGCCTAAGGGGGTCTGTGTCCTTAGAAATAACTTTATGTTGGTAGAGTAGGAATTTGCTTTTATGAATTCAGGGAATTTTTATACTTTTACACGTGTACATATATTTTCTCTCTTGCCTAGATAAAGTTTTTTGTGTTTGGAACTTATTACTGGTAGATAGAGTTTTTTGACACAAATGATATTGTTTTACTTCATCATTTCATAGACGGAGTTTTTACCATAGATATTGTGATTTAAACTTGTCACTTTGTAGCTGTAATGATTTAAACTTGTGTGAATGGAGTTTTTATTATGGATGTCATGATTTAATCTCGTCAATCTGTGGACAGAGTTTTTACCTTGGATGTTATGATTTAAACTCATCACTTGGTGGACGGAGTTTTTATCAAGAGTGTTATGATTTAAAATCGTCGCTTTGTGGACAGATTTTTTATCATGGAGGTTATGATTTAAACTCGTCATTTTGTTGATGGAGTTTTTATCATTGATATTATGATTTAAACTCATCATTCTGTTGACAGAGTTTTTATCATTGAGATTATGATTTAAACTCATCATTTTGTTGACGAAGTTTTTATCATTGATGCTGTGTTTTAAACTCATCGCTTTAATGGAAGGAGTTTTTCATCATGAACTATTTAAGATCTAGTCGTTTGGAAAGAAATGGCTTTGGAGATGCCTTATTTGCTTTATTCATCCTTGCTTATAAAAAGTATTACAAGGATTATACTTAACAAAAAAAGGGAAAATGCTTAAAGTAAAATTATGCATGAAAACAATAAATTCTCGCTTATCTGTCGGTGAATAAGATGAGGTATTCTAGGTACTAGAACTTATTGATGTTAGGTGTTATTTCCTTCACTAATAGTACTTCTTGAGGTGTTCTACATTCCAAGGACGAGGTAAAGGTTTTCCATTCATATCTTCTAAGTAATAGCTCCCCATTCTTGAGTAACGGACAACCTTGTACGAACCTTCCCAATTGGGACCTAGCTTTCCTTGGGTTGGATATTTGGTGGCTTGTGAAACCTTCTGTAGGATCATGTCTCCAAGATTGAATCTTTTTAGCTTCACCCTTTAATTGTGGTACTTTGTCATCCTCTCATAGTACAGAGTCGTCCTTTGAGCCGCATCCTCCCTGGCCTTGGGTAAGCAATCCAGAGTGAGTTTCAATCCCTCATAATTGCTGTGCTCATCATAACATGTCCGATTAAGGCTTGACATCCTAATTTTGATAGGAATCACTGCTTTAGTTCCAAATGCCAGTTTGAAGGGCGTTTCTCCTATTGGTGTTCTTGCAGTCGTCGTATAGGCCTATAGGACTCCTAGAAGCTCTTCAGGCCATGCTCCTTCTGCTCCCTCAAGTTGAGCTTTGATTAGCTTAAGCAAAGTTCAATTTGTGACTTCGGTTTGGCTGTTAGCTTGTGGGTGTCCAGGGGAGGAATAATGATTTTTGATCCCTAGCTCCTTACAAAAATCTCTGAACTTGTTACTGTCAAATTGTCGTTTGTTATCAAAGATAATCACCGTTGGAATCCCGAACTGATAGATGATGTCCTTTCGGACGAAGTGCTGTATCTTGGCTTTTGTGATTACTACCAAATGTTCTGTTTCCACTCACTTCATGAAATAATCAATAGCGACAACTAAATATTTGGCTTGCTTTTTACCTGTTGGTAAGGGGTCTACAATGTCAATTCCCTATGTTGAGAACAGCTATGGTGACGAAATGTTCGTCATGTGCTCCGCTAGGATGTGTTGCACATTTTCAAACCGCTAATACTTGTCGCACCTCTGGATGACCTGGAATACATCCTTTTGCATGGTTGGCCAAAAATATCCTACTTGGACCACTTTCCCCACAAGTGATTGTGGACTTAAATGATTTCCACAGATACCTTTGTGGATCTCACGCAGCATGTATATAGCATCCTCGTAGTCTAGGCACTTCAAGTAAGGTTGGGAAAAACCCCTTTTGTACATCTCCTCATTCAGGATTGTGAATATGGATGACCTTACTTTGATATTCCTGACCTCTGAAGGATTTGGTGGGAGTGTGCCATCTCTGATGTAAGTGATTATTGGGTCCATCCAGCTGCCTTTGGATTAAACATAGATTACATCCAACCCTTCTATGCTTGGGAGGGTTGGCACCTCCATGTATAGTCTGGGTCGTCCTCTACTGTTGTAGGACGAGGCAAGTCTAGCCACTTCTTTCACTTTGAAATTCTCCTTCCTTGGTACCTGACTAATCCTGACATCATCAAAATTAGAAACTAATTGACGGGTTAGTTTTAAGTACCTTTTCATCATGTCTTCCTTCGCTTCATACTCCTTGGTTATTTGCCCCATTACTAGCTTTGAATCTGAATTCAGCTTTAAATTTCTAATTCCCAGGGCTTTTGTGACCTTCAAGCTTGTAAGTACTGCTTCATATTCCACTTCGTTATTTGTTGCTAGAAACTGAAGCTAGACCCCGTACTTGAGGATGTCTTTCTCAGGAGACAGAAGGATCATGCCTATACCTCCAACACCTGCGGTTGATGACCCATCCGCATATACCATCCAGTAATTTGCTTCTGGGTCTTGATCTGTCATGGTGAACTCAGCAACGAAGTCAGCTATTGCCTGAGCTTTAATAGTTGTTCGTCGTTTGTTGTTGATATTAAATTGATTCAACTCCAAAATCCATTGAACCATTCTCCTTGTAGCATTCGGCTTGCTTATGGCTTTCCCAATGGGTTGGTTTATCATGACAAAGATGTTATGAGCTTAGAAGTATGGATGAAGCTTCCTGAATGCGACAATTAGAGCAAAAACCATTTTCTCTATCCTCGGGTATCTTGCCTTTGCACCCTAGAAGGCTTGGCTTGTATAATAAACCGGCCTTTAAATCTTGAGCTCTTCACAAATCAGTGCTAAACTTACGGCTATTTGTGATACAGTCAAATAAAGGAACACGTCTTCTCCTTTAACGGACGGACTTAAGAGTGGCGGTTTGGACAAATATTTCTTGAGGGCATGGAAAGCTACTTCACACTCTTTTGTCCACTAAAAAGCTTGCTTCAATGTCTTAAAAAATGGGAGACACTTATCTGTGGCCTTGGGGACGAACCTGTTCAGGGTTGTGATTCGTCCAGTTAGCCTTTATACTTCCTTCACATTTCTTGGCAAGGTCATGTCGAGTTTGGCCTTAACTTTCTCTGGGTTGGCCTCAATTCCTCGTTGGGAAACCATGAACCTCAAAAACTTGCTAAACAAGACCCCAAATACACACTTTGTTAGGTTTAGTCTCATCTGATACTTCCTCAGAGTGTCAAAGGTCTCTCTAAGATCGTCTAGGTGTGACTTTGCCTTTTGCTTTTGACAAGCATGTTGTCCACATAAACCTCTGTATTTCGTCTAATCTGTTTGCTGAACATGTGATTCACCAGCCTTTGGTAGGTAGCCCCTGCATTTTTCAGGCCGAACAACATGACTTTGTAGCAGTACAACCCCTGGCTAGTGTCGAAGGCCTTTTTCTCCTGATCTTCCTCGTTCATGCGAATTTGGTAATAGCCTGAAAACGCATCCATGAAAGTCAGCAACTTATGACCAACTATGGAATCCACGAGCTGGTCAATTCTGGGGAGAGGGAAGTTATCTTTCAAGCAGGCGTGGTTGAGGTTCGTAAAATCAACGCACATTCACTAATTTCCATTGGAATTCTTAACTATGATGACATTGGCAAGCCACTTTGGATAGAAGACTTCTCGAATAAATCCAACAGTTAAGAGCTTCTCCACTTCTTCCATGATGACCCTATTCATTTCTGGAGCAAAAACCCTTTGTTTTTGTTGGACGGGCTTTTTTGTTGGGTCGACATTTAATTGGTGCTCTATCACCCTGTTGTCTATGCCTGGCATATCCTCATGAGTTTAGGTGAAAATATCTAGATTCTTCTTCAGGAACTCCATTATTTCTTCTTTCAGTGGTGGGTCAAGTCCTCCTCTGACTTGGTGACTTTGGAAGGATTTCCTTCTACCAGCTTCACATCTTCCTGATCCTTGGTAGGTTTCTCATGCTCCTCCTCAACCATCTAGGCATGATTTTCTTTGAAAGCTAATACTGCCTGATAACATTCCCAAGCTAGCAATTGGTCTTTGTGTATTTCTCCAATCCCATGTGGGGTTGGGAATTTCACCTTGAGGCAGTAGGTTAAGGTTGCAGCTTTGAGTCGATTTAATGTTGGTTGTCCAAGGATCACATTGTATGATGATGGATAATCAATAATAAAAAATCAAACTATTTTGTTACCTGAGTTGGATGCGTCCCTGTTGTGACTGATAATGAAATGATGCCTTTTGGATAGATAAGATCTCCACTGAAACTGACCAAAGGTGACTTGAAAGGTCGAAGCTATTTAGGGTCCAACCTCAGCTGTTGGTATGCCATCATGTACATGATGGCCGCTGAACTCACATTATCGACTAATACCCTTTTCGTGTTAAAGCCTTTGATTATCAACATGATGACGAGGAGGTCGTCATAAGGTTGCTTGACCCCATTTGCATCTCGCTTAGAGAAAGTTATGTCGCCATTCTCTGACCGATAGTATTTTGCAGAGGGATGCTTGACGTGAACGCTGTTAATCTCTTTCTGATAGGCCCTCCTTAGGGACTTGCATGATCTGCCTGATACTGGTCCGCTAGCCAGTTATCATCCTTATTTCCCCTATGGCCTGTTTTGGATGGTCTCGTCCATCATCCTTATTGTCATCATGAGACTTATCTTCTGCCCTTGGTTGAGACTGATGATCTCTCTTGACAAACTTTTGGAGCTTCCTCCTTTGGATCAACTCCTTAATCTACTCCTTTAAATCATGACATTTGTTGGTGTAATGGCTGTGATCCTTGTGAAAACAACAATATTTTTTTGGATCCCGCTTCCTAGAGGATGTGCTTAACAGCTTCTGCCATTTCAGGTCGGGTTTACCCCTTATTTGCATTAGGATCTTATCTGCAGGCATCACAAATTGGGTGAAGTTCAACCTCTTCTTTGGAATTTCTGGGCTACTCTTACTAGCCTTGGTTTCCAACAAATGGTCTTTGCGGTCCTTTTTCTTACCCTGGTAGTCATTGGTTTTTTCATTCTTCCGTTTACTCATTAGTCCTTTTGCAGTGAGAGCGTCCTCCCCATTCATGTACTTTTAAGCTTTGAACAGAAGGTCTGTCATAGAGGTTGGTGGCGTCTTTCCTAATAAAAAGACGAGACTAGGATTGTTGAGTCTAGCTTGAAAGGATAACTTGGTCGTCAGCCTCTTCAATCTTGAGAATAGCTTTATTGAATGGCTTCACATAATCTTTCAAGCTTTCCCCTTCCTACTGCCTTATAGTTAGCAAGGAAAAGGTTGGCCTTTTGTGACGCTGCCCCCAATGAAGTGCAAAACAAACGAGTCACTGAGCTGTTCGAAGTTCGCAATTGAGGATGTTGGTAGTTTATTGAACCACACCCTGGCAGCTCGCCTAAGTGTGGCAGGAAAAGACCTACATATGACTTCATCCGGAGTTTGCTGGAGGTTCAAAATTGTCTTGAAAGCCCTTATATGGTCAAGAGGGTCTTTCGTGCCATCATAGAACTCAAGTTATGGGAGACGAAACTTTGGAGGCAAGGGGCATTCTAGAATAATAGCGGTGAAGGGTGAATTTGTTCGCTTGAGAATATCGTCGAGATTCATCGTCGTCTTCCCTTTCATGGCATTTTTCACCTCATCCAATTCCTTCCTCAAGCTTTTCATCATATGATCATTACCATGCATGGACTGCTTGATGTACTCGGAAGCATCTTTTCCCTTACTATTCTCAGGGTTGCTAACTTCTTTGTCATGTTTGTTGTGGTTGTGTCGTTGAAATGAAGTGTTGCTACCCTCAGGACGAGTTCGACGCTTTAACTCTTCATTCTGTTTCAATAACTCTTGCAAATTTG
The DNA here is from genome assembly GCA_030445155.1 of Quercus variabilis. Classification (NCBI taxonomy): domain Eukaryota; kingdom Viridiplantae; phylum Streptophyta; class Magnoliopsida; order Fagales; family Fagaceae; genus Quercus; species Quercus variabilis. The sequence continues at coordinate 12,507,060 of CP129454.1, forward strand.
CGGTTATAGCTTGGATCTATTGAGCCATTACTATTGAATCTAGGGGTGCTGTTGTAGTGGATTCCATTGGTCTTAAGGAGCTTTGTCAATAGGGATACAATGACTTGTCGAGATCCCTACAGACGGCGCCAAACTGATGAAGCTCAAATGTGACCTCATCAATATGCTCCTCGTCGATGCTGATGGACGAACCGTCATACCTGTTGAAAAGATAAGAGATGAAAAGAAGAGATCACCAGCGTGGTGCTAGCTATGCACACTTCGATGCCTAAGTCAGATTATCGCTTTGAGTTGATAGGATAATTGCAATATCTTATGTTTTTCATGAAGAAAACTTACTTGGGTTGGCTAGCTTCATATAGCTTGCTTTCTGGTTACTCATTTATGCCCGTTAATGCTCTTCTAGGTGTTTTCACCTGAATGAATTAGAGAATTTAATGGCAATGAAGATTCTCTTTAATTTGTAACCTTTCTGGTGCATTTACTTGTTGTTAGCTAGCCTGATGGAGTTAATTTCTGGCTTTAATGTTCATAGGCTCGTCTATTCATACTAATGGCCTTTCATTACTTGCTTATGGGAGTTATCCTGACTTAGATGTGCTTTCCGGTCATCTTTGTAAATGGACGACCGTTTTACTGCTGTTCATCAATTATAATAAAAATTGTGATTTTTTTATATGGTACTAAAATCAAGGAAGTTAATTTCATACCATACCGGCCGGTACTGTCGGAATTTGTCGTACCAGTGCTTAGGCCGGTACAGAAATGCTCTTGTTTCGTTTCGGTTTAAATACCGACTGTATCGGAGCCGTTTTAGGCATATTGGGATAAATACCGGGTTTCGGCCGGAAAATAGATATCAGGCGAAACCAAAAAAAAACTCAAAAAACCCCCTAAATTTCAAGATCCACCTCCTCACTCTTACCTCAGTTTTTCCTCAACTTCTTTGTATTTGTCTCTGCTATGCATTTCTTCTTCTTTTCCTTTGTTTTGCCGGCCTTTGTTTCTACCGCCCCTTTATGTTCTTCATTCCTTTCTCAATGTGGGTCTGTCTCTCTTTTTAGTTTTGTTACACTCACATGAAAGCAGAAACTAAGTAGTCAATCAAGAAGCAAGTGACAAGACTTCAAAGCAAAACATGTGGAGGTGAAAAAAGGAAAGAAAAAAGAAAAAACTTATAATGAAAGACTAATGGGCTACAACTGTAACCAAGACGTGTGGAGGTGAAAAAAAGAAAGAAAAAAAGAAAAGAAAAAAAGAAATCCTAATGAGTTAGGACTTCCAGTAGTTGACTGGGTGGGTGTAGAATTTGGAAACTCGACGCATTTCAAATAATAAAAAAATTATCGGTTAATGTAAATTATTTTAATTTTTTTAAAGGTTCAAATTTTTTATTTTAACTATGGCTCCACTATTGTAACATGTATTTTTGTATTTTGGTGAAGCTAAAATAGCTATATAGCTATTTAGCTTCACTGCTACTAATGCTCTAACTCCACCAAAAAATATAAAAAGTTACCAAAGTGATATATTGAATTATTAGAAATATAACTTTGTATATTGTATAAAATAGTAAAAAATAGCGGTAAATTCGAAACGATACACCGGTATTGATCGGTATCGGAAATATATCGTACTACTAGTCAAACCAGTACAACCTCCGATATGGTATTGACTTTTTTGACTAAAATTACTCAACTATTCATGAACAAGCAAGAGGTAACAAGAATCCATTTCCTTATAGTGATTTGTTTGGGAAGTTTAAATCAGTGAACAAGCTAGGAGAAAGTTTTGCATGGTAGTAGACAGTTGATAATGATGCTCATTTTAAATCCATTATTGATGGGATGATGTACGTATTTTAAAAGATGAAAATAAATTGTTCGAGTTTAAAACATGAGACCATGAGAGTGGACTTGAAAAAGTGGATGAAAGAGAAAAAGTTATTGGAAAAGAGTAAATACAGGAAGGGAAACAAAGATAAAATAATAATTATCGAGACAAAATGAAGATTTTTTTTTTTTTATTTAATTTTTTGCGTTAAGAGGGATTTTATTGCAAACTGAGAGTACAGAACAGAGACTTCAAGGAGTTACAAACTATAGACAACATAACTTGACAACCACAGCTACATACATGTCAAACTATACAATAACACCACAACGACCATGACACAGTATCAAGATAAACACAACAACAGGAAAGGACATAACACACACACACACTTCCGATAGCTGATTTCAGCTTCCTTGGTATATACAACCCACTAATCGAGGCCAGGTGAATCCCAGTGTCACAAAAATAGCATTGCGTCAAAAATGCAAGACAGGTGTCATAGAAAATTTCATTCTTAGATTGATCTGCTCCTTTCTTTGCCAACAGGTCAGCACACCCATTAGCTTCCCTCCAAATGTGATTAGTTTTGACAACCCAAGGTCGCTCCAGGAGAGACCTGCAATCATGGATCAAGTTAGAATATTCCAATGGAAAAAAGGAGTTCAAGTTTGTTATCCAATTGTATGGCAATTTGGAATCCACCTGAAGGTTGATATATTTGTATCCATTATTCCAAGCATATTTTAAACCTTCTCTAATTGCCCACAGTTATGCCATCATGTTGTGAGTGATACCTATGTTAATTGGGAAGCCTCCTATCCATTTACCCCAATGATCTCGTATAATTCTGCCTGCTCCAGCATGGCCCGTATTTCCTTTTGAGCTACCATCAGTATTAAGAGTAAGGAAGGGGAAAGGAGTTGGCTTCCACCCAATAAATTTAATAATGATGGTCTGGTGTTGAAGTTTAGGATGCATGCTTAAATAGAAGAATTTAGTGGCAAAACAGGGATACACCATGCAAAACAGGGATATATGGTGTATCCTTGTTTTGCGAAGCTGGGACATGCGAAGCTGGGACAGAGTAATATATTTATTGTTAAACACAAGGGAGTTACGACTTAACCAAATGGACCATAGAATGAATGGAAAGAGGATGTACCACGAAATATTGTTTACTGTGATGTTTGTGTTAGTATTTGTTTTGCACCATTGGTGGATAGGGAGATCAAAAATTTTTGGAGTAGGATGGTAAGAAGAGAGAGTGAGTCACAAATCCCTTGGGAATGAGCAGTCTCGAAGAAGATGTATCGTTGTTTCTTGAAGGCAACATCTGGGACACGCTTGAGCTGCTGGGTTGGCGTATTTGAAAATAAATGCCCTCGATGGTACTCTGTTGTGGGCACATTTCCATAAGAGACAAAACGATGATGGTGAGAGACAAAGTAAACAATGATTCAGTTATGAGACATAACTGTCATAAGGCAGAGATAACGGTAAATAATAAAAAGACAAATAATGAGAATAAAACATAGTTGTGTCAATAATGAACTCACAGGGAACGGGAGAGAAGAACAACGATGAAAGCACAATAAAACAAGGAACAAAAAGCTAAAGAGAGTACAAACCCAGTGACGATTTTCAGCAAAAGCCAAATTCGCAAAAGAACAAAGACGAACGCACAGTAAGACAAGGAACAAACGAAACAAAGCAAAAAATAAATAAAAAGTACAAACTCAGTGACGGTTTATCAGCAAAAGCCAAATCCGCACTCACCCCTCTCCCACATTAGTTGGAGAGATCAGGTTGTGTGCGTGTCAAGAATCAACAAAACTTTCTAAATACAAAGCTCCAATCTTTATTTCTCTCTGAGTGTAAAAGCTACAAACTATTCGTCAGCTTGATCAGTGCGGCGAAGGTGGCGAGATTATCAGCAACACAGTCATTTTTTCCAAAACAAACCGTACATAATGACCGATTAACCTGAAATTTTTTTTTTCCTTGGAGCCGTTTGGGAATACATCAGGTTCAAACTCAACAGGCAAACGAAGAAAGCCATGGAAGCGATCAAAGGCCATGACTTAAGGACACTGTAGAAGTGGGAACCTTGCAGTAGCTTCAATTAATGGTAATGATTGTCGAAAGATTAATGCTTCTTGCACACACGTAGTTAGCACACGTCATAAAAATCGTACCTTAATTAACTGAAATCGTGTGACGTGGCAGACACCCAGCCGTAATAGTCAGCGCACCCGTGGGAAAAGAGAGAGAATCAGCGAAAGGCAAAAGTGAAGTGGGAGAACCGGCCATGAATAAGTGAATGGAAATTATAATTGGTGGTTCTGGTCGCCTGAGAAAAAGCATACGTACGTTTGGGTGGAATGGTGGGTTTGACCATTGGAGAAGAAAAAATTAAAACAGGCCACGAGGAAGTTGCTAGGAAGTTGCCCATAACTTAGTTTTCATTCGGACCCTTAGGTTTGGGTTCCAACGAACCTACGGTTCACGGTTCGTTGGATCAACGACCTTAGGTTCGGATTCCAACGAACCTTAGGATCAGTTTGCTTTTTCTCCCGCGTTTTATATAGATTATAGAGCTTCAGTTTAGATTGATAAGAAGGCTGGAGTGCAGCTGCGCTGTGAACCCAAAGGATGGCTGGAAGAAGCTCTGACTCAGAGAGTAATACTCTACGCAATGCTCATAATGAAAGGTTAGTATACTCTAAATGTATTCATTTCTTTTCTAGAAGTTTTCATCCGATGAGTTAAATTTTATAATGTTCACCCCTACCACCATGCTGAAAGTGTAGCCAGTGGCCAAAAGAAAAAGTTCTGGTCACTTCTTGTTAAGCTAGCGTCGGGTCTGTTACCGCGTTGCTGGAGGATTTCGATTTCATTGGGGCACCCCAATGCGGAATCCATGTAAAACTCGCAACGTCGGTAGACAAAAGAACAATCTCTAGTAACTTCTATTTAAAAGCTTGAGCTTATTTACCTCGAGGATTTAAGCTTGAGCTTATTTATCTCGAGGATTTTGATGACGTTGGAGTCAAAACCAGAGGTTTGGCGGGTATTTAGCTCCCATAGAGGGACGTTGTTTTTGTTGTTTTGTTTTGTTTATTTTTAAAGAACCTTCTTGATCATCTAATCGCGTGGATAAACATTTTACCGTGACTCTCCGATGAATTTTCCGCTAATTTTCACTGATTTAGGCATTTGATACCGCACAGCGAGAACTGGACTGAAATTGCAGACTTGAAGTATCTCCTGGCAAAACATGAAGATTTTGGACCAGCACCTGTTGGGCTTAGTGTTGTGAATATGCATTGTTAGGAAGAGAGAATTAGTATTTTGGCCATAGAGAAGTTTTGGTCATAGAGAAGCACACAGGAGAGCATACTGCATAGGTAATGAGTTTGAAAGGTTTTTTTTTTTTTTTTTTTTTTTTTTTTTTTTTTGTATGGAAAGAAAATTTTCTATTTGGTGAGAGAGCAGCACGGGCAACTAATATAGTAACATGGTATATATTGCTCTGTTTCTATATCATCTCGTTGCTACGTTTGTTTATAGAGCTACTGCTGCTGCTGCAGCAGCTGTTTTGGGATTACAAAACTTTTATTTATTTATTTTTTTTTACAAAGATAAAATTTTTGTTCTAACCTAATCTAAGTGTATATGAGTGTGAAACTCTCTCTTAGAAATTTGAACTCCAACCTTTACCTCCTCCTGGAGTGACCACAAGCAATTAATTCTAAAGTTTTTGTTAAAATTATATGATTAAATTTATCATATTTTCCTAGTTTAAACTCTTGAAACAATTAATAATTTAACATAGAATTAGAACGAGAGATTAGTCTAAGTGCAACTAGTTCTTTAATGATCATGGGATTTATTTTAACCGCCAAGTTTGTCAGTTCGATAATTTGCCAAAATCTGCCGATGCACACCTGGTTTCTCTCGAAGAAAAAAGATACATTGTCACGAGGAAAACCACTTACAATGCTTTCTTTACTGATTCGTGTAGTTACCATCGCTGATTTTCCTCTCTTTGGCCTCGTCAGAGAAGGGCTTTCCTAAGGGACGTGCTTTTTTTTTTTTTGGTTTTTGCCACGTCGTTTTGAATAAATATGATATGGCAACGTAGTTGTAACTCGCTAGTTATCTCATACGTAGGTACCACTTGCCACGTCATTTTATATATATTTAACCTATTTGAATTTTTTTTTATTTAAATAATTGATGGGTATGTATTCGGCAGCGGACATCAGCAGATCTGTTAGTTATCTAAACAGATTATAAATCCTCTTTTGGGCATAATGTCCACTGTCCAGTTATTTCAAATTAGGGAATTTTTGAAATCAGTTCAGCGAAGAATGACGCCTCTTCTTTGCAAAAAACTTAGCCCTAACCATAACTATTCGTATCATAGCCCTCTTCTCCACCAGGTTCTATCCCTCTATTTCTTTTGTTTTTTCAATTTACAAATTTGATTGTTACTTAAATCTGTTTGAACCTGATTTTCTTTCTTCATTTTAATTTCCCTCTCAGCTCAAGTGCGGCTGTGAGGTTAGTGATCAGATTGAAAGTTTTGATTTTGAAAGCTGTTTACGGCCTTCTGAACAGGTTTGGAATAAGGCTCAATCTCTCTTTTTTTTTTTTTTTTTTTTTTTTTTTTTTCAAATTTAATTTGTGTTATATTAGTGATAATTTATTTAGATTAAGGATTGTAATTATGTGAAAAAAAAAAAAAAAAAATAATTCAAGTCTGAAGCTGCCAATAGCATCTGCAGAATTTTGCTCAAGCAAGCTTGTCAAATATGCCTTAATTCATGTGCCAATTCAGATTGAAGTTAGGGGAATTTACTTTAGGCAGAGATTGATTAGAGAGTGGGCTGTGGTAACAAAAGAGAAGGTAGGGGATTTTATGTAGGTGTGTTGAGCTTAAAGAAGAAAAACAAAACAAAGAGAGAGAGGTTGGGTTTTTGGGGTGTGGGGCTGAGCTTGTGAAGCTGAGTGTTGAGGAGAGCTTAGTGTTTGGTAGAGAGCCATTTTTGTAGAAAGCAAGAAGAAAGAGTTTCTTGTTCAGGTGCTCACAAGCCAAAAGTAAAATGAAGATAAGAGCTTTTATTGAGATCCTTTGCAGTTTGAAAATCAACAAGAGTGAGCCATTATTTTCTATCTTGTGCCTTTTTTTTCTGTATCACCATGATATACCAAGATCATTAAAAGAAACCATGCTCATTGCTTCATTGAAAATATATCCCTTTGATTCAAAAAAAAAAAAAAAAAAAAAAAAAAAAACTCCTTTCATTAATCCACTCATATTTCAGTCCCATTGTGAGCAAGTGTGAGGTTGAAACCACAGAGCCAAAGTCCAGTGAGATTTACTTAGAAAACCTTCAAGAGGTTCTTGGAGTGCCAGAGGTTCTGGTTCAAAGGAGATCACCAGAAGAGGGTTCTAGAGGTTCTGGGGCTGATGTGGCAGGAAGGCAAGCCGGGCACTTGCAGAGGTTTCATAGGTCTAGGCTATAAAGGTTTTGTGAGTCATTGACCCTGTTACTATTTTCTCTTTAGTGATTTTCGATCAGATTGTCTTTGTCTCCGTAGTGATTTTTCCATTGGAAAGGTTTTCCTTTTGTTTTCCATTTCATGACCATTCCCTGTGTCACAATATTTTTGCATATTTGGTTTATTATCCATGGTGTGTGTATATATATATATAATCTGCTGAGCATATTATGTATATATTGAATATAAACTGGGTTTTTTTTATTTTTTATTTTTATTTTTATACTGTGTGATTGATAGCCATTATTTATTGCATATTGTTAATTACCAAGGGGTCTAATCCTGAAATCTGATATAGGATTTTTTTCAACTTGGATCAGTTTTTGTTTAACAAATAATTTTTTGTTTTGTTTTGTTTTTTTTCTATCAGTTTCAACCCAAATGCAACAGTGAATTTAGCGATCAGACTGAAGGATTCAATTTTAAATGCTCTTGATTACCTATTGAACAGGTATGGGTTCTTGTGTAGATATGCTTACGTACGAACATATGTGTGCTTGTATAGCTGATTGAACTTAGGGGTTAGCTTCTGAATATGCATAGGGGAATTTTTATTTTTATTTTTAACAAGTAATTGAACTTCATTAAAAAACTTTACAAAACATATACAGGCAGTATACTATGGGTAAAAGATGTAAAAAGAAAAACAAGAAACTTAGAATGAAAAGATCAAAGTCCTTGTATCAGGGACAAAGGTATAAAGAATCTAGGAACTCCATCAAATAGTACGTAGAAAGAGTAAGAGACTATGATGCCCACTCAAATAGAGTCTTCAAAAAGAGAAACCTGAGATTTGGAAAAGATAGCTCCCTTCCCTCAAACGTACGTCAATTTCGTTCCCTCCAAATACACCACATAAAACATGCTGGAACTGCCCTCCAAACTTTCACGTATCTTCAAATTCCCCTTTCTTTACCCCAGGATTCCAGCATGGTGTCAACAGAATTTGGCATAACCCAATCAATCCCAACTAGGGCTGTTCATGCTTGGATCCAACTTGACAGAATCAACCAACACCACACTGCTTGAACCGCTCAACAGGGCTGCCAACAGTGAATGGGGGCAGTTGTTGGAGGTGAGTGTGGCTTTCTGACATCATCCAGCACAGTTATCGGCCGTGAATCTGCTATTCCAACAAAACTGAACCGACTACATATATAGATTGATTTTTTCTATCAATTTCTCATATTGATTTTTTCTGTGACCTTCCCTAAATCTGTGATTTCATGTAGCCAGACTTGTTCCTTTCCATCTCTCTCTCACTGAGTCACTGTCGTGTTACAACCCACCATTAGATGTACTTCTTTTCAAGTTCTCAACCTAGATCGGGACCAACAAGGTAAGACCTGATGTAGGTTTGATCTGTTGTGGGTTTTGATGTCTAGATCTTGAGTTTGGGTGTTTAGATCTAATGAGGGTTTGATCTGTGTATTTGAGATCAAAGCATCTTCCAGAGATTGTTTATTGTCAAAATTTTGCCTTAAGGCCACCTGTCAAACAAAGAAAGAAACTCTAGGACGGGAGAAAGGCTTCTATATGCATTTCCAAGGAAACTGGGAAGTAGCCTCAGCGCTTCCTTAAAGGACCCTATAATATCTCTTTGTCTAAAATCCTTCTTTGGGTGAAGGAAGTCAAATTGATTTATTACTAGCATCAGGAGTGACCTGTGCATCATACAAATCATCCAAGAATAGAACCATTGACTCCCAACTCCCAGTCTTGTGCCTCTCTAGTAAACCCAGGATTCCAACACCTTACCATTTACCCACTCCAAATAATCTGAAACCTGGGTATCTCTATCTCTGGCAAATCTGAACAATTCCTGAGAGCAGTCTTGAAAAGTACCCTGCCATCCAATGTTGTTTCTAAAACAGAATTTGGGAACCAACTCCTACCTCAAAACAAATGAAAGATGCAAAACAGTCCCAACCCATCCTGGTGTGTTGCCAAAGCCCCACCCATGTGGCCCCCATACCGCTTCAGAGTATTATTCCTTCATAAAGATTCCATATCCAATCCACATTGCCACAAACTCTTACCTAGTAAAGCATGATTAAAACTCAGCAACTTTCTAACACCCAATCCCCCTTGTCTAATCGGTCTACACACATTGGAACAATCAATCAAATGGACTTTGTGCTCTCCATGAAGCCCCCCCTCCCCCACAAGAAGTCCCTCATTAGTCTTCTCCAATTTATTGGCTACGCTGATTGGAATTGGGAATAGAGAGAAAATAGGGAGGAGGAAAATAGGGAGGAAGACTAGATAGTGTTCTCTTGATTAAAGCTAGACAACCACCCTATGAAAGAGAAAGGAAAAAATTTGGCTTCAAACATGTTTGGAGCTATGTTTTTCCTACCCACTATGTGGCGATTGAATAGGCCATTCATGTGTAATTTTAGTCACATGACTTTGTTAATGAGTTATGTGACTTGTTTTAATAATACATATGGATAGTCTTATAAATCACTATAATGGGATGGAAAAAATAGCTTCGTACTTGTTTGGAGCCAAAATATGTTCAAAGATAAAAGTCTTCTTCCAACCTGCCAGCCTCTTCTCCATCTTCTCTATATTCCTATCCCAGATGTAGGATTTGTAAGGAGCCCTTAATGGCAGACCCAAATAATTAATTGGAAGAAAAGCGGTCTTACAACCCAAAATCCCAGCCAAGCTATTGATATTATTAGTATGTAATTTTTAAATTATTGGTTGAATTTGGAAGTCAAGTTTATTATAGACTCTATTTTTTGCTTTTTTTCTTGAGGAAGGGGGGTGTTCATTTTCATTTTGCATTTTATTTATATGCATTGGGTTTCTTTATTATTGGTTAATTTATGGTGTGTGTTAGCTTTAGAGTGAATCTTTGTTTTAGGGGTTGGATTTTTCTGTCTCTTCATTTTTTTTTTTTTCTCCTTAGAAAAGAGGAAATGAACTATTACATTCACATATCAATGCTGCTTTGACTTCAAATTTAAAGCAGAGAAAATGAATTTTTATAATTCAAATCCAAGGGGTAAGGGGGTGTGTGCTATTCTGTTTGCTTCTATTTGTTCTCGGTTTCAAGATTCAAGAAAAGAGGTGTCCATTATTGTTGATGGGGCAGATTCTGATTAGTGTAAAAATTGTATGTAAGGGGAAAAGGGACTATTAAGATATGCCCCTTGGATTGTTCTTTACTGGCATGGTTATATGCATCCATGGATTCTGAGTTTCTATTAGAATAGACAAAGGCGAAGGTGGCCAATGATAAAAGCATTTTGTGTATCCAACAAAAACGTTGTGGGTATGAGATGGAAAAAACAGAGGAAGAAAGAGATGGGTTTAATTCCTCTTATCCTTTGTGGTGCAGGTGTTAATCAAATCCACCATTTGAGGTGTAGTTTGCTATGTTTTGAGGTCATTTCTAGACTCAGAATTAATTTGGCCAAATATGAGATGGTGCCTTTAGTGGTGATCACAGAAAAGAAGTTGTTGGCTCTTTGGGATGTAAAGTCTCTGCTCTCCCAAATGAAACATTTGGGACTCCCCTTGTCTTGGGGAAGCAAGGCTTTGTAAAACCATGTGACGGTAATGACTCTTTTGTTTCTTCATTTGTGGCAGCAATGATAATAGTGATACACCCACCAATTCAATTGACCCATTAAACTTTTCAGGAATGACAAAATCAATATCTTGAAAAGTTGGTGTAGGCAATAGAACCTTGCTTTGGCAGGCAACATGAACTTGGGAATAAGATGCTTTGAGGGTTAAAGTCATCAATTCTGCCTTGTAATTTTGATACACTGCCTTTTCAATCTCAACTACTTCATCAACAGTTACCATCTCTCTCGAGTCTTGTTGCATTACTTCAGGCTTCCCTTGATCAGTTATCTTCAACTCAGCATCTCCTATGTTTGCTCACTAGACAACTTGTACCTTTGACAAAGTCAGTAGAGTACTCATCCATAGGACATAAGGGCTTTGATAAATCTTTCAAAGAGAAATCAGTGCAATTTTTACACAAATTTGCTGGAATTTGAGGCACTTCTATAGGCTGATCAGCTGCTGTTTTGGGGGCTTCTGTTTCTACAACATAAAGTTTACTTCTGTTTCTTTGCCTTCAATGACTTTTGGCTTCTATCCTTTAAATTTATTCATTCACCTAAGGTCATAGGTTTCAAAACAACCTCCTCACCAACCATTAGAGCGTAGGTGTTTTCTTTCCCATTATGTTGGACATTTTGATCAAAGAGCCAAGGTCGACCAAGAAGGATGTGTGTAACTTGCATAGGAATTATATCACACATGATAGAACCACTATAAATACCACAAGAAAAAGAAATAAGCCATCTATGAGTTACCGGAATAGAAGTGTTGTCTATCCAAGCCATTTTGTATGGTTGAGGATGAGGTTCAACCGGAAGTCTAAGGCGTTCAACTATGGTCCGTGGAAGATGACACAACATTCATGCAACTTCCCCCATCAATAATAAGCTTCTTTGCTTGGTTTCCACAACAAATCAGCATTTGAAAAATTGAAGTTCTCCTCCAATCCTCTCCCTCTGCTTTAGGGGCTGCTAAAATACATCTCACTATAGAGACACTCATCCTCCTCCAAGTCATCTATAGCAAAAGCTCCATAATCAAATGCATCACCCTTATGGTCTTCGTCTTGCTGACAATCAATCAATTTCCCCCTAAACGATCTCCCTGATCATGTAGACATGTTGCCAAACCTCGCTTTGATACCAAATTGATGTAGGATAAGGGGGAACAACAAAATCTACTCTAGAACTCTTGGGGCAGATCTGGTAACACTTCTGTTTTGAGGGTTTAGGGTTAGGTCTTTGGCGGGAAATAGGTTAGAAAATAAGAGGGATAATAGGATTTCCAAAAGGGGACAAGGATTAGTAGGGTTTGGGAATGAAAACAAAGGTGAAATTCAAGATTTGGGTTGCTATGAATAGTAATGTGAACAGTAACTGTGAATAGTAAAATTAAAGAAAATGGATAAATTCTAGGAATTGCACCTAGACTTCCTAAGCATCACATCTTAGAGAAAGTTGGATCACACAAACCATAAAAAAAGCTTCATAGTTCTTAAATTCTGAAAAACATTCATCATTAACTACCTCCATAGAAAGTACTACAACACTTTTTTTTTTTATTTTTTATAAATAATGTAAGAAGATTATTAATAATAGAAAGATTGCCAAACCGAGTACATTGGAGATGTACTATGGGGGCACAAATCAAGAAATAAAAGAACAACGGTCAAGAAACAAAGAAAAGGAATAACAAGAAAAATGAGAAAAAACCACACTCCATTCAAAGAGAGTGTAAGAAAACAGACTTAATCTCCAGCAAAGAGCGTTCACAACCCTTGAAACTTCTAACATTCCTTTCACGCCAAATGCACCAAATCAAGCAATGAGGCACTAGTCTCCAAACATCAATATGACGATGTTGCACAAACTATCCTTGCCAAGTCTCAAACAACTCAAGAACAGTATGAGACATAACCCATTGAATACCAAACAAGCAGAAGACCATGAACCACAACTCTCAAGCTATAGAGCAATGAAGTAAAAGATGATCCACCGACTCTCCACACCTCTTACACATATAGCACCAGTCAAGTACCATTACTCGTCTTTTACGAAGATTGTCTGTCCGTAAGATCTTACCTAAGGAAGCAGACCAAGAAAAGAAAGCCACTCTTGGAGGAACCTTCGATTACCATATCATTCTCCATGGAAAGGAAACAAAAGTAGGAGGGTAGAAGGAGCTATAATAACCTCTAACCTCAAAACATCTATTCCTTGCAGGTTTTCAACAAACCTTATCAGGACCAAACCCCTGCACTGTCGAAAAATAAACCAACCCCATAAACCAGTCAAAGGCTTCTTCTTCCCAATCTTGTGGTGGACGACGAAATTGCACATTCCAGTGAAACCTCCTAGCAGGCCAACTCATAACTTCAGCCACTGAAGAATCCTTTGACCTACTAAGACGATAAAGCTCTGGAAAGGCCTCTTGGAGAGTACAATCCCCACACCACACATGCTTCCAAAATTTCACTCTAGTATCATCCCCCACATCATAAACAAGGAGGTTAGAGAAGTTCAACCAATCATTTCTAATGTATCTCCACAGGCTAACCCCATAAGGACTTGTAACCTTTTTCGTACACTAACCACCCCAAATGTTCCCATATTTTGCTCCTATAACCCTCCTTCATAAAGCATCTGTCTCCATGCCATACCTCCACAACCATTTACCTAGCAAGGCAGAATTAAAGTTCTCCAACCATCTTATACCCAATCCCCCCACCTGCAAAGGCCTACAAACCTTAGCCCAATTAACCAAATGTATTTTAGGTTCACCACCAATCCCATTCCATAGAAAATCTTTCTGTAATTTCTCCATACGCTTTGCCACCTTACCTGGTAAAGGAAGAAGGGAAAGAAAGTATGTAGGTAGAGATGAGAGTGAGCTTTTAATGAGTGTCACCTTTCTCTCTTTAGATAAATACATTCTCTTCCAACCTGCTAATCTTCTCTCCATTCTCTCTAGGATAGGATTCCAAACAAATAACTCCTTAAATTTTGCACCTAATGGAAGACCCAAATATTTAAAAGGCAAAGAAGACTGCCCACACCCCAACAGACCCACCAAATCCTCCAAATTGTGTACCCTACCAACAGGAACCAGCTCAGACTTCCCCAAATTAATATGAAGCCCTGACACTTGCTTAAATCTACCAAGAATTGCCCTCAGATTAGCAACCTGAGAAAGTTCAGCATCACAAAAAATCAAAGTGTCATCTGCAAATAAAAGATGAGACATTATCACTGATGAACCAGCCGTCCTACCCACAGAAAAACCTGAGAATTGCTCGGCAGAGGCCGCCACATCCAACATACGACTTAATGCTTCCATCACAATATCAAACAACAACGGAGATAAAGGATCCCCTTGCCAAAACCCCCCTAGAACTTCCAAAGAAATCAGATGGGTTACCATGGATCAGAATAGAAAACTTTACAGTTGAAATGCAATACCTTATCCATTTTCTCTATTTCTCTGAGAAACCACAATGCCGGAGCATTACATTAAAAAATCTCAGCTTACATAATCATACGCCTTCTCCAAATCCAATTTACATAACACACTTGGAACACCTGATTTCAATCTACTATCAATACATTCAGAAGCAATCAGAATGGAATCCAAAATCTGTCTACCCTTCACAAACACATTTTGTGAATCCGAAATAAGTCCATGCGCCACCCTACGAAGTCGATTAGCCAACACCTTAGAAATAATCTTGTACTACAACTCTTTGAACTAGGATTTCTTAAAACCCTAATAATACTTGGACTTGGACTCCTTAAGCTTTTGCTACTAAGCCCAACTAAATAACCAAACTTAAAATAAAACTAAAGAAAGTCCCAATGGGCTATAAGCACAGCCCATTCCAGAATATTAGGAAATTACATAATTTCCCTAGATACATAAAATCAAATAAAATATTATAAATCCTTCTCACTGCCTTCTGCATCACCATGCTAGTAAGATTTTTGTCATGCTTGTTGGTTTAAGATAGTCAATGCTTGAGATTTTGATTAGGCTTTATACTCTGAGAATTTTTTTTCCTAAATAACAATAGATATTAAAAAATTTAGTTAGTTGTCACGTCAGAAAAGAATGTTGAAAACTAGCATCTCGAGTGACTAAAACTCGAGTTCCAAGATAAAAATCAAGTTTTTAAGTCATGACTTGTAAAAAAAATTCACGTGAAAATCAAGTTTTAAAGACTCGAGTTCTAAAAACACCGCTATAGGGTTTAAAAATGTCACTATAGGGCTTAAAAATGGAGTTATAAAAAATTTAGCAGAAAAACGCCGCTATAGGGCTTTAAAACGTCAGTATAGGAATTAAAAACGCCACTATAGGGCTCCTTGAACCTGGTATTGAACACTTATGAAAAAATTTTGCAGGAAAACGCCGCTATAAAGCTTTAAAACGTCACTATAGGACTTAAAAACGTCACTATAAGGGTGATAAAACTAAAAGTTTTTTTGCATGGAACTCAAGTTTCTAAAACTCGAGATCTATGTGGCATTTTCAAATATGGATCTCGAGTTTCTAAAACTCGAGATGTTTACCCCTTATAGTTTCAAGCGTTGCCTAACTAA
Source organism: Quercus variabilis (assembly GCA_030445155.1). Lineage (NCBI taxonomy): Eukaryota > Viridiplantae > Streptophyta > Magnoliopsida > Fagales > Fagaceae > Quercus > Quercus variabilis. The sequence goes on from CP129454.1 coordinate 12,522,647, forward strand.
CTATATACAAATCTTTTGTACAGCTATTCTGCACATTCCCTCCTATATCCTTAGATGTTGAACGACTGAACCTCTCTCTCTCTTTTTCTTTTTTTTTTTTTAAAAAGAAAAAAGAAAAAAGATCTCTTCTTTTTTTGATGGGGGGTTAACGATTTACTTTTGTTTGTTGTCGGATACTTCATAGAAATTTGAACTTTTTTTGATTGAAAGTTGTTTCTGACAAATTTTTCTTAATATTTATTTATTTATTTGCTAAACATTTATTTATATGTTACACACTACAATAAATCATATATCAGACCTTAAGTTTATTTAATGACTTTAATTACTATAAACGCACAATTGCCCATGCACAAACACGTATAAAGAGGTAATTTTTTGAAATCGTGATTGGACAAATTGTCATTGACTTTTTCCTGTAGTAAGGACGAATAGATTAATATTGTTGGTGGCTTGTTTATCTCTTTGGTAAAGTTCAGACTTGTTGCAATGGCAAGTGGCTTTCACCAAAAGCGATACATCACAGGTTTGAGTCTTGAAATCAATTTTTTAAAACAAATCGGGGGTAAGACTACTTACCATGATGGCATGGCCTCTCTCTGACCCCACAAAATTAGGATTTTGTGCACAGAGTACGGCATATTTTTGGTTTTTCTGTTAGCATTAAATTGCACTCATTTTAGTAGACCTAGAAGAGAAACCTAGTAAAGCTGAAGGTATTTGCTTTTTTGTTAAAAAAACTTTAGTGGATTTTGTGGGATTTTGATTTTATTTTGTTTGGCAGCAAAAGTAATATTAAAGCTCTAAGGGTTTTTATTTTTGTTTGTGTACGTGCCAGTGATGACGCACTCGGTTTCTTCGAAGCATTTCATGTGCTTCTTGCCTTTCTCGTGGCATTTCTGACTGCGTTTATTGGTCTTCACTTCCAAGTTTTGGGTATCTCACCGCTTGATACACATTTTGCCACCATCTTGATTCTCATCATGACTACAATTGTTTATAGCATAGCACATGTGGAGATAAAACTACCTCAAAACGCTGAGTACCTCCCAATATTCAAGCTCATTTGTTTGGTCTCTGGAATCGTTGCTTTGGAGCTACTTGTCGCAATAATCATTTGCCCCTTTTGGTTACTCATGGTTAATATATGTCCAATCCTAATTGTGGGGGTGCTGCATCATTCCTACCTACAAATCTACCAGTTTCTCTACTGCGCAGCTAATTTAGTACTCAATGCAGTACCTAGCTTGTTCCGAAAGATTTTTCAGTTCATGTATCAAATATATGACTGGCTCCTACAGATATTCAAATCAATTTCTGTGGCAGCTTCTCAAGTTTTTTCGTCAAAGGAACAAGAAGACAATGGTATTGAAATGGCAGAAATTTTTTGACTAGATGTAAAATAAGCCACAAAAAAATAAAAATAAAAACTCCACTTATGCAGTTTTCTTTTTCCGGAAAGTTGACTCTATACAAAGGTTAATTGTACTATATTCAGCATATGGTTTGTAGTTTGTGCCCAACTAATTTGTATTTTGCAAAGGACAAAGTTTGGTTACAAATTTTGTTGTAGTTAATAGTTACAATTCTCATTAAGAAATTACTATGACTATATATTTTAAAAATCTAACAGCTAGATTGTATATTATTTATTTTTTTAACATGCATATCAAATTTTATGTGAATTTGATATTATTTACTATTCGATCTATAAACTTATTTTTTATACATAATTTTAGATTACAAAAATTTGAAATTTAAACATTTGATTGATAACATAACTATTGATTTTTAGTTTTTTAGAAAGTTTGCAAACATAGAGGATATAAAAAGAAAATGTTATTCAATGATGAATTTGTCAAAATTCACTTTTAACAAAAAGATATTGAATAGAGTTATTCTTGTAGCCATTAATTACAAATTAAGTTTGTAGTCAAAATTTATCCATTTGCAAATTACCGATGACTAATTTTTAAGGTTTTAATGTTTTATGGAAACCAAGATTTCTTTCTTCTTATTACTTATTATTATTATATTTTTACAACGTCAAAAATACTAAATAGTGATGCATCAGTAAAATTGTAAGACAGAAATGGAAACAAAACCAGACAGAAACTAGAAAATTTGTAGACGCTACATCTGATCCAACCACTTCAATATCACAAACAAAAAGGGGAGTAGAAGAAGCTCCCAAAGCTAGATCCCAAATTTGATGCTTACAAACCATTCAAAATTTGATAATATGAGCAATTTGATTGAAAATTTTTATTCTCAATTTTTTTAAGCAATAAAGAAAGTTTATTTGAGATTTTAATTGTACACTATGAGCTTGATGTACCAGAGCATCCACATTTTGCAACACAATTTGATAAGTTTATATAGAAAAAGAAATGAAAACAAGGGACTTGAATGGTGTTTAGTGCATTAAAAATGAAGATCAAAGAGTGTTAGTAAAAGTTTCAAATAAAAGAGAGATGGAAAAGTTATTTTGATAAACTTTTTAATGGAAACGGTGTGAAAGATTGGAGCGATTTGGGTAGCCCAATGGAGGATAGAAAACTATAGTTTTGTTCGAAGAATTAGGATGGCTGAGGCAGAGAATGCATTGAAAAGGATGAGAATGGGAAAAACCATGAGTCTGACTGGAATTACCCCATTGAAGTTTAGAAGTGCTTAGGTGATTGGGTGATGTGGGGTGTATACTGGTTGACAAACATTTTCAATGAAATCTTAAGCGTTAACAAAATGGCTAGTGAGTGAAGGAGAATTACTTTAATACCTATTTCCAAAAACAAGGGGATAGTCAAAATTGTAAAAATTGCCATGAAATTAAACTTATGAGTCACTTTATGAAACTTTAAGAAAGGGTGATTGAACATTGGTTAAGACGGGAAACAACAATATTGGAGAACCAATTTGGTTTTATGTTAGGATGATCCACCATAGAAACTATTTTCTTACTTAGATGTCAAATGGAAAAATATAGAGACATGAAATTTGGTTTTCATTGATCTTGAGAATACAAATGGTAAGGTCCCTAAAGAGGTTATGTTGTGGGTTTTGGAGAAGAAAATAGGGGAAAATGCCTAGACACTCTAAACTTTAAGCTAGTGGCTATTACACCTCATAAACTTTCACTTTAGCCAATTTACTCCTTAAACTTTATATATGTGCCAAATCTATATATTACTAAAAGCTGAAGCGTAGCATTTAATGTTGCTACGCTCCAATTGAGGCACCTCATCATCCACCTCATACTTTTTTTTAAAAATCATTTTTTTCCTTTATGATTTCTCTCTATTTTTTATTTAAAAAAAATTAAATATATATCATGGGCAAACATGTTAATGCACTCTATTAAGATGACTATTCATCTCCTTCTCAAACAAAAGAAAAAGAAAAAAAAAGATGACTATTCATTTGCTACTAATCTACTACATATACTAGATCATCTCAATTTTTATCCATACAACATGATTTATTATCTTCCATTACGACTATTCACATTCTTCCATCCAAAATTGGAGTTTGGAAGCAAAAAGGTTTCTTTGTAACATAAATGTAGAGTTAGAGTCCTCTATTCAAATCACCCTTCCACTTCTAATACCTAATCCAAATCTTATAGATTTTGCATGTAAGCTCTCTCTCTCCATCTCCACTTTAGTTTTTTTTTCCCCCAAATTTCTGTACTTAGCCAATGCTCAATGAATTTGCAAGACAAAAGTGTGCAAACTATCAAGAATTCAATTCCACTATTGATTATTGCTTACAATCCCAGAGGAATTAATCGATTCTTTATTGAAATTTTGGGTAATCAATTTCTTTTACTTATCACTCTTGATTTTTGTTTTGGTGTGTTTCATGATGTTGAATTATCACTATATTTGTATCGCAACTTCTAACGACTTTTTGAATGGTTAGTATTTTTTGTTTAACATTAATACTAAATGCTAATTTGATCACAATATGCATGATGTTATATTTCTAGAAGGTAGCCAACCAATCAATGTAACTCATGTTAAAAAAAAAAAAATTATTCATTCTGTATTTTTTCATTTAGTCACAATACAAATTGTTTTTTTACCAACCATTGGCACTGGCACCCCTATCTATGTGTCTAGCAATATTCATGAACTCTTCTCTTCGCTATGTATTTTGACTTATTTTCTTTACATATACGAATTTTGGTCTGTAAAAAATGGGTGCCTTTATTATTTTTGAGGTATCTCTCTCTCTAACTTATATATATATATATATAATCTTTTTTTTTTTTTTTTTTTTTTTTTTTTTTTTTTTTTTTTTTCTGCCCTTAAGGTTGGCCCTTACAACAAATAGATTTCATACTAAAAAAAAAACTCAATTATGTTGTCATCATTTTTCTTTGTTTTTTTTTTTTTTTTTTTTTTTTAAGGGATATTGAAGGAGAATAAAAGTGACTTTTAGAGTAGCTTGGAGTTCCAATCTTTCTAGGTAGACATAAAAGTTTGAACTATTTTATACAAAAATTATTGTGTATATATGTCAAGTTTTCTTAACATAAAACTTATCTGCTTGACATATTTCGTCTATGGAAGCCATATAGAATCACTTGCCATTTCTTCAATGGCGGAATTGTCTCCCTCTAAAGACTCATATGTTGATGAATTTGACATCTTTACGCTCCAGTTGAGCCACCACATACTTTTTTTAAAAAATCATTTTTTCCTTTATGATTTCTCTCTATTTTTTATTAAAAAAAATTAAATATATATCATGGGCAAACATGTTAATGCACTCTATTAAGATGACTATTCATCTCCTTCTCAAACAAAAGAAAAAGAAAAAAAAAAGATGACTATTCATCTGCAACTAATCTACTACATATACTAAATCATCTCAATTGTTATCCATACAACATGATTTATTATCTTCCATTATGATTATTCACATTCTTCCATCCAAAATTGGAATTTGGAAGCAAAACGGTTTCTTTGTAACATAAATGTAGAGTTAGAGTCCTCTATTCAAATCACCCTTCCACTTCCAATACCTAATCCAAATCTTATATATTCTACATGTAAGCTCTCTCTCTCCATCTCCACTTTAGTTTTTTTTTCCCCCAAATTTCTGTACTTAGCCAATGCCCAATGAATTTGCAAGACAAAAGTGTGCAAACTATCAAAAATTCAATTCCACTATTGATTATTGCTTACAATCCCAGAGGAATTAATCGATTCTTTATTGAAATTTTGGGTAATCAATTTCTTTTACTTATCACTCTTGATTTTTGTTTTGGTGTGTTTCACGATGTTGAATTATCACTATATTTGTATCACAACTTCTAACGACTTTTTGAATGGTTAGTATTTTTTGTTTAACATTAAGACTAAATGCTAATTTGATCACAATATGCATGATGTTATATTTCTAGAAGGTAGCCAACCAATCAATGTAACTCATGTTAAAAAAAAAATTATTTTGTATTTTTTCATTTAGTCACAATACAAATTGTTTTTTTACCAACCATTGGCACTGTCACCCCTATCTATGTGTTTAGCAATATTCATGAACTCTTCTCTTTGCTATGTATTTTGACTTATTTTCTTTACATATACGAATTTTGGTCTGTAAAAAATGGGTGCCTTTATTATTTTTGAGGTATCTCTCTCTCTAACTTTTATATATATATATATATATAAAATCTTTTGATGCCTTTTTTTTTTTTTTTTTTTTTTTTTTTTTTTTTTTTTTTTTTTTTTTTTCTGCCCTTAAGGTTGGCCCTTACAACAAACAGATTTCATACTAAAAAAAAACTCAATTATGTTGTCTTCATTTTTCTTTGTTTTTTTTTTTTTTTTATTTATTTTTTTTTTTTATAAGGGATATTGAAGGAGAATAAAAGTGACTTTTAGAGTAGCTTGGAGTTCCAATCTTTCTAGGTAGACATAAAAGTTTGAACTATTTTGTACAAAAATTATTGTGTATATATGTCAATTTTTCTTAACATGAAACTTATCTGCTTGACATATTTTGTCTATGGAAGCCATATAGAATCACTTGGCATTTCTTCAATGGCAGAATTGTCTCCCTCTAAAGACTCATATCTTGATGAATTTGACATCTCTACTTAGTAAGATTTTATTTTCTCTCTCTTTCTTACTCTATTCTCACAATTCAATATTTTATTACAATCACCATATAAAAAATATCTAGATTGTTATTTTGATTGTTTGATCTCTTTGTGTAAATGGATTCTCATAATTTTGATCATATTGTATTCATAAGGTAATCGATTAGGGTTTGGAATTATTTTATGTAATGAGATTGTAATTATGGGTTACTTGGATTAAAATAATTCCTTTTGGAATTTTTTCTTGCAATGCGTTTCCAAGTAACTTGATACACAGTTCTCATGCCCAATAAATATTAAAGTGTTTTTATAGTTGTTTAGAATGAAAAAAGATCAATATATTTTGTGGAAGATATTTTTGTAACATTAAATTGACTTGATTCTTTTAACATTCATTTAGTGATAATCAAACTATAAATTGTTAATTTTTTTAGAACTCAAAAGTTTTATACATAATTTTTTTTTTTTTGAGAAACATTTTATACGTAACTTATTGTATAGAAAATGATATTTGGATTTTTTTTTTCTTTAAGTATTGAAATTGAAGTAAACACGTTCAATAGACTTTGTTGTTGTTTGAGGACTTAGAATGTGGTGGAGTTGGGACATATTCCAACTCTATAAATGTGTAATAATCATTGCTTTGATTTATACAAATTTCTATAATTTTGATAATATATATTTTTCACCTTTACATTTTTTTTTTGTTACATTCGTTTGTGTGATTATGGTTGGTAATAATTTCTATGCAATATATAGTCTTATTAATTGAATTTTCACATTAACATTGTCCTATGTTAGTCATTATTCTTTGTAAGTTGTGATGTTTGGATGATAAGGTGCTAAGGTGCTATGTGTCATATTTCGATTGACATATGGCAAATTTCAACAATTAATTTCTCAATAATTGTTGAAATTTGAAAATTTTCTTTTCAATTCAGAATAATTGTAAGTAAATAAGAACCAATTGATTATTTTTGGAAATTGCTCATGCTAATATCTTTTCGAAAATATACATTTCTTTTCATCTAATTATTTGAAATTTGTTAAAAAAATCTTAAATTTCCAGAAATTGCATTTGACAATGCAAAAATTCACCGAGATAAAATCTTTAACTAATGAAGGATTAAAATATGTTTAAGTTTCAAGACTTGCATTTCTTAATTTTAAATTGAATGTTTAAGGATTGTGCTCTTTGAAAAGATATGGATATAAGGTGGGCTTATTAAACTAAATATCTAATCATAAATATTCAAATTACAAACGTTACTATATATTAGATACAAATGTTTGACTATTCAGCCACCCAAATTGATTTCAACTTTTCATTTTCTTCTTTATAATTTTGAATAATTATTAAAATTGAATAGTTCATTATCTTTTTAGTGGATACAATTAAAATTTCAAGAATAATCTATAGCCAAAGATGAGTTTTGTGTCTCTTCGTTTATTTATAGTTACAATGTTTCCCCTTCCAAGTTTTTAGTTTTTCACAACCATATTTCTCTCTCACTCACACATCAATCGTTTTTTATTTAAGCTTTACAATATATCTACCGATGTACATTCTAGATATGATCACCCCATCATTTACAACAAAAAAATTAGTTCAATACTATTTGTTCTTTAGATTTTTCAATCAAGCTTTAGTTTTCACCATTTTGAGAAGACATCGATTGTTTTTGTCAAAGATTTTGAAAGTTAAGTCGGCAATAGGATGACCATTGAGGTGAACAAAACGCACAAATAGAAATGAACTTTTTTTTCCTTTTCTTTTTGGTATTCTTACATTTAGTCTATGTGAAGTGATTTTGTTGTTTTCCTTCCCAAATTTTTTAATGATATTGACTTTTGTTGCTCTTAATTAACTTAGAATTGGCAACACAATTTTAGTTAATCTGATTTTTTTGGTAAGTTTTTACTTTGCTTAGTTGATCATCTTTAAGGAAAATATCAAAAAAAGAATAAAACAAAATGTAATTTACTCTAAAGCATCATTATGCTATTAATGTTTTTATTTATAGATACTTGAGGAACTTGTGATTATTTTCTTTTTTGGAATTCCAATTATTCTTTTGTCTAACCTTCTAGATTAATTTTTAGGGGTGCAAATGATAGCCTAGAGGTAAATACATTCTTTGTGGTGTCCCATATTTGTGGTTCAAACCCCACCATCCCCCCTCTACCACTATCTACCTATGAAAAAAAAAAAGAAGGTTGGTGTTTGGGTTAGTTTGAATAACATTTTATGTCCCATTATTTTCTTATATCTTTCATATATGCAATGCTTAATTCATATAACATTTTTGAATTAATCTTTCATCCCCCCCCCCCCCCCCCTTCTTAGTCTCTTTGTGATTTTGAAATTGCACAATTCTGTTTCATAGAACCAGATTAAGCTTATGTTGTGGTAACAACAGAAACAATGCCTAAGGTGCCCCCACTTTTGACAAATTAAGCATTACACCACATCAACTCCTCAATGGGGTTGATTTCTATGATGAAGTCATTGGTATTTGTAATGTAAGCCATAATGGAGAGTGAACTTTTAAATTCCATAAGTATGTAGAACATATGGAACAGGAAAATGAATTTATTTGTACAAAGTTTTTAATAATAGTTTTTGAATAGTTTTGTATAACTACTCTATAATTGTTGTAGTTTAAATTTGTCAATGTCACCTTCATTTGGAAGAGAAACCATGAAAAACAAAGAGCAAACTAACATAGTTGATAGTGATTAAAAATTCTTTGATTAATTCCTCTTGGTTGAATGTGTACATTCCTTATAAAAAATATCAATATCACTAAGTTGAAGGTAGTATACTGTTTAATCATTTTGCCAAATTTTTGTATTAAAGTTATAGAGTCTATCTTCTAATAGATGTTTGTGTTGGATGATTTATTTATCTATAATCAGTTATTCAAACTAAGAATTCCACGTCATATGTTACTCTCTAAAGATCTTATTAGCTATATAGATGTTACTTTTGGATTAATGAGACAATATCAACAAAACATGACTTTTATATAATTATATCTAGATGATACTGTACTGTTATGATGGATAGGTTGGTCTTATTTTACTATATAATCTAAATAATCATATGGTTTATGAATTTGAAGAGTTTTTTATTGCAGGATTTATCCAAATGTTCATATGATGAAAAGAAAATTTTGTTTTTTAATTTTATTTTATTTTATATTTTCACTTTATGATATATGATTTATTGATTAGGAGAAAGAACGAAATATTGATCTATATTTAGGAGAAAAATATACCTATAAGAGTTGATTCGCATGTACCTATATAGTAATTAACAAAGTATATATGGTTACAACTTGGTCTAATAGTTCTCACACTATAAAAAAAGAGATTACTTTTTTTATTGCATTGTGTTTCATATTTTTCCGCGCATTGCGCGGGTCTGCGACTAGTTAGTATTAAAGTTAGTTTGGCGTTAAAAAACTAAGAGTTTAGTCATGTAAGATGCGTGAACATCAAAAATTATTTGAAACTAGTGGAGAGGAGAGAGAGAAACCTGCGTTCAGTTGAGAGAGAGAGAGGATCTCCCTTAATCCAACATCTCTCAATCCCGCTGGCCGCCGCCATGTAGCCGTTTGTGGTCCCAACAGAACCACAGTTCTTTGTTCAAGTTTACGCTCATGGAATCTCCGTCCTCATGTACATGTGGTTTGGTGATGTCAACCTGATTATTTAGTGGGTCTGAGAGTGGCGAAGAAAGTTTTACGTCACTAATTGACTATGGGAGGTTATTCGGGAGTGCTATACCGCTATGGACTCCCAATTAGTTAATGAAATAGAAACCCCACAATATATTGGATAAAAAGCTTCCAACTACATTCGTATGGTTAAAAAAAAAAGCATATAATATTCCATATCTCATAGATTTCAAACTACACCTCACCATCTCCTCAGTTTTTTAGTTTTTTGGCGTTGAGTTATCCTAGTCATGCACTCAAATCTCTGATACAAAACCTTACTCCTTACAATTCTTCAATAACACATTTTAAATAGGCTTAACATCTCCTACTCCTAGTTGTTAATAGAGTGACCAACTGACCATGAACCCACGAACCGTGATTTCTCGCAGAAAATTGAACCCATGAACAACGATTTTTTGCAGAAAATTGAACCCACAAACGGCGAGACTCAAATTGCAAGGGGACAAAGAAATCCAGCGCCTTCGGGACTAAAAAAGGCGAGATCAGTGGCAGGATTGAGGGATGGTGCGGTTGGATTGAGAGTGTACCTCTCTCTCTCTCTCTCTCTCTCGTAAATCTCTAACTGAACACAGGCTTCTCTCTCTTCTCTCCCCTGGTTTCAAATAATTTTTATGTCACTAGCTGTTAGCTTTTAACATCAAACTAACTAAAGTACTAATTTGTTACATGTGCAAAGTTGAAGGCATAAATTGACTAAAACAAAAGTTCAAGGGGTGTAATGACCACTACTTTAGAATTCAAGGGGTTTCTAAACATTTTTCTCGGAAAATAGTTAATTTAAATTACATTAAGTTGATTAAGAATATAAATTACAGAGCATTAACTAGTGCGAGAACAAGTAGAGGAATCACAAATGAGTTTCTTATCACTATAGGTTGGAATCAAGGATTGACATTAAGCCCTTATCTCTGTGTACTGGTGATGGATGAGCTCACTAAATTGATTTAATATAGGAAGTCCCTTGGTGTATGCCTTTTGTAGATAATATAGTTTTAGTTAATGAAACTAGAAGTAGAGTCAATGTCATGATAAAAATTTGGTGAGATGCCCTAGAATCTAAAAGCTTTCGTTGAAGTAGGACTAAAATAAAGTACATGAAATGTAAGTTTAATAAAAGTAGAAATAGAGACGAATGGGAGATAAGACTTGATGGCCAAGAGGTACTAAAGAGCGAGAGCTTTCGATATATAAGATCAATAATTTATAAAAATTGAAAGATTAAAGAGGATGTGAATCATAAGAAAAGAGTATGGTGGATGAAAAGAAGAAGTACATCAGGAGTATTGTGTGACCATAGAAATTAGAATACCTATTAAGTTATAGGAAAACTTTTATAAGACTGCTATACGATGCTCTATGGTATCGAATGTTGGCTAATTATCTATAAAATGAGTATATCAAAAACAAGAATGTTAAAATAGATAAGCAAGAGTATGGGAAGATAGAATTCAAAATAAGGAAATCCGTTTAAGGATAAGGGTAGCCCATATTGGTGTAAAAATGAGAAAGAGCCGTTTGAGATAATTTAGTCATGTTCAGAGGAAAGCGAGTAATGAACCGGTAAGAAAGAGTGAGTTGATCCAAGTTAAGCGAATGAAAAAAGTTAGAAGAAGACCAAAATAATATCAGTAGAAGTAATAAAAAAAGGACATTTTAATTACGAAAGTAATAGAAAGCATGACTTTAGATATAATAAAGTGGAGGAAAAGGATTCGGGTGGCCGGCCCAATTTACTCTATCGAAAATCCATAGTCAACTCCAAATTCTTGGACTAAGGCTTTGTTATTGTTTTTTTTTTTTTGTTTTATTTATTTGTTTTTTTGTTTTTGTTTTTGTGAGTAAATGGCTTTGTTATTGTTGTATATAGGAAATAGTTAAGAAATTCGCAATGAAGATGATAATAGATCAAGCTTATTATATTAAAAATCATCCTTGAGCATAATTTTTATGAAAAATGTTCAATTAATTTTTTTTTTTTAATTTCTTGTATATGCTATAACAGACTAAACATCTTTTACTTATTATTAGATTTTAGGAAGATGATAAGTTCTCTTAAATAATAATCTTGTGTGTGTATATATTTTAGGAAAAATGAAGCCACCCCATTTATTTCTCAATCATTAAAATCTCATGAATTCCACACACCAACTTCTCCTCGCCCTTCATCATGTCTCCCCAGTAAAGATTCCACAAAAGCATTCTTATCCACGACAGTATCATACAATACTAAAAACATCAGCTTCAAAGGCTGATCTCCACACCAACAAAATTAACTTCTTTGGATGATAATATGTGTGATTCATTGGCAGGAAAGAGACCTGAAAAGGCTAGATTGAGTATAACACATACACTTTCTAGGATGTGTTTTGATCTTTCAATTTTTAATAAGAACAGAAAATTGATACGTCCACGATATTTTCACAACAAATCTTAGGGGGTAAGTTATTACTAATTCTAATTTGAATTTATTATTGAAATTACTTTTTTTTCTCACTTAGGATATGTTGTGAAAGTGTGAAAATGTTGTGGATATATATATATATATATATATAGCATTTCTCATAAGAATAATAGCAAGTAGTATTTAATAAGAACATGGCTACGAATTGAAATCTTGTCGTCTAGCAGGTTAATCTAACGTAGGACACAATTTACTATTTAATTATTGTAATTTATTATTATTGGTATTTTTATGTAAAAAAACGTTATTTTAGATTTAGGTAATTTATTTTCTTATTTTTAGGTGCATTTAATGCTTTTTAGGTCAAATTTGATTCCTGTTATGGTTAGGTATCAATTAGGAGTTATTTTAGATTATATTTTCTTATCTGTCAAATTTTAAGGAGCTCTTAAATAGGCCCCTAAGTCTGTAAACGTTTTTCATAGATTATTATTAATAAACACAGACGTTTTGTCAAATTTTCTTTTAGTAGATTCCAGTTTTATCTCCTTGTGGATTCAGGGAAACCTCTCGTGGATTCGAGGTTTACTACTAGGAACTAACAGTTTAGTTTCTGTTTCATCAAGAGAGCATCATGTGTGCTTTTCTTCAGGCTTCTGTGACATCAGTTGGTATCAGAGCCTTGACTTACCCTAGTTTGGTGGCTAACTGGCGAGACGATGACCACCACAACAATGACAGCGATGACGACGTCAACAACCTAGTCCTCACTAGGGCTGAGTTTCTTAATTTTCGTGATGAGAATCACCAATTTTGTGAAAAAAGTCAACAAATTATAGGTGAAATCAAGCAAAAGATCGCTACTCTTCTTGCTAGGAATTCATCTCACAATGACAATGACCAATATATTCAAAGACACACTCCTAACTACAAGAAAATTCCATTATTTGATGGAGATACATGTAAGTTAGATTTTATCGACTGGCTTCTTGATTTGGAAGAGTATTTTAATTTTTGGAAGATTTGTGATGAAGAAAAAGTGCAGCTTGCATTTAATAAATTGGACGATGAAGCAGAGAAATGGTAGGAGGAGATTCAAATTGATAGAAAGCGACGCGGTAAGCATCCAATCTGCTATTGGCAAAGAATGAAAAAAGTATTAATTGACTTATGGTTTCCTAATGACTATTATGACATACTAGATTATACAAGTGTTGATTATAAATCTGTATATTCATATGAAAATCAATATGTTCACAACATGAAAGGTCAAAACCAAAATTATCACAGCCAAGTCCATGTTTCAAGTAAAGGAAAGAGTTTGAGGGTTGAAAAGAAGCAACCTATTTCTGGAGAAACTTTTGAAGTGGTTAAAAAAAGTCAAGACTTGCAACAAGTTGTTGAATTGAAACTTGAAAAGAAGATTGAGTTGATTGTGGAAGATCACAGAAATCAAGAGATAGTAATTATTGAGAATATTGTGGAAGATCCACTTGGGGTCAAAGGTGAGGATGAGTCCATCACCCACAACCTCCAGGTTTCGGTTGATTTATTGAAGACGACTACACAATATGTTGATTTTTTTAGAGTAGAAAATTTTAATTTCATTATCAACCCATTTTTGATTGATGTTGCAAATAAATTGAAAGTAGATGAGAAGAAATTTTATGCTACATTTTATGAAGAATTCAAGTTTTAGATCCTAATCAAGTTATTAAAGCATTCGAAATATTTCTTTATTTGGAGTGGAAGATTTCAGATTTCAAAAATGAACTCGAGGACGAGTTTGTTTCAAGTGGAGGGGTCTGATGTAGGACACAATTTACTATTTAATTATTGTAATTTATTATTATTGGTATTTTTATGTAAAAAAACGTTATTTTAGGTTTAGGTGATTTATTTCCTTATTTTTAGATCAAATTTGATTCTTGTTATGGTTAGGTATCAATTAAGAGTTATTTTAGATTATATTTTCTTGTTTGTCAAATTTTAAGGAGCTCTTAAACAGGTCCCTAAGTCTGTAAACGTTTTTAATAGACTATTATCAATAAACATAGACGTTTTGTCATTTTTTTTTTTTTTTTTTTTTTTTTTTTTTTTTTTTTTTTTCTGTTGAATTCCAGTTTTATCTCCTTGTGGATTCAGGGAAAATCCCTCGTGGATTCGAGGTTTACTACCAAGAACTAACAGTTTAGCTTCTGTTCTACCAAGAAAGCATCGTGTATGCTTTTCTTCAGGCTTCCATGACATCATGTTTTCTGGCATATCACTTTAGCCATGCAAAACATCTAATTTAATTTCTAGTATTGGTCTCGTTAAAAACCAAAGCAAATCTATCTAGGTCGGTTTTCTCAGTAGATGTAGAGTCGACATAGTCATCTTAACAAATAATTTCGTAGCAATCTTCTGAGGTTCATTGAAGAAAAAAACAAAGAGGCAGATATATATGATGTGGACATGACTGTTTCACCTTAATTTGAAGGATTTGTTTTCTTTGTGGATATTGAGCTGATTTTATCTCGACAAGCCGATATTCAGTATTTAAGATTTATCAGTATCATTACCAATGGCTCATTCTGTGGTGAAAATGGAATTGTTCTTTCAGCATGTTTCGACTTAATAAGGTACAACATTTTCTCAGTAGGTATAGAGGCGAATTACAACTTGTTCGTGTGACATAATTTGATTTGTCAAATACAATTCGTAATGGACTAACAAGTATAGTTGCCAAAAGCTTTTAACGAGGCCAAGTTGGATTTGTATTGGCGACACTAATTTGTCGCCTTAACAGGTTCAACATATTTGTTTTCTCAGCCGATATAGAGACTTTAGCTTGTTAAGGTGAAGAATATTGACTTCGACTAAAGCATTACATAACGAATTAAAGTATGCAGTTACAAAAGAGCTCTCTGAGGCAATAATTTAAGTTGTAGTGGCAGCTTTTGTCACTGTAAGCCTGTGACAAGTTCCAAAATAATTTTAAAAGCCATAACCATGAAATGCCCTAACAAAACTCTTACCTACATGGACAATTTGTGTCCAAAATAATGAATCCAAAGCATCTGTATTTCATTCCACCAACACATTGACGTCCAAAGCTCAGCTAAAGAAAACTAAATTCTTGGTGGGTTCTCAGTTCCTATAACCCAATACATTGATGTGCAAAGCTGAGCTGAAGAAAACTAATTCTTGATGAGTCTTCAGTCCCTCTAACATCACATGGGGCTTAAAAATCTTCTGTGAAGAAAACTAAATTCTTGATGGGTTCTCAGTCCCTATAACCCAATACATTGATGTGCAAAGCTGAGCTAAAGAAAACTAATTCTTGATGAGTTTTTGGTCCCTCTAACATCACATTGTAGGGAATTAATACGAAATTTCCAAACCTGTGAAAAACAAAATAGAGAAAACACACACTAAAGAAAAAATAATCACATGCATAAGATAATATTTATGTGGTTCGGTAATTTTCCTATGTCCATGGAGTTGTAGAGATTTTACTATTATTAGGAAAAATACAAAGTGCGTCAATATAGGTTTTTTTTTCTCTCTATCAAAAACTACGACTAGAAACCCTAATCACCAAAACAACAGTTTTTATATCATGTGCACAAAATTCACAATGGGCTACAAAACGGGCCAAAAATTTTTTCTGGAGGCCCAAGCCTCCGCTCCATGGACTAAGCCTCAGAAAATCTCTCGAGTCGGGTCGTCATCTAGATTAAACACAATTAGACTCCACAAAGCCTAACACACATGGGGCTTAAAAATCTTCAATCAACATTCTAGCATATAAGAATCCATAGGCATCTAAACATTTTCAAAATTTTGGAACAGAATCATATACCTCAATTGTTTCATCAACTATCATTTCAGGATTGCATCCTCTGTTCAAGTTTTGACACAAGTATTGTTGACATGTTGGGTTATACTGTACATGTATCTTCAAAGAGGGCTGCCCAAGATATTTTGAGACAAGCAAAAATTTTAAAGGGCCTTTTTTATATCTAAATATCACTTGAGTAATATTTATTTTATTTTTTAAATTATATTTTTTCTTTCAAATCTATTATTAATTCTTACTGATTAATAAGATTAATTCATCAAAAGTGAGCTAGTGATACTTAATATGTAGGTTTTACAAATTGATGAGTTATCAATAAATAAAAGTTATTCAAAACATTCATTTATTATATTATTTGATCGATTTGTAAGTTTTTTGTAATAAAATTCATATTAGTTTTAGCATTTTTATATTCACTTAATGGTGAATTGGTGATTGTGTTGTATTTCTATTAATTCATAATTTTTTTTTGTGTGTGAAAAAGATGCTAAAGTACTACAAATTTTACTATAAAAAACTTACAAATTGATATCAAAATTTCAAGAAAAAAAATGAATATTGATTTACTTATTGTGATCCGACATATCAATTTATAAGCCTTATATGATAAAAAAAAAAAAAAATTAAAAAAGGTGCAAGTTGCACACTCTAAAAAAAAAAAAAAAACCTTTACTGGCACTGGCCCCATTTTAATTTGGGGGCCTTTCTATGCTAGGGGGCTTAGGCCATGGCCTAGGCATAGGGGCCGGTCCTGTGTTTTTGTATCACACGTGCCCATCCAGAGTGTTCTAAATTCCTGCAAAAGTTTATCATTTGTGTCAAATATTTTTTTTTCTCGGTTAAGAGAAAACAGTGGGCCTAAAAGAACGTCTATTGAGTATTGAGCTCTTTGACCAGCTTCTTCAAACAGATTCTACTTATAGATAATTACACGTATGTGCCAAATCATTGACAAAACTGTTTGGGTTTGATTGGGATGAACGGTTAAGCTGGTGTTGTGCTATTTGGGAGAACAGTGAACGGTGAAGATGGGTTGGGCAGTTGTGCTATTTAGATTTGCTTCAGGAGAATTGTGATCGGCTATTTGTGTGAAGTGTGAACTATGAACGGTGAATATTTGGATCAGAACAAAGAAAGAATATTTAAATAGACTTATAGAGGGAGATGTAAGGGACAAGATTGAAAGTAAAAAAATTAATCTAATCAATATTAATCGATGCTTAGTTTTACCAAATTGACTTTGTGAAAAATCATGGTTAATTGGCTGACAAAGTTTCTTTTGTAGATAATGCCTTCAAATTTGATCTCTTACATTAGGATGAATTAGAATGACAATCAGAAACTTTTCTTCTTAAATAAGGATTCATGGAAAGATTTGCAAAATTCACTTCGATACAAGTTCATTTAGGATTTGATCCAAACTCATAGTTATGATCAGGATTCTCCATAATTTCAATTAACTACAAATATATGTCATATCATTAAAATAAAGAAAAATAATTATCAATTTATGGTTAAGGATTGTCAAACCATGTGATCAATCTAAATACAAACAATTTAAATATATAATTTGGTTCTTCAAAATAAATTTAAAAAATAAATCAATATAGAAATATTAAGAATATGGCAATATACATGTGAAGATTTGCACGTAACTCAATGGCATGAATACTTTTAAAAACTTACCAGAAACTCGAGGTTTGAGACTGAAAAAGGTCGGTACCAAAAGAAAAAGAAATTGACGGGAGGCTGTCACGCCCCAAACTCGATACTCGAATTTGTGACCATGATCGGCATGTTAATATCAAGTTTAAACCTGATATTAACAAGAACCAACTTAACTTTTTCAAAACTTTTAAAAAACTTCCCTCTTTCTTTTCATTCATGTTTCTTTACCTATATGATATAATTTTTCACTTGATATTCAGAGCATTTACACCGTACTCAAAATATAACATAATACTCCAGTCATTCAATTTCCACACTTTCGCATAATAAATCTCTTAATATTTTAAGATACACAACTTTCATTAGATCCTAAAATACACAAAACTACAAAGCTAAAACATGAAATTACTAATTTGAGATCTATACTTTTAAAACTAAAACTAGCTCATTCCAAAACTCGACTAAGGCTCTCTCTGCTCCAAAATAAAATCTGTTGACTGAAAGAGTGGAAGTGGTGAGCTACACAGCTCAGTAAAGGTAAGATATATAAAAATTTAATAAGGATGCACATAGATCAATTCATTTCATTTTATCAACGTTCAGATAGGAAAACATCTTTTCTTGCATAGTATTTATACTATTTATAATAATAACTTATACGCTCTTCGGAGGAAAATAATTGTTCTCCATTTTCTTACCATAATAATTTTACCAAAACCTTTCAAATTGAATTTCTTTCATTTCTTACAAAGTCACCATATATATATATATATATATATATATATATATATATTTTTTTTTTTTTCATTACAAAATAATTATTTTAACCTAAATCAGATAATCGGTAACTTTGTCTTAAATTGAAAACATCTTACAGAATAATAAAACTTTCCTTCATAAACTTTTTCTTGTAAAATATTATAACTTTCATAATTATAAAACTTAACGTTTCATAAAGAAAAACAGATATCTGATAATTTCTTAACATAAACTTGTACTTTCATTAGAAACTTTATTTTTATAGCACAGCAGAACTTCAAAAACTTTTATATTTAATGAACAGCTTTCTTTTCATTAGAAACTTCTTATTTTCATGAGAGCTTTTAACTTTTCACAATGCATTTAAACAAAATCATTCTCTCATGCTTAATAACATAATAATATAGCTGTTCATAAATAATTTATTGATTAGTCCATATTTGATAAATCTGTACTTATTTGGGAGGCTTCTAGCACCATAGTGCTAGGCATCCAGCATTCCTCACAATGCCAGGTATTCTTGGGATCACATCATAATACATATCTTCAACCATGGGGGTAGGTTGACTTCCTCCACAAGTTGGCTGTAACCAACAAGGGCGGGTACAGCAGAGCCAGTCCCACTTTAATGGCCAATTAGATAACATTTTCCATGGAAAGTCAGTAATTAACCCATACTGGTAGAGTTCAGATCACTAGAGAACATAACCCGAAAACATTTCATAATTATACATCATATTGAAATTCACAGTTTGCATAACATTTTATAATAAAAGCATTTTCGTTGTTTTCTTTGAACATTATGTTCGTGGAATTAATAATAGCATCAATATGCTTAAATCATATATATAAGGTTTTGAGAACTCATGAACATACCTTTGTCTAAAACATGCTTATATGTTATATCTCTAATAAAAAAACCTTTTAATGCATAATATATTTTAAAATAATCTCATGACGTACTAAACGCTCATATAACTTATCCCTTACCTGAAAGCAGAGGAACCGAGAGCCTAAAGTCGAAGGACCTTAGACTTGGGTACTGGTAACACCTAAACCAAAATCAAAGCTTATTACTATCCATAATTTTCTAATCATAAACTTACACATTCATCTCAAAGCCTATCTCTTATAATCAAGGAAATCCTAATCCTAGTTCAAAGAGGTTCCCACAAACATATAATGCACACATCAACAAATGATGTACCAAACTAAGGAAAAATCAACATTCTCATATTAATATCATATCTCTAGAAGAGCCAACTTCATTTCAAACGGTGCTTTGAAATTAAGGCAATAATGCATGCATAAACATAAACTCTTTTAAGCATGGTCATATAACCATATACACTTATAAGGTAACATACAGCACGTTGAGCAAAACAGCAACATGAAAAATCAATAAAATGGTTTAGAACCTCTCTTTTAGAGTACTAAACCTTGAACCAAGTCATACAAAATTTAGTTATGATCCAGACATACCAAATGATAAACTTAATAAGTTATAGCTCAAATCATTCAACCTAACTTTAGAATTAAATCCTCAAAGTTAGGCATGTCCCCTATTGTTCACTGTTTGTCCCAGCAACATATACTTAACTTATAAAATACAAATGGGCTATCAATTCACATCCAATCATCATTCAATTTTACAGGGCAACTCTTCTGGATGTCTCGTAAATACCATATCAATTTCGGAGTCAAAGTATAATATTATAATTTACTAAAAATCATACAATACAGCATACCCAAATCTGTCCTGACAGGATTTCATGCAATTTAAAAATTAAACCATTTTTTTTATATTGATTCAAATGCTGTGATATCACTTCCATTACAACCATATGTGTCTTATATTTCATAGGAAATAACCCTAGCATCCAAATTCACTGTATACAATTTAATACTTAATTTATCATGCATAAACACAGAATCTGTCACAGTGACAGCTTTGCAACATTTTCTTGTAAATTCACAAGCAATTATCAAACGATGGTATTTTCATATGGGGATTTTTTATACACTCATTAGACATGTTATAAAACACTTATATACAGTCATTTAACCATTTAGAGCAAAATTAAATACCACACAAATTTCAGCAGTAACATCAAAAGTACTCATCTTAACTTTTTCTTACTTCCTTAATCATATAAAATCATTAATTAGTAAAAACCCTAATCTACCTTCAACAAATCACCAACACAATTTCAAAACTTCTTAAAACACTATATATATATATATATAGACTTACAAGTTTCCTAATTTCACAAACCACAAATACCAATACTAAAGATTCCATGAAGAAATCATGTATTCTAAAATGAGAGTAGCTAGAACCCTTACCAAGTTTATGGTTCTAAGAAGAAATAGAATCACTCTTGCATGGAAGGATTTCCCCTTTCCTAGTGGCTGGACCCGAAAGTATGAGAGGTAGAGAGCTTGAGAGGGTTTTCTTGTTTCTTTGAGAGAATATGAAGAAGAAATGAGATGGAGCTTTAACTTTCTTTTGGTGTGTGAACCCGTGGACTTGAGAGGAGACTCAAGAGAGCTTCCTAGCTCTTTCCTTAAGAGAAAAAGAGTAAAGTAAGGTGCAAATTTCTGATTTGCATGGACCCGTGGGAAATGGAGAGGTAAAGAGATTCTTGGAAGTTCTAGTTTATAACCAAAAGTCAAAGAAGCAATGAGGTGGAACTTGGTGATTGCATGGCCAAGTCTTGGTCTTTGGGGTTTGTCATTATGCATAAAACTTTGGCATTATGTGTATTGAATTTCCATTGGTTGCATGAGTGGGTGGAATTTCTACTATAACAACTCATGCATCACACCTAGTTAAAACACCAACAATGTATCTAATAACTTAAACCACTTAATATAATTTTGCACATACTAAGTATATATTTATAATACAAATAATCATTTCAATTATTTATAATCTTTACAATTCTTATTTAATGGCATTATATAATAATATGCTTATGAAATACTCTTCTATTAATTATAAAAAGAAAAAGAAAGTGGATTAAAATAATAATTAACTATTAAAACACATAGTTTAATTATAAAGTTGGGTCGGGGTGTTACAGAGGCGCTACAATAAGTGCTTATTAAAACTTAAAAGTGATTTGTTTATTTATATATATGGATTCTATTAATGGATGTTCTTAGAGCAATTATTTTTTTTTTATAGAGAGTTTTAATTTATGACATTTGCTCCTGATGATAACACTTTTTCTTTAGACCAAGACACTAATCAGTTTTTGGCGTAGCTAGAGATTGAACCCCATATTTTTTATTTAACCATAAGAGACTTTATCAGTTTAGATAATTGAAACCCACTTCTTAGAGCAATTGTTAATATACCATTTTAGAAAAATTTTAACACCACTTTTATGAAAAATATTAAAAACTATCAAAATAATTAATTTTTTTTCCTATAAAAAAATTTCTTAAAATAGTTCTTATACCAATGTCCTTAGAACATTAGTTAATATTTCTATATATATATATTTAGAATTTTATTTGGCAAATTTGCTTAAAATGTATTTTTCAGAGGGAAAAGTTTAAGACCACAACATTTTTTATAACTTCTTGCTACAATTGTGATACGACAGAGTTTGATAGGTGAAGATAAAATGATAAATTCTTGTGAAAGTGATAGTTAACCACTCAAAATCTTTCATAGCAGAGTTTATGGCAAAAAATCAAAGCTCTCCCTTCTTCTTCATTTCACTCTCTCTCTCCCTTTCCCTCTCTTCATCTAAAGAGTACAGCTGATCAACCATCCACCCACCACCACCATTACAACACATAATAATCCAACCAAAAAATCAATGGAAAATCAAACCAAAAATCAACAGAAAATTGAACATAAAATCAATAAAAAAAATAAAACCAAAACTCATGCCGAAGCTGTTGTTGCCGCTACCATGGAAGCTTGGGTGGAGTGTTTGCTGCTACCATGAGAGAGTGAAGATTTGAACCACTGTTTGTGGTAGTGTTGCAGCTGATCTTTACTGCCACTAGTGATGGCGAAGGCTTTGAGGCTCTCAGCCCTAAACAGAGCCCAAGGTGAGCTTTGGTGAGGAGGTGGGTCATGGAGAAGAGAGAGTGTTGTTCCGAAAAATGAGAAAAATAGAGAAAAGGAGAAACTGTGCGATGGCAATTTTTATATGCTGTACCTGGCTATATGCCGGGTACCTCACATAGAGGGAGGCCCCACAGTGTGTGGGACCTGCCTCCCTGTGAGGTACTCGGTATATATGCCGGGTACAGCATATAACACCTCAAGCGATGGATATTGTGGGTAGTAGGCAATAGGTAGTGGGTAGGTGGGTAAGTTAAATAATAAAATAATAATAAATGTTTATTTAAAGAAAACGTAGTGTATAATAGATGATCTGATGTGGGTGTTTTTATAAATTACTTGTATAAAATAAAAAAAAAATAATAAATTTTTAGAGTAAAATAAACAAAAAATTTTAAATAAACTGATACAGATGTTCTAAGGCAGATGCTCTTATACCTCTACTTTTCATAGTCCTATTCCGCAAAGCAGTGGTAGAGAAGTGGGTTTTTATACATGTTTTACTTTTATCATTACTAAATGGGACCATTATCTTAATATAAGAATCGACGTAGAAGTGTAAATTAAAAAAATAAATAAGAAAAAAAAGTTGTCGGGGAAATTGGAATTGTTTACATGTGACAAGCTACTGTACAATAAATAGATACGTTGTTTGTCCTTTGTATTTGGTGGGCAAATAAGACCTATACATTTGTACAATATAATAGTACTACTTGGAAGACTTTTTGGGAGTTGGGGTTGGGGGGCACTTGCCCTTTCGCCCCTCTGAAAGGGTATATTGTACAAATAGTTAATTAATGTATAAACTTTCAAGATTCTCTAAAATAAAATAAAATAAAATAAAGTTACAGATTAAAAAATTAAAAAGACAATTTTAAAGCCATGTTTGGGTATCAAAAAAAAGAAAAAAGGAAAAAAGGGCCATGTTTGTGTTTTGTAGAAGTTCGAGGTTAAGGCATATCCACCGACATAAACCTACCAATCCAATGAAATAATAATGCGCAAAGTCATACCACCAACCCAATTAATCAGATAAGATATAAAATGAAAATCACGACTATAGATTTTTATTTTTTTATTTTTTTTTGAGGCGGCGGGTAGAGAAAATTATTACTGTCCACTCAAAAAAAAAAAAAAAAAAATGTAAACTGTGCTACATGAAAGCAACGGCTATAAAAATTAATGTAGACCAAATAACTGTAGAAAATCTGAGTTCCAACTTTCAAGACTATGTATCGTTTGGATTGAACTTATTGTTACTGAAACTAAAAATTAAAAACTGAAAACTGAAAACACTGTAGCAAAATAATTTTTAAATGGGTAAATAGTACCGTGAGACCCATTTTTAATATTTTTTATTGCATAAACAATACTAAACAGTGCATAAACATTGTTTTTTGTCCACTGCACAGTAAAATCATGTGATTTTACTGTTCACTTGCAGGAAAAGAAAAAAAAAAAAAAAAAGAAGGAAAAACGCAAAACGTGGACTCAGCTTTCAGCTGAATCCAAACGCCCTCTATAGCTCCCATTGGTTTGATGAAAAAATTTATATGAAATTTTTTTTTTCATGTTTTTCTGTATTTTGTGGTATTAGGAAAAAAAAAAAAAAAAGACAATAAATCAAAGGAAAACTTTTAAATTTTCCTTATTTAGTTTAACATAAGATAAAAGTGTTGACGTCAAGCTAAATACGAGAAATCAAAATATAGTTTTCCAATTTACTTTAAGGTCACGACCAAATACAGAAAAGTAAGATACCTGCTCACTCCCAAAAAATACTTTATTTTATGTTCATATTCATATCATGTCAAACAAAGCTAAAATCAATTAAGAATGTGCTTAAGATTAGAAGCAATGGTGCATGCATGTATATAAGATCCTTAGGCTCCAATAAGCACAGCATAGACATACAAGTACAATCATATATACTCATAAGGCAACATACATGTAACACAGTGAACAAAACAGCTACATAAAAACATGAGTAGAATGGTTTAGAACCTCTCATTCGAGTACTAAATCATGAAACCAGGGAATAAAATTTATCTATGATCTATTCATAATTAATGATGAAAATACTAATTTACAGCTCAAATCATTTATCCTATATAACTTAGAATTAAATCTTCAAAGTTATATATGTCACTTACATTGGTCACTGCTTATTTCAGCAGCATATACTTCATTTATAAAATACAAATGGGCTATCAATTCACATCCAATTTTCATGCCAATTTACAAAGTCACTCCTATAGATGTCTAGTAAATTCCATATCATTTTCATAGCCAAAGCATAAAACCAACCATGATTAATTTATTAAAAATCATACAAGCTAACACACTCAAATCTACCCTAATAGAATTCCATTCAACTTAGAAATTACACCATCATTTTTATATTCATCCAATTGCTGTGAAACCAATTCCATTACAACCATATATGTCTTAGAATTCTTAAGAATTGCTCCTATTATCCAAATTCACAGAATATGATTTAATCCAAATTTTTCATGTTGTAAACATATAATTTGTCACAGTGGCAGTTTTAACACCTTTACTCATAAAATCATAAAATGATTGCAAATGGTATTATTATCATATGAGGATTTTTATTCTCCCATTAAACATGTTAGAAAACACTTATATATATAGTAATTTCACCATTTATAACAAAAAGAAATACAACAAAAATCCCAGCTGTAATATCAATTTGTACTCACCCTAGCTTTTTCTAAATCACATACAATAATTAATTAGTAAAAGCCCTAATCTACCTTCAACAAATCACCAAAACACCTTTAAAGCTTTCTTAAAACACTATATATATGTATATATGTTCACAATTTCCTAATTTTACAAACCCCAAATACCATTACTAAAATTTCATGAAGAAATCATGGATTCTTAGATGAGAGTAGCTATAACCCTTACCTGGCTATTGGTTCTTGAGGGGAAGTAGAGCTAGAATCATTAGCATGAAATAACGATTGAAAACTTGTGAAGAAATTAAGGGATTTTCCCCTTCTAATTGCTGGACCTGAGAGTGGAGATGGAGAGAGAGCTTAGAGTGAGTTTTGTGTTTCTAGTTTCTTTGGATCAAACCAAATGAGATGAGAATTGTGGTTTGCATGGCTGGCTAGGGATTAGTAGGGTGGGGTTAGGGGGTGGTTGTTAGTGGTAATGCCACATGTACCACATGCATGGTAAGGAGGACAAGTCTCCTCTCAAGGATTGGTCCAAGTGTCTTGATCTTATTAGTCATTGTGTGTAAGAAGTTACTAAAATGCCCTTGCCTTAAGTACCTAATTTAAACACCAACTATACATCTGATAACTTAACCACTTGATATAATAACATATATTGCTTTGTACGTACTTGTATATGCTTTGTACATATACTAAGCATATAATCATAATATACAATTAGCTATTTATAATATTTACAACTTTTATGCAATGGAATTATAAAATAATATACTTATTAAATACTCTTTTATTAATTATAGAAAATAAGTGGCTTAAAATAATAATTAACCATAATGTTTGGTTTTTCAATATCTAATCGGCATTTCTATTTAAAAAATTATTCACCAAATTTGGCCACTAAAGTTAAAAGGGTGAGTTTAAGGCCTATAAGTATGTCTTCTATTCATCAATCGTACATCCCTGAAAACGAGAAAAATGAGCAATCAAAAGGGTAATGTTGTTGTGCTCACTTATCCTGCCCAAGGCCACATAAACCCACTCCTCCAGTTTGCCAAATGTTTGGCCTCCAAAGGCCTCAAGGCCACTCCAGCCACCACCCATTACGATGTCTAATCCATTCAAGCTACCACTGTAGGTGTTGAGCCTATCTCAGATGGTTGCCTGTGATGAAGGTGAGTTTAAGCAAGCTCCTAGTACAGAAGCCCACTTAGAGTCATTTAAATCAGTTAGTTTAAAAACTTTATCAGAGCTCATATCAAAGTTCAAAGATTCGACCTCACCAGTAAACTGTGTTGTGTATGACTCTTTGCTTCCATGGGCTCTTGATGTGGCCAGGAAATCTGGCATTTATGGAGCAGTATTCTTGACAAACTCAGCTTCTCTATGCTCTATGTACTTGCATATGATCATGGTCGCCTGACTTTGCCAGTGAAGCAAGAAACTGAGCTTGTGTTGCCTGGACTACTTTCACTTGCACTTTCTGAGTTGCCTAGTTTTCTTGCGCAGCCTGCAAGAAATTCTGCTTATTTAGCTGTGACGATGGAAAATTTCGGCTGTTTGGAAAAAAAAATGACTGTGTTCTGCAACAGTGCTGAAGAGTTGGAAAGTGAGTTAACTTCTTTATATTTCAGCCACAAAGTTTTATGTTTAACTAGACTACTCCCAATTGCAGGGTTTTTTTTTTTTTTTTTTTTTTGGCCATAGGTAGTTTTCTATTGTTGAGAATAGATGCTAGTCATGTCAGGACTCTTTCCTTCGGTCATTTATAAGTTGTAAATTTTGTTGTTGATGTTTGTTGGCTTTATTTCGTGTTAATTTTTTTTCTTAATTATATGCTTATTTATTTTATATATTCTGTGGATTTTATTGTAATTGGGTTAAACTTTAAAATCCATAGCTGGACAGTGCAACTCATGAGATGACTTGCAAGATCAGACATCCCACTTGTGGACGTGTAGACTACATGTGTTGATTCAAATTTCTGTTAGAGCAGAGTAACTCGCGAGACAGCTAGCGAGACAAACTTTTCT
The DNA here is from genome assembly GCA_030445155.1 of Quercus variabilis. Taxonomy (NCBI): domain Eukaryota; kingdom Viridiplantae; phylum Streptophyta; class Magnoliopsida; order Fagales; family Fagaceae; genus Quercus; species Quercus variabilis. The sequence goes on from CP129454.1 coordinate 12,549,999, forward strand.
GCGAGTGGCTTGGTATCAGAGAAAAATAAGTTATTTTACATCACCTATACCTTTTTTTACCCACTATATTAGACTCTCATTTCCCATAAATTTAACCCTAGACACCCACATGAGAGTTGAGTGAATTGAACCTTAATTTTATTGAGAAGACAAATACTATTGATTCTTTACACTCTTCCCTCTCACCATAGCCAGAATCTTGAGAGGAGATTATCCAAATCATAATCTTCACTATCCATTGAGTGTTGTGAGTGAATTGGTTGTTGGGAAACATTGAAGTATTCCATTTTTAGCCGGTAAAGCTTAAAGAAGCAACTAGGCTCAGTTTGAGGGATCTGGAAAGTTAATTGAAGACAACACTCTAATAAGTTTATTGACAGCTGGAGCTTGTAAAACTTAAATATATTGGATTACTTAAGCTTGGAGAGTCTTTTGGCTCGGAGGACCGCATAGAGATTTTTAGGCTCGAAGTGAGTAATTTGTTGTTACTTTTAAAACTAATGCATATAAAACTTTAGGTTGAAATTGATTCCATGTAATGGCAATTTGCAAGTATAATATAACTTACAAAATTTTTGGGGCAATAAAAAACAATTAATGCCAAATGTAATGCAATTGTTGTTGACTACCCCTTAATGCAATTTTTTTTTTTTTTTAAATTCCCATTATAAGTGCAAAATTCTTTGGAAACTTTCTAGTTGAATGAGTTTTCAAGCTTTTAATAATTTTTTGAAGAGTGGTGGTTGTTTTTGGGCATGTCAATGTATTATACCATTTTTCAAAATTTGCAACTAATTTTTTTTAATGGTACCAAGTGATCCATTTATAATACTTAATATAAAAGTCTAGATGATGACTTCATTCACATAGGTAAAATCATCTTATTATCAGTATCGTTGAACGCATCATACATAAGCATGAGTTACAATCTAGTTTAACTATATAATATGCCCAACTTAGTTCTTGCCTTAGGCCTCATAATACATAGGGCCAGCTTTGAATTCTAGTATAAAAAAAAAAAAAAAACAAAACAAAAGCAATGTGATGCAATCCTCAAGCTCCAAGACACAGTGCAGCTTGATGAAGCATCTAAACCTTCTTCAATTGCTTCACATCTTCGATGAGTGAACCAATTCAAGCTTGTGTATCACACCATATTTGCTTCCAAAAATCCATATTGCTCAACATTGTTTTGGTCTTTTGCCATTTGGGTTTACCCTTTTTTTTTTTTTTTTTTAATATTCCATTTGGGTTTAACTACTAACTAGCGTGTAACTCACGCAATGCGTGGTATGTATATCTTATTTTATTTATTTATTCATGTCAAAATATGTAAAATTTCTTAAGTCATAGGATTAGGTAAAATTTATGATAAAATTCTATTAGCAGAATGAGACAACGCTTGAATTTTTATTTTTATTTTTGTGTTAATTATTTGACATTATTTTTTGAATTGTGGCAGCACTTGAACTTCTTTTCAATTTTTGTTTTAGAGAATTAAATTTTTTTTAAGAAGTATTTCAATAGTATGACAATGATTTCTACAAAGCTGGTTACGCCGCCTGCTAAATTTATACCGAATTAGCCATTTCACTTGTTGTCATGTGAGACAGTTTAAACTTTTAAAATTTATTGAAACACTAGTAGGAAGAACATAAGTCTTTTAATTGTAGGACTTCAAATTTTTGGAATTCTGCAAAATTAGATATTAGATTATTTTTGTTATTGAACCTTCTTTATTTTTTTTCAAGAATTGTGGCAGCACTTGGACTTTAAAAAAAAAAAAAATTAATACTGTGGCATCACTTGCACTTTTCCAACAGCCTTATTCAATGTTTCCCCTAGCGTTGTGGGAGCACTCCCCCACACACCCCCCCCCCCCCCCCCCCCCCCCCCTAAGAATTGTGGCTGTACTTGGACTTCTTTTAAAGCTTTTTTAGAAATAAAATTTTTAAATAAGTCTTTTAATAGTAGGATAATGATATCTACAAGTTAATGATGCCACTCAAAAAAATTTATACAATATTAGTGATACCATGGGACAATGATATATATAAAGTTGGCTATGCCACTTGACAAAATTTATACAAATATTTGCTATAACATTTGTTAGTACATGAGAAAATATGTCGTTATTAGGGTTTGCTTTGAAATGGAATTGGACTTTGAAAATTAATACTTTGTTGAATCCCAAAAAAACATTTAAAAAATTGACAAAAATGTTCTATTAAAAAAATGAAAACATAAAATCCAAAAATCTCAAATCTACATTTTATTATAAAAAAAATAAATAAATAATGCCGAGTCATAATATTCAACTAAAGAGGAACACAAACACACTAAATAAATAAATAAAGAAAAACCATAAATTTTGTCACAACTAAATTGGATCTCAAAATAATTAACATTTGATTAGATCTTAGAAAAAAACAAAAAATATTTGTGAAAATGGGAAAAACACAAGCCTGAAAATACATATCATTGATATTAATCTTGCAGGTCAGACTATTGCTCCACCTTCGGGTTTTAATAAAAGCTTACCAAATTAAGTGACATCAATATTGGAATATAAGTTACAAATTACAATGATGAACAATATTTTGATTATGCGATGCAAGGTTAGTGTGTGAGTCTCCTAACCAAGCATTCATCAGTTCCATAGTCTCACCTTCTTTCCAATCTCCATGCCTTAAAATATTGAAACCTATTTGTCATTGGTTGGTTTAACATATCCTAAAAAGAAGTAACTATCAAAGACTTACTCAGCCTGTGAGGTTAAGGTCGAAAATGATAGATTAAAGCAAAAGAGAGAGATAGTTTGGTGCACTACCTTCGTGGTTTTAAATTATGAAATTAAGAGAAAGATTGAAGAACACAAAGTTCTGTGAGAGAGAGAGAGAGAGAGAGAGAGAGAGAGAGAGAGAGAGAGAGAGAGAGAGAGAGAGAGAGAGAGAGAGAGAGAGAGAGAGAGAGAGAGAGAGAGAGAGAGAGAGAGTACCTTGGTGAATGGATGTAAATAAATATGTAATTATTGTGGTTTCCTTGATTTTTGAGTATTTTTGTTTTGGCTGAATCCTTGATTTTAGAGTTGTGTTTTGTTAATGAGTTATTTGTCATTAAATTTTTTTTTAAAAAAATATATTAGACACAGTGCAAAATTAGACTCTAATTGAAATTTAATTTGATTTTCTCTAAATTTTGACGTTAAATATTTATGTACGGCACCCTACACCAGAGCCCATTTGGGCCTGGGGACCCAGTATGGGTGAATGGCCCATGGGCCGCGCCCCTTTTTTTGCCGAGAATCATGTCCTGCAGCCACACAGGTCGCAGGCCCATAACGTATCACTTCAGAGTTTCTTGACAAGTCGTCTGTCTCGTTCCCCGAGCATATGTGGACCACTGACATTTGCCCGACCATTGCATGTTCGGCAGTTCAGACAACACCTCCGTCGAGGACACATGCCGATAGGGAAAAACAAGTTCCCAGGTTGCTCGCACCGCCTCCCACTACCACCTAACCACTCATTTATGAACAATAGTATTGGACCGCTTGGGGCACTAAATCCGAAATTAATCATAGCCACCCCACTCAATAGGAGCTATAACTAGAATGGACAAAGGAACGAGAAGAGGTTGTTGAAGCTGGGGAAAAGAGAGCCAAGTAGAGAAAGAGAGAAAAGTGACCTCATTGGGTCTTCGTATTGAGAACTACCCCATGTAGGAAACCAAAGCCCACCACACAAATAAGTTGTCAGCCCAAGTGAGCCTCAGCCTAGTCCAGTGGTCTCGCTTTCGGTGCGCACAATTTATATGATATGATTTGGATGAACCATAAAGATGATGTTGTGCCCTTTTGGGTGAACCTTGAAATTATATATATTGGTAAAAGAATAGAGTGGATTTGATGTAGAAATGTTTTGAATTCCAAACTATTTCAGCATATAATCTAGTGCACTAAACCAAGGTTTTGAATTCTGTTCCGTTTTGGCCAGAATTGTCGGAATTTTTTTGTTCTGGTGCTTTGACCTGTGCAACTGACCCTTGTGTTCCGTATCGCCCCAAATTCCAATATATACTGGCTTGAATCGCCATGTTGGACAAGATTTTGGTGTTCCAAGCAAATTTCACATTTCGGTCCAAAATTGTGTGTATCTGAAGTGAGGAAAAAAAATGATGAAGAATGTGAGAAAATGAACAGGAGAAGAGAAGATCTAAAGACAAGGAAGATGAAACAAGATATTCAACTAGGCATTACTGTTGCGCCACACAGTGAGGGGAAAAAATTAAAAGAGATGAAGACAAAGTTAAGAGTTTGAGAAACTAAGAATGTGTTTGGAAATAGATGAAAATGTAGCTTATATCAGTCTTTGGTTTTTTTTTTTAGTACTATTCATGAGTTCTACTGTACCATCTTGTGAACTAATGTTGTTAGAAAAATCAGCTTATATTTTGTTAAGGGCATTGGTTGTTGTGTTCATGGGTCCCACATGTTATTGTTAAGGCATTGGAAAAATTAGCTTATATTTTCTTCAATATTTTCAAGAAAAAAAAAATCAGCTAGCTTTTAGTAGTTTTTTATTTTTTTTTTTATAGTACTTTCGACTAAAAACTAAATAAGTTGTTCCCAAATAAAATCTAAGAAGAAAGAATAACTGTAAACTGTAAACTGTAAAGAAGTAATAAACAAATATACGAGAGAATGTTCATAATATATATATATATATATATATATATATATATATATATATGAGAGAATAAATGCAATGGAAAACAGAAGAGCAGGAGGTCACATGAGTGGGAGGCTGGGGAATGGGAAAAGTGATTTGAAAAGAAGGTTAAGAAGGTAGTTTATTTGCCAAAAAACCAAATTTGTTCTTTTATATAAAAAAAAAATAAAATTTGACAAGTTATATATATATATATATATATATAATAAAAAAAAGATTTGCAGTGTTCACACAATTTTCCACATCATTTATATTTTTTTGATTAATTTATTTTTCTTTAATTTTGTAGCTATAAGCACTCCATTTTTCCGATAAACAGCCCCACAAACATGGAAAAATATACCCATAACAAGGTATACCTTCTCCACACACACTCTCTAAGATGTGTTTCAGTATCACTCTCTTTAGCTCACTTAGCAGAGCACTAATGTAAAATCTTCAACCAAACCAAAAATACCCAGATAAAAGGAAAACCCACAATTTAATTGGATTGGTAATAATGGGCATCAAATTGTTAGACATCAAATTTATACCCACTATTGGACGTACCTAGCATGGGGAAATCACAACGAAATAGTTGACATTTCAAACCAAAGAGTACCCCAACGTTATGGATGAAAGTAGTATTATAGAAATTGAAGAAACAGAGGTTGAAGACTCAAAGCATAACGGCTAGTTCTGCAACGGCTATTTGTGAAGAGTTAAAATGGAGCGTTTTACTTTAATGAGACACGACGTCGTTTTACATGTGTGTCACATTAAACCTTTAAATCAAACGGTGTCATTTAGATCAAAGGTTTTTCCTTCTTCACAGTTCAAGACGTGCTCTGTTTATCTGAGATGTACAGTTGTAATCTTCAGTCAGTTTTGGTAGGTGTTTGTTACAGGTTGTTAGATAGGAACCTTCTAGAAGCTTCCAGGGCGGTTACCATTCTTTGTAAGATATAAATAGAGGTTGTGTACATAGTCTTCATTTATCAAGCTTGAATAGAAATCTTTTCTTGATTCATCATTTTTTTCTCTCTATTTTTCTCGATCTCAATCCGCCATTGTTAAAGTTTCAAGCTTGTTATCTTTCATGGTATCAGAGCCAGAGTCCATGGCTTCTACTACTCCTGCGAACACTAATCTTCCATCACCACAGATCACTACTCTAGCACCCTCACCATTATTGCTACTGTCTAATATGTCAAACTTGATGTCAATCAAGCTTAACTATACGAACTATATTCCTTGGAGGCACCAGTTGATTACAATACTGGAAGCTTACTCTCTAGTTGAACACATTGATGGTTCAACCTCACAACCTGGTCAATTTCTTCTTGATGCTCAAGGACACTTGACTGCGAATGTGAATCCAGAGTTCCAGACCTGGAAAATCAAAGATAAGACTCTCCTTTCTTTGATCAATTCAACACTCACACCACAAGTTTTCTCTCTCGTGGTTGGAATTACCACCTCAAGAGAAGTGTGGAATACTTTAGAGCAGAGGTTTACATCAACTTCAAGGGCTAACATACTCAATCTGAAATTGGAACTTCAAAGTCTCAAGAAAGGTTCAGATTCAGTGAACAACTTTCTGCAGAAGATTAAGATCGCTCGTGACAAACTTCCTGTAGTTGGAGTAGTGGTAGATAATGAAGAACTCATCTGCATTGTTCTTCGAAGTTTACCTAAGGATTTTGCTCACTTTTGTTCAGCAATCCGTACTAGAAGTAAACCAATTACCTATGAACAGCTATCAATTATGCTGCAGAGTGAAGAACAGGCTATGGCAGCGAATCTTGATAACTTTTCACACTCTCTGGCCATGTTTGCTTTTGGAAATAAGGGATCTACTAGTTCTCATCTCCAACCACACAACCATGGGAGTTTTAATGGTGGCCCTAATAGAGGAAGAGGAAGGAACAATGGTAATAGAGGTAGAGGTGGAGGAAGGTTTAACAACAGTCATGGTGGAGGCCAACACCAGTTTTTCAATTCTCATTCTCAACAGAATTATAACTCACCTCAGAATGCTCAATTTGGAGGTCAATTTGGTGGTCAATCTGGTGGTCAGAACTTCAAAAATGATAGACCTAGTTGTCAGATTTGTGGCAAAGCAGGTCACCAAGCTCTTGACTGTTATCACCGAATGGACTTTGCCTATCAAGGCAAGAATCCACTAACCAAACTAGCAACAATGGTTTCAGCATCTAATGCAGCCTTAACCAATTGTCAAGATCCTTGGTTAGCTGATTCAGGCACTTCAGACCATCTCACTGCCAACTTGAACAACCTTTCTGTTCAGCCATAGTATAAAGGTTCAGAACAAATCACAGTTGGCAATGGACAAGCCCTTCCTATTAACCATATTGGTAATGCTTCCCTCTCTACTAAATACCATAAATTTCTGTTTAAAGATGTTCTTCATGTCCCTAGGATAGCCATGAACCTTTTATTTATTCAGAAGTTTTGCTTACATAATAATTGCTCCTGTCATTTTGATGCTAATCAACTCACTGTTCAGGATGTTCCTTCGGGGAGAATCCTTTACAATGGCTTGAGTGAGAATGGGGTTTACCCAATCTATCCACAGTTTTTCAACAGACCTCTTCCACACTCTACTTCATCCACACAGTTCAATTCCCCTTTAGCACAGAACAACTCATCTTCTACTTCTTTTCATGCACAGAAGTCACACAAGTGGTTGCTTTGGCACCATAGACTAGGTCGTCCTAGTAATAATGTACTTCAAAGTGCCTTATCTTCCATTTCTTTTCCTGTTAATTGTAATAAACCTGTTTTTGATTCTGATAATCATTGTAAGCATTGCCTCAATGGTAAAATGCATCAACTACCATTCAATAACTATGATTTTGTTGCTTCTAAGCCCCTTGAACTTGTTCACAGTGATGTATGGGGACTAGCACCTATTACATCCATCAATGATTTTAGATATTACCTAGTCTTTGTTGATGATTACTCTAAATTCTCTTGGCTATATCTGCTTAAACATAAGTCTGATGTCTTTCCTGTGTTTAAGTATTTTAAAGCTTTGGTTGAAAATCAACTTCACAGTACTCTCAAAATTTTAAGGACTGATGGAGGGGGAGAGTTTACCTCCACTGCCTTTCATCAGTTTTGCTCCAGTCATGGTATAATCCATCAAACTTCCTGTCTTCATACCCCACAACAGAATGGCACAGCTGGGAGGAAACATAGGCATCTTGTAGAATGCTTACTTACTATGCTTTCTCATTCTTCATTACCCCTCTCTTATTGGTCTTATGCTGTGTCCACAGCTACACACATCATTAATAGACTTCCCACACCTTTACTTCATCACAAATCTCTCTGGGAGGTTTTATTTCAAACTAAACTTGACATACTTCATCTTAGAACCTTTGGCTGTATTTGCTTCCCACTTCTCAAGCCATACAACAAACAAAAGCTCCAACCTCATATTAAACCTTGTATTTTTCTTGGCTACCCTACCCATTCTAAAGGCTATATCTGTTTAGAACCTACCACTCATAAAATTTATATCTCTAGACATGTGCTTTTCAATGAAACTGAATTTCTCTCTAAACCCTCATCCATTCCAGTCTCTACTCCTTCCCTTTATTCTTGTCCACTCTCTAACTCTAATGCTACTACTCTTTGGTTATCTTCTCTTTCCAATCTATCTTCACTCAATTCCTCTCATCTCCCTACATCAACCTCTCTATCTGCTCCCACACCTCATCAGTCTACCTCACCTACTCCAATACCTGACCAGTCCATCTCCATAGACATCATACCTGTTGTTTCTTCATCCTTACTTGATCCCATTTCAATTCCCACACCTTTACCTATACAATCCACCCAACCTGCTTCTCAATCCACTTCAAGTCCATCTGTTGACTTGACTGTTCCAAATTCTGTGCCTGTTTCAAATGTTCATCCTATGACTACAAAATCCAAAGCTAGTATTTTCAAACCCAAAGCCTTTGGTACATCAAAAACCAAGGCTGCTTCCATGGATTACTCCATCACTGAGCCTCCATCATTTAAGGTTGCTGCTAAGTATACTCAATGGTGTACTGCTATGGATGAAGAATTTGATGCTCTTACCAGGCAAGGCACTTAGGTTTTAGTGCCTCCTTCACCAACTCAGAATAGAGTGGGTTGTAAATGGGTCTTCAAGTTGAAACACAACAGTGATGGCAGCATCAACAGATACAAGTGTTGACTTGTGGCTAAGGGTTTTCATCAACAATATGGCCTTGACTTTGATGAAACCTTTAGCCCTATGATCAAGCCTCCTACTGTCAGAAGTATCCTTTCTCTTGCTGTCCAATTCAATTGGCCTCTCAGGCAATTGGATGTTCGAAATGCTTTTCTTCATGGTGTCTTGAAGGAGGAAGTATACATGATTCAGCCATAGGGTTATGTAGATCCTCTCTTCCCCAATCATGTTTGTAGACTCCAGAAGTCCCTTTATGGTCTCAAACAAGCACCAAGGGCTTGATTTGAGAGATTTTCTTCTCACCTCCTTCATTTGGGGTTCCTGGCTTCTTTGGCAGATTCCTCTCTTTTCATCTTGAGGCATGGAAAGTTTCTGGTGTATCTGTTGGTCTATGTTGATGACATAGTCCTTACTGGCAATTGCCCTTCCTTTTTGCAGTCCATTATCACTCAACTAAGAACTGAGTTTGAGCTCAAAGACCTTAGGCCATTACGCCACTTCCTTGGGTTGCAAATTACTAGAACTTCTATTGGTCATTTTCTCAATCAATCCAAGTATGCCCATGATCTTCTTCAGAAACACAACATGCTTAATGCTAAGGCTGCTAAAACACCTTGTGCTCCCAATCTCAGGTTGGTTCCTGCCTCAGGGTCCTTACTAGCTGATCATCACACCTATAGAAGCATTGTTGGCTCTCTTTACTACTTAACCTTCACCAGACATGATCTCAGCTTCGCAGTTCATCAAGTTTGCCAATTTATGTCAGTTCCATGTGAGGCTCATTTGATTGTAGCCAAACGCATTTTGAGGTATGTGAGTGGCTCTCTCAATTTGGGGATTTTCTTCCAACATGGTCCTTTATCCCTTTCTACCTTCTTAGATTCAAATTGGGCTGGGGATCCCTATGATCGTCGCTCTACTACTGGGTTCTTGGTCTACCTTGGTTTAAACCCAATCACTTGGAGTGCTAAGAAACAAGAAACTGTTTCTCGTTCTTCAACAGAATCAGAGTATCGTGCTCTTGCCACCACTGCTGCTGAGTTGGTTTGGATTCGTCAAGTGTTAAAAGATCTTGGTATCTTTGTCTCTTTTGCTCCAAAGCTCTAGTGTGATAATGTCTCTGCTCTTGCTATTACCTCGAACCCTATTTTTCATGCTTGCACCAAGCATGTCGAGGTTGATTATCACTTTGTGCGTGAAAGAGTACTTCACCGAGATCTTCAAGTTCGATATGTGGCCACTGGTGATTAGCTTGCTGACATCTTTACGAAGAATCTTCCCTCTTCATGTTTTCTCTAGTTATGTGACAAAACCATGATGTCTCTGGACCCCTTGGTTTTGAAGGAGGATGAAAGTAGTATTATAGAAATTGACGAAATAGAGGTTGAAGACTCAAAGCATAACGGCTAGTTCTGCAACGGCTATTTGTGAAGAGTTAAAACGGAGCATTTTACTTTAATGAGACACGACGTTGTTTTACATGCGTGTCACATTAAACCTTTAAATCAGACGGTGTCGTTTAGATCAAAGGTTTTTCCCTCTTCACAGTTCAAGACGTGCTCTATTTCTTCTCTCCTGGGTTCAAAGTAGATATTTGTAGATATTTATCTGAGATGAACGGTTGTAATCTTCAGTAAGTTTTGGTAGGAGTTTGTTACAGGTTGTTAGATAGGAACCTTCTAGAAGCTTCCAGGGCAGTTACCATTCTTTGTAAGATATAAATAGAGGTTGTGTACGTAGTCTTCATTTATCAAGCTTGAATAGAAATCTTTTCTTGATTCATCATTTTTTTCTCTCTATTTTTCTCTCAATCCGCCATTGTTAAAGTTCAATGGAAACTCTAAATATTGATTGAGAAATGCTACATTTATAACAATTTCACTACAAATCAAAAGTGGTTAGTTATTATTGGTTTTAATTTGAACCTACTACTAAAATTATTTTTTTCCCCTTCTAATAACAACTCGTAACAACATGTTACTTATAATTTGTTGTGAAAGAGTTGCGAAATTGTTATAAATATAGCATTTTTCATATTGATAGCATCAATAATTTGTTTAATTTAAATTTTAGCGGTTTTATAGAAAAAAATATATATTTATTTTCAACGGAATAATTTAGGAATAGGCTGAATGGCTTTAAATTGTCTTGTTATTTTTTAAAAAGATTAAATCCTACCAATTTTTTTAAAAGATTTCAATTGAACTCTTCGATTAATTTTTCCTAACATCGATTATTATTGATAATTTGATATAAAACAATATCATTTTAATTTTAATTCTTGCAATTAATTTAGTGTCGTTTTTCATCAAATAAAAAAAAAAAAAAATATATATATATATATATATATATATATTTGAGAAGATCATCAAATCAATAAATTGCTCAAACTCACTGTTTTCCATGGACCAACTTCGACCTTTTGCATGTTTTTGTAGTTCCTTATCTCTCCCTTCTATTCCATATCTCTGACCCTAAAGATTACACATCTCTACAATAGTGTAATTATTTAGTCAAAACCCTTAGCACCGCTGGACACAGGATGCCATGTCACAATTACAGAGATAGTGGCGTGAACACTGCATTCTACGTAAGGAAGTCAGTTTTTTGAGGAATTTTTTAATTGCTTGTAAGAGGATGTTCAATATATATATATATATATAGAGCAAGATGCAAGATTTAAGTTTTTTTTTTTTTTTTTTTTTGAGAATCTAAAATGGGGGCCTTTATGGTTATATTACACCCCTGGGCAAGGCGTCAGTGGCCTCAGTTGGGGTAGCCCGATTTCTGGGGTCCTTCTGTACTACTGTGTGAGGAGTTACCCCACTAAGGATGCCCACCAACAGACTCTTGTTGGCAGCGAGATTCGAACTTAGGTATGGTGCACGAAGTGGACGAACCTTACCCACTCAGCTAAGCCCCCGTTGGTGCAAGATTTAAGTACAATACTTAGATACTATTTTTTAGGTTTACCTTTTAAAATTCTGCCATGTGGATTTTTTTTCATGGGATAAAAGTGTATTTTTTAGTTAAGTAGTTACATGGCTAAATCTTAAGAGATGAACTTAAGGAACAATACCTATGGTATTGTACCTAAGTTTTGTCTATATATATATATATATATATGAGAAGCAAACACATATACACAAGAAAAAGTGAAAAGGGTTCTAACACAAAAGCACACCATAACTCCACTCAAAAACTATAATAACTTTGAAGGGAGGGTTGTTCAAAATATGATTGTGTGAAATGTACCTCAATGTGGGGTTTTTTTTTTTTTTTTTTTTTTTTTCTGTTCAAGCCTTTGTTTGTTTATTGAAAAATTGTAGTTTAGTTTAACTTTTATTATTTTATTTTCTTCTGTTTTACGGGGATTTGTCAATTTTGAAAGGATAAGTCTTGCTATAGTTAGATGTTACCTAGAAGATAATGGAAGACAAGTTATGAATTTTTCATGTTTGAAAGACTTTAACCTTGATCAAAATCTATAGAGACTTAAAACGTTTTTTTTTAAATGGCTTATTTTCCATTAAAACAAACAGTATTTGTATTACCCTATGTATTCATTTGGATTGGTAGAGGAATTTTGATTATGGGTTTTGTTGGTGACAAAAAGTGATATTTGGATGACCGATTTGAACAATTTGGAAATTGCATGATAAGAACACTCTAGGTTTTCTGGTTAAGGTTGTGTCTATTTTCTTTGATGATTCTGAGAATCTCCTCAACAATATGGTTAGAGCTTTATGAGTAGTTGTTTTCTTTACGGGTAAAAGGAAATATTTCACTAATAGGATAAATGTTTACATTTTTTTTTTTTTTTCACTTATGGAAATAAGATTGAGCACGCCGATCACTTAATGCAATCAAAAATTATAAAAAATGTGGGTTTTAGTCAGTGGCGGAGCAATGAATTTTTTCTTGGGGAGGCCAAGCTAAATATAGCCACAAAAAATAAAATTCATGATTGTTAAATGTTTTAGTGGGTTCCAGTTAGCTCAACTAGAAAAGTATTCTGTCATTGAACAAGAAATTTGGAGTTAGATATCCGCCTACACTAAAAACCAATTGTTGTTTTAGCATGATGTTAGGATAATAGAACAAACCCATAGATTTATAAGAAAAAAATTTATTTCATAAACTAATTTTAACTCAATTAATTTGTACTCTAATTTTTTTTTTTTATAATACTAAAATTATTTATAATAAAACCAAACAATTAAAATGAATTTGAATTTATATCAATACTTAATTAATAAGAACGCATATTACTATTATCAAAATAATATACACACACATATATATATATATATATATATATATATATGACATAAACAAAAATAAAAATAAATATAGTTTTAAATAACAAAACATTTTTTTTTTTGAGTAAATACTAAATAATAAATTAATAGTGGAAGTTGTAAACCACATGTCCACATCACATACAAACGATTGTCAAAATTCTCTATTGCCAAAGGGGAAAGATTTTGTTGCATATATGCAGAGGCAGCGTGATGTATTGAGGAGCCTAAGGCGAAAAATAAATTGAGGCCTTTTATATATTTAAAAATGACTTATAAAAAAAAATCTAAATATTGCTTAAACTCTATTCTCTTGTTAGATGCAAAATTACTAATTAATATGAACCATCTAGTATTTTTTTTTTTTTTTTTTGAGAATGTCTATAGACGCAAAAAATTTGACAAAACTTTTCACACCTGTTGATGTAGTAGATTAATAATGGTAAGTAAAAAAGTGACATTAGTGTTAGATCTAAATGAGAATTAGTAAAAATTTGCCAACTCAATTGTTGTGAAATTTTTTGTGTATTGCACTTTTTTTTAGAAGTGCTAAATTCATAATATTTTCACAACAAATTCTAGGTGTTAAGTTGTTGCTAGTTCTAATTTGAACCCACCATTGAAATTATTTTTTTAACCACCAATAATAGCTAGTAACATCCTGCTCTTTATAATTTAATATAAAAATATTGTGAAAAATATTGAATGTAGAATTCCTTTTTTGTAAAAAAAAAATACTATTTTATTTATTGGCTAATATTTGGGCTTAATAAATAATATTAAAATGAAAGAAATAGCTCTATTGGTTAAAATTAGGGGGCCTTTTTTTTGCCCGGGGCCTTAGGCAATCGCCTCTCTTGCTTATATGTTAGTGCCCGCTGTGCATATATGTATGCTGTAATTATTGCATGCATAATGAGTTATATAGTAACAAAAAGAAAGTAATATGTGTCTTGAATCTTGATAAACCTTTAGACACTGAACACTTTCTTTTTACTTCCACGTAACAATTATTGTATAGTATACAACAAAACTTTGTGTGGGTTTGTTTCTAAAAAATGTGTGCAGCAATATCTTTCTCTTGCCAGTGCAAATGGAAGTAATCTCAACCAAATATAATATCATTATAACATAAACGGCAAGCTGTGGACCACACAACAAAATATATACAAAATCTCATGGACTCAAGAGTCAAAAACACATAAACTATTAACACACTATCTCAAACATAAACACAGAGAGATATGCAGGTTAAAAAAAAGAAAAAAAGAAAAAAGAACACACACACACACAAAGAGAGATACAGGAGAGCTCGGATGACTGATCTGAAGAGAAAGGTGCCAATCTGCAAGTGGAGGTTGGAAAGCTAAGTAGAGTCCGGCTATAGGCTAATGAATGGGCATGTTGTTGGGGTTTATGCCCTAAAATCCAATTTATTAGCATATTATAAATAATTAAATAAATTAATTATATGAGACTTCCTATAAATGAACTAACGGGATATTATCTTAGTCCATGAGATGCATAGTATGTGATTTATGTGAAAAGTTACAGAAGATATAAATCACAAGTTCTTTGTAAACTTAGAATTTTAGTTCATAGTCAGTGATGAAATTGAACATTTTATTTGCGAAGACTATAACATATTAACTAAGATGATTTATCTTGATTATGGAAGTGGAGACTTCTAGTTGATATGTTGATATGTTTTAAGAATTAAGACATATTGAACTGGACCGCTGTGAGATTTATTATTCTCCTAATGTCTGTTAAATGAATAATAAATCTCACGACTTCTGTTTACACCAACTCTAAATCCTAAGAGAATAATGGACCTGATCATGAGATGTAGGTTACTTTGATATATTAGGAGTGAGATCTTTAAGTCACGGTCAAAACTTCATTATGTTAGGCAGCCGCATTTAATGTTGATGAAACATATATTCTCAAGATGGAATTCATAATCTCTTAACGAAGATATAAAATATTATCTTAAGATAAGTTTAATGGGGTTGGTTATTATTTAAAGTGTTGGGCCTAACCACTTTAGTAAGGAGTTACTAAAGTATATATTTATGGAATTGGATTTCATAAATATGTGATGAATAACATAAAAAATTAAACCGTGTACTTAAGGATTAAGATGTAGTAATCTTCAAAATGGCAGTTAATATTCATAACTTTGTATTACTACGAATATTTTAATGAATGGGTTGTATGTATAATAAAGTCTTGGGATATAATTTATTAATAAGGCCTAGAATACAATTATATTCTTATAGTGGTATTGAATATAATTAATGGTAACTTTGGACTTGTCAAGAGTTGACAGAAAAATCCAAGGCCCATTGGAGTTAGAGTTTTATTTGTTCCCTTTGGTCCCATCTTAAGCCACAAACTAGAGCTTAATTGGGTAGGCCTAAAAGGCTAACCCAATTAGATAATCAGTTATTATTTAATAAGAGTTATTAAATAAAAAAACTACTAAGATAGATATAACGAACGTATAATGAAAAAGAAAAGAAATCAGTTTTTCTCCATAAGGAGGAGAAGAATGATTTTTCTTTGAGAATTTATGTATAAAAGACTGATTCAGAGACCACACATTTTGGGCACCATGTGAAATTGAGATGAAGATTAAAGGTATTATTAAGTCATGGTTTTGAAATTCATTGCATCAGGGTATGCTTTTTATTCTTTATTCTAGAATTCATGGTTATATATTATCTTTCATGATTGAAGTAAATCCGTGATTGTTGTTTTCATTGTGTGTCCAGATTTTCTAATACATGTATCATTGCAATTGGTTTCCATTGTCCATGTATCATTGATTAATTTCTTTTTCTTTCTTTGGGTTTAAATAAATATCTAAAAGTTAAGAAGATGCACGTGGACTCAGAAGAGGAGCCAGGCAAAAGTAGCTAAATTAAGTAGCTAAAGTAGTGTTTCTTTTTCTTTACAAAATCCTAGGATGGGCCAGGTAAGTGTATTAAGAAATAATTTATGACTTTCGCAGTAATGTAAATAAGATTCTGAAAAAGCTATGGGGCGACCTTTCTGCCCCTAGTTTTGTCTCTGGTTTTTACTTTTAGTTAGAACAATTGGTAAAAAAAAATTATGGTGGAATAAGAGACAAATTTTCCTCATTAATAATTGTCTAAACTAAACTAAATAATAACTATCATCAAATAATGACTTAAAACTTCATTTTGACAAGCTTTTTTTTTTTTTGGTAATCTGGAGTAGATTAAAGAAAACTAGAAGGTTTTGGTGCTGCTATTGCAGTGCCTACAATACAGTCATCCTGCCTAATCTGATCCAAAGTACAGTCAGGGGAAAGAAAAAAAGTTGCAAAAGAGACGACATCAAATTTGGAGACTGGATGGAGGGAGACAAATTGCTACGGTGTGGTTTTGCGGCGAAAGAAGATTTTTTTTATTCTTTTTACATTTTTTTTTTTATATTTTTCATAAAAGTAGAGTTCATTTTACATAGATTATTTTTGTCAATTTATTTGTGTTACTATTTATAGTTCCTATCGCAATTTTTGGTACTATTCAGATGTCTTATTGTACTATTTCAATTAACTTTTACATTTATTTATCGTATTTTTAATAAAAAAAACTTCAGTTTCAGCAAAATAATCGATCCTAAATAATGTCAAAATTCTGAAAAATAATTCCGGCCAAACTAAAATAATGATGTCACTGTTTTTTAATTGGAGGTAATTAAACTGACGGATGAAATACGTAGACATCACAGCTGCCAACGACTCTATATAAATAAGTGCGCAGAGTGCTTAGCCCAATCACTGAATCACTTCGACTCTTCTTTCCACACCCAAAAAAAAAAAAAATCACTTCAACTCAAAGATGGCTGGAAGACGCATGGAGTCGGAGACAATTATCAGTTCGGAATGCGATGCTGATATTAGGAATCATGAAAGGTTAGTCTGCTAATGTCTTCATTATCTTCTTTGCTATTCTTATACCTGCTGAACTCACCGCCCGATATTCTGGAAGGATCAGCCAAAACCCCACTACCTTCCACTAAAATATATAGTCACAACCGCCGTGAGTCACGTCTCCGCTTAAGTACATCATAAGTTCATAACCATCCCTATCATAAATTCTTTCATATAAAGCCAACTTCTTATCATAACAGTTAACCACTAAATAATATGTACATAAATAAAACTGCATGTGACTTAAGTTGATGGAGGTAAGAGATGTGGTAGCTTGCAATAATTAAATTGCAACTGGAATGGATCCGAGGTGATACGCTGGCTGTCTCAGGAAGAAATTTGAGTAGCTCACCAATTCTTTGATTATATATATACACATAAAAAAAAAATAAATAAATAAAAAAGATAATTCCCGCACTGAAATCTAAGTTTGGATTGAGAGGGTGAGTGGAAGGAAATAAAGATGGTTAAACATAAGTTAATTTTAGATCAATTCTACTTTATTCTCGTTCTCTCAAATAAACCTATTGGAACTAGGTACTATTTAAACTCAGTTGGCTTGGGTGCTACGTACTCCAGCCCCAGCACCATGCCGGAAGCCATCTAACTAAACCAAACTAGCGGTGGAATTTGCTATTGGAAAAAATGGGCCAATAGCCGAAAGAACAAGCTCTGGTAAGTGGTAACTAGCCTCTAACGGTGTCGTGGAGGTTGGTACTCGTGAGTGAGTGAGTGAGTGAGTGAAGGATTTCGATGACGTTGCGGCGCCGAGCTCGGTGAGTAATTAATTATCTGATGTACGTGTGTCTGCATTTTTTTTTTTTTGACAAACACGTGTCTGCATATTTTTTTATTTGAGTATCGTGGCTCATGTTGTTTTGAAAACATCACATTGTACGTACTGACAGGTTTTTGTTTTAACATCCGGATCAAATGACAAAACTCTGCTTGTGGGAGATATGTATAAGGAATTTCAACCGCATCTAAGGATTATTCATTCTAGTGTTTTTCTTATTCTGAGAAAAATAAACATTCTTCAATCATTACTCATTAGGTGTGTAGCCGTAGGACGCATAAAATATAAAATAAACTCATGAAATTCATACACAACAAAAACGAAAACTAGAGAAGCTCCTGTGTACGTATCGCATGTGAAGAAAGAAATAATGATACGGTACATGGACATTTACGCATCACTTAAATTGCGACATCTGTTTATAAAACTGTGAAGTCCCATAAAAAAAATTCTCTCACATAAAAATAAAAAATAAAAAAATTCTTAACCCTAACCAAAACTAGTTCTTATCATAGTCATAGCCCTCTTCCCATCCAGGTTCAATAGTTGATTATCACTTGGATCCATTTTTACTTAATAATTGACTTTTGTTTTTCTTTTTATTCAGTCTCAACGTAACTGCGGCTGTGAACTTAACGATCAGATTGAAAGCTTTATATGGCCTATTCAACAGGTTTGGGTTCTAGGTTTAATCTCTCTATTTCACTCATTCCTTTGTTTTTCATCTATTCAAATTTGATTGTTACTTAAATAAATTTTTGTTTAATAATGGACCTTTTTCTTTTGCTTTTGCTTTTGCTTTTGACCAGATTGAAGATTTCAATTTTAGAAGCTCTTTATCACCTATTGAACAGGTGGCTTAATCTCTCTATTCCTTGTTTTTTCAATTTTTCGAATTTTATTGTTACTTGGACCAATTTTTGTTTAATATATAATTGATTTTTTGCCTTTTGTTTTCTACAAGTTTTAACTTGAATTCGGCCTTAAATTTAGCGGTCAGATTGAAAGTTTCAATTTTGGAAGCTCTTTATAACCTATTGAACAGATTTGGGTTCTTGTATAAATATGTATATGTATGCTTGTATATGTGCTTGTATTATTGGTTGAAGTTGAAAGTCTAGTTTGTCGCTAACTCTCTGTTTAGCGGCTGTGATTAATTGAATTATTTTTTTGGCTGTCCATTTTCATGATATGTTTTAGTTATAGTATTTCTCTTTTTCTTTCAACCTGCTACTTGGCAGTCAGAAACATCCAAATGTAGTTTATAAATGCTTGCAGGCTTGCAACAGAGATCTTCTTCGTTAGACTTGTATTCAATAGCCATAAATCCTTTAGGAGACTAGTTACAGGTAAAACTTTTGGAACTTTGTGCCCAAAATAGAAGGCCAAAATGGTCAAATATCACTGTTGGCTAAAATATTAAGCGATTTACCACTGTTTTAAAAATATGTAAGGATCTATTACTCTTTTAGAATTTGAGTTTGTAAAACTTGAATTTACAGCGTAACTCGAGTTCCAGAATCTTGAGTTCTTTGAAAAAATAGTACGGCAATAGTTTTCAAATATGCCCTACTATTTTTTATGGAACTCAAGTTATATAAAAAAAATTGTGGCTATTTTTCATGGAACTTAAGTTTTTGGAACTTGAGTTTCAAAAAATTAGTAAATCCCTAATTATTTCACAAATAGAAGTAGATTGCCACATGTTTCTCCCTAATACGGTATTTGTGGATCTGTTTGGTTCCTGAAAAATAGCCAGCTGTGACCTTGGAACATGCTCATATCTGACATATTTTTGTCTTGTTAGTGCTTTTAAAGTTCAATGTTTTCTTAAACTAGGGAAAAACTTAGATAGTCTCGGAGCAGTGCTCCAGGCTCTCACAAAGTGGGTGGGCCCCACACGTGGGTCCCACCATGGGGCCCACCCACTTTGTGAGAGCCCGGAGCAGTGCTCTGGGACTACCTAAGTTTTTTCCCTTAAACTATTCCTGCCTTGGCCACTTTCTAAGTTCTTTGTACTCTTTTAATATATTTTTTTAGGTGGTTTGAGTAGGTGATGAAATGGAATAGAATGGTTTGACCAAGAGTAAATGCTCATTTCATTCTATTTTTCTTCTAATTGTTCCTCCCAAAGGTGGAAGGAATACTCATTTAATTAATGAACTAGAGATGACATACACTTCTTTTATATAGGTGAAGGGATTTCTCTTTTTTTTCTTTTTTTTTTTTCTTTCTAGAAATTAAGTAGATTTCATAGGATTTTGATTTTCTTATGTTTGAAAGAAAAAGTAATATCAAAGCTTAAGTATTTTTTATTTTCCTATATTTGGAAGAAGAGGTAATATCAAAGGTTAAATAATTTTTTATTTTCTTATGTTTGGAAGAAAAAGTAATATCAGAGGTTAAGGATTTTGTTATTGTTGTTGTTGTATGTGCCAGTGATGAAGCACTCGGTTTTTTCAAAGCATTTCATGAGCTTCTTACCTTTCTCATCTCATTTCTGGGTACCTTAATTGGGTTACACTTTCAAGCTTTGGGCAAATCACCACTTGACTCGCATTTTGCCATCATCTTGCTTCTCTTCATGGCTATAATTGTCTATGGCATTGCGTATGTGGAGATGAAACTACAACCTCTAGATGCTGACCTTCCCATATTCAGGATCATTTGTCTGGTTTCTGGAATTATTGCTATTGAGCTACTTGTCACAATAATCATTTCTCCCTTTTGGGTGTTCATAGTTAATTTATGTCCAATCCTGATAGTAGGGGTACTACGTCATTCATACCAACAAATTTATCACTGTCTCTACTGCACAGCTAATTGGGTAGTCAATGCAGTATGTAGCTTATTTAAAAAGATTTACCAATCACTTTGTCAGATATATATCATATATTACTGGCTCCTACAGAATTTCCAATAAGCAACTTCTCAAGCATCTTCTTCAAGGGAACAGGATCACAATGGTATTCAAAGGGAAGAAATTGTTTAAGGGGCCTGTTATTGTAAATTAGACATAAAGTAAGCAAAATTTTCACTTTATCTATTCTCTGTGTGTGAAAGTATGAATTTATTTGCACTTTATTCAAAGTAGGGTTAATTATGCTATATTCAGCCTATATTTTTGTACTTTACTAAAGATGTCACATCCAACTGCTTAGATAATATAATTTGCAATGCAATTTTGCAAATTTTCAACAACTAGATTTTTAAGGTTGTTCCTCAAAAAAAAAAAAAAAAAAGATTTTTAAGCTTACAAAATTTTATGTATAGTAAGATGTCCATTTATTTTTATTATTGTGACAAGCCAAAATTCATGGAAAGTGAGATGTCCATTATAGCCGGACCATGTTTAACCTAGCCTAGGAGTTTTGAGTTTTCCCATGCAACCACAGCCCAATTAAGTTCTCGAATTTGGTTTCTACTTCACATTCACATCTCATATGGCAAAATAAATCAAATTCAATGCTAATTACAATATCTGAAATAAATAAAAAATAAAAAAAATAAAAACTCATAGAAACCCCAAATATCGCATAATTGTCACCATAATTAGCGTCCAAAAGCATTGACTCGCTAGATTATTTGATGATTAAAAATAGGACAAAGTTTATCTACAAAATTGGTTGTAGCCTTAGACTACAAACTCATTTAATAAAATAAATATTACTGCATATTTTGAAAATCTAACTCCTAAATTACATGTTCTTTACGCTTTTAATGCATATATCAATTTTTGTGTCAATCGGATATCATTTACTATATAATCTATAATCTTATATTTTATGCATAATTTTAAATTACAAAAACTTGCTATTTAAAAATTTATTAATGACATAGCTATTGATCTTTAATTTTATTGAAATTTTGCAAACATGGAGGATATAAGAAGAAGATGCAATCCAATGGTGGATTTATCAAAATTCACCTTCAATAAAGAGATATTGAGTGAGTTTGTAGCTTAATGCTACAATCAATTTTGTAGCTAAACTTTGTCCTTAAAAATACTCCTTTCGTCCACTTTTTTTGTCCTATTTGAAAAGTTAAACTTTTTAAGAGAACGTCATTTATTATCTTGTTTACCTTTTAAAAATGTATAAGTTTCCAAAATTATCCTTAAAAAAATTTATCAAAAAATTGAATTAGTAAATTAATAGGGGTATAATAGAAACATTATAAATTAATGATTTTTATTTTTAGAAACAGTACAATATTTTGAGACATCTCAAAATGGAATAGAGGACAGCAAAAAAAATTGGGAGAGAGGGAGTAATTGAATAAGCTCAGATACAGCTCAGTTTGATTGATTGAGCAGAATCATTTAGTCATTATTGTAGTTAGTTTTCAAAGCAAGTCTTATTAGCTTCCTGTGGAGTACTATGTTGGGGCTAGATGTTTTCCTTGTTTCTTTAATAAAAGGTTCCCTAAATATGCATAAGGAGAAGCTAAAAAAATATGGAAAGAAACTCTTCATCACGAAAATAAATCCAAATGATAGGTCTTTCTCTTAATGGACAATTTAAAGGTTAATCAATAGAAATAATTGATCATCACAAAATATTTGTTCTTATATAAATCCAAGAAAAAAAAAAAATCAGCTATAGCCTATATAGCATGAGTTTTTGGTCACTGAAGTTTGATTTTTAAAATGTGCTTAAGAAGAAGCAAATACTGCTTAGTGAGCCCCATATGCTCTTTTTGTGGAGTCCATTTCTGTCTCTATTTCTCACAAAGTTTTGGCGGATGAACAATTGAACATGTTTGGGGAGCGATCCTGTTCCAATTGTGGGGCTTTTCTTCAATAAAATCTTCTTTACTAAGGAAAAAAAAAAAAATTAACGTCATCCCCTAATCACCTTTGCGTTATAGGAGATAATGGAATCAACACTTTGATTACATAATAAAGTGAATAAAGCGGTTTAAATTTCTATGACATGGGATTGCAATAATTCCATGTAACTTTCCACGGAGGAAGTATTTGTAAACTACTAATAAAATATTGAAATCCTTGATAAATTATAGATTATTTTAAACCAAAATTTTAAGCCCTTAAAAAATTAATTCTTGATGGATTCTTAGTCCCTACTCTTGATGGGTTCTCAGTACCTATAACCTATTGATGTTGTCCAATTTTGTAATGGAAATTGTAGTGTAACTAAGATTGTCGTTCCACCCAGAAAATGAAAACAAGAACATGTCAAAAGGACCAATAATATATAGAAAAATATTATTGAAACTTAGGAAAAAGAAAGTTCGGTAAAATTCAATAATTAAAATTACTAGGGCATTTTTGTCCACCAAAATTGCTAAGTATTCACTACCAATCCAATTTATTAATAAAACTTTCTTTTGTTAATTATATTCATCAATTGTTCCAACAATTTAGTCTAGAAAATAATAACTTTGTTAGAAAAACTCAAGGACATCGCATACCCTAGAGGCAATATTATGGCAAAAGTAATATCTAACAAAATTATCACGTTTTGCTAAAGAGATTATAAAACTTTATTCTAACAATAATAAGATTCAAGAATATACTTATGAAATAATTAGAAATTAAATATCAATATAGCAAAACAATTATGAAAAGAGAACAATTGATTTCAATAATCAAAACATGAAAAATATGCTTGGATTGAATAGTGGACAACTTACAACATTGGGCATTCACCCCTAATCCTAGCTTAGGTTCTTAAGCTTCCGTAAAAAATAAAAACTCTTAAAAATGATAATTAAAAAAAAAAAAATTCCCAGCAGCCAAAAACGTGACTACCCTTGTATCCCTTTAATATTTATAACATTCAAAATCCTTAAACACATTCTCCCCAAAAAGGAAAATATAAAATGTCAATTCTCATTTTTTTTCAATCGTGAGTCAACTTCCAAGGTTGTTTTGGCCTTGAATATGGAAAATTATGAAGTTTTGGTAAACTACAAAGTTTTAGATCTTCAAGTCTTCTTTCTGTTGCCGTAAGAATCAAATTAATCTGACATTGGAGTAAAAAGATATGGCCAATATACCAAAACTAGTTAGAATATTTCCATGCTAGGATTTTTTCCATCTTTGGCTCAAACAAATTTCTCTCTTTCCTTTCATGTTTCCACACATCTTTGAGTTACTAAATTCTTCAAAAGCCACCTCTCAATTGATCTTCATCCTTGGATTCTCTTGGCTTAATGTCTGCATGCTTGACTCATTAGTTAAATCTCCTATAAAAGAAAAATACACATAATGAGTATATTTTAGAGAAAACTTGTAAACTTTCATATTTATGTGTAAGTGTGGGAATAAATGCAAAATAGATGTGATAATGCCTACCAAAACTAAGCAAATATTGTACTTTTAAGCTATTATCACCCATTGATGTACAAAGTTCAAGAAAATACACATTGTTTTGGGTGTATTTTTCTCCCCCCTCACAACTGATGGGACCTACAACTAATGGTTTCCACCAACTGTGAGGGGGAGGAAGTATACACTCGAAATAAGGTATACTTCCTTACAAAGTTCAGCTAAAGAAAACTAATTCTTGATGGGTTCTCATTCCCTTTAACCTAACATACACACACTCACACACATGGGCACGCATGCACACACACATGCACACATATATTATATACATAAAAGATAAAACATAGTAGTTATTATTACTATACTCCTGTTAAGACATATCAGTGATCACATCATCTACCAATTTCCAAGATTCTCTATCTTATTTTTAACTTTCTATTTTTTTCTTATTAATTTTTCAATTTATTGTTATACTTTCTCCAACTTTTCTCATCATTTTTACCTTTTCATCTCCCCACTACCACTAGTATCTACCTTAATATCAGTTTCCTCTATCTTTTTATCTTCCTTTATTTTTATTTTCTTATTCCCTTCCTCTTACTATAAATTTACATTTCTCTCTCTCATTCTATACATAGTTTTCACACACAAAAAATGTTATTTCTCTCTTTCTCTTGCTCAAAATTTTGTTTTTCATTTTTTGGTAGATTTTTTTCTACTTTTTTTTGCATCTCTACTTTAAGTTGATGAATTTTTGTATTATTTAGAACTCTACTTTGGGTTGATGTGATTAATTTGTGTTTTTAAGTTGTTATTTCTTTCTTCTCTTTGATTTCATAGGTGTTATTCTATTGCATTTTAAAG
The DNA here is from genome assembly GCA_030445155.1 of Quercus variabilis. NCBI lineage: Eukaryota > Viridiplantae > Streptophyta > Magnoliopsida > Fagales > Fagaceae > Quercus > Quercus variabilis. The sequence goes on from CP129454.1 coordinate 12,575,156, forward strand.
ATAGTATATAAGAATATAATATTATTTTATTACATAACATAACATAACTTGGATAATTTGGTGTTCATTACTATATCTTTTATTTTTGCTTAATTTTTTTTCATATTATTTTCTATAAATTTCTTATTATTCTCTCTTGAAAAAGTGGTTATTCTCTCTCTCTCTCTCTCTCTCTCTCTCTCTCTCTCTCTCTCTCTCTCTCTCTCTCGATTTTTTATTCTCTCTTGCAACTCTACTTTATATTGATGAATCATTGTGATTTTTAAAAGTTTATTTTGGGTTCATATGTTTTGGTGTTATATTTTTTAGTTCCTCATTACAAGTAGTATCTCTCTCTTTCTTATAGTTTCAATTTTATTTTTGTTTGAGTTAATACTTGATTATTTTGGAAGTAAGAATTTGAGTTTATACTCAATTACTCAGCTATACTAAATACAGATCGGTATTCAGTCTGTTTCGTCCACTTAATCTATTAAGTCCGATTCGATCTACTTCAATCCACTTCAGTCCATTTTGGTCTATTTTGGTCTATTTCATTTCAATTAAGTCCATTTGGTCTACTTGAATCTATTCAGTCCAATTCGATCTATTTGGTTTAGTTAAGTCCATTTGGTTCACTTTAGTCTATTTTGGTCCATTCGGTCTACTTCAATCAATCCGTGTCTGTTCAGTCCACTTTGGTCCATTCTGGCCAATTTGGATAATTCAATCCACTTTGGTTTATTCGATTCAATTTGGCCCACTCGTCCACTTATTTCTATTCGGACCAATTTGGTCCATTTGATCTATTTGATCTATTTCAGATCACTTTGGTCCAATTTGGTGTACCTACTTAAGAATGAGAAAATACATGTTTGGATTGAGAGTATTACTAATTATTTGAGTAATATCAATTGTAATTATATGATAAGTTTTTGTTATCATAATAATATTCTGAAGAAATTGAGAATTTGAATAATAAATTTGAACTTCAAAATTTTTAATTGTACCTAAATAAACTAGGAGAATATAATGCATAATAACAATAGATAAAAGAATATGGAACTGTGGGGCCTGAAAGTCCGATAGCCTCGACCAATTTTACATCCGGCCCAAGGCCCATGCTGAGGATGGAGGATCGCCCGAGGACGTTGTATAAAGGCCTGAGCTGTAAGGACCCCGCCGAAGATGACCCTGTCCTCGGTAGACCGAGGACAACACCAAGTGGGGGAACAAACCTAAGATAGGTTGTCACATCCACAATAAATGCGCTCACCTAATCCTCTGACTGCACTAATGGAGATGTGACTCCTGGACAGAGCAACCTTGGCCACTACAAATCACATGATTACTAATAACACAGCTGATGGGACAGACGATCAGAAGGGAAGCGCATAGATGATCAACAGGTGGAAGAAAGAGATGGTGAGAAGAGGGCTATATAAGGGGAACCAACAGAATAGTGAAGGGGGGACCTCAAGCAGGATCCTCGGATCGGCGCCGAGGAGAAAGCTTGATGAATAACTTTAGTGTGCCGGCCTTCAACGGGTGTAAGTCCAGTTTTGGGCGTTGTCTGTTAGTTAGGGCCTAGTTCTTGATCCCACTCTCTAAAAATGTATTGTTTGGGCTTATGGGATGAATTTCCTTTTGATTTACAAGGGCTTTTCCAAATTGAGTCCCTACAATTGGCGCCGTCTATGGGAAGAACTAGGGTGTTAACAGGCGCGACGGCTAGCGATTTCCACCGTGGGGGGCTTGTGCAAGGCGAGGTAGTCTTTCGTCACCACCGGCGACACTGACCCCGACTTCAAAAAAAAAAAAAAACGAAGTAACAACCAACAATAACGCTTTTGCACAAGATATGATCGTTGCAGGAAAGTAAAAGATTTAGAGAATAGGAGAAGGAAACAAACATCACAACGTTTTATTAATCGAAAAGAAAAATACAAGGTACAAACAAAGGCTCAGACAGGCGTGTTTTAAAACTAATTATACAAACAGAGGCCTAGACAGGCCTGTTTTAAAACTAACTTTCGGGAAAGGGGCTGAGGTAGGCTTGTTTTAAGGCTGCCAATAACCCTCGGGCTGGTGCAGTTGGTGCCGGCGAGAAGAGAGGAGCAGTTGCATAGGCGCATGATGACCCCTCCCTGTGATGTTCCCTTGATTCTCTCTCGGTCCCACTGTGGTTGGTCATTGGAGACGGCAACACCCAGGCACCGAACATGACGTAATCTTGCGAGCCTCCACCGATGGATAGGCCAGGCACGAGTCACTGCCAGTTTGAAGGGTAGGTATGGGTGCGCCTTGGGGAAGAGCGTTATGTACTTCAGGGACCTCCCTCCTAACCGCCATGCATGACACCATCGAGATGACGTCCAAACTTTGCCGCGTCGGAAGTCTAATGTAGGCTACAGCCATAACGACTCTCGGTCGAGGGAGGAGGACCTTTGGCCTGTGTGCCCTTACTCCCATCCAAGGCTGCCCCATTTCTCCAAACTCTTGTCACAATCCTGGCAGGGTTATTGAAGGGGCTCGAAGAGCTGAAGGGACGTGTTTTCTATTTGTTAGAGGGTTCATGGAGTGTGGAAGGATGTTTCCCCCCAGAGAGCCTTATATAGAGTATGGAGGTTGGTGGAAATTGATCCACACAGAATTCGAGAAAAGGGTTATCAACGACATTAATCCTGACCAAATTCCAAGGAGGCCGTAAACCACTGAATCTGCATCAATCCATGAGAATATTAATGAGGGCACGTCTCGCGCATCGAAACGTCAGGCACGGAATGCGAACAGTCAGGGGACGCCTCGTAATTGAGGAGGGTGGAAGCTTAAACTGAAGGCGAGATTACTGCCACGAGTAAGGTTAGAAGTCCGAACCACCCCTGCCCAGGGCATTGCGAGGTCAAGGATCCGGCCCAAGGATGGCCCACTTTCGATGAAGCAGGGCCGAGGCCGTCATCATGACAAAAATAAGATTCCAAGCGCAGAGGACAAACTCCTTCATCCCATACAGAAGTGTTAGACAGAACCAATGCCTTGCATGGTCCTCGGACTCAAGGCCTTGGGGAAACTAACTACTTCAAAAAGATTCTAAGTGTTAGACAGAACCAAGACCTTGCATGGTCCTCGGACTTAAGCCTAGAGGGAAACTAACTACTTTAAAAAGATTCTAAGTGTTAGACAGAACCAAGGCCTTGCATGGTCTTCGGACTTAAGCCTATGAGGAAACTAACTATTCCAAAAAGATTCTAAGTGTTAGATAGAATCAAGGCCTTGCATGGTCCTCGGGCTCAAGCCTATGGGAAAACTAACTACTCCAAAAAGATTCTAAGTGTTAGACAGAACCAAGGCCTTGCATGGTCCTCGGATTCAAGCCTATGAGGAAACTAACTACTCCAAAAAGATTCTAAGTGTTAGACAGAACCAAGGTCTTGCATGGTCCTCAGACTCAAGCCTAGGGGAAAACTAACTACTTCAAAAAGATCTAAGTGTTAGACAGAACCAAGGTCTTGCATGGTCATCGGACTCAAGCCTATGGGGAAAGTAACTACTTCAAAAAGATTCTAAGTGGTAGACAGAACCACGGCCTTGCATGGTCCTCGAACTCAAGTTTATGGGAAAACTAACCACTCAAATATACCTGGGTACCAAACTGAACCAAGGTCTTGCATGGTCCAAGGACTCAAACCTAGGGGAAAGCTAGCTACTTGTAGAAGAACAAAAGCGTCAGATAGAACCGAGTTATGGTATGGTTCTCGGATTCAAACTTGAGGGAGAGCTAATTGCTTCACGAGACTAAGTCCAGAACAGAACCAAGGTATTAAGCGAAACATTAAAGTATAACAAGTAAAAGGGAGTATCAATTAAAGAACTAAAAGCAAACTACTGAATATGTATTTCAAATAGAAAGTATGTAATTCTGTTACAATGTCGCCAAGGCAAAAAGCAAAATGAAATGAAAAAGAAAACAAATAGGAGTGTCCACGCCATCAGAACAGGGTAGTCCAACGAGATGGCTTACTCCCCCAACTTGGCAGACAGCTTGTCTTGAGGAGCCTGTTGGACGACTTTGACTCACACCTCGGGACCCTGCTTCCGAGGGGCTACTTCAGAGGATCCTTCCCCGGCAGGAGGGATCTGAGGGACAATGAGTGTGGCTTGGGGATCAACAGGAGGCTTCACCACACCCTAAGGCACTTCTTGACCGTCAGTTCCTGCCCCCTTTAACGCTTCATGGAGTTCAGCCCCTTCGATAGGTCTGTCAGCTGAAGATGTGTCCTTAACAGTTTTAGTTTGACTTTCATCTGCCGTTGGCAAAACGGACTCCGCCTCAAAAGTAACAAGGATAACCTCGCAAATTGTAGGGGGGTAATACACTCTCTCCACTCTTCTAAGGTCAGATGAGGCATCAACCCCTACTTGGTTGAGGGCTTCATTCCAGGTCTGGGAACGGAAGCGCCTGCACACTTTAGGAATTTGAGCCTTAAGGGTAGCTTCAGTTTTAGCCACCCCCTCAGCGAATACCTCTTCCTCCGTTTGTTCTACGGAACACCTGGCGTCTATTCTCGCAAACAAGGCTTCTTCTTTGGCCCTTACGGCCTCGTCCCTGGCGTACTCGGCATTACCTTTTGCCCCAATTGCCTCGGCCAACTTTTGCTTCAGGTCAGCGATGTCCTCTTGAACAGCCCGCAATTGGCCCTCGACGTCCTGCAAATGCTTCGTCTGATCCTTGGCTTGTTTCGTAGCAGCAGCCAGGTCAGAGGCCACGCTATCTCTAGCCCTTGTCATCTCCTCCAAACTTTCAATCGCCTTCTTGAGATCTGCTTTAGATCTCTTAAGGGTACTCGCAGCCTTCAGGAACTTGTCGCGCTCCTTCCCCAGAGCGTTACTCTGGATGTCAGCCTCCTCGTCCACATTGAAAACAGTCTGGATAGCCTGCCAACCAAAACAAGTACGCCATTAAGGGGAAGGGAGGTGCTAGGCAATAAAATTCAAACAAAATAGACAAGTACCAAAGGTCCTACCATGCCCAGGTATCTCTTAAGGTCGTAGGCAACCTCTTGCTCCCTCATGTTCCCAAGCTCAGCCATGTCGACGGGGAGGAGAAGGGACCTCTCAAGGGCATCGGCTATGCGAGCCCCCTTGCCTTCTCGAAAATCCCGGAGAGTAGCATCATCCATTAAAAGTTGCCCATGGAGCATAGCAGCGGGCAACCAGGCCTAGGGCTCGGACTGCTGAACGATTTCTTGTCCTTTACGCTAACCACCAAGCCTCAATTGTTTAGAAGGTCAGCAGGCTTCACCTTCCTCTGGAAAAGAATGGGATCTGCCTCCATCCACTGGGTCTTTACTCTTAGATGGCCTCTTTCTTTTTGGATCGGAGGACTCAGACCGAGAGTCCGAGATTGGAGGGATGGAGGACGATCTGGTCTGCGTAGGCGAAGACTTGGGCAGAGGTAGAGAGGGTTTGGGCTATGACTCCCTCGGCACACCTTTTTCAGACTTGCCCTTAAGCAGGTCAAGAAGGCTGGTTTGGGCTATCTCTTGGAACCCATCTCCGTCTGAGTACCAACCCTTGGGGGCTAAAGATCGGCTTCGGACAAATGGGGGTTTTCCAAATCACTAGAGGGATCCTCAGACTGATTGGCTCGGTCAAATGCACCAAATTCGTCTTTAGATGAGCTTAGTTCGACCACTTTTCCCCCATTCTCTGAGCTCCTTTCTTCGGCCTGCGCTGCTTGATGGGATGAGGAAGAACCTGCTAATGGGATGCCCTCCAGAATAGAAGTTTCTTCGAAAAAATGAAAACCCGTCCTCTACCACGGTGATTTGCCTAAGTCGAGGATCACGAGTCCTGATAACGTGTTTTGGGACCGGAAACGACTTCTGAGCCGGATTACATTCGAGGATTTTATGGGCGGTTCTAACCTGATTATCGGCCTCGTTTAGAAAGAGCTCCACCCTAAGAACGACTTCCAAGTCCTGCTTATTGACCAGGTGAAAATGACACGTGAAGGTGTGCGGATCTGCAAAAAGAGGAACAAAACTTCTATGATCAATCAAACAAAGAAGATATATGACAAAGAAAAAAGAAAAGAAGTTAGACCATCTCCTACTTCGAGTACCCTACCTGACTCTCCCTCTACTGTCGGGCAATAGAGACCGTCGTGCCACTCCCTTGACACAATGAGAAAATCTTGAGTCAACCCCTTACTAGAATCGGGGAGGCACTGGATAAGCTGAACCCTATCGTCCCTTGTCTTCATATAGTATGACTTACCCTTTAGGTGCTGAAGATTGTAGCACCAGTTCACATCATGGTGGGTTAACCTTAACCCCGTCTTCTCATTCAGGACGTCTACGTACCCTAGTATCCTAAACATATTAACGACACACTGGGTAGGAGCTACCTGAAAAAACCTAAGGTAATCGCTCATCACTAGCCCCATAGGGATTCTCATGCCTCCCTCTACGAAGGCTACTATGGGAATCACAACTTTGCCCTCGTTCCTTTTAGTGTACCACTCTCCTTCCTCGCAATACCTCAAGCCAACATTACAAGGTATCCCATAATCAGCAATGAATTTCTGTATCATCTCTTCAGACTCAACTAACTTCTTAAATTTACCTATCCCTAGTAACGACTCAAAGACCCGAGAGAGAAAGAGAAAATAAAAGAGAAAAAAGAATTAGAGAGAAGTTTGTGCTACAGAGAGAAGGAGACTTACAGAAATGGGGAGATTCTCCTCGGATAGACTCTTTATGCTAAAAAGGGGCACTGGTCAGTGTGGAGATTGGACCAAATTCAGAGTGTGCGCGCCGAAGTTCTTAAACGTACAAATAGGGAGACCAAGTGGTTTAAATGAGTATTTATATTCCCAATTAAAATTAACTAGGCAGAACTTCCAGCCCATAAAGGCAGGAAATCCCCACCGATTGATTGCCATCACACCGTTGGACGTGGGGAACATGGAGCCGCAGAAAATTTAACGCAAACGCACGCCGAATATTGAGGCGCCAGAAACATCCATTGGGCAGGCGAAAAGACTCCAATGCTAACGTCGACCGATATTGGGCGAATCATGAAAAGGCCTAGGGATATCAAAACCCTCCTCCCCGTCCGAGGATACGGACAGCAGGATTTTGAGGGGCTATTGTGGGGCCTGAAAGTCCGATAGCCTCCGCCCATTTTACATCCGGCCCAAGGCCCATACCGAGGATGGAGAATCGCCCGAAGACGTTGTATAAAGGCCTGAGCTGTAAGGACCCCGCCGAGGATGACCTTGTCCTCGGTGGACCGAGGATAACACCAAGTGAGGAAACAAGCCTAGGACAGGTTGCACCTCCACAATAAATGTGCTCACCTAATCCTCTGACCGCACTAATGGAGATGTGACTCTGGACAGGGCAACCTTGGCCACTACAAATCACATGATTACTGATAACACAACTGATGGGACGGACGGTCAGAAGGGAAGCGCATGGATGATCAACAGGTGGAAGAAAGAGATGGTGAGAAGAGGGCTGTATAAGGGGAACCAACAGAACAATGAAAGGGGGACCTCGAGCAAGATCTTCGGATTGGGGCCGAGGAGAAACCTTGATGAGTAACTTTAGCGTGTCGGCCTTCAACGGGTGTAAGTCCTGTTTTGGGCGTTGTCCGTTGGTTAGGGCCTAGTTCTTGAACCCATTCTCTAAAAATGTATTGTTTGGGCTTATGGGATGAATTTCCTTTTGATTTACAAGGGCTTTTCTAAATTGAGTCCCTACAGGAACATTTCAAAAAAGAATAATATCAATACAAAACATTAAAAATTATAAAATTATATATTTGTAAAAATAGAGTGATAGAAATTACTTTTTAAAATTGTTTAATCTTTAGGGAGAACAAATTATGTACAATAAAATTTAGAAAATAAACTATACATATTTAGTATAAGATTGTTATGAGTTTTAATTATCATAATAATCTCTTTTAAGAAAATGAAGAATTTTTTATTTAAATAAATCTCTCTCTCTCTCTCTCTCTCTCTCTCTCTCTCTCTCTCTCTCTCTCTCTCTCTCTCTCTCTCTCTCTCTCTCTCTCTCTCTCTCTCTCTCTCTCTCTCTCTCTCTCACATTTATTTATTTTACTTGAAGGTATAATCAACCTCATGCAATTTATTTAAAAGTAATGACTTTAAAACAAATGAGTAATTGTCCTAAAGATTAGATTTGTATATTCAAAACCTTCATGTTTAGAAAGACTTTTACTTAAATTTGGTCGGACTGAAGTAAATTGAAATGCAAAGCTAATGCGACTCAACAAAAATATAGTAATAATAAATACTATGTTTAAGATTTTAGATATTACAAGTTTGAGATCTATATATATTAATAAATTTTTATTTAGAATAGGTGCTCTTAACCTAAACATGTCTTTTCCCTTTATGTAAGTGCACAAAAATGGACCAAATTGAACCAAATGAACGAAGTGGACTGAGTGAACATAATAGGACTGAATTGGAACAAGGTGAACCGAATTGGACTAGGTAGGACCTAAGTATACCGAATAGGACCGAAATGGACTGAATAAAAACGAATGGACAAATTAGGACCAAAGTGGACATAATGGATTGAATAGGAACAAATAGGATAGAATAGGATCAAAGTGGATAGAATGGACCGGATAGGACCAAAGTGAACCGAATAGAACCAAAGCAGAAAAAATGGGCCGAATGGCCCGAATAGGATATAAGTGGACCAAAGTGACGGAATGGACCAATGTGGACCAAATAGAATTGAAGTGTACAAAATAGGATTAATGTGGACCAAATGGATTGAATAAGACCAAAGTGGACCAAATAGAACCAAAGTGGACCAAAGAAAACAAAATTTATTGAATAGGACTGAAGTGGACTGAATAGGACTTTTGAATATTTATCATTTTTAGGGCTCATATTTCTAATTTCTAACATCTATTTTGTTCGTATTTTTTAACTCAAAACTAAAGAGTTTAGCCCAAATATAATAAAATTTCATACTTTTCAACCTAAAAATTAAGAAGAAAAAACAAATTATTGAGCTAAACTTGAAAAGGCAACCTAAAAAAAAGAATCAATCTAAGGCCCAATTAGTCCAAAATGAACCGAACGGGACTGAAATTGAACAAGTTGACCATATTATTAGACCGCATGGAACCAAAGTAGACCTAATTGGATTGAATAGAAATTGTTTAATTTTTAAGAAGAACAAATTATCTTCAAAAAAATTTAGAAAACAAATTATACATTATATGACAATTATAAAATAATTATTTATTCCACTTACAATTACAAAATAATTATTTATTCCCACGCGTGGGTCTATGTCTACGACTAGTCGATGTAAAAAGCTCAACTAAAGAAACTAATTCTTGATGGGTTCTCAGTCCCTCCAAGATCACCGGGGGCTTAAAAATATTCAACCAGTTCTTCCTCCTTGGCATGATGATAAATTGCATAGCCCGTTCGTCAGGGATGAAAAGTTCCTGGATTATCCAATAAATAGTTATGGCGGGTGAGGTTAGTTGCTTGTAGAAGTTTGATTAAAAATGAGGATTGTTATACAGTATACTCTACAATGTGCAATTAATCTAAGTGAAGTTCTCGTACATCATTAAAAAATATATATATATATATATATATAGTGAAAGTTGTTGTGTGATTGTTTGTGATGATTGAATGATGAGCGGAAGTATGAAAAAGAGAACACACACAAAGGTTTATATAGGTTAGCCTAATGGCCTAAGTACATGGTGATAAGCTTTTGACGACTACATATTATATTAAGCACTTTAAATGAACTCAATGTAGGGTTTATATACTAGAGAATATATGACCAATCCTAGGCTAACTATAGACTAACTTAAGGTTAATATGCTAGTTCTACAAGTACATGAGCTTATAATTAATATGGGCCACTTGAGTTACAATATATCTAACATATATTTTCAACCAGTTCTCTAGCATGTAAGAATCTTCAGGCATCCAGACAACTTCACAAATTTGGAACAGAATCATACACCTCAATGGTTCCGTCTACTATCATTTCAGGAATGCATCCTCCATTCAAGTTTTGACACAGGTTCTATGTTTAAATAACCTTCTATCAATTGTTGGGTTATACACGTATACTGTATATGTATCTTCAAATCAACAGTTTACTCAATTTCTTTTATTTCTCAAATTAATTTTCCTATTGAAAAGGATTATCAGATTCCAAGTAATGTAAACAGTCAAACGGCAGAAGATGAAACGAAATTTTTTCTCACTTGTGTCATTACCATAATACCGCTAGCCATACAAGAGTAATTTTGCTGATAGCATATAAATCTTACATACAAAAAGAAAATAATTTCCACGAACATCTAGACCTTCTCCAGGCTCATCTTTTTGTTATAATCCAGATCAAGTATTGGAAGTTATAAGTGGAAAGTGGCTTTGTTTTATAGTTAAAAGCTTTAATTTACTGATTCTAAAATGAGGTTTCTTGATTATCTCCCTTTTCTTGGTGAATTATCTCATCATATTGTACACTAATGAATCACTGGATTATTTGATTGTTGAAAAATGAATGTGAAGCTAAAATTGACACTTGTTTTGCTGGACGATGATATAGCAGTGAGATTGGAAAAGGACCACAGATTTATTATTGAGGCAAAGAGACTGATTATTTGACAAGACTGCCACACCTCTTGTTACAAATTCTGGATATGAGCTCAGATATAGCACATGTTAGAAGATGATACACGGAAGCAAATGAGGGTGTGAGTCTTGAAAATCCTGACCTGCACTACTGTCATTACACCACCCTGCAATGAAAAGTGAAAACAGAAAACCTAACATTTATCAACACCAGATATCCAAATTTAAGGCCTTATGTGGGAGATCTATGTGTGAGAAAAACTGCTTGAGCTAGTATTATCATTAATTTCTACTAGTTAATATATTTATTAAAATTATACTTAAATATTATATACTCGTGTTCATCCAATTTACTTGCATTCAAGCTTTGTGCTATCTCAAAATTGTTTAGTTACTTACTTTAGGAATAATAGTAGCTAGGATTAAGGGAGACAGAATATCAAGGATCATTTCATTGGGTTTCATGCAAAATAAAGAGTTCAGTAAGATAAGGACCTCATAAATCAGGCACGCAGAAGTCCAAATTAGAAAACTGCAAGCCTTTTGTGTGTGTGAGAGAGAGAGAGAGAGAGGAATTGCTTCAACTTGCAAATTTATATGGGAAAAATAAGAGAAAAGACTCAGTTACTAGATTTCTTCATCAGCTGGAGGTTAAAAAAAAAAATCAATTTTATCTTTTTGGAAAATCAGGTCCTTTAATTTTTTAAAATAGATTCTATTTCAAAACTGTATGAAATACTGAAATCCACCATTGTCAACCAAACAGTGTAGACTTTTATCATTTTGGAGAAACTGGTGATATAAAGCTAATCTTGCTTGATATTCTGCTGTCAAATGTACGCAAGATTCAGGTAAAGTTTTGATGCATGCAGGCAAGGTATAAAAGTTGGATCCTCAAACTGGTGATATTTTTCAATTTTTCAAATTTTCAAATTTGATTATTATTTTCCTTTTTGTTTTCTACAAGTTTCAACTTAATTCGGCTCTTATGTAATTTATTGAAGTTTCCAATTTTGGAAGCATTTTTTATCACATAGCGAACAGATTTGGGTTCTTGTATAAATATGTTCTTAGGGTCTAGCTTCTGGATATGCATAATTTTGGATTATAAAGATGGGTTAGATAAAGCATATTAGGTCTATTATAATTATTAATATGTAACTGTTAAAATTATTGGTTGAAGTTGGAAGGGAAGTTAATTGTTAACTCTCTGTTTCATAGCTGTATATTTGATTTTTTTTTTTTTGGGGGGGTGGGGCGCGCTGTCCATTTTCATTTGGGATTTGTTTTATGTGAGTTGAATTTCTTAATTATTGCTCAATTCGTGGTATGTTTTAGTTATAGAGATACTCTTTTTTTTCAGGGTTTGATGCAGTGGTTGAAGATTAGTTTGTTATAAGGATCTGTGTGTGAAATTCAATTAAAGTAAAAATCATTTGCTTTTGAAGTTTTAGTAATGTGTCCTTAGGTTAAAACGGTTTCAATATGGGTTTTAATTAACAAGTTATGGTCAATTTCGTATTCAAAGGCAAAACTTTAATGAATATTATGCTTGAACTTGGTCCTTCATTGGCTACACTAAACTCCCAAGATGACTGTAGAGATAGAATTGATCTCCATACCAAAGGAAGAGTATGCTCAATTCCTAGCTCTGCATAAGGGAGTTGCTTCTCCCTGTGCTTCCACTTTAGCCCAATAAGGTAGTGCAATATCCTATTGTATTTTACGTTACACTTTTGATCCATGGGTTATTGGAGTCTAAGAAAATAAGATGTAAGATGTTTAAGATCTCCTAGAAAATCCTAGACTCAACTAAAGTTCCGAAACTACCAAAATATCTTTAATTCATAGGGATTGCAAAAATTACAATTTTGCTCCTAAATACAAAATTAACCATAACTTACTAAATAAAATCCCATATTGAAAACTGTTTTAACCCAAAGACACACAACTAGACATTTAACATCACATGAAATTTACTTCAACTAGACTTCAAACATGGCCCATCAAAATAAAACTTGAATATGCAAATTTGTAAGTAGAAACATTTTAATGTTCCATGGCTGCATCAGATATGTTGGTTTGGAACTGTTGTGTTGCTTATCTAATTTCTGGGTTCTTGTGAAGAGTGTGGGCGATTGCCTTTTGGGAATTTGTGGGTGGGGGTCAGATGCTGAATTGTTGAAAAATTATCTAATTAAGTTGATTTATTTGTTGATTGAATGGTTTTTGTGACAAATTTTTTCTTAAGATTTAACATTTATTTGTATTTTACACATTACAATTATATGTTAATTTACTTTAGATTATGTAACCATAACTAGAAATAACATTTATTTTTTTGTTCTTTTCTTAATAAGTAACTTGCGCTTCAGTTTTTTTCCCCCACCAATGGAAATAGATTCAATAACTTTTTAACCATATAAATGATCCAAAAAAGGGATTAAAAACCGATGAATTGCAAAATAATGATTTCCAAATCCCTTGGGTGATTTGAAATCCAAATCCTAAATCTAAATCCATGCTCTCAAATCCAGCCTAGGGGTTGGGCTCCTTTAGGATTTTTATGCTAGCAAGGCCTGGTTGTGTTATTAAATTATCATATATCCACGATGCCAACCTAAGACAGCCTTCGCTAAACTTAACCTAGAAGGCCCAAGCACTAGATTTGTGGAAGTCTATTATTAAGTAGGAGGTTCATCTCTTCTAATACAATTTACTTTTTTTTTTTTCCTTTTTTTTTTTGGGAGATAAAAGATATGATTTCATTAAGTGAAAGAAAAAGTATTACAAAAGAAGAGTAATCAAAGACACGGGCTGAGCCCAGTCTAAACCGAAAATACAAAAGAAAGAAAATCTGAGAGGGCATTATTGGTGCCGTTGAGCTGCCATCAATTTCTGGTATTCATCCAAGTAGCTCACAGCTCCATCTAGGATTATCTTCGGCTGGGTCTGTGTCCTCTCAAAGTAACATTTGTTCCTAGCATTCCAAATGGCCCAACTTACCACCGTCCAGCGTTCAAGATCCTTCAACTCCAGTTTCGCTACCAGGTGTTGGAACAGTAAGAAAAAAATCTTGTTTCGTGTTCGAGCATTCTTGTAGTCGACCCTTAACTAGAGCCCACACATTCCGAGCAAGTGGGCACTCCCACAGAATGTGACTGGTAATCTCAGGTTCTTGGCCGCATATGTCACTTCTCTGTTCACTCTTCACTTTTCTATTATTCAAGTTGTCTCGCGTGGGCAAAATATTGGATCATGCACGCCAAATGAAAGTGCGCACCTTGGGAGGTATGTAGTCCATATTTTTTTCCAGATTGGTCCATCGGTCCTAGCCGAAGAGTGCTCCACGCAGACCTGTTGCTGTAGGCGGAGAGCAACCTGCTACGCAGTCAGTGGCGACTCCAGGATTTTCTTTTAGGGGGGTCAATAGTGTCTTGAGATAGGATTTGTTGTAGGGAGTAAAAGATAAAATTATTATTATTTTTTTTTTTTGGTATATACAATTGTCATATTACATATAATAATCTAACATAGTATTTGAAATAGTATACAATACAACTATCTTGTAAAATAGTCTAAAAAATTATTAATAGTTTAAAGATCGGTAAGAAAACAACTATAGAATGTATATAAATAAATATAAATAAATAACTAATCATAATATTTGTCAAATTAATAATAATTTATTATAATCATATGTAATATCAGTTAAATAAAAATATATTATGAAGAAGAATAGTAACACACCTAAGAGTTGGTCTGAGAGTAAACGTTAAACTAAGGAAAATAAATAGTAACTTATATAAGATTTTGCTTTTGAAGTGTATGGATTTTTAATCACATGTGTGGTCATTCTCTTGAAATTGGAGCAAACACTAAAAGGCTTTTTGAACTAAAAAAATTGTAGAACACTTACCAAACTACTTGATTAGATAGAAAGAGATATAGAAGGGAGAAAGAGAGAACGAGAAAAGAATCATAGATGGAAATATAGATCAGTTGGTTGTACAAGTGGTGTAGTTTTTTGTTGATGAAGAAGAAAAGTGTAGAAAAAAACAGTTTCATTCTACCATCAATAGTAAAGTAAGCCAAAGTCCAAAGAGAATGTTTATTTATTTTTTAACAAATGAGCAATTTTAATAGTAGTGTTATTGACAAAACATGCAATAAAATTTAGATGGCAAGTTGTTAAAAGTATGTAAAAAAGTGATGTTAGTTAAGGGTTTAGATAAAAAGTCAATTACAATTTGTCACTTAATTTTTATTGCAAAAATATTGTGAAAATATTATGAAAATAACACTAATATGATCATATTTCAAGTTTATTTCAATTGGGTTTAAACAAAATTTAGGGTCAAGGTTTTTGAAATTTTATTTTAAGGGTCAAATTAAAAATAAAAAATAAAAAATAAAAAATTTTATATATAATATTTTTTTTGGGGCCAAGCCAGGGGGTTCATTTGAACCCCCTGGCCTGGCTGTAGAGCCGCCCCTGTACGCAGTTCTAACTGAGAACTGCCTGTTCGTGTTTTCCATCCATACAAGCTGGTCCTGGGTAGTTGTGTTCAGGGGTACAGCCATAATTTCCCTTTTTGTACCAGGGGAAAATAAAAGAGAGTTTTGCTCGATCTATCCTGGCCCATTGACCAGTGGCGGCTCCAAGATTTCTTTCTTGGGAGGTCAACAATGGTGGAGCCAAGAATTTGTTGGTGAGGGATAGATGAATAAAAAATCGGATAAATAGTTTTTTTTTTTTTGGTTTTGTTTGTTTTTCTATATATACAACTTTCCCGTTATATACAATAGTAACAATACAACTATGTTATACAATAGTCTGAAAAGTTACTAACAGTTTAAAGTTCGTTAAGACAATAATCATTGGACATATAAACAAATAGAATTAAATAACTAATCATACATTTTTAACAAATTAATAATAAATTATTATAATTATAAGTTATATCAATTGAATAAAAAAAATATAGAATAAATAAGAATAGTAATACACTTAGGAGTATGTTTGAGAGTGTTCAATTACCAATTGTCTCAAAAGTTTAAACTATTGAGATACAGTAAATTTAATCATTTAACCACACATACTTCTAACAGAGAGTAAGCGTGAAACTAAGGGTACGTTTGGTACATTGAATGGAAATTACAACAAGAATTGTAATCTTTATTACTAGTAATAAATTGTGTTGTAATGTAATAACTAAACCTATTCATTAGTTTGGTTATGAGTTATAACATTAGAATGAAACTTAATATTTATTTTAGGAAATATCTTACTTACACAATTATATCTATTTAAAAATTGTTATTTTTAAATTTAAGAGAGATATGTGTTATTTTTTATGATTTTTTATTTTTATAATTGTTAGATGTATATGGAAAGTTTGTTTATTTGGAAATATATTAAGTTTTGAAATTATTGCACTTATTAAGGAATAGCAAATACAACCTTTTAAAGATGAATAGTTATTCTTCATTTTGAAGAATAGCTATTCATAAGGAATGATTATTCCTTATAATAAAAACATAACCAAACTAAAGAATAACTAAACCATAGGAATAATTATTACATTACAGCACCTATTACAGTCTACCAAACATGCCCTAAGAAAAATAATACTCTTGTAATAAATTTTTGCTTTTGAAGTGTAGAAAAATATTTCTTGGACTTAAAAATGCGTAAAGTACTTATCAAACTACTTGAGTAGACATAGAGAAAAACTAAGAAAACATAAAAATTAAGGATCATATTCAAGCTTATTTCAATTGGGTTTAACAAAAAATTTAAGGTAAGGGTGTTCAAAATTTTTATTATAAAATTAAAAATAATATATAATGTTTTTGGGACCAAGTCAAGGGGTTCCTGGTCATGGAGCCACCCAAGCCATTGACCTGTGGAGTCATCCATAAGCTCACATACACACATAAGAGGGACCACACTGATAATACATGTTGGATGAGGGAGCCAATTAGGATCAGTGACTGCTATACTACGACCATTACCAATCCACCATTTGGACCCCTTCCTAATAATCTCACGAGCCGCTAAGAGACTTTTCCATACATAGGATGGGTTAGACCTTATATCAGCTTCCAAGAAAGAACAATCAAGAAAATACCGTGCTTTATAAACTCTATAAAACAAAGAATGTGTATTGTGTATCAGTCTCCAAGCCCGTTTAGCAAGTATTGCTAGATTGAAAGCATGGATGTCATGAAATCTCATTTCTCCCTTAGTTTTTGGCGAACATAGTTTCTTCCAATTGATCTAGTGTGTTTTCTTCTCCTCTTTCGTTTGCCCCAACCAATACTTAGCCAAGGTTGAGTTAATAATATCACAAAGAGTCATAGGGAGTTTGAAAAGACTCATAGAGTATTTGAGGATAGCCTGGGCCAGTGTTTTGATTAAAACTTCCCTTCCTGACTTGGAGGTATATTTTTCCTTCCACCCCATAACTTGCTTGGTAATTCTCTCTTGAAGGTCTCGGAATGTATTTACCTTGGATTTGCCCCCAACCATAGGTAGACCAAGGTATTGCTCACAATCCATCATAATACAAACCCCCAACATATGTTGTACTGTCCCCTTGACATGTGAGCTAGTGTTCTTATTGAAAAACAGAGATATCTTTTGTCTATTGATAGCTTGGCCACAGGCTTCCTCATACTACTGTAGGATGTGCATGAGGTTTTGGCACTCTCCCATAGGAGCGTGACAAAATTTCATTTTATTTTATTATGGCAGGTCTCAAATTAAGTAAATTAATATATATTGATTAGATAATTTGATAAATTATATAGACAAATAGACACGTATAAGTTAAGCATGTAGTGGCCTCACATTCTCTAGGCCCCTTATTGGGTTTGTGGTATGACATAAACTTAGTGTGTCTTTGGGAGATTAAGGGAATAGGTGAAAGTTTTAGATAAATTGAAAACTTAATACATAAATTATGGTATATAGAAAAATATAGAAATAGAAATGGATAAATGTCTTGAAGAAAAAGTGGTTGAGGTTGGGAGGATAGAGATGGAATGTTGTTAATGACACTCGTTTTAGGAGAAGAGACAATTGACATGGTCTCGAACACTCCCCAAACAAAAGTTAGAAGAATCAATTAGACAAATTTTGGAAGGATATTAATCATGAATGAATTGATTTAGGGGATACCAAACTGAGAAATGATTTTTATTGAATGAGGCCTGAATGATTATATCGGAAAAAATAGTGGGAGTTTTGAAAGAGCTAATGAGGGCCAAGGTTATGGAGTAAGAATTGAATTAAGAGATGTTATTATAGACTTTAGAGCAACATAGGATTTACCATTAATGAACACTTGGTTTAAGAAGAGGGATTCCCACATTTAATTTAATTGATAGTAGATAAATTTAATCCTTACTTGAAAAGTTAATGGTAGATGTTTTAAAGGTTGAAAGATGATATTAGGGGAGAACATAACCACTCAATATAGGTTGGTGGTACTAGATATGTGCACTGGAAAGTTAAATAAAAATAAAAATAAAAATTAAATTAAATTAAAGGGAGAGAGAGATTAGAGAGTGATGGGGTTTAAAGGGAGAGAAACAAGTTGTGTTCAAAGATAAATTGACTTAAGAAGACAAGTGATGCTTAGGTGAAGATGATTAGATGTGGAATGAAATGACTAGTTGTATTAAAAGAGTAGTTAATGACGTATTTGGAGAATTTAAAGGATGGGGGCAAAGCGCTTGTTACCAATAGTTAATGGGTGACATTATTCAGTTATGAAGATTAGATGGACAGTACAACTAAATAATTGTTAAGGAGGAAAAGTGTATTTAATCCTAATAATTGGTCAAATTATTAAAAAAAAAAAAAATCTTTTTTAGAAAACAAATGTTTTAATTAGTTGGATCTCTAGAAGCAAGAATTTCCCCATAAAGTCACGCATCTATCAATATTTTATTATTTTTAGAGCTGCAAAAATTAAATGTTCTACTAATATAAAAGACTAGTATAATTTTTTAGTAACTCCATATTACTCTGCACCATAAGCCAACACAAGCCAACTTTCACTGAATGTTGATCTAGTTTTGAGGAAATGTGCGGGTGCGGAGAAGGTATTGCTTACAATCTGTGCATGGATGATACGTTCGTTATCTTTGTCTCAAAACTCCATTCCCTCAAAACCTCTCTCTGTTCATAATGTCTTTTGGACAAGAATTTCCTGCCCGCAATACTGCGGCAGTTGCTGTATATAGGATTCACTTCAGTTTCAACTCCACTTTCCTCACAATTTCTTTTAACTTTTTTTACTTTTTAACTTTAACTTTTTAACTCTTTTTTAATATATTTTATCTAATGGCTGAGATTGAAAGTTGTTTTTTCAACTTTCAATCTCAGCCATTGATTAAGTATTGTACTTAATGTGAAGACGGGTATAGTTTTTCACTCACTTGGATACTTAGCATCGGGATGTGTACTAATTTTTATTTTACCATCTCATTTTATACACATTTTTTTAAAAGAATGATCTTATTTTACTGTTTACCAGGGGCGGCGTTATGTGGAGTTCAGGGGGTTCAAATGAACCCCCTGAGCTGGCATTTTTTTATATTATAATATATAATATATAATATTTTTAATATTAATTTTTGATTTGTTCCTCTTAAAATAAAAATTTGAACACCCTGACCCTAAAATATTTTTTAGTACAATTGAAATAATCTTAAATACGATCTTTTTAACAATATTTTAATCTTTTTAAACACACAAAAAAAACCTAACAGCAAAAGTAAAAAAAATTTCATCTTAAACCTAAAAAAAAGCCTATTTAGATCTTAACAAATTTGAAATAAACTAATAGAAAATTCTTAGTTTACATTGTATATATAAGATTTACATTGTCTCTAAACAAATGTGTATTGTACATTTTTTGCAAATTTGTATAATATTACACACATTTGTTTAATCTACAATATAAACTTTACATTGATAGTACAATATTAACATATCATTGTCCTAAACTAATAGATAAAAGCATTTTAAATAGTAATAACTAAAGTTCACTTAATGAAAATAATTAATATGTTCATTGTATTAAAAATAATGTGCTAAATGAACTTATAGTTTATTAAAAATAATGTGCTAAATGAACTTATAGTTTATCTTTTATTCTTTTACTCATGCATGCTATGGTCAAATTTGTAATAAGAAAACTTTGTAAAGCACAAAATTCATCTCTTATCCAAAATACATCTTCTTGTTGACCCCCCTAGAAAAAAATCCTGGGGCCGCCACTGCTGTTTACCCAACAAACTTTACAATAAAATAATATAAATCAACACAATATAATAATACTAACCTCATTACACGTACTTTGCGCGTGCAATAAGACTCTTTTTTTTAGGTGTTTTTTTTTTTTAATAAGAACTTGGGTTTTTTTTTAATAAAATTTTAAGGAACATGGGGTTATTATTATTATTATTTTTTATTTTTTTTAATAGAAACATGGGTTAGTTTTGGTTGTGTACATGGGATAGTGAGAAGTTTTATAGAACATGAGTAGCTTTTTAAAAAAAATATATTAATTTATGATTTTAATCTCATTTTTATGTTTTAGGAATAAGGATAAGTTAATTAAATTAGGAATATTTTTAAAATTAAAAAAAATAATAACTAGCTTTTTGAATTCTCTTAATATATAGTGATTTAGGAATAAGGATAAGCTAATTAAATTAGGTGTACTTTTGAAATTAAAAATGACAATAGTTAACTTTCTAAATACCTTTAATATATAGAAATAAGTTAATTAAATTAGAGACATTTAAAAAAAAAGAGAATAACTAATTTTGTTTTTAGTAAGTAATAACTAATTTTTTGAATTTTTTTTGAAAAATAAATTCAAAAAATTTAAAAAATTAGTTATTACATTCTCAAAAAAAAAAAAAAAAATATATATATATATATATATTATAGGAAAGAGATAACTACACTATAATAAAATATTATAGACTTCAAAAAAAAAAATTATAAATCTCTCCTCTCTCTCTAGAAACCATAACATATTTGCTAATAAAATAATATTATTTTTTTACATCCTTTTTTTTTTTTTTGAGGGGAAATTTTATTTTTTTTTTTACATCCTAAGCTACGGTTTTTGTTTTTGTTTTTTTTTTTAAGAAACATCCTAAGCAACAGTTGGTTAAAAAAAAAAAAACCCACTCTCCGAGTTTCTTTTTGCCTTTACACGGCAACAAATATCTCTCTCTCTTAAGATTAAAAAAAAAAAAAAAAAAAAAAACTCTCTCTCTCTCTCTCTTCAAAACCCCTTCAACGCCTCTCTCTCTCTCATCCTCCTCCTTCGTTTTTCTCAGAAACCCCAGCCCACAAACCAGCCAAATATTAATATTGATGGGTATGGCATCCGCATCGGTCGTCGGCGGACAGAAGCGTTGTGAGCTTCAATGGAAGTTTTTCGTTGCAGGTCTAGGTTGCCGTAATGGCCTGTCAAGAAACCTGGATTTCAGAGGTTGGACTTGGATCCAAACCCAAACCCCCCGTTTGGGCATAAATAGCTCGCATTTATACTGATTTTCTTTATTTTTGGTTTTCAGTTTACAAATTTGATTGTTACTTGCATCTTAACCAGAGTGAACTCAGATGAAGCTGTGAGCTCAACTAACAGATTCAAAGCTTTTACTTCGAAAGCTTTTTATGGCCTATTGAACAGGTTTGGGTTCTTGGTTTTTTCTCTCTATTCCTTTTTTTTTTTTTTTTTTTAAAAAGATGGTTGGATCTTTTTTTGTTTAATAATTGATTCTTAACCTTTTGTTTTCTACGAGTTTCAGCTTGAAAGCGGCTGCGATTAAAGCGGTGGAACTAATTTTTGAAGCACTTGTTTATCTACTGAACAGGTTTGGATTCTCCTTTCTTTTTTGTTTTTGTTTTGTTTTTTTTTTTTTTTTTTTTTTCAAATTTGAATGTTATTTGCCTTTTTTGTATTCTACAAGTTTCAACATAAATTTCGGCTGTTAATATATTTAAGGTTTCAATTTTGGAAGCTTTTTATCACCAATTGAACAGATTTGGGTTCTTGTATGAATATGTTAGTCATGAGCATAAACTACTTAGCCTGTTAGAGTGAAGAAGTTAGTCCAAGACAATAGAATTTGTATAAACACTTCATCGGGTCTTTAATAGGGAAGCTAATGTAAATAGAAGCTATAATTAGTATGAAGATAAACATAGTGTGCCTTAAAGAGATTAAGTGAGTAGGAGAGAAATGTAGAGAGATTAAAAGTACATGATATAAATTATGGTATACAGGAAAAGATGAAAATATGAATGGATATGGATAATCCTAGATAAATGTCTTAAATAAAAAGTTCTTGAGGTTGGAAGGATAGGGGATTAAATTTTGATAATAAAATTTGTTTTAGGAGAATAGACTATTGACATAGTGCATACACTCCTCAAATAGGGGTGGGAGAATGCATTAGGCAGAAATTATGGGAGGATATGTATGAATTGATTGAAGGTGTATCAAATGGGTAAAAGATTTTTATTGAATGAGATCTGAATGGTCATGCTGGAAAAGATAGTGGAAGTTCTGAAAGAGTTCATGCATTCACGGAGATCAAGGTTATGGAGTAAGAAATGAATCAGGAGATACTATTTTAGACTTTGCAACAATCTATGATTCAATATTAACAAAAACTTCGTTCAATATATGATTTAATATTAATGAACACTTGGTTCAAGGAGAGGGACAAATATTAGCAATATAAATTTCATCCTTGAAATGTTGATAGTAGATGTTGTAAAGATTGTAAGGTGATATCAGGAGAGAGCATAACCACTCAGTATAGGTTCGTGGCATTAGATTTTTGTATAAGAAAGTGAAAAAGAAAAAAAGATAAAGAAAAAGAAAAAGAAAAAAGATGATATATTAGAGAGAGAAACCCAAGAATTAGGAGAGGGGGTTTTGAAAGGAGACAAACAAGTTGTGTTTAAAGATAAAATGATTAAAGAAGGCAAGTGAGGTCTATACGAAGCTGTTCATAAGATATGGAATGAAATGAGTAGTTATATTATTAAAAGAGTGATTAAGAGGTATTTAGAGAATCTAAAGGATTTGTGCAATGAACTAAAGAGATTTGGAGCTGGAATGAGCAACTTCAGGCAGCAGTTAGTTCAAGCCAAAAAAGGATAAGAGCAAGGAGAATGAAGTGGAAAAGTATACAGAAGTATTGTATGATCATTGGATACCTATTAAGTTAAAGGGAAAATGTTATAAGATTGCTATAACACCAATTAAACTCTATTGTATCGAATATAAGGCTATTAAAAAGCAATATTCATAAAATGAGTGCAGGCACACTACAATTTGAGGCCTAAGGCATGATAATTTGAAATAAAAATTTTCTTATATCAAATATTTAAACAACACACACACACACACACACACACAACTTTCTATATTAAGATTTTTTTTTTTTTATTTATTTATTTATAGTCTATATTTTCAGTTTTTAAGATGCGAAATTAATAATGAAGTTTTTGTATTCAAATTTTGCTAACATCTCCTTTTATATTGAAAACATGATTAATCCATTTGGTTTTTCTTGTGACATGGATTTTATTAAATTAGTTCTGAAAATAAATACAAACCGTCAATATTGAATAGATTTTTTTTAGGACTAAATTAATAAATATTGATCATGTGCAAAGGAGATCGATTAATCCATCAATGAGGATATGAGTTGGTTTGAGTTGGTTCGTGTTGAGTGAATGAAAAATTTTATAGAAATTTCTAAAATAACATTAATAGAAGTAGTAAAAAATGACATATCAATAAAGGAGACAGAGTATGATTAGAATGACAGAAAATAATATGTGGCCAACTCTGATTAGTCTATTGAGGATCTGTAGCAGATTTCAAAGTTTTGGGACTAAGGCTTGGTTGTTGTTTATATTTTAACATCAAGAATAATGCATGTATGAGGAACAAGAAGTCTTATATCAGACCTATTGCTTATTGAATGACTTCAGTTATTACAAACTCACCACTGCCCAGGCATACACGCATATGATAGACTGAATCTTTAGAATTCTTGATAAGACAAATTGTCAGAGATTATTTCTTATAGTAAGGGTGAATGAAATAATCTTGATAGTGGCTTATTCATCTCTTGATAAGACAAATTTTCAGAGATTATTTCTTGTAGCAAGGGTATATTGACAGTGGCTTGTTCATCTCTTTGCATTGAATTGCACTCATTGTGGTAGGTTTGGGAGAGAAACTTAATAAAGCTGAAGGGATTTACTCTTTTTATTATTGAAGTAAAGTTGATTTTGTGGGTTTTTTTATTGACGTAAAAGCTCAAGGATCTCTTATTTGTGTATGTGCCAGTGATGGGGCACTCGTTTTCTTTGAAGCATTTCATGGGCTTCTTCTCTTCCTCACCTCCTTTCCAACTGCCTTAATTGGTTTACACTTTCCAGTTATGGGCGTCTCGCCACTTGATACACATTTTGCTATCATCTTGTTTTTCATCATGGCTACAATTGTCCATGGCATTGCATGTATGGGGATAAAACTACTACCTCAAGACACTAAGAACCTACCCAGATTGAGGTTCATTTGTCTGGTTTCTGGAATTATTGCTGTAGAGCTACTTGTTCCAATAATCATTTCGCCCTTTTGGCTATTCATGGTTAATTTTATGTCCAATCCTGATCCTAGGGGCACCATGCATTCGTACCAACAAGTTTATCATTGTCTGTTCTACACAGCTAATTTAGTACTCAATGCAGTATGTAGCTTGTTTAAAAAGATTTGTCAATTAGTTGATCAGATATATGACCAGGTCCAAAAGAAATTCCAGTAAAGCAGCTTCTCAAGCATTGTCTTCAAGGGAACAGGAAGACAATGGTGTGCAAATGGAAGAAATTGTTTTAGTGACCTGTTATTGTTAATCAGACATATTGTAAGCACAATTTTCACTTTGCAATTTTCTGTTTGTGGAAGTTTGAATTTATTTACATTTCATTCAAAGTGAGGTTAATTATACTATATTCAGCATTTGTCTTCATACTTTACAGAAGATCTCACATCCAACTGCTTAGATAATAAAATTTGCAATGCAATTTTGCAAATTTTCAACAACTCGACTTTAAGGTTGAAAGGTTTTATGGAAAGTGAGATTTCCATTATATTTTATTTGTGACAATGCCAAAATTCATTAGAGAGGGAAGCAAAACCAGACAGAAGCCAGAAAATTAGGACACCACATCCGACCTAACCATGCAGCCACATGAAAATACTACAAATTGACTAATCGGTTATGGAAGTTTAGACCAAAAAACATGCATATACATTCATGGTGCCACTTTAGCCAGACTGATTGTGTCTCTCAAGGTCTAGGAATGGCGTCTAACTGATGTCTGCACACCTTGTGGTTCCTTGATAGGATAATGATTGCTTGTGATTCCCCCCCCCCCCCCTTTTTTTTTTTTTAAAGGATGTTTGTGATTCCTCTCCTTAGTAGTAGGTGAAAGAGTCAAACTATCTTGCAGTATCTTTATTTTTTGCTAACACCAGCACTGCATTGTGACTGCATATCCTCACCACATTTATCGCAATTCTCCAATATTTCTGATAAAAGAATGTTTGAAATCCATTTGGACCAAAGGCCTTTAAAACAGTCATTTGAGAGGGCATATGGTACTTCTGCTATTGATTAGTATCTAGGCACTACATGTCCATTGCTTGAAGTGGACTCAAAATATGTTCCATAGAGAATTGATATAAGATTCCACTAAAATGATCCACTATTCCTTGTTTTTTCTTGTACTGAGTCTATCCATTGATCATCTGCCGTTTGTGCCTTAAGATTTAAATATTCAGTCTTCCTTTATTCACCAACATATGAAAATACTTGGTATTTCTCTCTCATCAACCACCAGTCTGATCAACCCTTTTGAGTGCATATAATTTGCTCCCTTTCTAATAGCTCAGAGATTTCCAGATGGAATGCTGCAGAATTCTTCTTTTTGCAGATCTTTCTTTTTGGATGAATAAGATATTTATCCAATACAGGAAACTCCAAAGTAAAAGAATTGCATCAATACATTGACCCCCTAAGTTAAAGATACAGCCTCTTCTATTCTTTGCACACTCTGTATCACTGCAACAGTGTGATTGTGTCG
This sequence comes from Quercus variabilis, assembly GCA_030445155.1. Classification (NCBI taxonomy): domain Eukaryota; kingdom Viridiplantae; phylum Streptophyta; class Magnoliopsida; order Fagales; family Fagaceae; genus Quercus; species Quercus variabilis. The sequence goes on from CP129454.1 coordinate 12,601,006, forward strand.
CAAAAAACTCTTTTGTTGGCCACTGTTACAGTTATTCCATCCTTTCCCAAAATTTCTTGAGAAACATGTCTAATAGGAATTTGAATTTTCTATTAAATTTGAAGAAAATCCTAATGGATTTGGACAAAGTGCTTATTACTAGTTAAGAAAGGACATTATTATTCAGTTTTGAAATGGCAGACCTTACTAAAGGGAAGTGCAAATTAACCCTAATAATTTGTCATATGTGAACTGCTACACCACTTCATCTTGTTACAAGTTCTGGCTCTGAGCTCAGATACAACTCATTTTTTAAAATCATACATGGAAGCAAATGAAGAGCAAGCATGGAAAGCTCTAAGTTCTGGCAATTATCAAACGAGTTGACATCTTACAAGAATTCTGTCATTACATACTTCATCTTGCAATGAAATCAGAATGCCTAACATGTATCAGCACCATATACCTTAGTAGAGCAGAATCATATTAGTCATCAACGTGGTTAATTAGTTTTCAAAGCAAGTCTCATGAGCTTCCTGTGAAGTATGTTGTGGGGTAGAAGTTTGATTCTGAATAAATGTGCATAAAGAGATGTTCAAAAAGCGCAGATTTAAATTTTCATGTTGCAACTAAATCAAAATGATAGGGTTTTCTGTTAATGGACAAAATAATGATTATCAAAAGAAATAATTCTTTATTACAACAATTAAAAGTCACTGAATTGAGTGTGTGGATCACAATTCAATACTAATATGTAATATCCAGGGGAAAAAATTTCAGCTATGGCGTGACTTTTTGATCACTGAAGCAAAGAAGGCGGGACTGCTTGAGAGTGAGAACTTTAAAGGAGTTATAATACAAAAATGTTTATACAATATGAATTTACCAGTGATTTAAAGACGACATTTAGCACAAACAGCATATATGGCATCGGTTATTGTTGCAATCTGTTAAGCGCGTTTTGTTGTATTTAAAACAATTAATGACAAAGGACAAGGGAACATTATGTACAACCCTATGGATACGAGAATGGTAATTATGAACAAAGCAACTTTTACAGGTTCATATTTGCCAATGGCATGAGCCCACCAAGAACAACTTTTCACGTAGTCTTCTAAATGCGTGAAATATTCTTTTTTTTCTTAGATTGAAATGAATGTCAAATGAAGAAAGCAGTGGGTAAAGTAACATCTTTATCAGGAGAGTTATTTAACCATCTTCAAAAACAGATTGTGGGTTAAAATAGTCAAATAATCCTGTTTACCGTAATATATACCAATTTATTACTATTATGAAAATATATAAAAATTTATTACTTTTTTGAAATTCGAATTTGCTTTGTAACTAGAATTTCACTCAAGTTATTTGAAAAAATTGCCTTCAAAATTGCTGAAATTTTTTTGATGGAACTCGAGTTCATGGAAGTCAAGTACCATAAAAAATGTTCAATTTTTTTCCATAGAACTTGAGTTCTATGAATTTGAGCATCCAAAAAGTGGTAAATTTTTACATATTTTTGAAATAGTAGTAAATTGATATATATATATTTTGGTAAACAATGCAATTGTGACATTTTAACCACAAATTGTGTATCTAAGGAATTTCAAATGTGTCCCACATCATTGACAGTTACTAATTGACAAATTGCTTAATCATTGCAAAGGAGTCTAGTAAATAATGAGATTTAGTGAAAATCAATGCCTATGTGCCTATAATAGGACGCTTTTTGTTGAAAAATTATGTCTTGTATTCGGCATATATGCCATCTCCCTCACAACAAGTGAGTCCCACAACCCATCTGTTGTGAGGGAGATGGCATATAACATCTTTGTTTGTTCTAATGATTACTGCTATTGTTGAAATCAAACCAAGAATGATGTTCTTAATCTTTTGGGGAATACTGTTGATTTTAGAGAAGACTGTTGTAAACTTCTTATTCTATATTCTATATGTTGGGTGCACGTGACAGCGACACCCCTTGGATTCCAGCACAATGCACACACATTTTTCAAAGCTCATTTATGAGCTTGTTCCAAAAGTTTTCAAAGCTAGCTTTGTCATTTATTGAAAAATGACCAAAGACCTTAGAAAAATGACAATAGCATCATTATTAATAAAGTGAAAAATTAAAACAAAATCAAACAATTCATTTAAGATCAAGCAATTGTTACCATTATTAATAAAGTATTGTGATAGGAACCCCAAATTATGTTATTGCCTTGTAATCTCCTCATAGTTGTTGTAATCCATTTAGTTAGTTAGTTAGTTGAAATTATGATAAGTTAGTTAAGACTTGAACACATGTAGCTCATTCAGTACATGACTTAATTCATAGAACAAATGTTGAATTAACTAACCAATTATCTTAAGCCAAGTGAGCCAATGCAACTAGAGCTAGTTTCCCATAAATATATAATTGTAATTTAACATTAGATATCATTGAAGAACAAACCAATTGCTTAGAGCATTAGTGCATCTCTATCTCTTAATCTCTCTCCTTCTCTATGGATGGTGATTACTTCAAATTAAGTCGATTCCCTTACAATTCTTATTCATCCCCATTAGAAACCACTGGGTTATAAACAAGTGGTATCAGAGTCGTTGATCTTGAGATGACCAAATCCATTGCAATTCATCAAGCTTTCATGAAGTTTTATTTCAAAGGTGGAGATCTTTTTGGTGGCTTGTTAAGCTCTATGAATATTTTGTTGTAGATAACACACCATCACATCACATGGTCTCCATTGCCTCCTGTTACATGGAAGGAGAAGCATGAGAATGGTTCCAAGATTCGGAGGCATTAGGCTTGTGCACAAATTGGGTGCATCTCATATGCGCCCTACAAGATTGGTTTCGAGCACCAATCCTTGATGCATCAATGGAGACTACCACCCAAGAATGTAAGATGCAAGAGCTCACAAATTTCATGTCGAAAGACCAAGAACCAATTATTAAGACACCAATGAAGGCTCCCACTCAAGGGTCCACGATTCAAGAATCAACAATCCAAGTGTTAGTGATCCAAGAATCAAAGATGCAAGCACTAACAATTCTAATGGTTCTAGAACCAAATGAAGTCTTGAGCATCCAAGAATATTCTAAGGTCCAAAGAATCAATGAAACCTTGAAGATTGAAGAACCATTAAAGGCTAAAGAATTTGAGCAAATGTTGAAGATCTACAAAGAAGGAACCTTCATATACATAGGACTACTTGTCAAAGAAAAGTGCATGAATATGGTGATCAAAATATCACTAAAGTATTGGTCCATTGGAAGATTACCTTTTATGAAGTTGACAACCACAACAACATCTTGTGGGCAAAGTGTTTTGAAGGAGTGGGAAATGATAAGAATCCCAAATATGTCATATGTCTTGTAATCTCCTTCTAGTTGTTGTAATCCCTTTAGTTAGTTAGTTAGTTAGTTAGTTAGTTAATTAGTTGAAATTAGAATGAGTTAATTAGGATTTGAGTACACGTAACTCATTTAACACACAGCTTAATTCATAGAGCACATGTTGAATTAACTAGCTAATTATCTTAAGCCATGAGAGCCAATGAGATTAGAGTTAATCTCCTATAAATATATAATTGTAACTCAATATTAGATATTATTGAAGAATAAACCAATTGCTTAGTAGATTAGTGTGTCTCTCTCTCTTAATCTTTCTTTTTCTCTATGGAGGGTGACTACCTCGAATTAAATCAATTCTCTTACAATTCCTATTTGCCTTCATTAGAAACCACCAGATTCCTAGCACATTGTGTGAAGGACCATAGGGAGAAGCAATTTTGGAATCCCACATCACCTAGGAAAGCACATGGAAATGTGTTTATAAGAAGTGATCTATGTGCAGAGACATGGGGGGGGGGGGGGGGGAAGGGAAAGGAAAATGGTAAAATCAATTATCACCAAAGTTTTTAAAACTAGATTGAATTGACTGGTCTGACTGGTTGAACGTGGAACCAGCCACCAATCCGATCCCAAAAAAATGCCTAAAATCGGAAACTGGAGGCAAATTCGATCCAATTTTTAAAACCATGATTATCATGTCTTAGTCAACCTAGTACTCAAATAAACCATGATTATTATCTCTTAGTCAACCCAGTATAAACCATGATTATCATGTCTTGGTCAACCTATCACTCAAATATTAGACTTCTTTCTCAAAAAAAAAAAAAAAAAAAAAAAAAGAAAAAAAGAAAAGAGTATCTGACATTTGAGTGAGAGCAAATATAACATTAAAATATTAGAGCTAAAATTTAGTGAGAGTATTTGAGTGAGAGCAAATATAACATTAAAACATTATAGACCATACAGTTAACATACAGTAAACACCAATTAAAATATTAGAGCTGCACCATCGTCAAAATAACACCAAAGCTAGCAAATATTATAGCTGCTCCTTCGTAAAAGAAAAACTTGAGTCCGAGTCTCTACCATAAGAAAATATTACTCAGTCTCCATAGCATCAGCAAAAACTTTACCCGCCTATCAATCATGATCACAATCCAAAGAATGGCTGGGAGCACAGAGTTGGAGTCGCAGACCATTGTCGATCCTGAGGTTGATCGTGAAAGGTTAGTCTACTGATTTCATTTTCTTCTTTATCATGTATATATATACACTGTTTTCACTAAATATATATATATATATATATATTTTATTATTATCTTAATTATTATCTGTTAATTGTTGGATGCTGAATATGCTTAGAACAGTGGTCTGGTTGCCTCGCCTTTTGAATTTTTTTTTTTTATTAATGTATGAAAAGATAATAAATCAACTTATACTTTTTTGAGCATTAAAATAATTTTTTTTGTTAAATTTAATAACACAAAATAATGTTGAGTTTTATTTTGATACTTCCTATATAAAAGTTATTTAAAGAATATTAAAAATTAAGTGGGTTTCAATTTAGCTCAAACCCACCTATAGCAAATTATCATGAAAAACATACTAGTTTTATTTTTTGTATTAATTTAATTTTAAATTTTAATGTTATATATATATATATATATATTTCTAATTCTTAAATTACATTACTAGGTTATGTTTCCTTAATTAGGTAGGAATTTAGGTCTTGTTTGGTACACAAGTTTAAACACATGTTTTCAGTTTTTAAATAACATTATACATATTTTCATACACTTTTTCACCTATATGCATTTAAAAAAAAATTGAAAACTGTTGTATAAACACATGTACTAAACAAGCCCTTAATGTTCTTTAATTAGGGACAAAGTTGCCCTTTTCTGGCAAATTATATAGCCTTATACCCCATTTCTCAAACTAATTAGGAAAATGCATCTCTTTTGAAACTTGAGTTGTGATAAATTGAATTAGATTCTATAATAGCATTTTTAAGGAATCCATAGTGACGTTTTAAGGACCAATAGTGGCGTTTTATAACTCGGTCTCAATAAAATTGAGTTATAGGTAAAAAAATTGCCACTATAGGGCTCCACAAATTTGTTTTTTTAACTCAATTTATCACAAATCAAGTTTTAAAAAAGATACATTTCTTTAATTAGTTTGAAAAATAGAGTATAAGGTTATATAATTTGCTCGAAAAGGACAAAGGGCAATTTTGTCCTCTTCATTTGGTAGGAATTTAACCGGTCATTTCAATTAAAAAATATTTTTATCACACTTATTTTAATTTTAAGTTTTTATCTTTTTTCATCTCACAATTTCAGCAGTGTAGAGCTGATGGAGCTATTACATCAATTCCTACTATTAGGAGAGCTCTGTCATTGTATTTGTCAACCGTCAAATTTGCCATTTTGTAAAAATAATAGCTTCGGACAGAAAGCGTTGTGAGCTTTGATGGCAGCGGCAATGGAAGTTTGTCGTTGCCGGTCTGTGTTAAGAAACGTGGATTTCAGAACCCAAAATCCAAACAACGGCATGCGTCCAGCCGCAGAGGTTAAGAATTTCAGAAATTAGTGCTCGAACGACGCCTCTTCTTCGCCTTCGCGCTCTCTCTCTCTCTCTCTCCCCTATAAAAAACTTAACCCGAGGTCCCTAACCACGACTATTCCTATGCCCTCTTACCCGCCAGTTTCAAGGCCTCTCTTTCTTTGTTTAAATATTGATTGTTACTAGGATCTATTTGTATTTAGTAGTGGATTGTTAACGCTCATTTAATATCTCTATTCTTTTGCTTTTCAATTTTGATTGTTACTTTGATGGTTGGATCATTTTTTGTTTATTAATTGATTTTTTGCATTTTGTTTTCGACAAGTTTCAGCATTTTTGCTGCTGTGTTTTTAGCAATCCGTTTGAGGTTTTCAATTTGGGCAACTCTTGGTCACACATTGAACAGGTTTGGCTTTATCTCTCTATTCCTTCGTTTTTCTCTTTTCAAATTTGATTGTAAACCTCAGAAGAGAAACCAAAGAAGTTTGACTGGATTTTGAAGCTGATGGATTTTTTTTTTTTTTGTGTGTAAGTGCCAGTGATGAAGCAGTCGTTTTCTTTGAAGCATTTCATGTGTTTCTTATCTTCCTCAATTCGATTCTGGGTGCCATAATTGGTATACACTTTCAAGCCTTGAACATGTCGCCACTTGAAACACATCTTGGTATCATCTTGCTTTTCATAATGGCTACAATTGTCTATATCATTGCATATCTGGAGATAAAATTACAACCGCAAGATGCTGCCTACCTTTTCATATTCAGGCTCGTTTGTCTGGTTTCTGGAATTCTTTCTGTTGAGCTACTTGTCACATTAATCGTTTCTCCCTTTTGGTTATTAATGGTTAATTTATGTCCAATCCTGATCATTGGAGTACTGCGTCATTGGTACCGAGGAATTTATGAGGGTCTCTATGACACAGCTGATATGGTACTCAAGGCAGTACATATCTTGTATAACAAGATTTATGGATTACTTTATTGGATGTATGGGCGGCTCCTACAGATATCCCAATCAGGAGCTTCTAATGCAATTTCTTCCAGGGAAGGAGACATTGAGATGCAGCTGGCATTAATTGCGGGTTAAGTGGCCTGATACTGTCAACTACCTACAAAGTAAGCAAAATTTCCACTTAACGCAATTTTCCCTATGGAAGTTTGAATTATTTTCACTTTGTTCAAAGTAAGGTTAATTATATTAATTTCAACATATGTTTTTATACTTTACTAAGGATCTCACATCCAACTGCTTAGATAATAAAATTTGCAATGCAATTTTTAAAATTTTCAGCAACTAGATTAAAGGTTAAAAGGTATAGGGAAAGCTAGATTCCATTCTTTTTAAACTAGATAGAAGCCAGAACATTAGGACACCGCATCTGACCCAACCATGGCAGCCATAATAGAATACTAAAAAAAGGCAACACGGTTGCCCTAGCTTAGAACAAAAAACATGCATATATAGTCATGGTGCTACTTTAGTCCAATTGATTATGTCTGTCAAGATCTGGGAATGGACCCTTATAACTGATGTTTACAAACTTTGTGGTTACTAAATAGGATCACGATGCTTGTGATTCCTTTCCTGTGTAGTAGTCATAGCTGGTCTAAGAACTGATTGCAGTATCCTTTTTGTGTTGCATTCCCAACGAGCAGTAGCCCTCGATTTGGTTCTTTGGATCTTGCTTTAAGTAGTGTCAAAATGACTTGCCATTACAGCACTTACCAATTCTGGATCCTTTCTCTGCTAACACCAGCATTGCATTGTGAATGTATATCCTCATCACATTTATCGTGGTGCTCCAGTATTTCTGATAAAATAACGTCTGAAATCTATCTAGATAATTGGCCTTTAAAACACCCATTTGAGAGGACATTGTGTACTTCTGCTATTTATCACTGTCTAATTAAGAAACTACATGTCTATTGCTTGAAGTTGACTCATAATATGTTCTACAGAGAATTGATATGCTACAAAAAAAGATTCCACTAAAATGATCCAATAAGGCTTGTTCCGTGTCTTGTACCAATTTGATGCATTGCTTGTCTTAGTTATCTACCATTTCGAGTCTTAAGATTCTGTTATTCACTCTTCTTATGTTGATACATGCTCATGTTTATGCTATGTTCCAGGGACACGTTGGATTAAGTGTTGCAGCTGCAGATAATAAATAGAAGAAGATGGCTGCTGAGAACAAAATGCCTCAATTTGGATTGTTGTTATTTGAATTATATTAGGATTGTTGTAATCAATAAGTAACCACTTGATGATACGACTTCCCTGTTATCTTGGGATAGGATTAGTCGATTAGTAGGTTGCTGAAGTTATTCTCGTAATTTGAATTTCACAGCACACCGTAGTTTACTTCCAATGATACGAAAGTATCAAGAGATGGAAAGCATGTGTTTTGGAAAGATTTACAAAATATATGAAATTGATTAATTTTGAAACCTACGTACTGTGAGCACTTTGAGAAATGGTTTTAATACCCAAACGCATGTCGTGAATAGAAGTATGATATTGTAGCTAGTCCCAATTAATGCACCTTTGGTAGCTCCAAATAGGGAGTTTGCCAGTCGGAAGTTGCAAAGAGGACGTCCTAATAAAAGTACTGGATTTGTATAAAATGTAACATTTTATTGAGTTATTTTTGATAGGTTCTACTTATTGAGTTCTCTCACTGGCTCCTTTATCTTCTCCTTTCAGATGTTGAAGCAAATTGTGGATTGGACTTAAAGCCAGTTGCAATTAAACACTTTATTATTTTGGTTTTGGGTATTATAATCTTTTTTTTAGATTGATGGCTAAATTTCATTTTATTTTATTATGGCTGGTCTCAAATTAAGTAGATTAATATATACTGGTTATATAATTTGATAAATTATATAGACAGATAGACACGTCTAAGTTGAGTACTCTCTCTAAGCCCCTTATTGGGTTTGTGGTGTGATAAAAAACTTAGGTTATGTTTGGTAACATTTTTTGTTTTCCATTTTTAAAAAAACTTTTTTTTTTGAGAATATGAAGAAAAAACAATTTTCTTGTATTTTTTAAACCAAAAACATATTTGGTTAGTTGAAATTAAAAAATTGTTTTTTTGAATAAAAAAATAAAAAATACTAAAATTTATTGTTATTAGGATTTGAACTCTAATGCTAACTCATTAAATGAGATGGATTCATTAAATCAAATATGTGTTTTATTTAATTTTTAAAACCTAGAAGTTGAAAATAGCATTTTACATGTTTTCAGTTTCCTTCACAAATTGAGTTTTGAGAACAGTTTTTGTTTTCTATCCATTTTGAGTTGCCAAACAAGTTTTTAGTTTCAAAAATGAAAATTGTTTTTGAAAACAAAAAATAAGGAGAAAAAACAGTTGCCAAACATGCTCTTAGTGTGTGTCTTCGGGAGAATATGTGAATAGGTGAAAATTTTAGATAAATTGAAAATTCAATATATAAATTATAATATACAGAAAAATATAGAAATAGAAATGTGTATCGATAATTTCAGATAAATGTCTTAAAGAAAAAGTGGTTGAGGTTGGGAGGATAGAGATGGAATGTTGTTAGTGACACTTGTTTTAGGAGAAGAGACAATTGACATGGTCTCGAACACTCCTCAAACTAAAGTTACGAGAATCAATTACGCAAATTTTGAGAGGACATGAATCATGAATGAATTGATTTAGGGGTACCAAACAGGGAAATGATTTTTATTGAATGAGGCCTGAATGGTTATATCGGAAAAAATAGCGGGAGTTTTGCAAGAGCTAATGGGGGCCAAGGTTATGGAGTAAAAAATGAATTAAGAGATGTTATTAAAGACTTTACAACAACATAGAATTTGACATTAATGAACACTTGGTTTAAAAAGAGGGATTCCCACATTTAATTTAATTGATAGTGGATAAATTTCAAGGTAATTATTGGATACTCCCGGAATATCATAAATGTATACTCACCCTCTCAAATAATTGTGAGTCCTACTAATTAAATTCATCATAGGACCCACAATTCATGTAAGAGGAGGGAGTACGTATTTATTGTACTCCCAGAATATTCAATAATTTTCCTAAATTTCATTCTTATTTGAAAAGTTAATAGTACATGTTTTAAAGGTTGTAAGATGATGTTAGGAGAGAACGTAACCACTCAATATAGGTTGGTGGTACTAGATATGTGCATTAGATAGTTAAATAAAAATAAAATTAAATTAAAGGATAAAAAAGAGAGATATTAGAGAGTGATGGGGTTTGAAGGGGGAGAAACAAGTTACGTTCAAAGATAAATTGATTAACCACCTCACATCCTTGATGCAATTGTTACTCAACAAATATAAGTACTTGTAAGGTGTGGAAGGCAAGGGCTGGAGTTCAAATCTTCAGAAATGAGCATCATACACATATATACTTAGATTATGTTAGAATAGAATTTTTATCTAGTATATATATATATATATATATATATATGTATATAAAAGATAAATTGATTAAAGAAGACAAGTGATGCCTAGGCAAAGATGATGATTAGATGCGGAATGAATTGACTAGTTGTATTAAAAGAGTAGTTAATGATTTATTTGGAGAATTTAAAGGATGTGGCAAAGCGCTTTTTACCAATAGTTGGGTGACATTATTCATTTATTAAGTTACAGTACAACTGAATCATAGTTAAGTATAAAAAATCCTAATAATTGGTCAAATGTGAGGATGGTTGTTTCCTTGAACAGAGATCTCTTTGATTTGAATAATTGTGTCTCGGCACCCATTAAAAAAAAAAAGGGTTGGAGTCTCTACAAAGTTACAAGCAAAGTTCTCCAGTCTCTTTAAGATCCAGTGGTGAATCACAAATGCTTTAGATAGCAATGGAATTAACATGTGCAGCATCCTTTACAATTCCTTTCTCACAAATAATAAAGTAGCTAAAAAAAAAAAGAGAACTGGAAAATGTTTATGTTAGGAAACAAATGTGTATCTAGGCATTTTAGTTAGTTGGATTTCTTGAAGCAAGAGTTTCCTCGTAAAGTTTATAATAAAAAAAGAGTTTCCTCGTAAAGTCTCACATCTATCAAAATCAAAGAGACGGCAAAAATTAAATATTCTACTAATATTTTATAATATAAAGGACTCTGGCATAATTGTTCAATATATTACTACATATTATACAACCCATAATCAGTTTAGGCCTAGGACCAATATCTAATTATAACGTTCTTGCTAAGAGCATTGTAATTCAACTAGTTAACACATTTTCATGTTTACAATAGAGGTATCCAAAGTTTAAATTCCCCTCTCCTTCAACTACCAAAAAAAAAAAAAAATTATAATGTTCTTTGAAAATACAAAATTAGTTATATAAGGAAAAATCATTAGGTACTCCCGAAGTATTATAAATGCGTATTTCTCTCTCTCACATGAATGATAAGTTTCACCATAAATTTAATTAGTAAAACTCACCATTCATGTGAGACAAAAAAATACACATTTATAGTACTCCGGACCTAGAGTACACAATAATTTCCCTTACATGAGTTACCCAAAAAAAACCTTGAACTTTAAATCTTTAATCAAGACTTCCTTTTTCCTTTTTTGGGTTCATGTCCCAATGGTTGCAAACAACCAAGCAGGGGTACAGGACAAAAGAAAAGGAGTTAAGAAGGAAGAATCTCAATTGAGGTTTCATCCCGAAAAAGAAATACAATTAACGGTATATGAAGTCAATTCTGGCGCTAATATTTATCGCAAAACTTAGAAATAACTAAAATTGGAGCATAAAACTAAGACATACCTCTTTTGAGAAACTCTTATTAAAGTTTGAAAACCATGATTGTCAAACCTTATATACAAACAGATACTAATTGCCATGAATCTAGACCTCTCTAGACTCGTCTTTTTATAATAAACCAGATCAAGTATTGGAAGTTCAAAGAAAAAAGTGGATTCAAATGATAAACAAAAGCTCTAATTTAATAATTCTAAAGCAAGGTGTCGTGATTATCACCTTTTCTTGTCCAACAAAAGTCAATTATCTCATCATTACGCATTATAAGCATTGACTCACTAGATTATTTGATGATTAAAATTATTTGAAAATTGTATGTGAAGTTAAAATTTACACTTATGTTGCTGTCCGAGCAACATAGTAGCAAACCAAGAATAAATTTTGGCTATTGGCTATAAGTAATGATGGCCATAGCTTAAGGAAAAAAAAATAGTCCATTTTTATCCACTCCAATACATTTTGGCTCATTTGGTACAATTTTGATTTCGGTCAAAATCAGACCAAAAAAAGCAACTTTTTACCTCCATAGACCCTCCAACCAATTGAATGGGTGGACGTGGAAAATATTCAAACCCGGGAAAATTTTGCTTCAAGCCCACTACGTTAATTATAAGATATCAACATATATTTTTATACTTTACTAAAGATCTCACATTTGACTGCTTAGATAATAAAATTTGCAATGCAAATTTTCAACAGCGGGGCTCATTCTCAACCAAAAAAAAAAAAAAAAGGTAAAAATGCAAAACTGACTCTCTAACTTTCAGCATTTTTCATTTCAGTTCTCTAACTTTCAGTTTTGTTATTTCAGTCTTCTAACTTTCAATTGATGTCAATTCAGTACTTTGTTAGATCTCAGTTATCTACTGCCATTAAGTGAGGCAAAACGACGTCGTTTTGGCTCTTTTTTTTTTTTTTTTTTTTTGGTAATTAAAAAAATTTAAGAAAACTGTTATTTAATTTTTTTTTTTTTTTTTTCACATTTTCTCTCTCGCCGAACTCTCTCCCGCTTTTTCATTCTCTATCTCTCTGTCTCACAGTGTCGTGGTGCAAGGCCTCACCACTATTGCCAACCTCCACCCACAACCTCCTTGCCACCGCCGGCCTCCACCTCTCCATCTCTCTCTCTTCGTCACTCACTCCACCAAAATCTGAAACCCAAAGTCTCATACCCCCTCTCCACCAAAATCTAAAAGCAAAGAAAATAATCTCACACCCTCTCCCCCATAATCTCAAACCCAAACTTCATACCCAAAATCCCATGATCATCTCCTTCACAATCTAGGTAGTATTGACCACAGCCCTAAACTGAGAATTTTGGGGGAAGAAGGGAGAGTCCGTCTGGGTCAGTAGCGGCAAGAAGAGTGAGAAGAAAGAGAGAGAGAAAACAAACTGGGAAGAGCGGGCATGGCACAAGAGACAACGGGTTTAGGCGTTTTCTTGACCTCAACGAGGCATATGCGACAGTTTCCGGCGATGGAGAGGTGACTGTGGTAGCAAAATCGAGGGATATCGATGCTGGCGATTTCGCAGGGTTGAAGGACCGTCATGCCCTTTGGGACTTTCATGGAGAACCCATCGACGAACACTTCGATCACGTCTTTTGAGTTGGGGAAATGGACTTGGGCTCCGGCCATAGGGGACTGGGGCGACGGAGGAAGGGGACTTGGAGTCAGGTCCGGTTAGTTTTGGATTTAGAGGGTCAATTCAGAGGGTCTTTCTAAATATTTATTTTAGAGGCCAGACTGGAGGTTATGGGTGGAGGCCGCCAACAGCGGTGAGGCCTTGCACCATGGCACTGCGAGGGAGAGAGATAAAGAATGAGAAAGTGAGGGAGTCCGACAAGAGAGAAAATGAGTTTTTTTAATAACATTTTTTTTTTTAAATTACAAAAAAAAAAAAAAAAAAAAAAAAAAAAAAAAAAAGAAGCTAGCCAAAACTTAATGGTAGTAAGTAACTTAAATCTAACGAAGTATCGAATTGACAAAAATTGGAAGTTAGGGGACTGAAATGACAAAACTGAAAGTTAGAAGTTCAGTTTTGCATTTTTGCCCAAAAAAAAAAAGTAGTGTAGGGGGCTTTTTGTTATGCTCTAAACATGTATGGGACTTAAGCCTAAACAAGTTGTGGCTTTGCGGGGTGACTTAAGCCTAATTCCTTTGCAGAATGGCTTATTCCACTAGGACTGATTTGTGCACAAACAATAAATCCAAAATCCAAGGAGAATATGATAACTACAACTTTATATTAAAAAAGAAAAAATGTTAGGACCACAACTTTTGCTATAACTTGCTTACGTGGCAAGTTGTGAGTGGTGGAGTAAAAGTAGTGAGTTCATAACTCCACTCATGTGTCTATAGGATGGTAGCATTTCGATTGAACTACAAGCAAAAGTAAGAACAAAGAAACTTACAGGTTCACAATAGGTAGCAAAATAAACCAATCCAAGACCAATTGGTTCATATAGTCTTCTAAATGCCTGCAAAAGTTATATTAATCATTCACACTTCTTATTAAAGGTAGGGAAATTGGCTTATTGAGAATTGTGTGTGCATATGTTTCAACTATGTGATATTAATCATTCACATTTCTTATTATAAATTTTATGTGAGATCTCACTCGCACGCATTTATCAACACAGTACACTCATCTATGGAAACTGGCTTGCATGTATATGTTCATGAAAACCTTGTGTCACAGTGAACTAGTAGCATTTGCAATACACCACTGTGAGCTCTCACTTATTAGGAGAGAGAATATCTTGGAGAGACTCTAATTGAATTGTTAATATAACATATAGAAAGACTTTAATATATATATATATATATATATATATATATATAGGTAAGAATAATTTTATTGAAAAGGGAATAATACTGCACGTAAAAAAACAAACATAAAGAAGCTTATAGAATTATAATGGGAAGATATATCTACATATGTAAGGACTCTATAAATATTGTATCATGGCTTAGATAACATATAGAGACACCATTTAACCCAAAAACCTAAGCTTATGAGTTTAGAATTAAATATATTGCAGTGTGGGATTCATTCACACAAGTTTGCCAACAAACACAATGACAAAGACAAGATAGAGAAGTTATACTTCATGGAAATTTGGAAAGACATATAAAACACATAATGATAAGAGCAAGAACAGGTAGTACTTAATATACAATTAAAGGAAAACGGGGCTTACTTTCCATCGATTAGAGTGGATTGCATGAATCCTTCTTCCCATAACCTAAACAACAAATAGAACTTCTCACTATATAGTAATAAATCTAACAAAGATATGCTGTAAAATCTATATTGCATGCATACTATTAAGTTAATATATTGCTCTATTATGTACAAAGTTATCATTTACTTTCCTATAGCCAAAACATAGAGCCACATGATTTTGTGCTGGATTTTTCAGAAAAAAAAAAAAAAAAAATCCATAAAAGCTACCCAATAAATAAATAAAGCTATCTTAGTCTGTGAAGTCAAATTAATTGGATATGACTAACAGGAAATGTTACTATGACTCATATATATACTTCATTTTCTTCTTATCTTAGAGCTCCTACCAACCCCTTTTAAACCAGGAAATTATGTATAGTGAGAATCTCAGAACCGTTTAGAACATACAGTTTTGTAGTCTAGGCCTTGATTCTCCTCCGGAGAGTAATCATCAGAACTTATGTCAACAAACTAGATCGTACCATATTGCCCCAAGGGTCCTAACCTAACATTATAATGAACTCAAACACATCAAATATTCAAAACCACCCAATTCACAAATTAACACATTTTACACACAAATCAACCAACATGATACATATAAGCTAAAAAGAAATGCATAGACAGGTCCATGATGGTAGACCTCAAAAGGTTTAGGATCCCCTCCCACCACTAGTATTTTTTTCCTCTTGTAATAATAAAAAAATATTTTATTTTGTTGAGAGCAAAAATTACATTTCCTTTTTCTTGTTTATAGCTGTTGCAATTCAACATAAATTTAACCTAACAATTTCGTTTACAAGAAGGTGGTCTAAAACTAAAACTTGAAATTTTCAAACATGTCTCAAAACACTTTTAATTCATTTTTTACGTGTAATATAAAACCCATCACAATTCAATATCTAGAAAATCATGAGATTGGTAAATATTAAATACTAAATACAATGGCAGAAAAGTTTTTAATTCAATTTTTAAAACTGAAATAAATCCTATCACATAGGATTGGAAATACATCAAAATATAAATTGTCACAATTCTTTTTGAAAATTTATAATTCAAAATACATCAATCTAAAATAAAACCTCTCAGACAAATTAGTATACAAAAAGAGGATAAAAAGATTGGAAAACTTGAAATGAAGTCTATTACAATTCTTTGTGAAAGTTTCTAATTGAAAATACATTCATATGAAATAAAACTTGACACAATTCAAAATACAAGAAGATGATTCTCTCCACCACAATTAAAACACTGAACAATTCCCATAAGAAATTTTCAAAATCCTTTTACCAGGCTATATTCAATCAAAAATAGAATATTGGAAAGAAAAAAAAAATTGAAAATACTCATGATAACTCCCAAAATAAACATACAAAGGAATATCATTGTTATTCAAATTATAAACAATAGTAGTTTTAAACAGAGTGCAAATAAGAGAACACCTTATTAAGGATTTTACAAGAAGTTGCAACAATCATGATACCAGAAATACTTATTATACAAAATTATGTTAAAAAACATCAATTTTTTAAAGAGTTAAGTTATGTTGCTCCAATTTCTAGGCGCCATTTGGATCAAATAAGGTGTATAATTGCTACGACATAATTAATCCAATCAAGGGTTCTATAAATGGATGAAATTTCAATCAAAAAGGCCATAGAAAAATGACAATAACATCATATCCTCAAACTGCTGAAAAAATATAGATGAAACATTTTACTTCCCTTAGATTAAAACTAAATAAAAAAAAATTCAACAATTTGATCAAGATCAAGCAATTGCTACCATTATTAATAAATCATTGTGTGAAGGACCAAAGGGAGAAGCAATCTTAGAGTCCCACATTGCTTATGGAAGCATATAAAGATGCACTTATAAGAAGTGATCTTTATAACAATGTGTAAATATATTTTCTTAAAAATAAAGATTATCTACCATGTCTCAAGACCCTAGTGTATAAGAACAGCGTCGGTTTCACTTTGGTGAAAAAAACTATCAAATTATATATATATATATATATATATATATATATATAAAAGAGTTGACTTTGGTGAAAAAAAAAAAAAAGTCGTTGAACAGATAGCATTTAGAGTGTTCAATGGTCATTGTTAAATTACAGATGGCATTTAAAGTGTTCAATGGTTATGGTCCTATAGCTTGTCAAATTGTACAGTGTTAGGAATTGCTTTATAAAATGCCCTCTATATATATTAATATATTTATTTATTTTATATTAAATATATATATATATATATATATAAAATAATGACAAAAGATTAATACATTAATAATTTAATACGGTAGCCGCCACACTTTTTTTGTAACTTCTGTTAGTAAAAAATAAAAATAAAAATCTTATCACTCTCTCAGCTCTTAGAAGTCAGACCCTAGCCGCTGCACTTCCACCCAGACCACTCACTGTCATTGATTCTACTATTGAGATATTCATGTGTTCAATTCACGTTTATGGGACTATTATAGGTCTTTTACTTTTGGTTGAGTAATAGCGTTTTTTCATTAGGTCGTTTTGTCTGTGGTGGTACTAAGAGAACGCTTATCCTTTTTTTTTTTTTTTTTTTTTTTTTGAGAAACAAGAGAACGCTTATTGTTAGAAGAATGATTAACACTTATCTTGGTTTAATGTTTTATGGATTTTGAGGGTCTTATGTGTTGTGTCTGGCTCTTAAAGACCATGGATTTTGTTTAATCAATGCATTTATTCTGAATATTCTGGTTATAATTCTCGTTTGGGTTACTTAATATTGTGATTGTGTGGTTTGTTTTTATATAATGTTAACATTAATAGTTGGTTTTTTAAAGTAAATAATGTTATGAATGTTGTAATTTTACTGGGTTTATTAATGTGCATTGAAATTTAATAGGGTTTATATTAGTGGTTACTGAGTTTCCAATGGCTTTTTGTTTATTTGGTCCTGGTGATGTGTGAAAGAATTTTAAGTTTTAACTAAAAAATCTATGTGACAAGTGGGTCTTAAAAATTTAAATTTAGTTTTGTACATAGCACCGCACCACATATGTGACTGCGAAAATGAGGTGCGATGTGATTATGGTTTTGGCTAAACTATACACCGCACCACACATGTGACCACAAAAATGAGGTGCGGTACAGTTATAATTTTGGTTAAACCGCACTACAAAATGTGGTGCTAAAAATGACCTAAAGCCGTACTGCACCGCATCATGAACACTCCTAAGTGTGACCATCGAGACTACTTGCATAAAAACATCCTGCAATGGTTGGAAGACTCAATCATGATAGGAACAGGTAGTGTTTCATTTTCTTCTTTTAATTCTATCTTTCATTTGATTGGTTAGTAAAAAAAAGTAATTTTATGTAGTAGGTTATTACGGGTTATTATTAGTGGAGTAGAAAAGTAATTTTAGTAGTAAGTTTAAATTAAAACCAATACTAACTTAACAAATTTTAAGTAGAAGGATGTTACGAGTTATTATTAGTAGAATAGAAAAATAATTTTAGTAGTAAATATATATTAAAACCAGTAATAACTAAATACTTATAATTTGTTATAAAAATATTATAAAAATGTTACGTACATTACACCTATTTACTCTTTGGGCCACCGAAAAATCATTGTATCCACGTTTCCACTTCATGTATTTTTTCTTTTGTCTTGCTCAACCAAGCAGCGGAAAGGACTTGCCTTCCTGACTCTTCCCTTCCCCTTATCAAGCACAGTGTATAGCGTTGATGATTTTTCTCTCTCTTCAAAGCCCCTTCAACGCTTCTCTCTCATCCTCCTCCTTCGTCTTTCTCAGAAACTCCAGCCAAATAATAATAATAATAATATTGATGGTTATGGCATCCTCATCGGTACAGGAGGTGTGAGCTTCAATGAAGTTTGTCGTTGCAGGTCTAGGATGCCGTAATGGCCTGTTGAGAAACGTGGATTGCAGATTGGGCATAAATAGATCGCATTGATACTTATTTTCTTTATTTTTGTTATCCAATTTACACATTTGATTGTTACCTGGATTCTTTTTTTGTTTGTTTAATAATTGATATTCGTTTTTCATTCTTAATCAGCGTCAACTCAGATGAAGCTGTGAGCTCAACGATCGGATTGAAAGCTTTTATTTTGAAAGCTTTTCATGGCGTGTTGAAGAGGTTTGGGTTCTGGGTTTTATCTCTCGTCAAGATGATTGGATCAATTTTTTGTTTAATTATTGATTTTCTTAACCTTTTGTTTTCTACAAGTTTCAGCTTAAAAAAGGTTGTGATCAAAGTGGGGGAACCAATTTATAAAACTCTTGATTTCCTACTGAACAGGTTTGGGTTCTCCTTTGTTTTTCAATTCTTCAAATTTGATTCCTATTTGCCTTTCACTTTCTACCAGTTTCAACTTAAATTTGGCAGTTAATTTATTGAAGCTTTTTATCACCTATTGAACAGATTTGGTTAGGGGCTAGCTTCTGGATATGCATAGTTTGGGATTATATAGAGGGGTTAGATAAAGCATATTAGGTCTATTATATTTATTAATATGTAATTGTTAAAATTATTAGTTGAAGTTGGAAGGGAAGTTAATTGTTAACTCTCTGTTTCATGGCTGTACATTTGAATTTTTTTGGGCTGTCCATTTTCATTTGGGTTTTGTTTTATGTGAGTTGAGTTTCTTAATTATTGCTCAATTCAGGGTATGTTTTAGTTATAAAGTTACTCTTTTTTTTTAAGAGTTTGATGTAGTCATTGAATATTAATTTGTTACTACTTCAAAATTCTTCTAAAGATCTGTGTTTGAAATTCAATTAAAGTAAAAATCATTTGTTTTTGAAGGTTTAGTTATGTGTGTCCTTAGGTTAAAATGGTTTTTAATATGGGTTTTAATGAACATGTTATGGTCAATTTTGTATTCAAAGGCAAAACTGTAATGAATTCTATGCTTGAACTTAGTCCTTCATTGGCTAAATTAAACTCCCAAGATGACTCTAGAGATAGAGTTGATCTCCATACCAAAGGAAGAGTATGCTAAATTTCTAGCTCAGCAAAAGGGAGTTGCTTCTCCCTTTGCTTCCACTTTAGCCCAATCAGGTAGTATATCCTATTGTATTTTATGTTACACTTCTAATCCATGGGTCATTGGAGTCTAAGAAAATAAAACGTAAGATATTTAAGATCTACTAAAAAATCCTAGACTTAACTAAAGTTATGATTTATGAAACTAACAAAATATGATTGCTGAAATTACAATTTTGCTCCTAAATACAAAATTGACCATAACTTACTAACTAAAATCCCATATTAAAAACTATTTTAGCCCAAAGACACACAACAAAACGTTTAACATCACATGACTTTTACTTCAACCAGACATTTTTTTTTTTTTTTTTAATAGGTAACTAGACTTCAAGCATGGCCCCACAAAATAAATCTTGAATATGTGAATTTGTAAAGTAGTAACATTTTAATGTTCAATGGCTGCATCACATATGTTGGTTTGGAACTGCTTTGTTGCCTATCTAATTTCTGGGTTGTTGTGAGGAGTGTGGATGATTGCCTTTTGGGAATTTGTGGACCGAGTGTCAGCGATTGTTTTGGTTGCTATTTATTTTTAGTGCTGCACACAGGTGCTGCGTCTTTTTCACTTGTTTACTTTCTTTGTCTTAATTGGGTGCTTATTGGAATCCAAGGAAGGTATACTGCCCAATTTCTTATTCCCCTTTGATATGCTCTCCATTACTTTGATTCGTCTTAAGGGGAGTTATTATGTGCAATGGGCCCAAACTGTTGAGGTTTTTCTTTTGACAGCAAGAAGTTTACTTATCTAAATGGTGATCTCCCTTCTATTATGGATCAGGAGTTATTTGTAGAAAAGTATGGAATCCAAAATAAGTTGTAGCCAGGTATTTTTGCCCACTACCAAACTTGTGTGGGAACAAGCCTACGAGCTAAATTCTGGTGTCAATTCTAAGTGCTGAATTTCTATCTTTTTCTTCTATACTATCCCAAGTTAAGTCCTTGCTCTTACCTATGAAAACCATAAAACCTCACATAATTTCTCTATCAAATAGTCATAATTTTTACTTTCAAGGGGAAGGGGGTACGTGTTGTTTTTCTTGGTTTTTTTTTTTTTTTTTTTTGAGCTCTTTGAAGATTTAAGAAAAGAGTTGCCTTTTATCATTGTTGGGGCATATTCTGATTAGCATAAAAAATAGCAGGAAGGAAAGGGGAAAAGGCATTTTTCTATACTGGCATGGTTGTATGTTTTCTTTTAAGTTTTTCAAGCTTCTCTGATATTTAAGGCCAACGATAAATGAGATTTGTGCATCCAATGAAAACATAGTGTGAATGAGACGGAAAAAAAAGGAAGAAGAGATGGGTTTTATTCCTTTGCCAGTTAGGCTTCTTGTTATGCTTGTTAATTTAAGATAGTCAATGCTTTGAGATTTTGACTAGAGCTTATGCCTCTGATGTTGAACTCCTAGTTTTTGTTTTTAATGGGGGGATCAGATGCTGAACTGTTGAAAATTGTCTAAGTTGATTTAACTTTTTGATAAGTAATTATTTGTTTGATTGAATGGTGTTTGTGACAATTTTTTTCTTAATATTTAACATTTATTTGTATTTTACACATTACAATTATATGTTAATTTAATTTAGATTATGTAACCATAACTAGATATAACATTTATTTCTTTATTCTTTTATTAATATGTAACTTTCTCTTCTATTTTTTTCGCTACCAATGGAAATAAATTCAAATAATTTTTAACAATATAAATGATCCAAACAAGGGATTAAAAAACCCATGAATTGCAAAATAATGATTTCCAAATCCCTTGATTGATTTGAAATCCAAACCCTAAATCTAAATCCTTGCTCCCAAATGCAGCCTAGGGGTTGGGCTCCTTTAAAATTTTTTATGTTAGCAAGGCCTGGTTTTGTTAATAAATTATCATATATCCATGATGCTAGTCTTCACTAAACTTAGCCAAGAAAGCCCAAGCACTAGATTTGTGCATGTCTATTAACTAGGAGGTTCATCACTTGTAATACGATTTACACTGAATGCCAAGGGTCTTGTAAATTAATGACATTGACTGATCTCCTTCATGAGGAAGATCAAAATTCAAATCTGCCTCCATACATTTCTTTAGTGTCTTTCAAAAATACCTGCAGTTTTCCATGGAAATTTCTACTTCAGATATTCCTTTTGCTTTCAAGATTCTCACAACCAGGAAACTTTCTTCCTATGCTTTCTTCAAAGTGCCCTTTATGATAGCAAAGTTCTATGAAGTAATTTTAGTAGTTTTTTTTTTTTTTTTTTTTTTTTTTGAGTTATTACAAATAACCCACCTAAGATTAGAACTATTTTCACCTTACCTACTCATGGTTCAAAATTTAGCACTCTGGCCACTTTAAGATTAGCTTTGTTAGGCTTTAGGGAGCACCATAAGCCTGAACTATTTGCAATAACGGCCTGGGCGATATGGACTCAAAGGAACCAAACACGACACCAACAGCCTTGCTGTAATCTGCACTAGTTGGTGCAAGAGTGTGAAGGAAGATTGGCTGAGTTCTTGGATATAAATCCTTTACCTTCACCTTAGCGCCGCTGTCCACAGCCCTAGGTTCATTGGTAGCCTCCACAGGTAGATGCGATGAAGATAAACTTCGACGGAGCTAATTTTTCGGAGACAAACACATTGGGAATTGGTGTTATTGTTCATGATAGTGCTGACAACGTTCTTGCTTCCATGTCACAGCAACTTCGACAAGCATATTCTGCAGAAGAGATTGAAACAGTAGCTGCATGTAAAGCCCTTCAGTTTGCTTCTGATATTGGTTTTACAGTTGCTGTCCTAGAGGGAGACTCGCAAATTCTTATGAAAAGGTTAGGGGAGAGCGTAGAGGTGCTGTCCTATAGTGGAGCTTTGCTTATTGATGTGCATCGTTATTCTAGTTTTTATAATCAATTACATTACTCTCATGTAAAGAGAAAAGGTAATAAGGTTGCTCACAGTCTTGCTAGGTATGCTAAGCATATCTCTAACTTTGTTGTGTGGATGGAGGGTGTTCCACCGCATTGTTTATCTGTCATCCAAAGCAACTCGTAAGCTTACTCTCCATTTGCTATTGGTAAAACACTTTTTAGATGAAAACAAACATAAAACGAATATAAAAAACTAGGGCTTGAAATTTTTACAAAAATGGATGAACATTAAAAATGTGGATCCCTAGCCAATTCCAAAGTTTTGGGACTAAGACTTGGTTATTATTATTATTATTATTTTACATTTCAACGTCAATTACTATTTACTAATGCGTGTATGAGGAATGGTAAGTCTTATGTCAGACCTACGGCCTATTGAATGACTTCAATTACAAACTCACCACTGCACAGTCACACATACATATAAAGATTGAATTTTAAGAATTCTTGACGAGATAAATTGTCAAAGATTATTTCTTGTAGTAAGGGTGAATGAAATAATATTGTTAGGGTCCATTTAGATACAACTTATTGTAACTAAAAACTGATTGTTGCTGAAAACACTGCAGCAAAATAAATTTTAAATATATGAATAGTACCGTGGAACCTATTTTTAATATATTTTTTTATGAATAAAGTGTTTGTGGGTCTCATGAACAGTGCGTAAACAGTGCCGAAAACAGTGCGTGAATAGTGTTTTTTGTTCATGCACAATAAATTATGTCTCCTAAACCGCGTGAAAAAAAAAATAATAAAATAAAAAACTGAAAACACAACTTATAAAACACAATGCAACAATCATCTGTATCCAAACCCTCACTTAGTGGCTTGTTCATCTTTTTACTTTAAATTGCACCCATTTTGTTAGGTTTGGCAGGGAAACCTAATAAAGCTGAAGGGATTTACCTTTTGTGTGTGTGTGTGTGTGTGTAATTTTGATTTTCTTATGTTTGGAAGAAAAAGTAATGTTAAAGCTAAAAGGTTTCTTGTTTGTGTATGTGCCAGTAATGAAGCGCGCTCTCATAAAAGCATATCATGTGCTTCTTGGTGACCTCGCCTTGTTTCTAATTGCCTTAATTAGTTTACACTTTCAAGTCTTGAGAGTATCGCCACTTCATACACATTTTGCTATCATCTTGCTTTTCTTCATGGCCACAATCGTCCATCGCATTGCATATATGGAGATAAAACTACAAACTCAACATGCTAGGTACTTTCCTATATTGAGGTTCATTTGTTTGGTTTCTGGAATTATTGCTATTGAGCTACTCTTCACAATAATCATCTCTCCCTTTTGGCTATTCATGGTTAATTTATGCCCAATCCTGATCTTGGGGGTACTGTATCATTTGTACCAACATATTTATCAGTGTGTTTACTATGCAACTAATTTAGTACTCAATGCAGTATGTAGCTTGTTAAAAAAGATTTGTCAATTAGCTGATTAGATATATGATTGGGTCCTACAGAAATTCCATTAAGCAACTCAAGGGAGTAGGAAGACAATTGATGAGGACAAGGAAGAGCTTAAGGAAAAAGAAGATCATTTAACCTCCGTTTGGGAAGTGCGTTTTGTGTGTTTTCCAGTGGAAGCGTTTTTTCTTGTGAGTGCCATGCACTGTTCACGAGACGCTCAAGTATTATATTCAGTAACTTTTTCTTTAAAATTAGGTCTCACAGCACTATTTACATATTTAAAAATTATTTTGCTACAGTATTTTCAGTTTCAGTTTTTAGCAATAAACAGTATCCAAATAGGCCCTTAGAGTCCAATGGCCCATGAGTCTTGTTTAATGTTTCAAGACCTTCTCCTATTTTGTTTAGGAGTTATTAAGTCTTTTATTTAATTTTTATTAATTATAGGAATAAGTTATTTAGAGTCCAAATCTTACTAGAAAAGGGAATACAACAGCCTTTATATAAAGACTTTATTGTATTCAATATTATGGCAGATGGTAATTGATTAATAATATTCAATTGCTTATTTTAAGCTT
The DNA here is from genome assembly GCA_030445155.1 of Quercus variabilis. NCBI lineage: Eukaryota > Viridiplantae > Streptophyta > Magnoliopsida > Fagales > Fagaceae > Quercus > Quercus variabilis. The sequence goes on from CP129454.1 coordinate 12,625,885, forward strand.
TGTTTATGTAACTTCTTAGAGGTGTGATTTCTGTTTATCCTTTCAGCCCCAAGATAGCCATTGGTATTCATTCTTCTTTAACCTAAAACTCTTAAACATCAAGAACTCATCAAGAATTCATTTGTCTAGTTTTTGGAATTAGTGCCATTGAGCTATTACTCAAATAATCATTTCTCCCTTTTGACCATTCATGGTTAATTATGTCCAATCCTGATTGTTGGGGTACTGATTCATTTATACCGACTAATTTCTCAATCTCTACTACACAGTTGAGAAGATTTGTCAATTAGGTTGACCTGCTCCTACAGAAATTCCACTTCTTCTCAAACATTTTCTTCAAGGGAATAGGAAGGCAATGGTATACAAATGGAAGAAATTTTTTAAGTAACCTATTATTATTAATTACTCGCAACCCTACGTGATGCATGAGAATATATGATTATTTTGTAATAAAATATAATATATAGTTTATTTTTTAATTTGTTACCGATAATAAAGAGTTTTTCTTTTTTTTTTTTTTTTTTTTTTTTTTTTTTTTTTTTTTTATAAAAGAATTTCATTTTAGATATATTAAACTATTAATTAAGAATTTATTTATTTATATAGCCCTTCACCAAACCAACCAAGGGCAAGGAAATTATTATTATTTTTTTTCTAAAATCATCAATGTCATATTTATGAAATTATGTGTTTTCTATAAATTAAAAAAAAAAATATATATATATATATATATATATATATATATATTACTTTTTTGTATTAAAATTTTCATCTACTCATATTGTAAGGACTAAAATTGACCCTCAGCCCACAAGATGTGAGTGGTGGCCCAATAAGCCCATAACAATAGATTTATTAGAGAGTGGATTTTACAAATAAAGACTTACACTGTGTTTGGTTAGGTGGAATTTAGGAAGGATGGAAAATATAAGAAGGAAAATGGAGTGGAAAACTAAGTTTTCCTCTGTTTGGGAATGGAAAGAAAATAAGAAGAGTGGAAAACCTAGGAGAGAATTTTTCTCCCAGGCCCACAAATTTTTTCCTCTCAAATCGTGAGGAAAATCAATAGGAGAAAACTGCTCAATGTTATTTTACCATAATGCCCTCCTACCTACCCTCATTCATGCCCTTCACCTATTCCACTTGAAGACTTTTCTTATAACTTTTTCTCATCTTCTCGTATTTACCTTTAGCACATCGTCTGGGTTCTTCTTTTTTTTTTTTTTTTTCAACGTGATCTATTGTTTCTTGTCCTCATTCTACTCATTTTCTTGTTGATTTTTTGGTTACATATGACATTCATTTTTTTTTTTTTTTTTTTTTTGGTTTCGTAAAAAATTTTAAGGTATAAATTGATATAATTAATATATATATATATATATATATATATATATATATATATATATATATATATATTTGGGTTATTCTCCTCATTTCTTTCAGGTAATGAATAGATTATTCTCCAAATAGAACATGTGATGCAGTTCTACAACGCAGTGACGTCTTTTTTCCTGAAAGAAATTTCTGCAGCTCGTCCCATTTCTAATGGTTTTAGGTCTAATCCGATAGACATGGTCTTTATGCCATGTCACCAGTAATCACTACAAGACCACCTTCCATCCTTGAAATTTTGAAATTGGCTATTATCCCTCACAATGATCTCTCTGCCAACTATCTTTGATATAAACTTTTTTTTTTTTTTGGAGAAAGTCTTTGATATAAACTTAATTGCTATGTGGTAGTCCACACAGACATGAATATTCTTTGTTACTTGAATTGTTGTTCCTACAGGATTGCTGATGATGCCAAATCTTTTGCCTAATTAAATTTATATGTACATTATTGTAATTTTTACATTATAATAATATAAATTTATATATATGATGTGGTAAATTTTATATTATTTAATAAGTATAAATAAATATATTTCTTACATATTATGTAACAAGGGTATAGTAGTCAATTTATATAAATTACATCTTTCATCATTCCCTTTTTCTTTCCAACCAAACAAAAGAGTTTTCCACCTCTCCAACCAAACACATAAGAGGGAAAACTAAATATTTTCCATCCTTCCACTTTTCCACTCTTCCATCCAACCGGACCCTTAGTGAATCAAGTATGTATCGCAATAGATTGGACTAGTGTTAGAATGATTGAGAAGTAAAACATGAAGAGAAAAGTACTCTTCGGTTGAATCCGAAGAAGGTATGTTCTTATATATATTTCAACTTTTTCCAAGTACACAAAATTCTTTCTTTTTATTTATTTATATTTTTATTACAAGATTTGATCCCCCTTCTTTCATGGAGACCCTCCACTTATATAATCTCCTTTTCTTTCATTCCAACCTTCCACTTCTTAATTATGTAAATCATCTCTTGGGTGCTTGTCCCATCAGAACTTTCTTAGAAGCTTTAGATGTAACTGTAAGATTAAATATCCATGTTCTGGCGTCATTTCCACATAAATGCGGTCAGAAGAGTAGATGTAAAACATTTAATGCGGTGGTAGCAGTCTTCTTTTCAGATATTTCTTAGTTCACTATTGACTTTTCTCTTTGAAGCTTATTCTCCCAAGCATGGTTGTTTTTTCACGGTATGTGCTGGGTGGTCAAGCTCCACACTCTCACACCGTTTCCCGAGGAAGTTTGGCCCACTAACCCATTTGCCCTTCTTACTATGTGACCGTCCTCAGATTCCTTGACATCCTCGGGCATGGCTCGCGACTCGATACTCTTGCTCAGCTCTCTTATCCCCACACATATTATGTCCCAATTTGCTAGTGATAAAACATAGTGAGGAATAAGTTTTTCCAATCATGATAGTGAGAAAGGAAAGAGAAATAGATTTTTCCTATCATTCAAAAAAACTTCACTTTGTAGCCTTCTATTTTAATGTTATCTTAAGTTTCAAACCAATTTATCTCTTTTGAAGTATACAAAGTATGGTCAAGATATCTCTTCTTAAATACGTTGCTTATCTCAATACATTCATAAATATATACCGAATCAAAACATACTGAAATGAAGATGCTTTGCAAATAAACAAAATATCATATCAATTATCGCTTAACAATGATTAATTGAATTGATTAGGAAAATAATTTGCTGCTGTTGATAATCTATTCAAATTATTTTCTTTGCAAAAATTGCAACTTCATCCACCCAAAAAGATTATTAAATAAACAATTTTCTCATAATTAAATTTCTAATAATACAATTGTAAAAGCTAATATATGTCACTTTTAGGGTTGTCCATCTCACTCGCCTGTACCCGACCCACTACAACCTGATCCGACTACTCTGGTGGTTAGATATGGGTCCTGAGCTCCAAAACCTGATGCCAACGGTTCGGTTTTGGGTCCCCTCCTTTAAAACCCGTTTAGCCCGACCCTCCCAAAGATAGAATGACTCGCTACAATTTCCAGATTTTCGACGAGTTTTCTAGCACGATTTGGCAGATTTCGATGACCAAAACACCAGATTTGGCGATTCTCAGCACGATTTGGTGGAAAAAGCATCATATTTGGCGAAATCTCTGCCAGATCCTGCTAGATCGCATCGTTTCTTGGACAGATTGAGAGAAATCTCACCGATTTTCTCCTTTTTTTCATGGTTTTCGACAGGTTTCGGCTTCACCCAAAACCGTTGCTCACTCGATGGGAAATCGACCCGTAAAACCTGAACCTCTGGCGAGTCGGTTGCAGGTTGGGTACCTGCCTACCAAATCTCCGGCAGGTCGGTTGCGGGTTGGGCACAAACCTGACCCACCCGACCTATGGACAACCCTAGTCACTTATTCAATTATTTTTGTTTGACTAACATTTAACACCCCCCCCCCCCCTCTTTGAATAAGCGGTACTATAAAGTACTTCTAATATTAGTATAAAGAGTATTTTCTCTACAAAAACAACAAATTTGTCCATTTAAAAGAATTAAGAAATAAACAAAAATTAGTAAAGTTTCATACCTTAACATCTAAATGGATCACTTAAAAAATCAAATTCTAACTTGCAAAACAATTAATTATTGGCTCGAATCAAATCAAACCAATTGGAAAAAGAAAAAGAACTTGTGATCAATAATTGAAATACCAAAATACATAAATATGTATAAAAGTCGATACAATTGTGCTAAAAAGAGAAGTAAATGTGATGTGACAATTAGATCGACAATAACAAAAGAGACCATCAATAGAAAAAAAGTGGTCGAAACAATTAAAAAAAACCACCAAAAGATAAACAAAATTGGAGAGACGGAGAGTAGACTTTTTCTTGTCATGGACAACTTGGAAGAAATAAGGGAGAGATGTGGAAATGAAGTAATGGAAAATCTATATAAATATTAAGATAGAAGAGGAAATGTGGAAGTAGATGAAAGGCTAAACAAAGTGAAACAGTAGAATTTAAAAAGGTTTAAAGAAGAAAAATAAAAAACCCATAAAGGGAATCAAATGAAAATTTTAAGAAGATATTTTTTGGATAGGAGATGAAAGATGGACAATGGTTAAAGAAGATGAAATATTGAATAAAGTAAAAATTAGCAAAAGTGAAAAAAAAAAAAAAAAAAAAAAAAAAAAGAAGGAAGAAGAAGAAGAAGAAGAAAAAAGGATGCTAATGATGTGGTGTAAAAGGAGGGATTCAGATCCTCTAGATTTTCTAGGGTACTCTATCAGTAGATTTCTTTAAATCCTAACCACTCTTTAATGATTTAATGGTCAAGATTCTGCCATGTCAACATTGCACTAATAATATTTTTAAATAATAAAATAATGTTGCAAACAAAACAATTAAGATTATTGTTAGTGAAATGCTGACATGGTAGAATATAGACCATTAAATCATTAAAGAATGGTTAAGATTTAAGGAAATCTATTTGGTAGAGTATCCTAGAAAATTTAGAGGATCTGAATCCGTAAAAGGAGTTTAGTAAAATTTAATGCAAAGCTTCGATTATCATATATAATATAGATATCTATTAACATTGTTTTTTTATTTTTTATTCTTCATTGATTTCATTGTTTAGTTTTAAACATCTAAATTAAAGTATATGAATATTAGGATAAACATGGTAGAATTTTGATTGAACTGCAGGTAAGATTAGGATGAACAAAAAACTTATGGGTTCATATATATATATAAGGAAATACATGAAACAACTAAATAGCAAACAGCGTCTCAAGACAAAATCTATTCAAATACAGCCCATTGAAATCGAAATCTAAATAACTAACAATATTCACAGGCGGACTATCAAAAATAACAAAATCAGCATATTGAAGCCCTCTATGGGTTCATATTTGGTAATGGCATAAACCCATCCATGATCAACTTGTTCACATAATGTTCTAAATTCTGACAAAAGTTTTCATTTGTGTGAAATATTCTTTTTTCTTCGTTAAGACGTATGTTAGGTAAAGAAAACAGTAACAACCTGAAAAATATCAATTGAGCTCTGTTTGTTTGTTGCTGATAAGATCTGTTGAGCTCTTAGCCAATCAAATCTTCGTTTTGACCATCAGATTGTAATATCTAAGGTGAGTGAGGAAGGTGCAAGCGGGAATTCTAGGCTTCCAGCCCTTCTGCGACAATGGGCCATGGTTTCTGATTTTTCCCAAAAATGTCCCCTCCCTTCTATTGTAGTACAAAAAATTATGAGTTTTGTTAATACATCGATCATATTAAAGTTAAAAGATAAAACTTAAATACAATACTTGAGGTGTTGTTTATTAGATTCTCTACTTAAGATTGAACCATGTGATTACTTAATGAAAAAATACACTTTCATCCCATGAGGAAAAATCTACATGGCAAAATTTTAAGAGAGAAAATTAAGCTGTACCTAAATCTTGCCCAAAAATAAATAAATACAAATACTTGTTTAAAGTATTAATTTATATTTTCTAATATTCACTTTTTGGGGTCATTTATAATTAATTAATTTAAAAAATATTTACTTTATATGTTCATATAATATAAGTTAATCTCCTTGTAATTATTTTTAAAAAAAAATCTAAAACTTCATTTCAATTTGAATTTGGTGAATTAGGGATATAGGAATAATAGCAAAAATTTTAATTACTAGAAAATATGTCATGATTTTTATGATTAAAAGTCATAAAAAATGGTTTTTATTTTTTTCATCTAAAAAAATAGTTTCTTATTCAGTTTTTGTCATCACTATTTATTGTTTATCTTACGTTGTATGTGTTAAGGTATGCGAAAAAAAAAGTTTTAAAGAATGTTAATTCTAAATATGTAGTATTTATATATATAATATAATTTTTATGAGTTAAATTTTGCTTTATTTTTGGAAAACAATAATTCTATTACTATTTACAATACCAACGAAATTGTGAAATATACTAGATTCCTACCTACCTATACAACAATTTTTTTATCGATCCGCATATAATAACAACACAATACTCCATCTCTTTAAAAACTTGATTTTCTTTTCGTTTGAAATCTAATATATGATGAACGGACTGTAAGAATTAACTCGTTGGCTTTTAGGGTAATAGGGTCATTTGTACATTACTATGAACAGTACAAAATCCTTTTTTTTTTTTTTTTGGCGGGAAGAATCAGAAGCCTTTGCTTGCCTATAAATATGTGAAGTATCTTTGCAGTCTCTACATCTCAAAGAAATAAATGCTCATATGTAACTTCGAAAGTGGTTTATAATTTTTTTTTTTTCTGAGAAGCGAAAAAATGGAGGACTTTGTGGTCATATTACACTTCTGGACAGAGAGCCAATAGACTCGTCAAGGAGTTCATAGTTGATATCCGTTCTGTACACTCTGTGTGTGAGTCACCTTACATTTTATGAGTACACCTATAAAAACATATAGTATTTAAAGTGTTCGCTGAAGCAAAGCACGACAAGTCGACAACCCAAAGGATGGGCAGAAGACGCACGGAGTCGGACTTGGGCACAATAACGATTACCATTTTTGAATGTGATGATCATCTTAGCAATCATGACAGCTTAGTCTTCATTTCCTTCTTACGCTCGCTGTCTCAGTAATTAGATTTCATGCATGCACGCACTTTAAGGTTTACTTGTTATGTGGTGCACAGTTTGGGAGATGTAAATTTTGTATGTAGCTCACTGGAAACACATCTCCTTGAGTACAAGTATGGGAGATGAGATTCGAGTACGTAGCTGGGTCTCTTGCGTCATCTATCTAACGGCGTCGTGGAGGTGTACTTAGAAACTTGAGGAAACCGCTGTTGCTGAAGGATTTCCATGGTTAATTTGGTGGGATCAAGCTTGGCGCTGGAGTCGGACGTTTGGGCTCGGAGGTTTTCTCTTTTTGGAAAGTCGAGGGTTTTTATTTTATTTTATTTTTTTAACACATCCGAAAATGTGAGGATAATTGTTTCTAAAAAATAGAAAAAAAAATGTGAGGATAATTTTTTTTATTCATTTTTTCCTACGCTACACATCCTTATAATAATATAATAGTAATTTTTTTGATGGAAAAAAAAAAGACTTTATTGAAAAGAGAAACAAAATACAATCAAAGGATTATAAAAATATAATAATGATGATTATTAATGATGACGATGATAATATGAATATAATACTTAACAAAATTTGCGAGACAAAAAAAAGAAAAGAAAAAGAGTATTTATTTATTATACGGAAACAAGTATCTAATTAATAACAAAAAAATGAATTCTCAAAAATAAAACACTGACATGGTGGTTCTAATGTACAATTTCAAAATTGAAAACTTTAAACTCACTATTTCAATATTATTACAAGGGCCCGGTTAATGGTGTTGTTAATTGAACATTTTAAAAAAGTCTTAATATTACTTTGACTAAATCACAAACTACACTCTTAAAATTTGAAGGTGTTTGAATTTTATACCCTAAAATTTAAAATTTAGATTTTACTTCTTAAAGTTGTATTTCGTTTGCCACGTATATTTAGTTAATCTAATAAAATGATGTTACATTATTTTTATTATGTCATTTTATATTTAATTATTTAAATTTTTATAGGGTAAAAAATGATGTGTCATCATTTTATTGGACAAATTAAATATGTGTGACAATTTTATATGGAACTTAACAAAAAATATGGATAGAGGATTTGCTAATGCAAACAGAAAAGAACTTCAAGGAGTAAAATTAAATTTTAAGATATAAAATCCAAACATCCCTCAAGTTTTAGGGGTGTAATTTGCACTTCATCCTACTACTTTTATGAGAAGTATAAAAGTTGTAAAAAAAAATTAATTAGACAACGGCATCTTGGCTTCGCTATTGCTTATGACTTGGTATAGAGTATGTGTAGTCGTCGGTGTTATTTTTTTTAAAATTTTCTAAAAATAGTAGATTAACAAATTTCTTAATACATCCGTTAACATTTAGCTTAGAAACAAGTGTGTAATATTCAACCAAAAAAAAAAAAAAGTTGATGCTTTTATTTTGGGTCATGTTAAGGGGGTCCCTAAAGGCAATGTTTAGTCATTTAAAAAAAATTTTGATATCATTTTAATTGAAAATATAAAAAGTCGTTAAAATAATTAAAATTTTTTTTATAAAAATTATGTACATATTTGGTTTCTATTTTTTATACCATATTTCAATTTGGCCCTTAACACTTAGTGTCTTGTCAATTTAGTACATATTAATATCTCTTTGATGGAAAACTACTGACCTGACAAACAGCCAAAATAAAAAATTAATTTATTGTCACATCAACTAATTTTTTTTTTTTTTTGTTATTTGTCACGTTAGCAATTTTATCCAAGAGATAACAATAGTGATTAAATTGACTCGGTACTAAAAAGTTAAGAACTAAATTAACACACTTAAAAGATTAAAAACTAAATTAAAATATGGTATAAGAAGTATAAACCAAATACATAATATTCCTCTTTTTTTTTTTTTTTTTCCTTTTCCTGGATAAAGTTTATAATTTTTTGATTCTAAAAAAAAAAAAAGTTTATAATTTTTTAAACCAATAACATCCGTTAACATTTCCAAGCACTTTCCACGTGCGAAAACTTGTGCGCTCTTTTGTGTACCTACCACTCGGGATCGGTTTGACAGTCCAAAGCCCAAAACCCAGTGATTTCAAAATAACGTCATAGCTGCAGAGGTTGGGTTTCAAACGTCTCCTCTCTTCTACGCCTTCTCTCTCTCTCTCTCTTCCAAAAAAAAAAACTTAACCCTAACCAAAACTATTCCTATCATAGCATCTTTCTTACAAATTTGATTGTTACTTGCTTTTACTTTTGTTTAATAATTTGATTTTCTTTTTGTGTCAGCTTCATCTCAAATGTGGCTGTGAGCTTAAGGATCAGATCGAAAGCTTTAATTTTGAAAGATTCTTATGGCCTATTGAATTGGTTTGGGTTCTAGGATTATTATCAATATTAATTGCTTTGTTTGATTTTTTTTTTTTTTTTTTTTTTTTTTTTTTTTTTGATAATTCAAATTTGACTGTTACTTGAATGATTGGATCGATTTTTATTTGATAATTAAATTTTTTGCCTTTTGTTTTCTACAAATTTCAGCTTAATTGCGGCTGTGAATTTAGTGATCAGATTGAAGGATTCAATTCTGGAATCTCTTTGTCACCTACTGAATAGGTTCATCTCTCTATTCCTTCATTTTTCAAATTTTCTAATTTGAATGTTACCTGGATCAATTTTTTTTAATAATTGATTTTTTTCCCCTACAAGTATCAGTTTAAATGCAGCTCTTTATCACCTGTTGAACAGATTTGGGTTTTAAGATAAATATGAATTGGGTTGCTCTTTTCTTTTTATTATTAGGGGTTTGATTCACTACTTCAAAATTCTTCTTATCTATGTGTGAAGTCCTATTAAATTAAAAATCATTTGGTTTTGAAGGTTTTAGTTAAAACAGTTTTTAATATGGGTTTTTATTTAACTAGTTATGGTAAATTTTGTATTCAAAGGCAAAAGTGTAATGAAATTCTGAAACTATGCTTGCACATAGTCCTTCATTGGCTGCATCAAACTCCCAAGACGTGGGTTGCTTCTTTATCGAAGGAAGAGTACACTCAGTTCCTAGCTCATCAAAAGCGAGTTACTTCTTCATTTGCTTCCACTAGTGAATTAGGTAGTGCATCCCATTGTCTTCTATGTTCCATTTTTGATCCATGGGTCTACCCATTGTCTTCTATCATTGGAGTCTAAGAAAGTAAAACATAAGATATATAAGATCTCCTTAATTTGTAGGGATTGTTGAAACTACAATTTTGCTTCTGAATTCAAAATTGACCATAACTTAATAAATAAAAGCCCTAATAAAAAAATATTTTAACCCAAAGTACTTAACTAGACCTTCAAAATAATATGACTTTTACTTCAATTTGACTTCAAGCATGGCCCTATAAAATAATCTTGAATAGGAAATTTGAAAAGCAATGACATTTTAATCTTCCAAGACTGCATCAGATATGTTGGTTTGGAACAGTTGGGTAGCTTCTCTTATTGCTGGGTTGTTCTGAGGAGTGTGGGTGGTTGCCTTGAGGGAATACTGATTGTTTGTGGACCGAGTGTTAGCCATTCTTTTGGTTGCTATTTACTTTTAGTCTTGCTCACAAAAGCCTCATCTTATTCACTTGTTTAGTTTCTCTGTCTTAATCCAAGGAAGAAATAGAGCTCAATTTCTTATTCCCCTCTTACATGCTCTCTATTACTTTGATTTGTCTTAATGGGAGTTATTAAGCACAGTGGCCCAAGATGTTGAGGTTTGTGCTTTGGTAGGTAGAATTTTACTTATCTAAATGATGATCTGCCTCCTACTATGGATCCTAAGTAGGCTGATTGGAGGGTTGAGGATGCACAAATTAGGAGTTGTTTATGGAATAGCATGGAATCCAAAATAAGTCGTAGCCAAGTATTCTTGCCCATTACTAAACTTGTGCGGGAATGAGCCAAAAAGCTAAATCCTGGTGTCAATTCTAAACACAATAAATTTCCCTTTTTTCTTCTTCTACACAACCCCAAGTTAATCCCCTGACTCTTACCTATGAATACCATGAAAGCCCACATACCTTTTCTATCAAATAGTCATAAAAACTCTTATCAAACCCAAGCTAATTTTGAGTACTAACCCTTTTTTCTACAATTTTGAATCCTAGATCCACAAATCCTCCTAACCCACCACATGCACCCAATTTATCCTTCAACACGTTGTTGGATTTTCCTATTGTTTTGTTGCTTAGAAAATGGAGGAAATGAACTATTACAAAAAAAGCCAAAATTTTTCACATTTCGAATTCAAGGGGGAAGGGGGTATGTATTGTTTTGCTCGGGTGTTTTTGAACTCTTTGAAGATTTAAGAAAGGAATTGTCCATTATCGTTGTTGGGGCATATTCTTATTAGTATAAAAATTAGCAGGAAGGAAAAAGGGGGGGGGTTGTTGTGGAGAGGGGGCGGAAGGTATTTTCTGTACTAGCATTATTGTATGTTTGCTTTAGATGTGTAGCTGGGACATTACTTCCTTTTTTTTATATATAAAAGTTATAAACGTGATATAATTGAGCAGTTACTACATAATATAAAACCCAATAACCATTAAAGGCCTGGGAGGACCAGTAGTGTTCAACCATAATGTTCTTTGGAGGTACCAAGAATAAGATACTGTATTAGCAGTTACATGAGACACCAAAAACACCTTCGGTACTATAGGACAAAAGAAAAAGAATTAAGAAAGAGGAATCATAGTACCACGTACCATTGACACAATATTCACTTTACAAATATAAATGTTTGTGGGGGTATGAGGGATAAATGGTTAAGATTCAAGTTTTCCAAAAAAAAAAAAATTACAATTTACGGCAATTATATGAAGTCAAAAAATAAAATATATTTGGCACTAATTTTTATCAAAGCAAAACTGAGAAAGAACTAAAATTAGAGCATAAAATTAAGATATACTAACTCTTTAAGAAACTCTATTATGAAGTTTAAGAATCAATTTAGTATGTCAAGCCTTATATAGAAACGGAAACCAACTGCCATGAACGTCTTGACATCTATGTGAATTACATAAAAATTGCTTCTCGTCACCAAAAAGCGAACCAGTACAGGTTTGTGCATCGCACATTTGGACCAGAGCTGCTCGCAAAAATCTATACAATTCAAGCTTGTTTCAGTTTTTAATTTTTAATTGTCACCATTATCACCTCTTCCGCTACCATATGCATTGATGAACGAGCCTTGCAAGAATAATGAAGCCAAGGGACTAAGTCGATAGTCTCATGAAAATCCCATCAACCAAATACGCCACTGACGCTCGTCACAATTGTGGTTGACCTAATTTACAATTCGTCACTGACCTCTTGCTCCAAGTTTAACCACTACTTAATTGTCCACCATGGCAATAATGGGGACAAATTAAAATGTGCTTCTGCCCTTTTCGGACAAATTACATAAGGAAATGCTCTATTTTCTAAACTAAATAGGGAAATGTCCATATTTTAAAACTCGATTTTTGATCAATCGAGTTAGGCCCTACAGTGACGACGTTTTTAAAGAGTCTATAGTGGCGTTTTAAGGACTTATAGTGACTTTTTTAACTTGACTTCAATGAAATCGAATTATAGGCAATGAAATTGACCGATAGTGGCCTTTTTTTTTTTACCTGTAACTCGATTTCTTTGAAGTCAATTTAAAAAACGTCACTATAGGTCTTTAAAACGTCACTATAGGCTCCTTAAAACGTCACTATAAGGTTTCAGAAAATTTTATTTTTCTAACTCGATTTGTCAAAAATCAAGTTTTAAAAGAGGAGCATTTTCATATTTAGTTTGGGAAGGGGGACATTTTCCTATATAATTTTCCCAAACAGGGTTGAAGCCCATTTTATCCTAATAACGAAAAGCTAAATCTCAACTCTCAGAAATCATTACTCTCATGTCAAACTCTTAAAACACTGGGTAACTGAAAAACCCACTACTTCCTTTCCACAGACCAATAGACGCAGAATTGGTTTTCAAAAGAACGAGTAAAAGATTCGAAGAGAGGGAGAGTTGGTGATTGGTAGTTGGTATTGAGAGGTGATGTGTCTGTGACTGGTGCATAGTAAGGAAGAAGTTGAACAGAGTCTTAAAACCATGGAGAAAAAAAAAAAACAAAAAAAACAAAGGAGAGTTGGTGATTGGTAGTTGGTACTAAGAGGTGATGTGTCTGTGAATGGTGCGTAGTAAGGAAGTTGAACAGAGTCTTGAGACCATGGAGAGAAAAAAAAAAAAAAAAAAAAAAAAAACGAAACAAAACAAAAGTGGCATAAGCAGAGGTTAACGTGAGATTTATTTTGTATATATAGGTATATACATGGATAGGTTGTAATAATGATATTTGAGTTTAGAGAATATTGTTTTATAAAGTGAAAATTCAAGTTCTAGAATTTTCTAAGTGAGAATTCAAAATACAACATTTTCGATCGATCGTGTTAGGTTCTAAAGATTTAGGAATTTATATATTTAGAACTCTAATGTGTAATGTTAACAAACCATGATAAAAAAAAAATAGGTTGTTTAATCTTGTTTAGGCTTGCTCAAAGTTGTGTCATTTATATAAAATTGGAATCGAGTGGCTGCAGAAGTATTAGTGACTTTCGGCTTAGCCCGATTGATCGAAGCTTAGACTCGATCGATCAAATATTGGGCAAAACATTTTTTTTGCAGAATTTCCCAACTCAACCCAAGCCCATTAAGGATTAGGGTCTTAGATCTATTTTTCCCATTATATAAAGGAAACCTTAAGCATGTTTTTAAGGGACTTTTCGAAGAGAGAGAAGAGAGTGCCTCTTTTTGTATTTAGGGTTTTGTACCCAAAACCTCCCTAAGTTTTTTGTTGCTCATATTGCTGTTTGTGTGAATCTCTTGTGAGATTTGTGAGGAGTTTTCCTTCACACAAACTTAGGATTATCAAGAGAAGATTTCTTCAAGAACTTGATGATCATTCAGTTGCTGCCATAAAAGCTTAAAGATACACAAGTGGAAGTGCTTGTCTTTGCTGGAGAATCCAAAAAAGAAGGAATCCATGGTCTTGGAGTTTGCATGTGGTCATGTCAGTAAGTTTCTACTGGTGAGTAGTAATAAAATGTTAGTGGTCTAAATTCTATTGTAAAACTTCAATTCTTTCTGATGGTGCAAGAAAAACATCAAGTCAATCACTCGTCCATATGGTCGTCCATAGCAATGTTTAGAGTTGAGAGCGAGTGTTTAGTACATTCGTCCCTCCATTACCACCAATCCTCTCCTTTTACACACTCGTCCAATGAAGGACGAGCAGGCTGTGAACCTCGTCCTTCATTAGTGACGGACGAGTGTGAATTCACCAAGAGTCAAACTAAGTACACTTCCAACCAAAAGTTGTATTGCTTGAATCTCAACGCAGTTCCCGAAGAGGTGACCTTTGTGACAGTTAAGAAAGTTACCCTCTGAATCCTCCAAACTCTACGACGATTAAGAGAAATAACCGATTTCTAACGCTATATAAAGGTCTTTCTACGCAGAGGTAAGGGGACTTTTTCTTTTTGGTAAAAATTTTGGATAAGTTAAGTATTGAGGGCTCTTCTCTCCTTCAATTTACTAACTTTACCATTGAAGAATTAAAGGTCGGCTTCCACCGGTCTTCTCTGTTGATTTCCTTTGGTTTTTCAGGATTCATTCTACTAGATCAAGAGCATCCGGAGATTTTTCAGCCCACTAATCTTATTGGACTTATCACTTTCTATAGTGGATTCAAGTTTACCTTGAGGATAGTTAGATTAAATCATCCCTAGATTTTTTACCTGTTTGGTTTTCCTGGGTCATCATATCATTGTGTTATTTATTTTTTCGCTGTTATACATGATATGATTGTTTGATTGTGATAACCTAAATCTGGAATTTGGACTAAGTAATAACTTGACTTGTTAACTAGGTCAATCCAATTGTGTTTTAAGGGGTCTAAAAAACATACAGCTGAAACTTTGGCTCGATCAATCGAAAATGATAATAAAATAATCTTGGAGTATATGGATGTCTCGATCATTGCTCGATTTCTGTTCGACTGATCGAAAATGCACTCGATCAATCAAAAGTAATTTTCGACCGATCGAAAATCGTGAAACATGATTTTCTGCAAATTTTTCTGGTGACTGTTTAGAAAGGTTGAAGATGTTTAAAGCGTTATTAACGGTTATATGAAACATAACACTATTGACATAAATAAAGACTTATGTTCACTTGAAAAAATAACTTCAGAAAATAGTAAGTTTAAGAGAAACACATGAAATCTTATGGTCATTCTCCAGAATTGTTATCTGTAAAACCCAACATCTTGGCTGTATCTTGGAGACAAATTTGTGATAACCCTTTAGCAACAATAGTGTGGGAGAGGGGGGCAAATATTGTTTAAGGAAAACAATAATGTGCCTCCAAGTTATTTATTTTTTGTTTGTCTTTTATCTTAACCTTCTTTTTTCATTATTATTTTGTGTAATATCTCCAACAATTTGGCCCAACTAATCTAAGGTTAACGTTATCTCACTCAAAGAAAGAGGGCAATCACGTTGCCCAAAATTTATTGGTGGAGTACAGTACATGAAATAGAAGATTGGAACCCTCATTTGGGGACTGGATGAACGGTGAAGATGGTCTGCTTCATTTGAGGGAACATCTTGATACATCCCATGCAAAAGTGACCCATAGTCTGATCCATCCTCACCGTTCATTCAAAAAGGTTGGGGTGTGATTGTGTGACACTGACACACACCCGTGTGAATTGGTATATGACGTCTGAGGTGAATCGGTGGAAGTTGAACTTTCTCAAAAAAAAAAAAAAAACACACAAGGTTGAATTGGTGGAAGGGGTTTTTGGTTTGAATCGTCTAAAGTGGTTTGGATCCCTTGGGATACTTTGAAACTGCTTCGAATTCGGTTGGGATACTTTGAAACTGCTTCGAATTCGTCCGTGCATTTTGCTTTGAATGTGCGTTTTGGAGTGGAACAGTAATTTTGCAAACAGCACAAACGTACATACGTACACGCATATCAAAAAATAATTACATTACATGTGACTTAATCACGCATGACTCTTGCAAACAACACAAACGTACGTACGTACATGCGTATCAAAGGATAGTTACATGTGACTTAATCACACATGACTCGTGATCATTAAGAAATTACTGTTCAACTAAATCTCTTAAAAGCAACAAAATATGAAAAAAAAAGTTCTGACTCTTGAGAATTAAGGTGAAAAAGAAAAGTATTTAAGTACTAAAAAAAGTTACAAAAATTGAGCATATTAAGGTATTGAACATATAGTACCCAAAAGGTGTATTATTAGAACAAGGTTGATAAAAAGCTAACATTCCTTTGACAACAATTTATTATTGTACCAAATATGTATTTTTATTTTGAATTTGATAATGAATTTTCTTTAACCAAATGCCTTACATATAAATATATTAGAACCACTAAATAATTGTTATGTATTATTTTCATAAAAATAATGAATATAGTGGAGTTTTTTTTTTTTTTTTTTAATTTATATAATCTATTTATAATGTTATTTAAAAAAAAAAATTCCTTAAAAGATCTAACTTATATTTTAGGGGAGTCAAGTTATGATAATAATAATAAGGCGAAACTATATTATTAATCCTTAAAATTTACTTTATGTGTGCAATTAGTCTCCTCAAGTTTCAACTGAGCACAATTGATCCATCAAGTTTAAAAAATGAGTTATATTAGTAATTTTGCTAACTGTTGTTAATGGTGTTAATTATTTAGTTAACGGAATAATGACTTGATATTATTTTTAATGATGTGACAATTTTTTTAATTAAAACTTACCATAACTAATTTCCACCTTAGATCAAATCTAAAGCAAACTGAACTGGTTGAAAAATCATGAATGAATCACATGATAATTGGGATAGACATGGCAAAAGAAAAATCATCATTGTCAAACTTACAAAGAAAAATCATCCATCAAAAAATCATCTTCACCAAAGTCAACCATATCCCCGGAAATTACATTGGCAGGATTGTTCTGCCTCACAGCGCAGGTGAACGTGGACCCCATGATATCTCCTGCATGGTATAAATATAATAGTTCCTGTAGCCTGGAGTTGAGACACTTCGGCTCTTGCGAATAACGGACTTGATAATTCGAAGGTAGTTGCTATACGTAAAGTGTTGCCCTGTACAGAGTGCTGAAGAACTGAAGCAAAAAACTACGTCAACCTAAACAATGACTGGAAGACGCGTGGAGTCGGACTTGGAGAAAAGTACCATTTCCGAAAATGATGTTAATCTTGGCAACCATGACAGGTTTAATTAACAAACTCTACTGTCCTTCATTTTGTTCTTTACTTTATACATATACCATCTTCAATATTATCTTATCAGCTTATGAATCCGTTATTATCCACCGTCGATATTCTGGCGGCTTAGCCAACACCACCACCTTCCACTAAAAGCTTATCGCGTAATCAAGCGATATACGTGGAGAAGGTAGCGGGATGATACATAGTTACGTACGTACGATAGCTGTCTAGGAATAAGATGACACTGTGAGAGTAGTTAAGTGGTGCACAAAATTTGGTGAGATGAGAATATTTGAGTAGCTCACTTGGGCGGGATCAAAAGTTCAAAACTACGTACCTACAAAAATTTCCTCAAAGACAAGTCAATTCTTAGTTAATTTCTTAGATGAAGCACAGTAAGCACGGACAATTCATTTGCACATACCGGTGTCATAACCACCGTGTCATGTTATAATTTTTCCGTAGAGTGCAGAAGATGGCCACCAGTCGCCGAAAAAGCTCTGCTAACTTCTTGCTCAACTTGGCGTTATCTATCTAATGGCGATGTGGAGATTGGTACTTTTTTTTTATCTACTGCACTCCACGGAGATTGGTACTTTCATTAGTCATTAGAGACTGCAATTTCATGCTGTTGCGGGGTTTAGGGGTTTGACGTTATCTACCCATCTAACGGCGTTATTTTGTTTTTATTTTTTAACGTCAGATGAAAAAAAAAATTAAGTTCGTTCCTATGAATTGTGAGTCTGTGACAATGTCTTTATTTATAAATCATTTGACTATTCCAAGGAGTTTGTACTTCGTAAAAAAAAATTGCCATCGGTGGCAAACAGAAGCGTTGTGATCTTCAATGGAAGTTTGTTGTTGCAGGTGTAGGGTGCCATAATGGCCTCGGATCCAAACTCAAACCCAAATCCCCCGTTTGGGCATAAATAGCTCGCATTTATACTAATTTTCTTTATTTTTGTTTTCCAATTTACAAATTTTATTGTTACTTGCATCTTTCTTTTGTTTAATAATTGATATTCTATTTTCATGCTTAATCAGCGTCAATTTAGATGAAGCTGTGAGCTCAACTAACCGATTGAAAACTTCTATTTTGAAAGCATTTCATGGCCTATTGAACAGGTTTGGCTTCTTTGTTTTATCTCTCGATTCCTATATTTTTCTTTTTCTAAATGATTGGATCAATTTTTGTTTAATAATTTTTTACTTTCGTTTAATTCTACAAGTTTCAGCTTAAAAAGGGCTGTGATTAAAGCTAAGGAATCAATTTCTAAAGCTCTTGATCACCTAGTGAAAAGGTTTGGGTTCTAGGATCTCTCTATTCCTTCGTTTTTCAATTTTTCAAATTTGATTGTTATTTGCCATTTGTAATCTACAATCTTCAACCTAAATGCGGCTGTTAATTTAACAATTGGATTGAAAGGTTTAATTTTGGAAGCTCTAAATCACTGATTTGGGTTTTTGTATAAGAATATTTTTAGCATAAGCTTAGCTTTTAGCTTTTAGCTTTTTAAAACCTCACTTTTTCCATCTTTTCTCACATTTTTAAATTTTTTTTCAAAATACAAGCATATTGTTGCATAATTTTAGCAAAAAATTTTCAATTTCAACTTAATAAGTTGTTCTCAAATGGACCCTAAACATGTATGAGGAACCATAAGTCTTATATCATACCAATAGCTTATTGAATGACTTTAAATACTACAAACTCACCATTGCACATGCACACACATATAATGAGTGAATTTTTAAATTTCTTGATAAGACAAATTGTCAGAGATTATTTCTTACAGTAAGGGTGGATGTAATAATATTGTTAGTGGCTTGTTCATCTCTTCACGTTGAATTGCATTCATTCTAGAATGTTATATAGCTGAATTTTTTTTTTTTTTTTTGGAAGTTAAGTGGATTTTGTGGGATTTTGATTTTCTTATGTTTGAAAGAAAAATAAAAAATATTAAGTTGAAGGATTTCGTGTTTGTGTATGTGCCAGTGATGAAGCATTCAGTTTCTTTGAAGCATTTCATGGACTTCTTGCTTTCCTTGTCTCGTTGCTAGTTGCCTTAATTGGTTTACACTTTCAAGTCTTGGGCGTCTCACCACTTGATACACATTTTGCTTTCATCTTGCTTTTCATCATGGCTACAATCGTCTATAGCATTGCATATGCAGAGATAAAACTACAACCCCTAGATGCTGGCCTTCCCATATTCAGGTTCATTTGTCTTGTTTCTGGAATTATTGCTATTGAGCTACTTGTCGCAATAATTGTTTCTCCCTTTTGGCTATTCATGGAAAATTTATGTCCAATCCTGATCATAGGGGTACTGCATCATTCATACCAACAAAGTTATCAGTAGCTCTACTACATAGTTAATTTATTACTCAATGGAGTATGTAGCTTGTTTAAAAAGATCTATCAATCAGTTTATCAGATATATAACTGGCTCCTACAGAAATTCTAAAAAGCAGCTTTTGCAGCATTTTATTCTATCTTTGTTGAGGAGTTCCCTGAAGCATTTTCTTCAATAATTGTTTAAGTGACCTGTTTTTTAGAAGACAAATTATTCGAGTTACCTGTTATTGTTAATTAGACATAAAGTGTGCTAAATGTTCACTTATGCAATTTTCTTTATGGAAGTTTGAATTTTTTTTTTTTTTTTTTTTTACACTTTATTCATAGTAAGGTTGATTATCTATATTCAGCAAATACTTTTATACTTTACTAAATATCTCACACATAACCGCTTAGAAAATAAAATTTCCAATGCAATTTTGCAAATTTTCAAGAGCTAGATTTCTAAGGTTAAAAGGTTTTATGGAAAGTGAGATTTCCATTTTATGTTATTTTAGTGATAACACCAAAAATTAATTAGTAAGGGAAACAAAACTAGACAGAAAGTCAGAAAATTAGAACACCACATTTGACCCAACCACAGTTGCCATTTGAAAATACTACCAAGTACCAATTGACAAAACAGTTGCCAAAGCTTAGACCCAAAAACATGTGTATATGGTCATGGTGCCACTTTGGCCAGATTGATTGTGTTTCTCAGGATCTCAGAATGGACCCTTGAAACTGATGTTTCCACACCTTGTGGTTCCTTGATAGGATAACAATGCTTGTGTTTCCTTACTTATCCACAAAAAAAAGAAAAAAAAAAAAAAAAAGGATGCTTGTGATTCCTTTATTTTGTAGTAGAGTAAGCTGGTATAAGAATTAAACTGATTGTAGTATCCTTTTGTGTTCCATTCCCAATAGTGGCATCCTGGTAATACTTTATTTCCAGATCTGTCTTTGCACACATAAGCAATTGCCCTCATTTTGTTTCTTTTGGATCCTGCTCCATCTAGCATCAAAATGACTTGCCACTATAGCACTTGCCAATTCTAGATCCTTTTTGCTAACACCAGCAGCATTGCATTGTGATTGCATATCCTCACCACATTTATCGTGCTGCAGTATTTTTGATAAAATAATGTTTGAATCCCTTTGGACCAATGGCCTTTAAAACACCCATTTGAGAGGGCATACATTACTTTCTGCTATTGATTAGTGGCTAGGCACTGCATGTCTATTGCTTGAAGTTGACTCAATATATGTTCAACAGAGAATTGATATAGATTCCACTAAGATGATCCACTATTCCTTGTTCTGTCTATTACTAAGTAGATCCATTGATCATCTGCCATTTTGATCCTTAAGCTTCTGTTATTCAGTCTTCTTTTGTTCACCAACATATGAAAATACTAGGTATTTCTTTCTGTCATCAACCACCAGTCTGTTTAAGCTTTTTGAGTACACATAATTTGCCCCCTTTCTAGATATTCAAACAATTAGTGATTGTCTAGAACACATTAAAGTTCAAGGTTTACAATCTTGAACATGTACTAATTGATTCCAGTCATGGTATAGCCACAATTCTATTGGTGGGGTTTTCCTTCCCCCATTTTTCCTATAACTTCCACGGGTTGGACCACTGAAATACAAATTAGTACGTTTTCACATAGCATAGGTGACATGCACACATGATGGAAATTAGACTTGATAATCCTCTCAACACAAAGAAATTAGACTTGATTACTACAAGGTAGTGAACACAGACTTGATGAAAATTTGGAAAGAAAAGTAAACACAAAATGAGAAGTGCTAGCACATTTAATGTACAATTTCAGGGAAAAAAAGGGTAGGAAATGGGGCATACTTCAACATTAGTGACAAAAGTTCCATAAGAGGATTGAGCAAATCCTTCCCATAACCTAAACAACAAACAGAACTTCATCACTGTATTGTAATAAATCTGACAAAAGAGATGCTCTAAAATCTATGTATACATACCACAAAGTTAATATGTTCTACTTTGTATTCTACAAAGTTATCATCTACTTTCCTATGGCCAAACCTTATTGCTACGTGGTTTTGTGCTGGATTTTTCAGAAAATTTCTTATGATCCATAAAA
This sequence comes from Quercus variabilis, assembly GCA_030445155.1. Lineage (NCBI taxonomy): Eukaryota > Viridiplantae > Streptophyta > Magnoliopsida > Fagales > Fagaceae > Quercus > Quercus variabilis. Next base: position 12,647,675 of record CP129454.1, read on the forward strand.
GCCACAAAAAAAATAATATTAGTCAGTAAAGTCATATTGGATATGACCAATAAGTAGTGTTGCTGTCACATATTTCATTATCTACTTCTGATCTTACATCTCCTACCAAACCCTCTTAAACCAACAAATTGTGACAGTCACATATTAGTCTCTAAAATCATATTGAAATGACTAACAGGTAGTGTTACTTTGACACATACTTCATTTTCTACTTCTTATCTTATAGCTCCCTCTTAAACCAGCCACTTGTGTCTACTGAAAATTTTAGTACTGTTTAGACCATACTGTTTTGTAGTCTAGGCCTTGATTCTCCTCCAAAGAGAAATCATCAGAACTTATATCAACAAACTTGATTAACATAGCACTTATTCCTCTCCTTGAGCATGTAAACCTAATATAGTGACATTATAACACATTTAAACACATCAAATATTTAAAATCACCAACTTCAAAAATAACAAATTTACATATAAATCAACCAACATGATACATATATGCTGAAAAGAAATGCATTATTGCAAAATGAATGCTTATTAAAGAAAAAGTTTTTGCATTATTCTGTTTTTGATTCAATGCAAAGAAGACATAAGGAATTTGGCTTAATGGAATCAAGGTGTTCACATGTTGATTAGTTCAGCTCTATCTATTTCTGATAATGCATTGCCTATCATGGTGGTGACCAGTGGAGCTTAAAAACACATATTTATACTATGCTTAGGCCTCCTTTAGAGTTGAGATATTCAAACATTTAATAAGGGTTATCTGGGAAAGCTTTACAATCTTGAACTTATCAAAAGGTTGCGAATTTCTCTAAAACCTCCAGCAATTTTGTTGGTGGATTTCTGTCACAAAAAACAAAACATTATCATAAAAACAGGACATTAAGTTTGAAATTTATTGTTTCATGAGTTAAAATAATTATTTAAAGATATGCGATGAAATATTGAGTGATAGATAGGAATATACACGGTGTATGCGTTTTTCGTTTTAAGCGATTGAAATTACAGTATTTCATTAGATTGTCAAAAGTTCATCTAATATCTCAAAAAAGACTGCAAAGAAAAATTTCTTCTATCCTTAAGCAGAATGTGATTGCCGAATGTCAGTCCCACTAATAAAGTACATCATTGTGAGGTATGATTACTATCTCGAGTCCTAACTTTCGTTTCTTTGCATCAACATATATCAAGCACCAATGCAACACCATAATATAGATTAAACAATACATAGTATTGGCTAAAAAACTATAAAGCAATTTATAAGCTCTAACAAGCAGTTAAAAATTGTCACATTAGCGCAAAAAAATTATAATGTTCTAACAAGAAAGATTCAAAAACCAAAATAATCATAAATCAACTTGTATCTACATACTAGATCCAACTGCATGAATTTTTATAACCTCCGAAAAAAAGAGACTCAAAATTCTCACCAACCAAATAGCACATTGTGATAGAGAGACCAAAGATGAATAGTAAAGGAAGAAACAAATACAAGGGGAATGAAAATAACAACTAACTCGATGACGGCAAGCTCCTCAAGCTTCATGTCTTAATGCAGCTTGATGAAGCATCTGAAGCTTCTAAAATTTGCTTCTCGTCTCCGATCAGTGAACCAGTTCAGGCTTGTGCATTGCATTTGCACCAGGTGTGCTCGCAAAAAATCAGTACAGTTCACTGTTCAAACTAGTTTTGGTCCTTTTTTATATACATATTATGATAATGCCTGATACTTCATATAAACATCAATACAAGCTTTAACAACATGAACCATAAAACCTAACTCATTCTGCAATGATACAAAAGCAAAAAAAAAAAAAATATATATATATATATATATATATATATAGGATAATTGGTGCAACAGATTGTGAGAAATGCCCGATTTGAGTTTGGAAACCCTCATTCCCAAATTCTTGAAGATAGAAACGAAAAGGTAGAGAGAGTTGAGAGGTTCAGAGAGACTGGGCTTATTATTTTGGGGTTAATTGGGTTTATTAGGTTTTTATTAAAAGCCCAGTTATTATCTAAGTTTACTGACTCTAATTGGGTCAATGCTTTGACCCAAGAAATAATTAGGTGAATTTGGCTTCTATTAGAGCGGATGGGTCTAGAGAATAGGAAGCCTGTAGAGTAGAAGATTTATTAGAGCAAGAGGAAGTACGTAGAACGCTTTATTGGGTGAGTGGCTTCGTTTTGACTTTGGTGCCAAATAGCTAAATTTTTAGTTCTACTATTGTGGATGCTCTAAGGAAGGAACAATTGCTCACAGTGGCCATGGTTTGCTTGCTTTTCCAAAAATGACCCCTCCCTTCTATTATAGTATTAAAAATTATGAGTTTTGTTAATAGACCATTCATATTATAAATAAATACAAATGCTCAATTTAAAGATTTTTTTCCTTCTAATATTCACTTTTTTTGTCATTTATAACTCATTCATTTTAAGCATTTTTGTTTGAAAACAATTTTAAGAATATTTAAAGTATAAGTTCATATAATATAAGTAAATCTCCTTGTAATTAAATTTATTCAAAAAATGTCTTTTTCATTTGCATTTTCTGGATCAGGGATATAGGAATAATAGCAAAAAATTTACCTAAAATAAATATTTTATGATTTTTATGATTAAAGTCATAAAAATGGTTTTATTTTCTTTAGTATAAAAAAATAGTTTCTCATTTAGTTTTTGTTATCACTATTTATTGTTTATCTCATATTGTAGTATATGTTAAGGTATGTGAAAATAATGTTTTTAAAGGATGTTAACTATAAATATGGAGCATTTATATATACAATATATTTTTTATGAGTTAAATTTTTCTTTATTTTTGAAAAAAAAAAATTCTATTGCTACTTACAATACTTAACAAAATTGTGAAATATACTAATTCCTACCTTATACAACAAATTTTTGATCCAAATATAACAATAAAATACTCCAATTAGTAATCATTTTAAGAAACTATTATTTTGATAAAACTTCAAAAACTTGAATTTCTTTTCAATTGAAATCTAATGTGATTTTGCACTCATTTATTTTTTAGAGATCAAAAAAATATTATAAAATATATAAAAAAAAATGTATCTAAGTATCACATAAAATTATAAAAAATCTTAGTGCATTGGAGTTTTGAACATATGTAATGGCCTAACTAGTGTATTGTTAGAACTTGGTTGAATGTAAGAACTTGTCAGCTTTTTGCGTAATAGGGTCATTGCACTTTAAGATGGTTGGTACAAAGTCTTAGCTTTATGTTATTAATATTTTTTTCCTTAAATTTTGGTAACATATTATTATTTTTTTCGAATCAAAGTCTTTGCTCTTGCTATAAAGTGTGCATAACCTTGCGGTTGGTACATCTCAAAAAAAAAAAAAAAAAAAAAAAAACAGTACTAAATACTACATACATGTAACTACGTAAAACAAAAAAAGATATTTAAAGTGTTCATAGTGCTGAAGCAAAGCACAACACGACAGCCCAAAGATGGCCGGAAGATGCACGGAGTCGGAGACGGGGACAAATCTTGCAATTTCCATTTCCGAATGCGATGCTAATCTTAGCAATCATGACAGGTTAGTATACAAATTAATGTCTTCATTTTCTTTTTTACTATACATTCTACCTTCAATATATTCTTATTAGCAAGGCCTCTTGAGGAAACCGCATTGCTGAAGGATTTCAATGGTTTGGTTGGTTCAAGCTAGGCGCTGGAGTCCCTAAAATAAAATAAAAAAACAAAACAAAAAACAAAACAAAACAAAAAAAGAGCTAGGCGCTGGACTCTTTCATTTGGACTCAGAGTTTCCTTTTTTTTTTTTTTTTTTTTTTTATTGGTGTGGTGGGGGGTGGAAGTTGAGGCTTTTCTTGCCTTATGTTTATAACATGTCCGAAAATATGAGGATTATTTATTTATCTTTCTTTTTCCCCTACACTACACAACGTTTAATAAAAAAAAAAAAATCCAAATCTATATATTGTATTGAGAAATTTTAGTTATAAACTTGGTTGTATCTTGATTACAATTTCATTCAATATTTTTTTTATTGAAAGCGGTTATATTTTCTTCATATATCCTCCATACTTGCAAATTTCAAGAAGATAATGATCAATAACTATGTTATCAAGCATTTGTTTAAATTGTAAGTTTTTGTAGTCTAAAATTATAATATAAATAAAAGAGCAAGACTTAGGTACAATACTTATGCATAATATGTCTAAATTTATGTGGGAACTACACTATAATTATCCACTTAAGTCTGTGCCATGTGTCTACTTAAGTTTTTTTTTTTTAATATATTTGTGCCAAGTGAGTTAATGAGTGCAAAATACTAAGAATCTACTATTAATGAATTATAAAATTATTAAAAAAAAAACCAATCACATATACTCAATAAAAATCATCACACAAAAAAGATCAACACATGTTCTATCTTAATAAAAATGAGAAAAAAAAATTGACCACAAGTAATATTAAATTTAAGTAAGAATTTTAATATGTGACTACTTACATTTACTTAAAAAAAAGTTGACTAATTATTTATATTTTATTATAAAAATTGTATTTAATTTTAAATGTATCTATACTTATGCATGTATTACATGCTATTTTTTTTTTTTAATAATTTGACTTCTTATTTATATTTTTATAATAAAAATTGTTTTTAGTTTTAAATGCATCCTTATGTTTGCATGGTTTACATGCTACTATATTATAATAGCTAAAGACTTTTGTTTATTAGTTAATCATATGTGTTGACAAGTAGATTCTAAATTAGATTTCGATTAAGGTTTAATTTTGTGCCACATGCTCAATTTAAGATTTTTAATTGTTGTGCTGAGTTAATTATTCATTGAAAGAATAAAGAGTCTAATATCAAATGAACCATATAAGAAAATCAGTCATACATCTAATCTTTATTTTTATTTTTTGGTATAAATACCTATGATCTTCGCTATCTTAAGGCTGATGTCCTATGTAGGAAACTAATAAGTTTTATTTTAGTAAAAAAAACTATAAACATTTCTAATTGACCCAATTTGTAAATTACATGCTAGTAATTTTATATAAATGTACAAGAGTCAATTTGAAAATAGCTTATTTAAAATTTTGATGATTTTTTTTTTTAAATTTATAAATATGTTAAAATATATTTATTCTAAAAAATATTGCAGTGTTTTAAAAAACTGTGCATACAACTAAAAAACTAAAAATTGAGCATAGCTCCAGTGAAACAACACCTACAAGCTCACGATTTAATTTCAGTATTACAATAGAAACAAGTACCTACCACTCCGGATCGGTTTGCTTTCTTTGGGAGAAAACATGGTTTCAGCGGCCAACAATCAAATTTTCCTTTTTTTTTTTTTTTTTTGGTTTTAAAAAATTTATTATTATGGGTATGGCTAACAGCAGGGAGCGGCGGCGGCAATGAAATTTTGTCATTGCAAGTCTGGGATGCTACAAAAAAAAGGCCCGTTTAGAAACATGTATTTACGGAGGATAAATCCAAACCCACGCCTCCGGTTTGAAGATTAATACTTGGATTTTCTTTTCATATCAATTTCATCTCAAATGTGGATGTGGACTTAGCAATCAGATCGAAAGCTTGAAATTTGAAAGCTTCTTATGGCCTATTGAACAGGTCTGGGTTCTATGATTACTAGTTGTTAACCTGTGCTATGCATGGGAATTTACCTATTTGTGAGATAGACTAAAATAATTTTATAAAATTTTAAATTAATTAAGAAACTACACTATTACATGATTTGCTCCTGTATGACTTCAATTTGTGTTACAATTTGAAAAAGAAACAATAAGTTTTAAATTTTAACAGGTCTAAACTTTAAACGATGAAAAAAAATCGTCAATTCTATAATTATTTAAACAATAAAATTGTAATCGTAAAACAAAAAAAAAAAAAAAAACAAATTACAATAATACCTATCACGCTTCATGTGGTCCTTTTTATTTTAATTTTTTTTCAACCCTTTTAGTTGGCCAACTCAATATTTTTCAAATAATTAAAATTAAATAAAAACAAAAAAGTCAAAAACAATAAAAGTATTGAAAAAGGAAATACTCTACGTGGCCAAGAAACACACTATTAGACATGGCAAAACAGGTTATAATTTTTTGACCTGACCCGACCTGAAAAATACCTTACTCGAACCCAAACCATTTTTTTAAACTTTTTATTTTTTGGTAAAAAAAAATTAAGACAATATTGATTTTATTGTTTGTTGTGAGATTTAAGTAAACAATTGAGACATTTATATAACTGCATGCAAATTAATTAAAAGATGAATGGTTGAACATTCTGTAATGAGTAAAGATTTTTAGATATCAAATAGCAAAGTACATGCCAAGATAATCTTGTTATAGTAGAATTAAAAACATAAATTTAAAATTGTAGATATGTGTGAGAAACATTCATAAATGTGAAAATAGTGAAGCCAAAGTATCAAATTAGCATAAATTATGAATGTTTAGACCTACTTTTTAATAATTTATGTCCAAAATAAATGGCTTTCAAAATAAATTATGATATTTTTTAGAGTGTGTGTTGCTTAACAATGATATGATATTCATAAGAGAGACCATGTATAAATAAGTAAACAATTAAACTTTAATGTATATCTCAAATTGAAATAAAGTGCTAACCACAATTGATAATAGATTATAAAATTAATTTTCAAGATTGTAAATTTCTTATATGTTTTTATTCTTTGTCAAATGAGTTATTTAATAAATCATTTGTAATTTTGTTTTATATTTTGGGATGTTGATATTGTGTAGAAATAAAACTTGTACATTTGTTTTACTTATCTTTGGTTTATTTTGTTTTAGATAGCAATCTTAGGATTTGTATAATTTTAAAATTATTGAATAATTATTAATAAGTTTAACTGAGTTCATTCTTGATATAAGTGATGAATTCAAAGTAATGCATTTTACATCAAGTAATTTGTTACATGACTTTCCAAATGGCAAATACATGTTGTTTTCTTTATTAAAAAAAAAAAATCATGTGAAAAATACAGGTCAATTCGACCCGATTGACCCAAACTTGTTTTTAAACCCGCTTAAAATGACCCACAACCCGATTGACCCGACCCGCCCGTTTTGCCATGTCTACACACCGCCTTTCCTCTTGTGTACATAGTTTATTCATCGGAAAAGAGGAAGACAAAACTCCTACTCCTAATAAGAACTCTATTTTGACTCTGTGCTAACTCCACCATAATATATATATATATATATCAAAATGGTTTTGGAGAATTAAGTAAGAGAGAAAATGCTTAAGTGGAAACCAAAAAAAGATCTTTTGATTAGAATGAATTGAATTGATTAATTTACATTTGATGCTCTGTTATATACACGGTTACAGAGCAAGATAACAACCAAAACTAATCTAACCAACTTCTAACAAACTAACCAATTCTGGTATGACAACTGTACACCACTAAATCATTCTCACGTGCATGCTCTCTCTCACGTGTTAGTCACTTATTCAAAACTCTGTCGTTTTCCTTTATCTTCCCTTTCTTCTTTTGCTTATGAGCCTTGTCGTTTTGGTCATCTTCTTTCTTCAGTTCTGTGTTGCTCTGTTTCATTCTTTCTTTCACATTAATATGTTCAACAATATATATATATATATATTTTAACAAAGCAGATGGGAAGAAAATAATATAAGAAGAGCTCATACCTCTAATCGGCTTTAAAAAATATATATTGGGGTTTGCTTTGCTTTTAATAGTGTTCATGATTAACCTCGCAAATTTGGAGAAAAATTATCAATGTTTGAGTTTGAGATTAAGTTGGACTTGTTAAAGAGATAGAGTTTCACTTCTTGTTAAGTTTGGATTAAACAAAAATAATTTTGTTTAAAAAAAATGATAATGATAAGTTTGAGTTTGAGTTTAAGTTGGACTTGTTAGAGAGAGAGTTTCGTTCCTTGTTAAGTTTAGACTAATCAAAAATAATTTTATTTAAATATCATGCTGACGTAGAAAATTGGGAAACTTCAGAAGCTTCAGTTTTATATATAAACAAAAATAATTTTGTTTTAAAAAAATAATAATGATAAGATTGAGTTTAAGTTAGACTTGTTAGAGAGATAGAATTTCATTTCTTGTTAAGTTTGGACTAAACAAAAATAATTTTATTTAAATATCGTGCTGATGTGAAAAATTGTGGAAGCTCCAGAAGTTTCGATTATATACATATTAAATATTGTGTTGTTGTGAAAAATTGTAGAAGGTTCAAAGGTTTCAGTTATATATATATATATATATATATATATATATTGTTAGAGAGATAGAGTTTCATCACTTGTTAAGTTTGGACTAAACAAAAATAATTTTATTTAAATATCATGCTGGTGTGGAAAATTGTGAAAACTCCAGAAGTTTCGGTTATATATATTGTAGGGTCAAGATTGTGGCCTAAGACCAAATGATGTGGAGTATGAGTCCAATAAGCCCAATTCAGTGAATTTGTAGAGAGTGGGTGAAAGAGCTGGACTGGTTGTGAATTAATCAATGTTCAATAATGGTTTTACTGATAAATAAATGTAAGAACAAACTTAAAACTTGAATATATTCACGTCTGAAGAGACAAATTTTTGCATGTATCATTCTTAGAAATATCACTGACCCCCCCTTTCCTGTACGAGGTCCCTTACATTTATATAGTGTTCTTTTAGACTATCTTAATCGTCCACTTGTCTTCATCTAAATGTTCACTTGAGTACCCGTCCCTTCAGGCAACTTCGTCAGTTCTCTATGAGTGATGGTAGTTGTGATTGTACTGTTCCGAGGTCTCCTCCACATTAATGCAGCAAGAAAAGTTGCTGCAGTGCATTTAATGTGATGTTAGCAGCTTTTCCTCTAGATATTTCTCTGTTCTTATCATCTTCACGCATGCCTGAAGTTTATCCTTATCATTGAATCGTTAGGAAGGTCATTTGAACCTCCCAGGTATTGGCTTGACTGAGATTCTTTATATCCGAGAATAACATACTCTTCAGATTACTGATGCTCTGTTCGGACTAGGTTCCTTGATCATTTCCAGGTATATCTCCTCCACCTAGGGTCTTTCTCAATTGTCTATTTCTCTTCGGACAAACTTTCAGTTTTCATATAGGGCTTTAGGCCCAATACATAAATTTGGGCCCCCCCCCCCCCCCCCCCACCCACACATATATAAAATATTGTGCTGACGTGAAAAATTGTGAGAGATTCAGAAGCTTCGGTTTTATATATACAGATTATCAATATTCCTTTGTTTGATTTTTTTTTTTTTTAATTCAAATGCGACTGTTACTTGAATGATTGGATTAATTTTTATTTGGTAATTAATTTTTTGCCTTTTGTTTTCTGCAAATTTCAGCTTAATTACGGCTATGAATTTAGTGATTAGATCGAAGGATGCAATTTTGGAATCTCTTTATCACCTACTGGATAGGTTCGATCTCCCCATTCCTTCCTTTTTCAATTTTTCTTATTTAATTGTTACTTGGATTAATTTTTGTTTAATAAATATGTTTATGTATGTACGTATATGTAATAATTGTATAGCTCACTGAATTTAGGGTTTAGCTTCTGGATAGGCATAATTTGAGGTTTATTTGGAAAGGGTAGTTTAGCATCTTAGGTCTATGATATTTATTAATATGTAATTGTTAAAACCTTAAAATTATTGGTTGAAGTTGGATGGCAAGTTTATCATTAACTCTATATTTAGACTTTAGAGACTACTAATAACTGTTTGTTTGTTTTTTTTTTTTTTTTTTTTTTTTTTTGCTGTTCATTTTCGTTTTGCATTTGCTTTATATGAATTGGGTTTCTTAGTTATTGCTCAATTCATAGTATGTTTTACTTATAAAATTACTATTTATTTATTTTATTTTAAATTTATTTATTAGGGGTTTGATTCGCTACTTCAAAATTTTTCTTGCCTATGTGTAAAGTCCAATTAATTTAAAAATCATTTGTTTTTGAAGGTTTTAGATATATGTGTCCTTAGGTTAAAACGGTTTTTAATATGGGTTTTTATTTAATGAGTTATGGTAAATTTTGTGTTCAAAGGAAAATCTGTAATGAAATTATGCTTGAACTTTTTTTAGGATAAAATTATGCCTGAACTTAGTCCTTCATTGGCTACATCAAACTCCTAAGATGTAGGTTGCTTCTTTATCAAAAAAAGAGTAAGCTCAATTCCTAAATCCTAAGATCTCCTAAAAAATCCTAGAATCAACTAACTTACCAAAATATCCTTTATTTGTAGCGATTGAGGAAATTACAATTTTGCTCCCGAAAACAAAATTGACCATAACTTATTAAATAAAAGCCCTAATAAAAAACTATTTTAACCTAAAGATACATAACTAGACCTTCAAAATCACATGACTTTTACTTCAATTTAACTTCAAGCATGGCCCCATAAAATAAATCTTAAATAGGAAATTTGAAAAGCATTGACATTTTAATCTTCCAAGACTGCATTAGATATGTTGGTTTGGAATTGTTGTGTTGCTTTTCTTATCGTGGGGTTGTTGTGAGGAGTGTGGGTGGTTTCCTTGAGGGAATATTGATTGTTAGCCATTCTTTTGGTTGCTATTTACTTTTAGAGTTGCTCACAAGAGCCACTTATTATTCACTTGTTTACTTTCTTTGTCTTAATTGGGCGCTTATTGGAATCCAAGGAAGAAATACAGCCCAATTTCTTATTCCCCTCTGATATGCTCTCTATTACTTTGATTTGTCTTAATGGGAGTTATTAAGCACAATGGGTCCAGGCTGTTGAGGGTTTTCTTTCAGTACGTAGGAAGAATTTTACTTATCTAAATGATGATTTGCCTCCTACTATGGATCCAAGTATTCTGATTGGAGGTTTGAGGTTGCACAAATCATGAGTTGTTTGTGGAATAGCATGGATACAAAATAAGTTGCAGTCAAGTTATTTTTTTTAATTTTTTTTTTCACTAAAAACTTGTGCAAGAATGAGTCAAAGAGAAAAATTATGGCATCAATTCTGAACCACAATAAATTTCCCTTTTTTCTTCTTCTACACAACCCCAAGTTAAGCCCCTTTGATGTCGGACAAATTAGGGATTTGTCAGCTTTAGTTGCGTAGATTTTGGGCTAGGAAAGAAGAAGAATTTGATAGTTAGGGCTATTTAGGGGCTGTGTGAACAGTACTAACCTTAAAATACATTGAGCAAAGAGAAGAGAAAATGAGAAAGAAACAACAAAGGTCAATGTGACTATTGCTAAAAACACTTTATTTTATTAATCAACTCTTACTTGTACTAGTTGTATTAGGATTCCTACTAGTACTAGGACTACTATTTAAACCTAATAAACTAAATCGAAGCACATACATAGAGAGCCATAATTATATAAGACTCATTAATAAAACCCATGCCTATAACTTTGGTCCATACCCAACAATTGTAAAATTACTAAAATTCCCTTGACTCAAGAATAACCAAATAAAATATATAAAAACTTAATTTACTACTGTGGACACTTATTTAGTCTTAGGCTTCCAAAGAGAATATCTTTTCTTTAACCATGTTATGATTCCGCCGTCACCCTTACTCTTACCTATGAATACCATAAAAGTCCACATACTTTCTCTATCAAATATTCATAAAAACTCTCCTCAAACCAAAGCTAATTTTGAGCGGTAACCCTTTTTTCTACAATTTTGAATCCTAGATTTACAAATCCTCCTAATCGTTAACCCACCACATGCACTAAATTTGTCCTACATTAGGCTATTGGATTTTCCTTTTTCTTTGGTTGCTTAGAAAACAAGGTAGATGAACTATAACAAAAAAGCCAAAATTTTCAAATTTCAAATTCAGGGGAAGGGGGTATGTATTGTTTTGCTTGGCTGTTTTGAACTCTTTGAAGATTTAAGAAAAGAATTGGCCATTATCATTGTTGGGGCATATTCTAATTAGTATAAATATTAACAAGAAAGAAAAGGGGAAGGTATTTTCTTTACTAGCGTGGTTGTATGTTTGCTTTTAAGTTTTCAAGCTTCTGATCTTTATGGCCAATGATAGAAGAGATTTGAGCATCAAATGAAAACATTGTGGGAATGAGATGGAAAAAAATGAGGAAGAAGAGATGGGTCTTATTTCTTTGGTCAAGTTTCTTGTTATGCTTGTTGGTTTAACATTGTCAATGCTTGAGATTTTGACTAGAATTTATGCTCCTGATGTTGAACTTCTGGCTTTGTTTTTAATTGGGAGGGGGGGAGGAGTAGGATTCACTTTAATTTGGGTATCAGTTGCTGAATTTGTCAAAATTTGGCCAAGTTGATGTATTTTATTTGATTGAATGGTTTTTGTGACAAATTTTTGTTTTCTCAAGCTTTAACATTTATCTGTATCTTACACTGTTTCTCAAAGAAAAAAAAAAAAAAAAAAATCTTACACCGTCCAATTATATGTAACTTTCACTTCTATTTTTTTCTCCACCAAAGGAAATAAATTCATATACTTCTAACCATATAGATGATGCAAACGAGGGATTCAAAATCCATGAATGGCAAAGTAATGAATTCCAAATCCCTTGATTGATTTGAAATCCAAATCCATGTTCTCAAATGCTAACAAGGCCTAGTTGTGCTATTATTTTATAATATATCCATGATGTCAGCCTTCACTAAACTTAGCCTAGAAAGTCCAATCACTAGATTTGTGAGTGTCTATTGACTCAGTGGTTTGTAAGTCATAACATATAATACAGTTCACTTTGAATGCCAAGAGTTTTGTAACTCAATGGCACTAACTCCTCTCCTTTATGAGGAGAATAGAGTTCAAATTTGCCTCCATTTATTTTCTTTCGTATCTTTCACATATACCTACAGTTTTCCATGGAAATCTCTACTTCAGATTTTACTTTTGCTTTCAAGATTCTCGGAACCAAGAATACTAAAAGAAAAATCAGCAAAAACTTTCTTCCCAAGCTTTCTTCAGAAAACCCTTTCTGGCAGCAATTTTCTTTAAAGTAATTTAAGTACCTTTTTTTTTTTTTTTTGGGTGTGTATTTTTCTCTTGGAATTCTCTCTTTGAAGAATATTAGCAAAGTTTAAGCCAAAACTCTTTCTTCTTCTTTTTTTTTTTTTTTTTTTTTTTTTCATTTTTGAAGTATAGCCCTCTATTTATAGGGCGTGAGTTGGTAGAGTTTAATTGACAATTAAGCTTCTTTCCTAGCCAATCCTATTATTTTTAAATAATCTGATTGTTGTTTATTAACTGAATCTCTTATCCATTAGGACTTATCTTCTGATCTCAACTAGTTGCTTGCAACAGAGATCTACTTCATTTAGACTTGTTTCAAAAGACAAATTATCAAAGATTATTTCTTGTAGTAAGGGCTAATGAAATTATATTGTTAGTGGCTTGTTCATCTATTTGCGTTGAATTGCCCTCATTGTGGTAGGTATGGGAGAGAACCTAATAAAGCTAAAGGGATCTCCCTTTTTTAAAGAAGTAAAGTGTATTTTGTGAGATTTTGATTATCTTATTGTTTAGAGGAAAAGTAATATTAAAGCTGAAAAATTTCTTGTTTGTGTATGCACCAACGATGAAGCACTCGATTTCTTTGAAGCATTTCATGCGCTTCTTGCATACTTCATCTCATTTCTGGCTGCCTTAATTGGTTTACACTTTCAAATCTTGGGCATCTCACCAATTGAAACACATTTCTCAAGCATTTTCTTCAAGTGAACAGGAAGACAATGGTATTCAGATGGAAGAAATTATGTTTAAGTGGCTTGTTATTGTTAATTAGATGTGAAGTAAGCAAAATTTTCACTTATGCAATTTTCTGTTTGTGGAAGTTTGAATTTATTTACACTTTTGTCTAAGTAAGGTTAATATACCATATTCAGCATTTTTTTTTTTTTTGGTACTTTAAAAAAGATCTCACATCCAACTGCTTAGGTAAGAAAATTTACAATGCAATTTTGCAATTTTTCAATAACTAGATTTGTAAGGTTAAAAAGTTTTATGGAAAGTGAGATTTCCTTTTTTTTTTCTTTTTTTCTTTTTCTTTTTTGAGTGACAACGCCTTATATTCATTTGTAAGGGAAATAAAACCAGACAGAAGCCATATGAAAATACTACAAATTGACATAACATTTGCCAAATCTTAGGCCAAAAAAACACGCATATACAATCATTGTACCCTTTAGCTAGATTGATTGTCTCTCAAGATCTGGGAATGGACCCTTCTGACTGATGTTCGCACACCTTGTTGTTCCTTGGTGGGGTAATGATGCTTGTGATTCCTCTCCTTTGTAGTAGAGTCAGCTGGTGTAAAGAGTTAAACTCATTTGTGCATTAGTTCTAGCCTCTAGGCACTTCTGCTATTGATTAGTATCTAGGCACTACATGTCTATTGCTTGATGTGGACTCAAAATATGTTCCACAGAGAATTGATATAGATTCCACTAAAATGATCCACTACTCCTTGAGCCTTAAGAAAATTTCTCTCTCTCTCTCTCTCTCTCTCTCTCTCTCTCTCTCTCTCTCTCTCTCTCTCTCTCTCTCTCTCTCTCTCTCTCTCTCTCTCTCTCTCTCTCTCTCATCAACTATCAACTTGATCAAGTTTTTTGAGTACACATAATTTGCTCCCTTTCTAGTAGCTCTGAGATTTCCAAATGGAATGCTGCAAAATTCTTCTTTTTGTAGACCTTTCTTTTTGGATGAATAAGATATTTATCTGATATAGGAAACACCTAAGTAAAATAATTACATTAGGAAATTGACCACCCCTGGTGGAACTGCCTCTTCTTATCTTTGCATGTTCAGTAGTCTGTAGCACTGCAACTTTGAGATTGTGTGCCTAAAAATTCCTTTGTTGGTCACTTTTATTGATCTTCCTTCCTTCCCAAAATGGCTCGAAAAATGTCTAATAGGAATTTGAATTTTCTATCAAATTTGATGAAAAATCCTAATGGATCGAGACAAGTGCTTATTGCTAGTTAAAAGAGGACATGATTCAATTTTCACATAGACAGACCTATTACAACTACACCATAGTAATTGGTCAAATGTAAGAATGGATGTTTCCTAGACTTATGATAGATTGGATACAAGTTACAATTCTTTTATGTTCCAATTTCCTCCCATTAGGAACCCTTCTTCTTTATATATCCTCCTCCATTAGCATCCCCATCATCCACTTGTTCTTCATCCAGCTCCCTACTTGAGTGCATGTCATGTCATGTATCTCCCTTAACTTTTGTGAATGACGGTAGCTCAAGTTGTACTGTTCAGAGGTCTTCTCCACATAGATGCGACCAAAAAAGTTGCTGCAGTGCATTTAATACGGTAGTGGCAGCTTTTCCTTTTAGATATATCTCCGTTCCTCTTATCTCCAAGCGTGTCTAGAGTTTATCCAAGTTGCTGAAGTCACTAGTAAACTCCTTCAAACCCCCCAGATATTTACATGACCCCAAAATCCTTTCATTCGAGGATGATCGTCTCTTCGGAATATTGATGCTCTCTTCGGACGGAGTTTCTCCATCCCCATGTATCTTTCTTTCACACGAAATACCCTTCGACAATTTTAGCCTCCTCGGACATAGACTAATCTTCACCTTGGGCTTTAGGCCCACTACGTATGGCTGGGCTTTACCCCCCCCCCCCCCCCCAACAGTTTCTATAACATTTTTTTTTTTTCAAAATTGAAAACATGCAATTGAGTTGCAACCAAACAAGCCCCTTTGTCTATAAAATTACAAGCAAAGTTCTCCGCCCTCTTTATAATCTATACTGTCTCTCAATACTACTTCCCACACATGGCTTAATTGTATCATTTTGTTTTTCTTGTGAGAATTGAACTCAAATGCAGTTGCACTCATATCCAAAATTATAAACAAATATGCAGAATGATCTGTTAGAGACCTTGACGAAAGCATCCCTTAAAAAAGAGATTCGGGTACCTTTTAGGGCACCTCTCTTTTTGGGTAAGTAATATGGAAGCGCCACTTATTATATATATATATATATATATATATATATATATATAAATTAAAAAAAAAAAAAAAAAAAAAAAAAAAAAAAAAAAAAAATGATTGAATTGTTCTTTTCATTGATTGAATAAAAAATTACATATTTGAAAAATTGAAAATTTACATAGCTTTGGGTTCTAGTTACAATCTACCAAATATTCACATGGCTTTTGTCCTAGTTACATTCTACCCAAAACAAACAAAGACAAGGCTAAATCTACTTAATCAAAGACCTAAATCCAGAGGCTAGGTTACGGAATGGGAATGTGCTAGGCACCAATTTCGTCCAGACAGAGTTTGGTTTTCTAGACTATTATGACCAATGTATCTGTGAGGGCTCCTTTTTCGGAAGGGCATCCCCGACAATGAATTTGTAGAGAATGGGGCGAAAAGGGTTTGGCTCCGGCCGGCCTCTCGTCGGTCTTCCTTAAACTTTTCGTTTGTTGTTCTTCGTCTGGGGTTGCTCCTCGGCTGGCGTCCGAGGAGGCCCCCTTTCACAAGGGGGGTTCTTTGCCTTATATACGCCCTTTAGCTCGATCCTGGCCTTACAGTTGTTGGCCATCCGGGCTACTGATCCAGGACTTGTCCCATCAGACAGGTTCCTCACCATACTGGGGGTTGCGGCCTCCAAGGTTGCGCTAGTGAAGGGTCTTGTCATCATTAATGTAGCCTGGAGGGTCAGGCAAACTCATTAAGTGTGGATGTGACCACCTATTCTGGGTTTGCTCCCTACTTGGATTAGACTAGGTGTGCCGAGGATGGGCGTGTCCTCGGCATGAGTTTGAGAAGGGCTAAAACCCTTTGGGCGATTATCTGGTATGATTGTCCTCCTCGGCTTGGGCCTTGGGCCAACCTAAAGGTGGGCCGGGGGTTCTGGGCCCTCGGGCCCCACAATAGCCCCTCAAAACCCTGCTGCACGTTTCCTCGGACGGGGAGGAGGGTTTTGCAAACCTCGGCCCTTATGTTCTGGAAGGCCTTCCGCTGGCTGGTTCTTCCTCGAGCGGTTGGATTCGACGCTCAGACCCTTCAGTAGGTAGTCAGTTTCTCCACAGGACTAGGTTTTTGGACCATGCGGCACTTTGGCTTTGTCGTAAATGGCTTTTCCCATAGGCTTGGGTCCAAGGACCGTGCAAGACCTGGGTACAGTTGCTGCCTTTAGTACGAGTGGCTAGCTCCCCGTAGGCTTGGGTCCGAGGACCATGCAAGACCTAGGTACAATTGCTGCCTTCAGTACGAGTGGCTAGCTCCCCGTAGGCTTGGGTACGAGGACCATGCAAGACCTAGGTACAATTGCTGCCTTCAGTACGAGTGGCTAGCTCCCTGTAGGCTTGGGTCTGAGGACCATGCAAGACCTAGGTACAATTGCTGCCTTCAGTACGAGTGGCTAGCTCCCCGTAGGCTTGGGTCCGAGGACCATGCAAGACTTAGGTACAATTGCTGCCCCCGATGATAAGTGGCTAGCTCCCCATAGGCTTGAGTCCGTAGACCATGCAAGACCTAGGTACAATTGCTGCCTTCAGTACGAGTGGCTAGCTCCCCGTAGGCTTGGGTCCGAGGACCATGCAAGACCTAGGTACAATTGCTGCCCCCGATGATAAGTGGCTAGCTCCCCATAGGCTTGAGTCTGTGGATCATGCAAGACCTAGGTACAATTGCTGCCTTCAGTACGAGTGGCTAGCTCCCCGTAGGCTTGGGTCCGAGGACCATGCAAGACCTAGGTACAATTGCTGCCCCCGATGATAAGTGGCTAGCTCCCCATAGGCTTGAGTCCGTGGACCATGCAAGACCTAGGTACAATTGCTGCCTTCAGTACGAGTGGCTAGCTCCCCGTAGGCTTGGGTCCGAGGACCATGCAAGACCTAGGTATAATTGCTGCCCCCGATGATAAGTGGCTAGCTCCCTATAGGCTTGAGTCCGTAGACCATGCAAGACCTAGGTACAATTGCTGCCTTCAGTACGAGTGGCTAGCTCCTCGTAGGCTTGGGTCTGAGGACCATGCAAGATCTAGGTACAATTGCTGCCCCCAATGATAAGTGGCTAGCTCCGCATAGGCTTGAGTCCGTAGACCATGCAAGACCTAGGTACAATTGCTGCCTTCGTGGTTTCGCCTCCATTCCAGAGTGTGAGGACACAGTGTTCACCTCTTTGGGCAACTCAGTCTCACCTCGGATAGAAGTCCCTTCGACCGACCCCTTATAAGATTTTGGGGCAAGAGTTAGTGTACCACTACTACACAGTTGACTTCAATAGGAGCTCGTCCTCGGATCCGAGAACTTTGCTTTTAGTGTGAAGACGTCCACGGGTCTTTTTCCGGGAACTGTTTTTCCTCAGGTCGGATTGTGACTCCGTTCGTGAAGCTGATCTCGCCTCTAGTTCTTGTTCCTCATCTTTCTGGTTTACGAGGCATCGCTTGGCTTTCCACGCTCCGCGTTTTGACGCTTCGGTGCCTGTAACGCACCTTCATTAATGCCCTCGTGAATCAACACGAATCTGGAGGTTGGCAATCCCCTTGGTATTGGGTGGGAATTAATTCCCTTTGACAATCCCCCCTTCGAATTCTGCGTGACTCAACTCCCACCGATTTTCGCCTTCCATAAAAGGCGTTTTGAGGGGAGAGTTTCTCCTCATTCCATGAACCTTCCACCACAAACAGAAATATACACTTTCGCCTCCCTGAGCCCCTTTGACACCGCCGCCTAGATTGTGACCAAAGTTAGGAGATCTGGAGTTAAGGGCCGCCGTGGCCACAGCCCCCACTGGGCTGCCGGCGCGGCAGAATTTAGGCGTAACACTGGCAGGGCCTTGTACGGTGGCCAGGGGGGACGTCGTTGAAGTACCTAACGTCTTTCCCCAGAGCGCACCTCCGACGAAGGGGACACGCGAACTCTCGTCATGGTTGGTGCCCGAGTATTGCCGTCTCCGACGGTCAATGCTCGTGCAGTTCGGAGGGGGTCGAGGAAGCATCACGAGGGAGGGTGTTCCGGGGTCCCTGGGTCGGCTCCTCACTTTATTCAAGCTTTGGTTTCAAGGTGAGCCAGCCCCCAGCCCCCTTTCCCGTGCTTTTACTGTCTAGTTCTCCCATTCTCTGGACGCCGGTAAAAGCACGGGTTGACACTTCCCTCATTCCTGATATTAATTCTTTGCGAGCCTCTTACCCAGCTAGTTCTAGGATCGGTCCGCCTGGGCCTCTGATTGTAGGATTAGTTTGTAGGATTTCTTGTAAAACATGCCTGTCTGAGCCTCTGATTGTATTTGTAACTTTCTTTTATGAAATAATAAAGATTGTTGTATTTGTAATCTTTTTCTGAATTAATAAAGAACTTTCCTTTTATTTGCTGTTGAATTTTCTTTTCGTACTGCAATTCTTCTCTTCTTCTCTTCTTTTTTTTTTTTTCTTTGCACCGCCGATTTTTGAGTAGTAACCACTTTAGAGCTACCGCCGGTTATGCCGGCTGGCGCACTAACCCTCCCCACAGACGACGCCAATTGTGGGGGCTCCTTTTTCGGAAGGGCATCCCCGACAATGAATTTGTAGAGAGTGGGGCGAAAAGGGTTTGGCTCTGGCCGGCCTCTCGCCGGTCTTCCTTGAACTTTTCATTTGTTGTTCTTCGTCTGGGGTTACTCCTCGGCTGGCGTCCGAGGAGGCCTCCTTTCACAAGGGGGGTTCTTTGCCTTATATACGCCCTTTAGCTCGATCCTGGCCTTACAGCTGTTGGCCATCCGGGCTACTGATCCAGGACTTGTCCCATCAGACAGGTTCCTCACCATACTGGGGGTTGCGACCTCCAAGGTTACGCTAGTGAAGGGTCTTGTCATCATTAATGTAGCCTGGAGGGTCAGGCAAACTCATTAAGTGTGGATGTGACCACCTATTCTGGGTTTGCCCCTACCTAGATTAGACTAGGTGTGCCAAGGATGGGCGTGTTCTCGGCATGGGTCTGAGAAGGGCTAAAACCCTTTGGCCGATTATCTGGGATGATTGTCCTCCTCGGCTTGGGCCTTGGGCCAGCTTAAAGGTGGGCCAGGGGTTCTGGGCCCTCGGGCCCCACAGTATCATTTTATGCATGTTATGAATGATAAGTTGAACATGTGAAACAAAGATCAAATCACATAAATTTATTTATGAATGAAGTCGCTTCTTTTGTTTTGTTTTTTTTTTTTTTTTTTTTTTTTTAATTCAAATCTATTTTGATTTGTAAAAAAAGATGATTTTGATTTGTCAAAATACCAGATCTGTTTTGTAGTATTTAGAAAAAGCAATTTTTGTTGATAAAAATTCAAATATGTTTTTATTATATAAAATAAAGTCTTTTGGTTTGAAAAAAGTATCAGATTTGTTTTTTAAGAACTAAAAAAAAAAAATGGTTTTTGGATTTATAAAAGATCAGATCTATTTTGAGATAATAAAAAGAATGTTTCTTTGATAATAGAAAAATCAGATATGGTTTGTATATGTTAAAAAAGAGATTTTTTTTTTTTTTTTTTTAAGAAGAGAGTTTCACTCATAATCTAAATTTATGCAACATGAATTAAAGAAAACAAACACAAACACAATCATGTTTAATCTTTTTTCTTTATTTAAAATCTACATGTATTTATAAAAAAAAAAAAAAAAAAATCAGATTTGTATCTCAAGAAAGATATAAATCAGTTTTGATTTGAAAAAAATTCAGATTAGCATCTCATAAAAATACAAATCCGTTTTTGTTTGAAGAAAAATTTAGATCTGCATCTAAGAAAGATATAGATCCATTTTATTTGAAGAAGAATATTTGACTACATGCAGATCTTTAAAATTAAGAAACATATTATATCATTAATAAAGAAATCAAGAACATGTTTTTATAAACCAGATTATGAACATTTGAAACAATTAAACATACATCATCATGATAAGAAAAGCATAAAAATAAAAGGGTTTAGAAAACAACCTTTTGCATGAGCACTCTTCTACTTGAGAGGATGTTTTAGGTTTCAAAGAAACTTATTCAGTTATCCTTGAAACCTAAAAACCTAAAAACCCTAGCTTCTACAGAAAATCAGAGAAGAGATCAGAAAATATGACCTGTTTGGGAGCCCAAAACATGTGCTTCTTAGAGCGTAAAAAAAAAAAAAAAAAGTGCTGAATTATGAGGTTCAATCTTTATTTATAGAGGCCAAAAGACTCTAAAAGATAGATACAAACGATTAGGGTTTGAATTCAGACGCATCCTTTTGCAAAAAGATCAAAAACGGTGTGCGTAATCATCACCCGAAGGCCGTTAGGCCAAAGCCCACATTAGGACGAATTGGCCCTATGGCTCTGAATGCACTTTCGTGTTTGGGTGCCGCTTGGACTTTTCTTCTAGGATTTTTTGGCTGGTCCTTGTACCTAGAAGGGTTTTCATCCTCCGCCTATGATTTTTCATCTCTTTTTGGATAATTTAGGATAATTAAGAACAATTATCTTGTAAATAAATACCCTAAAATAAATCTTGATAAAGTTTAAATTATACACACTTTTATTGTTATCCAATCATTCCTTTTATTCCCATGCTTGCATCTCTATTTTAAACACTAATTATCAACCAATCACAAAATTATTTAATTAATTTTAATTTTTTAACCAATCAGAATTTATTTAAATTGATCATATGTAGTCGATTCTATCTAGACACAATGCATTTTGACTGTGCAAACTTGATCATGCGATATCTTTCGATCCGATAGTCCAATTTGATAACCAGAAACACCGCTATGACTATTAGAATCTCAAGATCATTTTTATGATAATACAATGAATGAATTAATGCATGTAATGCAAAGACAAAATGATGTATGTAATGCAATTATGATTTTTGGGGTACATGAATTGGTCATTCAAGTCATTCTCCTTGATTAAAACATGAGTGCAAAATTAAGTGTCTACAAAATGCCCCTCATTGACAGAGCTTGAAAAGTGAATGTCAATATAAAACAAAGACACGGATTTTAGTGACCATGATTTAGTTGAGATTGAATCTTCAAAGACTACCTAGCCCTTGAACTAAAAACCTTGGAACATAGAACTAGCCATATCTTTTGACTAAAAAAAAAAAAAAGAAAATATTGTACTTAGCTGGTAGTTGATAACTCAAAAAATGATTCTTAGCAGTTGGGGTGACTAGAAAACTTTCCTATCCTGATCTTGAAAATGGAGTTGTCTAGGATGACGATCAAAGGGATCTCCTCTACTTGGATCTCGATCTAGCGTTGGAATGATGATCAAGGGGGTCTCCTCTACCTCGATCTGGATTTGCTTTCAGAAGAGCTTTAGAGGAAAGGATTAGGAGCCTCAAACTTGAAAATCGTTATTATGATCCTCGCTTTTTCGCAAGTCAAGAAGGAAATATTGAAGGTGTCTCCTCTAGAGGTGGATCAAGGAGATCCTCCTGCAGGCGAACTCGGAGCCCTAATGATGCATGACTTGTATGTTTATTTTTTAGGTGAGTATTTTTCACTTGAAATTCTCTCTTCGAAGAAATTTCAGCAAAATTTAAGCCAAATCTCCCTTTTTCATTTTTGAAGTATAGCCCTGTATTTGTAGGGCATGAGTTGGTAAAGGTTAATTGAAAATAAACCTTCTTTCCTAGCCAATTCTACTGTTTTTAAACAATCTGATTGTTTTTTATTAAGTGATTCTCTTATTCATTAGGACTATAGCTTCTGATCAACCAGCTGATTGCAGTAAAGATCTACTTCATTTAGACTTGTTTCAAAAGACAAATTTTCAAAGATTATTTCTTGTAGTAAGGGTGAATGAAATAATATTGTTAGTGGCTTGTTCATCTATTTGTGCTGAATTGCACTCCTTGTGGTAGGTATGGGAGAGAAGCTAATAAAGTTGAAGGGTTCTCTTTTTTTCTTTTTTCTTTTATTTATTTATTTATAGAACTTAAGTGTTTAGACTTCTTTTTTCTTTTTTCGCCAGTGATACAGCACCCAATTTCTTTGAAGCATTTCATGCGCTTTTTACCTACCTCGTCTCATTTCTGGCTGGCTTAATAGGTTTACACTTTCAAGTCTTAGTTGAAACACATTATGCTATAATCTTGCTTTTCATCATGGTTACAATTGTCTATAGCATTGTGTATTGTGACAATAAAACTACAACCTCAAGATGTTGATCTCTTCCCATATTCAAATTCATTTGTCTGATTTCTGGAATTATTGCTATAGAGCTACTTGTAGCAATAATCATTTCTCCCTTTTGGCTATTCGTGGTTAATTTATGTCCAATCTTGTTCATAGTGGTTTTGCGTCATTCATATCAACAAATTTATCAATGTCTCTATAACACGGCTAATTTAGTACTCAATGCAATATGTAGCTTGTTTGAAAAGATTTATCAATTAGTTTATTAGATATATGACTGGTTCCTAAAGAAATTCTAATAAGCAGCTTCTCAAGCATTTTCTTCTAGGAAACAGGAAGACAATGGTATGCGGATGGAAGAAATTATTTAATTGAGCTGTTATTGTTAATTAGGCATAAAGTAAGGTAAATTTTCACTAATGCAATCTTCTGTTTATGGAAGTTTGAAATTATTTACACTCTTGTCAAATTAAGATAAATTATACCATATTCAACATATGTTTTTATACTATATTAAAGATCTCACATCCAACTTAGATAAGAAAATTTACAATGTAATTTTTTGCAATTTTTCAATATATTTGTAAGGTTAAAAGGTTTTATGGAAAGTAAGATTTCCATTTTGTATTATTTTTGTGACAACGCCAAATATTCATTAGTAAGGGCAAGAAAAAGCCATATGAAAATACTACAAATTGACATAAAATTTGCCAAAGCTTAGACCAAAAAAACATGCATACACAGAGATGGAGTCAATGGAACCTTCTAGCCGATGTTTGCACACCTTGTTGTTCCTGGACTTGATAATAATGCTTGTGATTCCTTACTTATCAAAATGAAATAAAAAGGATGCTTGTAATTCCTTTCCTTAGTAGTAGCATCAGCTGGTGTAAGAGTTAAACTGATTACAATATCCACTTGTTTCTCATTCCCAATAGTGGCATCCTGGTAATACTTAATCGCCTGATCTGTCTTTACACACATACGCAGTAGCCCTCCATTTGTTTCTTTTGGAATTTGCTTCATCTAGCACCAAAATGACTAGCCACTACAGCGCTTGCCAATTCTGGATTTTTTTTTCCACTAACACTAGCATTACATTGTGACTGCATATCCTCACCACATATATCTTCATTCTCAAGTATTTCTGATAAAATTAAATTTTGAAATTTATTTGGACCAAAGTCCTTTAACACACATTTGAGAGGGCAGTCAGTTCTTTGCTCTTATTTAGTATCTAGGCACTGCATGTCTATTGCTTGAAGTGGACTCAAAATATGTTCCAAAGAAAATTGATATAGATTCCACTAAAATGATCCACTATTCCTTGTTCTTTCTTGTACTGAGTCGATCCACTGATCATCTGCTTGAGCCTTAAGATTCTGATATTTAGCTTTCTTTTGTTCACAGACATAAGAAAATACTTGGTATTTCTTTCTCTCGTCAATCATCAGCCTGATCGAGTTTTTTGAGTCCACATAATTTGCTCCCTCTCTAGTAGCTCCTAGATTTCCAAAGGGAATGCTGCATAATACTTATTTTTGTAGACCTTTCTGTTTTGGATGAATAAGATATATAATAACTATGGGATGACATGATTCAATTTTCACATAGTCGGACCTTATTACAACTATACCATATTTAAGTGTAGTGAAAAGTGTCTTTTGAGTACACATAATGCCAAAAAAAAAAAAGTGTTTAATAGCGTGTTTCTATAACATTTTTTCAAAATTGAAAACATATAATTGAGTTCTGCGACCAAACAAACCCTTAGTCTTTGCAAAATTACAAGCAAAGTTCTTTGGCCTCTTTATAATCTATACTTAATCTCAATGCTGACTTCCCACATATGGCTTAGTGTATCATGTTGTTTATCTTGTGAGAACTGAACTCAAATACAGTTGCCCTGACATCCAAAATAATAAACAAATATGTAGAAGTCCAAGTGTGCAACAATGACACCCTTGAGATGCTGAAAATAATAATGAACATTTTAGACATTTCTAGGAATTGAAATTGTAGCCTTTTCATAAGCTTTAACGAAATCTCCCTCTAGAATCTCCTCCTGGATATCCAGATTCTATTGTGAATCAAAGATGTGCAAGTGGTTTTACATGTGCACAGCATCCTTTACAATTCCTTTCTCACAAACAATAAAGTATCAAAAGATAAAATAAAATGAAAATGCTTATGTTATTGAAAACAAATGTGTGTTGTCAAGATCCTTAAGTTTAATGCGCATCTCCTAGGTCACCTTCCTCTACTCATTTTTTTTCATCAAAAAAAAGGAAAATGGGCATCTTCTCATGTTTCCAATAAAGGCATTTAGGATTCATATCCCTCATTTCCAAACATCGAATTATCAATAAGAAAACAGATGTATCTAGGCATTTTAATTAATTGGATTTCTATAACCAAAAGAGTTTCTTCGTATAGATGTGTAGCTGGGACATTACTTCCTTTTTTATATATAAAAGTTATAAACTTGATATAATTGAGCAGTAAGTACATAATATAAGACCCAATAACCATTAAAGGCATGGGAGGACCAGTAGTGTTCAACCATAATGTTCGTTGGAGATACCAAGAGTAAGATACCGTATTTTAGCAGTTACATGAGGCACCAAAAAAACCTTCGGGACTATAGGACAAAAGAAAAAGAATTAAGAAAGAGGAATCATACCACCGCGTACCATTGATGCGATAGTTACTCTATAAATATAAATACTTGTGGGATGTAAAGGATAAATGGCTAAGATTCAAGTTTTTAAAAAAAGAATACAATTTACGACAATTATATGAAGTTAGAAAATAAAATATATTTGGCACTAATTTTTACCAAAGCAAAACTGAGAAGAACTAAAATTAGAGCATAAAACTAAGATATACTAACTCTTTAAGAAACTCTATTATGAAGTTTGAGAATCAATTTAGTATGTCAAACCTTATATAGAAACAAAAGCCAACTGCCATGAACGTCTTGACATCTATGTGAATTACATAAAAATTGCTTCTCGTCACTAATAAGCTAACTAGTCCATGTTTGTGCATCGCACATTTGGAATAGAGCTGCTCCAAAAATCCATACAGTTCAAGCTTGTTTTGGTTTTTAATTTTTAATTGTCACTGATGATAACAAAAAATCACCAGCAAGCCGCACGGTCCTCAGATGTTCCTGACAAGAACCTGCACAACACAAAAGCTGAAGACCTTAAAAGGAGTATCGATGTGGTACCAACCAAATACCCTCTGACAGTCAAGTTAGAGAAATCTCTTGTTCACAACTCTAGAGTATCAGAGCTGAGGTGAATTATGCGTACCTTGGCTTATGAGAGTATTGGGGTTTTTATAGTAGTAGAGGGTTGACATCTTTTCCTTAAGCTAGAAGTCTTTTCCTTATAGAAATCTTCATTGGCATATATTGCGGAATCCTTTCCTCGTAAGAGACTAACACTAAGCATGGGATACAAGATATTTCCTTATATACTCATGCGTGGTGGCCAAGTCAAGATTATATTGGAGCTGTCAGCTTTAAGGTTGTCAGCTTTACACTCTCCTTATATTGACCTCATCAGCTTAAAGCAGTAGACCTCATATTATAGGTAAGGCCGACGGTTTCGATTTGGAACGCCTTGTATACTATGATTTTATCCTTATCAGTCACCATTATCACCTCTTCCGCCACCAAATGTGGTGATGAACGAGCCTTGCAAGAATAACGAAGCCAAGGGACTGAGTCAATAGTCTCATGAAAATCACATCAACCAAATACGCCACTAATGCTCATCACAATTGTAGTCGACCTAATCTACAATTCGTCACTGACCTCTCACTCCAAGTTCAACCACTACTTAATTGTCCACCATGGCAATAATGGAAACCTAAATCTCAACTCTCAGAAATCATTACTCCCACGTCAAACTCTCAAAATGCTCTGTAACGGAAAAACCCACTATTTCCTTTCCACAAACCAATAAATGTAGAATTGGTTTTCAAAAGAACGAGCAAAAGATTCGAAGAGAGGGAGAGTTGGTGATTGGCAAGGGCAGCTCTACCCTTTGTTCAGGGGGTTCAAATGAACCCCCTGACTTCCCAAAAAAAAAAAAATTATATATATTTATAATATTTTTTTTTGTAAGTTTAATATTTTAATTTATTCTTAAAAATATTTTTGCTCACCCTAACTTAAATCTTATGCACCCTTACTACAAGTATTTCCACCTCTAAGAGTACAAGTAAGTGTTTGTGAACTATAAGTGTCACTCTTTATTATAAATTTATATTATATGTGTGTGAGTGTGTCTAATATTAATTGTGTGCATTACTTTTTGTTATAATGTTATTTGTGTGAATAATAATGTCTTTGGATATTTGTGTGTATAGTATAAATATAATATAACTTTATATAATTTAAGGAAATAGAGAGGGTTTATTACATGTGTGTGTATTGTTATCATGTTATAATAACTTACTTTTTGTTATAAAGTCAAAAAAATTCAAGAAGAAAAATTGTAAAGTTAGTGATTGTTCAAGCATTTAATTGATTAAGCAGACATGCAGTGTATTATTTTATGTATAAATGAGTGTGGTTGTGTGCATCAATAATTAATATAGAGCCAATAAGTTAAGTTTATTCGTTTAGTTTAAAATATTTTTATAAAAACAATGACAAATTAATAGATAATAACAACTGCATAAAAATAGAAATGTTAGACAAAGTTAACAAAATAAAATGGTCATAGCTACCCACATTAGCAAAAAATACTCATAATGAACTACCATGTAACTATTCAAAATTTGAAAACTTGTAGAAAGAAATTTAAAACTTCATTTTTATTTGGTCGATAACTTGATATATTCAAGCTCTATTTTTACTAAAAAAAAATTAATTTAAGTTTCTTAATGACCCCCTTAAACAAAATTCCTGGAGCCACTACTGGTGATTGGTAGTTGGTACTGAGAGGTGATGTGTTTGTGACTAGTGCGTAGTAAGGAAGAAGTCTTGAGACCACAGAGAAAAAAAACAAAACAAAAAAAAAAGCGGCAGAAGTAGAGGTGAACGTGAGGTTTATATTGTATATATAGATATATATATATATATATATATATGGATAAGTTGTAATAATGATATTTGAGTTTGGAGAATATTGTTTCATAAAGTGAAAATTCAAGTTCTGGAATTTTCTAAGTGAGAATTCGAAAGACAACATTTTCGATCGGTCGAAACTTTGGCTCGATCGATTGAAAATGATAAGAAAATAATCCTACAATTTCTGGATGTCTTGATCACTACTTGATTCTTGTTCGACCGATCAAAAATCATGAAACATGATTTTCTCCACAAAATAGTAAGTTTGAGAGAAACAAAAGAAATCCTATGGTTATTTTCCAAAATTGCTATATGTAAAACTCAATATTTTGGTTGTATTCTAGAGACAAATTTGTGATAGTCCTTTAGCAACAATAGTGTGAGAGGTAAATATTGTCTAAGTAAAATAATATTGTGTCTCCAAATTATTTATTTTTTGTTTGTTTTTTATATTAACATTATTCTTTCATTATTATTTTGTGTAATATCCCATCAATTTAGCCCAACTAGTCTAAGCTTAACGTTATCTCAGTCAAAGAAAGAGGGCA
Source organism: Quercus variabilis (assembly GCA_030445155.1). Taxonomy (NCBI): domain Eukaryota; kingdom Viridiplantae; phylum Streptophyta; class Magnoliopsida; order Fagales; family Fagaceae; genus Quercus; species Quercus variabilis. Next base: position 12,676,464 of record CP129454.1, read on the forward strand.
GTTGCGCTGTCCAAAATTTATCGATGGAGCACAGTACAAGAAATTGATGATTTGAACTCTTATTTGGGGACTGGATAAACGGTGAAGATGGTCTGCTAAATTTGGAGGAACATCTTGATTCATCCAATGCAAGAGTGACCCATAGTCTGATCCATCCTCACCGTTCATTCAAAAAGGTTGGGGTGTGATTGTGTGACATTGACACACACCGTGTGAATTGGAATGGGGAATGGGGTATGCGTGTAAGTGTGCGTTTTGGGAAGCGCGAAACGCGTTTGCGTTTTTCTTTTTCTTTTTTTCTTTTTTTTTTTTTTTTTTTTTTACTTTTCAGCTTTCTCAGCCGACTTTTTTTACTGTTCATTACTGTTGCGGTTTCTATCCATTGAACAGTAGTCGCAACATTCGACTTTTCACACAAATTTTAATATTTACAGACTCACAAATTTCACTTTTTAACAACTTTTTTATTAAAAATTGATCCCATAGTACTATTTACATATTTAAAAATTATTTTACTACAGTGTTTTCAATTTTCAATTTTTAATTGTATTCAAATTGGGGATTTTGGAAGGAGGTTATGACCCCGGGTCCGTTTGGATAGCACTTATTATTGCTGAAAGTTGATAAAAACTGATTGTTGCTGAAAACACTGTAGCAAAATAATTTTTAAATGTATAAATAGTATTGTGGGACCCACTTTTAATGTTAAATATTGCATAAACAGTACGTAAACAGTGCGTAAACAGTATACGCACTGTACACGCACAATAAATTTTGTCCCCAAAGTCAACAAGTGCGGCAAAAAAAAAAAAAAAAAAAAAAAAAGAAAGAAAGAGAAAACACACGGAGGAAAACGCACTGTGACTAACCCCTCAATCCAAACCCATACGCGCGACGTGGTCTGGGCATTTTTCTTTGAATGTGCGTTTTGGAGTGGAACAGTAATTTTGCAAACAATACAAATGTACATACGTACATGCGTATCAAAGAATAATTACATTTGACTTTTTTTTTTTTGTATGTTCCATGTGATTTTTTTTGAAAGTGGGTTCAGACTTCATTCATTCATTAAAACAACACAGGAATCAAAATACAAAGCTTCTTGAGCGGGTGGTGGGGACTCTTCCATGTGATTTAATCACACATGACTCGTGATCATTAAGAAATTATTGTTCCACCAAATCTCTTAAAGATCAACAAAATATTATAAAGAAAAAAAAAAGTTTGACTCTTGAGAATGAAGGTGAAAATAAAAATGTATTTAAGTACTAAAAAAAGTTACAAATATTGGGCATATTAAAGTATCGAAATTATAGTACCCAAAAGGTGGGCCAAGATGGGCAAATACCCTTTTCGCGCAAAATATACAGTATTTTACCAATTTTTCCATACTAATTAAGAAAATATCTCTCTTTTATAACTCGATTATCTCAAAATTGAGTTTCAATGTAAAACTCAATTTGTAAAAAATCGAGTATGAGGCGATCAAACTTAAAAAAAAAAAAAAAAAAATGCATGGAACTCGATTTCATGGAGCTAAACTCGAGTTCCATAAAAAACACCACTATAAGAATTTAAAACACCACAATAGGGCTCCCTGTGGAGCGATCAAACTTAAAAAAAAAAAAAAAAAAAACTTGCATGTTTTAAAACGTCACTATAGGGTTTTAAAACGTCAATATAGGGCTTTAAATTCCAGTAATTATTTTTTTTTAATTTTTACCTATAACAAACTCAATTGTCAAAAAATCAAGTTTCAATAGAGGGACATTCTTCTAATTAGTTTGGAAAATTAGGCAAAACGCTATATATTTTGAGCAAAAAGGGCATTTGCCCATTTTGGCCCAAAAGGTGTATTATTAGAACAAGGTTGATAAAAGCTAACATTTCTTTGACAACAATTTATTATTGTACCAAATATGTATTTTTATTTTGAATTTGATAGTGAATTTTTTTTCAACCACATGCCTTACATATAAATATATTAGAACCACTAAATAATTGTAATGTATTATTTTCATAAAAATAATGAATATAGTGGGATTTTTTTTAAAAGAAAATTATATAATCTATTTATAATGCTATTTTTAAAAATTAAGATTTTCCTTAAAAGATCTAACTTATTTTTTAGGGGAGTCAGGTTATAATAATAATAATAATAATAATAAGGTGAAACTACATTATTAGTCCATGAAGTTTACCCTATGTTTCAATTGAGTACAATTGGTCTGTCAGGTTTAAAAAATGAGTAATATTAGTTCTTTTGCTAATTGCTGTTAATGGTTTTAATTACATGGCTAACAGAACAATGACTTGACATTATTTTTAATTAAAAACTTACCATAACTAATTTCCATATTATTGGGGGGTGTTTTCTCAGTCCAGGGTTTTCTTTAAGCAGTTTCCATTGGAATGCCTCAAAGAAGAGAGGATTCAGCGAATTTTACCTATGGGTTCAATGAAGAGGCAAGAGTAATGGAAATCATCACAACAACATTCACATCAATGCCAATGCCAATGTGGCTGCTTTGGAAATAGAGAAGCCGCGAAGAAAGCATTGATTCCGCCGGCCATAGCCAACATAAAAGTTTGCAGTTTGCTAAGACAACCCCTTTTTCACATCCTTCAAATCCTCCATAAAGCAGGAATACAAGGAAGAGATTCCTAGTGATCATAATGATATTGCTCACATCCAATCATTATCGTCTAATTATCTTGTTTCCCCAGATCGAACGGTGGCATTTGAATCACTGGGTCACATGTCTGTCATATCATCAACATTGGAATCTGATAATGGGGATATAATTTCTAGGGATACAGTTGACTTTGGTGAAGATGATTTTTGATGGATGATTTTTCTTTGTAAGTTTGATAATGATGATTTTTCTTTTGACATGTCTATCCCAATTTATTCATGTGATTCATTCATGATTTTTCAGCTAGTTCAGTTTGCTTTAGATTTAATCTAAGGTGGAAATTAGTTATTGTAAGTTTTTAATTAAAAAAAGGTCACATCATTAAAAATAATGCCAAGTCATTTTTTTTGTTAGTCACATAATTAACACCACTAATGATAGTTAACAAAATAACTATTACAACTCATTTTTTAAACTTGATAGACCAATTGTTCTCAATTGAAATTTGAGAGACCAATTATGCATACAAAATAAACTTCGGGGGCTAATAGTGTAATTTTTCCTAATAATAATAAAAAGTACGGACGCATTTATTTGGGCTTTAGGGTCATTACGACATTCATTGGAAGCTAGTGGTGGCTTCAGAAATTTTGTTAAGGGTGTTCATTAAGAAATTTAAATTAAACAAAATTTAATAAAAATAAAACTTGAATAAACTGACATAAAAAACCTGTCGCAAACACATTAAGTTTTAAAATTTCCTTTTGCAAATTTTTCATATTTTGAAATTGTTGTATGATAACTTCATTATTAATACTATCAGCTACATCTTTTTCAATTTACACAACAAAGTAATCATTAAACTACTAATCTCCCTTTCAATTACCAACATCTTGCCTAAATAAGTAACAATATAAAAAAAATGCATCATCTTTTTTATGATATGATCCAACTAGTATTTTGTATTCTTTAAACTAATCAGGTTTAAATCAACGCAATACACCACTAATTTCTTTTTTAGGGAAATCATGGCTAAGAGGTTGACAAGAACATTTTTGTAAATATACTCCTTTTATTTTCTCTCGATCATTAGGATGAAAAGATGAGACATTTTCTCAAAACCGAAGATCTAAAAGAAGATTATTCAAGTGAATACGAATTTGCTTAGAAGATAAATTTTGCAATAAAAGTGATTTCCTTATAAGAATTTTGTCCATAGTGCTAACAGAAAAATAAAGGGTAAGCTACAAATTCATTCAACATATTTGACATAGGTATTAAACCGTTTCATTAATCATGTTCAATAAAATATTGAGGTATTATTTTAGTGCATATGTGTATATACAAGATGTATCACATAAATCTAATAAACTCAACCTAAAGACTAAAGTAAGCACTAACTGACTAACTATTGGAAAATATGCATTTTTTTTTTTATATTAAAAAATAGCAATTTTAAAATATGTCTTTTGAAAACACAATTTAAAATATTATAATTAAACATTTGATTTGGGCTTTTAGGCTAATTTGTTTTTTTTTTTGGACACTTTTTGAGAAATGCTACGTCCACAATATTTTCACAACAAATTCTAATTGGTCATTGCTATTAGTTCTAATTTACATATCATTAAAATAGTTTTTTTGTCCACCGATAACAATCTACCACTTAGGATTTGTTATGAAAGTGTTAAAAAAATGTTGTGAACGTACATAGCATTTTTCACAATTTTTTGGTTAATCTTCAATGAACCAAAATTTTGGAGAAGTCAAATTTTATTTTTTATTGGAAAAATTTTATTTAGGATGTTTAGAATTTTTTTAGGTGGTCAACAACCCATATTAATTTGGAATTTCTTTTTTTTTTTTTTTTCAAAGCATAAAACTGTTTTTTTTTCCAAGTTTCCTGTGAACACCCTCGATTACACATGGCGCCGCCAGTGTTGGTAGCATTGTTCAATTTGTTCTGCCCCACAGCGCAGGTGAACGTGGACCCCATGATATCTCCTGCATGGTATAAATATAATAGTTCCTGTAGCCTGGAGGTGAGACACTTCGGCTCTTGCGAATAATGGACTTGATAATTCGAAGGTAGTTGCTATATGTAAAGTGTTGCCCTGTACAGAGTGCTGAAGAACTGAAGCAAAAAACTACGTCAACCTAAACAATGACTGGAAGACGCGTGGAGTCGGACTTGGAGAAAAGTACCATTTCCGAAAATGATGTTAATCTTGGCAACCATGACAGGTTTAATTAACAAACTCTACTGTCCTTCATTTTGTTCTTTACTTTATACATATACCATCTTCAATATTATCTTATCAGCTTATGAATCCGTTATTATCCACCGTCGATATTCTGGCGGCTCAGCCAACACCACCACCTTCCACTAAAAGCTTATCGCGTAATCAAGCGATATACGTGGAGAAGGTAGCGGGATGATACATAGTTACGTACGTACGATAGCTGTCTAGGAATAAGATGACACTGAGAGTAGTTAAGTGGCGCACAAAATTTGGTGAGATGAGAATATTTGAGTAGCTCACTTGGGCGGGATCAAAAGTTCAAAACTACGTACCTACAAAAATTTCCTCAAAGACAAGTCAATTTTTAGTTAATTTCTTAGATGAAGCACAATAAGCACGGACAATTCATTTGCACATACCAGTGTCATAACCGCCGTACGTGTCATGTTCTAATTTTTCCGTAGAGTGCAGAAGATGGCCACCAGTCGCCGAAAAAGCTCTGCTGACTTCTTGCTCAGCTTGGCGTTATCTATCTAACGACGATGTGGAGGTTGGTACTTTTTTTAATCTTCTGCACTCCGCGGAGATTGGTACTTTCATTAGTCATTAGAGACTGCAATTTCATGATGTTGCGGGGTTTAGGGGTTTGACGTTCCTATGAATTCATTGAATTGTGAGTCCGTGACCATGTCTTTATTTATAAATCATTTGACTATTCCAAGGAGTTTGTACTTCGTAAGAATAAATAAAAAAATTGCGAGCAAAATTTGATGGGTATGGCTCTGGCAGCGGTCGGTGGCGAACAGAAGCGTTGTGATCTTCAATGGAAGTTTGTCGTTGCAGGTGTAGGGTGTCATAATGGCCTGTTAAGATACTGGATTTCAGAGGTTGGACTTGGATCCAAACCCAAACCACCCGTTTGGGCATAAATAGCTCGCATTTATACTAATTTTCTTTATTTTTGTTTTCCAATTTACAAATTTTATTGTTACTTACATCTTTCTTTTGTTTAATAATTGATATTCTTTTTTCATGCCTAATCAGTGTTAATTCAGATGAAGCTGTGAGCTCAACTAACAGATTGAAAGCTTTTATTTTGAAAGCTTTTCATGGCCTATTGAACAGGTTTGGGTTCTTGGTTTTATCTCTCGATTCCTTTGTTTTTCTTTTTCGAGATGATTGGATCAATTTTTGTTTAATAATTTTTAACTTTCCTTTAATTGCTACAAGTTTCAGCTTAAAAAAGGCTGTGATTAAAGCGAAGGAATCAATTTCTAAAGCTCTTGATCACCTAGTGAAAAGGTTTGGGTTCTAGGATCTCTCTATTCCTTCGTTTTTCAAATTTTCAAATTTGATTGTTATTTGCCATCTGTAATTTACAACCTTCAACCTAAATGCAGTTGTTAATTTAACTATTGGATTGAAAGGTTTCAATTTTGGAAGCTCCTTATCCAAATTTTTGGGACTAAGACTTGTTATTTTTTACATTTAAATGTCAATACTAATGCATCTATGAGTGGTCTTCTATATCGAGCCTTTCGGATTGTAACTCCGTTCAAGCCTTTAAAGCCTCCATAAATATGTAAATTTTTCTTTCAGTCGTAATTTTTAAACTTATTTGTTTTTTTTTTATACATGAAGTCATTTCATTTCAATAAAATTGTTCTTAACTGAAAAAAAAAACATGTATGAGGAACCATAAGTCTTATATTAGACCAATAACTTATTGAATGACTTTAAATATTACAAACTCACCTTTGCACATGCACACACATATAATGAGTGAATTTTTAAAATTCTTGATAAGACAATTGTCAAAGATTATTTCTTGCAGTAAGGGTGAATGAAATAATATTGTTAATCATCTCTTCACGTTGAATTGCATTCATTGTGGAAGGTTATAAAGCTGAAGAAATTTCCTTTTTTTTTTTTTTTTGGAAGTTAAGTGGATTTTGTGGGATTTTTATTTTCTTATGTTTGGAAGAAAAAGTAAAATATTAAATTGAAGGATTTTGTGTTTGTGTATGTGCTAGTGATGAAGCATTCGGTTTCTTTGAAGCATTTCATGCGCTTCTTTCTTTCCTTGTCTCGTTGCTAGCTGGCTTAAATGGTTTACACTTTCAAGTCTTGGGCGTCTCACCACTTGATACACATTTTGCTCTCATCTTGCTTTTCATCATGACTATAATCGTCTACAGCATTGCATATGCTGAGATAAAACTACAACCTCTAGATGCTGGCCTTCCTATATTGAGGTTCATTTGTCTGGTTTCTGGAATTATTGCTATTGAGCTACTTGTCGCAATGATCGTTTCTCCCTTTTGGCTATTCATGGCTAATTTATGTCCAGTCCTGATCATAAGGGTACTGCATCATTCATACCAACAAGGTTATCAGTGGCTCCCTTTTCTTCCGTCTTTCTTGAGGAGTGATCATGTTCCCTGGAGCATTTTCTTCAATAATTGTTTAAGTGGCCTGTTTTTTAGAAGACAAATTATTCGAGTTACCTATTATTGTTAATTAGACATAAAGCGTGCTAAATGTTCACTTATGCAATTTTCTGTTTATGGAAGTTCGAATTTTTTTTTTTTTTTTACACTTTATTCATAGTAAGGTTGATTATCTATATTCAGCAAATACTTTTGTACTTTACTAAAGATCTCACACCCAACCGCTTAGAAAATAAAATTTGCAATGCAATTTTGCAAATTTTCAAGAGCTACATTTCTAAGGTTAAAAGGTTTAATGGAAAGTGAGATTTCCATTTTATGTTATTTAAGTGACAATGCCAAAAATTAATTAGTAAGGGGAACAAAACTAGACAGAAGTCAGAAAATTGGAACACTACATCTGACCCAACCACGACTGCCATTTGAAAATACTACCAAGTACCAACTGACAAAACAGTTGCCAAAGCTTAGACCCAAAAACATGCATATATGGTCATGGTCCACTTTGGCCAGATTGATTGTGTTTCTCAGGATCTCGGAATGGACCCTTGAAACTGATGTTTGCACACCTTGTGGTTCCTTGATAGGATAATGATGCTTGTGTTTCCTTACTTATCCAAAAAAAAAAGGATGCTTGTGATTCCTTTATTTTGTAGTAGAGTAAGCTGGCATAAGAGTTAAACTGATTGCAGTATCCTTTTGTGTTCCATTCCTAATAGTGGCATCCTGGTAATATTTTATTTCCTGATCTGTCTTTGTACACATAAGCAATTGCCCTCATTTTGTTTTCTTTTGGATCCTGCTCCATCTAGCATCAAAATGACTTGCCACTACAGCACTTGCCAATTTTGGATCCTTTCTGCTAACACCAACAGCATTGCATTGTGACTTCATATCCTCACCACATTTATCGTGATGCAGTACCTCTGATAAAATAATGTCTATTGGTAGGGTTTTCTTTCGCCCATTTTTCCAATAACTTCCACGGGTTGGACCTCCAAAACACAAATTTGTACGTATTCACATAACATAGGTGACATGCACACATGATGGAAATTAGACTTGATAATCCTCTCAACACAAAGAAATTAGACTTGATTAATACAAGGTAGTGAACTTAGACTTGATGGAAATTTGGAAAGAAAAGTAAAACACAAAATGAGTAGTGCTAGCACAATTAATGTACAATTTCAGGGAAAAAAAAGGGTAGGAAATGGGGCGTACTTCAACATCAGTGACAAAAGTTCCATTACAGGATTGAGCAAATCCTTCCCATAACCTAAATAACAAACAGAACTTCATCACTGTATTGTAATAAATTTGACAAAAGAGATGCTCTAAAATCTATGGATACATAACACAAAGTTAATATGTTCTACTTTGTATTCTACAAAGTTATCATTTACTTTCCTATGGCTAAACCTTGCAGCTACATGGTTTCGTGCTGGATTTTTCAAAAAATTTCTTATGATCCATAAAAGCCACAAAAAAAGTAATATTAGTCAATGAAGTTATATTGGATATGACCAACGGGTAGTGTTGCTATCACATACTTCATTTTCTACTTCTTATCTTATATCTCCTACCAAACCTTCTTAAACCAGCAAATTGTGACAGTAACATATTAGTCTCTGAAATCGTATTGAAATAACTAACAGGTAGTGTTTCTTTCACACATACTTCATTTTCTACATCTTACCTTACAGCTCCCTCTTAAACTAGTAAATTGTGTCTACTGAAAATTTCAGTATTGTTTAGAACATACAGTTTTGTAGTCTAGGCCTTGATGCTCCTCCAAAGAGTAATCATCAGAGCTTATATCAGCAAACTTGATTGTACCATAGCCCCTATTCCTCTCCTTGAGCATGTAAACTTGACATAGTGACTTTATAACAAACTTAAACGCATCAAATATTTAAAATCACCTACTTCAAAAATAACAAATTTACATATAAATCAACCAACATGATACATGTACGCTGGAAAGAAATGCATTATTGCAAAATGAATGCTTATTAAAGAAAAAGTTTTTGCATTATTCTGTTTCTGATTCAATGCAAAGAAGACATAAGGAATTTGGCTTAATGGAATCAAGGTGTTCACATGTTGATTAGTTCAGCTCTCTCTATTTCTGATAGTGCACTGCCTATCATGGTAGTGACCAATGGAGTTTAACAACACATCTTTATACTGCGCTTAGGCCTCCTTTAGAGTTGAGATATTCAAACATGTAATAGGGATTGTCTAGGAAAGCTTTAGAATCTTGAACTTATCAAAAGGAGTATGTTGTGAGTTTCTCTAAAACCACCAGCAATTTTGTTGGTGGATTTCTGTCACAAAAAACAAAACATTATCATAAAAACAGGACATTAACTTCGAAATTTATTGTTTCATGAGTTAAAAAAATTATTTCAAGATGTGCCATGAAATATTGACTAATAGATAAAGACACATATACAATGTATGCGTTTTTCTTTTTCAGAGATTGAAATTACAGTATTTCTTTAGATTGTCAAAAGTTCATCTAATATCTCAAAAAAGACTGCAAAGAAAAATTTCTTCTATCCTTAAGCATAATGCGATTAACCAATGTCAGTTCCACTAACAAAGTACATCGTTGTGAGGTACGATTACTGTCTCAAGTCCTAACCTTGTTTCTATGCACCAACATATATTAAGCACCAATGCAACACCATAGTATAGATTAAGCAATACATAGTATTGGCTAAAAAACTATAAAGCAATTTATAAGCTCTAACAAGCAGTTAACTTAAAGTTGTCACACAAGCGCAACAAATTTATAATGTCCTAACAAAAAAGATTCAAAAACCAAAATTACCATAACGTCAACGTGTATACAGATTATGACAATGGCTGATGCTGCATATAAACATCAATACAAGCTTTAACAACATGACCCATCAAACCTAACTCATTCACAATGATACAAAAGCTATATATATATATATATATATATCTCAGATTTGACAAACAAATCCAAACAGAAACAATTATAAAAAGCAAACAAACAAAAGAGATATAGATTAGCGTACCTTAGGGAACCGATTCCAGCTTACGTAGGGTTTGGTTGACTCGGTTCTTCGCGTTGCTATCAATTCGGTTCTCCTATTTCCAGAAAAACACTTGCCGATCTCATGCAAAGCCAAGTAATGCAAGTCTCTACAATCCCTTATGGAGATTTTCGTTGAGAATCTTCAAAAATAGGATAATTAGTGTAACAGATTGTGAAAATTAGTGATTTTGGTTGAAAAGTCACTGATGAAATCGGTGAGAAGTGCCCAAATTCATGAAGATAGAAACAAAGAGGTAGAGAGAGGCGAGTGGCTCAGAGAGACTGGGCTTATTACTTCGGGTTAATTGGGTTTATTAGGTTTTTAGTTAAAAGCCCAGTTATTATCTACGTTTACTGGGTCTAATTGGGTCAGTGCCTTGACCCAAGAAATAATTAAAAATTATGAGTTTTGTTAATAGACCCTTCATATTAAAAATAAATAAATATAAATGCTCAATTTAAAGTTTTTTTTTTTTTTTTTGTCATTTATAACTCATTCATTTTAAGAATATTTTTTTTGGAAAAAAATTTTAAGAATATTGAAAGTATATGTTCATATAATATAAGTAAATCTCCGGGTAATTAAATTTTTTTGAAAAAAAAAAAAAAAACCTATTTTTCATTTGCATTTTCTGGATCAGTGTTATAGGAATAATAGCAAAAATTTTACCTAAAATAAATATTTTATGATTTTTATGATTAAAGTCATAAAACTAGTTTTATTTTATTTTATTTTTTTAGTTTAAAAAAATAGTTGCTCATTTAGTTTTTGTTATCACTATTTATTGTTTATCTTATATTGTAGTATATGCTAAGGTATGTGAAAATAATATTTTTAAAGGATGTTAACTATAAATATGGAGCATTTATATATACAATATATTTTTTATGAGTTAAATTTTTCTTTATTTTTGAAAAAAAAAAAAATCTATTACTACTTACAATACTTAGCAAAATTGTGAAATATATTGATTCCAGCTGCCATATACAACAATTTTTTGATCCACATATAACAATACAATACTCCAATTAGTAATCATTTTAAGAAACTATTATTTTGATAAACCTTTAAAAACTTGAATTTCTTTTCAATTGAAATCTAATGTAATTTTGCACTCATTTATTTCTTAAAGATCAAAAAAATTTTTAAGAAACTATTATTTTGATAAACCTTTAAAAACTTGAATTTCTTTTCAATTGAAATCTAATGTAATTTTGCACTCATTTATTTCTTAAAGATCAAAAAAAATATTATAAAATTTTTTTTATATCACATAAAATCATAAAAACTAAGTACGGAGTACATTGTAGTATTGAACATATTATAATAGTCCGAAAAGTGTATTTTTAGAACTTGGTTGAATGGTAAGAACTTGTCTGCTTTGGGGGTAATAGGGTCATTCCACTTTAAAAACTTGTCCGCTTTTGGTAGCACCTCTCTTATCTTATTATCATTTATATGAATTGGGTTTCTTAGTTATTGCTCAATTCATAGTATGTTTTACTTATAAAGTTACTCTTTTTTTATTTTAAATTTATTTATAAGGTGTTTGATTCACTACTTCAAAATTCTTAGCTTGAGTGAAGTCCACTTAATTTAAAAATTATTTGGTTTTGAAGGTTTTAGTTATATGTGTCCTTAGGTTAAAACGGTTTTTAATATGGGTTTTTATTTAATGAATTATGGTAAATTTTGTATTCAAAGGAAACACTGTAATGAAATTATTATGCTTGAACTTAGTCCTTCATTGGCTACATCAAACTCCTAAGATGTGGGTTGCTTCTTTATCAAAGGAAGAGTACGCTCAATTCCTAAGATCTCCTAGAAAATCCTAAAATCAACTAAATTACCAAAATATCAGTAATTTGTAGGGATTGAAGAAATTACAATTTACCTCAAAAAAAAAATTACAATTTTGCTCTTGAATCCAAAATTGACCACAACTTACTAAATAAAAGCTAACATTCCTTTGACAACAATTTATTATCATACCAAATATGTAGGGTTAGGGTTAGGGTTTGGGTTTGGGTTCGGCTATGGAGGAGAAGAGAAAGCAAAGAGAGTAGCCATGAGAGAGAGAGACGACACAAAGAGAGTTGTAGAGAATTTATTAGATTCCAGATATTTGAAGGATAGAGAATCTCATCTCATATCGGAGCTAGCTAAACCCAAAATTTTATCAGAAAAAGAAAGAAACTGTGAGTGATAGGACTGTATAACTACAAAATTATTTAGAACTTTGACTCTTTATATATATATATATATATTGTGCGGTAGATTGTTTCTTGTTTTGCCTTAGCCCACGCCATTGTCTATTATTTAAAAAGAAAATATACATATGGAGTGTGCAACCAATAATAGGATATTCTACCTAATATTCTTATTTCTAAACTCTAGATTTTGTCTGGGTTTCGGGGTAAGTTCTTTTGTACTTATCTTGTAGGTGAGTAATGTTAAGGATATTACCAAATTTATTGCTGAAAGTGTCATTAATAACCATAAATTAATTTAAACATTTTGTTTATTAAATGCTTAAAACCTATTAATTACATTTATTATTACTGCATTCTGCATATAAATATCACATTTATAAGCTGAGTAGAGGCACATTGTACTTTTGCTTTCTTGCTTACTCCCTGTATGGCTGTATCTCAGAAGACAATTTTTGTATCTTAGAATAGTTCATCTTTACTCTTGCTTTCCTAATCAATTCTTTGGGCCTTTCACCCTTATGTTTATGATAAACAAATTGTGCAAATCTGTTATTTAGACATTTTAACCTGTTACTATGTGTTTGAGTTTCTAGTCCCCCTCCACACCCCCCCCCCCCCCCCCACAAATTAGTTTGTCAAACCTTATATAGAAATAGAAACTAACTGCCATGAACATCTAAACATTTATGTGAATTACATAAAAATTGCTTAAAATGATTAAAATTATATAATAATTTTCTTTATCACATCAATAAGAATTATAAAAACATCAACTCACTAGACTATTTGATGATTAAAATTAATTGAAAAATGTATGTGAATTACATAAAAATTGCTTCTCGACGCCAATAAGCGAACTAGTCCAGGTTTGTGCATTGCACATTTGCAAGGGCGAAGCTACATTTTACAATGATGGGGCCAAAAATGCTCAAAAATTTATTATAGTTGCTAAAAAATAGGTTATACAAAATTGTTGTAAGAGCTAACCCCTTCCAAATGAAACTAACTAGTCCCCCATATGTTCTTAACTACTTGTTTCATTCATATTTACTTAATTACTTTAGCTTTTTTTCAGTCTTTCCTCCATCTCTCCTCCTTCCAACACATCAACAAGTCACAACTTTTATAAGTTTTACAGTTTTACTCACTTTTACTATTAGCTTCTCTTTTTAATATGTATTTTTCAATATTCTATTTTCCAATCCCTTCCAAAAGAACTCTATCACTCAGTGTAAATCTTCTTATAGTCTTACACTAACTCTTTTCAATCTCTTTACAAAAATTCATTAGAGCATTAATGAGTGGGTCGTACATACATAAATAAATACATATATTTTTTTTGTGAATCATTATGAGTATTTAGTCTTGACTAGCCCCTCTAAAGATGAATTTCTAGCTCTGCCTAGTGCTACTCGCAAAAATCCATACAGTTCAAGCTTGTCTCGGTCTTTTGGTTTTTAATTTTTAATTTTTTGGGTTTGATTTGGTTCTGAACGAGACGGTGAAGATGGTGTACTATTATTGGGGACTGGATGAGCCGATGAACGGTGAAGATGGTCTGACGTGGTTTGAGTCCCTTGGGATGCTTTGACTTCGATGGGGATGGATTGGTCATTGGCGGGAGCTTTACTGAAAGAAAACTAGCCAATTGTCGGTTAAAAGAATCGAATGACGTGGGGAATTTTGGTCGGGGTGACGTCGTCTGAGCATCTTACTTTGAATAGTGGTTTTGGAGGGGCTATACGTGGAAGGGTCCGGGGGAACTGCTTGCTGGCTTTTCACGTCCCCTCTATTTTAATATTTATAATTAAAAACTTATGAATGTTCGGAAAAATTGGCAACCAGACACAACTTCAACAATTTTATAAATATGTGCATTTAAACTCCTTATAAATTTGGTGTAGGCGAAGGAATTATCTTTTATAATTTTAGGTGCATTTAAACTACACATTTATTAAAATATATGTAAGTTTCTTTAGTAAAAGTTCCTTTTCTTTTTCAAAAATATATAAACTTGTTTTTATTTGCATTCAGTGAGTTCGGGATATTAAAATATATAGAATTTTTTTATTAGACAAAAGATATTATGATTTTTATGAATAAAAATTTGGACTCATGTTCTTTTTTTCATCTAACAAAAAAGTAATAGTTTTTTATGGTTGTTTATTTATTGTTTATATTATATTAAATATGTTAACACATAGAAAATGATGATAATATCAATGAAGTCTTAATTCTAAATTTTTGGGGTTAGATACAGATCATTGACAAATTAGTTAAGGTTTGTTATATGTATTATTTTCTTCAATTTTATTCTAATTGAAGTCATACTTTTTTTTTTATAAGTCATACGCTCTGTTATTTCTCTAATTGACATTTTTTTTTTTATATATTACTTCTACTAAAGTTACTTTTAGTCAACCTTCATCTTCTTTTATTCACTTAACATGGGTCAAATCACTTTTCTTACACGGTTATTTATTATTTTTATTTGAACATAAGAAATTTATCTCAAGTGGCATTCATTCACATTTTCATCAATAAGAGTTACCCTTATGTTGAAGAAAATTTTCTTATTTCAAATCCCACCTCTTTATATATTCTTACTTATTTATCTTAACATTCTCATTTGAACTATATCCATTTTAAAGATATGTTACTTATTTTTTAGATTCATGTAATTAATATAATTTAAATGATCCTCTCCTTGTTATCATTATTAATCAACATTGTATAAATGACCCAAGAAAGTAGCAATTATGAAATCCCACTTTGCCTAAGAAAGTGAATAGAAATATGCTTATAATAAGTGATATTCCTTCACTGAAGCGTGGAATATTCACGGAAGAAATAAAACACACAAACAGCCTCACAGCCACAATCTCTGAAAGAGGACCTTACGGTGAAATATTTCCAAACGTGATCTGGAGCTGTAGTCTTTGATAAAAGACTGGACCGTACAGTACCGTACAGAGAGAAGAAATAGAGAGAAGTAATATTTCCGAACGGTATACACAGCCGAATTCACCGTACAGAAAGAAGAAATAGAAAGAAGTAACTTCAGCACTAAGAAACATTTAAACCTCAAACAGCCCCTCAGCCGAATTCACACACCAATACAAAGAATTCACACCAACTTCAGTAATATTTCCGAAGAAAAAAATAATATTACAAGAAAATGACAAAGCTCAACAGTAAAGCTTCTTTGAAAAACTTGTCTTTCATTTTTGAAAGTGGAAGACTGGACCGTACATTCTGTGGTTCATGGGATTGGGATTGAGACCTCAAAAATCGCACCAATTCACAGCCTTATCTGAAGATTATATATGCACCAATCCTGCAGCCTACAGAGAAATCACACCAACTTCAGCACAAAAAAACATTTAAACCTCAAACAGCCACAATGTCTGAAATAGAGAGAGGTAATATTTTCGAACGTGATCTACAAAATCATGAAACATAACGGTAGTGTATTCATTTTCTTCTTCAATATCATAGTTTTTTTTTTTTGGAATTCAATATCATAGTTAATTGGCTCATAATTCCCTCTTTCATTTTCTTCTTCAATATCATAGTTTTTTTTTTTTTTTTTTTTTTTTTTTGGAATTCAATATCATAGTTAATTGGCTCATAATTCCCTCAAAAACTTTTTCCTGTTCATGATATAGTTGGTGTACTAATATATATAGTACTATTTTTTTTATAATTGTATTGTACTAATACAGTAGTAATGTTTTTTTTTTTTTTTGGTTGAGAAAAATAGTACTAATGTTTTTTTTATTAATTTTTTTTTTTATAACAACTAATGTTTTGAATAGTAAGGAAGGAAAATGGTTTTAGGTAAATGAAAGAAAAATGCTAGGGCCATGGTGTAAAACCCCCCATTTTCAACCTTCCAATAGAATATGCCACCTCAGAGACTAGACAATCAAACCTACCCCACACACACAATCACTCCTTAAAACTTAATTTCCTAAAATAAAGTTGGTGTACTAATATATATAGTACTATTGATGTAGTAGTCACTCTACAAGTATAAGTGCTTGTAAAGTGTGGGAGGTAAAGGTCAAAATTTAAGTCTTCAGAAAGGAGTTTTATACACATATATACTTAGAGTAAGTTAAAGTAGAATTTTTACCTTGTATAAAAAATAAATAAATAAATAAAAACTTAATTTTCTAAAATAAAATAAAAAACCAAACTTTCAGCTCTCAAATAGGAACCAAACCTTCAGCCACCAGATGGCGGACGCTACCATGGTAGAAGGTATCGGAGTGTTAAAAAATTGCTTGAGGCGCCCTTTTTCACGTTGTTCGCGAACCCCACCCTCCTCAATCATCTTCCACCAGTACAATCCCTTTTTGTTGGTCATATTGATTCGTTGGAATAATGAAACTTTGTATAGTCAATTGCTTTTGTTTGTTGCTAAATATGTTTTTAAGGCTTTGGAATTGCCAGTTTGGATCTTTTTTGATCTTTTGATTTTACGATATTATTGTTTGAACTTTTGCCGTTTGTCAATCGATTGTTCTTTGTGGTATTGGGTTACAAGTTACAACATGAACTGTGTGAAGGGAGGAAAGTATTCTCTTTAAAAAAAAAAAAAAAAAATTACCAATGAATTATTACCTTTGTGGTATTTAGGACTATTAGTGTATAATAGAAAAATGCATAGAAGTTACACAATTTTGCCTTAAAAATGGCTCCCATCAGTTTGCATATAATTGTGTTAATTTGCAAAGTTGTTACATTGATTGTGCAAATTTACACCGACATTGTTCACTTTGTATATAGATGTTTATTCTTTTTTACGTATCTCGATGATAAATGAATAGAATGAATGGTAGTTATTGTGTGTGAAGAGAAAAAAACAATTTTAAAATTAAAAAAAATTAATATTTTAATATAATGTAATGTAAAATAGATAATTTGTTGTGGGATTTTAAAAAGTGAATATGTGGGGAAAAAAAAAAAGTAGATTCTTAAGCTAAAATAAACAAAAAATTTTACACGAAGTAATGATAACTTGACTCTAATAGAAATACTATATTCTTAACAATAACTATATATAGTGAAATTAGAATATATAAATTTAAAATTTTAATCATTCAATTTTAATAATAATAAAATAATTTTTTTATTATCAAATTAATATTATAAATATTATAGAAAATTCCTACTATTTATAAATACAGTCATAATCTAATGTATAAATAATATGAATTTGAAAATGCTTTTTTATTTTTTTGGTTTGCAAACTTGGCATTGTTGTCAGTGTCACTGTCAACCGTCAAATTTTTTTTTTTTTTTTTTTTAAGGGTAAAATATCATTTTCGTCCCTAAACTATCACAAAAGTTCGTTTTTCGTCCCTAAACTTTCAAAAGATCTATTTTCGTCCCTAAACTATCACAAAAGTTCGTTTTTTGTCCTTAAACTTTCAAATGTTCTATTTTCGTCCCTAAATTTTCAAAAGTTCTGACGAAGTGCTGATGTGGCTTGACAGAGTGCTGATGTGAGAGGGACGAAAATCAATACGTTTGGAAAAGTTTAGGGACGAAAATAGAACTTTTGAAAGTTTAGGGACGAAAAACGAACTTTTATGATAGTTTAGGGACGAAAACGATATTTTACCCCTTTTTTTAAACAATAATAATATTGATTGGTATGGCAATGGCATCCGCATCGGTCGGCGACAGACAGAAGCATTGTGAGCTTCAGGATTTCAGAGGCTCAACTTGGATCCAAACCCCCGTTTAGGCATAAATATTAAATAGCTCGCATTCACACTGATTTTCTTTATTTTTTTTTTCAATTTACAAATTTGATTGTTACTTGGATCTTTTTTTAAAATAATTGATATGCTTTTTTCATTCTTAACCAACGTCAACTCAGATGAAGCTGTGAGCACAACGATAAGTTTGAAAGCTTTAATTTTGAATGCTTTTTATGGCCTATTGAACAGGTTTGGGTTCTTGGTTTTATCTCTCTATTCCTTTGTTTTTCATTTTTTTTTTCAAGTTGATTGGATCATTTTTGTTTAATAATTGATTTTTTAACTTTTGTTTTCTATGATTTTCAACTTAAAAACGGCTGCGATTAAAGTGGTGGAACTCATTTTTGAAGCACTTGTTTACCTACTAAACAGGTTTGGGTTCTCCTTTGTTTTTCAAAATTTCAAATTTGATTGTTATTTGCCGTTTTGTTTTCTACAAGTTTCAACTTAAATTTGGCTCTTAATTTATTGAAGGTTTCAATTTTGGAATCTTTTTATCTCCTATTGAACAGATTTGGGTTCTTGTATAAATATGTACTTATAGGGGCTAGCTTCTGGATATGCATAATTTAGGATTATTTAGATAGGTCAGATAGAGCATATTAGGTCTATTATATTTATCAATATGTAATTGTTAAAATTATTAGTTGAAATTGATTTTTTTATTTTTTATTTTTGGGGGGGGGGGGGGGGGGTGGGTTGTCCATTCTCATTTGGGATTTGTTTTATGTGAGTTGAGTTTCTTAACTATTGCTCAATTCATGATATGTTTTAGCTATAGAGTTACTCCCTTTTTTTTTAATGAGTTTGATGCAGTCATTGAAGATTAATTTGTTACTACTTCAAAGTTCTTCTAAGGATCTGTGTGCAAAATTCAATTAGAGTAAAAATCATTTGTTTTTGAAGATTTAGTTATATGTGTCCTCAGGTTAAAACGTTTTAATATGGGTTTTAATTAACATGTTATGGTCAATTTTGTAATCAAAGGCAAAACTGCAATGAATACTAATGCTTGAACTTTGTCCTTCATTGGCCACATTAAACTCCCAAGATGACTCTAGTGATAGAATTGATCTCCATACCAAAGGAAGAGTATGCTCAATTCCTAGCTCAGCAAAAGGGAGTTGCTTCTTGCTTTGCTTCCACTTTAGCCCAATCAAGTAGTGCATCCTATTGTATTTTATGTCACACTTCTGATCCATGGGTCATTGGAGTCTAATAAAATAAAATGTGAGATATTTAAGATCTCCTAAAAAATCCTAGACTCAACTAAATTTACGAAACTACAAAAATATCTTTAATTCATAGGGATTGCTGAAATTACAATTTTGCTCCTACATACAAAATTGACCATAACTTACTAAATAAAATCCCATATTAAAAACTATTTTAACCCAAAGACACAACTAGACATTTAACATCACATGACTTTTACTTCAACTAGACTTCAAGCCTGGCCCCTCAAAATAAATCTTGAATATGTGAATTTGTAAAGTAGTAACATTTTAATGTTCCATGGCTGCATCAGATATGTTGGTTTGGAACTGCTGTATTGCCTATCTAATTTCTGGGTTGTTGTGAGGAGTATGGGTGATTGCCTTTTGGGAATTTGTGGACTGAGTGTTAACCATTGTTTCGGTTGCTATTTATTTTTAGTATTGCTTACTGGTGCTGCCACTTATTCTCTTGTTTACTTTCTTTGTCTTAATTGGGTGCTTATTGGAATCCAAGGAAGGTATTCAGGCCAATTTCTTATTCCCCTTTGATATGCTCTCTATTACTTTGATTCATCTTAAGGGGAGTTATTATGTGCAATGGGCCCAGGCTGTTGAGGTTTTTCTTTTCATAGTAAGAAGTTTACTTATCTAAATGATGATCTCCCTCCTAATATGGACCAGGAGTTGTTTGTAGAAAAATATAAAATCCAAAATAAGTTGTAGCCAAGTATTTTTGCCCACTACTAAACTTGAGCGGGAACAAGCCTATGAGCTAAATTTTGGTGTCAATTTTGAGTGCTGTTAATTTCTATCTTTTTCTTCTTCTACACAACTGCAAGTTAAGCCCTTACTCTTACCTATGAAAACCATAAAGCCTCACATAATTTCTCTATCAAATAGTCATAGTCATAATTTCCTCTTTCAAGGGTAAGGGGTATGACGGTATGCATTTTTTGCTTGGTTGTTTTTGAGTTCTTTGAAGATTTAAGAAAAGAGTTATCTATTACCATTGTTAGGGTATATTCTGATTAGTATAAAATTAGCAGGAAGGAAAGGGGAAGATGCATTTTTCTGTACTGGCATGGTTGTATGTTTTCTTTTAAGTTTTTCAAGCTTCCCTGATATTTAAGGCCAATGATAGATGAGCTTTGTGCATCCAATGAAAACATAGTGTGAATGAGATGGAAAAAATGAGGAAGAAGAGATGGGTTTTATTCCTTTGCCAATTGGGTTTCTTGTTATGCTTGTTAATTTAGAATAGTCAACGCTTGAGATTTTGACTAGAGTTTATGCCCTTAATGTTGAACTCTTAGTTTTTGTTTTTGTTTAAAATGGTTTATTAACAATTGCCCTAAGGGTACCCGTTAACATGACTATTTACTTTGAATGCCAAGAGTCTTGTAGTTTAGTGACATTAACTAGTCTCCTTTATAAGGAAAACTATAGTTCAAATCTGCTTCCATACTTTTTCTACTTTTTGTTTATTATGGATATTGTGTAAATTCTTTAAAAAAAAAAAAATTATGGATGTTACGTAAAACCATGGATATAAAATAAGTGTTAAAGAAAATATTTTCTTCTAGAATAAATTCTTTTTATTCTCTCACATTTACTTATTGTTGGTGTCTTGTTTATCTCATGGCATTACACTGCACTTGTGTTGGTGGACTTGGTTTTCCTGTCTTTCTTTCTTTTTTTCTTATTTCTTTTTCTTTTTGGTGAAGAAACTAAAGTGGACTTTGTGAGATTTTAATTTTACCATGTTTGGAGGAAAAAGTAACATTAAAGACTTTTTTTTTGGTGCCTGTGATGAAACTTGCGGTTTCTTTGAAGCCTTTCATGGGTTTCTTACCTTTCTCCTTCTATTTCTGGCTGCCTTAATTGATTTACACTTTCAAGCTTTGGGCAAATCACCACTCGACTCGCATTTTGCCATCATCTTGCTTCTCATGGCTATAATTGCCTATGGCATTGCATATCTGGAGAACAAACTACAGCCTCAAGACGCCGAGCACAGCTCAATACGCAGGCTCATATGCTTGCTTTGTGGAATCGTTGCATTTCAGCTAGCTCTCGCAATACTCATTTGCCCGTATTGGTTATTCATGGTTAATTTATGGCCAATCCTAATTGTGGGGGTACTGTGTCATTCATACCAACAAATCTACCACTCAACTAATGTGGTACTAAAAGCAGTACCTAGCTTGTTTCAAAAGATTTATCAGTTCTTTTATAAGATATATGAGTGGCTCCTACAGATATTCAAATCAATTTCTCTGGCAGCTTCTCAAGCATTTTCTTCATAGGAACAAGAAGACAATCAGATGGCATAAGTTGTTTAACGAAAAAAAAAAAAAAAAAGGCCACTTATGACTCTTTCCAAAGTTTTCTTTTTTTTTCTTTTTTTTTTAGAGAGACTCTATCCAAAGGTTCATTGTGCTATATTCAGCGTATGAATTGTAATAGTTCTATATATCCAAAGGTTAATTTGCATTTTTGCAAATAAAAAAAAAAAATTATCACTAGCTAATTTTTAAGGTTTTAACATTTTATGGAAAGAAAGATTTCTTTCTTTCTTTCTTTCTTTCTTTATTTACTTATTTTATTATTATTTTTTGGTTACAACGTCAACAATACTGAACAGTCAGAAGATTTGTAGGATGCTACATCTGACCCAACCATGGCAATATCACAAACAAAAAAGGGAGTAGAAGAAGTTGCCAAAGCTAGGGTCCCAAATTTGATGCTTACAAATCATTCGAAATTTGATAATATGTGCAATTTGATTGAAAATTTTTATTCTCAATTTTTTTTTAAGCAGCAAAGAAAGCTTATTTGAGATTTTAATTGTACACTATGAGCTTGATGTGCAACATCCACATTATGCAGCACAATTTGATAATTTTATATAAATAAAAACAGGGGATTTGAATGGTATTCGGTGCATTAAAGATGAAGATCAAAGAATGTTAGTCAATGCAGGGCAAATAAAAAAGAGATGGAAAAGTTATTTTGATAACATTTTTTATGGAAATGGTATGAAAGATGGAGTGATTTGGGTAGTCCAATGGAGGATAGAAATTGCAAATTTGTTCAAAGAATTAGGATGATTGAAATAAAGAATGCACTAAAGAAGTCGAAAATGGGAAAAGTCGTGGGACTGGATATATAGAATCCCCTTTGAAGTTTGAAGTGCTTAGGTGATGTGGGTGTATACTAGTTGACAAACCTTTTCAATAAGGTCTTAACTGTAAACAAAATGCCTAGTGAGTAGAAAAGCACTTTAATACCTATTTACAAGAACAAGGGGGATAATCAAAACTATACAAATTACCATGGAATTATACTTATAAGTCATATTATGAAACTTTATAAAAGAGTGATTGAACATAGGTTAAGATGGGAAACAACAATATTAGAGAATTAATTATGCCAAGACGATCCACCATAGAAGCTTCTTACTTATATAACTAATGGAAAAATATAGACTTCTGAAGATCTTCATATGGTTTTCATTGATCTTGACAAAGCATATGACGGGGTCCCTAGAGAGGTTATCTAGTGGGTTTTGGAGAAGCAAAAAGCTCCTCTAAAGTATATTAAGTTGATTAAGGATATTTATAATAAAGTTGTAACTAGTGTGAGAACAAGTTTATGAATTGCAAGTGAGTTTCTATCACTATAGATTTGCATCAAGGATTAACATTATGCCCATATCTCTTTGCACTAGTGATGGATGAGCTCACTAAATCAATTCAAGAGGCAGTCCCATTGTGTATACTCTTTTGCAAATTAATGATATAGTTTTAAGTGGATAAAACTAGAAGTGAAGAAGTGCATCAAGAGATACTGAAGATTGAGGCCTTTTGATATCTTGGACCAATATTTGATAAGATTGAAGAAGATGCGAATCATAGCATAAAAGCAGGGTGGATGGAGTGGAGAATTGCATTAGGAGTACTATGTGACCATAGATTAAGTTAAAGGCAAAAAATTAGAAGACGGCTATATGACCAGTTATGCTCTATCTTATCAATAGTTGGCTGGTTATCCATAAAATGAGTGTAGCGAAAATGAGAATGTTAAGATGAACAAGCAAGAGTATGCAGAAAGATACCATTCGAAATGAGGAAATTTGCTTAAATATTATGGTCTTATGCAACTCATTGGATTATAAGAATTTACAAGAGAAAGCCTTAACTTTTGTCTAGAAGTGGAACCACTTCTATGCTTACATAGGTGAAGCTACTTCTTATGTCCATGTTGCATAAACATTTCACTATATTATTAAATTCCATTACAAGTATAAGACGCATCCTCCACAACATAACAATCGGAACTAATCACACACTAAAAGTTTGTTGTTTCCCTTTAAACCTCTTTTGATTGAATTTATTCGAGATTAAGTTCCCATTATTGTTGATTCTATTCAAAGAGTTATAATCATATTGTGGAGATAATGTCTAGTCTTGTACAATGCACGACATCTATCATGTAATCTATTGCAATAGCATACTCGAGTCATGCTAAATTGCTATTTTCCTTCCAGTATTCATTCTTATCTTTGTTCTCTAGTAAAAATTTTCTCTCTATAATAAGATTGACGTAGTTCATAATCCTTGCTATGTTTCTTCTTCTTGATTCTTAGTAATTTACAAAATTTCCTATCATTTTTTTTTTGGAGGAAAACTACAAATCTTAAGCTGCTTATAGAAATTTGAATTTCTTGAAAAACGGCTAATAAGAATTTAAATTTTCTATCAAATCTGATGAAAATCCTAATGGTATGGGACAAAGTGCTTATAGTAGGATATTATTTGGTTTTGAAATATAATGACCTTGCAACTTCAGTATAGTTAAGAGGGAAAGTACAATTAACCATAGTAACTGATCAAATGTGAGACTGGTTGTTTTGTAGAGCACAAAAATCTCTTGGATTTGAGTACTTAAGTCTCTAGAAGGTTATAAGCTAATAGGCCAAAAACGTATTGACCCATTGTGATAAATTAATTGATTAATTAGTCAAGTTTATTAATTAATCAAATTAACATGCAATGAGCGTAGTAGCACAAACAAATTACCAAATAAACTAAGTATGAAGTGGAAAATAAATTGACACGATGATTTGTATACGAATGAGAAAAACCTACACGGTAAAAATCCCACCGAATGATTTTAAGGTCACTACTATTATCTCAACAAGTGGTTACAAGTAAAGGAATTCACTATTATAATAACAAATGGTTACAAGTAAAGAAATCCCAGTACCTTATACCAACTTACAGTTGAACTCTTACCCCAATACCCAATTGGACTTGTTTTGCAGTGACAATATCTCCTTGTAATGCACGGCTCCCAATACATGACTCACCAATTATGCGGATCCTAGTACACGACTTCAATCACCAACTAGAGAAGGTTGTTGGCTGCAAAGTTCTTCAGTTCATCACACAATGAAGATCGAGAAGCTCCTTAGTCATAAAACCTTACAGTGCATAAGCACAACAACTTCTTTACAAGAAAAATGAATTAGGGCAAATTCTGTCTCTGGTCACAATTTGCTTGAACAAAACTTTGCTCAACACTTGTGCAACTTGTTTTCACCTTTGACGGCCCTTAAAATAATCCTTATATATGTCTAGGGTTGTGAGAAAAGAAAGCTCAAACATATAATCACAGATTGGATGAAAAACAATCATGAAAAACTAAACTTTCATAAACCTCGATAGATACCCTATTTGTTGAGTTGCTATTAAGTCACGGGATTCAAACAGCTCTTAAGCCTTGATAGATTGCTAGCTGTCGAACTTTAATGAGCAACACTTTCTGCACTTGAATCTTGGACAGACTTGCATGACTTTAACACTTGAACTTGAAACAAGGTTTCTTAAAGCATTAAACACATCCTAGATCTACCAAATTACAAGTAAAGTACGTTTTGTCAAAGGATTAGCCAATTATATAAAATAAGACATATGTTCCTAACATATGAAACACATATGTCCTAAGAATCTCCCCCTTTGGCAATCCGTGACAAAACCACAACAAACAAATGAGATATGAGAGAAGTCATAAATCATTCAACTCATACTCAGTTGTTAAATACAATAAAATCTATCCTAATACAAACTCTTGAAATACTTTGCAAGAAGAGAGTTTATGCCAAGTAGACTTTGACAACCTGTATTTTTGAAACACTTTAAACAAAACTAATCAAGGCATCTTTGTGTGAAACAGAAATAATAAATTACATACAAAATATAAAAAAAACATGTGCATAAAGAGAGAAAAGAAACAACACATGTAAGGGTAGGTGAAAAAAAAAACATATATCAATATATAAAGAATATAAGTACAATGTATGTTAAAATGGTCACAAGACCCATATACAAGAACAATGTTTCTAAAAATAGAAAGAAAAGACAAAGATACATCTAATCCTCACTACATTCCTCAATATACACACTCCCTCTAACAAAAATCTCCTATACTAACCCTCCCCCTATGAAAATGACTACTTTCATATCCAAAACTACTCCCCCTTTTTGTCACAAGTGATAAAGAGTAAGAGTATCAAGTAGACATCTCGTCATCGTTGGGTGAGCTAGCATCTCCATCTCCATCATCGTCATCATCATCGAAGTCGTCATTGGATGCCTCGGGAGGAGGAGAGGGAGACTTTATGAAGCCACCAAGGGGAGCCTACCGTCTAGCAATACGGCCAACACAGGTGTTCACCTGACACAACTTATCAGTGAGAGTGTCAAGGCGAGCATTCATGCACTAAAGCTGTGCCATGATCACAGCCAAAGTCACATCTCCCGCAAAAGAAGAAGGAGCGGATGTGGATGGAGCTGAAAGAGTGGGAGGAGTTGTCGTATTGAACCACCTCGAACATAGTTGTGCCTCGTTTCGTTTAACGGTAGCGACGTCTATGGCACTTATAACGACGAAGTGGTCAAAAGCAGAAAATGAAACAGAAAAATGGCATAAGATTCTTGTGATAGCTAAGGGGAGGATGAGCTTATCACGAGTCACTGTATCCCTATAAACATCTATAATGGAAAGAATGAAATGAGAAGGAAAATCTATAGTGAGATGCTCTAAAAGAGATAACAAAAATCAAGCACGGGCTAATAATAGAATTATAATGGGATAAGGGATGCAAAATAAAAGTCATCACCATGTTCATGAATCTAGGACCTTTAGCAAAGGTCGAACATGGAGTAAACTAACGTTCATCCTACTTAGAGGGACGCTCACAAAAAGTGGACATCAACTCGTCTTTAGACACAGTCCTTAGACGCTCACAACTGGGGTAGTCAAGATGTTCTACCCTCGAGACATGGAGCACATCGAATACAATAACCGGTGTGACAACAATGCACGTACCTCAAACACAGGTAACAAAAAGAGGTACTAAATAATCGAATCCATGCATGTTGGAGTAAAACTCCTATATTAGTAAGGATGGACATGTGACCGGGACGTCACACAGTGACTCCTAACCCCTACTGTGAATGACAGTGGGTAGGTTAGGGTCGAAGAAGTCTGACAAAATGACTTGGCGTTTCGAATAAACACCTCGTCGAGAAAAGTTCTCCGAGAAGTCCTTTTGAGACTGCTCATCACAAAACCGAATAGAAGAAGGAGTAGGATTAAAGGAAGTGGATGCCCCGAAATGAAGAAGGTTCTGGGATGGAGTAGACTTACGTTTTAGTGCCATGACGCACTAACATAAATAAGTGAGAGAGGGGGAAGAAAGAAACAATCAGAAAAGTCCTAAAGCAGTTCAAATAGATAAGAATATATAAAATGTAAAGGATGTATGCATGAAAATGTATGAACATGAGACGTGCAATAGTAATTGCATTATGGGCTCAACCCAATCCAATCCTACTAGCACACAAGCTGTTTAACATATATAACACACATCTAAATGCATGAAAATATAGTTATAATGCACATGAGATGCAATGCATGAAGTTTTTAAGATCAAATCTTCAAAACTTATGCCAAAAATTTTGCAAAAACCTGTTTGATTTTGAAAACCCTAAAATTTTCAAAAATCCCAAAAACTTTGGTTAAAAATCATGAAATGCATGAGTATGAGGGATTTAGACACTTACCAAGTGAAAAGAAACTTGATTAAGGTTGAAAATCTCTTGGGAATGAGGTTTAGAGAGAGAAAAGTGTGTTTGGGAGGTGAAATGGTTGAGAGCAATCGAGAGTGATCGAGGAAAGTGAGATCCAAATTGTGCTGACCCTATTTATACAAGCTCAGTAATTCTCGACAGAATGAAAGGTGTCGAGAGGTGTCAAGCTTTAAAGAGGGTCAACAAATGTAGCTATCGAGCAGATGTCCAAGGCAAAAGGGAAGCTTGATGGATCGAGGATCTATCAAGGAGCTATCGAGGGGACATAAAACTTTCTCGATCGATCCACCTAGCTATTGAGAGGTGTCGAGCTTGCGATAAAAAAGCAACTGAAGAGCTTAACAGATAAGCCAAGTATCGAGAGGTGTCAAGGAGGTGTCGAGATTGCTTAAAAATAGTTTTTCAAAGAAGTGAAAGATACAGTTATGAATGCAATTAAATATGCAACTCAACCAAGGATCCAAAGAGCATTTTGAACTCTCAAAATCATCTCTCAATAATAAAAAATTTAAGCACATAGATCCCAAAAACACACACACACATGCACTAAACAAGTCTAAATAATTTTATATTTTAAAAACAAGTCAAGATAATTTAGTGAACATACATTAACACATATAAACCTTGCGATGGCCAAATCACATTGTACCTACACATGTATCAAAAGTAGCAAAGAATATTATGTGTTGTGTGTGAAAAACATCGCAAGATTGCATAAGTGTATGCATGTTATGACAATTTGAGATATGAGAAAATCGCTTTAACTCACACACAATCATAATTGTTTGATAGAGATTATCACCTTCGAGATACATCCTATAACTCCCACATTTCCTAGAATACATACTTGCAATCATATATAAAGCATTTTGATCTTTTTGCTTTTTATTTTTCTTTGCATATTTTTCTTTTTAAGCAAATCATACATGGGCATATAAGAGAAAGAAAAGAAATACCCAATGATGTTAAGCATTTGACATTGTACTTTTGCTATGCTGAAGCATAGAGATGTCATTTCATGATTGGCGGGCAATAGTGGTGAGATGGTTATTTATGCCTTTCTCTTAAGATTTTCTAGTTCTTCCCGTAAAAAAGAGTGATACGAGTGTTAAGTACAAGAGATTTCTTAATCTTACTCATCACAAACATGAGCCACAAACCTCACTTGCTTATTTATGCATAGAAATGCTCATCTAAGATACAAAAGATATAAAGTTTAGAAAAAATTGTTTCAATAGTCATCCAAGGTACACAAATACCAATGTACACAAACACACTGTTTTTTTATTTTTCAATTTTTCAATTTTTTTTAAAATTTTTATAAGAAAATCAAAACAAAGCAAAAACTGAAAACTAACCAAACAAAAACATGTTAAACAAAACAAAGCAATGCATAAAACTAAATGTAAATGCATAAGGAGGAAGGAAGAGAAGAGGAGATCGATCCATGAAGATGGCACCAATGTTTTGACGAAGGAATTCAAACCGTTTGCTATCAAGAGGTTTGGTAAACAAATCAATCTTCTGATCATCAGTGTGAATAAACTCAAAAGTGAAAGTACCATTTTCGACAAGCTCCCTAATGAAGTGATGTCGAATCTCTATATGTTTAGTTCAAGAATGTTGAATCGGATTTTTAGAGATATTGATGGCACTGGTATTGTCACAGTAGATGGTAAGATGCGCTTGACAAATGCCTTAATCATGAAGGAGATTTGGCATCCATAAAAGTTAGGTGCAACAGCTACCAACAGCAATGTACCTAGCTTCTGTAGTGGATAAGGAGATGGAGTTCTACTTTTTGGTCATCTAGGAGACAAGATTATTACCCACATAAAAACAACCCCCGATATACTCTTTCTATCATCAGCATTCCCAAACCAATCAGCGTTAGAATACCTAGCTAAGACATCATTTGTGTCCTTGCGATACCACACACCAAATTCGACAGTGGTTTTGACATACTTTATGATTCTTTTCAAAGCAATTATATGAGACTCTTTGGGATTAGCCTAATATCTAGCACACACTCCCACATTGTAACTAATATTAGATCTACTAGCAGTAAGGTAAAGAAAACTGCCTATCATGCTTCTATAAAGAGGTGAATCAACACTTTTACCTAAGAAGTCAACAGTGAGTTTAACATTTGGGCTCATAGGGGTTCTAACAGAACTAGCAGATTTTAAACCAAACTTTTTTACAAGATTTTTAGCATATTTAGATTGAGATAGGAATATACTTAAATCTTGTTAACAAATTTGCAATCCAAGGAAGTGAGTCAGCTCTTCAATCATGCTCATTTCAAACTCGGTCTGCATAAGTTTTGAGAAGCTATGAGCAAGTTCATTCTTAGTCAACCCAAAGATGATATCATCAACTTGAGCAACTATCAACTCGCCATCTTCCCTTTTGATGAAGAGAGTATGATCAACTTTTCGTCTTGTGAACCTATGTGACATCAAGTATTGTGTGAACCGATCATATCAAGCTCTAGGGCCTTGCTTTAAACCATAAAGTGCCTTCTTGAGGTACAACACATGATCCGGAAAGTGTGGCTCAATGAATCCTTTTGGTTGAGCCACATAGACATCTTCTTTAAGAAGCCTATTCAAGAAAGCAATTTTTACGTCCATTTGGTAAAGTTTGAACTTTAAGTGACATGCTAGGGCTAGGAGAATTCTGATGGACTCCATACGGGCTACTGGAGCAAATGTCTCATCATCGTCTACTCTTTCCATTTGTAAGTATCATTAAGGTACAAGACGAGCCTTGTTGCGAATCACATTACCCTCCTCATCAATTTTATTACGAAATATCCACTTTGTGCCGATGATGTGCTCACCATCCGGTCTAGATACTAAAGTCCAGACATCATTCTTTTGAAACTGAAGTAGTTCATCGTGCATAGCTTCAACCCAGCCTTCATCTTGAAAAGCTTTCTTAATTTTAGTGGGTTCAACTTGTGACAAGTAACAAGAATAAGACACAAAGTTAGCAACACATTTATCAACTGTACGCTTCCTTAGTGTAAGTTCATGTTTCCCACAATAACTTCAGGAGGATGATTGAATTTGATTCTGGAAGAAGGTCCTTTA
Source organism: Quercus variabilis (assembly GCA_030445155.1). Taxonomy (NCBI): domain Eukaryota; kingdom Viridiplantae; phylum Streptophyta; class Magnoliopsida; order Fagales; family Fagaceae; genus Quercus; species Quercus variabilis. The sequence continues at coordinate 12,707,325 of CP129454.1, forward strand.
TCCTTATGGGTTTCAGAATCAAGTGAAGTAGATAAGTCTGCTGAATCTTCTACAACACTTGGAGTATCTAAAGTACTAGGAGATGCAGGTTCTTTTTCAACAATTTCTTGAACTTCCCTAGGCTCGGGATAAAGAATTTATTTGGGGATTTCCTTACTAAACTTCTCAGAACCAGAATCTAAAGATTCATCAATGACAACATTTATTGTTTCCATTACCTTCATGGTTCTTTTATTGTATACCCAATAAGCCTTGCTTGTAAAGGAGTATCCCAAAAAAATTCCTTCATCACTTCGGGAATCAAAATTTTCCACATTCTCTCTATCCTTGATAATGAAACAAGTACTTCCAAAGTTTTGAAATATTTAACATTTGGCTTCCTTCCCTTCAATGACTCGTATGGAATCTTCTTGGTACCGAGTCTGAAGTACACCCTATTAATTGTGTGACATGCAGTGTTAATAGCTTCTCCCCACAAGTTCTAGCCACATTCTTATTGTGCAACATGGCTCTAGCTATCTCCTGAATAACCCTGTTCTTTCTTTCTACTACACCATTCTACTGAGGAGTAATAAGAGCAGAGAATTCTTGAGATATACCTGATCTTATGCAAAAGGATTCCATATATGTTTTTTCAAATTCTTTACCATGATCACTTCGAATTCGATCAATCTTCAGGCTCTTTTCATTCTGTATTCTTGTGCACAAGGCTTCAATGTGCTCAGGAGCATCAGACTTGGATCGTAGAAAGATAACCCAAGTGTACCTAGTGAAATCGTCTACCACAACCATGATGTATCTCTTTCCACCAAGAGATTCGGTTCTAGTTGGACCCATAAGATTCAGATGCAGTAGCTTCAATGGTCTGGATATAGCAGATGTTTGAGTACCCAGATGTTTAGCTTTCGTCTGCTTCCCAAGCTGACATGGTCCACACACCACATTTCTCACTCTACTAAGCTTTGGTATTCCCAAGACAGATTCATGCTTAGATACAATTGAAAGTAGTTTGTAACTAGCATATCCCATCCTTTGGTGTCATAGATCTTCATTTGGTAAATGAATGCTATTGCATACAATATCAGCATCAGGAACTAATCCATAGCAATTGTCTAGAGTGCAAACACCACTTATGAGTTTCTTTCCAAACTCAACCATGACAAGGCACTTTCCTTTTGAGAATAGTAACATGAAGTCTTGATCATATATCTGACTTATGCTAAATAAGTTCACCCCCAAACTTTCTACATATAGAACATTTGCAATGTCTGGCAATCCAGGTGGAGAGATGATTCCCTTCACTTTAATTTGTGATTTGCTCCCATCACCAAAAGTGACAGTGCCACATTTCTTGGACTCAAAAACCTTGAAGAGAGATCGGTCTCCAGTCATGTGTCTTGAACAGCTACTATTAAGGTTCCATAAACATGTGTCCATAAATTTAAATGCGGACTTCATCATGAAGCACTCTTCGTGCTTAGATGACAGATCAGTACGAATGGTGTTTTTTCTCATCTGCCTTTTATGAGCTAAACCTTTAACCTTTACTCTTCTCAAACGAACTCTTTTGCACATTTTTATTCTGAGACTGTCTAGTTTCTTCATTGTCAAACTGAGATCTTTTCCAATAGTCATCATAAAAGAATTCAAATAACTTTTAGACTTGTATTTTCTAATACACTTAAACAAGTAGAGATTAGAAAAATAAGATGTATTTGAAAACAAAGATCTTTTCATGCCGGTTGCAGCCATGACATCAGAGGTCAATGGATCACATAGCAAAGATTAACCCCAATCAGAGTGTACCTGCTCTGATACCACTTGATAGGCAAAAAATATATTGACCCCTTGTGATAAATTAATTGATTAATTAGCCATGTTTATTAATTAATCAAATTAACATGCAATGAGCGTGGTAGCACCAACAAATCACCAAATAAACTAAGTACGCAGTGGAAAATAAATTGACACAGTGATTTGTTTACGAATGGAGAAAACCTACATGGCAAAAACCCCACCAGATAATTTTAAGGTCACCACTCCCGAGAATCCACTATTATCACAATAAGCAGTTACAAGTAAAAGAATCCCAGTACCTTATGCCAACCTACATTTGAACATTTACCCTAATACACAATTAGACTTGTTCTATAGTGACAATCTCTCATTGTAATGCACGGCTCCCAATATGTGACTAACCAATTGCGCGAATCTCAGTACGCAACTTCAATCACCAACTAGAAAAGATTATTGGCTGTAAAGTTCTTCTGTTCATCACACAATAAAGATCGAGAAGTTCCTTGGTCACAAAACCCTATGGTGCACAAACACAATAGCTTCTTCACAAGAAAGATAAATTAGGGCAAATTTTATCTCTGGTCACAATTTGCTTGAACAAAACTTTGCTCAACACTTGTGCAACTTGTTTTCACTTTTGATAGCCCTTAAAATAATCCTTATATATATCTAGGGTCGCGAGAAAAGAAAGTCCAACCATATAATCACGGATTGGATAAATAACAATCTTGAAAAACTGAACTTCATAAACCTCGACAAATACCCTATCTGTAGAGCCACAGGATTCGAACAGCTCGTAAGTCTTGATAGATTGCTATCTATCGAGCTAGCTGATGAGCTTTAATGAACAACACTTTCTGCACTTGAATCTTGAACAAACTTGTATGGCTTTAACACTTAAACTTGAAACAACGTTTCTTGAAGCATTAAACACATCCTAGATCTACCCAATTACAAGTAAAATGCGTTTTGTTAAAGGATTAGTCAATTACATAAAATAGTGACATATGTTCCTAACATGTGAAACACATATGTCTTAACACAAGTAAAGTTTCCAGTCTCTTTTTCATTAAGAGTATTTTAAATACGTATTTTCGTAACACTTTTTATACAATAATTTTCACGTCATTTTGAATAACAATACTTGAAATCCCTTGCCAAACAAACCTTTTATGTCTCTCTCAATACTAATTTCCACGTATACTTCAGTGTATTATTTCATTTGTGAGAATTGATCTAGAACACAATTGCACTCACATCCAAAATAATCAATTTGCATATTTTGTCTGGAAAGCAAACAATTATGCTATACATTCTTACAATTGTGCAAAATAAAACCACTGAGAAGATGACTAACAATAATAATAACCATTTTAGACATTTCTAGGAATTAGAAAACGTAGCCTTTTTATAATCTATAACAAAATCTCTCCCTAGAATCTCCTCCTGGAGACCCAGATTCTATGGTGAATCTCATATGCTCCATATAGTAATTGGCTTTACATGTGTAGCATCCTTTACTATTCTTTTCTCACAAACAATAAAGTAGCCCCCAAAAAAATGTTAATGTTATTGAAAGTAAATGTTTCTATAGGAATTTTAATTAGTTGGATTCGTAGAACCGAAAGAGTTTCTTCATATAGTCACACATCTATCAATATCTTCAAAGTGTAAAAATTCAAATGTTCTACTAATATCTTATCAGACGAAAACCATAGTGCAACTGTGCAATAACTACATAATGTAGGACCCCATAACCACTAAAAAGGCCTAGGACTGATGTCCAACCATAATGTTCTTTGGAGATACAATATCATAGTTACAATGGCATAAAAGGTTTTAATTCAATTTTCAAATTGAAATAAATCCTATCACATAATATTGGAAATACATCAAATTGTCATAATTCTTTTTGAAAATTTCTATTTCAAAATACATCGATTTGAAATAAAACCTGCCACGATTTAGTATACCAAAAGAAGATTATAAGATTGGAAAATCTGAAATAAAGTCTATCACAATTATTTTTGAAAGTTTCTAATTCAAAATATCATATGAAATAAAACTTGACTCAATTCAAAATACAAGAGGACAATTCTTGATGAGTCAAAAAATAACCAAAATCGTCATTCTCCATAATGACGATCCCAACAAGCGTTACACATGTATTGCGTGCATTGATAACAATGAATAACAAACGAAACAACGGTAACAAGTGAGCTGTGTACATCAGAGCTCCCATTGGTAACGCACTAGCAATTGGACATAAATCAGAAGCTCATTGACCATTAAGGCCAAGAATAACTATAAAATAAAGAAGTCACAGAATCCAAAGGTACACCCAAAAATTCATCCAAAAACTACTCCCAAGTCAATTTCTCTCCAAAATCCTTTTCTTTTTCTGACTTAATCATCGAAGTGTTTGTGGAAAACACCACATCGGTGTATCCCATTTCATTTCAAGTCTTATTACAGGTTTCACATCGAAGATGTAATCAACCTAACTTCGTCCATCTACAGATACAAGGAGCTTAACTATTGATTTCTTACATCATCAGTTTGGCGCCATCTGTGGGAAATGCTAATCATTCAAGCCGTTTTTCCCAAGTGATAAAAGAGACCCTCGTAGCACAAGATGGATTCTGAATAGGCCACACAACAGATTCAAGCTCTCGTAACTAGTGTAGAGGAGTTAACTCGCCAGAATGAAGAACTGTGAAGGGCTGTTAAATCCCAGAATGAAGAATGACAGAACTAGCCTCAAAGAATCGAAGGAAACAACAATGAAGAAGAATCAGATAGCCAAATCAACAGGAGGATGAGGACATCAGAAGAAAACTCATCCAAGATGGAGAATGAACTCCGTAACATGAGGAGGGAAATGGATGAACTTATGAATGCAATGAAGGATAGAGCTGTGGAAAACCTAGACGGAATGATTTGAAGGACAGACTCACCATCACCATTCACCACTGAGGTATTGAATCATCCTCTCCCACCAAAGTTTCATCTTCCCCAGCGAGAGTCGTCTAATGATTCAAGAGATCCTTTGGACCACATCAAGACTTTCAAAACTCTGATGCTCTTGCAAATGACCTCAGATGAAGTAATGTGCAGGGCCTTCTAAACAACATTGAAGGGCACAAATAAGGTATGGTTCAGCAAAATACCCCCAGGTACCGTTGCAAACTTCGAGTTGTTTCATTCGTCATTTCATTGGAGGACAAAGACACAATAAGCCAACTGGAAATCTTCTCAACATTCATTAGGTAGAGGGAGAGTCATTAAGGCAATATGTGATGCGTTTCAATAAAGAGCTGCTATAAGTGGACGAAGCTGAGGATCAGGTCATCCTGACAACTTTCCAAGCAAGACTGCTACCTAGGGATTTCTTTTTCTCAATCACCAAGAGTTTGTTGAAAACAATAGTAGAGTTACTCCATAAGGCCTAGAAGTACATGAATACAGAGGACGCACTAACCGCTAAAGGAATGAAAAGCAAAAGGAAGCGGGATGAAGGAACTAGCCACAACCCCGACATAAAGAAGGAAGCACGGAGTACTGGGCATGCAACAGACAGAAAGAAGAACCTCCCGGATTGAAGGTCCAAGTAACAAGTATTGCAGATTTCACCAAGACCACAGACATCGCACTGACATGCAAACATTTGAAGGACCAAGTAGAGACCCTGATTCATCAAAGGAAATTGTAGAAGTTTGTGTGAAAGATAGAGACATATAGACGTCAGCAGAAGGACAAGAAGGATAGGCAACAAGAGACAAGGAGCAAGAAGACTCCCGTAGGTGAAATAAGGTTGATCTTAGGAGGACTAGTAACAGAAGGATCTTCAAAGTCACTAAAGAAGACATACACAAGTGAAGTGAATAGCATCCATTCATGAGGCCTGTCACCAAAGACGCCAAGGAGTAGCGAGCTAGACATCGTCTTTTCTGAAAGAGATGTTTGTCGTGTCAGACAAGCTTGTGACGATCCTTTGGTGATAATGCTCAGAATTAAGGAATTTAACATTCACCGAGTACTAATTGACAATGAGAGCTCCATAGACATCATCTATTTGCTTGCATTTTAGCAAATGAAGCTGAGCCAAGAAAGGTTTTGACCTTTCACTTCACCTTTAGTGAGTTTTATCTGAGACAGGATCGTCCCTAAAGGTATCATTAAACTAATCGTGGTTGTAGGTACCTATCCAGTCTTCCTTTGTTCACCACCAACATATGAAGATTCTTGGTATTTCTCTCGCATTAACCACCAATCTGGTTTAGCATTTTAAGTCCAAATAATTTGCTCCCTTTCTAGTATTTCAGAGATTTCCAAATGGAATGCTACAAAATTCTTCATTTTGCAGATCTTTCCTTTTGGATGAATAAGATATTTATCCTATGCAGAAAACACCAAGGTGAAAGAATTACATCAAGTCATTGACCCCTAGGTGGAGCTACCTATTCTAATCTTTGCATGCTCTGTATCACTGCAATGGTGAGATGTGTGCCAAAAAATTCCTTTGTTGGCCATTGTTTCTGTTCTTCCTTCCCAAAATTTCTTGAGAAAAATGTCTAATAGGAATTTGAAGTTTCTATTAATTTGAAGAAAATCCTAACGGCTTGGGACAAAGTGCTTATTACTAGTTAAGGGAGGACATTATTATTTGAAATAGACAAACCTTACTACAACCACACCATATTTATAGGGAAGTGCAAACTAACCCTAATAATTTGTCAAATGTGAGAACGGTTATTTCCTAGACGACAAATATCTCTTAGATTTGAGCTATTGAGTCTGCAAAATTATGGGCAAAGTTCTCTAGTCTTTTTATAATTTGTCTCAATATTGACTTTCCACATATGGCTCAGTATATCATGTTATTTGTGTTGTGAGAACTGAACTCAATCACAGTCACACTCACATCCAAAATAATTAGCTTGCATATTTCATTTGGAGAGCAAACAAATATCCTGTACATCTGTCCAAGTGCTACAATAACACCAGTACACCACTAGTAAGATGTCTAGAAATAATAATGAACATTTTAGAGATTTCTAGGATTTGGAATCATAGCCTTTTTATAAGCTTTAACAAAATCTCCCTCTATAATCTTCTTCTGATAGCAATTGGTTTTACACTTTTACGTGTGTAGCATTCTTTAAAATTCCTTTCTCACAAACGATAAAGTAGCAAAAGACAAAAGGAACGAAAATGTTTATGATGTAGGAGGCAATGAGAAGATAGATTTCCTATATCTTATTTGATTTTTTGTATCAAGGATAATTCTGTAATTTCTTAATATTCTGTAATGGGTTGTGCTTATAGTTTTTTGGGTCTTACTTTAGTTTTATTTTAAGCTTGGTTATTTAATTTGGGTTTAGTAGTAAAGCCCAATGAGTCCAAGTCCAAATCTTAATAGGGTTTTAAGAAATCCTAGTTCAACTAGGATTAGGTATTAGTCTTTTATTTAAAGAGTTGTAGTACTTTCTATGTAGTTAATTATTAATGAATGCTTTCAGAATTTAAGAGCTATGAAGCTTTCTTTTATGGTTTGTGTGATGCAACCTTCTCCAAGGTGTGATGCCGAGGAACCCTAGGTGTGATGCTTAGGAAGTCTAGGTGTGATTCCTAGAATTTATCTATTTTCTTTAGTTTTACTATTCATGTTTACTGTTCACGGATCACTGTTCACAGCACAAGAACAGCCACCCAAACCTTGATTGTTTTCCTTTGTTTCATCCCCAAACCCTACTAATCCTTGTCCCCTTTGGAAACCCTGTTATCCCTTTTATTTTCTAGCCTATTCCCTATCAAAACCTAACCCTAAGCCCTCAAAATAGAGGTAATACCAGATCTGGCCCAACAGTTCTAAATCCGATTACCTTGTTCCCCCTTGTCCTACGTCAGTTTATGTTATAGAAAACTTTCAAGAGCCTTGTAATTCAATTGGCACTTCCTGATATTTTCAATGGAGGCATCCATAGTTCAATATTCCCCTAATTATCAAATTATCAAAAAGAAAATAAATGTGTTTCCCGAGGCATTTTATTTAGGTGAATTTCTAGAACCAATAGAGTTTCTTCATATAGTCACACATTTATCATTATCTTCAAAGAGACTCTAAAAATTAAATGTTCTACTAATATCTTATGATATGAAAGACTATAGTATAACCCCCATTGGGTACCTGGGTGGTGAACTCATTAATTTGGGGTGTGATGTAAACGTGGAAGTCCCACATTTGAACCACCACACCATTGGTCTACGGGGTTTTAGTTTGGCAAACAATTGGAACATCATTTTCTTATATCAGGAGGAAGAAAAAATAAATAAATAAAAGAACGTGGTATAATTGTGCAATAACTACATAATGTAGGATTAAAGGCCTAAGACCAATGTCCAACCATAATTCCAAAAAGAAAAAAGTTGACCATAATCTTCTTTGGAGATCCTGAGAGACAGTATTAGCAATTACATGAGGCTAGCAGTTACATGAGGTATCCAAAAACACCTTCAGGACTATAGGACCAAAGAAAAGGAATTAAGAAAGAAGAATCGCAAAAGAGTTATTCATCCAAAAAAAGAATACAATTTATAGTGGTTATATGAAGTCAAATTTTGGTGCTAATTTTTATCAAAGCAAAACTAAGAAAGAACTAAAATTAAGACATACCTCTTTTAGGAACTCTTATGAAGTTTAAGAATCAATCAAATTGTCAAACCTTATATACAAACAGAAACTAATTCCCATGAACGTCTAGACCTCTCTAGACTCATCTCTTCAATCCTTATCAACCATTGGACTTCAAAGTGGAAATAGGCTTGGAATGATAAGCAAAAGCTTTGATATACTACTTCTAAAGTGAGCTTTCTTGGTTATCTCCATTTTCCCATCCAACAAAAGTGAATTATCACATCCTTATGCATTATAAGAGCATCAACTCGCTAGACTATTAGATGATTAAAATTAATTGAAAAATGTATGTGACTTGCCATACCTCTTCATCTTGTAAGCAAATGAAGAGCAAACCTGGAAAGCTTGGACTTCTAGCAATTATTGAGCAAGTTCACATCTTACATGAATTTCTATCATTACATACTTCATCCTGCAATGAAAACAGAATGTCCAATATGAATCAGCACCATATACCTCAAATATGGTAATCCGTGCAAAGTAGTATACAAACCTTGTTCTTCTTTTATGATTCCAAAATCACTTCTAAAGGTTGTCGGCCCGAAAAAAAAAAAATTGCATCAAATTTGTATAATTTAATAATTTGATTGATTGAGCAGAATCACATTAGTCATTAACAAAATTAGTTTTCAAAGCAAGTCTCATGATCTTCCTATTAAGTATGTTGTGGGCTAGGTTTGATATTGAAAATTTGCATAGAGACAAGTTAAAAAAGCACAAAGAGAGTTTTTCATGGTGCAACTAAATCCAAATGATATGTTTTTTCTGTTAATGGACAATTTAAAGGTTATCAAAACAAATAATTTCTTATCACAACAATTTAAAGTCACTGGTTTTGGTGTGTGGATCATAAGGCTGGTGCCACTCTGTTATTATGTAAATCCAAGAAAACAATTCAGCTATAGCATTACTTTTTGGTCATTGAAGCAAAGAAGGCATGACTGCAAGAGAACTTTCAAGGAGTTGTAACACAAAATTGTTTAAGCAATATGAATTTACCTATGATTGAAGATGGTATTTAGCCCAAACACCATATATGACATCTGTTATTGTTGCAATCTATTAAATGCATTTTGTTATATTAAGTACAAATAATGAGAAAATGACAAGGGAGCATTATCCAAAACCCTATTTGTCTGCAAGATGGTAACATTTTGATTGAACTACAGGTAAAATTAGGAAGAACAAAGAAACTATCAAGTTCATATTTGGTAATGACATAAACCCATCCAAGACCAACTTGTTCATATAGTCTTCTAATTGCCTGTAAAAGTTGTCATTTAAATTCTTTTTTCTTAGTTAAAATGAATCTCAGATAATACAGCTGAAAGCAAAGTCTTATCAAAGTTCTTTAGCCAACTTCTTCAAACAGATTCTACATCTAAAGAATCCCAAACATGTCCTACACCATTGTATTTACTATTGACAACGCTGTTTAATCATTGGAAAGGTGACGAATAAGGAAATTGGCTTAGCGAGAAAAATCATTCCCCATGTGCCTATAAGAGCACCTAGTAAGCTTCCTATGCAAGCATTAATAGAATGATAGAATCATGGTGGTGATCATTGGCACTTCATAGTTCCACATCCTTATGTTGCACTTAGGCCTCCTTGAGAGTTTAGATATTTGAACAATTAGTGATTGCCTAGAACACATTAAAGTTAAGGTTTACAATCTTGAACTTGTACTAATTGATTCCAATCATGGAATAGCCACAATTCTATTGGTGGGGTTTTCTTTCCCCCATTTTTCCTATAACTTCCACAAGTTGGACCATCGAAACACAAATTAGTACATGCTCACATAGCATAGGTGACATGCACACGTGATGGAAATTAGACTTGATAATCCTCTCAACACAAAGAAATTAGACTTGGTTAATACAAGATAGTGAACTCAAACTTGGTAGAAATTTGGAAAGAAAAGTAAAACAGAAAATGAGAACTGCTAGCACAGTTAATGTATAATTACAACAGAAAAAAGGGTAGGAAATGGGGCGAACTTCAACATCAGTGACAACAATTCCACTAGAGGATGGAGCAAATCCTTCCCATAACCTAAACAACAAATAGAACTTCATCATTGTATTGTAATAAATCTGACAAAAGAGATGCTCTAAAATCTATGTATACATACCACAAAGTTAATATGCTCTACTTTGTATTCTACAAAGTTATCATTTACTTTCCTATGGCCAAACCATGCAGCTACAAGGTTTCATGCTAGATTTTTCAAAAAATTTCTTATGATCCATAAAAGCCACCAAAAAAAGTAATATTAGTCAGTGAAGTCATATTTAGGAATGGCAACGGACCGGGTTTTTTCATACCTGGACCCATCCCACGAGTCTACCCCAGAAATTCAGACCTGGCCCGTTTATTAAACGGATTTTTTTCTTAACCCCAAACCTGGCCCATCGGGCACCTGCAGGCCCCGCCAACCATGCCACGATTTGTGCCCAAACCATGACCCAATCCAAAAAAAAAAAATGCCTGAAGCCTCTACCGTGGCCCAATAATTTAAAAAAAAAAAAAAAATGTTTGCCTAGATTCAAGGCTTGAATCTGGGCAAACATAAAGAGGAAAAGAATTAATATAAAAAAAAGGATTGCAAATAGTTCTGGGCAAATAATTTAAACTAAATCCAGTCAAAGATCTCTTTCTACCATTAATTCAGTAAAACAATGGATCGAATTTAATTGGTGGATAGTGCAAAAGATTGTTTTCCACTATGTTGATATTGCAAAATTTTGTTAAGATGTGAAGCCAAGGCCAAAAGGAAAAAAAAAATAATTAACAAAAGAAAAATAAAAGTGGAGAATGTGAGACCACATATTAGTCAAGCTCCTCTATAGTCTGTACTAACTTCATTGAACAAATTACAAATTATTGCTACTCCACAAGTGTTTCATTTCTCTGTACCAACTTCATCAACAAAACAAAACAAGAAAAAGAAGATAATTGATGGTTCTAATACATGACACAAAGACAATCAACGGGTCACAATGAGGCTCAACATTATCACTAATACAAAATGAGAGTAGGAGAGGAGAAAGAGAGTAGGTTGAGTAGTGGCTGAGTGAGTGAAATGGGAATATGGGGTTAGGGTTTTTTTTTTTTTTTTTTTTATAACTTATATATATATATATATATATGGACTATGGGGGTATTTTAGTATTTTTAACTTATATATAAAAGAGTCGAGCTGGGTTCAAGTTCAGGCCTGGTTTTTGCAAAAACCTAAATCCAACCCGGACCTGCTTTGGGTTTTTTTTTTTTTTTTTTTTTTTAACCCATACTTGACCCTATAATTTATCAAGCCGGGTAAAATCCGACCCATTAGGGTCGGGCCGGACCGGGTATCTGCAGGTCGAATATAAATTGCCATCCCTAGTCATATTGGATTTGACCAATAGGTAGTGTCATTGTCACATATAATTCATTTTCTACTTCTTATCTTACAGCTCCTACCAAACCCTCTTAAACCAGCAAATTGTGATAGTAAAATATTAGTCTCTCAAATCATATTGAAATGACTAATAGGTAGTATTACTTTCACACATACTTCATTTTCTACTTCTTATCTTACAGCCCTAATCAAGCCTTCTTAAACCAGCAAATTGTGTCTACTAAATATTTCAGCACTGTTTAGAACATACAATTTTGTAGTCTAGGCCTTGATTCTCTTCTAGAGAGTAATCAACAGAACTTATATCAACAAACTTGATCATACCATAGCACTTATTCCTCTCCTTGAGCATGTAAATCTAACATAGTGACATTAAAATGAACTTAAACGCATCAAATATCTAAATTCATCTACTTCAAAAATAAGAAATTTACATATAAATCAACCAACATGATACATATACGCTGAAAAGAAAAGCATTATTGCAAAATGAATGCTTATTAAAGAAATGCAATACTGCAAAATGAATGCATTATTCTGTTTCTGATTCAGTGCAAAGAAGACATAAGGAATTTGGCTTAATGGAAATCAAGGGGTTCACATGTTGATTAGTTCAGCTCTCTCTATTTTTGATGGTGCACTGCCTAGGTGCCTAAGGGGACCTTAGGAAACTTCCTAAGCACTCCTTGGTATAATCATGGTGGTGACCAATGGAGTTTAACAACTCCACATCTTTATGCTACGCTTAGGCCTCCTTTAGAGTTGAGATATTCAAACATGTGATAGGGACTATCTAGGAAAGCTTTACAATCTTGAACTTATCAAAAGGAGTATGTTGTGAATTTCTCTAAAACCACCAGCAATTTTGTTGGTGGATTTCTGTCACAAAAAACAAAAACATTATCATAAAAACAGGAAATTAACTTCGAAATTTATTTTTTCATGAGTTGAAATAATTATTTCAAGATATGCCATGAAATATTGGCTGATAGATAAAGGAACATATACAGTGTATGCTTTTTTTTTTTTCAGCGATTGAAATTACAGTATTTCTTTAGATTGTCAAAAGTTCATCTGATATCTCAAAAAAAGACTGCAAAGAAAACATTTCTTTTATCCTTAAGCATAATGTGATTGCCCAATGTCAGTCCCACTAATAAAGTACGTCGTTGTGAGGTACGATTACTATCTCAAGTCCTAACCTTGTTTCTTTGCATCAGCATATATTAAGCACTAATGCAACACCATAGTATAGATTAAACAATACATAGTATTAGCTAAAAAACTATAAAGCAATTTATAAGCTCTAACAAGCAGTTAAAAATTGTCACATAAGCGCAACAAATTTATAATGTTCCAACAAGAAAGATTCAAAATCCAAAATTATCATAACATCAACTTGTATCTACATACTAGATCCAACTGCATGAATTTTTATAACCTCATGAAAAGAAAGAGTCAAAACTCTCACGAACCAAATGATAGAGAGACCAAAGATGAATAGTAAAGGAAGAAACAAATACAAGGGAAATGAAAATACCATCCACCTTGACGACGGTGAGCTCCTCAACCTTCATGCCTTAATACAGCTTGAAAGAGCATCTGAAGCTTCTAAAATTTGCTTCTTGTCTCCGATCAGTGAACCAGTTTGGGCTTGTGCATTGCATTTGCACCAAATGTGCTCGCCAAAGATGGTGTAGTTCAGGATTTATATGCAGATTATGACAATGGCTGATACTACATATAAACATCAATACAAGCTTTAACAACATGAACCATCAAACCTAACTCATTTACAATGATACAAAAGCAACAAAACCAAAAATATATATATATATATAGGATAATTGGTGCAACAGATTGTGAGAATTGGTGATTTTGGGTGAAAATCATTGATGAAATCGGTGAGAAATTCCCGGTTTGAGTTTGGAAACCCTAATTCCCAAATTCATGAACATAGAAACGATAAGGTAGAGAGAATCGAGAGGCTCAGATAGACTGGGCTTATTATTTTTGCGTTAATTGGGTTTACTAGGTTTTTAGTTAAAAGCCCAGTTATTATCTAAGTTTACTGGGTCTAATTGGGTTAGTGCTTTGACCCAAAAAATAATTGGGTAAGTTTAGCTTCAATTAGAGTGGATGGGTCTAGAGAATAGGAAGCCTGTAAAGTTGAAGATGTATATTAAAGCAAGATGAAGTATGTTGAAGGTTCTACTTCTTGTTCTAATAAACCTTCCACTCTTACGTGCTTCCTATTCCTCTAATAAATACAAATGCTCAATTTAATTTTTTTTTTTATCTAATATTCACTTTTCTTTTCTTTTTCCTTTTTTTTTTTTTTTTTGTCATTTATAACTCATTCATTTTAAGATTTTTTTTTTTTTTGAAAACAATTTTAAGAATATTTAAAGTATATGTTCATATAATATAAGTAAATCTCCTTTTAATTAATTAAAAAAAAATCTCTTTTTCGTTTGCATTTTCTGGATCAATGATATAGGAATAATCGCAAAAAATTTGCCTAAAATAAATATTTTATGATTTTTATGATTAAAGTCATAAAAATGGTTTTTTTTTTTTTTTAGTTTAAAAAAATAGTTTCTCATTTAGTTATTGTTATCACTATTTATTGTTTATATTATATTGTAGTATATGTTAAGGTATGTGAAAATAATGTTTTTAAAGGATGTTAACTATAAATATGGAGCATTTATATATACAATATATTTTTTATGAGTTAAATTTTTCTTTATTTTTGAAAAAGAAAAAAAAGAATTCTATTACTACTTACAATACTCAACAAAATTGTGAAATATACTGATTCCTGCCATGTACAACAATTTTTTGATCCACAATACAATACCCCAACTAGTAATCATTTTAAGATACTATTATTTTGATAAACCTTTAAAAACTTGAATTTTTTTCAATTGAAATCTAATGTGATTTTTGCACTCATTTTTTCTTAAAGATCAAAAAAATATTATAAAATGTATCTGAGTATCACATAAAATTGTAAAAACTAAGTACATTGGAGTTTTGAACATATATTAGTCTGAAAAGTGTATTGTTAAAACTTGGTTGAGTGGTAAAAACTTGTGGGCTTTTGGGGTAATAGGGCCATTGCACTTTAAGATGGCTTTATGTTATTACAATTATTTTTCCTTTGTTTTTGGTAAACATATTATTATCATTTTCCAATCCAAGTCTTTCGTTTTTTTTTTTTTTTTTTTTGGTAAACAATGCTAGGAATTGACTAAGAAACAACAAGTCTAGTACGACATCCAGTGGGTTATAAAGTGTGCATAACCTTGCAGTTGGTACATCTAAAAAAAAAATAAAGTACTAAATTCTATAGATATGTAACCATGTAAGTGGTTTATAAAAAAAAATATATATATATATATATATATTTTAAAGCGTTCATACTTCGTAGTGCTGAAGCAAAGCACGACACGACAACCCAAAGATGGCCGAAAGACACACGGAGTCGGGGACAAATGTCACAATTTCCATTTCCGAATGGGATGCTAAATCTTAGCAATCATGACAGGTTAGTATACAAATTAATGTCTTCATTTTCGTTTTTTACCATACATTCTGCCTTGAACGTATTCTTATTAGCTAGGCCTCTTGAGGAAACCGCGTTGCTGGAGGATTTCGATGGTTTGGTGGGTTCAAGCTAGGCGCTGGAGTCCCTCAAAAAATAAATAAATAAATAAATAAATAAAATAAAGAAAGATAAAGAGAATCTAGGCGCTGGAGTCCTACGTTTGGACTTGGAGAGTTTTTTTTTTTTTTTTTTTTTGGGTGGGGGGGGGGCGGGGGGGGGGGGGGGGTGAAGTTGAGGTTTCTCTTGCGGCCTTGCCTTCTGTTTTTAACACGTCTGAAAATATAAGGATTATTTATTTGTCTTTCTTTTTTCCCTACGCTACACAACATTTGAAAAAAAAAAAAAATCCAAATCTATATAATGTATTGAGAAATTTTAGTTATAAACTTGGTTGTATCCTGCTTATAATTTCATTCAATATATATATATATTTTTTTAATTGAAAGCAGTTATATTTTCTTCTTATATCCTCTATACTTGCAAAATTTCAAGAAAATAAAAATCAATAATTATGTTATCAAGCATTTGTTTAAATTATAAGTTTTTGTAGTTTAAAATAATATATTAATAAAATATAAGTTTATAGATCATATAGTAAATTACATCTAATTAACACCAAATTTGACACGTAAAAAACATGCAATACAATGGGTTAAATTTTTAAATATGTGCAATATTAATTTTTAAAAGAATTTGTAGCTTAGCTACAATCAAGTTTGTAACAAAACTTTGTCCATAATTTATATCTATATAATATCTAATCTATATATATATATATATATATATATATTAATAGACAAAACTTAGAGAAAGTTCAATTAGAATTTAAAATTAGAATCTAATTTTGCACCATGTGTCTAAATTTATATGGGGACCACATCATAATTATCTACTTAAGTTTTTGCTATGTGTCTACTTAAGTTTTTAATTTTTGTGCCAAGTGAGTTAATGGGTGCAAAATACTAAAAATCTAATATTAATGAACTGTAATTTTTTTTTTTTTTAAACCAATCACATATACTCAAAAGTTAGACTATTTTGGACATACACCATTGTCAGTTTTTTTAAGACCTTCTCCCTTCTCCCCATGTATGTGTGTGTGTGTTAGTGTTAAAATACTTAGTATTCTAAAAAAACATCACACAACAAAGATCACCACATGTTCTATCTTATTAAAAATTAGAAAAAAAATTGATCATAAGTAGTATTAAATTTAGACAAAAATTTGAATATGTGATTACTTACGTTTACTTTAAAAAAAAATTGACTAATTATTTATATTTTTATGATAAAAATTTTGTTTAATTTTAAATGTAACTATACGTATGCATGTGTTACATGCTTTTTTATTTATTTATTAATAATTTGACTAATTATTTATATTTTTATAATAAAATTTGTTTTTTTTTTAATGCATCCTTACATTTGCATGGGTTACATGCTAGTATACTATAATAGCTAAAGACTTTTGTTGATTACTTAATAGTGTTGACGAGTAGATTCTAAATTAGATTTCAATTGAGGTTCAATTTTGTGTCATGTGCTAAACTTAAGATTTTTAATTTTTGTGCTGAGTCCAATATCAAATGAACCATATAAAAAATCACTCATGCATCTAATCTTTTTTTTTTTTTTTTGGGTATAAATACCTATGATCTAAGCCACCTTAAGGTTGATGTCTTGTGTAGGCAACTAATAAGTTTCATTTTAGTATAAAAAAAAACTATAAATATTTGTAATTGAACCGATTGTAAATTACATGCTAGTAATTTTATATAAATATACAAGAGTCAATTTGAAAATAACTTATTTAAATTTTTTATGAATACTTTTTATTTTATTTTATAAATATGATAAAATATATATGTACTAAAAAAAAATTGCAGTGTTTTAAAAAACTGTGCATACAACTAAAAAACTAAAAATTAAGCATAGCTCCAGCGAAACAACACCTGCAAGCTCATGATTTCATTTCAGTATTACAATAGAAACAAGTACCTACCACTCCAAATCGGTTTGATTTTTGATAAATTTTGGGAGAAAATATGGTTTCAAAAATCGGACCGGTCAAAGAACCGAAAAGAAGAGTGGTTCCCAGTTATCTAGTCCGACCGGGATCAAACCGAAGGTCCAACCAGTGACATCATAAAATAATTTAATTAATAAATTTAAAAATTAAATAAATGTATAATATTAATAACTTATCATATTTAATATATATATATATATATATATATATATAATATTTAAATGAGTTTTCAACTATTCATGCCTTATTCTAAATAAGTATAAACAATAAATAAACATTACAAAAATGATAATTATTTTATAACAATTATCCCCCTATGATCCTTTACAATATAATTGAAAATTATAGACTTAATTTTTTTTTTTTTTTTGGCTGAATGAAAATTATAGATTTAATTGGACTCCCCTCAAATAAAATTTAATATGATATGATAAGTTTTTTTTTTTTTTTTTTATAGATACTTTTATACTGTAAAATAAATGGTACACAATTAGGTACTAGTGACTTATAAAGTTATAATTTAAAATGTAAATATTATTTTATATTTATTTTGAAAAAAATAGTATTTTTAGCTAGAATCACAAATTTTGCCACAATTTACTTATGTGTCAAGTTGTGAGTAGTAGAATCGTAAATCAACCACTTTTATTCTACCATTTACAACTTACCACATAAACAAATTGTGTAAAAATTAGAGTGCAAGTACTCATTTCCTAATATTCCATCCTCAAACATTAATATAAATTCAAAAGTAGTAATATTATATTATATATATATATATATATATATATATAAAGTAAAGTCAGCAGCTGTACAACTCACAGTTTCTACTTCCCACCACTCACCTTCGTCACCTACCCTCTTAAAATAATAGAACATTAATTATCCACCACTCATTTACCTTCAAAATTATACAACATTAACGACACAAAAACTACTTCCAGTAAGTCCTCTACTGTCTTTTCTACTATCCTTGTTTTATTTTAGGTGTAAATACACTTTTAGTTCTTATATCTTGGATTTTTTTTTTTCTCTACATTTTAATTTTACCACTTTTAGTTTCTAAATTAATTAACACGTTTCATTTTGGTCATTTCCGTTAGCCCATTAACGAAAATTGGTTAGGTGGTAAACTGAGTGCATTGCTAACACATTAAATGCTGACATGACCAATTAAAAAAAATTTAATTAAAATTTTAAAAAAAATTCCATGCCCTATTAATCAATTTTATCGAAATTAAAAAAGAAAAAACAAAATTAAAAATAATAAAATACATTAATTCAGATCTAATTCATTTTGAACAAGAACATAATCACATATTTAAACATCAACACAAGAACATAAAGCACAAACCCAGAACCAAACACAAAAAACACAAACTCAAATTTAAACATTAACACAAGATCACAAACACAAAAAACACAATAACAAACATAAACCAATTAAAAAGAGTAATTAAAATTTTTTTCTTTTTTTTTCTTTTCATTATTTTCGGAAGAACAAAGTAACATATTCTTCATGTTCTTCGGGAAAGAACATGAAGGTTGCCTAGAAAATTAAAATAATCAATATTTTCTTTTCTTTAATTACATTTTCTCAGCAAATGAACATGCAAAAATTCATTCAAAATCCCTTTCCTCTACCGAATCCTCCAACAAATCAAACCCATAAACCCAGAAAAATAATAAAATCCACATGAAAAAAAAACAAACCTAGAAATTTAAAATAAACACAGCAACAACCCAAAACCCAGCCCGACATTATTTTGCTCAGCGTTTTTGGTCAATCGCCTCATCGAAACCTAGAAAATAGCTTGCAATCTGAAGCCCAAACCAACAACAAACCCAACCAATGATCACCGATCTAACCAACCAACCAACTACTCCTACAATCTGAAACCCACATGAATAGATCAGACCACCAGTCATAGTCGGCTAGGGTGTGCCCATCCTCGAGCTACTTCTCGATGAAGATCAACCTTTGCTGGTCTGGTGGGATGTCCTCCTTGTCCTGGATTTTAGCCTTGACATTGTCGATGGTGTTGGAGCTTTCAACCTCCAAGGTGATGGTTCTGCCGATGAGGATCTTGACAAAGATCTGCATGCCACTATGAAGAAGGAGGACGAGGTGGAGGGTGGACTCCTTCTGGATGTTGTAGTCGGCAAGGGTGTGGCCGTCCTCGAGCTGCTTTTCGACGAAGATCAGCCTTTGCTGGTCCAGGGGAATTCCTTCCTTGTCTTGGATCTTGGCCTTGACGTTGTCGATGGTGTCTGAGCTCTCGACCTCAAGAGTGATGGTCTGAGTTAAATGTTTTTTTGTTTTTTATGTTTGTTATTGTGTTATTTGTGTTTGTGATCTTGTGTTAATGTTTAAATTTAAGTTTGTGTTTTTTGTGTTTGGTTCTGGGTTTGTACTTTATGTTCTTGTGTTGATGTTTAAATTTGTGATTGTGTTCTTGTTCAAAATGAATTAGATTTGAATTGATGTATTTTATTGTTTTTAATTTTAATTTTTCTTTTTTAATTTCATTAAAATTGATTAATAATTTTTTTTTTATATTTAGAAGCTGACATGGTATTTTTTTAAATGCTAATTATTATTTTTTATTATTTTTTAATTGTCCATGTCAGCATTTAATGTGCCAGCAATGTAATCAATTTGCCACCTAAGCAATTTCCATTAGTGGGCTAACAGAAAGGACCAAAATGGAACGGTCAATTGATTTAGAAACTAAAAGTGGTAAAATTAAAATGTAGGGACTAAAATGGAGAAAATTCAAAATATAAGGATTAAAAGTGCATTTACGGCTTTATTTTATTTACTTCTTACAAAAACAATTTAGTTTAAAGCAGAGAGACTAGCCATGAGAGACAGAGATGACAAGAAGAAAGTGGTAGAGAATTTATTAGATTCCAGATATTTGAAGGATAGAGAATCTCATCTCATATCGGAGCTGGCTAAACCCAAAATTTTATCAGAAAAAGAGAGAAAAACGGTGAGTGATAGGACTGTATAACTGTAAAATTATTTAGGACTTTGACTCTCTCTTTTTTTTCTTTTCTTTTTTTTTTTAATTGTGCAGTAGAATTTGGATTTTTGGTTTTGGATTTGGAGTGGTCTCCGAATTTGGTTATATTCGTTTCCCTCCTCTTTCGCTTTTGCCCTACGCAATTTTTTATTTGCTTCTTGTTTAGCTTTAGCCCACGCCACTGTCTATTATTTAAAAAAGAAATTATACATATGGACTGTGCAACCAATGGTAGGATATTCTTTCTAATATTCATTTTTCTAAACTTTGGATTTTGCCTGGGTTTTGGGGTAAGTTCTTTTGTACTTATCCTATGGGGTGAGTAATGTTAAGGATATTACCAAATTTATTGTTGAAAGTGTCATTAATTACCATAAATTAATTTAAATGTTTTTTTTTTATTAAATGCTTAAAACCTATTAATTATTCTGGATTAGTACTCAACTTTTTTTCCCTTTTTTTTTAAACCAAAAAAAAAAGTTTAGTAAAGCCACATTGTAGTACTTTAAGTTGTGTTTGTTTGGAGGTGAAATAGGGAGGATGGAAAGCTTTGAAGAAAAAATAATTTTGTGTGTTGTTTGGTTGGGAGGAGGGGAAAGAAAACTTTTGTGTGGGGCTATGCATTTTCTATCAAGGCCCACAAAAACTTTTCTCTCCAAAATGGAGAGAAAATGTTGAGGCATGCTGTGTGACAAAAATACTCTCACTTTTTATTGCTCTCACCTACCTCTCTCACTTTCCCACGTCCTTTGACCTATCAACCTTATTGCCTCTTCATCCTTATCTCTCAGCATCTTCACAGCAACGTGAACTCCAAGTTTTTTTTTTTTTTTTTTTTTGCCTTGCCCAATTTTTAGTGTAAAGGGTCATTGTATTATTGAAAAGGTTAGTGGATAAAGTTTTTTTTTTTTTTTTTTTTTTTATTTGGGAAAATGTCTTCTCAATTTACATAACAATGGTCATGTGGATAATTTTTTTGTAAAGGGTCATTGTATTATTGAAAAGGCTAGTGGATAAAGTTTTTTTTCCTTTGAAAATTTCTTCCTAGTTTACGTAATAATGGTCGTGTGGATAAAGTTTTTTGTAAAGGGTCATTGTATTATTGAAAAGGCTAGTGGATAAAAATTTTTTTCCTTTGAAAATTTCTTCCCAGTCTACGTAATAATGGTCGTGTGGATAAAGTTTTTTATAAAGGGTCATTGTATTATTGAAAAGGCTAGTGGATAAAGTTTTTTTTCTCTAAAAATATCTTCCTAGTTTACCTAATAATGGTCATGTGGATAAATTTTTTTTTTTTTTTTTTGAAAATGACTTCCCATTAACGCACAATAAATTTTTGTTGCCCATAAATTTTAAATTATATATAATAATAAAGAAAAGTAATATAAATGTATATATATTTGTGTTAATTTTTATATTATTTAATGAGTGTAAATATATTTATTTCTTATATATCATATAACAATGACATAATAGTCAATTTATATAAACTACATTTTCTATCCCCTCATTTTTCTCTCAAATCAAACAAAATTTTTTTTCATCTTCTCACTTTTCTACTCCTTTAACCAAACACACATGAGGGAAAACTAAATCTTTTATATTCTGTCACTTTTCTATCATTCCACTAATTTTTCATCCTCTCACTTTTTCACTCTTCAAACCAAACAAACTCTTAGCTTTCTTGCTTACTCCTTGTATCTCAGGAAAGTAGTTTCTGTATCTTAGAATATCTTTGCTCCTGCTTTCTTAATTAGTTGTTTGGACCTTCCACCCTTATATTTAGGATAAATAAATTATGCAAATCAGTTACTTAGACATTTTAACCGTTACTATGTGTTTGAGTTTCTAGTCCCCTACAAATTAGTGTGTCAGACCTTACATAACAACAGAAACTAACTGCCATGAAAGTCTAGACATCTATGTGAATTACATAAAAATTGCTTAAAATGATTAAAATTACATAATAATTTTCTTTATCACATCAGTAAGCATTATAAGAGCATCAACTCACTAGACTATTTGATGATTAAAATTAATTGAAAAATATATGTGAATTACATAAAAATTGCTTCTCGTCACCAATAAGCAAACCAGTCCAGGTTTGTGCATCGCACATTTGGACCAGAGCTGCTCGCAAAAATCCGGACAGTTCAAGCTTGTCTCGGTCTTTCGGTTTTTAATTTTTAATTTTTTGGGTTTGGTTTGGTTGGATTCTGGACGAGACGGTCAAGATGGTGCACTATTATTGGGGACTGGATGAACGGTGAAGATGGTCTGACGTGGTTTGATTCCCTTGGGATGCTTTGACTTCGATGGGGATGGGTTGGTGGGTTTCTTTATTTTTTTATTTTAAGAAAACGTGTGTGCTTTACTGAAAGAAAACTAGCCAATTGTCGGTTCAAAGTAAGATTCTCAGAGGACGTCATACCCCTTCAGTAAAACTAGCCAATTGTCGGTTCAAAGTAAGATTCTCAGACGACGTCATACCCCTTAAGGGGTATGACGTCATCTGAGAATCTTACTTTCAAGTTTGAATAGTAGTTTTGGAGGGGGTATTCGTGGAAAAGTCCAGGGAAAAATGAAAAGATTTTACTAATGTGCCTTTGAGGCATACTTTAACTTTCTTTTTTTTTTTTTTTTTAATTTTTCGAAAATTGAAAAAGTAATGATAAATTTTTTAATTCTTAATAAAATATTTTTACAAATAAAAAGTTTAATGTATACTCTAAGGACACATGTTAATCGAATTCAAAATAAAAAGACTAATAATAGAACTTCCGATTTCCCATCCTTCCCGGTTCTTGGACAATGGGGCCTGCTTGCTAGCTTTTCACGTCCCCTCTATTTTAATATTAATAATTTAAAACTCATGAATTTTATCTTTTACAGGACACGTTAGTATATAGGTATATGTCTAAAATTATGCATGAGTCCATATCTTAACATGTCTAATGAAAATAGTTATTGGACACAAGTTCAACATTTTCTTAAATAGGTACATTTAAATCCCTTATAAATTTAGTATATGCGAAAAAATTATCTCTTATTCAAATATTAGAAAAATGACAATAAATCATATCTCAAATTGCGGAAGAAATATATATATATAAAAACATTTTATTCCCTTCCTTTTCCTACTTTAGATCAAGAATTGTGCAAAATTAAAACGAAATCAAACAATTCAACAATTTGTTAGAGATCAAGGAATTGCTACCATTATTAATAAACTTTGGAGAAGGGCCAAGGGGGAAGCAATTCTAGAGTTCCATGTCGCCTAAGAAAGCGCATAAAAATATGATTATAAGAAATGATACTGTGTAGAAGAGTGAAATATTCACGGAAATGAGAACTGAGCTAAAAGTATGTGAAGATTGAAGATTGAAATGTGCTAAAACATCAACAGTGCTAAAAGTAAAACATCATGTTAAAAGTATCTGAAGTGAATCAAGCTAAAACATATAAAATTGGTTATTTGTATAGTATACTGCTTGAAGACTGCTAAAAGTAAAACAGCCACAAATCTGAAAAGAATCCAAGAAGTGAATCAAGCTAAAACATATAAAATTGGTTATATTGGCCATTTATATAGTATAGTTCGCTAAAAGCGAATAGATGTTGACTAAAAGTGAAACAGCCACAAATCTGAAAAAAGTCCAAGAAGTGAATCTAGCTAAAACATATAAAATTGGCTATATTGGCCATTTATATATTATAGTTCGCTAAAAGCGAATAGATGTTGACTGCTAAAAGGTGAATCAAGCTAAAACATATAAAATTGGCTATATTGGCCATTTACATGGTATAGTTCGCTAAAAGCGAATAGTTCTTGACTGCTAAAAGTAAAACATATAAAATTCAACAGTGCTAAAACATCAAGCTATTTATATAGTATAGTCCCTCAAAATCATGAAGCCACAATTCCCTCAGACAGCCACGCAGCCACAATTATCCACATCAACTCAAGCAGCCACACAGCCACAATGTCTAATATTTCCGAAGGTGATCTACAAAATCATGAAACATACCGGTAGTGTTTTCATTTTCTTCTTCAATATCATAGTTTTATTTATATTTTTTTATTTTTTTATGAATTCAATATCATAGTTAATTGGCTCATAATTCCCTCAAAAAAATTTTCTGTTCATGATTTAGTTGGTGTACTAATATATATAGTACTATTTTTTTTTTTAAATTGAATCGTACTAATATAGTAGTAATGTTTTTTTGTTGAGAAAAATAGTACTAATGTTTTTATTTTTTATTTTTTTTTATAACATCTAATGTTTTGAATAGTAAGGAAGGAAAGTGGATTTTAGGTAAATGAAAGAAAAATGCTAGGGCCATGGTGTAAAACCCCCCATTTTCGACCTTCCAATAGAGACTAGACAATCAAACCTAGCCCACACACACAATCACTCCATCTTAAAACTTAATTTCCTAAAATAAAATAAAAAACCAAAGTTTCAGCTCCCAAATAGGAACCAAAACTCCAGCCACCCGACGCTGCCATCGTAGAAGGTACTAGAGTGTTAAAAAATCGTTGTTTGGTCATAAATATTAAATAGCTCGCATTCACATTGATTTTTTTTTTTTCAATTTACAAATTTGATGGTTACTTGGATTTTATTATTATTATTATTTAATAATTGATATTCTTTTTTCATTCTTAACCAGCTTCATCACAACGATCGGATTGAAAGCTGCTTTTTATGGCCTATTGAGCAGGTTTGGGTTCTTGGTTTTATCTCTCTATTCCTTTGTTTGTCATTTTTTTCAAGATGATTGGATCAATTTTTGTTTAATAATTGATTTTTTAACTTTTGTTTTCTACGAGTTGCAGCTTAAAAACTGCTATGATCGAAGCGGTGAAACTAATTTCTAAAGCACTTTTTTACCTACTCAAAAGGTTTGGGTTCTCATTCTTTTTTCAAGTTTGATTGTTACTTACCTTTTAGTTTTCTACAAGTATCAACTTAAATTCGGCAGTTAATTTATTGAAGGGATTTTTGTGTATGTGTGTGTGTGGAAGTTAAGTGGATTTTGATTTTCCTATGCTTGGAAGAAAAATTAGTATTTAAGCTGAAGGGTTTCTTGTTTGTGTATGTGCCAGTAATGAAGCACTCTCTTTCATTGAAGCATTTCACGGGCTTCTTGGTGACCTCACCTTGTTTCCGACTACCTTAATTGGTATACACTTTCAAGTCTTAGGCGTCTCGCCACTTCATACATATTTTGCCATCATCTTGTTTTTCTTCATGGCTGCAATCATCCATTGCATTGCATATATGGAGATTAAACTACAACCTCAAGATGCTGGGTACCTTCCCATATTGAGGTTCATTTGTTTGGTTTCTAGAATTATTGCTATTGAGCTACTCTTCGCAATAATCATCTCTCCCTTCTGGCTCTTCATGGTTAATTTATGCCCAATCCTAATCCTAGGGGTACTAGTCCTTTGTATCAACAAATTTATCAATGTGTTTACTACATAGCTAAGTTAATACTCAATGCAATATGTAGATTGTTTAAAAAGATTTGTCAATTACTTGATCAAATATAGGACTAGGTCCTACAGAAATTCTAGTAAGCAGATTCTCAAGCATTTTCTTCAAGGGAGCAGGAAGACAATTGATGAGGACAGAAACAACTCAAGCAAAAAAAAGATTAAATATACAAAGATTCAAGAATTATGGTCTAGTTTTGATATCGGACCTTCTTAGCACCTTTGGCAGGTTATTTTAGCTATTATTGGGTCTTACTATTAAGTCTTTTAGGTTGGGAAGTTGTTGGACCAGTTTTAAATAAGCTTAATAGAATAAGGGTAATTTGTTCATTTTCAAAAATTCTTGAATGGGCTGTCTTTGGCTGTACCAAAGGCCCATGAGTCTTATTTAATGTTTTGAGTCCTTTTGGTTTAGGAGTTATTGACTCTTTTATTTATTTGACTTTGTGTGTATAATGAATACATCTCCCAAAAAAGACCTTTCTTTTTTCTTTATTCAAATTTGTTTTTCTTCTATTTTGGTGGGTTGGGGGGGGGGGGGGGGGGGAGGAATTCTTTTCCCAATTGTATGCAATAGGACAATAGGACAAAATTAAAGAAATTAAAAAGAAAGAATCGCAAATGAGTTATTCATCTAGAAAAAGAAATACATTTTACGGTGGTTAATGGTTATATTAAGACACACTAAAAGAAAATGTATTTTCAGTGACGAAAAAATTCGTCACTAAAAGTCCAGTTTTTCGTCACTAAGAACCTTTAGTGACGAAATTGGACTTTTAGTGACAAAATTTGTTTCGTCGCTATAGTGACGAAAATTTTCGTCACTAAAATCATTTCTTACAAAATTCCACTACATTTAATGACGAAATATTTCGTCACGAAAACAATTTTCTGTTGCCATATTTGTGACGAAAAAATTCGTCACTAAAACTTATTTTTTGTTTTTATTATTTTCATGACGTTGATATTAACCTATAACCTGTCATTACATTATTAAAACCTCACATTTGATTAACACATTTATTTCAACAACACATTTATATAAAATTGATCCATACATTCCACAAGTTAAAATTAAAACAAGTATCAAATTTAAACTCCTTCCGTACAATAATTGTTTGCAACACATACAATAATTTAAGATGTTTTATAACAATACAAAAAATGTAGCATAATATAATTAGAACCCCCTAAAGCCAAAAGATGTCCTCATATGTCTTCAAATAATGCCAAAAGTAAATCCCCTAAAGCCACCAATAAGAAATCTACACAAATATAAAAACACTACTACATTAAAATTGTAAAGTAAAAACATTAATTATGTCATAAAAAACATTTCTAACAACTAGTTTCAAATGATACATAAAAGTGAAGTGTTTTAACTTAAAGATAAAGTACTAACCAATAAGTGATTTAACTTGAAGATGATCCACCCCCATAGTTAAAACCGTCATCATAACCCTTGCTCCTTAAAAAATTAAGAATATTCTTTTGGATCTCATCTTGCTTAACTCGTGCCTCTTGCTCCTTAGCTCATCGCCTCTTGCTCCTTAGCTCGCTCCTCTTCATCCCTAACTCTTGCCTCTTTGAGTTCAATTATCTCATTTTCTAACTGATGAATATACTCTACCGAGGTACTAGATGAGGCAGTGGTTACTAGAGAAGAGGAAGGTCTCATGCCAAGTCCTTTTACAATACCAGATTTTTTTCTTAAAA
This sequence comes from Quercus variabilis, assembly GCA_030445155.1. Lineage (NCBI taxonomy): Eukaryota > Viridiplantae > Streptophyta > Magnoliopsida > Fagales > Fagaceae > Quercus > Quercus variabilis. The sequence goes on from CP129454.1 coordinate 12,735,121, forward strand.
ACCAAGTTTGAGATTTCCTCTTGTGTAAGGGGAGTTGCATTAGGATCTTAACAATGATCCTCTTGCACTTTGAGAATAGTTTCCTACCATTTGAAAGAGGAAAAACAAAAAAACAAAAAAAACAAAACAAAAACAACAATCACAACATTAATACTACATATGTAATAACTTTACAAACATGATAAGGATGTAATAATAGGGATAGAATGATACACATACATATGTTGCTTCATCGTCATGGTGTATCCACTTATTTGTGTTTGGATTAAAATGAACATCTTTGTAGACTTTTGCCAATTCAAGAACTTGACCGCCATTATTATTTGTCTAATTAATTAACATTCGAGTGTTAGTTATTTATAGTTAATTAATCATAACATGTAATATACTAAGGTTTAAGAAAATAAAAAAAAAAAAACACGCACCTCCTCATCAACCCTAACAGCAAGTGCCTTTGTCCCACATCTATGTTTGCCTGAAGTTTTGCTTCTATTTTCATAATTAATTCTTGATTTTTTCTAATAAAGAACATTCAAGATATTTGTTAAATCATGAATAAAACAGTATACATTTACTTCATCTAAGTATTAATCTAATCATTTGACAACATAATATAGTAAATATTAGATAATAATAATATACGCATAAATAATTTACCAGCCAGTCCTTATTGGTCCATCTTCCTTCAATGAGTCCAGTTTATTGCTCAAGTGTGACATTCTTTGCCGGGTGGCTTTTTGCATAGTCTTCACCATGAGATTGTACAAGCTTTTTATAAGTCTGATACAACTTGTTACAGCCACTACTCAATAATCTTCCACATTTTGTATTTACTGTTTTCATTACTAAGTTGGAATCTTCTTCAAGCTCAAACTAATCCTATAAAATGAAGTATATATGTATTATAAAAATATTATTATATGAATTAATATACTTAGTGACAACAAAGACGAGTTAGACGTTATTAATATAAATTTACCACGATATTTTGAAGCACCACTTCTCTAGTAGCAGCATCAACACTTTTCCAATTGTTTACGTTGTAACTGGACAAATTACTTCGCATTTGTACACAAATTTGATTGACAAGCTTGCACGCATTCTTCCCAATAGGAGCATTATACTCTGCAGCTATACGTATTGGTAGTTTACCACTTTTTTCAACAAGTGTCCGTACTACTATACCACGTGTTGTTCCATGGGTATTTCTGTTAGCAAATTCTATTTAAAAATTATCAATGTTATAAAATTATACATTTTATGTACATTAAGTATAATCGAAATAGTAAAGACAAGGTGCAGTTGCAATTAACTATGTTCTGTGTAATTACCAGTTGTGCTAGTTAATGTGTCAGTAGCCTCCGCACTCGAAGAACTTTGGGCAGAAGGATTTGCTTCAAGAGGTGTTTCCGTAGATTGGACCACCGAGATAGATGCCTCACCTCGTGAGCGTGTAAGTCGTCCTGGTGCCATCTGTAACTAGAAACATACATATAATAGAATAACAAAGTCATTACAAATAATAAAACAACAAAGTTATTATCTATTGTACCCTATGGAACATCTATTGTACCTTATGGATTAAAGAGTTAGATGACTCAACATCATTCTCATCGTCACCAATAGATGGTACATAATCATCATCTACCACAACACTAACTCTACTTCTTTTCCCTTTTGCACAATTGGACTGAGCAGAATCCTTTAGAGAAGTTGAGATGTGCTTCAATCCCAAAGCATCAATTATCTCTTGGTTTTGCCTCATTCTATCCAATCTTGCCATCTCATACCTCGATATAGTATGAGTGTATTTGTCCTTTTTGGGCATTTTTTGAAACTATGTATTGACATGAAAGATAAGTACAATTGCTACTAACTTAACATTATAGTCCACACTATTATCCATATCAAGCAATTGACAAGTGCAAAATTTGAACACAATTGCTACTAACTCAACACAACAAATGACCACATTAATATTCATATGAAGTTCAAGATAAGCAGAAAACATCTCAGTAATAATTACTACTAACTTTACATATTATAGTCCGCACCATCATCCATATCAAGCAATTCACAAGTGCTAAATTTGAACACAATTGCTACTAACTCAATACAACAAATGACCACATCAATATTCATATCAAGTTTAAGATAAGCACAAAACATCTTAATAACAATTGCTATGTAGACAAGCATAAAACTTTAAGACAATCACATAACATTTAAGACAATTGTTATGAACTCTACATATCACAATCCATATCAAGATCAACATCAGGTATGTCATGCTCTTCATTTTGATTAGCGTCTCTTGAAGTTCCACCTTCAGGAATAACCTCAATTTCAACATCACCCATACAATACTCAATAATATTAACTTCAACATTGATAGGGACAATATCAACAATTGCTTCTTGTTGGAATGCGTCACTATCTTCTATATTATCATTGGATTCTCCGCCCTCGACTTCTGGGACATCAAACACTCCCCTATGTTGGATGCATTGCACAATTTTTCAAGGGTCACACAATTTCGTATCTTGAAGGTAGAAAACTTGTTTCGCTTGACTAGGAAGTATAATTAAAGGGTCATTTTGATACCATCAACTTGTAACATCAATGCTCGTGCAGTGTGCATCGGTTTTTATCGTTCTCCTTCGACCATTGGTACTAGTATTATACCATTCACACTGGAACAAAACAACTTTATGGCGAAACATATATTCTAATTACCAAATTTTGCACAGATGACCATAGAAGTCATGCATTTCTCCCTCATGGTCCTCTTCGGTACAAATTTTGGAGCTAATTTTTATTGAAGTAAAACTGAGAAAGAACTAAAATTAGAGTATAAAATTATGACAAACTTCTTTGAGTAACTCAATTGTAAAGTTTGAGAATCAAAAACTAATTGCCATGAATGACTAGACCTCCCTAGACTTATCTTTTCAGAATAACCCATATCAAGTTATCAACCACTGGCAGTTCAAAGTGAAAAATGGCTAAATATAATAAGAAAAAACCCTAGCCTCATTCCTAGCATCCTTGACCCACTCCTTGACCACAAAAACCTCCTAGATGACTTGCACAGAAACGACAAAGGAGCACGTTAAAATAATAAAAAATAAAAAAAATAAAAAATAAAAAAAAACAACAACAACAACAACAACAACAAAACGCCCTTAGTAAGGCATGTCCAGAAACTTACCAAAGTAAGGTCCCTTTTTAGGGACAAGAAGTGGTCTGGCTATCACAGATGCTTCAACGTATCCATATCCGTCGACAACAGGAAAGGCTGCTCCAAGGCTTCAACTAGATAATGGGCGTGCCCTTTCTGGAACTCCCTAATGCTGGAGTTCCATGGTATGGCATCCAGCTTCACACAAGGGTCTTAAGCGGGGTTCGAAAGGCGCACCTCGACCACTGTCTGGTCCTCCCTGCTCTCAATCGAGGAGGCCTTCCCCTTACCCTTAGTCAAATTTTGCTACTTGGGAGGGGGAACCCTATCCTTCTGAGGGACCAACTCCCCCTCCTCCTTCTCCTTCTTTCTCTTCTTTAGGCCGACAGGGGCAAAAACATTGACTGGAGGAGGAGGAAGAGGGGGAAGGGTAGTAGAGGGCTGGGACATTAAGGCATCCTTGGGGCCTAACCCTCTAGCCTTAAGGAGGTCGCGCAATCCTTTCTTTTTGTCCAGCAGCATCTTGTCCTCCTTTTCAAAGTTGCTATCTGGGCGCACAACGATGAGCTTGGGGGAGTGGACAATAGAAGATCTATCTAGCTCACCTTCCGAGTTCGAGATCTAGATTACAGGTCCTCCCTAATCCTCCTTATGTTCCTCAAAGTAGAATTGGTCTATCTCCACCTCAAGTGACAAGTGAGAGGATGTTGTTTCCTCTTTCATGACTGCAGCCTCACAGGGAGCGCAGTTGGCAGGTAGTTCCACGTGAACAATGTCTTCTCAAGCTAGAAATCCTGACACCGAGACGTCTATCCTATGCAGTTGAGGATCCCTTGCCCTGATTACATGGCCCACGTTTTGGAATGTGTCCAACAAAGGCTCGAAGTTGAGGATGAGGTGGACTGCACTCAACTATTTGTTCGTGCTTACAAATACCTCGGACCTTAATACTTTGTTAAGGTCTTCAACATTGACGAGGATGAGGTTAGGAGCTATGTGTCTTTTATTTGCAAAAATATCCAAGAAGCAAAACCACGGTCAGAATAATGCAACCATCCATCAGAAATAAACGAAATACTAAAGGAAAGGAGAAAGTAGTAAAACTACGAAGCTAAGGCCCATGTAAAAAAGAAATGAGAGACCTAAACCTAGGGTACCCTGCCTAGCTTTCCCTTCTGGACTGGGTAGTGAAGACCATCGTGTCAATCATCCGAGACTATCAGGAAGTCATCCTTCATGCCCTTGTTGGACTTGGGGAGGCACGAGATAAGCTTGACAATGGAGGATCAAGACTTAAGGTAATACCCTGAGTTTACGAGCAAGTGGCACTTGCACATCCACACGACGTCGTGCTAGGTGAGGTTTAAACCCATTTGCTCATTGAGAGTGTCCACACTACCTAGGATCCTAAACAGATTAGGCGCGCATTGGTGGGGGCATAGCCTGTGGGTGATTAGGTAGTCTTTAGTCACTCTACCTATGGGAAGCATTATTCCCCCTTTTATAAAGGTAATCATAGGAATGACGACCTCCCCTTCCCCCCTATAGGTAAGCCACTAGCGCAAGGCATAATACCGCAGGGAGGCTCCCTAGGGAATGTGATACTTAGCCCAAAAGCCCTCCATACCAACGGAAGACTCTACAAGGTGAGCGAACATACCCATTAGGGCAAACTAAGAAGAAGTGGGAAAGATCTTTGTGTAAGAAGAAGTAGGAAAGATCTTTATGAAAGAAGAAGTAAAAAAATAAGAGGCCGAGAAGATTGGCCGAGGAGAAAATAGCCTAAGAATAAAGGAACTTATGAAAATAAGGACAAGGACACTTCAGAAGCTTCTTAAAAGCTTGAAGATTTAGGAAGTCTTGAGAGTCAAGAGATTTAGGAAATTTGGAGAGTTCGAAGATTGGTAAAGTGAGGAAAAAGAATCCCCTAGGTGCTTTATATAGGAGGCAGATGTGAATGAGAGTTATCCCGCTCAAAATTTGAAGAGAAATGCCAATCATAGGATCTCCATCTCACCGCAAGAGATGGGGAACAAAGCATCACCTGGAGCATTTAATAAGACATCACGGACTCTTAAGCATTAGGAACAGTTATGGGACACACAAAGCAACGTCCTCACGTATGGAAGTTAAAGAAATGTGCTAAATTAATTATCCAAAATCAAAACCCCATTTTTCTCCTTGAATAGGAGGAAGAAAATCATATTTTTAAGGGGCTATTGTGGGTACAGGAATTCCAATAAGGGAATTGTGCCATGTGTTATACTCGTGGTTGAGAGGGGCCATTGTCATGCCGAGGAGGCCACACCCTCGGACAGTAGTGCCACGTCAATGGCATGTCATCAGAGGAGGTCATACTGCAGAGAAAAAGCTTTGGGGAAGGAGTCAGCATTGACATGACTAAAGGTATGGTGGCTATCACCACATTCAATGTGTCTCACCAAACTCTCTGGCCGCATTTATGTGGAAAAAACCCTTGGACAGTGCTGTCTTGATTGCCGCAACTCACAAGAGACTGGGGACGGCATCTAATGGGACAAGTACTTAAGTAGTGGCCAGGATGACTAGCAAATAGAGGGCAAAGATCACCTGAAAGGACCTATATAATGTAAGAGACCCTCCAGGGGCAAGGGATCAAAGAATCAAGAGAGGAAACACTGTAGTAACAAAAACTATAATAATATCCAAGTCTAAAAGAAATATACGCCAAGATCATTCTTCTCGAATTTTGTCAAGGAAGGTTTTCTTTGCTTAGAACTTGTTCTTTACTTTCTTGCTATCTTTGATTCATTGTACACGTTCGTGGACCTATTGAAGCCTAGCTTTTAAGCTCCCTCTCTACAAATTCATTGTATTGGGCTCTTTGGGCCTTAATCCATTCATTTTTTGGGCTTAAGGACCAAAACCCGCCACTACACTTGTTTTTGGGAATATAAAGAAAAAACAATTTTCTTGTATTTTTGAAATAAAAAAATTAGTTGAAATTTAAAAAAAAAAAATAGTTTTTTGAAAAAAAAAATAGAAAATACTAAAATATGTTGTTATTAGGATTTGAACTTTAATGTTAACTCATTAAATGAGATAAATTCATTAAATCAAATGCGTGTTTTTATTAACATTTGAAAAATAGAAATTGAAAATAGCCTTTTGCATGTTTTCAGTTTCCTTCACAAATTGAGTTTTGAGAACAGTTTTTGTTTTCTGTCCATTTTGGATTGCTAAACAAGTTTTTTAATCTCAAAAATAGAAAATTATTTTTGGAAACAGAAAATAAGGGGAAAAAACAGTTACCAAACATACTCTTAAGTTTTTATTTTTATTATTTATTTATTTTTATTACAAATTTTTTATGAATTGATGTGATGAATGATTATGAGGAAGTTAAAAAGTAATATTAGTTCAAAAAAAAAAAAAGTGACATGCTAGTAGTGGGCTAGACAAACCAGAATTTTTTTTTTAATAAAAAATAAATTTTCTTTTTATAAATCTCAAAATGAGTTCAGTAATAAATATTATATTGTATTGAGATTGAAGCAGTGTCATTATTGTGGTTCACCAAAATTAAGAAAGTTCAATTGGACACTTGGCATAAAATTAGACTTCAATTGAAATCCAATTAAATTCTAATTAGATTTTTTCTAAGTTTTGGCTTATATATATATATATACACACACATTGTTGGGAATTTAGACCCCTTAAACACACAGATTGCGTAGCCTAGATTAATTAGCCAAGTTGTTACTTAGTCAAATTATGCAATTCTAGGTTAAAGCAATCAAATAATCATATCAAGATATAAAGCAGCGGAAAATAAATAAACACAAGATATGATCACCCAGGAAACCACTCGGTAAAAACCTGGAGAGGATTTGACCCACCGATCCTCAAGGCATAACAGAATTCACTATGAAAGAATTGAAGTTCTTACAGAAGGACTACAAGCTCCCCGCTTGACTTCCTAATGCTACCCACTAGTAAAACTTCCTGACACGACCACGCGCAGGCTCCAAATCCACGGACTACTTCTTTCTTGAATTCTTCAATCAGCTACAAGCTCTCCGCTTGCTTTTCTTTTAAGTTCCAATGGTTGAAACTATGATGATCTTCAAGATGTTGAAATCATCTCTACCTTGAAAACCCTAAGTTTTGTGTAAAGGAAGTCTCCTCAAAGATCTCACACGAGATTCACACGAAACAGCAATGTATGAGCAACAAAGCAATATGGACAACCTTCAAAAACGTGGCTAGGGTTTAGTTTATATACCTAGGGTAAAAACACAAAACCTTAAATGTTTAATGAAGTAGGGCTGAGTTGGAAAATCTGCAGAAAATTCAACCTGTGCGATTTTCGATCGATCGAGTCTATTCTTCGATCGATCGAGCCAGGCCGAAAGTCCCAAGTACTTCTGCAGCCACTCGATTCCAACTTTACAATATTAAACCAACTTTGAGCAATTCTAAACAAGACTAAATACAATGTTTTGATCATGGTTTGCCAACATTACAAATTAGAGTTCTAAATACAAAAACTCCTAAGACCTTAGAACCTGACAAACTCCCCCTTTGGCAATCCGTGACAAAACCCTAATTAACAGCTCAAAGTTTTACAAATAAAAAGCCCTTTACAAAGGTAATGCTCATAAAATCAAATTCAGCCTAACTACTATCCATCAGTTGCAAGTGTAGACAACAGCTTAGTTGAATCAACCTGTATATTCCTGAAATACTCAACAAACGCATAAACGCATGTGTGACAGAAAAGAGTAAAAACAACAGGTATAACATTCTTGTAAGATTCACACAACACAAAATAAAGACATATAAAAATGAACAAGTCATAAATATAAATCAATACACAGTGAATCATAAAGCAACAAGAATCAATAAAAAATAAATGTATATCAAACAATGTTACTCCCCCTAACATGAATATCCCAAAAATGATATACAAAGTGAAGCACCTAGATACAATCTAAAACAATATCTCCCCCTAACTAAAAAAATCTCCCTCTATCAACAAAAACCTTCTACAAGTCAAAACTCCACTCGCCCTTTTTGTGACAGAATGCCAAAGAGCAATCATGAGTCGCCATCAAAAGGAGGTGGTGAGGAAGAATGAAGACGTGCTAAATCCACTCGAAGAGCACGAATCTCATCCAGCAAGTCCACCAAAATTTGACCATGAGCCTGTTGAACAGTCATGACAGTCTCCAAAGTACGACGAACATCAAAGTCGACCGAAGGAGAGGAAGGAACATCAGCAGCAGCAGTATCAGCACCAACTGGATCAGGAATATCCTCACCAGCAAGACCTGCAGAAGAAGAAGGAGGAGGAGTTACGCTACTAGAGGGCTCAGACCTAGGGTGTTTAGAACCAGCTCGAAGATGAGCGGCCCTCTGTCTAAGAAAAGATGTACCGATAGGAGCAATCACATGGACAGGCTTAGAGGAAGGAAAGCCACAAAGCTCAAGATGGAGCAAAATCCTATGAATGAAAATAGGATGAACAAGGGCATGTGAAGAAGATGAACTCCTATAAACCTCGTTCAAAGAACGAAGAAACAGATGGGGAAAACTGATAGGAGCATCAGTAACAAGAGCGTACAAAAATACACACCTCTCAAGAGGAATGGTGTGCACATGAGAAATAGGCCAGATGGAATGACAGGCTATCCTAAAGAAAAGATAATGTAACCCAGAGAGCTCAGCAGAAGTGATCCTAGGATCAGAACCCCACTGGACAGAAGTACCAGTGATGTAAGACAAAACATCGCTCAGCTCGGGAGACTCATCATAAGGATAGACAGGATCCCTAACCAACGATACCCCTAGAGCAGTAGCCACTACCTGAGGAGTAATGGTGTACCCAACACCTCGTATCCAACTCTTTACCAAAGTGTTGGAATCATAGACATGGATAGAGATGTTTGAATAGAACTCTCTAATCAAGGCAGACAGTGGAGGAGGATCAGAGATGTCTAACAAAGGTAACCAGCCCCGACGCTCAAAGTTAGCCCTAATGGCCGGATCTAGCTCATCTAAAACAACAGAACGCTCAGCCCAAATCTTCCTCTTAAGGTTAAGCTTCTCAAAAAGATCTTGGTTTTTCTCACTCGGAAACCTCTCACGGTCAAAGGAGGGAGGGGATGGAGAGGAAGAGGGAAGGGACCTATGGGCTCTAGTTTTCCTAGGCATGATGCTAAGGAAAGGACAGAGACACACAGAGAAAACCAAAAGAACAAAACAAAAAAAAAAAAAACAAAAACAAAGGCAAACTGCAAGTTAGCAAAAAAAAAAAAAACAATAGAATTAAAATCTATATGATGCATGAGCAGATACAATGCCATGATGCATGCACTAATGCAGTGAACAACTAAGGTCAATTGAGATTAAATTGACAAAATTGGCTTGAGCAAGGAATTTTCTTAACAAAAACCCCAAAAATTTAACACAAATTGAAAATTTTTAAAACCAAATGATGAATTGAGCATCACAAAACACAACACAGATTATAATGCTTAATTTCATCAATCCAACAAGCCAATTGCATCAAATTCTACTCAATTTCACAAAATCCCCAAATCGGATCAATTAGTAAACCCTAGATTTTTCAATTTCACATCAAACTCAAAATTGATCAAATTAAACTTTTTAAATCATGTCTATAACATGTCCCCACAAAAACCCAATGAACAATTGCATCAATTATGGCTTGAATCAAAAGAAAAAACCAAAAAAGCAAAGTGCGAAAATTGCCCCTTAAAAGCATGAAGTTATGCATGAAATGATGAAAAATAAATCAAAAGGAAGGGCAAAAGGGTCTTACCGGCTTGAGGAGAGAGAGATTGTGCAAAGACTTTGGAAGAAAACGACAAAAAATCACAATATCAAGCTTGCCAACGCGGAGAGAGGAAAAAGGGTTGAAAAGTTTTGAAATAGGATCTTTGAAAAAGTCAGAAAAGTTCCTTTTAAAAACCTTTTTCACTATATTCGATCGATCGAAAATTACATTCGATCGATCGAATGTGACAGTCATTTTAGAACAAACTAAGGCACTTTTTCGATCAATCGAAAAACAGGCTGGATCAATCAAAATGGGCAGAGGCTCACTAAATTTTTTTTAAAAAAATCTAGTTTTGAAAGACACGCACCAAAATTTTGTAAAACAACTCCTCAAAGCATTAAATTGTAAAAACAAAATGCATGAGTATGAGATGGAATGCTTTTTCAAAAACCCAAATTTTTAAACCCAAATTATGTCAAAAACACATTTCAATCATACTCCCTTGAATTTTCTCAAGCAACAAAAATGTTGTGCACAAATCTCAAGATATTTTCAAACTTGGTTGGTCAGACCATAAACACACACACTCGTATGTATAGTGTTTAACAAAGAGTAACTTGTATAGTGTGTGATACTAGCAAAAACTTGAGATACATGTGAGGTGATATGTGAATGACAATCAAACACAAAGTCTACACAATTCATCACATATAATTTAAAAGAGACTATCACCTAAAGAGTTACATCCTATAACTCCCACATCTCCTAGAACAAAAGCTTGCAATCATGTAAGTTTCTTGTATTTTTGCCTCTTATTTGTATGAGATGACATTCAGCCTAATAGTACACACCGGTTTGAATTAAGTGAATTGGCATTAAGCCTAATAGTACACACCAGTTTTAATTTATTTTGAGGCTACACCTTATGTTCTTTTTGTGCATGTGCTACACTTTCTCGAGCACAGAATCTTATGATATGCACTAAGGTGTTCATGATTGGCTAGTGAACAGTGGTGAGATGGTTATTTATGCCTTTCTCAAAATAATCAAGTCCGACAGTTAAATAACATATGACTTCATGATTAAGACAAGGAGAATAAAAACCAAACACATCTTTCCCACACAACATGCACTACAAAGTTTTAACTAGTCAAGTGCAATGAAAAAGTTCATCAAAGTTAAACAAGGTACACAGACCATGATATGTGTCTCAAGATAGACCAACCTTATTTTTCAAAAATCAAGACAAATAGTGTCTAACATAATGTTTGCTTTCTCCTTTTTTTTTTTTTTATATATATATAGTAAAAGAGAAAACACATACATCCTAGAATGAAATGCATGAATGTAATGCAATGCAAGTCCTAGAACAAAAACAACAAAAAGACAGACACCAAAGAACAATGGTCACCAAAGGAAAAGGCAATTAAGCACAATGACCATGTCAGAAAGACTCAGTTAGTTCGAGTCTTTTGCATCCAAGACCTTTTGGATGTACCACGAGCATTGGAGTTCATATTCACATTTGAGTGATTCCTAACTCCAGGATTGGAATAAAGGTTTAACACCTTTACCAATTCACCAATTAGTGCCATAGGGTCTTGTGCTTGAGGCACAGACACTTTTGGTTTAGTTGCTCTCTTATCAGCTTGACGCTTGTAACAGTTAGGACGAATATGACCAGACTTACCACAATAATGACAAACCCAAGCAGGTTTACCATGCATCTTGTCCTTAGATTTGGTAGGCTCCCTAGGTTTAGATTCTCTTAAGTCTACCCTAATCTTCTTAGGTGGTGAAACTTCTACAGGATTTACTACCTCACTCACAGGTGGTTTGACAGTTTCACTCACAACCTCACTAGCAGAAGGTTCAGAAGAAGAAGCAGGAACAAAATTTGTGGAATATGGAGTAGGGCCAAAGATGCTTTCAACATATCCCAGACCAGATTTATCCGCAGGATACTTTTGAACATTCAACATGTGATCAAGTTTAGAACTAGCAGATCTAGCAATAGATAAATCATGTTCTAAAGTTCTAACTTTATCAAGCAAAAGCATGTTCTCAGATTTAACATTATTCAGAAGCTCATTAGCATCAAACAGTTTAACAAGCAAATTTTTCTTTTCAAGCTCCAGAGAGTCAATTTTCTTTAGGCCAAGATCAACTTTCATAGCATCCTTTGTAGCAATTTTGCAAAGTTTGTTATAGGCCTCTTGAAGATCTGCATCTTTAGAGAATTCCCCATCAGAAGGGTTCTCTTCAGCAGATACGCTTTCATTGACCATAGCAATGGCTGTGAAAGCAATGAAATTTCCATCCTCGTCACACCCGGACTCATCATCAGAAACCTCATTATCACTAAGGGTTACAGCCATAGCTTTACCCTTAGTCTTCAAGAATGTAGGACATTCAGATTTCATATGATCATACCCTTGACAACCAAAACATTGAGGACCCAAAAAATTATTAGAAGATTGACCACCTCTATCATTTGATTTTTCAAAATTATTTACTTTAGTGGGATCATTCTTTCTAAAATTTCTAGGTTCAGTAGTGTTGGTACCTCTTGCCTTTCTGTTTGTATTCCTAAGAAAATTCTTAAAGTTTTTGGCAAGATAGGCAATCTCTGTAGCAGAGAGCTCATCATCAAATCCACTACCATCAACATCATCAACTGACTTAAGAGCCATTGATTTGGATTTGTTTACTTTAGGTAGGTCAGACTCATAGGATTGGAGAGATCCTACAAGTTCATCTACAGGAATGGAGTCCACATCCTTGCTTTCAGTAATGGCAGTCACTTTGGGTCTAAAATCTTCAATTAAAGATCTAAGAATCTTCCTAACAATTTTAGGTTGATCATAGATTTCACCCAAATTAAAATCAGAATTGACAATATCATTCAGTTTGGCATAAAATTCATCAAATGATTCATCATCAGACATCCTAATACTCTCAAACCTAGAAGTCAATTGTTGCAATTTATTAATCTTAACTGCCTTCGTGCCTTCATGCACAGTTTGGAGGATTTTTCAAGCAATATGAGCAACCTCAACATTAGAGATCCTCTTAAATTCCTCCATAAAAACAGCATTGAAGATGGCATTCATAGCTTTGCTATTGAAGCCTGCTGCTTCTTTTTCAGAAGTTTGCCACTCACTCACAAAAGTAGTGGGCTTCTCCCATCCGTATTCAACAGAATTCCACACCCTTTCATCAATGGATTTCAGGAATGCTTTCATTCTTACTTTCCAATAAGCATAGTTGTTCCCATCAAAAGGAGGAGGAACAAACAAAGAGTGTCCATGCTCCATGACAACTGGGGTCAAGGATTAGCTCAGAGATAGAAATCTCAATCAAAAAGAGCTACCATGCTCTGATACCACTTGTTGGAAATTTAGACCCCTTAAACACACAGATTGCATAGCCTAGATTAATTAGCCAAGTTGTTATTTAGTCAAATTATGCAATTCTAGGTTAAAACAATCAAATAATCATATCAAGATATAAAGCAGCGGAAAATAAATAAACACAAGATATGATCACCTAGGAAACCACTCGGTAAAAACCTGGGGAGGATTTGACCCACCGATCCTCAAGGCATAACAGAATTCACTATGAAAGAATTGAAGTTCTTACAGAAGGACTACAAGCTCCCCGCTCGACTTCCTAATGCTACCCACCAGTAAAACTTCCTGACACGACCATGCGCAGGCTCCGAATCCACGGACTATTTCTTTCTTGAATTCTTCAATCAACTACAAGCTCCCCGCTTGCTTTTCTTTTAAGTTCCAATGGTTGCAACTATGATGATCTTCAAGATGTTGAAATCATCTCTACCTTGAAAACCCTAAGTTTTGTGTAAAGGAAGTCTCCTCAAAGATCTCACACGAGATTCACACAAAACAGCAATGTATGAGCAACAAAGCAATATGGACAACCTTCAAAAACGTGGCTAGGGTTTAGTTTATATACCTAGGGTAAAAACACAAAACCTTAAACGTTTAATGAAGTAGGGCTGAGTTGGAAAATCTGCAAAAAATTCAACCTGTGCGATTTTCAATCGATCGAGTCTATTCTTCGATCGATCGAACCAGGCCGAAAGTCCCAAGTACTTCTGCAGCCACTCGATTCCAACTTTACAATATTAAACCAACTTTGAGAAATTCTAAACAAAACTAAATACAATGTTTTGATCATGGTTTGCCAACATTACAAATTAGAGTTCTAAATACAAAAACTCCTAAGACCTTAGAACCTAACACACATATATCAAGATATAAATTGTCACAGTTCTTTTTGAAAATTTCTAATTCAAAATACATTCATGTGAAATAAAACTTGACACAATTCAAAATACAAGAAGATGATTCTCTACACCTCAATTAAAATATGGGTAAACTACATATTTGGTCTTTAACCTTTACACCATATTTCAATTTAGTATATAATCTTTTTTTAGGACATATGTGATTCACTATTAGGAACATATGTCACTATTTTATGTAGTTGGCTAATCCTTTGACAAAACGCATTTTACTTGTAATTGGATAGATCTAAGATTGGTAGGACAATATGTTTCAAGTTCAAGCGTTAAACCCATGCAAGTCTATCTAAGAATCAAGGAATGAAGTGTAAGATTTTAAAGCTCGACAGCTAGCATCTATCGAGGTTTAAAAGCTGCTGAAGCCTGTGACTTGACAACTAGCTCAATAGATAGGGTATTTGTCGAGATTTATGAAGTTCATTTTTTCAGGACTGTTTTTCATCCAATCCGTGAGTATGTGTTTAGGCTTTCTTTTCTTACAACCCTAAATATATATAAAGATTATTTTAAGGGCCGTAAAATGTGACACAAGTTGCACAAAAGCACAATTCCACAAGTGTGAAGAAAGTGTGAAAGGCCGTAAAATGTGACACAAGTTGCACAAAAGCACAATTCCACAAGTGTGAAGAAAGTGTGATTGGAAATCTAGTTTGCCCTAGTTCTTGAAGAAGTTGTTGTGTTTGTACATCGTAGGGTTTTGTGATCGAGTAACTTCATCATCTTCATCGTCTAGATGAATTGAAGAATTTTGTAACCAACATCCTTCTCAAGTTGGTGATCAAGTTGCATACTGGGATCCGCGCAATTGGTTAGTCACGTACTGGGAGCTGTGCATTGAAAAGAAGAGGCTGTCACTACAGAACAAGTCCAATTAGGTATTGGAGTAAGGGTTCAACTATAGGTTGATATAAGGTACTGGGATTCTTTTACTTGTAACCGCTTGTTTTGATAATAATGGATTCTTAGGAGTGGTGACTTTAAAATCACCCGGTGAGGTTTTTTGCCATGTAGGTTTTCCCCATTCGTAAACAAATATCTTGTCAATTTATTTTCAGTTACATACTTTAGTTATTGGTGATTTATTTATACTACCACATACAATTGCATGTTAATTTGATTAATTAATAAATTTGGCTAATTAATTAATTAATTCATCACAAGGGATCAATACGTTTTTGGCCTATCAAGTGGTATTAGAGCAAGCACACTCTGATTAGGTTTTAATCTTTACTATGTGATCCATTGACCCCTGTTGTCATGGCTGCAACTGGATTGAAGAGATCTTTGTTTTCAAATACATCTTATTTTTCTAATCTCTACTTGTTTAAGTGTATCAAAAAATGCAAGTCTAAAAGTTATTTGAATTCTATTAGGATGTCTATTGGAAAAGATATCAATTTGACAAAGAGAAAACTAGATTGTCTTAGAATGAAAATGTGCAAAGGAGTTCGTCTAAGAAGAGTGAAAGTTAAAGGTTTAGCTCATAAAAGGCAGATGAGAGAAAACACCATTCCTAATGATCTGTCATTTAAGCACGAAGTGTGCTTCATAATGAAGTCTGCATTTAAGGTTATGGACATGTGTTTGTGGTACCTTGACAGTGGTTGCTCAAGACATATGACTGGAGACCAATCTCTCTTCAAGATTTTCGAGTCTAAGAAAGGTGGTAATGTCACTTTTGGTGATGGGAGCAAGTCACAAATTAAAGGAAAAGGAATCATATCTCTACCTGGACTACTAAACATTGTAAATGTTTTATACGTAGAAGGTCTGAAAGTGAACCTGTTGAGCATAAGCTAAATATGTGATCAAGACTTCATGGTACTATTCTCAAAGGGAAAATGCCTTGTCATGAATGAGTCTAGAAAGAAGCTCATGAGTGGTGTTCGTACTCTAGATAATTGTTATGGATTGGTTCTTGATGCTGATATTGTGTGCAATAGCATTCGATTACTAAATAAAGATCTATGGCACCAAAGGATGGGACATGCTAGTTACAAACATTTTTCAATTATATCTAAGCATGAATCAGTTTTGGGGATACCAAATCTCAGTAGAGTAAGCAATGTGGTGTGTAAACCATGTCAGCTTGAGAAACAAACAAAGGTTAAACATCCAGGCACTTAGACATTTGTTACATCTAGACCATTGGAGCTACTACATTTGGATCTTATGGGTCCAACCAAAACTAAGTCTCTTGGTGGAAAGAGATACATCATGGTTGTGGTAGATGACTTCACTAGGTATACTTGGGTTATTCTCCTACGATCCAAGTCTATGCTCCTGAGCACATTGAAGCTTTGTGCATAAGATTGCAGAATGAAAAGAGCTTGAAGATTGATCGAATTCAAAGCGATCATGGTAAAGAATTTGAGAACTCATATATGAAGTCATTTTTATAAGATCAAGTATATCTCAAGAATTCTCTGCTCCTATTACTCTTCAACAGAATGGTGTAGTAGAAAAGAAAAACAGGGTTATTCAAGAGATGGCTAGAGCAATGTTGCACAACAAGGATGTGGTTAGAAAATTATGGGGAGAAGTCGTCAATACTGCTTGTCATATGGTTAATAGGATATACTTTAGACCTAGTACCAAGAAGACTCTATATGAGTTATGGAAGGAAAGAAAGCCAAATGTTAAATATTTCATAATCTTTGGAAATACTTGTTTCATTCTCAAGAATAGATATAATGTAGGAAAATTTGACTGTCGGAGTGATGAAGGAATATTTCTAAGATACTCCTCTACAAGTAAGGCTTATTGGGTATACAACAAAAGAACTATGAAGGTAATGGAAACAATAAATGTTGTTACTGATGAATCTTTATATTTCGGTTCTAAGAAATTTGGTGAGGAAATCCCCAAAGAGATTCTTCCTGCCGAGCCCACAGAAGTTTAAGAAATTGTTGACCAAGAGCCTGCATCTCCTAGTACTCTAGATACTCCAAGTGTTGTAGAAAATTCAACAGACTTATCTACTTCACCTGATTCTAAAACCCATGAAGAGAAAGGACCTTCTTCCAGGATCAAATTGAATCATCCTCCTGAAGTTATTGTGGGAAACATGAATGAACTTACACTAAGAAAGTGTACAGTTGATAAATGTGTTGCTAACTTTGTGCCTTATTCTTGTTACTTGTCACAGGTTGAACCCACTAAAGTTAAGGGAGCTCTTCAGGATGAAAGCTGGGTTGAAGTTATGCATGATGAACTGCTTCAGTTTCAAAGGAATAATGTCTGGACTTTGGTACCTAGACCGAAGGATGAGCACATCATTAGCACAAAGTGGATATTTAGCAATAAAACTGATGAGAAGGGTAATGTGATCCACAACAAGGCTCGTCTTGTAGCTCAAGAATACTCACAAATAAAAGGAATAGACTATGATGAGACATTTGCACTGGTAGCCCGTATGGAGTCCATTAGAATTTTCCTAGCCCTAGCATGTCACTTGAGGTTCAAGCTTTACCAAATGGACGTAAAGGCTGCATTCTTGAATGGGCTACTTAAAGAAGATGTTTATGTGGCTCAACCAAAAGGATTCATTGATCCACACTTCCCGAATCATGTGTTGTACCTCAAGAAAGCACTTTATGAGTTAAAGCAAGCACCTAGAGCTTGGTATGATTGGCTTACACAATACTTGGTGTCACATGGGTTCACCAGAGGAAAAGCAGATCAAACTCTCTCTCTTCATAAAGAGGGAAGATGGCGAGTTTATATTTCCTCAAGTCTATGTTGACGACAACATCTTTGGGTCAACTAAGGATGAACTTGCTCATAGCTTCTCAAAACTCATGCAAGCCGAGTTCAAGATGAGAATGATTGGAGAGCTAACTCACTTCCTTGGATTGCAGATTCGTCAACAAGATTCAGGTATATTCTTATCTTAATCTAAATATGCTAAAAATCTTGTGAAGAAATTTGGTTTGGAATCTGCTAGTTTTGTTAGAACCCTTATGAGCCCAAATGTTAAACTCACTGTTGACTTGTTAGGTAAAAGTGTAGATTCATCTCTTTATAAAAGCATGATAGGTAGTCTTCTTTACCTTACTACTAATAGACCTAACATTAATTATAGTGTGAGAGCGTGTGCTAGATATCAGGCTAATCCTAAAGTGTCTCATAATATTGCTTTGAAAAGAATCATAAAGTATGTAAAAACCACTACCGACTTTGGTGTGTGGTACATCAAGGACACAAATGATGTCTTAGTTAGGTATTCTAATGCTAATTGGGCTGGGAATCATGATGATAGAAAGAGTACATTCAGGGGTTGTTTCTAAATGGGTAATAATCTTGTCTCCTAGATAAGTAAAAAGCGAAATTCCATCTCATTGTCCACTATAGAAGTTAAGTATATTACTACTAGTAGCCATTGCACCCAACTTCTATGGATGCAAAAACTCCTCCATGATTACGGTATTTGTCAAGAGCATCTTACCATCTACTGTGACAATACCAGTGCCATCAACATCTCTAAGAATCTGGTTCAACATTCTCGAACTAAACACACAGAGATTCGACATCACTTCATTAGAGAGCTTGTCGAAGATGGTACTCTTACTCTTAAGTTTATTCACATTGACGATCAGAAGACTGATTTGTTTACCAAACCTCTTGACAGCAAACGGTTTGAATTCCTTCGCCAAAATATTGGTGTCATCTCCATGGACTGATCTCCTCTTCTCTTCCTCCTTCCTTATGCATTTGCATCTAGTTTTATGCATGGTTTTGTCTTGTTTAACATGTTTTTGTTTGGTTAGTTTTTAGTTTTACTTTATTTTGTTTTTCATATAAAAAAATTGAAAAAAAAACAAAAACAAAAACAAAAATAGTGTGTGTGTGTGTGTGTTTGTGTACATTGGCACTTGTATACCTTGGATGGCCATTAAAACAAAGTTTCTAAACTTTATATCTTCTGTAACTTAGATGAGCATCTCTATACACAATTAAGCAAGTGAGTTTTGTGACTCATGTTTGTGATGAGTAAAGTTAAGTGATCTTTTGTACTTAACACTTGTATCACTCTTTTTGATAGGAATGACTACAAAATCCTAAGAGAAAGGCATAAATAATTATTTTGCCACTGTTGCCCACCAATCATGAAATGATATCCATATGTTTCGGCATAGCAAAAGTGCAATGTCAAATGCTTAACATCATTGGGTATTTCTTTTCTCTCTTTTATATGCTCATGCATGGTTTGCTTAAAAGAAAAATATATGCAAAGAAAAATGAAAGCAAAAAGATCAAAATGCTATATATGATTGCAAGCGTGTATTCTAGAAGATGTGGGAGTTATAGGATGTACTTCGAAGGTGATAGTCCCCATCAAACAGTTATGATTTTGTGTGAGTTAAAGTGATTTTCTTATAACTCAAATCGTCATAACATGTAGACACTTATGCAATCTTGTGATGTTTTTCACATACAACATGCAATATTCTTTGCTATTTTTGATACATGTGCAGGTACAATGTGATTTGATCATCACAAGGAATGAATGTGTTAATGTATGCTCACTAAATTGTCTTAACTTGTTTTTGAAATAGAAAATTGGTTAGACTTGTTTAGTGTGTGTGTGTGTGTGAGTGTGTGTGTGTTTTGGGATCTATGTGCTTACATTTTTCTTGATTGAGAGATGTTTTTGAGGGATTAAAATGTTGTTTGGATCCTTGTTTGAGTTGCATGTTTGATTGCAATCATGTCTGTGTTTTTCTCTTCTTGAAAATTTGTTTTTAAGCAATTTTGATAGCTCCTCGACACCTCTCAACACCTGGCTTATCTATCAAGCTCTTCAGCTTCTTTTTATCGCAATCTCAACAGCTTCTTGATAGCTCCTTGATTCATTGAGAAAGTTGTTGTGGACACCTCTAGACACCTGCTCAATAGCTGCATCTGTCGGCCCTTTTAAATTACTGAGCTTCTATATATAAGGTCAACGCAATTCGGGTCTCACTTCTCTTGATCTCTCTCAATTCCTATTACCTCTTCTCCTCCCTAAACCTCTCTCTCTCTCATTCCAAACTTCATCCTCAAGGATTTTTTGGCCTAGATCAAGTTTTTCTTCACTTGGTAAGGGTCCTAATCCTTTTTTTTCACGCATTTCATTCATTGACCTAACTTTTTGGGATTGTTTTGAAAATTTTGGGGTTTTTTCAAAATTGATGAAGTTATAATGAAATTTTTAGGATGGGTTGTGTATTTTTGATCTTAAAACATCATGCATTGGATCTCATTTGCACTATAACAATGTTTCATGCATTCTTAGGTGTGTGTTTACTTTGTTGCAAACATGTGTGCTGGTAGGATTGGATTGGGCTGAACCCATGATGTTTTTACTATTGCATTTTCATGCATACGTACCCATGATGCATTGGACTGAACCCATGATGCATTTTCATGCATACATACTTTACATTCTCTATATTCTTATATATTGAACTGTATTGGAACTTTTCTGATTGTCTCTTTCTCTCTCCTTCTTTCGGTTAGTTACGTCGCGGCACCTAAACGAAAATCTACTCCGTCCCAGAACCCTCTTTGTTCTGGGGCATCCACTTCTTCTAACCCCACTTCCTTTCATGTCTGGTTCCATGATGAGCAAACCTAAAAGGAATTCTCGAAGAACTTTCTCGACGAGGTGTTCATTCGGAATGCCAAGTCATTATGTCGGACTTCTCCAACACTGACCTACCCACTGTCATTCACAATAAGTGTTAAGAGCCACTATGTGATGTCTCGGTCACTTGTCCATCCATGCTAATCCAGGAGTTCTACTCTAATATGCATGGATTTGATTATTCAGTACCTCTTTTTGTTATTTGCACATTGTGGTCACACTGGATATTGTATCCGATGTGCTCCATGTCCTGAGGGTAGAGCATCTTGACTACCCTGGTTGTGAGTGTCTGAGGATTGTGTCCAAAGACGAGCTTGTGTCCGCTTTTTATGAATGTCTCTTTGATTGGGGCAAGCATCAATTTACTCCATGTCCGACCTTTGCTAAAGGTCCTAGGTTCATAAACATGGTTATGACTTTTGTTTTGCATCCTCTTTCTCACTATAACTCTATTATCGAGCCCCATGCTCGATTTTTACTTTCTCTTTTAGAGCATCTCACTATAGATTTTTCCTCTCATTTCATTCTTTCTATCACAGATGTCTATAGGGATACGGCGACTCGTGATAAGTTCATTTTCCCTTCGGCTATCACAAGGATCTTACGCCATTTTTTTGTTCCCTTTCCCATTTCCAACCACTTCCTTGTTATGTGTGCCATTGACGCTGCTACTGTTAAACGGAGCGAGGCGCAACTACGTTCAAGGTGGTTCGGTACGATAGCTTCTCCCAATCCTTCTACTCCATCCACCTCTGCTCCCTCCTCTTCTGTGGGTGGTGTGGCTTTGGATGCGATCATGGTGCAACTTTAGAGCATGGATGCTCGCCTTGACACTTTCACTAATGAGTTGTATCAAGTGAACACCTGTGTCGGCTATATTGCCAGACGACAGGCTTGCCTTGGTGGCTTTGTAAAGTCTCCCTCTCCTCTTGAGGCATTCGAGGACAATGATGACTCTAACAACAATGATGATGGGGATGGAGATGCTAGCTTGCCCAGCAATGACAAGATGTCTACTTAAGACTCTTACTCTTTGTCACTTGTAACAAAAAGGAATAGTTTTGGATATGAGAGTAGTCATTAGGAGGGTTAGCATAGGAGATTTTTGTTGGGGGGGTGTGTGTTTTTTGAGGAATGTAGTGAGGACTTTATGTATCTTATTTCTTTTTTCTCCATTTCAGATACATTATATCTTGTATATTGGTCTTGTGACCATTTTGACATACATTGTACTTATATTTGGTTTATATATATATTGATGTATGTTCTTTCACCTATCTCTCCATGTGTTGTTTCTTTCTTTATACTCATGCTTCTTATCTAATGTATGCAATCTTTTATTTCTGTTTCACACTAAGATGTCTTAATGAGTTTTATTTAAAGTGTTTCAGAAATACAAGTCTTTCAAGAGTTTGTATTAGGATAGATTTTATTGTATTCTACAAGTGAGTATAAGTTGAGTGATTTATGACTTCTCTATATCTCATTTATTTGTTGTGGTTTTGTCATGGATTGCCAAAAAGGGAGATTGTTAAGACATATGTGATTCACTGTTAGGAACATATATTACTATTTTATATAGTTGGCTAATCCTTTGACAAGATGCACTTTACTTGTAATTTAGTAGATCTAGGATGTGTTTAATGCTTCAAGGAACCTTATTTCAAGTTCAAGTGTTAAAGCCATGCAAGTCTGTCCAAGAATCGAGGAATAAAGTGCAGGATTTTAAAACTTGACAGCTAGCTCGATAGCTAGCATTTATCGATGTTTAAAAGATGCTAAAGCCCGTGGCTCGACAGTTAACTCGATAGATAGGGTATTTGTCAATGTTTATGAAGTTCAGTTTTTTAGGACTTTTTTTTGTCTAATCCGTGAGTATGTATTTAGGCTTTCTTTTCTCACAACCCAAAATATACATAATAATTATTATAAGGGCCATAAAAGGTGACACAAGTTGCACAAGAGCACAATTCCATAGGTGTGAAGAAAGTGTGACCGGAAACCTAGTTTGCCCTAGTTCTTGAAGAAACTGTTGTGTTTGTATACCGTAGGGTTTTGTGACCGAGCAAATTCATGATTTTCATCGTCTTGATGAACTAAAAAACTTTGCAGCCAACATCCTTCTCAAGTTGATGATCAAGTCGCGTGTTAGATTCGCGCAATTGGTTAGTCACGTACTAGGAGCCGTACATTGAAAATGAGAGATTGTCACTACAGAACAAGTCCAATGGGGTATTGGGGTAAGGATTCAATTGTAGGTTGGTATAAGGTACTGGGATTCCTTTTCTTGTAACCGCTTGTTTTGATAATAGTGGATTCTCAGGAGTGGTGACCTTAAAATCACCCGGTGGGGTTTTCTTATAATGTAGGTTTTCCTCATTCGTAAATAAATCACCGTGTCAATTTATTTTCCACTGCATACTTTAGTTATTGGTGATTAGTTTCTGGCATGTACAATTGCACGTACAAGTCCAATTAGCCAAGTTTATTAATTAATCAATTAATTCATCACAATAGGTCAATACGTTTTTGGCCTATCACTTTTTTAATAGTATCAATTTAGATAAAAATTGCTGACATGACAAACGGCCAAAATAAAATATAAATTTATTGTCACATCAACAAAAGCTAATTTTTTATTTTGGCCATTAAACACATCATCAATTTTCATCCAAAAGATAACGGCATGGGCTAAACTGACACGGTACTGAAAGATTAGGGACTAAATTGACACAATTGAAATATTATGGATCAAATTAAAATATAGTGTATAGAATAGGAACCAAATACGTAGTTTATACTTAAAATATTTTATAACCAAAAAAATGTTAGCATTTAATCCACCCTCTCCAAACAAAACTTGTTTGCAATACAACTTAATGATTTTACAAAATGTTGCAACAACCATGACACCAAAAATAAGTATGACATAAAATTCTATTAAAAAACCTCAAAATTTTTAGGAGTTTGGTTCCGTTGTTCCAATTTCTTGGCCCCATGGATTGGATCAAATAAGGTGTATAATTGTTTCAATATAATTAATTCAATCAAGGGTTCTGGATGAAATTTCGATCAACAAGCCTTAGAAAAATGACAATAGCATCATATCCTCAAACTATAGAATATATATATATATATATATATATATATATATCAAACAATTCAACAATTCAACAATTCATTTGAGATCAAGCAATTGCTAATACCCTCATTAGTGAAGTATTGTGTGAAGGACCAAAGAGAAAAGCAATTTTATAGTCCCACATCGTCTAAAAAAGCACATAAAAATATGCTTATAAGAAGTAATCTCCCTTTAATGTGTACTTGAAATCCACTTATTATCAAAAATAAATAAAAATCAAAGTAAACGTTTAGAGTACACAGTATTACAATCTCTCTTTGTCGTCAAGTGCAATCCACATCTATTACAATCTACCCAAACTTTCCAAAGTCAAGTGCAAACCCAAACTTTACAATGTATAGTAATACTATGGAAATGATACTCCCACCTGAAATGGAATATTACTACCGAAATTACATTGTAATTACCTATTGCAAACCCAAACTTTACAAAGTCGTCAAGTGGACCTAGTGCAAACCCAAACTTTACAAGTGCAAACCAAGTAATACTATGAAAATGATACTCCCACCCTCTATTATAACTATAAAAATGATACTCCCACACCACATCTATTATAATCTCTCTCTGCTCTCTGTTATTCTCTGTGGAAAGTGAGCCAACTTCATAATATTCCCACAATGAACTTGGAGAGAAGTAATAGGTACTATTTTCATTTTCTTCTTAAATATTTTCTTATCAGCTTATTAGTTATTTCCCACTGCTTGATGTTCTAGTCATAGTTGGCTTTTGTAGAGAAGTAATAGATACTATTTTCTTTTTCTTCTTCAATATTTTCTTATCAGCTTATTAGTTATTTCCCACTGCTTGATGTTCTAGTCATGGTTGGCTTATTAGTTATTAGTTATTAGCCAAACCGGTAAACAGGTCATAGTTGGCTTGTGCCTAAGCCAATACAAGCCAATTTCCACAAAACGTTCCTCGAGTTTTGAAGAAATGTGTGGATGCTGAGAAGGTATAGCTTGCAATCTGTGCATGGAGTGCCGGAATTATACGTTCGTTATCTCTTACTCTCAAAACTCCACTCCCTCGAAAACTTTTTCATCATGTCTTTTGGAGTTTGGACAAGGATTTTCTGCGGCAGTTGCTGCTGTCAGGACAGCAATTATAAAAATAAAAATAAAAACACGTGAGTTTCAAGAGAAAACGGCTGTTAACCGTTAACGTTAATGATTTGTTGCCGTTAACGTCAACGGCAACAAATCACACACACTCTCTCTCTCTCTTCAAAACCCCTTCAACGCTTCTCTCTCTCATATCGTCCTCCTTTTTTCTCAGAAACTCCAGCCAAATAATAATAATAATATTGATGGGTATGGCATCCGCATCAGTCGGCGGTGGATAGAAGCGTTGTAAGCTTCAATGGAAGTTTGTGATTGCAGGTCTAGGCCTATTAAGATACATGGATTTCACTAAGGTTGGACTTGGATCCAAACCCAATCCCAAACCCAAACCCAAACCTCTGTGTTTGGTCATAAATAGCTCGCATTGATACTAATTTTCTTTATTTTTGTTTTCCAATTTACAAATTTGTTTGTTACCTGGATTTTTTTTTTTTTTTTTTTGTTTAATAATTGATATTCCATTTTCATTCTTAATCAGCGTCAACTCAGATGTAGCCATGAGCTCAACTAACAGATTGAAAGCTTTTATTTTGAAAGCTTTTTATGTCACATTGAAGAGGTGGAGTTCTTGGTTTTATAGCTCTATTCCTTTGTTTTTCATTTTTTTTCAAGATGATTGGATCAATTTTTGTATAATAATTGATTTTTTAACTTTTGTTTTCTACGAGTTTCAGCTTAAAAACGACTGCGATCAAAGTAGTGGAACTAATTTCTAAAGCACTTGTTTACCTACTGACAAGGTTAGCGTTCTCCTTAGTTTTTCAATTTTGCAAATTTGATTGTTATTTTCCTTTTAGTTTTCTACAAGTTTCAACTTAAATTCGGCAGTTAATTTATAGAAGGTTTCAATTTTGGAAGCTTTTTATCCCCTATTGAACAGATTTGGGTTCTTGTATAAATACGTTCTTCATGTATGTACTTATATGTGCTTGTATAGCTCATTGAACTTAGGGCTAGCTTCTAGATATGTATAATTTGGGATTATTTAGATGGGTAAGATGAAGCATATTATTATGTCTATTATATTTATTAATATGTAATTGTTAAAATTATTAGTTGAAGTTGGAAGGAAAGTTTATTGTTAACTATCTGTGGTAGTATAATTGATTTTTTTTTTTTTTTTGGGGCTATCCATTTTCATTTAGGGTTTGTTTTACGTGAGTTGTGTTTCTTAATTATTGCTCAATTCATTGTATGTTTTAGTTATAAAGTTACTCTTTTATTTGAAATTCAATTAAAGTAAAAAATCATTTAGTTTTGAAGGTATAGTTATATGCATGGTTGCCAAAATCGCGATCTGGATTGTAGGCAGGAACGGATCCAGGATTTCAAGCTGGGGAGGCTAGAGATAAGTGGAAAAAAAAATTTCAAATACGCATCCATTTAGTATTAATAAATTATCAACCAAGACAAATACCCGAAAATCATTGGAATAGCAAAATACACATCCACATTTTCTAGAATTGGAATAGCAACATTAATTGTTGGCAATCCCACGTTGAGTTTGGAAGAATTTGAATCTTTTCTTTTGAAAAAATCAAGCATTGTAGTTGATTTTTTTCAAGATCTACAAATAAAATAAGAATCATATATATATTATCTCACAAACGGTTGTTGTTACTAACTAAAGACAAATACTAGAATCTAGGTAATATGCATGATGCATTTAATTATAAATTTAGTATTCCTCACTTCTTTTTAATTTAGTATTATGAGTTAACAATAGGCACAAGTAAATCACTGTTATTTTCTTAAATTTGTGTGACAATTTTCTATATTATATGATTTGTTTTTTTCTTTTTGTCTTTAGTCTACCTTTATTTATCTCTTTGTCTTTGCGTTGCACTGACCCACTAACCCAATCCCACTACCGACACTATAAATTTGTTCTACACTATTAACAAAAACTTTTCTTAACTTTATCCTTTTTTTATTTTTTGCCACTTGTCCCTATTATGCCCAACTACCAATCAACAAAGAACAAATAGTCAAACAATGTCTACACTAATACATTCTCTAAGCTGAGTAATCTCTACAAACTCTCTCTCTCTCTCTCTCTCTCTCTCTCTCTCTCTCTCTCTCTCTCTCTCTCTCTCTCTCTCTTTATATATATATATATATATATATATATAATACAAGAGAGAGAGTCACAAACACAGAGTGAGAGAGAGTCACAAAGCCAAAAAAAAAAAAAAAAAAACCACCACAGGCAGCACAAATTCAATTCATAATTACCAACATTAGTTCATCAATCATCAGTAAAAACACAAACACCAAAAGTCCAATTGTTAGATTTTGAGATTCACAAACATTTTATTAGGTTTTGAAGGAAATGATAGATTAAATACCTGTGAACTGTGAAGGCTAGAGCAGCGGAGCAACGAAGCTAGGCTGGGCTGGGTAGATCGAGCAACCAGTGGCGGCAACAAGACGGGTCTTGGCATCTCGCATGGCAGCATGGACAACTCTCTTTGTCTCGGCATGGGCGTGGACAGCTTCTTGGGCTGAGCAACGGCATCATGGCGTGGGTGGTGGGCGGTGGCATCATGACGTACAGTCTCTTGCCTCTCCCTTTCTTTTCTTTTCTTTTTTATTTTTTTTCCTTTTTTTTTTTGGCTTTTCTGTTCAGGCGTTTGGTTTTGGAGTCTTCAAGTCAAAGTTGGGTTTTCTTCTTCTTCTTCTTTCTTTTTTTTTTTTTTTTAAAGGTTTTCATGGGCTCTTGCCTTTGGGCTGGCCAACTGGGTTGAGGTGAGGGGGGCTGAGCTAAAATCCACGGGGGGCCCACCCCCCCCCCCCCCCCCCCCCTTTTTGGAAAAGTTTACATGCTAAAAATTTTTTTTTTTGGGCCCAGAAGGGGGGCCCGGGCCCCCTTAGGCCCCTACCTGGGTCCACCCCTAATCGTAGGATCATACGATTTTACGATCCCACCTCACCAAAACGTTAAGAATCGCACAAGGATCGTAAATATTGTAGGATTGTATAGGATCGTAGGATCGTATGGGATCCTACCGATCCTACCAAAACGTAAAATCTTTTTTTTTTTAGTTTATCTTTATAAGTTGTAATTTGTAATTTCAAGACTAAGACATTGTACTTCCTAAATGTATCAACTAAGTGGTGGGACTCATATGGAGATAACTTTCTTGAATTGAAAATTTTTGCTACAAGAATATTGAGCTTAACATATAGCTCTTTAGGTTGTGAAAGTAATTGGAGTACATTTGGAATAGTAAGACCAAATGACTTTGGTATATTATCCCCCAGTTAAGAGTTCTCTATTAAAATTGGTGCAACTTTATGTAGACTCAAGAAGGAGAAAATTGTTTAAAAAAAAAAAAAATTGAATGAATTGGTATTTGTTATGTAAAACTTGAAGATAAAAGAGAAAATACCTAAACCATCAAGTGCAAAAGAAGAAATTGGTTTGAAGAACTTGTCTTCGGATGATGAGTGGTTAGCAAAAGGTGTCAACCAGAAGACGGTGGTACAGATTTTAATGAAGATAATGAAGTAACAATTCTAATGCCAACCTTTATAGATTTTAAAAAAATAAATAAATAAATAAATAGTTGTTACATGTGTATAGTGTGAATGTATGATCACTATTGTATCATTTGGTTATCAATGTTAAGTGATGAAAAGGGTTCAAGAGTTGCTGCTGAAGGAAAAAGTGTGCTAGTATTTTGGTACTTGGTTGGTTTCTAATTAAACATTTACTAAACTTTTTAAATACATTGCGTTAAAACTTAAATATATTTGTTTCATTAGTATAGACGTAGCGATGTAGGACATACAAATTATATCATACGATCAAAATCTTTACTTTTTTATGGAAGATTCATAATTTACATGATTATTCAATATACAAAGTCACTATCAATGTGTTTTTTGCTTCAATTCTGAAAATAGGTAAGATCTTACAATCCACGATCCGATCCTACGATTCACGATTCTACCTAACTCCTACAATCCTACGTAGAATTCTGATTTTGACAACCTTGGTTATATGTGTCCTTAAGTTAAAATGGTTTCAATATCGGTTTTAATTAATAAGTTGTGGTCAATTTCGTATTCAAAGGCAAAACTGTAATATATACTATGCTTGAACTTAGTCCTTCATTGGCTACATTAAACTCCCAAGATGACTCTAGAGATAGAATTGATCTCCGTAACAAAAGAAGAGTATGCTTAATTCCTAGCTCAGCAAAAGGGAGTTGCTTCTTCCTTTGCTTCCACTTTAGCCCAATAAGGTAGTGCATCCTATTGTATTTTATGTCACACTTTTGATCCATGAGTCATTGGAGTCTAATAAAATAAAATGTGAGATATTTAAGATCTCCTAAAAAATCCTAGACTCAACTAAAGTTACAAAACTACCAAAATATCTTTAATTCATAGGGATTGCTGAAATTACAATTTTTCTCCTAAATACAAAATTGACCATAACTTACTAAATAAAATCCCATATTAAAAACTGTTTTAACCCAAAGACACAAGTAGACATTTAACATCACATGACTTTTACTTCAACTAGACTTCAAGCATGGCCCCTCAAAATAAATCTTGAATATGTGAATTTGTAAAGTAGTAACATTTTAATGTTCCATGGCTGCATCAGATATGTTGGTTTGGAACTGCTGTGTTGCCTATCTTATTTCTGGGTTGTTGCGAGGAGTGTGGGTGATTGCCTTTTGGGAATTTGTGGACTGAGTGTCAACCATTGTTTTGGTTGCTATTTATTTTTAGTATTGCTCACTGGTGCTGCCACTTATTCTCTTGTTTACTTTCTTTGTCTTAATTGGGTGCTTATTGGAATCTAACGAAGGTATACAGCCCAATTTCTTATTCCCCTTTGATATGCTCTCTATTACTTTAATTCGTCTTAAGGGGAGTTATTATGTGCAATGGGCCCAGGCTGTTGAGGTTTTTCTTTTCATAGTAAGAAGTTTACTTATCTAAATGATGATCTCCCTCCTAATATGGATCAGGAGTTGTTTGTAGAAAAATATGGAATCCAAAATAAGTTGTAGCCAAGTATTTTTGCCCACTACCAAACTTGTGCGAGAACAAGCCTATGAGCTAAATTCTGGTGTCAATTCTGAGTGCTGTTTATTTCTATCTTTTTCTTCTTCTACACAACCGCAAGTTAAGCCCTTACTCTTACCTATGAAAACCATAAAGCCTCACATAATTTCTCTATCAAATAGTCATAATTTCCTCTTTCAAGGGTAAGGGGGTATGACGATATGCGTTTTTTGCTTGGTTGTTTTTGAGCTCTTTGAAGATTTAAGAAAAGAGTTGTCTATTACCATTGTTAGGGCATATACTAATTAGTATAAAATTAGTAGGAAGGAAAGGGGAAAATGCATTTTTCTATACTGGCATGGTTGTACATTTTCTTTTAAGTTTTTCAAGCTTCCCTGATATTTAAGGCCAATGATAGACGAGCTTTGTGCATCCAATGAAAACATAGTGTGAATGAGATGAAAAAATGAGGAAGAAGAGATGGGTTTCATTCCTTTGCCAGTTGGGTTTCTTGTTATGCTTGATAATTTAGAATAGTCAACGCTTGATATTTTGACTAGAGTTTATGCCCCCGATATTGAACTCCTAATTTTTGTTTTTGTTTAAAATGATTTATTAACAATTACCCTAAAGGCACCCGTTAATATGACCATTTACTTTGAATGCCAATAGTCTTGTAGTTTAGTGACATTGACTAGTCTCCTTTATGAGAAAAACTAGAGTTCAAATCTGCCTCCATACTATTTCTACTTTTTGTTTATTATGGATATTGTGTAAATTCTAAAAAAAAAAAAATTATGGATGTTACGTAAAACCATGGATATAAAATAAGTGTTAAAGAAAATATTTTCTCCTAGAATAAATTCTTTTTATTCTCTCACATTAACTTATTGTTGGTGTCTTGTTTATCTCTTGGCATTACACTGCACTCGTGTTGGTGGACTTAATCTTCCTTTCTTTCTTTCTTTTTTTCTTATTTCTTTTTCTTTTTGGTGAAGAAACTAAAGTGGACTTTGTGAGATTTTAATTTTACTATGTTTGTAGGAAAAAGTAATATTAAAGACTTTTTTTTTTTTTTGGTGGTGCCAGTGATGAAACTCGTGGTTTCTTTGAAGCCTTTCATGGGTTTCTTACCTTTCTCCTTCCATTTCTAGCTGCCTTAATTGATTTACACTTTCAAGCTTTGGGCAAATCACCCCTCGACTCGCATTTCGCCATCATCTTGCTTCTCATCATGGCTATAATTGCCTATGGCATTGCATATCTGGAGAACAAACTACAGCCTCAGGACACCGAGCACCGCTCAATACGCAGGCTCATATGCTTGCTCTGTGGAATCGTTGCATTTCAGCTAGCTCTCGCAATACTCATTTGCCCGTATTGGTTATTCATGGTTAATTTATGGCCAATCCTAATTGTGGGGGTACTGCGTCATTCATACCAACAAATCTACCACGCAGCTAATATGGTACCAAAAGCAGTACCTAGCTTGTTTCAAAAGACTTATCAGTTATTTTATCAGGTATATGAGTGGCTCCTACAGATATTCAAATCAATTTCTCTGGCAGCTTCTCAAGCATTTTCTTCAAAGGGACAAGAAGACAATCAGATGGCATAAGTTGTTTAACGATAAAAAAAGAAGCCACTTACGACTCTATCCAAAGGTTTATTGTGCTATATTCAGCATATGAATTGTAATAGTACTAAATATCCAAAGGTTAATTTGCATTTTTGCAAATAAAAAAAAATTATGACTAGCTAATTTTTAAGGTTTTAACGTTTTATGGAAAGCAAGATTTCTTTCTTTCTTTCTTTCTTTATTTACTTATTTTATTATTATTTTCTGGTTACAACGTCAAAAATACTGAACAATCAGAAGATTTGTAGGACACTACATCTGACCCAACCATGGCAATATCACAAACAAAAAAGGGAGTAGAAGAAGTTGCCAAAGCTAGGGTCCCAAATTTGATGCTTACAAATCATTCAAAATTTGATAATATGTGCAATTTGATTGAAAATTTTTATTCTCAATTTTTTTTAAGCAGCAAAGAAAGTTTATTTGAGATTTTAATTGTCCGATATGAGCTTGATGTGCAACATCCACATTATGCAGCACAATTTGATAATTTTATATAAATAAAAACAGGGGATTTGAATGGTATTCGGTGCATTAAAGATGAAGATCAAAGAATGTTAGTCAATGCAGGGCAAATAAAAAAGAGATGGAAAAGTTATTTTGGTAACCTTTTTAATGGAAATGGTATGAAAGATGGAGTGATTTGGGTAGTCCAATGGAGGATAGAAACTGCAAATTTGTTCAAAGAATTAGGATGATTGAAAAAAAGAATGCACTAAAGAAGACAAAAATGAGAAAAGTCGTGGGACTGGATAGAATCCCCTTTGAAGTTTGAAGTGCTTAGGTGATGTGGGTGTATACTAGTTGACAAACCTTTTCAATGAGGTCTTAACTGTAAACAAAATGCCTCGCAAGTAGAAAAGTACTTTGATACCTATTTACAAGAACAAGGGGATAATCAAAACTATACAAATTACCATGGAATTAAACTTATAAGTCACATTATGAAACTTTAAAAAAGAGTGATTGAACATAGGTTAGGATGGGAAACAACAATATTGGAGAATTAATTATGCCAAGACGATCCGCCATAGAAGCTTCTTACTTATATGACTAATGGAAAAATATAGAGACTTGTGAAGATCTTCATATGGTTTCCATTGATCTTGACAAAGCATATGAAAGGGTTCCCAGAGAGGTTATCTAGTGGGTTTTGGAGAAGAAAAAAGTTCCTCTAAAGTATATTAAGTTGATTAAGGATATTTATAATAAAGTTGTAACTAGTGTGCAAACAAGTTTATGAATTGCAAGTGAGTAGGAATGGTAACGGGTTGGGTTCGGGCTGGGTTTTTTAATACCCGGACCCGACCCACGGGGTAAGACCCATGGCCCGAACCCAGCCCATTTAGGGTACCGTGTTTTTTCCCGGGGCCTAGACCCGCCCCAGCCGGGCCCCATTTAAGGTTGGGCCCAATTCGTGACCCAACCAAAAAAAAAAAAAAGAATTTAAGCCCAAATTTATTTTTGCCTACATTAAAGTAAAAGGAAATACATATGAAATCATTTTCGAACCTTAAAACTAACCCACAGCTAAAAAACTGAAAACCTCCAAACCCACTGAAAAAATTTATATACTTGACTCTAGTTACTGTGACAAATGCCAATCCTTTGTATACTTGACTCCAACCACCAACCTGTGTCACAAAAGAAGAGAGCTTGTGAGGAGATGATTAATAAAATTTAGAGCAACAAAAAATTAATGTGCAATATTGGCCTGAAACCACAGATATAGAAATGGTCGTCATAACAAACTATTGTAATATTTTTGTAATTTTAGGATACCGGGTTTTTAACCAGGCCGAGTTTTGGGTCGGGTCTCAGGTTTTTTTGATAAAAACCGGACCTAACCGGGACCAGCTTCAGGTTTTTTTTTAAAACCCATACACGACCCTATTCCTAATCAGACCGAGTAAAATCCGGCCCATTAAGGTCGGGCCGAGTCGAGTACCCGCGGGTCGAGCAAAAATTACCATCGCTACAAGTGAGTTTTTATCACTATAGATTTGCATCAAGGATTAACATTATGCCCATATCTCGTTGCACTAGTAATGGATGAGCTCACTAAATCAATTTAAGAGGCAGTCCCATTGTGTATACTCTTTTGCAAATTAATGATATAGTTTTAAGTGGATAAAACTAGAAGTGAAGAAGTGCATCAAGAGATACTAAAGATTGAGATCTTTCGATATCTTGGACCAATATTTCATAAGATTGAAGAGGATGTGAATCATAGCATAAGAGTAGGGTGGATGGAGGGGAGAATTCCATTAGGAGTACTATGTGACCATAGATTAAGTTAAAGGAAAAAAATTAGAAGACTTCTATATGACCAGCTATGCTCTATCTTACCAATAGTTGGCTGGTTATCCATAAAATGAATGTAGCAAAAATGAAAATGTTAAGATAAATAAGCAGGAGTATGCGGAAAGATACAATTTGAAATCAGGAAATTTGCTTAAATATTAGGGTCTTATGCAACTCATTGGATTATAAGAATTTACAAGAGAAAGCCTTAACTTTTGTCTAGAAGTGGAACCACTTCTATGCTTACACAGGTGAAGCTACTTCTTATGTCCCTGTTGCATAAACATTTCACTATATTATTAAATTCCATTACAAGTATAAGACGCATCCTCCACAACGTAACAATCGGAACTAATCACACACTAAAGTTTGTTGTTCCCCTTTAAACCTCTTTTGATTGAATTTATTCGAGATTAAGTTCCCATTATTGTTGATTCTATTCAAAGAGTTATAATCATATTGTGAAGACATGTCTAGTCTTGTACAATGCATGACATCCATCATGTAATCTATTGCAATAGCATACTCGAGTCATGCTAAATTGCTATTTTCCTTCCAATATTCATTCTTATCTTTATTCTCTAGTAAAAATCTTCTCGCTATAATAAGATTGATGTAGTTCATAATCCTTGCTATGTTTCTTCTTCTTGATTCTCACTAATTTACAAAATTTCCTATCATTTTTTGGAGGAAAACTACAAATCTTAAGCTGCTTATAGAAATTTGAATTTCTTGAAAATCAAGTAATAAGAATTTAAATTTTCTATCAAATCTGATGAAAATCCTAATGGTATGGGACAAAGTGCTTATAGTAGGACATTATTCGGTTTTAAAATATAATGACCTTACAACTTCAGTATAGTTAAAAAGGGAAAGTACAATTAACCATAGTAACTAATCAAATGTGAGATTGGTTGTTTCGTAGAGCACAAAAATCTCTTGGATTTGAGTACTTAAGTCCCTACAAGGTTAAAAGCAATGTTTCCAGTCTCTTTCTCATTAAGAGTACTTTAAACACTTGTTTCGCAACACTTTTTAAACCACGATTTTCACATCATTTTGAATAACAATACTTGAAATCCCTTGCCAAACAGGCCTCTTATATCTCTCTCAATACTAATTTCCACATATACTTCAGTGTATTATTTCGTTTGTGAGAATTGATCTAGAACACAATCGCACTCACATCCAAAATAATCAACTTGCATATTTTGTTTGGAAAGCAGACAATTATGCTATACATTCTTACAATTGTGCAAAATAAAACCACTGAGAAGATGACTAACAATAATAATAAACATTTTAGACATTTCTAGGAATTAGAAAACGTAGCCTTTTTATAATCTATAACAAAATCTCTCCCTAGAATCTCCTCCTAGAGACCCAGATTCTTTGGTGAATCTCATATGCTCCATATAGAAATTGGCTTTACATGTGCAGCATCCTTTACTATTCTTTTCTCACAA
The DNA here is from genome assembly GCA_030445155.1 of Quercus variabilis. Lineage (NCBI taxonomy): Eukaryota > Viridiplantae > Streptophyta > Magnoliopsida > Fagales > Fagaceae > Quercus > Quercus variabilis. The sequence continues at coordinate 12,770,741 of CP129454.1, forward strand.
ACAATAAAGTAGCCGCCAAAAAAATGTTAATGTTATTGAAAGTAAATGTTTCTCTAGGAATTTTAATTAGTTGGATTCCTAGAACCAAAAGAGTTTCTTCATATAGTCACACATCTAACAATATCTTCAAAGTGTAAAAATTCAAATGTTCTACTAATATCTTATCATATGAAGACCATAGTGCATCTGTGTAGTAACTACATAATGTAGGACCCCATAACCACTAAAAAGGCCTAGGACTAATGTCCAACCATAATGTTCTTTGGAGATACAGTATCACAATTACAATGGCATAAAAGGTTTTAATTCAATTTTTTAAACTGAAATAAATCCTATCACATAGGATTGGAAATACATCAAAATATAAATTGTGATAATTCTTTTTGAAAATTTCTATTTCAAAATACATCGATTTGAAATAAAACCTACCACGGTTTAGTATACCAAAAGAACATTATAAGATTGGAAAATCTGAAATAAAGTTTGTCACAATTATTTTTGAAACTTTCTAATTCAAAATATCATATGAAATAAAACTTGACTCAATTCAAAATACAAGAAGATGATTCTTGATGAGTCAAAAAATAACCAGAATCTTCATTCTCCATAATGACGATCTAACGATCCCAACAAGCGTTACACATTTATTGCATGCATTGATAACAATGAATAACGGATGGAGCAATGGTAACAAGTGAACTGTGTACATCAGAGCTCCCATTGGTAACGCACTAGCAATTGGACATAAATCAAAAATTCATTGACCATTAAGGCCAGGAATAACTATAAAAGAAAGAAGTGACAAAATCCATAGGTACACCCAAAAATTCATCCAAAAAATACTCCCAAGTCAATTTCTCTCCAAAAACCTTTTACTTTTCTGACTTAATCGTCAAAGTGTTTTTGACAAACACCACATTGGTGTATCCCATTTCATTTCAAGTCTTATTACAAGTTTCACATCAAAGATGTAATCAACCTAACTTTGTCCATCTACAGAGATGAGGAGCTTAACTGCTGATTTCTTGCATCATCAATTTGGCGCCATCTGTGGAAAACACTAATCATTCAAGCCGTTTTTCCCAAGTGACAAAAGAGACCCTCGTAGCACAAGATGGATTCTAAATAGGTTGCACAACAGATTCAAGCTCTCGTAGCTAGTATAGAGGAGTTAACTCGCCAAAATGAAAAACTGCAAAGGGCTGTTGAATCCCAGAATGGAGAATGACAGCGGACTACTGAAAACCAGAATGAAGAAGAACAACCTCAAAGAATCGAAGGAAACAACAATGAAAAGAATCAGATAGCCCGATCAACAGGAGGACAAGGATGTCAGAAGAAAACTCGTCCAAGATGGAGAACGAACTTCATAACATGAGGAGGAAAATGGACAAACTCTGGAATGCAGTGAAGGATAAAGTTGTGGAAAACCTAGATGGAATGATTCAAAGGACAGACTCACCATTCACCACTGAGGTATTGAATCATCCTCTCCCACCAAAGTTTCGTCTTCCCCAGCTAGAGTAGTTTGACGATTCAAGACGAGACGTTCAAAACTCTGATGCTCTTGCAGATGACCCCAAATGAAGTAATGTGCAGGGCCTTCCAAACAACGCTGAAGGGTGCAGCCAGGATATGGTTCGACAAAATACCCCCAGGTACCATTGCAAACTTTAAGTAGCTCAGTAAGGCTTTCGTTCGTCATTTCATTGGTGGACAGAGACACAAGAAGCCAATTGGAAATCTTCTCAACATTCATCAGGCAGAGGGAGAGTCATTGAGGCAATATGTGACGCGTTTCAATAAAGAGCTGCTACAAGTGGATGAAGCAGAGGATCAGGTCATCCTAACAACTTTCCAAGCAAGACTGCCACTTGGGGATTTCTTTTTCTCAATCACCCAGAGTCCATTGAAAACAGTAGCAGAGCTACTCCATAAGACCTAGAAGTTCATGAATATAGAGGACGTAGTAATTGCTAAAGGAATGACAAGCAAAAGGAAGCGGAATGAAGGAACTAACCACAACCTTGGCAAAAAGAAGAAAGCACGGAGAATTGGGCATGCAACAAACAAAAAGAAGAACCTCCTAGATTAAAGGTCAAAGTAACAAGTATTGCATATTTCACCAAGACCACGAACATCGCATTGACATGCAAACATTTGAAGGACCAAGTGGAGACCCTGATTCGTCAAGGGAAACTGCAGAAGTTTGTGTGAAAGACAAAGCCATATAGACGTCAGTAGAACGACGAGAAGGATAGGGAACAAGAGACAGGGGGCGAGAAGACTCATGTAGGTGAAATAAGGATGATTTCAAGAGGACTAGTAACAAAAGGATCTTCTAAGTCACTAAAGAAGACATACGCAAGTGAAGTGAACACCATCCATTCATGATTCTCGTCACCAAAGATGCCAAGGAATAGCGAGCCAAATATTGTCTTTTCTGAAAGAGATGCTCGCCGTGTCAAACAACCCTGTGACAATCCTTTGGTGATAATGCTCAGAATTGAGGAATTTAACAGTCACCGAGTACTGGTTGACAATGAGAGCTTCACAAACATCATTTGTTTGCTTGCATTTTAGCAAATGAAGCTAAGCCAAGAAAGGCTTCGACCTTTCACTTCCCTTTTAGCGAGTTTTACTGGAGACAAGGTCATCCCTAAAGGTATCATTAAACTAATCATGATTGCAGGTTCCTATCCAATCTTCCTTTGTTCACAACCAACATATGAAGATTCTTGGTATTTCTCTCGCATCAACCACCAGTCTGGTTAAGCTTTTTGAGTCCAAATAATTTGCACCCTTTCTAGTATTTCGGAGATTTCCAAATGGAATGCTGCAGAATTCTTCCTTTTGCAGATCTTTCCTTTTGGATGAATAAGATATTTATCCTATGTAGAAAATACTAAGGTGAAAGAATTACATCAAGACATTGACCCCTAGGTGGAGCTACCTCTTCTAATCTTTGCATGCCTTGTATCACTACAACAGTGAGATGTGTGCCAAAAAATTTCTTTGTTGGCCACTGTTTCTGTTCTTCCTTCCTTTCCAAAATTTCTTGAGAAAAATATCTAATAGGAATTTGAAGTTTCTATTAATTTGAAGAAAATCCTAATGGCTTGGGAAAAAGTGTTTATTACTATTTAAGGAGGACATTATTATTTGAAATAGACAGACCTTACAACCACACCATATTTATAGGGAAGTGCAAACTAACCCTAATAATTTGTCAAATGTGAGAACAGTTATTTCCTAGACGACAAATATCTCTTAGATTTGAGCTATTGAGTCTGCAAAATTACGGGCAAAGTTCTCCAGTCTTTTTATAATCTCTCTCAATACTGACATTCCACATATAGCTCAGTATATCATGTTGTTTGTGTTGTGAGAACTGAACTCAATCATAGTCGCACTCACATCCAAAATAATTAGCTTGCATATTTTGTTTGGAAAGCAAACAAATATCATGTAAATCTGTCCAAGTGCTACAATAACACCAGTACACCACTGGGAAGATGACTGGAAATAATAATGAACATTTTAGACATTTCTAGGATTTGGAATCATAGCCTTTTTATAAGCTTTAACAAAATCTCCCTCTATAATTTTCTTCTAATAGCAATTGGTTTTACACTTTTACGTGTAGCATCCTTTAAAATTCCTTTCTCACAAACAATAAAGTAGCAGAAAACAAAAGGAACGAAAATGTTTATGATGCAGAAGGCAGTGAGAAGAAAATTTTCCTATATCTTATTTGATTTTATGTATCAAGGGCAATTTTGTAATTTCCTAATATTCTAAAATGGGCTGTGCTTATAGTCTATTGGGTCTTACTTTAGTTTTATTTTAAGCTTGGTTATTTAGTTTAGGTTTAGTAGTAAAGCCCAAGGAGTCCAAGTCCAAGTCTTATTAGGGTTTTAAGAAATCCTAGTTCAACTAGGATTAGGTATTAGTCTCTAGAAAGCACGGACGCGGCTGGGAGGGTGCCGCACCCTAGTCCGACGCGGCCTGACGTGGGACGCGGCGTCCGACGCAGTTGATCGCAAGTCAGTGCCACGTCTGAGTTTTTTTTTTTTTTTTTTTTTTTTTTTTTTTTTTTCCCCAGATTTGCGCCGACTCAGCTCGATTCACACCGACGAGGCTTGATTCGGCCAAAATCGGGCCATATCGGCCGTATCGAGTCATATCGGCCAGCGACCAATACAGTCGATACAGCCGAAATATGCCGGAAACGGCCGAAACAGGCCGATATCAGCCTTAAAACTTGCCGGAATAGCCAAAATTCTGACCTCAGAGGTATAGTAACGTGTTTCTTGCCTTCTTCTTTCTTTGTTTTGTGAATCAAGGCATAGCAATGTGTTTTTTAAGAATATTTTAATAATAAAAATATATAGAAAATATAAATAAAAATATTTTTAATAATTTTTTAATCGCCAAGTCCCACCACACCTGCACCCTACTTTTTCAAAAATTGCCGAGTTCCGCACCCGCACCCGCACCCGAGTCCCGAAACGCACCCGTGCTTCATATATTAGTCTTCTATTTAAAGAGTTCTAGTACTTTTTATTGAGTTAATTATTAATGAATGTTTTCAAAATCTAAGAGCTATGAAGCTTTCTTTTATGGTTTGAGTGATGCAACCTTCTTCGAGGTGTGATGCCAAGGAAACCTAGGTGTGATGCTTAGGAAGTCTAGGTGTGATTCCTAGAATTTATCTATTTTCTTTAGTTTTACTATTCAGGTTTACTGTTCACAGGACAAGAACAGCCACCCAAACCTTGATTGTTTTCCTTTGTTTCATCCCCAAACCCTACTAATCCTTGTCCTCTTTGGAAACCCTATTATCCCTCTAATTTCTAGCCTATTCCCTACCAAAACCTAACCCTAAGCCCTCAAAACAGAGGTAATACCAGATCTGGCCCAACAATTCTAAATCAGATTACCTTGTTCCCCCTTGTCCTACGTTAGATTATGTTATAGAAAACTTTCAAAAACCTTGTAATTCAATTGACACTTCCTCATATTTTCAACGGAGGCATCCATAGTTCAATATTCTCCTAATTATCGAATTATCAAAAAGAAAATAAATGTGTTTCCCTAGGCATTTTATTTAGGTGAATTTCTAGAACCAATAGAGTTTCTTCATATAGTCGCACATTTATCATTATCTTCAAAGAGACTCTAAAAATTAAATGTTCTAATAATATCTTATGATATGAAAGACTATAATATAACCCCCATTGGGTACCCGGGTGGTGAACTCATTAGTTTGGGGTGTGACGTAAACCTGGAAGTCCCACATTCGATCCACCACACCATCAGTCTATGGGTTTTTAGTTTGGCAAAAAGTTGGAACATCATTTTCTTATATTAGGAGGAAAAAAAATAAATAAATAAAAGAATGTAGTATAATTGTGCAGTAACTACATAATGTAGGATTAAAGGCCTAGGACCAATGTCCAACCATAATTCCAAAAAGGAAAAAGTTGACCGTAATGTTCTTTGGAGATCCTGAGATATAATATTAGCAATTACACGAGGCTAGCAGTTACATGAGGTATCCAAAAACACCTTCAGGACTATAGGACCAAAGAAAAGGAATTAAGAAAGAAGAATCGCAAAAGAGTTATTCATCCAGAAAAAGAATAAAATTTATAGTGGCTATATGAATTCAAATTTTGGTGCTAATTTTTATCAAAGCAAAACTGAGAAAGAACTAAAATTAAGACATACCTCTTTGGGAAACTCTTATGAAGTTTGAGAATCAATCAAATTGTCAAACCTTATATACAAACAAAAACAAATTCCCATGAACGTCTAGACCTCTGTAGACTCATCTCTTCAATCCTTATCAACCATTGGACTTCAAAGTGGAAATTGTCTTGGAATGATAAGCAAAAGCTTTGATATACTACTTCTAAAGTGAGCTTTCTTTGTTATCTCCATTTTCCCATCCAACAAAAGTGAATTATCACATCATTATGCCTTATAAGAGCATCAACTCGCTAGACTATTAGATGATTAAAATTAATTGAAAAATTTATGTGAACTTCCATACCTCTTCATCTTGTTACAAGTTCTAGCTATGAGCTCAGATCCAGCTCAGTTTTGAAGATCATATATGTAAGCAAATGAAGAGCACGCCTGGAAAGCTTGGACTTTTGGCAATTATTGAGCAAGTTCACATCTTACATGAATTTCTGTCATTACATACTTCATCCTACAATGAAAACAAAACAATCAGCACCATATACCTCAAATATGGTAATTTGTGCAGAGTAGTATACAAACCTTATTCTTCTTTTTTGATTCCAAAATCTCTTCTAAACGTTGTCGGCCTGGACAAAAACAGATAATTTTGCATCAAATTTTTATAATTTAATAATTTGATTGATTGAGCAGAATCACATTAGTCATTAACGAAATTAGTTTTCAAAGCAAGTCTCATGATCTTCCTGTTAAGTATGTTGTGGGCTAGGTTTGATATTGAAAATTTGCATAGAGACAAGTTAAAAAAGCACAAAGAGAGTTTTTCATGGTGCAACTAAATCCAAATGATAGGTTTTTTCTATTAATGGACAATTTAAAGGTTAACAAAACAAATAATTTCTTATCACAACAATTTAAAGTCATTGGTTTGGGTGTGTGGATCATAAGGCTGGTGCCACTCTGTTATTATGTAAATCCAAGAAAACAGTTCAGCTATAGCATTACTTTTTGGTCACTGAAGCAAAGAAGGCATGACTGCAAGAGAACTTTGAAGGAGTTGTAACACAAAACTGTTTAAGCAATATGAATTTACCTATGATTGAAGATGGTATTTAGCCCAAACACCATATATTACATCTGTTATTGTTGCAATCTGTTAAATGCATATTGTTATATTAAGTACAAATAATGAGAAAATGACAAGGGAGCATTATCCAAAACCCTATTTGCCTGCAAGATGGTAGCATTTTGATTGAACTACAAGTAAAATTAGGAAGGACAAAAAAATTTTCAGGTTCATATTTGGTAATGGCATAAACCCATCCAAGACCAACTTGTTCATATAGTCTTCTAACTTCCTGTAAAAGTTGTCATTTAAATTCTTTTTTCTTGGTTAAAAATGAATCTCAGATAATACAGCTGAAAGTAAAGTCTTATCAAAGTTCTTTAGCTAGTTTCTTCAAACAAATTCCACATCTAAAGAATCCCAAATGTGTCCCACACCATTGTATTTACTATTGACAAAGCTGTTTAATCATTGGAAAGGCGACGGATAAGGAAATTGGCTTAGTAAGAAATATCATTCCCCATGTGCCTATAAGAGGACCTCAGTAAGCTTCCTATGCAAGCATTAATAGAATGATAGAATCATGGTGGTGATCATTGGCACTTCACGGCTCCACATCCCTATGCTGCACTTAGGCCTCCTTGAGAGTTTAGATATTTGAACAATTAGTGATTGCCTAGAACACATTAAAGTTCAAGGTTTACAATCTTGAACTTGTACTAATTGATTCCAATCATGGAATAGCCACAATTCTATTGGTGGGGTTTTCTTTCCCCCATTTTTCCTTTAACTTCCACAGGCTGGACCACCGAAACACAAATTAGTACATGTTCACATAGCATAGGTGACATGCACACGTGATGGAAATTAGACTTGATAATCCTCTCAACACAAAGAAATTAGACTTGGTTAATACAAGATAGTGAACTCAGACTTGGTGGAAATTTGAAAAGAAAAGTAAAACACATAATGAGAACTGCTAGCACAGTTAATGTACAATTACAGGGGAAAAAAGGGTAGGAAATGGGGCAAACTTCAACGTCAGTGACAACAGTTCCACTAGAGGATGGAGCGAATCCTTCCCATAACCTAAACAACAAACAGAACTTCATCACTATAATGTAACAAATCTGACAAAAGAGATGCTCTAAAATCTATGTATACATTCCACAAAGTTAATATGCTCCACTTTGTATTCTACAAAGTTATCATCTACTTTCCTATGGCCAAACCATGCTGCTACAAGGTTTCATGCTGGATTTTTCAGAAAATTTCTTATGATCCATAAAAGTCACCAAAAAAAGTAATATTAGTCCGTGAAGTCATATTGGATATGACCAACAGGAAGTGTTACAGTCACATATAATTCATTTTCTACTTCTTATCTTACAGCTCCTGCCAAACCCTCTTAAACCAGCAAATTGTGACAGTAAAATATTAGTCTCTGAAATCATATTGAAATGACTAACAGGTAGTGTTACTTTCACACATACTTCATTTTCTACTTCTTATCTTATAGCCCTAACCAAACCCTCTTAAACCAGCAAATTTTGTCTACTAAAAATTTCAGCACTGTTTAGAACATACAGTATTGTAGTCTATGCCTTGATTCTCCTCCAGAGAGTAATCATCAGAACTTATATCAACAAACTTGATCGTACCATAGCACTTATTCCTCTCCCTGAGCATGTAAACCTAACATAGTGACATTTAAACGAACTTAAACGCATCAAATATTTAAAATCACCTACTTCAAAAATAACAAATTTACATATAAATCAACCAACATGATACATATACGCTGAAAAGAAAAGCATTATTGCAAAATGAATGCTTATTAAAGAAATGCATTATTGCAAAATGAATGCAGTATTCTGTTTCTGATTCAGTGCAAAGAAGACGTAAGGAATTTGGCTTAATGGAAATCAAGGTGTTCACATGTTGATTAGTTCAGCTCTCTCTATTTCTGATGGTGCACTACCTAGGTGCCTAAGAGGACCTTAGGAAACTTCCTAAGCACTCCTTGATATAATCATGGTGGTGACCAATGGAGTTTAACAACTCCACATCTTTATGCTACGCTTAGGCCTCCTTTAGAGTTGAGATATTCAAACGCATGATAGGGACTATCTAGGAAAGCTTTACAATCTTGAACTCATCAAAAGGAGCATGTTGTGAATTTCTCTAAAACCACCAGCAATTTTGTTGGTGGATTTCTGTCACAAAAAACAAAACATTATCATAAAAACAGGACATTAACGTCGAAATTTATTGTTTCATGAGTTAAAATAATTATTTCAAGATATGCCATGAAATATTGATTGATAGATAAAGGATCATATACAGTGTATGCATTTTTCTTTTTCAGCGATTGAAATTACAGCATTTCTTTAGATTGTCAAAAGTTCATCTAATATCTCAAAAAAGACTGCAAAGAAAAATTTCTTCTATCCTTAAGCATAATGCGATTACCCAATGTCAGTCCCACTAACAAAGTACATCGTTGTGAGGTACGATTACTGTCTCAAGTCCTAACCTTGTTTCCCTGAATCAACATATATTAAGCACCAATGCAACACCATAGTATAGATTAAACAATACATAGTATTGGCTAAAAAACTATAAAGCAATTTATAAGCTCTAACAAGCAGTTAAAAGTTGTCACACAAGCGCAACAAATTTATAATGTTCTAACAAGAAAGATTCAAAAACCAAAATTATCATAACATCAACGTGTATACAGATTATGACAATGGCTGATACTGCATATAAACATCAATACAAGCTTTAACAACGTGACCCATCAAACCTAACTCATTCACAATGATACAAAAGCAATATATATATATATATATATATATATATATATATATCAGATTTGACAAACAAATCCAAACAGAAACAATTATAAAAGCAAAACAAACAAAAGAGATCTAGATTAGCGTACCTTAGGGAACCGATTCCAGCTTACGTAGGTTTTAGTTGACTCGGTTCTTCGAGTTGCCGTCGATTCGGTTCTCCTATTTCCAGAAAAACACTCGCCGATCTCATGCAAAGCCAAGTAATGCAAGTCCCTACAGTCGGAGATTTTCGTTGAGAATCTTTGAAAATACGATAATTAGTGCAAAAGATTGTGAAAATTAGTGATTTTGGCTGAAAAATCACTGATGAAATCGGCGAGAAGTGCCCAAATTCATGAAGATAGAAACGAAGAGGTAGAGAGAGTCGAGAGGCTCAGAGAGACTGGGCTTATTATTTTGGGTTAATTGGGTTTATTAGGTTTTTAGTTAAAAACCCAGTTATTATTTACGTTTACTGGGTCTCATTGGGTCAGTGCTTTGACCCAAGAAATAATTGGGTGAGTTTGGCTTCTATTAGAGCATATGGGTCTAGAGAATAGGAAGCCTGTAGAGTAGAAGATTTATTAAAGTAAGAGGAAGTATGTAGACTAAGGTCTGTTTGAGATCTGTTTATTTTGCTAAAATTGAAATTTTTTTACTAAAAGTACTATGGAAAAAAGTAAAAATTAGTTAAAATAATACAGTAGAACCTATAAATAATACTAAAAAGTGCAATAAGACCCATAAATAATAGCAAATATAAGTTGAATAGTAAAATAAGCTTATCAAAACTAAACTAGTGAAATGTCATTTCGCTCATTTCATTGTCTATTATCAAAACTGAATTATGGCTTTTTAAGCTGAATAGTACCAAAACTCACACTAACATGCTTCCTATTCCTCTAATTCTTGACCCATCAAAACTTCATTTTGACTTCGTAATATCCAAAGTAAGGAAGGAGGGAAAATTATTGTGTACTCCCAGAATATCATAAATGCGTATTCCCTCCTCTCATATGAATGGTGAGTTCCACTAATTAAATTCATGGTGGGACCCACCATTCATGTAAGATGGGGGACTACGCATTTATGGTATTCTAAAAATACATAATAATTTTCTAGAAACGAGAAAGTGCCTTTCCGTTACAGTGGCCATAGTTTTCTTCCTTTTCAAAAAATGTACCCTCCCTTCTATTATAGTATTAAAAATTAAAAATTATGAGTTTTGTTAATAGACCCTTCATATTAAAAATAAATAAATACAAATGCTCATTTAAAGTTTTTTTTTTCCTAATATTCACTTTTTTTGTCATTTATAACTCATTCATTTTAAGAAATTTTTTTTGAAACAATTTTAAGAATATTTAACGTACAAGTTCATATAATAAAAGTAAATCTCCATGTAATTAGTATTTAAAAAAAAAAAAAAACTCTTTTTCATTTCCTTTTTCTAGATGAGGGTTATAGGAATAATACCAAAAAATTTACCTAAAATAAATATTTTATGATTTTTATGATTAAAGTCATAAAAATGGTTTTATTTTTTTTTAGTTTAAAAAAATAGTTTCTCATTTAGTTTTTGTTATCACTATTTATTGTTTATCTTATATTGTAGTATATGTTAAGGTATGTGAAAATAATGTTTTTAAAGGATGTTAACTATAAATATGGAGTATTTATATATACAATATATTTTTTATGAGTTAAATTTTTCTTTATTTTTGAAAAAAAAAAAAAGAAGAATTTTATTACTACTTGCAATACTTAACAAAATTGTGAAATATACTGATTCCTGCCATATACAACAATTTTTTGATCCACATATAACAATACAATACTCCAATTAGTAATCATTTTAAGAAACTATTATTTTGATAAACCTTTAAAGACTTGAATTTCTTTTCAATTGAAATCTAATCTGATTTTGCACTCATTTATTTCTTAAAGATCAAAAAAATATTATAAATTTTTTTTTTAAATGTATCTGAGTATCACATAAAATTATAAAAACTAAGTATATTGGAGTTTTGAACATATATGATAGTCTGAAAAGTGTATTGTTAGAACTTGGTTGAATGGTAAGAACTTGTCGGCTTTTGGGGTAATAAGGTCATTGCACTTTGAGATTTTTTTTTTTTTTTTTTTTTTTGATGAACTGCACTTTAAGATGTGCATTGAAGTTTTTGAACATATATAATAGTTTGAAAAATGTATTGTTAGAACTTGGTTGAGTGGTAAAAACTTGTCGGCTTTTGGGGTAATAGGGTCATTGCACTTTTAAAACTTGTCGGCTTTTGGTAGCACCTCTATTTTTTGGTAGCACCGCTCGTATGTTATTATTATCTATCTATATATTACTAAAAGCTGAAGCGTAGCGTTTAATGCTGCTACTCTCACGTTGCGCCACATCAGCTGCCACGTCATTCTTTTTTTTGTAATATAATTTTTCCTACAATTTTAAAATGGTTTTTACAATTTTCAGCCCAATAAATCCCAGCCCTATGAATGCAGCCCACTATTTATTTATTTACTTCCACTATCACCCTATAATAAATCCAACCCACTACTTATTTATTTACTTCTACCACATCATTATCCTATTTCTTTCCAATTTTTCTCTAATTTTTTTAATGTTTTCACTTACTCCAACCGTTCTCCCTCCCTTACCTTTTCATCTCTCCCTTACCTTTTAATCTCCCCACTACCATCTACTTTAATATCACTCTTCATCTTTCCTTTCATCTTCTCTTATTTTGTTTCTTCTTATTCACACCATTTCACTAAAAATTTGTCAATCTCTTCCATTCTCTGCATAGTTTTTTCTCATTAAAAAAAGGTTATTTCTCTCTCTCTCTCTCTCTCTCTCTCTCTCTCTCTCTCTCTCTCTCTCTCTCTCTCTCTCTCTCTCTCTCTCTGTGTTGATTTTTTAATTCTACTTGCATCTCTACTTTAGGTTTATAATTCTTAACTAATTTTCATAACTTTTTGGAATCAACGTTTGGTCTGTATGATGTCATTGATAAATCTTTGTTGTAGAAAGGATATGATGGTGAAATACTTCAGTTCCCTAGGATTTCTTGTAGCTGTGTTCAACCTTGTACCTATAGAAGGCCAATGTAGCTGTGTTTAGAGAGATGGCCACGCTGTTAAAGAAGATTTTGAGGTACTAATGCAACCTAAATTTGTCACTACTATCATTGAAGAGGATGCAATTGTTACGATTCATAGCAATTGACGATGCTTGAAGTGTGCATGAAATTAAAGGCTATAGGGGAGAGATGGCCTCGTTGTTAAAGATTATTTTAAGTTACTAATGCAACCTGAAATTGTCAATACTATCATTGAAGAGGATGTAATTATTACGGTTCATACCAACTGACCATGAATCATGTATATATCATGTATATGTTGTAAATGAAATACTAATATCACGTATATACTCTTGCAATTCTGCACAATTAATCTCTTCGTTTATGTGTTTCAGTGTTTTTTAAATATAAAGGATGTCAATAATATTGATCTTATGGGAAAAGTTACATAAAATATTGAGATTTTTTTTTTTAATATTACAATCTACTAAAAATGCTTTTTAAATATTTAAAACCTTTCTATTTTTTATATTACTGACGTGTTTAACAAAAAAATATAAATAGATTATTGACTTTATACATTCATCTTTGGTGGTTTAACATTATATATAATTTTACCTTTACATATTTGTCTACTTTAATTTAGATGTTTATAACTAAATAATATTATCAATGAAGAATAAAAAAACCAAAAATAATGTCTATGCATATCTATACTATATATAATAATGGAGTTTTGTAATAAATTTTATAAAGTTCTTTATGCACTACATCTTTAGCATCTTTTTTTTTTTTTTTTAATTTGCAATTCTTACTTTGTTCAACTTTTCATCTTCTTTAGTTATTGTCTTTTTAGTTCAATATTTCATCCCCTCCAATAATTTTTTTTTTTTTTTAATTTTCATTTGATTTTCTTTAGATTTAAAAAAACTTTCCATTATATCTTCTTAAATTCAATAGTTTCACTTCATTCAACCTTTCATCTACTTCCACCCTTTCTCTTCCATCTTAATTTTCATATAAATTTCTTCTTAATTACTTCTGTAGGGGCTCCTTTTTCGGAGGTGGGCCCCCGACAATGAATTTGTAGAGAGTGGGCAAAGGGTTTGGCTCCGGCCGGCCCTTCGCCGGTCTTCTTCGAACTTCTCGTTATTTGCTCTACGCCTGGGGTTGCTCCTCGGCTGGGGTCCGAGGAGGCCCCCCTTCACCAGGGGGGTTCTTTACCTTATATACCCTCTTTAGCTCGATCCTGGCCTTACAGCTGTTGGCCATCCGGGCTAATGGTTCAGGACTTGTCCCATCAGACAGGTTCTTTCCCATGTTGGGGGTTGCTGCCTCCAAGGTTTTTCAGTGAAGGGTCTTGTCAGCATTAATGGAACCGGGAGGGCCAGGCAGAATCGTTAAGTGTGGATGTGACCACCTACACTGGGTCTGCCCCCTAACTAGATTAGGATAGGTGTGCCGAGGATGGGCGTATCCTCGGCTCGGGCCTTGGAAGGACTAAAAAGCCTTTGAGCCGACCATCTGGGGGGATCGCCCTCCTCGGCTTGGGCCCTAGGCCTGCCCAAAGGTGGGCCGGGGGTTCTGGGCCCTCAGGCCCCACAATAGCCCCTCAAAACCCTGCTGCACGTGTCCCCGGACGGGGAGGAGGGTTTTGCAAACCTCGGCCCCTATGGTCTGGAAGGCCGTCGGTTTGGCTGGTCCTTCCTTGAGTGGTCGGATCGACCCTTAGGCTCTTCATTAGGTAGTTAATTTCTTCACGGGAATAGGTCTTCAGACCGAGCAGTACCTTGGCTCTGTCGTAAATAGATAGCTCCCCGTAGGCTTGAGTCCGTAGACCATGCAAGACCTAGGTACAGCTGCTGCCTTAAGTACGAGTGGCCAGCTCCCCGTAGGCTTGAGTCCGAGGACCATGCAAGACCTAGGTACAATTGCTGCCATCGTTTCCAAGTGGCTAGCTCCCCATAGGCTTGAGTCCGTAGACCATGCAAGACCTAGGTACAGCTGCTGCCTTAAGTACGAGTGGCCAGCTCCCCGTAGGCTTGAGTCCGAGGACCATGCAAGACCTAGGTACAATTGCTGCCATCGTTTCCATGTGGCTAGCTCCCCATAGGCTTGAGTCCGTAGACCATGCAAGACCTAGGTACAGTTGCTGCCTTAAGTACGAGTGGCCAGCTCCCCGTAGGCTTGAGTCCGAGGACCATGCAAGACCTAGGTACAATTGCTGCCATCGTTTCCATGTGGCTAGCTCCCCATAGGCTTGAGTCCGTAGACCATGCAAGACCTAGGTACAGTTGCTGCCTTAAGTACGAATGGTCAGCTCCCCGTAGGCTTGAGTCCGAGGACCATGCAAGACCTAGGTACAATTGCTGCCATCGTTTCCAGTGGCTAGCTCCCCATAGGCTTGAGTCCGTAGACCATGCAAGACCTAGGTACAGTTGCTGCCTTAAGTACGAGTGGCCAGCTCCCCGTAGGCTTGAGTCCGAGGACCATGCAAGACCTAGGTACAATTGCTGCCATCGTTTCCATGTGGCTAGCTCCCCATAGGCTTGAGTCCGTAGACCATGCAAGACCTAGGTACAGTTGCTGCCTTAAGTACGAGTGGCCAGCTCCCCGTAGGCTTGAGTCTGAGGACCATGCAAGACCTAGGTACAATTGCTGCCATCGTTTCCAAGTGGCTAGCTCCCCATAGGCTTGAGTCCGTAGACCATGCAAGACCTAGGTACAGTTGCTGCCTTAAGTACGAGTGGCCAGCTCCCCGTAGGCTTGAGTCCGAGGACCATGCAAGACCTAGGTACAATTGCTGCCATCGTTTCCAGTGGCTAGCTCCCCATAGGCTTGAGTCCGTAGACCATGCAAGACCTAGGTACAGTTGCTGCCTTAAGTACGAGTGGCCAGCTCCCCGTAGGCTTAAGTCCGAGGACCATGCAAGACCTAGGTACAATTGCGGCCATCGTTTCCATGTGGGCCCCGAGCGTGAGGACACAGTGTTCACCTCTCTGGGCAACTCAGTCTCACGTCGGGTAGGGGTCAATCCCCCTAGCCCCTTGCAGGATGCTGGAGCAAGAGTCATTGTACCACGACTGCACAGTTGCCTCCAATAGGATTTTGTCCTCGGATCCGAGGACTTTGTTTTTGGCGTGGGGACATCCACGGGTCTTTTCCGTGAGCTGTTTCTCCTCAGGTCGGCTTGTGACTTCGCACGTGGGGCTGACCCTGCCTCTGGTTCGTGTTCCTCATCTTTCTGGTTTACGAGGCGTCGCTTGGCCTTCTGCACCTCCTTTTTGACGCTTCGGTGTCCGTAACGCGCCTCCATTAATGCCCTCATGAATTAACACGCAGCAGGCAGCTGGCGATCCCCTTGGAACTGGGTGGGAATTAATTCCCTTTGACAATTTCCCTTTCGAATTCCGCGCGGTTCAACTCCCGCTGGTTTTCGCCCTCCATAAGAGGCGTTCTGGGGGGAGCGTTTCTCCTCATTCCATGAATTCTCCCCCACAAACAGACGTATACACTTTCGCCCTCTTGAGCCCCTTTGATACCACCACCAGGGGTGTGACCGCAGTTCGGAGACCTGGAGCCAAGTGCCGCCGTGGCCGCAGTCCTCACTGGGCTGCCGGCGCGGCAGAGTTTAGGCGTAACACTGGCCGAGTCTCGCATGGTGGCCAGGGGGGACGTCGTTGAAATACCTAACGTCTTCCCCCAGAGCGCACCTTCGGCGAAGGGGGCACGCGAACTCTCGTCATGGCTGGTGCCCGAGTATTGCCGTCTACGACGGTCAATGCTCGTGTAGTTCGGAGGGGGTCGAGGAAGCATCATGAGGGAGGGTGTTCCGGGGTCTAGGGGCTCCTCACTTTGTTCAAGCTTTGGTTTGAAGGTGAGCCAGCCCCTAGCCCCCCTTCACGTGCTTTTATTGTCAAGTTCTCCCATTCTCTTGACGCCAATAAAAGCACGGGTTGACACTTCCCTCGTTCCTGACATTAATTCTTTGCGAGCCTCTTGCCCGGCCAGTTCCAGCACCGGTCCGCCTGAGCCTCTGATTGTATTTGTAGCCTTCTTTTTTTTGAAATAATGAGAATTGTAGTACTTGTAATCTCTTCTGAATTAATAAAGGCTTTTTCTTTCATTTGTTGTTGAGTTTCCTTTTCGCACTGCCATTCTTCTCTCCTTCTTCTCTTTTTCTTTCTCTTTTCTTTGCGCCGCCAACTTCTGAGTAATAATTGCCTTAGGACGATCGCCGGTCGCACCGGCCGGCGCACTAACCCTCCCCACAGACGGCGCCAATTGTAGGGGCTCCTTTTTCAGAGGTGGGCCCCCGACAATGAATTTGTAGAGAGTGGGCAAAGGGTTTGGCTCCGGCCGGCCCTTCGCCGGTCTTCTTCGAACTTCTCGTTATTTGCTCTACGCCTGGGGTTGCTCCTCGGCTGGGGTCCGAGGAGGCCCCCCTTCACCAGGGGGGTTCTTTACCTTATATACCCTCTTTAGCTCGATCTTGGCCTTACAGCTGTTGGCCATCCGGGCTAATGGTTCAGGACTTGTCCCATCAGACAGGTTCTTTCCCATGCTGGGGGTTGCTGCCTCCAAGGTTTTTCAGTGAAGGGTCTTGTCAGCATTAATGGAACCTGGAGGGCCAGGCAAAATCGTTAAGTGTGGATGTGACCACCTACACTAGGTCTGCCCCCTAACTAGATTAGGATAGGTGTGCCGAGGATAGGTGTATCCTCGGCTCGGGCCTTGGAAGGACTAAAAAGCCTTTGAGCCGACCATCTGGGGAGATCGCCCTCCTCGGCTTGGGCCCTGGGCCTGCCCAAAGGTGGGCCGGGGGTTCTGGGCCCTCGGGCCCCACAACTTCATTTACACCTCTCTCCCCTATTTTTTCCAAGTAATCCATGACAAAAAGGTCAATACTCTCTCTCTTTCTCCAATTTTGTTTCTCTTTTGGTTGATTTTTTTTTTTTTTAATTGTTTCAACCACTTTTTTTTTCCTACTAATGGTTCTTTTTGTTATTGCTGTATTATTCTTACTATTTATTTATTTCCATCTCATTACTAGAAAAAAAAAATGCAATTCAATTTTGGGATTTCATGATGAATGAGTTTGAGTTTTCATGGTTTCAAAACTATTCAAATATGTTTTTTCTTTTTCAAAATTGATTTGAATTGAGCATTTGATCATGTTTGTTATAAATTGCTTTATGGTTGCCCTTCTCTAGATTGCAAGAATGTTACTTTCAATCTGTTTGCCGTAATGTTTTTCTGTCTGATAAAATTTCAATGTGATGTTTTCCGTTTTGGTATTTATTTTATAGTAAGCGTGTTATTCATTTTTATCAAAGATAAATCGTTATTGTTCTCCTTTTCCTATCATTTTATATGTTGACCTAAATTTCATTTTTATCTTTGTTTTGTTTGTCAATTTCTTGACAAATATCAACAATTAAGCCTTGTAATCACTGGAAGCTTTTTATTCTATTGAAGTTCATACCAATCAATTGGTAATTATTTTTTTTCTTAGAACCTTTTGAAGGAAAGGGGAATAAATTTGTTGTTTTTCTTGGGTGGTGTTTGATAATTTGCTTTTTATGATTTAACACACATTAGCTATATAAGATTTCTCTTTCCTTATATTAATAATTTGTTGTTTATTATTTAATTGGACTGTTTGGTGTCCTAGAAATTGTAGGCCAATGGAAGAGAAAACAAAGTACAGTTTGAAGCTTAATTTTTTTTTGTTGTATAGAACTTGGGGTGTAACAATTTAAATCTTTTTATCTTAACTTTTTTAAATGAAACTCTAATTCTTCAAAGCACACCAACTAAAGTAGATTGTTGTGCTGTGGCTGAAATTTTTTTGTTTTGGACCTTAGTTGGCCTATTTGGTTGACGAACAACTTTGAGGATTGTTTAGATTTTGAGAAATTGTTTGGGATTTTAGGAGTGAGGATATTCAAAAAGCTGAATTCTTTTAAAATTCCATTAGTACCTAGCTTTAAGCTAATTGTTATTCGAATGGAGAAACTAATTGGTTTTTAATTCTTGAATATCCATCTATAATATTGTGTACATGAACAACAGTTGGGTTTTTAGTTTTAGATTTTGGATTATGCTACTTTCCTTCAACTACTTGATTTCCTTCTTGGAATTGTCTCCTATTGAAGGTCTAGAATATTGTGTACATGAGTTTTAGACAAAACATAACAATACTCCTATACTTGAGTTTTAAATTTCATATTTTTCTATTTCTTTCCTTATTAAACATAATATGATATAGCTGGTGTGATGCAATGAAGGTAGGAGAAACTGCTATTTTTGGTGCATACCAGCTGATACATTATGATAATTTCCCATAGCCATTTAAATTTCATGACTTGGAATGCTAATAGCCATCTTCTCTGAGGCAAAAACAATTGGTTGAGTTCAAGAAGTTTGCCACTAACTTTGACCACAACATCATGATAATATAAGTGACTCACACACTTACAATTCATATATGCACTATTTTGATTCTTTGTGGAAATTCAAAACATTGATAAAATGAATGTAATGGCAAGTTCGTGATTTGTATATAGACATGTTGATGAATGTGTGTAGTGGACATGAATAGAATCAATGGCATGTGTTTGACAATTTGGTCTTTGATGGAAATTAGTATAAGTGAGGGTCTATTAAATTTTTACCTCTTTATCTCCCCACTATTCTCTACTTGCCTGTATTTATCTTCCCACTACTCTCTACTTTACTGTCATACTTCCTTCATCATTTTCTCTGTATTATATTTTGACTCTTCTTCTCCCCATTTTATTTTGTATAAATTTGATATCATTTCTTCCATTTAATCCATATTTTCCCCACAAAAAAATTGTAAATACTCTCTCTCTCCCTCTCTTGTGGATTTTTGTTCTTTCTTATAATTCTAATTAAGGTTGATGGTTTTTTATATTTAAATATGTGTTTTGCTTTTCTTTTTCTTTTTTTAAATTTCCCATTACAGAGTCTTCTCTCTCCCTTTTAAAGCTTTGGTTGAATTTTGATTTGGGTTAATTCTTAGTTTTTTAGAAAGAGGAATTTGAGTTTATGTCAAAACACATTCTACATGGCTATGAATTTGAATATACTTACCAATTTTGAGTAATAAATTATATAAAGTATGTCTTTTATTCCTTTTGTTTCATTTTAATTTTTGTTAAGATAACATTGTAATTTTGTGATGAATTTTTATTATTATGATAATCTCATTATTCCTTAAGAGATGAGAAATTTGAATAATAAATTTGAAACTTATAAAGTTTAGTTGTATATCAAATATAACACACTACAACAAAAGTTAGAAAAATATAGTTCATCTTAAAAAAAAATATTAATCAAACATACAAAATACAATAGTATGATATATTTCTACTTTGTAGACATAAAAAGATGAAAAATACTTGTAGAAATTTTTTTTAAAATATATAATATTTGAAGTAATTGTTAATTTTTATATATTACACTCCATTATTAAATATCTATATATTCCCACGCATGGCGTGGGTCTGCGGCTAGTTTATATAAATTGGGTTTCTTAGTTATTGCTCAATTCATGGAATGTGTGTCACACTACGGTACACCCTTCCTTAGGCCAAGTGCTTATATGGCAAGGATGGGAGGCGTCTCTCCACGATGTGGGATTGAGTAAATTCGTAAGGGTGGGAGCAAGGGTCGACCCTCTCCATCCCAAAGCGAACAATACTTGATTGGAGAAAGATTCGTTTCTTCCACAAAAATCATTTATGATTTTTTTTTTTATAATAAAACCAACTTTTTTTCGGTGATTGTAAACAAACAACCACCTTCTAGGAAGGTTCCTTTGCTCACTTTCCCCAATTCCCAAACTCAAATATGTGAAACAATGGACTTTCTTTCTCACCTACTCCATTTATTTTCTTTCTCAAAATTTTGAAGACCGTATACGGCATCAGTTATTGTTGCAATCATTTTAGGTGTATATTGTTCTATTTAGAACAAATAATGACAAAGAACAAGGGAGCATTATGTACAACCCTGACCGTTTAGAGATTGGTAATTAGGAACAAAGCAACTTTTACAGATTATAATTGGCTAATGGCGTAAACCCAACCAAGACTACCAACTATTCATAGTCTTTTTTTCTTTTTCCTTTTATTTTTTACAGGAACTTTTCATGTAGTCTTAAATGCGTGCAAAGGTTATCATTTACGTGAAATTTTTTTTTCTTGATTGTGTAAAATGACAGAGAATTGAAAAGTGCTAGAATTCTCAATAATTGAATTGATATCACAAACTGAATCAATCAATATAATTACCAACTAAGCTACTTATATACAATCCCAAAAACAGAGCATTAGCATTGCTCCAGGCGCGTAATTAGCTAACTGTTTTCAACTAACTAACCAATTACAACTTGACAGTTGGCTTCTTCTCTAACTGAATTTTGTGTTCACTTTGCACGTGTGACTTGTGTGAGTTCATTAATCAAAATGCTCCGTTTCAAGTCTCTTCTTGCCTTTGTCGTTTCACTCTTCAACCTTGCTTTTCTTCTGTCGTTTTTAGTGTTTTTGCTTCTGTCGTTTGTAATGCTTTTGTCTTCAACACTCCCCCTCAAGTCCAGAGTATTAGGCTTTGAGACTTGAACTAAGGAAGCTACTTGTAATTGCTTAGATTGCTCCTTTAACAGCTTTGATAGGCCAAACGCGTATTGACCCCTTTGTGATTAAATTAATTAATTAATTAGCCAAGTTGAATTAATTAATCCAATTAACATGCAAAGCACGTGATAGCACAAACAAATCACCAATTAATCTAAGTGCAGCGGAAAATAAATTTGACACGGTGATTTGTTTATGAATGGAGAAAACCTACACGGCAAAAACCCCATCGGGTGATTTTCAGGTTACCACTCCCAAAATTCCACTATTATCACAACAAGCGGTTACAAGTAAAGGAATCTCAGTACCTTATACCAACCTACAGTTGAACCCTTACCCCAATACCTAATTGGACTTGTTCTGTAGTGACAATTTCTCCTTTTGATGCACGGCTCCCAAGTATGTGACTCACCAATGCGCGGATTCCAATACACAACTTCAATCACCAACTAGAGAAGATTGTTGTGCTGCAAAGCTTTTCAGTTCATCCACGATGAAGATCAAGAAGATGCTTGGTCACAAAACCCTTTGGTACACATACACAACAACTTCTTCAAGAATGATGAACTAGGGCAAAACTTTGTCTCTAGTCACAATTTGCTTGAGCAAACTTTTCTCAAAGCTTGTGCAACTTGTGTACTCTTTGATAGCCCTTGAAACAATCCTTTTATATATCTAGAGTTAGGAGAAAAGAAGGCCGAAAGACACATTCACGGATTCCAAGAAAACAGATTAGAATTTTTGTTTCTTTCTTAAACCTTGACAGATGGGAGGTGTCGAGTAGCTGTTGAGAAGGTGTCGAGCACACGGGCTGAACAGCTTCTTAAACTTCGACACATGCTAGCTGTCGAGTTTTAGTAAACTTGCACTTCTCAACTTGTTCCTTAGACAGACTTGATGACTTCAACACTTGATCTGGAAACACCATTTCTTAAAGTATTAAGAACACCTAGATTTACCCAATTACAAGTAAAGTACGTTTTGTCAAAGGATTAGTCAATTACATAAAATAATGACATATGTTCTTAACAAGTGAAACACATATGTCCTAACAAGCTTAGGTTGAAAAATATCTTTCAATCCTAGTTTCTCTGACAATCTTACGAAGGATGAAAAACCCAAAGCTTTAGTGAAGATGTTTGCAACCTAAGAATTTGTAGCAACATAGAAAGTCTTAATCATTCCCTCTAAAATTTTATCTCTCACTAAATAGCAATCAACTTCTATATGTTTTGTTCTTTCATGGAAGACTGGGTTTGCTGCTATGTATAATGCAGCCAGGTTATCACAAAACAGCATTGCTGGTTTTGAATACTCAATCCTCAAGTCCTTCAACAATTGCAAAACCTAAGTGATCTCACAGACCACACTTGCCATGGCTCTATATTCAGCTTCAGCTAAGGACCACGACACAACTCCTTATTTCTTTGATCTCTAAGAAATCAAGGAATCTCCCAAATATACTGCATAACCAGTGAGAGACCTCCTTGTATCTGGGCATCCAGCCCAATCCACATCACAAAAGGACTTGATATACAACTCTGTGTTGCTTGGGAAGAATATGCCTTTGCCTGGTGACCCTTTAATGAATTGAAGCACCCTGTGAGCTGCCTGCAAGTGTGGTTCCCTTGGCTGTGAAATAAACTAGCTCAACCTATGCACTACATAAGTCAAGTCAGGTCTTGTCAAGGTAAGGTATAAAAGTCTTCCAATTAGTCTTCTATACTGACCTGGTTCCTCCAATAACTTGCCTTCATACTTGGATAACCTCAAGTTTTGTTTCATGGGAAACTTAACAGGTTTGCTGCCAATAAAACCAGTGTCCTTAAGGATTTCCAAAGCATACTTTCTTTGGTTAAGACTGATTCCTTCATCAGTCCTAGACACTTCTAATCCTAGAAAATACCTCAATGAGCCTAGATCCTTCAAACCAAAACTTTATCAAGAACTTTCTTCAAATTGTTAACACAAGCAACATTATTTCCTGTTAAGAGTATATCATCAACACGTACCAATAAAACTATGAATGAAGCTCCTTGAGTATGAGTGAACAAGGAGTAGTCAAACTTTGATTGGACAAACCCCATTTGTAGAATAGTTGAGGAAAACTTCTCAAACCATTGTCTAGATGCTTGTTTGAGACCAGATAGACTCTTATTTAGTTTACAAACCAAATGATGCTCCCCCTTGCTATGAAAGCCAGGTGGTAAACAAATGTAAACATCCTCAAGGAACTCGCCATGAAGAAATGCATTATTCACATCCATTTGATAAAGAAACCACCCTTTCACAACAGTCAATGACAAAACAATTCTAACTGAGACTGATTTTGCAACTGGAGAAAAAGTTTCTGAGAAGTCCAACCCATGCTTTTGAGTAAAACCCTTGGCAACAAGCCTAACCTTATACCTTTCAGTGGTGCCATCAGGTAAGTATTTCACTCTATAAACCCATTTGTAGCCAATGACAGACTTACTAGGAGGCAAAAGGGTTAAAGTCCAAGTGTTATTCACCTCTAAAGCTTCAATTTCTTAGTACATGGCAACTCTCCACTCAGGAAATCGAATTGCTTGTTGAAAAGAAACAGGTTCTGATGGAGTGGAAGAGACAACCATGACAAATGAGTGAAAAGTAGGTCCAAGGTGTGAGTAACTCAAGTGATCTGAAAGAGCATAAGGCATACTAGAACTTGGTTTGGTACTAGCAAATTGACAAGAGTAATCAGACAAGTAGGAAGAAGGTTTGTGAGACCTAGTGGACCTCCTAAGTGGAACAAGGGAATTGGAATCACATGGAGTAGGATTAGAAGACTAGGAAGCAAGAAAGGGATCTGTAACAATAAAAGGATCAACAACAATAGGATCAATAGAAATAGAATCTACAGAAAGTGGTTCTGCAGAAACATGGTCTGGTGAAAGGTCAGGGTTGTCATGAATAGGATCAGATGGAGGGAAAGAAGAAAGGCATGAAACAAGGTCAGAATTAATATCAAAAACAAAAGCATGAGGAAAAACAAAATTATCCAAAATTGAAGTGGAAGATGAAGGACACTCAGCATAAGGAAAAATGGTATCATAAAAGACAATGTCTCTAGAAACATAGGCAGAATTGGACTGAAGATCAAGAACTTTGTAACCCTTAATGCCATGAGGATAGCCAAGAAATACACATTTTTTGGCCCTAGGTGCAAACTTGTGCCTAAGGTGAGATAAAGTGGAAATAAAACACAAGCAGCCAAAATTTCTTAGATGGAGAATGGAAAAGGAGTTCATAAGGACTTTTATTGCTTAAAGCCTTAGAAGGAATCCTGTTAATAAGATGAATTGCTGTTAAGATGCAGTCACCCCAAAAACACAAAGGAAGTTTAGACTGAAATTGCAAAGCCCTTGCAACATTTAGGATGTGTTAATGCTTCCTCTCAACAATGCCATTCTGCTAAGGAGTATCAACACATGATAGCTGATGCAAAATACCATTAGAATGAAAAAAATATTTTAAGAAAAATTATGTGCCATTGTCACTTCTAATGGTTTTAATCTTGCAATCAAATTGAGTAGAAATCATTATTGTAAATTTAGGAAATAGAGATTAAATTTCAGATTTATGTTTAAGCAAATAGACCCATGTGCATCTAGTAAAATCATCCACAATAGTCAAAAAAACCTTGTAACCATCAATAGTAGGAGCAGAAAAAGGACCCCATAGGTCACAATGAATCAATTCAAAAGGTTTAGTAGTTACATGAATGCTAGAGGGAAAAGAGAGTCTTTTATGTTTTGCAAAATGGCAAACATCATAGCAAGAAGCCTCATTGGTAACATCAACATTTACAAATGGCTTCAACAATTGAAGTTTGGCTAAAGAGGGGTGACCTAATCTAGAATGCAATAAATTTGAAGAAGAAATATGACTGACAGTGGTGGCAAAAGCAGCTGAATTTGAAGGAGGAACAGTAGCTTGAAGCAGGTATAAACCATTGCTTTCCTTACCCAGACCAATCGTGCTCCATTGAGCAAGGTCATGGATGAAACACCAATCACCAAGAAAAATAAGGCAACAATATTTGGTCTGAGTAAGTTTGCTAACAGAAATAAGATTGAAACTGAAGGAAGGGACACACAAAACATTTGTGAGTGTAAATGTAGAAGAATTTTGCACAGTGCCTATGTGTGTTACAACAGCCTTTTCCCCATTTGACAAATAGACACAAGAATGAACTATAGAAGTGATTGTGGTCAACTGAGAAACTGAGTGCACCATGTGATCAGTGGCCCCAGTGTCAATGATCCAAGAATTCGACCTAAAACATTGCCTATCAATGACTTGAGCAGAAAAAATAGAATGAGTGAAATTGGGAGGAATCCAAAAGGGATTACTTGAGAAATTGGAAGAAGATGGTGAAGTAGAAGTAGCTGTGGAAGATGGAAGAGCAGGTGCCATCACTAATGCAACTTGTGATGCAGTCTGAGCACTAAGTCCATTTGGAGTACCAAAACCTGAACCTGATGCATTATAAGCTTTCAGAAAATTGAGAAGCTGTTCACATTGAACCTGAGAGATTGGACATTGAGGTTGACTGGTTTGTTGGCAAGTTTCAAAACCAAAACCACTAGGAAAACCACTAAAGCTTGACTGTGAAACACCAAAAGGAGTCTGCAAGCCAATGTTAGGCTGAGTAACATCACCTTACTGAGCATTAGAATGACCATCAAAACCAAAACCTCCTATGATTTGATTAGCCATAGCCTTAGCCCCACCTTTTGGCTTATACCCTAGGGGATATCCATGAAGCTTGTAGCATTTGTCAGCAATATGACTAGTGAAACCACAGTAAGTACAGACTGGCCTTTCCTTCTTAGAGTTACCTCCTTTTCCTCCATTGTTTCGAGCATGACCTTGGTTGCCTTGAAAAGGTCTAGTGCCATTCACATACATAGCAACAGGATCCAATTGCTGAACTTGTTGAACCACATTGACAATGTTGCCTATGCTTCTCCTTTTCTCTTCTGGCAAAATCAATGAACATACCTTGCTAAGAGAAGGAAAAGGCTCAATTAGCAAGATTTTCCCAATCAGAGTGTCATAACTGTCATTCAACCCCATTAAAAACCTAAAAACATGCTCTTTATGCTGTGCATCTAGCTGAGATGACTTAGAACCACAAACACAAGGACAATTACAAACTGTGAAAGGTTGATTATTCACAAATTCATCCCATAAATTCTTGAATTTGGTAAAATAGGAACACATTGACATTGATCCTTGAACCAAATGTGAAATTTCCTTTTGAAGTTCAAACAATCTTGGAGTGTTATCCTGAGATAACCTATTCTTGAGATCAATCTACAAGTTTTTTGTAGAATTGATGTAATTCACACTAGCCTTAAGATCAGGACTGAGTGAATTAGTCAGCCATGAAAGGATCGTAGTTTTACACCTGTTCCAAGAATTGAACAAAGGTGAGGTTGGATCTGGTTCTGAGATTGAACCATTGACAAATCCAAATTTATTTCTTGAACTCAAAGTAAGAAACACAGATCTCACTCAAGTCATGTAATTCTCAGGACCAGTGAGAGGCTAAGATGTAAGAATTAAACCAGGATTTTCATTCGTTGGTAAGAAAAAGGTGTTATTAGCAGATTCATCTGCCATAGTTGCACCTACAGTTGGTGGAGATGAAGAAGAAGGTGCACTTGATGAATCTAAAGCCATGAGCAACCAAGAAAATGAAGAAAACAAAGAAAATTAAAAGAAAATTTCTGTTTGGCAAGAGAGAAAATACGCTTTGATACCATGTAAAATTTCAGAGAATTGAAAAGTGCTAGAATTCTCATTAACTGAATTGATATTACAAACTGAATCAATCAATATAATTACCAACTAAGCTACTTATATACAATCACAAAAGTAGAGCATTAGCATTGCTCCAGGCGCGTAATTAGCTAACTGTTTTCAACTAACTAACCAATTACAACTTGACAGCTGTCTTCTTCTCTAACTGAATTCTGTTTTCACTTTACACGTGTGACTTGTGTGAGTTTATTAATCAAAACGCTCCGTTTCAAGTCTCTTCTTGCCTCTGTCGTTTCACTCTTCAACCTTGCTTTTCTTCTATCATTTTTAGTGCTTTTGCTCCTATCGTTTGTAATGCTTTTGTCTTCAACAGATTGAAAAGAATGTTTAATGAAGAAAGCTGTGGAAAGTATATGGTGTACCCGGCATGTGTGCCGGGACTCTCACACATAGGTGGAAAGTATAATTTTCACTTTATCAGAGCTCTATAACCATCTTTTTCTTCAAACAGACTGTGTATCTAAAGAATTCCAAATGATAATCTATTTAATCATTGCAAAGGTGGCAGTCTGGCAAATAATGAAATTTAGTGAAAATCAATGCCTATAATATAATAGGACCCCGTTTGCTCTGATGATTATTGCTATTGTTGAAATCAAACCAAGTCTGGCAGATATGTAAAAATTCTTTTTTTTTTTCTTTTTTGTTGTATAAAAATTTGGTATTCTTTTTTTTTTTTAAGAGAGTTTCAACCTATATCGTCCGCTTTTAATAATAGCTCTTCATCATCAAATTAAGACATCATATAATCAAGGCTAAGGCTGGCCCAAGTAATTTTGGGGCACATTTAAATTGGGACATTATATATATATATATATATATATATATATATATATATTAAATAATATATTTTTAATTAAAATCTATTCATCTAATTTGTTTAGATGTAATTTTTTGGATTTTTTTAATGATTTTTTTTTGTGAGTTGTTCATCTAAATTTTTTTTTGGAAAATTTTCTTATTATTGAGAGAATTTCACATAATTTTTTTAAATATAGTGTGTTCATTGCTAGTAACAAATTATCTAGAGAACCCTTTTGAGGCTCAATTAATTTTTCACAAAACTTAATTATTTTTTTGTTAACAACTAGTTTATATATAAAATTAGAAAGATAAAATTTTATTTAAAAAATAAAAAGAAATAAATGACTAGACAGTGGTCCATTTACACTTGGCTAATTTTTATTTATTTATTTTGTATTTGATAAACAATTATTTTGAGTAATACTAGGGATACAACAAAATGTCACAATATTTTCATAACATTCCTATTTAGCATTGCAAACAAATTAAATTAAATATTGTGGTGGGCCCATGTGTGAATTGGTGTGTTAATTTACAAATGTTGTGAAATTATTGTAACATTTTGTTGTGTCCATTGCATTACTCAATAAATTACTTGAGAAGTGTTAACGTCTACAACATTTTCATAACAAATCCTAAATAGTAAGTTATTATTGGTTCAAATTTGAATCAACAACTAGAATTATTTTTTTCCCTCTATTAATAATTAATAACAACTTGTCACTTAGAATATTGTGAGAATATTATGGATATAACATTTTTTTATGTATTAGCTAATTTTTTAGGTCTAATTAATATTCTTATAGTTATAAAAAAAAAATATATCCTTATTAATTTAAATTCGGAAGCCTTGTTCCACTTTGGGGCCTCAATTAGGCAACTGCCTAATTGGCCTAGTGGTAGAGTTGGCCTTGCATATAATAAGCACCAATGCAGATTAGTATTAGCTCAAAAACCATGAAACAATTTATAAGCTCTAATAATAACAATAACAACATATTATTTCCTTAAAAATAATAATAATAAATAACAACTAATTAGTTAGTGTCAGTCACATATATTATTTTCCTTAATTCTATTATATCTAAAATCATACTAAATGTTACTTCTTTAGTTGACATTTTATTTTTGGTATTTTTCTAAATTTGGGTTAAGTTCGATGCATCCAATGGAAGGTAAACCCATAGGCCATAGTATGATCCATACTCACTGTTCATTCAAAAAGGTTGGTGAGGGAATGTCTATGAAATGAGTTGGAAGGGGTTTTGGGGGGATTTACTAGAAAATTTAATATATAACTGGAACCCACAGCAAAGGTTCCAAATTTGATGCCTACAAATCAGTCAAAATTTGATAATATGTGCAATTTGATTGAAAATTTTTATTCTCAATTTTTTTAAGCAGCAAAGAAAGTTTATTTGAGATTTTAATTGTACACTATGAGCTTGATGTGCAGCATCCACATTTTGCAGCCCAATTTGATAATTTTATGTAGAAAAGCAAATAAAAACAAGGGATTTGAATGGTATTCGGTGCATTAAAGATGAAGATCAAAGAATGTTAGTCAAAGTAGAGCAAATAAAAGAGATGGAAAAATTATTTTGATAACCTTTTTAATGGAAACAGTATGAAAGATGGAGTGATTTGGGTAGTCCAACGGAGGATAGAAATCATAGATTTGTTCAAAGAATTAGGATGATTGAAATAAAGAATGCATTAAAGAAGATGAAAATGGGAAAAGTTGTGGGACTGGATGCAATCTCCATTGAAATTTGGAAGTGCTTAGGTGACCTGGGTTTATACTAGTTGACAAACCTTTTCAATGAGGTCTTAAGTGTTAACAAAATGCCTAGTGAGTAGAAAAAAGTACTTTAATACATATTTACAAGAACAAGGGGATAATCAAAACTATACAAATTACCATGGAATTAAACTTATAAGTCACATTATGAAACTTTAGGAAAGAGTAATTGAACATAGGTTAAGATGGGAAACAACAATATGAAAGAATCAATTATGCCAAGAAGATCCACCATAGAAGCTTCTTACTCAAATGACAAAGTTGGTTAATTCTCTGGATAAACTTCATTCAACATCTGGAATCTCTTTCTATAAAATTCAGTCACATTTCCCGCCTAAACTGACCAACTAATACAACTAACTAACTGACTAACAGAATTCAACTAACTAACTGAATACAACTCAATACAGCAACTATTTAATTAACAATGCTAACATACAATGCTCATATGATAATATAGTACATACATCAAAGTTAGCTAGTTTCCTGACAAGTTCCATCAGAGTGGATTGCATGAATCCTTTTTCCCATAACCTAAATGACAAACAAAACTTCTCACTATAGTAATAAATCTAACAAAGATATGCTCTAAAATCTCTATTATATACATACCATTAAGTTAATACGCACTATTATGTACAAATTTATCATTTACTTTCCTATAGCCAAAACATAGAGCTACATGATTTTGCGCTAGATTTTTCATAAAAAAAAAAAAATAAAATAATCCATAAAAGCCACCCAAAAAAAAAAAAAAAAAAAATCTTAGTCTGTGAAGTCAAATTAATTGAATATGACTAACAAGAAGTGTTATTGTGACCTATATACTTCATTTTCTTCTTATCTTAGAGCTCCTACCAACTGCTCTTAAACCAGGAAATTATGTCTACAAAGAATCTCATCACCGATTCTCCTCCAGAGAGTAATCATCTGAACTTATGACAACAAACTTGATCGTACCATTGTGCTTATTCATCACCTTGAGGATCCTAACCTAACATTATAATGAACTCAAACACATTAAGGCTAGGTTTGGATTGCGCTGAAAACGGAATTCAATGCGTTTGCATTTTAAACAATGGGTCACATGCACTGTTCACGGGACCTACAAGTACGGAATTCAGCAAAATTTTCATTAAAATTGGGTCCTACGGCACTATTCACACATTTAAAAATTATTTTGCTACAGTGTTTTCAATTTTCAGTTTTCAGTAATAAGAAATATCCAAACAGACCCCAAATATTCAAAATCACCAAATTCACAAATCAACATATTTTACAAAAAAATCAACCAGCATGATACATATAAGCTAAAAAGAAATGCACAAACAGGTTCATGAAGGTAGACCTCAAAGGCTCAGGTTCCCCTCCCACCACTGGCATTTTTTTCCCCTTGTAATAATAAAAAAAAAAATTATATTTTGTTAAGAGCAAAACTGACATTTTCCTTTTTCTAGTTTATAGCTGTTGCAATCCAACATAAAACTATTTTAACTCAACAATTTAGTTTACCAAAAGGTGATCTAAAACTTGAAATTTTCAAATAACACGTCTCAAATCACTTTTAATTCATTTTTTTTTTTTACATGTAACATAAAAACTGTCACAATTCAATGTCTAGAAAAACATGAGATTGGTAAATACTAAATACTCAATACAATGGTAGAAAAGTTTTTAATTCAATTTTTTAAATTGAAATAAATCCTATCACATAGGATTGGAAATACATCAAAATTTAAATTGTTACAATTCTTTTTAAAATTTTCTAATTCAAAAGATATCAATCTAAAATAAAATCTGATGATGTGTGAAATTAGTAGGCCGTATGCTCCGATTTAATTATCCATCAAAACCTATCACAATTTAGTATACGAAAAGAGGATCATAAGATTGGAAAATTTGAAATAAAGTCTATCACAATTTTTTTTTTTTAAGTTTCTAATTCAAAATACATTCATATGAAATGAAACTTGACACAATTCAAAATACAAGAAGATGATTCTCTCCACCACAATTAACACATTTTTAAACCAAAAAAAATGTTAGCATTTAATCCATCCTCTCCAAGCAAAACTTGTTTGTAGTTTACTCTTCTTGGAATTATTGCTACGTGACATTTGTTGGGTTATAAATTGACCCCAGTTAATTAATTCAATTACTCAAATTAATTAATTAGATCAAATTACATGTGTGGGGCCCGAGGGCCCAGAACCCCCGGCCCACCTCTAGGCTGGCCCAAGGCCCAAGCCGAGGAGGGCAATCTCCCCAGATGGTCGACTTAAGAATTTTAGTTCTTCTAGGCCCCAAGCCGATGACGCACCCCTCCTCGGCACACCTAGTCTAATCCAGGTAGGGGGGAAACCCAGAGTAGGCGGTCACATCCACACTTAACGATTCTGCCTGGCCCTCTAGGCTCCATTAATGATGACAAGACCCTTCACTGAGAAACCTGGGGGGCAGCAACCCCCAGTATGGTGAGGAACCTGTCTGATGGGACAAGTCCTGAACCAGTAGCCCGGATGGCCAACAGCTGTAGGGCCAGGATCGAGCTAAAGGGCGTATATAAGGCAAAGAACCCCCCTTGTGAAGGGGGGCCTCCTCGGACGCCAGCCGAGGAGCAACCCCAGGCGTAGAGCAATAAACGAGAAGTTCAAGGAAGACCGGTGAGGGGCCGGCCGGAGCCAAACCCTTTGCCCCACTCTCTACAAATTCATTGTCGGGGGCCCACCTCCGAAAAAGGTGCCCCTACAATTGGCGCCGTCTGTGGGAAGGGTTAGTGCGCCGGCCGGCGCAACCGGTGGTCGTTCTAAAGCAGTTATTACTCAGAAGTTGGCGGTGCAAAAAGAAAAAAAAGAGAAAGAAAGAAGAAGAGAAGAAGAGAAGAATTGCAGTGCGAAAAGGAAACTCAACAACAAGTAAAAGAAGAATTCTTTATTATTTCAGAAGAAGATTACAAATACAATAATCTTTACAATCTCAAAAAAAAGAGGTTACAAATACAATCAGAGACTCAGACAGGCGTGTTTTACAAAAATCCTACCAACTAATCCTACAATCGGAGGCCCAAGCGGGCCGGTGTTGGAACTGGCCGGGCAAGAGGCTCGCAAAGAATTAATATCAGGAATGAGGGAAGTGTCAACCCGTGCTTTTACCGGCGTCCAGAGAATGGGAGAACTGGACAGTAAAAGCACGGGAAAGGGGGCTAGGGGCTGGCTCACCTTCAAACCAAAGCTTGAACAAAGTGAGGAGCCCCTAGACCCCGGAACACCCTCCCTCGTGATGCTTCCTCGACCCTCTCTAAACTGCACGAGCACTGACCGTCGGAGACGGCAATACTCGGGCACCAGCCGTGACGGGAGTTCGCGTGCCTCCTTCGTCGGAGGTGCGCTCTGCGGAGGGACGTTAGGTACTTCAATGACGTCCCCCCTGGCCACCATACGAGGCCCTGCCAGTGTTACGCCTAAACTCTGCCGCGCCGGCAGCCCAGTGGGGGCTGCGGCCACGGCGGCCCTTAACTCCAGGTCTCCTAACTGCGGTCACAACCCTGGTGGCGGTATCAAAGGGGCTCAGGAAGGTGAAAGTGTATATCTCTTTTCGTGGGGGAGAATTCATGGAATGAGGAGAAACACTCCCCCCAGAACGCCTTTTATGGAGGGTGAAAACCAGCGGGAGTTGAACCGCGCAGAATTCGAAGGGGGAATTGTCAAAGGGAATTAATTCCCACCCAATTCCAAGGGGATTGCCAGCTGCCTGATTCGTGTTTATTCACGAGGGCATTAATGGAGGCGCGTTACGGGCACCGAAGCGTCAGACATGGAGCGCGGAAGGCCAAGCGACGCCTCGTAAACCAGAAAGATGAGGAACACGAACCAGAAGCGGAATCAGCCCCACGTGCGAAGTCACAATCCGACCCGAGGAAGAACAGCTCACAGGGAAAGACCCGTGGACGTCCTCACACCAAAAACAAAGTCCTCGGATCTGAGGACAAACTCCTATTGGAGGCAACTGTGCAGTAATGGTACAATGACTCTCGCTCCAGCATCCTGCAAGGGGCTAAGGGGAAGGACTTCTACCTGACGTGAGACTGAGTTGCCCAAAGAGGTGAACACTGTGTCCTCATGCTCGGAGCCACTTGGAAACGATGGCAGCAATTGTACCTAGGACTTGCATGGTCCTCGGACTCAAGCCTACGGGGAGCTGGCCACTCGTACTTAAGGCAGCAACTGTACCTAAGTCTTGCATGGTCTACGGACTCAAGCCTATGGGGAGCTAGCCATTTGGAAACGATGGCAGCAATTGTACCTAGGTCTTGCATGGTCCTCGGACTCAAGCCTACGGGGAGCTGGCCACTCGTACTTAAGGCAGCAACTGTACCTAGGTCTTGCATGGTCTACGGACTCAAGCCTATGGGGAGCTAGCCACTTGGAAACGATGGCAGCAATTGTACCTAGGACTTGCATGGTCCTCGGACTCAAGCCTACGGGGAGCTGGCCACTCATACTTAAGGCAGCAATTGTACCTAGGACTTGCATGGTCCTCGGACTCAAGCCTACGGGGAGCTGGCCACTCGTACTTAAGGCAGCAACTGTACCTAGGTCTTGCATGGTCTACGGATTCAAGCCTATGGGGAGCTAGCCACTTGGAAACGATGGCAGCAATTGTACCTAGGACTTGCATGGTCCTCGGACTCAAGCCTACGGGGAGCTGGCCACTCGTACTTAAGGCAGCAACTGTACCTAGGTCTTGCATGGTCTACGGACTCAAGCTTATGGGGAGCTAGCCACTTGGAAACGATGGCAGCAATTGTACCTAGGACTTGCATGGTCCTCGGACTCAAGCCTACGGGGAGCTGGCCACTCGTACTTAAGGCAGCAACTGCACCTAGGTCTTGCATGGTCCTCGGACTCAAGCCTATGAGGAGCTATCTATTTACGACGGAGCCAAGGTGCTGCTCGGTCCGAAGACCTATTCCTGTGAAGAAGCTAACCACCTATTGAAGAGCCTAAGGGTCGATCCAACCACTTAAGGAAGAACCAGCCGACTGAAGGCCTTCCGGACCATAGGGGCCGAGGTTTGCAAAACCCTCCTCCCCGTCCGAGGATACGTGCAGCAGGGTTTTGAGGGGCTATTGTGGGGCCCGAGGGCCCAGAACCCTCGGCCCACCTCTAGGCTGGCCCAAGGCCCAAGCTGAGGAGGGCAATCTCCCCAGATGGTCGGCTTAAGGATTTTAGTTCTTCCAGGCCCCAAGCCGAGGACGCACCCCTCCTCGGCACACCTAATCTAATCCAGGTAGGGGGGAAACCCAGAGTAGGCGGTCACATCCACACTTAACGATTCTGCCTGGCCTTCCAGGCTCCATTAATGATGACAAGACCCTTCACTGAGAAACCTGGGGAGCAGCAACCCCCAGTATGGTGAGGAACCTGTCTGATGGGACAAGTCCTGAACCAGTAGCCCGGATGGCCAACAGCTGTAGGGCCAGGATCGAGCTAAAGGGCGTATATAAGGCAAAGAACCCCCCTTGTGAAGGGGGGCCTCCTCGGACGCCAGCCGAGGAGCAACCCCAGGCGTAGAGCAACAAACGAGAAGTTCAAGGAAGACCGGCGAGGGGCCGGCCGGAGTCAAACCCTTTGCCCCACTCTCTACAAATTCATTGTCGGGGGCCCACCTTCGAAAAAGGTGCCCCTACAACATGCAAATCGTGGAGGCACTAACAAATCACTAAATAAATTAGGCGTAAATACACTTTTAGTCCCTACATTTTGAGCCATTTCTCGATTTGGTCCCTAAACTAATTTTGCTCCTAACTCAGTGCTTGACTTTTTAAAATCATTTTTAAAATGGTCCTTACCGTCAATCCAATTACGGAAAAAGCTGAGATGGCAAACGACGTGTCCTAGTTACCGACATGGCGTTGAAATGGATATTAAAATATTATTAAAAAACTTATTTGGCATTTTTGAAATGCCACGTCAGATTTAAATTAATAAAAAAATGAAAACAAAATCCAGGTCAGAAATTTTAAAATAAATAAACATTAATTAAATTAAATTAAAAAAAAAAAAGCTTTTTCAGTTTAAAAAATTGAGTTCCTATCTCAAAAAAAAAAAATTAATCTAAATCTTTTTTTTTCTTCGAGAAAAACATGTTTTTTGTGTTCTTCCTCACAGTATGATTCATATTCTTAGCAAAT
Organism: Quercus variabilis; assembly: GCA_030445155.1. Classification (NCBI taxonomy): domain Eukaryota; kingdom Viridiplantae; phylum Streptophyta; class Magnoliopsida; order Fagales; family Fagaceae; genus Quercus; species Quercus variabilis. Next base: position 12,806,759 of record CP129454.1, read on the forward strand.
TAATATTTATTTTCTTATCATTTTTTGTATCTTTCTTGTGCTTTTTTTTTTTTAATTCCTTTCATTATTTTTTCTAAACATGTTCTTGTTCTATGTTCTTCCCCATAATCAATCTCCAGAGCAAAGAACCAAACCCCAAACCTAAATCTCCAGCAATCAAATCAAAGCACCACCACCAAATCAATTCTTCCTAAATCTTCCAAAATTTCCCAGCAACCAGCAAAGCCTTAACATCAAATCCACAAAAATCCTAAGCTAAAAACTTCCAAATCAACCTTAGAGAGAGGAAAAGAGTGAGGGTGAGGTAGAGAGAGGTGTGAAAACCACTGATCTGGGCTTCACAAAAACAAAAAACCACCACCGATCTGGGCCACGACAACACAGCACCACCGCCGATCTGGGCCTCAACAACACAGCACAGCACAACACAATCCTTGAAAAATGGTGAATGATGATCTGGTTTTGGTTCATGAAGATCCAAAAGAATGTGAACGAATCCAATCATTGAAAAAAATCCAATTAAAAGAATGGTCCATGGTGGTGACAGAGACTCTCCCACAAATGATGATTGCTCCATCTTCCCACCAATCAACCATGAAAATCTCCCCATTTCTGAACAAAATGAACAACACCCATTATCACCTCCATCATCTTCATCGTCATCGTCGTATCCATCTTCATCATCACCACCACCGAACCCATTTTCGTGTCATCCTCGCCGTCCGATTCCACTGCCTCGAACCTACAACCAGCTCCGCCGCAGTCCGATTCCCAGGTGAAGCAAGCCGGCGAGGTGACAAGGTGGATTGGGGATGGATGAAGATGGAGAAGCTGGAAAAAATTTGCCTTGGTTTCCTCGTCTTAATTTTTTAAACTGGAAAAGCTTTTTTTTTTTTTTCTTAATTTAATTAAATTAATGTTTATTTATTTTAAAATTTCTGACCTGGATTTTGTTTTAATTTTTTTTTTATTTAAATCTGACATGGCATTTCAAAAATGCCAAATAAGTTTTTTTTAATAATATTTTAATATCTATGTCAGCAACTAGAACACGCCGTTTGCCACCTCAGCTTTTTTCGTAACTGGGTTGATGGTAGGGACCATTTTAAAAACGATTTTAAAAAGTTAAGGACTGACTTAGGAGCAAAATCAGTTTAGGGACCTGTAGGGTCCGGATTTGAGCCCTTTCATTCTGGTGGATCAATGGACTCAAGCCCAGGTGGCCCAATACAATGAATTTGTAGAGTGTGGGTAGAAGGACCAAGGATTAGCAAATGGAACGATGACTGGTCATGGGTTAGGATCACAACCAAGAGGAACTGAACCAAGTTTCTACAAGAAGGTTGGTCCTCGACACCGTCCGAGGAACCTTTCTCTAGTGTACATTGAAAGTTCATCATGGTTCCAGGAGCTCCGGGCTTCCCTTTTCCTTCTTTCTTTCTCTTTCTCTTTTTCTTCCTCCCTCTCTTTTAGAGTTCGTCACATTATATATATCCCTTTGTAGTTAATCCTGTCCCTCCAGTTGTTGATCATCCAAGCCTATACCTGGGGAGCCTGTCCCATCAGTCGCCTTTCCAGACTTTATGTTAGTGACAGTAACCAAGGAAGCCCTGTTCAAAGGTCACTTCCTCATTAATGCGGCCAGAACGTCAACTGAGGGCATTTAATGTGGAGGTGACAGCCATTCCCAGGATTGTTCTTCCCTTCCGTGATCTCGGCTTGCCGAGGACAAGGTCATCCTCGACAACACAGCTATGGACTTGGGGGTCCTGTGTTCATCTTCGGACATTCTCACATCCTCGGCTATGGGCTTTTGGGCCCAATATGAAGTGGGCTGGAACTGCTAAACTCCCAGGCCCCACAATAGTCCCTCAAAATTCTACTGCACGGCTCCTCGGGCGGGGAGGAGGATTTTGATATCCTCGAGTTTCTGTCCAGGCCCAAGTCTTGCCCTTTATTGGTGCCTGGTCTTTTTCACCTGTCCAAGACACGTTCCTGGCGCTTCGATATGCAGAGCACGCCATCATTGAATTCTGGCGATTCTGTGTTCCACATGTTCAACGGTGTGATGCCGATCCAACAGCTGGTGTTTTTATTGATTATTGAGCGGGAATTTTCCCGCTTTTGGGTTTCTTCTTTGATATAAATGCTTTATGAATTAACTTCCTTCGCTACTTTAGCGCTCCGTCTGTTCCAGTGCACATACATTGAACCCACATGTCTTTTCGCACCTGTGTCTTTATACGCATTCAACATTTACCGAGGATGCTCTGCTTTGTAAGTTTCTCAAACTTTCCTCCATTTTGTTGTCACTGCGCTTTCTCTTTCTCTTGGTCTTTTCACTTCTCCTTCCCTTTGTAGAAATGGGTAGGTTTAAGAGCCTAGTAGATTCTGAGGATGTCATGGCGAATTTTAAGGCTTAATACAGGATTCCTCCTAATGTTGGCCTTAGGTATTGTGAGGAGGGGGAGTGGTTTGAGAAAAGGCAGAAGGGTGAGGTGGTGATCCCCATGATCGGCTTTGTAGAAGGCGGCATGAGGATTCCGATAGGGGAGGTTATGAGGAGTTACCTTAGGTTTTTTCGACTAGCCCCCACCCAATGCACTCCCAACGTATTTAGGATATTGGGTTGTGTAGATGCGTTGAATGAAAAGATGGGGCTGGGGCTGACCCACCATGATGTTAACTGGGTGTATAACCTTCACTATTTGAAGGGGAAGAGGTATTATCTGAAGGTGAAGGGGTCTACAATTAGACTCATACAGTGCCTCCCCGAGTCCAGCAAGGGCCTGAATAAGGACTTCTTGATCGTGTATGGGGAATGGCATGATGACCTCCCCTATCCGACACAGGATAGGCAACCAGGTGGGGCTCTGGGAATAGTGTGGATGATTACCCTTTATCCTGTGTGGGATTGGCTTTGCTCTACTGCAACTGACATGTACTTTGTGAATTTTGCAAACAAACATGCCTTTGAACCCAACTTCGGCCTAGTCAACAGGGAGAGTTTGGATAAGATACTCAAGGCCGAAGTGTTTGTCAACGAAGAGGACGGCCAACTTCAGGCGGCTCACCTGATTCTGGGGATCACCCCAATCTCCCGTGCCTTCCAAGCACCGAAGTGCGTGATAAAGGCCAAGGATCCCCGCTTGCACTGCATTAGTGTTGCCGTGGAGGGATTTCTTTTCCCCAAGGGCGTGGTAATTCCAAAGGGCATTCCTTTAGTGGGCTCATCTTCCTCCCATTCCTAAGTAGCGGAAGTGGACAAGGAAAGGTCAGAGAAAGAGGAGGAAATTGTGGACTTGGGCTCATCCAAGGACGAGTTTGAAGTCTTCAACGAGGCCCAATCTCTCAAGGACTCTTATGGTGACCTTGGCGACCCGAGCTATACTGACGAGGACCTTGTCTCATCGAGCATCACCTCAACGGTGGACATGGGCATTCAAAGGAAATCAAAGAAGAGCCTACTGGAGCTCATAGAGTCCCAACCTGGGAAAGGCGCACCCAGCGAGTCATCCCTCTCCAAGCTTCCTCCTCCTTCTCCAAGAGCTCCCCTTCCTCCTGTTTAACTGTCTTTGCCTCGTAGGGTGGAACCGGCTGACCCGAAAAGGAAAAAAGAGGGGAAGGGAAAGGAGGTGGTGGATGCTAGAAGATCCCACCCAACCTCCGAGGACGAGTCCTAGCGAGTGGCGAAGCAATTGAAGATTGAACCGAGGGGACAAAGGGGTTCAAATAGAAGAGGCACTCAGGCCACTGAGCCCCAAGCCTGGCTTCCAGCCCCAATGCTCTATGGTGAGCCCCTGAGAGAGGATGCGTCTATCCGGGACTTTAATGGAGGTACTAGATGCCATGTGGCCTAGGCCTTGGAGGAGGCCCTACTGCTCCCATCTGATATGGCTGAGCTGCGGAGTAGCAGAAGGCCAGAGGTTTTCTTGAACCTCAAAAGATACCTTGGCATGGTATGCATTTCCCACTTTTCTCTTCTTTTTTTTTTTTTTTTTACTTTACTTTTGCTTGCAAGGACTCTGACTTATTCTTCTTTTATCCCCTCTTCCTTCCTTTTATAAGGCTATCTAAGCGACTTTTAGGATTGAAGAAATAACTAACTCCTGTTACCGTCAATTGGAGGACGAGAGGAACAGGCGCTCGGCAGCCAGGGAGTCTCTCAAAATCGCCGACAGCTCTAACAAGACCTTAAGAAGAAACTGGCCGAGGAGGAGCAGGCGAGAAAGAGTGCAGACTCGGCCTTGGCAAGTGCATAGAAGCAGGCCGAAGACCAAAGACTGCTCTTGCGTAAGGCTAAGGAGCAGTTGGCTTCTTCTAAAGGGCAAGTAGCAGCTCTACAGAAGAAGTTATCTGAGGCCCAGAGGCAGAAAGAACAGGCCGAGAGGGCAAAAGAGGAGGCCGAGAAGGCCAGAGAAGACGTCGAGCAACATGGCTACAACGTTGGAGTTATTGAGACTGAGGACGCCCTTAGGGCTGAGGTGCTTGCTGTATGCCGCATTTACTGTACGCTGACTTGGAAAGAGGCTCTCAACCAAGCTGGGATTAAGGCTTCCTCGGGGTTAAGAAAGCCAGAGAAGGTCTTCTACCCTCCAGCCATCAGGGCTTTGGTACCTTCCCCTTCCAGTGGCGAGCGCCCTCCACTGTTGCCAGCCCTACTGAAGGGCCTTGGTCATAGGATCTTCCTCCTCCTCTCATTCAGCAGGAGCTAACGAAAGGCATTGAAGCTCCTAAGATAACCCCAACTGATGTGGGAGGTGTCAATGGCAAGGATGTAGGGAAATCTTCAGATGAGGCCGCCTCTTAGAGCCTTGAAGAAGTTCTGGCTCCAGTAACGACGCCGGCCGAGGAGGATCCCAAAGAAGGAAAGAAGGCTCCTCTTAGGAAAGCAACTGTCTAGGCCGAGAAGACTTCCGAGGGTAGCCCCCAGCTGAAGTTCAAGTGCTGAATTTTGTATTTAGAATGGCATCATAGCTTTTACATCAAAATCCCCTTTTAAGGAGACTTGTACTGTGTAATTTCTTATGAACTCAATGAAGTGCCTGTTTTATCTTCTCTTGTTTGTCCTGTTTGTATTTTTTTTTTTTTTTACTTGCACAATCCTGGCTTCAATTGCGCTTCAGCCGACCACATCGATAATTATAACAGCGTACGGAGGTTTATGCAAATGGAGACCTACCTCTCTCTTGTTTTTAATTTAGAACCGAGGTAGGTTGAGGTCACTGAACCCTTCAATTATTTAGTAAGTGTTTAGAGTTATGGAAATAGGGGAACTCTTTAGATGTGGGTCGAATCAAGACCAAGTCTATCAATCCCAAAAATGCTTTAAGTGATGCTCGTGGGCTTAGTCTTGAGATCCCGTTGAAGGAAAGGTCACCATCCTCTACAGTGCTCATTACTAGCACCAAAGTGGTTAGCCTCGCTGCAGGTTTGGGTCCCAAACAATACAAGACCTTGGTTCTGTATAGTGCTTAGATCCTCCTGAAGTAACTAGTTTCCCCATAGGTTTGAGTCCATGGAACATGCAAGACTTTTGTTCTGTCTAGTACCTAGATTCCCTTGAAGCAACTAGTTTCCCCATAGGTTTGATGCTGAGGACCATGCAAGACCTTGGCTCAACCTAACACTTGGTCTTCTGAAGTAACTAGTTTCCCTATAGGTTTAAGTCCGAGGACCATACAAGACCTTGGTTCTTTCTAGCACTTAGTTCTTCTTGAATGCCTTGAGAGGCTCAGCTCTGAGTGTGTTCCCACAACATGAGGTAGCAGTTTTTAAGGCTTGCTCTACTTCGCATGTGTGGTCTTCTTGAGTGACTAGTTTCCCCATAGGTTTGAGTCCGAGGACCATGCAAGACCTTGATTCTGTCTAGCACTTGGTTCTTCTCGAGTGACTAGTTTCCCCATAGGTTTTAGTATGAGGACCATGCAAGACCCTAGTTCTGTCTAGCACTATTCTCAAGTGCCTTAAGAGGCTCAGCCCCGAGTGTGTTCCCACAGCATGAGGTAGCAGTTTTTGAGACTTACTCTACTTCGCATGTGTGGTCTTCTTGAGTGACTAGTTTCTCCATAAGTTTGAGTCCGAGGACCATACAAGACCTTGGTTCTGTCTAGCACTTGTCTCAGGTACCTTAAAAGGCTCAGCCCCAAGGGTGTTTCCACAGCATGAGGTAGCAGTTTTTGAGACTTGCTCTACTTCGCATGTGTGGTCTTCTTGAGTGACTAGTTTCCCCATAGGTTTGAGTCCGAGGACCATGTAAGACCCTGGTTCTGTCTAGCACTTGTTTTCTTTGAAGTGGTTAGTTTCCCCATAGGCTTGAGTCCGAGGACCATGCAAGGCCTTGGTTCTGTCTAACACTTGGTTTTTCTCGAGTGACTAGTTTCCCCATAGGTTTGAGTCCGAGGACCATGCAAGACCTTGGTTCTATCTAGCACTTGGTTCTTCTCGAGTGACTAGTTTCCCCATAGGTTTGAGTCCGAGGACCATGCAAGACCTTGGTTCTATCTAGCACTTAGTTCTTGACTGCTTGGAGTGAGGGGACTCATACTCAGCGTTGGGGAGCCCGCCCTTAGAGTGATAACGTCCTTAAGCTCGCTTCGCCCAAGGGGGGACCCTCCTTCGGTTTGGCTCCTTGGCCCGACGCTAACTTGGACATGGGTGAGCTCGTCCTCCACCCCTGTGTACGGCAGTAGCCCCTATCCGACGCGCCACTTCTAATTATGAGGCGTCCTTTGGGCTATTCGAGTAACACGTTTGACGCTTCAATGCGCGAGACGCATCCTCATTAATACCCTTGCGAATTTACGAGGATCCAGCAGCTGGTAAGCTCTTTGGAAATTGAGCAGAGTTAATATCTCCAGTAGTTCTTCCTTAGGATTCTGTGCGGGCTGGTTTTCACCAGCTTTTGTCCTCTATATAAGGCATGTTAGGGTAATCTTTTTCTCAAGCTTCATAAACACTTGGGTTCAATAGGGACTCAAAGTTCTCCGTTTTCTAGGCACTTTCAAAGGCCTTACCAAAATAGTGACTAAGGCTTGAGGAAATGGAATGGCCCTGGAAAAGGGCAGAGACATGGAAGCCGAGCTCCCTTTAGGAGCCGAGAATGCCACCCTGATCCTAAAGGACACAATGGAGGCGAAATAAGCAAAGGCCAAAAACCCTCCTTCTTTTCAACCTAGCAAGAAAGAGGACCCTTCTTGCAGTTAGGAGGGAAATCCAAAAGGAACATAATATCTCTCCTCCGCACGCGGATCTACCCTCCCTCCAAGCTGGTAGGGATTCGCCAGTACCCGGCCGTTGTGGGACTGGGAGAGAATCAAGGGAACACCTTGAGGTGGGACCATCAGGTGCCACGACTTCCTCTTCTTTCTCATCACCGGTACCGCCCATGCTGGCCCAGGAGCTGTGGACGGTCTTAGAGCAAGCCTATCTTCGCCTCTCCCTCCATGCTTAGCTTAGCCTTAAAACAAGCTGGCCTAGGCCTTTTTTTTTTTTTTTTTTTTTTTTTTTTTTTTTTTTTTACTTAGCTTTAGAACAAGCCTGCCTAAGCATTTACCTTTGTAGTTAGCTTTAGAACAAGCCTGCCTAAGTACTTATTGCACAATGTAATTTTTCTTTACTTAATAAAGAAGTAGCCAAATTCTCTGTTTAATGTACTTCTCAAATCTTTTACTTCTCTTTATGATGATTGCCTTCTGGATCAGTACGTTGCCGTTGTGTGTTTTTTTTTTTTTAGCTTGGAACTGGTGTTGTTGTTGACCCTTCCACACCGACTATCGCACTCGCTAATCCACAAGTCCTTCCTACAGACGGCGCCAATTGTAGGGTCCGGATTTGAGCACTTCCATTCTAGTGGATCAGTGGACTCAAGCCCAGGTGGCCCAATACAATGAATTTGTAGAGTGTGGGTAGAAGGACTAGAGATTAGCGAATGGAACGACGGCTGGTTGTGGGTTAGGATCACAACCAAGAGGAACCGAACCGAGTTTCTACAAGAAGGTTGGTCCTCGGCACCATCCGAAGAGCCTTTCTCTAGTGTACATTGAAAGTTCATCAGGGTTCCAGGAGCTCCAGGCTTCCCTTTTCCTTCTTTCTTTCTCTTTCTCTTTTTCTTCCTCCCTCTCTTTTAGGGTTCGTCACACTATATATATCCCTTTGTAGTTAATCCTGTCCCTCCAATTGTTGATCATCCAAGCCTATACCTGGGGAGCTTGTCCCATCAGTCACCTTTCCAGACTTTATGTTAGTGACAGTAACCAAGGAAGCCCTGTTCAGAGGTCACTTTCTCATTAATACGACCAGAACGTCAGTTGAGGGCATTTAATGTGGAGGTGACAGCCATTCCCAGGATTGTTCTTCCCTTCCACGATCTCGGCTTGCCGAGGACAAAGTCGTCCTCGGCAACACAGCTATGGACTTGGGGGTCCTGTGTTCATCTTCGGACATTCTCACGTCCTCGGTTATGGGCTTTTGGGCCCAATATGAAATGGGCTAGAACCGTTAAACTCCCAGGCCCCACAGGACCAAATAGAGAAATTGCCTAAAATGTAGGGACCAAAAGCGTATTTACGCCAATAAACTAATATGCAGCAGAAATTAAATGATATGGTGATTTGTACAAATCACTAAATAAATTAATATGTAGCAGAAATTAAATGATATGGTGATTTGTTGACAAATGGGGAAAACCTCTCACAAGGTAAAAACCTCACTGAGTGAATTTCAGGTCACTACTCCCAAGAATCCACTAATCAAGAATCAAGCGGTTAGACTTGATCTTGTAAAAACCCCAATTAGACTTGATCTTGTAAAAGACTTCTTCGTATGCACGAATTCAAGTACGTGACTAACTCCCAACAACTAATTGATTGTTGTTAACTGCAAAACTCTTCACTTCAAAGCACGTTGATGATCAGGAAACACTTAATTACAAAACCCTAAGGTGCACAAAACGCAGTAGCTTCTCACAAAGTGTATGATTTCTCTAATCTAAGTCTCTATGCCTTTGATGACTTTTAAAATAAGCCTTTTATATAGTCTAGGGTTGCATAGAGAGAAACCCTAATCATCAAAGTCATTATGGGCTGAATTTCAGATCTGAGAATACTAAAATCGTAAATCTTGATAGATCGAGCTTCTGTTGAGCTTCTTCATTAATCCTTAATAGATGCTAGTGTCAAGCTTTAATAAAACAACTTTTCTTCACTTGTTTTTTGGATCAATCTTCATGTCTTTAATTGTATGTTTTTAGACCCCTTACAACACAACCGGATTAACCTAGTTAATTAGCCAAGTGATTAACTTAGTTAAATTATGCAATTCTAGGTTAAAACAATACTATCATGCAAAGTGCGGAAAATAAAGAACACACAATATGATAACCCAGGAAAACCAAATCGGTAAAAAAACCTGAGGAGGATTTAACCTAGCTATCCTCAAGGTAAAACTAAATCCACCATGAAAATTGAAGTTTGTATAATAGCGACTTAGACCACTAACATCCTATTGCTACCCACCAGTAAAAAACTTACTGACATGACCACATGCAAGTTCCGAGACCATGGACTCCTTCTTTTTTGGATTCTCCAGCAAGTACAAGCACACCCGCTTGTGTATCTTTAAACTCTTTAGTGCAGCAACTAAATGATCATCAAGTTCTTGAACGAATCTCCTCCTTAATAATCCTAAACTTGTGTGAAGGAAAGCTCTTCACAGATCTCACAAGAGATTCACACAAACAGCAATATGAGCAACCTCTAAAACGTGGCTAGGGTTTGCCTTATATACCTAAGGCAAAACATAAAACCCAAAACGTTTTAAATGAGCTAGGGCTGAGTTGGAATTCTGCAAAAAAACGGATTCTACCCGAGATTCGATCAATCGAGCCTAAGCTTCGATCAATCAAGCCAGACCAAAATGCATAGTAACTTCTGCATCAGCTCGATTCCAACTTTACATAAGACACAACTTTGAGCAAGCCTAAACAAAACTAAACAACCTGTTTTGATCATGGTTTGCCAATAATACAAATTAGAGTTCTAAATACATTAATTCTAAGTCTTTAGAACCTAACATTAATGATACCACTTGTAAAATAAACTTCACACACTTGTTGATACATTAAATCCAACTTAGATCTACCAAATTACAAGTAAAGTGTGTTTTGTTAAAGGATAAGCCAATACATAGAAAATATGACCCTAACAACATCTAACAATAAATCCTATGAAAAAAAGAGGATACCCAAATTGTAAAAACAATTAGAATAACAAATTTTCAAACAGACACCTGACTGCTCCCATGACAAAACTTCAAAAGCCTTTTATCACGCTACATTCAATCTAAAATAGAAAATAGACATAAAAAAGAATTAAAAAGAAAGTACCCGTGATAACTCCCAAATAAACATATTTACAAATGCTTGGCTTGGCTATAATGTGCATGATGTTTCAAAATGTGGTTTTGTAATAGGCAGCTAGATAACCAAATTAAAGTAGTTTCACACTTTAGATGCCTCAACTACGCAGAAAAAGTAAGCTCAATCTCATCATCTGTTGTTATCCTGAAATAACTCTTATCCATCACCTGTATAGGAGGAAAATGTTGGAAAGTTTGAATAGGAACAAAACCAAATGAACTCTAAATAAAATTTTTTGATAGGTAAAAATAAATTTATTGAAACAAGACTCACCAAGTAGCCTAAAGAATTACAAATGGAAAACTATTTACATAAAAATCGAATCTATGAAAGAATGAATAGAGTTATGAGCTCCAAAAATTAAAACTCCAAACAATAGACAATTTTAAGTTTTTATGATGTTTGAAATGGTTCATTAATGGTACACGTACAAAGGGAATATCATTTTTATTCAAATCATTCAATATATATATATATATAAGCAAAGACCTCATGTTGGAGAGTATGAGGTTGTGCCATGTAGCATATTCCTTGAAGTTCTCTTTATTTAGTTTTCTACTTCAACAAAGTTTGCATTTATATTAAAGTATTAGTTCATTAAATTAGCCAATAGAGTAAATGCATATATTAATTATTTATTGTTATGCATTAATTATTTATATTAACTCTATATAGAAAATAATTTTTAGTTGGAATAATAATAATAAATTTAGAATATAACATTCTTACTTATGTTTAGTTGCTTTGACAACAATTGTCACAAAAGCCATTAAAAAATTAAATATTTATGAATTCACTAAAATTAATTTTAATCTTTAAATTTCCTAACTCGTGCATGTGTGTGTGTGTGTGTGTGTGGAACTAACACTGTAGTATGTATTCTATGTAATTAGAAAGATTACTAATATAATAAATATGTTTATTTTGTTATATTAATTATTTTAAGCAAAATGAAATTTTAATATCATTTTTCTAAGATTTATATGAGAAACAATTGGTTTTTTTATATGAGAAACAACTGATTTGAAATATGGCATTTTTACTCAAATTTAGTTGTTTTTGCAACAATTGAAACCATGTCCAACAAAAAGGGGAAAAACTTTTTAGTAACACACAATCAAGAATGTAAAAAAATAATAAAAATAAAAAATCTCTTTAAAAAAAAAAAAGAGTGTAAAAACAAAATTGAAGGATATATGCATTTTTTAGTAGGCATGAAACATGTCTATCTATATTAGCTACTATATCATGCAATTTTCAATTTGTAAACACATATATGTAGTATGATCAAATCACTATACTACTCTTAGTGTATTTCTATTTTGCCTATATATAAAATAACTAAAGATTACAATTTTTTACAATGAAGTTTATTGAAATATCTTTTTTATACATCAATAGTTGGGGGCAGAGATCTGAATCCTGAATGTTTCTATTGGAAATTGAGGTACCAACCAGTTAAGTTACAAGATTTTTTGTAAAACTTATCGAAATATTGGAGAAAACTAATAATAAGTTGCACCACGCATTGTGTGAAAACTCAACTAGTTATAAACAATAGTAGTTTCAAATAGAGTGCAAATAAGTAGACACCTTAAGGATTTCACAACAAGTTGACGTAAACATGATACCAGAAATAAATATGACACAAAATTTTGTTCAAAAACATCAATTTTTTTAGGAGTTAGGTTATGTTGCTCCAATTTCTAGGCCCCATGGATTGGATCAAATAAGGTGTATAATTGCTGTAATATTATAAATTCGATCAAGGGTTCTGTAAATGGAAAATTTAAGCAACGAGGCTTTAGAAAAATGACAATAGCATCATATCCTCAAACTGCAGAAGAAATATATATAAAACATTTTATTCCCATTCCTTTCCCTAATCTAGATCAAGAATTGTGCAAAATTAAAATGAAATCAAACAATTCAACAAGATCAAGGAATTGTTACCATTATTAATAAAGTATTGTGTGAATGACCAAAGGGAAAAGTAATCCTAGAGTCCCACATCGCTTAGGAAAACACATATAAATGTGTTTATAAGAAATGACTTTCCTTTAAAGCGTAGAAGGGTACAATGTTCACGGAGATGAATAAAAATTTGAAAGAGATGAATAAACAATGTATCAATTCGCTCGTAAGGCTCCTACGAATAGGAGCCAGAATTCGCAACATGGGAGCTTGCTTAAAAAGCAAGATTCAAGAAGAAGAAAAAGACAAAGATGTCAAGGGTATCAATATTCAAAGAAATATCAATATTCAAAGGTATCAATATTCAAACCGGTATTCAAAGGTTCCAACCTGTATAAATATTCAATATTCAATACAGTATAAATATTCAATATTCAATACAGGTTCCAAAAACATCCCACAATGGTGTCAAGGGTATCAATATTCAATACAACCCCTAATAGGTACTATTTTCATTTTCTTCTTCAATATTTTCTTCTCAGCTTATTAGTTATTTCCCACTGCTTGATGTTCATTTTCTTACCTGCTTATTAGTTATTTCCCACTGCTTGATGTTCTAGTCATAGTTGGCTTATTTTTATTAGCCAAACCGGTAAGCAGGTCATAGTTGGCTTGTGCGTAAGCCAACACAAGCCAACTTCCACAAAACGTTCATCGAGTTTTGAGGAAATGTGTGGGTGCTGAGAAGGTATAGCTTGCAATCTGTGCATGGAGTGCCGGGATTATATGTTCGTTATCTGTGACTCTGTCTCAAAACTCCACTCCCTCAAAAAACCTTTTTCTGTTCATCATGTCTTGTGGAGTTTGGACAAGGATTTTCTGAGGCAGTTGCTGCTGTCAGGACAGCAATTGAAAAAAAAAAAACACGTGAGTTTTAAGACCGTTAACGTTAACTGCAACAAATCCAGACAAATAATAATAATAATATTGATGGTATGGCATCCGCATCGGTCAGCGGCGGACAGAAGCGTTGTAAGCTTCAATGTAAGTTTGTGGTTGCTGGTCTAGGGTGCCATAATGGCCTGTTAAGATACGTGGATTTCACTGAGGTTGGACTTGGATCCCAACCCAAACCTCTGTGTTTGGGCGTAAATAGCTCGCATTGATACTGGTTTTCTTTATTTTTTTTTATCCAATTTACTAATTTTATTGTTACTTGGATCTTTTCTTTGTTTAATAATTGATATTCATTTTTCATTCTTAATCAGCGTCAACTCAGATGAAGCCGTGAGCTCAACTAACAGATTGAAAGCATTTATTTTGAAAGCTTTTTATGTCATATTGAAGAGGTTTGGGTTCTCGTTTTTATTACTCTATACCTTTGTTTTTCATTTTTTTTTTCAAGATGATTGGATCAATTTTTGTTTAATAATTGATTTTTTAACTTTTGTTTTCTACGAGTTCCAGATCAAAAACTGCTGCGATTGAAGCGGTCAAACTAACTTCTGAAGAACTTGTTTATATACTAAATAGGTTTGGTTTATCCTTCGTTTTTCAATTTTTCAAATTTGATTGTTATTTGCCTTTTAGTTTTCTACAAGTATCAACTTAAATTCGGCAGTTAATTTATTGAAGGTTTCAATTTTAAAAGCTTTCTATCATCTATTGAACAGATTTGGGTTCTTGTAAAAATATGTTCTTCATGTTATGCACTTGTATGTGCTTGTATAGCTCATTGAACTTAGGGGCTAGCTTCTGGATATGCATAATTTGGGATTATTTCGATGGGTTAGATAAAACATATTATTATGTCTATTATATTTATTAATATGTAATTGTTAAAATTATTAGTTGAAGTTGAAAGGGAACTTTATATCTATCAAAAAAAAAGTTGGAAGGGAAGTTTATTGTTAACCATCTGTTTCATGGCTGTATAATTTTTTTTTTTTTTTGGGCTGTCCATTCTCATTTGGGATTTGTTTTACGTGATTTGAGTTTCTAAATTATTGCTCAATTCATGGTATGTTTTTGTAATAGAGTTACAATTTTTTTCTTTTTTGGTTTGATATAGTTGTTGAAGATTAATTTGTTATTACTTCAATATTATTCTAAGGATCTAGGTGTGAAATTCAAATTAAGTAAAAATCATTTGTTTTTGAACGTTTATTTATGTGTCCTGAGGTTAAAACGGTTTTTAATATGGGTTTTTATTTAACAAGTTATTGGTCAATTTTGTATTCAAAGGCAAAACTGCGGTGAATACTATGCTTGAACTTTGTCCTTCATTGGCCACATTAAATTACACCCAAGATGACTCTAAAGATAGAATTTGTCTCCATACCAAAGGAAGAGTACACTCAATTCCTAGCTCATCAAAAGCAAGTGCTTCTTCCATTGCTTTCACTCTAGCCTAATCAAGTAGTGCATCCCATTGTCTTTTATGTTCCACCTTTGATCCACGGGTCACTGGAGTCTAACAAAATAAAAAGTAAGATATTTAAGATCTCCTACAAAATCCTAGACTCAACTAGAGTTACTAAACTACCAAAATATCCTTAATTCATAGGGATTTTAGAAATCACAATTTTGCTCCTAAATACAAAATTGACCATAACTTACTAAATAAAATTCCATATCAAAAACTGTTTTAACCCAAAGACACACAACTAGACCTTTAAAATCACATGACTTTTACTTCAACTGAACTTCAAGCATGGCCCCAGAAAATAAATATTGAATATGCAAATTTGTAAAGTAGTAACATTTTAATGTTCCATGGCTGCATCAGATATGTTAGTTTGGAACTGTTGTGTTGCTTTTCTAATTGCTGGGTTGTTGATAGGAGTGTGGGTGATTGTCTTGTGAGAATACTGGTTGTTTGTGGACAGATTGTCAGCCATTGTTTTGGTTACTATATGTTTTCAGTGTTGCTCACAGGAGCCACATCTTATTCACTAGTTTACTTTCAATCTAAAATAACATTAATGGAAGTAGTAAAAAAGGACATATCAATTAAGGAGGTGTAAAAAAGGACATATCAATTAAGGAGGTAACCAAAGAGTACGATTTTGGATAAGATAGAATGGTGGAAAAGAAAATATGTGGCCAACTTTCATTAGTCTATCGAGGTTCCCAAGCCAATTCGAAAGTTTTGAGACTAAGGCTTGATTGTTGTTGTTTACATTTCAACATCAATACTGCTGCATGTATGAGGAACAATAAGTCTTGTATCAGACCTGTAGCTTATTGAATGACTCTAATTATTATAAACTAAGTATTGCAGTCACACATATAAAGAGTGAATTTTTAGAATTCTTGATAAGACAAATTTTTAGAAATTATTTCTTGTACTAAGGGTGAATGAAATACTATTGTTAGTGGCTTGTTCATCTCTTCAAGTTGTATTGCACTCATTTTGGTAGGTTTGGGAGAGAAACCTAATAAATCTGAGGGGATTTCCTTTAGTTTTTTTTTTTAAGTTAAGTGGATTTTGTGGGATTTTGATTTCCTTGTGTTTGGAAGAAAAAGTAATATTAAAGCTGAAGGATTTCTTGTTTGTGTTTGTGCCAGTGGGGAAGCCTTTGAAGCATTTCAGAAGTATGTTGTCTTCCTCATCGCGCTTCTGTTTACCATAATTGGTTTTCACTTTCGCTCCTCGGACATCTCTCCACTTGAAACGCATTATGCTATCTTCTTGCTTTTCTTTGTGGCTATATTCGTCTACGGCCTTGCATATGTGTTGATAGCGGTACAACCTCGAGACTCTGTGTACCTTTCCAAACTCAGGTTCATCTGTCTAGTTTTTGGAACCATTGCTATTGAGCTACCTGCCTCAATAATCATTTCCCCCTTTTGGCTAGTCATGGTTAATTTATGTTCAGTCCTTATCATAGGGGTACTGTGTTTGTACAAACAAATTTATCAATTTGTTTGTCTGATATATGGCTGGCTCCTACAGATATTCCAATCAGCAGCTTTTCAAGCATTTTTTTCAAGGGAACGAGAAGACAATGACAATCAGGGTGCAGGAATTGTTTAAGTGGTCTTTTAAAAAAAAAAAAAAAAAAATTTAATCAAGAATCTTTATTGAACGTGGCTTGTTGTAGTACTAGATGTAAGCAAGCAAATTTTGAATGTTTTTATACTATATTCAGCGAATGTTTTTATACTTTACTAAAGATCTCGCATCCAACTGCTAAGATAATAAATTTGCAATGCAATTTTTCAAACTTCAAAAACAAGGTTTCTATAGTTTATAAAGGTTGTAGAAAGCAAGACTTTTTTTTTTCCTGTTTCTGTGATGTTGTCAAAAATTCATCTGTTTGTAAAAACAACCGGACAGAAGCCAGAATATTAGGGCACCACATCTAACCCAACCACGGCAGCCATAGAAAAATAATACAAATAGAAAAAACAGTTGCCTAAGCTTCAGACCATAAACATGCATATACTGTCATGATGCCACTTGATAGGATAATGATGCTTGTGATTCCATTCTTTAGTTGAAGGGTCATATCTGGTCTAAGAGTTGAATTGATTGCAGTATCGTTTTGTGTCACATTCCCAAGAGTCGCATCCTGGTAATACTTTATTGCCCGATCTGTCTTTGCACATAAGCAGTTGCCCTCCTTTTTGATTCTGTTAAATCCTGCTCCCTCATAGCATCAAAATGACTTCCCACTGCAGCATTTGCCAATTCTCGATAGATTCTTTCCTAATACCAGCATTGCAATATGACTGCATATCCTCACCACATTTATCGTGATTTTCCAGTATATCTGATAAAATAACGTTTGAAACCCAATTGAACTAGGGGCCTCTAAAAGCCCCATTTGAGAGGGCATTGTCTACCTCTGCTATTGATCAGTGTCTAGGCGCTGCAATGTTTATTGCTTGAATTTGACCCAATATGTTCTACAGAAATTTAATCTGCCACTCTATAGATTTCACTATATGATCCACCGTTCCTTGTTTTGTTTCTTGTCATATCAAATTGAGAATGAAAACTGATTTTCTCATCAGAATAATTTCAGATATTCACACCTCTGTATACTCCATATACTATTAACAGAGCCTAACCAGCCATTTAAAACAGAATTTGATCAACTATCACGTGTCTGGCACGCCTATTACTAATTAACAAAACTGATACAATACAGAAACCACAAGTCATATGTACACGAATGAAATATTAAATTTTGAGAATCAATTAGATTGTCAAACCTTATATACAAAAAGAGACTAATTGCCACAAAGAGTCTAGACCTCTCTAGATTCATCTTTTCATAATAATCCATGTCAACATTTGGAAGTTCAAAGTGGAAAGTGGCTTGGAATGATAAGAAAAAGCTCTAATTTATTAATTCTAAGGAGGGATTTCTTGGTTATCTCCTTTTTCCCATCCAACAAAAGTGAATTATCACATCATTATGCATTACACGAGCATCATATCACTAGACTATTTGATGACTAAAATCAATTGAAAAGTGTATGTGAACTGCCACACCTCTTCATCTTATTACGACTTCTGGCTATGAGCCCACATACAACTCATTTTTGAAGATCATATATGTAAGAAAATGAAGAGTGAGCCTGGAAAGCTCAGACTTCTTGCAATTATCGAGCAAGTTCTCACTTCTTACATGAATTTCTGTCATTACATACTTCATCCTGCAATGAAAACAGAACATCTAACACTAATCAGCACCATATACCCAAATATGCTAATCCCTGCACAGTGGTATACAAACCTTGTTCTTCTTTCGTAATTCCAAAATGTCTTCTAAAGGTGGCCGGCCTGGACAAAAACATATAAGTTTGCATCAAATATTTATAAGTTAAGAATTTGATTGACCAGAGCAAAATCAGATTAGTCATTAATGCGGTTAGTTTTCAAAGCAAGTTTCATGAGCTTCCAGTGAAGCATGTTGCAGGCTCAGTTTGATTTTGAAAATGTGCATAAAGAGAAGTTAAAAAATCGCAGAGATATTTTTTCATGGTGCAACTAAATGCAAATGATATCGTTTTCTGTTAGTGGACAATATAATGATTATCAAAAGAAATAATTCCTTATCACAACAATTAAAAGAGGCACTGAATCAGGTGTGTGTATCACAAGGCTGGTGCTACTCTATTATAATATGTAATATCCAAGGGGCAAAAATCAGCTATAGCAAGACCTTTTTTTAACTGAAGCAAAGAAGGCACGACTGCCTGAGAACTTTGAAGGGGTCATAACATAAAATTGTTTATGCAATACAAATTTACCTGCGATTTGAAGACGATATTTAGCCCAAACACCATATACAGCATCAGTTATTGTTGCAATCTGTTAAATGCATATTGTTATATTTAGTACAAATAATGATGAGAGGACAAGGGAGCACTATCCACAACCTTATGCATCTAGAGAATGGTAGCATTTCGATTGAACTACAAGTATAATTAGGAACAAAGAAACTTACAGGTTCATATTTGGTAATGGCATAAACCCAACCAAGACCAACTTGTTCATATAGTCTTCTAAATGCCTGTAAAGTTGTCATATGCAGGAATGAGAATGTCAGATAAAAAAAGCAGTGGCAGATTAAAGTAACATCTTAACAGAGTTCTTTAGCCATCTTCTTCAAACAGATTGTGTACCAAAATAATTCCAAACGTGTCCCAGACCATTGACATTTACTATTGAATTGCAAAGGAGGTTGAGAAGGAAATTGGCTTAGAGAGAATCATTGTCCATGTGCCTACAATAGGACCCAATAAACTTTCCATGCAAGCGTTGGTAAAATGATAGAATCATGGAGGTGATCATAGTTCCACATCCTAGGCAGCGCTTTGGCCTCCTTTAGAGTTTAGATATTTGAATAGTTAGTGATTGTCTAGAACACTTATTAGATTCAAAGTTTTACGATCTTGTACTTGTGCTAATTGATTCTAGTCATGGAATAGCCTTAGTTGAAGTTTCCAAACCTACTGATCGATGGTGTTTTATTTCCCCCACTATTCTTATATATTCCACAGGTTGGACCACTGTAACACAAGTATATACATATTCACATAGATGACATGCACACATGCATGCTTACTCACATACTCATAGATAAATACAAGATAGTGAATTTATATTTGGTGGAAATTTGGAAATGAAAGTAAAACGTGAAATGAGAAGAGCAGACACTGCAAAAATACAATTATAGGAAAAATGAAAGGGGTAGGAAATGTGGCATACTTCAACATCAGTGACTACAGTTCCATCAGACAGGATGGCATGAATCCTTCCCATTACCTAAACAAAAAAATAGAACTTCATCATTGTATTGCAGTAAATCTGACACACAGATGCTCTAAAATTTGTATTGTAGCATACCATTAAGTATTTTACAAAGTTATCATTTACTTTCCTATGGCCAAAGCACAGAGCCACATGATTTCACATGGATTTTTCAGGAAATTTCTAATGATCCATAAGAGCCACAAAAAAAAAAAAAAAAAAGAGTATATTAGCCTGTGAAGTCATATTGGATATGATTAACAGGTAGTGTTACAGTCACTTATATACTTCATTTTCTACTTCTTATCTTATAGATCCTAGCAAGCCCTCTTCGACCAACAAGCCGTGTATACTACAAATTTCAGCATTGTTTGGAACATACAGTTTTGTAGTCTAGGCCTTGATTCTCCTCTGGAAAGTATTCATCAGAACTTATATCAACAAATTTGATCGTACCATAGTCCTTATTCCTCTCCCTGAGCATGTTGACCTGACATATAATGAACTTAAACACATCAAATATTTAAAATGACCAAATTCACAAGTTAACACATTTTACACACAAATCAGGTGTGTTCTTGAAGAAATGCAAAAAACAGGTCCTTGAAGACAGACCTCACGCATGCAAAGCGGACAATCCCCATCATATAACATTTTAATTGTCCAATTCTGAGGTGATTGTTCTTCATCTTCTTTCTTGGGTGTTAAGGGATCCACAGTAGCCTCGCTTATCGCGCGGTTTGGATATTTAAGTCCTGCATAAATTTAAATAGCACAACAACCAACAAAACTTGCTTCAATTCTTAGTGTCACTGATCAAAATTGTTAAATTAGTTTCCACCTAAAATTGGTTCTATTCTATCAAATAATGAAGGAAAAACATTTACAACAACAGTAACAACAAAGTGGGAACTGGCTATTCTACAAACCCTCAACAAACTAATAAGGGTCGGTCACATAAGTTCTTTTTTGCCATTCTATCATGTCCAAAGACATATTCTCTTTAAGAAAACCATTAAAACACCATAAAAAATGAAACCCAAAACTTGGTTTTCAATGAGAATTGCTTTTTATTGTTTCTATACAAACCGAAAGAACCAAGTAAAGTTTGAAAGATGAAAATAGAGAACAGAGATAGAGAGTCTCACCACCGGGTTGGTATATAGGAAAAGCTGTGAATCTATGGAGAGCATGTGAAGGAGGGTAATGGAATTTGAGTTTAAGATAGTGAGGGACTGATAGGAGAGATGGGTTTCTGTGTCTTCCACCAACGTTACAAGTTGTGGCAACAGCTCCTCTCAATGCCATTGCTTCTTTTCTTAAAAATCAGCTCTTGAATTTTGAAGGATTCGGTGTTTGTTTCGTTTCCTTAAATCCAACGTTGGTGATTTCATAACTGCTTTCTCATACACGTGGCAATCCGGGCTTCACTCAAAGAATACTTGCCTATTTGGCCTCCAATCGTCCACTCAATACGTTCGGAACGTAGAATCAAATGTTTTTTTTTTTTAATTAAAAATTTTAGATATATGATAAAATTTTGATTTTTGAATTACAACACACCTCTCACCCACAGCAGCAGCCTCACGCCTCTCTCTCATCTCCTCCACCTCTGTTTTCTCAGCAAACTCAGACCGGCAAGAGCTTGTGAGGCGGAATCGACGGCGGCCACATGCAGCAGCGGCCGATCTCAGCAAATTGGAGAATATTCATTCTGTTCAAGATGTGTAATCCTGTTCAAGATGTGTAAGAACATTAAAAATATTATTATGAGTTATAGCAATGGCCGTCGATTCCGCCTCACAAGCTCTTGCCGGTCTGAGTTTGCTGAGAAAACAGAGGTGGAGGAGATGAGAGAGAGGGCGTGAGGCTGCTGCTGTAGGTGAGAGGTGTGTTTGAGGAGAAAGACTGTAGCTAACGCTGTTAACTTTAGGGTTAACAGCCCCTCACTTAAAATAGGTCACGTGCAACCCCTAAGCTTAAGTGTCATCATTTTTAATTGACAGCTACTCCAAACTATGTGTCCATACTGAATTCTCTTGGTTAATCCAAAATGCAAATAGTATTTATTATTTTGATCAAATTGATAATTTTATTAGAGAAATGTCATATCAACAATATTTTTATAATTTTTTCAAAATTAATTATAAGTAGTTGGTTTTTTTTTTTTTTTGATAAGATATAAGTAGTTGGTTATTATTAAATGTTATGGACAGATAAAAAATAATTTAAGTTGTTAATTCAAATTAAAATTAATAACAATTTACCACTTATGATTTATTGTGAAAGTGTTGTAAAAATATTGTGAATATAACACTTTTCATTTTATTAAGATAAATAGTAATTTATAATAATGTCAAAGTAAATAATTCAATGTTCAAACTATGTTCCACTTTATTTTCAGTTTAAAATTTTAAGAAATTATGTGTTGGATCTCACTCATTGATGGGAAGTTTATGTCCACACAAAATAAGAGTTTTTTTTTTTTTTTTTTTTTGAGTTTGTGTAATGAAGTTTTAAAATAATAATTAAATTCATGCTCATTTATAAAGAGAGTTGAGAGGAACAAAAGGTGGAAGCAAACTAAGTAGTATTGACTAATTGCCATGAAAAAATCCAAAATATCAAATAACAAATCCAAAATTCAAGGAAAATATGAACACTTCACGAATGGGAGGTCATATTACAAACAGAAACTAAATGCCATGAACATCTAGAACTCTCTAAACTCAACTTTTCTTAATAATCCAGATCAAGTATTGGAAGTTCATACTGGATAGTGGCTTCGAATGATTATAACAACCAAATGGCTCTAACTTAGAAATTCCAAAGTGAGGTTTCTTCCTCCTTTTTCTTGTCCAACAAAAGAAAATTACCACTTCCTTGTGCATATTTTAAGAGTGTCAACTGAATAGAATTTTTTATGACTACAATTAATTGAAGAATATAATTGAAGTTAAAATTTACACGTGTTGCTGTACAAATGATATTGCAGCGAGATTGAAAAAGGGTTACAAAACTATATTCTTTCTTGAGGTAAAGAGACTAATTATTTAAAGAGAACTGCCACACCTCTTTCTCTTGTTACAAGTTCTGGCTATGAGCTCAGATCAAGCTCATTTTTGAACATCACATATGAAATCAAATGAAGAACAAGTCTGGGAAGCTCTAACCTCTTGCAATTATGAAGCACAAGTTCACATCTTAAGCATTTATAATTTATATAATTACATACTTATTCATTTGGGAACAACTTATTTAGCTTTTTATTGAACATCATATATGGAATCAAATGAAGAACAAGCTTGGGAAGCTCTAACCTCTTGCAATTATGGAGCACAAGTTCACGTCTTAAGCATTTATATCATTACATACTTATCCATTTGGGAATAGCTTATTTAGATTTTTATTGAAAACATTTTGCTAAAAGTGTACTAAAAGTATATTTCTACTTTGAAAAAATGAGAAAAAAAAAGTTGAACTTATAAGCTCCAGCCAAATAAACATTTTGTGATCAAAACATAATCCCTAACATATTCCAGCACTATATACCTCAATTATGGTAATCTCTACAAAATAACACTACCAAATTTTTTTCTTTTTTCATGATTCCAAAATCTCTTCTAAAGGCGGTCGGCTTGGACAAAAACAAATTATAAGTTTCCATCACATATTTATAACTAATAATTATATAGAGCAGTAGACGTATATTAGTCATTAATGCGGTTAGTTTTGAAAGCGAGTCTCATGAGCTTCCTGTTAAAAAATTTTGTGGGCTAGAAGTTTGATTATGAAAATGTGCATAAAGAGCAGTTTAAAAAAAAAAAAAAAAAGCAAAGATAATTGTTCATGGTGCAACTAAATCCAAATGATAAGGTTTTCTGTTAATAGAAAATTTAAAGTTTTATAAATAGAAAAATTTATTGTCACAACCATTAAAATTTCATACCCATAAATCCAGAAAATCGTAGCAACTCAGAAAATTTATAACCATAAACATGCAACCCACCAAGCAAAGAGAAACCCACATTGTCAAACCCATCCCCATCGCTATGAAGTGACAACACAAAATTAGCCATCCTATCACCTATCAACCCCAACCAGAAAATCAATTAGCCCCCGTCACAAAATCCAACCATCAATGGATCTCAACCAAGCCTCCAAAACCCATCAAAAGAAAACCATCTTTGACTCGACTTGAAACAAACTTGCACTAATCCTGACTCGACAACCAACTTGCCACCACCAAAAAGTCCAAGTGAGCCCAAGCTCTCCTAGACCTAGGTATTGCGACATTTTATAAAGTGCTAGTATATAGCGACATTTTTAAAGCACTAATATATAGCATGTATGTGGAAAAATATTATATTCTCAATACTTTTACAACAAATCTTAAGTAGCAGGTGGTTATAAGTTATTTTTGATAAAAAAATGAGTAATTTCAATAATAAATTTAAATTAAACCAATAACAACTTATTATTTATGATTGGTTAGGAAAATGCTCTACTCCTCCAGGCAAATTTGCACATTTTTCGGCTAAATGGATTAAAGAAAGAGAAATGATATGTCTACAACATTTTTACAACAAATCCTAAGTGGCAAGTTGTTACTGGTTGTTATTGTTGGGACAAAAAAGAAATCTTAGTGTTAGTTTCAAATTTGAACTAATAATAACTAACCACCTGTGATTTGTTGTAAAAATATTGTAAAATTGTTGTAGACGTAAGAAAGTGACGGGAGATACCATAACCCGGACACGTGTCTAATTAGGAGAATGCCACCTAGCAGTTGGTACCTTAGGGGTGAAAGACCAAGAAAGTACAGAGGCACCAAAGTAAAACAAAAATTCTTCAGCATTTTCATTTTCAATCTCTCTCTCTCTCTCTCAGCTTTGAAGCTTCAGCGTAACCAAAATGGCGTTCTTGCTTAACAAAACCTCCATCGCTTCGCATTTCCGATCTCACTCCCAGGTACTACGCACTTCCTCTCTCCTCGATCCCTTTCCTTCGTCGTTTCGATCCTCTAATTTCTCTCTCTCTCTTTCTCTCTCTCTCTCTAGAACACAGTGGACGCGCTCTCTCACACGCGCCGCGCTTACCACATCGAACTCGGGGCTCGCGAGAAAGCCGTAAGTCACTCTCTCTCTATTGCTCTATCACTGTATCTTTATTGTTTGATACCTGTTAGGGTTTATATACATGCATATCAAATTCATCTAGATTTGGTCAAGTTAGACGCTCAAACACTGAATCAAACACCTAAAGAATCCTAAATTTGATGCATTTCTGAATTTTAAATTTAAGTATGCTTCTCTTTGTGAATGAATTGGGTCATTTTATATGGAACCCAGTAAAGTAATGGGTTTTCCTATTTTTTGTGTGTGGTGTTGGTACTAAGCTGCTTAAACTTTGCAGCTCTTGGCAGAGGACCCGGCTCTGAAGCGATTCAAATCCCATAAGAAGAGTGTGAATGCAGTTAAAAGAATGGGAGATGTTCTTACTCTTGTTGTCGTCGCAGGTAAGCGATTCAAAATTTTAAGTATTTTTGAAGAGTATATGGTAGACATGAAGCGTAATGCAAAATGGACATATGGGAACAAAAGTAATTTGTTCAAGTATCTAAAAAGCTTTCATGTTTTAAGAACTTTCCTCAAATCGTTAAATGAATTACAAGGGTTTTTGAAATTATCCATAACCATTTTTATTTTGACAAATCATTATATGTTATTTGCAAGTTATTTATAATTGGTACACTGAATTATAGCGTTGTGATTTATTTCCATTGAATATGTCATTTGTTCTTTTTTAAGTTTTTATAAAAAATTATTTTAAATTTGCAAATGCCAATGGCCTGCTCCTAACATAATAGGGTAGAGGGTGAAGTGATCTAGATCAACCGTATGCATGTGCAACTCACCAATAAAAATAAAAATAAAAAGTTCAAATTATCTTAGTCCTAGGAAGCACAGACATGTTGTTTGGGATGCCGTAATGGTGTCCCATATGCTGCATCATATTATAATTTTTAAAAAATTGCTTGTGTCTGTGCATCCTAGTCTTAGTCTATTTTAGTTGCCCAAAATTTTTTAATTTGTCAAACACTAGAAGCATAAAGTGGTAGTGGTGGAAGGTAACATTTTCTCCTAAGAACTCCAAACATTTGAAGGACGTAGGAAGTGTACCAGCTGGTTCTAGCTTCTCAATATTATGATTGTTTCTATTCAATAATTGTTCTGTCCATGGTATGAGAAGAAACTGAATGTCCCCCTTCTCCTCTCGGTTTTTTCCCATATATTGATTGCCAATATGCCCAAGTAATCTGGTAAGATCCAAGTTTGAACTTATTTTTCCATTTGCAATCCTACTCTTTTTCTGTAAGAGCTTACTACATTTGTATAATTACATAGGTAGTCGCGCATTACAAGTTATCTAAGCTCCGTAGTAAGAAACAGAAAATAGCATTCTCTATTGGTAGCACCATCTATTATGCTAGATTCCTGCACCTAAGCTAAAAATTTGTGATATTTTGGCCAATTCCAAATTTAATCCAGTATGAAGTACAAGATTTAATTACCAATGTGCTTTAACTCAAATGGTATCTCCTGCTCTTATAAGAGCAAGGGGGAGGGGGAGGTCTTGGGTTCTAGTGTGTCAATTAGCAGTAAAAAATAATAATAATAAAAAAAAAAAAAAAAAAGGGAACAAGAGTTAATCCAGTATGCAATTGATAAAACCTAAATCTGAGACATTGTATTATGAGAAATGTTTTTGTTCAGAAAGTCTAGGGACATCGTTCTACAACTTTTTTCACAACTGTTGATATGGCCTATTGTGACTGGTGGATAATAAAAGTGTTACTAGTGGTATACCCAATTGAAAGTGATTTTGCTTTAATCACAGCCGGCCATTTGTACTTTACAAAAATTATTACTCTTATTTGTTTGACTTTAAACCTTTTGCTAATGAGTTGATGGTTTCAAGGTTGTTACTTGTTTGCATTTTTGCCATGATGTGTGTACATGTGATGTTTAGAACCTTTGGATTTGACAAACTTTTTTGGCATGCTTCCTGAAGAAGGGATTAAACTGCTAATAAAGCCATATGAATCAACTTTTGTAAACTTGATTTATTTTCTTGGGTGGGGAAGCTTGAGAGTTTTTAGGATTATATTTATCTTATTGAACAGTAGAGTTAGAGCAAGCAGCTCGAATTTAAATTCAAGACAATAGGAAATGTTCTATTTCTTTCATGTCAAATTTTCAGCAGAAAAGTTTATGTTATGGTCTGTGTGACCTTAACTCAAGAAAAAAAAAAGGGCCTGAATGACCTTACAAATTATTGTGTGAAGTGGCCAATCTTAAGTGAGAAGGCCCTGTTGACTTGCATCATTTTAAAGAAAAAAAAATGGTAAAAGAAACTTTTAGCATCTTTTGCATTGGGGAATTTGCTTCTTTCACAATTTCATTTGGTGACTAGACTGATAGAGCTTCTTCTAGGGCCCTCTATTTTGGAAGGTGTAATCCCCTGAAGGATGAGTGATAGGCAGCACTATGTTGGGAAGCTATCCAAGTCGGGTTTTACTAAAACTTGGGATTTTTTTGCTGTGATTTTCTTAAATATTTGCTCTTCTCTTGTGCAGTTCCTAGCGTCCACACACTTGCATGTGCATGCACACAACACCATCCCTGCCTTTTATTGTGCTGAATGATTATAGAACCTGTTGTCTGTCAGTTAATGCACAAAATCTTGACCTATTATGTCTGTGAATTCAGTCATGACAAATCAACAACCAACCTTCATCATTGGAAAAAATTGATTTTACTTGGCTACTCGTAATGCGAGAAGAAGCTCGTAAAAAAGCAGGGGCTGCAGGTTGAAGTGCATAATGAAAGCGTGTTAACTCCAGGACTTCTTTTCCAAGAAAAAAGTAAAAAAAGAAAAGAGAAGAATAAGGGGGAACAAAAAGGGAAGGGGAGTAGGGGTGTGAGTTGGGGAGGGAATGTAAGATTGTTTGGCCATGATGTTAGACCTTTCGTCATTTGCCCTCTTTTCTTTTCTTTTTCTTTTTCTTTTTCTTTTTTTTTTTTTGCGTCAGGGTTAAATAAGCAGTGTTTCACCATTTATTTTGCTGAAAATTAAAAACAATAAAAAAAATATTTTTTTGATTACCGTTTATTCATGAAAATACTGTGCATTTGTCTTGATGCACAGTTTGTCTCATGAACAGTGCACCAGGCCAAAAACGCTGGCGCCAAATCCAAACAAACTCCCGAATCCAACCTTATGCTCTTTTGGTCACTTTTGAATTTTATTTTTACTAAATATATGTTATTAATGCAGCTGAGGGCTTTAAGAGAGTCAACTTCCTTGTTTGGAAAAAGCCTAAGTACCTTGTTTGGAAGGGACTCAAGTAGGGATGGCCAAATCCAATGGGTAACGGGTACCCAGCTCGACTCGATCCAAAACTTCCAGATATTACCCAATATGTCATTTGGTATTTAAGGAGAATTGGGCAGGGTCGGTTTTGGATAAAAATCCTAAATTTTTGGGTTGGGTACCCCGAATATGATCTTATTTAAAATAATAATAAAAAATAGTTCGAGTCGTGCAGTTGGAACATTGGCAACACTATTATATCCCCCAACTATCTATTCTTCTACATGCTCTCCCACACTTTCAACAACACCATCAGTCCATCACAACAAAGAGAAATTAAATGTAACCCCCCCAAAAAAAAAAATCCAAATTATAACCATGGTTTTGACGGAATTTGGAATCCAGGTATCCATGGGTAAAATGTATTGGGTTAGTTATACCCAACCCAAACTTGGTCTGTGGCTATTTTCTTCTTAAGCTGCAATAAGCTTACTAACATGATAACATGCTGCTTGTTTGCAAGCGTGAAATTAAAGTCACTGTGGATCTATGCTAATGAAGTCCAAATGGAATTTAATCATTATTTAGACTAGGACATCCTGTCATAAAGAGTATCGTAATGAGAGGTTAATCTTCAAAAGTTTAGACTAATTTGAACTTTGAAAGATTATTAGTAGTTAGAATTGCTCAAGCTTATCATATGTTACATTGACGAGTCTCTTTCTTTGGGTTTTGGTTTCTAATTGTTTGGTTAGAACATCCTAATCTCTTCAAATTACATTTTCATGTAAATATTTTGCTTCTGCTAGCTGCTACCTGATTGTCTCATTACAAAGTGTTGGAAACTATGTTTCTTTTGTCGTCACTAAAGATGAAAGAAAAGAAAAAGGAGAATCACAAATGTTATTGAGGGTGACTAAAAATTGTTTCTTTTTGGCATGGTACCAGATTATACAAAGAGGAGCCCACTGCCCACCAACATAGATGATGGCTTGTGAGATTAATACTACGTGATGTCACAGTTCCACATCCTTATTCTGCACTTAGGCTTCCTTGAGAGTTTAGATATTTGAACAATTAGCAATTATCTAGAACAAATTAAAGTTAAAGGTTTACAATCTTGAACTTTTACTAATTGATTCCAGTCATGGAATAGCCACAATTCTATTGGTGGAGTTTTCTTTTCCCCATTTTTCTTATAACTTCCACAGGTTGGACCACTGAAACACAAATTAGTACATATTCACATAGATGACATGCACACATGATGGAAATTAGACTTGATAATCCTCTCAAAAAAAAAAAAAAAAAAGAAGAAGAAGAGAAATTAAACTTGAGGAATAGCCACAATTCTATTGGTGGAGTTTTCTTTTCCCCATTTTTCTTGTAACTTCCACAGGTTGGACCACTGAAACACAAATTAGTACATATTCACATAGATGACATGCACACATGATGGAAAAAAAAAAAAAAAAAAAAAAAAAAAAAAAGGAAGAAGAAGAGAAATTAAACTTGAGGAATAGCCACAATTCTATTGGTGGAGTTTTCTTTTCCCCATTTTTCTTATAACTTCCACAGGTTGGACCACTGAAACACAAATTAGTACATATTCACATAGATGACATGCACACATGATGGAAAAAAAAAAAAAAAAAGGAAGAAGAAGAGAAATTAAACTTGATAAATACATGATATTAAAGTTAGACTTGATGGAAATTTGGAAAGAAAAGTAAAACACAAATGAGAAGAGCTAGCATTGTAAATCTATAAATGTAAAATTGCAGGGGGAAAAATGGTAGGAAATGGGGCAAACTTCAACATTAGAGACTACAGTTCCACCAGAGAGGATTGCACGAATCCTTCCCGTAACCTAAACAACAAATACAACTTCATCACTGTATTGTCTGACAAAAGAGATGCTCTAAATTCTATATACACATGCCACAAAGTTAATATGCTCTACTATGTATTCTACAAAGTTATCATTACTTTCCTATGGCCAAACCATAGAGCTACATGGTTTTTTCAGAAAAATTCTAATGATCCCTAAAAGCCACCAAAAAAAGTAAATATTAGTCAGTGAGGTCATATTGGATATGACCAAGAGGTGGTGTTACTGTCACATATACTTCATTTTCAATTTCTTTTCTTACAGCTCCTACCAAATCCTCTTAAACTAGCAAATTGTGTGACAATAACATATTAGTCTCTGAAGTCATATTGAAATGACTAACAGGAAGTGTTACTATCACACATAATTCAATTTCTCCTTATCTTACAACTCTAGCCAAACCCTCTTTAACCAGCAAACTATGTCTACTGAAAATTTCAGTACTATCTAGACCATACAGTTTTGTAGTCTAGGCCTTGATTCTCCTCCAGAGAGTAATCATCGAAATTTATATCAAAAAACTTAATCGTACCATAGTGCTTGTTCCTCAGCCTGAGCATGTAAACCTGACATAGTGACATTAAAATGAAATTAAACACATCATTTATTTAAAATCACCAACTTGAAAAATAACAAGTTTACATACATATGAACCAATATGTTACATATACGCTGAAAAGAAATGCATCACTACAAAATTAATGCTTATTAAAGAAAAAGTGTTTGCTTACTGGCTAAGATTAGATTGTGTAGTAGCTTTTGTTAAGGAGTGTTGTTTTCTACAGTGCAACATATTATGGGACTTCATTTATTAAGGAGGAATTTAGATCTAAACTTAAAGAAAAGTGTTAAAATAATAATTATATAATCAACTTCTTCATTTTATAATAGCTTGAACTTTTAGAATACGCATAGTTTAACTTCTTCATTTTGTAATAATAATTCAATTTCTTACCTTGAAAATTCTGCTCCTTTAATTTTTTTAAACAGATTCTGTTTCGATACTGAATGAAAAAATCCACCACTATCAGTAAAGCATGCCAACCAAAATGTGTATAGTTTTATCATCTAGGAGAAATTGGTGATATTATGAGACCAATCTTGCTTCATATTTTATTGTCAACCATATGCAAGATTCGGTTAAAGTTTTGATGCATGCAGGCAAGGTATCCTCCAGATGCAGTATACCAATGTCCAACCTTAATGTTCTTTGGAGAAACCGAGATACAGGATTGGCAGTTACATGAGGCACCCAAACCTTCAGGACTGTAAGACAAAAGAAAAGGAATTAAGAAAGAGGAATCACAAATGAGTTATTCATCCAGAAAAAAAAAATACAATTTACCGCAGGTAAATGTAGTCAAATTTTGGCACTAATTTTTATCAGTACAAAACTGAGAAAGAACTAAAATTAGAGCATAAAATTAAGATATACCTCTTTAAGAAACTCTCTTATGAAGTTTGAGAATTAATCAGTTTGTCAAACCTTATATACAAACAGAAACTACCTGCCATGAACGTCTAGACATCTCTAAACTGATCTTTTCATTTTAATCCATGATTCCATATTAACCACTGGAAGTTCAAAGTGGAAAGTGACTTAAAATGATAAGAAAAAGCTCTAATTTACTAATTCTAAAGTGAGGTTTCTTGGTTATCTCCTTTTTTCAGTCCAACCAAAGTGAATTATCACATCATTATGCATTATAAGTGCATCAACTCACTAGACTATTCGATAATTAAAATTAATTGAAAAATGTATGTGAACTGCCACACCCTTCATCTTATTAGAAGTTTTGGCTATGAGCTCAGATACAGCTCATTTTTTATGATCATTTATGTAAGCAAATGAAGAGCGAAAAGTGAAAGCTATAACTTCTTACAATTATCTAGCAAGTTCACATCTTAATTCTTACATGAAATAGACACAAAATAGTCTAAAGAATTACAATTGCAAAAGTATCTACATATGGATGGACTCTATGAAGGAATGAACAAAGTAACTATCTGCAAGACCCAAAACAAAAGACCACTCATATGCATCAAACATAAAGGAGTAATATTCCATATATTTGAATTAGGTATCATACTCCACCATCCACATAATAAATCAAGAACCTTCTCAAATAATACCCATTGAACCCCAAACACCATGAATATCAAACTCCACAACTCAAAAAACACACTACAATGTATCAAGAGGAGGTCCACAATTTCCCCACTACAACGGCATATACAATATCGACTTACCATTGAGTAATCTCTCTTGATGAGGTTCTCACAGATAAGAATTTTCTCCCAAGCTGCCATCCACGCAAAAAAGGAAACTCTCCTAGGAGCCTTGGCCCTCCATATGGCTTTCCAAGGGAAAGGCATTGGAGTGGAGCCCCATATAGTCTCATAACAAGATCATATAGTGAACTCCCCATTACTCTTTAGCTTCCACCTCATCCTATCACTCCCCTCCCTAATGGAATATAAGAATCTTACAGATGGAAAAATGAAGCCACCCCATTTATTTCTTAAAATTTCTCATGAATTTCATGCAACAACTTCTCCTCCCCCTTCCTCCTATCTCTCCAATAAAGATTCCACATAAGCATTCTTATCCACAATAGTGTCATACAGTCTAGGAAACATTAGCTTCAAAGGCTGATCTCCACACCAACTCTCATGCTAGAATCAAATTTGACTACCAGAGCCTACGTCAAATAAGAAACAATCTCCCTTCATTCTAATGCTTTTCCAAAATCCACAGCCATGAGTGCCCCAAGCAGATTTTGAGTAACGTCCACCAAACTCCTACCCATAAATCTAAGAGCCTCAAACTCATTGATATAACTTTAAGAATGTAAACTATAGTATTCCAAAAAGAGGGCCTCAAAATCATTTCTACTACTCATTTAGCATTTGCTTCCTTTGTTCATTAACTACGAACCCACTTCTCAGAAGTAAACAAGGCCCTTAGGTTATGCTTTTGCTTATAAATGGATTTTATTGTAAGATATGAAGTGCAAAACCTAGTTTTCCCAGCCCTAACCAACTCTCTTTGGTTTGTGTATTCTCATCATATTTAACACTCCCCCATGGTTGTAGATATATCCAGTTAATTGAATGGCTCACTAAAGGCGCCTCGCCTTAGTGCCTTTGAGGCGCTTTTTTGGCGGCTTGCCTCAACTGGACACCTAGGCGAGCGCCTGGAACGCCTTTAACTACATTGATATATTTAATGTATATTGCTATGTTTGGTACAAATAATGCCAAGAGAACAAGGGAGCTTTATCCAGTACACCATGTGTCTACAGGATGGTAGCATTTCAATTGAACTGCAGGTAACATTAAAATGAACAATGGAATATACTCCACATCCTTTGTGTGGAATATTATTTTTTATTTGTAAGAGGACCTTAGTAAACTTCCTAAGCATTCATTGGTAGAATCATGGTGGTGATCAATGGAATATACTCCACATCCTTCTGCTACGCTTAGGCAGTAGAATGTTTAGTATTGATTTCAATGCCTAACAAAAGCAATGACTTCCAAAAAAAAAAAAAAAAACGCCTAACAAAAGCAATTTGATGCAGTCTTAAAAGTATATAATCATCATCCTCATTATGCTTAGTGCCATTAAAATTGTTATCACGAGATTTATAACCCTTATCATCCTCCTCATCTATTTCATGCAAATCAATAATCTCTCCCCATCATCTTCGCCATCTAAATTAATAATCTCTCTCTCTCTCTCTCTCTCTCTCTCTCTCTCTCTCTCTCTCTCTCTAACAAAAGGAGTATGTTGTAAACTAGAACTTGAACTTGTTGCCCTCCCTAGTGACCTAATCTTGCTTGTCTCCTTTGGTGAGGATGAGCTGTATGTGGGGTGTGGTCTTGGATGGATTTTTACTTTCTGGAATTTGATAAGGCATGGAAGGTTGGGCTTAGGTGTATGATATCATACCATAATAATTTAATTTTTGTATAACAAATCATGTAATATAAAAAGAACATTAAGATTTTACAGCAACATTATCAATAATGTAGCAGGAAGATCTTAATGTTGTTTTCGATTTTACAGCAACATTATCAATAATGTAGCAGGAAGATCTTAATGTTGTCGAAAACAACATGGAATTGTTATACAAAAATCAAATTTATGGTATGATATCACATTTGGTATATTTTATTTTAATTATAAAAATAAAAGGCTCCAAATTTTTTTTTTTGAGCTTATTGCAAAAGCTCCAAAAATCGTGGTTTAGGCACGCATTTGCAAATGCACCTCGCTTTAGAGGAAAAAGGCGCTGAGTTTTTGCCACTTTGCGCTTAAGTGCTCTTTTAATAACAATGGTTTTCTTCCCACAGTTTTCTTATGACTTCCTTTTAATATTCTAAAATTTAGATATTTCAACAGTTTGGGCCACTGAAGCACAAATTGGTACATACATAGATACATGCACACATGCATGCTTACCCACCTGCACACAAAGAACTAAATAAATAAATATAAGATAGCTAAGTTATACTTGATGGAAATTTGGAAAGTAAAACACAATGAGAAGAGTGAGCACAGTAAATATAAAATTAAGTGGCATTGGCTAAGCCAAAAATATAAAAGTGGTGTTGACAAAAAAAGAATTCAATTTTTCTAAATTTTTATTTTATTTTTATTTTTTTAACTATATATAAATTTTGCAGGTATTCAAAATTAACTAAGCATGGATATAAGAAATCAAGAAAGAAATTCACACACTGACCATATGAAAGGAACACGTACCTACTCAAGTTAATCTTTCTTGCTATTCTACTGTCAACTGTATGCAGGATTCATTTGAAGTCTTGATGCATGCAGGCAACAGTGGGCCAACCTTGTTCTTTTGTGATCCAAAATTTCTTCTAAAAGTGATCAGCCTTGACAAAAATAAAAAAGACTATAAGTTTGCATCACATACTTATATGTCTTAATTTAATTGAACAGAGCAGAATCAGATTAGACTACTAGTCATCAACTTGGTTAGTTTTCAAAGCAAGTAGTATTCCTTAAAACAAGCTTCCTATAAAGTACATTGCAGGCTAGTAGTTTGATTTTGAAAATGTACATATAGAGAAGTTAAAAACACATCAAAAAGGACATTTCATGGTGCAACTAAAACCAAATGACGGGTTTCAGTTCATGGAAAATTTAGAGGTTATTAAAAGAAGTACTTGTTTAACATAACACTTAAGAGAATCATTGATTTGGATGTGTGGATCATGAGGTTGGTGCCGCTCTGTTTTCGCTTATTATGTAATAACCATGCAATGGAAAACATACAGTTATAAAGACTTTTTGGTCACTCAAGCAAAAAGGATGTGAGAACTTCAAAGGAGCTACCACACAAAATTCTTTATGCAGTATGAGTTTATGTGTGATCACAGGCCACGTTGGTCTTTAATGACCACAAGAAGACGGGAATGGTCAAAAACATTTGCCAAAATATTCAGGAAACTGATAGGTAAAGAAACATATTGCCAAAAATTTATCTAATATCTCCAAAGAAACTGCAAAGAAAAATTTTCTTCTATCCCCATACATAATGATTAATGGAGGAGTATAAATAAACTTATATAATGCCATTGCTGTCTCTTTTTTTGGTTGAAATTCAAAGATTCTTTTGTTAAAAGGTAAGATTGCTTTCTTAAGTCCTAACATTCGTTACTTTTGCATCAACATATATATAAAAAGCACCAATGCAGCACCATATATCGCATAGATTAAACAATATATAAAGTAATAGCGCAAAAACAAGGAACTGAAGGAAGCATTTTATAAGCTCTAACAAAGTGCTACAAATTTTCAATATTCTGACCCAAAAAAAAAAAAAAAAATTCAAAAACCAAAAATATCATAACATCAACTTGTCCTGCATATCAGAGTACCCGTGGGGAACTGAACTGAAAAGAGAGACTCACAATTCTCACTAACCAAACAGCACATGGTGATAAAGAGACAAAAGATGAATTGTAAATGAAGAAACAAATACAGGGTCACGAAGTGAAAACTTTTCGTGCCTAAAACTGACTAGGAAATGAAATTAGGCACGCAATGAATACCTCTTTGGAAAAACACTTTCAGCAAGTCCGACCGAATTTTCCGGTGCAGGGGCGGGAGTTTTTTTTTTTTTTTTAAATGTTGCCATAGTCGGGGTGCTAATTATTTGACTGAAATAGGCAATACTTATACAGTTGCTAGGAAATCCGGAAATTTAAGGGGCAGAAAATTTCAGAATTGTTTTGTCGTGTCATAATCACTGGCAAGTGGCAGCCGTTCGATTTGCGATTGATAATCGAACGGCTTCTCATTGAGGATAAATCATTCCAAAACAAATAGAAAAGACAAAAAGTACGTGAGTACGAGTTCGTGTAATAAATTACGTGTATGGTATTTCATAAAAAAATACTAGTATTATTTTTTTAGCCATGTTAATGTGTATCATTAGAATAATAGTTAATCATTTATTTTAAGAAAATTTTGATACTATTTCTATAAAAAATAAAAAAAAACAGTTAAAATATTTTTTATTTTTTATTTTTCTCATAAATATTTTCTTTAAATAAATTATTATTTATGAACATTTATTAATATTTTTTTTAAGAAATAAATACAATTTTATAATAATAAGTTCACGAGTTATTATTAGTTTTAATTTAAATTTATTATTATAATTACATTTTAATTTAACAGTAATAATTTCATACTAAAATTTTATTGAAAAAATATTACGAAGGAAAATATTTACATTTTCGCCTAAAATGTATGTGAATTACATAAAAATTGCTTCTCGTCACCAATAAGCGAACAAGTCCAGGTTTGTGCGTCGCACATTTGGACCAGACCTGCTCGCAAAAATCTGTACGGTTCAAGCTTGTCTCGGTCTTTCGGTTTTTAATATATAATTTTTTGGGTTTGATTTGGATCTGGACGAGACGGTGAAGATGGTGTACTATTATTGGGGACTGGATGAACGGTGAAGATGGTCTGCTTAATTTGGGTGAACATCTTGATACATCCAATGCAAAAGTGACCCACAGTCTGATCCATCCTCACCATTCATTCAAAAAGGTTGGTGTGTCGTCTGATTGTGTGACACAGACACACACCGTGTGAATTGGAAGGGGGAAGGGGGTAGCATGAGTGTATGACGTATAAGGTGAATTGGTGACTTCTCAAAAAAATAAAGTTGAATTGGTGGAACTGGAAGGAAAGCTTGGTTTGAATCGTCTGACGTGGTTTGAGTCCCTTGGGATGCTATGTCTTCGATGGGGATGGATTGGTGGGTTGATTTTTTTTTTTTTTTTTTTAAAGAAAACGTGTGAGCTTTATTGAAAGAAAACTAGCCATTGTCGGTTAAAAGAATCGAATGAAGGGATCTGAGCTTTTTTTTTTTCCATAGATTTTTTAATGGGGAAGATTGGGAGGGGTATGACGTGGAGTAATGCTAGAGCTTCGGATTTCCCATCCTTCTTGGCTGCTTGCTGGCTTCTAAAAATGTCCTCTCTATTTTAATATTAACTAGTCGTTAACCCGTGAGATATATGAACTAGTTTTTAAATAAAATGTTAACATGTTTAGGTTTAAACATCTCTCTAATTTCAATTATTGCAAGCTAAATTGGCTCTAATATAAGATGAAATATGTAATATTATGAAGTAATATTAAATATGAGATAAATACAAATATTATGAAGTAATATATTACAATAATCATAATGTGCTCTTACATTTGGTTTAATAAGTATTACAAAAGAACTCGTGCGATGCCCAGGAATGCTACTAATTTTTTTTAATTAAAAATAAGTAAAAATTATATCCATTATATAAGGACATGAAATATCATTACTATCGCAAAAGATAACACATACACCACAAAATGCTTGTTTAGCCAATCAAATAGCAAGCCATTATTGGAAGAGTTACCTGATTGTGTTACTATTGGAACAACTGGGTATACTGGTCTTTTTAATACATAACCAAATAGTTTATCATCTCTGAACGCAGCAACTGTTTTAGGCTGAAGCTCCTTCCAAAAGTTTTTTATTTGCACATATTGGGCAAATGTCCTAATGCTATGTATTTTTGCTATGGCTTTTTTTATTTTTCAATTTCATTTATTTCATGACTTCTACTAAATATTCAATGTATTCATTATATTTAAAAAACATTGAAGTAAAGTTGTATTCTCAAATAACTAAATATAAGAGTTTAATTCCTCTCTGTTTTAATTTAAAACCAAATTGTACATAAAGGCAAAAAAATTTCCTTTGTTCCTATATGTCATTAGTATGAAAATCACAAATCCATTAAAACCAAATTGTGTATAGAAAATCTTAGAGATTGAAATATAATTTTAAAGTGTTTTTTGTATCTTCTTCCTTTGTTGCTTTGTAGTAGTTCCTGAATATGCCCTTTTGTTTTCCTTGAGTACAGATGTTGGTGTGAGTTGCATATTTCTTTGAACATCAAGTTTTTGAAATTTTGTACAATCACTATTTTCTTCAATTGATAAGTTGTTGCTACATTCATTTGAAGTATCACTGATGAAAGCCTGGCAATAGAACAAGTTAAGGAATGCATTACAACATATACATCTTAAATATAATATTTGTAATTTTGCAATAAAGAGTTTCATTTTGGACCATTAATGACAATTATATTTTGTTTCCAAGATATATTAACCATCATAACACCATGCAGACAGTGATTGATCAATAATGAAGTTCAAATAAATGTTAGATTTGAGCCCCTAGACCTTTGGTAAAAGGCAATGTAAAAGTACAATATCAATATTACAATCCTATGCGCTGAGCATATTAATGCCTCACATAGGAACCACATACATACACATTACCAAGATTGAGACTTGTTATCACCAACATGGACTCTTGTCTTTCTCACATCAATTACTAAACCCCTCACCAACACATTACTACAAATTAGGTTCCTATAATCAAACAATACAGAAAAGAAACCATGACCATAATAACAACATTGCACTCATATATTATATCATCCACCACAACACAAGTTATAGATTCACAAATAGCAAAATTACAATCACAAATTGACATAGCATATAACTATAAATCAAAGATACGTTTTCAGATTTAGCAAAAAAACCCAATATGCCAAAACACAATATATATACTAAATACTTCTTGAATTCTCTTGCTAGTGACAGGGCACTTGGGTCCACTTGCCCTCTTCTTAGAGGTCTGATACACCAACTTCCCACCTTAAAAATCCACACAAAAACACAAACATTAACACAAACCCATATCAAAAAATCAAACTAAAACACCATTTTTCAAAACAAAAACAAAAATCCAATATTAAAAATTTAATATTTTTAAGTAAAGTTCAGTGATCTGACACTAAAGGAGTAGGAGGCCAGCGCCTGTGGACTATAGATTGATCATAGTTGATTTCTTTAGGTTTTAACAATTATGCATAAAATAGCATTGTTTAGGAACACAACCTTCTTTTTATTCTGCTAAAACTGATATAACTAAACTAAAATTCAAAAAAAGCTAAGAAATCCTAACTATTCTAAGTCTGAACTTGAAACAGTCAAAACATAAACCTACCAGCTGTATTTTTTTTTTTGCACAAACTAATATAACTACACTAAAATTTGAGTTTCATGAGTTCTTTACAATTCAAATTGAGAGAACACTAAAATAAAGTAGAAAGCGAAATCATGTACATAGATTATCACAAAGGCAAACGAATACCATACCTTAACCTTGATTCGAATGGAGGAAAACAATGAAGAGAAAGGCAATAAGAATAAACCTAAAAACCCTGATTCGAATGGAGGAAAACAACAAAGAGAAAGGCAATAAGAATAAACCTAAAAATTGAAAAGCCATGAAAAAAAAAAAAAGGACCAATAAGAATTAACTATTTATAAGATAATAGCTAGAGTCCTAATAGTGATAGAGTTCGGATTCAAAAAAATAAATAATATTAGAGTTCTAATTAAATTTGTTTATTAGTTACCTTTGGGCCGATCTCAACGGGCTGGGTTGGGTGTATTGCCGACCGACATAGTTGATGGGCCATGGGCTGGATGAGACCCAAGGCAAATGGGGCTCTGTTTCTGTTCTGAGGAAGAGTGGAAACTAAGTGAGGTGGATACGGGTATGGTGGGATCTGTGGCCATGGGCTTGATGAGACCCACGGCAAATAAGGCGCCGTTTCTGGGTTGTACAGGATGGATGTGGGTGGTTTATGGCAAATCGGTGGTCTGAGGAAGGAGATATTAGTGGTCTGAGGAAGGTGTCTATTGGGTCTTTAGATGCGATGGTGGGTATGATGGATCTTTACATGCGATGTGATGCAATGTCGTGGTCAGTGGTCTGAGAAAGGAGATCGATGGTCTGAAAAATGTGTCTATTAGGTATTTAGATGCGATGGTGGGAAAGGCAGAGCATCGGGAAAGGCATCGTGAAAGGGAAGAGATGGTTTATTACGTTTTTTGGGTTTATTATATTTTTGTGTTGGTTTTAATTTTAATTTTAATTTTTTTTTAATATTGTGCTGACATGGAAAATTGTGGGAGCTTTAGAGGTTTCGGTTTTATATATATATATATATATATATATATAGATATATAGATAATTTAAAACTTATGAATTTCATAAATCGGTGCATTTAAACCCCTTATGAATTTGGTGTAGGAGAGGGGAAGGATCTCTTATTCAAATATCAAAAAATTTTACCAATTGAGTTAATTGGAGCTCACATATAACTCATTAATTTTATGTGCATTTAAACTACACATTTATAAAAATATAAGTAAGTTTCTTTAATAAAAGTTCCTTTTCTTTTTCAAAAATATATAAACTTGTTTTTATTTGCATTTAGTGAGTTCGGGATATTAAAATATAAAGAATTTTTTATTAGACAAAAAGATATTATGATTTTTATGATTAAAAATTTGGACTCATGTTCTTTTTTTCATCTAACAAAAAAGTAATAGTTTTTTATGGTTGTTTATTTATTGTTTATATTACATTAAATATGTTAACACATAGACAATGATGATAATAACAATGAAGTCTTAATCCAAAATTTTTGGGGTTAGGACAGATTAGTTAAGATTTGTTATATGTATTATTGTCTTCCATTTTATTTTAATTGAAGTCATACTCTTTTTTATTTTAAAAAAAAAAAAAAAAAAAAGCCATAGGCTCTGTTATTTCCTTAATTGACATTTTTTTTATATTACTTCTACTAAAGTTACTTTTAGTCAACCTTTATCTTCTTTTATTCACTTAACATGGGTCAAGTCACTATTTCTTACCGGTTTATTTATTACTTTTATTTGAACATGGGAAATTTATCTCAAGTGGCATTCCTTCATATTTTCATTAACCAGTGTTACCTTATCTTGAAGAAAATTTTCTTATTTCAAATCCTATCTCTTTATGTATTCTCACTTATTTATCTTAACATTCTCATTTGAGCTATATCCATTTTAAAGATACGTTGCTTCTTAAGTGATAATTATCTTTTAGAGTCATGTAATTAATATAATTTAAAGGATCCCCTCTTTAATCTTTTAAAAAAAATACATACATACATATATAATTTAAGGGATAATTACATGTGACTTATTTACACATTACTCATAAATAACAAAGCAAAACACCAATCAATAATCATTTTAAGAAATTATTGTTCCACCAGATCTCTTAAAACCCTATTTTCTTTTTAATTGACATCTCATGTGACATTGCACTCTTTCATGTCTTAAAGAACAACAAAATATTATAAAGTAAGAAAAAAAAGTATTTAAGTACTAAAAAAAGTTACAAAAATTGAGAATATTGAAGTATTGAACATATAGGCCAAAAGGTGTATTATAAGAACAAGGTTGATAAAAGCTAACAGTCCTTTGACAACAATTTATTATCGTGCCAAATATGTATTTTTATTTTGAATTTGATAATGAATTTTTTTAACTACATGCCTTACATATAAATATAATAGAACCACTAAATAATTGTTATGTATTATTTTCATAAAAATAATGAATATAACTACAAAGTTGGAAGTTGATAAATAAAATATAAATAATATACAATAGCTTGAATCCTATGCATATTGTAACAAGTTATCAAAAATATACATATTGTAACAAAACTACTCCAATAAACTTGTTTGTAGTACAACTTAATGATTTTACAAGATGTTGCAACAACCATGATACCAAAAATAAGTATGACACAAAATTCTATTAAAAAACATCAATATTCTAGGAGTTTGGTTCCGTTGTTCCAATTTCTAGGCCCCACAGATTGGATCAAATAAGGTGTATAATTGTTGCAACATAATTAATTCGATCAAGGGTTCTAGATGAAATTTCAATCAACAAGGCCTTAGAAAAATGACAATAGCATCATATCCTCAAATTATAGAATATATATATATATATATATATAATCAAACAATTCAACAATTCATTCAAAATCAAGCAATTGCTACTCTTATTAGTAAAGTATTGTGTGAACTTTAAAGGAGTTATAACACAAAAATGTTTATACAATATGAATTTACCGGTGATTTGATGCAGTGTTAGGAATACCGTTTCAAACCCATTTCAGCTTTTTCATTGGAATGAAATGTTTTGATAATAAAGCTCAAATAAAGTGAGTAATGATTATTATGAAAAAAAACAATCATTTATGATTTTTTTTTTTTTAATAAAACCAAGTTTTTTTTCGGTGATTGTAAACAAGCAACCACCTTCTAGGAAGGTTCCTTTGCTCACTTTCCCCAATTCCCAAATCCACCTATTTGAAACAATGGACTTTCTTTCTCACCTACTCCATTTATTTTCTTTCTCACAATTTTGAAGACCGTACATGGCATCAATTATTGTTGCCATCATTCTTACTCTGCTACGTCACAAATGCCCATGGGTTTACTATTTCTCTCTCCAAGCTCTTTTAGGCCTGTCTACTCTCCTCAAGTTCCACTTGTATAATTTATAGGCCTGTAAACCATTGTTTCTGTCATCCGGGCTTAATGGCTTTTCTAGCCATTCACTAACTCTTCTCTACTCATATTGTTGGGCTTCTTCCTGCTATTGGGCCTCAAAAAATGAGCATCAACAACAAGTTACCATATTATTAAATTATTAATTATGTACCATTCAGTTATCTAAGTTATTAATTAGGTACTATTCAGATATACAAGTCAAAATGGTATGAATAATCACTGGGGGTTGTAGGAGAGAGAAAGTTCTCTTCTCTTTCCCTTAGTAGGTGTTTTCTTCTCTCTCCCTTAGTAGGAGTTGTTGTTTTCTCTTGCCTTAGTACAAGCCCTCCCTCCCTCTTCCTATACGGGTTTCTCTAAGTTTAGTCGCCTACAAGGTTTGATAAAACCCACTCAGCAACATGGATCAAATAATCACTAGGGGATTTCAGCATTTTCAACTCACTACAGAAGAGGAAAATGAAATCTCCATCTCAACCAAGAGATTGGATCTCTTAGAGGTGTGCGCGCAAGCCTTCAAGTCCACTCAAAGAACTGCCTAGAAGGTGGGTTCAGATCTAAGGTTTGTAGATATGGAAATAAAGGTCTTTCAGTTAATGTTCAGTTCTTGGTTTCATATGGAGTGGCTTCCTTTCTTTTGCTTTATTTGTGGTGTTTTGGGTCTTGGTGAGGCCGAATGTCTCTGGCATTTTGGGGGTTGGACCAGAAAAAGTAATGGATTTAAGGGGGTTTTTGAGAAACATTGTGCTACTAGCAGAGGTGGGTCGGAGGAGGAAAGAATGGTGGAGATCACAGATGTTCAGCACACTTCAGTGGCTGCTAGTCAAGCGTGGCTGGGAATGGAGCAAGCGTGGCACTCTATGGCATTGTCAAATCACACTAGCTCCAACGTTGTGCTGTTAGAGAGTCAGAGCAATAATGCTCTGGTATGCCCCTTGAGCCCAGCGCCCTCTTCTGTTGTGCTATCACGTGTTTCCCTATGGTCCTCTCTGAAGGGTAAGGAAGTGGTTGACAAAGCCTCAGATTTGAGCTTTCCAATGTCTTTCTCTAAGGCCCAAATATCACCCAACTCGGAACCCACAAGTATTCCCTCTCCTTTTAATGAGCCCATCAATACCCCTTTATGCCCAAAGAGCGGGCATTTAAATGGGGTTGCTAGAGCCCAAGAAAAGAAACCCCAAAATTTTAATATGCAATCACAGGTTAATTGCTGGGCTTTCGGGTTCGTTGAGGAGAGAGGTGTGTAGTTGTTTGTTGTTTTTCTCCCAGTTGTTGTCTACTTTCTCTGTTGTATCTTTTTTCCAAATGAATGAAATGTTTATGTATTTCTCATCAAAAAAAAAAAAAAAAAAATGGTACGAAGTTTCAGTTATACCCAAATCATATTATCCACATCGGCAAATTAGTACCATCGTGGCCGCCTAGAGGAACCTTGTAGCCAAACCTCAACTAAAAATCATGAATTCGTGATCTCAATCCAAAGAATGGTTTTTTTTTTTTTTTTTTTTAATATTAATAAATGAAAAGATATATCGTGTGAGCAAAGTCAATATTAGTTTCAATCTTTAACGAGTTATTAAAATATGAAGTCAAGGTAAAATATCAAATATTAGACCCGCTTAGATAATTTTTTTTTTTAATTTTTAATTTTTTTGAGAAACAGCATTGCTAAAATATTAGTATAAAATTTTATCGTTAGACAACATGAGCAAAGA
Organism: Quercus variabilis; assembly: GCA_030445155.1. NCBI lineage: Eukaryota > Viridiplantae > Streptophyta > Magnoliopsida > Fagales > Fagaceae > Quercus > Quercus variabilis. Next base: position 12,851,377 of record CP129454.1, read on the forward strand.
TGACAAATATTAGAGAGAGCTGCACCAAAATTTCTTGAGAAACATGTCTAATAGGAATTTGACTTTTCTATTAAATTTGAAGAAAATCCTAATGGCATTGGACAAAGTGCCTATTACTAGTTAAGAAATTTCAATCAATTTGAATTTTCTATTAAATTCAATGTCACATAAATTTTTTTTATTTTTTTTTATTTTAGCCATTAGACACATCACCAATTTTCATTCAAAAGATAACGACAGTGGTTAAATTGATACGGTACTGAAAAGTTAAAGACCAAATTGACACAATTGAAATATTTGAAATCAAATTGAAATATAGTGTATAGAATAAGGAACAAATACGTAGTTTATACTTAAAATATTTTATAACCAAAAAAGTGTTAGCATTTAATCCACCCTCTCCAAACAAAACTTGTTTGTAGTACAACTTAATGATTTTACAAGATGTTGCAATAACCATGATACCAAAAATAAGTATGACACAAAATTCTGTTAAAAAACATCAAAATTTTTAGGAGTTTGGTTCCGTTGTTCCAATTTCTAGGCCCCATGGATTGGATCAAATAAGGTGTATAATTGTTGCAACATAATTAATTCGATCAAGGGTTCTGGATGAAATTTCAATCAATGAGTCTTAGAAAAATGACAATAGCATCATATCCTCAAACTATATATATATATCAAACAATTTAACAATTCATTCGAGATCAAGCAATTGCTAATACTCTTATTAGTAAAGTATTGTGTGAAGGACCAAAGAGAGAAGTAATTCTATAGTCCCACATCGTCTAGAAAAGCACATAAAGATGTATTTATAAGAAGTAATCTCCCTTTAATGTGTACATGAAATCCACTTATTATCAAAAATAAATAAAAATCAACGTATAAGCAAAAAACTTCATAAATCCGAGGGAGTGAGAAGTGGGCGTTTGCCAAGTCACTTGGAGCGAAAAAAAAGTGCACGTGACAAGTGCCGGACTAACTTTATATATATACATAAAAAGATGTGTTTTTTATATATACATAAAAAGATGTGTTTTTTATGTGTTACAGTCAACACTTATTAGTGACAATAGAAGCGAAAAAGATTATGTTGGTCAAGTTATGTAAAAGACTAACTTTATATATATACATAAAAAGATGTGTTTTTTATATATACATAAAAAGATGTGTTTTTTATGTGTTACAGTCAACACTTATTAGTGACAATAGAATCATATCCTCAAACTATATATATATACATCAAACACAGAATTCAGATATGGAGTACAACAATCAGAATTCTACAACAATCAGAATTCAGATACGGAGAGACCTTCCCATTTGGTACTAAACATGGAGAGGTACTATTTTCATTTTCTTTTTCAATATTTTCTTATCAGCTTATTAGTTGTTTCTAACTGCTTGATGTTCTAGTCATAGTTCTTATTAGTTATTAGCCAAACCGGTAAACAGGTTATATATAGTTGGGTTTTTTTTTTTTTTTAGTTGCTGCATTAAAAAAAAAAAAAAAAAACGTGAGTTTTAAGAGAAAACGGCTGTTAACCATTAACGTTAATGATTTGTTGCCGTTAGAACATCAGCATTTGGGTGGCTATATGCCAAATGCAACACATATTTGGCATACAAGCCCAAAACACACACAGCAGCTGAAAGGCTGAAAGGCTATATCTTATATGCCAAAAAAAATTTGAGATTTTGCTACAGTACCATCTTAATGTAAGATGATACTGTAGCAAAATGGTATAAAAAAAATATTATTTAATTGCTTTGACCCGGCAAAATGCTACAGTGCCTCTCTCATTTTATATCTTTCTTTTCTCTCTCTTCCGTCTCTCTTTCTCATCCCCTCTCTCTCTCGCCGAATCACCAAGCCGGATCGAAGTTCTAGATCGGCGTGGTGGTGAGCTGGTGGCGCGGCTGAGATCGGCGTGATGGCGAGCTGGTGGCGCAGCTGAGTCGTGCGTGGAGATCGGTTTGGCGAGGTGGGTTTTTTTTTCTCTGGGTTTTTTCTCTGGGTTTGGCGAGGTGCGTGGAGATCGGTTTGTGATTTTCTCTGGGTTTTTTTTTTTTTTTTTTTTTGGTGTTGACGGTAGTTTCTGGGTTGCCGGTGGTGGTGCGCAGCGAAGCCTCATCATCTCATCGATTCAATTTGGAAATCTCGGGTTTGGTGCTGGCCGGGTTGGAAGGCGAAACGACGACGCCTAAGGAGAGGAGAGAGAAGTGGAGGATTGGAAAGTGGAGAGAGTTGGGGGAGAGAATGAAGGCCGTGTCGCCCTTGGAGAGGTGGAGGCGGTTTTGGAGGGAGGAAGTTAGGGATTGGATTCGGCGAGCGAAGTCCGAGAAGGAAATGCGGCGGCGAGTAGTGGCGTCGATGAGAGCTGCGGCGGCGGTGGTTGGAGCGGAGAGGAGTTGAGGTGAGGGAAGAGGTAGTCGGTGATGGAGAGTGGTGTGGTGAGCGGAGGAAGAGGAGTGATTGGTCTGAGACTGTGGTAGATTTTGGTTTGTGAGCAGAAGCCGCTGTTCGGGTCGATTGTGGAGTTGTGGTGGTTCGCCATTTTTGGGATGGGTTGGATGCACAGAATGGGCAAATCTATATGAATGAAAAGTGAGAACGGAAGTTTGTTGTTGTGATAGTAATTCAACGGTGATTTGTTGTTGTGATGTAACGTTAACGGCTACAAATCACACTCTACTCTCATCAAAACCCCTTCAACGCTTTTCTCTCATCAATAATAATATTGATGGGTATGGCATCCGCATCGGTCGGCGGCAGACAGAAGCGTTGTGAGCTTCAATGGAAGTTTGTGATTGCAGGTCTAGGCCTGTTAAGATACGTGGATTTTACTGAGGTTGGACTTGGATCCAAGCCCAAACCTTTGTGTTTGGGCATAAATAGCTCGCTTTGATACTGATTTTCTTTATTTTTTTTTTTATCCAATTTACTAATTTTGTTGTTACTTGGATCTTTTCTTTGTTTAATAATTGATATTCATTTTTTATTCTTAATCAGCGTCAACTCAGATGAAGCTGTGAACTCAACTAACAGATTGAAAGCTTTTTATGTCATACTGAAGAGGTTTGGGTTCTCGGTTTTATAGCTCTATTCCTATGTTTTTCATTTTTTTCAAGATGATTGGATCAATTTTTGTTTAATAATTGATTTTTTAACTTTTTTTTCCCTACGAGTTTCAGCTTAAAAACGGCTGTGAGCGAAGTGGTGGAACTAATTTCTAAAGCACTTGTTTACCTACTGAGAAGGTTAGCGTTCTCCTTAGTTTTTCAATTTTGCAAATTTGATTGTTATTTGCCTTTTAGTTTTATACAAGTTTCAACTTAAATTCGGCAGTTAATTTATAGAAGGTTTCAATTTTGGAAGCTTTTTATCATCTATTGAACAGATTTGGGTTCTTGTATAAATATGTTCTTCATGTTTGTACTTATATGTGCTTGTATAGCTCATTGAACTTAGGGGCTAGCTTCTGGATATGCATAATTTGGGATTATTTAGATGGGTTAGATGAAGCATATTATTATGTCTATTATATTTATTAATATGTAATTGTTAAAATTATTAGTTGAAGTTGGAAGGGAAGTTTATTGTTAACCATCTGTTTCATGGCTGTATAATTGATTTTTTTTTTTTTGGGCTGTCCATTCTCATTTGGGATTTGTTTTACGTGATTTGAGTTTCTAAATTATTGCTCAATTCATGGTATTTTTTTGTAATAGAGTTACAGTTTTTTTCTTTTTTGGTTTGATGTAGTTGTTGAAGATTAATTTGTTATTATTTCAAAATTCTTCTAAGGATCTAGGTGTGAAATTCAATTAAAGTAAAAATCATTTGTTTTTGAACGTTTATTTATGTGTCCTGAGGTTAAAACAGTTTTTAATATGGGTTTTTATTTAACAAGTTATTGGTCAATTTTGTATTCAAAGGCAAAACTGCAGTGAATACTATGCTTGAACTTTGTCCTTCATTGGCCACATTAAACACCCCAGATGACTAAAGATAGAATTTGTCTCCATACCAAAGAAAGAGTACGCTCAATTCCTAGCTCATCAAAAGCAAGTGCTTCTTCCATTGCTTTCACCCTAGCCTAATCAAGTAGTGCATCCCGTTGTCTTTTATGTTCCACCTTTGATCCATGGGTCACTGGAGTCTAACAAAATAAAAAGTAAGATATTTAAGATCTTCTACAAAATCCTAGACTCAACTAAAGTTACTAAACTACCAAAATATCCTTAATTCATAGGGAGTTTAGAAATCACAATTTTGCTCCTAAATACAAAATTGACCATAACTTGCTAAATAAAATTCCATATCAAAAATTGTTTTAACCCAAAGACACACAACTAGACCTTTAAAATCACATGACTTTTACTTCAACTGGACTTCAAGCATGGCCCCAGAAAATAAATCTTGAATATGCAAATTTGTAAAGTAGTAACATTTTAATGTTCCATGGCTGCATCAGATATGTTAGTTTGGAACTGTTGTGTTGCTTTTCTAATTGCTGGGTTGTTGATAGGAGTGTGGGTGATTGTCTTGTGAGAATATTGGTTGTTTGTGGACAGATTGTCAGCCATTGTTTTGGTTACTATATGTTTTCAGTGTTGCTCACAGGAGCCACATCTTATTCACTAGTTTACTTTCAATCTAAAATAACATTAATGGAAGTAGTAAAAAAGGACATATCAATTAAGGAGGTAACCAAAGAGTACGATTTTGGATAAGATAGAATGGTGGAAAAGAAAATATGTGGCCAACTTTCATTAGTCTATTGAGGTTCCCAAGCCAATTCGAAAGTTTTGGGACTAAGGCTTGATTGTTGTTGTTTACATTTCAATATCAATACTGCTGCATGTATGAGGAACAATAAGTCTTGTATCAAACCTGTAGCTTATTGAATGACTCTAATTATTATAAACTAAGTATTGCAGTCACACATATAAAGAGTGAATTTTTAGAATTCTTGATAAGACAAATTTTTAGAAATTATTTCTTGTACTAAGGGTGAATGAAATACTATTGTTAGTGGCTTGTTCATCTCTTCAAGTTGTATTGCACTCATTTTGGTAGGTTTGGGAGAGAAACCTAATAAATCTGAGGGGATTTCCTTTAGTTTTTTTTTTTTAAGTTAAGTGGATTTTGTGGGATTTTGATTTCCTTGTGTTTGGAAGAAAAAGTAATATTAAAGCTGAAGGATTTCTTGTTTGTGTTTGTGCCAGTGGGGAAGCCTTTGAAGCATTTCAGAAGTATGTTGTCTTCCTCATCGCGCTTCTGTTTACCATAATTGGTTTTCACTTTCGCTCCTCGGACATCTCTCCACTTGAAACGCATTATGCTATCTTCTTGCTTTTCCTTGTGGCTATATTCGTCTACGGCCTTGCATATGTGTTGATAGCGGTACAACCTCGAGACTCTGTGTACCTTTCCAAACTCAGGTTCACCTGTCTAGTTTTTGGAACCATTGCTATTGAGCTACCTGCCTCAATAATCATTTCCCCCTTTTGGCTAGTCATGGTTAATTTATGTTCAGTCCTTATCATAGGGGTACTGTGTTTGTACAAACAAATTTATCAATTTGTTTGTCTGATATATGGTTGGCTCCTACAGATATTCCAATCAGCATGACTATATTCAGCGAATGTTTTTATACTTTACTAAAGATCTCGCATCCAACTGCTAAGATAATAAATTTGCAATGCAATTTTTCAAACTTCAAAAACAAGGTTTCTATAGTTTATAAAGGTTGTCGAAAGCAAGACTTTTTTTTTTTCCTGTTTCTGTGATGTTGTCAAAAATTCATCTGTTTGTAAAAACAACCGGACAGAAGCCAGAATATTAGGGCTCCACATCTGACCCAACCACGGCAGCCATAGAAAAATAATACAAATAGAAAAAACAGTTGCCTAAGCTTCAGACCATAAACATGCATATACAGTCATGATGCCACTTGATAGGATAATGATGCTTGTGATTCCATTCTTTAGTTGAAGGGTCATATCTGGTCTAAGAGTTGAATTGATTGCAGTATCGTTATGTGTCACATTCCCAAGAGTCGCATCCTGGTAATACTTTATTGCCCGATCTGTCTTTGCACATAAGCAGTTGCCCTCCTTTTGATTCTGTTAAATCCTGCTCCCTCATAGCATCAAAATGACTTCCCACTGCAGCATTTGCCAATTCTCGATAGATTCTTTCCTAATACCAGCATTGCAATGTGACTGCATATCCTCACCACATTTATCGTGATTTTCCAGTATATCTGATAAAATAACGTTTGAAACCCAATTGAACTAGGGGCCTCTAAAACCCCCATTTGAGAGGGCATTGTCTACCTCTGTTATTGATCAGTGTCTAGGCGCTGCAATGTTTATTTCTGGAAGTTGACCCAATATGTTCTACAGAAATTTAATCTGCCACTCTATAGATTTCACTATATGATCCACCGTTCCTTGTTTTGTTTCTTGTCATATCAAATTGAGAATGAAAACTGATTTTCTCATCAGATAATTTCAGATATTCACACCTCTGTATACTCCATATACTATTTTTTTTTTTTTTTTTGAGATAAAGATAGAAACTTTTATTTATATAAAAGTATAAAGTTACAGCACAGGTATAAAGGTACAACACCAGCCCAGGAGCATAAACTCCAAGACTACTAGAACGAAATACATCAAAATAACAAATACCACAACACAACAAATTATAACAATATTCAAAACATGATTAATAGTTCTCCATTGCTCCTTCCAATATCATAGCACAGGTGCGTAGATTCATCATTGCTAAAGACGCAATTGGTAAAGACCAGACCAGCATACAAACAACCCCATTACTGCATATAATCATTAATACCCTTGCATACAAACAACCCCATTACTGAATATAATCATTAATACCCTTCCAAGTCAATTGCCCCTTCCAAATTCACAGCACATGTGCATAATTTCAGAGCTGCTGGAGAAGTACATGAAATACCAGAACAGCCTCCAACAAATAATAACAAGGTTAAAAAAAACTCCCATTACTGTACATATACTCTTCTAAGAAGCCGATTGCCCCTTCCAAATTCACAGCACATGTTCATAATTGCAGAACTGTTGGAGAACTACACTAAATACCAGAACAGCAAACAACACACAATAAATTATAACAAGGTCCAAAAACATTATTAATGGTTCCCCATTGCTACACATAATCTCTGATATTCTTCCAAGTAGCCAATTGCCCCTTCCAATATAGCTTTAGGATGTTGTTTGATCAACTATCACGTGTCTGGCACACCTATTACTAATTAACAAAACTGATACAATACAGAAACCACAAGTCATATGTACACGAATGAAATATTAAATTTTGAGAATCAATTAGATTGTCAAACCTTATATACAAAAAGAGACTCATTGCCACAAAAAGTCTAGACCTCTCTAGATTCATCTTTTCATGATAATCCATGTCAACATTTGGAAGTTCAAAGTGGAAAGTGGCTTGGAATGATAAGAAAAAGCTCTAATTTATTAATTCTAAAGAGGGATTTCTTGGTTATCTCCTTTTTCCCATCCAACAAAAGTGAATTATCACATCATTATGCATTACACGAGCATCATATCACTAGACTATTTGATGACTAAAATCAATTGAAAAGTGTATGTGAACTGCCACACCTCTTCATCTTATTACGACTTCTGGCTATGAGCCCACATACAACTCATTTTTGAAGATCATATATGTAAGAAAATGAAGAGTGAGCCTGGAAAGCTCAGACTTCTTGCAATTATCGAGCAAGTTCTCACTTCTTACATGAATTTCTGTCATTACATACTTCATCCTGCAATGAAAACAGAACATCTAACACTAATCAGCACCATATACCTAAATATGCTAATCCCTGCACAGTGGTATACAAACCTTGTTCTTCTTTCGTAATTCCAAAATGTCTTCTAAAGGAGGCCGGCCTGGACAAAAACATATAACTTTGCATCAAATATTTATAAGTTAAGAATTTGATTGACCAGAGCAAAATCAGATTAGTCATCAATGTGGTTAGTTTTCAAAGCAAGTTTCATGAGCTTCCAGTGAAGCATGTTGCAGGCTCAGTTTGATTTTGAAAATGTGCATAAAGAGAAGTTAAAAAATCGCACAGATATTTTTTCATGGTGCAACTAAATGCAAATGATATCATTTTCTGTTAGTGGACAATATAATGATTATCAAAAGAAATAATTCCTTATCACAACAATTAAAAGAGGCACTGAATCAGGTGTGTGTATCACAAGGCTGGTGCTACTCTATTATAATATGTAATATCCAAGGGGCAAAAATCAGCTATAGCAAGACCTTTTTCTAACTGAAGCAAAGAAGGCACGACTGCCTGAGAACTTTGAAGGGGTCATAACATAAAATTGTTTATGCAATACAAATTTACCTGCGATTTGAAGACGATATTTAGCCCAAACACCATATACAGCATCAGTTATTGTTGCAATCTGTTAAATGCATATTGTTATATTTAGTACAAATAATGATGAGAGGACAAGGGAGCACTATCCACAACCTTATGCGTCTAGAGAATGGTAGCATTTCGATTGAACTACAAGTAAAATTAGGAACAAAGAAACTTACAGGTTCATATTTGGTAATGGCATAAACCCAACCAAGACCAACTTGTTCATATAGTCTTCTAAATGCCTGTAAAGTTGTCATATGCAGGAATGAGAATGTCAGATAAAAAAAGCAGTGGCAGATTAAAGTAACATCTTAACAGAGTTCTTTAGCCATCTTCTTCAAACAGATTGTGTACCAAAAGAATTCCAAACGTGTCCCAGACCATTGACATTTACTATTGAATTGCAAAGGAGATTGAGAAGGAAATTGGCTTAGAGAGAATCATTGTCCATGTGCCTACAATAGGACCCAATAAACTTTCCATGCAAGCGTTGGTAAAATGATAGAATCATGGAGGTGATCATAGTTCCACATCCTAGGCTGCGCTTTGGCCTCCTTTAGAGTTTAGATATTTGAATAGTTAGTGATTGTCTAGAACACTTATTAGATTCAAAGTTTTACGATCTTGTACTTGTACTAATTGATTCTAGTCATGGAATAGCCTTAGTTGAAGTTTCCAAACCTATTGATCGATGGTGTTTTATTTCCCCCACTATTCTTATGTATTCCACAGTTTGGACCACTGTAACACAAGTATATACATATTCACATAGATGACATGCACACATGCATGCTTACTCACATACTCATAGATAAATACAAGATAGTGAATTTATATTTGGCGGAAATTTGGAAATGAAAGTAAAACGTGAAATGAGAAGAGCAGACACTGCAAAAATACAATTATAGGAAAAATGAAAGGGGTAGGAAATGTGGTGTACTTCAACATCAGTGACTACAGTTCCATCAGAGAGGATGGCATGAATCCTTCCCATTACCTAAACAAAAAAATAGAACTTCATCACTGTATTGCAATAAATCTGACACAGAGATGCTCTAAAATTTGTATTGTAGCATACCATTAAGTATTTTACAAAGTTATCATTTACTTTCCTATGGCCAAAGCACAGAGCCACATGATTTCACATGGATTTTTCAGGAAATTTCTAATGATCCATAAGAGCCACAAAAAAAAAAAGAGTATATTAGCCTGTGAAGTCATATTGGATATGATTAACAGGTAGTGTTACAGTCACTTATATACTTCATTTTCTACTTCTTATCTTATAGATCCTAGCAAGCCCTCTTCGACCAACAAGCCGTGTATACTACAAATTTCAGCATTGTTTGGAACATACAGTTTTGTAGTCTAGGCCTTGATTCTCCTCTGGAAAGTATTCATCAGAACTTATATCAACAAATTTGATCGTACCATAGTCCTTATTCCTCTCCCTGAGCATGTTGACCTGACATATAATGAACTTAAACACATCAAATATTTAAAATGACCAAATTCACAAATTAACACATTTTACACACAAATCAGGTGTGTTCTTGAAGAAATGCAAAAAACAGGTCCTCGAAGACAGAACTCACGCATGCAAAGCGGGCAATCCCCATCATATAACATTTTAATTGTCCAATTCTGAGGTGATTGTTCTTCATCTTCTTTCTTGGGTGTTAAGGGATCCACAGTAGCCTCGCTTATCGCGCGGATTGGATATTTAAGTCTTGCATAAATTTAAATAGCACAACAACCAACAAAACTTGCTTCAATCCTTAGTGTCACTGATCAAAATTGTTAAATTAGTTTCCACCTAAAATTGGTTCTATTCTATCAAATAATGAAGGAAAAACATTTACAACAACAGTAACAACAAAGTGGGAACTGGCTATTCTACAAACCCTCAACAAACTAATAAGGGTCGGTCACATAAGTTCTTTTTTGCCATTCTATCATGTCCAAAGACATATTCTCTTTAAGAAAAACATTAAAACACCATAAAAAATGAAACCCAAAACTTGGTTTTCAATGAGAATTGCTTTTTATTGTTTCTATACAAACCGAAAGAACCAAGTAAAGTTTGAAAGATGAAAATAGAGAACAGAGATAGAGAGACTCACCACCGGGTTGGTATATAGGAAAAGCTGTGAATCTATGGAGAGCATGTGAAGGAGGGTAATGGAATTTGAGTTTAAGATAGTGAGGAACTGATAGGAGAGATGGGTTTCTGTGTCTTCCTCCAACGTTACAAGCTGTGGCAACAGCTCCTCTCAATGCCATTGCTTCTTTTCTTAAAAATCAGCTCTTGAATTTTGAAGGATTCAGTGTTTGTTTCGTTTCCTTAAATCCAACGTTGGTGATGTTCAATACTGCTTTTTCATACACGTGGCAGTGCGGGCTTCACTCAAAGAATACTTGCCTATTTGGCCTCCAATCGTCCACTCAATACGTTCGGAAAGTAGAATCAAATGTTTTTTTTTTTTTTTTTTAAATAAAAATTTTAGATATATGATAAAATTTTGATTTTTGAATTACAATATTTGCTTTACCCCCTATTATTAGGATAAAACATCTAATTACTGAATAGGTACGGATTTCCTCCAATCATGTTTGGAGGAAATGCTGCAAACAAGGATAGCTGTCAATGAAATAAGAAGACACTTAAATTTGAGCTCATGTGCATTTTAAGTGAAGAGCTGTTAACCCTAATGTTAACAGCGTTAAACACACCTCTCACCCACAACAGCAGCCTCACGCAACTCTCTCATCTCTTCCACCTCTGTTTTCTCAGCAAACTCAGACCGGCAAGAGCTTGTGAGGCGGAATCGACGGCGGCCACATGCAGCAGCCGCCGATCTCACCGGACCAACTGGACAGCCTCTCTCTCTCTCTCTCTCTCTCTCTCTCTCTCTCCTCAAACCCAATAACTGACAAATCTATCAAATGCCCATTTGCAGAAACTTACAGAAACACCCATTAAAGCTCACATTTTGAAGAAATCTGAGATGGGTATGCACCAAATTGAATGAAATATCACAAAAGCTTCAAACTTTGACAACAAAATTTAAAAAAAAAAAAAAAAAAAAATCTGAAATGGGTTGTTCGGGTTGTTTAAGAATAAGAATTCTTACACTGTCTTTGAAGCTCCTTTGCCAGGGATTTCATTGTACTGCAACAAACAAAGGAATCTAAAATTCAGACTCAAAAGTAGATATCAATAGAGAGAGAGAGAGAGAGAGAGAGAGAGAGAGAGAGAGAGAGAGAGAGAGAGAGAGAGAGAGAGAGAGAGAGAGAGAGAGAGAGGTTTTACTCTGCCAGTCGGATCAACTTCAACAAACTCAGAGTAATCTCGTTCAAGATGTGTAAGAACATTCATTCTCCAATTTGCTGAGATCGGCGGCTGCTGCATGTGGCCGCCGTCGATTCCGTCTCACAAGCTCTTGCTTGTCTGAGTTTGCTGAGAAAACAGAGGTGGAGGAGATGAAAGAGAGGCGTGAGGCTGCTGCTGTTGGTGAGTGGTGTGTTTGAGGAGAAAGACTGTGGCTGTTAGCGTTAAGGTTAACAGCTCTTCACTTAGAGCATCCGCATTTGGATGGCTATATGCCAAATGCAAAGCATTTTTGGCATACAAGCTCTCATATGCAAAAAAATAAAAAATAAAATAAAATAAAATAAAATTGAGATTTTGCTACAGTATCATCTCAAATGTAAGATGGTACTGTAGTAAAATGGTATAAAAAAAATATTTTTTAATTGCTTTTACCGGCAAATTTCTCACTCTTGCTCTCTCATTTTATATCTTTCTTTTCTCTCTTTTCCTTCTCTCTTTCTCATCCCTTCTCTCTCGCCGAATCACCAAGCTGGATTGGAGCTCACGCCGGATTGAATTTCTAGATCGGCGTCGTGGCGAGCTGGTGGCGTGGCTGAGATCGGCGTGATGGCGAGTTGGTGGCGCGGCTGAGTCGTGCGTGGAGATCGGTTTGGCGAGGTGGGTTTTTTTTCTCTGGGTTTTTTCTCTGGGTTTGGCGAGGTGCGTGGAGATCAATTTGTGATTTTCTCTGGGTTTTTTTTTTTTTTGGTGTTGACAGTAGTTTCTGGGTTACCGGTGGTGGTGATGGCAGCGGTGGTGGTGTGCAGCGAAGCCTCATCATCTCATCGATTCAATTTGGAAATCTCGGGTTTGGTGCTGGCCGGGTTGGAAGGCGAAACGACGACGCCTAAGGAGAGGAGAGAGAAGTGGAGGATTGGAAAGTGGAGAGAGTTGGGGGAGAGAATGAAGGCCGTGTCGCCCTTGGAGAGGTGGAGGCGGTTTTGGAGGGAGGAAGTTAGGGATTCGGCGAGCGAAGTCCGAGAAGGAAATGCAACGGCGAGTAGTGGCGTCGATAAGAGCTGCGGCGGCAGCGGTGGTTGGAGGCGGAGAGGAGTTGAGGTGAGGGAAGAGGTAATCGGTGATGGAGAGTGGTGTGGTGAGCGGAGGAAGAGGAGTGATTGATCTGAGACTGTGGTAGATTTTGGTTTGTGAGCAGAAGCTGCTGTTCGGGTAGATTTTTTTTTTTTTTTTTGGTGTTGACGGTAGTTTCTGGGTTGCCGGTGGTGGTGGTGGCAGCGGTGGTGGTGTGCAGCGGTGGTGGTAATTCACAGTGATTTGTTGTTGTGATTTTCTCTGGGTCTTTTTCTTCTTTCTTTTTTTTTGGTGTTGACGGTAGTTTTTGGGTTGCTGGTGGTGGTGGTGGCAGCGGTGTTGGTGTGCAGCGGTGGTGGTAATTGTGGTTCCTGACCAGAAGGAAAGAGAGAGAAAGAATAAATAATGTATTGAAATATATAATGGTAATTGTGAGAAATATTATTTTATTGTGTAAAAATATTATTTTAATGAGTAAGATTGGGATATAAAAGTTGGGATGTTGAAGAATTGTAAAATTGTATTGTATAATTGAAAAAGTGACTTTTTGAGATGGTAAAATAAGATGAGATTTAGAATCAGGCTGTGGATGCTCTTACAACGCACATGCCAGTGGTATTTATTATTTTGATCAAATTTATAATTTTATTAAAGAAATGGTATGTGAACAATATTTTCAAAATTAATTATAAATAGTTGGTTTTTTTTTTTTTTTTTTTTATATAAGATATAAGTAGTTGGTTGTTATTAAATGTTATGGGTAGATAAAAAATAATTTAAATTGTAAATTCAAATTAGAACTAAGAATAATTTATTATTTATGATTTATTGTAAAAGTGTTGTAAAAATATTGCAAACGTATTACTTTTTATTTTATTAAGATAAGTAGTAATTTATAGTAATGTCAAAATAAGAAACTATATGCGTTGGATCTCACTCATTAATGGGAAGTTTGTCCACACAAAATAAGAGGGTTTTTTTTTTTAGTTTGTTTAATGAAGTGTTAAAATAATAATTAAATTCATGCTCATTTATAAAGAGAGTTGAGAAGAACAAAAGGTGGAAGCAAACTAAGTAGTACTGACTAATTGCCATGAACAAATCCAAAATCCAAGGAAAATATGAACACTTCGCGAATGGGAGGTCATATTACAAACATAAACTAAATGCCATGAACATCTAGAATTCTCTAAACTCAACTTTTCTTAATAATCCAGATCAAGTATTGGAAGCTCACACTAGATAGTGGCTTCGAATGATTATAACAACCAAATGGCTCTAATTTAGAAATTCCAAAGTGAGGTTTCTTCCTCCTTTTTCTTGTCCAACAAAAGAAAATTACCACTTCCTTGTGCATATTATAAGAGTGTCAACTGAATATAATTTTTTATGACTAAAATTAATTGAAGAATATAATTGAAGTTAAAATTTACACGTGTTGCTGCACAAATGATATAGCAGCAAGATTGAAAAAGGGTTACAAAATTATATTCTTTCTTGAGGTAAAGAGGCTAATTATTTAAAGAGAACCGCCACACCTCTTTCTCTTGTTACAAGTTCTGGTTATGAGCTCAAATCAAGCTCATTTTTGAACATCACATATGAAATCAAATGAAGAACAAGCCTGGAAAGCTCTGACCTCTTGCAATTATGAAGCACAAGTTCACATCTTAAGCATATATAATTTATATCAATACATACTTATTCATTTGGAAACAGCTTATTTAGTTTTTTATTGAACATCACATATGGAATCAAATGAAGAACAAGCCTGGGAAGCTCTGATCTCTTGCAATTATGGAGCACAAGTTCACATCTTAAGCATTTATATCATTACATACTTATCCATTTGGGAATAGTTTATTTAGTTTTTTTATTGAAAACATTTTGCTAAAAGTGTACTAAAAGTATATTTCTACTTTGAAAAAATGAGAGAAAAAAAAGTTGAACTTATAAGCTCAAGCCAAATAAACATCTTGTGATCAAAACATAATCCCTAACATATTTGAGCGCCATATACCTCAATTATGGTAATCCCTACAAAATAACACTACCAAATTTTGTTCTTCTTTCATGATTCCAAAATCTCTTCTATAGGCGGTCGGCTTGGACAAAAACAAATTATAAGTTCCCATCACATATTTATAACTAATAATTATATAGAGCAGCAGAAATATATTAGTAATTAATGTGGTTAGTTTTGAAAGCAAGTCTCATGAGCTTCCTGTTAAAAAAAAATTTGGGCTAGAAGTTTGATAATGAAAATGTGCATAAAGAGTAGTTAAAAAAAAAAAAAAAAAAGAGAGAGAGAGAGAGAATTGTTCATGGTGCAACTAAATCCAAATGATAAGGTTTTCTGTTGATGGAAAATTTAAAGTTTTATAAATAAAAAAATTTCTTGTCACAACAATTAAAATTTCATACCCATAAATCCAGAAAATCGTAGCAACTCAAAAAATTCATACCCATAAACATGCAACCCACCAAGCAAAGAGAAACCCACATTGTCAAACCCATCCCCACCACTATGAAGTGACAACACAAAATTAGCCATCCTACCACCTATCAACCCCAACCAAAAAATCAATTAGCCCCCATCGCAAAATCTAACCATCAATGGATCTCAACCAAGCCTCCAAAACCCATGAAAAGAAAAACCATCTTTGACCCAACCTGAAACAAACTTGCACTAATCCTTACTCGACAACCAGCTTGCCACCACCAAAAAATCCAAGTGAGCCCAAGCTCTCCTAGACCTAGGTATTGCAACATTTTATAAAGTGCTAGATTAGAGCTACGTTATATAGCATGTATGTGGAAAAATATTATATTCTCAACACTTTTATAACAAATTTTAAGTAATAGGTGGTTATAAGTTATTTTTATGAAAAAAAATAATTTCAATAATAAATTTAAATTAAAACTAATAATAATTTATTATTTATGATTTGTTAAGAAAATGCTCTTGCACTTCTTTATTCCAGGCAAATTTACACATTTTTCGGCTAATGGATTAAAGAAAGTGAGTGAGATAACCCGGACACATGTCTAATTATGAGAATGTCACCTAGCAGTTGGCACCTTAGAAGGTGAAAGACCAAGAAAGTACAGGGCATCAAAGTAAAACAAAAATTCCGATCTCCGAGCTTTGAAGCTTCAGCGTAACCAAAATGGCGTTCTTGCTTAACAAAACCTCCATCGCTTCGCATTTCCGATCTCACTCCCAGGTACTACGCACTTCCTCTCTTCTCGATCCCTTTCCTTCGTCGTTTCAATCCTCTAATTTCTCTCTCTCTCTCTCTCTCTCTCTCTCTCTAGAACACAGTGGACGCGCTCTCTCACACGCGCCGCGCTTACCACATCGAACTCGGGGCTCGCGAGAAAGCCGTAAGTCACTCTCTCTCTATTGCTTTCTCACTGTATCTTTATTGTTTGATATCTGTTAGGGTTTATATTCATGCATATCAAATTCATCTAGATTTGGTCAAGTTAATAGCTCAAACACTGAATCAAACACCTAAAGAATCCTAAATTTGATGCATTTCTGAATTTTAAATTTAAGTATGCTTCTCTTTGTGAATGAATTGGGTCATTTTATATGGAACCCAGTAAAGTAATGGGTTTTCCTATTTTTTGTGTGTGGTGTTGGTACTAAGCTGCTTAAACTTTGCAGCTCTTGGCAGAGGACCCGGCTCTGAAGCGATTCAAATCCCATAAGAAGAGTGTGAATGCAGTTAAAAGAATGGGAGATGTTCTCACTCTTGTTGTCGTCGCAGGTAAGCGATTCAAAATTTTAAGTATTTTTGAAGAGTATATGGTAGGCATGAGGAGTAATGCAAAATGGACATATTGGAACAAAAGTAATTTGTTCAAGTATCTAAAAAGATTTCATAATTAAGAATTTTCGTCAGTCGTGAAATGAATTACAAGGGTGTTTGAAATTATCGATACCCATTTTATATTTTGACAAATCATTATCTGTTATTTGCAAGTTATTCATAATTGGTGCACTGAATTAAAGTATAGTATAGTGATTTGTTTCCACTGTATATGTCATTTGATCTTTTTTAAGTTTATAGAGTACGCCATTAAAATATATATATATATATATATATATTTTTTTTAAATGTTCAAATGCCAATGGCGTTCTCCTAACATAATAGGGTAGAGGGTGAAGTGATCTAGATCAACCGTATGCATGTGAAACTCACCAATAAAAATAAAAATTATCTTAGTCCTAGGAAGCACGGACATGTTATTTGGGATGCTGTAATGGTGTCCCATATGCTGCATCATATTATAATTTTTTAAAAATTGCTTGTGTCTGTGCATCTTAGTCTTAGTCTATTTTAGTTGCCCAGAATTTTCTAATTTGTCAAACACTAGAAGCATGAAGTGGTAGTGGGGGAAGGTAACATTTTCTCCTAAGAACTCCAAACATTTGAAGGACATAGGAAGTGTACCAGCCGGTTCTAGCTTCTCTATATTATGATTGTTTCTATTTAATAATTGTTCTGTCCATGGTATGAGAAGGAACTGAACATCCCCTTTCTCCTCCTCTCTATTTTCCCTTATATTGATTGCCAATATGCCCAAGTAATCTGGTAAGATCCAAGTTTGAACTTATTTTTGCATTTGCAATCCTATTCTTTTTCTGTAAGAGCTTACTACATTTGTATAATTACATAGGCAGTCACACATTACAAGTTATATAAGCTCCGTAGCAAGAAACAGAAAATAGCATTCTCTATTGGTAGCACCATCTAGCATGCTAGATTCCTGCACCTAAGCTAAAAATTTGTGATATTTTGGCCAATTCCAAATTTAATCCAGTATGGAGTACAAGAGTTAATTACCAATGTGCTTTAACTCAAATCGTATCTCCTGCTCTTATAAGAGCAAGGGGGAGGGGGAGGGGGAGGGGGAGGGGGAGGTCTTGGGTTCTAGACCCATTTGGTGTGTGTCAATTAGCAGTTAAAAAATAAAAATAAAAAAAGGAACAAGAGTAAATCTAGTATGCAATTGATAAAACCTAAATCTGAGACATTGTATTATGAGAATTGTTTTTGTTCAAAAAGTCTAGGGACATCTTTCTACAACTTTTTTCACAACTGTTGATATGGCCTATTGTGATTGGTGGATAATAAAAGTGGTACCGGTGGTATACCCAATTGAAAATGATATTGCTTTAATTACAGCCGGCCATTTGTACTTTACAAAAATTATTACTCTTATTTGTTTGACTTTAAACCTTTTGCTAATGAGTTGATGGTTTCATGGTTGTTACTTGTTTGCATTTTTGCCATGATGTGTGTGCGTGTGATGTTTAGAACCTTTAGATTTGACAAACTTTTTTGGCATGCTTCCTGAAGAATGGATTAAACTGCTAATAAAGCCATATGAATCAACTTTTGTAAACTTGATTTATTATCTTGGGTGGGGAAGCTTGAGAGTTTTTTGGATTATATTTATCTTATTGAACAGTAGGGTTTGAGCAAGCAGCTCGAATCTAAATTCAAGACAATAGGAAATGTTCTATTCCTTTCATGTAAAATTTTCAGCAGAAAATTTTATGTTATGGTCTGAGTGACCTTTACTCGAGAAGGGCCTGAATGACCTTACAAATTATTGTGTGAAGTGGCCAATCTTAAGTGAGAAGGCCCTTTTGACTTGCATCATTTCAAAGAAAAACAAAAAATGGTAAAAGAAACTTTTAGCATCTTTTGCATTGGGGAATTTGCTTCTATCACAATTTCATTTGGTGACTAGACTGATAGATTTAAGCATCTTTTGGATTGGGGAATTTGCTTCTTTCACAATTTCATTTGGTGACTAGACTGATAGAGCTTCTTCTAGGGCCCTCTATTTTGGAAGGTGTAATCCCCTGAAGGATGAGTGAAAAGCAGCACTATGTTGGGAACCTGTCCAAGTGGGGTTTTGCTAAAACTTGGGATTTTTTTGCTGTGGTTTTTTAAATATTTGCTCCTCTTGTGCAGTTCCTAGTGTCCACACACTCGCATGTGCATGCACACACACCATCCCTGCCTTTTATTGTGCTGAATGGTTATAGAACCTATTGTGTGTTAGTTATGGCACAAAATGACCTATTATGTCTGTGAATTCAGTCATGACAAATCAACAACCAACCTTCATCATTGGACAAAATTGATTTTACTTGGCTACTCAAGTCTTTTTTCCTGTTAGCATCAAGCATGGCCATGTTATCTGGCTAGGCTTAGGTTGTCTTCACTCACCAGTTGTAATTGTCTTTCTTATGGCATTGCCCTTTATAGCTTCAATTTGAACCACATCATTCTCTACCTATGGAATAGGTTGACAGGAGTTACTTATACAATACTCAATATAAAGGGACTGCCTTTTTATCGTGATTTTGAATCAATTTTGTTTGTTTGAGATAAACTATCAATATGGTTGTTTATATTGGGAATGATAAGAGGATATCTGCATATGCTAATTGTTATAAGTAATTGTATTCTTGTTACCTGTTTCTAAAGCTTTCATTCTTATTTGTGATGTATGTATGTTTCAGGTTGCTGCTATGAAATATATGTTAAAGCAGTAATGCGAGAAGAAGCTCGTAAAAAAGCAGGCGCTTCAGGTGGAAGTGCATAATGAAGTGTGATAACTCCAGGACTTCCTTACCAAGAAAAAAGTAAAAAAAGAGAAGAATAAGGGGGGGGTGGGGGGGGGGGGGGGGGGGGGGGGGTGCCCTTGTTGTGAGTTTGGGAGGGAATGTAAGATTGTTTGGCCATCATGTTAGACCAATTGTCAATTTGCCTATGTTTTTTCTTTTCTTTTTTTTTGGTCTAGGTTAAATAAGCAATGAAAACATTCTATCAAATGTTTGAACCCAACCTTCTGCTCTTTTGAATTTTATTTTATTAAATCTGTTATTAATGCAGCTGAGGGCTTTTGAGAGTCAACTTCCTTGTTTGGAAAAAACCTAAGTACCCTGTTTGGAAGAGACTCAAGTGGGGATGGCCAAATCCAATTGGTAAGAGGTACCCAGCCCGACCTGATCCAAAACTTTCAGGTTTACCTGATATGTCATGGGTAATTAAGGAGAATTGGACCGGGCCGGTTTTGGATAAAAATCCAAAATTTTTGGGGTGGGTACAGATATTACCCGAATCCAATCTTTATTTATTAAAAAAAAAAAAAAAAAAAAAAAAAAAAAAAGGGTTTGAGACTTGCAGTTGGAACACTCGCAACACTATAATATGCCCCACTATCTATTCTTCTACATGCTCTTCCACGCTTTCAACAACACCATCACAACAAAGAGAAATTAAATGTAACCCCCAAAAAAAAAAAAAAATTCCAAACTTGATCTATGGCTATTTTCTTCTTAAGCTGCAATAAGTTTACTAACATTATAACATGCTGCATGTACGTGAGCGGGAAATCAAAGTCACTCTGGATATATGCTAATGAAGACCAAAGGGAATCTAATCATTATTAATTTAGACTAGGACAGCCTGCCATAATGAGTATCATAATGACACGAGAGGTTAATCTTCAAAAATTTAGACCAATGTTATTAATTTCATTTCAGACCTCATTTCGGTTTATTTAGTGAAACAGAATATTTTGGTACCAGCCAATTCTAATGTACATGTACCGTTTCAAAATGTTTTGAGTTAAAAAAAAAAAAAATATATATATATATATATATAGTATAATTTTTTTTCATACTTATTATTATAATAAATTAACTCCCTCACATTGTGTGGTAAAGAAAACTCCACGCCTGCATTCTATATCCAATGTACTCTAATAGGCAAGTAGATACTAAAAAGTTACCTATCAGTCCATCACACCATTAAAAAATTAAATAAAATAATAATTTTCAGATTCACTAAAAGACAATTATATCTTGGAAGTAGGAGCCATTCAAAACTTTACCAAATCACATTGCCCAGAAATAACGAGTCTTAGTTTTTTAGGCTCGTTTGATAGAGGGGTTTGAGACTGTTTAAGTAATGTTGTTTGTAGTTTTTTGAAATACATATAGGTGAAAAAGTGTAAAAATATGTGTAAGGTTATTTAAAAGTTGAAAATGTGAGTTTGAACCACTTTACCAAATAGACCCTAGCATTCAGCTTAACAAAGAAAAAAGTCTCAACTCTCAAGCTCTTAGCACTCTGAAGATTTGACAAAACGTGAAGACAAGCAAGTGAAAAAATGTAGTGAGAAAGAAAATAAAGCCAAATATGAAAAGAGAAAAGAAAAGATAGAGCATGCAGGTGAAGGTTGGACATTGTCATTGTTGTTAATTTCCTTCTCTCTTCTTAATTTCTTTTTGGGTTGTAATTATTTTCTTATGAATTTAAAGCTTTAGATCTTGTCAAAATAGAAGTTTTACATATGTGAATAGATCTGTGAACATCTAATTTGAGATGTAAAACAACGTAGTTCCAAGATAGAATTTTTTTTTTTTTTTTTTTTTAAGGCAAAACCAATACCGGCTGAAATTCTCATTCCACCCGAAATTGGATGGAATTGACCAGAATGGTTGAAACACCCTGAAACAGGTCAGAATTTGACTTGAGGTGGAATGGGTGGTAGTACCATTCCGGATTGCACACCGGCACGAGAAATTCCAGTTGTTCCAGCTAAAACGGAATGGAATTAATAACATTGGTTTAGACTAATTTGAACTTTGAAAGATTGTTAGTAGTTAGAATTGCTCAAGCTTATCACATGTTACATCCACGAGTCTCTTTCTTTGGGTTTGATTTCTAATTGTTTGGTTAGAACATCCTAATCACTTCAAATTACATTTTCATGAAAATACTTTGCTTCGACTGGGTGCTAGCTGATTGTCTCATTACAAAGTGTTGGAAACTATGTTTCTTTTGTCCTCACTAAAAATGACTTTTTTCCAATTTTTGGTGTGCCCCCAATGAAAGAAAAGAAAAAGGAGAATCACAAATTTTATTGAGGGTGACTAAAAATTGTTTCTTTTTGGCATGGTACCAGATTATACCGAGCCCACTGCCCACCAACAGAGACGATTGCTTGTGAGATTAATACTACGTGATGTGGGGTGGTGACTCTGTGTGGTAGATTGAGTACAACTTTCGGCTCAAAAGTCTGCTGTGTTGACTAGAAAAGTTTTCATTGAAAGCAAGGATCTCTAATAAAATTTTCATTGATAGCAAGCAAGGCCAAGGATTTCAAACATTAATATGGGATCTCCACATTGAAGTTGTGGGGTAGAGACTAGAGACATAAAGTTTTCGGCGAAGTTGTGATTGGAACAAAATTTGTTCATCACTGATGCTCTATCATTTTTATGGGAAACGGTAACAAATGGCCTAAAAATATTGGTTTATGAACTATTTCAACAAATATTTTATGAGAAAATGATAAAGTAGTTAATTTTAAAATTTTCTTAATATAATTTATTAACAATTTTCTTAAATGCTTCGTTAACATTTTATTCCACATCTCTCTTAGCAGTCAACCAAGCACCAATTTCTTTTCCCAAAAAAAAAATAAATAAATAAAAAACCAAACACCACTTTAAAAAGAACAATTGGGTGACACTAAATTTAATGATGTTTTTATGAAAGGTTGGTTCTGTATTCTATGTACAGTCATAAAGATAATATAAGAAATGAATGAGCTGTCAATTACTCTTACATTACACGTACAAACCAATTTACAATATAACAGTACATAACTAATTAACAACAGATCATCATCTCAAACGTTAACTTAAAAAAATAAATTAAATGAAAACTTTGTTCACGTATTGATAAAATAGCAAGTCATAGGTGGTGAAAATAAAAGTGATAGGTTCGTATAAAGCAATTATTCACTATTCATACTTTATTTGAGCATTTACATCAAATAATGCAAAATATAAAAATGTATACTCAGTCTCCAAAATCAACCACATCAATCAAGCTAAAATTATGTAAATTTACAAAATTACTATAATAATTGTGTAAATTTATACTAACATTGTTTACTTTGTATATAATTTTTTATTCTTTCTTTATGTAATTTGAGTCTGAAGGAAGAGAGTGGATAATGGTTATTATGTGTGAAAAAAGATAAACAATTAAAAAAAATTAAGAAAGATTGACATTTTAATGTATTATAGAGTAAAATAAATAATCTGATGTGGAGTGTTTTAAAAAGTAAGTATGTAAATAAATAAATAAATAAATAAGTTTTTATGCTAAAATAGTTTTTTTTTTTTAAATTCATGAACTGATATAAATACCCTTACTTTAAAAAGTAGTAAAGAAATTGGATAATTTCATACAAAAGCTATTGTTTATTACTCAGTGTAAAAAATTGGTATCCTCAGACAAAGTCTAAAAGAGAGAGAGAGAGAGAGAGAGAGAGAGAGAGAGAGAGAGAGAGAGAGAGAGAGAGAGAGAGAGAGAGAGAGAGAGAGAGAGAGAGAGAGAGAGAGAGAGAATAAAAAAAAAAAAAAAAAAGAGAGAAAAAGGAGGAGGATGGACAAACTTAGGTTGCGTTTGGTATTAGCTAAAAAATATAGTTTTTTTTTTTTTATTGTTTAACTTATTTTTACTAATATTCATAAATTTTATTATACTTTTTGATATTGTTTATAAGTCCTACTATATTATTTCAGCTAATTTTTAATTTTATTTACAATATTTTTATTAAAAAAAATTAACTAAATAAATTGTTCTTCAACACACTCTTAAAAAGCGGCGGGAGCTGTTTTAATTTTGAAGAAGTGGGTGGAGCGTGGTTTTTCTTATATTTTTTATTTTTTTTAATATATTAATGCAAGGAGCATGATTGGAGTTGAGCTGTAAATGGTGCGTACACTGACTCTGGAGAGAATTGTCGAAGAATTTAATAATAATGACAAAATTAAAAATTGAAAATGATTCTTCAACTCATCATGAGTTCATGACCAAACACGGAATTTTTGGGGTTCAAACTTCAATAACCCAAAAACAGAATGCCTCTACAGAAATTTATAAATTTTATTTTTTTACTTTATTTTACGTACCTGGACTAGCCTTGAGGTACTATATACTATTACTTTGCTTATCCACTCCATCTGAGGCGCGTTAAGACACTGCATCAACTTGTGCAAGGCCCAATTTTGTTGGCTTTTGAAAAATTTTAATAGCTTTGGTTAATTAATAAAATTTAAGTTTTTACCTTTTCATTTTGTTAACAAAACTTAATTGCACTACGCACTTTTAATGTGATAGTCACTCTACAAGTATAAATACTTGTAGGGTGTGAGGGTAGGGTGTGATGGGCAAGGGTTGGAGTTCAAGTCTCTAAAAAGGAGTTTTACACACATATAGATTTAAATTAGACTAGACATACATATACACTTAAATTAAATTAGATTATAATTTTTGTATTAGAGTTTGTTTTCCCAATTAAATTATTGTCCAACTCACTTTGCCTTGCATAGCTGCACCAAAGCACACAAATATGATATTGATTTTCAAATGGATTTAGCGATTCAACTATTAAAGCAACATATTGAATTGGGTGTTAGGTTGAGCTTTTTCAAAACCTCCAAGACTCCACCAACATCAAATATGGTAATACCATACTTTTTTAACTTGGATGTATTATTCATTTTTCTTTAATCTTACGAAACAAATTTCACAAATATGGAGGTGATAGATTTCGATTGATATACAATACAGATGATGATGTAAGTGACATTTACATGTGCATTAATCACAGTCTACCATATTGGAGAAATTATACAGTCCTCACTGTGGACCACGTCTTATGTCCACCATTTCAGTAAAAGACTCTCACTTATTTAAAATTACTGAATCAGTATTTAGTTTTTATTTAAAACTCCACAATTTTAAACAAGTGGTAGTCTTTTACTAAAATGATGGACTACATCACTTGTCCATTATGAGGACCTTATAATTTCTCTCCATAGTAGCAGTTTTACATAGAGTTCATGGTGGTCACAAGACCACCGTAGCCAGGAAAAAAATTAATAATTTTAATGTATAAATTTTAAAAATTTATGATTTTTTTATCCTTAAAATTTTTTTTATGACAACTCTAAATTTTTGTTAGGCCCAACATAACTAAACTTTGGACAAATTTGGCAACAGACTTAGGGTCTATTTGGATACCACTTATTTTGCTAAAACTGAAAACTTATTGCTGAAAGTACTATAGATAAAGGTAAAAATTAATTGAAATAATACAGTGAGCCTATGAATAGTATCAAAAGTGTAGTAGGGTTCATGAATAATAGCAAAAATAAGCTCAATAGTAAAATAATTTTAATTTTTTATTCTCATCCAAACGCATACTTAGTTGTAAACTAAGGCTACAACTCCATTCAATTTTTTTTATTAATTGTGAATTTTAACAAATCCACTTTTTAATTACATTTTCTTCTTATATCTTCCATATTTGCAAAATTTTAAGAAAATTAAAGATCAATAGCTATGTCATTAATCAAATGTTTATATTTCAAATTTTTGTAGTCTAAAATTATACATAAAAATAATTTTATGGATCAAATAGTAAATAACATCTAATTGACATGAAACTTGACATGTGTTTAAAGAATATAGAGAACATGTAATTCAAGATTTGCAAAATATGTAGCAATGTTAATTTGTTTAGCGAGAGTTGTAACCTTGTGCTACAACTTAATTTGCAGCCAAATTTTGTTCTTAAACTTTAGTCTTCTTAACAGTATATTTAGGTCCTTATATAAAAATAAATAAATAAATAGAGTGCAAGAAAAATTTTATTTAACTAAAATTTTAAAAAAGATGTAGTTTGCAACATTAATAATGAGACTTTTATGTAACGATTTCAAAATAAGAAAATTCGTAGAAGAAAATTGTAAAAGTTTATGAGTTTGCATGTGTATTTTTTTTTTTTTTTTGTCGTTAATCTATGAAGTTCTCTTTTTATTAAATTTTGTATAATTTAAGTTTCTTAATAACCATTCTCAAAAAAATTTCTGGAGCTGTCATTGATCTCGCACATCACCTATTGCAAAAAAAAAAAAAAAAAAAAAAAAAAAAAAAGAAAAAAAAAGAAAAAGGAGGTTACTCTATAGTCTATTGGTAGCATTAATGCATTATTACTAAAAAAGAAAAAAGAAAAATGTACCTTTCATATGCCTATGTGGAGATGCTTAAGGACACGCTCATTCAAGAGACTAGGATAAAATCCCACCAAGTAGAAAATCGCAAAGTGTACGAAGGCACCTGACCTTCCTGAGGGCACAATCGTAATTTAATATAGTTTGGTCCAAATGATATGCACAGCTGGCAGTTTGTATATGCCTAAAGTCTAAACAGAGACCCACTACTAGTGAGTTGGTTTGGTTTGCTCTGACATGTTCTTAGCTGTAAATCTCAGAGTTAGAGAGTTTGAAAGAGACAATAAAGAGTTTGAAGGAGACAGAGTCATCAAACTAGGACAGTTTCCAATATTGTTCATATATTTGTTGTTGTTTTTGTTTTGGAATTTTATTAGATTTCTGGGTTTGGAAGATTTTTGGGAATGGCAACATTTGCAGGGACTACCCAAAAGTGCAAGGCATGTGAGAAAACTGTGTACTTGGTTGATCAGCTTACTGCTGATAGCAAGGTCTACCACAAGGCTTGCTTCAGATGTCACCACTGTAAGGGTACCCTTAAGGTAATAACCATAAAGATAGAGTCTTTTGAACATTGGAACACATGGGGTACACTTTTGACATTGAAGTTTCATGGTTTTTATAGCGCTCTTTGGCTTTTTCTATTTGATTTTATAAGTATGTACACATGCAAGTCTTTGTTTTGTCACTTCTGCACTTGGTTCTGGATCTTCTTATATCTGGGTTTTGTTTAAGGATTATGATCATGAAGACATGAACTTATATGGAGTACTTGGAAATATTTTATTATGTTAAACGGGTTGACTGTGTTTGCTTGATGATGGGTTCATGCATCTTGATGATTATTGGTCTGATTGTGAATATTAATGATGATTGCTATATTTAGTTCTCTATTTACAATCCTAACTTTATTCATGATTTCACTTGTTAAGAAGTTGGCTAGTTCTGTGTTGCATAAATGGGTTCAATTGGACTATATTTTGATGTGAAATTTGGATCAAATAAGATTTACTATATTTTGAATGTTCAAGGAATTATCAGCGGTAAAGTAGGTTTGAATTTGTTCTTTGAAAATTTGAATGTAATTCAGAAATAAATCAAAATTTAGAGAATTTATTCAGAATGTTAATAAGTAGAAGCCCCCAGGAAACCGTGCTTTAAAAGGAAGTGTCAATTTAAATTATTTAGCTCTATTTTCATCTATAGAGAATCAGACATGAACGAGGTATTAAATTTATGAGCCTAAGATGACTGCCTCAATGAATGACTGCAGTTTTTTTTTTTTTGATGAATGATAATTCATTACTCAGAAACAAAACCAGTAAAGCACACTGCTTATGCATCAAACTAGAATAAAACACAAGCCATAACCAGAAAAATACAACATGAACAGGACCACAACTTGGATAAGACAACAACCAGAGATTAACCAAGCAACACCAGACCAGATCATGGATCAAGCACAAAAAAGGGATTCTCCAAGTGCTACAAAGGGTCCTGTTTTGGATGGTTTTTTTCACATTCTACACCAAGATAATCTGCCTAACATAAAAAATAACTCTTCGAATCACTTGTTCTTCAGTGCAATAATCGTTATTTATATTCTTCTCTGCCGTATAAGTATCTAGAAGTTATCTCCTTGTTGTGACTCAACCACAATCTCTTAGCACTTCCAAATAGCTGAAATTAAAGACAAAATGAATGGAATAAAGATTAAACTCACTGTCAATCTGCCATATAGATACGTTGTTCAAGTATTACTCCAATTTCATGACATTAATTAATTGCTCATTCTTGAAGTGCTTGAATCTTGGGGTCAATTCTTGGTTTGTTCAGCAATAAAGAGGAATCATGTAAAACTTTTGTAGCTTATGACAATGATTAATAGAACTTCAAATTTCATATTTCTGCAGTATCTCATTTTTTAGATCAAGAGTGACATCTCTTTTAACTAGCCAACAGATGATGCCTTAGGTCATTAGATAACTAACTTTACCATTTTCATCATTTGCTCTTACTAACTTCTAGAATTAAGTAAGGATTACACGAATGCTATTTTTGTCTTATTCGGCTCTTTTGCCTTCTTACCTGTTAAAGGATAATGGTTGTTATTTCTGTGTCTTCAGCAATAGGAAGTTTGGAACGCTAATAGCATATCTCATATTTAATTGTAAATTTATTTATAATTCTGTTCACCTCAGCATTTGGATGTTCATCATCTTAGGAACTGCTTTTCCATTGACTGGTCACAACACACACTGATATATATATATATATATATATACACACACACAAAGAGAGAGAGAGATAGTGGTTTTTCTGCTTCTACTTTATCCTTATTTCTCATTTTCTGCAATTTCTTTGCAGCTGAGCAATTATAGCTCCTTTGAGGGTGTTTTGTATTGCAAGCCTCACTTTGATCAACTGTTTAAAATGACTGGCAGCTTGGATAAAAGTTTTGAAGGTGATTGACTGTTTTGAGTTGTTTTAGGCATATTTACCTCTGCTTTGATCTGCTTAATATGCTTATTTCGTATGTTGTTCTTTCTTTTTCCCCCTTTGTAGGTACTCCAAGAACTGTTAGAGCTGACAGATCTGCCAATCAGGTATTTGAAGGCTTGATTTTGCTAATTCTTCTTTTTTGGTCATTGAAATTATAACTATTAACTGGAATGAAATGTTCCCTATATGTGATATTGAAGTCCTAAATAGTTACTTAAATTGTTTCTTATTGGAAATGGAACTGTTCAGGTCCAGACCAACAGCAGAGTTTCAAGTTTGTTTGGTGGGACTAAAGAAAAATGTGTTGCTTGCAATAAAACTGTTTACCCAATTGAAAAGGTAAATCTTAATAACTTAGTATACAATTGTTGAGCTCTTCATAAGTGATTTTCTTGTTAAATTTTATTAGTTTTAAGGAGCATGAAAGTTATTGTCCTCAATTTGAGCACCTTTCACGCTCTCATTTGACTGTTACACTGAGCTTCAAATGTGTAAACCAATCCATTTTGAAGTACCTTTCAAGTAGTAAGAATATAATATTTATTTTTTAATCTTAGTATTTGCTCACAAATTACTTTAAGCAGTGTCACTTTGTGGCATCTGCGCCTGTCTAATGGGAGCCCCAGAAACTGCTAGGTCATGGTCAACCACCAGGTGTCCTCAAACAGAAAAACAAATAAGTAATTCTGTTTTCCCAGCAATGAAGAGGTCCAAGTAAACTTGACATTTTTTCTGGTCCTGTAAGAAAAAAAAAGTGTAATCAGAAAATAAGATTATAGTGAAGAATAGAACACCATAAAGAAGCGTGTTTGAGAGATAAAAGATAGATTAAAAGCTTTAAAATTTGAACAATGTGTGAAATGGCTATTTACAAGCTGCTTATTTGTCATTTGCTATATAATATTTTCACAAATTGACATCTATGCTTCACTACTCTTTGTTGTACTTAAAGGGAACTTTAATTTGAAAGCAATATCCTCTTGCAATTAGCTCTCATTGTAATAGTGGAGTAGAAATTTTTATAGTTGTAGTTTAAATGCAATCACCTGGTCTGAAAAAAAAATATTTCTAACTACATGCCACTTCTCTGGATCAATTAGCAGTTATTACAATGATATCAGATAGATGGAGGTACCTAAAAAATTTTAAATATGAGAATCCATAATAGTTTCCATGATATGTGGACAACTGGTACAACTTGTACATCAATCAGATGCCCTGATTACTTCATATCTACAGTATGAGTGACAAAATTTAAGCACACTCAAAGATTTAAGTTGGTACTTGTGTTTGAATTTCTCCCACTATTGAAGAATATAAGCGAAAAAATTAGCCTTTTTTTAATTATTTCTTTTGGTGGAAAATTAAGAAGTTACTAGTAAACCACAACCTAAAACGATTAAACCAAAATTTCCAATGTGAGAAGATACTACTGACTGAAGATAAACCCTCGCGAAATTGTTAAATCAGCCTTAAAGATTCAAAAAGAGTGTTTGTGTTTGTGTGTGTGCATATCTATGAGAGAGAGAGAGAGTTTTAATGTTCATGTGCATGTTGAAAACAACGTAATTTCTTGGTACATTACCCTGACTGCCTTTTTTTCTTTTCCTTTTTTTACAGGTGGCAGTTGATGGTGAATCATATCATAAGTCTTGTTTCAGGTGCACTCATGGAGGCTGTGTGATCAGCCCATCAAACTATGTAGCCCATGAACATCGTCTGTATTGTAAGCACCACCACACCCAACTATTCAAGCAGAAGGGAAACTTCAGCCAACTTGGCAATGGCAAGAATGAACAAGTTACGGTGGTAGCTGTAGCTGTAGCTGAGAATGCAGCAGCAGAATAGTACTATGAAAGTTTTCATATTATAACGTTATATCACACGGATGGTGGGTTCTAAGCAAGACTTGAGATACAACTGTTATAGCATACAAGAAGAGATTTTAGAATTGCGATATGTGTAATGTGTTAATAAGGTATTAAATCTTTGGTAGAGTTGCAGTATGTTGCTGATTTTGAGTGTGAGCTTTGAATAGTTCCCATGTGGATTTTGTGTTTAATTCCTTTTACAAACCATTTGGCAAGCCCAATTTTCCTGTTTTTCGTCTTTGATTTAAAGCTTGGTGTGGCTTCATTTTCTATGGCTAGAGTGTCTCTGCTCCTTGGTATGGACTTAATTTTTGTATTTGTCATCTTCGGTGTTTCTCCTCAAACGCTGCTGGGCCTTCACATTTATGAATCCTCAGACATATGCCAAAAGCTGTGGCCCTTTCTTATATATAAGAAAATGGGCTGATCATCGAATACAATTCTTGGATCCATTTTCGCACCATGGTATACATCCGATCTTCTCTCTCACAGCATGTCCACACACTATGATAGCAGGATGCATACATCTTATGCATAAGATAATTATTGCATTTTGTAGAGAATCCATAACATAGTTTTTTGAATTGTTATACACATAGACGGCCTTTTATTGTACATTATCCTCAATTGACTTTGTTTAATTCCAAAATTTTGATGCTTGGACTAGGTTTCTGAATACAAAAAGTTAATGTTGGATGTTGACATATCAATATGTAAACAAAACTTGCTTGTAGTTTTTTTGGAATTGGTTCTTGTTGGAATTTTACAGAATGGAACTACTCACATGGGAGGGGATGATTATTCTGTTGGGCCAAAGAGATTTTTCAGGCTTTTGTCAATTGAATGGACGCTAAATGCTATAAAGCTCTGAAGGGGTAATAATTTTGATGTTGGGGCCTCCAAATTAAAGGCTGGTCTCTGATGGGTATTGCTGGACGCACCCAATACATTGTCTGCCACCAGTCAGGGAACCGGGACACCTTGTAGTCTTCTTTTTTAGCAGATGAAGGAAACATTGAGAAAGTTGAAACCAGTCACTGAAGTGAATGTGTGACTTTTGAAAATGATCCTCCCTCTCTGTTTTTAACAATTATTTTTTTACAAATATCATGTTTGTAAGATATTAGACATTCTATTATTATTATTTTAAGATTAACAGATTTACTCTCATAATGTATTAATAGTGCGTACATGATAATAATGAAATTTCAAAATATTGACGATGAGAAAAAAAAAAAAAAAATCACGTGTTCATTATGTAATCAAATGCGTTAGGCTCTATTCTTTAATGGAACTAATTGCAGACCGATGTGAAAGAATATATAATTATTTTATAGTGAGATCATATAGTCATTTATAAAATATATATATATATATATATATATTTTTTTTTTTTCTCATAGGAATATTTCATTTTAGGTGTATTAAACTATTAATTTAAAAAAACAAAAATAAAAACTCTTTTTTATCTTGCCCTTTATAGACAAGAATTTATTTATTTATGCTAAATAAATTATCTGGCTATCATTTCAGAGTGAATTGTCTCCTCTAATTTTTAGCAAATGATCAATAATCACATGTTTAATAGGCATCGAATAGTTGGGCTGTGAACAAGCCAAGCCAAGTCCAATTTTAAAAGTTCAAGTTTGTTTATTTAATTTTATTTCTAATATGACACAAGTTGAGTTTAAGTTTATCGCCAAACAAAATTACATGTTCAAGCTTGGTTTATTTTGTTATCAAACAAGTTTAAGCTTGTTCATAAATTACTTGATTAATTTATTCTTTTCTCATGAATAGAAAAATTATGACTACAATTTTTTACACCTTTACAAATCTATGGATTATTACTATGAATGGACTAATTATATTATCAATAAACTACAAATAATAATTTGACTTCATATAAACCTATTTACAAATTTATACTATCCAATTTCAAGCCTATGTAAGTATATTTTTAGATAAGTATATATATAAAAGTATAACTGTATAATATTATGTGTAGGGTTAGGATTTGTGGCCTAAGCCCAAGATAATAAATTTGTAGAGTATGGGTGAAAGAGCTAGGTTAAGTATTGGATTGACAACAACGAATCACAACTTTCAAACACAAGTCAACATAGATTTACACGTAAAGCCTGAGTATCCGAAGAGTTATATTATTGTTTTTCTGATGAACAAAGGTCTTAGAGTTACAGTCAAGTTCTCTCTCTCTCTCTTTTTTTATTCTCCTCCTCTTTACGTAAGGAGCTTCTTTCCTTTATATAACCTCCCTTCTCTTCATCTTCATCATCCACTTGTACTTCATCCGTGAATCTACTTGAGTATATGTCACGTCAAGCATTTTCTTCAGCTCCGTGTGAGTGGCGGTAGGTGAGGATACACTGTTCAGGGGTCTTCTCCACATAAATGGGGCCAGAAAAGTTGCTGCAGAACATTAAATACGGTGGTAGCAGTTTTCCCCACAGATATTTCTTCATCCTTATCGTCCCCCAGTATACTCAGAACTTATCTCGATCAGGAAGAGTCCTCGGAAGACCATTTTGACCTCTTACACATTCAAATGACCTATACTATTTTCGTCAGAAGAATATAACCTCTTTGGACAAAAGATGACATCTTCGGATTGTAATAATTCTTCCCTCTGAGGGTCCCACTTCCAGATGGGCCTTGCCCTTACCATCTCCTTCTTCTCGGTCGCACAATAGCTCTCATATGGGCTCTCGGCCCATTATGTTGGATTGGGCCCTTTTCCCCCTACATTATGTATAATTAAATCAAGTTTCAAATTCTCAAATATAGTAATATGTTTGAGTTTGGCTTGTTTAAGTCTAAATTTGGGCTCGATTTTGGCTTACTAAACAAGCTCTTTCATGAGTTGAACTCGAGCTCTTCATCAACTTACGGCCCCAGCCAATGGCTAATAGATATCATGGGTTCAAGGAGCTAGTAGTAGCAGCAAAGCCAGCAATAACATTCTTATGATCGAACCTGGGCACTGACTAGTCTAAGCACAAAATCAGTATTTGTTACGGTCCCCTCCCCGTCATGTATTGCTTAAGAACCCCAACTACTTTTGATCAAAAGGTTCGCAGCCTACCTACTTTCTCTTTTTACACGCTTCGAATTCTAAAGTTGTCCCTCTTTCTTTTTCATCAACAACATCTCCCGCCATCTCCAACACAATCAACCAAATCCCAAATGATCACCCAACTCTACAAAGATATATTTGCTTTCAATAACATGCTAATAAAGCAGCTTTAGAACTCTCTCAGCTCAACCAAGTCATGCCCAAATTGTCACTCAAATCTGAAATCACTCTCATCTCATGCTCTTTCACCACCTCTCTCATTCTCTGCCTACAACCCCATTATTGCATGAATCTTATTTGATCAAAGTTTTGCCATCTAGTTTAATTTATGTAACCTCATGATCAAAGCCTGTTCAAAGTTTCACAATTTCGAAAGAATCCACTCATCATTTCGATCAAATGCATGCTAGCATTAAAAAATGGGGTGCTAATGGCTATACTGGATATAAAGTACAAATTCACCTTATTGATCTTCACTCTGTGTTAGGACAAAGAATTTCAGGAATGTAGAGAAATGATCAGGGGCTAGTGATTATTGTTTATGCTATGATTCTGAATTCTGATAGTGACGTATCTAAGGACATGTCATAATTGTCTTTCAGCTCTGAAGACCATCTCAGAAGTCTATGGGCTGATCATCGAACAAAAATTATACAATACATGGATCCATTTTCGCACCATGGTGTATATCGGATCTTCTCTCTCACAGTGTGTCCACATGCTATGAGAGGAGGATGCATACATCTAATGTATGAGATAATTATTGCATTTGTAAAGAATCCGTACCATAGTTTTTTGAGTTGTTATATAAATAGATGGCCTTTTTATTGTACATTATCCTCAAATGACTTTGTTTAATTCCAAAATTTTGATGCTTGGACTAGGTTTCTGAATACAAAAAGTTAATGTTGGATGTTGACATATCAATATGTAAACAAAACTTGCTTGTAGTTTGTTTGGAATTGGTTCTTGTTGGAATTTTACAGAATGGAACTGCTCACATGGGAGGGGATGATTATTCTGTTGGGCCAAAGAGATTTTTCAGGCTTTTGTCAATTGAATGGATGCTAAATGCTATAAAGCTCTGAAGAGTTGATAATTTGATGTTGGGGCCTCCAAATTAAAGGTTTAGTCCCTGATGGGTATTGCTGGACGCACCCAATACATTGTCTGCCACCAGTCAGGGAACCGGGACATCATGTAGTCTTCTTTTTTAGCAGATGAAGGAGCCATTGTCCATTGAGAAAGTTGGAACCAGTCACTAAAGTGAATGTGTGACTTTTGAAAATGATCCTTCCTCTCTCTTTTTGACAATTCTTCTTCTTCTTTTTTTTCTTTTTTTTTTTAAATATCATGTATTCATAATGCGTACATGATAATAATGAAATTTCAAAATGATTGATGACGTATTAATGGAACTAGTCCTAGACCGATGCACGAGAATAATATACAATTATTTTGTTTTTGATAATCAATATACAATTATTTTGTAGTGAGATATAATATATAATTTTTTTTAAAGAAATATAATATTTAACTTATTTTCTAAAATAATTTCAAGATCATATATTAATATTAGTCATATAATCATATGTACCGAAAGTTTTTTCCCGTGAAAATATTTCATTTTAGGTGTACTAAATAATTAAACAAAAACTCTTTTTTTTTTTTTTTTTTTCTTCCCTTGGCCTTTACTGGCAAATATTTATATATATATATATATATATATGTGTATATATTGCTAAATAAATTATCTGGATATCATTTTAGAATGACTTCGCTCCCCTAATTTCTAGCGAATAACCAATAATATGTTTAATGGGTAGCCAATAGTGGTGTTGTGAACAAACAGAACCAATTCCAATATTAAAACTTCAAAGTTGTTTATTTAATTTAATTTTGAAATTTGAACCTGAATCGAGCTCAAGTTCAACACCAGATAAGATTACATGTTCAACATTAGTTCATTTTGTTATTAAATAAACTCGAACTTATTAATGAGTTACTTGATTAACTTATTCTTCTCCCATCTATAAAAAAGCTATGACTAAAATCTTTTACACCTTCACCAATCTAAGAATTTTTACTAGGAATGGACTAATATTATTATCAATAAAATACAAATAATAATTTGATATCATATGAACCTATTTACAAACTTATACAATCCAATTTCAAGTTTATGTAAATATATTTTTAGACAAATATACATATAAAAATATAATATTACGTATATTTAAATCGAATCTCATGTTCACGAACACATTAATGTTATGTTTGAACAAGGCTTGTTTACTAATCAAGCCTATATTTGGGCTTGAGCTTAGCTTATTTACTAAACTAGATTTTTCATAAGTTGAACTCATCAAGTTGTTCATAAATAGCTAGATTTATTTACAGCCCTATCCAAGCCAATAGATATAATGGGTTCAAGGAGCTAGTAGTAGCAGCAATAACATTCTTATGATCAAACCACAGACCAGCCTAAGCACAAAATCAGTATTTGTCTCAGTCCCCTCCCCTCTACGTATTGCTTAATAACCCCAAATTCTTGTGATCAAAAGGTTCGCAGCCTACCGACTTTCTCTTTACACGCTTCAAAATCAAAAGTTGTCCCTCTTTCTTGTTCATCAACCACACCTCCGGCCATCTCCAACACAATAGACCAAATCCCAAATGATCACCCTACTCTACAAAGATATATATATTTGCTCTCAACTATGCTAATAAAGCAGCTTTAGAAGTCTCTCAGCTCAACAAAGTCATGCCCAAGTTGTCACTCAATCACTCTCATCTCATGCTCTTTCACCACCTCTCTCATTCTCTGCCTACAACCCCATTATTGCATGAATCTAATTTGATCAAAAATTTGCCATCTACTTTAATTTATGTAACCTCATGATCAAAGCCTGTTGAAAGTTCCACAATTTCCAAAGAATCCACTCATCATTTCAACCAAATGCATGCTAGCATTAAAAAATGGGGTGCTAATGGCTATCCTGGATATAAAGTACAAATTCACCTTAGTGATCTTCATTTTGGGTTAGGACGAAGAATTTCAGGAATATAGAGAAATGATCAGGGGCTAGTGATTATTGTTTATGCTATGATTCTGATAGTGACGTATCTAAGGACATGCCATAATTGTCATTCAGCTCTGAAGACCGTCTCCAAAGTCTATTGTAGAGGAATGATAGTTAGAGATTGTTCTCTTCTCCACACCTTTGAAGAAGCATGGAACATGATCCTGTTATGATCAGTGGTATTGATCTTTCTTCCAATGCAAGCAACACGGGCTATATGAAGTAGCTTTCAAACAAGTGATGATGATCATATCCTGGAGTGCTGTGAAGGAAACACTTTTATTTGCCAAAGCAGTTTCGAAATAAAAGATAATAATACGGATATTCTTTCGCAACCAAAAAAAGGATTGTAGTCGTGTTTGGACGGTGCAAAAGGACGATCTTATCGAGAATGAAAAAGGAGTTATTCCTATTCATCACTTCAAGTTAAAAGTTGTTCTCTTTGATGAGTATTGAGAGACTAAAGGTCTCAAACTATGGTATTAGCATCTTCTCTATGTGAAACTATTTCACGGTTCAAATTATATATTACTAAACATGTATCTAGTGTCATGTTATTTTAAAAGAGTTTAACTGTGAATAGGCTATCCCCAAATGAAACTATGGTTAAAATTTAAATGTTTGATACAGCCAGCTCAATTAGGTACAGCAAAGCTTTTCAATATCATTCAAAAGAAGATGCTTCTCCATAACTTCAAGCATCTGATTATGTCATTTTTAATGAGTAATCAAAAATAGAGACAAATTTTATATGATACTTTGTATTTGCCGAACAATGGGCAAACAATTGATGGCCCGCATGGAAGGTATTCTATGTACTTTAGCAGAAACTGAAGATGCGTAATGCACCTAAAAATTATAGCTCTTACAAAAAATGCTTGGTATGGTGAGCTGGATGCAATTTGTACTACACAATAAAAGCAATCTACGAAAGTGGATCGAGCAATATCTTTAAAAGATCCAAAAAAGAAAGAAAAAGCCATCTTTTGCTTTGCTAGCTTTGGTCTGTCTTGCTCTAGGCACCAAAGAGAAAACCAATCATGCATTGGGTAGTGAGGAAGATTCGCTTCTACTCGTGCAATAATAAAGGTCAATCTGATGGCTATCTCAAAGTAAAAAACGTACCAACATTATCATTGCAGGTATTCTATAACTCTTTTTAAGCTCAACTATTTCGGTTAAGGAAGAACCTTCTGCAGTGGAATGCTGATATATCTACTGATAAAAAGCCTTTTTTTCAATAGTTTTCAATAGTTACGATAGAATTTTAATCTATAGCTGCATCATGGGTGTTCTTTAGTATTAGTAGAAGACTTTAATTGATTTTTAGTATAAGCGGATTTAATCAAATTTCTTATTCGACGGCCAGAAATTTATCAGTTAAGCCATGCAAGTCTTTTTCTTTCCTATTGGACTTCAAAGATAAAGATTCCATACAGTCTCTGTCCATATCTGTCAGTACATTTAATCCAAGGAAGTGTTTTTTAATAAAAATTTCAGGATGTTTCAGTCTATTTCAATGAATGTTAGGTGTGAATTTATTTCTTTATATAATGACGGACTAACTCAAGTTGTTTTAATAAGTAAATATTATATGTTCTGCTAAAACAATAGAAGTAAATATTATATATATATATATATATATATGTATAGAATCATGAAATAGTACATACCTTGGTATCAAAAAATTTTTGTTTGTTTCTCTAATAGACAAACACAAAATGGCCACTAGAACAATATTTATAGACTTGCACGAGCAACATATATAAAGAACTGTCCGAATCTTCTTCCATTATGGTTTATGAGAGATACCATCAAATGAAATTGCTTATGTGACATTGTCACTCTCAATTTTTTAAACCAGAATGTGTACTAAACTTTACTTTTGGAAACTTCAAGGGACAATCTGAAACTTAATATATTGATTACTGTACAAGTTCTTGTTAAATGATTCAGAGAAGACAATTAACATAAAAAAACGACATATTTATTGTTCTTCCAAAGTCTAAATACTCATAAACTAAGTGACATGATTACATGAGCTGTTTTCTTTTTAGACTATTACTGATGAGCTTTCACTACTATGGAGGGAATAAATTAAAAACAAGATTTGCATTTTTCATAATTCTTTCAGTCACATTCATGGAATCTATTTTGTCATAAATGGGGAGTTGGTGACAATTTAATGGTATTTAATAGCTCTAATTTTAATTTCTAATTAGTTGGACTTTGAAGGCAATAATTTGAACTTTCTTGGCTTGAAAAATTGTAGATTCAATGTACGTACACCAGAAATAAAACACAGCACCAAACTGACCCAACTCTAAAATTGTTTGTTGGCTATTGGGTTCATTCATAAGTATTTTCTTCTTCTTTTTTCCCCTAATGCAAGGCTGACCGAATGCTGGAAATATTACTTAGCAAGACATGAACATAGCAAAAAGTACATTTATGCATGATGCTTTTTCCCTTTACAGAGGATTTTGCAACAGTAGTTGATTGAAACCCACTAATACTAACTATAGTGGTAGCTTATGGAAGTAGTTACAGTAATTTTAAATTATTAATAATCTCAAAAGCTTAAAACAATTAGAAAATGATGAATTTACCACCGCATATCTTTGGTATAATGGTCACTTTACAAAGCATGTTCGGTAAACTGTAATAGAC
Source organism: Quercus variabilis (assembly GCA_030445155.1). Lineage (NCBI taxonomy): Eukaryota > Viridiplantae > Streptophyta > Magnoliopsida > Fagales > Fagaceae > Quercus > Quercus variabilis. Next base: position 12,890,593 of record CP129454.1, read on the forward strand.
GTTGTAATGTAATAGTTATTCCTATGATTTAGTTATTCTTTAGTTTGGTTATATTTTTACTACAATGAATAATCATTCCTTATGAATAGCTATTCTTCAAAATGAGAAATAACAATGATATTAGTTATTCCTTAGTAAGAGTAATAATTTTAAAACTTAATATATTTCCAAATAAATAAACTTTTCATATACATCTAACAATTATAAAAATAAAAAATCATAAAAAAAATAACACATATCTCTCTTAAATTTAAAAATAACAATTTTTAAAGAGATATAATTGTATGAGTAAGAAATTTCCTAAAATAAATGTTAAGTTTCATTCTAATATTATAACTCACAACCAAACTAATGAATAGGTTTAGTTATTACATTACAACATATTTTATTCCTAATAATAAAGATTACAAGTCCCATCGTAATCCTCATTCAGTGTACCAAACGTACCTTAAGTGTTTGTAAGTATGAGGGGCAAAAGCTGAAGCTCAAGTCTCCAAATAGGAGTTTCACATACATGTACACTTAAATTGGGTTAGAGTAGAATTTTTGTTTTGTATAGAAGAAAAAAAAAATTTGACAAATTTAATTTGACACTCTCTTTTTGCCAAGCACCTTGTAATTTATTTGCCACTAGTCCCTCCACCACTATTGTACCTATTGAATTTAATTAAATAAATAAAGGAACATAACTCTATCAAAGATTTATACATTATTTTTTTAACGGATGGAATTTCTTTTTCTTTTTTTGTAGAAGGTGAAGTGGAAATAGGGTTTGAACCTAATAAATTAGGAATTGTCTCAAAAAATTAAGTAGTTAGGAAATTGTGAAGTTAATGAAACAAGTCAAGTATTACACTAGAGCAGTTGTCTAACATGAAAGTCTAATTTCTTTCAGAACAACACTAAATTACAAATGATGTTGGATATGTGCCCCTTTGCTATACACCACTATGCAGTCATTACCCAGATCAGAAATTGAAAAAAGGAAACTTTGTATCACTCAGCTTACAATAGGCCTCCTAGATGATCCAAAAAGATCTTCACAGGTTTTGATCTATTGAACATGAGTTTTGATCCACTGCTCCTCTGTCTCTTACACACCCTGTTAAAATTGTTGGAAACGTGGTCAACTCGTAGCCTCTGAGATGCTTTTTAACGATGGTTGCCATGTTCTTGACCTGGCTGTGGTGGCAGAGTTAGTTGATGATGATGATGATGAGGTTGTCCTTGGTCGGTGTCTCTCATGTTTGGTTACCTGAAATCCAATGATATAATTAGTCAACATAATTCAAGAATGAAATAATGGATTATTATTATTATTATTAGCACATGATTTATACAACAGCACATATTATTCTTCATGGAATCATTTAGCTTGAGTTAAGGAAGCTCAAGACTTTCCTACTATTTTTCACTGATCTAGTTCTAACTTCTAAGATTCCCTAATGTTCTAAATTAACCAGTAATAAAGTTATTACCTTTAAATGTGATTTTGTCTGAATTATGTTGCATGTACTAGAAAAACTTCAATTAGAACCAAAGCTGACTAGAGGATCTGAGTTATCTTCTATTCAACTTAGCTAAGGAAAGGAAAATCTACCTTAAACTCAACCAAAATTGTAAAGACAACATATTGTAACAAAAAAAATTACTGTTTTTGAAGTTTTACATGTTTGTCATTTTCTGCATCAGATCTTCTGGCTGCTGTCTCTGGCTGATCAGAACCTGGCTTCTCTGCTGATTCTGAGTGGCTTTTCCTCATCTTTGCTTGCTTCTTTGCCCACAAGCCTTTCATAACCTCTAAAACCCACAAAGAAAATTGCACTTCCATATCAGATTAAGGCACAAAGTACCTCAAAACAAAGTCTTTTTGTCACAAGTAAAAGGAAAAAAGACTAAAACAAAACACAAACCTTGAGTAGTGATGAGTCTATAAACTTGGCCAAGAACAAGAGTGTCGGTGGGACGGAGCAGCTTTATCCTAGTTAAACGAACCTGACTGTTGCTGTTGTTGTTGTTGTTATTGTTGTGTTCATTCTTAACTGGGCAGTTTTCTTTGTCACTGGTTTGACACAAAGTGGTGGAGATGAGAAGAGCAACATAGTGACCAGGGTTCATCTTCATGATCTCATTAGCACTCACAGGCCAATAAAAAGTGTCTACTTTCCCACTTGGGTGTTGAACCACTAGAGTTGCTGCATCAATGGCTTGACAATTTCCCATCTCTCTTTCTCACACTAAGAAGATGATAATGAAGAAGAAGCAAGAAAACTGAAATATGCACCACCCTCTTTATAGGCCACCTTGCTATAGTGCTAGTAAATTCCCAAATGACTCCCCAACTCTAATGCAATCCTTAAATACTAGTAGCTTGTTAGAATTTGAAATGCCAAAAAATAAAAAAATGAAAGTCTATTTCAAAATGGAAAAACCAATTTGGTCAAAAATGCTTTGTACTAATCATTGTGAGACACATTATGATGATCAAGGACAATTTGGAGAATTAACCTTAATATAAAGTGACATAATTATGACACATTATGACATGGCGAGCTGGGATTGGTTGGCTCAAGAGACAAGGACCAAGTAGGGACTGAGGTGATTGTTACAATTTCTCATGTACGTTACATTCTTTTGGTCTATACCAAGTCAAGTCCACCGCTTTAATTTTGTAACACTGTTACATAGAGAGAGAGAGAGAGAGAGAGGCTGCGTGACTGCCACGTCACCAGATTGCGTATAAAGCTGTTCTTGAACGGTTACAAGCAGTTCTGGCGTTAAAATGCCAGTACTACTTGCCTTATCTGCCAAGTGAATCACACGCCCCAATTGGAAATTTTCATTGTTTTTTTTTTTTTTTTTTGCTGAATAATTTTATAGTTTTCATTGTTCATTTGCATCATTGATCATACTGATATTATGAAATGACTTATTCATCTTAAAAAAAAAAAAAGGATAAAATAGAAAAGAAAGAGGTATGTTCATCAGTCAAAAGGCATAATTATATATGGTATAATTTTGACTAATATATAAAATTGTTACAGCTACTTTGTCGTGTGGCATTTACAATCTTTTAAATTTTCATTTTAAAAAACAAAGTTGGTAAATTATGATAATCTGGAATTAGACTTTGTGTCATTAGTTCTCAAGACAAGATGATCATTTTTCATTTTTTTTTCTTTATAAGTTTAGAAGAAGAAACTCAAATCAAACATGTTTAATTCTTGGTTTGTGTTGCACTTTTGCCAACTTCAAATAAATAAAATTAATCCAAATGCACGCTACATTAGTTATTAATTTTAATTTTAATCAACCATATTTCATGAATTCTAGCTACAATTTTAAGTTCAAAAGACCTAGTCTAGTCCGATAGACTATTTAGTTCCAAGATCTGATTCTTAAATTTGCAAAAAAATTTTGTTTACTTTGAACCTTATTTATAAAGATGTAAACTTCTAACTAAAAACATTTTACGACAAAACTGGAAACTTGTTGGTCACAAAATTTATGGCATATGGTGTACATTTTACTTTAAACCTTATAAAGATGCAATCTATCATTTTGATTAGCCTTTTTTGTTGACTTATTAACTTAATTATTTATGTACAAATTTTCAACACCTCACTTTTCTTTATGTACAACTGTACTTTTGCCAACTTCAAATAAACAAATAAATAAAATTAATTCAAACGCACGCTAAACTACATTAGTTATTAATTTTAATTTTAATCAACAATATTTCCCGAATTCTAGCTACTATTTTAAGGATAAAAGAGCTAGTCTTGTCCAAAACTATATAGTTCCAAGATCAGATTCTTAAACTTGCAAAGTTTTTTGTTTAATCTAAACCTTATAAAGACATAAACTTTTAACTAAAAACATTTTAAGACGAAAACGGAGACTTTTTGTCTCAAAATTTGTCATATAGTGTACATTTTACATTGAACCTTATAAAGATGTAATCTAGTATTTTGATTACCTTTTTTTTTGTTGACTTATTAACTTATTTATTTATGTACAAATTTTCAACACCCCATTTTTCTTTATGTACAACTGTGCTTTTGCCAACTTCAAATAAATAAATAAAATTAATCCAAAGACATGCTACATTAGTTATTAATTTTAATTTTAATCAACAAGATTATATAGTTCTTAAATTTGCAAAATGATTTTTTTTTCTTTTTTTGGTTTGAATCGTGAAAACATTTTACGACTAACCCGGAGACTTGTCGGTCTCAAAATTTATGGCGTATAGTGTTGTAGTTCAAAGGTCACACAGAGGACCACAGAGAGAGGATAGAGACGTGTATGGAGGGAAGGAATAGAAAACCTATCTTTAATTCTTATACTACACACAACAGGTTTTTGAGAGCGCGTGGTACAGTATTTTTACTATAGTAAAGACAAGTGGGAGAGGAAAAAAAATACGTTTTGTGTTGCTTACCAAAACAGAGCGGGACCATAAGCGTGAAATTTTGTGCTGTAGTGAGAACCGAGAGAGAGACTTCACTGTCACTGACACTGAAACAAAACGTGAAAATAAATAGACTTTTTTCACTATGGGCCCCGAAACTATTCTCATTTCTCACACACTTTCACTCGACACGTAATGAGTGTGTGTCGCGTGATGTGTGAGAGAGTTTTGTGACACTCTTTTTTCTCTTTCTTTATGAGTTCCTTCCAGCTTTCTTCTTTGTCCGTTACAACATGCCTAGCCAAAATGAACACATAATGATGTATAATTTTGTGTCATAAGTTGCCACGTAAAGAGTTGTGAGTGGTGTAAGTGTGACGGTAGGTTATGTAAAAACATATTTCAACCACTCATAACTTATTACGTGATAAGTTGTAGCATAAAATTGTGCATTTTTATATGTTCTTGGCATTACACTCGAAATTCTATTTCAAAAAGCCCTACAAAAAAGAGGGATCCCCATTTTGCTAAGGTTCTTTCTTCTGCTTGGACCAAGTAAAAGCAAACAAACACCAAAGTGCTAGAAGGAAAAAAAGGACTTGGGAACAAGGCTGCAAAGTGGGTTCCTCTTCTTGTAATTTGATGTGTTTGTCTTGATGACAAATCCAGAGGTTCTATTCTGAAAGAAATGTGTCAAACTTTTGTGTGTGGTTTTTTCCTGTCATCTATTATAAAAGATTCTTGTTGTGTTCTTTTGTTTTTAAACTACAAAAAATTCGAACTCAAGTTTTTTCTTTTGGGGTGAAAATGAAAATCTGACTTGAGTCATAACTTATGACACTCCTGACATAAAATATAACCCGGAGATGGAGGGGGAAGAGAGAACTCAACCTCTGTTCCAAGTTTACCATAATATTTAACCAAGAGCTTTGTTTTACTCAACTTTTTTTTTTTTTGTGTGTGTTTTTAAGGACGAAATTTAGAATTCAAATCCTTTTCTCCCTGTTCTTTTAAGTTTCATTATTGTAACGATTGAATTATAAACCAAGAGTAATATTTTTTTAGTACTTTCTTTCTCTCTTAGGCCTCTCACAACTGGCCCTCCATTTCTCCTTATCTCTATCTCATTAATATTAAAGTCATCTCATTAAGGATGGAAAAATGTCTCAAACCTTCCTCAACCTAGACCTACCCCGGCCCATTTGACCATGCACGTGTTTTCTTTGTCCTAAAGAGGGGATTGGGCAAGAACAGGTCATCCATCCCTAAACATACCTGCCTTTCATTTTTTAAGTTTTTATGTAGAGAAATTTATACTAGGTTTTAAGACATTTCAAATTACCCCATAGGATTTCTATTAATATTTTTCATGGAAAAGGAGAGATAGGGTACGAATCACAAATATGGAATATCACAAATGATGTTATTATCACTGGGGGTATCATTTGAATCATATTTATTCTATCACTAGGTAACAAAAATAAAAATAAAAATTTGAAGACAGTGATTTCATTGGGGAAGAAGATTTTTGGGGGTTATTGCTTAAAAAAATATATAGGAGCCATAAGTAGGTGATAATAGAATTAAAATGAATCGGCACAACCATCTTAATCTCAAGAATAATTTCTAAAGAATGTCGTTTTAAGAATTAATTTTGCAAAACATCACAAAATGGGGAGAGGATTTGAACTCTAAATATTTTTGTTGGAGAACATCACAAATTGTCAACCAATTAAACTTTTAAGCTCTTGACTTATTGGAGGTCATGTTGATCATATTATTCCTAAACAAATTTCCTGACTTACAATTTAGAGGGATTTTTTTTTTCATTACAATAAGTGGGGGATGGGGAATTCAAAATTTGGTTATCCATATTAGACAATACCATTAAATTACTAAACTTTTAGTCTTTTATTATTTAGAGTATGCTTTGAATACACAGTCAATAGACAAGTTTTCTTCCATATTAATTTAGATTTTAGAGTAAGTTTCTCAAATCATTACCTGTTAATTATATGACTATCCACATATATTTTATATTCGTTAAGTAATTCAAACAAGTTGAATTGACTACAAACTAAATCATGTAAATTAAAGGTAAACCAAAACAATCATTTAAACAGCCAAGTCATGGTTCCTTCAACTGATTTAGATAGAAATTTTGTCCCCTTGGAAGAAATAGTATACACCCTCCAAAATGATTCCTCCATGGCTCCATGCCTTGAGCTATATCAGTGTTCAATGTGGGGACCATAATAAGGTTCCATGCCGGGTCGTTCAAACTGAGAACAAATTAATTGATACAGATCAAGTGGTGGAGCCACCATCCTGTCAGGCCTTTTGTCTTTGAAAGCTGTGTTTTGGCAAGGTCTATGGATATTTTGGTGACTGAAAATGAATTTGATCCAACTTTTTTTCTGGGTAAAACCACAGTCTTATTACAAAAAATTAAGATGGAATGTAGTGCTAGAAAATAAATGAATTACAAAGAATACACATAAATTTCTCATATAAATCCTTCCTCTTTTTATTTATAGCGCTTTGATCTCTCAAATTAGCTTTTTCAGGTAGTTGCATCTAGTGAGGACAAAGAGAAAATAAATGGTAGCCTCAGAAATATTGATAAAAATGATTATATGGCTAATTTTCTCGATATTCATGCACAGTGACATGTAAAAGAAGAGAGTTTAGAGACACAAAAAATTTTAAAATTTGTTGATGCAACAGATTGTTAGTGATAAATTAAAAAGTGATGATAATAATGAGTCAAGATAATAACTAGTGAAAACTTACTAACTCAACCAGTACAAAAAAAAAAAAGTTGCCAGATTTTTACAAAAGGTTCATTATATTGCATACATCAATGAAGTTTCAACCCTTAATTTAAGAATTTCATCTCGAATAAAGCAACCGTACCTAAAATTAAAATAATATGATATCTCATCTGCTAATCTTTTCCAATTTTACTTTTTTTTGGTATATTGTATTATTATTTTGATACTCCTACATTTTTTTACTTTATCTTCTGAAATAAAAGTACCTCGTGTAATTAAGAAAAGAATAACTAGCACATCCTTGCTCCATGTGAAATCAATCCAACCACATGCTAAAATGTACTTTTCCATATCTTGAAACACCTGTTTATAACTACAAGACTTTCCCTTCTCTGCTACAAGAATTCTTTTAAATTGGGTTAACAAGCATAAAGCAAGAGTTGGAGGCAACCATATCCAGAAAGCATTGGGAGCTTCAATATCTACCTAGGAAATAGAGACATGATCTTTGCTTCAACGGAAAGAGAACACAACAGTAATTATTTAAGAACATGCAAACTTTTGACTCCTGTAGATCTTTCAATCTCATAATCTATTCCTCGGGAACCTTTGATAATTTTTTATTTTGTGTGGCAATGGTAACCTAGGCTAGTAATATACAATATAAGAGTCTATGGACTATGGCTTTCACAAAGCCCCAACAGAAGTTTCAGTGAAACCATGAAAATCCTAGTTGTGAAACTTTAATTAGAACGTTAATAACAATTTACAAAAGGAAAAACTTTTGCCACTAATTGTACCCAAGTTTGATTAGACAAAATCCCAGAAAGCATTTCTTGATATGAAAGTTGTGAAATCTTAGGTATTAAGGCTTCCAAGTTCCAACCTTAAATAATGCACTTTTTTTCTTGCTCAAAATGTTGCATAAGGAGGTGGACTATAAGTCTATAACCATTAAATATTTCAAGAGAGATCTTAACTTCTTTCGTACAGAATCTGCAGAACCATATATTTTATATCCGAAGTCCAACAATTATATGTGTTCGATTTGAGTATTAAACTAGGGGGTAGCATTGAGCTCCTCCTCCTTGTCATGACTCATGAATTGAATTGAGTTGGGTGGGTGCAACATTTGTAGGACCCCTTGTCATTACTTTGGCATTTAACTTTGTGATCAGAACTTCCTCACCAAACAGCATGGAGAGGATTTTTGGGATTATTGTAAGGATATGATTGTTGTTCATTTCAACTTATGTACCTAAAACACATGACATGAGCCAAGAAGCTAGCGCGATGTCATCACTTTTATATATATATTTGTGCCCAGTTCATCGGAGGAAGAAACACAGACGAAATTTTAATAATTATAGTTGTTATTATAATAAAATGTTTTGTTAGTTTAGGCCTTTCGGGTTCATACTGAGGCACGGTTTTATTCAAATAGGACCAAATAGGACAACATCGATTTAAAAAGGTTAATTGTACTCTCTCTCTCTCTCTCTCTCTCTCTCTCTCTCTCTCTCTCTCTCTCTCTCTCTCTCTCTCTCTCTCTCTCTCTCTCTCTCTCTCTCTCTCTCTCTCGGATAAGTGAATAAACAAGGAAAATATAATTTGAATTTCAAAATGAGGAAATTCACTTAACAATAGATGTGAAACATATTGATGAAAAAAAATAATAGAGAGTCAATTTGAAAATGTTTAGTCACGTGTAGAGGAGAGAAATTAATGCATTGTGCACTAATAAGAGAGAGAGAGAGAGAGAGAGTTCATATAAGTCAAGAAAACAAACAAAGATAGAGAAAGACCTAAACTAACATTAATCGAAATAATTAAAAAAATACATGTTATTAAGGAGGTAATAAAGAATATGATTTCAAATATAATCGAATACAATAAGATGGTGAAATGATTAATTTTACAACATTCTTAAATTAACCTACCACCTTAAACTGTCAAACATATGGTTGTATTAAATTAAATTATCCTTGGAAAAGATAATAATGTTTGCACTTCATTAATCGATATAAAATATGTATTTGAATTTAATTGGGGCACCTAATATACTGTACATCTATACCTAAAATTTACCCTTTCCATATGTTTATGGTCTATATTTTTTGAATCAAATTGAATATGATCTTTTCTATAAATGCCAAAAGAATAGGTAGAAGAATTTGTCATTATAAGACAATTATTAAGACAAAGAATTTGTCAATATAAGACAATAATTAAGATAGGGTGGTCCACTCTTGTGGATTGTATACTCAATAGTCAATAACACTTGTTGAACTTGAACCTTTTTTTTTTTTTTTTTGAGAAACTGTTGAACTTGAACCTAATCTAAATATTTTGAGTTACAAAATAATGAAACCTTGTAATTCCACCATGTCGGAGCCAAAGTCCTCAACCCCATTTACATATATGCCATTAGCAACCTATAATCTCTGATAAACATGTCAAAGTAAATCCAAATCATGGATACCTTATTCCTGTTACAATCCTTATTTAAAATGGGGAAAACCTGTACGAAGTAGGACTAGGACAACAACTTGTTGAACTTGAATCTAATCTAAATATCTTGAGTTACAAAATAATGAAGCCTTGTAATTCCACCATGTCAGAGCCAAAGTCCTAAACCCCATTTACATCTATGCCATTAAGAGCCTATAATCTCTGATAAACATGCCAAAGTAAATCTGGATCATGGATATCTTATTCCTGTTACAACCCTTATTTAAGATGGGGAAAACCTGTACAAAGTAGGACTAGGACAACAACTTGTTGAACTTGAACCTAATCTAAATATCTTGAGTTACAAAATAATGAAGCCTTGTAATTCCACAATGTCAAAGCCAAAGTCCTAAACCCCATTTACATCTATGCCATTAGGAGCCTATAATCTCTGATAAAAATGCCAGAGTAAATCCGGATCATGGATGCCTTATTCCTGTTACAACCCTTATTTAAGATGAGGAAAACCTATACAAAATAGGACTAGGACAAGCTGAAGCAAAATAGGGCAAAATTATTTTGACATTCCTAATGAGGTGGCATTAGTGTTGATGAAAGTAAACTAAATAGGACAAAATGGGAAGGGACGACCGTAGAGGTTGAACCACACAAGGAGGGGTAGTATTGATCAGATCAAGGCAAGATAGAGACATTTTGCCATCCATAATAGCATAATAACTGGAATCATAATTGGTTTCCATGTTCTTGCAATCATTTAGATTAACCCTTTAGGCATATGGCTTTCATATGGTTCCCCTCACCTGGGTTATTTATGGCACATTTAAGTCCCCTGGCTCCGTACATGATATTTGATCTAGTCATTGGGCCAACTGGACTTTAAAAGGCAACGACAGGTGGATGCCCTATCACCACTCATATCAATTAGAGGTGACTCCCATTAATTGTAAGGTGCTTCATTCTATGGTCTATTAAACCCAGATTCACCCTAGAAAAGAACAAGGCAGCTAACAGCCTACCACAGTATCCTCAAGCCTAAAATGCTATGTATTTCCAGCCACAACAAAGCCCATGTAAATTGGGACTCCCTAGCTAATTTACTGCGAAATCAGAAATGAAGCTGCAAGGCCCAGGACTCCATCTTGTTTTTCAACTACTAAAATGAGTTGAATTGAAATTCTTAACTGTCTCTTAGCAAGGACAATTTTTTTTTTTTTAACCATGGCCTTCTTTTTTGCTATTTTATGTGTACAATTAGATTAAACTGATTTTTTAATAGATATGTTAGAATTTTTGTCTATAGCATTCATTCGATGGTACTTCCTTTTTATCATCAAGTCAAAGCCACCATTTGGTTTTTGGTGTCAATAGAGATCGAACCTTAAATCTCTTATTTAACAACAATAGACTTTAATAGTTGAGCTAAACTAACTAGAACTCATAGATTAAACTGATTTTAAGTTCATTGTACAAGTGCAATGTGATTTAAATACAGAGGAGGCAAGGACAATCTCCACAAGATAAAAATAAATAAATAATAAAAATAAAACCAGCAGTTAAATAGCATTCAAAACCATAATTTTCAGTTGAGCAAAAAAAGTAATAATATTCATGCATTTGTGTTGAAGTAACACGGACAGACAATTATAAAATGAGAATCAGAACCAAGCAAAAAGAATGAAGAGACATAAAACTGCTTCATTAGTAGTTTAAAATTTAAATCCAGTTCTGCCATTGGATTTACAACAAAGAAAACAATTAAATAAATGTTCTAAGGCATTCTATAAAGGAAGAGACAATCTTATACTGATGTAGCCTGTAATAAGATTCACAATGATTTATAACAATGATTTATAACATGATCCCGCAAAGAGCTTTTGAACCTTCAACAGAGCAATATCTGATAGAGGACCTTATGATATCAGACAGATGGGAAATACTTGTTTAGATTGAACGGCAGGGAATAAAATTCTTCACTCCTTGTGTCACCCTTGAAAGACCGGAACTTGTCCCACCAATGTTTACCTCTGTCTTTCCTGATTGTAGGGTCTCGATGCAGTGTGTTGTCCAGGAAATATGCCACCAAGCCAGCAACGAAAGGTTCTGATGAAAAAGGGACGTTTATGATATCGTTGAACTGCCAAGAAAAGAGTGATGCTTTAGTTAGTGGAATTGAAACCAACCATGACATGATTTTAAGATAAGTTTACTAAAGCAAGACACATTCAGGGTTCACATATGTCATCCATACCCATCTTGCTCCTGTGTGGACAGGACCATAACCCTTGATTGCTGTATACTCATTGAAGTACTGTGGCACTGACAAGCCCACGAAGATAGAAAAGCCTAAGATGAACTTTGTTCTGAAGCTGTTCAGGTTGCAGAACTGAAGAAAACTAAGACCAACAGAACCTGCGATACAAGATAAGAATAATTACGAATGATAAAAATGATTCAGATGTCAAACTACCTGCTTGTTAACCTGTTAAGTCACGGATACCTACCCACATAAGCAAAGAAAAGACAGTACAGGGCAGCAACAATTGGTGCTGGGATTGAAGCAAAGACGGCTCCAAATTTTCCTGTACAATGATGAAAAGCTCTGATAAAAGGAACAAAATGCTTGCAGAGAAAGGCCAAGTAATTAATACTAATTATTCAATTATCATGCATTTCAAAACATCTCACGCAACAACTTCTTACCAAGAATGGAAAAGAAAATCATAAATCCAGCTGATATTTGCACTACCCTTCGACTGCCAACACGAGTCAAGGCCAAGAGACCAGCATTCTCTCTGTAAAAAAACGAGTCCTCAAATCTGTTTTTCACTTAATTGGAATAGAATACTCAAAACAGGATAGGTGTTCCCCATTATTAAGACTTACACAGATACAGAGGATCCATTCACAGTTCCAAATAACCCAGATAACAGAATGCCAACTCCCTGTCAGCAAGAACAATTAACTACAATAAGAATCCAATTTTCACCAGAAATAGATCTTCAAGAAACTTGCATAATGGTATTGAACACACAATTTTTACCTATAAGGGTATTATTCTGAAAAATAGTCACCAAATCCCACAATTAATTACAGTCTTCAGCAACAACCCAGAGATGGATAGAGTAAATATGATAATTCTCTAACGTTTGGGTCCATACATTTCTTATGATATCATGTACAACCATTTTATTGAGTGCTCATCTTTATATCTTTTATCCAGATATTTTCTTCACTAAAAGAATTGTTTAATCAGATTATGTAGATAAGATAGTGTACTCAGTAAACATGGACAGGCTGAGGTTTAAACATTGGTAAGAACATATAGGATATGAAGGGGAAGCATTAATATTGGGATACATTACTGTCAATTACATACATGTATGGTAGAATTTTCTGTTTCTTCTCTTGTTCTTAAGAATGGTTATTATTTATTAAAATGTCTTCCTTTCTGGTTCCTTTCATGCGCATGCCTGTGTAGGAGAGAGATTTGTGGTATGCACTCTTTTTTTCCTTTTTTTTTTTTTTTCTTTGGGGGGGGGGGGGGGGGGTAAGAGAGAGAGAGAGAGAGAGAGAGAGAGATTTGTAGCAGTGTATAGAAGCAATAACAGGCTACACATGATCAAGGGGGCAATTAAAATCATTTTCTTTTATTTGTTTCATTGCATTAGTATATTGATAAATCCATGCATACAAGAAGAAAAATTAAGCTGGAAATTATCCACATGATCATAGATGAAAAAACAACTAGAACCTCAATTTTGCATTTACAAGTTTGCCACATTACTTATATATGAGGGGACAAGTCACAATCCTTCCTAATTACCTGCCAGCCAACTCCACGGCTGAGAATGGAAGGTGGCAATGGAGTTGCACTTGCATACCTTGCGACCGCAATGAAAGCACCGGTGGACTGCTCAAATCATTGGACAGATACAAGAAATGAGAAAACTCCAAGAAATCAAATAGTATTAACATAGTCAAAATAACAGGGTACTGATACTGTATTACAAGTCTGAAACAAAAATTGACTCTGAAGACAAGAACATCATAATGCCTAAATGAAGGTTAAATTGTCCACTCATGCAAAAGTATGATAATCATATAATCTCAAGATGAAATGGAGTGCTACTGATGAGGACTATTTTAGTCTATCATCAACTCATTAATGGACTTCAAATGAAAGGCATAAGAATAACTGCAAGAGTACAAAATAATTTCGAACTGCAGAATAAATTATGCCAACAACAACGGCAATGATGTAATGGATTTTGGTACTTAATTTGAAGAATTTCAAAAGGAAGAAAGAAAGCAGACCTCTACAAGAGCAACAAAAGAAGTCATCATCATTGCAAAGGCTTCACCAGCATCAAATGAAGGAGTTCCCCATTGAAAGGGATATGGAACTCTTATCCTGCAAACCAAAATTCCAATAATCAATTCTTTCCCACTCATGTCAACTATCAAACACATACTAATTTATGTTTTTACCAAAGTAAACATAATAATGCAGCATTTAATCAAACTATAATCACAATAGTACCACTTTAATATCCCAGATCATGGCTCCATTCAATAACATGTATACAATGTAATAAGGGTTTAAGATGATAACTCAATGAAAAATAAAAGGGCATACCACCTAAATTGGGCTCAGCTTTATGAATCCTTTATCAATTAATGATTTATGGAAACATAAAGATGAAATTTTTTCCAAGTAGCTTTGAAGAAAATAATAAATATATCACAGTTCAAGATGCAAAAAAATGAATGTCTTTGCAACTATTTTGAAAAAATCATCTGTGAAAAATCAGCTTTTACCTCTATCTGTTCTAACCATTAAACTTGAATAACACTTAGATCCAAGATCAATCTACACGGTATCAAGCTCCCAATAAAAGGCCAACAAATATGCATCACCATGATTCAGAAAACAGTAAAAAAAAAAAAAACACAAAGAACACAATAGTTTGGTGACAAAGTGGAAAACTTTTGAAGAACTTTACAAGGGTGACTTACAAAACCTTTGTAACTAGACCCTATGTAACCAAGTAAGCAACCTGTACACTTCACCATAATGATTCCAGAACCTTAGACTGTTTCTATATGATCTCCACAATGAATGACACCTGTTCCAAGCTGGAACTCCGGGAAGTCAGTGCTCACTAACACAAGGTAAGAATCTTGGCAGTTTCAATTAGGTTCAGGTTCTTGAAGTTCTTGATTTGAAACTCAAGAATCTTTGCAGTTTCAATTAGGTTCAGGTTCAATGAGATCAACAACAAACAAAGGATCTCTTTGATTTGAAACTCAAGGGAAGGCACTCAGGGTTTGCCTTGGTATGGCAGCCTTCTTGGGGTTCAAAAAGTCATGCATCATGATGGATTTATATGAAGGTTAAAGACCAGCAAAAATCTGCTTCAAGTATAATTAGTATTCAGTGTCCTGAGATCTCACTCAAGCGATCGCCAAGCAATAATCACATGAACTCTCTGCCTGACTTACTGTTTCACTCAAGCAAAACTTCCAGTTGTGCAAAACTTAAGGCAGCTCTTCAACACTTGACTCAACCTAACTTGAACGTATATGTTTTACAACCATTTTTGATACATACATTGTCATACAGGAATTTGACAACTCTAAATCCTAACAATCTGTGTGAAATCTCAAATACCACCAATCCCCCCAACCACCAAAAAAAAAAACAAGGAAAAAATAAAGAAAGAAAAGAAAAGGTAATATCTCTAAATAGTCCATGAAAATGTAGCCATGCCAAATCTGCATGCCACATGTAAATATGGCTAACCAAATTTTATGAAAGGGAACCTAAATGACTGTAAATAGCATAATTCACTTGCAAAATAATCATAAATTACCCAAACACATTCCCTACAGGTAAATTTGAGCTCCAACATGGTAACTAAAATAGCAATCAAACCACACAATCCAATTGAAAGAGATTTTAGTGCGAACTTTATCTAATGAATAAGAAAGTTTTGAAAAAAAGGATTAACAATAAACAAAATGATCATATAGAGCTACATATCAAGGCCTTGTATCTTGTGCCTCAATAATCAAATTTATAGTCATTATAGAAGAAATGTTGAAACTTTCAACTTGAAAGGAGCAGTCATATATATATATATATATATATAACCAAAGCTGAGAGAAAATCCAATGAGATTTTCAATTGGAGTCTAATTTTGCACCTGTCTCATCTAATTTTTAAATTTTTGTGCCCAGTGAGTTAACTCAATGCAAAAGACAAGGAGTTTAATATAAATTAACCATCAAAATCCCAATTATATATCTAATTCTCTATCTAAAATTAGAAGAAGAGAAAGTTTGAAAGATTTTTCTTTTCAATGCCATTTGTTTGTCTAACTAAAAATAATTCAAATTGTGATATGTACGATGTGTGTGTGTGTGTGTTTTATTTTATTTTATTTTATTTTTATTGTGCCCGTGCATATGCACAAGTTTCTAAACTAGTTTCTTTGATGAAACAACCCATCCTTACCATGGAGCACCATTTATAAGTCCAGCACGATCAGTACGACAGGTATTTTGTGTTTTTGGTGATGCACCATTATATGCCCCGCCTACAGTAAGTAGGTGAGCATAGATCCAAACAATCACTACTGAGAAAATGACTGCAAAGCGGTCAAAGAGATGGCTTCTAAAATGTATCACATGGGGCAAATACTGCACAAAAAGCATCAACAATAACAACCTCAGCTTAACAATAATCAATGCTCTGTAAGGTCACAGAGATAAAATTCACATAAGGCAAGAGATTATAACACATCAATAAATTCAAAACCATAAAAAATGGGTGTAACACATTAAAGACCATTACCTGTGAGATAAAAATTAAAACAATAAGCTCTGGCAGCCCAATCTCCACACATTTGGCAACCTAGACATTCAAGGCAAAAGTTAACATCCAAAAGTAACAAATGATCTAGTGTGTGCACATTGCAGAAAAAGAAGGCTTACCCCAGGAAAACCTAACTCGTAAAGCCCAAATCCAACTAATGCTACCAAAGGTACAGCAGAAAGTGGACTTAGAAACCTGAAGAATGGAAATAAGAAAATTATTCATCAAATTGTAATGAGAAAAAGTCCCAAACAGAGTATTCAATTATTTCTGTTTGATGAAACTATTTTGGAGTAAATGCGGAGATGTGTCAGTATGAAGCTAGTGACAATAATTGCTATTTCAGAAATCAAGTTGATTAAGAGTAACTAAATTGAAATTAATATGAACCAACCCAAATTAATCCATGAAAAATGACATATAAGTCAAGGGGCATTTTACAGGATGCTTTCCTATATGGCCTAAGCAAATAGAATCTGGATAATTCTATAAAAAGGGGAAAAGTCCAAAGTTGCCCAAGACTAATGCAATTTGATATAATTTTGTGTTGGTTTTGTACTGACCTTGTAACGTTGCGCCATAGGCCACTGAATCCTAAGACAATCTGAAGAGTTGAAGCAACAATAAGAGAACCCTGGATTGCCCGCATTGTCTTCTTAAATTTCTGTATAGGCATCAAGACATCATGACATGGTTACAACCAAGCTGGAGCAAACATCAGCAAAATTAATGTGAATTTTGAATGCATTACAGACTGATAGTCAATTTTCTTGTTATTTTTTTCAAATGGATATCTTTGTTTTTTTCCAAAAGTGTGGCATTTAGTGTTTTGGTTTGATTGTATGCTCGCTCAAATTAGGAGAAACTAAAGACACATTGCCAGCAATATCCCATGCTGGACACTAGTTCATAATATCCCATGCTCAACAATACTTATGTACACCACATTAACAAGCAATTGACCAACTTATACAAATAGCACCAAATATAATGAGGATGGATTTGAGATCACAAAACCTCCACAGGGTCGTCTGTGCTATTACTGAATCGACCAGCAAGGATAATTGAAATTGTGGCAGGGACAAAGGTATATGACCCTCCAATGACAGCAGGCAGTCGAGTCCCAAACAATGACTGCAGCAATGTGTTCAAACCAGCAACAAAAAGAAGGGTCTGGATAACCTCGGCCTTCTCCACCTATTACAACAGTACATGTGATTTAAGTCAGAATTATTGGAGACACCTTAAAAATAAACAGATTTTTATTTCTTTTTTTTCCAATTTTTTTCCTCAGAAGCTTACATTTCCACCTCCCATTTGGGGAACCAGAGCAGTGGGGATGAGAACTGTCGTGCCAAGCATCACAAGATAGTGTTGAAACCCAAGAAGGATGGCCTCGGCTGCATTATTTCCCATAAACACATTGTTTTAATGATTTACTAATGAAAGCAATGGCGAAATTTGAAACGAAAGATACTGAAGTAATTTGAAGATAAGAAACAGTACTCTGAACTATGACAATATATTGGACTTGGAATTCTTCTAATTACATCAAAATTGCTAGTAAAAATTTGGGTAGCCATCCCCAAATAGTCAGAAAGAAACATTCTTGAGTTGAGACGAGCCATATAATGTGTATTCTAACCAGGAAGGAATGAAAACAAATACCCAAAAAAGAAAAGTACTGTATAGAAAATTTTCTATAAAGGGAAATCAACTAACAAAAAAAAAAGGTAATAAAGTGGTTGCAACATATGACATGGAATCTAGTGACTAAAAACCAAATCCCAAGTTTCTGAAACAATACTAATACATAGCATCAACAGGCCCCAAAAAAAAAATTTAAGTAGGAGATTCAATCAGCAGAAACAAAAACTAAAAATTTTCCACCAAAAGAAAAGTCATTAATAAGTTTAGTGAAAAAAGCAGTTGTTCTTTTATTTTTCTTTTTTCTTTATTTTAAAAAAAAAAAAAAAAAAAAAAATCTAGAATCTCCCAGTGCCCAAGTGAGGTTTACTTAAGTTTTTTTTAAAAACAAATTCTCCACTTTACTTTCTGGAAAAGGGGGTATCTGCCACAGAAAAAAGAGAGAGACTTCAGAAAAAAGCTACTTTGAAGTTTGAACGGTTAAAACCAGAGAAAAAGTATCCAAATCAAGCTAACTTACAATACTAAAAACCTACCTTAAAGATATACCATATAGATTCAGAAGAATCAGAGTGAGAAACTATGTCTACAAGACCCACCTACCATGAATAATTTAGCACCACTTTATACTTTCCAAAAATGAAAAATACTTCAGAATCCAAGCCATAAAGTCAGTACTCAGAAGCAAAAAAAAAAACACAAACTTTTAGTGAATGAGAAAGAGATACAGTTACTCACGCCATGGCGGTGGGCTTGTAATGCAGTAAGCAATGTTGGGTAGCTGATCCTTTGGCGGGTGTGGCGCTGGCTCAGAAGATTTTCCTCCTCCTCCTCCTCCACCACCACCACCATCACCTCCTCCTCCAGCCATTGATCTCTCTCTCTCTCTCTCTCTCTCTCTCTCTCTCTCTCTCTCTACAACTTTCTCTCTAAAACTCACTAGGAAACAAAAACTTCAACACCCACCTACTACTACAAGAAGTAAATAAAAAAAAAGGTGTATGAAAAAACAAATATAAGCACAACCCAGATCTTAAATACTTAAGAAACCCACTATAGAATGAGCATGGAGTAGAGAAAAAAACAAAAGCTTTACACTCAATAATATGAGGACCCAAGAGATTGAACCAACCACATGGAAACCCACTTAATATAAGAGATGATAATAACAGAAGGTTAGGGGAGAACTGCTACAAAGAAAAGAACAAATTAAAAAAAAAAAAAAAAAGTGGGAAAATTATAGTGTAATATGGTGAAAAAAAAAATAGTAGTAGTAATAATTAATAATCATAGTCTAGCAAAGAAAATATACCATCTGAGTGATGTGAATGAAAGAAAAAAAAAAGGTCCAGTGAAAAAAGGTACCTTTTTTAACACTCTTTCTGAAGCAAAGATCAAGTGGCAAAAGGTCCTTGAAGTCAATCAATCTGAATTATGTAAGGGTATGTACCCCACAACTAAAAAATGTTTCAATAAAAAGCGGGGAATGATTATTTGAAAAAGAAGAAAAAAAGTATAGCTTAAAAAATTGTGTGTGTGTATATGAGTGAATAGGTGAAGAAATGAAGATACATACTGAATGATATATTTAAAAGGAAGGTGGGTGCAATTATAAATCAAGTGAGCTTTATTAAAGTCTCTCTTTTTCTCTCTCTCTCTTTAGAAGATTGGATTTCTCTCTCTAAAAACATGAAGTCACTCCATAACAAACATTTCTCATTCCTTTTCCATGAATGATGATAATATTTGTATGCTTTTCTTTTTTTTTTTTTAACCATATTTGTTTGTTACAAAGGCAAGAAATTATGGGTGCAAGTGAAAATTCTAAATCCCCTTGCTTGGAGGTTAATTTTTAACTATGGATAATTTTTTTCGTACTTTTCCTATATTTAGTAATATAAAAAAGAGAAATAATATATCTACAATATTTTTACAACAAATCTTAAATGGCATGTTGTTACTAGTTGTTATTGTTGAGACAAAAAAGTAATCTTAGTGTTAGTTTCAAATTTGAACCAATAACAACTAACCACCTATAATTTGTTGTAAAAATATTGTAAAATTATTGTAAACATAACATCTCTCTATTAAAAAAATAGGTTAAAGAAAAATCATTTTTTAACTTTCTTTATTTAAAACAACTTTATTGTACACAAAACTAAATAATAATAAAAAGTTAAGATTTAATTTTTTTCAACACATTTTAAAATCGCTACTAATTACTAAATATAACAAAATGAGATCATTTAAAAAAAAAATGTTAATGCCAAAACAAACAGGTAGTGTTGTAATCCTATAAAAAGCTTGCCTTGGCAATATCACTTCACGATTACCAACTTTTCCCGCTAATAATGCACCTAGTTTTGACAAAAGCTACACGTTATTTTTCACAGAAAATGACATTAAAACCCTTAGATACTAAAGCACAATATCAACATAAAATAATTGAAGGCATAGGCATTTAGGGAATTACGTAGATGATGATCACGTGTAGCCTAGTATCAAAGGGAATATATATTGTTTCTCAAAAAAAAAAAAAAAGGGAATATATATTGGGGCACCCAAAGGCCAAAACAACGCAATGGCGATGAATAGAAGGACAGCCGACAGGAGCCTCATAACGCTTGTACAGCAATTAGCAAGTCGCCCAATCAATGGGCTTGAGTTGTGTTGCCTTGACTGGCCGTTCCAGATACAACTGGCACCCATAAATGAATATATATTGCTTCATTCAACATTCAACAATTCCCTATCATTGAGCCTGTTTTGCAACTAGTAGAGAATGTAAAACTATAAAATAAACCCTTAAAAGAATTGCCCTATGGCTAAAGATCCCACCTTGGGTTGTTGAATTAGTAATAACTAGGGTATGTTTGACTATATATTAAATGGATTTTTGGGGAATAATAACACACCTTTTAAGGATAAATATCACCCTAACTTCAATTTGCAACAACAACAAAAACAAATGTTAAAACTTAGGTATAATTTTCTATGTGAAATAATATATTAAGTTCCTTTCAATTCAATGCAATTTTATGTTATAAACCTAATGTACCTCACTTAAAAACAAACCTGAGTTTTATTTATCTTTAAAAAAAAAATTGAATTTGATAGAGTATCTTACGAAACCACCTAATGAAGCATCTCTCTCACATTTTGTAGGTTTCGCATATTTGTAAAATCCACGTATTATAAGAGAGTTGCCTCACAAACAATTCTCATACAATAATTTTTTCACAAGCTGTTCTCATAAGATGTTGGTTTGTTTCTTAAAAAAACTAACTTCAATTTTAAAATTAAGAAAACATAAAATAGTTTGTTAAGGGGTGTTTAGATTAAAATTTTAATAAACATAAATATGTGCATAACAATTTTATGAACCTTCAAGGGTTCGTTTGGACAGGAAGCTAAAAACTGACTTCTATGATTTTTCCAACCAAAAAAAAAAAAAAAAAAAGAGGACTTTTGAGAAGAGAATGCCTATTTTTAAATCAAATCTAAAAATATTATGATTTTTCTAAAAAAATTGCTAGTATCTAATGCGCCATGTGCATAAAATCAGCCTCTCACAGGCTAGTGGGCCCCACACAGGTGCATGAGAGATTTTTTCCTAAAGAAAATAAAACAAGGACTTCCAATGTCTATTTTTAAAAGAGGATGTAGAAAAAATGAGGGTGTAGAAGGGAATGATCAATAATTGCTTTAAAGTAAATGGCTTGGGCAAGCTCTTGATGAGATCATCATGATGTTATGCAAGCCACTATTTTTAAATTCCCCCTATTTTTACTATCCCTCATTCCCTTTTTCAAGCTTGGATGATCCTCTTGCACCAATTAAACCAAAAGGAATCGAGACCAGATGAAAATTTTCAAATATAGGCTCAATTCAAGGTTTAAATTAGAAACATGATCAATAAACACTACCAAAAAAAAATAAATAAATAAGGTCTATAGCTACGTATTTGTGGTGGCGTAGACCCACCTGCCTGTGAGAGGCAAGTCTCACATGCCTAGCGCATGAGAGATTTTTCCCTAAAGAGAATAGAACAAAGACTCCCAATGTCTATTTTTAAAAGAGGATGTAGAAAAAATGAGGGTGTAGAAGGGAATGATCAAAATTGCTTTTAAAAGAATGACTTAGGCAAGCTCTTGATGAGATCATTATGATGTTACGCAAGCCACTATTTCTGAATTTCCTCCCAATTTTACTATCCCTTGTTCCCTTTTTAAAGCTTGGATGATCTTCCTGCACCAATTAAACCAAAAGGAATCAAGACCAGATGTAAATTTCCAAATATAGGCTCAATTTAAGTTTATGTTAGAAACATGATCCGTAAATTACAAAAAGACAGGTTTATAGCCGCGTCTTTGTGGCGGCGCTTTCCAAAAAAAAAAAAAAGTAATTCATTCTTATCTAACATCACTTATTTCAACGAGACGTTATACAAAGATTGGGCACTTGTTAATTGTTATCACTCCACTCTGACTCCATTTGTCTTGATTGTATTAAGCAACAAACCCCAACGTGAAATTGCAGGCCAAATCCTAAAAATAAAAATCTAAATTAAGTTTCACTACCTTTGATTGAGGTCCAAATGTGTCAATTTTTTGTTGAAAATTCATAAACATTACAAATTCTATCATTCATATTGCTAATTGCTAAACTTCCTAATTGACCGAGTTTGACCGACTTTAACCGAACTTTAATTATAAATCTAAATATCAGTTCGAAGCAATCTGTCTCCATCTTAAAGAGCACAAAAGAAGCTTTGAATCCACTGATCATGGGTTGAAATGGAAGTTGAATCAAACAAAATATCACAAGATCACGGGGAAAACATCTCAAAAACTTTGCAAATTTTGCTTTATAGAACTATTGGATTATAAGCTTGATCTTAGTCAAACTGGGTCAAACCACTGTTGTCAGGTTATGACAAATCCTACAATTTTACAAATATAGAGAATGAAATCTTGATCAAAACTAGTTTAAGGTGTTATGTTCCCATGCTCATAACCTTTCACATTGAGAGAACTGAAGTGCAAGCTTGGTATTTTAAGAAAAGCGTGGTGAGGGGTTTGAAAGAATGCATGGCATTCCAAATTTTAGTACCATCTCTTTCATCATTCCTAATCTTTTCTTTCCTCTCGTTTATTCATCCTCCTACCAAACAAAACTTTATATCCTTAAATTATATCTCCTCCTCATATTCGTAAGGTTGTTGAATTAATACATTTCCTTCAAATTCTGTGGTTATTAATCTTTTACTATATTTACGTGTATGTAATTATAATAACATTACATCTTTAAACACTATAGGGTGTTTGGTAATGTTGTTTGGACAACAGTTTTCGTTGTTTAAACAACACAACATGTATTTCCACAACATTTTTTCATCCACACGTATTTTCACAATACTTAAATAACGTTACTAAACGAGCCCAATGGCATAAGGGTTTTTTTTTTTTTTTTTTTTTTGTTGGACCAATCGATTGGCATAGTTTTTAGTATCGCATCAACTTGATACTTTACAAGTCTAAATATCATGATAAGTAAAACACCATTAACGAACTCTTTTTGTTCTTTGGGAGTGACCCAA
The DNA here is from genome assembly GCA_030445155.1 of Quercus variabilis. NCBI lineage: Eukaryota > Viridiplantae > Streptophyta > Magnoliopsida > Fagales > Fagaceae > Quercus > Quercus variabilis. The sequence continues at coordinate 12,914,376 of CP129454.1, forward strand.
AAGTATAATAATTTGAGTGCCCCACCCTTATCTTAAAAGAGGGAGAACTATGATTTGGCTAAGATTTGGTTGTATTATAAAGTGACAATTGGAGCCTCACTCCACAAGTCATGTCTAAATTTATAGTTTAAATTACAATGCCATTAATGTAGTTGGTAAAATGCATAACATACACGTACAAACGAAACAACAAAAAAAGACTCACGTGTATTTATTTCTCAATTGTACAGTAAAGTACTAGATATATGGAGAGTTTCATTCGCGTTAGTTACAGAAAAGAGTTAAAATTTGCCCATTATTGTATATAACTAAAAATTTACTAGAATATACCCAACAAATTGGAGTTCAATTCCCACTTGTGATTGAATGTAAAAGGAGGAGAGTTGGGTGCTTGCGCTCCCACACATTAATTGGAACATCCTAATCAGCTTGAAAATAATTGTTAAGTATCTTATAACTCAACTGATTTACACTTCTACATATATGCAACAGAGATATTCAAGTTCAAATTAATTTGTCCCCATCAATAAAATTATAAAATAATTAATTGTACCAAGTTGGTGAATTGTGCAAGCATAGAGATGCATTCAAAAATCAAAAGTTACTTTACTTGTATTACTTCTACATAAATAACTTATTATAGGACAACATTAGGTGAAATAGATATAGTCGGTGGTAGCAACCTTCCAAAAAAGAATAAGGTCGGCGAGACTTGGACTAGGATAAGGAAACTGCATGGAGAAATTCAATGGGTCTTTTTTCAAACTCTGATCATCGAATTTAATATATGCAAACTTGTACTGTCGTATTCCTACGTGTACAAACGTTAAGGAAGACCTAGTGGACATGCTTTGAAATTCGCTGGATTTATGCAAATTATATTCAGGAAAAATCTAGTGTCTTTATCAAGTCTCTCTAATGCTCATCCACTCATCCTAACATCTTTAGCCCAAAAAAAAGAAAAAAAAAAAAGAAGAAAATAGATTTACAATATTTTTACAATAAATTTTGTATAAAGATTTTACTAGTTAGTGAGAAAAAAAGTAACGTTAGTGATAGACTCAAATTGTAATAAATAACAGTTTGTCACATAAAATTTGTTGTGAAAATATTGTGAAAGTGTTCTGGATCTAAATTATTATTAAAAAAGAACCAAAATCAAAACAAAACATTGTTCCATGTGTAGTGAATTGCGATACACGGAAGCACGTACTTTCTTTTTTTTTCTTTTTTAAATACTCCTTAAGGAACAAACAAAGTTTGGCTACAACTATTTAATATAAAGATAATATGCGTCTCTGCCATATACATTGCATATGAACTAAACCACACTTAGGTGATTGTATATAATAAAAAATTTGGTCGCTTAGGAACATACTTATATTATATTTTTTTTGTGTTAATTCTCACCAAATTATTATAGAGAATAATCCTATAGGGGTGACTCCAAGATGCTGACAAGAGATTTCTAACCTAAAATCTCATGGATATCACGAGGCCTTGGGAACTACTAAACAAATCCCTTGAGATTGTTAGTTATTAATATGATATATTATGATTGTGTTTGTATATAAAATAAATATATGATGTGTCAAGATTCTAATGGATGTTTAAAATATACAATAAAATTAAAATTCAATTATGAAATATATATATTAGAATAATGAATTGTAAATTGTGATGCTTAAAAGTTTACGTAGAAAAATACTATAAGGTGAACCAAAACCAAAAGTTAAGCGTCTTTAGTTTAATATATCTTATAGATAGATTATAATAGTGTATATTTTTCTTGAAATAAAAGAAACAAAACCCATAAAATTAATCAACCAATAGCTAACATATTCCTGTGGCTTTTGTGACGAGTCATGAAGAAATATAGACATGGGTCTCTTTCTCTTCTTGATCCAGTAAGTATGATAAACAAGTTCCATATTTTAATTTAACTCAACTCTAAACTTATAGTGTTTGTAGCCTACAATTTCACTGAATACATCAGTAAATAGTGATTAGTGTAGCGTGCATGCTTGCAACTCATAACATCTAAGAGCATTACAGAGCTTTTATTGCCTCAAACTTTCTCAACCCAATAGGCATGGTTTCTCTAAAAAACAAGCCACAGAGAGTCACCTATGCATAATGCATAGTTAATTAGCAGGTTGAGATATCATTTGTTAATGAAATTAGCTAGACAAATCACTTAACCAACTAAGAATGGCCATGTACCACTACCCATAAATATTAATAGATTAAGAATATCAAGAATAGGTTAGTTTAAATTTGAAGTTTAATGATTTCTAAGGCTATTCGTGTCTGCAATTGAAAAGCACAGGAAAAGTTAAACTAATTTTGATTGACATATAAAAAAAGCCATCATTATAGTCCCTTGCATTTCCTTCTCTCACATGATAGCCTCAATTATGTCACATTGAAAGATTAGTTGAACATGTTGATTGGTACATTTGAAATTCGTCAAGATTGAAAAGCTAAAGTAATTTCGCCCTTTGGCAATATAAGATTAGCAAGGAGCTGCTTATGTTGTCCTTTTCTTGGTGATTCATAGATTTCTTTGTCAACTTTTGTGAGCACTCAATGACATATGTCAATATCATATTGGTGAGTGTTCAAAAATATTTATTAAAATCACCTAACCTCAGTTAAGATAAGTAGAGTGTTTAGGTTGTCAGCAATACATATTATGTTTGTTTTAAGAAAAACTTATCTAACTTTTCGATAAAATTTTTTTTTATTAAAAAAGTGAGAAAAAATGAAAAAAAAAAAAAAGTGAGAAAAGAATGATTTTAAAAATCTGTACATAAAAAATAAAAGATAAAAGTTGAAACTGATACCAAACAAATTCTATAGTAAAAAATAATGGCAATGTTAGAGTTGTGAAAGGGTAATGAATAATAGGGTTATGGATGAAAATAGGAAAAAGATTGAGAAAAGTGTATAAAGAAGAAGAAAAAAAACAAGGGACTGAACATGGGTGTTGCTTTCAACTCTTTGGGGAATACTCATATATAAAATGGCCAGCCAACCCTTTCAATTGAGGGACCACAGCATATTCCTTGGCTTTTTAGATTATTGAGATATGGTTGTTTGGTGCTCTCACTTTCTCTCTTTCTATGCTTTCTTTTTCCTTTTTTCCTCTTCAAATTTTGGAGATATGCATGGTTGCTATTTGTTTTGTAATTTCTTCTAATACAAGCAAGACGTACATATTTTCTAGGTGTACACCCACGAGGTTGGACAAAGTGGATCCATCGATTTCACAAAAACGTGATGAGACTCCAACAATTTATTTTGTTTCTTTGAAATGTAATTTTCATCCCTTAAATTTGGTCAAAGTTTGTCTGTGTGTTACAGTTCTAACCTTAAATGTTTGATTTTTTTTCAATTTGATTCTTCCATGCATTTATTGAAAAGGAAATGTACACAGGTGAATATGACATTACAGAAGCTAAAACAGTCCATTAATAATATATATTTTTGAGAACACCTGATAGACGAATTTTTAATAATAATGAATAAATACGTCAAAATTTACAATGTTAAAAATTTTAACCTTTTATATTTAAATCGAAATTGAACTTACCAAATTTTATGAATGAAAAGTGCAATTTCATTTTCTTATAATGAATAACAACCTATAATTCAGCACCAATTAAAAAAGGGAAAAAAAAATCGCAACCAATACCAATAATTCACTCAAATTCGTCAACAACCTATAATAAGTTTATATACGGAATAAGAGAAGGACATGACATCTACATTTAATGCTTACTTGTATTCCAATCTACCACTATTGTTTGTTTCGAAATTACTCAATGGGTGCCTAATTATGATATTTGGAAATTAATTTTTATTAAGATTTACTCCATTTTTCAAGGAAAATTATAGTTATAATAACTAAATAATAACGTTTTATTTTGTTTAAGAGAGTATGTTGTGTTTAGTATAATTTGTCACACCCTCTTTTAAAAGTTACCATATCTTTTGAGTTGTGATGTGTTTTTGTGTTAAAACTCATTTCCCTTTTTGTTGTGTGTGTATGTTTGTTTCTAAAAAAAAATAAAAAATAATGTATTTTGTGGATTCTAGTCAGTTCAAATTGTTAATAAAGTTTTTTTTTTTTTGTTAATAAAGTCTTTTATTATCAAATAGAAGATATGTGGTTTGGTGGGTTCCAATTAGTTTAATAGGTAAAATATTTGATAGTTGAAATAAGAGTTCTAGGGTTCAATCGTTTACACCAAAATCCGATTGAAAAACCGATTGATATTTTAACTTAATGATAAAAAAACAATTATCATAGAGCAGGTATCATAAATTCAAATTTCATTGTATCTATTTAAAAACTCTATTGATTCGCTGTTATGAAATTACAAAAAAGTAAAAAGGCATAGAATGTGTATGGACCGAGAATAGTAGGCCAGCCCTCGAATTGTGTTATGCCCCATGTCTATTGGGACAACTTCGGCCTAATTCAGGCCCATATCGCGAGTAGTTAGGAGTTAGCCAAGTAGATAAGGAAGTATTCAAGATATGCCGAGAACAAGAGATAATATTTTGGGGGAATTCACCTGTCGGGTATGAAAACCTAATGTCAAGTTATGAGGGAGTCATTTTAATAGCAAGAGGTGGGTCCCCTTTGACAAGAGATACGATATAGGGAACCTATTGACATGCCAAATATTCCTCCATCATGGCTACCCCACTCAAAGAATAATATAAAATAAGAAGGCAGAGGTCAAAAGAAGGGGTTGGAACAAACTTGGGGAGAGAGACATGAGAGAAGTGAGAAAAATACATTATGGGGAGAAGGTAGTCTTGTTCAAACTTGGGAGAAGGGGCTCATCTGCTTGGTAGTCTTCACAACCGAGTTGAAATTAAGATAGTTCAGCATTGAGGGATTACCATAACACGATCAGTGACGCCACCAATCACTTCTTTGGACTTCCCATTATGAGATAGGACCAATTCAGAGTATAGGTAAATTTAGAGTCTAGACCCAACTGCCTTAAATTATTGAGAATAGACCGCCACAAAATGTATGACACTCTAGTCACATGAATACATTTGGAAGCAGTTTTTTTTTTTTCCTTAAAAGTTTATTTTTTGTAAAAGTGTGTCAAAGTATAATTTAATCTAAAAAAAAAAGATGTAATTTTAAAATGCCGTAGGTTAACCAAAAAGCCAAAAATCTTTTTAAAAAATTGCCTAATGAGAACATTAGGCAAGTCCAACCCACCTTAAAGCCTTGGCTTAGGGCCTTGTTGGGTTATATGGCTCTTTTTTGTAGACCAATTAAAAAAGACACAAACTCAAGCCCACTTTAGGCCCATTCAGGAAACGAACTACCTAAAGGCCCAAAAAGGATAAAACCCTCCAAAGCTTCCCAAAAACCCAAGCAACACGTACAAACCAATCATAGCCGCTTATTACACACATACCCACAGTGAAAATTTCCACAGCATAGTACTACTAGCTCTTCACAACAAAATTGAACCATTTTCGTTTTCGGCCAATATTTACAGTGCTTTTGTTTTCATTCAAATTCTTGTCGCAGAGGCCTCAAGTTCTCTCAGGTATACGTGTTTCTTTCCAAAGCCTTTATTACATTCATTTAATTTTTGCATTTTTGTGGGATCGAATCCAATCTTCGGTGCTACGCTTTTAAGAGTCTGGTTGAAATTTCAGTAGGGCTTGATGATTTATAGCGTATAATTCTTTTGCTTTGTTTAAATTTGTAGCTTATAGTATAGCTTCAAATTTGAGCATTCAAGTTTTTTTTTTTTAATTACTTTTTTTAATAATGAAAAATCGGTAAGAAAATCTAGTTGCTGAGGAAAAGTTCATAGTTTTTGGCTATTAATGTTAGTAACGATCTTAGACATTTTGGGGCCTAAGGCGAGAATTAAAAATGTATGTGTATGTGAATGTGTGTTTATGTATGCGTATGTATATGAGTATGTATGTGTATGTATATATTTATGTGTGTGTATGTGTATGTTTATATTGATGTGTATGTGCGTGTATGTTTATGTATGTATATGTGTATGTGTATGTGTAAAAAGTTAAAAAAATACCTACAACAGTGCCCCTGATCTCAGTCCGTCTTTATTCTCTCGCCATTTTTCTTTTTTTCTTTTTTACATGGTGCTTTGTTCTTCTTCCTTTTATTTCTTTTTATACGTCACCTAGGCTGACATGATAGAAGTGAGTAAAAGCCACATCAAGAAAAGAAATCGAAGATTGCGCTACCAAGCCAAAGACTATGGAAACCTCTTCCTCTCAACTTATATGATTCTCTTAGGTAAAATTGTGGCTCACAAGACTTCATCGGATTATTGTGTGTGATTTTTGGTTATTTATTTATTTTTTTGAGATTATAAAGCAAATAGTTTTTATATTTTGCTTACCCTTTCTATTTTCTGAAATCACATTTTCTGGGAAATACCATTTTTTTTTTGTTTTGCTTTTCAGTCTATCATTCTTGCTTATGGTATGTGTTTGATTAATTTGAATCTAAAATTAGTTCAATAAGATGATTCTTCTTCTAAAATATAATAACAAAACCAATATATGTTTTTTTAACGATGGATTCACTTTCAGTGTTTTCATTTTGTGATTTTGGTTGTTTTGTGGGTTTTGTGTTTTGATTTCGGTGGGTGCAATTTGATTTTGGCTGGGTTTTGGCCGTGGTGGTGGTCGTGATTTGATTTTGGCTAGGTTTTAGTAGTAGTGCATGGTTAGAGGTGATGAGCTTGAAAAACTCCAGCCATGGAGGTTTAGAAGGAGAGCTTGGTGGTTAGCCATGGAGCACGATGTGATGTAGGTTGAGGCAGAGAGAGGATGAGAGGGAAACGGGTGCAACCCTAGATATTTTGGAGCCTAAGGCGAGAACTAAAAATGGGACATTTTTTTTTATACTTATATATTAATTAAATTAATGTTTATTTAATATTTTTTTATTATATTTTTCATCATTATTTTCATTTTCTTCTAAATTATTTTGAAGTTCATTATCAAGATTTTTTGTATTGCAAAATTGAACATCATTTTCTTCTAAATTATTTCAGTGAATTTCTTGTTCATTTGTGATATTTTCATCTAAATTTTGTGTTATATTTTGTTTATTACTAATAACAAATTTATCCATTGATTTTTTTTTAGGCTCAATTAATTTTTTCTTCTTTTTTTCTTTTTTTAAGTTTTTCATATCCAAATGCATATTTTCTAGTAGCCATTCCTAATTAAACAATATATTTATAAAGACTAAAATAAAAAATAATTTTTAGGTATAAAGCAAATGAGAAATAAAACCTGATTTATATAAAAAGTATTGTTAGTTTCATTGAATAATAACAAATTTTTAACAATCTTAACCTGCATAAATTAAAAAAAAAAAAAAAGCACAAACATAACAAAAATTTAAGCACAGCCATAATACTGACACAAGACTCATTAATAAGAGCCACCAAAAAAAAAAAAAAAAAAAAAAAAAAAAAAAAAAAAACCTTGAAGGCCCAAACTTAACGCCCAGTCCAGGAAGGGTCCAGGCAGCCATAATGATAAACTGACAAGTGATAAACAAAGTTACAAAACCAGCCAGGGAGGGCCCAAATAAACAAAGTTATCTTAAGTTCTTAACAAATAAAATGGAGTGTCCTGTGCCCAAATATTTATAATTTTATATACTTCATTCCTTAGGTGAGCAGTCGAGACTTGAGAGAGAGGCGGAGAGCAGAGAATCAGAGAGAGGCTGAGGCGGTCCAGCTCCAGGCGGAGGAGCTTCAAGCTTGCTGCCTTGCTTGAGCCTTGAGCTGTTGTCTGTTGAGCTGATGAGAACAGACTGAACAGTGGAGACTGGAGACTAGAGAGAGGCGGAGAGCAGAGACTAGAGAGAACGGTAAATTTTTTAGGGTTTTGAGTGGATTTGTAGGTTTATCTGGTTGATTTTTGGTCAATGATTTTGTTTAGAACCAATGTTTAATAGGATTTACCAAAATTTTTGTTTTTTTGGTTAAAAGGATGTGCCAGATTATTTTTGGTTCTTTTCTAAAATTTTGGGGCCCCCTTCCACTTGGGGGCCTTAGGCAATTGCCTAACTCGCCTAAGGGATTAATGTATATAGAAAGTTACATTTTGATCGAATAAAACGATCAAAAGATATAGTATAACTAATGAACTACTATAAAAAACTGATTACTTGGGACAGCAAATTGTGATTTTGCTAATGGAATATTCCTTTTTTGAGAAGGGAAATAAAAGAATTCTTACCCAAATTATGGATGAAATGACACTCCTCCCCACTTTTGTGATATGTGTAAATTAGTTGGAATTTTTTTTTAAAAAAAAAATAATATCTTCTGTTAATGAAAACCTAATTGTTGACTATTGCATTTATACAAATGTCAAGGGGGAGTTTCATTTCATAAATTTTTTGGGAAAGGTGTCATTTTGATAAGTCTTAAGGGGCATTTGGTTTGCGGTGATGTTACATTACACTGTAATGTTACATTATTGTAATATCACATTACTATAATCTGAATACAAGAATACAACATTATATTGTTTAGGAATGTGATAAAATTAAGGTAATGTGATATATTTTGTAATTTTATATTATGGTAATGTTAGAAAAAAATAAAATAAACCAAAAATTTCAATGTTAGATTATTGTAATGTGCATCACATTAATGGCATATCACAGCGAACCAAATGCCCCTGAGGGAAGTTGGTATAATTTACCATTTTTTGTGTGCGTGTGTTTGGGGTGGAAGGTAATTCTATAGGTTAAAAGATTTTCCTTTTGGTTCGATCATGTGGTTTCCATTTCCAGTATTTGACTAGAACAGATTTGTTGGATTCCTTCGATAGTGTCTCATAGAAGGCTCCAAAGTCCTTGTATCACTTAACATGATTTTTACCCTATCATTTGTCAATAGAGAAAGTATTTGTGTCACAAGGATCGAAATTCCATTGCACTTCATCTTTCATTTTCCTTTTTAATTTTTTAATTTTTATTTTGATTTCCAGTTGGTCCAAAGTCCAACTATATGAAACAAATCTAGAAACTCATTTCTACTTATCCAAAAAAAAAAAAAAAAAAAAAACAAATCTAGAAACTCATTTCTAGAATATTGTATACAATTAGAACTTATACTAGTGAGTTTGCATGCTTTGTCAGAGTACACAAGATATATGGGGATATGTTTGTAAAGGATATGAAACTTGTATTATGATATTTTCTTCTTCTTCCATTATGTCTTATTTTTCTTGTGACTATCATTGTAGCAACTAGCAAGAAAAGATGGTTATTTGGAAAATTTGGCATATTGAACTATTTTGAATGGAAGATGGTTATTTTGCACCATAAGAAGCATAATTGATTTTATATATATATATATATATATATTAAAATGTTTGTGGACTATTGTATGTTATATTGTTGATTATGTAGTTGTTTTACTCAATATACATGTCATGAATGAGAGTGTTGCACTGTTGCTTCATATAATTGTTTTGAATTTCAAGAAATGTTACTGATCTTCTACGCGTACCAAAACACTAGAAAATGTTTTCAAATTCATTTTCCGGATCACTACCAAACACAAGAAAATGAGTTAGTTATCTAGAAAATGTTTTCTTGAAAGCAGCTCATTTTCGAAAATTGAAGCAAACAAAGTGTTAGTTTGTGTTTATGTTGCCTACATAGGATAATTGCTGTGAGAGCGCTTCCTGATTCTATTTCTGTAATTGCGTAATGATGCAGCTAGGTGATAACAATAATGCTATTGTCAAGAATTTTTGGGAGAACGCTGTTTGCAGCTGCTAAATCAGAAACATCTAATGCAACAGCTGCGGCTGCTTCTGTAGCAAGGAACCCTCTGCAAGAGTTCTTTGAGGCTGATAGGAATATAGATGATGACAAACCTGTTGTCTATGGTATGGGGTGTTTTCTTGTTCCTTCATTCTGTTTGCTCATTGCCTTTAGTAGTCATAATAATTTATTATTCATGGCTTTATGTTATAAGATATATAGCTGTTTTTTTTTTAAAAAAATTGGTAATTACACACACCTTATTGCTTGCAGCAGCGGGAGAGTGACTTACTGGGACAACCTTTTTTAATTACACACACCCAATGGGTATTGAATCCAATACCCCATCCTCTGCCTTGTTCTTACAAGGAGAATAGATGTCATTTGAGCTAGATCTCAGTGGCAATGTACAGCTGGTTTTTATTTTTATATTTTTTGTTTATAATTATTATAACATCCATAAGAACAAGGTCTGTTAATTAGGAATGGAACTGTGGTAATAGAAGGGTGGAAACATGATAATGCTTGATGTTCATTTAAGACTGAAGAGACCTTCAACCGAAGTGGAAAAAAGAAAAAGAGTAAAGTTGTTTTAAAGTCATACAGGAGATTAGGCAAATAAGCTAAATGGTATTTACCTTTGAAAGGCACATTTGAGAATAGTTAACAATTATCAAAATGTGGGAATTGAATGAAAACAAACACAACACTGGATATCCATGGGTTGATAACACAAACCCCAGGTGCTTGATCTAGGTCTTTGGGTCGGGGGGCTTTCTTGTAGTTCTATAATTAATGTTTTGAACCTCATCGGTGTCTGTCTGTAATTCTTTAAGGTAGCTTACATTTGAGCAATCCTTCTTTCTAATAAATTATTCTCTAACTTATCCAAAAAACAAAAGTATAGGTTTTACATGATTACTTTTATTGCATCAAATCCTTCTGTCAAACAGTCTTGTGCTTGGTAAATTTACTCACTCACCAAAGGGGGCTTGGAACCCCCCAACCTCACGCACTACCCCATACTTTTTTTTTTTGGGGTTTTTTGTTATAGGTACCCAATACTTATGGATGGTGGAGGGGCTATTTGGTCAAGGGCCATTGGCAAATCCTTTCCTGTAGATTTGAAATGTCATTGTTTCAAAGTTATTTGAATTTTTTAAAATTCTAAGACAAAATTTTGTCGAAATTTGAAGTCTTTTTTAATTAGTAATAAGATTCCATTATTTTGAAAAAGGGATTAGACCTAGTACACTGTAAGTATACAAGAGATAAACAAGCATTTTGAAATCATTTTGCACATGAGATCATATTGCTTGTAGTTCTTCACTATCATGTGAATCAGTGTACTTCTAGAACAATTTTAATTCTGAAAATTTTCTGTTTTTCCCAATGATGTATAATGATAATCATCCTTTTGGTGCTGTCAGGTCGTAGTTGGAAGGCTTCTGAACTGCGACTGAAGTCTTGGGATGATCTTAATAAGCTATGGTATGTCTTGTTAAAGGAGAAAAATATGCTGATGACTCAAAGACAGATGCTTCATTCACAGAATCTACGGTTTCCAAACCCAGAGCGCATTCCCAAGGTATAATGCTGTTACTTTGCTTCTCCCTTGACGCATTATGTAATTGTAGTCATTTTTGGCTCCTTGAATGCTTGGCTAATTGTCAGAGGTTTAGCATAAGTCAGATGAGATAGCCAGTAACTCTCCAAATACAGGACATCACTAAAACTCATGTGCTGCTAGTAATAGAGTTCTTGAAAAATTATTGGGATACTCTTCCTGTAGATAAGTACAAGGACTTTAGTGTTATGAACTTATATAAACTGAAATTTGATGTTAAAGGTTCAATATCAGTATGACCAATAGTCTTTTTTTCTTGTTTTCCATGTAAGTACTGGATAAAGCAACCAAATTCATTTATTTAATTATAAGAATCCTTTTTAGTGAACAGGAATCCCTGTTGTTTCATTGAATTCAATTTCTGTTTGACTGAAATTTTTACTGATGTAATGATTTATTTCTTTTTATTTTAATACATAGCAAGTGAATGCATTCTTTATACAAATAAAATTATCATTATTAAACAGATAAGTAAAAATCAAATTCAGTGAGTTAATGCATTGGATACAATATTAGACCATAAAATGTGCCTGCGAAGTGAAGCGAGACATTGCTCTTGACATATTAAAATCTTCTTTAAGTATACCTTATGCCAATAGATAACAGTACTTACAATCTGTTGTTCCACTCTTTGGGTGACCAGCCTAAGAATGTTGGAAAGTTGTGTGTTACACTTTGCAGTCCATACTTAGTGTAGAGATGACCCAAAGTATGTGATAGAATGTGACATCCACCAATTTTACTCATGCTTACTCACTCAAATAGTTTATTTTTAAAAGTTATTCTGTATGTTCAGTGCAGTAGATATTTTGATAATTTTTGGTGTGCGACAATAACAAAAGACACATTAAATCTACTACCAAGTAAAGTGATCCAATTGGCTGTGCAAATCTAAGGCAGAAATGGTCTAAAATCTGCACACAAACCCCCCCCCCCCTCCCCCCCACAAAAAAAAAAAAACCAACAATTATTTAGTCTCATTCTTTTCTCACTGATTAGTGATTACCAACAAGTTAAGTGATCCGATTCCATTTTCAAGTTTTTTGATGAATCGATAGTTGGGTAAGGGGGATTTGAATCATGGATGTCTTCATTGGAAACACTAGGAGATGCCACTTGAGCTTCAACACTCTTGACAATCCAATTCCATTTCCAAGTGATTTAAGAAGGTAAGTACTTATGTATATATATACCCAGTTAACCTTTTGGAACACCCTTATGGATGCTGTGAACCCCATTCTGGTCCCTTATAGTGCCAAGCTTCTATATCTCATCACCTTGCTTTGGAATTGCCTTTCCTCATACATTGGTTTGTGGTATTTAGTTGGCCATTTGTCAGGCCTTCTAAGAGATAGTGCCTTTCCATATGTTAGGCATTCTAATGGGATTAGAGAATACCTTCAGAAAATGGATGGTTTTTTTTTTTTTTTAATTAGCTAATCATTGTCTGCTGTTGTTTGATGCTTCCTTGAGCAGATCACGTAGTCTAAAAAACAAAAATTTTCCTGGAGATAACAATATTCCATCTATCATGGAGGGTTTCTGATCGGAATGGATTCAATGGTCTTATATACGGAGGCAGAATTTCTTTTTGATAAGTAGAGGGGCAGAATTACAATGTTAAAATGGAGTGCAAGCTATAGCTTTGCCAATATCAATATCAGATTGCATCCTAAATGCCATAAATGCAAGATGTTGGGAACCATCTGAACACAAATATTACCTATCTTTTAAACATGCTACTTTAAATACTTGACGTTCTTTTAATGTAGAGGGAAGAACTCTTTTTGGAACTTGGCTTTTTAGAGAATCTCTCTTTCCTTGTTCATGGTAAAATTTGACTGCTAAAGTATTGAGTGCAGCAAAGTGAAATTGACTCCAAGATCTAGTTCTACCTCAACCACTGACTGGTATTACATGAAATAGATTTGGCATTGTAGTTATATCCATCTAGTTCTGTAATAGCCATTTGGATTGCTCTGCCAAAATAAGGCAGGTGAAATTAATCAAAATTTTTTCTAGGAGGAAAAGCTGATGAAATGTTGAAAAATGAAAAGTAAATAGTTTCCTAGCATTAAACCTAATCATGTCTTGAAATTGCTGCAACAAGTTCTTGGATTTCCTAATTGGTTTAATATGTTAGGTCATACCTAGAAACTGGTTATATACATTTGATATAAAAATGTTTAGGGGTCAATTGGCATTGTTCTCTTCTTTTCATTGCTTTTAGCTACTCATTTATTCTGAAATTCAACTTGCATTTCACATTAAGTACTGTAACTAGAAATACCAAATTGGAATTGTCTCACTGTGTTTCAATTGGTAGACTGAGTACATGAAAAACAAGTTTTGGAATATTATGATTTAGGCATTAAATTTGTTGCATGTGTTAATACTTTTCCTCCATCTTTCTGGAACCACAATTACTAATTGGCATTTCGGTGATTCTTGGTGTTGAATGAAATTAAGGTGAGGAAGTCAATGTGTCGTATCAAGCAAGTACTCACTGAAAGAGCAATTGAGGAACCTGATGCCAGAAGGTCAGCTGAGATGAAGAGGATGATAAATGCTCTGTGATAACTTCCAGCTTGTGTCTGTTCACTGAAAACTGTTTTGGGTATGTTTGTGGACTGCAATATGGCCATATTTTTCTGGGTGCAACTTTGAATCTTCTGGTAATCACCTAGTATCACTGTTATGAAGTAAATGGACAAATTGCAGCAATTCATGAATTGACAGAGTAGTTGTTTCCTATCTCTGAGATTAGTTTTCCTGTAATGAACTAGTGATGTTTTTGAGCACATAATTAACACTGCTCACGCCTGGTGGATATGTAGAACATAATGCATATTCTGTTTGGGCTATCATATTTGAGCATTGTAGTCTGTGTCTCATTTTCATTTTTGAATTTCCTTCTTTTGTAGTCTCATGAGTTTTGGCACCAGGGACATGATCTGCTTGAAAGTCCTTTACACTGTTTGCTATAGTTTTAAACAAGTCAAAATCGTGAATATATTTAATTTGCATGGAATAGATTTTGCCCTTTATAGGGAATAGAGGCAAAATATTTCATCAGTAGTGCTCTGGAATATTTAATCTTTCGAACTTGAGAATCTTGTCTAATTTTGTTATTTATTTTGGTTATAAGATTGTGCTAAATGATCAAACTTTGGGTTTAGGCATGCATTTCAGCAGAAGTATAAACTCTTGTATTCTTTGTGTACTACCATCAGTTCGGTCAATGAGGTTCGTGGCTTTAAAATTTAAATGCATGAGGTTCTTCCAATGATAAGACAATAATCAAAGTTGATATATGCATGTGCGTGCATTAATTTTTCTTTTGGCCGAAATCATAATTTCTGCAAAATCTATTCAATTGGCTAATGATAGGACAATAATCAAAGTTGATATATGTATGTGTGTATAAATTTTTCTTTTGGCTGAAATAATATTTTCTGATAAATCTATTCAATTGGCTGTTGGCATCAAAAAGAGAAGGTGTCTCTTTCTCAAACTTATTAGAGTTTGTTGATCGTTGTAATTTAAGTACTTAGTTGTGATGAGCCTCTAGTATTGTCTAGTTTACTTCCAGTGTACTTGATGTTTTCTTTTTTCTAATAAAACTTATTAATTAATTATATACATATATATATATATATAATTTATTTTCGATAATTAAAGATGTTATTTACTCCCTGAAGGTTGGTACTGGGAATGGTATCAGAAGTCTTAGTAGGTGTACAGTTTGTGGTGGGTATATGTGATATGTCAAACTAGGCCATCATATTGACTTTATACTCTTTTGATAGATAGATTTTGCACCACATGGTCTGTTTATGTTGATAGAGACTTTGAGCTAATTACACAATTCCATAGCTAGGCTAGTTTTTGCAATTACAATTCTTAAATGATATATTAAAAATATTCTGTTATTGTTATGGTGAAAACGGTTAAAAGATTACAACAATTTTAGGTTTATGCATTTATATCTGTGCCCTAAATCATCTTGCTTCTTGCTCTACTAGGTGCCCAGAATGATAATAACGTATATGATGCAAATTGCAGAACATGTCGTTTGTTTTTATTGCTTTTTTTGATACCAAACATAAAAAACAAGTTTTAAATTTCTAACCTGGCAAGGAAAACTGATAGACGAAATAGTAGCTGGGTCCATATGAAAATTTGGTGTTGCCCAGGTTTGGATATCCGTGCACGCACAAAGATATGAATAAGAAGTTAAAGATTAAGACAGCCTAGATTGTAATTCCCCATCTATTTGGGTTTGCAAGATGGGCAGAGTTGATGGTACAAGTAGCCCTGGTTTTTCTTTAAAGACACATTATTAAGTTTTGGAAAAAGATGGAGGCACAAATGGACAAACTCAACATAACCCATCAAAAAAGTATGGACCCTTTTGTCAATATAGAAAGCACCCCACATGCCTTAATGGGAAAATATGGTTTTGTCACTTTTGAAAGCGATGTTTTTACATTTGATTTGTAGACCTTCATAAACTTAATATTGTTGTGATGATGTTTCCTCCAACTTGCAGTTTGGCATGATTTTTCCATACCATCATTATACAGGTTGCACAAGAAGAATAAAATATAGATGACCAACAAAAGAATTTGACCTTAAAAATTACTGTGTTTTGTTTTCTTCCTTTTGGGATGAACTATATAGATTGCCTTAAGTAATGATGGTGATCTTGAGGTATAATCAAAATCAATTAAAATATAGTTCTACGCGCTTCTTTTTAATATTAAAAAAAAGGCGAGGGGTGACTAGTGCAACAATTTTTATTTTGATAAATATATTAATTCTTTTATCTGTTGAGAAACTATTGTTTGAGCGATTAAACAATAAAGAAGTTGAGGCACTCTTAGGAGGTTGAGTCATAGCTTGATGTAACTCTTATTCAAATCACCAATCATTTTCAGGGGTATAGTACAATAATTTTTAAGTTAAATTGGTGCCAACTTGTAACTGCTAAATGTTTAAACTCAAGATCTACACCTATATCAAGACCCTAATTGGTGGATTACCCCAACTTTGGGTTTGAGTTGAGTCATAGCTTAATGTAAATCTTATCCAGATCACCAATAATTATAGGTGGTATAATACAATAATTATGAAGCTAAATCGCTATCAAATGTTTACTTTCGAATGTTTGAACTCAAGATCTATCTATATCAAGACCCTAATTAGTGGACCACCCCGACTTTTGGTGGTGTTTATTTTTTTTTTTGCCAATAGAGTTGTAACAATACTTGACTATAAGTACTACATCATGGTTCTAACTTCTAAGTTCCAACACATTGAAGAGTAGAGGATCCAAACTCAACCATCTCCACCTCTCACATTTATTATCCATGTGAAATGTGACAAGGCGGCAGTGTGGCACCTCAAAATAAAAACAATGGAAAGAAAAATCCCCTTTTTTTTTTTTTTTTTGAGAATTCCAATGGTACATGATTTTCAGGCCCCCATATATAATATCGAATTGCCTTATGCTTACTTAAGCAACAACCTCATAAATCATTTTCCTGCCAAAAACAGAACATTTACATCATCTCTTTATTACTTTTTAGTAGAGTGTGTTGGAACAACTCTAGACAACCTTAACTTCTCCATCATATGCCCTCATGTGTATGTTACCTAATTTGATATTACAATCTTACCCCTCCTACCCTATACCCATCCATCACCTATAGGTCACCCAATCACTGCCCAATTAACCCTAAAAAAATAACCCACAACACCAAACAAGTCACACAGAACGATTAAATCAACTGGCCTTGAAATCTCAAAGCCCCCGAAGTTGTCTACAAACGCAAAGTCAAAGCCCCTGGATGGGTCAACATTTCCCACTTCAACAATGCCACACACAAAAACACGTACTTTGCCACGCTTGTTCCACGTCATAGATTATGAGTGGTAAATAAAATGATGAAGAATTCATGTGACATTGACGAACAACAATCACCATGGTTTAAAAAATTGGACTAATCAATCAAAAAAAAAAAATTGGACTAATCTAATAAAAACTTATAAACTATGTCAAAAAACCGGTCATAACCAATCAAAAATTGAGAATCAGGAGCAAAAATGGCCTTTTAACGGTACCAATTTTTATAATTATAGTATCATAATCAACCACATAAGACAGTTCTAATAAAGTATATGAATTTGTGTGCAATACTAGCATTTAATTTTTCTAAAGTTCTTTTCACACACTTCCTCACCCCAAATAGGCCCAAATCTTATAAATAAATGAGAAGTGTTAACGAGTGTTGTTGGGGCATTGGTTAAGAATTCATTTTAAAAAAATTTTGATATTATTTTTATAGAAAATTAAAAAAACTGTCAAAATATTAATTATTTTTTTTCTTTTTTCATAAATTTTTTTTTAATTGAATTGTTAATCAATGTCGTGATGCACTCATTATCATCACCTTAAATAAGTAAATAAATAAATAAATAAATAAACGGATAAAATGAAGAAGAAAAAGAAAGTCTGAAAGTGCTCACAGTGAGTCAGTCACATTCCCTTTAAAAAATTAATTGACAACCATAAATAACCTGCGTCACAAGCGTGTAACTTTATGATTCTCTCCTGCCCGAACTGCCCGATCTGCCCGAACTCTGCTCTACCCAAGTACCAAGTACGCCTTTCCTTTTTGCCGTCTGAGGCTCGCTCTCTCTCTCTCTCTCTCTCTCTCTCTCTCCGATTTTCTCTCTCTTCGCTATTTTCTCTCTCTAGATTCTCTCAGTCTCTCTGTCTCTCTCTGTCTCTCTCTCTCTCTGTGAATCGAAAGGCGGCTCGAATTTCTCTCTCTCTCTCTCTCTCGGTCGTTTTGGATCTGAGGTTTTTGATTAGATCGGTTAATCGGATTCGACGCGGAAACCCTAGAAATCGGAATCGAAAATTTTGAGGTTTTTGGGGAGTGGAAGAAGAAAGGGGATTTAGGGTTCGGGGTTTTTTGAAATTGTAATGGTGCGTGTGGGGAATTAGGGTTAGGGATCGATCTAGGGTTTTTTTTTTTATTAAGCGTATGTGAAGAATTTGGGGGGAAAAAAAAAGAGAGAAGTGGGTTTGGGGTTTTTGGGAATTGATGGTACTCGTGGTAGGGATTGAAGTTGGGAAAGGGGAAAATGCAAGGCTATGCTGCATGGGCGGGTTGGTGAGGAAAGGAAACGGAATCGGCACATGTGGACAGTCCCCACGCGTGCGACCATAGCCGCTTCCGCCACCGCAACCGATGGTTCTTCTTCGGTCACTTTGTGCTCCTCTAATTCGTTTTGCAAGGTTTGCTTTTGATTGTTTTGATTTTGATTTAATTTTTTTTTTGTTTGTTTATTTGGTTGGATTTGATTGTTTGGTGTGTGAGAAAAATTTTGTGGGTTTTGATTGTTTGGGACTTGAGATGATTTGGGATGTTTGGTAAGCGAGAAGATGAGGTGGGGTATTTGTGTTTGATTGATTTAGAAAGAAAATCTTTTGTTTTTTGTTTTTTTGTTTCTGTTTTGGTTTGGGTGTTGGGGGAAATTCTTGATATCAATGAGAATTTGTGTGAATTAATGTGAAAGTTGATTGATTTAGATTTGAGGGAATGAACCCAATTTTTGTGAATCGTTTGTGTGTGTGAGTGTGTTTTGGCTCGATTGATTTGGAAATGGAGTCCCATTTTTTTTGAATTGGTGTGATGGATGTAATGCAAAAATGAACTTGGTTTTGCGAAATGTATTGAGAAGCTTAGAAGGGGTATTGAAAGCTACTATTTTGGCTAACTGTTGATGGGTTTTGAAAACACTGAAATCTTCTACCTATTTTGTGTTTTGTGGGGATAAAGTTTTTCTATTGAACTGTTTAAATGAATGAAGGGAAGGATTTAGGCTCTGCAATGACCTCTAGATTTAAATTTCTCTTGGGAGGGGACACCTTTTGATGGGAAATTATGAAAACATTTGGAATTAAATTTTTTCTACAATCTGGTTGTTCTTATGTTTTAGGTGTCAGTTCTGGATGTTTATTCATGGTCAGGATATTATATGGTTGATGGGCCATTGCAGATGACACGATATTGGACTATGTTGACTGGTATTTTACCTGTTTGGCTCATGTCCTGATATAAATATTATTAATGCTTAACAACATCATAACGTGGTCACGTTCACAGGAACAGCTTCTTTTAAGTGAACATAAAAAGGCAATTAGTTTATGGAGTAGATATTTAGATTCTAGATGACAGAAAATACGCCAAGGTTAGCAAGCATTGTCGGTCAGTTGAATTGAGAAAACTTATAATATATTTTTATGTTTTTGAGACATTTGTTGCTTGCTTAGGAGCAGTAGATTCTTGTTGAATCAATATGATTCTTGTTGAATCAATATGTTTATGTTCACAGTATCAAGTTAAATAACTTTCAATAAGTTTATTTTAATGACATGTATCAAGAAATTATAAAAACAGAAGAAGTATGTATTGTTGCTTGGCATTGGCATTGGTATTGGTATGTATAGGCATTAAGTAATACTGCTAAGGGTTAGACTTGGTGGCTTTCTGGAATGGAGTTAAAGGCCTTAAAAAGTCACCTAAGTTCAAATTCTTCTACTTAAGCCGTTGATTGACATGAGTTAAGTGTTATTGCTTTTTTGACTGCCAGATTTCTTATTACAATTTGAAAATATTCCTTAGACAAACTGAGTGCATTATAATGCCTACAACTAGCCAATGAAAGTCCTCTTTCTGCCCTTCTGTTTGTAATGTACATTGATTGTGGAAGTGCATTTGGTTTTCTCAAGACCTTCAAATTTATAACTGCCTTAATTCCTTTTTTTGCCTCCTCTTCTCAGGACGGACGCAAAATTAGTGTTGGTGACTGTGCTCTTTTCAAACCACCTCAGGATTCCCCACCTTTCATTGGAATAATTCGTTCATTGACTCAGAGTAAAGAGAATAAGCTAAAGTTAGCTGTGAGTTGGCTTTATCGGCCTGCTGAAGTAAAGCTTGGCAAAGGCGTCCTGTTGGAAGCCGAGCCAAACGAAATCTTTTATTCCTTTCATAAGGATGCGATTCCTGCTGAATCGTTACTCCATCCGTGTAAAGTCGCATTCCTTCCTAAAGGTGTTGAACTTCCATCAGGGATTTCATCATTTGTGTGTCGGCGGGTATATGATATTACAAACAAGTGTTTATGGTGGCTAACTGATCAGGATTATATTAATGTGAGTTTTTAACGCTCTTGCAGATACGTCTCCTTGCTTACATAGGCTATTTCTTTAGGGTAGTTCTGAATATTCTTACTTGCACAATGGAAATTCATTAATTTTCTTTTACAGGAACGACAGGAAGAGGTAGATCAGCTGTTATATAAGACACGGAAACAAATGCATGCAACTTTACAGCCAGGTGGCAGATCTCCAAAGCCAATGAGTGGTCCAACATCAACATCGCAGTTGAAAGCTGGTTCAGATAGTCTCCAGAATAGTGCATCTTCCCTTCCTTCTCAAGTTAAAGGAAAGAAAAGGGAGCGGGGAGATCAGGGCTCTGAGCCTATCAAACGAGAGCGTACTACAAAAATTGATGATGGGGATTCCAATCATACTAGACTGGAAAGCAATTTAAAATCTGAGGTTTCAAAAATTACAGAAAGAGGAGGGCTAATAGACTCTGATGGTGTTGAGAGATTGGTGCAGCTCATGCTGCCTGAAAGAAATGAGAAAAAAATAGATTTGTCTGGGCGGTCTATGCTTGCTGGTGTTATAGCAGCCACAGATAATTTTGATTGCCTTACTCGGTTTGTGCAACTCAGGGGTCTGCCTGTATTTGATGAATGGCTCCAGGAAGTCCATAAAGGGAAGATTGGTGATGGCAGTGGCCCCAAGGATGGTGATAAAACTGTTGAGGAATTTCTCTTGGTTTTACTTCGTGCTCTTGATAGGCTGCCTGTAAATTTACACGCCTTACAAATGTGCAACATTGGGAAGTCTGTGAATCATTTGCGCACTCATAAGAACTTGGAAATCCAGAAGAAAGCAAGAGGTTTAGTTGACCTATGGAAGAAACGTGTTGAGGCTGAAATGAACATCAATGATGCGAAGTCTGGCTCAAATCAGTCTGTCCCCTGGTCTGCAAGATCACGCCTTCCTGAAGTTTCCCATGGTGGGAACAGACACTCAGGTATGTCGTCTGATGTTGCAATGAAGAGCTCAGTTACACAGCTTTCTGCATCCAAAACTACTTCTGTGAAGATTGTCCAGGGGGAGAGTATCACCAGGTCTGCATCTGCATCTCCTGGGTCCATAAAATCAGTTCCATCACCTGCACCGGTGAGTGCTAACTTAAGAGACAGCCAGGCTCGAAATGCTGTTGGTAATGCTGCTGATCTCCCTCTGACATCAGCAAGGGATGAGAAAAGCAGCAGTTCTAGTCAGTCGCACAACAACAGTCAATCATGTTCTAGTGACCATGCTAAAACAGGGGGACATTCAGTGAAGGAGGACGCAAGGAGCTCTACTGCTGGTTCAATGAGTGGAAATAAGAACTCACGGCATCGAAAATCAATCAATGGCTTCCCTGGCTCAGCTGTATCTGGAGCACAAAGGGAAATAAGTTCAATCAAAAGTTCCTTGCACAAAAATCCAGCTTCAGAAAAATTATCACAGTCTGGATTGTCATTGGAAAAGACACCTGAAAGCCCCTCAATTGAGGGTAACAGTCAAAAATTGATTGTTAAGATTTCAAATCGAAGTCGCAGTCCTGCACAAAGTGCCAGTGGAGGATCAATTGAAGATCCTTCAATCATGAATAGCAGAGCTTCTTCTCCTGTGCTTTCAGAGAAGCATGATCAGTTTGATCGTACCCTGAAAGAAAAGAGCGATACTTGTCGAGCTAATATTACTTCGGATGTGAATACTGAATCCTGGCAAAGTAATGATTTGAAGGATGTACTGACTGGGTCTGATGAGGGTGATGGATCCCCTGCAGCTATTACTGATGAAGAGCGCTGCAGGACTGGAGATGACAGCAAAAAATTGGCAGAAGCTAAAGCTACTTCCTCATCATCAGGGAATGAACAAAAATCAGGGAATTTGCAGGAGGCTTCTTTGCGCTCCATAAATGCTTTAATTGAAAGTTGTGTTACGTACTCTGAAAGAAATGCATCTATATCCATTGGGGATGATGTTGGGATGAATCTCCTTGCTAGTGTGGCTGCTGGAGAGATGTCGAAGTCTGAATTGGTTTCACCTACTGATTCTCCGCAAAGGAACACCCCTGCAGTTGAGCATTCCTGCACAGGTAGTGATACCAAAGTTAAATCATCTCCAGTAGACGAACTTGCTCAAGACCAAAGCCAGTCTAATGATGGTGCTGGTGATGAGCCTGAGAAGCAGGGTGTTGTTTCCTGTAATATTGGGACAAAAATTGTTGAAAGCACATCTGTTTGTTCTTTGTCTGGGGAGAAACCTGCAGGAGAGAACCATGGTCATTTAACTGTAGACCCATGTGTAGAAAGTGATGGTAAATCTACTGAAATAACAGTAGCTGCTTCAATGACCTTGTCACCTGTGAGCACTATAGAGAAAACTATGGATATTGACGGAGTCAAATCACTTCAGGAGAAAAAGGCGGTTGGTGAGGTGAATGCAGAAGCCATTCCAGATGTAAATGAAAAGACAAGTTGCTCTCTGTTGAATGAAGATAAGTTCAATGTAGTTTCTACTCTTGAGTTCCAGATGGAAGCAGCCGAAGGGCTGGATGGTGGTAACCAGACAGAGCAGAAGCCACCTTTATCCATGATGCATATGGAAGATGTGAAAGGAACCAAAGAGGAAGTTGTGGTACCTTCTGGTGGTGGGAAAGATATTGCTTCAGAGAAAGTAAAAGATCTGAAGGCTGAAAAGATTGATGAAGCAGATGCCAGGAATCATGTAAATCAGGCTGAAAAACAAAGAAATGAGCAGGAAAGTAATGACCCTACAACTTCTGAGAATCGAACTTCAGTTGGTTTAGCTTCCACTGTCACTGATCATGATGGTGAGTACGTGGAGGAGAATTTGGAAAGCAAAGCAGGTCATGATCAACAGGTTAGACCAACTCCTCACACGATTTCACCTGCATTAACTGCACAAGAAACAGAACAGCCTGAAATGACTAGGGGACCTAAGAGGACTGGCACAGAAGCAGTTGACACAGAGGTAAGTAAATCAACCAATGCAGATGCAACTTCTATGCCTGCTGCCAGGGCATCAGATATGGATGCAAAAGTGGAATTTGATTTGAATGAAGGCTTTACTGTGGATGAGGGAAAATTTGGGGAACCGAATAGCTTGCCGGCACCAGCATGTTCATCCGCCGTTCGATTGGTTAGTCCATTACCTTTTCCTGTTTCTTCCGTATCTAGTGGCCTTCCTGCTTCAATTACTGTTGCTGCTGCTGCAAAGGGCCCGTTTGTTCCACCAGATGACCTGCTAAAGAGTAAAGGGGAACTTGGTTGGAAGGGATCAGCAGCCACTAGTGCCTTTCGGCCAGCTGAACCCAGGAAAGCTCCAGAAATGCCACAGGGCACTGCAAACGTCCCTCTTCCTGATGCTGCAGCTGGCAAGCAGAGTCGCCCTGCATTGGATATTGATTTGAATATACCTGATGAAAGAGCCCTTGAGGATTTGGCTTCACGGATTTCTGCTCAGGAGCCAGGTTCTTCATCTGTCCCAACAAATAATCATGATGTGGCACGTGATGGAATGATAGGTTCTGAACCTGTTCGTGGCTCTGGTGGACTTGATCTTGATTTGAACCGAGTTGATGATGCTTCTGATATGGGCAATTTCTCAATCAGCAACGGTCGTAGAATGGATATTCCACTTGCACAAGTTAAGTCACAATCGGGTAGTGCTCTTAATGGTGCAGTGAGTGGCCGCAGGGACTTTGATTTGAACAATGGGCCTTTAGTTGATGAGGTGTGTGCTGAACCATCACCTTTCAGCCTGCATTCCAGGAGTGGTTTTTCATCCCAACCATCCGTTTCTGGCCTCAGAATGAACAATACAGAAATTGGGAACTTTTCACCATGGTTTACTTCAGGAAGCAATTATCCTGCTCCTGCTGTGCCTATTCCGTCTATTATGCCAGATAGAGGGGAGCAGTCTTTCCCAATTGTTGCAAGTGGTGCGCCGCCAAGGATGTTGGGTACCACTGGTGGCGGCAGTCCATTTAGTCCTGATGTCTTCAGGGGGCAAGTGTTGTCATCTTCTCCAGCAGTGCCCTTTTCCTCCAGCACTTTTCCGTACCCCGTCTTCCCTTTTGGAACCACCTTTCCACTGTCATCAGCCGCTTTTCCTGGTGGTTCAACAACATACATGGATTCATCATCTGGTGGGAAGGTTTGCTTCCCTGCAGTCCGTCCCCAGTTTTTAGGACCTGCTGGTACTGTTTCTTCTCATTTTCCTAGGCCTTATGTTGTCAGCTTCCCTGATGCAAACAACAATAGTGCTGAGAGCAGTAGGAAATGGGGAAGACAGGGTTTAGACCTTAATGCCGGGCCTGGAGGATTAGACTTGGAAGCAAGAGATGAGACTTGTCTTCCACCAAGGCAACTGTCTGTTTCCAGTTCACAGTCCATAGCAGATGACCAAGCAAGGATGTACCAAGTTGCAGGTGGTCTTTTGAAGAGAAAGGAGCCTGAGGCTCCTTGGGATGGGTACAAGCAGCCCTCGTGGCAGTAGGAATGAGTAATGGCACAATCTGGTGACCCATGAAAAGCTCGTAAGTTTTCGTTTCTGTATATATAGCACATGTGAGTAGTAACCTAGGAGAGTGATAAAGGCTTCTTTAAGATTTTTTGGATATTACATAGGAAAACTAGAAAAAGGTTTCGGTAATGAATAGTTTGTAAATGACATAAGATAATTTCTCAGTGTTTGTCCATGTATGCAACTCTTTTTCATTCCTCAGTAGCTAAATAGGGGGAGTTTCGACTTTTTATTATTATTTTAATAATGTATTTATCTTTTCTCTGAATTCATTGTGGTTACTGTCTTTTCCATAGTATTTATGCATTTATCTCCATTTATTATTATTATTATTTTTTGTACATTAGAGCTGCCATTCTTAACTTTTTATATTAATTATTATTTAATTTCTTCTCTTCAGTGCCTTGAGGATGGGTGTTGGCTAATCCCAGAGGTTGTCATCTAACTTGTGTGCTTTCGGAGGATGGGTGGTAAGTGAGTTATCTGATGTTGTTCATAGTCTCCGACCCCCATCCCTTCTCTGTATCAAATTGTAATCTGTCTGGGGTCTACAAGCTATTTGTTCCTTGAATTTGTTCTGGGTGGCTGCAGATCAGTTTCCCCTTTGTAGATATTTTAACTGTTGGAAAGCATGCAGTCTGTGTTGCCCAGACATTCAAAATTGGTTCCTTTACTGGTATTCAGTGCAACAACTATATATGACATTGGACCCAAAGCCATCCCTTCCTTTTCCAACACTTCCTTTTATGGAGGTTGGGTTACTAAACTGCTTATAAGCCAACACCTTTTGTATGTGATTTGTTGTTAATTTATCTTTCTTTGCCTTTCCCCTTCTACCTTCTAATCACATATATATATTATAAAGCTGACTGGTCATCGAATTTTGGCAACTGAACTTCTCTTGTTTTGTCATGGTTTAGTTGCTATGCTTGATGTTGTATTCTAATTTCATTTTATTTTATTTTATTTATTAACACTAATATTAGTCTTCGATACAGTTTGGTTTTCTGTCCAGACTTTGTTCCAATGTTCCTACTCATCAAGATCAATATTTTTATTACATGGTGTTTTCCCACAAGCCACATCTAGGAGCTGTTTGGTTAACCAATTCTCATTTTTTGAGGAATCATTCTTCTCAAGTGTGTGTTTACATATGCATGGTCAATTATTGTGCTAAAAAGTCTTCCTTGATGTTCAATGAATGAAATTGTGCATCATCTGTATGATTTTATGCAGTCAGTGACGACTCTTCAGGAGAGGCCTTAGCTTTGTATTGTCCGAATTGTTTGGTACTGTAAACATTCTTTTTATTTTTTAATTAGGTTGGATGTTGTATTTTTGTTTATTTACCCAAGTTGCTGTATACTAATTGTTGATGGGTGCAAATGGCTGTGGGAAGAGTTTGAATGTCTTCCTGAAATAGAAGTTATAACATGGATTATAATAAGATGATGGAAACACTGTGACACGGAGCATAAAGATTTATTTATTTTTTCGAAGTCTCGCTGCAATTGAAAAATCAGCAATTTCACCAATCCTAGCCCCTTTTAGAGGTGGGGGCATCAGGCATGGACAATTGGTTAAACAGAGCAAATTTGTTACATGATTATAAGGAACTCTCCCTGTTTCAGCGCTTTGTTAATGCATGTTCGTTTGTGAGGATAAATTAAATTAAATAGATAGCCAACTCAAAAGTCATTATAGCTTCCAGTACCGTCACTTTGTACTATATTTGTCTGTGGCTTTAGACAAGAACTTAATTGATAAGGCAAATCACTTGCGTACCAAGCATAATTTTTATTGAGCAGTTTGTGGTTGAGAAGGCATTGAATTAAATGGCTCACTTTATAACTATAGATGATGGCATTGGTCTACTAAGATAGTATGGGGACAAATCTGCTCAACCCAATTATGGTCTCCACTTGCCACAGAAATTTCAGGACTCCCTCCTAATTTTTGATGTCATTAAGCTTATCTCGTCTTAAAAAGTTGTTTAAAAGATTATGAAAATTTATATCTCATACATTGCTCTTAAAATTAACCTACAGAAACCTACATGGATTAGAGGCATTTTATCCCGCTTTTACAGCAAAAATTCAAAATCTTTTGCTGTATTGAAACTATAATCAATTAAGCAATGAAGCTATTCGGGAAAGAGGTATTTTTCCTTTGTTGTTCAATTCTTTTACTGGCAAAATAAACTATAACTGGTGTTCAAATAATCATTATAAAGACAATTATAATATATATAAAAACAAATGGAAAATAAAAATAAAATAGCCACAAATAATAAAAGTGATTTGTAAACATTTTACCATCAGTGATTTTTTTTTTTTTTTTCTAAAAAAAAGAAAGAGAGAAGTGATTTAGAGGATAAAATCAAGCATTTTGGCAAATTCAACAGGCCCAAGAAAAGGGACTGGCAAACACAACTAAGAATAGAATATGATTGTAAATGTGTGGGGAATAAGGGGATAAAACTCATAAAAAAAGGGCAGGGCATAAAAAAAGAAAACAAAAATGAAGGGTCATTATCAGTTGACCTCACCTAACAAACCACACAACATATATTGCATTGCTTTGAAAAACCCAAAAAAAAAAAAAAAAAAAAATTTATATATATATATATATCGACCCGATTCCGAAAAATTAAAACCCGAATCCGTAACAGACTTTAACCCAACCCAAGACAGCCCCGTTGCCAAGTCTAAACTACACCTTTCCTTTTCCCGTCTACCCCTCTCTCTCTAGATTCTCGCACTTCTTCTCTCTCTCTCTAACTTTCTCTCTCTAGAGACCGAAAATTTCTCTTTCTCGTTCGGCGGATCTGAGCTCCAATTAGGCCGATTAATCGGGCACAGAAAATCGGAGTCGAAGTTTTTTTTTTTTTTGGAAAAAAAAAAAAAAGAAGAAGCAAATTAGGGATTGTATTATTATTATATTTATAATTGAATTAAGTTTGTTTGGTAGTTTGTTTGTTGGCGTAAGATATGGTGGGAGCTAGCTAGGGTTTCGGATCGATCTAGGGTTTTTTTGCGGAATTGGGAGAAAATCGTTTGGGTGGTGTAGAAAAGAAAGTGGAGAGGGTGTTTGGGGGAATTGATGGTTTTCGTGGAAAGTGAAAAAGAAAAAAATTTAGGGATTGAAGGACGAAGGATTGGGGAAAATGCAAGAGGGCTATGCTGCAGAAGGTGCATGATGGGAGTAGTGGTGGTGGCGGTGGTGATGGTGAGGATAGGAAATCGACGACTCGGCACATGTGGACTTGTGTCCCCACGCGTCCAGCGAATTTGATCCCAGTTGATGCTTCTTCTTCTTCTTTTGTTTCTCAGCCTAATTCATTTTTCAAGGTCTGCTTTTTATTTTTTATTTTTTAATTTTTGTCTTAATTATATTATTTGATTTAATTTGGTTTGGTTTGGTTTTTGTTTGATTCTATTTGTTGGGTTTGATTGTTTTGTGGGTTTTGGAATAAATGATGGGGTTGTGAATTGATGGGGTTTCTGGGTTTGATTGGTTTAGAAAGTAGGAAACTAACCTGATTTCTGAGAAAATGAATGTTTTGATTTTGGTTTTTTTTTTTTTTTTTTTTTGGGTGTGAATTATAGGAAATTAATGAAATTTTGTTTCAATTATTTGAATTGCTGAAAATGGACCCCTCATCTTCCAATGGAGTATGAAAGAGAGGGTTTATTTCGGTGTATTTAATTATATATATGAGCTAAAAAAATTTCAATGAATGTTCCCAATTGACCTGTAAATAGGAATTTGAAAAGGGAAAGGGGTGGGGGGATTCAGTTTGTAGTTTCATAAATATTGGTGCTAGGAATAGGAATCATGTGATGGTATTTAAGTAGAGTTAGAAATGCCTAGGGGCTAGGAAACTTGCCCCAAATCTTGGAGTTAAGGCACCTCAAGAAGCATGAGCCAAGCTCGAATCCTATTAGTTACCTCTTTGATGGTAAATTGGTGGGATTTATCATGGTAATTTCCAGGTAATTTTAGCTGATAAAGTCTTGCTCAAATGGCACCTCCTCCCCTTGTAAGAGCAAGGTGGAGGCTGATTGCGTGGGTTCAGGCTCCTCCAGTTGCATGTGTAATTATCAATTAAAAAAATGCCTGCTACTTGTTATAGACATGCTCGGGATTAGTTGTGTATTTGAAGAGTTCTCCTTCTTGGCCCTTAAAACAAAAAAAAGGTATTAATTTTTATTTTGCATTGTAGTCCTTGTTAGAATGACTATTAAATCTACTGGCCCTTAACATTTTAAAATTTTAGTGCTTAGGTGGTTTTTTCTGATATGCTTCTACTTGGCTCTCACTTTCTTGGCATATTTTAATAAATTATATTACTTTGTTCAAAAGAGATAGCAGTCAGAGTACATGAGACATTTAATTTTTTTACTAGTTTGGCAATATAGAGATTATCTTGAATTGATTCCCTACTTTTTACTTTTTTACTTTGAAAATTCTGAAAAATTTCATACTGTAATGGATGGATTTGAATACTATCTTTATTCTTCTAATAATGAAGTTGCATAATCTAATCTTTGGCTTGCTAATCAATGTAATCATTGATGTGTATTTGGTGCTTATTTCTCTTTTGACCTTATGGATTCCCAATTATGATATGAGAGTGAAAATACATTTCTAAAACCTTCAGTTGTTTATATGGGAGTGACTAATCATTGATACTACTTTTTATTGTCTTGTTAATCATTCTGCCATCTATTTTATATGTTATTTTCTCTATGATAAAATAGGAAGAATCCTATTTTTCCCCTCTTTGGTTTTTGGTTCTTCTTCTTCTTTCTATTAACTGGGTTTTTTTTTTTCTTTTTCTAACTTTACAGGATGGACGCAAGATCAGTGTTGGTGACTGTGCTCTTTTTAAACCACCTCAGGATTCCCCACCTTTCATTGGTATAATCCGTTGTTTGACTACGAGTAAAGAGGATAAGTTAAAGTTAGGTGTTAACTGGCTATATCGACCTGCTGAAGTAAAGCTTGGCAAAGGCGTCCCATTGGAAGCTGCGCCAAACGAAATCTTCTATTCCTTTCATAAGGATGAGATTCCTGCTGCATCGTTACTTCATCCATGTAAAGTTGCCTTCCTTCCTAAAGGTGTTGAGCTTCCATCAGGGATTTCGTCATTCGTTTGTCGGCAGGTTTATGACATTACAAACAAGTGTTTATGGTGGCTAACTGATCAAGATTATATGAATGTGAGTTTTCTTTTTATATAAATTCTCTTGTTCATCTTTCATTTTGCTCTCACATGCTGAATCTTTAGGGTATTAATGTCTTTTCTCTCTCAGGAACGCCAGCAAGAAGTAGATCAGCTGTTAGAAAACACGCGAATTGAAATGCATGCAACATTGCAGCCAGGCGGGCGATCTCCAAAGCCAATGAGTGGTCCGACATCAACATCGCAGTTAAAAGCAGGTTCAGATAGTGTTCAGAATAGTGCTTCTTCCATTCCTTCCCAAGTTAAGGGAAAGAAAAGGGAGCGGGGAGATCAGAGCAGTGAGCCTGTCAAACGAGAGCGTACTACAAAAACAGATGATGTGGATTCTGGACACAGTAGACTGGATAGTAATTTAAAATCTGAGACTGCCAAAATTACAGAGAAAGGAGGCCTTATAGACTCTGAAGGGGTGGAGAGATTGTTGCAGCTGATGCTGGCAGACAGAAATGAGAAGAAAGTAGATTTAGCTGGGCGGTCAATGCTTGCTGGTGTTATTGCAGCCACAGATAAGTTTGATTGCCTTAGTCGGTTTGTGCAACTCAGGGGTCTGCCTGTCTTTGATGAATGGCTCCAGGAAGTCCATAAAGGGAAGATTGGTGATGCTAGTGGCCTCAAGGATGGTGATAAATCTGTTGAGGATTTTCTCTTGGTTTTACTTCGTGCACTTGATAAGCTGCCTGTAAACCTTCATGCCCTACAAATGTGCAACATTGGTAAGTCTGTGAATCATTTGCGTACGCATAAGAACCTGGAAATTCAGAAGAAAGCTAGGAGTTTAGTTGACACATGGAAGAAACGTGTTGAGGCTGAAATGAACATCAATGATGCAAAGTCGGGTTCAAATCAGGGTGTCACCTGGACTGCAAGATCACGCATTCCTGAAGTTTCCCCTGGTGGGAATCGACAATCAGGTGCATCCACTGATGTTGCTGTGAAGAGCCCTGCAGAGCTCTCTGCATCCAAAACTGCCCCAGTGAAAGTTGTCCAGGGTGAGAGCACTTCTCGGTCTGCGTCTGCATCTCCAGGGTCTAAGAAAACAGTGCCATCAACTGCGCCTGCAAGTACTAACCTAAAAGATGGTCAGGGTCGAAATGCTGTTGGTTTCACCTCTGATCCCCCTCAGGCAACAGTGAAGGATGAGAAAAGCAGCAGTTCTAGTCAGTCTCACAATAGTCAATCTTGCTCTAGTGACCATACTAAAACTGGACTTTCTGGGAAGGAGGATGCAAAGAGCCCTACTGCTGGTTCAATGAGTGGAAATAAGGCCTCAGGTGGTTCTTCACGGCATCGGAAGTCAATAAATGGCCTCCCTGGCTCTGCTTTATCTGGAGTTCAAAGGGAAAGTTCTTCAAGCAGGAGTTCCACGCCAAAACATCTGGCCTCAGAAAAACAATTACAATCTGGATTGCCATGTGAAAAGGCACTTGATGGGCCTGTCAATGAGGGTAATGGTCATAAATTGATTGTTAAGATTCCAAATCGAGTTCGCAGTCCTGCACAAAGTGCCAGCGGAGCATCTTTCGAAGATCCTTCACTTTTGCATAGCAGAGCTTCTTCTCCTGTGCTTTCAGAGAAGCATGATCAGTTTGATCGTAGCTTGAAAGAAAAGAGTGATGCTTATCGAGCTAATATTACTTCAGATGTGAAAACTGAATCATGGCAAAGTAATGATTTCAAAGATGTACTGACTGGTTCTGATGAGGGTGATGGATCACCTCCTGCCATTAGAGATGAAGAGCGCTGTAGGAGTGGTGATGACAGTAAAAAGTGGGCAGAAGCTAAAGCTGCTTCCACATCATCAGGGAATGAACATAAATTAGGGAGTTCAGAGGAGGGTTCTTTACGCTCTATAAATGCTTTGATTGAAAGTTGTGTCAAGTACTCAGAAGCTAATGCATCTATTTCCATTGGAGATGATGGTGGAATGAACCTGCTTGCTAGTGTGGCTGCTGGAGAGATGTCCAAGTCTGATGTGGTTTCACCTGCTGATTCTCCGCAAAGAAACACACTTGCAGTTGAACACTCCTGCTCAGGCAGTGATTCCAAATTCAAATCATCTCCTGCAGATGACCTTGCTCGAAACTGTAGCCAGTCTAATGATGGTGCTGATGTTGAGCATGAGAAGCAGGGTTTAATTTCCAGTAATGTTGGTCCTAAAAATGGAGAAGGTAATTCAGCCTCTTTGACGTCTGAAGAGAAAGTTGTAGAAGGGCACAGTGGAATTTTTCATTCTTCAAGTAAGGATTTGCAGCAAACTGCAGACCCATGTGTAGTAAGCAATGGAAAATCTACTGAAATGACAGTACCTGCTTCAGTGGCTTCTCCTGCAATCACAGTAGAGAGAACCATGGATATTGAAGGAGGTAAACATCTTGAGGAGAAAAAGGCAGTTGATGGGGTGAATTTAGATGCCATTCCTGATGCTAAAGAAAAGGCGAGTGATTCTATGTCAGATAGAGATAAGGTTGATGTGTCTGCAAGGCTAGAAGTCCATAATGAAGTCATCGAAGGCTCATCATCACACCCATCTTTAGAAATTGATGGTGAGGACAAGAAGTTTGTAAATGAAAGGTTGAACAGTGGTGTGAAGACAGAGCAGAAGCCTCTTGCTTTGATGATACATTCTGAGAGTGTGAAAGGAACCAATGAAGAAGTGCTCCATCCTTCTGGTGGTGGGAAAGATCTGGTTTCCGGAAATGTCAATGAATTGAAGACTGAAAAGACTAAGGAAACAGATGTGAGAAGTAATGTTAATCTGACTGAAATACAAAGTAATTTGCAGGAAGGTAATGCTCCTACAATCCCTGAGAATCAAATAGTTGGTTCAGGTTTAGCTATTATGGATTGTGAAGGTGAGTATCTGGACGAGAAGTTGGAAAGCAAAGAGGGTTTTGTGCAACGTGGTAGACCAGTTCCTCACAAGGTGTCTTGTGCATTGCCTGTGCAAGAAACAGAATGTGAGCAGTCAAGGGGGTCCAAGGTGACTGGCATGGAATTTGAAGATACTGAAGAATGTACATCTACAACTGCAGATGCTGCTTCTATGTCTGCTGCAGGGGCATCAGATATGGAGGCAAGAATGGAATTTGATTTGAATGAAGGCTTTGCTAGTGATGATGGAAAATTTGGGGAGCCAAGTAATTTGACAGCAACAGAATGTTCAACTGCCCTTCGTTTGGTTAGCCCGTTACCTTTTCCTATTTCTTCTGTGACTAGTGGCCTTCCTGCTTCAATTACAGTGGCTGCTGCTGCAAAAGGGCCATTTGTTCCGCCAGATGACTTACTGAAGAGTAAAGGGGAACTTGGTTGGAAGGGATCAGCAGCTACTAGTGCCTTTCGGCCTGCTGAACCCCGGAAGGCTCCTGAGATGCCACATGGCACTGCAAACATTCCTCTTCCTGATGCGACAGTTGGCAAGCAGAGTCGCCCTCCATTGGATATTGACTTGAATTTTCCCGATGAAAGAATTCTTGAGGATTTGGCTTGTCGAGATTCTGCTCCTGAGGCAGGTACTTTATCTGGACCAATAAATAATCCTGAAATGGCACGTGAAGAACTAATGGGTACTGCTCCTGTTCGTTTCTCTGGACTTGATCTTGATTTAAATCGTGTTGATGATGCATCTGATATGGGCAATTACTTAACTAGCAATAGTCGGAGAACGGATGTCCCACTTGTGCCAGTTAAATCATCAAGCAGTCCTCTTAATGATGCT
Source organism: Quercus variabilis (assembly GCA_030445155.1). Taxonomy (NCBI): domain Eukaryota; kingdom Viridiplantae; phylum Streptophyta; class Magnoliopsida; order Fagales; family Fagaceae; genus Quercus; species Quercus variabilis. Next base: position 12,948,548 of record CP129454.1, read on the forward strand.
GTGAGTGTCCGCAGGGACTTTGATTTGAACGATGGGCCTGTTGTTGATGAGATGAGTGCTGAACCTTCACCGTTTAGCCTGCTTGGTAGGAGCAGTCAGCCATCACAACCACCTGTTTCTGGCCTTAGAATGAACAATACAGAAATGGGAAATTTCTCACCATGGTTTGCCACAGGAAGCACTTATTCAGCAGTTATTCCATCAATCATTCCTGATAGAGGGGAGCAGCCTTTCCCTATTGTTGCAACTGGTGGGCCGCAGAGGTTGTTGGGTCCGACTGGTGGCAGCAACCCATTTAGTCCTGATGTTTACAGGGGGCCAGTGTTGTCATCATCTCCTGCCGTGCCCTTCCCCTCCAGCTCTTTTCAGTATCCCATCTTCCCTTTTGGAACCACCTTTCCACTGACTTCAGCCGCTTTTTCAGGTGGTTCAACAACGTACATGGATTCATCATCTGGTGGGAAGGTTTGCTTCCCTGCAGTTCATACACAGTTTTTAGGACCTGCTGGTGCAGTTCCATCCCATTACCCTAGGCCTTATGTTGTTAGCTTCCCTGATGGTAGCAATAACAGTAGTGCTGAGAGCAGTAGGAAATGGGGAAGGCAGGGGTTAGACCTCAATGCCGGGCCTGGAGTCTTAGATGTAGAAGGCAGAGATGAGACTTCTTCTCTTCCACCAAGGCAACTTTCTGTTGCCAGTTCACAGGCTATAGCAGATGAACAAGCAAGGATATACCAGGTAGGTGGTGTTTTAAAGAGGAAGGAGCCTGAGGGCGGGTGGGATGTTTACAAGCAATCATGGCAATAGATTTGAGTAATGCACAATTTGGTGACCCATGAAAGCTTGTAAGTTCTTGATTCTGTATTTGCCAGTTCTAATATGCAAGTGTAGTTACCAAAAAGAGAGAGGATCTCTGCAATGTTTCTTGGATTGTGCAAAGGGGAACAATGGGAAAAGGTTTTGGTCAAGAGTAATTTTTAAATGACAAAAAGAAATTTTTTTAGTGTTTTCTCCATGTATGTAACTCTTTCCATTCCTCGGTAGCTAAATAAGAGAAGTAAGATTTTATTTGATTCTCCTGAACTAATATGTTGCATATTGCATTGATTGATAAGGTCAGTTTCTTTTGGCCAATGAAGAAAAAAGAGATAAAGAGAAAATATTCATTTAGTTCATGTCCTTGGTACTCGTTGATGCAGAAATGTGAGGCACTTTTTGTCCCATTGGGTCTGAATGGGCCGCTCTGCTATCATTATAGTTGTCAGTTGTCATTATGATATGAAGCTTCCCCAATTTTTGTTCAGCACCTGAAGCACCTCGTTTTCACTCTCTTTTTTCAGTTAGAAATGAGAAAAAGAAAAAAGAAAAAAAAAAGTTCTTAAAAATGAAATAAAAGTAACTGCATTTGTCGCATTTGTCTATACCATATTTTTACACCTGGTTAGCCCAGAGAGAGAGAGAGAGAGAGAGAGAGAGATGAAATGCCACTTCCTCAGCGGTCTTCATGTACCACCAAATTTTAGTTTGTGGATCAGATATTTCATATGAAAGCCATTGTAAACGGAAACCCCTACATGTGCAGTGTTAAAAAAAATGTTGTGATACGAGGCAGACCTTAAAAATCTATCCGAATAGACCGTATCTCCTATGGGCTATTACCCCATTGCTTCGAAAAGATAAGTAGGCATTGCTTCCACGGCCAACATAAAGACATAATTCCTCCAGTGGCAAAGATGACTCAATTATCGATCTCTATGACAACGAAATACCTAACATTGGCCTATAAGCGTGTAGCTACAGTTTTTTTTTTATTTTTATTTTTTTTATTTTATAAATTAATTTTTTATTATTATTATTTTTTATACTCTTTGTATTGGTAACATTGAAATTGTAAATAGTGCATCTGGGGATCTTCATACAACAGCCTCAACAAATTAGTCAAGGTTAGTCGCGCATATTTTTCTTCCTCCATTTTATTCTATTTGTAGTAATACTCTTTGTTATATTGGATTCAACGCATTGTTACACTCCATACATGAGAGTATGAGTCGGATCCATTCATAATACATGAGAGTATGAGTTGATGGGGCAACTGAATTCTAACGAATTCACCATTTCACCTTGTGAATCTTAATAGCTTTTTACAGCTAATTTGAAACCAGTGAGTGACTATTATGAATAGCAAACCAGTCTCTTGTTTGAGAAAAAGAAAAAGAAAAACCTTTCAACTTCAATTCTTTACAATGAACAAATAACACAAAGATTAGTTTCCAAGGATATACGATTTCCTGATAATTATAATAATAAAAAATAAAAATAAAAACAGAAAAAGAAAGTGAAAGAAAATAGCCATAGAGCTCCGATATTTCTTCAGACATCGCATGGAAATAAATCTAACAGGATCCTTACAGCCTGACTACAATGGAAATCTTCTGGGTGACATAGCCAAGGTCAAAGCTTAAGTAGATCGTTTCATTTGAGACACACGAAACTGCTCCCACGAAAAACATTTCTGCAGTTTTAAGCAACAGATTATTCCCAAGAAACGCAAGCATGAAGGATACAAAAGATATCAGAAACAGGATAGTTAAAGATGACTTTTTGTTACACTAGCAGATAGTCAGGCACTAACAAAATACTATCGAGAGTAATGATGCTAATTATAGAAAAGGCTATATCAGCAGTAACATGAGAAAAAATGATGCAGAAGCAACACAAACTTACTAGAGTTTGAATTTCAAAGGGTGAGATATATACATAAGAAGAAAGCAAATAATAGTGTAGTGCATAAAGCACTTGAACTACATTCATTTAGGATGGTAATTCACAAACGCAGAGTGGGATATGGTGCCCAGAAACTGCATAATTGAAGGATGGTAAAAAAGTCTCTTAATTGTAAGAAAAGAAAGTACTAACAATAGGCATCCGCGACGTGGCTTTTTCTTCTTCTCTTTTTGCTTCTGTGGTGGTTTGATAACCACCTTGATTGCAGCATCAAAAACTGCTTTCACATTCTGCAATTGCAATGTAAATGGTCACAAACAGCATAAAGACAGATACAACCTGTAGTAACCTTTTAAGACAGAATAGTGAGGACAAGTACCCAAAGCAATCAAACTATGTGGAAATGGAGAGGCAGGCAAGATTCTTTAAGAGAGAGAAATGAAACACCCCAAATTCATCACAAGCATTGCAACTATCCAATCTGTTTGGAGAGTAAAAAGGTTGTGATACAGGTTACTTAAATGGTCATTTTGTCATGCCATAATTTTATTTTTTCTAAAAGAATAGGATTTCATTCAACTATTTAAGTCCACCGTTCAATAATTATTACAATTTATACAATTGAGCCTAATATTCCAATTTTATTAATTTCTTCAAACAAAATTTCCAAATTTATGGAAATTAAGTCTCAATATAAAAATAAATCAAACTAGTAAATTTAAACAAGTCTCAAACGCCAAAATCAATAAAACTAACAAAATCCACAAAACCAGTACATCAGTTGGATTTTTTTTCCCTCAACTGACAATTGCCAACGAGTTCTAACTTAAATGACACTTCCTCCTCCCTCAATAATGGATACCCAGGAGGAGGATGTGTACAGAAAAAAGGGCAACCCAGCTCCTATTTCTATGAGTCTGGTAGGCAGTCTTGCCCACAATTTTTAGAGAAGCTAATTCCCAAGGTCAAACCTGTGACATAGTGTTTGGGCAGAGGACACTTAGCATCGCACCAAGGTCCCACCTTTATGTGCAACTTACCAAATTTTTTTTTTTGGACATGTATCTCATTTGAAATAAAATATTCCCAGCTCTTGCTTTTTTCAATAATATGTCAAAATATTCAAAGCAGCAATGATTATCTGCTAAATTGTAGAACTTTTATTACAGCAAAAATGGTATGATGGTAATTGATTCCTTTTTATTTCTTCTAGGATCCCACTAAAACAAAATGAAGAAATGTGCCAAAGATTGAAATACCCATCTTTTTAAGTTGTCAGTTTTCTAGGTGCTACAACTTGATTAAAACCTGCTGCCAGAATATTTAAGCAAATCAATAATCAATTTGACATTATATCTTTGGTCAATATAGTTTATTTTGGTTGCATGAGCATTCCACATTTTCTCATATTTGCAGCAGAAAATATACTGTTGCATCAATCACATGTTAAGAATATATATGCCAGCTCATACATACCTGCTGAGTTTTTGAGCTGCATTCTATATAATATGCAGCACCAATCTGTTTACGGAGTTCCTCACCCTGATTATATTAAAACCGTTATCAGAAATGGAACGAACCATAAACATCAAGTTGTAGAGAGCAGCTACTGGATGAAACCACACCTGTGCAGTCGTCACAGGCACCATTCCTGGATGATCAGCCAAATAGTGCTTATCCTCACGAAGATCTGTGTGTCCATTATAAACCATGCATTAATTGCAGAAATCAGCACTACTGCAAATAACTAATCACCACAATAATTTAAAGACAAATGTCAATACAATCTACATAATGGTTAATTGGAATGGAAAATTCCCTGTTTTTCACTGTTACCAGAATATTGATTGTAATAGTATGAAAATGAGAAGATTTTTTGAAATATGACACTACTATGAGAGCTAGCATCACAGATATTGGTTCATTCAGATCAGATAAAAATAACATATTTAAATAGCATTAAAGGTGCTAAAGTTTTCTTATACAGTAGTTAAATTTCATAAATTCTATGTTAGTCCTGCTTATTAGATAACAAAAATTTCCCATTCGAAGAGAATGTTCAGTGATAGAAATCCCATTGCTTGGCAAAAGACAGGAGACCTATTACAATTGACAATTGCAACATCAATTTTTATTAAGGTTATTAAAATGTTGAGCTTGCTCTTTCATTATATCAAATAAATACAGACGACAAGGTGAAATGATATCTTTGAACTTAAAAATTTGGATTCTCAAAACTAGATTGTTTGGATCAGTGACAAAGCGTGATCCATCGAAATCAGAGAATCAGAAAAATTGTAAGAGAAAGATATTTAAGTTTCACAAACTTTAGGCATGCAACGATTTTATATAGCAATCTTATTAAATGTAATTCCAATAGAGGGGAAAAAAAATATTGGATAAAAAGCCATCCCTTTTAGCTAATTAATTTATGGGAATGTATTCCTTTTAGAGCACTATGCTAATCATGCATAAGAGTACAGAAGGATGAACGATCCCTGTCTTGATATTTATCCCATGTGATGGGATGTATGTGGAGCCTAACTTACTGTATTGGTTATGCCAGGCCCCAAACAAAATTGGTGCCTATACAATTATTGGGGGCATTTCTGGTATTTAAGTACAATTTAAATGCCCTAGGCTTTTTATTGTAAATTCTCACATTCATGTAGCCCTAGTAATAGGGGGGGTGTATATATGCTAATGATCCTTATAACTCCGGTTATACCAGTCATAATAATATTGCAGCAACTTCAATGATGCAATCCTAGGTTTGGGTGAACCATGTAAATCTGAGTGTTTTGAGTTATTAGATCTGGGTTAGGTTGCTACTTTTCTAGTGCCGTACTACTTTCAAATGGGATATGACCTTATTCCATGCACGATCTTGCCCTTCTCACCACATTACTAATATTACTACATGAAAATCAGAGACTTCTAAAAATATTGAAAATTTTGGAATATTCATGTCCTCATGTTTAACAAAACAGGCTTCTTCTCATACTAGGGTCAGGTTTAGTTGATGCACAAGACGTGGATGGTGGACACCTACAATATATATTTTCCTTCACAGAGAGCAGCTGTCAGTGCATTTATGGATTTTATTTAATGCTAAAATCAGTACAAAGTATATCAAATACATTTTTGGAGCCCAAACTCATTACATTAGTAGGAAGAAAGCAAGAAAAGAAGTGGTCATACTGAACGATGAGTAACTAAATACAAGTTTCGAAAGATTGCACATAACAAGAAACTAGCCACAAACAAGATAGGGTTCAAAGTGCATATTAATATCAATTCCTTTTAACTTACCCAATTTGGTGCCAACCAGAACCACGGGAATGCCAGGGGCATAATGCTGAAGTTCAGGGATCCACTGATCAAGAAATTGAGTATTAGAAATCACGTCTATTTACAATTACAAATCATCCCAGAAAACCATAAATTACAGTGAAACGTAATGCTAAAGACAACTCAGTCCAAATGTAAAATTATCAGGTAAATTCACCTTTTTAAGTACGTTTTCATAGCTTGCACGACTAACTAGTGAGAAAGCTAAGACAAAGACATCTCCCCCTCTGTAGCTCAATGGCCTTAATCTATTGTAATCCTCTTGCCCTGTGGAGTACATTGAAAACAAATAAGACATAACAAACCTGTTTTATTACAAAATCAAAATCTAATTGGAAACTTTTAGGCTCAAGTTAAAATTTTCAAAGAAAAACAGGGAACTTTTCAGCTCAGTTTAAGATACAAGTAGAGAGGAAATTATATGTAAAGCTAAAAATGTTATCATAAACCATCAAATAAATTATACCAGCTGTGTCCCAGAGTCCTAAGTTAACAGTGGTGCCTTCAACCACCACATTTGCACTGAAGTTATCAAACACTGTGGGTATATAATCCTGATAAACAAAAAATAAAAAGACATTCAAATTCAAAAAATAATTAACAACTAAAAAGAGTCTGAGATAACAACAGGAACAACAGAACAGCAACAAGAAGTTGAAACCTAAGAAAAAACATAAATTTGTTAATAATAATAAAATAGAAGGTAAATTGCTCAACAATATTTTGGTGTGAGAGAGAGAGCAATTGCTCTATAATTAAATCATAAAAAGCAAAAATCTGTAAAACCCAGATGCATACACTCATTGAACAACACAAAAATGCCAAAAAAGATAATATATAAATTAATCCAAAAAAAGAAAAAAAAGAAAAAGAAAAAGAAAAAAAGACCCAGATGGATCTTTGAAAGAAGCAATAACATACAGTGGGGAATTTGTTACTTGTATAGCAAATAAGCATGCAGGTCTTCCCAACAGCCCCATCTCCAACTGTCACACACTTGATGAACCTTGAAGCACTTGAAGCCATTAAAACCAAACCCAGAAGAAGAAGGCTCAGCGCTCAAATATAACACCAAAAAGGGTTGTTGGGTTTTAACAAGTTTGTTGCTTTTGATTCAAAGTGAGAGAGAGAGAGAGAGACAGAGAGAGAGAGAGAGAGAGTCAGTGTGTGTAGCAACTCACATGATTCTCACTCATTCACTCTTCTGTAGCAATTCTTTTTTACTCTTTGATGTTTTCTCTTTCCTAGTTTTAATTGATTCTGATTTTTTTTTTTAGAGGATGATTCTGAATTTTTATATAAAATATGTTAATAAGTTTCTTCTTTTTTTTCCTTTTTTGGTTAAAAAAAAAGTATTAGTACAAAATAGTGAATACCCGTTATTAACCTTAAAACTGAAAATGGGTATTAATATATTTTTAAAAAATCTTAATACTTGATTACGACTATATTAACTTTTTTTTTTTAATTTGAAAGATATTTTTTTTTTCATTTTTTAAATTTATCTTTACTTTTCATTTTTTTATTCCTTGAATACTTCTCTTTTATTTTCCCTTGAAAATTTTCCAAAAAAAAAAACTCAACTCATCAATTTTCATAATAGTTAGGTTAAATTTATTGATTTTCACAACAATATAACTGACAAATATTTATCGACTTTTGTACCGAAAAAAAATTTATAGATTTTTATCTTAACTTATCACAAATATCATTTTTTATTATTTATTACTAACAAATTACTATTGTAAAATATTTTGTGAAAATTTGTACAATAATATCATAGAAATTTTTTTTTTTAAAAATAATTTTCAAAATTGTTGAAATAGTAGACTGTGAATAATATATATAGACTTTTTTTTTCAGCACCCATCAGGCCATTATTTCAATAATTATAAAATGTACTGTAAAAAAAAAGTTGTTTCCGTAACATTATAAATTTTACGGGTTTTTTTTTTTTTTTTTTAATAGTGGATTTTGTAGTCCCAATTTATGTTCGTAGAAAAGCATGTGAGAGTGTATTACTCTGTACCGCCATGCACCAAACGGCTCCCTCGTGACATTGCGTGCCCAATGTAACACGTAATTTTGTTGTTTCCATTTTTCATTTAATTATTAAGTATCTTTAAAAATAAAAAACTAATGTAGGACCTAATTAGTTTAACTGGTAAAGTTTTTTGTCATCGAATAAAAGATTTTATGTTAATCTTTATCTACACTAAAAACCACCGATTGGTGTTAGATTTTAGGTTCAATCTCTGTTTAAACCAAAAATCGTTTGATGTTTTCACTTGATGATAAAGAGCAATTATGTTAAAGCAATTGTATAACCTTTTACCTAGTTAACAGTAATAAGTAACAATTAATCTACCATTTTTTCAGCAACAAATATTGGTGAAAAGTGGATGCTCAAATGCTTTATCCAATTTATTCAAGTGATACTCTAGGCTAACTGCAACATTTAAAAATGTTGGACCACAACAAGGACCAAATTGAAATAATACCAGCTATATGAAAACAATGACAGGGATTTGTGGAGATTCTAGGACCACAAACATTACTCTGATTCATAAAGATTGAAGAGGGGAAGAGTCAATGTTGACCTAGAGTAACAATCGGAATCTTACTCTATTATAATTTATAAGGTAACAATCAGATTGAGCCTCTTCTTGTTAATCCTTCACAAGTTATACATAACCTAAAATAATTTAATTTATCGTTGGGACCACAAAAACTGAACTATAGTGTTGTCTTATATTATATAACTTTGGTAAAACAATTGGTAGCTGGAATTTTCGTGGATATCCCCTGTTTTACTTTCTAAGAGTAGATCGATTAAAAGTTGGAATTATTGTGAGTAATTTAGTACTATACAACATATTCATACGTCGAGAAGTATAGTATGGGGTGTCAATTCGTGTTAGTGTGTTGGGTTCGTGTCATGTTGAGGTAGGAATATTTGACTGAATAGCTCAATTTGAATTCGACCCATTTAGTAATCGTGTCATGATCTTTCAACCCTAACTCGACCTGTTAATAAGGTAGGTTGACTTCACCCAACCTACTTGACACGTTTAATAAACAAGTTGTGTTGGATTGACGCGAATGTGATACAACAATTTCAACTTGCTTAATATTAAATATAATATCCATCTAGGTTTTTTATTTTTATTTATTTTTTACATCCCAAAAGTAGTACATATACTTTAAGTCTTCGAATCATTTCAATTTCCAATTATATCAATTGTAAATTTTTGTAATTACTCATTTTTCTTTTTAAGTTTAAAATATAGGTTGGATATAAAAGTTATTTGACAAATCTAAAATAAAATGAATGTTTATTTGTTATATAAGTTAAATGAGTTGTGTTAAATGTGTCATTTCGAGTTGATACGAATAAATTGGCGTGTCAAATGTATTTATTGCAGGTCATGCTGGTTAACTTGCTTATGACATGTTTCTTATTGTGTCGCATTCAAGTCAGCCTGTTTATGACTCAAACCCGCTAAGACCTAACCCTAACCCACAAAAACCCGTATCGGGTTCGTGCCATATTTTTGCGGGTTGGATCAAATATTGACACCCCTAATATGGCCAATACAGTCATGTAATATCCTGTTAGTACAATTGTAAAGCACAATAATATACTTCTACCTCATCATTTGCATGTAAAAAGTACACTAGGTGATCTAGCAAGAAGTATTTCTATTTGACTTGTGAGTTTCTAAAGATAAGGTTAAGGGATTTAAGGCAGGTCTATTTTTCAAAAAATTTGCATTAAATACCCTCTCCTTCAAAGCTTTATGGTTTATGTGATAGGTGTTGAATGTACAAGCTAGCGTAGAGAAGGATAATACTTAGCGATTGTGATGACAAATGAAAACAAACAAAAGAGCTTGAAAATATTTGGAGACCTTAGTATCTGCTTGACATTAATTTATAAGCTCAAATTTTACCTTTTATGTATAGTTTTTTAAAAATTCATTTTTTCAAAATACAAATATAGTTTAGTATACTTTTAGCGAAAATGTATATAAACTGTTCCAAAACGGACAATATATAATTTTTGAGTGAGCTTAATTTGTTGGCTTGTTTTGTTTTAAAAAATAAACTAAATAAATATATAGTTGTACTATAAAAAAAAAAAGACTTGAAATGTTCTTTGGTCTTAATTGGAAACTTGACCAAAGAGTAGAGTTTTGTTTTTTTGGTTTTTTTTTTTTTTTGTGGGGGGGGGGGGGGGGGGGGGGTGTTATAGATAAAGTAAAAAAAAAAAATCATTTATTTATTTTTACCTTTAGTTGGTGTAACTACTCAAGTCAATGAAAGGCAATTATTACTATTTAAAACTAAAATTAATATTTTAACAAATAGACTAAATAATAATAGTAAAGACTAGGTCGGCCTTTTAAGTTTTTAACCATTAGTTTGAAACTCAAGGTATAAAAAAGGCAACCCTAAAGCCAAAAAATAGTGAGGCAGCTAGAGAAGAAGGCTAGAATAATGGCAGACTTGAAAAGGGTTGGTCGGGGGGGCATAAGTAAAGATTAAGCAAACATAATAAGAAAAGGGTCGCCCACAATGGGAGAAATATAATTAAAGAGGAACAAAAACCATTAGGCTGTGTTTGGTGCTTGGTTTCTAAAATAAACAAACTTATGAAACTTAATTCTTTATCCAAAAAATGACTTGGTACAGTACAGACGTGACCACATATTTGATTAAAGGTATGTTTTGACCACGTTTTTTTTTTTATATATATATTTCCTTATTATGGATCATGATTCATTGGTTCTAACTTGTGCTGTCTTTAATGATTTTTGGGGCTATCTCAGTTTATTGTAATGGAAAACATTAGGGGCTCTATAGTTTTATAGATAAGCTTGCATTATAAGCTAACTTTCATTGGCAGCAAAGTAAGGGGGCTATTGTGTGTACTGAGCTTTTCTTTGGGTGCGTTTTGTTGATAGGTAGGTTTGAGTGCAAAACCTACTGACGGTGAAAAATGAATGAGTCTAGACATCTCCTTTATTCAGTGGATGAAACCAAATGCAATGATAATAGCAACTAAACTCTTATAGTCTTATGTGCTCCGAAAATGGGAGTAGATTCAATTTATTAGTCCCTATCTTGTATCTTATCTTATATAGAAAGTTTGATCAAGAATATAAATTAGATTCTAATTACACTTCAATTTTGTACTAAGTGTTAATATAATAATTGTCTCATATAATTTAATGTCAATTGTCAAGTGTCTCCATACTTTAAATGTACTTCAATTTTTTGTAAGTTTCTTCCAATTATATTTAGTTGTACGTCAATGTCAATTGTAGTTACATGCAATTTCGTCTTTCTTAATTGGGAAAATAAAAAGACTAGATTCAAATTTATATGCTTTTATATAATACTATGAACGTGTACACTTTGGGTGCTTGGCATTTTTGGGTAAAGCTTAGTTCTCTTAATTTATAGTTGTAATGCTCTAAAGCTTAATTATCTCATGGACAGAAATGCCAAACTAATGTAGTTGTGTTGTTCTTCACCACCTCGATGCATTCCCTTCTCTCCTAAAAGATAACCTAGAGTAGAGGCCCTTGGGAGATAAGCCTTCCTTGATAGGGAAGAAGCAAGCCTAACCTCTAACCCGCTTTGACACACACTTTGGAATTGAACCATTTCCTTTCATGGAGTTTTGAAAAGTTTAAACTTCTTAGAGATAGAGAGAGAGGTAGGAATTTATTGGATGAACTAAACTCCTTTCCATACGTTAGGATTCCATTAATGAGAAGTGGCTAGAGAAGAATAGGAGGCAACATTGCATGGTACTTCTCAATCGTGTCTCCGAGGTATAGCTATATGAGCGACTTATGAATAAAGATTATTATTTGGGATCCTTCATTTTTTCAAACAAAATAAACTGAAATAGAATCAAACCGATTTCCTAAATAACTCTTTGGATATTCCTTTAAATCCTGACTTTCTATGGAATGTGAGAAGTGGATGAACCTTCATCAGAGAAATGAAACATGAAACCGTAAGCTTCTAAGTAATAGGAGGGGCTTTGATTATGTATGACTAGGTACATAAGGCAATTGGAAACCTATTCAGTCAACATACCATGAGCTCAGTAAATGCCTTAAGGCTGTCTAAGGACCACAACTATGGGCCTGGCCCAGTCGGATTGGACTTGATTGAATTGGTCCAGCTTGATTTGTTTGTCCAGGCTTACAGCCCTTTTCCCCGCCAATAACGTTTTGGTAACTGTTCCATTCAATTTGCAATTGCAGACTTCTACGCCTTTAATACCCAAAAAGAAGAAGAAGGGAAATTCATGTTAAAACTGAAACGGCAAGTCAGTTTTTTTTTTTTTTAATTATTATTATTATTATTATTTTTTGAATTTTAAAAAACGACATGGTAGAACTACAGGTCGTCTGACTCGAAAACAAACGACAATAACAGCAAATCGTATATGGTTACATTAAAAAAAAATAAACGACAGGACACATCTAATTCCGAAAACCGAATCGTAACGAAAGTAACGAGTCTGTCTCTCTGTCTCTGTCGCGTATCCTACGAGCTCCTCCCCAATTTTCCTCTCTCTCTCTCTGCAACTCTGTTCTAAGTTCTAACCTCTTTCTCATTATCCCATTGAATCTCTCTCTCTCTCTCTCTCTCTCATTCTTAGCATTTGAATATCCAATATGGGCCGCGAGCCCACCAAGCGGAAAAGAGGCCGTAAGCCCAAAAACCCTTCTGCCGAAACCCTAGATAACCCTTCCAACACCGCCACCACCTCCACCGCCGCCTTAGACGACGTTTTCTCCGTCGGCAACGTCGAGCTCATCGACTCCCCCAACGGCACCACCTCCGTCGACGATTACCGTCCCCGCGGCCGCCCTAAGAAGCGCCTCAATCCCGACAAGCCTCAGCCGCTGCTGCAGAGGAGGGCACCGCCGAGGGTGTTGGAGAACGGCGGAGAGTTTGTCGACGTGGTGGTCGGAGAAGGGGATGGACTCGGGGCCAGGGTGGTTCCGGCCATGGACGCGGTGGTGAAGGTTTTCTGCGTGCACACGGAGCCGAACTTTTCGCTGCCGTGGCAGCGAAAGAGGCAGTACAGCTCGAGTAGCAGTGGCTTCATCATCGCCGGGAGGAGAATCCTCACCAACGCTCACTCCGTCGAGCATTTCACTCAGGTGAAGCTCAAGAAGCGTGGCTCCGACACCAAGTTCCTCGCCACCGTCCTCGCTATCGGCACCGAATGCGACATTGGTACGCCCTTTTCTTTCTTTCTGGTGGTTTTGTTTGGAATAGATATTTGAGCTTAGTTTGTGTTTTCGATAAAAAAAAAAAAAACTTAAAATTTGAGTGGAAGTGTTAATTCATGGGCTAATTAGTTTTGGGGAGCAATTTTGTGCTGAGATGAGTTTTTGTGGTAGTGTTGATATGTGTTGCATTGGGAGATTAGGGGATTCTACATTTGTTGCCATTGAGAACAAGTTTTTGGCTTTGTAGTTCTGGTTGAAAATGTTGGCAAGAATAAAGTAATTATTTTATTGAACAAGCCTAGGAGTCTAAAGAATAACAAAGGTTATGTACGTTAAGATAATGATTCTAGAAACTCAGGAATGAGGTTAATATCACTAAAGCCCCATGCTTGAGAGCAAGCAAACAATAATGTAGCAAGCACCTTATTGTATCCCTAAAATTTTCATATCCTCAAATATACAACAAGTCCATTCCTGCCACAAAGTTCCCATCAAGTGTGATGGGACCAAGTTCCAAATATCTGAAGAATGTTAGCCGACCCACTTTTTCCAACCAAACAAAAGGTTAGGAACTACCCCAGTAACACCCAATGAAACCCAAAGGAATGAAAGATGAAACTCCACAATGCAAATGCAACACTGCATTGTAACAGAAGGTGCTCTCCGCCTCCCCGCTACTATGACATAGAACACAATCCTACTATCCTCTCTTAATAAGATTCTCACTAGTGAGGATCTCCCCTTGTGTTGCCGTCCACAAAAGAAAGATCCCTCCTAGGTTCCTTGACACACCAAACACTCTTCCAAGGAAAAATCATATCACAAGGCCCCTTAAGGCATCGTAAAATGACTTAATGAGTCAACATCAAAAAATCCATTCCTTTTCAAACTTCATTTCAATCAATCTCTACCCTCTTTAGAAAGGATGTGAGAATATACTTATAATAGATATAGAACATTGAATAAAGAGGTTACCTCCTCTAACTCCCAATCATTAAAGTCTCTCACAAAGTTGACATCCCAGCTCCTCTATTCCGTGTCATTTTGTCTTTCCCACAAGGAACCAACTGAGACATCTTGAACCAATGCACACCACATCATCTGTCATACCAAAACTGAACTCAACTGTCCTTCCCTGGGAACTCATCCCACCCCATAGCAATACTTTTCCATAAGCCACCACCATGAGTTCCTTGAGCATTAACCTCCCCACTCCTCTCCATATTTTGCAGCAACTACCTGCCTCCATAATAACTCCTCGAAAGTGCATGGTAAACTGTGAGAGATAATAAGTAGGTAGATGTTAAGATTAGAAAAAGCCTATTATGAACTTGGTTTCAACACCTCTTGTGGGCTTGAGTGCTGGGGTTCGAACCCCACCATCTTCCCTCCCCCTATTTACCTATCAGGCTACCACCCCCCCCCCCCCCCCACCCAAAAAAAAAAAAAAAATAAAAAGAAACCTGGAGAGCTATGAGCTCTTGCAAGAGGTGATGAGATAGGGGTTATAAGTAGGGTATTGGGAAGAGAGTGGGAAGGATGAATCATTAGCAAAGTTGTCAATATACCTATCAAGAAAAAAAAAAAAAAAAAAAAAAGAAGCTAAGTTGTCAATACTGTATTCAATATATATGGGGGTTGGAGAGAGGGAAGTTGTGAAGTAAGGTCACAGGTGCATTGGTGCTGCACGTGTAAAGTCTTTTTGTAGCCTTTTTATTCTGTTTGAATATGGGCTCAAATTGTGGGATTTTTAATTGACTTAAGTTTTGGTTTATGCGATGTTGCAGCGATGCTTACAGTCGATGATGATGACTTTTGGGAAGGGGTGTCACCTGTTGAATTTGGGGATTTACCTGCTCTTCAAGATGCTGTCACTGTTGTGGGTTACCCTATTGGGGGAGACACAATTTCTGTTACAAGTGGTGTTGTTTCACGAATAGAGATCCTCTCTTATGTTCATGGTTCAACTGAGCTTCTGGGCTTGCAGGTTACAACTTCGTGGTGCCAGCAGTTTGTTAATAATGTGGTTTGCGCATTTAAAAATTGTCCTGATACCTTTCTTCATGATTGCTTTTGCAGATAGATGCTGCTATAAACTCTGGGAATTCTGGTGGGCCTGCTTTCAATGATAAAGGCAATTGTGTGGGTATTGCATTTCAGTCCCTTAAACATGAAGATGTAGAGAATATAGGTTATGTGATACCAACACCAGTCATCATGCACTTCATCCAGGATTATGAGAAGAATGGAGGATATACAGGTAATTTAGTCACAGGTTTGATTATTAAGTTTTGTTACTAACTTTTTGAAAGTTGTGATCCACCTTGTTATTTTTCTTCATTCATGTGTAATTATACAATTTTAATAATCACAGCTACTTAATTTTTTCCCCTTTGAATCTGATTATCATTCATAACATGCCAGGATTCCCTATCCTTGGGGTTGAGTGGCAGAAGATGGAGAATCCTGATTTGCGGAGGTCAATGGGTATGAAACCTGATCAGAAGGGTGTTCGTATTAGAAGAATAGACCCCACTGCCCCAGAATCTAATGTTTTGCAACCATCAGATATTATTCTTAGCTTTGATGGGATTGATATTGCTAATGATGGAACAGGTAAGCATGATGTCTTGTGATTGTAGGGGGGAAAAAAAACAATTTTCAAGTGCATCACCATTGGCACTCCCTGTTTTGAGAGATAATGGGATGTTATGGGGTCAATAAAGACATAAACATCATAGCTTTACATTGACAACATGTGTAAATTTTGCATTAGGGTTTTAAATGTAAACGTGTGAAGTTCTATACTTGTATTTTGTTACTTTATTGTTCCTTCAAACTTTGAACATTTTGTGATATGGCATTTCATCCATTCCTTGGTGATATTACAGTTCCTTTTCGGCATGGAGAGCGCATAGGTTTTAGTTACCTTGTCACCCAGAAGTATACTGGGGATAATGCAGCAATTAAAGTACTCCGCAATTCTGAAATTCTCAACTTTGACATTGATCTTGCAACTCACAAAAGGCTTATTCCAGCACACAACAAAGGCAGGCCTCCCTCATACTATATCATTGGTGGATTTGTTTTTACTACTGTATCTGTTCCATACCTTCGTTCTGAGGTTTGTAGTTCAACTTTTGTATCCCTTTGTGTGCTTATTTCTCTGTAATATGTAAGTCTGCATAGGCAATGATCTAATACCTTTTGCATCTACCATTTGTTCTCTTGATGTTCTAGCTGATCTTTATTTTACTTCCAAAGAACTTTAGCATGATGGAGGCTGCACAACTTGTGTAATTAGTTAATCTGATTGAATTGAGATCTTAATTCCTTCTTTTTGCATGAAACGATGAGGATGGTTGATTATCTTACATCAACTTTCTAATGATTGACAATTTCAAACTTTTTAAATTTTATATGCTATATTGACATGGTATCTTGGTCTTTTGAGCATATGCAGTTGCATTGGGTTGGTTGATTGCTGCATCAATTCATCCCTGTGAACCCTATTCTGCTAGTCTTTTTTGTCTACCTGGCTTCTATTATATGTTACAGCATGCTACTAATTGAAAAACAATGTTCAATTAATCTTCTTTATCTGAAGGCTTTTACAAAATTTTAGAGCATGATACTTGTCAGGGGAAAATAAATATATTTCCTTCTTTCTTTGGGATAACTGTTACTTTGAATGTGTGAGGATGAACTCCAATTGCAGTTGGGTTGCAATTGAATAAGGCACCATTTAGGGTAGCTCCTTGATGCTGCTGCAACTTCTTGTATTAAAAGGCAAAAGCCCTACCAAAATGGCTCTAACTACTATAAAAAGGAAATGAGTTTTTATTTTATTTTATTTTTTTATAAATTTTTTATTCTAGGCTTGATGTGATGTATCTTTTATTTATTAGAGGTTCTAACTGTTTGTTCCCAGTATTTCAACCTGCACACGTTTAGGCTCTGTTAATCTTCTATATTTTGATGGTTTCTTAGGCAAGGAAAAATGCATTTCATTTCAAACTTTTAATGGCATTTGAGCCTTCAATATATCAGCCACCTTTTGCTTTTGATAATGCCCTAATCTGTTTATTTTATTTATGAAGAGTATTCTGTCCTTGTGAGTTGCAACTTGCACGTGCATTTGGCAGCCTACTATTTTGATCTCAAACATCTAATTACCAAATTTAGTATTGTAATGTATGACTTCGCAAAGTTTTTGCTTGGTGTTTCATAATCCTGACTTCCTTCTGCATGTATGCGCAGTATGGAAAGGAATATGAATTTGAAGCTCCAGTCAAGCTTTTGGATAAACTGTTGCATTCAATGCCACAATCACCAGATG
This sequence comes from Quercus variabilis, assembly GCA_030445155.1. Lineage (NCBI taxonomy): Eukaryota > Viridiplantae > Streptophyta > Magnoliopsida > Fagales > Fagaceae > Quercus > Quercus variabilis. The sequence continues at coordinate 12,966,227 of CP129454.1, forward strand.
AGCAGCTTGTTGTGGTTTCTCAGGTACTTTCTGTCTGCCTGTATGTCTGTCTGTCTGTCTCTCTCTCTCTAAATTCTGGTTTTTACCTTTAATGTTTTGTTTAAGGTGCTTGTTGCTGATATCAACATTGGGTATGAGGAAATCGTCAACACCCAGGTCCGTAATAGCTGTTTCCCGCAAGTGCTTTGATGTTAGTTGCTGTATTGCTTTGGTCACTGAGTTTTTTGTAGCGTATATATTTGTGTAGGTTCTTGCTTTTAATGGTAAGCCTGTGAAGAATCTAAAGAGCTTGGCCACCATGGTAGAGAGCTGTGAAGATGAATTTTTGAAATTTGATTTAGATTATCAACAGGTCTTCTCTCTCTCTCTCTGTCTTTATATATGTGATACACATGACACACACACATTGTATTCTCATTTATTCGTAAGTGTTCTTCTGTGCAGATAGTGGTTCTTCGGACAAAGACTGCAAAAGAAGCTACTCTAGATATTCTTGCAACACACTGCATACCATCAGCAATGTCTGATGATCTCAAGTCATGAGGTGGATCATAGGTTCATTTTGAACTAATTTTCTTAGCCTGCGCTGCCTCTGTGTGTCTTTTGTATAACATCTGGATAGGAAGATGTCAGATTCAGAGGCCAGACTTGCTAGCTCTATGTTTGTAGTTTCTTAAATATTGTTTCCAAATGTGATGTTACACATTGGCTCTGGAGAATGGTTAGGTGCAGGTACCTTACTGGGGATTGATAGTTTTCTGCTCTTTGCAAGTAGCGAAGGAAATCATACGGCTTGTAGAATTGAAGGGGGTGGTCCTTATCAAATATTTACCTCTTCTTAAAATTTTGGAGAGAGATGCTAGGCATATATTTGTGTAATAGCTACCATAAATTGGATGTGAATGGAATCTCAACTTTGCTGATATTCGAATTTAGAAAGAAAAAATATAATACCATTTTTGTTCTTCCTTATACTATCAAATATCTTGTCTAGCAGTATGCTTTTTAGAGGGTTTGTCCACCAGCAATTACAAGGGGAATGTTTGAATAATTTTATCATACAAATAGTGGCATAAGGGACATATCGTCCTTATTTTGTTAACAATTGGGTGTGAGTTGTGTGGAACATTGGAATGTGAGGTTCTTAGTTACCTTTAGATATGGATTCTGTTGAATGCCCTAATCATGGGGACATCTTGATAAATGCTTTGGGAAAAGGGTGCAGGTGTTTGGTGTTCGCACAAGGCCATTTTGGAGAAAATACTATGCTGATTCTTTTTTTTTTTTTTTCCACGTCATTACCACGTCATTATTTTTTTCATATTTATTTTTTACTTTTAAAATTTTGACAATATTAAATATATAAATACATTGGCTTTACAAATTTATCTTAGGAGGTTTTAACTGCACATATTTATCTACTTTAATTTTAATGTTATAAGAGCATTCGCAACAGTACATTTAAAATTTTAGCTATTTAGCAGCACAAAAAATCATTTTATCTATTTTACCTATATACATGCTGCAGCAGTGAATCTATTTTAACTTTCAATACAATAAAATAATATAAACATTACAATAAAATAATATATCTCTTACAATAAAATAATATATCACACTACCCACAAAAACATCTACAGCACTAACCACAACTACCTCTACTATCAGCTAATCACAACCACAGCCACAACACAACATAAGAAAAAAAAAAAAAAACAAAACCAAGGAACAAGCTACTGCCAAAGCCAAAATACACAAAACCCACTGTCAAACCCAAAATCATCCACCACTGCCACAACCAAAATTCACAAACCTACTGTCAAAATCATCCACCACCACTACCATAGCCAAAATCAACCACCACCACCACAGCCACCAAACCCATATGAAAATACATAAAAAAAAAAAAACTCAATCGCAGATCGATGAGAGAAAGGGGTGAGAAGAGACTTGGGCCGGAGACGTTGAGGCTGGCGGTGGCTTGGGCTGGTGACGTTGAGGCCGGCGGAGGCTTGGGTCAGAGATGTTGAGAGAGAGAGAGAGAGGTGAGAGTGATTGAGAGAGAGAGAGAGAGGCAAATATTGGGCGATGGGGCTTGGGGTGGGTCGGCGGAACAAATCGGCGATGAGGGAGATTCAGACAGAGATCGGCGATGAGCTCTTCAAGCTCCACCGATTGGATTTTGGCCTAAGCATACCAGAGGGAAAAATTTTTTTTTTGAGGAAGAAAGAAGAAAGAAGAAATCGGAGAGACAGAGAGAGAGAAAGAAATGTTTTATTAATGTGAGAAGAGAGAGAATATAATAATTTTTTTTTTTTACCTGTGTGCTACAGTGCACATCTATAGATGTGCACTGTAGCAAATCATCTAAAATTTTAAGTTTTGCCTCCACTGTTGCAGTGCGTTTTTTGTGTTTGTGGAGCTAAATTTTAGCAATATAGCATTATAGCTACACTGCTGCGAATGCTAATAGGTATTGTCTATACATATTCCTCTTAGATAGTTTTAATTTTAAGTATAATTTTGCCAATTTTCCTTTATTTTGGCTCATCTTTTTCTCATCCTTTTACTATAAATTTGTCACTCTCTTCTATCTTATGCATATTTTTTTCCCACACAAAAAAGTTTTTTTCTCTCTCTCTCTCTCTCAATTTTTTGTTTGATTTTTTATGAGGTTTGCACTCTCATTGTCTTATTATTGACTAATTCATAATCATATGTTCCTTGATGCAAGTGTATTTTTTTGTTTTTTTATTTTTTTTTTTTAATTTTTTATCATTTTATTTACAAATACTAAATACTTTTAATGTTGTTGACTAGATTTGTAGAAAAATCATATTATAATATGTCCTTAATTTGTGTTGTTGTCATGTTTTAGTTTATTTGAAAAGAAGCAGGATAATCTAGACAATATGATGAAGAACAATTAGTACAATTCAAGAAGATGGTCTTTGTGCAATTTTCTTTTACTGTTTGTAAACAAATTGTTATTTCTTTATTATATGATGTTTTTATATGCTTGGATAATTGTATTAAGCATTTACGAATATTTTGTATTACTTATCTTCCTTATCTTATTAGTGTATACTATTGTTATTAAATCTGTTTCGTTCAGGGCGGAACGGCCAGAATATCTCGTACCAGGATGCAATCCGGAACGGTAATACCACCCGTTACACCTGGGGTCCAATTCCAGCTAGTTTCGGGTCATTTCGACCATTTCGGCAAATTTTGGTCAATTTTGGCCAGTACCAATTTTTAGAAGAAAAAATAGAAAAAATGAAAAGAAAAATTCCTAAACTGACAAACTCATTAGCATAGCATGTCATTACCTAGCGTCGATCGCCTAAAAAACAAACTCAACCATTGCAGAGGTCGCCCCTTCTTCTTCTTCTTTGCTTCGTCTTAGACTCTCTGCCAGTTTGCTCTTCTTTCATTTTTTTCTTTAGCTTTTGCTTTGTTTCATATTTGTGTTTGCCTTATAGACTTTTAGTTTGCTGACCCCACTCATGTGACAAAGTTTTGGAAATGACAAAACTCAAAAAAGCTGACAAAAGAGTTTGATTTCAAACTTATATTTATTGAGTCTTGCATGTCCCTAACGTGGTATATATATATATATATATATATATATATATATATACTTATCGTACTATTTTTGGTTGTTATTTTTCATTATTTAATTACATACTTCTGTTTTAATATTTTAAAACAGTAATTATTATGTAATAACTAAATGATTTGTGTTATTTGAGGTTTACTTATTTGGATCAATAATTTTATGTTGTATAAGAAAATATAAATATATATTATTTTTAATTTTATAGAAACCCCAAAATACCTTGAAATGATATGCCGAAATAGACTGGTACCGAAATATACCGTGAGATTTTTAAGAAAACAAATTCAATTTTGAGTTTAAAATTATTTATTTATCTATTCATTTTTCACATGTTGGATTAGATGTTAGATTAGATTACAATAGTATTAACACAATACTTCTTCTTTTTTCAAAAAAACTTGGCTATAATGCAAAACTCACCCTCTAAGTTTCACATTTTTTCATTTTAGTCATCTAAGTTTAAGTTTTGTCATTTCAGTCTTTTAAGTTTCGTTCATTCCCAATTAAGTCCTCTGTTAGTGTTCTATTAGTTGATGCCATCCATTTACCAAAATGACGCCTATTTGAATGTTATTATTATTATTTTAATTTCTTAATTTCAAAAAAACTGAAAAACTTTAATTAAAAAAAAAAAACCTAATTACCCAGGGGAACAACGTCGTTACCAGGGATTAATCAGCTTCCTTATTCTCAGATATCGGGCTGCTATTGGTGGGGGTGGGGATTATTTCTTCACCAAAGTTGCCGAGTTCGTTGTAATTTATGTCTGCTCCGAACTTAAGCGGTGTGGAGACAGTGTGGTGGGTATAGACAATTTCAACGAGCTCTACGACCCAACGTTGAAGCGAACAAGGCAAGCGCTTTTGTAGAAGGAGATCTCAATGATATGACGCTTTTGAAGAAGCTTTTTGAGCTTGTGACTTTTACCCATGTATTGCATTTGGCAGCTCAAGCTGGAGTGAGGTATGCTATGGAAAATCCTCTACCTTATGTGCATATTAATCTTGCTGGTTTTGTTAACTTGTTAGAAGTTTGTAAATTTGTGAATCCACAACCTGCAATTTAAACACATGTTTTCAGTTTTTAAACAACATTACACGTATTTTTACACATTTTTTTACCCACATATATTTCCAAAAAATAAAAATAACGTTATTAGAACAATATTACCAAATGAGCCCTTAGCTTCTGTTTTTTTTTTCCCCTTTTTTAATTAACATTTTTTCAGTTTCTTTGAAATTAATAATAATAATAATAATAATAACAATAACATCCAAAATGACATCGTTTTGGTAAGTAGATGACATCAACTAACTGAACACTAACAGAGGACTCAATTGGAAATAAATGAAACTTAGAGAATTGAAATGACAAAACTCAAACTTAGAGGACTAAAATGAAAAATTGTAAAACTTAGAGGGGTGAGTTTTGCATTTTGACTAAAATGACGTAGTTTTTTTTTTTTTTTTTTTTTTTTTTTTTTTTTTTTTTTTTTAAATTTAAGCAAAAGGAGTTACGATCATTATGTTATAACTTATAACCAATAATGTTGCTTGGGAATAGTGACATATTTCTATTGCGTTACTTCAAAACCTTATTAAAAATTTTGGTGTTTTTGATTGTACAATGGAAAAAAAAAACTAGGTTTGAAAAAGTTTGTTTAAAACTTAAAAAATAATTTCCAAAATTTATATATTTTTTTTATGATACACAAAATGTTATAATTAATTAAAAAATTAGTATTTTTGCTACCTTTTGAATTCCTGAGAAAAATTGTATTGTTTTCATTTTGGTATGACAAAAATTATATATATATATATATATATTACATTTGTGCTTATACCTATAATAAATGAAAATATGATTATGAAATACATTACTATTTATTTTTTTTAGAGATAATTACAACATGCTGCTAACCTCGCAACTCAAACTCTTTTCTTTCTAAACCCCCAAGCACTTTGTACATGGGGAGGTGCCAATTCAGTTACAAAACCCTTGATATTACTATTTATTAAATTAGTCCAAATTGCAAAAAAAAAAAAAATAAAAAAAAAAAAATTTTGAGACCACCTAAAAATAATATCATGCGCAACATGCAGGATTTGCAACTAGGTAGGGATGGTAATTTTTCCCTGCCTCGCTTAACCCGCCCCTCCCCACTTCGCCTCGCGCGGGTTTTCCCCGCCTCGCAAAGGTGGTGGGGCGGGGATGGGTTTAAACTTTTTAGCCTCGCCTCGCCCAGCCCTGCCCTGCCTCGCGTTGCTAAGGGTTATAATTGTAAAATTTTCATACTCTAAAACCCTACTATTTGAACAAACATATCAATAGTAGCTTATTATATTCTACCCAATGTGGTTCTTTGCCGTTATTTTATTATGTGTTATACTATGAGATTTTTTTTTTATTATTTATTATATTTTTTTATGATTGTCTTGTTAAACACTTAGATATATTATTGAATTTTTTTTTTCTAAAAATTGATTTGATTTGATGGGATAAATTTAGTTGTAATTTCAAGTATATTTTTATTAATGAAATAAGTTTCATTAAAAAAATTGTACTAATTTTAGGGAAAATTAACAAAAAGTACAGTTTTATAGGGTGGGGTGGGGCTTAGCGGGGTCCCAAGGGGCGAGGATAGGGTGAGAAAGTTTTCTTCATCATGCGGGGCAGGGCGGGGATGGGGCAAGACAAAACCATGCGGGGCGGGGACGAATACCCCATCCTTCGGCCCCGCCCCTCCCCTCCCCATTGCCATCCCTAAGTGTAAGGATAAAAGACAAAAAAAAAAAAAAAAAAAAAAAACATTTCTTCCTCTCTCATGGTCTCTTTGATTCTCTATTGGTTTTCCATTTATACATTTATGTCTTATCAACATTTTATTGACTTTAAAATTGTTTAATTGACTAATTGATGTCTTGATTTGATAATAAAGTACAATCATTATGAGAAACTCAATAAAAGATTTGCATATTTTACTAATGATAAAACCTTTTTTTTATAGACACAATAGAATTTAAATTTATTGCGTCCACTACCAACAGTCTAATAAAATTGTTGTAAAAGTGGAAGCTTTAATACCAATTTATTGAGAATAGCCGAAGTGTAAATATCTGTTTGTTGTGTGTATCCAAATAACATTGGGTTTATGCAAAATAGAAATAGAAAGACAAAAGAAACAATCACATGGGAACACAAAGATTTATATGGTTCCGGTTTTGTCCTACAACCACGGGTGGTGTCGAAGAGAAAGTTTCACTAACAAAAGAAAGAAATTACAAAGGTGGTACCCTCTCACAAAGTCCAAACTCCAAATACACCCAAATCTCTAGAACAAAGTTATACAATAACAGAGAATCGAGAAACCTATTCTAATATTGCGGCACTGATACACACAATTGCCCTATTACATATATATTTATATTGGGCAAAGTCGGCTAGGATACTAGATAGAGATCAATACCAAAGTTGCCTGGGTTTGTACGTAGATAATATTACACAGTCCTAGTAGGACTTTTAATCTCAAGTAAGCTTCCATAAGTGTGTCCGACACTAATGCGAGATAATCCCATGTGGTGCGCTTACATGCACCATAATTCAAGCCACCGGTCATAACAAAAATAATTGATTTTTTTTGTTTAAATGAGGTTTAGAACCCAAATCTTTTTTTTTTTTTTTTTTTGGATTGGAAGACTGAGACTTTTATTAAAAGAACTTAAAAAGAAGCTACATCATGGAGAAGAGCTTGCTTTAGGAAGCAAGGATTCTCTTCTATCAAAGTCACATAGTCCTTGTTGAGGCTCATTTTTGACAAAGCCCAACAAGACAAAGGGCCCAGAATCATGGGCAGACCAAAAGAAACAGCAGAGAAAAAATCATGGCAGGAATGAATGGTTCACGGGTCCATGAGATGGGTCCAGAAGAAGCAAACGGGCTTGAATAAGCTTGGAAAGAGAAAAAAAACAAACACGTGGGAAATATGAAGAAAAGAAAGAATGGGTCACAACAGGCCCAATGTAATGAAAGCAAAGAGAGTAACGGGCTAATGGAGAACCCATGAGCCCAAAGGATGAAGTATAGAGTAATTGGGCTGAGGAAGCCCAAAATGAGTTAGCAAAAGTCCATGGGTGAAACAGAACTAAAATGGGCCAGGGATGCCCACAAGAAAAAAGGGACATTGGAGCCCACAAGAAATGAAAGAAGGAGCCCAGTAAGTATACTGGGTTACTGAGAAGGAAAGCATACGGCAGGCCCAAAAGGGCCCTGCAGGATTGAGATAAGCAGCAGGAATAACAATTTGGCATGACAGGGGACGCCAAGCCACAAAGCAAAACACTCAAACTAAAGGGAGGCCCAATGATCCGACACAGCTCAACCTTCCAAAGAAAGGAACAAGTCATGAATGATGGCCTGCCGGAGATACAATCCACACTAGAAAAGGCCAAAAAGCGCACAGCAGGATATGCACACCTATTCTCAGACCTCGGCAAACGAATGAAACATCAAGAAGGTAAAGAATGCGTACGACTCAGGCATCACCAGCCTATACCCAGCCACTATGGGAAAGGGTAATGTCATGGGTGAGGGCATGGTCTGGCGGTGGGGAGAGGAGTGGAAACCCATTTTTGTGTTTCTTGCCTAGACTCTTTCGGTGGGCATAGTCCTGCTGGGATGACATGCTACCCAAAAAAGGTAAGGGTGGGTAAGAACCACTGGGTGCATGCCATGAGAGACCGAGAGAGAGAGGGGACACACTGGACGAAGTAGAGAAGGAACCTCGTTGTCTGAAAGCTACAGGTCAATGGTGGTGGTCACAACCATTGACTCAGTAAGTGGTCGACAAAAGGCTACCATATCAGACTAGTGCCATGAAGGGGCTAGAACAATAAAATCGGCCACGGCAGGCTCTATATAAGGGACCTATGGCTGTGTGCAAAAAGGGGAGGGGGTGATCAAGGAGAGGAGAAAAAGAATTCTAAGAAAGAAAACAGAGAGAAAAGAATTTTAAGGAAGAAAATAGAGAGAAAAGAATTCTAAGAAAGAAAACATAGTGTTTATGGTAGGCATGCACCTAAATGGATTAACCCCCTCTCTCCCTCAATCTTGTCCTCTATTGGAGGGAAATACGACTAATACTCGGGCACATACCATTTGGGGCTGGCCTTTCAAAGCAATTAATTTCGCCTTTGAAGTTACTTGCGTTGAGGGAGCAGTTTTCCCTTCCCTGGTTAAAGTCTTGCGGCAATCCTTGGTGTGGCAGACTCATTCTTTTTACTCTACTAATCCTACTCTAATCCTTTGTTTAAGTGTTACTATTTAAAAGCAAGCCCTTTTAAGTTATTTATCTTATTTATTGCGGCAGAAATAGTGATTGTATTTTCTTTACGTTTTCTATATTATGTCTGTCTGCCATAACCTTTTAACAATGACTCTGCCTACTGTGAGCTTTTTAAATAGACTTTGGCAGAAGCGGTGTGGTTTGCGCACAAGCCGGGCCAAGGTGTGGTCCAATTGGGCCGGTCCCGACTCCTCACCAAGAAACAACTTGAGCTTAGTACAGAAGGAATTTGCCCAACATCACAATCCAAGCCCACCTCTTTATAGTCCTCAATACCTAAAGCATGTTTTGCTAACAAGTGAGCAGGTCTATTACTTTGTCTCTTTACATGGGAAAATTCAACCCTGCCTATAGACCCACATGGTAAAAACACTCCCCTAACTACAGCAGCTATTGTGGAAGGTGGTTTAGAAAAACCACAAAGAGCATTGTATAGCAACAAAGAGTCACCCTCAAGAGTAAAATCATGAATTCTAGTGTCCTTAGCAAACTCCAAGCCTGCTTCAACCACCTTGGCTTCCACTTCCAAAGCACCCAAAGGAGCATTGATTTTCTTACTCAAAGTCGCTATTAACTGACCCTCGGAGTCTCTAATAAGCACACTCACACCAGCGGATTTTAGAGCTGAGAAAACTGCGCCGTCTACATTGATTTTATATCTTGGCCTTGTTGGAGGAAACCACCCAACCACTTGTGGTACCACTGGTGCATCGTTCACCTGAGTTACTTCTTGATACTCCCGTAGGTACTGTCAAGATCACTGAACCAACGCCAGAGCATTCTTTCTATTTTCGCCATGTCGAACCTCATTTCGATTGAACCATATTGCCCTTGCCAGAGTTATTGCTATCTCCACATCCCCTTCATTGTAAGAATCTGACATTAATAGAAGCCATAACAGATCAACGAAGGAGTTTACTTAGGTTCGATTAAAGTTGAACTTGAGCTTTGTGCATTGCCATACGTCCCTTGCACACTGACATGACCAAAATAGGAGACCCGAAGATTCAACGTCCTCTCTGCACGCATCACAACAAACATCCACTTGCAACCCTCTCCGCAATAGATTTTCCTTTGTAGGCAGAATACCTCGACAAGCTCTCCATGCAAAATGGCATACTTTGTGAGGTACTTGTAAGCTCCAAAGAAGCTTCCAAAACCTATGATTTCTATTGGAATTCGAGCTGGTTCCTGTATTGCTTGGTTGAGACTCCTCCATTGCCAACTTATACGCACTATGGACACTAAATAAACCATTAGAAGTACCAGCCCACAATTAGGCAGATGTGAACTCAGAGGAATGCTTTTAATCAAATCTGCTTCATGAGGCAGAAAAATGGCATCAATTAGCGGTGTTCTCCAGGTTGCTGAATCTTGTGAAATAAGCTCACTAACCCAAGTCTCATCATTTAGAAATAGTCTTGGAGAGCTAACTCTGAAAGCGGAGGGAGATGGGAGCCATTAATCCCCCCACACCTGAATAGATTCACCATTATCCACTACCCACCGAATACCCTTTTGTACCAGATGTTGTGCTGCCATTAAACTTCACCAGGTGTATGATGGATTTTTGCCAAGGGATGCATGAATGAAGTCAATGTTTGGGAAATATTTCGCCTTGTATTCTCGATATGCCAAAGACTCATGTTGTGTTTGAAGTCTCCAACCTTGCCAGATTGAACTCCTTCAATTGACGAAAACCCATACCACCCTCTTCCTTAGGCGCACACAATTTTTCCCAACTAAGCCATGCCATTTTCCTCTTATCCCTTTTTTGGCCCCACCAAAAATTCCGAATCATGCTAGTCATGTCATCACAAAGAGACTTTGGTATTTTGAAGCAACCCATTGTGTAAGTGGGTATGGCTTGAGCTACCGCCTTTATGAGCACCTCCTTTCCTACCTTAGAGAGCAATTTCTCTTTCCAACTCGCTAATTTTTTACTAAGCTTTTCCTTAATGGCATTAAAGGAATTCCTCTTATTTTTGCCTACCAATGAAGGAAGGCCCAAATACTTCTCATGCTGTTTAATCACTTGTGCCCTAAACCTACATTTTATCTCCTGTTGAATACCATCCAGTGTGTTGCTACTAAAAAATAGTGAGGTTTTTGCTCGATTCAATTGCTGCCTCGAAGCTTCTTCATACACTGTGAGAATTCTCTACAAGGAATTACACTCTTCAATTGATGCCTTGCAAAAAATGAGGCTATCATCAGCAAAAAATAAATGTGAAAGTCTAGGGCCCCCACGACAAATTACTAAACCTTCTATGACACCATCATCCATAGCTTTCTTTATCAAAGAAGAAAGACCTTCAGCACATAAAAGAAAAAGATTTGGTGATAAAGGGTCACCTTGTTGTATACCCCTAGTTGGGATAATATGCCCTTTAGGCTTCCCATTTAGCCTTACTGAATATGTAACCGATGTAACACACTGCATAATAAGCTTCCTCCACTTCTCATTAAAACCCAATTTGCACATTATTTTCTCCATCCAAACCCACTCCACTCTATCCTAGGCCTTACTCATGTCTAATTTGAAAGCCATGGTACCCATCTTTCCCCCTTTCTTCTGGTTAATATGGTGCATTGCTTCAAAAGCCACCAGCACATTATCAGTAATTAACCTTTTGTGCATAAAAGCACTTTGGGTATCACTAATAATAGATAGAAGAAAATTTTTCAATTTATTTGCAATTGCTTTTGAAGCAATTTTGATCACCACATTGCACAAGCTAATAGGCCTATAATCTGTCACCTTCTGTGGTTCCTTAATTTTTGGAATAAGGACTATGTGAGTCTCATTAAAATTAGGTGGAGCTAAACCAAAATTTAGAAAATCAAGGATAGTTTGTGTGACTACCTCCCCTATGTGTGGCCAAAAGTGCTGATATAATAAAAGAGGCATACCGTCTAGTCCTAGTGCCTTAAGAGGATACATCTGCTTCAAAGCCAATCTAACTTCATTTGCTGTAAAATCCATTGTAAGCTTCTGGTTCATACTAGTAGTGACCCTTGGTTACACTGCTTCAAGTATCTCAACAAAGTCTGTCAGATTTCTAGTGGTGAAGAGTTCTCTATAATAATCCACAACTATTTCACCCATCACCTCTTCATCTTCCTGCCACACACCATGTACATCCATCAGCCCCTCCATTTGATTTATCTTCTGTCTTGATGATGCTTTGGCATGGAAAAAACCTGTGTTCTTGTCACCATGTTGATACCAATTAATTGTAGACCGCTGGTGGCACATTGCATCTTCTTTCTCATGCCAACAATTTAGTTCCACTCTTGTATTCCGCATGTCTTGAATAATGCTTGGAGAACTCGGTTGCATTTCAAGCCACTCCAAATGTTTTTGTAATTCAACAATCTTTCTCACTACATGACCAAATTCTGCCTTGTTCCAAACTTCCAATCGAGACCTGCAAGCATTCAAACAAGAAATCAACGGGAAATTTGTTAGAGAAGACAATCCTTCAGTCCAAGCATCCATGACCACCTTCTCGCATTGTGAGTCCTTGAGCCATATTGACTCAAATCTAAACAACTTCTTTGTTCTCTTTACATTTTTTTTCCTCACAAACCGCAAAGACAGAGGAGAGTGATCTGAGGTTGAGGAAGTTAGGTGGTGTAGACATGTTGTAGGAAATAAATTCACCCAATCAGTAGTCATAAGGGCTCTATCCAGTCTTCTTCTAATTTAAAGACCATCACTCCGTTCATACAACCATGTAAATTTTGGGCCATTAAAACCAATGTCCGTAAGACCACACCAGTTAACAATGTCAACAAAGTTTGCCATCTGCTACCTTGGTCTACTACTACCACCTTCCTTCTCAGACATCCCCATAATCTCATTAAAATCCCCAATAACCAACCATGGTAGCGAAGAAGTAATACGCAAATGCTTGAGCTTTGCCCATGATTCTAGTTTCTTCGCAATTTCTAGACTCCCATAAAATCCAGTTAGATGCCACCAACCAACCCCAGATCCACCATCCACCCATGCATCAATATAAGACTTAGAGAACGTTTGAATATGCAGTACAACATTTTCCTTCCACAACATTGCTAATCCACCACTAGATCCATTACTCAGAACAAATAAACTATGCTTAAAACCACACTTATCACGAACCATAACCATCCACTCATCATTTGATTTTGTCTCCATTAAGAAGACAATGTTGGGATCTTCTCTTTTAACCACCTCTTTCAAGGCATTAATTGACTGGAGGTTCCTAAGCCCCCGGCAGTTCCAGCTTAAAAGACTTATTGGGCCTGGTGGGGTTGCTCAGCAACTTCTGCTGATCTAAATTCCGATGCTAAAAGTAAACCTAACTGTTTAGATTCAACATCAATTTTAATTCTTTTCTCCTTCTCCCTTGAATCCATGTCCACCCCTGCATTACTTGTGCTTATTTTTAGTCCCTCTTTTTCTGCAAAAGGCTCCTCAGAAAGGCCAATTTGTGGTCTGCCAATTCTAACCCAAGTTCCTTTCTTCTGAGTGTCTGCAATCTCTACTTCACAGGCTGGGCTTTTTGAGCTTTGCTGGGGCTTTATCTTTACTCACCAATACCGAACCTTTTTTGGACTTCCTAACTGTGGGCTTTTCAATCCAACCTGGGTTGAACACGATATCTGAGGCCACGTGTACTTCATTCTGGTGGATAAGATAAGCTCCTCCTTATTCAAATTTTGAGACCTTGAAGTTGCCTCCAACATATTAGAAACCTTTAATCCCACCACTTTACTATCTTGATTCAAAAACATCTCCGTATCATTATTGTTTGAAATTTGAAAAACATTATCTCTGTGGATTGCCTCATTAATCTCTTGAAGAACCGCCTGAAAATCTGCTTGTGATTAAGCGTGACCCGTAATTTCCGTATTCACTGTATCAGCAACTCTCCCCGCTTGTCCACCGGAAACCGTCATCGTTTCAGCTTCATGTGGCCTAGACTTCATTAGTTTTGACTTTTTTCTATCATATCCCTAAACTTCCACCACCATTTTCCTCGACTGATTGAATTGATTCGCTCTAAGCCATGGCTCGAATTGCTGCTCATTGCTTGACAACGTTCCTTTACTTCTGAGCCAGAGAGTGCAATCCTTGTTGTCGTGGGTTAAGTGTCCACACCAATAACAAATATTGGGTAGTCTCTTATACTTAAATGACACCCAACCCTCATTATCATCATCAGATGCCACTCTTCTTCCACGACAAAACATTTCAGATATATCAATGGCAATTCTTACACGTAGGAAATTCCCCCCTCTCAATTCTGTCTTGTCCCTCGACTCCGCAACCAGACTAAGAGACTCTCCCAAACTAAGTGCAACCTCCGTTGATAAGTGGGAGTAAGGCAAATTATGAATTTGAATCCAAAACCAAACTCTGTCAAACTTAAGTTCTTCGATAGGAGTAGAAGTTTTGTAGCACTGGAACACTACAATATGTCTATCAATCGACCATGGTTCCCCCATCAGGACTTTCTCAATATCCTCATCCAATTGAAACGTGAAGAGTAGACAATTATTTCCGGCGTCACTGACTTTGAAATTATCCCTCGTACGCCATAAAGGTCTGAACGTCTTGGCCACTGCTTCGATATTCAGTGAGCAACGAGTGAAAAACTTTGCTGCTAAGACGAACCTTTGATCTTTCTTCTTCTTCTTCAAGTCAAGTTTATCTCTATGGTGGGCCTTTTTGTAGTACTGGGCCGGGGTGCCTCCTGTGATACTAGGCCCAAGTGTTCTGAGTAAGGGAGTTGAGACCGGTCCAACTGCAACTCAATTTGATCTGACTTGTGCACAAACTATGCCTCATTTACCAAGAGCATACTTACAGTAGGGAACTATTTTAGATGAGTCATGGCAGACAGATATGATAATAATAAAACAAAAGAGAGTACTCTTTAATCAGGGTGAATAGATAAACCCAAATCAAGAAAAATAATCACTGTTTAACAACAATTACTTTTATAAAGCAAGGAAAATAAATGAATGGTATATGGGTTAATCAAAAGAAGAAAGAAATCATATTAAATTTGGTCCGCGGGACCAAAACCAGAGAGGGAAGAATGCTTCTTCTCAACGCAATTAATCTCCCAAGAAAATCTTGCCGTGGAAATTAATCACTTTAAGGGTAACAGATTTGAATGGTTGATACTTAAAGGAACCCTTTTACTTTCAGCAGAGAGCAGGATTTTGAGAGGGAGAGAGGGAATCAACACATTGGTGCATGTCTGCCGATCTAACTCTCTAATTCTTTCTTTCTTCCTTTCTTAACTTTCCTCTTATCTTTTCTTTCTTTCCTCTCACACTTGTTTTTCTATTTCCTGGTTTTCCCTAGGAATTCTTGTTACCGTGATTCCGTGTGTTATTGTTTGCGCACGGCAAGGACCTCCCTTTATAGTGCTTACCGTGGACGGATTTTACTGTTTTAGCCCTTAACCACCTTTGTCTAGTTTGGGTGTTCTTGCCGACCACCATTGGTTTGTTTGTGTGCCATTCCCTATCTGCAGACAAGGAAAACTATTTTGTTTGTTAGTCTACTATGGCACCCTTTCCTGCCACGGTGTGGGTGCTCTCTCTCCCTATCCCTCATGGCATGCACCTAGTGGTTCCAACTCAGCCTTGCTTCTTTTGGGTGGTATGTCATCCTAGCAGGACGTATCCCCTAAAAGAGCTTGAGTAGGAACCCTAGAATAGGTTTTTTTCCTCTCCCCACCGCCAAACCATGCCCTCTTACCTCTGACTCGTGACCTTATCATGTCCTGTATTGGCTGGGTACAGGCTGGTGATGTCTAGGCCTTGCGTGTGCCTCTCTTTCATGTATGTCCAAAATCTGTCTGCTGCTTATACGTTCGTTGTGGTCTAGAGGCTTGCCTACACAGTCTGCCGTCCATCCTTGACCTTTTATGTGGGCTGCTTTATGATTTTCTGCTCCTCTCAGGAGCTGGGCTTTGTTGAATGTTTGGGCTTTGCCTTCTTTCAGTTTACTCCTTAATTGTTACCATTTTCTGCCATATCACTCTGTCATTCCTGCTGTGACATTTGTTTGATCCAATCCTGTTGGACCTCTTTGGGCCTACAGTTTATTCTTTCCCTAGTGACTCAGTATGACCATTGGTTTTTTATCACATTCCTTGCAAGCTCCTGTGTCCCATTTGCTTTCTCTTTGGTATCCTTGGCCCATTTGCTTTTCTTGGGCTTCCTTGGTCTTTTTTTTAACTCTATATTCCCATGGGATCTTACTAACTTCATTAGGCTTTCCCAGCCTAATTACCTTGTCCTTATCCTTGGGGTTCATGAGCTTGCCATTAACCCCTTACTTTCTTTACTTGTATTACTTCGGGCCTGCTGTGGCCTATTTTCACTTTTCTACATCATATACTACCCATAGGTTTGTTATTTCTCTCTCTGGGCTCCTTTGAGCCCGTTTGCTTCCTTAAGGCCTATTTGGTTATTTTATGGACATGTGCCCCATTATTCCTGCTGCTCAGGCTTAATGGTATTTTTCTATCTGTTTACCAACTTCTTTCTGCATGTGTTGTTGGGCTCCTTTTTTTTTTTTTTTTTTTTTTTTTTTGTGATTTCCAAAAATGACCATTAACAATCTACTTCTTTCTCTAACAAAGAAAGTTTTCTCCAACTATTAGCTAAATCCTCTATACCGAATAGTGTAGAGAAATAAGATCTTACCTCCACATAGATGAAAACCAACCCTACTAGTAATCTGGTTACTGTATGGACATACATGTCCTCCTTTGAGAATGAGGGAAACCCGATGCTACAATAAGGTTAGAGAGTGCCGCCAACCCTAACCCTACAGAGAACCCCCAGGAAAACTTTATATTATAACATATTTGTTATAAAACTTTGTTAGTAATGAGTTCATCATAAGAAACAACAATTATAAATTGCACACTCAAATCCATTATAAATATGGGTCTGGCTTACCTCCAGTAATTTTTTAACTGGAAGTGTCCTTTTGTTTTAAATATACAATAGCAAGTGATAGTGGGTTTTAATTTCCACCTTTATTTAGTTAGTGGGTGATGTGATAGTTTCTCATTAAAATAAAAGGAGATTCTTGTTAAAAAATACTGGAGGTAAGCCAAACCCTATAAAAATTTTGTTCAAGTAATGAGTAATAAAAAAAAAAAAAAAACTTTGGAGTAATATTGTATAATAAAAGATGATAAAAGCATGTTAATTAATTCCATATTATTGATATCTACTATGTGATGTAATAAAAAACTTCATTGCAAAATCTTGTTTTTTTGGTTTCTTCAATGCTTTGTTTTTGTAGTATGGCGATGCTTGTAAATCTTGTTGAGGGATATATTATTATCATATGTTTCTTCATCTTTAACTTTTGAAGTTTGGCCCATCCTTATTTTTTCAATTTTGAGATTTCATCACTTTTTCCTTTTGTTGCATCATTTGTGTTAATCACTAATGAATTGAAATTGGAATTGGAAGATTCTTGACTGAATATTATAAAGTTTGGACTTGTGGACTTATTGTCGCTTAGATTTTGCGTAAGTATCTGCACTCATATTAAAATTTAGTGATGTGACAATTTTTTGCAAATGATTTTATATTTTTTTGTTACTTTATAAGGAATAGTGTAGCAAAAGAGTTAGCATATTAGATTGTGTATATTTTTTTTCTTCCACACTTTTTTGTCATTTGAAGGTGCATCAAAAATCTTAGCAACTGTGTAATTTTCAAAACCATCATTTAGATTGAA
This sequence comes from Quercus variabilis, assembly GCA_030445155.1. Lineage (NCBI taxonomy): Eukaryota > Viridiplantae > Streptophyta > Magnoliopsida > Fagales > Fagaceae > Quercus > Quercus variabilis. The sequence goes on from CP129454.1 coordinate 12,983,960, forward strand.
TTCATTCAAACGAAGTAGGAAAATGTATTTTCTTCCTAAAATTTTCTTCAAATCATGTGGAATTCCTTCTCTAATATCAATCTGCATATAAGGAATACATTTAATAAATATTATGATAAAAAGTTTTACAATAATATAGTAATTTAAATAAGTTGTACCTTAGTTTATTTTTCAGCAAGATCTCTTGAAGATTTATTTAGGATTTTCTCAGCATCTCGATCAAATGTAAAAAAAGTTGTTTTGTTAGTTGCATCAAAAACTTTAATTTGAATCATGTATCTGAAGTAGTTTGCAATTGTATATATAATACTTACAGTGAGATGAATATATTATAAATATTTGGAGAGCATGTAGTTAATGTGAGTGTCTTTAAATTTGGGATAGAGAGATATGTTTTTATTTCACATTTTGCACACCAAAATGATCTTGATTGTGGTTTGACCTTCCTTCCATAAAGCACAATATTATGATCCTAGTATCCCACATGGATTAAGTATAAACTTAACCATGTATTTATAAGTTCTTGGGCACCCTCTCTTTGAAAGCTAGTTTTCAAGGGTGAGTTATACTCATGGGTTTTTAACATTTGGTATCAAAGCCAACCACCACATCGAGTAATCGGACGTAGCTCATTGCGTATAGGATCAAATGAGTTATGGTTTTGTGGTTGGATCTCAGAGGGAGAGACCTAAAGGCTAGATTAAAATTATTGATAGGTGAGTGGAGCCATCAAAAAGAGAAAGGGCTATCATCGGGTCGTGTATCAATGTTGGTTGTTGCAATATTGTAGTAATTCAGAACTTTGAAGTTAATATGAGTTTTTTTTTAATATAAATAGTATAATGTATTATTATTTTTTCATGTAAATTGTTAACAATATAAAGTGAGAGAGAAAGACTGAATAGTCTGTATATTGATGTGTGTATAATAATGTACAATAGAGAGCCTTATATAGGCTAGGTATGTGTGCAGTACAAGTAATATGAGCAAACTACAAGTACAGTATATTGGGCTAAGTCCAATGGGCTAAACTAGTCTAAGCTATACATTAACATTCCCCCTCAAACTCGAGGTGGCAAGGAGGAAGCCAACTGGAGTTTGGATATAAGATCTCAAAGACGACCAGGCGGGTGAGTCTTGGTGAAGATATCAGTAGGCTGGTCAGCAAAGGAGATGGAGAACAACTTGAGATTTCTTTTCTTGAGATGCTAGCGAGTGATGTGGCAATTGATCTCAATGTGCTTGGTGCGTTATGGAAGACATCATTATGAGCAATGTAGATAGTACTATGATTGTCACAATAAAGAGGAGTGGCAGTGAGCTGTGGAGCATCCATGTCAGCCAAGAGCTAGTGAAGCCAGACAAGCTCGCAAGTGGTGTCGGCAAAGGCATGATACTCAGCCTCAGTACTAGAACGGGAAACCACATCCTACTTCTTGCTACGCCACGAGACAAGAGAAGTACCTAACAGGAAACAGAAACCTGTGATAGAGCATCGATCAGTCGGATCACCTGCCCAGTCCACATCTGAGTAAGCATGAAGGTCAAGAGAAGGTCGAGAGGAGTAATGAAGACCATGATAAAGTGTGCCCTTGACGTATCAGAGAATCCGAAGAACGACAACATAATGGACAGAACGAGGGGCATCCATGGACTTACTAACCATACCCATGGCATGTGAAATATCTGGACGAGTAACAGTAAGATAGATTAAACTATCAACCAACTGATGATAGCGAGTAGCATCGGATATAGGTTCACCATCCAAGGGTGTGAGCTTTGCATTGTATTCTAAGGGAGTGGAAACAGTCTTGTTGTCGGTGATATCGGCTTTGGAGAGAAGATCAGAAGCATATTTAGCTTGGAAAAGATAGTATCAATTAGAAGATGAGGTAACCTTAAGCCCAAGAAAATAGCTGAGAGTGCCTAGACCTTTCATCTCAAAATGCTGATTGAGGAAGTGCTAAAGAGAGTGGATACTTGCAAAATTATCTCTAGTAATAATCATATCATTAACATAGAGAAGAATAAGAGTGATACTGGCAAAGGATCTTCAGATAAAGAGAGCAATGTCATGAGGACTCGAAGTAAAAACCTGCTAAGCAACAACTGAGCTAAACTTTTCAAACCAAGCTCGAGGAGCCTACTTGAGGCCATAAAGAGCATGACGAAAGCGGCAAACTTGACTACCTGAGTGTGGATAGCCAGGAGGTGGCTGCATGTACACTTCTTCGTGGAGGTTTCCATTGAGGAAAGCATTCTTCACATCCATTTGATTAATAGGTCAATTGCGAATAGCAGTCATAGCAGTGAGACGTCTGATAGATGTAAGGTGAGCAACAGGAGCAAATGTTTCCTCATAGTCAATGCCATACTCCTAAGTAAAGCCCTTGGCAACTAGGCGATCCTTGTACCGTTCAATAGATCCATCAGCCTCGGTCTTGATCTTGCAAACCCACCTACAACCTACTACAGATTGACCAAAAGGCAAATGAACCATATCCCAAGTGTGATTCTTATGAAGGACATCTAGTTCTTTGTTTATAGCTTGCTACCAAAGAGGGTCAGTATGAGCCTCACGATAGGTGTGAGGTTCATAGAAGGTGGCAAGAGCAAAAGAGCAGTGATAATCAGTGAGATAAGAAGGGGGGAATGCTTACCCAAGTAGAACGATGAAGTCCAAGATCAACAGGAGACTCAAGAGAGGGTGGTGCCACAGGATCCAAGACAGGCAAGTCATATGCCGGGGACAGAACCGGAGATGAGTCGTCTTGAGTGGTAGCTGATGTTGAAAAATCCTCCACAAGTTTAGGATAGAGGGGGAGGAAAAGATCAGTAAAAATGGGAGACTCTAAAGAAGAGGAGGCAGGAAACTGTTGAAGACTCGTGAAAGAACGATGTTCCTAAAACTCAACATGATAGGAGACACGAAGACAATGAGAAATGGGATCACAGCAGCGAAACCTCTTTTGAGATACACCATAACTAAGGAAACAACAGAGACAAGTACGAGGTTGGAGCTTTGTTCGTTCATGAGGAGGAGGAGGGACAAAGCAAGCACAACCAAAAACCCGAAGAGAGTAGTCAGGAGTTTGACCATAAAGAAGCTCGAATGGTGATTTGTTGTGTGTAGTTGGTGAAGGAATACGATTAATGGTGTACACAGCCGTAAGTGCGGCTTCACCCCCAAAAGCGCTTAGGAAGAGAGTCAGAAATGAGAAGGGTGCGAACAACATCAAGAATGTGACGATGTTTTTGTTCTGCACGACCATTTTGTTGAGAGGTATAAGGACAAGACCGTTGAGGAAGGGTACCATGATTGTCTAAAATGGATAGGAAAGATTTATTATTATATTCTTGAGCATTATCTGATCGAAAGACTTTAACAGTGTGATTGAATTGTGTTTCAATCATTTTATGAAATATTTGGTAAATAAACACAAGTTCAGACTTAAGGTGAAGCAGATAAACCCAAGTATATCGAGAAAAATCATCCACAAATATGACAAAATATTTAGATCCCCCCTCAGTAGGAATAGGTGCAAGACTCTAAATATCAGAATGTATAAGATCAAAGGTGCAGAAGAAAAGGAGTCACTATTATTAAAGGACAATTTTGTTTGTTTGCCAAAATGACAGGAAGTACAATAAAAATTTTGAAATTGAACTAAACCTAAATGACTTTGAGAAGCTAACAACTGAAGACGAGATAAGGATGGATGACCAAGACAAGCATGCCATAGATCATGTGAAGGGGTGGCAGTGGTCGCAGCTGCAGAAACAACTCGTGAAGGAATCTTCAAGTCATGAACTTCAAATATGCAACCAACCTTACGACCTGTCCCAAGCACTTGACTCGTTCGGGGATCCTGCACATCCACACCATGATTAATGAATAGAAGATCTACGCCTAATTCACAAAGTTGACCAACAGAAAGCAAATTAAGAGATAACTTTGGGATATGAAAAGTGTCACTAAGGGATAAAAAAGGAGAAGAAATTGTTCCTTTATGACTAACAGGCATAAGAGTTCTATCAGCAGTATAAATGGAGATTGGATGTTCTAAGGGTGCCTTATCAGAAAATTGGGATTCATCAGGAGTCATATGGTTACAACATGCAATATTAAAAAACCAAGGTTGTTTACCTGAGGTGACAAAAAGGGCAATGGAAGTGCAGGATAAAACCTGTTGAACAACTGCCTCAATATTAGTCGTAGTAAGTGAGGAAGCCAAAGATGGACCTATAGGAACCGATGGATCTGAAGGACATACAGCAGCTGCTCAAGGAAAAGAAGCTTTATTCAGCTCTTGCACAAATTTCTATAGTTTGTGACAAACTGAGGTGTCATGGCCTTTGGCATGGCAATACTCGCAGCAAGTACCTTTGGAAGACTAAGATGTAGGATGCCTAGAGTTTATTCGTGAAGGAGCAGTGGATGCAGCAATAGGAGGCTGTAGAGAGGGTGTAGCCAATACATGATCAGATGATGACATGTGATAAGTAGGCCGACGGTTCTTCTCAGAAATGAGTTCCTTGACTACAGTATCAAGAGAAGGAGTAGGAGACCGGCTAAGCAAAGAAGCCCTAGTAGGCTTAAAATCCTCATATAAACCCATCATGAAGTGCATAAATTTACGGCGATCTCAATATTTGACAAAGAGCTCAATGTCCTTAGAACACACTAGTGGAGGATTTGCAGTAGAGAGTTGTTCCCACATATTAGAAGTCTGAGAATAAAAATTAGAAATAGACTGACTTGTCTCTTGGCACATTTGATAAAGCTTTGATTCAATGTGGAACTCCAGGCTTGAATCATTAGTACAATTATAGCAATCGGCCAAAAATTTCCAAGCAGGCTCAGCAGTCTCAAGACGAGGAAGAAGATTATGAATGGAGGGAATAGAGGTATTGATAAACCAAGACAAGATCTTACTCTGAATACTCTCCCATTCCTTTAAGCGTTCTTCATAATCATCCGTTGTAACAGTAGTCTTGGAAATATCTTTAGCAGCTGTGGCTTTGGACTTAGGATTTGGTACTCGCTTAGGAATTGAACTAGTCACATATCTCCATATTTTACGACCCTTGAGAAAGACAGTCATATTCTGAGACCATGCATGATAGCTAGTAGGACCATTCAACATAATGGTGATAGGACATATGATATCTCGGTCATTTTATTGAGCCATAATGAAAAAAATGACCAAAAAGTCAGATTTAGAGACCTCAAATGCATAAATGAAGCCCAAAATCAGAATCTACGTGAAAAACTGAGCAAGACAGGTCCTGTTGAAAATTTTTGACTTTGGTCATAATTAACGGTCAACGGTCAAAGTCAATGGCTCAATCAACGGCTCTAGATGCTGACGTGTGCTGACGTGGCAATGTGACGTCACCTAAGGTTGACGTGGTAGTACACGAAATGGAGCAGGCATGTGGTCGTGCATGAAGGCTCTGTTCCTAGCGCGTAAGGTTCGTGTGAGAGACTGACGGCGCATGGCGACGGGTGGAGCGCGTGCTCAAGAGGCAGAAACTTCAGCCGGCGCGTGTGGGCATGTGTGAGGTGGTTTTTAGCCGTTCTTGGTTGGGTTTTGCTCGGGATTGGCTATTCTGTCACTTAATGCCTTTGCTTTGGCAGTTGGATGAGCAAAATGATGAGATCTGAGAGTTGTAGGGACTGTGGGCGAGACGGCCGTAACTCGTTTTTGACAGTGACTACTGAATGAAGGCGAGGGCAGCGGAAGAATGCCAGAGAGGTCCACAGGAACCAGAAAGTTAGAGGAATGGCTCTGATGCCATGTTAACAATATAAAGTGAGAGAGAAAGACTGAATAGTCTGTATATTGATGTGTGTATAATAATGTACAATAGAGAGTCTTATATAAGCTAGGTATGTGTGCAGTATAAGTAATATAAGTAAACTAAAAGTATAGTATACTGGGCTAAGCCCAATGGGCTAAACCAGTCTAAGCCATACACTAACATAAATGATGAGTATAATTTGAAATGATTAATAAACCTGTTTCATAGGATCCCATTCAATGCATTTGATCTCTTTTATTGTCTTCATATTCTTTAAAGATAAATCCTCCTATGAAAATTGTTTTGCATGTATTTAAAGAAAATATTATGTAAATGGTATTTTGTGAGATAGTATATGATATTTATCAGAATTTTTTTGTTATTAATAATTTTAAAAATATGTATCTGTCAATTATTTTAGCAACCTCAGGAATCTTAAGATTTATATATATTTTTGTTGCACTGGTTGATGACAAGGAGAATTTGCTTACATAAATTGCATAGAACATTATTAGTAAACAAAAATGTGTTGAATTGAATTGAGAAAAAAGGAAGACATGCTTTCATGAGCATGAGATTTTCTAGAAGTATCATTTGCACTCTGGAGGGGCAAAAGAGAGTTTGTAAGTGGGTAAGAGTTTTGGCTTTGACCTACATATAGGAAGGATTAGACTTGGGTCAAAATATATAAATAATAACTGGGCTTGGGCCTTTCATAAGATTTGGTTTGTTTTTAAAAGATAGCCCATTTTGTAGAGAATAACATTGAGGCTAATTGTTAAGAACAACCCATATTTTATATAATAGTAAAAAGAAGTTACTAAAAGTTATCGGGTAATAGTAAAAATAACTTAATAAAAAGAAGTTAAAAAAACTAAATAAAAAATTAGAGCGCCACATGGCATGACCTCATGCACTCTCGCATGAGATCTTTGCTTATATATATATATATATATATATTGATAACACTTTCCCTCCTTAACTATGGTTTAGTTGTACTGTCCATCTAAACTTCATAACTGAATAATGTCACCCATTAACTATTGGTACCAAGCGCTTTGCCCCATCATATAAATTCTCCAAATATGTCATTAACCACTCTTTTAATACAATTCATTCCACATCTAATCATCATCTTCGCCTAAGCATCACTTGTTTTCTTTAATCAATTTATCTTTGAACACAACTTGTTTCTCCCCCTTCAAACCCCATCACTCTCTAATGTCTCTCTCTTTCTTCTTCTTCTTTTCCTTTAAATTTATTTATTTTTATATATTTAACTTTCTAATGCACATATCTAGTACCACCAACCTATATTGAGTGGTTACGTTCTCTCCTAGTATCTTCTTACAACCTTTACAACATCTACCATTAACTTCTCAAGTAAGAATTAAATTTATCTACTATCAACTAAATTAAATGTGGGAATCCCTCTTCTTGAACCAAATGTTCATTAATGTTAAATCCTATGTTGTTGTAAAATCTACAATAACATCTCTTAATTCATTTCTTACCCTAACCTTGTCCTCATTAACTCTTTCAAAACTCCAACCATATTTTCTAGTACAACCATTCAGGCCTTATTTGATAAAAATCATTTCCCAGTTTGGTACCCCCTAAATCAATTCATTCATGATTCATGTCCTCCGAAAGTTTGTCTAATTGATTCTTCTAATTTTAGTTTGAGGAGTGTTCGAGACCATGCCAATTGTCTCTTGTCCTAAAACAAGTGTCATTAACAACATTCCACCCCTGTCCTCCCAACCTCAACCACTTTTTCTTTAAGACATTTATCTATAATTATTTGTACCCATTTCTATTTCTATATTTTTCATTATACCATAATTTATATATTGAATTTTTAATTTATCTAAAATTTTCACCTATTTACTTATTGTCACACCACAAACCTGATAAGGGGCCTAGAGAGTGTGAGGCCACTACGTACACAACTTATGCATGTCTTTTTGTCTATATAATTGATCAAATTATCTAACCAATATATATTAATCTACTTAATTTGAGACCAGCCAAAATAAAAATAAAATGAAATTTAACCATCAATCTAAAATATTTGTCATAACTATCATAGTCATGGCTCTAATCTCATTAATGAAATAAAATCTTTCCAACCGGCAACCACAGCAATAATAAATCTACCAACCCAAAAGTCAAAAGAGATTCCAACAAAGATAATCCATTCCTATCAAAACAAAATCCATTTCCATCGGGTCCAAATTTCTCAACGACTTTAATGACTACAATAATCTCTCAAATATCCGCGTTGAAAAGTATTCAAAATCAAAATGATAAGGTGTCTCATTCAGCTTTTGCATCTGGCTTTAGTCCAATTCAGGATTTGCTTCATATATCTGAAAGAAGAAGATGAAGGGGTCAGATAATAAGTAGAACCTATTAAAAACAACTCAATAAGTAGGACTTGTTAACATGGGGCATGGGGACGAGCCATTTTAGTAAAATGTAACATTTTCTACAATACTTAGCAAAAACAAGTCAAGATTCAAATGCAAATATTTTACAAACAACAACATAGGAAAGTATATGTCAAAACTTCAACATAGACATGATCACATGAAAAGATTTTATTAAAACCACACAGTTTTCTGTGAGCAACATTGCAATCTTTGAATACAAACACATCACAACGTCCTTTGTCCTTTCTACTCGTTTTCAACTTTACACCCCGTTAACTAGGTTTTGCAGTCCTCACTTTGGGACTAGGGCCCCTTCTTTGAGGCCGCTAGCTATCACTTAAAGTTGGTAGGACTCCCTCTTTGGAACCTCCAAATGGCAAAATCCCTATTTGGTGCTACCAAAGGTGCGTTGAGACAAGCTACAATATCGTACTTCTTCAAGACATGCCTTTGGGTATTAAAACCATTTCTCAAAGTGCTCACTTTATCTCCAAAGAACATTGTGGTTGGACAACGGTCCTAGGCCTCTTTAGTGGTTATGGGGTCCTACATTATGTAGTTACTACATAGTTGCACTACGGTCTTCATATATATATATATATATATATATATATTTTTTTTTTTTGCTGAATAAAAATGGGTTTTGGGGGCACCAACGTGGCAATCCTACTTGGGCATGATCATAGTAACACCCTACCCACCAGGGTCCGAGTCCTGTTGGGGTGCAAGGGAACCAGTAAGCCATAGCTTCCCCAGCCCCACGAGGGGCACTAGCGATCCTAGGCTGCCAAGGAAGGCAACCCCATGCAAGTCCATATACGGTCCTCATGTGATAAGATATTAGTAGAACATTTGAATTTTTTACACATTGAAGACATTGATAGATGTGTGACTATATGAAGAAACTCTTTTGGTTCTAGAAATCCAACAAATTAAAATGCCTAGAGAAACTTTTGCTTTCAATAACATTAACATTTTGTTTTGGGGGGCTACTTTATTGTTTGTGAGAAAGGAATTGTAAAGGATGCTGCACATGTAAAGCCAATTGCTATATAGAGCATATGAGATTCACCATGGAATCTGGGTCTCCAGGAGGAGACTTTAGGGTGAGGTTTTGTTACAGATTATAAAAAGGCTACCATTTCTAATTCCTAGAAGTATCTAAAATGGTTATTATTATTGTCAGTCATCTTCTCAGTGGTGTTACTTTTGCACACTTGCAAGAATGTACAGCATATATGTTTGCTTTCCAAACAAAATATGCTGAGTGAATTATTTTGGATGTGAGTGCAGTTGCGTTCTAGTTCAATTTTCACAAGAGAGAAGAAATAATACACTAAAATATACGTGGGAAGTTAGTATTGAGAGAGAGATTAAAAAAAAAAATTACAGGTTTAGGTGGGGTAAAAAGAATCGAATTTAGATTGCGTCTGCAATTTTCAACCCATTTAGTCATGTCTAGTTATAACCAAAAAATATTACTTAAAAAAAAAAAAAAAAAAAAAAAGAAAAAAAAGAAAAAGAAAGAAAGAAACTTGCTTTCCATAAAACATTAAAACTAATATAAGGACAAAGTTTAGCTACATAAGGCTACAACTTTACTTAATATCTTTTTACTAGAGTTGATTTCTGACAAACCCACTATTGGATTACATATTTTTTTTTATGTCTTCCATGCTTGCAAAATTTATAGAAAATTAAAGATTAATAACTATATCATCAATAAATTGTTTAAATTGCAAGTTTTTGTAGTTTAAAATTATGCGTAAAATATAAACTTATAGATCATATAACAAATAATATCCAATTGATACAAAATTTGACATACGTACGTATTAAGAGCGTAAAGAACATTTTATTGAGTAATGTTAGGCTACAACTAATTTTGTAACTAAACTTTATCCATAATACAATGAACCTTAGGATAGAATCAAAAAATATATTCAACTTTCTAGAAAAAGAAATCTACATAAGTGGATTTTTTTTGGTTAAACAAATTGTGCCATCTGATTGTCTCCTTGTTCCTTTGAAGAAAATGCTTGAGAAGCTGCCAAATTGATTTGAAAATCTGTAGGAGCCACTCATATATCTGATAAAAGAACTGATAAATCTTTTGAAACAAGCTAGGTACTGCTTTTAGTACCACATTAGCTGCGTGGTAGATTTGTTGGTACGAATGACGCAGTACCCCCACAATTAGGATTGCCCATAAATCAACCATGAATAACCAATAGGGGGAAATGAGCATTGCGAGAGCTAGCTGAAATGCAACGATTCCACAGAGCAAGCATATGAGCCTGCATATTGAGCGGTGCTTGGAGTCTTGAGGCTGTAGTTTGTTCTCCAGATATGCAATGCCATAGGCAATTATAGCCATGATGAGAAGCAAGATGATGGCAAAATGCGAGTCGAGTGGTGATTTGCCCAAAGCTTGAAAGTGTAAACCAATTAAGGCAGCCAGAAATGGAAGGAGAAAGGTAAGAGGCTCATGAAAGGCTTCAAAGAAACCGCGAGTGTCATCACTGGCACCACCAAAAAAAAAATACATTAGTCTTTAATGTTACTTTTTCCTCCAAACATAGTAAAATTAAAATCTCACAAAGTCCACTTTAGTTTCTTCACCAAAAAGAAAAAGAAAAAAGAAAAAATAAAGAAAGAAAGGAAGACCAAGTCCACCAATAAGAGTGCAGTGTAATGCCAAGAGATAAACAAGACACCAACAAGAAGTAAATGTGAGAGAGTAAAAAGAATTTATTCTAGGAGAAAATAGTTTCTTTAACACTTATTTTATATCTATGGTTATATACAACATCCATAATTTTCTTAGAATTTACACAACATCCATAATAAACAAAAAGTAGAAAAAGTATGGAGGCAGATTTGAACTCTGGTTTTCCTCGTAAAAGAGACTAGTCAATGCTATTAAACTACAAAACTCTTGGCATTCAAAATAAATGGTCATGTTAACGGGTGCCATTAGGGTAATTGTTGATAAATTGTTTTTAACAAAAACTAAGAGTTCAACATCAGGGGCATAAACTCTAGTCAGAATCTCAAGCGTTGACTATTTTAAATTAACAAGCATAACAAGAAACCCAACTGGCAAAGGAATGAAACCCATCTCTTCTTCCTCTTTTTTCCATCTCATTCACACTATGTTTTCATTGGATGCACAAAGCTCATCTATCATTGGCCTTAAATATCAAAGAAGCTTGAAAAACTTAAAAGAAAACATACAACCATGCCAGTGCATAAAAATGTCTTTTTCCCTTTCCTTCCTGCTAATTTTATACCCGTGTTGTTAAAAGCGCTTAATGCACTTAAGCGCAAAGGCCTCTTGGAGCCTAGGCACAAGGCGCAAAGTGCAATGCAGATGTGTGTGCCTAATTGATGTGAAGCACACATTTAAAAAAAGAAATTTAATAAATTTAAAAAAATTATTAATGATCAATACAACAATCAAGTGATCAATTAATCGCATAAATTACAATAAAACATTTTATATAATTTATATAACATTTATATAATTTTGTTGTGCTTTACAAAATATATGCAACCATGAAATTTGATGGCCATGATTACAAAACTTGGTTGAATCAAAATAGAAGTATAGAACCAAGAAGGCAAAGGCTAAAAAGTACTAGAATGTTAAGTAATGTTATCTTTGTGAATGTCTGATTTAGTGTTTGTTAGTGTTTGTTTGTGTGGTTGTAGTTAAAAGTTCAAAAATATTTAAAGAGATAGGCTTAGGTGTATAGTAGCACATCACACTATTAGTTTTTATATATTAAATCAATGGCTTTTGTCAAACATATTTAGATCTAATGGCTAAAAATCAAATCAGGATTTAAATTTTTTTTTTTTAACAAAATGCTCAAAAAAGCGCGCTTTGCACTTAATTAAAAAGCTCAAAAAAGCGCGCTTTAAGTGCGCTTTTGTGAGGGTGCTTCGCTTTAAAGGGAAAAAGCCCCAAGGGCTCTGCGCTTTGTGCTTAAGCACGCTTTTAACAACACTGTTTTATACTAATCAGAATATGCCCTAACAATGATAATAGGCAACTCTTCTTTTAAATCTTCAAAGAGCTCAAAAACAACCAAGCAAAAAACACATGGTGTCATACCCCTTTACCCTTGAAAGAGGAAATTATGACTATTTGATAGAGAAATTATGTGAGGCTTTATGGTTTTCATAGGCTTTATGGGCTTAACTTGCAGTTGTGTAGAAGAAGAAAAAGATAGAAATTAACAGCACTCAGAATTGACACTAGAATTTGGCTCAAAGGCTTGTTCCCGCACAAGTTTGGTAGTGGGCAAAAATACTTGGCTACAACTTATTTTGGATTCCATATTTTTCTACAATCAACTCCTGATCCATATTAGGAGGGAGAACATCATTTAGATAAGTAAACTTCTTACTATCAAAAGAAAAACCTCAACAGCCTGGGCCCATTGCACATAATAACTCCCCTTAAGACAAATCAAAGTAATAGAGAGCATATCAAAGGGGAATAAGAAATTGGGCTATATACCTTCCTTGGATTCCAATAAGCACCCAATTAAGACAAAGAAAGTAAACAAGAGAATAAGATGCAGAACCAGCAAGCAATACCAAAAATAAATAGCAACCAAAACAATGGCTGACACTCAGTCCACAAATTCCCAAAGGGTAATCACCCACACTCCTCACAACAACCCAGAAATTAAATAGGCAACATAGCAGTTCCAAACCAAAATATCTGATGCAGCCATGGAACATTAAAATGTTACTACTTTACAAATTCACATATTCAAGATTTATTTTGAGAGGCCATGCTTGAAGTCTAGCTAGTTGAAGTAAAATTCATGTGACGTTAAATGTCTAGTTGTGTCTTTGGGTTAAAACAGTTTTTAATATGGGATTTTATTTAGTAAGTTATGGTCAATTTTGAATTTAGGAGCAAAATTGCAATTTCAGCAATCCCTACGAACTAAAGATATTTTGGTAGTTTTGTAACTTTAGTTGAGTCTAGGATTTTTTAGGAGATCTTAAATAGCTCACGTCTTATTCTATTAGACTCCAATGACCCATGGATCAGAAGTGTGACATAAAATAAAATAGGATGCACTACCTTATTGGGCTAAAGTGGAAGCAAAGGAAGAAGCAACTCCCTTTTGTTGAGCTAGGAATTGAGCATACTCTTTCTTTGGTATGGAGATCAATTCTATCACTAGAGTCATCTTGGGAGTTTCATGTGGCCAATGAAGGACAAAGTTCAAGCATTAGTATTCATTGCAGTTTTGCCTTTGAATACAAAATTGACATAACATGTTAATTAAAACCCATATTGAAACCGTTTTAACCTAAGGACACATATAACTAAACCTTCAAAAACAAATGATTTTTTCTTTAATTGAATTTCACACACAGATCCTTAGAAGAACTTTGAAGTAGTAACAAATTAATCTTCAATGACTGCATCAAACCCATTAAAAACAAAAAAAAAAAGAAAAAAAAAAAAAGAGTAACTATGTAGCTAAAACATATCATGAATTGAGCAATAGTTAAGAAACTCAACTCACATAAAACAAATACCAAATGAGAATGGACAGCCCCCAAAAAAAAAAAAAAAAAAAAAATCAAAAAATCAATTTCAACCAATAATTTTAACAATTACATATTGATAAATATAATAGACCTGATATGCTTTATCTAACCTATCTAAATAATCCCAAATTATGCATATCCAGAAGCTAGCCCCTATAAGAACAAATTTATACAAGAACCCATATCTTTTCAATAGGTGATAAAAAGCTTCCAAAATTGAAACCTGCAATAAATTAAGAGCCGAATTTAAGTTGAAACTTGTAGAAAACAAAAAGGCAAATAACAATCAAATTTGAAAAACTGAAAAACAAAGGAGAACCCAAACCTGTTCAGTAGGTAAACAAGTGCTTTAGAAATTAGTTCCACCACTTTGATCGCAGCCGTTTTTAAGCTGAAACTCGTAGAAAACAAAACTTAAAAAATCAATTATTAAACAAAAAATGATCCAATCATCTTGAAAAAAATGAAAAACAAAGGAATAGAGAGATAAAACCAAGAACCCAAACCTGTTCAATAGGCCATAAAAAGCTTTCAATCTGATCGTTGTGCTCACAGCTTCATTTGAATTGAAGCTGGTTAAGAATGAAAAAAGAATATCAATTATTAAATAATAATATATAATAATAAAAAAAAAGATCCAAGTAACAATCAAATTTGTAAATTGGGAAAAAAAAAGGAAAAAGAAAATCAATGTGAATGCGAGCTATTTAATATTTATGCCCAAACGGGGGTTTGGATCTAAGTCGAGCCTCTGAAATCCTGAAGCTCACAACACTTCTATCCGCCGCCGACCGATGCAGATGCCATTGCCATACCAATTAATATTATTATTATTTAAAAAAAAAATTGATGGTTGACAATGACACAGACAACAATGCCAAGTTTGCAAACCAAAAAAAAGAAAAAAAAAAGAAAGAAAGAAAGCATTTTTAGAGTCATATTATTTATACATTAGATTATGACTGTATTTATAAATAGTAGGAATTTTCTATAATATTTATAATACTATTTTGATAATAAAAATATTTATTTTATTATTATTAAAATTAAAATTATATATATATATATTCTAATTTCACTGTATATAGTTATTGTTAACTATATAGTATTTCTATTAGAGTCAAATTATCATTCACGTTACTTCATGCAAAATTTTTTGTTTATTTTAGTATAAGAACTTACTCTCTTTTTTTTTTTCACATATCACTTTTTAAAATCTCACATCAAATTATTTATTTTACATTACATTATATTAAAATATCAATTTTTCTTAATTTTTAAAATTATTTATCTATTTTCACACACAACAACTACCATCCATTCTCTTCCTTTATCATTAAAATACATAAAAAAAGAATAAACAACTATGTACAAAGTGAATAGTGTCTGTAAATTTACACAACCACTATAGCAAATTTGCATATTAACACAATTATACACAAACTTATGTGAGCCATTTTTAGACAAAATTGTGTAAATTCTACGTTTTCTATTATAAACTAATAGTCCTAAATACCACAAGGTAATAATTCATTGGTAAATTTTTTTTTGTCTTTTTTTTTTTTTCAGAGAATACATTCCTCCCTTCACACAGTTCATGTTGTAACTTGTAACTCAATACCACAAAGAACAATCGACTGACAAACGGCAAAAGTTCAAAAAATAATGTTGTAAAATCAAAAGATCAAAAAAGATCCGAACTGGCAATTCCAAAGCCTTAAAAACATATTTAGCAACAAACAAAAGCAATTTTTTTTTTTTTTTTTTGAGAATACTAAAGCAACAACCAAAAGCAATTGAATATACAAAGTTTCACTATTCCAATGAATCAATATGACCAACAAAAAAGGATTGTACTGGTGGAAGATGGTTGAGGAGGGTGGGGTTCGCGAACAACATGAAAAACGGCGACTCGTGCAATTTTTTAACACTCTGGTACCTTCTACGATGGCAGCGTCAGGTGGCTGGAGGTTCGGTTCCAATTTAGGAGCTGAAAGTTTGGTTTTTTATTTTATTTTAGGAAATTAAGTTTTAAGAAGGAGTGATTGTGTGTGGGGCTAGGATTGATTGTCTAGTCTCTGACGTGGCATGTTCTATTGAAAGGTCGAAAATGGGGGTTTTAGGCCCTAGCATTTTTCCGTCATGTACCTAAAACCACTTTCCTTCCTTACTATTCAAAAGAATCAAAACATTAGTTGTTATTTAAAAAAAAAAAAAAAAAAAAAAAAAAAAAACTATGATAGTGAAGAAGAAAATGAAAACACTACCCGTATGTTTCATAATTTTGTAGATCACTGAGGGTGGGTTCTTCAATTTTGTGTTCGGCCATATATCTGACAACTTGTACAGGTTCTTCAATTTTGTGTTCTTTCAATGGTAAGTTATATCTTTCATTCTGACAATTCAGATGTTATATATATTACGGACAGAATCGGTTAAGTGTTAGTTGTGCAAAAAGTGTTGCACATCGGGGTGGTCTTACGGTGAAGTCTTCGGTCAAGGGTTGGGGTTGTATTTTTGTGGGGTAACTTCGGGTGCGTTGATTTTGCGTTGATTTTTTGGATTTTTCTTCTGCCATCATTGCTACTCTGTGCGTTGTGTGGGCCATATATCTGACATGTTTGTGTGTTTTATTATTCATCTCTTTCAAATTTTTATTTATCTTCGTTAATATTCTACTCTTCTACACCTTAAGGAAGATCACTCTTTATAAATACATTTTTATCTGCTTCCTTAGGCGATGTGAGAATTTAGGATTGCTTCTCTATTTGGTCCTTCACACAATGCTTTATTAATAATGGTAACAATTCCTTGATCTTGAACAGATTGTTGAATTATTTGATTTCGTTTTAATTTTGCACAATTCTTGATCTAGATTAGGGAAAGGAAAGGGAATAAAATGTTTTATATATATATATATATTTCTCCTGCAGTTTGAGGATATGATGCTATTGTCATTTTTCTAAGAGCTCGTTGCTTAAAATTTCCATTTATAGAACCCTTGATCGGATTTATAATATTGCAGCAATTATACACCTTATTTGATCCAATCCATGGGGCCTAGAAATTGGAGCAACATAACCTAACTCCTAAAAAAATTGATGTTTTTGAACAAAATTTTTTGTCATACTTACTTTTGGTATCATGTTTACTGCAACTTCTTGTGAAATCCTTAAGGTATTTACTTATTTGCACTTTGTTTGAAACTAGTATTGTTTATAACTAGTTGAGGTCTCACATGATGTGCGATGCAACTTATTATTAGTTTTCTCCAATATTTCAATAAGTTTTACAAAAAATCTTGTAACTTAACTGATTGACACCTCAATTTCTAATAAAAACATTCAGGATTCAGATCTCCACCTCCAACTATTGATGTATAAAAAAGATATTTCAATAAATTTCATTGTAAGAATTTGTAATCTTTAGTTATTTTATATATAGACAAAATAGAAATACACTAAGAGTAGTATAGTGATTTGATCATACCATATATATGTGTTTACAAATTGAAAATTGCATGATATAATAGCTAATATAGATAAACATGTTTCATGCCTACTAAAAAATGTATATATCCTTCAATTATTTATTTTTTTTACACTTTTTTTTTTAGATTTTTTTTTTTTGATTGTGTGTTACTAAAAAAATTTTCACGTTTTTGTTGTACGTGGTTTCAATTGTTGTAAAAACAACTAAATTTGAGTAAAAATGCCATATTTCAAATTAGTTGTTCCTCACATAAAAAAAAAAACCAATTGTTTCTCATATAAATCTTATAAAAATGATATTAAAATTTCTTTATGCTTAAAATAATTAATATAACAAAATAAACATATTTATTATATTAGTAAGCTTTCTAATTACATAGAATACATACTACAGTGTTAGTTCCCCACATACACACACATATAAAGAAGTTAGGAAATTTAAAGGATTAAGATTAATTTTAATGAATTCACAAATATTTAATTTTTTTATGGCTTTTGTGACAATTGTTGTCAAAGCAACTTTCGAAGTAAAAGCTTTCAAACTGATCGTTGTGCTCACAGCTTCATCTAAGTTAACGCTGGTTAAGAATGAAAAAAGAATATCAATTATTAAATAATAATTAAAAAAAAAAAAGATCCAAGTAACAATCAAATTTGTAAATTGGAAAAAAGAAAAAAAAGAAAAAAAGAAAAAAGAAAATCAATGTGAATGCGAGCTATTTAATATTTATGCCCACACAGGGGTTTGGATCTAAGTCGAACCTCTAAAATCCTAAAGCTCACAATGCTTCTGTCCGCCACCGACCAATGCGGATGCCATTGCCATACCAATCAATATTATTATTATTATTTTAAAAAAAAAAAATTTGACGATTGACAGTGACACGGACAACAATGCCGAGTTTGCAAACCAAAAAAAAAAAAAAAAACATTTTCAGAGTCATATTATTTATACATCAGATTATGACTGTATTTATAAATAGTAGGAATTTCCTATAATATTTATAATACTATTTTGAGAATAAAAATATTTATTTTATTATTATTAAAATTGAATGATTAAAATTTTAAATTTATATATTCTAATTTCACTATATATATAGTATTTCTATTAGAGTCAAATTATCCTTCCCAGCATGGTTGCCTGTGACTCAGTTTTGACGTCCTCGAGCACGACCTAATATATATATCAGGGCCATTCATCGCTACAGTTCACATTGTGGTTGTAGCATTTAAATTTAGGAAAAACTTTTGGTTTAGTGGGTTAAATCTATTTAGACAATCATATATTCTTATTGCATATGTAATTAATTTTTCATTCAGGAGAAAAGATTGATTTTCTATTCTGTTTTTGGTTTTAATATCGATTCAAGGTTAAAAAAGTTAAGTTTCTATTTGTTAAGTATTATTCCCAAACAATGAGCCCAACTCACCATGCTTGACAAGTACTGGTTTCTATTTAAATTGTAAGCGAAAACTAGCCCGTAACTTGCGCGTTGCGTTAGATAATTATTTTTATGGTGGTTTTATTAAATTTTTTTTTTTTTTTTTTACAATTTAAACTAATTTAATAATAAGTAATGTATTTCGTAATCATATTTTTATCTATTATAGGAACAATCATAAATGTAATATAGGAACAATCATAAATTATAAATATAAATTTTGCTTTACTAAAATAAAAATAATACAATTTTTCTCAAAAATTCATAAGACAAGTTAACGAAAATATTCATTTTTTAATAAAATTTATTTATAATATTTCGTCCACCCAAAACATATTATCAAAAAAGCAATTATTAGCAAAATCTAAAAATTAAATTTCTATATATGCATTATTATAAAATAATAATAATAATAATAATACTAATAATAATAATAATAAAATTGCAAAAGCTAAAATTTGTTACCCATCCAATTATTTTCGTTTGGCTAAGCTTTACTTTTCTCTAAATAAATGGTATTACAAAGTATTTCTAATACAACTATTAAAAGTACTTTGTCCACCATAAATAATTAAAAAATAAAAATAAATTAGTAAAATCTCATAATTTAACATCTAAATTGAGCACTATAAAAAATCATGCTATGTAATAGAATAAATACCAAATTATAATAAATATCAAATTATCTAAATCATATTATGTAATAGAAAAATATCATATTTTTTATGTTATATTTAATTTTTAATAACACAGTAGGATAACATTTAACAATCAAAGAGAGAAAAAAAATAACAAAAATTTAAAAAACAAAACTAAATTGCATTAACTCAAAGTAGAGTTTTAAAGAATATAAAAAATTATCAACCTAAAACATAAATGCAAGAAAAAAAAAATAGAGAGAGAGAGAGAGAGAGAGAGAGAGAGAGAACCTTTTTTTTTTTTTTTGTAAGGAAAAATTATGCATAAAATAGAAGAAATAGTAACAAATTTATTGTAAGTGGGTGTGAATAAAAAGAGACAAAAATAAAAGAAAATGAAGGAAAATAGGAAGAATGTTATTAATGTAAAGGGTTGGAGTAGCGCAGAAATGAAAAGATAAGGGAGAGAGAAAAGTTGGGGAAGTGTAAATATTTAAAAAAAAATAATAATAATATTACAACCATAAACTATTATACAACTTTTTCACAAAATGTTGATGTGGCTAGCCTCTTGTTGGTTTTCATCTAAACTTGCCGTTAATATCACTTTTTTATTTGTCAATAATCAATAAACATATCAGTAGTTTATAAAATCTTTTGTAAAATAGTTTGTATCTCTAGTATTATTCTTTAAAAAAAAAAATTTAAAAACAATTGTAGAAAAATTGGAAAGAAAAAAGACAATGACATGGACACTTATGTGGCTCAACTGGAGCATAACAACAATAAATGCTATGTTTCAACTTTTAAATATATATAAATATAGATATAAATGTGAGGTGAAAGCCTAGTATTATATAATTACATCTGCATTCCCTTTGATTCTTGAATATGTTCACCATATGATAAGTTCAACTACTTATTATTCATGCGTCTGGCTCTCCAAGAGAGGTGTGTTCTGGGAGGTTGGCTGTAGCCTATCAACTTCTTGGGAATTACCTTTTCCTCTTCTTTGGATTGTGCCCATAAAACTGCATAAAATCCTGCAACAATGACAGCTGCTCCGATTACACTGCAACAGACTAACAAACTATTGAGTACTTCTGAGGGTGTTCTTGGCATTTTGCTCTTGCACCACAACATCCATGTATTAATAAGTTCAACATCCCTTTGATTCTTGAATATGTTCACCATATGATAAGTTCAACTACTTATTATTCATGTGTCTGGCTCTCCAAGAGAGGGGTGTTCTGGGAGGGTGACTGTAGCCTATCAACTTCTTGGGAATTACCCTTTTCCTCTTCTTTGGATTGTGCCCATAAAACTGCATAAAATCCAGCAACGATGACAGCTGCTCCGATTACACTGCAACAGACTAACAAACTTGATTAGTATTGAGTACTTTTGAGGGTGTTCTTGGAATTTTGCTCTAGCACCACAACATCCATGTATTAATATTTCATACAGCTATTCTACCCAACAAGCTGTGAAATGCACTTCTATTAAATGATTTTCTTTCCCATTTAGCTTAGAACTTAGAAGCATGTTTTGCAGAAATGAAAGACAAAAGGCACTGATAATATCCTTCTTGTTTTTTGTCTTCCATGTGGTATCCAACAACACAACAGGACAAGGATGCAGTACGCACACTAATTGATACAGCACAATTTACATTTAAACTTGCTTAATTAGGCTAGATAAGTAGCATACTCAATTGGTAATATTGGCAGCACAACAAAACATATTGGCAATAGAAAACATTACCTTCCAATATGGAGTGTGTCGCCAAGGAAGATGACACCCATAAAAGCAGCAATAGCGATACTCAAGGGCTTGAACATGGTGACAAACAAAGGCCCTTTCTTATGTATGCACCACGTTACTACACTAAATGTCACCACACTTCCAAAAACAGCCTACACAAAATGAAAAAACTGCTAAATAAGATGTTCTAGTAAACAGGGTGCCATGCAGAGACAATCTCAAAAGATCATTACAATTTCCTATGTGCTTACTGAATAGACGATGGAGACCAGCTCAATACCAGGGCTTAATTTCCACTTATTTGGATCTCTTTCTGCAATTAAAGAAACCATTGCACATTGGATTGTCCCAAAGAAGCTATAGAAGGAGACTATGGTCATCTCTGAAGGGTAACCTTTTAGAATTGCTGCCTTCAAATTAAGTACTCGGAATTAAAATCAGTTCCAGTTACAAAGATTATAAATGAAAAAAGAGAAGTATAGCTCCAAAGTGTTCTTTTTATTGCAGATATTACCTGAGCAGTAGTCCACACTGAAAGAGACAAAGAAGCAGTTGCAAGGAAAAAACCTCCAATGATCCAATTATTTGTTGTTGCAAACATAGTGGATGGAAATGGTTGTGACCGATGAGAGTTATTAGAGACTTGAATTGGTGTAGCGCCAAGTCGCGGGCCCTTGTAAAAGATAATAATCAATGCTCCTGAGATTGATACCAAGGTGCCCAAGATCTTGATCTGGCTTCTTGAGCTTCTCAAATCGACCTTTTCAAACCTTAATTATCATTCAAAAACAAACAAATCCACAATAAATTACACACAAAAATTCTTAAGTTGTAACTTAACTTGTAAGCCCTTTTATTCCCATAAGAAAGACCCTTCACCATATGAGTCTCTCAGATTTAGTAAACTGGAAATCTTATCTCAACTATGTAACTCATTCAGTATGTTCATTCAAATCTTTCAGTTTCTGATGTTAGATCCAAGTCTTTAATTTTGCTATTGTGACTAGATGGTTTATCATAAATTCTTCTTATATTGTGCCTCTAGCCCTTAATTTCTTGAAGGGCAAGCACTTTCCAGTTTCCTCTTTCTCTACTACAGTGAATAAAACAATAAGGAGAAGAAAAGAACCTGCAGATTACAGCAAACAAGAAAGTGAATGCTGGGACTGAATTTCCAATAGCAGATGCAAGTGTAGGAGAGCTGTAGCTTACGCCAACGAATACACAATTCTGCATTACTGTTATCCTGCAAAACCCAAAAGAGGAAACAGATTCTCCTTAAACTAAAAAAACCAATCAAACCCAGTTCTTAATTCATCAAGTGGAGCTCTTATAAAGTAAATTACATACCCAGCAAGGCTAAGAAGGAAGAATTTACAGAGGAGAGAGATGGTCAGTGGAGGCCTCCTGTTCCTGAAAACAAAAGGAAAAAACTTAACTTTAGTGTCAATGAAACATAGAAAGAAAGAAAGTCTGAGGCTTTGCTACTGAGTAATGAACAAGGAGATGATGACCTGTTGATGATAAAAGAAGAGGGAAAGAGGATGACAGTGGCAAGAGCGTTTGAGTAGACAACAAAGACATAATTGCTCATCCCTCTGGACATGGCTGCTTTGCTGAGTGTGGTCAAACCCACATCCAGGCACTCAATCATCACCATGGCTGCAAATGGGAGCAGTCCCACCAAACAAGATCTAATCCCCATTTCTCACTCTGTTTCTGTCAGTTCATCTCCAAAGTCCAAATGCTGGGTGTTTTCTTTTTCGGATTCCATTTAGTTCCATTTGTGAGTTCTATTTGTGGATGGCAGAAGTTCCAGCATTGGACAAATATTTTATTTATTTTTAATAATCACCCGCAATAACAACAATATAGGAAAAAATAAATGGATTTATATATGTTAATCAGTTTCGGATTGGAATTTATTTTACACACCGACAATTGGTTCGTACTAGGATAAAATAAATGTTTGTATAAAATAAAACGTTTTTTTTAGACATTTGAAAAGGAGGGAGCATGTTTAGCATTTATTAAATGACATTGAAATTCGTGCATTAAGTTCAACAAGCACATGTTTCTTAAAAAAAAAAAAAAAAAGGTTCAACTAGCACTACTTTTTTTTTTTTTTTTTCTAATTATAAACTTTGATGATTAGGATAGTCATTAATAAGTATTTATTATAAATGTGTTTTTATATTATGAAATTATCTGCTTAAGAAAAATAATTTGACAGTATTCCAATGAAGGGTGTAATTATGTGAAATGCTATAGAGAATTTCTATAGAATTTAAATTCAACTAAAAATATATATATTAAAATAGTGAAGTCTAAAATTGTAAGACCTTAAAATTTAGGGAAGAATTACATTTATAATATTTTCACAAAAAATTTAAAGTAATAAATTTTTACTAGTTTTAATTTGAACCCATATTTAAAATTACTTTTTTGTCCATTAAGAACAGACAGTAACAACCCGTCACTTATAATTTATTGTAAAAATATTTTAGATATAGCATTTCTCTAAAATAAAATGTTTATATTACAAGATTAACAAAAAACCAAATTCTTTGATTTATATATATTATAAGTTATAGATAAAAGATGAGTTATTGCCTAATTGAAGAATTACTATTTTTTTTTGGGATAATTCTAGATAATTTATATTATATATATATATATATATATATAGCCAAGACTCAGAGAAAATTTAATTATATTTTAATTAGATTTTCAATTTTGCGCCACGTATTCCATTTAATTTTTTATTTTGTGCCAAATGAATTATTGATTGTAAAAATTGAAAAGTCAAAATCCAATTAGATTGTAAATTGGATTTCAATTGGAGTCCAATTTTCTGCTACGTGTTCATCTAAGTTTTTAATTTTTTTGGTAAATGAATTATTGGGTACAAAAATCGAAAAGTCTAAAAAAAATTAAATTCTATATATATATATATATATATATATATATATATATAATGAGAAATCATTACATATTTTAGAAAATATATGGTTTTAAAAAAGTGTAAGCTAATACCATGTGTGAGGCTAGAAAGTCAGACAGCCCCGGCCCACTTTGAACCGGGCCCAAAAGCCCACGCCGAGGATGTATGTAGGGTCCGAGGATGAAAGTAAGAAGCCCAGTGTCCAAGAAACTGGTCTGAGGATGACTCTGTCCTTGGACATCCGAGACCATAAAAGTGAATAGGCAACACACCATCAAGGGTGGTCTTCTTGAATATCCAAAGAGGAAAGAGCAAGTACCACGCGTCAGCAATGGAAGCACGGTGAAGGAGCAAGTCTAGGATGAACTGTCACATCCACATTAAATGCCCACAACTAACGTCCTGGTCGCATTAATGAGGAGGGGACTCCAGAATAGTGCTGCCTTGGTTGTTGCAACCCACAGGAAGAATAGGAAGGTGGCTGATGGGACAGGCACTCAAGTAGTGGCCTGGTTGCTCAACAAATGTAGGGCTAGGATCAATTGAGAAAGGAGTATATAATGTAAGGAATCCCTCTTGGAAAGGGGGGATGGGAAAAAGAAGAGGAAGATGGTAGCAACCTGTATTCTCCTAGAAGCAATTGTAGCCAATCACTAAAGAAGTAATAAGAACTACGAGCTCTCAAGAGAAAGGCCGAGGAGCATCATTGTTCATTTTTATCTACGTTCGTACTATTTAAATCCACGAGCAACCATGCATGGCCATTGCATCCCTTACTAGGGCCTAGTTCTTGACCGCGCTCTCTATAAATTCATTACAGGGCTAGCTGGGCTTGGGTCCATTCTCTCAACATGCAGAAAGGCTCAAACCTGGTCCCTACAATTGGTGCCGTCTGTGGGGAGAACTCGTGCATTAGTAAGGACAACAGCTAGGCATGGTAGGATCAGACCCCCACCAAGGGAGTTCCCATCAACATGAACCGGCTAAATCCCAGCATCAGAATAACTATGGTGACACCGGGCATGGCCAAAATGAGAAGAACAGACGATTTCGAGAGGCAAGCATGTATACCTCACAAACTAGCGAAAGCCACACCCATAGGGGCGGCCACGTGCCTCAGAGGCATGATAATGGCCAGGCCACGCAATCACAAAAGGTTAAGAGTCACGCATCCCAGAGACAGGACGATAAGGTGGCCATGTAGTGAGAGATAGATGATTTGAAAAGAAAGAAGTGCCATGCACAGCGAAGGCAATCCAAACCCAGCCCTGACTTACCCTCTGACGACGAAAATGATGATGACTACAGGCAAAGGTCGAGAACACCCCCGAGCGAAGTTTTCTCCCACGAGGATGAGCGCTACCAGAGGCGTAAACGTGACAGCCTAACTCCTAGGGGCTTAGGAAGTGACGCCATGAGCAGGGTACTGGACCGGCTCTCTAGATCACCCTTTTACGCATCGCATAGAAGAGGCGGTGCTCTCTCGGTGGTTCCAGCAGCCAACCTTCACTGTTTACAATGGCAAAACGGACCCCGTGGAGCACGTGAGCTAGTTCAACCAGAGGATGGCTGTCCACTCTAAGAATGAGGCGCTGATGTGCAAAATCTTCCCATCCAGCTTAGGACCTGTGGTAATAAAGTGGTTTAACGGCTTGAGGACGAATTCCATAGACTCATACAGACAGCTGACCTAGGCCTTTGGTTCCCGTTTTGTTACAAACAGCAAACTTCCTCGGCCCATGAGTGCGTTACTATCCCTAACCATGCGCGACGGGGAGACTCTCAAAGCTTACTCGGACAAGTATTGGGAGATTTACAACGAGCTGGACGGCAAGTACGACGATGTTGCCATCAATACATTCAAGAACGGACTGCTGATGGGGCACGGCCTGAGGAAGTCCTTAACTGGTAAGCCCGCCACCAGCGTGCGGTAGTTAATGGATCGGATCGATAAATACAAGTGGGTAGAGGAAGACTTGCTACAAGGCAAGGGGAAGGAGAAGGTTATCCCTCAAGAGAGGAGGGATTCCAGGTCAGACCGGTATAACAACGCCGGTCCGAGGAGAGATTTCATGGGACAATCTGGGGCGACAAACGCCTAGACTGTCGGCGCCGTGTTCCGAGAACTAGTACACAGGGTGTTGGAAAAGATCAGGAACGAACTGTACTTCAAGTGGCCGAATAAGATGTCGGGGGATCCTGAGAGGCGCAATCAAGACCGTTATTGCCAATACCACCAGGACCACGGACATGCTACAGAAGACTGCAGGAACCTCTGGAACTATCTGGACCAGTTAATCCGGGAAGGGAAGCTGAAGCACCTCCTGCACCATTCCAGTGGCCATCAGGGCTAGACCTACCAGGAGCCACGAAGGGACACTGCCATGAGGCAGCCCGCTGGTACGATTAATGTGATCCTAGCTACGCCAAGAAGAACAGGCACGCGCTCCTCGTGAGTGCTGTTTGTGACCCAAGTGCTCGTTGGGGAGTCCCAGTCTGAGCCAAAGAGGGCCAGGAGAGGCTTTCACCCGACCCTAAGCTTTTCTAAGGAGGACAAGGACGGGACCACCTAACCCCACGACGATGCTTTGGTGATCACCCTTGGAATTGAGGACTACGACGTAAGAAGGGTAATGGTGGATGGTGGTAGCGCGGTTAAGGTCATGTACCCCGACCTTTATAAGGGGCTGGGGCTAAAGTCGGAAGACCTGACGCCCTATAGCTTTCCCTTAATGAGCTTTGATGGAAAGTTAGTCATCCCGAAGGGCGTGATCAGGCTGCCCATCCAGACTGGCCCGGAAGTAGTGGAGGTGGACTTTATAGTGGTAGACACGTACTTCCCCTACACTGCCATTGTAGGAAGGCCTTGGCTCCACACCTTGGGGGGCGTTGCCTCTTCCTTGCACCAGAAGGTGAAATTCTCGTTAGGGGGCCGAGTCCTCAAGATCCGAGAATGCCAGTTCACAGCAAGGCAGTGTATGGTGGTAGCCACCTCACATCGGCACGATACAGAGTCCTCGGCCACCGCGGCTGAAAACTTATAGCAATTAATGACCTCGGTGGCGCCAACTCATACGGCCGTCGAGGAAGCAAAACGTGAAGACCTAGAAAAAGTGGTTGTCGACGATGACCTAGAGAGGTTTTTTTAGGTCAGAGCCCAACTGCCTCCCTGGAAGAAGGAAGAGTTGCTTGAATTCCTCAAGAGGAACCTTGACGTGTTCGCATGGGATTCCTGCGATGCCTCAGGGATTGATCCATCCTTCATCTGTCACCACCTTAACGTCAACCCGTCTGTGATCCCCAAGAAACAGCCACTCCGGTGCCCGTCAAAAGAGCACGCCGATGCAATTAGGGAAGAGGTCAATAAGCTTAAGCGCGCAGGGGCTATCAAAAAAGTTTTTTACCTCGAGTGGTTGGCCAACACTGTGGTGATCAAGAAGAAAAGCGAGAAATGGAAGGTTTGTGTAGACTTCACGAACCTGAATAAAGCATGCCCAAAGGACCTCTTCCCAATGCCACGAATAGACCAGTTAGTAGATGCGACTGCAGGCCATTCTCGGATGAGCTTCTTAGATGCCTTTTAGGGTTATCATCAGATCCCACTAACCTTGGAGGATCAAGAGAAGACAGCCTTCGTGACACCCATTGGGAACTACCACTACAAGGTAATGCCATTTGGCCTAAAAAACGCTGGATCTACTTATCAGAGGATGATGACGAGAATGTTCGAGTCGTTGTTGGGCAAAACCATCGAGATCTATGTTGACGATATGGTGGTGAAGAGCAAACTGGTGTCCGAGCATTTGGGGGACCTCGGTTGTATATTTGACGTCCTAAGAAAGCACAAGCTACGCCTAAATGCTTCCAAGTGCTCGTTTAGCGTGGGATCTGGCAAGTTCTTAGGCTACATCATTACCCACTAGGGGATCGAGGTTGACCCCGACCAAATCAGGGCTATCCAAAACCTAAAGCCTCCACAGAACTCCAAGGAGATCCAGAAGCTCGTTGGAATGATCGCGGCTCTGAATCGATTCATTTCTAGGTCGGCTGACAAGTGCAGACCCTTCTATCTCCTGATCAATAAGTGGAAAGGATTCAGTGGTCCAAAGAATGTGCCATGACCTTCCAGCAACTCAAAGAGTACCTAGCCCGGTCACCCATCATATCTAATCCGATGGCCGACAAGGTCCTATACGCATACATTGTCGTGGCGCACCACGCTGTGAGCTTGGTGTTGATACGAGATGACAGTGGCATTCAAAAACCAGTCTACTACGTTAGCAAGTCATTGCACGAAGCCGAGGTCAAGTACTTTTCCTTGGAGAAAGCCATACTTGTCGTAGTCCACGCTATGCAAAAGCTGCCTCATTATTTCCAGGCTCACACGGTGGTCGTTTTAACCCAATTACCCTTAAAGTCTGTACTTCGGGCTACCGATTATATGGGAAGAATCGCGAAGTAGAACATCATTCTGGGGGCCTTCGACGTTAAATACATGCCTCAGACCTCTATAAAGGGTCAGGTTCTGGCAGACTTGACGGCAGAGTTCGTTGAACCAACTATAGAAGTGGCGGCCAAGGAAAGGATCTTTGATGAGAGGCCAGTTGGGGCAGTCTTCGTCCCGAGGTCACCATGTTGGAGGGTATATGTTGATGGCGCGGCAAACCAGAGAGGGTCTGGAGTGGGACTAGTCTTAGTATCCCCTGAAGATCATGTCATAGAGAAGTCCCTGAGGCTCGAATTCTCGGCCACAAACAATGAGGCCGAGTATGAGGCATTACTGTAAGGAATGGTCATGGTACAGAAGATGGGAGGAAAGTTGGTGGAGATATTCTCAGACTCGAGATTGGTGGTAGGACAGGTAAAGGGAGAGATGGAGGCCAGAGACTCAAGAATGCAAGAGTACCTGAGCCAGGTCAAGCGCTTGCAGTCGGAGTTCGGCCCCTTCAGCTTGTCTCATATTCCTAGGAATGGGAACAGCCACGCTGATTCATTAGCCACACTCACGACTTCCTCGGCAGGGGGTCTACCTCGGATCATACTTGTGGAGCATTTGAAGAGAGCGAGTGAGGTGGTAAAGGGAGCAATCCCCATCCACCAAGTTGGGATGGGCCCCAGCTGGATGGACCCCATAATGAGATTCCTCAAAGATGATATTCTGCCTGAGGAGAGGTCAGAGGCAGAGAAAATATGAAGGAGTGCTTCTTGGTTCTAGTTGTTCGAGGACCACAAGTTGTATAGGCGCTCCTACTTTGGACCATACTTACTGTGCGTCCACCCCAAAGCAGCAGAATTACTGCTCGAAGAGCTGCACAGGGAATCTATGGGAGCCACACGGGAGGAAGATCCCTATCCCACCGAGCCGTCACACAAGGATACTGGTGGCCGAGAATGCAGAAGGAGGACCTGAATTATGTCAAGAAGTGTGACCAATGCCAAAGGTTCGCCCCGAATATTCATCAACTTGGAGGGGTCCTCAATCCTTTGTCCAGTCCATGGCCGTTTACTCAGTAGGTCTTGGACATTGTAGGATCTTTCTCCAAAGCGCCAGGGAATAAGAGGTATTTCTTGGTGGCCACGGACTACTTCACCAAGTGGGTCGAGGCAGAGCCACTGGCCAACATCAGGGACGTGGACACAAAGAAATTCCTTTGGAGGAATATTGTCACACGATTCGGTGTCCCGCATACCCTCATCTCGGATAATAGGCTCTAATTCGACAGCAAGGCCTTCAGAAGGTACTGTTGTGAACTTGGGATCACAAACAGATACTCAACACCCGCCTACCCTCAGGGAAACAGACAGGCTGAGACTGTCAACAAGGTCATCGTCAATGGGCTTAAGAAGAGACTGGATAAAGTCATGGGAAGATGGGTAGAGGAGCTGCCCCATGTTCTCTGGACACACCGGACTACGCCCTGGCGATCAATAGGGGAAACACCTTTTGCCATGACTTATGGTGCCGAGGCGGTGATCCCCCTGGAGACAAACTTCCCAACGCTAAGGACGAGCTCTTTCACTCCAGGCAGCAATGACAAACTGCTGGGGAGGAGCCTGGACCTGGTTGACAATTGAAGAGAACGAGCAATGATCCAGCTGGCCTATTACCAACAAAAACTCAAGCAGGGATATGACGCCAATGTAAAGCTCAGACCACTAGCATTGGGGGACTTGGTGCTGAGGAAAGTCGTAGAGGCTGCCAAGAACCCTTCCTGGGGAAAGCTGGGACCAAACTGGGAGGGGCCCTATCGAATTACCTCAATAGTAGGGATTGGTGCATACTATTTAGAAGATTTAGATGAAAAACCTGTATCTCGCCCATGGAATGTAAATAACCTGAAAAGATATTATTATTAATGAAAAAGTTTCTTTTGATCCAGATTTTAAGCCTGTCCTGATTATGTATCTCGCATTTCAATGGCCATTCTAAGTGTTACAAACTACTTCAAAAAGATTCTAAGTGTTAGACAGAACCAAGGCCTTGTATGGTCCTCGGACTCAAGCCTATGGGAAAACTAACTACTTCAAAAAAGTTCTAAGTGTTAGACAGAACCAAGGCCTTGCATGGTCCTCGGACTCAAGCCTGTGGGGAAACTAGCTACTCCAAAAAGATTCTAAGTGTTAGACAAAACTAAGGCCTTGCATGGTCCTTGGACTCAAGCCTATAGGGAAACTAACTATTTCAAAAGGGTTCTAAGTGTTAGACAGAACTAAGGCTTTACATGGTCCTCGGACTTAAGCCTATGGGGAAACTAGCTACTCCAAAAAGGTTCTAAGTGTTAGACAGGATCAAGGCCTTGCATGGTCCTCGGACTCAAGCCTATGGGGAAACTAGCTACTCCAAAAAGATTCTAAGTGTTAGACAAAACCAAGGCCTTGCATGGTCCTCAAACTCAAGCCTATGGGGAAACTAACTACTTCAAAAAGGTTCTAAGTGTTAGATAGAACCAAGACCTTGCATGGTCCTCGAACTCAAGCTTACGGGAAAAAAACTACCCCAAAGGGGACCTGTGTTAGGAAGGACCAAAGCCCTACCTAGTCCTTAGGACATAAAAGGTCTGCCTAAGCATACACGCCCTCACGTTATTATAATTACTGCTATGATTGGCCGAGATATAATTGAAGTTAAAATTATGCAAGTAAAAAAAAGAGAGCGGATAACATGCAAACGAATAAATAGTCAGAACAGATAAAAAGGGAAATGAAACTCGCATTGCGGTAAGTCTTTAAAAGTTACATGACAAGAGTCGCATTACATTGTTTAAAAAAAAAAAAAAAAAAAAGAGCAGAAGAAAGATATAAAGACAAGGCAAACGGTAAATGCAAAGTAGACCGAGGCACCAAGGGGCCTATTCCTTCTGCTTAATCTCGCCCCCAATGGGTGGCTGGTTCGTGGCAGCCTTAGGGTCCTCTGAGCTCTGACTTAGAGGGATAGCCTGTAAAGGCATGGCAAGTTTGGCTGCCTCCTCGGTGGTGGAGACCTGGGCGTCAGAGAGGGTATTTGCAACCTCTTGGGGCGCCTCCTCGTTGGGGCCTTCCCTTGATTCAACTACCCTGGGAGGACCACTCCCCTTGACAGGCTCGTCGGTAGGTCTAACAACCGAAGCTCCTTCACCTGGAGTAGCCCCAACCTCCTCAACAACCTCCTCAGTCTCGGAGCTATCAGGAGCGGCCTCGCAGATAGTAGAGGGGTAGTATACGCTCTCCGCCTTCCACAGGTCGAACGAGACCTTGACCCTGGCTTGTTTGAGGGCCTCACCCCAAACCTGGGAACAATAGCGCCTGCATACGCCAAGAACTTGAGCTTTGTAGGCAGCTTCTATCTCGGCTACCCCCTCGGCATAAGCTGCCACCTCAACATCCTCTTTAGAAGCCAGAGCCTCTTCCTTACCAAAATTCGCCTCAGCCTTAGCCCTTAGGGCCTCGTCTTTGGCCCATTCCGCCACCTTTTTGGCCCCCTCAGCAGCAGCCACCTTCGCTGTCAGATCATCAATCAGCTTCTTTGCAATCTTCAGCTGCTCTTTTGCCTCGCCCAGACGCCTTGTCTGCTTTTTGGCCTGCTTCTAGGCACCAGCGAGACCCGACTCCACGCTGTCTCGAGCCATGGTCATCGCCTTTAACTCCTCCCTGGCCTTGGCGAGGTTAGCCTCAGATGTCTTGAGAGTCCGAGTGGCCTCTAAGCGCTTCTCACGTTCGACATCCAGGGCCCTTCCCTGGTCGTTAGCCGCCGCCTCCAACCTAAAGGTGGCCTGGGCGGCTTGCCAGACAAAATGAATGCATAATAAGCCAAACTCAGAAAAAGGAAGAAAAATTGAAGTCAGAAAAATCATAAGTACTGGGGGTTTTACCATTCTCAAGTACCGCTTAAGGCTGAGGAAGACCTGCTTGCTCCTCAAAGAATCCAACTTAGCCATAACCGCAGGAAGCAACAGGCACCTCTCCAGCGCGTCGGCCACGTGCGCACCTTCGCCCTCCCTAAAATCCCTAAGGGAGGAGTCATCCCTCAAAGGCTCCCCATAGAGCACTGGGGCGAGAAGCTAGTCCTGAGCATTAGGCGGGGTAATGACCTGCCTATCTTGGCTTTTAGGGCCTATCCTTATCTGCTTAGGGGGCCGCAAAGTGTTGTCCCCATCTTGCGAGGACACTGACTTGTCCTCCATAAGCCTTTTGCCTTTGTCCTTTTTTTGCTTGGGATTAGTGGGCACGGGCCCAAAGGGCAAACTCGTTTGAGGTGGAGGAGGAGGAAGCCTAGATTGGGCAGAGGTCGACCTGGTCTGGGCAGACTGAGTCTTGAGAGGAGGAGGGGGAAGCTTTGGCTGGGACTTCCCCGGTTAGGCTTCGATTAGATCCAATAGATTAGTGTGGGATTTCCTCTTGTAACCCATCTCAAGCCAAGGAGAGGTTTCTGATGCTAGGAAGTCCGCTTCGGTCAGACAAGGATCGCCCAAGTCTCCAAGAGGATCCTCGGATTGATTGACTTGGCCAAAAATGTCAAACTCTTCTTCGGTGGGGCCAAAATCAGCTACTTCCTCTTCCTTCTCTGGATTTTCCTTTGTGGCCTCTGCGAATTTGTGGGAGGAAGAAGGGCTTGCTGATGTGACAACTTCTGGAATGAAGGGCTCCTCAGGGAACAGAAACCCGTGCTCGGTTACAATGATCTTCTGCAGCCGAGGGTCTTTTGCTCTGATCATGTGCTTCAAAGCCGTAAACAATTTTTGAACAGGAATGTATCCCAAGATTTTGTGGGCGGCCCTAACTTGATGGTCGGCTTCATTCTCGAAAACCACTGCCTTTAGCACTTTCTGCAAATCCTCCCTATTGACCAGGTTGAAGTGACGCTCGTAAGTATGTGGGTTTGCAGAAAGAAGACACATTCATGTTAGTAACCAAAGGGGGCAAATTGCACCAATAGTAAAAAAAAAAAAAAAAAAAAAAAAAAAAAAAAAAAAAAAAAAAAAAAAAGAACTTGAACCCCCTCCTATTCCCACTGCCCCACCTGGTGTCCCTTCCGTCGTTGGGCAGTGAAGGCCATCGTGCCACTCTCCAGACACGATGAGGAAATCCTTGTTCAGCCCCTTACTAGACTCAGGGACGCACTGGATAAGCCGGACCCTATCGTCCCTTGTTTTTATGTAATACGACTTGTCCTTTAGGTGCTGAAGGTTGTAACACCAGTTTACGTCGTGGTGGGTTAACCTTAGTCCCATCTTCTCGTTTAGGGCGTCCACACAACCCAGAATTCTGAAAATGTTGGTTGCGCACTAGGTGGTGGCTAGCTAGAAGTACGTAAGGTAGCTCCTTATCACCGGCCCCATGGGGATTCTCATGCCACCTTCAAGGAAGGCAATGATGGGAATCACCACCTCGCCCTCCTTCCTCCGAAGGAGCCACTCCCCCTCCTCACAATACCTCAAGCCCACGTT
This sequence comes from Quercus variabilis, assembly GCA_030445155.1. Taxonomy (NCBI): domain Eukaryota; kingdom Viridiplantae; phylum Streptophyta; class Magnoliopsida; order Fagales; family Fagaceae; genus Quercus; species Quercus variabilis. The sequence continues at coordinate 13,017,988 of CP129454.1, forward strand.
GCTAGGTATCTTATAGTCGGCGATGAATTTCTCCATCGCCTCCTTAGTCTAGACATACTTCTTAAATCTACCCATCCCAAGTGACGCCTAAGAGAACTAAGAAAAAGCAAATGAAAGAGAAGGAGGAGTAAAGAGGAAGAGAGCTTAGAGAGGGATAAAGTGACTTACAGGAATGAGGAGGAGCTCCTCGGACAAGCTTTTTGTGCTGGAGATGTAAGTGAAAATTTGGCTGGATTCAGGATATACATGCAAGAACTTTTGATTGCGAATGAAAAAGAGGAAAAAGCAGTTTGAATGGGTATTTATACCCCAAATCGAGGAACCGTGCGAGTTTTCCCACCCATAAATGCGAGGCGAACCTCCACCGTTAGATTGGCATTACCTCGTTGAACGTGGGGAGCACAGAGCTGTATGAATTTAATGAAGGACACGTTGTGCGCACCGAAGCGGCAGCAACGCGCCTTGTGCAGATGAAAAGACCCTAGCATTGACGTGGGACAAGACTCGACTGGACACAGAATAGGCCTGAAGATGTCAAAATCCTTCTTCCTGCCTGAGGATGCGGACAGTAAGATTTTGAGGGGCTATTGTGGGGCCAGAAAGTTAGACAGCCCCAGCCCAGTTCGAATTGGGCCCAAAAGCCCACGCCGAGGATGAAAGTAAGAAGCCCAGTGTCCAAGAAACTGGTCTGAGGACGACTCTGTCCTCAGACATCCGAGACCATAAAAGTAAACAGGCAACACACCATCAAGGGGGGTTTTCTTGAATATCCAAAGAGGAAAAAGCAAGTACCATGCATCAGCAATGGAAGCACGGTGGAGAAGCAAGTCTAGGACGAACTGTCACTTCCATATTAAATGCCCACAACTAACATCCTAATCGCATTAGTGAGGAGGGGACTCTAGAACAGTGCTACCTTGGTTGCTGCAACCCATACGAAGAATGGGAAGGTGGCTGATGGGACAGGCACTCAAGTAGTGGCCTGGTTGCTCAACAAATGTAGGGCTAGGATCAATTGAGAAAGGAGTATATAATGTAAAGAATCCCTCTTGGAAAGGGGGGATGGGAAAAAGAAGAGGAAGACGGTAGCAACCTGTATTCTCCTAGAAGCAATTGTAGCCAATCACTAAAGAAGTAATAAGAGCTGCAAGCTCCCAAGAGAAAGGCCGAAGAGCATCATTGTTCATTTTTATCTACGTTCGTACTATTTAAATCCACGAGCAACCATGCATGGTCGTTGCATCCCTTACTAGGGCCTAGTTCTTGACCCTGCTCTCTATAAATTCATTGCAGGGCTAGCTGGGCTTGGGTCTACTCTCTCAACACGCAGAAAGGCCCGAACTTGGTCCTTACACCATGTATAATTTAAACATCTTCTAAGAAATTGCATAATTTGAACCATGTAATTGTAATTGTTTTTAATTGTACCTATGCAAATACATGGAACTATACACTAGTATTATTAAAAGGGGAGAGGCCTAAGCCCCAAAGAAGGCGGAACATCTCCAAAAAATCAACTCATTAACTTCTTTACAAAACGCTCAATATGAATGGAAGATATAATTTGGGTTCCCTAAGTTTGAGAAATAGATGCCCAACAGGCCAAAAGATAAGCAAGCTCATTAGTAGATTTGTAACAAAACAAAAATTTCAAAGCAAAGAGGTGAGAAATTAAACTACGAATATTAGAGACTATGGGGTTGATTTCCCATGGAGGCTTCGAGTTTAAGCAAATAATTGAGTCAATAACAACCTTTGCATCTCTCTTAGAGCATTAGCATCAGAAAATGCTACTCTACTCTATTTTACCATCTCAAAAAATCACTTTTATCACTTATACCATACCATTTTACAATACCTCCAACATCCCAAAACTCTATTTTTATTAAAATATTATTTTTTAATCTTTCTTTATTATTTCTTTCCAACCGCTACATTTTTTCAGACTTGACTGGAATTTCATCCTTTTTTTCACTTTCTCCCATGCTCTCTATCACTGTCTCTCTACCCCTCAATTTCCCTTTCTCTATGCCTGACTGCCTCTCGAGTTTGTGGGTCTCTCTAGTGTTGGGTGTGCCTGGGCTGCTGTGGTTTTTCGTGGATCGTGGGTCTCTGCGGTGGGAAGGCCGACGACTACACAGACTCTATACCAACAGGAATTTCTGCATCTCTATTCGCATCTTCCTCATGGATCGTGGGTTGATTTTGGTGTGGCTGGACTGGGCTGCGATAGCTGGGCTGCAATGGGTTTTGTGATTTGATATCGGTGAGTTTTAATTTTTGTTGGGTTTTGATTGATTTTGGTGGGATTTGATTTTTATGGTTGGGTTAGTGGGTTGATCAGAGTGGCTTTGGGTGCTGGTTTTGGATGGGTATGGGTTATGGTGTTAGTGGCGGATTGATTTTGGGTTGGGGTTCACGGTGATGGAAGGTAGGTGGGTGAGTGGGTTTTGGTTTATGGTGGGTATGGTTTGTGGTGGTGGTGGCTAGTGGTGGGTTGATTTTGGGTTGGGGTTTACGATGGTGGCAGGTGGGTGGGTAAGTGGGTTTTGGTTTATGATGGTTGATAGTGGTTGGGGTTGAGGTTGTGGGTGGTGGTGGTGGCTGTGGTTATGGTTGTGGCTGTGGTGACAGTGGGTGTGGGCAGTGACGCTTCAGCGATGGAGGATGGTGTGTGATGTTGATGTTGATGTTGGGAGGAGGATGGTGTTTGGGTCCGAAGAGAGGAGAGAGCAGATGAAGAAACAGAGAAGGAAGAGAGAGAAGATTTTGGGGGAAAAAACATCATAAAATATTATTATTATTTTTACAATACTACTACAGTACAATTCTAGAGAAGGAAGAGAGAAAAGATTTTGGGGGAAAAAACATCATAAAATATTATTATTATTTTTACAATACTGCTACAGTACAATTCTATCTTTAGAATTGTACTGTAGCAGTATTGCAAGAAAATTTTCAATACATGCCTTTAAAGTTTTCTGATGTAGACCAATTTGGGGGTGCAAATGCCAAATTCTCCTTACATTTGGCATTTGCATTCCTCAATGCTAATGCTCTTAACAATCACGAAGTTGTAACTTGTAACCAAGGATGATGGCCGTGGATATGGCAATTATAGCAACTTTGGCTTCAGCCCAAGTGAGTGAGGCAATTCCTTAGCAATGCAAATTGAGAGAATTTGGCCATTAGAGTCATGGACAATTGTGGAGATGTATGAGCTACTTGGGTAATATAAATGTTAAAGTTGAATTTAACCCAGCCTTTTGGGGGAGAGGACCATTGGGTGGATGCAGAGGCAAATTTGGACAGCCAAGCTTTATGAGCTAGAGTTGGATAGCCAAATTTGTTGAGTCTTAAAAATCTTTATTTTAGGTTCCCCATATATGCTTTATTTATTTCGACATATCACATTTTTTTCTCAAAAAATGTTTTTATTTTGTGTGGAAAACTTACTTGTTTTCCAATATTTAGTTGCAATCCTAAAAATGAGTCAGAAATCACTTTCTATCTTTTGATTTGTACGAAAATCATTAATATTTTTTGTAATTATAAATAATTATATGAACCAAAACTTTAATTAACAAATGTATCCAAATAGAAAAAAATTTATATATTTTTTGACCTATTTGGAATCTATTCGAAAATTAAGTAGAATAGTGACAGGTGTGAGTAAAAATTGCCGTTTAGTAGAAAGTTGACGGTCAGTAAATGCCCATCAGCTATTGGTCAACCGTAGGTCAATGATAATCAATAATTGATTTGCGAAGGAGAAAGGAGGCTAAGAGAGAGAAGTTACTAATTAGAACTCACTATAATTTTGGATAAAGCAATCAAAAATTAATTTTTTTTTATTAAATCGAATTTGATTTTCTATAAACAAATTTAATTAAATTAGGCTTATTTTATACCATTTTTCTAATTTAAATTTTATTTATTAATTAAATATGTATCATCTATATTACTAATAAAGGATTTCCTATTTGAGTTTTATCATTTTGCGTACTAAAATATCCTCACACAAATTCTTAAATTCTTTAAAATACTCATATATTTTAATTAGATAATTTTAAATTTAAAAATACAAACTAGTTAAAAGAATAATTTACTATTTTAAAAAAGTTTCTAAGTTTTAGGTTTTCAAATTTTTATCAACTCTTATGTAGGGAAAAATCCTAAAAATTAGAACACTATTTTTATTTCATTTTTAAACATTATTTCACTAAACCCAAAAAAAAAAAAAAAGTCTCATTGCACACGTAAAGCTTGCGTGTGCGATGAGACTAATGTATAAATATTGATCTTTTGTGAAACTGCCGTTATTCCAATTAGATTTCTAATGTTCTAATTTTCTACAAGTGTCCCCCCAATTTAAATTACCTATAACCTATTAAAACTACTTCAAACCCATATTAAACCCACTTCTAATTGATTCTTGAACCCCATTTAAAATTACTTCCAACCTTAGGTTTTAGTTAATTTAGTTTAATTAGTAAGTCTCTTGTCATCAAATAAAATATTTGGAGTTTGATTTCCGTTTACACTAAAAAACCAATTAGTATCTTAGTCTAATAATCAAGAGCAATCATCAGGAGCAGAGATCATAAGTAAGAGTTCAATTACCGAGTGCTTTTACAACATTTATTAATAAAAAAATTTAAGAAAATTTTAATATCATTTTTATTTTTTCATAAAAAAATTTCTAAAAATATTTTCTATGTTAACGATCTTGCGGCATTCATTAACCTTTCTCTGATAATAACATGAACTTAGCCAGTTAGCCCATCCAAGCCCAACAGGTCACAGGTGTTTGTTCAAAGTTAGAACCCGAAAATCCAATCCCACATCCTCATGGACCATCCAGACCCGTATTGAAAATATCACAATCCCCACCGCTCCGAATTCCAATCTCCAACACCAACCTTTTGAAATTTTAAGGCATTTTGCACCCTTTCCTTTGTTCCTGTCTATGTGTGGTCTGAATCTGATCCATTTTCTCTAAATTCTTAAGATTTTTTAAAATTTTTTCTTTTTTATAACTATACTAACATGGAGAAGATGGGTGCGACTGAGCCCAATTTGGAAGAGTTTTTTGAGCAGAGGAAGCGTATCAGGAACCCTTTTGTCCCTATTGGTAAAACCCCATTTTTGATTCCTTAATTTTCCGTATGTTTTTTTTTGTCTTTGTTATTGTTGTTGTTGTTGTTGTTTGTTGTTTCATTGTCTTAACATGTGTATGTGATTGTAAAGTCTTGACTTTTATTAATATTGATGACATGTTTATGTAAATTTGGGATCTTTTTGAGATTGGGTTAGGTTATGTTCATCTGGGTTTCCTCAATAAGAGGAAAAAGAGATAGCTTTGTATGAGATATTGGGGGAAAACTGATTTATTGTTTCCAGAAAGTCTTAATTTGTGGGTCTAATAGAATTGGTGCAGATTGAGGCAATTTTATCTGGGTATGGGATGGTTTGTCTTGTTTTGGGTGTATTTGTTAGATGGTTCTAAATTCTAATGTTAGAAATGTTCTTGGTCATTTGGAAAATATTTTGTCGATATTTTTCAGGTATAATCGGTGGTATTCTATGCAATCTGTCTATGGTTTTCTTTTGACTGGTTGAGTTCTCTATTGACTTATTTCTTTGCCATTGTTATTAATTATTATAGTCTTACTCCATTGTGAAAGCTTACTGCTCTGAGCTTTGGAGTGCATGCAACTCTATACTTCGTGGAGAATTGTATCTATATGAATCATATGTCACATGTATCTATTTGAATCATATGTCACATTCTAGGAATCACGGACACTTCATTTAGGGTTCCGTACCTGTGTTGTATCCGTTCATATTGGTGTCGCCGTTTATGTTATAATTTTTCAGAAATTGCTTGTGTCACTGTGTTGTACCGATACCCATATCCGTGCTTCCTAGGTCAGCTAGTTTGGTATGATCTTGATCCACAATGCTCCTCTCTCTCTCTCTTGTCTTCTAATATTTTCTTTCAATTTTTATCTTATCCCTATAAGTATTATGTTGTCCATCAGGGTTCCATTTCCTTGCCTAAGGACAGTGGCAGTCTCTTTTTTTACCCTCTGATTGCTTTTACAATGAAATGCTCTGGAGATTGGTTAATGACAGTTTGTGGGGGTTTATTCTAGTGTTGAAATATGGTTGTATGATGAGGAATGATTTCCAAAGAGCTTCAAGGAAGCTGTGGGGTTGGCCATTTGGAGGCTATATCAAAATGTTTTAATCAATTTCATAAAGGGTAGTATTTCAAAGTTCAAAGTTGATCTCGAAGGTGAATTTTAGAAAGATATTTTGGTTGGTAATGGTAACCTAATGGAATACTTCCCCAATTTGTTCAGGACTATGAATGTTACTTTAATCATAGATCACTTTGGTTTGCAAAATGGCTTTGATATCCAGTGCATTGCATATCCTGGATGGTAAGTTGGACACGAAAATGTAACAAGATAACTGTCTCTTTTACCAACTTCCAACGCAAAGACTCTTCTTTTGTGGAGTGCAGGCTAGGAATATTTTGATTTTGATTTTGATTTTTTTTTTTTTTTTTGGTCTCCTCTTTAAACACCCCACTCCCCCTCTTCCTACCATTCTTTTCATTGGAAGTATCATTTTCTGTGGGTATCAAGATTTGGCATAAATCCACTCACTAGAATGATTTGCTAATAAATGGAGTTAGGTTAATCCACATTATTAACAGGTTGAAATAATTTTATGCTTTCTTTAATTTTTGCTACTCTAATTTCAATTCTAACACAAACTGAATGCATTTGGGGTTAGTTACCAAATACATCATTTTTTAGAATCTGCTGAGATAAGGAGGCAAGTTTGGCTGAGCTTATGAAGTTCATTAATGGGGTCCTTCATTGGGATGCATGATTTTTCAGGGCTGTCCATGATTGGGAATTGGAAGCTTTGTTGGGCTTCACGGATACCATTAATACTTTTTTTTACCCTCTGATTGCTTCTCTAAGATACAAGCTTTTGCAATGAAATGCTCTGGAGATTGGTTAATGACAGATTGTGGGGGTTTATTCTAGCGTTGAAATATGGTTGTATGATGAGGAATGATTTCCAAGGAGCTTCAAGGAAGCTGTGGGGTTGGCCATTTGGAAGCTATGTCAAAATGTTTTAATCAATTTCATAAAGGGTGGTATTTCAAACTTCAAAGTTGATCTCAAAGGTGAATTTTAGAAAGACATTTAGGGTGGTAATGGTAACCTAATGGAAGACTTCCCCAATTTGTTCAGATCTATGAATGTTACTCTAAACATAGATCACTTTGGTTTGCAAAATGGCTTTCATATTCAGTACAATGCATATCTTGGATGGTAAATTGGACGTAAAAATGTAATGCTAACTGTTGCTTTTACCAACTTCCAACCCGAAGACTCTTTTTCGTGGAGTGTAGGCTAGGAATATTATGAGTTTTTTGTCTCCTCTCTCTCTTCCCCCCCCCCCCCCCCCCCCTTTTTTTCTACCCCCCCTTTTTTTTTCTACACCTACTTTTCATGGGAAGTATCATTTTCTATAGGTAGCAAGATTTGGCCTAAATCCTCTCACTATTAATGATTTGCTAATAAATGGAGTCAGGTTAATCCACATTATTAACAGGCTGAAATAATGTTATGCTTTCTTTAACTTTTTGCTACTCTAATTTCAATTCTAACACAAAGTGAATGCATTTGGGGCTAGTTACCAAATATATCATTTAAATTCAGCAATATAACTGTGTTGGACTGATATTGGCTGGGTTTTCAACTGGACTTCATTGTTACCTGGCATGAACCTGACCTCTTAATGAATTTTTTAGCAACTTGGTTTTCAAGGGTTTAGTTATGTCTTTGGATTGCTGGTTTCATAATCTTTGCTTGTTGGAACCCTTCCCTTAAGTGTTATACGTTTTAGATTGTTGGTTGATTCTCTTTCTCCAATGTTTTTGTGTTGGTCTTTTAATGTTTACTTACCATCACAGATTTTTTTCGGGGGTAAGATAAATAAATTTTACCTGGCTTTGGTCTTTAAAATGTAATTCTTGAGCTGTGTGTTGTTGGTTTTATAAGCTGACCTTCTGAAGTTCAACATTTATGTCACACTTTCCTTTCATCACTACCTAAAATGTTTTATTTTTTCTCTCCAATGAATACTTAGTATCTGTTTGTTTGATGGATGTAAATATTTCAGGTGCACTTATGACAGCTGGTGTGCTCACAGCTGGCTTAGTCAGTTTCAGACGAGGTAATTCTCAGTTGGGGCAGGTGCTAATGAGAGCTCGCGTGGTTGCCCAAGGTGCTACAGTAGCACTTATGGTTGGTACTGCCTCCTACTATGGGGAGAATCCTTGGGGATCTAAATAGACCCTGTAAACTGCTCTTGATTCCTGCCTCCCCAGCTCTCCAGCTGATGGTATTTTGTCTGTCAGCAACAGTCAATGTTATTCTACAACTTCATTTGACCAATTTGAAATGCAATTTTATGCCAATATATTAGCTATGCTGAATAAAATAACCTTACAGAGAGATTCAGAATGAGTGCTATTAGTCTATGTCTGGTGAATAACTAAATGAGCTCACGGCATTCCATCTATGTACAACTGATTCTAGATTCTATCTTTGCTCACTCGATTGCTATAATCTAAAGCATGGCTGAGATGAGGTCTTCAGAAAATAAGACAATATTTGGTGATTTGAATGATTTTTAGGAAGTTTGCAATATAGCTTACATTTTGGAATCTGGATGAGAGGGAAGAGAAGTTGGCTCAGATTTTTGGAAAATTTTCACTTTTTCACTTCAAACTATACCCCATTTTATACTTAGTCCCATGAACTATAGAAATGCACGATTATCCCTTCAAAGTTATAACCTTGTAACGCTTAATCTTCTGTTGTCTGTTTTGGGTTTAGGTTACCAATTTACCCCTCTTTCCAAAACAGCCGATAGAGGGTAAATTGGATTTTTACTGCTAAATTCTGGTATACTTAACACCAAAGTAGATGGTAGGGGGTTAAGTGTTACAGGATTATAAATTTAGGGGGCCAAGTGTGCATTTTGATACTTTGGGGGGTAAATTGTAAAATAGGGTAATTTAGGGTGAAAGAGTGTAATAACCCCTAAATTGTTTGATTTTTTCTACAAAGATAATTATTGCATGAATAACTAGTTCTTGAATATAGCAATTGGCCTAGATGAACTTGTGCTAGTATCTTTAGTTGAACTCCAACAAGTTAGGATTTGAATAAGGAAATTCAAATGAGAGCATTTTAAAAAATTCATAATGTTGGAGATGTTCTGTATTGAACAATTTTGACGAGGTATATATGATTTTATATGATCAAAAAAGGCTTGCAGTCTTTCTTAAGGAAAATTATTTAAAACTTTGGGAGCAATTTTATTTTCTCTCACATAAATGGTGAGTTTTATCATGAATTTAATTAGTAAAATCTACTATTATGTGAAAAAAGGAAAAAGAAAGCAAGGCTCTCATCTCATGTGACAAATTTTGTCACATGCTAATGGTGAATGGATTAGGTGCTGGATTTGGTACCCCATGTCGGTCCTTCATTTATCATGGTTGCTGTAGATCTTCGCTGGTCAAGTTTTGAGGTTGAAGAGCTTGCCCCTCAAACACTAGTACACAGCTGAAGGGCTCTGGTGTTACCTTGTCAACCACTAAGCTCATAAAGAAGCCTGTCATGGGCTGGGGCCTATCTCTTGTTTGATTGCCAATGTTCAATATATACCCAACTGCAGTTTAGCATTTCTTTTGAAGTGTACCTGCTTGACGATTGTACTACTTGTGTGTGTCCGTCCACACAATAGCTGCAAATCATAGATTTTCATGTTTTACAAAAGGACCTTGGATGAGTGCCATGTTCCCCCATTATCATCGGTCATCATCACTGTTGTATAGGACTACGGCTTATTTGAAATCTGAGTGAAATATTTGATTCTCATTTCACGGAAGCACACTAATTGAAGGTCCACTCTGGGCTCCATATCTTAAAACTTGTGGTCCAGTGGATGACCTAACTAATTTGAACTGGTCACATATCGTTGCCCTTTGAGGTGATTAAGGGTCAGCTAAAAGAACTGCAACTTTTATGTATCTGAACACAGATTAATATTGGATACCATGCCAGTTAGTGACTTCAGGGTTGAAGCGGCCCTTTAATTATATCTTAGTGGTAATGGACAAGGCTATAGTTATAGTTATTGTTTGTGCCTTTGGAAAAAGGTTCTGAGAGAAATCTTTCAAAATTCTCGTATGCTTTTATATTGAGTGTGAATTTTGAAAATCTAATCGTTAGATTGCATGTTTTTATACCCTTCATGCTTGCAATATTTTAAGAAGATTAAAATTAATTGCTATGTCATCAATCAAATGTTTAAAGTTCCAGTTTTTGTAATCTAAAATTGTGTATAAGAAATAAGTTTATTGATGAAATAGTAAATAACATCTGATTTGAACAAAATTTGATATGCATGTTGAGAATATAAGGAACATGTAATTCAATGATTAGATTTTCAAAATTTACACCCAATAAAATGATATATGAGGAGTTTGAAGGGTTTTTCTCCAAACCAAACATTATTCTTTTATTTTATGTATGTACTTGAGACTAACTAGAGACTAGCAAACTGGAATTCAAGTGTCTTTTTCTTGTTTTATAATTTTATTTTGTTATTAGGAGTTAGGTAAATAAATTAAATAAGGATGGATAAATTGTTACTTAGTCTTTGAACAAATATGAGCTTTTTTTTTCTTTTCTTTTCTTTTCTTTTTTTTAATTTTTTAATTTTTTATGTTTTGTTTATCTTATAATATCATTTATTTTATGGTTTGATGTTGGAAAAGTAGGCTAGAAAATATTATTATTGAGTGAAATATTATTGAAGAAACCAAGTTTTGTTTTATGTTGTGAAGTGCGCCACAAATACCAATATCACTCATCGAGTACCAGATGCTAAGCTTGGTGTTCAAACATTGAGTGGCTAGAAGCTAAGCTTGATATTGGTGTTAGAGCCAAGTTATGGATAATTCACATGTTGAGCAATTAGAAGCTTGGTGATTTCAGCTTTTAATAAAGGAAAATGTCAGGGACACAATTTTTGCTACAACTTGCTTACATGGCAAGTTATGAGTGGTGGATTAAAAGTGGTGGGTCCACAACTTCACCACTTACGACTTGTTACCTCAGTAAGTTGTGGCAAAAATTGTAATAAAGGTTGTGTCCCTAGTATTATTCTTTAATAACAAAAGTGAAGTTGCTGCAACTAGTCTACAACTAAGTTGTGAGTCTAAACCTTAGAAAGGTGTTGTCGAAGTCTTGAGTGGACATTCATGTGCAACAAATACAAAATAGAAGTGTTTGTGGATTTAGAGATACTTGTGATTACATCAATAACTACTACATGAGATACTAATGAAACTGTGGGATCTCCACCATCTAGATGGCGAAGATTGGTCGGGTTGGTTGAAATCGGGTTTGCCATTGTCTGCATTAGTATTGGGTCAGTTGGTTTTTGAGTTGGATCCAATTGGTTGGGGCGGGTGGGTTAGACAACCCTAATTGGTATAAGAGTCAAGTTCTAGATAATTTGCACATTGAGCAGCTTGAAACTTTGACCCTAATCATTATGTATAGCACCTTACAATGAACAAATTAAAACATAAAAAGAGTAATTAGTTTTCCTTCTTATTCAACATCAAGTTATATAAATAAATAATTTTATATGATAAAAATGACATTCAAATTAAAAGAAACACATCTTTATCCACTAAAGATAAATAAGATTGATTCAAAAGCTAAACAATTTATCACAAAAATATCTTTTTATCCAATTCCTAGTAACACGAACAATTTTATAGTGATAACAAATCCATTAAAGAGACATGAGGATGGGCCTGCTAATTTAATCTTACCATCCTGATCAAATATGTTGTCATCTAATGCAATTTCATTGCCATGAATAGTTTTTAACTTTTTCCCCCTCTACTAAGTCACAAATATAACAAATCCGACAAATAATTATTCCCTTGTTTGCATGTGGTAAGAAGCATCACACCTGCACGGTTCCTGGTAAACTATTTAAGAATAGACTTCTTGTTGATGTATAGTATAATTGGGTGCATATCAAATGCTTCAATCACTTTTGTTTTGTTTGTTTTTCCCTTGAAAGTTCACTTATTAGTTGTCTTGGTTGGCCACCACTCCTGCAAACAAACGTTGCTCAGTGCCCTCATATAATTGCAGCTCAAATCACACTTCTGTTCACCCAAGTTGCTCGTATGCTCTCATTTAAAAAAAAAAAAGGTTCATACGCAGAAGGCAGAACTACAGGAACTGATATGCCACATTATGATAGATTGATTAAAACGAAGTGACAACCTTTTTTTTTTTTTTTGGTACTGAGAATAGAAGTGACAAACTTTTACACAGGCGTTGTGTCTTTTTAATTCTTTCTCTCTCTCGTGGGCTGAATAGTAATGCCCGTCATTATCAAGAGATGGAAGACAAATTTGATATGATAGGCTCTTTTACCTTAGAAATTTTACTGTCAGTAAGTACACTTTCTTTGCTGATGCCTATTGGCTTGTCAATGTGAAATCAAATAATGGCCTGTCCCGCTTTTCTTTTGGCACTAGGCAAAGTTCATTTTCTTTCAAAAGGGCCCCGCCTACCTTACAAGTTATCTTTTTTTTTTTTTTTTTTTTTTGAAGAGACCTTACAAGTTGTCTAATCTCTGAATGATTCTATACATGCATTATTCTCTCTCTCTCTCTCTCTCTCTCTCTCTCTCTACTATAAACTTGATTTGGATTTTAATATTATTCTTGCAAATATATGTATTTAAAGTTGTTCATGGGTCAGGTTTGGGCCAAATTCGGACTCAAATTGAAAACTCTAGGTGGATAAAAACGTAATCCGAAATTGACTTAGAAGACTTGTCAGATTGGCCGGTTCGAGTCTTGTCAAGTGTCGGGTTGTATTAGTTGGTTTTAGCTATTGTCACTTGGGCTGAAATTTGATGGGATCCGTTGAGATATGGCTTAGATTTTGTCGGATAACAACGAGATCTTACTAAATCTTGAATGATCTGTACTAGATTTCGACAAGATCTCGTCAGATCTAGTCTGGAATGTTTGAAAAGTTGCTGCAATCGATGTATTTCGGGTGGGTCAAGTTTCATGGGTTTTGAAAGAGGAAAGACCCTTAACCGACCCGTTGGGGTCGGGACCCACGTCCGACCACCGAAGCAGTTAGATTGGGTGGTGGCGGGTGGGTTGGACATCCCTATATGTGTCTACATTTGCTTTTGCAAGGCTTTGAGGTAAGCAGACTCCAAGGATAGAAGAAAAAAGAAAAAAAAAGAAGACGAGAAAATAGACTCTGTATGGGTCAATTTGATGGTGTTGCTGTATAGAGTTTCTGGTGCAAATAGATACCATATTGGAACTGCTAATGTTTGATTAATTTCGTTAGACCTGATTTATGGTGATTGACGTTGATTAATGTTATTGGAGAGATTTGATTTTATTTCCATAACTTATGTAATCTCATTTGAGTTTATTTATATTTCTATGTTTGATGTAATTTCACAAGCCTATTAAATTAAAGGTCTTCCCAGAACTTACTATTGTGGACTGTAGATCATCGGCTAATGAAGTTTGGGTTCTTCTCTTTATCTCATGCTTGGTGGTGATTCCAAGTTATCCTAGGTAATGATTCCTAAGTTCTGTTTTCTTTACTTTGGTAATGAAATAGTGATTCCTAAGTCCTATCATTTTGTTCTTTTTGTTTCCTCAAACATCAAGTTCCCTTTGGAGAGTTCATTGTCTTGCATTAGTACTCCCAAACCTTGGTTCTATAACTAAAATGTCACCCTGAGCATATGATCAAGCTTAATCCTTTGCAACCCAATCCCATCAACGTAATTAAGAAGTAAGAAGCGTCCAAAGAGAAGATCAAATCTAATGTGAGAGGGGTATGATATATTTACTAGCAAACGAAGGAAGGGAGGAGCCATCCTAACTTTTAAAATTTCTCCTCCTTGTAATTTTTACAAAATTAAAAATTAAAAAATATATGTAATTTTATGAATTGGCATTCTTGGAAATAAAAAATGGTTTCGCCTCTGGATGTATCTTTGTGATATAAAATAAAAATCCATAATTACTCTCTCACACTCGTTAATGTACACTTTATATACACAATATTTTTAATTTCATACAGAATAATCCCATTTTTTATGTCTATATTTAAAATGTGAAATAAATAATATATATAAATGATGTTCAATAAAGAATGTATGAGGATCAATACCCAATAAAGTCATATCCCTTGGCTAAAGAGACTAGCTGCATGGAAGTCAAAACCAATTCTCTAGGAGACATGAATATGAAATCTTGTGTGAGAGGGTGCACCATTATTTTGGTGTGATCACCTTCCCTCCAATACAAACAATAATAACATATACATAATTATAAAAATACATAAGATTACTGACACCAGATAGTAAATGCTCTTATCCTCAATGAATTTACCTCACGATATTCTTTCTCTACATGATGAAGAAATGAAAATGATGAAGGGAAAGTTCACTAGGGAGGAAATGAACAGGGATGGCTCAAAGAGACAAAAATCTTGAGATATAAATGTTGAAGTTCCTTTTGATAATAGAATTTCCTTTTTAGACACAAACGAGAGAGAGGTATCAATATTTGAGGCTTGATGGAGGAATACTTAGCTCCATTACCTATCACCCATCTCCTTCAACACACATTGAGAAGCTTGTGTATACAAGAGAACTCTCAATGGGTTTATGCAGTCTTTTGGAGAATCTTACCTAGAAATTATCCTCCACCCAAGTAAGCATCACCACATTTAAAAGTGAGTTTTGTCTCTACCAGGAAGACAAAAACGATAATATGATCATGATTCCAAATTAATTACAAGGCTTTTTCATATTATCTGCTTTTAAACCCTTGTGCATTTTTAACAGTTGGGGATTCCAAGGAGTAGCAAAAAACAGATCAAGAATAAATAAGAGAAACTGGTACTCTGTCAAAGTTACACTCTTCTCTCTTTTTTAGTTTGTGCACTTTCTTATGCAATACATAAGGCACTAAAGTAAAGCTTCACGGCCAATATATTCAGGATGCTGGCATGGGAGGATGGCTTCTGCAACTTTGTTGAACCAATAGCTGACTTTGATTCTGGGACCGCCTCATATGTTCACAAAAACTTTGATCCTCAACTTGGACTGCAGCCTGAGCTCTTTTTCAAGATGTCCCATGAAATTTACAACTTTGGAGAAGGGTAAGAAATAAACAACCATCGTGTGCATGTATATGTCTCACTTTGTTAGGATTTTCAAAATCAAACGAATTAAATTTTTAAAAAGCAAATTTTTTTCTTTGCAGTTTGATTGGACAAGTTGCTGCAGATAACAGTACTCATAGTCATAGATGGTTTCATAAAGACTTCAGTGATCAAGAACACAACTCATCTGCATGGAAAAGCATAGGAGACTGGGTGAGTTCTTCTTGATGCATGCCTTCTTGGATACTCAAAAGCTTTGATCCATCCATCGTTACTAAATGCATGAGACTATCTTTAACTGCATTTCTTTTTGTATCAGCCAAGGACATGGAAAGCTCAGTTTCAATCTGGTATTAAGGTTTGAGTACAACCATCACCTTTCCTCTATGTCACCTAGTAGTCACCTACTAACCTTCTTGGTACTCTTTTTGTGCATCGACGCAACATTTATCATCATAATCATCGTTATTGATATATGCTGTGGCGGTGTTGGTGTTCATGGAGTCCTTGGACTTAAGAGCTAATTATTGTACCTATTCGTCACACAAAATAAATAATGGCTAGGGTTGTACACGGTGTGGTGCAATCAGTTTTTTATTATTTATATATATATATATATATATTACACTACAATTACCGGCTATCGGGGTAGTTTTCCGTCATGCCTAATTGTACCTCACTTGTGAAGGGGTGGGAATCGGTCTATATGAGGTGTGGTGAACTATAATCCTTCGATGTAGTTAGTTCGGTTATTCTTCAATTTTCTCTGGGACTAAACACAGTGTAGTCAACACCCTAAACCATATCATAGTCATTGGAAAACCCAAATATTCCACACAAAAAAAGACAAACAAATTCACAATCTTTCCCTCAAAAATATCCCATTTCAAATCACACAAAAAAAAAAAAAAAAAAAAAAAAAAACCCCGTAAAAGATAAAAACAAAGCAGTTGAAAATAGAAAACACAAATGAACCTGTTAGAGGAGCATAGTAGGGATTGAGTATCAAAACCATTTATAGAAATTTTCAATTAAAAAATAGTTGTGACAAAGAGGACAGAGGAGAACGGGAAACTTTGAGAATAGTGGCATCTAACAATAGAGGATTGTGGGAGCAAACGATGGAAATTGAGAGAGAGGGAGAGAGAGAGAAAGAAGAGGGGGAGACTTGTTTTAGGGAGGCTAACAAGAGAGAGGGTGAATGTCTGATATGACCTAAATAAATCTAACCTAATGGTTCAAATTGAAACGACTTTGTATAAAGCTTAGTGGCTTATATGTTAAAATGAAGTTGTATGATTTTATTTATTTATTTTTATAATAATCTGATACTAAAACAACATCATTTTAGACTTGATGTTAATATCAAGTCCAAAATGACATAGTTTAAGCATTAGCTTTTCTTATATAGAGATAACAAAACCTTGAGGAACAACATATATTTTTTAAAAATTATAGGTAGTTTTTTAAACTGAAATCTCGAACAACATTTTTTTTATAGGTTCTTCTTAAAGTGTAAAAACAGCAACTGCTAATCATGTCGGCTGTCTTTGGTACCTCCAAAATACCGCCGACCACCACGCCAGACACCTATAGTAGAGCCCTGAAGTGGCTGGTTTGGATTGGCACCAGCTGGTTTTGTTAGTGCCGGTCGGATCTTGAATAGGCCTAATAGCGTATGTTGATATGAAAATAATAACAACAACAACAACAACAGCAATAAATCAAGCAAGTCGATAAGAAGGTTACTAAGGAATAATTTGGAGGTTCATGAAATGAAATACACGGTAGAATGTTCATTCCAACATATTATAATTGGGAGTTTGCCTCTTACAGATTCTCACAGAGAGAGAGAGAGAGATACTTGTTACTACAATTAAGTGCAACTAATGTCCCCTGTGTGTTTGTTTCTAAAAAAAAAAATCACGGGCTTGTGATGGTCTTAGTAGTTCCATTCACCAGGAAATGGAACTATTTAATGGTTTAGATTAATAATACACCTTCCTCAAAAAAAAAAAAAAAGGATTAATAATACACATTTTAAGATGTGCACCAAGTCAGTGTCACGTAAATGAAATAAAATCTTAAAAATGGAAACCATATTTACGCACAAGAAAATATTTGAAATATTAATTCATATGACCCTTTCAATAAATGTTGCAGACAATCTCTCTAATTGCAGTAAAAGAAGGTGTTCTTCAATTGGGAGCTGTTAACAAGGTTCTCATTCCCTCCAACTAGCTAGATATGTCTGTACAATCACTCAACATACATATATCAATATCCATCATCTCTCTCATTCATGGCATTTCAGGTAGCAGAAGACCCCAGCTACGTTGCTCAAGTACAAAATATATTCAGTTATTTTCATGGTGTCCCTGGTTTCCTCCTACCTCACCCAACATCATCATCACCAACAACACCATTCAAGCTTCACGAGTTCAACCATTGGAGTCCACATTACACTTCACCTTCTCATACAGTTCACTCTTCCTTATCAACAATGGAACATCTCTATAATAACTTCAATCAGCAGCTGATGATTACTCCTTCAATGAGCAGCCTCGAGGCGCTCCTCTCGAAACTCCCTTCTGTGGTGCCAACACCATCCCCACCTTTGCTTCACTTGCATGATTATTCACCACTTGAGTCTATCCCCTCACAAACCATTGGAGCTGGTTGGAGCTGGAAGGAAGTAGATAGAGAGAAGGGAATGAATGAAGAGAAAGAACACGTGTGGGATTAGAAGTTTCATGTATTAGATAGTAGAAGACTGAAACGTAAGTTTTCATGATTAAATTGATATTAATTACTCTTAATTTTTCCATCTTTACTTTTTAAGTCCAAATGGAAGTGGAAAATTTCTCACCTTGTGTCAAACTATTAGCAATTTAGCATAATTTTCATGGAAGAATCGGTAGAAAACAAGATAAAGATATTGTGTCCAACTTGGTTAAATATACATGAACTATAAGCTAGGAAAAATTTGGCTGCTAGAACAGTATTTGATTTTCTTTTGAGAACAACTAATTATTTAGTCTTTTTCTGAAAGTTTTTTTTTTTTTTTGTTATCGTTAAAAATACTATTTATAAAGTTAAAAGTTAAATAAAATAAATTGATTGATTTTTTATTGAGAATATTGTGGTAAAAAATATATATACATATATATAAATAACATAGAGTGGCACATGCAAATAGTTAATTGGACCCACAAATAGTTAATTGGACATAACTTTTGAACATAATCATAAAACTAGGACCCACAAATAGATCCAAAACTGGTGGAACAATAAGCTGTAGAAAAAAAAACAAAAAAAGAAGCTTCGTTATTACAAGACCTTATTAGAATCCATAAATGGTAGGGAGAATAAAAAAAAAAAAAACTTAATTTTTTTTTTGGTTTCCCAAGGTGTTCCCAAGTTTTTATCCCAGAACTAATCCTTCAGGGTACTGTCAAGCACCAAAGTGAGAACCTCTCCCAAGAAAATTTGCTGCATCCACAAAAGCTACTTTACCTTTTTACCGTCTTATAATCGCTAAAGCAATTATCTTTAAGTTTTCAATGCGTTGCATACTCTAATTTTTGTTAATAATATTTACATGCAAATTTATGTATTTAAATTTAGAAAATATAAATAAATTTGAATTCAATGTACTCCAATTTTATGTTAAGATGCTTCCAATTATACTCTGTGGGTACAAACACAATAATAATGGAAACAACACTAAGAGAAACTGAATAGTACGCTGAATATTATTAATTTAAAGAGAGAAATTACACAACACTATTTGAACTGAGGCGCGGCATTCGCTCTCTAATTTTGTGCAAATTCATACATCTAATTTAGAAAAAAATGATTAATAATAAAAAACCTTAATTCGAATTTATTACACTTCTATGTATACTAAAAAGTTATATATATATATATATATTACATTTTTGTGTTTTTTTTTTTTTTAATAACTAGAGTACACTCTTAGCACTTAAAGTTTAGGGTTGTTTTCAATTAAGGGTTTAAATGAAAACTAAATCATAAAAATGAAGAGTCAAAATGAAAATTTAGAAACGTAAAGAGCTAAAATGAAATAATCTCAAACTTAAAGGGCCGAAAATATACTTTTTTTTCTTCATTTTTGATAAATTCAATAATTGCAATTGGGGGGGGGGGGGGGGATTTAAATCCTAGATATCTCATAACATCTTTTTTGGAAACACTAAAAGATATAATTAAGTTGAACATTTAAGCTCTTGGCCATAAGCTAGTTAATATAGAAGGAATTGTGTTTCTTAGGTAAATTATGAAAATCCGACCAAGGGACTTTTAATGTAACATCTACAAAGAACAAGGAAAACGCAAGTAAATTCATCAAAGGGTAGATGATGTATGCAAGAATAATTTCTTGTAATTTATGCTACTATGATAATGCCCAAATAGGAAAACCACTTTGATTGCGCCTTTTACCATTTTCATTCTTCCTATAGTTCATCAAAGAGTAGATAATGTATGCAAGAGTATATATCTTCCTATATATACCAAAGTCTAGAATTTATTGCAGCGACTTTGATTTTCTGCCAATTATTGTGTAAATCTAGTGCCCATGTTTAAGAGTTTATGCATAATGTCCAGATTAGAATTAAGCATTGGAGAAAGGAGAATGGATAAAGTAGCTACTTAATCCATTGTGGTATGATGAAATCAATGCAGATTTTAAGAGTAGGCTACTTCAAAATTTCTTTAATTAGGGGTCAATTCCTTATTTAGCTTATTCTTCATAAGATTGATAAGCTAAACGAGCTTAACTAAAATTTAGTTTCATATCTAAAACTAAACTTTCTATTTTTGAAGGGCATATCTAAAACTAAACTTACATAGCCAAATTAACCTGAAACGTACGTCATGTGTGTCTCTATCTTGCACATAATTATCTATTTGTTTTATTCACTTATTTTTAGAAACAACTAAGTTGGTGGTAAATTTGTGTTATCGGCAAAACCAATGTAGTTAGGTTGGGTTTGAGTTGAGTAAACCCGAAAATTAGTTCAACTCATGCATAGCCTGCTTCGAGCATATTCGAGGAGGAAGGAATAACTAAATTTATCTTGAAATTATATCAAAGAAAATTCGTTATAGGGCTGCATGAACCACAGAAATGGTTACCGCTTTTTAATTAACAGAGATAAAGCTGAACTAGATAGAATCAATGTGTACTACATTATAAGTTACAACAACAAATAAACTAATTAAATTGGTTTTAGAGAGCTTGTTACTTATTATCTCATCAAGTAAATCATGGTGTACTGCAACACTCAATACATATTATCTCATAATCATGCTTTGTTGAGCTGAATCCATCTTTTTTTTCCCTTCTTAACTAGAAATGAATAATTTGGTGGGCAGATTAGCACTCTAGGAAAAAGATCTCCCTACCTCAATAAATGAACATGTTTGAGCTCATTCTCTTGGGCCAAGATAAACTTACATTGCCATTTTTAAACTCAATCCTTTAAGGTGATTAAGAATAAGAATTGTAGAGAAATGGCCTCACTAACAGACCATAAAAGAAGAAGATAAAATTGTTGAAAACTGAAATGTTGTGCTGAAATTGTTTTTCCCAAAACAACAGAAAGATTAGTGTCACACAAATCACGAGCTTCATCCATTTCTTTGTTGCAATTTCTGAAATACTGTCTTATATGCACGCAATGATCAATAGAGTTGTATCATGATCATTCAAATCTTGTCAGCCAATTAATCGATTCGATCTTCATGTATTGTGGGGGACCAAATTAATAATCTCAGTTCAATGCATGTGATCACGGAAAGACAGGTGCCAGAATTCGAGGATTCCGAGGACAGATATATTGTCATGATCTCAGTAAAACTTGTGGCTAATAATCATATATAGGCATTCAAAAGCTGCCATACACGTGTGTAGTCCCTTCCAAACCGATTCCCAAATTGGCTTCTTTCGGATAGGAACAAATAACTGGGCCGCTTCTAGACTCATGTTACATTGCTCTCCACAAAAGCAAACCCAAAGCCAGTTAGGCCTCACATGGCTACTTTCAATTTTTGTCCGATCTTACTTACTTTTTATATAAAAAACCCTTAACTCACTTCCATTCCCTATAGTCTATTTCTCTTAATGTGGGTGTTTACGTGCATGAGATTTTATTGGAATTGTTGAGCTTGCTGATCATCAGAGTTCTAATGGGTTTAGCTCCAAGGAGGTATTTATATAACCAAAGAATGAGTTTGAGGAGGAGGAGAAGGCAAAAGTTGGTTCGAATTAAAGTCCAAAAGCTCAAGAGCATTGTGCCTGGTGGGCATGGTCTTCAGCTCGATAGCCTTTTTGTTCATACAGCTAGCTACATTCTGCGTTTGAAGCTGCAAATTTATGTATTGAAATCTATTCTCGGATTGCACTAGCAAAAATGACTTCTTTGTCAGAGTATTTGAAGCTATCTTTTTATTGTCTTTGCCTTATTATCTTGCATAATAATGTTTTCTTTTTTCTTCTATTGTTACTCAAATCTCAATATTGCTAGCTATTGTATCGATCAAGATGGAAGTTCTTTATTGTTTTATTGGTGCTTTAGTTCTTTTCTTGGCGGGTCATGGTACATTGTTGCTGGAATAGTATCTTTATTTGATTATGAAATCTTAATCAAAATTATTGTACACATTAGATTTTGAAACAATTTATATATTTACTAGGAGGTCTTCATCTTTTTCTACTATCCCACGAATGTGATCGTTCCTTTGTCAACTTGAAATTCCTTCTCTTTGGAGAGAAGTGTCTATTTCTTCATGAATGATCACTCAAAGACTTGTTTGGTACACAATAATTAATATACCTTGTAAACTTGTAATGGATTGAATAACTATTCTCTTGTTTAGTTGTATACTTTTTTTATGAGCAATAGTTAGGATTTAGGATTAGTTATTATTCTTTAAAAATGAAGAATAACTATTACTTACTAGAATGTTTATCACATTTAGAATGATGCTAGAGAGACTATAATTTTATAATATAAAATTTACAAATTGATGTATCATTAATTACAAAAGAAAAAAAAAATCTGATATTTATATATATTATGTTATTGAATTGACATTAATCATATTCTTATGATACATTAGTTAGTAAACATTTTTTTGGTAAAATTGGTATTATAGTTTTTTTTAGTATTTGTTCCTAATAATTATTCTTTAAGCTAGGTAACAGCTCTTTGGCCTATCCAAACCCAACTGTGAACCAACTAATCCGCTCAACTTGGAGCCATCCGAATTGAAACTGTCCAATCTAATGAGAGAGGTGGTCGGCGGTGGGTCTCAGAGTGCCACAACCGACACTGGTGAGTCAGATGGCGGGTCTCCTTCTCCAAAAGGTGAGTCGCCAGATTTGGCCGGCTAAGCCTTTGAAAGAGGCTATATCTACCCCAATCTGGCAAAAACATAGTGGTTTTCGCTCAAATTCAGTGAAGATCTTGTGGTTTTTGGTTAGATCTCGTTGTTTTCGCTTAAATCCAATTATGATCTAATGTGTTTTGCTCCAATATGGCTTAGATCTGGTGGGTTTTGAACAAATTTGACGAAAATCAAATGGTTTTTGGCTAAGATCCGGTGAGTTTTGCTCAAATCTGACAAAGATCTAAGGTTATTTTGCCCAAATCCAGTGGGTTTTGCTCAAATCTGGCAAAGATCCAATGAAAAAATGCAGATCACCGTTGATTGGAACCTCCGATAGCATCTTTGTCAACTTTAACTGACTCGACTACCGATCGACTGAGTTCGATCCCACTTGATCCATGGGTTTTCTCGATTGGCGGTGGGTCTTCTTTCTGGCAACCCTATGTCATTAAGTCGGTTATGGGTTGGGCACAAACCCAACCTAGACCTATGGACATCTCTAACAACTCTTAAAAATTTCCCCAAATGGCCTCCAGTATATATTAGCTATCACTAGCAAGTTCACGGTACCATCCTAAAAATTCTCTAAAAATTCTCGTTGCTCTTTTCTCTTTCACCATCTTTACGTTGTTGATTTTATTATTATCATTTTTTTAATATAAAAAGATATTCAAACAATGAATCCATAACTTTTTTTTTTCTTTTCTGTTTTCTATTTTTTTAAATCCGGATTTGATATCATTTGTCTGTAGCAATTTGATTGAGTGTATGCAAATATTAACAAGTAGGATTGTCGTTATCATCTAGCATAGTTAACTTCTTTCCAAATATATATACGAAAGCCAAAACTCAAAAAAAAAAAAAAAATCCAATTAGATTTTAATTGGATTCTCAATTTTACACCATTTATATATCTAATTTTTAATTTATGTGCTAAGTAAATTATTGAGTGTAAAAATTGAAGAGTCCAAATATAATTAGATTCTAAATTGGAGTATAATTTTGTGTCATGTATCTATCTAATTTTTTAATTTTTGTAGCAAGTGAATTATTAGGTACAAAATCCAAAAAATCTAAATCCAATTAAATTCTAAATTATACATACATACATACATACATACATACACACATATATATATATATATATATATATATATATACTGAGAAACCATTACATATTTTAAGAATGTATAATATAAAAAAGGTGTAAGCTAATATCATGTATAATTTGAACATTTTCTAAAAAAAAAAATGTACAATTTGAATAATGTAATTCTAATTGTATCCGTGTATAAGAATGGTATTACACACTAGTTTACACTAAAAGCTACACTATAGAAGAATTATAACAAATTATCCAAGGAAAGAGAAACTTTTTCCCCCTTGGAACTACCAAGAACTATAATAACAAAAATTAATGCATTTTAATGATTTAGCACAATAGTTTTAAGAATCAATTTATTAAAGATTAGTAACTGTACCTTTGTTTTACTTGCATAAAAATAAAATAAAGCTAGTATTGATAGAAAAATTCTTAGATATTTCCGGAATATTGATAAATGGTATTCCATAATCTCATATTCATGGTAGATTCTACTATGAACTTAATAAGTAGACCCTACTATGAATGTGAGAGGAGAAATCACCATTCTTTGTATTCTGAATATACCTAACTATTATTAGTATTGACAAAAGGAATAGCATAACATTATTTATGGATATATAAATCCTGAAAAAAGACGATAATGTTAATGATAATTTTTTTTCAAATTATTTCTTTAGTGTTACTAAACAAATTAATTGAATAGGTATTCCATTCCATTTTATTGTATTCCTTATAATATTGATTTTTATTACCTCGGCCATAGGCAGAAAAGCGGGTTGAAGGAGATCATGTTTCGTTGTAGTGCACAAAACGTGTCCTTAATTTGGTCAAAGAAAACATGTAGTCTAAGTAGTATGTTCGTACTGTCATGTACTACATGTTGCATTATCATGTATTTTCCATTGTTTGTATACTATTTTAATTAGTTTATACTTAAACTACAACTACCCACAGTTACAATCTAAAAATATTACTATTTTTTTATTAAAAAAATATTTATTAAACACAGGATATGATTAATTTACTTATAATACTTAAAAAAATAAGCTAAATAATAGTACAAATTTACAAGAAAACTAGGTTTCGTTTGTTTCAATAGTTAGAAATTGTATTTTTTTTTTTAAATCTCAAAATTTTTATAATAATTTAATTATTAGGGAGAATGGATTTGAACCTTAAACGTTTACGCCCTAAACATTAGGAGATATTAGTTCAACTGCAATATTCTTGACAAACCACAATTTTTTTTTCAAACGATTTAAAAATAATAATTTTGAAGCTATTTTTTTAGCCCCATATGCATAAAAAAGGATTAATGTGTAGATTAGAGATAAAGAGATTAGAAAGGAGATAAGACAAGGTCATAGTGCAATATGCAAAGCAGGAAGACCAAAATCTAGTCCTAAATTACGGGGACAATTATTTTATTCTCCTAGTAATGCGACATTTACAATAATTTCATAAAAAGATTTAAGCGGTAAATAGTTATTAGTTTTAATTTAAACTCATTATTGAAATTACTTTTTTACTTATCAATAATAATTTGTTATCTAAAATTTGTTGTTAAAATAATTTTTTATCTAAAATTTGGTATTAAAATATTGTGAAGGTAGTGTAGAATTTCTTTTGTTTGCTTAATTAATCACCGCCACAAATCAGACTACCACAATTAGCTTGCCACGTGCAAACCGCACTTCCTAACACGTGCCTCTGAACACGTCGAAACTCTCACACACCCGTCTCATACTCTCTCTCTCTTGTCTCCTTCAATGTTTATATAAATACATTCTCTCTCTCTCTCTCTCTCTCTCTCTGTCTTTATCTCTCAGTTACGTATATTTTCATTTTTTTTCTTCGTCAAGTTTCAACTTTTTTGGGTTTTCCCAATCTCTCTTTCCATTTTGGTTTCTGGGTTTTTTTCTCTGCTCCGATCAGGAACACAAGCATCAACCCGTGAAATTCACTGGCAATTGTAAGACACACCCAGTTTTCATTTTGTATTTTTCTCTCACTTTTAATAAGGATTCAATCAAATGGACCACAAATATATGTTTACATTGTTTTTCTCTGAATATGGTTACCTGGGTAGTTCTTAGATCTTGTCATCAATTCATTTTGTGTAAAAAGTTATGAACCTTTTTTGGCTTTAAATAATTCCACAATTTTTTTTTTTTAATTTTTAATTTTGTATGTTCTTCAATGATGCTTTATTAATTTGCTGAGCAAGTGATGGACTATGAGAAATTTGAACTGGTTTTTGTATAAAGATTTCACAGTTTTGCTGTTGGTCTCATGTAGTTTCTATGACTGGAAAATGGTGCAAGTGGTTGTGGATTGAGTGGTTGCATTGGGGATCAAACACTGTGCATTGCTTTTTTTTTTTTTTTTTTTTAAATAATTTGTTGATTACCCTTTTTTTTTTTAATTGTTAATTTGGAGAGTAAAGATTGTATCATTAGTGTTCTTTCTAATTTTAGTGGGAAATAATTTCTCAAAAAAAAAAAAAAAAGTGGGAAATTGCGCAGGTCATGGTTACATATTTAACCTTTTCGTTTAAAATGATCATAAGTGCTTGTGAGCACTATCATAGATTTTGTAATTTGCTGACATTACTTGTCTTACCTGAATGTTTTTGCCCTTTGGAATATTTGTTGGTGTTGTTTTATAGCTCCATTGTGATGGTCTTTATTAGAAACCTAAATAATAATACACTTGTTGATTCATGAAGTTTGTTTATCCTTGACATATAATTTGTGCTAATGTATCAGCTTGTAGTTTAGGGGCTAAATTGTTGTGCTAAAAAGACAACATAAATATGCTAATACAGAGCTTTTGAACAATATAATAGCATAGGTGCTTTCTTTTATAAAGAAAGGTAATTAGTTTGAACTTGAGATGGAGACATTTTAAGGGCAGTGGCTTTAGATTGTATGATGGTACAAATATTTTTCCTTCTAAAATGTGTGAAGGCTTTCAAGTTTATGATTGAGCTAACAGGAGGCTTCGACAACCTAAGATCCTTTAAATGGGGCCTGCTACAGGTTCCACCGAGATTTAATGCACTAAAGATTTAAAAGATTTTCTGGTGGAGTATGTGGTTTTCCTAGAAGGCTAGGACTAGTAGTGTTCTCCTGGCTGCAGTCAAGCCTTTGAAGAAATATGATCCGGAAGCTGTATTTTTAGCTTATACAAAAGGTCCATTTCTTTGAAATGACTGGAGTTAGAATTGGATTAGGTTGAATTTTAATCATATTGTGTGAATTTTTTCTTTATTTTTCTTACTCTTTAATTCCTTCACGATATAATAGGTCTACGATATTGGTTTCCATTGCTTGCATATGTTATACACATCCATTGCTGACTCAATAATGGTTTAATTACCATTGTCTTAAATTTTCTCTCTATTTAGTGTTAGATTTGTGTTATTTTCATGTTTTCTATTTAGACATTTCTTACCTCTACTTTGTGCTTTAACGGTGATGTCCCTAAAGATGTGCTTTAGTTATTATTCTGAGCGTAAGGTTGTCGTAAATTGAAAAGTTAACAAAATGGAGGTGTTAATGGTGGAATTTGTGATGTCACATTTTATTGATGTAACTTTCTGTTTTAGGCAGATTTGACTGACGTTGTTGCAAGAAGTCTTCATTTACTGGCTTTTTTTTTCTTTGGATCAACAGATGTGAAACTTCCTTTTTCCTTGTTTTGGTTGTTAAGTAAAATTTGAGGTTTCTGATACTTTGGTATTCTGCTTCTCCATCTCATAGTACATCTTGTGAGTTTCTGCAAAGACGGTATGTATTTATTCTTGTATGTTGAACTATTTTATCTCCGAACATTTTGTATTTCTGAATATTCCTGAACACAAAGTTTTGTTCGTTTGTATTGAAGTTAATTATTTAAGTAATAATTTGAAAGAAATAAGTTCTTTTGATGGATCTTGCAGGTTGTGGAATTTTAGTTTATAAAAATTAAAATGTCTTCTCCAAGCAAGAGGAGAGAGATGGATGTCATGAAGTTGTAAGTTGCTGACTGTGACATCTCTGAGTGAATGTTTTATTTATATGCCCTTTAGTTTGACCAAGTTGGCCTTGTATCATGAGTTCTGTTTCAGGATTGCAATTGCATTTTCACATGCTGAAGTTATTAGTGATGACTTTCTTTTTGGCACATCTCACATGTGTTCATGTTGTCCAGGATGATGAGTGATTACACTGTGGAGACAATAAATGATGGACTCAATGAATTCAATGTGGAATTCCATGGTCCAAAAGAAAGTACTGTTCTTACTCTCATGCTTCTGTTTCACCTTCATGTATTGCACTTTTGCAATTGTTTTGATGGCTATGATCTCCCTCCTCCTCCTCCTCCACCCCCCTGCACAGGGCCAGCTATTTTTTGGGTGCATTTTAATATTGAATTCTATGAATCAATTCAGAAATATTACATTCCGATCAATCCAGAAAAAAATATTGATTTGGCTGTCTGAAAACATTTTGGTCTGTTTAATTTTAAATATTACAACAGATAAAATAGATCCATTACGCTATAAATTGCTAAAGGTGCTTAATATCTATATCACCAGTTATCCCTAAGATGCTTTCCTTGTCCAATTACACTTAATCCTGTAATTGATGTCTGTAAATAAACAAGGGTCACATGATGCTTAAAGGATAATGGAAAAATTATAATCTAATTCAAATTTTGAATATAGTTTTGATCCTTATTTTTCTTTGTTCTGGTTGATATCATATTCTTTATTTTATATGATTGTGATGGTTTCAGGCCTTTATGAAGGCGGGGTTTGGAAAATCCGAGTCGAACTTCCTGATGCTTATCCATACAAGTCTCCTTCTATTGGGTTTGTGAACAAGATATACCACCCAAATGTTGATGAGCTGTGAGCAACTTATACCTTAACACAAACCTAACTTTTATCAAAAACTCTTCTGCCCTGGGATTGTTTAACTGCTATCTGGCAGATTTGGTCATATGAAAATTTTTCATTAGATTCTAAAAACACTTTGGCTTGCTACTGCCTTTTGAGAAGCATCAAGCAACGACAATATGATTACTTTGCTGACTTTTTTGATGAGCGGTCAAAATTCATTGCAGGCAATCCTCTTAAATTTGTTGTCAAGAAAGCTGACTTTGGTTTTTTATTTCATTAATTGCAGATCTGGTTCTGTGTGCTTGGATGTTATTAATCAATCTTGGAGTCCAATGTTTGGTAATTATCAATTATCAATTCTAATTCTTTTTTTTTTTAGTAAAAAAAGGCTTCAACAGTTGTGTAGGTTCTTTTATAGGTGTCTTTATTCATGCTTTTAATGTGTCAGAGTTCGTATTTTCTCCCTCCACTATCAGAATTTGTTACAATGATCATGTATAATGTTTTTGTATTCTTTACTTTCTTGCACAAATCATCAAACTCTCTCTCTCTCTCTCTCTCTATCAATCTTTTGGATTCACTTGGATTCCTCACATAATATACCCATTTTTTCTTGAACAGATCTGTTAAACGTGTTTGAAGTTTTCCTTCCACAGCTGTTGCTTTATCCGAATCCTTCTGACCCACTTAATGGTGATGCTGCATCATTGATGATGAAGGATCGAAAGCAGTATGATCAGAAAGTAAAAGGTGAAATTTGATTCCTACCTAATCTTCCTTCCTTTTTTATATTGATGAGTTTTCAAGCAAACCAGCTTCGAGGAAGAATCTCAACCACTTACTGAAATTTCACAAATTGGGAACTTGCTCAGCAGTGACACACGGTGGATTGCTAGAAGGTTCCCTGTATGTGAAATGAATTTAGGTCAATAAGATGATTTAGGACTATCTAGTATATCTTGTTTGTTTAGATAGTATAAGAGGAAACCCCATTAAGATGATTTGACTGAAAATATTCTAAGGAAGGCCCATTAAGAGGGGTGTCATCAATTTCTTCCTGAGGCCTGGATTCAAATTTCTTCTTAGATTTTCTTATATATATATAAAAATTCTTAGGCTTTCTTCCACTTTATTTTCAATTCCAAATACTTCAATATTGAATTGTTTCCCACATTAAGCTTCGAAGAATAGTGGACAGAGAAAAGAATATGTGTGATTGACTTTGTTTTGTTTGGGTCGTTACAGTTGAGGATATATTGGGACTAATGCTTAGTGGTTGTTGTATTAAATTGTTACCACATACTTCAAAGAATAGTAGACATGGAAAACGTTAGTGATTTAAGTGTTATTAGAATGTATTTTTCCTTGAGATAGTTTCTTAACAATTACTAGTACTAAAATTGATAAAGAGAAAAAAAGGGAGGTGGAAACTTTTTACTGACTCTTGCTTCTAGTGGGATGAGATGTCATATCTGGAACTGCAAAATATAAGTTTTTCTACTATTATTTGTGGACTCAGAATACTGCGATCGATACGCAAAGAAAGAGCATCTCACCAATTCCACAGCCGAAGTGGATAGTGATGAGGACATCAGTGACGAGGAAAGTGGTTCTAGTGATGATGAAATTGCTGGACATGCTGACCCATAATGAACCACAATGGCTTCATTCTCTGATTTTAAAAGGCCCTTATAGCAGTAGCAGTGGAACCTTATAATAAGTTTACCTGTTCAATTGTTACTAGTTGTATGACTATATTGTATTTGCTTGTAGAATCATGACAACTTTTGTAACGCCTGTACTGATATTTAAAGGTACAAGGGATCAATTAGAAACAAAGAAACAGGACTTGACAAGTTAATCAATTCTTTTTACTACATGTTCTATTTCTTTTTTAATTAATTATGTTAATTATTTATTTATTGATTCTTTGGCCTGCTATAATCTGAAATTCTCATCTGAGAACCAGAAGGAATTGACAAGATACTCAGCTCTTTTAAGTACATGTTCTATTTCTTGTTTTATTAATTTATTTAACTAATTATTTATTGATTCTTTTGCCAGCTTATAAAAATTTTGAAGTGTAAATGGCCAAAATAAAACTAACTCTAAACTTTAAGGATTAAAAGTGTGCTTTAGTTTTTTGTTTTTTAACGTTTCTATTACCCAATTTTGTGTGTGTTTAAATTTTTGGGAAATTGCACAAATCTCTTTGAGATATGGGGGAGTGACACTCTAGCTCTAAATGGATGACTTTCAGTTTTAACATGATGTTTGAACCTTGTAGATAAGTGGTTTGGTGTGTGTTATGTAATTTGGCTTAATGATTAAATAATATGTTTTTGCTATTAAGGAACAAACGTACCTTCATCGAAATTTGAGGCATGTTTGTTATAATATGAAACTTTTTAGTGATTAACATTTGATACCTTTGTGAAACTTTATATTTGTGAGTTACAAGGTTAACTTGATTTAGTTAATTGGGTACTTGCATTTTTGTTTTATTTTGGTTTGGGTGCACCATGACTTTGATCTCTTTAAGTGGTTTAAACTTCACTTTGTATTTGATGCTTTATAGTTTACATATGCTGAAAATCGAGATAGGTTTTGTTTGAATTTTTTATGCATTTATGTCATTAGTATGCGTTTAACATTTGTTTCATTTTTCAATGATTAAATATAAATCTATTAAGAAATAAGATAGGGCTCACTCATCCTATCTTTAGGGACAAGAACTCAAGAAAGAAGAGATGAAGATGGCTCATCCCAATTCCCAATAGACAATATTGTAAGACAAAATTTACATTCATATTTACAAAAATAAATTCCTAATAGAGTGTTGAGGGTCATTTTTGTAAAACAAGGAGGCCCAACTCAGCAACACAGGCAGCAAATAGAAGTGGCAAGTATAGAATAAAACCATTAAGCCCAAGCGGCAGGAATAATGAGTCACAGGTCCATAAAATAAATAGATGGGCCTTGAGGAAGCAAGTGGGCTCGAAAAGCCCGGAAAGAGAGAATAACAAACCCATGGGTAGTGTATGATGTGAAAAAGTAAGAATGAGCTGTGGCAGACTCAAAATAATGTAAGCAAAGAAAGTAGATGATTGTTGGCAGGCCCACAAACGCCAAGAATGAGTATGAAGTAATTAGGCCGGGGAAGCCCAATGAAGTAAGTAAAAGTCCATGGGAACACAAAGATAGAAAAAGGGCTGAGGAAGCTCAAAATAAGTATATAGGTCGAGGATGCTCAAGGGGACACAGGAGCTCCTAAGAGAGAAAGCATATGGTCGTGCAAAGCCATTTGGGGAAGAGAGTAAACGGCAAGTCTAAAAGAGGACCAGTAGGACCAAGTCATTACAGCAGGAATGACAGAATAATATGGCAGGACACGAAGGCAACCAAGAGATGGGTTAAGAGAAATGTAAAACCCATTATCAAATGAAGCCCAGCCCCTAAAGGGAACAGTGAATTATAAAATGGCCTACAATAAAATAACGAAGAAGCGCGGCAAATTGTGCAAACAAAGCTCCAAACTACAGTAAACACATAAGCAGCAGGCAGATTTTGGACACACATGCAAGGGAAGCACGCGCAAGGCCCAGACACCGCTAACTTGTACCCAGCCAATATGAGATGTGGTGGGGTCATGGGTCAAAAGTAAGAGGTAAAGGGGGTATGGTTTGGTGGTGGGGAGAGGAGAAAAGACCTACTCTGTGGCTCCTGTCCAAGCCCTTTTGAGAGGAACGTTCTGCTGGGATGACAGACCACCCAAAAGAGGCAAGGTTGAGGGGGGGGGGGGGAATCGCTAGGTGCATGCTATGAGGGAAAGAGAGAGAAAGCATTTACGTCGTGGTAGGAAAGGATGTCACAGCAGACTAACAAATGACACAAACCTGCCTTTGACTGGCGAGGGTAAGGTACACAGACAAACTCTTTAGTGGTCGACAAGTACGCCCAGACTAGACAAAGGTAGTTAAAGGGCAAAGAGGTAAAATCTGGTCACGGCAGGCCCTATAAGAAGACCACTGCCATGCCATGTAGAAAGGATCGAAAAACAGAGGTATTAGGAAGTGAAAAGAAAACGAAAGAAAAGGAAAGGAAAGAAGAAAAGATAAGAGAGAAAACAGAAAGTAAAAGAAAGGTAATATAATGGGCATGCATTAGTAGATCGGTTCCCTTCTCTCCCCCTTGAAATCCCACTCTCTTGGAGGCAAGTAAATAATAGAGATTCCTTTGGGCACTAATCATTTAGGTTCGGTTCCCTCAAAGTCATTAATCCCCACGGCAAGATCTTTTTCCTAGGAGATTAGTTTCATTGAGAGGATGCGTTCTTCCTCTTTGGTCTTTGCCTCTACGAACCCAAACTTGACTTAATATTATTATTTCTTCGATTAATTCATATTGTCACTTAATCCTTCACTTCTTTTGCAAAAGTTATTGTTATTACTGTGATTGTCATAGATAGGAATTTCTTTGTCTTTTTTCATTAAGAAAATGTCACTATATTTTTGTTCTTTTGCTATTGTTGTATCTGTCTGTCGTAAATCATTTGAAACAGCTCTGTCTGCCACAATATACTCCTGGCAGACGAGGCCTAGTTTGCGCACAAGTCGGCCTAAAGTGAGTTACAGTTGGGCTGGTCTCAACTTTCTTACTCAGAATACTCAGGCCCATCACCGTAGGAGGCAGCCCAGCCCAACGCACAACACAAAAAAGGCCCATACATAGAGAAATGAGTTTAAGGCTCCTGTCTTTAAAACAGAAAAGAAAGGAACTAGGAACCAAGGAGTAGAATGAATATGCTGTAGAAACTTAATAAACATTTGTTTTCATTTAAAATTTGGTCAGTAATTGTGGTGAATCATTTGAAACAGCTCTATCTGTCACAATATACTCCTGGCAGACGAGGCCTAGTTTGCGCACAAATCGGCCTAAAGTGAGTTACAGTTGGGCCGGTCTCAACTTTCTTACTCAGAATACTCAGGCCCATCACCGTAGGAGGCAGCCCAGCCCAACGCACAACACAAAAAAGGCCCATACATAGAGAAATGAGTTTAAGGCTCCTGTCTTCAAAACAGAAAAGAAAGGAACTAGGAACCAAGGAGTAGAATGAATATGCTGTAGAAACTTAATAAACATTTGTTTTCATTTAAAATTTGGTCAGTAATTGTGGTGAATTTTGTATATATGTAATTGAGATAGATGTTAGCTCCCACAATTTATGGTCATTCAAATATAAACACTTCCCTGATTATTATTTCCTACCCCTCAAATAGAAGTTAGTTATAAAAAGTTCACTATAGCACTGTTTTGTGTGTGGGATCACTATCTGTAAAAATTGAGGAATGTGATCCAAATAACCCAAAATCCGAATGTAAGTTTTACCAAAGACTATATTATTGTTTGATATGGTTGATTAAAGGAAATGTCAAGTGTCAATTTTGTTACTGATTTGTTGTAACCTGTAAGGAAATATGACAATGTTTTTGTGTCATTGCATTGGTGTGGTTGGGTTTTATAATTTCTTGTGACTAGATGAATTGAAGGAAATGTCAGCTTGATTGTTGTTAAGTGTCTATAATTTTTGTATATATGTTTTGAGTATCAATTAATAGTTAATTAGAGCTTAGAAAGTATGAAGTTTTGAGGTTTTTTACTTTTAATGACAGCTGTCCAAATTAACAAAATTTAAAATTTATCCAAAAAAATAAAAATAAAAATAAAATATCATATCATTGCTAAGAGTCTTATAACTTAATTGACACTTCTTAATATTGTAACAAAAATGTTTAAGGTTTAAATTTCCCCTACCCCTCAATTATCAAGTTATTAAAAATAATAATAAAGTTACACTGTTATCCAAAGTAATAAAGGTGGTAAGTTGTAACTGTGAGCTCCTTTGAATTTTTTTTTTTTTTTTTTTTTTTTTTTTTTTTTTTTTAAAGAAGCAAACTAACCGTTAAACACACACTTAAATACTTAAATAAAATAAAAAAAATAAAAAAAAAAAACTTATTAGCGTTAAAAGTGACCAAGAAATTTAAGTCCAAATTAATTCAGGCCCACTCCACTATAAATGTCCAAATGAAATTAGGCCCAACCCACCATGCCTGAACTGATCAAGCTTATTGGTAGGCCCATGATTTAGGCTATCCAACCTTATTCGGTGCAAATTTTATTTTATATATACTATATTTAAGCAGAGCCAAAGCATGAGAAAATTTAATCAAGAATCTAATTTTAATTGCACTCATATTTTGTACAAGTTTGATTCTAATTGACCTTTTTCCTTTTTTCAATGTCAATTGACCTACTATTTGATGTTAAGTGTCTAAATTTTAAAAGAAATGTTATGTTTATAATATTTTTTTTTTTACAACAAATCTTAAGTAGCAAGTTGTTACTGGTTTTAATTTGAGCCATCACTAACATCAATTTTTTTTTATCCACTAATAATAGCTTGCTACTTAAAATTTGTTGTGAAAATATTGCGAATATAGTATTTATCAAAATTTAAACACTTTAATTTTATGCAAAGTGTCCTTCCAATTATATACTCTAAATTCTGAATATGTGTTAAATTATATTTGCTAAAATTTAATGTATCTAAACCTTAGAAAATATAAAAAGATTCAATTCATTATGCTTTTAAGTAATACTATAAATGTGAAAGGTCTATTACTTGGTAGGAACTTTTTTATATATGTGTGTGTGAGGTCTATTACGTGCAGGTTCAAGTATTTTAGGAAATTAAAAGCTTTTTCAAAACCTTTAAATTAGCTTTTAAGCTGTAAATGAAAGTATTATCATTATAAAATTCAATAGTTACAACAGAAAGAGAGGAGATTTAAATCTTGAAAATCTTTGTTAGAAGCATCTAAAAATACTGGTCGAACAACAAGGTTTATGCAAATATAGAAAATCTTATATCAATTAAAAAGAATCTTCTCATCAAAAAAAAAAAAAAAAAAAAAAAAAGAATCTTGTTTTCTTTCCTCTAGCGGATATCAGATCTCAACACCTTAACCCTTTCTTGTGTGTTGGGTCAAATACTTAATAATGTAACAAAATATTTTATGACAACATAATTTATAAAGTCATCCATGAGTAATGATTCAAATGATTGATGATAGAGTAAATTAATAGTGAATGTTAATAGGGCATGAGCCATTTTGTTAAACAACTTGGAATTGGGACGCATGAGTTCATGGCACACCTATCCCACGTATTGGAAAAAAACGAAAAAAGAAGAAGCAATGACATAAAAAAAAGAGTGATAACTACTGGTATCACTCTCACATAACATAATGTTGGAGCCATGCCACACCAATACATGAACTTTAAATTGATTAATAAATAATAAAGGGTAGAAAGACAATCTTACTGAGATAAATAGGACACTTTTTTCAGCAGATAGATTGCTGCAATTAATTTGTGACAAAAAGAACTTCTAGTGGTGCCCAATAGTTCATATATGTGGAATGGAGTGAGATTTGAAAGGTTTTCTTAGGTCGAATGTGGTCAACTTTTGCAAGAGCAAAGAGTTGTTATGGTCTAATTTCTAAATGGATCCAAGTAACGAATGCTCTTAGAGCATTTGTTAATGTTTTCTCAACCAAAAAAAAAAAAAAAAAAAAAGGTATTTGTTAATAGATTATTTTAAGAAAGTTTTAATACTACTTTCATGAAAAATATTAAAATATGTCAAGAAATTCAGTTTTTTTTTTTTTTTAATAATTATTTCATAAAAAGGTTTTCTTAGTGCATTAGTTAACTTTTCCCATTCTAAATTACAGTTTGAGCTGTTTTTGTCGTTTTTTGTCCCTGTGGATTCACAGAGGTACCAATTATAATCATCAATCTATAATTTTAAGTCATTTGCATGCAAAATATAATATGCAGAAGCAGGCAATTTTTTGATTTTGTCTGTTATCACAGTTGGAACAAAGATTTTACCATTCTGACAAGTGCCTCTCTTAGATTCTTTATTCCAAATTTGTTTGCTCAATTGATTATTGAAGTAGCCATTTCTTTGATCTTTACCTTTTCCAATCTTTTCCAAGAAGGAGAGGAGAAGCCAATCGAATTCATCTAGTCTGTTTTAGCAAGTACCCATTTAGAACAATTGGAATGTAGCTCTTGAATACAAGTTCCTGTTCTTTTTGGCTGGTCTCTTTGCATGCATAAAGATATGACGATTAATATGTTAGTAGCACCAGTAAACATTCAAGTCTATGAGAAGCCAACAAGGACATTGCATTCAAAATGTGACCATTTCAAGCTGCCGACTCCTAATTGTTTAAAAGGTTAACTCTGTGGCTTTTGGCTCTTTTCCCCAAGTACCTATTGGTAGTCACATACAGTCTTACAAACTACATATTAATATCAGAAAATTGCAAATCATTGGTGATTTAACAAACAACATTTACCTTGTTGTTTAGAAGAAAAAAAGGAACATCAAACTTGTTACTTTCTTCTTCTTTTACAAATAACCAAATCCACATTATTGACAGGAAAACAAAGTAGCAATTTGTACCCCCCAAAAAAAAATCATACTTGTTCATCGAAAGATGGATCGAATTTCCATCTGGTTACTCCCCATTTTAATCATTCTCATCACTCCAATGTCAATTTCATCAGATGAGGATGTAAAGCAGGCGCTAGTTCAATTCATGGACAAAATCTCACCAGGAAGTTCACAAAGAAATATCAACTGGGGCTGGAACATGAGTTCAGACCCTTGCAGTGACCAATGGGCGGGAGTGTATTGCAACTATCCAGAGAATGTGTCTGTGGGGAAAATAGCTCTTGATGGGTACAATCTCACTGGAGTTTTTGATGCCGGTTCTATTTGCATGGTAAATTCTCTTACTATCCTCAGTCTGAAACAGAATCAAATAAGTGGATCAATACCAGAAGAGATAGGACAATGCAATGAGCTGATTCATTTGTATTTAAGTGGGAACAAGTTCTCTGGTAGCCTTCCTAAGTCTGTCTCACAATTGGTTAACTTGAAGAGGCTTGATATATCTGACAATAACTTCAATGGTGAGCTTCCTGATCTGCCTAGGATTTCAGGCCTGGCAACCTTCTTAGCGCAGAACAATCATTAGAGTGGGAAAATACCAAATTTTGATTTTGAAAACTTCAAAAAATCTGAATTTAATGTCGCCAACAACAATTTCAGCGGTCCAATTCCATATCTCCAAGGCCATTTGACTGCAGATAGCTTTTTTGGTAATTCAGAATTATGTGGAGAACCACTGTCAACTGCTTGTCCACCTTCTCCTGCTCCTTTACCATCTGCAGAGGACTCAACACCATCATATAAAGGGTTTTTTATATACTTAGGCTACATAATTCTAGGTGTGGTTATAGTGCTCTCATTAGCCCTCAAATTTATTCCCAAAAACAAGCCTAGAAAAGAAAAGGGTGATGTTGAAAAGAATATTATTGTCGATGACAAGCCTAGTGAAACCTCCAATGAGTTCAGGTTTGGTGTAAACAGGTCAGAGTTATCAATGACATCTTTTGAAAGTGCAGTCACTCCATCTACACTTTTAGTTCTCAGGAGTCCATTGGCAAAGGAACTGCAATTTGAGGACTTGCTTAAAGCTCCAGCTGAATTGCTTGGGAGAGGAAAGCATGGAAGCCTCTATAAAGTCGTGCTCAATAGTGGGGTCGTTTTGGCTGTAAAGAGGATCAAGGATTGGGGAATTTCTGAAGACGAATTCTGTAGTAGGCTGCAGAAGATGGACCAAGTGAGGCATCCAAATATATTGCCACTGGTTGCATTTTATTGCTCCAAGCAAGAGAAGCTTTTGGTCTACGAATATCAGCAGAAAGGCAGCCTCTTCCAGCTTCTCCATGGTAAGTTCTCATTCTCAATATATAGCTAGCACCACCACCACCCACAAATCCCACCCCCCACCGCCCCCCGCCCGCCCACTCCCCCCCACAAACACCCTCTCCATCCCTCTTTCTTTTCCCCAATAAATAAGTGTGAAATTTGCAGCTGTTAGTTTGTACTAAAACATGCATAATATGAGTAGAATAAGAGACCAAAGAAGGTTTTGTAAAAAGTGAGACAATGCCCTGATATTATCTTAGAATAAGAAAATATTAGGAAGAAGTAAAGAGAAAAAAAATCACAAAATTAATGTGATTCAGTTTTAGCTGATTACATCCACAACAGAAAACTCCAAACACCTAATCTTTATTATTGTGCTTTGTGTGTAACAATGAACCCCTAGAGTATATTTAGAAATGCAGAACAAAAATGCAGTTGATAATTATAACCCTAAAACAAATAGAAATACAATAGGCTTAATATGGTAACTGAATCACTATAGCCTATGATATTATACAAAACCATGCTCTATAATATCTATAGTGTAGCCTATTGTATTCTAACAGAATGCACACATAAATAGAAGCCTATGCCAGTGAGCTTGAAAGACTAGGAGTTGCTTTTTTACTAGGAGATGATGGATTGTGAGACCATCCCAATAATCGTGCAACTGAAAAAACATTTTAGACTCGCAATGTCAGATTGACTAGCCATGAAACCTGTTTTGAATTCTAGACCGCTAGGGATTTGCTGAATGTTGCATCCATCCCCTTAGTTTTTAGCAGTTCCTTTCTCCCATCTCTAAACACCCATTTTGACTTGGAAAAACAAGGTACTAGATAAATTTTCAGAAACAAGAAAAATGCACAAGTAACTATATTTGCATCATTTTTTTATCTGCAGAATTACAAAATGGCCATAAATTAGACTGGGGAAGCAGACTAAGTGTTGCAGTGAGCATTGCTGAGGCCTTGGCATACATGCACAAGGAGCTGCATGAGGATAAGATTGCTCATGGCAACCTAAAGTCCACCAACATTTTGTTTGACAGAAACATGAATGCGTGCATCAGTGAATATGGTCTAATGGAGGCTGACAAACAAGAACAACCATATCTTTCCCGAACCAGTAGTTTCAAAAACAATAATCCGAGTGGAGTCAATACACATGACACTTTCAAGCTGGATGTTTACGCCTTTGGTGTGATTCTTCTCGAGCTGCTGACAGGGAAGCTGGTCCAGAACAATGGGACTGATTTGGCTACATGGGTGCATTCAGTAGTTAGAGAGGAATGTACTGTTGAAGTCTTTAACAAAGCTTTGCTCTCAGAAGGTGCTAGAGAAGAAAGGATGGTGAACTTGTTGCACGTAGCATTGAATTGCATAAATCCTTCCCCAAATGAAAGGCCAAGCATGAACCATATTGCGGTAACATTAAATACATTAAAACATGAAGAAGAGAGTTCAATATCCTTGGATACTTCAGGCATATATATGGGCCATCAACTGTGAAAGGACTCAGAAATTTTTCTATTTATCCCTATATCCGAATACATAAATAGTTTCAAGCGAAGCTGTATCCCTTTGCATGGAGAGCAATTCTTTTCTTGAACTTGAACTTAAACATATGAATATAATTTTATGAATGTACTTTATTTTCTATTTACTACAATTAATATTCATCTCATGGC
Organism: Quercus variabilis; assembly: GCA_030445155.1. Lineage (NCBI taxonomy): Eukaryota > Viridiplantae > Streptophyta > Magnoliopsida > Fagales > Fagaceae > Quercus > Quercus variabilis. The sequence continues at coordinate 13,058,290 of CP129454.1, forward strand.
AATGCTCATCTTTTATGCTTGTAACTTTTCATCAATATGCAGTGTTGCTAGTTGGGTTTATACCAAAACTAGAACCTACAATATTAGAGGAAATTTCAATTCCCATGGCAAAAACAAATAAAATCAAGTATATTTGAAAATGACAGAATTCTTCAAACAAAGAAAATGGTAGAAGAATTTAAGAAATTTTTAACTTTTAAGACATATCTTTTGGTGAACAAATTCTAACACATATTAGATCTGTGTTAACACTTGCACTGTCTCCGTCTAAACTGTGATCTTCTAGAGGGTTTATGTAATACAGATCAACAAGTTACATGCATAAATGTGTGATAAGTGATTTAAGGATTCATAAAAAGTACTCATAGTTGAAGACAACTTTATGTACAGAAAAGATTGTGTTTTAGACCTCTACACTACACATTGCTCATGGATTACATTACATATATCACATAATTGAAAACCATTTAGTTGGTGTTTAAAAACATTTATTAGTCCTAATTACTCATGGATTACATAGACCAAACTAGCTAGTCATAGAGCATGATTACATTTTGGAGGTTGAGTCTAGAACAAAAAAGCCAATAACCAAACAAAATCATCTTGGTAGGGAAAATCTCACAGAATTATCAAAGCCATTAAAAAAAATAACATGGTTACATATATATAATCACCACCAACTTTGAGTGCGATCTGTCATGGGTGTGTGAAATGCCATGCGTGCAAGAAAAAACACTCTGGGACCCCACCATCAAGTTTTGTCCACCTTTGAGATTTTTTAACCTCTTTCTCTCATCCCATCATATATATCGTTTGGTTCTATTCAACTTTCAAGGCTCCATGTCTCTATTGTAGCTTTTTTTATGGACGGGATTTTGTACACATGAAGTGTCATGCTAAAATTAATGTCGGTAAATAGTTAATTTTTGTTTTTTGGGTTCAATAGAAATAACAATGAAGATGGGATTTCCAATTCTAGTTTCATTTATAAAATATAGTAGGCTTATATCACTTATCACTTATCTATAAGGCGCTGACTAATATATATTTGGGTTTATATATATATATATATATATTTTTTTTTTTTTTTAATAAGAAGGTAATTAATGAAGATTTTAAAAGATAACCAGTTTAATTCAAGTACGTTGTTTCTTAAAAAAAAAAAAAAAAACTGAAAAAAATCCTAATAAAAGATATTGAATGAAAGGGACCAAAGCATAAAGAAAATTAACAACAACCAATTTTTTTCCTCTTCTTTGTATTCTTCCATCAGTTTGAAAATCAAGTCAAATTCATTTTTCTATTTAAATTTTTTTTTTTGAAAAAAAAAATCAAAAATATCAAAGCTGCTTTTTATTTTTTTTAGCACTTAACAACAATCCACTTAATGAGAGTGAACTAAAAGACTGAATTGACAACAAATGAAAATTTAGGGACAAGAAAAAAAATTTAAAGGATTAAATTGAAAACAAACCAAATTTAGAGGATGTAAGCCAAAAATAAGTCATTATCTAACACCGACTGCCAGTGTTCTTTTCAGCATGAGTGAATTACTTTGTAGCCATTACTTAAGTCTTAAAATGTCTTGTTCCTTTACAAATCATCATCATTTTTTTTTTTTTGAGAAACAAATCATCATCATTATTAACTCTGCTAATCTTTTATTAATTATACCTCATGGTTAATCAAATAAAAAATGCCTTTTTCCTTTTTCCTGGTCAAGATTTATCCATCAAGAATGGCTCATAAATTGAAGTCATGCCAAGATTGATGGAAAAATCTGCTAGTGGCAAGAAATGATACAGGAAATCATCATTGCTGGGTAATTATTTTGATAATTTTCTGGTAAACAAAGGAGTGACAAAGACTACTGTGAACAATCGAATTGTGTGTGTAATGGTGGACCTGTTAATCATTCCTAATTTTCCCTTGCAATGTGGTCAACATCATTTAACTTTTTACTAATACGTGTACTCATATATATCTTAAAATAAGTGGGGCTAGAAAGGTTCAAAAGGAACAAGCATAGGCTTGTTTGGTTATTATCTATATATAGCTGAAGCATAGTATTTAATGTTGTTACGTTCACGTTGAGCCATGTTGGCAGTCACGTCATCAGTTTTTTTTTTAATTTTTTTTATATATTTTTTAAAACATTTTCTCATTGAAGGTGACTTAAAAACTTTATTATTTAAAAATTAAAATATCTTTTAACCATTATTTTTATTATTAATTTTCCAAAACTCTCCCTCCTTTTTAGCTCTTCATCTCCTAACTACCCTTTTTTTTTTTTTTTTTTGAGAATCTCCTCACTACTTTCTAACTTAATATCATTTTTTCTCTTCCTTTTTATCTTCCTTTATTTTGACTTTTCTTATTATCAATATCTTACTATAAATTTGACATTTTCTTTTTCATGCTATGCATAATTTTCTCACACAAAAAAGGTTACTTCTCTCTCTCTCTCTCTCTCTCTCTCTCTCTCTATATATATATATATTTTTTTTTTTTTTGTTTGATTTTTTTTTTATTGCATCAATTCTTTAGGTTGATGACTTTTTGTTTTAATTAGAATTCTACTTTGGGTTGATACAATTTAGTTTTTTGTTTTAAGTTGTTATCTTTTATATTATTTTTAATTAAATATTATCCTATTGCATTGTACATATAGTACATAATAATATAATGTTATTATATTACATAGAATGACTTGGATAATTTGATATTTATTGTTATATATATTTTATTTTTACTCTTTTTTCTTCTCATCTTATTTTACTCAATATTTAAATCCAATCATATCCTCCATACTATTAAATTGTGTAGCACAAATCAAGAAAATGGCTAAACACAAACCTACATTCCTTTACCTTACATTGGGGGAAACAAAATATTTGTGTGATAAAGGGTCATATAATTTATAATTTAGATAACACTCTTTGAATGTGTTTAGGCCTATAGATTGAGCAATTTGTAGACTTAAAAGGCTATTGAGAATGAACTTTATCAATCAAGACTAAAAAAAAAATATGAATTACTATATATCATTTAGATAAAAACTTTTATCATAGATACATTATTATTATTATTATTATTTTTTACACAAACTTAATAATTTTATATTATGTGTTAACATCGTCTCTGCTTTTTCTTCTTCTTCTTCTAAAAAAAATATTATGTATCATCTTTAAAGGATGCCAAAAATATTGATCTTATGGGAAAAGTTACATAAAATATTGAGAAAAAGATGTTTTATATTGCAATCTACTAAAAATGCTTTATAGTGGGTTCTAGTTAGCTCAACTGGTAAAGTATCTAATGGTTGAATAAGAGATCTGTGGTTCAATCTCCGCATACACCGAAAACCGATTGGTGTTTTGGTCTAATGATAAAGAGCTATCATTAGAAGCGGACGCCATATGTTAGAGCTCTCTCAAAAAAAAAAAAAAAAAGCTTTATAAAAATTTAAACCTTTCTATTTTAAATATTACAATCTATTTTTCTTATCTTTGGCATGTTCTACAACTACCATATGTGTTAACTTAAGTCTTAATATTCTTAAGTTGTTTTGGCAAAAAGATAAAAAAAAAAGTTGTCACAAAAGAAGAGTTCATGTAAAATTTTTTGCAAAATGAAATATTTGTTTTGTAAGGCCACCAAACTTGATAATTTGCAAATGATGGAACCACTTGCAACAATATTTGCATAGTTATATAGTTCAAGCTAATGCAATCGAGTATACTTTTAGTCTTCAAAAAACACATATCTACCAACAGTTAAACATTCATCTTGGGTAATTTTAACTTTTCATATAATTTTATCTTTACATATTCATCTATTTTTATTTATATTTTTTTTTTAGAAAAAACAAAAAAAACTTTAGTTTAGATATTTATATGTAAACAATGAAATAATGATTCATGAATAAAAAAAAAAAATTTATCTATACATATTTATCTTGTGCGGTTGTAACTTCACATATAATTTTGCATTTATATATTCATGTACTTTAATTTGAATGTTTATAACCTAATAATGAAATCTATAAACAAGGTAATTAACACAATCATATTTTTACAATTCAAAAAGTCACAATTTCTTTTTTTCAAAAAAAAAAAAAAAAAAGCCTTTTACATTTCCTTGTAATTATTTTTAATTATTATTATTATTTTTTTTTATAAAAACTTTGACATACCACTAACCTAACCACTTTATACATTAAAAAAATTTAAGGCTCATTATTACTTCCATTAATATATTGTGGATATTTTAATTGATTGAGACCAAACTAGAGAAATTCCTTTCATATTTTCTTGAAAATTCAGAAGGAAAAAGAAAAAGAAAAAGAAAAAGAAAACCTTAAGTACATATACAACTATTTAAGCCATCCATGATATATATTTCTTATTGATAACCATAAAATTTACAATTAGCAAGGGAACATACAAAGTAATAAAGAATAAATGAAGTGAGAAAAAAAATATATAAAATCAAACGTCAATTAATAACCGTTATTTGGAAAATAAAAAGGTGGTCAAGAGGAGTAAGAAATAAAATAGAGATAGCTATACAGTGGACATTGAAAATTTTATAGTGCAATAAAATCAACCATTACATTCACTTAATTAAATCAATAATCAACAATTAAATATAAAAATATAAAATTTAAACTTAAAACTAATCAAAATCTAACTAGGGAAATTATATATCCTATCATAACTAAAAATGAGATGTTCTTCAGTAATTTAGAAATTATATTAGAAATAAATTTGAAAATTTTTATAATCTCATTTTTTGACATTTCATTTAACCTTATATATATATATATATATATATATATATATATATATATATATTTATATAATCATAATCTTCATACACCATGACTCAAAAAAATCTAATGAATAGTTCTACCTCTTATTTAATGTCTATGTTATGCAAATCATCAACTAATTAATATATGATAATGGTAAAAAATGTTATAGACAAGATTATGTAAAGTATGATAAAACCTTTTTTTTTTTTTTTTAACTCTTTATAAAGTCTAGAGACTAAAATAGTATTTTACCTAAAAAATTATCAAGTGCAACGCGCGGGTCTGCAACTAGTTTTTAGTTAATAATTAGACCAAAGCAGCTTCATGGATTGTGCCTTGTGAATCATAGCCCCACATACTTGCTTATAGTTAGGAGTTAGGACAAACTTTTACCAAACTAGTTTATAGGAATTTTCTCTAACCGATTAGGTGGTAATTTTTAAAACTATCTATTTGTATTAGTTAAATAAGTCACATGACTAATAAAAAGATCATATGACTAAAAGTCCTACACATGAATGATCTTTTCAACTACCATGTAGTGAGTTGAAGGATGATTTATTGGACTGATTTAAAGGTAAACTTTTTCCTCTAAGAGAGAGAGAGAGAGAGGATATGATCTTAAACCTTGATTTGGATCAAGGTCTAAGATCATATCCTTAATTGGCTGATTTAATAAAATTTCCTTCCTGAACTTCCAGGCTGGCTTCTCAACCGAAAAAAAAAAAAAAAAGAGAGACTGTTTTCCTTTGAAAAAAATAGTTAAAAAAACATATTACGATAATTTCCCCATTATAGAAGCATTCGAAATGATAATTGAAGTGTTTAATGTAGAAATCTCTCAATTTATTTTTAGACCTAAATTGGTTGTCTCCAAGACTCCAACTATTTTGGTTTTGGTTATCTCTAATTTATAATTTATTCGACAACAATAATAGCTACAGTTTTTTTTTTTTGGGAACAATAATAGCTACATTTGAAGACAATGGTAGGTTAGTAAATTCCAATCACTATGTTTTAAACAACTTCCTTTTTCCATGCCTTTCACTATTGGGACGTACCTTTTTCTTTTCCTAAGGATTTTTTTTTTTTGAGAGTTTCAACCTGCTCTTAATGATAACTCTTTATTATCAGACCAAAAAATCTCAATTTTTGGTTTATGCATAAATTAAACCCTAGATCTTTTTTCCTAAGTGGTTGGCTAATGTGTCCATTTAAATTGCCTTTTCCTTTGTTATACTTGAATGTTGATCTATATATATATATATATATATATATATTTATTTATATATATATATATATATATATATATTGTTTTTTGTTATACTTGGTCTTTGATATTCATAAAAGAAAAAAAGTTAATAGATTAATCTTTTGAAATCGTGATTAAATTTTTTTTTTTATACATATAAAGAATCAAACACTCACAAGGGGAGAGGGGATGGGTTGGTTTTTTTAGTCAAGAGGTAAAAATGAGAACTATGAAAAAGGTTTCTTCTGACAATTAAATTCATATTATAAGGAAATACTAAAAGATAATGTTGTTCTTATCAACACATATCAGTAAATAAAATAAATTTTACAAAAGTTCTATTTCACTTTAAGATAGAGAAAAAAAAGAGGAAGATATTATTCAAATTGTGCTTCAACATTTTATAACATGAATTAAAAATTAATTATTAGCATCAATTTATTTCATAATATTGAGAGTGACCAGGTTGAGGTGTAAACTATGTTGTTCTCTTGAGTCGATATATGTTGTTGGTAGGATATTTTATTAATGGATTTAACAAATGTTTTTAGACACCATGTTCTAGGCGTAAATTAGCTTAGCCACTATTATCCTTTTTTTATTAGTTTGCACCACTAAGTAAGATAGAAAGTTTTAAAATAGTATTCTACTTTGTAGCCATGTAATCGTAATAGAAAGACACTACTAAATTATTTGTAAAAAATGAGAATAAATAATAAAAAGAATTAAAACAAAATTTTCTAATTGTTAGATATCAGACTAATAAAGGAGAAAAATATAAAGAAAGTTCTAAAATAGTCCAATCATATTGAGACGTGATTTTTCTCTTGGATTCAATCAAATTTAGCCCAAATATGGGTTTGGTGGTGGTGGATATGGGTTTGCAACCTACATGGGATTCAAGTGGTGATGTCGGGTGGAGATTTTTTATTAGAAGAGAAAAGGAATTGAGGAAAAAATGAAATAGAAAAAAGGGAGGGAAAAAGCAACTAGATGAGAGAGAAGTTATTTGGCCTTGGCAGCAGCATGCCCCCCAGGGCATGCCATGGCATTGGTAGCTTGGTTGCCAATCTGGTTGTCGAAGCAGTCATTTTGGTAATACAATCAGTTTTGAAAACACACACCAAATGGTCAAGGGTCTGTTTGGTATGTATGTATGTTTAAATAACAATTTTTAGTTTTTTTAAAAATACGTGTAGATAAAAAAATGTATAAAAATATGTATAATGTTATTTAAAAATTAAAAACATATATTTAAAATGATATATCAGGCCTAGTGGTGTAGTATGGGTTGGGGCATTCGTATTTTTGCCATCCTAGAGAGAGAATAAGGAAAATCTAAGTTAAGAGCATGTTGCTATCATCAAGATGGGCTCCTACTATCCAATCCACTCTCAACAGGCGCTCTCAACCTCACCTGCCTAGCACCTTCCCTTGTGGCTTGTACTATTAAAACTTGCAATTAAAAAAACCCTTCCTCTTGGGACTTATTATGTGGCGCAAAAAGAATTCAAAACAAGAACATCTCATCTTCACCAACAAAAGACACTGCAGTTCTATGGTTTCTAGTATACTCTCCTCAAAAGGTAGATACTCTGCAACTTTCAACATTTCCTCACTTCTCCAAAAAACCCATCTTCTTTCTAATCTTGATAATTTCATCATTCAGCTTTCATGTAATAGCAGCAAAATCCCATCTGAAAGCATTTATTTTCCTCATAAAACTTGGAGAATTTGCTGGTTGTCAATAGCATAGCATAATTCTAGCTTTGTAATATCTTCTAGCTTGCATTCCCTTTTTTTCTTCTAGGGTCTCAATTTATGAAAGAATGTCTCTTGGAATTGAAAGCAATGCGCTTTTCAAAGATTAAGTGACTAAGCTCAAGAAACTTATGAGAAAGATTTGATTTTGAGCGTACCCATCTGTCAAAAATGTATAAAATTCCATTTGAAATCAAGCAAAAAGATGGTAGTTTGGTATACCCACCTCCTCAATCATCTCTCTCTGCTCCATATTTTAGTACTAACTATGAGGCGGAAGCAACCCCAACATCATCTTTCAACAGAATTAGTCCAGTACTTCTTTTGCTTATAGTAATTCTAGCAGTAATCTTCTTCATCTATGGTCTTCTCCATTTACTTGTAAGATTTTGTATGAAAGTGCCATCTTCTTCAGCTGTTTTTCAATCAAATAGATACCCAGAAACCTCTGGCTCCCATACTTTCCAAAGACAGCTTCAACAACTCTTTCGCTTACATGACTCAGGTCTAGAACAAGCTTTCATTGATGCTCTACCAGTGTTCTACTACAAAGATATAATGGGTTTGAGGGAGCCATCTGATTGTGCTGTTTGTTTATGTGAATTTTCTGACCTTGACAAGCTAAGGTTGCTTCCAAAGTGTAGTCATGCTTTTCATACTGAGTGTATAGATGTATGGCTTCTTTCAAACTCAACATGCCCTCTTTGTAGAGGGACTCTATCGGCCTCTGGAAATCCTATGGAAATTCCAGCACTTAATTTTGCTGTTTCCAGGGAGCAATCAAATAGGTTTCCTAGTAATGGAGAGAATAGGTCTTCCAGTAGTCAGAACCCAATAAATATAGATGAAGCTGTTTGCGAAAAGAGGGTATTTTCTGTGAGACTTGGGAAGTTCAGAAGCTTACATGATGGGGTAGATAGTGGAAGGAGAGAAGGGGAAACAAGTAGCTGTAATTTGGATGCTAGAAGATGTTATTCAATGGGCACATATCAGTATGTGGTCGATGATTCAAATCTACAAGTGGCATTATCTGATAGTAGTGGTGTTGGTGATGGAGGTAGTAATGTGAATCATGTCAATGAAAGAGGATACCTTGCAAAATTTTCAGATACCGGGGATGTGGAGGGAAAGAAAATCAGTGGGCACACTAAAGGTGAGAGCTTCTCCGTATCCAAGATCTGGCTTTGGTCAAAGAAGAGCGGATTTCCAAGTTCTTCGAACAATCGTATGGATTTGTTGCCTTCTCTTAATGCAAGTCTCCCAATTAATAATGATGAAACTCATGCTGTATAGAAGGTGCATGACTAAATTTTTTGTGTTCTCTTGATTAATCAATCACGCACGTATAAGCTAGTAATGTTGTGTCCTGTTTTTCTCATTTCTAGTTATAATGTAAAGATATAACTCTTACTTAAAAATTTTCTCATCTTTTGCCAAAAGTTTCAAGGGCAAGTTCCATAGATTAGCATGCAATATGTTGCCGTAATGAAATTCAAGATTGTTAGAGAAGGTTGGTTTTTTATTATTATTATTTTTCTGTAAGTTTTTTGGGGTCATGTAGAAAAATGAGCTTGTGAAAGTTAAGGCCCTCTTTTGTTTAACATTTCAGATGTCGTTGGACCTTCTTAAAGCTAGAATTGTCTTTGGCTCCCAAAAGCAAGACAAACGCGGTTTAGATCTTCACCTGAATAATTACTTTTCTCCACTCTTCCATTTTCTTATCTTATTGGGCAGCATTCAGTCAAAGACAATTCCATGAATTAGATTAGCTAAGATGGTGTTAATTGCAACCTGTCAATTAATTAAGCATAAACTTTTGCTTTTCGAGAATAATAGTCAAGACAGTCCTTTGAAAACAGGCTTATATCACCTACAACTTTCTATGCATTGCCTACATTTTTTTTTTATTAATATTTTTTTCTCATAAGTTTATGCTAAAAATCTAATGCAACATGAAGATATAAATTGGTTGAAATTTGGGTATGGTTAATCATTTAGGGAGGCTAGATTCATGTTTGTATTGTTGTGTTGTGTGTATAGAGTTTTTCCTTTTAGTGAAAGTGCTAATGAAAGGAAGCATGATTGACGGTTGCTTTTCCATCATGCTTTTGAGGCTTGGGAGTTCTTTCCCTTTTCTTTATGACTAAAAAACTCATCCTTTGAACTATAGTCCTCCTTTTTGTAATTAGATATAGGAGGGGGAGATCTTGAAAGTGGTAAGAAAGATTTATGGTCATGATAACTTTGCTCTCTCTCTTTCTCTCTCTCATGCTGGGCCTCTGCTACATACAGTTAGTATTGGTGGGTTTTTCCAGTATCTTCTATTTCTCATCCTTAGTTCTCTTTGTTCCGCTATATTACAATGAGTATCTGAGTGTAGGAGTTGTTACATCTTGCAATGAAGAAAGTCCAGAAATCCTAATCCCCCACCTTGTCTTTACATTTCTTGCAAATATTACAGAAAAGATCAGAGAAATTCAACTTTGTAGAGGTTTTGTAGGAAATTTTGCTATTTTACAGCGAAATGTTACAAGTAATGGTCACCAAAACAATAGAGGGACATGTATGACAAGACTTGAGTACAGAAATTATGATGGCCAAAACTTAATAAATACCGTTAGGGTCTGCCAAAATCACATTTCATGACAAGAGAACTGGTCTAATAAGCAGCATAAAAGCTAGACAATACAATGTTGTTGTAATTCATTAGCATTGCTCATGTCAGGTACTTTCTTCTCAGGCAACCTCATTGATAAGTAATGAACAAGATATAATGGGCGACCTAGACTTAGTTTCACGGAAAAAATGGGGAGGAAACTGGGCAGCATGATGTCCAACTGAAAAAAAATCGCATTGATTATTTTCTTTGTGCACATTCACTAGAAGAGCATGCCTTTACTGTTTATATGTTCGTATTATCCAGAACAAAAATGATATATGCAGAAGCCTTACTGTGGTGGATCAGTGGAGCTTTTCTAGCTCATTCACAGAGGCACCCAACTTTGCTAGTCATAGTTAGCTATCCTTCATTGAGTCAAGAAAGATTAATTTGATTTCTCTCTTTAAATATATATCTTACTCTGATGCCAATCTATTTGTCACTTGTCAATGTTAATTAATATAACATATAAGCCAATTTTTAAAACCACATATCAGGCTTGTATGCTCATCCATGGATATGCGAGGCACACTTTTGTGGATTCAATGTACATACACTTTGTTTCGCTCCAATTGCGCAACGGACGTTCATGGGCTTTGATGTAACAAGTGAATGCCACTTGTTAGAAAAACTTCAATTAAGGCTACACCGCTTAACAAAAAAATTATAGGCCTAAACATATACCCAACAACATAATTTCATGAATTATGAAGACTTGAAGGCTACAATTGGACCATGGTTGAATACATTTAAAAAGCTAATAAATTTGCAATTGAGTCTACTTTAAGTCTCTACTGACCTGTGAATCCCAGATTGCAATTCAACTGTTGGTTGGAGTAGGAGAGTTACTATACCATGATTTTTAATGATAAAAATGTGCTGACTACTAAAGTAGTAATAGATTTCACATTAATCTTTCTAAGAAAGAATGAGACTCCCGCGAAAAAACACAACTCAAGATACCATCAAATACAATCCTAACATAACCAATGGGTAGTAGCTAGATATTCTTTCCTGTAAATATGTGAAATCTAACACTACGGATTCGCTTGAGTTTATAAGATTCTTTACAATCCAGAACAAAATCTGCTATTTCCTAGGGACATTGGCACATTGCACTTAATAAATTAGACAAAAAAAAATTTAGCTTTACTTACTATTTGCAAATACTTTGCAGTGGGAAGAACCCATAAACTTAATTAGAGTAGTAGTTTAAAATACCATAAATTTAACAAGAGAGAGTGCCACAATGTTTTGCAATTACATCATTCAAATAAGCCTCAATCCGATTTTAATCAAATTTGGTCTAAAAATCTCACTTTTACTATTTTAACAAACTTAGATTTACAAGTTACATGCGTATACATCAGCATCAATATCTCTCCCTCTATTCTATTTATATACAAGCACAACGCCTACGATTGTGATTTTTCCGTGAGTTTTAAGAGTAATTGTGATTTACTTTGAAACTTAGATTAATGGCTATGGTTTAGGATGAGTGTACGTGATTGGAGTGATTGTGAGTTTGCTACGAGATTTGAGAGTTTGAAGAGTTGGAAGAAAAATGCCTACAGATCCTCGCGGGTCGTGGAGAGAGATTCACAAATGAAGGGAAAGAGAGTGTTAGAGAATGAAAATTAAAAAAAAAAATGAAAAAAAAAGAAAAAGTGGTGTATTGAGTGAACAATGCTCAATAATTGTAATTGAACACACTGTACATTCTCAAGTTTTTCAGACAAAATATTGAGCTTAATGTATGAGAGTTTTGAGGGAGTTTACTTAAATTTTTTTTTACTAAATGATGTTTTAACTGGGTTAATAGGAATACTGATGGCGCTCAAATGAAGAATTCATAGCAAGAGAGAACTTGATGAGTAATTTGATCAACATAATTAGGTTGTAGTTTATAGTTAGTAAGTTTAAGAAGAAAGAAAAGGTTAAGGGTAAAATTTAAAAAATTTTAATATACTAGAACCCTTCCCCTCTAACTTCTTCCAATTTGAGTGATTAAAAATAAGTGTAGATGATATGATACACTTATCAAATAAGAAGTACTTTTTGGTATTTCTAACAAACATGTTTAAAGTTCAAATCCCTCTCCCAATGTAATTATCGAATTTATTAAGAAGAAAAAAAAATATACTGTACGGCATGTGGCTACTGGCCCATTATTGTTAGGCCCAAGGTTGTGTGGTGTGCAATTATAGTCCCATCACTGATGGGACCAGTTGGTATGGAATGCACAGTAGGTTAGGCCGAGGCCTGTTCGAACCACGGTGTCGTTATTGCTCAGATGAATCCTAGAATACCTCGGTAGTACCTTAGGGAATATCGCTGCTGAGCACCATTTGGTGTCTAGCACTAGTTCCAATATTCAAATTCCTGCTTCTAAAGCGGAGTCCACCTCTGTCAGGAATAATCCAAATAAGCCCCACCCCTGCACGAGGATTGTTAGAAAGCAATCATTGCTCACCCACTAAAGGAAGGCTATAAATAGAGGAAAGGTAGGAGAAAAAAAGGGTTAAACACTAAAGAGAGAAAAACTAAAGAAGAGAGAGAGACGGACACTCAAGAATAAGAGTGTTCGGTCAGTTTGATTAGCCATCCTTAGGAGCCTTAATCTTTGTCTTAGAGAACTTCCCATTATAAGATATTCGTAAACCCACAAAAAGAAGTAAATTGTGAGCCCAACCATACAGTTAGCCCATTAACTGCGGATTGAGCATGCACATATACAATTAAATACTAGGAGAAAATACCCACACACTCCCTAAACTTCCAACTACCGGCCAAAACACCCCCATAAACTATTATATTAGCAAATTTACTCCTTAAACTATAAATACTTATCAAATCAATACTTCAATCTAACGTTAAAACACTAACAGAATAAGCATATGAATGCAAGTGTCCCCACTTCTTCGTAAAACAAATTCAATCGCACGGTGGAAAGAAGAGAGAGGAGAGACCTTAGATTGGCAGAAGAGAGAGAGAGAGAAAGAGGCAGTAGAACCAAAGCCACCGCGGAGCTTCTCTTTGCTGTCTTGCTGCCCCTTGTCCCGGCAGTGCCTTGGTGGTTCCACCGCATCGTTCAATACCCAGCACCTAGTATTTTTTTTTTTTTTTTTTTTTCATTCTTTCCCTAAGTTTAAATCCACAAAGAACTCTTTATTTTTCTGATCTCCATGTGCAAATTTCTTGGTTTGGTTTAGTTTAGTTTTTGGGGCAGGGTTTCTGCTTTGTTTGTTTCATATAAATTAATGAAATTTACAAATGAAACAAACATTAAATTTGGGGCTTGAAATTACTATATATATATATATATATATATAAATATATATATATCAGATGAATGAACTATATTCTTTATATTGTTTTGCAATTGATGCTTATGTGGCCAGTGATCTAGTGAACGTGTATTTTATTGTTACTTTTAAGCATTGTTATTAATACCGTTTCGGACCCTGTTTCGGTTTGTCTAGTGGAATGGAATATTTCGGTACCGGCCGATTTCGGCGTACCGTTTCAAGGTATTTCGGGGTTCTTAAAAAATAATTTATATATATCCTTATTGAACATAAAATTGTCAATTCTAATAAATAAATAACTAAATATCAAATAATACAAATTATTTAGTCTTAACTCTTAAGTCTTAAACATCAATATAACATCACAAAATAAGAAGATTTACAAGACAATAACTAAATATAAAAAAATACAAGATTTACTCCTCCTCCTCATCATCATCCATGAGAGAATGATCAAATTCATCATCTAAAGAACTCCCAAGAACTACCAACACCCATTGGACCTTTACTCTTCTTCTTTTTTTTTTTTTTTTTTTTTTTTTTTTAATAATAGGCCAAATCCGGTACCGGCCGGAATTTGCATCTCGGCCGGAATTGACCGGAATGGCAGGAATGGACCGGAATGACCTGGAATTTGACCCGAGGTGGAACGTGAGTATTCCGGTACCGGTTTGCATACCGGTACGAAAAATTCCGGCCGTTCCGGTCGGAACGGAACGGAATCAATAATAATGCTTTTAAGTATGCTATACAGCTATTTGATGAAATGCATGTGTGAGATATGGCAACTGCATCATCTTAGAGGATATGGTAGCTTCTTCCTCACACTTAGTATTGGCTAGAATAATTGTTTTAGATTATTTTGCATCAATTTTGCAGATTATTTTAAGAACTCAATTCCAAGTTGTTAAAATTAGATTCCACCTTCGGGGTCATTGAGTGTTGTTCAGGATTGGATCTAAAAAGTTAGGACTAGTTCAAGGTTGAAATATTCTACAGACTCCAAAAGCAAGAAATGAATATTTAGGTGTCTTTTCAAAACTCTAATAATTATTTATAGAATCTGGGCTACATGCTAAATTTTATGTTGTATTCTATTTTGAGACCTCATTCAAGAAGAGAGGAATTGTCCTTTTACTGCATTCAAGTTTATTTTGATGTATTTCTAGTAACTTTTGTGGGCTAAAGACTTCATTTTAATTTTCAATGCCTTCAATTGCTAACTCATTTTCTTCCTTTCTGGTCTCTTTTCAGTTGGTGGAACAAGAGAGAAGGAAAACATAATTTAGAGTGCAATTTAGGGAGCTTGCTGATAGGTGATTTTTCAACATGGTGTGTATATTGTTTGATGTGTTGGCAATCTAGCTGCTAATCATTTGACTCTTTATTAACCATTTGCAATGAATTATATTCTTCATATTGTTTTATTTAAATAAGTAGACTGGTAAAAATACTAGCTTTAAGGGAATAGTTTAGCTTATGAATGAGGAGTTTAGTGTATTTTTTCCCTATTTCTATATTGTTCTTTTTTCCCCCCAGCTCTTTGGCTCTTTCTATTAACCTTCTTGTTAATTTTGTATTGTAGCCATGGATGAATGTCTACTTTTACTCCCTGCAAATACACCTTCTATGCTAAATGTACCACCCTCAAAATTGTCTACATCCAGTGCTTAGGCTACCCTAGCGAAGCCCTTATCTGCCATTGGGAGAAGTACACTTCAGCTCAGTTCATCTCGTGTAAAACTTTCAAGCCACATCGTCTATGATTCTGATGATTACTTAGATCGAGATACTGATGAGATTGCAGATGCTATGGCTATTAAGTCCAAACCATCTACATCCGGTGCTGCACAACCTACATAATCTGATATGATGGATCTCCTACAGCAGACTATATTAGATTCTACATTACCAAAATCGTATTGAACAAGATATTAGAGAGATTAAGGAGCATTAGGAGTTAGGAGTTGATAATTTAGTGATGTACTTATGTTCTTTGTGAACTTGCTGGTTTTTGTACCTTGTAAATTTTGATGCTTAGTTATAACAGTCTGTTTTTGTACTTATATACTGTACTTTATACTCCTTGCCTCCTGTAAGTTTTGAATATTGTAAATATACGTATCAATTTCTTTCAGACTTCTATTTTCTTGATTTGGTCTTAAAATTACGAAGAATTTAATATTCTTTTGCCCAACTGCCACTTTTATATAATTTCATGTAACTTTCAAGTGACCATGTTATTATTTACTTGTAATCATGCAAGCAGAGCAATTTTTATGAATGATTGAATGGTGGCAGGCTATGTATCTTAATTATTTCTTTTCATAGTGTAGGAATAAAAATATTGGGGTGTCCCTCAGAGAAAAGCATTCCAGTTTTTTAAATGCATGGGGACACACGATTTGACAGTGGCATGTGAATCTAATTAATTTTAATTCTCTGTTAATCATCTTCCCAAAGACAATTGGAATCCTTACAGCTTTGATATCAATTATTAAATAATATTTTTTGGCTTCAGACTTTATCTGCTAACCAGGTTTAAGCCTTGCATGCTCGACTGATGGACAGCCTGAGAATGCGAGATAATTTAAAACAAATTTGAGGCCCTTGTTTTTGCATTGGAATAAAGGATGATGAAGTCCTTGTCCGAATTGAACTTTATGCAATAACTCTAAGGCTCTTTAATTTCTTTATTATAAAAAAAATTAAAAATTTTAATTTTTTACATCCCCATAGAAAAAAAAATAATAAATAATCTTGTCATTAGAGTAATTCAAATTTTTAATGTACTAATATCATACCATAAACACCAAAAACTGAATATGTCTCAATCTCCCATGGATTGAAATAATAATGAGTGTTTACAAATAGTATATTGTTTGCTAAAAAATTACACTCAATGAATCAATAATTGCACTTTTCTAGCAATATTGAAAAAAAAAAGTATATTGGTTCCATCAATGAACAAAATATTGAACTAAAAAATTATTTATTTTGCTACCACTAGAACCTTAGCCTTTCTCTTATCCTTTTTGCTTCCACTGGTGTTGTCTACATAAGTCTCAAGTTGCTCTCTATGCTCAATTATTGCAGAAGTAGCATGAAAACATGGGATTCCACTCCCACAATCACAAGTCCTCTCATTCAAGTCCACCACATATCTTCCACCATAAATATACTTCACCTCATATTTGGACCCTCCATTCCAATGAGAAATGCAATGTACCACCTCGCTTTTTATCCTCTCAAGATCATATATGATGGGTACATGTTGTGTTACCACTTGATTACTAATCAACCCTTATTTTATCTTCAATTCATTTTTGTATTTCCTCACTCCACACACACTCCTCTCACACGGTCCGAATACTCCACTCAACTATCCACTCAAAGCTCACCTTAGCTCATCCCTCTTTCCTCACGTGAAGCCACTGCCATTCTGAGCTCCGCCCCACGCACCGACGAGAGAGAGAGAGCTTCAGCTGTTCGTCGACACTAGTCCGAGCTCCACCCACACTACGATGAGCAACGCCGCTATTTTCCCCTCTACGCCTGTGAGTTTTCTCCCTTTTCTTCTCCATCTCACTCAACCTCACCTCTGACCACTCCAAGCCCACCTCGAGCTTTGCATGTACCCAATTCATAGAGCCATAGCTCTTCTTCAAGTTGGCGAAGCCCTACCCTCCTCCAACATTTCTAATTTGTGGCTCTACCATTGTCGGCGAAGCTTTACTCTTAAACCCACCCTCTACAATAACCGATCCACATCCCCTCAAACCCATCTAGCCAAATCCACCCTCAAACCATCAAAAACCCATATTTTCCACACCTTCTCCTCCCTTGTCTTCTCCAATCTGATATAAATATATATATATATATATATATATATTTACTTATTTATTTAATTATTGATTTATTCGGATGTTGATAATTGTAGTTTGGTGTTAAAATTATATGTAGAGAAATATATGTGCATAAATGATGGTGACCAATTATCAATGTGATTTGGATGTTTTGGTGAATGTATATGGCAACTTGTGAATACTGTGGACACACTACTACATTGGCTGTGATTTTGCATTGATCTGGAATTGGGCTTGTTATAATATTTACTAGCCGCTGACTCACATCATGCGTAAGAATATAAGTATTATGTAATGAGGTGTAACATATAAAAAGTAACCATTACTTCAAGTATTGTCTATTTAAATAAAAAAAAAAATTTTCTACAAGTATTTTTTTTTTAATCTTTTTATCTCAACAAATATATCATTTTATTATTATTATTATTTTTTATGTTTGATTAATATTTTTTTTAGGGTGAACCATATTCTTCTAACTTCTATTGTAGTATATTATATTTTCTTAATATACAACTAAACTTTATAATTTTCAAATTTATTATTCAAATTTCTCATCTCTTAAGGAATAATGAAATTATCATAATAGTCAAAACTCATTACAAAATTACAATGTTATCTTAGCCAAAATTAAAATGAAAATAAAGGAATAAATAATAGGCTTTATAATAATTTATTACTTAAACAATTGGTAGGCATATTCAAATTCCTGTTTCCAAAAAACCTTAAGTATTAGCCCAAACTAAAATTCAACCAAAGTTATAAAAGGGAAAGAGAAGACTTTCTAATGGGATATTAAAAAAAAAAAACCATCAACATTAATTAGAGTTATAAAAAAGAACAAAAATTCACTGAAAGAAAGTAGAGAGAGAGAAAGAGTACTCACAGTTTTGTGTGGGAAAAATATAAATTGAATGGGAAAACGATATCAAATTTATACAAAATAAAATGGGTAAAAAAAGAGTCAAAATATAAAAAAGAGAAAGGAAGTATAATAGTAAAATAGTGAGGAGATAAAGAGGCAAAAATGAAAGGGAAAGGTTGGAAGAAGTGTAATAGTAGGTGTGTGAACTAATAAGGAGAAGAAGAGTTGTTTTTTTTTTTTTTTTTTTTTTTTTTTTTTGAAAATAGAGGGAGGAAAAGTTTAAACAGAGAAAGGAAAATATAAAAAATAAATGAATGACGTGGCAGCTGATATGTCTTAACAGGAGTGTGGCAACAATAAATGCTATGCTTTGACTTTTAGTAATACTAGCTGCGAACCCGTGCGTTGCGCGTGATAATTATTTTTATAGTGGTTTTATTAAAAAAAATTTACAATTTAAACTAATCTAATAATGAGTAATATATTTCGTAATTATATTTCTATTTATTATAGGAACAATCATAAATGTAATGTAGAAACAATTCAAAACACCAAAAAAATGTAAACTAAAAAAAATTAATAAAACATAACAATGATTAATTGAACCAATATTAGGATAAAATTTTGTTTTTGTTAATCTATTAAGGTTATTTTTTTGTAGAAATTATAATTTCGACCGCCCAAAACATATTATCAAATAAACAATTAGTAGCAAAATTTAAGAATTAAATTTCTATACATATATTGTTATAAAATAATAATAATTAAAATAAAACTGCAAAAGTTAAAATTTGTCACCTATTCAATTATTTTCGTTTGGCTAACCTTTACTTTTCTTTAAATAAATGGCATTATAGAGTACTTCTAATACAACTATTAAGAGTACTTTGTCCACCACAAAGGATTAGAAAATAAACAAAAATTAGTAAAGTCTCATAGTTTAACATTTAAATTGAACACTATAAAAAATCATGTTATATAACAGAATAAATACCAATTATCCAAATTATGTTATGTAATAAAATAATATTATATTTTTATATGTTATATTTAATTCTTTAGAACGCAATAGAATAACATTTAACAATCAAAGAGAATAAATAAAAAATAATTTAAAAAAAAAAAAAAAACAACAACAACAATTTAAAAAACAAAACTAAATCACAATTTTTTTTTTTTTTGAAAATCACATTAACCCAAAATAGATTTTTAAAGAATATAAAAAATTATCGACCTAAAATAGGGATGCAAGAAAAAAAAAAATCCAACAAAAAATTTAGAGAGAGAGAGAGAACTTTTTTTTTTTTTTTTTTTTTTTTTTGTGAGGGAAAACTATCCATAGAATAGAAGAGATAGTGACAAATTTATAATAAGAGGATGTGAATAAGAAGAGACAAAAATAAAGGAAGATGAAGGAAAAGAGGAAGAATGATATTAATGTAGAGGGTAGTGGGGAGATGAAAAGGTAGGAGAGGGAGAAAGATTGAAGAAGTGGTGGGGATATGAAATGGTGAGGGAGAGAGAAAGGTTGGAGAAATGTAAATATTAAAAAAATAAATGTTAAAAACAATTATAGGAAAATTGGAAAAAAAAAAAAAAAACAAAACAAAAACAACAACAACAACAACAACGTTGAAGCCTTTCAAGCTAAACTGAAAAAGATTTTGGGATTGGCCTTGACAGTGGAACTAAATAAATAAGAGTTAGGCTGGATTAATTATACAGATTTATTATAGGGTGAGAGTGGAAGTAAATAAATAAGTAGTGGGCTAGATTTATTATAGGGTGATAGTGGAAGTAAATAAATAAGTAGTGTGTTGTATATATAGGGCTGAAAATTGTAAAAACCATTTTAAAATTGTAGAAAAATTATATTTTAAAAAAGAAAAGAAAAAAAAAGAATGATGTGGTAACTGATGTGGCGCAACGTGAGAGCAGCAGCATTAAACGCTACGTTTTAGCTTTTAGTAATATATAGATATAGATGTGAATTTGGATGGTTTAACAAAAATTAAACATGATTGTATATACTAATTGTGTTAGAGATTATGTTGTTATGTTGGTTGACAGGGTGTGATGTGTTGTTTTGTCTTTGTGTTGTTCTATATACTGTGTAACGTCTAAAATAGCATGCTTATTTATGTACCTCTTAGACCACAATGTTTTTTTATTTTTAGATAAAGAGAAAAACCAAAGCAGCAATTCTTGCCTTAATTGCGTCTATCCTCCTTGTGGGGGTTGCGTCATTAAGGAAATTGTAGCATAGACGACTGCATAGGGCACCTTATGTTAATCATGCAGCTGAAAGAGAACATTACATAAATAGTATTTTGCATGGAAGTGAGAGACATTATGTAAGTCAAACTAGGATGAAGCCTATAGCTTTTCACTAGTTATGTGACATTCTCACTGAGAGGGAACACATACAGTTGATTTTTCACATGTCCATTAAGGAGCAAGTGCTAATTTTCTTACACATAATTGGTCATAATGTGAGGTTCCGTGTAATTGGTAGTTAGTTCCATAAATCGACTAAGATTGTTTATAGATATTTCAAGGTCGTCTTTAGGGGGATTCTGAAATTATATAGGGCTTTAATAAGGCTGCTTAGCGAAGATACATCCCCCAAAGATAAGGGATAGCAGAAGGTTCTACTCATATTTTAAGGTAAATATTGGGACTTTGTGTATTTTTGTAAATTGTGAAGATTTTGTTTATTTTTTAAATCATTAAATCTATCGAAAATTAGGATTGTGTTGGAACAATAGATGGTACACATGTTTGTGCATTTGTCCCCCCAAAAATACAAGGAAGGTTTCATGGTCGCAAAGATGAAACCACTCAAAATGTGTTAGTTGCCGCTAGTTTTGACTTGAAGTTCACTTATGCATTGGCTGGAAGAGAAGGCAGTGCACATAATTCGCGTGTGTTAAATGATGCATTCGTTAGGCTAAGGGGATTTTCAATTCTTGAAGGTATTATAGGATTACTTCACCTTTTGGGTTTATTAGTTTTAATAAATTTTTTCGTTTTACTAAAGAATAGTAGTGATTTCATTTTATTTTTCAATATATGTAGGTAAATATTATCTTGGTGATGCTGGATATGGTAATAAAAATGGAATTTTGTCACCTTATCGGAGTATTCAATATCACTTGAAAGAGTTTAGTGAACATCCTCCTGAGAATGAACATGAATTGTTCAACCTCCGTCACTCATCCTTGAGAACTACCATTGAGCGAGGGTTTGGAATATTGAAGAAATATTTTCAAGTCTTGGATGCAAAACCATTTTGGCCTTTTGAAACCTAAGTGGAAGTAGTGTTAGCATGTTGTGTGATTCATAATCACATTATGGGGGTTGATCCTACTGACTATATTTTGGAAGCTACTATGAACCAAGTAGACTCTAACGGTGAAGAACTGGAAACAAGTTTACGTCAAGACTCCACTAAAGAAAGTAAAGTGTGAAATGTTAAGAGAGATGAGATATGTCAAGCCATGTGGTCTAATTATACCAGGAGTGGAGAGTAGTACTTTAAATATGTGTGATTAAGATTTCTATAGTTGTAATATGTAATGTATTTTTCTATGATTAATGACACTGAGAATTATAACTATTTGTTGTGTAAGGACAATGTATTTACTATAAACTTGTGGTGGTGTAAAGATAATTATTTTCAATATTACAATGTTATTTCCAATAGCTGTTTTGTTTTTTGTGCACATTTGTAGGTTTATTGAAGTTAATGTGTTTTTTCCTCAAATAAGCATGGTTGTATTCATGTTCGTTTTGTTATTCATATGCACAATAATTATTAAATGTTACACTCACTATACAATTTTTATATGTAGCAATGACGAAAGAGAAAGAGAAGGAGGTGGGCTTTAAGCAGTTCAGGTGGTTACCCCTAATGCACACTACCATGCTTACCCTACTTGCCGAAGAGGCTATAAAGGGCAACAAGCCCTCAATCACTTCCAAGGCGGGCTCCTTTGCCACTATAGCCAAGGCCATCTTTACTCTATTTGAGGTAAAGTGCTACCCCTCATTTGTGGAGAACTGGCTGCGTACGTTGAGGACTATATGGAGTACCATCCAGAATTCTCGAAAGAAGAGAAGATTTGGATGTGATGACAACCTCAAGATGATCACATGTGATGCCAAGACCTATTAGGGGGAAGTTATGGTATGACTTCCAGCAATATTTTGTTAATATAGTCTTGTTTTGATAATCTTGCAATGTGTACTGACTTATGTTAGAAAAAATATTTATTATATGAGTGAATATGGCATCTATATGAGTTAGTTCTGGTTATTGAAGTGAATATTGAATTTTCTACATTCTTTTCTCCCTTACAAGCGCATCGTAAGCATGCCGAGTTTTTGAACAAGAGGATAAAGATGTATGATGAGTTGCACTTGTAGTGGGTAAGGATATGACCACAAGTAGCTTTATTAAATCTTACGTTAATCTTGACACACAACAAGAGAATGGTGATGACACTGAGAATGTGGCCAACAATGGCGAGAAAGGTGTGGTGGATAAAGGAGACAAGGGGAAGAATGTGGTAGAATCATCCACCACCAGGTCCAAAGCTTCAAAGTCCCGCAAGAAAGGCTGTGCACCTCCCAGTGATGATAGTGTTCTCACTAATCTGTTTAATCATCTTACAGAAATTGTTGTGGCCTTGAAAGAAATCAACCGGGGGCCTATTGATTACACCGGTCTTTACTATGAGGTAATGGCCATGGCGTCGGATGGGTATAGTGAAAATATGCTCACAACTGCCTTTGACCATCTGTGTGAAAATAAGAAGGCAGCTAGAGGATTTTTGGCCAAGAATGCTAAGTTGAGGAAGCTTTGGATGGATAGTTATTTTTTTACTCAGCTCTAACAACTCTATTTGGTGTTGACTGTGATGGTAGTTTTTCTTTTGGTAATATGCCGTAGTACTAGTGTTCACCTCTGATTGTACCATATATGTGACAGTATTGTATTATCTATAAACATTGGCTAGTATAAGCAGGCTATGTATGTATTCCTAAACTTGGACATACAATGATGGTACATATATTTTGTAGACTGTTATACTCCAAGGGATAACAGTTTCGTATCTTGACTGTAGGATGTAGTATTTTGTGTGCTTGGTATGATACAATTACCCAAGTTATGTATGTTCAGTGTAAGCATGTAGTGCACGTGTACTGTTCAAATACCGCATGTAGGTATCATTTTTGTAGACCATGGAGGCTCACCTCCAATGGTGAATGCTACATTATGTGCTTATTGATATGAATATTATAAAAAAAATTTATTGGATGCTCTTTGATCATGTTAAAGTGGATGAGTACAATATTTGTGTAGATTGTTACAGGGATGTAGGTTTTTATTTGCTATTCATTTCATATTTTTTGAAATTTTTTGAACAAACCAAACATGGGAAAATGAATACAATATAACTATTTCCGTAGCAGCCAAACACTGGAAATCGTTTTCTGCCCTATTTTCCATGGTGCAACCAAACACATTGAAAGCATTTTCCTTATTAGAAAATATTTTCTCCTGAATCCATTTTATACTTAGAAATGAATTTACATAGAGCCAAACATAGCCTAATTAACAAAACAAATGCAACAGTAGATCAATTTGAAGCAGACTCGGCTGTGACTATGTAAAGATATTCAGAAATCTCTGCAGATAACAACAACAATTTAGAAATGTACAAAATCAAATAAATAATAGCAGTAATTTAAAAAATATTTTGTGGGCGTATAAGATTGTAAAAACACTGTTGTGATTCTAAAGCTACTACATTGGAGTACAACACCAAAATGTGAATAGGATGCCACTAAGGAATACACTAAGAATTTACATTACATAATAGGATGCCACTATGGAAATACATTGAGAAGCTATAGTACATATGCAATTCGTAGGGAAAGTAAACCCTCCAGGAAAAGTAACACAAAAAGTATATGCCACAGGAGCCAAAATGCACTCAATTCCTTTTTCCAAGGTAAAAAATTCATCTATGGAAGTAAGATTACTATAAAAAATTATCCGAGTTCCATAGTTGACAATTACAGCATTGACATTGGGCACATATTTTGCACACCCACTGATGCGTGCAGCTAGTTTCAAGCTTCATTGGTTAAATCATTAAAGCAGTAGCCATATGTCTCTTAGGCATTTAATCAAATAGCAAGTGAATGGCACATGGAGAAAAAAAAAAAAAGAATTTCACAGAGACCCAACCCAAAAATTAAACCAAACAAATAATTTCTACTATAGAAATTCACACATGGAGAAGGAAAAAAAGTTCTTTGTGGATTTAAATAGCAATACGTAAGGGGGGGGGGGGGGGGGAATACCTGGTGGTGGGTGGTGAATGGCACAGCTAAACCACCAAAGTGCCGACAGTACAAGGGTGGCGAGACGACCGGAAGACTCTCTGAGGTGGCTCTAGTTCTACCACCTCTCTCTCTCTCTCTCTCTTTTCTCTGCCGATCAGATCTCTAGTCTCTCCTCACATAGCTTTCTATCGTGTGTGTGGTTTAGTTAGTTTTAAGGACATGTGCACCTCACATGCTTTTTAACACCAAACTAATAGAAGTATTGATTTGGCAAATGTGTATAGTTTATGGAGTAAATTGTCCAATAAAAAAAATTGAGGGGGTGTTTTGGCGTATGGTTAAAAGTTCAGGGAATGTATGAGCATTTTTCCCTATATTTTTATGATATTTATCTTGTCATATACAATACACATAACTAACATAAAGTGAATTATGTGTGTTGCACATGACAAGAATTAATGTCATTTTTTTATATAGGTTATTAAAGCATCCACAACAAATGTTGCAAAAAAAGAGTCATTTTAATACACCAAAAGTCTACTTTATTATTTTATCACATCATTTTACAATTTCTCATTTATCAAATGTTCTATTATTCAATTCTATACATTAAAATAATATTTACTACACATTAAAATAATATATTATCTCCTCCCTGTCATCACCGTCAACAACATCAACAACAACAACGGCACATTGACCACTGCCGCAACAGCAGCCACCAACAACCACCACCACCCCACCATCACACACACCCCAGCAAGGCAGAAACCACCAACAAAACAGGGAAAAAAAAACCTGCAAATACCAATCACCAAGCATAACCACCACCCAAATGCCAAACCAGTGCCAATTTAGCACCGATTCAAATAGATAAACACAGCCACTGATTCATCATTTCATCAAACAAACACCAATAGCGTCCCACCTTGCAACGACCCAAGTTGCCGCGACCCACCTTGCAACGACCCACCTCACCTGACCCACACTGTCACCTGACCCACGCTGGAGCCCACGCCAGAATATACCCACATCGGAACCCATCCTTCACTAGAGAGAGGGCGATTAGACAGAGAGGGACGAGAGAGAGTGGGATCTGGAGAAGTGATGGAGTGGCTCAGATTGGGATGAGAGGAAGAAGAAAAGAGGATGGCCAGTGATAGAGATGGACTGGTGGAGAATGAAAAAAGAAAAAGAAAGAGAGCAAGAGAGAAAGTCAAAAAGGATGAGAGAGAATGAATTAAAAAACTATGTTTTTTAGCATTCTTGTCTGCACCGTTGTAAAATGCAACGGTACTGTTCATATATGGCAAAAATTATGAGATTTGGAACATCTGATAAAAGGGGTTTTTTGGTGTTTGGAGTGCTAAATATTTGGCATTTGGCACATTTAGCACATCTAGCGTGGATGCTCTTAGAAAAGCCCAAGGCTTTAAACATATTTGAAGTCAAACGTTGTCCGTAAAAATATTACAATTTAACCACTTATGAATATATATTAGCCAACTTATCAAAATTCGCATGGGCTATACTTGAGGTTATCCTAACTATTAAAAAGAAGTGATAAAAAAAAATAAAAATAAACAAATAAAATAAAAAATAAAATGACTTATTCATATGTAAAAGAGCCTCTAATAGATGAACATAATATAACGTACATTAATGGTCTTTTCTTATTATTTAGGTTGGTTTTTTTATTCATAATCATATATAGCTAGTTGTTATATATTGTCACATACAAATGCATAAACTTATTCAAAATATATACAGGACACGTTTGCATAATATAATATAAGATAACTAGTGAACATGATCAGTCACATTTGATAAACTAACAAGAGGTTCTTGTTCCAATTCATTGAGGTAGCCCAAAGTTAAAGGCCTAAACACATGACCAGCTTCACGTTCTATCAATTCCAATTCCTCTTTCAAGAGGTGCATGTACACGATCCAATCACCATTTTCAGAAGGGCTTTGCACTGGCATCACATACCCAGCATCTCCACCCCATGGGAAATAGCATGACACACATGTTGGTCTTCCCCATCCAAACTGCACCTTTGATAATGGAAACCTCAAACCAGATGAAACCACAAGAGCAGGACCTCCTCTGCTGCCATAGGCATATATCTTTAACAACCTGGGAACTGAACGATGAGCCTCTGCCCAATCTAACAAATCCAAGAAATGCTCAGTCATTGCACTTTCCACAATTCCATGAACTTCATTTGCTACCCAACTCAATGGTTTTTCAATAAGCTCATCTACGTTCTTGCTTCCATAAGGAATGGACAACACGTATCCAAAGTAAGAAGCCAATATCTTTGTTTTCTCTTCGTCTCCACGACCAATTCTTGTCCTTCCATCAACAACAATGCCGAGTTTGGATATATTTTTGCCAGTCGTACCACTTTTGGCAATAATTTTCCATAGGAGTGCACTGAAACACTCAACTTTAGTCCTTTTGCATTCATTGGTGCTGGCTAGTGATTGGAGTTGGTTGATAATGTTGGCTTTAACAATGTACGTGCGGCTAACAAAGTTATTGGCGCCCAGGTTTGGCTCTTTTGTTGGGTGGAACGTTGTGATGGGGATGCACAAGTTTTCAATCGAAGAATCAAAGGAACCGGGGATTCGAGGATTGAGCAATGATCGGCAGAATGTTGGTAGTGAAGAGAGAGGTTTAGATTGAGCAATCTCAGCCCATGAGATAAGAAACATGCTGGCCGAGTATGCGTCCATTATTTGATGGCCAAAAGTGCATGCCACCATAAGTCCACCACATTTGAACCCTGTAGCCTACAAGTAGGTTTCATGGCATTAGTTTAGCAAAAGACTAACCCGGAAAAAGGGGGAAAACCTACAATCAACAGTATACCCCTTTAGTCGTGAGTTTTCATCCTTAGAGTTTATTCTTTCTCATTTAATATTTAAACTTTAATATTCTTGTCAAGATTGGTTATTCCAACAATAAAACTTTACATATGTAATGCGACGTCATTTTATTGAACTCAATAATAATTTTATGAACATGAATGTACGGGATAATAGACTTGACATATCTATTAAAGTTTAGGAATTAAAAAGATAAATAAAAAATAAATAAATAAAATCCTTTGAGGACGAAAATGACAACTTATCCAACTTAAATGGTGTAATTTGGATTTAACCCAAAAAAAAAAAAAAAATTAACTATGTATTTTTTATAATCTAAAATACTTTTTAGTTCCTCTAAGTTTTAGATTAATATCATTTGATCTATCAATAGTAGGTGGTTTTTAAGGTGCTATGATATCCATGAGATCTTAATTTTGAAATATCTTACTAATATTTTGGGGTTGCCTCCAATGGATTTCTCTTTGAAATAACTTAATGTATGTGAGACTTAGTTATAGTAGAAAAAAATACCACCATAAGATCAAATAATTAATGTCTTCTAGGATAGCCTCATATCTCCAAGGCCAGTGTTCCTTTACAAACCTGAACAGCCAGCACGCCATTCTTCTTCTTGGGTACAAGTTTGCAGCCAATGGTCTCATCAGCTCTATACAAGTTGAGGTTTTGAAGTTCTATATCTGCAAAACCTTCAATGAAGTCTACCCCACGGTTGTTGCAAAGAATCTCAGGTTCACCCATGGAGTTTGGAACTATCTCACCAGCAAGGGCGTAGTATGGAACCAAAGCTTCTGTCAAGGCCTTCTTTAGAACCTCAACCTTTGACACAAATGTCCAGTTGTCTCCACAAGTTGGCTTCGTATAACAAAAGAAGAGACTAAAATCCAATGGAGGCCCAAAACACACGTCTAGGTTAGATAGTGGTAGCCAATGCTCTTGATTTGGAAATTTTGCTGCCACCACCTCTTTCTTGCTCACAGTCACCATGAAGTCTCTTATCTCTGTATGCATATCCATGATAATATGTGCTATTGTGTGTGAGAGAGAGGGCGAGAGAGTGCATGCAAATGAAAATATGTTTGATATGTTTACAAGGGAAATGGGAGAAAGAGTGAATTTAAGAAGAAGAGTTGGGGTGGTGTAAGAGTACATGGAGCATCCTATTATGTACTGTAACTTCTCAGTGTATTCCGAATATGAGGTGGAGTATATTTATGGTGGAAGATATGTGATGGACTTGAATGAGAGGACTTGTGGTTGTGGGAGAAGGGAATTGAGTGGAATCCCCTAAGGGAAAGACTAAGGTCCAATGGTATTAAGAAGATAAATAATTTTTTAGTTCAATATTTTGTTTATTGATGGAGCCGGTATACTTTTGTTTTTTAATATTGTTGAAAAAATGTAATTATTGATTCATTATGTGTTTTTTTTAGCAAACAATATATTATTTGTAAACACTCCTTATCATTTCAATCTATGGGAGATTGAGACATATTTAGTTTTTGGTGTTTATGGTATGATATTAGTACGTTACAAATTTGAATGTGACCAGATTTATTTTCTTTTTTTCTATGGAAAAGTAAAAAGTTGAAAGTCTTTTTTAATAATTGTTGAAACCAAAAAAATACACATTAAAATAAATGTACCTCATCCGAAAATAAGGGTTGACACATTAAAAAAAATAACAATCATGTGAGTCCAAAAACTAGGAAAGCAAATTACCTATAAGCGAGTCTGCCATTACCTATAAGAAAGGACTAAAGTCAAAGCGA
This sequence comes from Quercus variabilis, assembly GCA_030445155.1. Lineage (NCBI taxonomy): Eukaryota > Viridiplantae > Streptophyta > Magnoliopsida > Fagales > Fagaceae > Quercus > Quercus variabilis. The sequence goes on from CP129454.1 coordinate 13,087,838, forward strand.
GAAAAATAAGGGCCAAAGGAAAGGTGGGCATTGCATTATCAAAAAGCAAGTCTGTCATTGTCCATAAAAAACAGAACAGTACGTATACGGCCACGTTTTGCGGTTTTTTTTTTTTTTTTAAACAGTGATTTAGGTATGTAAACAGTAAAATGTACAGTAATTTTTTTAATTATTTTTTATTATTTTTAGTTTTCAGCAAAATAAATATACGTTTGGATCTGCATCTGGCATTTTAATTTTTCCTTTTTTTTTTTTTTTTTTTTGGGTTTGATGCACGCGTTTTAGCTTATAAGAGACAAAGTGCATTATTTATGCACTATTTAAGAGACCCACAACTACTTTATTAAAAAAAAATATTAAAAATAGGTCTCACACCATTATTTACACATTTAAAAATTATTTTGTTACGAAATTTTTAGTTTTCAATAAAATAAGTTGTATCCAAACGACAGGTTACAAAAATTCAATTTAAAAAAAAAAAAAAAAGATCACGTGAGCTGCCTAGTACCTATGAAAAGAAAATTCTAGAAACAAAACAAACCAAAAGGCTGAAAAGTGGGTGATGGCATGAACCCATGAAAGAAGGTAATGGTCAAAATTGTCTATTGGGTCTATTTAGATACAATTTTTTTTTTAAAAGTTGCTAAAAATTAATTGTTACTGAAAACACAGTAACAAAATAATTTTTAAATATATGAATAGTATCGTGGATCTATTTTTAATACTTTTTAATAGACAAATAGTATATGAACAGTATACACACGGTCATGAACAGTATCTTTTGTCCAACGAAGTCGGCAAAAGCGAGTCAAAAAAAATAAAATAAATAAAGAGAAAACCCGTAGGAAAAAACGCACCGCAGCTATATCCAAACCCTCACATTAGCTATGTAAAAACCACCGATGCCCCTGCAGTACACATTTGGTTTATTAAGTCCCTTCACCTTTTTTTTTTTTTTGGAACAGTTACTACAGTGTCAATCTGGATTGTTCGATTGGCACTGTAGTTACAGTGCTTTGGTGTCAACCTCTGCACTGTTGCTGCTTTCTTTTCTTTCTTTTTTTTTTCCCCGCTGCTTCCTTTTCTTTTCTTTTCTTTTCTTTTTTCCTCTACTTTTTTTTTTTTTGGTTTAATATCGACCAGTCCACTCTTTTTCTTTTTTCTTTTTTTTTTAATTATTTTTTAATATATAAAGTTGTTAGTTAACACAATAAATTGTCACAATACTTTTGCAATTGTTGATATATTAATTCCTTATAGGTTAAAATAAAAAATCATACTAAAATCATCCACAACTAAAACTAAAGGTATCATGAAAAAAGAAGTGTTACATTCACAACATTTTTTACAATACTTTCATAACATTGTTCATTAGGCTTTTTTTTTTTTTCCATAAACCACAGTACGCCAGTTTTGGTTTTGCTGTTTTTGTCTTTTCTTTTAAATATTTATATGTGTATGTACGGTTACATTGATTTAGCAAATTTTTACAATATTTTCATAATTATTGACAATTTGCACTGTTCATTGGCCCTTTTTTTTTCCCCACAATACGCTAGTTTTGCTCGTACTTTTAAATATTATATGTGCATACACAATTACATTGACGCAACAAATTTTTACAATATTTTCATCATTATTGAGGTGTCAATTTTTTAAAGGTCAAAATAAAATAATAAAATAAGATATTAAGACCAATCACAACTAAAAATAAATGTATTATGAAAATGTTATAACATCTTCTTCTTGTCACAATATTTTCACAATCGCAAAATCTCAGTTCCTATAGATTTTTTTAAAAAAAAAATGCTATGTTTACAACATTTTCACAAGAATTTTGTAACAAATTTTACATGACAAGGTATTTTTGAAGGGGTAAAAAAGTCATATCAATAGTGACTTCAATTTAAAACCAATAACAACTTGTCGTTTATAATTTGTTCTAAAAATGTTATGGATGTAGTATTTCTCTCAAATAAAATAAAAATATATCTATTTGGATCATAAAAATAAAAGTATTGTAAAAATATTTTAATATTTTGTTGTATTCTTAGACTTCTTTTTTAGTATATATAGTCAAATTGGGTGAGCCAAATTCACTGTACGTTTCACGCACAATTTTCTTGTATTGTCTTTTTGTTTTTGTTTTTTTTTTTAATGCATAATTTTAAAACTAGTAATAATTTTTTACCTAAGATTTGTGGTGAAAATACCGTGGACATAAAAATTAAATAATAAAATATCAAACTAAGACCTACCACAGCTAGAAATAAAAAAATATTACAAAAATGTTGTGACATTTTGTTATATTCCTAAACTTCTTTTTTGTGTGACATTTTGTTGTGTTCCTCTTCTTTTTTGTTTAGTCAAATTTAGTAAGCCAAAACTAATTGTTTTAGGCATAATTTTCTTCAGTTGGCTTTTTATTTTATTTTTAAATGCACGGTTAAAAGTGGTTAGCCTAATTTAAAACCAGTGGCAATTTACCACCTAAGATTTATTATGAAAATATTGTGGACGTGACATTACTCTAAAATAAAATAATAAAATATCATACTAGGACCTACCATAGCTAAAAATAAAGGTATTGTAAAAATATCGTGACTTTTTGTTGTGTTTCTAGACTTCTTTTTGGATTTATTCAATTTGGTGAACTAAAATTCATTGTTTAATGCATAACCTTTTTAGGTTGATTTTTTTTTTTTTACACATTGTTTCAAGTTTTTTTTTTTAAATAAAAATAAAAATAAAAACACACACACACATAACACACACACACACAAATTGATGAAGTAACACTTTCCTCCTTATGTTTGGGGTAGTTGCATTCCCTCGTTAAACTAAAGTTGAATAATTTCATCATTTATATTTTGTAAATGAGCATATACCCCTATTGTTTCTCTCTTAGTTAAAGCCTAACAAAATCTTATAATTCCTAAAATATTCCATTGTGCAATGTCTAATATACTCCTACTAAATTTTAATGTCCCAAAAAATTTCTTTGTGTATTTTGAATTTTATGTGGTAGACTGGTAGTCATACTTGGAAAGTTAGAATAATTATATATGATGTTCTATTTGTTACCTAGAGAACACTAATTTATTAGGTTTAAATCTTCTACACTTATAATTTTATCTAATAGAAACTTTGATGACATATGTTTTTTGTTATTTTGTTATTTTTTTAATTTATTTTCCTGCTTAAAAGGGTATTCATTAAAAATAAGTAAGCTAAACATCGTAGTTAGACTCATAAAATAAGATAATAAAGAATGAAATATGAATAACAAAATCTTCATTGTAGATGATTGCAAATATTTAATTTAATGAAGATCTTAAAAAAATTGTAGCATATATTATCATTCATTGCGAAAATTTAAATATTGTAGAAAGATAATGACATTCATTATCATTCTTTGTAGCATTTTTATTTTTTTGAGTAAATATTACATTTAGTAAATAAGTTCTAAAAAATTGTTATACTACATAGATATTCAAATAAATATTTTAAATTTCAGTACATGACTTCATACTTCTTCAACAACAAAAATCTATATTAATTTTTTCACTGAAAAGCAGCACATCCAACCCACACTAGTTTTTTCAATTCTTGCAATGTAATAGGTATGTCCAACAAAAACCTTCAATGAAGTCTACCCCATGGTTGTTGCAAAGAATCTCAGGTTCACCCATGGAGTTTGGAACTATCTCACCAGCAAGAGCATAGTATGGAACCAAAGCTTCTACCAAGGCCTTCTTTAAAACCTCAACCTTTGACACAAATGTCCAGTTTTCTTCACAGGTTGGCTTTGTATAACAAAAGAAGAGACTAAAATCCAATGGAGGCCCAAAACACATGTCTAGGTTAGATAGTGGTAGCCAATGCTCTTGATTTGGAAATTTTGCTGCCACCACCTCTTTCTTGCTCACAGTCATCATGAAGTCTCTTATCTCTGTATGCATATCCATGATAATATGTGCTATTGTGTGTGTGTGAGAGAGAGCGAGAGAGTGCGTGCAAATGAAAATATGCTTGATATGTTTACAAGGGAAATGGGAGCAAGAGTGAATTTATAAATTCTCATGGAGCATTCTATTATGTACTGTAACTTCTCAGTGTATTACTTAGTGGCATCCTATTGCCATTTTGGTGTTGTACACCAATGTAGTAGATTTAGAATCACAACATTGTATTCTATGTTTTATCTCCTGCCTGACAGCAGTGTTTTTACAGTCTTATACGCCCACAAAATATTTCTTAAATTACTGCTATTTTTTATTTGATTTTGTACATTTCTAAATTGTTGCTGTTATCTGCAGAGATTTCTAAATATATTTACATAGTCATAGCCAAGGTCTGCTTCAAATTGATCTGCTGTTGCATTTGTTTTGTTAATTAGTTATTCGTCTTTTATAATGGTTGAGGCTTGATTAATAATCAAGTGGTAACACAATGTGTACCCATCATATATGATCTTGAGAGGATAAAAAGCGAGGATGTACATTGCATTTCTTATTGGAATGGAGAGTCCAAATATGAGGTGGAGTGTATTTACAGTCGAAGATATGTAGTGGACTTGAATGAGAGGACTTGTGGTTGTGGGAGAAGGGGATTGCATGTTTTCATGCTCAATTATTGCAGAATTATTGCTTCTGCAATAATTGAGCATGGAGAGCAACTTGAGACTTATGTAGACAAGACTAGTGGAAGTAAGAAGGATAAGGGAAAGACTAAGGTCTAGTGGTACTAAGAAGATAAATAATTTTTTAGTTCAATATTTTGTTTACTAATAGAGCCGGTTACTTTTGTCTTTCAATATTGTTAGAAAAATGTAATTATTGATTCATTGAGTGTTTTTTTTAGCAAACAATGTACTATTTGTAAACATTCATTATTATTTCAATCCATGGGAGAATGAGACATATTCAGTTTTTGGTGTTTATGGTATGATATTAGTACATTACAAATTTGAATTACTCCGATGACCAGATTTGTTTTCTTTTTTTCTATGGGGATGTAAAAAGTTGAAAGTTTTTTTTATAATAAATAAATTAAAGAGCCTTAGAGTTATTGCATAAAGTTCAATTCAGACAAGGACTTCATCATCCTTTATTTCAATACAAAAACAAGGACTTCAAATCTGTTTTAAATTATCTCACATTCTAAGGTTGTCCATCAGTCGAGCATGAAAGGCTTAAACTTGGTTAGCAGGTAAAGTCTTAAGCCAAACAATATTATTTTATAATTGATATCAAAGCTGTGAGGATTCCAATTGTCTTTGGGAAGTTTTTTTTTTTCTTTTTGGGAGCAACCAGTCAACCATTTTATTTAAGCCAACGCAAAGCTGCTGTCAAGTAATACAAGAGAGTTGACATTATTAGGGATGTCCTCCTTCCAAATTTTGGGTACAAAACAAAACTTAGCACAGTATTGCCTTTCCCTAGCACATGTGAAAAGGAGCAGTAACAGAGGTGTGAAGTCAAGTTGATGGCATCCTCAAAAATATGCCCAAACGAAGCTAGGAAAGGTGGTCCAGCTTGAATGTCATTTATGACTGTTGCCGAGTCCCCTTCAAACAGTGCTTGTTGTAGTCCATTCTCAATTGCAAATTCAATTGCTCTCCTGCATGCCATTGCTTCAACATCGTCCACTATTGGGGGTAATTTGATCCTTTCAGATAAAGCACTTAAAACCCAACACTAATGTTTATTGGGTTTTAATTGGGTACCCAATTACCCAACCCCAAAACTACTAAAATTACCAAAATACCCCCTCAACCTAAGAAAATGACCAAAATAACACTTAAACCTACAAAATGACCAAAATACCCCTAAACCTCAAAAAATGACCAAAATACCCCTGAAATCTAAAAAATGACCAAATTACTCATAAAACCCAGAAAATGACCAAAATACCCCCAAAACCTAAAAATGACCAAAATACCCCTAAAATCCAAAAAATGACCAAAATACCCCCGAAACCCAAAATGCTCAAGGGTATTTTGGCCATTTTTTAGGTTTCAGGGGGTATTTCAGTTAATTTTTAGGTTTCAAAGGTATATCGATTATTTTTTAAGTTTAGGGGGTATTTTGGTCATTTTTAGGTTTAGGGGCTATTTTGGTCATTTTTAGGTTTCTAGGTTATTTTTGTCAATTTTTAGACTTCGTGGTTATTTTGGCCATTTTTGAGGTCTCGGGAGTATTTTGCTCATTTTTAGTTTTTAGGGTTATTTTGGTCAATTTTTAGGCTTCAAGGTTATTTTGGCCATTTTTTAGGTTTCAGAGGTATTTTAGTAATTTTTTAGGTTTTAGAGGTATTTTGGACATTTTTTTTGGGTTTAGGGGGTATTTTGGTCATTTTCAAGTTTCAGGGGTATTCTAGTCATTTTTTAGGTTTCAAGGGTATTTTGGTCATTTTATTGTTTTGGGGGTATTTTGGTCATTTTTTGGATTTTTGGGGTATTTTGGTAATTTTTAGGTTTCAGGGGTATTTTGGTCATTTTGTATGTTTTGAGATTATTTTGGTAATTTTTAGGTTTCGGGGGTATTTTGGTCATTTTTATGTTTCAGGGGTATTTTGGTGATTTTCTTGGATTTTGGGGGTATTTTGATAATTTGTAGGTTTTAAGGGTATTTTGGTCATTTTCTGGGTTCAAGGGTATTTTGTTCATTTTGTAGGTTTTAAGATTATTTTGGTCATTTTTTGGTTTCGGGGGTATTTTGGTCATTTTTTGGGTTTTATGGGTATTTTTGTCATTTTTGGGTTTTATGGGTGTTTTGGTCATTTTTTGGGTTTTTGAGGGTATTTTGGTTATTTTCTGGGTTTTGGGGTATTTTGGTAATTTTAAGGTTTCGAGGTATTCTGGTCATTTATTTGGGTTTCGGGTGTATTTTGGTCATTTATTTGGGTTTTGGAGGTATTTTGGTCATTTTGTAGGTTTCGTGGTTATTTTGGTAATTTTGAGATTTTGGGGTATTTTGGCCATTTTGAATATTTTAGAGTACTTTGGTCATTTACACTTTAGGGGCATTTTTGTAATTTTGATAATTGGGTAATTTGGTGAGTTGGGGTTTACCCATAATAATTGGGTTGGGTTGGATTTGGGTTAGAAGCAATTAGTTAAATGGGTTTTAATGGATAAATGGGTTTTGTATACCCAACTCAATTATGCCCACCCCAAACCCACCCATTTGACACCCCTAAGTGAAACCGATCCTTGGTTGGTTAAGATTGGATCAGACCATGCTGCTTGGAACTCTTGCAATCTTTCAGTGGCTTCCACAAATATTTTTAAGTACGGTGTGGAGTCAACACCCACCCTTAAAATATTCCACTTTCTCCAAATCTCCCATGCTACATATGCAAACACCTAGTAACAGCTCTAGAAATTTTTCTTAGGATATTCCTTAAAAAGTATAAATTACACAATTTAATAAAAAGATAAATTCATATATTGACAATAACAACAATAAAAAAATACGCAAATACATAAAGTTTACAATTACCTTCTACAAGTTTTTATATTTTAAAATCGTTGCATGATAATTTGTTGTATTGTTGTTTCGTTAATTATAAAATTATTAATTGTTGTTCAACCTAACATAATTTAATTTGTTTGTCTTTTATAATGTACTAGTTAATTAAATTATTAATTATTGGTGTTTAGTTGCTTCATTTTTTTTTTTTTTACTAACTACTAGTAGTCTAGAACACACCTCATTATGCATTAGCACACACTAACACACACCCCATGTGCACACTCCCCTACTTCTGTATGCCTTTACTTCCCCAATTCAAATATCCTACCCCACATGCCCCATCCACCCCCACTCAACAGACAAGAGTCACAAGAAGAACGTGATAGCTTAAGAAAGAGCTTATTTCATCTATAAGCCCAACACATGGTACATATGGCTTAGTTGTGATCTCTTAGACATGATGTGTAGGGCACGTCAGGCCTAAGAAGTAAGAACCCATATAGTACTGTTCCAAAAATTTGGTGTTACCTAACTAATAATAGACTAACCAACTGAGAAAACAAACACATGTTGTAAAATTAACTCTGTTTTTCTCTTAAAAGTTCGCTTGGTACTTACGGGAAACCAAAGAAATTAAATGGTGCTACATAATGATGAAATCTTGTATTTAACACAAAGAAAAAACCTCTTGAAGTTTATTAATTTGAGAGACAAATCTAGTTGAAGTTTGGTAGTAAAGATTTGTTAGTCTTTTTTTTTTTTTTTTTTTTTTTTTTTTTTTTTGAGAAGCAGCATTGTAATGCATTTAATTAAGAAATACCAGCCAAATCTGCCCGGTAAGAAGATAGTACATCAAGTGAAACATCTTCCATCCATATTACACAATTTGAAAAATTAACTGCTAAATGAGCCAAGTTGTGTGCAACTATGTTGCCCTCTCTCTTAGTGTGAGAGTAGGACAATTTGGAAAAATCTGAAAATAGAGATAAAGAGTCCTGTATCATCAAGCCAAAAGAGACCAGCCTAGGATTCAGAGTTCAAATCGTTGCATGATAATTTGTTGTATTGTTGTTTCATTAATTATAAAATTATTAATTGTTGTTCAACCTAACATAATTTAATTTGTTTGTCTTTTATAATGTACTAGTTAATTAAATTATTAATTATTGGTGTTAGTTGCTTCATTTTTTTTTTTTTTTTACTAACTACTAGCAGTCTAGAACATACCTCATTATGCATTAGCACACACTAACACACACCCCATGTGCACACTCCTCTGCTTTTGTATGCCTTTACTTCCCCAATTCAAATATCCAACCCCACACGCCCCATCCACCCCCACTCAACAGACAAGAGTCACAAGAAGAACGTGATAGCTTAAGAAAGAGCTTGTTTCATCTATAAGCCCAACACATGGTACGTATGGCTTAGTTGTGATCTCTTAGACATGACATGTAGGGCACGTCAGGCCTAAGAAGTAAGAACCCATATAGTACTGTTCCGAAAATTTGGTGTTACCTAACTAATAATAGACTAACCAACTGAGAAAACAAACACATGTTGTAAAATTAACTCTGTTTTTCTCTTAAAAGTTCGCTTGGTACTTACGGGAAACCAAAGAAATTAAATGGTGCTACGTAATGATGAAATCCTGTATTTAACACAAAGAAAAAACCTCTTGAAGTTTATTAATTTGAGAGACAAATCCAGTTGAAGTTTGGTAGTAAAGATTTGTTAGTCTTTTTTTTTTTTTTTTTTTTTTTGAGAAGCAGCATTGTAATGCATTTAATTAAGAAATACCAGCCAAATCCGCCCGGTAAGAAGATAGTACATCAAGTGAAACATCTTCCATCCATATTACACAATTTGAAAAATTAACTGCTAAATGAGCCAAGTTGTGTGCAACTATGTTGCCCTCTCTCTTAGTGTGAGAGTAGGACAATTTGGAAAAATCTGAAGATAGAAATAAAGAGTCCTGTATCATCAAGCCAAAAGAGACCAGCCCAGGATTCAGAGTTCAAATCGTTGCATGATAATTTGTTGTATTGTTGTTTCATTAATTATAAAATTATTAATTGTTGTTCAACCTAACATAATTTAATTTGTTTGTCTTTTATAATGTACTAGTTAATTAAATTATTAATTATTGGTGTTTAGTTGCTTCATTATTTATTTATTTTTTTTTTACTAACTACTAGCAGTCTAGAACACACCTCATTATGCATTAGCACACACTAACACACACCCCATGTGCACACTCCCTTGCTTCTGTATGCCTTTACTTCCCCAATTCAAATATCCTACCCCACACGCCCCATCCACCCCCACTCAACAGACAAGAGTCACAAGAAGAACGTGATAGCTTAAGAAAGAGCTTGTTTCATCTATAAGCCCAACACATGGTACGTATGGCTTAGTTGTGATCTCTTAGACATGACGTGTACGGCACGTCAGGCCTAAGAAGTAAGAACCCATATAGTACTGTTCCGAAAATTTGGTGTTACCTGACTAATAATAGACTAACCAACTGAGAAAACAAACACATGTTGTAAAATTAACTCTGTTTTTCTCTTAAAAGTTCGCTTGGTACTTACGGGAAACCAAAGAAATTAAATGGTGCTACGTAATGATGAAATCCTGTATTTAACACAAAGAAAAAACCTCTTGAAGTTTATTAATTTGAGAGACAAATCCAGTTGAAGTTTGGTAGTAAAGATTTGTTAGTCTTTTTTTTTTTTTTTTTTTTTTTTTTGAGAAGCAGCATTATAATGCATTTAATTAAGAAATACTAGCCAAATCCGCCCAATAAGAAGATAGTACATCAAGTGAAACATCTTCCATCCATATTACACAATTTAAAAAATTAACTGCTAAATGAGCCAAGTTGTGTGCAACTATGTTGCCCTCTTTCTTAGTGTGAGAGTAGGACAATTTGGAAAAATCTGAAGATAGAGAAAAAGAATCCTGTATCATCAACCCAAAAGAGACCAGCCCAGGATTCAGAGTTCAAAACTATAAAGATCTGTTAGTTGAGACTTGGGTTTGATAATATTTAATCTGTTTTAGTAGTGTTGTCGTTCTCTGATGGCAAGTTTAATTAGTATTTGTATATGTGTGGCCTCAACAACAACAACAACAGCATGTACTTTTGTAAGTTTCTTTCATGCTCAATTTTCATCATGTGTTGTGAGCCAATTAATTCTTGTTGATTAATCTTAAAGATTTCTATATACACACACACACACACACACACACACACACACACATTTATCTCAAGCAAAATTAGATTGGGCCCAGACTGGATCATAGCTCTGCCTTTAAATAAAATCTAATATTCGGTCCATAAAAAGATGAGTGGGGTTGGGGACTTGACGTGGACCTCAGAGCACCAAACTATACTGAAAGTTGGACATGATTTACACGTTGCGTTGCATGAGTTTTCTATTGAGTGAGTGCTAAATTATATTATTTTTTTGTGTTCCTGCCCTACAAATTAGTGCATGCTGCTACACGAAACAACTATCATATATATATATATATATATACTAGTTACGGCAGCATGTGCAAGGCATGTGTTTGCTATGAAAAAAAAGTACTATAGTAATTAAGGTCAATTCTAGATTTTATTTGTATTACAAAACAAAGAGATAATTCATTTAATTTTTAAAGTATATAGATGTAGGGGCTCCGTTTTTTGAAGGGCACCCCCGACAATACATTTGTAGAGAGTGGGACGAAGGGCTTAGCTCCGGCCGGCTTTTCGCCAGTCCTCCAGGACGTTTTCCTTAGTTTTTCTTCACTTGGGGTTGCTCCTCGGCAGGCGTCCGAGGAGGCCCCCCTTCACGAGGGGGGCTCTTTGCCTTATATACTCCCTTTAGTTTGATCCTGGCCTTACAGCTGTTGGCCATCCAGGCTACTGCTCTAGAGCTTGTCCCATCAGACAGGTTTTTCACCATACTGTGGGTTGCGGCCTCCAAGGTTGCACTGTTCAGGGGTCTTGTCCTCATTAATGTAGCTTGGAGGGTTAGGCAAATACATTAAGTGTGGATGTGACCACCTATTCTGGGTTTGACCCCTACCCAGAATTAGACTAGGTATGCCGAGGAAGGGTGTGTCCTCGGCATGGGTCCGAAAAGGGCTGAAAAACCCTTTAGACAACTGTCCGAGACAATTGTCCCTCCTCGGCTTGGGCCTTGGGCCAGCCTAAAAGTGGGCCGGGGATTCCAGGCCCATGGGCCCCACAATAGCCCCTCAAAATCCTGCTGCACGTTCCCTCAGACGGGGAGGAGGGTTTTGAAAACCACGGCCCTCGTGTTCCGGAAGGCCTTCTGCTGGTCGGTCCTTCCTCGAATGGCTGGATCGACACTCAGACTCTTCAGTAAGTAGTCAGTTTCTCTATAGGACTGGGTCTTTGGACCATGCAATACCTAGGCACAGTCGCTGCCTTCAAGGTAAGTGGCTAGCTCCCCATAGGCTTGAGTCCGAGAACCATGCAAGACCTAGGTACAGTTGCTGCCTTCAAGGTAAGTGGCTAGCTCCCCATAAGTTTGAGTCCGAGGACCATGCAAGACCTAGGTACAGTTGCTGCCTTCAAGGTAAGTGGCTAGCTCCCCATAGGCTTGAGTCCGAGGACCATGCAAGACTTAGGTACAGTTGCTGCCTTCAAGGTAAGTGGCTAGCTCCCCATAGGCTTGAGTCCGAGGACCATGCAAGACCTAGATACAATTGCTGCCTTCAAGGTAAGTGGCTAGCTCCCCATAGGCTTGAGTCCGAGGACCATGCAAGACCTAGGTACAGTTGTTGCCTTCAAGGTAAGTGGCTAGCTCCCCATAGGCTTGAGTCCAAGGACCATGCAAGACCTAGGTACAGTTGCTGCCTTCATGGTAAGTGGCTAGCTTCCCATAGGCTTGAGTTCGAGGACCATACAAAACCTAGGTACAGTTGCTGCCTTTAAGGTAAGTGGCTAGCTCCCCATAGGCTTGAGTCCGAGGACCATGCAAGACCTAGGTACAGTTGCTGCCTTCATGGTAAGTGGCTAGCTCCCCATAGGCTTGAGTCCGAGGACCATGCAAGACCTAGGTACAGTTGCTGCCTTCATGGTAAGTGGCTAGCTCCCCATAGGCTTGAGTCCGAGGACCATGCAAGACCTAGGTACAGTTTCTGCCTTCATGGTAAGTGGCTAGCTCTCCATAGGCTTGAGTCCGAGGACCATGCAAGACCTAGGTACAGTTGCTGCCTTCATGGTAAGTGGCTAGCTCCCCATAGGCTTGAGTCCGAGGACCATGCAAGACCTAGGTACAGTAGCTGCTTTCATGGTAAGTGGCTAGCTCCCCATAGGCTTGAGTTCGAGGACCATGCAAGACCTAGATACAGTTGCTGCCTTCAAGGTAAGTGGCTAGCTCCCCATAGGCTTGAGTTCGAGGACCATGCAAGACCTAGGTACAGTTGCTGCCTTAATAGTAAGTGGCTAGCTCCCCATAGGCTTGAGTCCGAGGACCATGCAAGACCTAGGTACAGTTGCTGCCTTCAAGGTAAGTGGCTAGCTCCCCATAGGCTTGAGTCCGAGGACCATGCAAGACCTAGGTACAGTTGCTGCCTTCAATAGGGGTTCGTCCTCGGATCCGAGAGCCTTGCTTTTAGTGTAACGATGTTCACGAGCCGTTTACTGGGAGCTATTTTTCCTCAGGTCGGATTGTGACCTCACACGTGAAGTTGACCTCGCCTCCAGTTCGTGTCCCCCATCTCTTTGGTTACGAGGCGTCGCTTGGCGTCGTTTGGCCTTTCGCGCTCCGCGCTTGACGCTTCAGTGCGCGTGATGCGCCTTCATTAATGCCCTCGTGAATTAACACGAATCCGGCGGTTGGCAATCCCCTTGGAATTGGGTGAGAATTAATTCCCTTTGACAATCCTCCCTTCGAATTCTACGTGGCTCAACTCCCACCAGTTTTCGCCTTCCATAAAAGGCGTTCTGGGGAGAATGTTTCTCCTCATTCCATGAATCTTCCACCACAACCAGAAATACATACTTTCACCTCCCTGAGCCCCTTTGACATCACCGCCAGGATTGTAACCAAAGTTGGGGGATATGGGATTAAGGGCCGTCGTGGCCGCAGCCCCTACTGGGCTTCCGGCGCGGCAGAGTTTAGGCGTAACACTGGCAGGGCCTTGTACGGTGGCTAGGAGGGACGTCGTTGAAGTACCTAACGTCTCTCCCCAGAGCGCACCTCCGACGAAGGAGACACGTGAACTCTCGTCATGGCTGGTGCCCGAGTATTGCCGTCTCCGATGGCCAATGCTCGTGCAGTTTGGAGAGGGTCGAGGAAGCATCACGGGGGAGGGTGTCCCGGGGCCCCCACGTCGGCTCCTCGCTTTGTTCAAGCTTCTGCTTCGAGGCGAGCCAGCCCTCAGCCCCCTTCCCGTGCTTTTACTGTCCAGTTCTCCCATTCTCTGGATGCCAATAAAAGCACGGGTTGACACTTCTCTCATTCCTGATATTAATTCTTTGCGAGCCTCTTTCCCAGCTAGTTCTAGAATCGGTCTGCCTGGGCCTCTGATTGTAGGATTAGTTTGTAGGATTTTTTGTCAAACATGCCTGTCTGAGCCTCTGATTGTATTTGTAATTTTTCTATGAAATAATAAAGAACTCTTCTTTCTATTTGCTGTTGAGTCTTCTTTTCTACTGCAATTTTTTTTTTTTTTGCACTGCCAACTTTTGCGTAGTGACTACTCTAGAACGACCGCCGGTTGCGTCGGCTAGCGCACTAACCCTTCCCACAGACGGCGCCAATTGTAGGGGCTTCGTTTTTTAAAGGGCACCCCCGACAATACATTTGTAGAGAGTGGGACGAAGGGCTTGGCTCCGGTCGGCTTTTCGCCAGTCTTCCAGGACGTTTTCCTTAGTTTTTCTTCACTTGGGGTTGCTCCTCGACAGGCGTCCGAGGAGGCCCCCCTTCACGAGGGGGGCTCTTTGCCTTATATACTCCCTTTAGTTTGATCCTGGCATTACAGCTGTTGGCCATCCAGGCTAGTGCTCCAGAGCTTGTCCCATCAGACAGGTTCTTCACCATACTGTGGGTTGCGGCCTCCAAGGTTGCACTGTTCAGGGGTCTTGTCCTCATTAATGTAGCCTGGAGGGTCAGGCAAATACATTAAGTGTGGATGTGACCACCTATTCTGGGTTTTCCCCCTACCCAGAATTAGACTAGGTATGCCGAGGAAGGGTGTGTCCTCGGCATGGGTCCGAAAAGGGCTGAAAAACCCTTTAGACAACTGTCCGGGACAATTGTCCCTCCTCGGCTTGGGCCTTGGGCCAGCCTAAAAGTGGGCCGGGGATTCCAGGCCCACAGGCCCCACAATAGAGATTTACATTAATTAAAAGAGACATTAATTTTAAAAATTTTGATAATTATGTCGTAAAAAGTTAATCTCATTCATTTAAGAATTTTGATCAACCACAAAGTTATGGTAGCTATTTAACATATAAATATTTATTTAACTATAATAGTTTTTTAGTACCTATTTGCTAAAAACAATATATCTATTCTCTAAAAATTTCTAAAAATGATAACGAATATCATCATCTTCCAACAATAAACAATTGATTTTGCTAAGAAATTTTAAAAAAAAAAGAAAAAAAAAAGATAACAAAAAGTTTGTGTCATCGAATATCATCATTCTAACTTTCTACGAATTTTGATCATTTAAAACTCAAAATAAGTAAAGAAAATTTTTAGTACTTTAAAATTTAGCAAGAGTAATTTAGACATTACACAATAAAATATTTTAAGAATCATAAACTTTCATTAGGGTTTAACTGAGAGAATAACAATATGGCATATTTGCTCTTTTCCAAAATATTAAGGGAAAAATTGCTTGATTTTAAAGTTTAAGAAAAAATTGTAAACTACCCCAAACATAAAGGATGAAAAAAAAAAATTCCTAAATTTTTGCTTTTTTTTTTTGTGTGTGCAAAACTATGTGTTTTTACTTAAAATAGTGTGTAAAGAAAAAAATATACAAAAAGTTAACCCAAGAAAACTGTATGTGGAATAGTGAATTTTGGCTCAACAAATTTGATTAAACAAACAAAAAATTTCGAAAAACACAACAGAATGACGCAACATTTTCATAATATCTTTATAATTTTGTTATGTTTTATTTTAACTTGTAAAGAATTGATAGCTTAGCAGTTTTGAAAATATTGTAACAACATCAAGATGTCTTAACATTTTTCACACAAAAAAATATTATGTTCATGACATTTTCACAACAAATCATAAGTAGTAGGTTACTACAAGTTGTTATTGGTGGGCAAAAAAGTAGTTTCATTGGTAAGTTTAAATTAGAACCTATAATAATTTACCATATTTGATTTGTTATGAAAGTTTTATAAAAATTATTGTGGACAAACCAAAAATAATATAGCAAATATACTAAACCTTTATGCATTCAAAAAAAAAAAAAAAAAGAGGCCAGCAAAATAGTAAAAGTTAAACAAACCAAAACTACTGTAGCAAAATTACTGTAACTTTTCCCATTTACTCTTTTTATATATAATATAATATACATATATATATATATATAGAAATATACATTGCACTTACAATGTAAATTTATATTGTAAACACATAAAAATTGGTAAATGTTGTACACATTTGCAAAATTTGTACAATTTTTTTTTGCAAATGTATATAATATTTGCTACTTTTTTTGTGTATAAAATGTAAGCTTACATTACAAGTAGAAAGTAAACATATAAAGATCCTTAAAAAAAATAATTAAAATAAAAAAATAAAAAATAAAAAATAAAAGAGAAAAAAGGCAAGTCACTAAACCAAAAATATTGTTCATAACATTGTTCATGAGCCTATTCGCTTTTTTTATATATAGAAAAAAAAAAAGCACAAATCGATGACTAAAAAAAAAAAAAAGCGATGAACAGTACATATTGAACAAACCAAAAATACTGTAACTTTTACATATTCACCCAACAATTGTCACAACATTTTCACAAAACATTTATTTTTAGTTGTGGTTGATTACAGATTCATATTTTATTATTTTATTTTGACTTATAAGAAATTGACACCTCAATAATTGTGAAAATATTGTGAAATTTGTTATGTCAATATAACAATATATATATATATATATATATATATATATGCGGGTTCTTATAAATATTTAAAGGAAAAAAAGTACAAACTGAAGATTGAAAAAAAAAAATGTTGTAGCTACTGTAGCTACAGTGCCACTTGAACAAATCAAAGTGGTACTGTAGCAACTGTTCAAAACTTGGGAGAAAAAAAAAAATGGCTCACTACACCAAAAGAGGCACGGTAGAGGCATTGCCTCTTTTTTATATAGTTAATTGAAAAAAGAGCACACATCGATGATTGAAAAAAAAAATGTACATATTGAACTAACCAAAATTACTGTAGATTTTATACATTCACCTAACAAGTGTCACAACATTTTCACAAAACATTTATTTTTCAGTTGTGGTTGGTCACAGTTTCATATTTTATTATTTTATTTTGAATTATAAGAAATTGACACCTCAATAATTGTGAAAAATATTGTGAAATTTGTTGTGTCAGTATAACAACATATATAAAAGGAAAAAAAAAAAAGTACAAACGGAGGACTAAAAAAAAAAAAGGGACAAATGGTTTGTTTGAATACAGCTTATTTTTCTGAAACTGAAAAATTATTATTGAAAGTACTATAGATAAAGATAAAAGTTAGTTAAAATAGTACAATAGAGCCCATGAATAGTGTCAAAAAGTGTAATGAGGCCTATGAATAATAATAAAAATAAGCTGAACAGTGAAATAATTTTAATTTTTAAGTGCAACCCAAACACACACAAAGTGGCTCAATAAACCAAAATGACACTGTAGAGGCATTGCCTTTTTTTATATAGTTAATAGATACATATAGTTGCATAATTCTCCAAGATTAACTAACTTTTTTGCCTTTTTTTTTTTCTTCTTCTTTTTCTTAGTTTTTTTTTTTATACTAAACTTAATTACAGTTCCTTAGATTTCTCAAATATAAATTAACGCATGTTAGCAGTGTGAAAAAGCTTAATCAATTCCTAAGAATTACTTTTTTTTATGGGCCTATTAAGGAATTAATACTTTTAATTTGAACTGTAATTAGTGCACAGAAATTTGATTTCATTAATGTATTGATTGTTATATAAAAAAGAATAGATTAAAAGTTTATTTATATATGTTAAAATTCGGGATGAGATCTAAATTTGTATGTTAATGAAATTAATAATAAAATAATAGATTAAAAGTTTATAAATATATTAGAGATACTTTGGGCAAACGTTTAAATAGATTAAAAAAAATTTATTTCTTTTATATTATGAATTATATGAAAATGATATTTTAATATATTAAACACACCTTATTCATCAATATCCTGAGTTTGTTCTTGTGGGTTAACACTAACCTTTGGTATATCATCAAGTACATCTTCTAGATTTCGTAAATAATTCAAAGGTGCTGGCTAAAAGTTGTCAAAATCAATGGTAATTTATAATGATTGTCTTTTATTTTAGGGCAAATATACCAAATTTTTGTGGATTTTAGTTAGCTTAACTGGTAAAGTCTTTAATGATTGAATAAGAGATTTAGGATTCAATTCTCGTTTACACCAAAAATTTATTAGTGTTTTAGTCTAATGATAAAGAGTTATCATTATGAGCAAACGTTATAAGTTGAAACTCTCTCAATATATTAATTTTTTTTTAATTTTTAATTTTTTATACTCAGAGTTCGAAGCTTAAATCTCTCATTCGTACACCCTTCACCAAATTGGAGCAGATCTCTAAAAACTACAGTGGCCTACATATATAGCATTTAATGCGTTTATATTTGCATGACAAGCTGGTAACATATGTACAATTTGAATCTGAATATCCTAAGATCATGGGAAAGTTTGGAGAAGCTTAATTAATTGCACAATACAAAAGGTGGAGGTGAATGGAAATAATGGTGTTAGGATGATGGTTGCTGTGAATAATTATAGTTGTTTAGCTCTATTTACTTAACCTAAACTAAAGGGTAAAGGGAAAAAGAATGATTAAGTAGCTAGTCATCACGTTTCCCACAAGTAGCTAGTTACCAACACCAACTGACCAACACACCAACGGATAAAGTCAAAACAAACAAGGGCAAATAAATTTAATAATTATAAAGTTAAGTTATAAAGTAAAGCTGAAGCCAATTAGCAATTACAATTCAAAAAGAAAGAGAGAGAATCAGATAAAGAGAGAGAGAGAGAGTCTCATTTCAGTAACTCAGTTCAAAGAGAAAGAGCTCTCTCTCTTAGACCACAATTCATAGCAAAACCCAAAGATTAAGAGAGAAAAAGAGAGAGAGAGAGAAATAAAGTGTAAAATACCTTGAGGGAGGCTTGAGGGGTAGCATCACGGGCCGCGATAGCACGTTGAGGCGAGGAAGGCCTCGAGGCCAAGCGTCAGCATCACAAGCTTCAATCTAATCGGATCGATCTCTGATCTCCGATGCTCGATGTGCTCTATTGCTCAAGTTTGAGGCCTGATGCAGTGACCAATGTGCTTTATTGCTCAAGTTTTAGGTGGAGGCACTGTCGTTGCGTCGCGCCGATGTGCTTAATGATGAGGTTTCAAGCGAAGGCGTTGTCATTGATGAGGTTTTTTTTCTTTAGGTTAGGTTTCTGATTTTAGTTTTTGCTTTAGCTTTACCATTTGATGATTGATGAATTGGCGGACGCGTATTCGTATTGCGTTTTGGTTGTTTTATTTATTTATTTTTGAGAATTCGTTTGGGTTGAGCCGGTTGGGTATTTAGTTAATACTACCTCCGTCCCATTTTTTTTGTCCTCTATTCCATTTTGAGGTGTCCCAAAATATTTTCCTGTTTCTAAAAATAAAAGTCATTAATTTACTAATGTTCCTATTATACCCCTATTAATTTACTAATTCAATTTTTTGAAAAAATTTTTTAAGGGTTGTTTTGGAAACTTATACATTTTTAAAAGATAGACAAGACAATAAATGATGTTCCCTTAAAAAGTTTGACTTTTCAAACAGAAAAGAAAAAAATGGGACGAAGGGAGTAATTATTTTGATTTAAAAATCTGGTTGAGATTGGTTTTGTTTAGGATTGATGTTGGGCTTTTTTTTTCCCTAGTGGGCTTGCTTTGTTACAATTTTTTTTTTCCAGGTTAGGGTGGTCCTGGGACCACCTTGGCCTGAACGTGGCACCACCACTGCAAACACCTCAGCCTGGTTTGGTTCTTGACTATTAAAAATCCCTGTTAGGAGATCACTAAAACAAGTGAACCGAGTAGCAAGATTACTCCTGCAAATGTCCATCTCCCACCAAATTTCTTTGAGTACATGGCAATCCCACAATGCATGAATGGTATCTTCTGCTTCGCCATCGCATATTTCGCACATATCATTGCGAGTGATATTTCTCTTGAACAGGTTCTTCTTTGTGGGAAGTGATTCACAACTAGCACACCATAAAAAGCGCATCACTTTGTAAGGGATGTCAAGACTCCACAATTTCTTCCATAGTCCATTATAAGCTGTCGGGTTGGATTGTCCAAGTTGTTTCAAGGCCTCACTGTCAACTAGTAAATGATAAGCACTTTTCGTTGTGTATACTCCATTTTTTTTTTACTTTTACCATATCAGAGTGTCTTCTAGCCGCCTGCTGCTAAGGGGTATACTGAGGACAGCATTGGCTTCATGCGGCATCAGTTCAAAATGCTAAGGACTTTTTCTCCATTGCCAATTCTCCAAGTTGACCCTGTACGCACTAGACTTCTAGCTTTAAAAATGCTTTGCCAAGCATAGGATCCTTTCATCTTAACCTCCTCATCCAAGATTGTACAATGTGGAAAATCTTTGGCTTTGAAGACTTTGTAGAGTAGTGAGTCAGTGTTGTGGGTTAACAGAGAAATAAAATTAATTAGGTTCACATGCCACTCTCAAATCTTGTGTCCCCACGCATTTAAAAAACTTGAATGCTTTTCTCTGAGGGATACCCCAATATTTTTATTCCTACACTATGAAAAGAATTAATTAAGTTACATAGCCTGCCACCATTCAATCATTCATAAAAATTGCTCTGCGTGCATGATTACACGTAAATAATAACATGGTCTCCTGAAAGTTACACGGTAGTATATAAAAGTGGCAGTTGGGCAAAACAATATTAAATTCTTTGTAATTTTAAGACCAAATCAAGAAAAAGAAAAGTCTGAAAGAAAAATTGATACATACATTGACAATATTCAGAACCTACAGGAAGCAAGAAGTATAGAGTATAGTATGTTTTAAGTAAAAAAACAGACTGTTATAACTAAGCATCAAAGTTCACAAGGTAATAAACCAGCAAGCTCACAAAGAACATAAGTACATCACTAAATTATCAACTCCTAACTCCTGACACTCCTTAATCTCTTTAATATCTTGTTCAATAGGATTTAGGTAGTGTAGAATCTGATATAAGCAAGGTAGAATATGCGGCAGGAGATCCATCATATCAGATAATGTAGGCTATGCAACACCCGATGTAGACGGTTCAGACTCAGTAGCCATAGCATCTGCAATCTCATAAATATCTCGATCTAAGTAATCATCAGAATCACAGACAATGTGGCTTGAACGTTTTACACGAGATGAACTGAGCTAAAGTGTACTACTCCCAGTGGCAGATAAGGGCTTTGCTAGAGTAGCTTAAGCACTGGATGTAGGAAATTTTGAGGGTGGTACGTTTGGCATAGAAGGTGCATTTGCAGGGAGTAAAAGTTGACATTCATCCATGACTACAATACAAAATTAACAAGAAGATTAATAGAAAGAGCTGGGGGAAAAAAAAACAATATATAGAAATAGGGAAAAAAATACACTGAACTCCCCATCCATAAGCTAAACTATTCCCTTAAAGCTAGTATTTTTACAAATCTACTTATTTAAATAAAACAATACGGAGAATATAATTCATTGCAAATGGCCAATAAAGAGTCAAATGATTAGCAACTAGATTGCCAACACATCAAACAATATACACACTGTGCTAAAAAAATCACCTATCAGCAAGCTTGCTAAATTGCACTCTAAATTGTGTTTTCCTTCTCTCTTGTTCCACCAGCTAAAAAGAGACCAGAAAGGAAGAAAATGAGTTAGCAATTGAAGGCGTCAAAAATCAAATTGAAGTCTTCAGCCCACAAAAGTTACTAGAAATACATCAAAACAAACTTGAATGCAGTAAAAGGACAATTCCTCTGTTCTTGAATGAGGTCTCCAAATAGAATACACCATAAATTTTAGCAAGTAGCCCAAATTCTACAAATAATTATTAGAGTTTTGAAAAGACACCTAAATATTCATTTCTTGCTTTTGGAGTCCGTAGAAAATTTCAACCTTGAACTAGTCCTAACTTTTTAGATCCAATCCTGAACAGCACTCAATGGCCATGAAGGTGGAATATAATTTTAACAAATTGGACTTGAGTTCTTAAAATAATGCATCTGTCTTATGATCTGCAAAGACGCAAAATAATCTAAAACAATTATTCTAGCCAATACTAAGTGTGAGGAAGCAACCACCATATCCTCTAAGTCTAAGATGATGTAGTAGCCATATCTCACACAGGTATTTCATCAAATAGCTGTATAGCATACTCAAAAGTAATAATGCAATACACATTCACTAGATCACTGGCCACATAAGCATCAATTGCAAAACAATATAAAGAATATAATTCATTCATTTGATATATATATATATATATATATTGTAATTTTAACCCCCAAATTTAATGTTTTATTTCATTTGTAAATTCCATTAATTTCTATGAAACAAACAAAGCAGAAACCCAGCCCCAAAAACTAAACCAAAGCAAGAAATTTGCACATGGAGATCAGAAAAATAAAGAGTTCTTTGTGGATTTAAACTCAGGGAAAGAATGAAAGGAAAAAAAAAAAAATAGGTGCTGGGTATTGAACGGTGCAGCAGAACCACCAAGCATCGCCGGGACAAGGGCAGCGAGATGGCGGAGAGAAGCTCTGCGATGGCTCTGGTTCCACCGCCTCTCTCTCTTTTTTGTTGGTCAGAGGTCTCTCATCTCTCTTCTTTCTACCGTATGATTGAATTTGTTTTGTGAGGTAGTGGGGAACACGAGCATCTCACCTGCTTAAGCTCTATTTAGATACCGGTTATATGCTAAAAGCTAAAAATTTATAAGTAAGATTTAGTTACAGTAGTTAGGCATTATCTCTTAGGTTTTTCTCTTAACATTATGTCATGCAGCTTTTTTGTCATAAATGAAAGTGTATCTTTTAAGTTAAGTAGTCATATGGTAGAATCTTAAGAGATGAACCTAAGAAACAACACTTAAGATAATGTACATAAGTTTTGTCCAAAACTTATTACTAAAAACACTATAGTATAATAATTTTTAAATATGTAAATAGTATTGTGGGACCCAAATTTACTTAGAAATTTGTATTTTGCTGATTTTTGTAGGTCCGTAAACAGTACCCATGAAACTTGCTAAAAAAACGCAGACGCACGGATTGGGCGTTTGCCCAATCCAAACACATGCTTAGTGTGTGTTTGCATGCAAATTATTCAACGTTGCGTTTGCGTTTTCGTTTTTGGCTAGGTCCCATGGCACTGTTCACGATCCAGCTAAAAACACAAAAATGCGCATGCCTATACAATTTTGGGTTCATGGCACTATTCATACTTTTAAAAATTATTTTGTTACAGTGTTTTCAATAATAAGTTTTCAGTTTTCTACAAATAAGCAGTATCCAAAAAGACCCTTATTCTATTAATGTTTTAACTTTAGACTTATTGAAGGACTGATTTGATAGGTATGTATAGTTTACGAAGCAAATTTGCTAATATAATAATTCATGGAGTGTTTTGGCCGATAGTTGAAAATTTAGAGGTATATGGGCATTTTTCCCTAAATACCAATCTAAAATTGAAATCGAAACGAGACGTTTTGTCCCTTGATGTACTAAACAAATGCATGGATAGAACACAATGAGGTGGCAATGGCAGTGCATTTTCCTAGGACGATGTCGTTTCATAGTCAAAGGCACTCTTTGGACTTTCTCTTTTTGTTTCTCTAGAAAGTTCTCTCAACTAAAGAAATTTTTGCTCCAAAATTTGGACTTTCGTCATCCTTATTCGCAAAAGTTTTCCTGTTCTCAAGTCTTTAGCATTTTGAGATGAGTTTATGCAATGGATTCAAGTCTTTACATCAACCACATAGTGACTATGAAGCAAGACATATTATAATTGGGACAAAATTTAGTTGCAAAATTTGTTGTAGACATTACCACATATTTTAAAAATCTAACCATTGAATTGCATGTTTTTTACACTCTTAATACACATGCCAAATTTATGTCAAGCGGATATAATTTATAAGCTTATACCTAGTGCATAATTTTAAATTCCAAAAACTTATAATTTAAATAATTTATTGATAACATAACTATTGATATTTAATTTTTAAAAAATTTTGTAAGCTAGAAGAATATACTCTTTGGTAATCATATATTTAATTAGCTTTATTCCATCAGATTATGACCTCAGTTGTAGCTGTTGATTTGTATTGCTAACGATGAGATCCATCTCAGCCCATCTAGCCATCTCAAATAATGCATGCAAACACCTAAAATGCTCTAGGAAGTAGGAACCCCAATCTGCATTGGCAGATGTTACAGAAACCAAATTAGAAATTAGGATTTTTTTTTTTTTTTTTTTGTGTGTGTTACAACAAGTGGTGGTAGGGAATTTGAAACTAGGTCCTCCCTATGGATGAGATTGGACAATGTCACTAAACTAAAAAGACTTTTCAAAACTATACAAAGGTTATAACAAAGATGAAAAGGGATAACTAAACAAAGTCTAAGAAAAATAGAGAACCAATAAATCAATATGTACAGTCAGGCTAGAACCGTGGTTGAAGCCACCATCAACCATCATTGTGTCCCAGTTTTTAGTTCACTGGAATGCAGTGCTAGAAAGGACCATGGGACACTTTCTAGTTTTCCTTTTCCATTGGTTCGACCTCAACTCTCCAAATTTATTGGGAAGTCAGAAAATAGCAAATGACACTCTAAAAGGAAGCAGGTCTTTGCCCAAGAACGAAAAGGGATAGGTTCATAAAGTAGAATTTTCTTTTTCCTGGTTGTCGAATAGAAGCAGCAAAATTTATTTGGAAGATTAATTGCTTAAATGAAGAAATAAAGGGAGATAAGTGAGTTTTTCACATAGTTTATCTAGGCCTATCAACCAATCCTGTGAACACTGAATGTAAGCTGCTAACTACCAAGGGCGGCCCAACATAATTTGGGGCCTAAGGCAAAAAAGTTATGCAGGATCTTTAATATGTAAATATTAATTAAACAAAATTATTTAATACTAATCAAATTAAGGTTAATTTGATACATTAAGTACATAAATAATACCAACTAGACTAATGTCATTTCATATAGAGAATTGAATATCATAATTGAATTATAAATATTATTAAAAAGAAATAAAAATATATTGCGATTGAAAAAGATACTTTATTTTGGTTATAAAACGATGCATAGTTAAATAAAGTTGTAATCTATTTTTTAATTTTTAATTTTAATTTTAAGAGAGAGAGAGATAGATATTATTTGGTGTATGGTTTTGTAGGATATTAGTTTACAAAAATCAAAGTCTCAAACTATTAGGAGAGATTAATCTATAATTGATGATTTAACACATTTGCAACATTTTTTTGAAATATTTTAGGGTTTCAATTGAGTTAAGGTTCTATTGGTCTCGTACTTTGAGAGACTTAATAGAAATGAAAAAGAAAAATGCGCTAATTAAAAGTACTATAAAATGTTTAAAATATAATGTGATATTGTCTCTCATTGATAAACTTCATCAATTTAACTAATGAATGTTTGTATCACGTTTTTTGTGATTAATAACATGGCAATTTGTAAGCCAATAGTAAAATTTGTATATCACTAATAAAAAAAAATGTACAACCTTTAGAAAAAATATATAATTTTATAAAAATTTGGACCTTTAACTATGAAAAATGGGGCCTTTTCTCCCAAGGAAAATTTTGTTTTTTGGTGAGGCCTTAGGCCTAGGCCTTGAGCCGGCCCTGCTAACTACTTACTTCATATCCAAGCTTAGTGGAAGAGTATTATTTCCATCCCACACAAAGAGCATCCACACATTGCTGGAAACTTCTATGATGTGCAGGTCCTTGTTTCCCAAGCAGACAACGTAGTAAAGAAAACAATAGTTAAAAGCGCACTACATCAATTTTTAATACCTTGAAAAAAATATAAAAGAGCAATCACTACACATAAATGTTGTCCAATAAACTGACAAGAATTACCTTAAATTTGTAATATTTAATCTGAACCATGAAATAGATCTATTTCAAATTGAGCTTTTCAACCTGTACGGCAATTCATCCTACCATTACACGAATGCTACACTACAACAAACATGAGCTTTTTCAACATATTTTTATCCACCGTCACTAAAAAATGTTGATAAAAACCTTTAGTTTCTACATTTGCACTCAACTGTTAAAAAACTCACATATATATTTTTACAGTCGACATAACTATTGAAATAAGTGGTGACAAATTCACATATATATTTCCACAGTTGCCATAACAGATGAAATAAGTGATAAATAAGCGGCGAGAAATTCATCCAACTAATTAAGCAGTGATAATTCATATCAACAGTTGGATGAATGTTGAAAAAAAATTAACTATTTTTTATCAATAGGTTATAAATGTTGAAAATAAAAACACGGAGCTTTTAATTTATACCTATTTTACAATCACTCTCTCTCTTTCACTGTCTCTATCGCCCTCTCTCTCTCATAGGTCTTGGCTGTCAATTCTCTTCTTATTTTCTAGGCAACCGAACAGAATTCAATTGCTCCCTCTCTCTTGCTCTATCTCTCGCTCTCGCTCTCGCTCTCTCGCTTTCGCTATCTCATAGGTCTTGGCTGTCAATTTTCTTGTTATTTTCTAGGCAACCAAACAGAATTCAATTGCTCCCTCTCTCTTGCTCTATATCTCGCTATCGCTCTCTCATAGGTCTTGGTGGTTGATTTTCCTATTATATTCTAGGCAACCAACCAGATTCTCGACTCAATTTTTCTATTATTATCCCTCCGATCAGGTATTTATTCTATTTCTCTCGACTTTGCTGTTCTAAAAACTTACTTATGATCAGTTTGTTTTTTCTTAGACTCGAATTTTGTCCATACTCTGTTATTCGCTTGAAAGATTTTGAACTTTTGTGGTTTTTGTTCTTGAATTTGAAATGCTATGTCAAAATTGAAATTGTGGTTTTGTGTATTGTGTGCTTTCAATGTGATTGCAGGTGCATTGGGAGTTCAACTCAATGAATGGTCAAGGAGAGTTCAAATTTCGCTGTTTGTGGGATTGAAAGCTAGAACGTGTGTGAGTTCAAATTACAAGTGCTTGGTAAGTTCATTTGCCTTTTAATTTGTGTTATGTCTCTTTGCCATATTGACATGAAGTGGGTTTTGATGTTGTGATTGCATTTAAGTGGGTATTAGCTTGTTTTAGTTTTAATTTCTCGAATGTGCGTTGTAGCTGTCAATATATTTAAATACAATCAACAACTCTAGCATAGGTAGTTCTATAAATGGTCTTACCAATACCAAAACCAAAGAATTTGGATAAGAAAAGAAGAACAAGGAGAAAAGCCTTAGCAGTTCTTTGTTAGTTTGCCACTTAGCACCTTGTATGTAGAAATGACAAGAAAATTAAATCATTGGTTGATCACTGGGTTAAATTTGTGTATCTAGAGTTCATATTAGATAATCTTTGAATTACTTTTTTGTACCTAGTTTCCTATAGTCTCATCAAGGTACTGTATAACTAACTGTCACAAAGGGCTTGCCCCATTTTGGCATTTTCAATTAACAAAAGTAAAATTCATGTTGTTCATTCTGGTCACCACATAGAGGTTCCATTTGTAAAAAATGATCTAGATTCAATATATGAACTAGTTCTTCAATAAAAGGGTCAATAATGTAAGCACTAGTCTCTAAAAATCAAGGAAGTTCTTTCTTGAGAATGCAATGCATTTATTGTGCAATTTTTTTTTTTTTTTTGCTGAATTGGTTATGAAGTTGATGTCAAATGCCAAGTTCTCTGAGACATATGTGGGTTTTTTGTGTTTGGGTGAGTTTCTCAGGTCTCTGCCACCTTTGGCCGAGAAGTATGTTTTACAAATGTATAAATTGATTCACTGATAACTGCCAAGTCAATGGAGGTGTGGGTACTTCCAGATGGGTCCTCGAAGCATAGAGTTGCAATTGATTGGTTGATTCAGTTAAGGGTATTCACTGAAACTGTTAACAGGTATGCAGCCAGCTTCTCTTTGCACAACATTTCATTTGAAAATGGAAGAATTTGTTGATATATGTTGGTGTCTTCCTGTTTATCTGAAACTATAAAAGAGAGATTAGAAATAAAAGAGTTAGATTTCCGAGGAGATTTAACTGTTTTAAGAACCTTTTTTCTTTTAATCTCCCCCCCCCCCCCCCCCCCCCCCCCCCCCCACACTCCAATAAGAACCAAATTTGTCCTAAAACATGGAAACAAGAAATGAGTTTATCAGGACATACTACCTCTTAGGATGGAATATTTTCTGTACCATGAAAACATTTACAATAAGGCTGTGAAATATTTGAGTTTGACTTAGTTTCATTGGACATCAATGCGCTTGCCCATCATATTGCAATGCCTTATTTTGTGGGAAACTGGGGATATGAGAAAGAAAACATGTTTGGATTTCAGTTTTTTTTTGTTCCCTGATCTCTGAGATTTACTCTTGACTGCATGACATTGCTTGAAATGTCATCATACCTTCCTCTTTTTTTTTCAAAGAATGAAAACATAATTTTTTCAGTTCTCCCTCATAATGTGAGTACTCCCAAAGGTTGTCCACTTTCATTTTAATTTTAATTTTTTTGGAATTATAAGTACATTTAGATGAGTTGCATATTGTTGGAAGTTATAAAATTTGCACAATAACTCCCTCCACCTGTAGCCAAAGAAATTTCCCACAAATTTAAGAAGATTTCTACAATATCAAAAGAAATTGAAATGAAAAGGAAGACTTATGTATGTTGGTTACATTACCACTAGTACTAGGAGCAGGACTACCATCACTTTGATTAGAACTCCTTCCCAGTTGGTCGAAAACTTGAGCTTCTGGTGAATTAGGATCCAAGTGTAGAAGAGCTGCATCCATGACCATGCAAACAAATCAAATTAGTGTGTCAAATATTAGCCACTTCTAGTGGCATTTATCCTTCTTTTAAAGAGAAATAAGAAGTTGAAAGAGAAGAAAAACAGAAATCCTTGCAATTATGCCTTTGGTAGGCCAAATACTAAAAACAATTGTACCCTTTTTCCATGCCTGCATCAAGTTAGTGCTGTCTCTTTAGTGCATTAATTTGGCTAGGTTGGTGGCCATTGATCCCATTGCCTGGTTTTAGGGGTTTGTTATGGTATTTTGTGCCCATTTTTCTGGGGAATTCTGGTATTGTTTGGCCCTTGAAGAACTTATGCATGCTGGATATGATACTCTGGATCTTCAAAGTTCACAATCCTTGAGGAATGGCAATTAATTATTGTTGTTGCTTAAAATGCAAATGCATCCGTTGATGTTTCCCTACATGATTCTCTACACCTATCAAAAAAAAAAAAAGATTCTCTACATGCGAAGTTAATCATTTACATGTTGCTCCTTAGAGTTAGGTCATTGTTCTTCACATTCTTTTCTGCATTTTCTACTATCAGCTTGATAACTACTATCAAAATCACCGAAGGTGAGTGTTCTTTAGTTTTAATTTCTGATATAGTGAAAGGCACAATCTTTACTGTTTATTTCCTTTGCTTCTATAATTATTTATTTCTCCTGTTATCTTTTAATTGTTTCTCTTATTGTTATTGTTATTATTTTAAATCCTGTTTATCTATGCATAAAATCTGGCTCTTTTTTATGGGCTTCTTGATGATAATTGTATAGTTCTATGGATTCATAGAGGGAATTGTGGTGGAATTGTTTTGCTATTATCTAGATTTTATGGATTCAGATCTACAGTATTGCCATGTGGCCTCCTTTGGTTCCATGTGGTTCAAAAGAATTATTTTCAAATGGAAAAAAAGGGGAAAGAAAAGAAAAGAAAAGAAACAGGCTTTAAAGTTATGTAACAGTTCTAGATTTATTTGTATGTTATATATAGAATTTCTGGAACTTCAATGTAAAGTATTCATTGACAGTTAAAAAGTTTAAGAGCCTTGATAATAAAATCAAAATTTGATTTTTAACTTGATTAGATGGAAAATTTAGTCATTTCTCGATTATTAGATTTGAGAAATATTTTTTTATGCCTAAATTCTTATGAACTGTGGGTTTTTTTTTTGGTGGGTCAGGCCAAATGATTTGAACATTTTGTACTCCTTGTAATTTCTACTGTGTGCTTCCACTTGGTGACAACTCCCAAAACTTTTCCAGGTATGTCAAAAGTAGAAGTGATTAGCAACTCTTGCATGGATTAGGGGTCCAATAAACGAGTCTCTGTAAACCTGAACAGTCCAACAATGGTCTTCCAATTGTCCCATGTGGTTTGGTAGCATGGAGTCTGTTTAATGATACATATAAATTTATTCGTGGGAAATCAAAATTGAATGTTAACAGGAAGAACATAGCATGGAAGAGTGACCATGATCACAAATTTGGCAAGCATGTTTATCCCTTCAATGAACGAGTGACCATGACCATGAACGAATATTTCGGACCTAAGCACAAAATTCAGGTCCCTTACGTGTACTACTCTCAGATCCTGGGTAAATACTCTTCCGTCTGCAATAAAAATATATATATATATATACACACACAATGAGTTAGTATTTAGATAAGCAAAACAATCATAAGTAAAAAGAAAAGCGAGTTGGTGATTGGTACAAACCCACTTCGTGCCACGAGAGGGGGCAAGGGATTTCACCGACAAACTAGTTGCCGCGCACCTGGACAAACTCCTCGACAGAATTCCTATTAGAATCGGGTAGGCATGAAATTAGCCGTACCCGCATATCTCTAACTTTTAAGTAAGAGTTGGTTTTCTTATTCCCACACAGACTGTACATAAAGTTTATATCATGATGATCTAATTGCAAACCAAATATCTAATTCAACCTACTGACACAACTAACTACCCAGTAAAAGTTGGGGGAAAGTTGGTCAGGACATAACCCGTAAAATCTAAGGGTATTGAGTAAAAGAGGGTCCACGAGAAACCTAACCCCACCCTCCAAGATTGCTATTAAAGGAAAAAAAAAAAAAAAAAAAAAAAAAACAGTATTAGCCCTTCTATGGAAAGCGATTTTGCTCTCGTGGCAGTACACCACATCCACATCCTCGGGGATGTTAAACATCTACCTAAAAGTGGCTAAGAACGCCTCAGCGTTTAGAAGGTAAGCATAACCCATCTTAGAATAAAATAAAAGAAAGAGGCAGAGAACTTACTTTGGGCTCTAGGAAAGAAAGGGATTCTGGACTGAGGGATAAGCACATAGATGAATGCACAGCAGAGAGGAAACTCTGAGAATGGAGAATGAAAAAGTGAAAGAATGAATTGGGATGAATTATTTATAGGAGCCAAGAAGGAGTGAGTGACATTTAATTAACAATAATGAGGCAAGAAACCTTACAAATACCTATGGTAATTGACACGTGCCACCTCGGTTCACGAACTGTCAGGTAATGATGACAACTGAACCAGACGGCCAGGTACAACATGTGTTTTGAGAGTGCATTAATGAGCTTTTGAACCATCCAATATCCAACCATAAAGCTTCCTGGGTAGCTATTGTCTCTTGGATTCCTTGATTTATCCCCAAGAGCTGAGCACAAATCAGGGGGGGAGGGGGCTAATGTACGGCACTGTAATGCCCAGACCCATTTGGGCCTTGGATTCTGACTCAACAGTGTGGCCCATGACACCAAACCCTTTCTACCTAAGGTCCAAGCCCGAGCCCAAAATAGCAACAAGCCCGAGTCTCACACTGCCTCAAAGCTCAATGGATAAATAACCTTAATTGGCACACACCTAGCTTCGCCAATGGGGCCTTAATCGGAAAACCACTTCCCGGGCAAGAAGACAAATGCTCAGGGGTGTTGTCTTTTGGATGCCTAGCAGTGCCTTAGGAAGTATCGTTGCCAAGCATCTATACTAAAGTGGGAACCAGTTCCAATGCCACTCCTACCACACCTCACTCCCAACTAAACACCCACTTTGAGTTGACAACATTGGACCTCCTTTCCACTAACCACAAGAGTAATCATAATTCCTTCACTAACTTTAGGCTATAAATATGAGAAACTAAAGGAGGGAAATGGTTGTTGAAAGGTGCTGGAGAAAGCTTAGAGTTGAGCACAATAGGCATATGAGTGAGAGGAAAAGAATACAAACACTAGAGAGACATTGTTGGGTCTCTAGGCTAGAATCACCCAAAGTAGGAAATCCAAAACCCATATTACGAATAGATTGTGAGGTCAAGAGCGAGTCAGCCCGTTAAGCTCGTTTTAGGTGTGCACAACAATGATTAATGTCATTTTTTTTATCGTATATTATAGAAGCCCAAGGCTCCAAATATATTTGAAGTCAAACGTTGTCCGTAAAAATATTACAATTTAATCACTTATGAATCTATATTAGCCAACTTATCAAAATTCGCATAGGCTATACTTGAGGTTATCCTAACTATTAAAAAGAAGTGGGAACTTGATAAAAAATAAAATAAACAAATAAAATAAAAAATAAAATAAAATGACTTATTCATATGTAAAAAAGCCTCTAACAGATGAACATAATATAACGTACATTAATGGTCTTTTATTATTATTTAGGTTGGTTTTTTATTCATAATCATATGTAGCTAGTTGTTATATATTGTTACATATAAATGCATAAACTTATTCTAAATATATACAGGACACGTTTGCATAATATATAATATAAGATACCTAGTGAACATGATCAAACAGTCACATTTGATAAACTAACGAGAGGTTCTTGTTCAAATTCATTGAGGTGTCCCAAAGTTAAAGGCCTAAACACATGGCCAGCTTCACGTTCTATCAATTCCAATTCCTCTTTCAAGAGGTGCATGTACACGATCCAATCACCATTTTCAGAAGGGCTTTGCACTGGCATCACATACCCAGCATCTCCCCCCCATGGGAAATAGCATGACACACATGTTGGTCTTCCCCATCCAAACTGCACCTTTGATAATGGAAACCTCAAACCAGATGAAACCACAAGAGCAGGACCTTCTCTGCTGCCATTGGCATATATCTTTAACAACCTAGGAACTGAACGATGAGCCTCTTCCCAATCTAACAAATCCAAGAAATGCTCAGTCATTGCACTTTCCACAATTCCATGAACTTCATTCGCTACCCAACTCAATGGTTTTTCAATAAGCTCATCTACGTTCTTGCTTCCATAAGGAATGGACAACACGCATCCAAAGTAAGAAGCCAATATCTTTGTTTTCTCTTCGTCTCCACGGCCAATTCTTGTCCTTCCATCAACAACAATGCCCAGTTTGGATATATTTTTGTCAGTCGTACCACTTTTGGCAATAATTTTCCATAGGAGTGCACTGAAACACTCAACTTTAGTCCTTTTGCATTCATTGGTGCTGGCTAGTGATTGGAGTTGGTTGATAATGTTGGCTTTAACAATGTACGTGCGGCTAACAAAGTTATTGGTGCCCAGGTTTGGCTCTTTTGTTGGGTGGAACGTTGTGATGGGGATCCACAAGTTTTCAATCGAAGAATCAAAGGAACCGGGGATTCGAGGATTGAGCAATGATCGGCAGAATGTTGGTAGTGAAGAGAAAGGTTTAGATTGAGCAATCTCAGCCCATGAGATAAGAAACATGCTGGCCGAGTATGCGTCCATTATTTGATGGCCAAAAGTGCATGCCACCATAAGTCCACCACATTTGAACCCAGTAGCCTACAAGTAGGTTTCATGGCATTAGTTTAGCAAAAGACTAACCCAAAAAAAAAGGGGAAAACCTACAATCAACAGTATGTTGGAAATTTAACCAAAATTCCAACATATGAAAAAAAAAAAAAAAAAACAAAAAAAAAAACAAAACAAAACGCACATCAAAGAAAAAAAAATCATATGCACAAGATAGTATTTACATAGTTCGGCAATTTGCCTACGTTCACGGAATTGCAGGGATTTCACTATTATCAGAGAAAAAATACAAAGTGTGGTTATAGTGTTTTTTGTCTCTCTCTAAAACATGACAACAGTAAGCCTCAAAAAATCTTCCATTAAAAATCATGCAACATTATTTAGATTGGATCAGGTAGTCAACCGGATCAAACATAAACTAGGCACCACAAAACCTAACACAATATACCCCTTTAGTTGTGAGTTTTCACCTTAAAGTTTATTCTTTCTCATTTAATATTTAAACTTTAATATTCTTGTCAAGATTGGTTATTCCATCAATAAAACTTTACATATGTAATGCGACGTCATTTTATTGAACTTAATAATAATTTTATGAACATGAATGTATGGGATAATAGACTTGACATATCTATTAAAGTTTAGTAACTAAAATTATGATAAAAAAAAAATGACAATTTATCCAACTTAAATGGTCTAATTTGGATTTAACCCAAAAAAAAAAAAATTTAACTATGTATTTTTTATAATCTAAAATACTTTTTAGTTCCTCTAAGTTTTAGATTAATATCATTTGATCTATCGATGGTAAGTGGTTTTTAAGGTGTTATGATATCCATAAAATCCTAATTTTGAAACATCTTGCTAATATTTTGGGGTTGCCTTCAATGGATTTCTCTTTGTAATAACTTGATGTACGTGAGACTTAGTTACAGTAGGAAAAAAATACTACCATAAGATCAAATAATTAATGTCTTCTAGGATAGCCTCAAATCTCCAAGGCTAGTGTTCCTTTACAAACCTGAACAGCCAGCACGCCATTCTTCTTCTTGGGTACAAGTTTGCAACCAATGGTCTCATCAGCTCTATACAAGTTTAGGTTTTGAAGTTCTATATCTGCAAAACCTTCAATGAAGTCTATCCCACGGTTGTTGCAAAGAATCTCAGGTTCACCCATGGAGTTTGGAACTATCTCACCAGCAAGAGCGTAGAATGGAACCAAAGCTTCTGCCAAGGCCTTCTTTAGAATCTCAACCTTTGACACAAATGTCCAGTTGTCTCCACAGGTTGGCTTCGTATAACAAAAGAAGAGACTAAAATCCAATGGAGGCCCAAAACACATGTCTAGGTTAGATAGTGGTAGCCTATGCTCTTGATTTGGAAATTTTGCTGCCACCACCTCTTTCTTGCTCACAATCACCATGAAGTCTCTTATCTCTGTTTGCATATCCATGATAATGTGTTGTGTGTGTGAGAGAGAGAGCGAGAGAGTGCATGCAAATGAAAATATGCTAATTGATATGTTTACAAGGGAAATGGGAGCAAGAGTGAATTTATAGGAGCAAGAAGAAGAGTTGGGGTGAGAGTGCATGGAGCATCCTATTATGTACTGTAACTTCTCAGGGTATTCTGAATATGAGGTGGAGTATATTTATGGTGGAAGATATGTGGTGGTCTTGAATGAGAGGACTTGTGGTTGTGGGAGAAGGGAATTGAATGGAATCCCATGTTTTTCATGTTTCTTCTGCATTAATTGAGCATGGAGAGCAACTTGAGACTTATGTGGACAACACTAGTGAAAGCAAGAAAGATAAGGGAAAGACTAAAGTGGTACTAAGAAGATAAATAATTTTTTAGTTCAATATTTTGTTTATACTTTTGTTTTTCAATATTATTGGAAAAATGTAATTATTGATTCATTATGTATTTTTTTTAGCAAACAATATACTATTTGTAAACACTCATTATCATTTCAATCCAAAGGGGATTGAGACATATTCAGCTTTTGGTGTTTATGATATGATATTAGTACGTTACAATTTGAATTACTTTGATAACAAGATTTTTTTTTTTTTTTATGGGGATGTAAAAAGTTGAATTTTTTTTTTTTTTTTAATTGTTGAAACCAAAAAAATACACATTAAAAATGTTGTAGACATATCATTTTTCTAAAACAAATATACCTCACCCGAAAATAAGGGTTGACACGTTAAAAGAAACTAGCAATCATGTGAGTCCAAAAATGAGGAAAGCAAATTACCTCTAAGCTAGTATCCATTACCTATAAGAAAGGACTAAAGTCAAAGTGAGAAAAATAAGGGCTAAAGGAAAGGTGGGCTTAGCATTATCAAAAGGCAAGTCTGCCATTGTCCACGGCAGGAACAAAAATTCAATTAAAAAAAAAAAAAAAAAAAAAAGATCATGTGAGCTGCCTAGTACCTATGAAAAGAAAATTCTAGAAACAAAACAAATCAGAAAGCTGAAAAGTGGGTGATGGCATGAACACGAGAAAGAAGATAACGGTCCATGAAAATTGCCCATTAACCGGTCAGTTAAAAAAAAAAAAAAAAAAAAGGGAAGAAGAAAAAAAGAAAGAAAAGGTGGGAACGGTTTCTCAAACTTCTCTATTAGCTATATAAAAAGCACCGATGCCTGTACCCTACTCATCACATTTGGTTTATTGAGTTCTTTTATCTTTTTTTATCCTTTTTTTTTTTTTGAACAGTTGTTACAGTGCTAATTTGGTTTGCTCGATTGGCATGGTAGCTACAATGCTTTGGTTTCAACCTCTGCATTGTTGTTGCTTTCTTTTCCTTCCTTTTTTTTTTTTTTTTTACCACTGCTTTCTTTTTTTTTTTCCTCATGCTTGTTTTTTTTTTTGGTGTAATATTGTTTTGTCCACTCTTTTTCTTTTTATATTTTTTTTATATATAAAGCTATTAGTTAATACAATAAATTGTCACAAAATTTTTGCAATTGTTGATATGTTAATTCCTTATAAATTAAAATAAAATATCATACTAGAATCATCCACAACTAAAACTAAAGGTATTATGAAAAAAAGAGTACTACATTCACAACATTTTTCACAACACTTTCGTAACATTGTTCATTAGGCTTTTTTGTTTCTACAAACCACAGCATGCCAGTTTTGGTTGTGTTGTTTTTGTCTTTTCTTTTAAATATTTATATGTGTATGTACAGTTACACTGATTTAACAAATTCTTACAATATTTTCACAATTATTGACAATTTTCACTGTTCATTGGTCCTTTTTTTTTTTTTTTTCACAATACGCTAGTTTTGCTCATGCTTTTAAATATTATATGTGCATACAAAATTACATTGACGCAACAAATTTTTACAATATTTTCATCATCATTGAGGTGTTAATTTTTTAAAGGTCAAAATAAAATAATAAAATAAGAAACTGAGACCAATCACAACTAAAAATAAATGAATTATGAAAATGTTATAACATTTTCTTCTTGTCGCAATATTTTCACAATCGTTTAAATATTTGGTTGTATTCTTAGACTTCTTTTTTAGTATATATAGTTAAATTGGATGAGCCAAAATTCACTGTACGTTTCACGCACAATTTTCTTGTATTGTCTTTTTTCTTTTTTCTTTTTTTAATGCATAAATTTAAAACCAGTAATAATTTTTTAACCTAAGATTTGTTGTGAAAATGTCGTGGACGTAAAAATTAAATAAAAAAAAAAAATCAAACTGGGACCTACCACAGTTGAAAATAAAAAATACTACGAAAATATTGTGACATTTTGTTATATTCCTAAACTTTTTTTTTTGTGTGACATTTTGCTGTGTTCCTAAGCTTCTTTTTTGTTTAGTCAAATTTAGTAAGCCAAAACTTATTGTTTTAGGCATAATTTTCTTCAGTTAGCCTTTTATTTTATTTTTAAATGCACAGTTAAAAGTGGTTAGCCCAATTTAAAATCAGTAGTAATTTATCACCTAAGATTTATTATGAAAATATTATAGACGTGACATTACTCTAAAATAAAATAATAAAATATCAGACTAGGACCCTCCATAGATTAAAATAAAGTTATTGTAAAAATATCGTGACTTTTTGTTGTGTTTCTAGACTTCATTTTTGGTTTATTCAATTTGTTGAACTAAAATTCATTGTTTAATGCATAACTTTTTTAGGTTGATTTTTTTTTTTTAACACATTGTTTCAAGTTTTTTTTTTTAATAAATAAATAAAAACACACACACACACACACACACACATATTGTTTTACACACACACAAATTGACGAAATAACCCTTTCCTCCTTTATGTTTGAGGTAGTTGTATCCCCCCTCAAACTAAAGTTGAATAATTTCATCATTTATATTTTGTAAATGAGCATATACTCCTATTGCTTCTCTCTTAGTTAAACCCTAATAAAATCTTATAATTCATAAAATATTTCATTGTGCAATGTCCAATATACTCCTACTAAATTTTAATGTCCAAAAAAATTTCTTTGTGTATTTTGAATTTTATGTGGTAGACTAATAGTCGTGCTTAGAAAGTTAGAATGATGATATACAATGTTCTATTTGTTACCTAGAGAACATTAATTTATTAGGTTTAAATCTTCTACACTTATAATTTTATCTAATAAAAACTTTGATGACATATGTTTTTTGTTATTTTTTTAATTTATTTTCCTGCTTAAAATAGTATTTATTAAAAATAAGTAAGCTAAATATCGTAGTTAGACTCATAAAATAAGATAATAAAGAATGAAATATGAATAACAAAATTTTTATTGTAGATGATTGCAAATATTTAATTTAATGAAGATTTTCAAAAAAATTATAGTATATATTATCATTCATTGCAAAAATTTAAATATTGTAGATAAATAATGACATTTATTATCATTCTTTGTAGTATTTTTTTGATGAGTAGATATTACATTCAGTAAATAAATTTAAAAAAAATTTATCAGAATATATAGATATTCAAATAACTATTTTAAATTTAAGTACCTAACTTCATTCTTCTTTAAAAATAATCTATATTAATTTTCTTGCTAAAAGGCAGCAAGACCCACGCTAGTTTTTTCAATTCTTGCAATGTAACAGGTACGTCAAAAAAAAAAAAAAAAAACCCAGTTACGTCAAATAGTAGTTAAAAGGACTGTAAAATAGATTGTGATTCGATACTTTGTCTAATCATGTATCAGAATTCTGGACAAAACATGACACATGGACGTGAATTGCCACGCTTTGTCATTTTGTATATAAGAATTATGTAGATATTTTTTGTTTTGTTTTGTTTTATTGTTTTTTGGTTGGTAGCAAGCTGGTTGATTATAACCACACCATGTAGAGTCCTTCTGGAGGAAATCCAGGATATTTTTAAATTTTCACAATTTCTCACTTAATCTTTATTATGTACTCTTTTACCTTTTTGCACATTTTATTTAATAATGTGATTATAGATTAACTTTTTAACTTTTAATCATAGCCCTTTAAAACTATTGCATTCGGTGTAATTCTCTAACAAATTTTGCTATATTGCTCCAAATCTTAATCCCATAATCATTCTTCTTTTCCTTATATTTTGATATATTAATTATAATTAAAACAAACTTATAAAGAGCAAATTTGTACTAGGAAAAAATAACTTTTTTAAAATTTGCATTCCCAGAATAAACTTTTTCACAGTTCTCTTTCTCTAGTAATTTTTACCTGTCCCCTACCTTAGTGCTGGGTTCACTTTTATAGCTTTCTTCAGGTTGGTGCAATTATGTTCGTTAAATGCTGGGTCAAGCATTTTTCCCCTGACCGTTGCATTTAATGGGTAATGATAGTCTCAGTTAAGGGCCTTAAGGCACAACGAATGACTGTTGTGCCGTTACTGCTTTTGTAATTGTCTTGGCGTAGTTATGGATTGCCAGCTGCCCAACTGGCATTTATTTGTGCTATCAATGTGTGCATGCATGCCTTGCCAATTGTGTCGACAGGGTCTTGCCCCTATGTTCGTCAAAGGACGCAGTTGTGATCGTCGCTCTTATAGACAACCTATCATAGATGTTCGTCAATAAGATTTAATTTGTTTTTGTAGTGTTGTCATTCTCTGAGGGCAAATTTAATTAGTATTTGTATATGTGTGGCCTCAACAACAACAACATGTACTTTTGTAAGTTTCTTTCATGCTCAATTTTCATCATGTGTTGTGAGCCAATTAATTGTTGTTGATTAATCTTAAAGATTTCTATATATATATATATATTATATATATATATAAAAACACACACACACACACATTTATCTCAAGCAAAATTAGATTGGGCCCAGACTGGATCATAGCTCTGCCTTTAAATAAAATATAATATTCGATCCATAAAAAAATGAGTGGGGTGGGGGAGTTGACGTGGACCTCAGAGCACCAAACTATATTGAAAGTTGGACATGATTTACACGTTGCGTTGCATGAGTTTTCTATTGAGTGAGTGCTAAATTATATTATTTTTGTGTTCCTGCCCTACGCATTAGTGCATGCTGCTACACGAAATAACTATCATTCATATATATATATATATATATATTAGTTGGGGCAGCACGTGCAAAACACGTGCTTGCTATAAAAAAAAAAAAAATACTGTAGTAATTGAGGTCAATTTTAGATTTCATTTGTACTACAAAACAAAAATATGAATAATTTGATTTTTAAAATTTATAGAGATTTGCATTAATCAAAAGGGACATTAATTTTAAGAATTTTGATAATTTGGTTTTTTTTTTTTTTTTTTTCTTTAGGTTAGGTTTCTAATTTTAGTTTTTGCTTTAGCTTTACCATTTGATGATTGATGAATTGGTGGACACGTATTCGTATTGGGTTTTAGTTGTTTTATTTTTTATTTTTTCTTTTGGGTTGGGCCAGTTGGGTACTTAGTAATCATTTTGATTTAAAAATCTGGTTGGGGTTGGTTTTGTTTAGGATTGATGTTAGACTTTTTTTCCCAGTGCGCTTACTCTGTTACAATTTTTTTTTAGATTCTCTGTTACAATTTTTTTTTTTTTTTAAGATTTTAGTTCAAAATTTGTTTGGCATAAAAAAAATTTGAGAGTGTTCTAATTTGTTTTTAAGGGTAGATAAATAAAAAAATTTAAAATTATATATATATAATTTTTTTTTTCACCCTGGGCTAAACGTGGCACCACCACTGCAAACACCTCGGCCTGGTTTGGTTCTTGACTATTAAAAATCCCTGTTAGGAGATCACTAAAACAAGTGAACCGAGTAGCAAGATTAATCCTGCAAATGTCCATCTCCCACCAAATTTCTTTGAGTACATGGCAATCCCACAATGCATGAATGGTATCTTCTGCTTCGCCATCGCATATTTCGCACATATCATTGCAAGTGATAATACTCTTGAACATATTCTTCTTTGTGGGAAGTGATTCACAACTAGCACGCCATAAAAAGTGCTTCACTTTGTTAGGGATGTCTAGACTCCACAATTTCTTCCATAGTCCATTATTAGTTGTTGGGTTGGATTGTCCAGGTCGTTTCAAGGCTTCACTGTCAGCTAGTAAATGATGAGCACTCTTTGTTGTGTGAACTCCATTTTTTGACTTTTACCATATTAGAGTGTCTTCTGGCCGCCTGCTGCTAAGGGGTATACTGAGGACAACATTGGCTTCATGTGGCATTATTCTTCACGGACTCTTTCTTCCAACCAGCAAGGGGTTTCTTCATCTATGAGTGCGCAGACATGAGTATTATTTGGGAAGTTTTTTTGAGGAGATATGACTTACTTGGAAAATTGATCAAGTAGCCAATTATCACCTCTTATAAGGACTTTTTCTCCATTGCCAATTCTCCAAGTTGACCCTGTAGGCACCAGACTTCTAGCTTTCAAAATGCTTTGCCAAGCATAGGATCCTTTCATCTTAACCTCCTCATCCAAGATTGTACAATGTGGAAAATATTTGGCTTCGAAGACTTTGTAGAGTAGTGAGTCAGTGTTGTGGATTAACAGAGAATTAAAATTAATTAGATTCACATGCAACTCTCAAATCTTGTGTCCCCACGCATTTAAAAAACTTGAATGAGGGACACCCCAATATTTTTATTCCTACACTATGAAAAGAATTAATCAAGTTACATAGCCTGCCACCATTCAATCATTCATAAAAATTGCTCTGCGTGCATGATTATACGTAAATAATAACATGGTCTCCTGAAAGTTACACAAAAGTATATAAAAGTGGCAATTGGGCAAAAGAATATTAAATTCTTTGTAATTTTAAGACCAAATCAAGAAAAAAGAAAAGTCTGAAAGAAAAATTGATACATACATTGACAATATTCAGAACTTATAGAATTAGTGAACAATGTGGGTTTGCAAGGTCTGGGACGAACGAATTCACCTTACAAGCCAGAGCGGATGTTAGCATGATTTGTGGTCAATTCGGTGCCGGGCAGTTTACCTTGTTGTTGATAAGGTGATTGTGATCACAAAGCACTATGACGATGAATAGTATATCTCCAAGCTGGTGGTTCATCCACTGTGACAAGGGATGTTAATGGAGAGCAACTTGGTAGGGGTAATATAAAATTAGTTATGATTTATGAGGCAGCCAGGCAGGGCAAGTGCTTCAACGGCAGTAACGTTGCTTTTAGTTCCAAATCCAAACCTTACTTATACCTAATTATAATCTTTTCTTTACTTGATCGATTTGGTGTCTTCATTAAGCTAGGTTTTATTTTTATTTTTTAAGTTTAATCCATGTCAGCAGTACACGTGGCATCTAAGTTGACATAAAAATTATTTTTATTTTGGCTGTTAGCCACATTAGCATCTTCTCTCCATCATTTAATGATTGAGACTAATTTGACACAATATCAAAAGGTTAGGAATCAAATTGACACATTCGAAATATTAAGGATTAAATTGAAAAATACCGAAAAGGTTAGAGACTAAATTTGTAGTTTACCCATTAGATTTCGTTTAATTCCATTAACTGCTTAAGCCAATAAGCACATTGGTATAAATAAAAAAATGAATGGCATCCGTGTCTATTTAATTATCAACCATATATCTATCCGGATTCAGATGTGTAATACCCGAAGAAAAAAAAAAGAAAAAAGAAAAGGTAAGGTTTTTAAAGTTAATTTGTTTATGGGGTCAATTTTATGATTAATATTTCTAAGGGGTTTTTAGAAAATAAGGTTGAAACCTAACTATATATAAACTTATTATGTCAAGCTATATAAAGAGATATTTTGAAAGAGGAAACTATTGAAATTACTCCAAAATAAAATGTTTGGCTGCACAACTTTGAGGTAAGAGTTTAGAAATTTCTTTCTTGTCAAATCTAAATTTTATTTAGAATTTAGAGTATTTTTTATGTGGGTATTTGGCTAATAGTGAGACTATTTAAAAAAAAAAAAATCCAATGAAATATGATGATATAAACGAAGAAGGAATTAGATCTATTTTTCCCTGCCGGGGTTGCGTTAACTGTAAGTGCTGCACAGGCTTACCGAATTGAGTTTTGGTGAACAGCAAAAAGTTATGGTGTAGGCCGGTAGTCTGATAATTACGGAGGTAAAATATATGTGTTAAATAGTATTTTTTTTGTAAAAGCATGTCAGGAGCTTGATTCTGGCAGGGCTGCCTCAAAGCGAAAATTTTAAATAAAGCCCTCTTATAATTAAATATTAATTAAATAATATATATATTAAATTTTTTTATTTAAAATTTAAAATATAGAACAATAAAACTGATTATTGAAATAAAAATTATTTTAATATATAATATAATAAATTAGTCTCACTATAATACAAATGAATTATCATGATACACATTAAATTATTAATTAATATAATAATTTATAATAATAAAAAAAGTGTCAGATTAAAATAAAAAAAAGAAGGTGAGAAACCGTCGCTCTGGGGGCCAAGCTTATCCTCAGCAATCTTCTCAGCTTTAACCCTCAATTTTGTTAACTGCTTCTTCCTCTCATATGCAACCTGTGCT
The DNA here is from genome assembly GCA_030445155.1 of Quercus variabilis. NCBI lineage: Eukaryota > Viridiplantae > Streptophyta > Magnoliopsida > Fagales > Fagaceae > Quercus > Quercus variabilis. The sequence goes on from CP129454.1 coordinate 13,131,428, forward strand.
CTCTCCTTTCTCTTCCTCTCAAGCTCCTGCAGGAGCAAAGAGATTCACAAAGCATTAGAAAGCACTCACACAACCATTAATTAGTCAAAGAAGAACAATCACTTAATAATGACTACATGATATGCAGACAATGTTAACCCTGGCAAGTTCTTCATAGTCTAACTTTCAGACAAGTGAAACATATATCCAAATACCAAAATAGACAATTCCACAAATGCCAGAACGAATACAGCAAGAAGAGATTCAAATATTGCTTAATATTTCTAAACATTATCCAATAAGTTACTCAGCATCGAAATTTAATTGGGGCATCAACAACCATTATAACATATCAATATCCAAGAAAATGCCCATATGAAGGCAAATAGCAAAGCTATTTCAATATGGTTAAAGATATCGTTGAGAAAAAAAATGCAAATATCTAAAATAAGAATAGTCATAAGAAATTGACTGAACCCAGAAAAACATAGTTTAAACTGGAGTTGGGTAATTGGAAATTTTGAACAAAAAGACTATTCACGATGACTTAAACAACAGGAGAATTCCTTTTTTTGATTAATCACAATTTCCAAAAAAAAAAAAAAAAAAAAAGCACCTACAACAGTGCCACCATGAATTGGAAATGTAAAGCAACAGAACACATTAAAAAGTAAAATAAGACAAAGCAAACACCTCTTTACAATGTCATCTCCCAGTATCATCCACAATAAAATTAAATATTATGGAACATGACACAAAGAACAGTATAGTAATTGTTATGCTTTAAATGTAGATAAAATGCATTAAGAAACTTATATATAAAAGTAAAACTATGCCACATATGCTTGAATTATTAGCAGAACATCTGACAAGGCAAAAGAAATCTACAAAGTCGAAACAAAAAGACTGACTGACCTTAATAGTGTCATAGTGGTTCAGACAAGTGAAACATATATCCAAATAGCAAAATAAACAATTACACAAATGCCAGCACAAATATAGCAAGAAGAGATTCAAATATTGCTTAATATTTCTAAACATTATGATATGTAACTATCATGAAAGTTGTGCTCTATGGGGTTGCAACTTGCAAAAAACCCTTTTTGCACTGTGTTTCTAGACTAGATAGAAGCACAACTAGGATTCCAGGCTTTAGTTATATCCTTGTTTAGAATTTTTACAATTCATCAATTCTAATTCTGAGAAAACAATGAAAGAAACATGGGGGCTCCTTATTTACAATGAACCCACCTACTCATTCCTTCACCAACTCCCCTAGGGTAAACTAGTCAATTGCTCGATCCAGCCCCGTCGTCTTTCCGGTTTCAAGGTGATGAAAGCTTGCCTACATTCGAGATTTTCTAATTTTTCAAGGACCTCGAACATGGTTTCATCACTAAGAGAGTCAGCCATAGAGACCACAATTTTCGTGGCCTTTACCATTGATAAGTAATCAGGAACTTGTGCAGATTCTATGGTTATTTGACTTTCGCTGTCCTTATCACCACCTGTTTTCCTTGACATCTATGTCTCTACGATAGCATCAGTGGCTCTATCAGAGGACCCTGCTTTTCTCTTCTTCCTGGTTGAGGTGTCAGGGTGAGCTGGCCGCTTCCCTTTTCGGTTGCTGCATTGCCCCATATCTGGGGGGAGAAGCTTGACCACATCATCTGAACTATCAGGTTCAACACTGACGTGTACTCCCTGCGCAGAGGATGTTTGTAAAAATCCGGTTGCCGTCCCCGTGTGGAAGAGCTATCTTAGCAACTCATAGTGGTCCAGCCCCTTTTTATAAAAGTCCTTGCACCTAGGGTTCAACTAGAAACAGACAAGATGTGGTATACATGGGATTAGAGACACAGGTATATATGGGATTGTTTACATGAAGAATTTAAAGAATGAATGGCGTGGAAATAAATTAAATGTATAACACTCACAGCCACTGCTTCTGACCACGCTGTGACCGTGTTGGTAACAAGATCACATTCCATTCCGAATCTACCAATTAGTAGGAAAAACGCACGGTATTTCTGTTTAAGCCGATTAAATTTTTGGGTTATTTGCTCGTGGCTATAGTGTTTTCCGGTTCGTTGGATAAACACATTTGTGACAAATGGCCAATGTTTTTTCTTCATTTTCCCATTAGGAATGTTCCCTTTAGCTTTTTCTTCCAACAAAAATTCAATAAACTGCTTTTCTAATGGTGCAGGCCATAATAACTTCAAATCCTCAGCAGCGGATGGGTCTACCATCTAATAGGACATACACACTCAAGCCCTAAATATTTGGTCATTTGAACACAAAACTGTACCAAACAAGTTGTAGAGTTATGTATAAAAGAAAGTGATGCATCCAGAGCAACACAGAGTGAAGATTAACTCAAAGCAGTAATTACAGGTATATTTTGAAGACATTCTTTTGCAGACAAGTTACATACAGCATGGGAAAAAAAAAAAACCAAATCTAGAATCACAATTAAAAATTAATTGCAGGGAAACAAGTAACCAGTTTAGACCTTAATTAGCTTCAGGAAGCCCATTTCAGAAATTATACATATACGAACAGTTAGAAGGGCACGGAGGAAAAACGGGTCCAACATCAAGAGCAACAAGCAACAATGAACAGCAACCAAGAACGAATTTCAGTAACGGTAAACATACCATTTTTGAATTTAACAGAAACATTAAACACTTACCATAGGTGCAGGAACGTCGTTGGAGGAGGATGATGAAGAAGATGGCGAAGCGAGCTCCATATGTAATGCAGACGCAGGTTTGACAAAATCCAACAAATATCAACGGTGTAGCTGGGCTGTTCGAGTAATCAAGGGTGTAGCTGGTTGGGGAGGTGATCGGCCATACGATTTGGGGTCTGAATTAGGGCTTTGATTTTGGGGGAGAAGGTGGGACGAGTTATGGAGGGTGTAGGAAAGGTGAGGATGGTTGTGAGATTAATGGTGAAAGAATTTACTTATGAAAGAATTCATATATATCTACTTTTTAAAGAATTTATGAATCTAAGGAATTTATGAAAATTTATGAGAAAGCTGGGAAGCATTTGTTAAGAGATCTGAAGTAGGATTTGAATTAGAGGAAGAGGTCGGTGTAAGTAGTTAAGAGACCTTGTGAAGTTGGAGGAAAACTCAAAGAAGAAAAAGGGATCCATATCCCGCGCAATACCTCTTTTGTCAGCCGTAGATCTAATCTAATGACTTAAAATATTGACACCTCACCAAATAACAAAAATACTACTTTACCCTTAAAATCAGTTCAACCCGCCCATTCAGCCCGCCCACTGTTTTGGTAAGTCTGAGTAAAACTAGCTAAAATCAAATTTTTCGGAAGCATGTAGACAACAGTCAAAGATTGAACAAAAATTATAAAACTGGGGCTTCAACTCGATCAGATCTTCTGTCTCTAAAAAAAAGATCTTCTGACTCCACTTCCCAAAAGAAAAGAAAAGATAGGCGCGTATGATGAAAAGCGTAGAGGTAAAGTTTGGGCTGACTGGTGTTGGGAAGCAACAAAAAAATGTACGGAAGTTTTTATTAAGAGGGGAGCCTGGGAGAGTGTGTGGGAGGTGGAGTTAGGTCCCCCTTTTTCCTGTACTACATCACCTACACGTGATTGTTCAAAAAGTCTATTTGTAGCTATCTGACCCTCAGAGACCGGTACTCCTATTACTTTACTCCCCTCTTCCCTCATCTTGTCAGACATATCTTTTTTTTTTCTTTTTTTTTTGGTTAAGGGGGATATATATATATTAAACTAAGAAGCCATAAATGGCGAAGTCATGGCTGTGAGCCTAAAAGAGTACAGACCAGTAGCATCTGAACTTAACATATTACATAATATATCACTAGATGGTAAATCTAACACAACAAAATCATCATCCAGTGAGCAGCCAGCACGAGCAAGAAAGTTAGCACAACGGTTCACCTCTCTAAAGGTATGGCTGACCTTGAAGCGATGAAACTGCCTCAGGAGGAACCTGCAATCATGTAGAATAGGGGAGTATGATTTGTTTGTTATTGAACAGTCAGATACAATTTTAGCTACCGTAAGAGCATCAAGTTCAACAGCTAAAAATTTAATTCCCAATTGAATTGCAAGTTGCAGTCCGTCCCTCAAGGCCCAACACTCAGCAGCAAAACTCGATGCCACACCTATTCTCCTCATATATCCCTTGATCCACATCCCCTGGTGATCCCGAATGAGGCCTCCACCCCCAGCCTTTCCCGGGTTGCCTTGAGAAGCCCCATCTGAGTTAAGTTTGAACCATCCTTTTTCAGGTTTACGCCAACAAACAGGAATAACAATCTGCCTCTTTAGTTGCTTCCCCTTCCCCACGCAATAAAAGAATTCTCTAGCCATATTAATACACGTAACATAGAGATTAGGATTACTAGCAGAGTTGTCAAAAACTACTTTGTTTCGATGTTTCCATAGACACCAAAGCGCAAAAGGAAAAAGAGTAATCCATGGAATCTCGTTGGCTTGAATATGATTATTACAATGGCAGTTCTGTGTAATCCATTCCGTCAAGTCAAGCAGCATAAAATTAGCGCATGCCTGAGGTGTTCCAATTTTATTCCAGAAGCTTAAGGCGAAAGGGCAGTCCCTCAGTAGATGGATAATAGATTCATCTTGGCACTGGCACAGCGGGCAGCAAGTATTACATTGGATACCCCTGGCATTAAGAATCTGCCTAACTGGAACACTATGGTGAAAACACAGCCATATGAAATGCTTAATTTTTGGAAGTGTATCCAACTTCCATAGCCATTTACCCGAGAAGGATTGCAGCCCCTTATCCTCTGCACTCGCCAAATCATAAGCTGAAGCAGCACTAAAATCACCATCTTTAGAATATTTCCAAGCAAGGGTATCATCTTTTTCCCCATACATCTGCATCGGGTTGGCAGTAATTTTACCCCGAACTTCAAAAGGCAGATCAAAAGAAATTTTTTCAAAACACCATCTCCCCACCTGGAACATCTCAGCAATGGTGAGGTCAGCCTCATGTCTCATAAAAGGCCCCTCAATTAACTCCCTAACCGTGCCTCCTTTAACCCATTTGCTCTCCCAAAAATTTAGCTTAGAGTTAGTACCCACATACCAACATATACCTTTTTCAAACACCTTGAAACCCGCCTTGACAGCAGTCCAAATGGGGGAGCATGTCAGTTTATCCGGATCCTTGGATCGTCTTCTAGATTGAAAGCAATATTTATTGAGCACAACTTTGGCCCACAAAGCATCCTTTTCCTGATAAAGCCGCCAATTTAATTTGGCAAGAAGGGCAATATTCCTTGCCTTAGTTGCTTGTATGCCTAACCCACCCTCCTCTTTAGATTTGATGATTTTGTTCCAGCCAACCAGGTGTAGCTTTTTCTTTTCCATAGTGGAGCCCCATAAGAAATCTCTATTAATTTTATCAATTTTTTCACAAAGATGAACAGGAAGTGCAGCCCCCTACATCACATAGTTAGGGATAGCTGCCATTACAGATTTAACCAACACAGTCCTCCCAGCAAAGGATAAAAATTTAGCCTTCCACCCGGAGAGTTTAGAAATAATCTTTTCAGCAATGAAATTGTATTGGGATCTGTCCGCACCTTTATGTCTCAATGGGAAACCCAAGTATTTACCCAGGCAAGAAGTAACTTGAATATTTAAAGTGGTACTGATACTCTCCTTAACCCCATCCTGCGAATTTGGGGAGAAGTAAATTCTAGATTTATCCAGGTTCACAAGTTGCCCGAATTCTTCACAAAATTTTTCCAACACCTCCTTGATAGCCTTAGCTCCAGCAAGATTAGCTTTAGCAAAGAGCAAGAGGTCATCGGCAAAGAACAAATGAGATATCTCCACATTATCTTTGGAAACTTTCACAGGGGTCCACTTCTTTTCCATGCAGCTCTTATTTATTAAGAAACCAAGATACTCCATACAGAGAATGAATAGGTACGGAGAGAGAGGGTCTCCTTGGCGAATCCCTCTAGAAGGCTTAAAAGTCTCCAGTTTGTCTCCATTGAACAAAATAGAGGTGCAAGTAGATGAGACACAGCTCATGATCAAGTCTATGAGAACATGTGGAAAACGAAATGCTCTAAGCACTTTACGTATAAATGACCACTCAAGACGATCATAAGCCTTGGCAAGGTCAATTTTGATTGCCATAAATCCCATCTTCCCTCTTTTATTATCCAGCGTATGAATCAACTCCTGTGCTATGACTACATTATCCAAGCCCCTTCTTCCTGGCACAAAGGCGGCCTGGAAAGGAGACACCAACTTGTCAAGAAAAGGTCTAATACGTCCCACAATAATCTTAGTGACCACTTTATAAATGGTGTTACATAGGCTGATTGGCCTATAGTTGCTAAAGCTTTCCGGGTTAGGACACTTCGGAATAAGGGTAATCAGTGTTTCATTCAAGTATTCTGGTACCCTTCTCGTATCAAAAATGGAACTTACTTCATTACACACAGAGTGTTTAACATCTTCCCAAAAATACTGGAAGAAACCAGCATGCAGGCCATCAACACCAGGCGCTTTGAAAGGCTTCAGTGCCCACAGGCCTTGCCTTATTTCTTCTTCCACCACAGGAGCACTTAGGTAATCCCCCTCTTCCTCAGACAGATAACAGCAAGCAAAATTTTCCATATCAGAGGAAAGAAAGGAGAAGGCCATCTCAGTCTCAAACAACCTCTTATATTCTGACAAAAAGAATTGTTTAACCCCAGCTTCATCAGTAATCCATTCACCCACTGAATTCTTAACACTCTTGATTTTATTCCTGTGTCTCCTCACAAGGGTGGACACATGGAAAAATGAAGTGTTCCGGTCCCCATAGACAGCCCAGTTAAGACAAGACTTGAGCGCCCAATACTCCTCTTCCTGTTGCATGATTGCCGAATACTCCTCAGTCAAGTCTTTTTCAAGCTGGACGAGAAAATGGCTGGGTCTATTTGCAAGGGCTTTTTGAACACCATACAACCTGGCCAGTACTCTTTTCTTCCGAGTAAAAACATTTCCAAAAACAGATTTGTTCCATTGCTTAGCATTCTCAGTGAACTTCCTTATGGCTGAACCCAAATTCACTTCCAACTCCCAAGTTTTCTTAACAACATTAGGAAAATCGGGATGATGCATCCACATAGTATGGAATCTGAATGGCCTCTCTTCAGCAACTGGGATGGGGCGAAAAAGTTCAAGAAGCACAGGGCAGTGATCAGAGAAAATTCTCGGCAAATGAGTCACTGAAGCCTCCGAAAAAAGTAATCTCCAGTCTGGATTAGCAAAACAGCGGTCTATACGTTCCAAAATTAGGTCTGAGATTTGTCTTGAATTAGTCCAGGTGAATTTAGGCCCAGAAAATCCAAGATCAAGCAGATTACAGTTGTCCAAACACTCTTTGAACTCAAGTGCTCGGCTAAGATTAATCCGTCTACCCCCAAGTTTATCCTCCCCACACAAAACCTCATTGAAATCTCCAAGGATCAACCAGGGAAGCTTATGCAGTTTAGCTACTTGCATTAAATTAGACCATAAAATTTTCCTTTCATTTATACGAGGGCTAGCATAAATAGGAGTAATAAGCCAAGTAAGGTTTGAATGACATACCTTAACAGTTGCATGGATCTCCTGCTCCGTGGCTGACAGCACAAAAACCTCAACCTCCTCTTTCTTCCATAAGAGCCAGAGACCACCAGCATAACCAAACGTTTCAGTAACGAAAAAACCATCAAAGGGGAGGTCCTCAATGATCTTGGCAGCTCTATCACCAGCAACTCTAGTTTCAGTAAGAATCAATATGGAAGAAAAATGATTTACCATAATTTCCATAACACGCCTCTTAAAATCCGGGTTTAGTGCACCTCTACAATTCCACATTATGATATTCATTTTTGCACAATGATTATTAGGAATTTCTGGCGGATTAGTCCCCATCCTGGCTGAGGCAATCATGCTCCATCCCAACCTCCCCAGTAGATCCTTGGACGCCGTCCAATCTGGTTTCCACATCACCATATAACTCAATATCCCTTGTATTTCCTCCCTGTAGCATAGTAGAAGATCGCATCTCTCCATGCGTTGGACTGATTGAAATAGCTTCATGGTTGGAACATTCCCCATATGAGATGTCACCGAGCCCCTGAAGTCTATCACCTTTCTTTCCTGGACAAGCCATCCGAATTCGTCCCAGTGAGGCTGCACCAATGGACGTCTTAGCACATTCAACTCCTGAGCAACTGCCATTGAGATCGTTGGTGCATCCGTGAGAAAGCTCCACCATGGGTTTGGAGTTGTTCCCCATGCTGGGTGATCCAGCGGCAACATCCCCGTGTTGATGCTGGTTGGTGTGACCGGAAAGATGTGCTTCCATGCCATCTCTAAATCCTCTTCGAATTTTCCCAAGGCTTCCGTCGGGGCTGCTCTTATTTGGGCTATCACCTTGTCGGGAACGATTATGGCCTTGCTGCGATACCATATTACCCACCCCGTTGGTGCCAGAGGCGGAGCGATTGTGGTGTTGTTCGCCATGGCTAGCTGATGACCTTTCCTCAACCAAGGAAATTTTAAGGCTTTGGGCAGAGTCTGGGCTTGGGCGCTTCAGTGATCTATTCCCTTTAGTGGTGGGATTTTTTCTTTCTCTAGATATTGTAGTGGACTTCGCCTCCCGAGAATCAACCTTCTGAGAAGATTTAAAATCTAACACGTCATTTGCAGTCCTCAGACTGCCTTCACTTTTCTCCATAGGGGAGGTGTCATGCACAGGTTGCGTGTGGCAACCCTTATCACGTGACTCAAAAGAACTACTCGCCCCAACGGCTACTGCAGCCTGGCCCATATTAAATTTTAACGTCACATCAGGTCTAAAACTGGACAAGTTATTGCGTAAAGGACTATCCAAATCCTTAGTTGCTTTAGAACTAGCATCCTGTTGATTCAATATTCTAGTCCCACGGCCTTTGCCATTTTGAACTAAATACTTTTTCTTTTTGACTAACATCCACTCACCGAACCGTGCCTCAGTTTGGGTGGCTTCTTGAGAGTCAGAGGATTGGGTGGGTGAGGCATCCCTTCCAGTCCGCTCCGGAGAAGCAACTCTAAAGTTGCATATTTCTTGCTTATGCCCTAGCCTTCCACAACAGAAACACAAGGCAGAGATGCCTTCATAAAGTACTTTCTGCCGTAATTTACCCACTCTGACAGTATAAATTAGAGGATTCATAAGATTGATCTGGATACATAACCTTGCATAGCTAGCCCTCTCTCCTGTAGCTGTGTAGGAATCAATTCTAAGAACCGGCCCAATGGCCCTACCAATCTCACGGAGTACTTCAGAGTCATAAAATTCTATAGGAAGTTCCGAAAATCTAACCCAAACTGCCACTGCATCAAAGGTAGCTTCAGATGCCTTAAAGTACGGCACCCATGGTTTAATTGCCAGGAAGTGTTCACCTATAAACCAAGGACCACCCTTCAAAACCTTATCATAATCTGCATCAGCATTAAACTTTATAAGGAAAAAATCCTTTCCAAGGTCCACACAATCCATTCTGGCAAATGGTTTCCATAAGGTATTGATTTTGAAGGTGAGGTATTTATAACCCACAGTTCTACCAAACACCTTCACAATCAATGCCTTTGCCCAAGGTGCCCTCATTCTAGCCTTAGTTTCCTTAGATAGATGGACATCCACCATACCCTCAACAATCTCATCAAGATCCGAATCCGATTCTTCATCATCTTCAACTATTCTATCAAAGCTAAACGCCTGAGCATAAGCTCCAGGGATATCACCAACTAACCTGTCTTTATAACTTACCTGTTGATGGGGACTCGCTGAGTTGTGATCACTGGAGCCGTCCTTGAATTTTTTAACACTTCTCACAAGTTCTGCTTCTTCCTCTCTTGAGCGCATGTGTTGCTGTTGAAACTCCATCCTCTCTCAACAAGCCTTAGTTAGTTTCTCTCTCTTCATATATTTAATTATTCTTGTCAGACATATCACATACCCTCATCCATGCATCCTAGGTAAATATCCCAGAAATACAATGCAAATTGAGAAATGAGAACAATACTATGAATACAGATGTCATGAACAAAGATATCTCTTTCTAAATATCAAGAATATCCTAGGAAGTAATCAATTATCTCAAAGGCATTAAATTTAAGCTCAAATGAGCCAAATAATTTGAATTAGGCTTTAGCTGAGAGGAGTTCTTTGCATTCTCATAATTTGAATTACTATGTTTTGATTAATGCCTAATAAAATATCGTCACCATAATTATTTCCTATTTATTTTTCTGTCCTAATTTTCTTGGAAACCAAACAGAGCTTGAAAATTCACATAAATTGTCGAAATCACTTAAAATTTGTAATTCAAATTTTGATTGTGAAACATTTTTAACCAGACAAACAATCAAGACGAACCTATATTAGAAAAAAAAATCAAGATCTCGTAAAATTATCGAAAATGGCTAACAAGAATAAATTCGCAATTGAATGAAATGAATCGAAATACAAAACCCTAATAATTCACAAAAAAAAAAAAAAGGAAGAAAATTTTGAAATTTGGAATTATAAAGTTTAGGGAGAAATTGGAAGCATACTCTGCGCTCGGCGTTGACGATCTGAATGTCATGGGAGATGGAGGAGGATCTGGAATTTTCAATTTATTTATTAGTGTGAGAGTGGGACAATTTGGAAAAATATGAAGATAGAGATAAAGAGTCTTGTATCATCAAGCCAAAAGGGGCCAGCCCAGGATTCAGAGTTCAAAGCTTTAAAGATTTGTTAGTTGAGACTTGGGTTTGATAAGATTTAATCTGTTTTAGTAGTGTTGTCGTTCTCTGAGGGCAAGTTTAATTAGTATTTGTATATGTGTGGCCTCAACAACAACAACAACAGCATGTACTTTTGTAAGTTTCTTTCATGCTCAATTTTCATCATGCGTTGTGAGCCAATTAAATGTAGTTGATTAATCTTAAAGATTTCTATATACATACATTTATCTCAAGCAAAATTAGATTGGGCCCAGACTGGATCATAGCCTGCCTTTAAATAAAATCTAATATTCGGTCCATAAAAAGATGAGTGGGGTTGGGGAGTTGACGTGGACCTCAGAGCACCAAACTATATTGAAAGTTGGACATGATTTACACGTTGCGTTGCATGAGTTTTCTATTGAGTCAGTGCTAAATTATATTATTTTTTTTGTGTTCCTGCACTACGAATTAGTGCATGCTGCTACACGAAACAACTATCATATATATATATATATATACTAGTTACGGCTGCATGTACAAGGCATGTGCTTGCCGTGAAAAAAAAAGTACTATAGTAATTAAGGTCAATTCTAGATTTTATTTGCATTACAAAACAAAGATACAATTCATTTGATTTTTAAAGTATATAGAGATTTACATTAATCAAAAGAGATATTAATTTTAAAAATTTTGATAATTATGTCATAAAAAATTAATCTCATTCATTTAAAAATTTTGATCAACCATAAAGTTAGGGTAGCTATTTAACATATAAATATTTATTTAACTATAATAGTTTTTTAGTACCTATTTGCTAAAGACAATATATCTATTATTTAAAAATTTCTAAAAATGATAATGAATATCATCATCTTCCAACAATAAACAATTGATTTTGCTAAGAAAAAAAAAATATATAACAAAAGGTTTGTGTCATCGAATATCATCATTCTAACTTTCTAAGAATTTTTATCATTTAAAACTCAAAATAAGTAAAGAAAATTTTTAGTACGTTAAAATTTAGCAAGAGTAATTTAGATATTACACAATAAAATATTTTAAAAATCATAAACTTTCATTAGGGTTTAACTGAGAGAATAACAATATGGCATATTTGCTCTTTTCCAAAATATTAAGGGAAAAATTGCTTGATTTTATAGTTTAGAGAAAAATTGTAAACTACCCCAAACATAAAGGGTGAAAAATGTTTTTTTCTTAAATTTTTGCTTTTGTTTTTGTGTGCAAAACTATGTGTTTTTACTTAAAATAGTGTGTAAAGAAAAAAATATACAAAAAGTCAACCCAAGAAAACTGTATGTGGAATAGTGAATTTTGGCTCAACAAAGTTGATTAAACAAACAAAAAATTTCTAAAAACACAACAAAATGACGCAACATTTTCATAATACCTTTATAATTTTGTTATGTTTTATTTTAACTTGTAAAGAATTGACAATTTAGCAGTTTTGAAAATATTGTAACAACATCAAGATATCTTAACATTTTTCACACAAAAAAATATTATGTTCATGACATTTTCACAACAAATTATAAATAGTAGGTTACTACAAGTTGTTATTGGTGGGCAAAAAAGCAGTTTCATTGGTAAGTTTAAATTAGAACCTATAACAATTTACCATATTTGATTTGTTATGAAAGTGTTGTAAAAATTATTATGGACAAACCAAAAATAATATAGCAAATATACTATAACTTTATGCATTCAAAAAAAAAAAAAGAGGCCAACAAAATAGTAAAAGTTAAACAAACCAAAACTATTGTAGCGAAATTACTGTAACTTTTCACATTCACTCTTTTTATATATAATATAATATACATACATATATATATATATATATATATATATATATAGAAATATACATTGCACTTACAATGTAAATTTATATTGTAAACACATAAAAATTGGTAAATGTTGTACACATTTGCAAAATTTGTACAATTCTTTTTTGCAAATGTATATAATATTTGCTACTTTTTGTGTGTATAAAATGTAAGTTTACATTACAAGTAGAAAGTAAACATATAAAGATCCTTAAAAAAATAAATAAATAAAAATAAAAAGAGGAAAAAGGCAAGTCACTAAACCAAAAATATTGTTTATAACATTATTCATGAGCCTATTCGCTCTTTTTATATATAGAAAAAAAGAGCACAAATCGATAACTGAAAAAAATAATAAAAAAAAGCGATGAACAGTACATATTGAACAAACCAAAAATACTATAACTTTTACATATTCACCCAACAAGTGTTGCAACATTTTCACAAAACATTTATTTTTAGTTGTGGTTGATTACAGATTCTTATTTTATTATTTTATTTTGACTTATAAGAAATTGACACCTCAATAATTGTGAAATTTGTTATGTCAATATAACAATATATATATATATATATATATATATATATGCGGGTTCTTATAAATATTTAAAAGAAAAAAAGTACAAACTGAAGATTGAAAAAAAAAAAATGTTGTAGCTACTGTAGCTACAGTGCCACTTGAACAAATCAAAGTGGCACTGTAGTAACTGTTCAAAACTTGGGAGAAAAAAAAAATGGCTCACTACACCAAAAGAGGCACTGTAGAGGCATTGCCTATTTTTATATAGTTAATAGAAAAAAGAGCACACATCGATGATTGAAAAAAAAATGTACATATTGAACTAACCAAAATTACTGTAGATTTTATAAATTCACCTAACAAGTGTCACAACATTTTCACAAAACATTTATTTTTCAGTTGTGGTTGATCACAGTTTCATATTTTATTATTTTATTTTGAATTATAAGAAATTGATACCTCAATAATTGTGAAAAATATTGTGAAATTTGTTATGTCAGTATAACAACATATATAAAAGGAAAAAAAAAAGTACAAATGGAGGACTAAAAAAAAAAAAAAAAGTGACAAACGGTTTGTTTGAATATAGCTTACTTTTCTAAAACTGAAAAATTATTATTGAAAATACTATAAATAAAGGTAAAACTTAGTTGAAATAGTACAGTGTAGCCCATGAATAGTATCAAAAAGTGCAGTGAGGCCTATAAATAATAATAAAACTAAGCTGAATAGTAAAATAATTTTAATTTTTAAGTGCAACCCAAACGCACACAAAGTGGCTCAATAAACCAAAATTACACTGTAGAAGCATTGCCTTTTTTTATATAGTTAATAGATGTTGGTTAAATCTGGTTTTGTATTTCATACAAAACACATAGCGGAAGCAATAAATAAAGATCTATTTCATTCATGATAGATAACTTGCATTATGTAGATTTCAGAATTTAAGAACAAGATAGCGTACCTTGGTGCGGTGAAATTCAAAACAAAAAATTATAAGTACTTGAGAATACTTTTAATCTTCACTCCAATTCCACTTTACGCCTAAGAAGTGTGGTCTCTCAATCAATTTTGAAGGGAGAATAATTAAGTGGTTTCACTCACACATACACACCACTTCACAATGGTGTCTCACTTTTTCTCTAATAAAAATTCTGTATGTCTCTCCCTTTATATATAATTGATTATCTAATTGGGCCGGCCTATTGGGCCTTTTCAATTGGGCTTTAATGTGTAACTTAGAGTAGGACCAAAAAGACCAATAAGACACTAGCTCCAATGAACCTTGGGCTTTTCTGTCAACTCTTGACAAGTCCAAAGTTACCATTAATTATATTTAGTACCACTATATAAATATAATTGCACTCTAGACTGTCACTTTGAAGATTACTACGTCTTTATCCTTGAGTATCCGGTTTAATCTTTTTAAGTTATTCATTATATATTTATAAAATCCAATTTCATAAATATATACTTTAGTAATTTCTTACCAAAATGGTTAGACCTAACTCTCTGAATAACTAAATTCATTAAACTTATCTCAAGGGAATATTTTAAATCTCTGTTAAGAAACTATGAATTCTATCTTGAGAATATATGTTTCATCAACACGAAATGTGGCTGCCCAACATACTAAGGTTTTGACCGTTACTTTAAATCTCACTCCTGATATATCAAAGCAACCTACACTTCATGATTAGATCCATTATTCTCTCAGGATTAAGAGTTCATGCAAATATAAGTTGTGAGAGTTATTATTCAATTGACAGTCGTTAGGAGAATAATAAATCTCACAGCGGTCCAGTTCAATATGTCTTAACTCTTAAAATATATTAACACATCAACCAGAAGTCTCCACTTCCATGATCAAGACAAATCATCTTAGTTGATATGTTATAGTTTTCGCAAATGAAATGCCCAATTTCATCATCAACTATGAACTAAAATTCTAAGTTTACAAAGAACTTGTGATTTATATCTTCTGTGACTAAATCACATACTATGCATCTCATGAACTAAATGATAATGTCCGAATATTCATGTTACCATTATTTTAGATAATAATAAATTAGCTTTATTAATTACAATATTAAGTTATACATCATGTCATACATAATGTTATACATAATATCATACATAGCATCATACAATAGGATTTAAGGGCACTAATCCCAACAATAAATACATATAGTTGCATAATTCTCCAAGATTAACTAACTTTTTTCCCTTTTTTTTTCTTCTTCTTTTTCTTAGTTTTTTTTTTTTTTTTTTTACACTAAACTTAATTACAGTTCCTTAGATTTCTCAAATATAAATTAACGCATGTTAGCAATGTGAAAAAGCATAATCAACTCCTAAGAATTACTTTTTTTATGGGCCTATTAAGGTATTAATACTTTTAATTTGAACTGTAATTAATGCACAGAAATTTGATTTCATTAATGTATTGATTGTTATATAAAAAAGAATAGATTAAAAGTTTATTTATATATGTTAAAATTCGAGATGAGATCTAAATTTGTATGTTAATGAAATTAATGATAAAATAATGAGATAAGTTCAAGTTACACTCCTGTCAAATCATTATTACTCCTAGAAATTAGTAATAAATTGCATTTACTATCCAGCTTTTATCTTAAATAATAACAATAATAAATAAACATCTCTCATCATCATATCTCTCTTCTTGAATCTTCATCTCTCTCTCATAAGCACTAATGGCTTTCTACCTCCAACGTCTCTCTCTCTCAAATAATAATAATAATAATAATGATGATGATGATGATGAATAGCAGCTGGTACCTATTCTAAGGCATTTCTTCGTCAAAGGCCCACAATCTTGAGAGACAGAATACGAATATACGTTAAGCATCCTTTCTTATAGTCTTTTGATGAAACCGATAGTAGGTTTATGGCCTTATAGTCGAGGCTAAGATATGGAGCCAATTTGAAAATCTATTGTTAGTACCTTGAATGAATTTGTTGAGGTTAATGCTTTTGAAGTTCATTTGAAAATACAATTGAAGCATGAAAATTGCAGAATGTGACATTAATAATGGAGTTTGTTAGTTTGGTAATGTTTTGTTTCCTGTAATCTTTTTTAGTTTTTCTGTCCTTCACTCTCCTTTTTTCCTCTGTGCAACACTGGTAGTACCAACTACCAAAAGACCCCAATCTCTCCATGGTTAATCTTGTTCCAAAACTTATCTCTCATGGCTTGCTCCACTGGGCATCAACAAAAACCTCCCTCCCTGCTTTCTCACCATTGGTGCAATCGCCACCACTGCTAACCCATTTTCATGGTCCCAAAATTTTGTCAAGCAAGTCAAAGTTGATGGAAGTAGCTTATGAGACAAAGATTAAAAAAAATAATAAAAATAAAAGAGAGATGAAGAAAAAGATAACGAGGGAGGAGAGATTTTTTTATATATTTATTTATTATTACTTTTTAAAAATACTGGAGAGAATTAATGTAGTTAATCACTAATTTTTAGGACAATAAATGATATGACTATTAATGTTTTTTTACCGTTAGATCTAATAAAAATCAATGGTGTAGAAAATGTGTAACTTGAACCCATTTCTAAAATAATAGATTAAAAGTTTATAAATATATTAGAGATACTTTGGGCAAACGTTTAAATAGATTAAAAAAAATTTATTTCTTTTATATTATGAATTATATGAAAATGATATTTTAATATATTAAATACACCTTATTCATCAATATCCTGAGTTTGTTCTCGTGGGTTGACACTAACCTTTATATCATCAAGTACATCTTCTAGATTTCGTAAATAATTCAAAGGTGCTGGCTAAAAGTTGTCAAAATCAATGGTAATTTATAATGATTGTCTTTTATTTTAGGGCAAATATACCAAATTTTTGTGGATTTTAGTTAGCTTAACTGGTAAAGTCTCTAATAATTGAATAAGAGATTTAGGATTCAATTCTCGCTTACACCAAAAATTTATTAGTGTTTAGGTCTAATGATAAAGAGTTATCATTATGAGCAAACGTCATAGGTCTCTCTCAATATATTAATTTTTTTTAATTTTTAATTTTTTATACTCAGAGTTCGAAGCTTAAATCTCTCATTCGTACACCCTTCACCAAATTGGAGCAGATCTCTAAAAACTACAGCGGCCTACATATATAGCATTTAATGCGTTTATATTTGCATGACAAGTTGGTAACATATGTACAATTTGAATCTAAATATCCTAAGATCATGGGAAAGTTTGGAGAAGCTTAATTAATTGCACAATACAAAAGGTGGAGGTGAATGGAAATAGTGGTGTTAGGATGATGGTTGCTGTGACTAGTTATCACGTTTCCCACAAGTAGTTAGTTAACCAACACCAACTGACCAACACACCAACGAATAAAGTTAAAACAAACTGGGGCAAATAAATTGAATAATTATAAAGTTAAGTTTTAAAGTAAAGTTGAAGCCAATTAGCAATTACAGTTCAAAAAGAAAGAGAGAGAATCAGATAAAGAGAGAAAGAGAGAGTCTCATTTCAGTAACTCAGTTCAAAGAGAAAGAGCTCTCTCTCTTAGGCTCCGCTTGGGAGTTCATAAGGGAATAGAATGGAATGGAATGAGATAATCATAAGGGAATAGAAAGAAATGGAATGGAATGGAATGTATTTAAGTAAGGGAAAGGAATGGAAAAGAATGGAATGGAATGGAATTAAGTAATCATGTTTGGATGTTTTAAAATAAAAGAATGGAAAGGAATGGAATGTAAGTAATCCTGTTTGGGAGCAACATGGAGGGAATGGAATGAAATCATTTTATGACAATATTACTATTAAACCCTTGTTTTAAAATAAAGGGTTGAATATATAGGGGTATTTTAGGAGTTTTAGTAAAAAAATCATTAAATCTAATTTCATTCCCTCCCATTCCTCTCAATTTCGGGGGGAATGAAAATTTGAGATTTTAAGGGAATAGAAAGGAATGGGTGTTCCCTCCTACCAACTCCATTCCCTCTCATTTAAACTCCCAAACAAGGGAATGGATTTTCCATTCCCTCCATTAAAACTCCCAAACAAGAGAAGGGAAGAATATTCTAAAATTATTCTTTTTATTCCATTCCATTCCATTCCATTCCCTCCTCCCAAGCGGAGCCTTAGACCACAATTCACAGCAAAACCCAAAGATTAAGAGAGAAAAAGAGAGAGAGAAATAAAGTGTAAAATACCTTGAGGGAGGCTTGAGGGGTAGCACCACGGGCTGCGGTAGCACGTTGAGGCGAGGAAGGACTTGAGGCCAAGCGTCGGCATCGCAAGCTTCAATCTAATCAGACCGATCTCTGATCTCTGATGCTCAATGTGCTTTGTTGCTCAAGTTTGAGGCCTGATGCAATGACCGATGTGCTTTATTGCTCAAGTTTCAGGTGGAGGCACTGTCGTCGCGTCACGCCGATGTGCTTAATGATGAGGTTTTAGGCGAGGGCGTTGTCATTGATGAGGTTTTTTTTTCTTTAGGTTAGGTTTCTGGTTTTAGTTTTTGCTTTAGCTTTACCATTTGATGATTGATGAATTGGCGGACGCGTATTCGTATTGCGTTTTGGTTGTTTTATTTATTTATTTATTTATTTTTGAGAATCCGTTTGGGTTGAGCCAGTTGGGTATTTAGTTAATAATTATTTTGATTTAAAAATCTGGTTGAGGTTGGTTTTGTTTAGGATTGATCTTGGGCTTTTTTTCCCTAGCGGGCTTGCTTTGTTACAATTTTTTTTTTTTTTTTTTAAGGTTAGGGTGGTCCTGGGACCAGCTTGGGCTGAATGTGGCGCCGCCGCTGCAAACACCTCAGCCTGGTTTGGTTCTTGACTATTAAAAATCCCTGTTAGGAGATCACTAAAACAAGTGAACCGAGTAGCAAGATTACTCCTGCAAATGTCCATCTCCCACCAAATTTCTTTGAGTACATGGCAATCCCACAATGCATGAATGGTATCTTCTGCTTCGCCATTGCATATTTCGCACATATCATTGCGAGTGATATTTCTCTTGAACAGGTTCTTCTTTGTGGGAAGTGATTCACAACTAGCACACCATAAAAAGCGCTTCACTTTGTACAGGATGTCAAGACTTCACAATTTCTTCAGTCCATTATTAGCTGTTGGGTTGGATTGTCCAGGTTGTTTCAAGGCCTCACTGTCAACTAGTAAATGATAAGCACTTTTCGTTTTGTATACTCCATTTTTTTTTACTTTCACCATATCAGAGTGTCTTCTGGCCGCCTTCTGCTAAGGGGTATACTGAGGACAGCATTGGCTTCATGCGAAATTAGTTCAAAATGCTAAGGACTTTTTCTTCATTGCCAATTCTCCAAGTTGACCCTGTACGCACTAGACTTCTAGCTTTCAAAATGCTTTGCTAAGCATAGGATCCTTTCATCTTAACCTCCTCATCCAAGATTGTACAATGTGGAAAATCTTTGGCTTTGAAGACCTTGTAGAGTAGTGAGTCTGTGTTGTGGGTTAACATAGAAATAAAATTAATTAGGTTCACATGCAACTCTCAAATCTTGTGTCCCCACGCATTTAAAAAACTTGAATGCTTTTCTCTAAGGGACACCCCAATATTTTTATTCCTACACTATGAAAAGAATTAATTAAGTTACATAGCCTGCCACCATTCAATCATTCATAAAAATTGCTCTGCGTGCATGATTACACGTAAATAATAACATGGTCACTTGAAAGTTACACGGAAGTATATAAAAGTGGCAGTTGGGCAAAAGAATAATTCTTTGTAATTTTAAGACCAAATCAAGAAAAAAGAAAAGTCTGAAAGAAAAATTGATACATACATTGACAATATTCAGAACCTACAGGAAGCAAGAAGTATAAAGTAAAGTATGTTTTAAGTACAAAAACAGACTGTTATAACTAAGCATCAAAGTTCACAAGGTACTAAACCAGCAAGCTCACAAAGAACATAAGTACATCACTAAATTATCAACTCCTAACTCCTGACACTCCTTAATCTCTTTAATATATTATTCAATACGATTTAGGTAATGTAGAATTTGATATAAGCAAGGTAGAATATGCTGCAGGAGATCCATCATATTAGACAATGTAGGCTGTGCAGCTAAGAAGCACGGGTGCGTTTAGGGACTCGGGTGCGAGTGCAGGTACGGGTGTCGGACTCGGCAATTTTTGAAAAAGGTGGGTGCGGGTGCGGCGGGACTTGGCGATTAAAAAATTATTAAAAATATTTTTATATAGTGAATTTAATATTTTTATATAAAAAAATCAAATAAATGGTAGAATTTATTATTAAAAAATAATTATTTATGATTTGTTTTTAATAAAATCAATATTTTTGGTAATTGTAAACAAAAAACCACATTTCAAGAAGGTTCTTTTACTCATTTTTCAATTCCCAAACTCACCCACATTAAATATTTGACTTTTCCACCTCCTTAATTTATATTTAGTTACTACATTTATTATTCTTCCAGCTTTTTTTTTTTGGTGTCTTCTCATCTTCTTCTTCCTTCTTTTTTTTTTTTTTTTTTTTTTTTTTTTTTCCCTCTCACAAGGCCACATGAAGTAGAAGAATGGCAGCCATTGCCCATTTCGTCCTATTTCGACGGCTGTATCGGCTTGTTTCGGCCGGAATCGGCATGTTTTGGTGGCCATATCGGCCGTATCGGATTCCATTTCCGTTGGAGTCGGCCCGTTTTGGCCCGAATCTGCACAAATCTGGCCGAGCCGAGCAACCAAAGAGCACAGAGAGAAGAGAGAGACGAGTGATGGAAATTGGAGTGAGGGAGGGTGTTTGAAGTTTTTGGACGAAGTGAGCGATTGGAGTGAGCGATGGAGTTTTTGGAGATCGGCATGGAGATTGGAGTGCTGATACGGCCAAAACGGCCCGAGTCGGCCCAATTTGAGCCGCGTTAGCGCAAGTCAGCTTCGCCACGTGGCAAGACGCGGCCCGACGTGGCACGAACGTTCGGTCAGCGGTGTCCGAAGTGCGTCATCGCGTTGGGCCGCGTTCGACGCAGGTGAGGCGCCTCTGGCACCGCACCTATGCTTTCCAGCTGTGTAGCACCTGATGCAGACGCTTCAGACTCAGTAGCCATAACATCTGCAATCTCATAAATATCTCGATCTAAGTAATCATCAGAATCACAGACAATGTGGATTGAACGTTTTACACGAGATGAACTGAGCTGAAGTGTACTACTCCCAGTGGCAGATAAGGGCTATGCTAGAGCAGCTTAAGCACTAGATGTAGGAAATTTTGAGGGTGGTACATTTGGAATAGAAGGTGCATTTGCAAGGAGTAAAAGTTGACATTCATCCATGGCTACAATACAAAATTAACAAGAAGATTAATAGAAAGAGCTGGGGAAAAAAAAAACAATATATAGAAATAGGGAAAAAAATACACTGAACTCCCCATCCATAAGCGAAACTATTCCCTTAAAGCTAGTATTTTTACAAGTCTACTTATTTAAATAAAACAATATGGAGAATATAATTCATTGCAAATGGCCAATAAAGAGTCAAATGATTAGCAACTAGATTGCCAACACATTAAACAATATACACACTGTGCTAAAAAAATCACCTATCAGCAAGCTTGCTAAATTGCACTCTAAATTGTGTTTTCCTTCTCTCTTGTTCCGCTAGCTAAAAAGAGACCAGAAAAGAAGAAAATGAGTTAGCAATTGAAGGCGTCAAAAATCAAATTGAAGTCTTTAGCCCACAAAAGTTACTAGAAATACATCAAAACAAACTTGAATGCAGTAAAAGGACAATTCCTCTCTTCTTGAATGAGGTCTCCAAATAGAATACACCATAAATTTTAGCAAGTAGCCCAAATTCTACAAATAATTATTAGAGTTTTGAAAAGACACCTAAATATTCATTTCTTGCTTTTGGAGTCCGTAGAAAATTTCAACCTTGAACTAGTCCTAACTTTTTAGATCCAATCCTGAACAGCACTCAATGGCCCTGAAGGTGGAATCTAATTTTAACAACTTGGACTTGAGTTCTTAAAATAATGCATCTGTCTTATGATTTACAAATTGATGCAAAATAATCTAAAACAATTATTCTAGCCAATACTAAGTGTGAGGAAGCAACCACAATATCCTCTAAGTCTAAGATGATGTAGTAGCCATATCTCACACAAGTATTTCATCAAATAGCTGTATAGCATACTCAAAAGTAATAATGCAATACACATTCACTAGATCACTAGCCACATAAGCATCAATTGCAAAACAATATAAAGAATATAATTCATTCATTTGATATATATATTGTAATTTTAACCCCCAAATTTTATGTTTTATTTCATTTGTAAATTCCATTAATTTCTATGAAACAAACAAAGCAGAAACCCAGCCCCAAAAACTAAACCAAAGCAAGAAATTTGCACATGGAGATCAGAAAAATAAAGAGTTCTTTGTGGATTTAAACTCAGGGAAAGAATGAAAGGAAAAAAAAAAAAAGGTGCTGGGTATTGAACGGTGCAGCAGAACCACCAAGCATTGCCGGGACAAGGGCGGCGAGACGGCGGAGAGAAGCTCTGTGATGGCTCTGGTTCCACTGCCTCTCTCTCTTTTCTGTTGGTCAGAGGTCTCTCCTCTCTCTTCTTTCTACCGTATGATTGAATTTGTTTTGTGAGGTAGTGGGGAACACGAGCATCTCACCTGCTTAAGCTCTATTTAGATACTGTTTATACTCTAAAAGCTAAAAATTTATGAGTAAGATTTAGATACAGTACTTAGGTATTATCCCTTAGATTTTTCTCTTCACATTCTGTCATGTAGCTTTTTTTTTCCATAAATGGAAGTGTATTTTTTATGTTTAGTAGTCATATGGTAGAATCTTAAGAGAGGAACCTAAGAAACAACACTTAGGATAATGTACATAAGTTTTGTCCAAAACTTATTACTAAAAACACTATAACAAAATAATTTTTAAATATATGAATAGTATTGTAGGACCCAAATTTACTTAGAAATTTGTATTTTGCTGATTTTTATAGGTCCGTAAACAGTACCCATGAGACTTGCTAAAAAAACGCAGACGCACTGATTGCGCGTTTGCCTAATCAAAACGCATGCTTAGTGTGTGTTTGCATGCAAATGATTCACTGTTGCGTTTGCGTTTTTGTTTTTGGCTGGGTCCCATGGCACTGTTCACAATCCAGCCAAAAACACAAAAATGCGCATGCCTATACATTTTTGGGTTCATGGCATTATTCATACTTTTAAAAATTATTTTGTTACAGTGTTTTTAATAATAAGTTTTCAGTTTTCTACAAATAAGCAGTATCCAAAAAGACCCTTATTCTATTAATGATTTAACTTTAGACTTATTGAAGGACTGATTTGATAGGTATGTATAGTTTACAAAGTAAATTTGCTAATATAATAATTCATGGAGTGTTTTGGCCGATAGTTGAAAGTTTAGAGGTATGTGGGCATTTTTCCCTAAATACCATTCTAAATTCCTTATTCAACTTCTACATTTATATGACTATTTAAGAGATTTTCAAGCCATTTTAACCCCAGCCATTTATGGAAGGTGGACAAATTCATAAAATAAAAGCTCATAATTTAAAATCTCCCACTAAACTCATATTCTTAGCGGTTTACAATCTCTTTATCTCCTATCATTTTTGAAATTTAATAGAGAAGAATCATATTTTCCTTCTCATCTCTTATTATTTTTAAAATATAAATAGGCACACTCTAAAATTACATTGTAATCTCCTTATCTCTTATCATTTTTGAAATTTAGACAGACACATATTTTCCTCCTCATCTTTTATCATTTAAAAAAAAAAATTAAATAGTCACTCTAGTCATTCAACAAATTCAAATTCACCACAAATTTTTAGTGCACGAAAAAGGATGAATAAATAAAAAAAATTATGATTATATACCAAAAAAAAAAAAAGCCTCATTTGCGATGAGGCTAATTTATTACTCCTTTGTCCTTCCTTTAAAAAATGAGAATATACAGAGCATTCTCTTTAGCCCCCAGTGAAGGTGTCTAATGAGACCTGTATTTGTGGGATTCACATAGAATATCTTATAATACCATTTTGTAAAATAAATTTTCCTTCTCTCACTCGTTATTGTTTATTTAGGCTGCGTTTGTTTTGGGTGAAAATGGTTTCAAAAAATCATTTTCCGTAAAATAGGCTGTTTGGTTAGTTTTGAAAATCGAATTTTCCGTAAATCATTTTCATTTGACCCTAAAAAATAAGCTTTGACCACTGAAAATGATTTCCATTCCTATTTTCACTTCAATTGATTTTTGAAGAGAGAGAGAGAGAGAGAGAGAGAGAGAGAGAGAGAGAGAGAGAGAGAGAGAGAGAGAGAGAGAGAGAAGAGGGAGTGCGACGTCACCGGCGAACTTTGAGCTCCAGTCCGTCGATCACACGCACCAGATTGCACCGGTCTCATCATTGGCAAACCCCGAGCACCGCACCGATCACATCGCGCCGCTCGATCTCGCCTCCGCCGCGCGTTCTTGCCTTTGACCCAGAGCCTTCAACCCACTGATCTTCGACCTTCGACCGTCGATCTTCGACCCATTGATTTTTGTTGTTGTTGTTGTTGTGGTGGTGTAGTGGTTGATTCCTGTGTGATTCTTGTTATTTTTGATTTTTGATTCCTGTGGGTTGAATTGGAGTTTGTTCTATGGATTGAGATTTACTGTGATTTTGAAATTTTCTATAATAAAATTTGTTTGGATGCTAAGAAAATAATTGAGAAAATGTGAAAAATTTATAGAAAAATAGCATTTTCAAAATAGAACCAAACACATGAAAATATTTTCTACAACAATTATCATAATACAAAAAAACACTTGGAAATATTTTTTTTTTAAATAACATTTTAAAAAAATATATATTTTTCAAAAAATATTTTACGGCAACCAAACAAATCCTTAATTATGCAAAATATTAACCTGTGCACTGTCTCTTAAAAAAAAAAAAAAAAAAAAAAAAAACCTCCTTATTCCAAGGAGGGCAAGGACAAATGATTTTTATTAAAAAAAAAACAAAAAACCACCACAGACAAGTGTTGGGCGAAACTTTTTCCTGTTTTCTCGTTTAAAGCCCTCATACTTGGGTCTGTCTCCTCACATTCTCTCGCTCTTTACTCTTTACTCTTTACTTCACTGCTTAGATACTCTCAATATTCCCAACTAAGCAGAGCAAATCAATGAGTGTTGTTGCGGCGGAGAGACCCACAGTTGGGGTCTCAAACCTTCCTCAAACAATCACAGCCCACGACCTCCGTCACTTCCTCGAATCCCAGCTCGGCAGTGACTCCATATTCGCCCTCGAAATCTCCACCGAGCACAAGCAATGGAAGCCCCGAAGCTTCGGTCGAATCCAGTTCACTACTCTCGAGGCCAAGTCCAAGGCCATGTCTCTCACTCTCACCTTCAAGTCCCAAACTCTCAGACTCTCCGAGACAACCTACGACGACATCGTCTTACGCCCCGTGAACCCAAAGCACCGCCTCGACAACTGTGTTTTGCATGTGGGTTTTATAGCTCGCGAGGGTTGCATGAGTGTGTTGGATTCTTGGGAGGGTGTGAGGGTCTGGGTTATGCCCGAGAGAGAACGGGTCGAGTTCTGGGTTTGGCAAGGTGGGGAGTGTTATAAACTTGAGATTATGTTTCATGATATTTTGGAGACTTTTCGGAGTCATTTTGCTGATGGGGATGGCGATGCCTTGGTCTTAAAGGTTTGATTTTTCTACTTTTGTTTTTCTTGCTTTTTTGGTATGTCTTTGTTGTTTTATGATGAATGTGTTGTAGCTTGTGCTGATGTTGTTGTTTGTTTTCAGTAGGCAAAGAAACTAGTTTTGATTGTTTGTAGGAACAAGAATGAGAGAATAGGGAACAATTTTATGCCTTTTATTACTCTCTAGTTTAGTTACAGAGATAGGGTGTTAATGGTTTCTGCTAGTGTATCTATTGATTGAATTATGTTATGTTATTGGTTCATTGGGTTGATTTCTGCCTTTTGGGAAACTCTGATTGTCGAAAAGCTTTCCCCTAGGGAAACATCAGCACCTTTAATGGATCACCCTTGTTGTCAAACAGCCAAATTGGGAGATCCTTGGGTGGAGAGGCAGTAGTCTCTCAAATTTGCTTCTTTTTCCCAAACATGGGTGGTAAAAGCCTGTTTAAAATTGAATTGAAAAGCTTTGAGATTTTGGTGGAGGAAGAGGGCTTGTTTTCAACCCGAGAATTTACAAAATAGGAAGATTCCATTATGTATTATGTGGACTATTTGGGAACATGCAGTCAACGTACATTTGAAAGGGTTGAGAGTTCGTTGTTGGAGATAAATTATTTGTATGTACATTCTTTGTATGATTGGATGGCTGCTTTAAGCAGTCACTCTTTTTCTAGTTTGGAGGAATTTCTTGGTATATGTTTGTAGCCTCCCTACTACATTTCTTGTTTACGGGGAACATTGCTGTTTTTCCTTTTCAATTACTTATTAAAAAAAAAAAAAAAAAACAGAGATTTTGCCAATTTATCTGTCAATGTTTTCCTTGAATTCAAAATAAAAGTTTTGAGGTTTGTCTCAAATTTGTTGAGTGACAGTGTCTGATATGTATGCTGAGATATTTCTTTTGGTTTGGGTTTTGTTGATGTTACCTTGTCTGATTGTGTTTGCTGCTATCTTGGTGTACAATGTAGGGTAGAAGATGTTTTTAATTTGGGACATTCTAGGGAAGAGGTGCAATAAGTACACTTTTCATTTCAATTTCTGTTATTATCCTTTTGTCGTGTCTTGTCTAACCTTGTTCTCTTGAGAATGTATGATCAATAGACTGTGAGTTGATTTACATTGTGGAATAAAGGATTATTGGGTAGATTCAGTTGAATGTGAACTCAATATGGATGATTGCAGTTGCTGCCAAAGCTTGTGTCACATTTTTGTGCTAACCAAGAAGTAGATACTTGCGTAATAATGCAGCCTATCCCTTCTGGCAGTTCCCTGCCCCCTTTGTTTCAAAAGATTTATGAAAATTGAAAATTTTTTCTTTACTTTGTTATAGGAGTTTCTGGATTTTTTTTTCATTTTTATTCTACTAAATAATGAATGTATCAATAAATTAACTGGATAATGTAATTGACAACCTTTTCGAAGATTCTTTATTAGGTTAAGTTGATAGTTAATCCATAGAGGTGGAGACGATAGTGAGTTTAACTAAATTTATCTTGTTGATTAGGATTCAAGGATAGGTTTGTATTGATGAATTTTTAGAGTTTATTTATAAATAGAATATGTTTTGACTCTATTGCAGATAGCTTCACATATGAATCAGTAAAGGCATAATGAGCTTAGTAATGATTAAATTCCCTCTTAGGCCTTTATATTGGTAAAGTCTCTGTGATGATGCATGAACTCTGGCAACTGTATTAGGAAGGATGTTTTACTCAACCTTGTAATATCATTTGCTTGGGGTTGTAAAAGAGGGAATAAGTGGGAGACTGGGAGTTTGTAGCATACAACACTTGGATGAAATTACCATTTTTCAATAACTATAGCTATCTTCTGACATTACTTACTCCTGTTGATTGGTTTCTGGCTTTAGAATACTCTGACTCAAAGTGTACTAATCTACTCTCTCAGCTCAAGTATGGACCAAGGATCTATCAGAAAATTTCTGGACCTGATATAACTTCAAAATTTAGTGCTGATCGGTACAATTTCTGCAAGGAAGATTTTGACTTTCGTTGGGTTCGCACAATAGACTTTTCTAGTAAAAAGTCAATTGGACACTCAACTTCATTTTGTTGGGAAATTGAAGGATTAACGAGTTCAGATTTTTTTACAAGTTTCCCCCATTATAGAGAAGATATGAATGATCTAATTTTAGAGGATGGAGAGGAATTCTCTTCAAAATCTGAGATAGTTCCACTTGTGAAATACAAATCGGCCTCTAACTTAGCATATGAGATCCTTTTCCAACTCAATTCCCTTGTCCATACCCAGAAAATTAGCCTTGCTGCAGGTACTGATCTGATTGAGATACTTAGCAAGAAAGATGTTGAAATTGCTCTTATGGTTCTTCAGAAGTTGCACAAGCTAAATTCCACTTGTTATGAGCCTGTATCATTTGTAAAGACTCAATTTCATATCCAAGAAAGAAACCGTAAGAGTGTTCCCCCCTCTTCCTACAATAGATTAAAAGATCAAAATGTAATGAGTTGTCATAGAGCACTAATTACCCCGTCAAAGATTTATTGCTTGGGTCCTGAGTTTGAAACTTCTAATTATGTAGTGAAGCATTTTGCAACATATGCTTCAGATTTTATGAGAGTTACTTTTGTTGAAGAGGATTGGAGTAAGCTTCCTGCAAATGCCATTTCCACAAGTGTCCAGCGAGGTATTTTTGCCAAACCTTTTAGAACTGGAATATATCATCGCATATTGACTGTTCTTCGAGATGGGATTGTGATTGGAGCTAAAAGATTTCAGTTTTTAGCTTTTTCTGCTAGTCAACTGCGATCAAATTCTGTTTGGATGTTTGCTTCTAATGACAAAGTAAAAGCAGAAGATATTAGAGAATGGATGGGGTGTTTCAACAAGATTCGCAGTGTATCTAAATGTGCAGCAAGGATGGGTCAGTTGTTCAGTTCCTCTATGCAAACACTTGAGGTCCCTGGACAAGATGTAGAGATTATTCCTGATATCAAAGTGATCACGGATGATATTGAGTACTGCTTCTCAGATGGCATTGGAAAAATTTCTCAGTCTTTTGCTTGGCTAGTTGCTCAAAAGTGTGGATTAAATAAAACCCCTTCAGCGTTTCAAATTCGATATGGTGGATTTAAAGGTGTTGTCGCTGTTGACCGTAATTCCTACCGGAAGCTATCTCTGCGTAAAAGTATGGAAAAATTTGAATCAAAAAACAGGATGCTTAATGTCACTAAATGGAGTGATTCCATGCCTTGCTATTTGAATCGAGAGATTATTACCCTCTTGTCTACCTTGGGAGTAAAGGACGAAGCATTAGAGGCAATGCAAAAGGAACAACTGTGTCTGCTGGGCAAAATGTTGACCAATAGAGAGGCAGCTATAAAGGTCTTACAGATATTGAATGGATCAGATTCTAGAAACATTCTGGTAAAAATGCTGCTTCAGGGTTATGAGCCAAATCAGGAACCTTATCTCTCAATGATGCTTCAAGCACATTATGAGAACCTCTTGTCTGATTTGAAAAGTAGATGTCGAATATTTGTCCCAAAGGGTCGAATCCTGATTGGTTGCCTGGATGAAACCGGTATTTTAAATTATGGCCAAGTGTATGTCCGCATTACCATGACAAAAGCAGAACTGCAATCTGAGGATCAGAGTTTCTTCCGGAAGGTGGATGAGACAACATGTATAGTAGTAGGGAAGGTTGTTGTGACCAAAAACCCTTGTCTTCACCCAGGAGACATCAGAGTTCTTGAGGCTATCTATGAAGTGGAATTAGAGGAGAAGGGTCTGGTGGATTGCCTTATCTTCCCTCAGAAAGGACAACGGTATACTTCACATCTCTAGATTAATTGCTTTTAATTTACATATTTGGATTAGGGTCAGCAATTATTATGGCTGCACCAGATATGGTACATTAGTGAGGTGTAATTATTAGAACCATTGCATTGCTCAACCTTTATTTTACCACAATGATTTGACAATATCATGAAAAACTCCTCTTCCTAATTTGACTATCCTAAAGTATTTAGGTCCTCAGATTGTTATAAATTACAAGATCAGGTTGACAGGTACCATCAGCATATGAACTGTAGAGTTTACATTTGGGCATGTCACTGTGTAGTGAAGTTAGGCAGTTAATTTCATATTAGGGATATGTTAATATTGAGTTGGTTTTAGT
This sequence comes from Quercus variabilis, assembly GCA_030445155.1. Lineage (NCBI taxonomy): Eukaryota > Viridiplantae > Streptophyta > Magnoliopsida > Fagales > Fagaceae > Quercus > Quercus variabilis. Next base: position 13,161,457 of record CP129454.1, read on the forward strand.
GGAAAATCTGTATTCCTTTCCTCATGGATTTCTTCCTTGTTTATTATTGTTCTTAAAGAAAATTATTGATCTGAGTTTACTACTCTTTTTACTACTTCCTTTTTGTTTCTTTAGATGATGCATTTACACTTTATGTCATTAGTGATTGCGACAACCTAATGCCTTCTCTCAGGAGCAATTTTAATAGTATCCTGGTTAGCAACTACTCTTGAAACCCAGTTTCCCTTGCTAGGGAAAGGAAATTTTCATTTCATTAGTGATTGTGACAATCTAATGCCTTCTCACAGGAGCATTTTTAGTTAGCATCCTGGTTAGCAACTACTTATGAAACCCACTTTCCCTTGCCAGGAAATGGAAATTTTCATTTCATTCTGTCTAACCACCTTTACTTGCAGTTAACATCTCATTCTGTTTAGTCACTTAACTTCATTGGGCAGTCATTTCCTACTACAATGTCTTGAGCTGTGTGTTATAACAACGCATAATAGGGCATGAAGAGATGATTAGTTCTTAAACAGATAATAATTGAGTCAAGAATTTTGTGTCCACAGGCCACATCCAAATGAATGCTCTGGTGGTGATCTTGATGGAGACCAGTTCTTCATAAGCTGGGATAAAGATCTGATCCCCTGTCAAACTGAGGCCCCAATGGACTACACAGGGAGAAGACCTCGGAAAATGGATCATGATGTGACCTTAGAGGTATATTTTCTAAATTTAGTTTTACCCTATAGAGTTGAAATAGAAGTTTAATTATATTTTTGTGATTTATTTATTGCTCTTCTCATAGTCTGGGTGAACTTGCAGGAAATCCAAAAGTTTTTTGTTGATTACATGATCAATGATACTTTGGGTGCCATCTCTACCGCACATTTAGTTCATGCTGACTGTGAGTCAGATAAAGCCCGAAGTCAAAAATGTCTAGAGTTGGCAAACCTTCACTCAATGGCCGTTGACTTTGCAAAGACTGGTGCACCAGCTGAAATGCCTAGGGTTCTGAAACCAAAGGAGTTTCCAGATTTCATGGAGAGGCTAGACAAACCCATGTATACCTCCAACAGTGTATTGGGGAAGCTCTACCATGCCTTTGTTGAGTCAGCAGTGCAAGAAAGGCCAAACTTGGTCTGGTTGGAGAAGTTTGCTAAAGAAGCTTATGATAATGATCTTGAAGTGGATGGTTTTGAGGCTTTCCTTGAAACTGCAGAGAGACACAAAGACCAGTATATAGAGAAAATGAGTACCTTAATGAAATATTATGATGCTGAGAGTGAGGATGAATTGCTGACGGGTAATCTGCGGAAACGTGCAGCATATTTGCAGCGTGATAACAGGAGATATGGTGATTTGAGGGATCGGATTCTGCTCTCAGTGAAGAGGCTACAAAAAGATACTAAAGAAAGTTTTGAAGATTGCTGCAAAATGCATGAACGTCAGCAGATGGCATCAGCATGGTATCATGTTACTTATCACCCTACTTATTGCCGGGAAGACTTTAATTACTTGAGCTTTCCATGGATAGTAGGTGATTATTTATTGAACATTAAAAATGTGAATGGCAGAAAAGTTCGCATAAAAACAGATCATATGTAGCCAGTTTGTGTTCAGCAATTTATGCATGTTGTACCCCTTGCAGGATAATGAATTGTTGTATAAATCTGGATTGATTGGGAAAGTACTTTCCCCTTGTAGATGACTCTTTCAGCATGACCTATGAGCAATGACCAAGTTCAGATTGCTACCCAAACATGTCCCTTAGGCCATTGATATAAACTACCAATGACCGTTAGAAGTCATATGCAGAGGTTACATCTTATATTTTGAACAATCATTTACATCTGCCTTTTATGCCTTGTGTGCATATATCATACAAATTTGTCTTGCTGATAATGCCTCAGGCTGCCTCATTTGCCTTCATTTTCTTATTGTGTGTTAAGGACTAAGACTCTGACCAAATTTGTAACCAAACTTTATCTATTATGTATTATTATTTTAAGGAAAATGGTGCTTGTTAGGAATTCAAGTTGGCCTAAACCAGACCCAACAGATGTGAGTTAAAGCTTAAGGCTTCAATCAAATTTGTTGCCAAACTTTATCTATTATTTATTATTATTTGAACAAAGTTTGGCTACAAATTTAATTGTAGTTTAAAGTTACAACTTCATTTAATATATTTTTACTGTATTTGAATTTTGACAAATTTATTATTAAATTATATATATATATATATATATATATATATATTTTTTTTATATCAACCATACTAGTTAAACTTTGTTCTTAATATTTTAGGGAAAATGGTGCATGTTAGGATTTGAGGTTGACCTAAGCCGGACCCAACAGATGTGCCCTTTTGGTGATGTAATGTGTGGCAAAAAATATATAATGATTGCGTACCAGCAAGAAAAAGTTATAGTGAAGTGTATATTGCGTGTAGGTTGTATTTGAGAAAACTAAGGCCGGAAATCAGCCTACTCTGAAGATGACAGCAGTCACAGCACCTATGAATTCTTTTATTTATTTTTTATTTTTGAGAGGAGGGGGGGGGGGGGGGGGGGGGGGGAAACTAGTTGCCCGTTTCATTGGTTTCATGTTTTGAAACTGCACTTTTTCATAATATAATTTGGGTCCGGTTAATATGTGCTCTAATATGTGCCCTTAGGGCATATATTAAGCTTTCTATTTTTAAAAACATTTTCTTGGGAATTGAAAAAGCTGTCATTACTTTTTCAATTCTTGAATTTTTTTTTTTTCAAAATTGGAAATTAATGTGTGCCCTTAGGGCACACATTAGTGAAATCCATATAATTTTTAAGAACTTCAATTTTCTCTACTTACAGTTTCTTCAAATAGTTCATTTTCAAAAGTCAAAAAATAAGTTGTATTAGTAGCATTAATAACAAAGAAGTCTCGGAATTAAATAACTTTATAAAATAAGCACTTTTATTTAATAATATTAAAAGTTTTGTAACTCAACAAAATTATCTAATTCTCTCACAGAGAATTTGGGTTCAAATCACAAATTCTGTACTTTGATATAAACAAAAACAAAAATGCCCTCAACACAATGAGATTACAACCCAATTGGCACCTTCCTATGTCTCCATTCACCATATTGTGGGTTCCTCACCCCTTCTCCTCCCTTATAAATGCTTTAATCAAAGAGTATTTGGGTCAAAGGTAATTCCATACTCTCTTATTTGGGAGGGCATATGTTCAATCCATGAAGGCTTAGTACTATTTTACTCCTAAGGAGTTGTGTATCTTTGATACAACTACTACATTTATTATTCACATAAAAAAAATACTAAATTTATTTATTTTAAATTTCTTTCTTTTCTAATTTGTAAATGGAAGATGCTTCTAAAACATCCAAATACCCACAATAGCCCAATTCAAGAATAACATGAGATTAGATTCGTATCCCTATATCTTTATTAACTAACAAAGGAATTCAAGAATAGTTCTTTTTACGATAAGCTTAGGGCCATTATTTAATTTATTCCCATAGAATAAACTCCCTCAACACACAACAAAGAAAAGTTTGTCTTCTACCTCCATATATAATAAAAAAAAAACTTTATCCCACTCACATCCTCTTATCATTCACCACCTTTATAGACCACCATCATCCAAAAAACTATAATAAAGTTTCAAAAACAGATATCTAAAAGAGAGAGAAAAATAAAAATTCTTTGACATCTTGTTAATAAAAAAAAATATATATATATATATATATATATAAATAAAAAAAAGTATGTGACGCTGCAATGTTGATAACATTAAAAACAAGCAACTGATGTCTAGCTGTGCATATGTAGTCAATTATGTAATGTGAACACATATTTTGCAAGAAATAAAGACCAATAGCAGGTCTTCGCAATAACTTTTCTCATGTGTCAGGTGATCTAGTAATTCAATAGCGCACTTTTTAGTTAAGTTTGCTAAATATATCTCTAATGATGTAATTTGGATGGAAAATCTTTCTCCTCCTGCCTTAGAAGTTTTGTTCTTTGATGTAAATGTTTCTCGGATGTAAATGTTTCACTTACGGGAATGATAGTTTTTTTTTTTTTTTCCAAAAAAAGAAGAAGAAGAAGAAGAAGAAGAAGAAGAAGGATGAAACATTTAGTTTTAAAAGTTTGTAGTCATAGTACATCTAGATTAGAATCCTCCTTCTCTCTAAAAAAGAAAAAAGAAGATTAGAATCCTCTAACAGCTTTAATGTCGGCCATTTTCCATAGCTGACACACAAAATATTCTCAAAATCCTGGTTACAGGATGGACCCCTAAAAAGAAAGAGATCCGTGACCAGGGTAGTCAAGTCTGCCCATCAAAACTCACTACTCTGTTGAACTATGACCCGTCTAGAAGTCAAAATCAGCTGAGTTCTGCATTAGTTTAGCTGCATTGAGTTGCCTTTAAACCCATTCATCACGAAGTAATCAGTCTAGAGGCATGACTGTTTTCACATTAGGAATTGTGACACTTAAATTATAGATGATAAAATGGTATTAGCAATGAACTCAAATAAGAATTAGTAATAATTTAACAACTTAATAGTTGTAAAAAAATATTTTGTAGGTAACAATACTCCACAAAGTTATTTTAACTTTGAAAATCAAATTCTTTTTTTTGTTTCACATTAAATGAAAGTTTGTAATACTAAATATATTTTTATGAAATAAAAAAAAAATTAAAATCTCTCAAAATTAGTCTGAGGTAGATCATGGATGAATAGAATTAAACTGAGTGGTGAAGTAGAATTTTAGTTATAATTGACAAAATTGAGCAAAATTAATTGTGAAACAATAATCGATATGACAAAATTATATAATAAAAAAACAATTAAATAAAAGTATATCTGTTTCACAATATGAAGTTGGGAAAAAAATATGCAACATCTTTTATATCATATGAAATTAGTTAAGCATGCTCTTTGATCACATTGAGATAGTAACTGTCAAAACAAAATTTTAAACACAGATATGTAAGGAGATATGCATAATATATCTAAATAAGATAAAATAAGTGAACATAAAATTTAAAAGTAAATTAAAAGGGAAATTATTATGTACTCCCGAAGTACCATAAATGCGTATTCTCTTTCCTCATATGAATGGTAAATCTCACTAATTAAATACATAGTAGGACCTAATAATTTTTCAAATTAAAAAAAGTTATTGTAAAAGTATTAAAAGGTATGATAAATGTTAGGTAATTTATACCTCAGTTGTATATTATACAATAAATTTTATAGATTAAGTCAAATTATGCCAATTTAACCAATCAAGTTATAATCAATTTAAAGTAGCATAGGCATGAGGCGTCATCCATTGCAAATCAATCAACCACAATAAATATGAGACAACGATATAGTAAGGAAGTAGAAAACCAATAGAGAACACTCCAAACTCCAAAGGAAAACCCGCTAAAAGGAAAATCTTCCCCAAATAAGCAATTCATTATAATTGAGAGAAGTTGTTACAATTGAGGTTAAAACCTCTAACCTAAACCCTACAATCCTAATAGATAACTTACAGTAAAAACATTTTACTACTCCAAACCTTTGAACTCTCCAATTATTTGGGTGCTTCACAAATTACTCACTTGCATTCACAACTGAAATGTCCAGTCTTGATTGAGTGTCAATCTAATTTTGATCATTCAAGCCTCGATAGAGGGTCAATTGAGCCTCTATCTAAGGACAATTGAACATTGTCTTTATTAAGCTGCATCTTGTACAAATTGTCTTGAACTTTAATGAACTTATTACAGACACATTCAACGATTTACATTGTCATGGAATTTGCCAACACTAAACATAGCAAGATTAATTATTTTCTCAAGCATCCGATTAATGCAACATGCCTCTCACAATTGTCGACCTTATAATTTTCAGAAGTTCTTTATTGAGGAGGTGTTTGTCTTTTTGAGTGTGAGAAGGAAAAGATGTTAAATGGAAGATGCTCATATGTGAGATCCAAAAGTTTGTAAACAGCATATTACATATGCCAGATGTAGTAGATACATTCTCAATCCATGGGGCATTTGTCATTTTGGGTGAGAGAGAGGGGCTTCTTGGGTTTTTTCTGCCCTTGCTAACACTCACATCCATTACTTTATTCTTTATCATTCTTCAACATAGTACGTTCACAAACTTTCATTTGTTGTAGGACCTAAAGAATACGAAGTTAAAACTGTCGTAACATAACAAAGATGTGACAAAGAAATATGAATTACAAAATTATTCAAACTGCACATAAGACAAAAGTAAGAAAGATACAAAAATTGTGCAAGTCTTTCATAAAATTCAAGAAACAAGTTGAAAGTTTGAACTATTCAGATGGCCATTGTTAATTGTTCTTTCGCATAGATCGGTAGTTCCTCCCACCCAAGATATGTGTCTTGATTATAAATAACAAGATTATTAATGAAAAATAAAATAGTCTAAAACACCATTTTTTTTTAATGAAAAAGAATCTTCTTAACACCATGTTAGAAGTGGAGAAAGTTTCGAATAAAAACCTTCATATAATCTTCTTTATTTTTCTAAACAATACGAATACAACAATAACATTTTTATTCACTATAGTTTGAGATTGACTATTAATTTTTTTGGGAAGTGAACGAGTAAAAGAGATTGACTATAAATTTTAAATAGCCTAATTGTAGTAAATCCATTCATAACAAAATAACTAAATTTTAGTCCAGCATTCAACCTACACCAGTCTAAAGCACCTTTTTTTTTTTTTTTTTAAGAATCTTCTTAACACCATGCTAGAGTAGAGAAAGCTTCAAATAAAAACCTGCATATAATCTTTTTTACTTTTCTAAATAATACGAATACAACAATAACATTTTTAGTCACAAGAGTTTGAGATTGACTATTAATTTTTTGGGGAAGTCAACGAGTAAAAGAGATTGACTATAAATTTTAAATAGACTAATTGTAGTAAATTCATTCATAACAAAATAACTAAATTTTAGTCTAGCATTCAACCTACACCGAACTTCTTTTTTAATCACTAAGACCTTTTTCTTAGGTTTAAGCTGACTAAAAATAAAATATATAACACTAATAAATAAAAATAGAAGAAGTTAAAAAGAAGAATAGTTTAAGAAAATGAAAAAAAAAAAAAAATCAAGTCTTTACATTTGTAGAAGCTTTTGTAGAGGGGGAAAGGAATGTTCCTCGTTTTACTTCTTTTTATCCATTGGTTGGAGAGAACAAATATTTATCTTAAAACATCCGAAAAGTAGAAAGCAAGACACTTTCTTTTTTTAACGTGAAGCAAAACACATTTAAATTAGGATAAAAGGGATATTTGGTACAAATTTTCTTTCACAGAAAGTAGTGTGAAAAAGAATCATACAATTTAGCTCACTAAAAGAATTGCATCACATTTACATCACAATTCATAGCAAAAACAAAAAAAAAAAAGTCAAAGAAAAAAAGGAAAAAGAAAGTTGCGTTGGAAGCTACATAAGAACAACCAAGCAGCAAAAAGTTATTGTGAAACTACAAGCAACAAAAAGATATGAATAAAATTTAGTTATAAAATTGGTTATAATCTAAGTCTATAATTTTACTCAATTTTTTTTTTTATTAGAGATGAATTTTGACAAATTCATCATTGGATTTATATCTTCTTTTTACATCCTTCTTGCAAAAGTTTTAAAAAATTAAAGATCAATAATTATGTTATTTATAAATTGTTTAAATTGTAAATTTTTGTAATTTAAAATTAGTTAATAATATCTAATTGACACAAAATTTGACATATGTATTAAGAGCATAAAGAACATATAATTTAACAGTTAGATTTTCAAAATATGTAGTAATATTTATTTTATTAAGTAAAACTTAGCCTTAATAAACAATTTTATAGCTAAACTTTGTCCAAAATGTATTATGTTCCTTTTGCTCTCTCACAATGCATAAAATCCATACATTAATGAGTTTTCTTTAAGAACCTACAACGAGGAGCAAAAGGATTTTTGTTTTCTCTGCTCTCTCACAACATAAAATCTATACATTAACTAGTCTTCTATAAGAACCTACATCGAACAAAAGATTATTATGTTCTTCTGTTTTTTTCACAACGCGTAATATATCCATACATTAATAAGTTCCATATGTTGCGAGAGTGCATATATATATATATATATACTAGAAACATGATATACCTTATCCACAAACAGAAACATAGTATAATTTTACAAAAACCCATCTGCAAGGTAACATTGTTATTGGATTATTTGACTTTGTTCAAACATAAGACATCTCATATGTTCATATTTCATATAAATGTACACCCAACACCTTTACACCTTTCATCACAAAGACAACCCAACCTTTTACCTAAGCAAATTAATGGCAAACGCCATTTGCAAAACCAATCTTTCTTTTTCCCACTAATCCTAACCACACACGCATATTTCATAATTTTTTTTCTTTATTAATATATATATCAAAAAAAGTATCTATAAAATATCAAACAATAAAATATTAAATATTAAATAAATAAAATAAAAAACTAATTGCCGCCGGCACGTTATCTTGTCATCATTCAACACCATCCAGCTCGTCTAGATCAAGTTCCAGCTCAGCACCCGCGCTGTTCACGCCGCATATTACGTCGATACTGCCACGTGTCTGCCGGAATCCAAAGGCGGCGGCGTCGATAACAACTTCGTCGACGTGGACGAAGTCGAAGACGATGAAGAATTCGACGACTTCGCCGGCAGCTGACCCGGCACCGAAGCGTACCGGGTCGAGAAGTTCCGAAACAAGTGGTAATCGTCGTCTTCGTCCAGATTACCGTTCTGCCCCGGGCCTTCGTCGAAGTTCAGCGCGTAACTCAACGGATCGTATTGGAATTTCCCGTGCCGATTACAATTACCGACGCCACCGCCGCCGCCGATTCCGCCGCCGCTCTTGCTCCGATTGAATCTGCGAATGAACGTCTTCCATCTCGGTCCGGCGACGATCTCCGACCACTCCCGGAGTTTCTTCAACGCGCGAATACCGCCCGACCACCACTTATCGTCGCTCGACCCGACCCGTTCCCACCAGGATACTCCGACGGCGGGGGATCTTCGCGATGACGGAGTAAAGATTGAAGGGAAGCAACAACATCGAGTGCTTCCCATCAGTGTGTTGGTCACATCCTCACTGTTGGTTTCAATGTCTCTGTGACTGTGAGACACTTCTGCAACCATTTTCTACAAACCCTAAATCTCTCTCTCTCTCTCTTTTCTCTGCGGCCTTGGGTTCTTATATACGGTTTCAGGGAAAAAAAAAAATGAAGATTGTAACGGAAATGGCGGTGACCGGAAACACCGGTAGTTAAGAAGAGAGACCGGGAGTAGCAGGTAATATACAAGTTTATCTGGAAGAGAGAGGGGTGTTTTGGTAATTTTGGTGATTTGAGCCGTTGTGGAGTGTAGTAAATGATTGGGTGTTTTCACTGTTTTGCGAGTTGGGTGGACTTGGTCAAATAAAAGCGGAGTGAATAAATGTGGTGGTGGGTCCCATGGCTTTGGTGTAATTGGAAGGAAATTTTGGTATGGTAGGCCAGGTTGGGTCTACTTTTTCAAATGGGCCCTACAAATTCTAATCAGGACTGTGACAGCGGCGCAGCGCTGCTACCTACCTAATTAGACGAGGTAGGAGCGTTTCCTGTTGGCCACATTATTATTATTATTAAATTAATTATTTGCTAAGTAGCTTGTTAAATAGATTAAATTCTATAATGGATTTACATGATATCTTAATAAATGTTATATTTCAGGTTTAAGTAAAAGGCTAATGATGTTTTGTTAGCTGTCCTTCTAAGGCAGAAGTTGAGACTCTAAGATAGGTAATGAATTTATTAGCAAATAGAGGTGTTGAATTTATCATTTTTTTTAAGAAGGCTCGAGGTATTTCTAGTAGCTTAGTCAAATTTATACACTGATTTGTACTTATTTTAATATATTTTCAAATATCTTCTATCGGTTCTCTATCACATTTGAATATTAATTTATCATCATTTCTTTGTTTTTTCTTTATTCTTTATTCTTAATGTGCATAAAAAAAGAGAGAATAGTTGAATATTTTAATTAGTGGAGAGAAGAGGCTGAATATTTTAGTCATAAAAATTTATTTAGAGAGTGAAAATAACTCTTCATGTGTGGAGAGTACTGTAGTTAATCTATTCTATTTTTAAGATTTTAGAGAGACTGTTGGAGCTGATTTTTCTAGGTTTGCTCTCCAAACATGACTTTAGAGAGTTTACTGGAGATGCTCTCACTTCTCATTTCCTCCCCAACAACCAGCATGCTAGAGTCAACTCTATAATACAGGAAATTTACTTGCCTTCCTTGCAATTTCAGTGTATATCTTTCACTTGGATTCCAAGACCAACGAATGGTGTAGCTCATAGTCTTGCAAAATGGAATCTATCTTGTAATTTTGTGGGGTCCTTTAATGTAACATGCTGCCCATCCCCTTTGATGGATGCTCTTGTTAAGGACTTTGTAGTTCCTTTTGTAATAAAAAGTTTTCATTTGTTAAAAAAAAAAAAAAATATATATATATATATAGTTTTATTAAGTGTGGCATGATGTATTGAATATTAAATAAAAAATTGGTATGATAATATTTTATTGGATGATGTAAAACATGAGCTTTACACCAGATCCTTATGCAAACATAATTATTTATCGTAGTTACAGCTTTATCGTCATGCATCTATTAATTGGGTTTTAGTTGGGTTTTAGGGTAGGTATGATTCATATCTTTGACCTCTCATTTGAGGTCAAGAGATTTTATTAGTTCAGGTATCATCTGGTCATTTTCAAGTGCTTGCACTACTTTAGATTTTCGTAGAGATATGTATTTCCCCTTACAGTCTATAAGACTTCAATTGTTAATCGTAAATTTTATGTCAACATTTCTTTAGATGAAAACGAAATTTCAACTTCTTTAGATATTTCAATATCCATCTGTCTTATAGTTATAGGGGAGTCTTCCTTGATATTTTTGGTATCTAACTTTTCCTATATGGATAGGACAATGAGGATGGAGACTGAAACATTGATATAAGTACTAAAATAACACCACTCTTCATGGTAATGGCGAAAAAATTTCTGAAGTGATTTCTTTGTTTGAAACAATACAGCTTTGAATAGTAAAAACATATAACCAAGGACTTATCTTTTGTTTTGAAATGATGCAGGTCGCTTGGGTGCTATGCTTAATAGTCTGGCCACCTCACCTCCGGCCACGGAGCCCTGAAACTACAACTCAAAGAGGTAGCAACCATCCTGATGTTTGGCAAACGAAGATGAAAGAACAGAAAACAACATGATTAACTGCAAAACAAGGAAACTCAAACACGTGATTTGCTCGGCTGATGTGTTTTGTTATTTTGATGAACCCAGCTTATCAAAGTCAGCAACTGAATTCTACCAGATGGGAGTATGATATTTTTAAGCCCATGAAAACATGTAGGCCTAACCTTTCAGAAGCCCATTAACACTGCACTAATGGTCGAATTTCTGGACAACTATGTTTCAAGAGGAATTAGGATGTGGAATATTAATAGTGGCTGATACCACCATCTAAATGATGCAAACTTTGCGTGAATTTCCTGGACTTCATTTCGACAGAAAGCACCAAGATTAAAGATTTATCATGTAACTAAGTAGGCTTCAAAGATTGCAAAGACTGCAGAGGACTTTACCTATCCTCTAATAATTGAAGGAGGTAGGCCAGGTTGCATATGTACAACCATACAAGATTGTTGCCACTACCTCAATATGAAGGATTATGTAAGTGATGATCTGAAACAGCACAATTGTGGAAGAGAAACAAATGTACTATTTGACTTTATATCCTGCAAGTGCTTGAGGTCAACTTGAAATACAATTTCTATTACAAATCTCAACCAAATCTTACATGAAACTCACTTATCTCATTTACTATAGACAAGCATAAGCTGTTCCATCTCCAAGGGAAAACCAAAAACGTTTACAACATTCTTGTGACTGATTTGGAAATTCATTGCAAATTCATTTGGTTCCCACCATAGGGACTAGTCTGAAAACAATGGGGAAAAAGGAGAGAGAGAGAGAGAGAAGAATTGAGCATGAACACAGGTCTTCAGGACATTATATAAATAAAATTAAGAGAACAGGGGGAAACTGGGGAGTTCAAGTCATTCATCGTAGTTCTGACATGACTTTAAGCCCATGTGAACTTTAGCTCATTCTCTCACCATACTCTTTACAGAATAAATGCGTCAATCTTCATGTGTTAAATATGAAGAAAGCAAATTTACACAAAAACACATAGATGTATGTATGCACAAGTGCTACTTTATCTTGATCTGTCTCTCATTGGTTTCTACAAGTAGAATTCTATCAGACACTTATCCTTATAGGAGCATTACATTTTCATTCAATCATGCAATAGGAAATGGCAGTTCATCAGCGTTCAGGTTATATGGCATGAAACTCAATTCTGAATGAGTATTCACAAGCCAGTAGCACTCATTTTTCCTGCATATTTTCTCAAAATAACTCCAGTAACCCTTCGAAGTAATTGAAAAAGAGCAATCTTTAAATCATAAATAATCCAAACATAAGATGATAAGAATAAGAAAAAAGATACTGAAACCAGAATAAAAATGCACTCCAGCTTATTAATTTACATTCTACCACATACTCAAATATGGAGCACACCTTACAGACCCAGGGCCCAAGGAAGCTTTTCTCAGAAGCATATCTAGAGTTAGCTTAACTAAGATACAAGCAACATACCAAAGGTTCTTCCACCATGACTACAATCATAAAAACTAATAGTAGTTTAGCATATAACTTCTAATACCACTCTAATAGAAAGGCCAACTCACCATGCCAGAGCATCTCCAACTCCAACATCACCACCATGAACATTCCAGAAAATGTCTCCAGCATTGTCTGCCTTCCCAATATCAAGAGCGATAGCACCAAACATCGCTCGGAAAGCACTGCAAACCACTCCAGGAGTAGAAGAATTAGTCTTGGGAGATACCCTGACCACCTTCTGCAACCCCAACCGCATCCCATCACTAGTGCATGAAGATTCCACTTTGGAGATCTCTGACAAGCGACGGTTCAGATCTTTTGAAGAAATATCAATGTCTTTTCCAAGTAACCGGAGGGAGGCCGATGTTTCAATCACATTCCCACCCAGAATGCTCAATGCTCGGTTGTTCTCTTCAGAGAAAGAGCCATGCGTCATGGCACGACGAAGAAGACCAACGTTCTGGAAATTGTAGCTATAGATAGAGAAAGCAACACTGTAAGAACCCAATTGGTTAATCAGAAAATATAAAAAATGCTAAGTGAGAAAAGGGACCAATAATCTCCATCAATACGCGACGCCATTGGCAAGCAACATTTCCAAAAATTACATGATAGAAAAAGCGATCACTTTAAACTTCAACCACTAAAGTTTGGGGACCAACAGTGTATTTTGGCATTGAAAAACTATATGAATGTACAGAACAACAAGCATAATAAAACTAAGAGGCTAAGGCCAATTGATAAGCATGAGAGAATAGAATAACACAAAGTTTTCAAAATTCTTGATCATCGACATGATTGTACAAAATTTCCCCTTTTTCATTTCTTTATATCAGAAACCAGAAAATGAAGTAAATAAATGTAGAAGACGAAGATTCGAGAATCGGGAACGAAAAAGGGTTATACCCAATTTGCTTCTGAAGGGTTTCGAGAGCAGTTGAAAATGGCGATGATGTGGGTTTGAAGATTCGGTCATGTATTTCATTTGCTGCGTGGCTCTTCTGCACACAAAAACAAAATTTTACACAACACCATTTTTGCTTTGCTTACTCTCCGTTTGGTTGCCCAGAAAAAAGTTATATATTAGTAATATAAAGATTTCAATAAATATGGTTTTGGAAATTGAGTAGGTACCTGGATATAGGGAATGATGGTGAAGAAAAGAATGACCGAGAGAGTGAAGGCGAAGCGACCAGAATTCATCTTCTTCTTTTTTTTTCTTTTTTCCAAAGGATGTTTGTTTGTTTTGGACTACCTTTTTTTTTTTTTTTTTTGAGAAGTTTGTTTTGGACTACCTTAGTGTTCTGTGAAAGTGTCTTCACTGCACCAAGTCAAGAGACTCAAGACCTTTTTCTATTTTTTTATTTAAAAAAAAAAAAAAAAAAAAAGACTCCTTCCCCCCTAAGCTATTTGTGTCTTGATTGTCTTACACCAAAGTAAAGATACGCAAGACCTTTTTCTTTTCTTTTTTTTCTTTTTTTTTCTTTTTCTTAAAGATTCCTTTCCCCTTGAGCTATTAGCTTCTCTCCATCCATGCATAATAATGAAATTTCAACAAGAACTAGATAGTCTAGACTCTGGATGTGTAATACACACATACAAAATGACTAGTTTATCTCTTCTATTATTTGTAATGCTTTTAATTTAAGTTTATTTTTAATCAGGGATGGAACCAGGGTTTAAACTTGGGGGGCCAAGGTATATAAAAAAAAAAAAAAATTCCCAAAAAATCTAAGCTAGCACACACGTTGCACCCCAACTCACTGAGATTAATTAATGACCACACACACAATAGTCACTTTGTATTGACACTTCGACTTGGTTTACCCCAGTCCACCACCAAGCACAATTTTTTATTTTGCTAAACACCAAGTACAAATTATTCATTTGTTTCAAAGTTTTATACAAAGAAAAAAAAGTACAGGAGAGAGAGAGAGAGAGAGAGAGAGAGAGAGAGAGAGAGCCAACATACCACCATTGGGCAACTAATGCTGCTGTTAGAGTCAAGACCAACACTGAGTGATAAGTGGGTAAAAAATTGGAGATTTGTGTTTTGTGATTTTAGATTTGTGGTTGTTTTGTGTGTCTTTTTTGTTTAGATTGGATTGTTGCTTAATTTGTTGATAATATTGGTTTGTTTAAAGGTTATTCTTGTTATTTTTGGGACAATTGGGTTTGTTTAGATTGGAAATGTGATATGTTTTGTGGGTATTTTTGGTTAGGTCCAAAGGTTTTTCTTGTTTCTTTTTTTTTTTTTTGGTGAACAACGATTCATTAAAACAAACTAAGCGAAAATACAAAATTTAGGACATAATCTATCGAAATACATCCCATTGAGGTCATCCTCATACACATCAATCATGTCCACAGGCGGAGTATCAAATAAAGAGAAGTCAGGAATCTGATTGAAACTCATTCTAGCAAGTCTATCAACACAACGGTTAGCTTGGCGGAAGCAATATTTAATCTGAATTTGAGGCATGTGAGAGACTAACAATCTGCAGTCATCCAAAATAGGGGAAATAAAGTTGTTAGCATAGGAAAGATTTTTGAGAACATGCATAGCGAATTCAGCATCTAGCTCGATCACAAAAGATGAAATATTAAGATCTCTACACAACAACAGCCCCTCTCTCAAACCCCATAGTTCAGCAGCAAAAATGGTAGTGACGCCAATCCATTTGCTAAAACCTCTTACCCACTGCCCATTAGCATCTCTAATAACCCCTCTACAGCAAGCCAAACCACTTCCACCCTCCACCGATCCATCTGTATCCAGCTTCAACCATCCTTTAGGCAGCTTCTCCCAACAAATCCTTCTCATCACCTTTTGCATAGAGGCTCTCGGTGTTGCCCCACAATGAACGAACCCCCAAGCTTGATTCAAAATATCACCAACAAGCTTCGGGTTTCTTCTTATACTGCTGAAAACAAACCTATTCCTACTCTTCCAAATATTCCACACAGCAAAGGGAAAAATAAACCTCCAAGGAGGGTTGGCAGCAAGCAAACTACAATTATTCCTACCATTAATAGACAACCACACCTACAAGTCACTTCTCTAAAAGGCATGATTTGAGGGTGTGATTCCTAGCTGATTCCATACTTGCTTAGACATATAGAGCATATGTTGTCATGAACTACCCCCCCCCCCCTTTTTTCAAGGCACGCCTTAACCCTAGTATTGTTATGAGCACACATCCATAAAAAGGTTTTTATTCTCAGAAGATTATCAGCTTTCCAATGCCATTTGGCTGAGAAAGGAGTTGCATATCCACAATACCCATAACAATCTTGTAAGCACTTCTTAATTCAAATATGCCTTTAGAAGAATCTGCCCAGGCCAATTTATCAACTCCTCTGCTAGTGAAGGCAGTGGGAGTAGCTTGAATAAACATTTTAATATCATGAGGAAGCTCAAATGGGATTTTTTCCTAAGCCCAACCCGTGTCCAACATAAAATCCTTCATCTCCAAGAGACTAGCTTCCTAAGTAATGGGACTCTGAATGAATTGTCTCAGATAACCTTTTTGAGTCCAATTACTATACCAAACACTCAAACTACTATCCCTACCAACCATCCACCTACTACCCCCGTTGAAGGTATCCATACCTTTTTTCATTGTAGCCCAAATAGATGAGCAAGGGAGCTTATTGGCATTAGGGGCCATACTTCTCCTAGGATTACAATACTTCCTCTTCAAGACAACAACCCAATGGGCCTTTCTCTAAATTGAATCTCCAATTTAGCTTAGCGAGAAGGGCAACATTCCTTCCCTTAGCTGATTGCAACCCCAAGCCCCCTTCCTCTTTGGGTTTGGTTACCTTATCCCAGCCAACCCAATGGATTCTTTTCACTATGTCTGAAGATCCCCATAAGAAGTTACAGTTGACCCTATCCAGCCCATTCAAGATTCTGCTAAGGAGATGAGAGCACTGCATAACGTAGGAGGGAATAGTAGCTAAAAAGGCTTGAATCAAGACTGCCCAGCCAGCCATAGAAAGCAAATTTGCCTTCAGAGCCATATAGCCCATTCTCAACTGCTGCTACCGTCTCAGAAAAATACTTTCAATGCCCGCTGTCTCAACAATCAAATTTTAGGTGGCCGGACCTCAAAGACCCACAGAAAGTCGACCAACATCTAAAGGTCCTATTTAGGTCAACCAGATTCTATTTTGATTTAGTTAGATCATGTAGATCGGCCAACTTCTACTTAGCGTGTGTTTGAATTGAAATGAAAAATTAAAATTATTTCACTATTCAGCTTATTTTGCTACTATCTATGGGCCCTACTACACTTTTTGACACTATTCATAGACCCTATTATACTATTTTAACTAACTTTTACCTTTATTTATCGTATTTTCAACGATAATTTTTGAATTTCAGCAAAATAAACGGTATTCAAATACAACCTTAGGTTGACCATCTATTTAAGGCAGTCACATACTTAAGTTGGCCAACTTCTACTTAAGTTAACCACGTAGATCTAGCGACATCTAGTGTGTGTTTGGATTGAGCTTATTGTTGCTAAAACTGAAAACTGAAAACACTGTAGCAAAATAATTTTTAAATGTGTGAATAGTACCGTGGGACCCATTTTTTAATATTTTTTAGTGCGTAAACAGTGCCAAACAGTGCATGAATAGTATTTTTTTTGTCTGTGAACAGTAAAATCATGTGATTTTACTGTTTACTTTCCGAGAAAAAAAAAAAAAAAAAAAAAAGAGGAAAACGCAGCCGGAAGACGCAGACGTTGAGGCCAAACACACACCTAATTAGACATAACACGCGGGTCTCTTTTTTGAGTGTCCGACTTTGTAAATTGTGATAGACTAGTGTGAATTTATAATTTATGATAGTGAAAGCGTTTGACATCTTTATAATAGTATTTAGTTTTATGAATTATTATTTGCGGTAAGAGTTGAGTGGTTGTGCTGTGGGAAGTAGGCCAGTGGGACTCTGGATAGTAAAAAGCCAAAGGGTAAAGACAAGTATAACTGCATAGTTTTTTTTTAACTAAAGAGACCTAAATTGCGCTAAATTAATTAATTTTTCAATTCGCATACATGTTAAATGGGTGAGACCTAAATTGCACTTTTTATTTATTTATTTTTTTTTATAACTAATTGTAAAGTTCACATGCATATTAACAAACACTAAAAACTTGGAAATAACTAAAATATCAACTGGGCTTGTGCTGATTCAAAGTTTTCATGCTTAGTTGAATTGCCTTATCATATCATTGGACTAAATTTCTTGTGACCCTAGTCATGCTATATGTTTGTTTAGTTTTATGTCCACTTCCCTACAAATTTGCCCTTACAGATATCAAACATCAAAAAGATAAATTAAGATGACATTACTGAATTGGAAAGAATTAAAAGCGAATATGTTTTCCTATGGCTAATTCATCAGAAAGATATCCCTCCTTTAATTTTCATTCCATTGTGATTAACAAGATTTTAAGAAAATCAAAAAAAAATTTCTTACATTTAATATATTCGTGGGACTCCTAGCCACTTCATTATAGGAGAGAACAAGTTGTATGGTTTGGACCCTAGAAATAGATGATGTCTTAGGTATTGACAATTTGCCCTACAAAATCACTAAAATAAGAACTCTAGGTGTAGATATAGTGGTGAGATCGAAACTTTTTTTTTTTTTTTTTTAAAGAGAGTTTTAACTTATGGCATCCGCTTCTAATGATAGTTCTTTATTATCAGACTAAGACACCAATCGGTTTTCGTTAAATGGTGTAAAAACTTAAGATTTACGATAGCATCACCTAAATTTTGTTCCAAAATTCTTCAATGCTCATCTTAGAAAGATAGCCAACCTTACAATGCATTCTGCGTTTATTTTATTCCTTTCAAGTTACATGGTTATTGGCCTCTTTGATAATACAATTCCTAAAACAATAGGTATGGTTCCCAAGTAAATTAGATGCCACTGCCTTATACGATTCTCAATTTATATCTTTAATCATATGAAAGCTGCTTTTATATTTAGGATTGTTTGCTCCCTTCTCTGTATCTTTTTTTATGATCCTGGCTAACAGGCATTTTTGTTATTCATTTTAATTTCAATGAGCCCTATCATATCGGTGGAGAAAGTAATTAGGAAGAATGGGAAGCCTCTTCATTACAAAGGGAGCACATTCCATAGAATTATTCCCTACTTTATGATCCAAGGATGTGATTTTAGTCTTGGTGATGGCCGAGGAAAAGATTCAGTCGATGGTGTGAAGTTTGCCAAAACGAATATCACTAATGGTAAATTTCTGGTTTCTTAAGTGTAATTCAATAGGTTTTGTAATTAGATACAAATGCATAACAAATTTAATTTTATCTCGAAAATTAACTTGAGTGGGAACATGAACAAAATCAGAAAAAATTGCATCTCTTGAATTGGGATACAACCTGTTTACCTAGGTGAGAGGGACCTGAGGGTGGTCTAGGACTCAAAAAATGCAATCTCATTAACCAAGCTATGCTTGCTAAGCAATATTGGAGAATGATAAAGCAACCAAATTCTCTTCTAGTCAAAACTTTCAAAGCTAAATATTACCCTAGAACTCACATCTTCGACCGCCAGCCTAAAACTCATCATTCTTGGATAGAGAAAAACCTTGTAGGTAAACACAATGCCATTATCTCACAAGGTCGATGGTTGGTTGGGAGAGGTTGTAACATTCCTTTATCTCATCCTCTTTGGTATGAGAGTAATTCTCAGAAGCTTAGCGAGCTTGGTTTAGTTAATAAGACTCTGTCTAAATTAATTGATACCACTAGCAACACTTGGAAACTAGAAGTAGTAAGGAAGCTTTACCAATATCCCCTTGGTGAAGAAAATCTTAAAGATCCCTCTGCCAAAAACAGGGGAAGGTCAGGACAAGATTCTCTGGAGCTTTTCCAACTCAGGAGATTATCAAGTGAAAAAATGCCTATGAACATTTACATCAAGAATTCATGGAGACCAACCAAAATCAGAATAGAAACTCAGACATTAACAAGGAAATCTGGAATTTAGTCTGGAACGTGAAGCTTCCTATTAAGATCAGCACTTTTATATGGAAGCTGCTACATGAGACTATGAGAGTATTCCTACAAACTTGAAGCTCATTGAAAGGGGAATTGCTACATCTTAAATTTGTTCTTTGTGGAAGGTCCTTTTCACATCTACTCCTCAGTAGCTAGAGATGTCTGGTTTGGATCCCCCCAATTAAAACTTGGGAACTAAATCAGATTTCCCTTAGAATGTGGCTGGTTGATGTGTTGTTGAGGACCAAGAAACTAGAGCAAGCAAATATATTTTATCAAGCTACCATTCAAGAATTTGAACCAGCTTTGCACCCATATTAAAATTAAGATCGAGCAATTTTTTTTTTTTTTTTGATAAGTAAGATCCAGCAATATATATATATATATATATATTAAACAGTTAAAAAAAACTTGTATTGATATTATAAACCAAAAACAGAAAAAGAAAAAAAAAATTACTGTATGAAAAATTAATTACATAATACATGTGATTGTCTACACAGACTCAAATTTAAGCTGGCATTATTCAATTGATGATTATTATTCAACTCCAAGCCGTGAAGAACACACTGCATCTCTGTCAACAAGTGGCCATTATGTCCGAGTCCACCATCGTTCTTTTCTTTGAAGTAGACATCCAAGAACTTCCTGAAAGTTTGCAGAGTCAACAAGGTATCCGAACCAGCCTGGTGACTCTTCCCAGCTAAGCGTTCCACTCCCAATCTTTTAGCCACTGTCTCTAAACCCCCATAAAGGCCATCACAAAACTTCATCATATGCTTCAAGTCGAAAAGCCTTTTCCCAAATAAGCACTGCACCAGGGTCATAAACCCCATCAGATCATACGGCAGTGGTTGCCGGATCAAGATTTTCATCAAGTGGGCAATGTCATAGGCACCATGAAAGGTAACCCAATCAAGAGCAGAGTGATTACCCAACAACCCAGATTTCAACATCACTGCAGCAAAATCGGCAGAGTCAATACCCTCCTTCAAGTTCTTGTCAAAATTGATTCCCTGGCTTTTGAGTAAGTCTATTGATTTCTGGTTCTGGACGTCATTATAGACATCGAAATCTCTGAAGTTAAACTCCCAAGCGTATTGATACTTGGTACCGAAATTGGGCAGAG
This sequence comes from Quercus variabilis, assembly GCA_030445155.1. NCBI lineage: Eukaryota > Viridiplantae > Streptophyta > Magnoliopsida > Fagales > Fagaceae > Quercus > Quercus variabilis. The sequence continues at coordinate 13,182,464 of CP129454.1, forward strand.
ATCCTTTGTCGTCACAGAGTGCCAAACCCAATTGAATAATGTTGGTAGCATTGACATTATCTCTGATAATATTGTAGTTCAAGAAGGAAGGTAGTTTTCCAAGCTCTCGCTTGTCGATGTTCACTGGACTGAAAACAACACCTGGGAATTCAGTGTCGAAAGCCACCATTCTGTGAGTCATCCCTGCAATTCTGATGAGATCAAACTCCTTTAAAAGATTGTGTTTCCACACCTGTCTTACCACAATCAGAGGAAAAGAGACACCATCCATATTGTATTTTGATGTCTAAGTTTCTAAGAGCAAGAACTGAATTTGAGCAAAGAATTTGTTAGCGCATATTTATAAGTACAATTGAAGAATGGCAGTGATGTAAAGCACTTGTTTTCCGAATAGGAATGGGAAATTTGAACAAGTCGGTGGTTTAAATTTGGGCTCTGAGTTCTGACCGTTGGGCTAGCTAGAGAGAGAATTTTTATTTTTATTTTTATTTATTTACATTTCACTATTTTATATATAAAAATAAATATTCACTTTTTAATTTTTTTTACTATTGGTAATAGAAAAGATTTTATTTACTGTGGCCACTTTTAAATTATTAATGGGTTTTGATCTAAGGCAATTACTTTATTATTTCTTTAGTTCTGTCCAAGAGTTTTGTATTTTATTAAGCTTTGTATTTTAATTAGCATCTCCTAATTTTTTAACAAAGATGTTTAAGGTTTAGATACCCCAATCACAATTATCAAATAAACAAAATTTAGCTATAAAATTGATTGTAACCTAAGATTACAACATTACTCAATATTTTTTTTTATTAGATATGAATTTTGATAAATTCACCATTAAATTACATATTCTTCTTATATCCTTTATACTTGCAAAATTTCTAGAAAATTAAAGATCAATAACTATGTCATTAATAAATTGTTTAAATTGCAAGTTTTTGTAGTTTAAAATTATGCATAAAATATAAGTTTATAAATTATATAGTAAATAATATAAAATTAATACAAAATTTTACATGCGTATTAAGAGCGTAAAGAATATGTAATTCAACGGTTATATTTTCAAAATATAGAGTAATTTTTATTTTATTGAGTAAGATTGTAATTTTAAGTTACAACTAGTTTTGTAGTTAAACTTTGTCCTTATCAAATTATCAATAATAATAAAAAATCCCTATCTCATAAATGGCATTAATCGATCTCATGCTACATTATCACCAATCCACCACCCTTTCTTTTTATCGATGCTAGCCGCTGCGGAAGTAAGTAGTTGATGATGTTAACTTCAAGTTGAGTTGATGTGGTTTGTTATTATCGGGCCATGTCTAAATTAGTAAATCTCCAATTGCAGTTAAACTATTAGAAAATTTCCCCTCCGGAATATGCATGTATTTTTAGTTGTGTTTGTGTGTTATGTTTATGTTTCTTTTTCTTTTTGATTTGTCACCAATCCAATATGTTATTGTGCATAACTCTATCCAAATGGCTTGCTATATTTGTATACTCTTCAAAAAAAAATTTTAAATAATAATATTTGTTGTTTAATTATATTATGTGTTATGGGTTTGATATTTTTATTTCATTAATCTTATCCTTGTGTTGCTCATGTTAATGACTAGTAATTTCATTTGAGATCATCTTAAGAATGATATACTCACATGATATAATAAAAATATAAAAGCGAGCGGTTAATATATCATAGTTGGACTTATACTCAGGGACAGACCTAGATGGGGGCCAAGGCCCCCCCTAGGTCCAAATTTTTTTTTTTTTTTTTGAGTTATAATATTTTTCATTTTTGTAGTTAGGCCCGTTTTTTCCACAATAAGCCTAACTAGCTTCACCCAAATAGCAACTATCCAACAAAAAACTTAACAAAAACAATAAAAATATTCACAATAGTGATTGTATTTTAGCAAAAAAAAAAAAAAAAACTATTTTACCACTAAAGAACTAAAAAATCATATGTTATTGGAGAAACTAAAGCTAAATTTTTTGCAACTATAGTAAACTGGTATAAATACCAATATATAGTAGCAAGTTGTTAAAATAAAATAAAATATTTTATTATGATTATATCTCTTTTTTCAATTAAAAAACTCAAATTATCTCGCTTCCTTTATTAAAAAACTTGAATTCTCTCGCTTTTTTTATTGTTAATATTATTTTAAATGAAGTTATAAAAAAAAAAAAAAAAATAGAACATTTGATATTGGGTGTATTGTAAAGTGAGGTGGTAAAACTAAAAACTAAAATTTTTAGCACCATTAATGTGAATGCTCTAACTTCAACAACAACAAAAAATCCTAGCCAGCCTAGTATTAAAAAAAGAAATTATTTTGTTTTTGTTTGTCTTTGTTGGTAAATGATTGCATCTTAATATTTAGAAACAACAATTTTGAGTATTTATAATTTTTTAATACTATATGGATACTTATTTGGATTTTTTTTTCTTTATACTTCAGCTCCTGCTAGCTTAAAATCCTAAGTTCGTCCCTGCTTACACTTATAGTTATAGGCTTGACCAATGAAACTAAATTGAATTTAATTTGAATTTATGTTGAAAATTATAATATTATTTTTGTTTTATTAATCAATGGAACCAACACCCCCCCCCCCCCAAATGGTACTATATATAATTTGATCAGTTCATTTTTTTTTCTTTTTTTTACATTTAAAAGTTATTCGTCCCTTTAAAAAAAAAAATCCTCTATATTTTTTGTGAGTGAAAAAGGAAAATTGCTTGCTGTTAACAAATGTTGTAAAATTAGTTGCTAAGTAGACTCATATAAATAAGCGTGTTACGAGTAATGTTTTGATACTATATTAAATTACCAACCATGAGTTCCAATTAGCTTAATTGGTAAAGTTTCTAATGGTTGAAATCCTCTAAAAAAAAAGTTAAATTACCAACAATTCATACATTATTTCTTTTTTCTTTTCTCCTTTTTTTTTTTTTATATACAAATTTTTATGGGTACTATACTACTATAAATAATTTGGTCAGTTCAAATTAAATAATAATAATAATATGAAGCAAAAAATAAAAATAAAAATAAAAATAATCCCTTTTCCAAACAGAGTAAGGGTGACTTACCTTCTACTCCTAGTATAATAAAGTAACCCATTAAAGCTTTCAACTTCTTTAGAGATGGTGGGAATGTGGGAGAAATTCAAATAAACGAAATACAAAATCTTAGCGGCCTTACCAATTGCTTTGCTACTTATCCACATGTTGATTTCGATTTTGTTTTAATAGAAGAGGAAAGTTTGCTCATACTGTTGTTGGTTTTGGATTTTAGTGGGGTTTGAGCTTGTTTTGGAAGCTAATGATGGAAGAAGAACATGTCGATGGTCTATAGGGAAAGATTGACCCAGAGAGCTTTGGTGACAGAGCATTCCAGGGGAAGCCTGTTAATACTGTTGTCAATGAGATATTGGTTGATGAGATAGGTGAGCTTAGGATTGATGAGAAGCTTCTTCATACTGTACCCAATTCTGGTTTTGATTAGTTGCTACCATATCAAAAGACTAGTGGATGGTTTGTTAGGGATTCCTCAGATGAGGATAAGGATGAGGATATGATGATGGAGGATGAAGTGGAAGCCGATGGTCCTTGGGCTATGCAACTACAACCAAATTTTGACAATATGAGGGTTGATGTTCTAAGCATTGGTTCTTATTGGCTTCAACTCTGGATCAATGAAGCATGTGATCAGTTGGTTGGAGTGACAAGATGCATCCATTCTGCAGAAGATGTGCTTAAGATACTCGTTGAAGGTGATGACAGTGAAGTTGAATCAAAGTTGTTGGTGCATTTCCAATATGATAGTTTATAGCATCTCTAAAAATCATATTTATTTAGCTTTGTTAAGTTTCTGTTGAGGAATCGGCTGAAGATTGTTTGGTGTACCCTTTTGCATCAGGCAAGCGATGCCAAAAAATATAAGAAGATTGAAGAGAAAATGATGGGATTGGGACCAAAAATAGTTGCAGCTATGCATCGGTTGCATGCCACAAGGGTTGCTCCACAAGAAAGGAAATATAACTTGGTGAAGAGAATTGGAGAAGAGACTTATCAATTGAAGAGAGAGAGAGAGAGAATGGGCTTGTTGTTTGAAGGATGAGAGCAAAGGAGATGAGGACGTAGGGAATTAACAGGAAATTCCCAAACCTGTGAGAAAAAAAATAAAGAAAACACGCGTTAAAGAAAATATAATCACACACACAAAATAGTATTTACATGGTTCAGTAATTTGCCTATGTCCACGGAGTTGCAGGGATTTCACTATTATCAGGGAAAAATACAAAGTTTGGTAGTACAGTTTTTCTCTCTCTCAAAAACTACATAAAGAAAACTCTAATCACCAAAACAATGGTTTCTATATCCTGTGTAAAAGATTCACTACGGGTTACAAAACGGGCCCAAAAAATTGGCTCCAAATTAAAAAGCTAACTTATTTTATTATTCAACTTATTTTTGCTACTATTTATAAGCTCCACTACACTTTTTGATACTATTTATGGGTCTCATTGTACTATTTCATCTAACTTTTACTTTTATTTATAATACTTTCAGTAAAAAGTTTTCAGTTTCAGCAAAATAGGCAAATCCCAAACAGACCCTTAGTAAAAAAAAAAAAAAACATTCTTGCCATGTACTATAGAATTGCTCAACAAACAGTAACTAAATAGGAACAAATTGCAAACTGTTTTATACATTCTCATCTATGCTACTCTTGTTAGTCGAGTGAAGAATATCATCGGGCTTTGATTTCATAAAAGTACATCTTTGAGGAAAGTAGCTATAACAAGCCTCCTCCACTTTCTCTACATCTAAATAATGTTTTGATGGGAACCAAATGGTGACTAAGGATAGCATGTGTAGCCCATAGTATGTACAGAGAATCTATATATGACATTTGTCAGATTTATTATCCCCAATGCGCATTGCAAAATCAAGTGGTTTCCCATTGTTGATCATAGTAGAGACAACTTCCTTTGCAACTAGCCCTTTAGATTTTAGTAATCCCCAGCAATGTTGATGCAACATTAGGCCCTCTAAACAACAAGAATGGTCATCACCTGTGGAAGGGTTCTAGGCTTCTTGGAGTTTAAACATGTCCCTAAATGCCAATTCCAAAACATGAGATAGCAGAAGGAACTAGGAAGGATGAAGCAAATCAACTTTCAAACTTATGAAATTATTGGCCATCATCAAATGTTGCTCTATCCCAATTGCTGCCACGTACAATTGTACTTTTTTTCCACTAAAAGAGGCATTTTAGATGCTCAAGTACTTTGTTCCCATTTATAACCCTCCACCACCACAACCTTTATAACATAAATTCTTTTTTTGTGGATTGCTTGCACAAGTAGGCATTGAATGTCCCAATTTTAGGTGCTGATTGAAATTCATAATGCAATTTCAGTTGCCTTGAAGAGCAAATGAGATGCGCATCCTATAAAGCCACTGTCAATCACGAGTCAGCTTCTACAACAATGGGAGCCCTTCACAGTTGGAAATGTTTTCAATATTTGACAAGATGATGTGAGTGTGATGACACTATTCATTAGCCAATTTAAATGCCACTAGGCTTCACAGTTTGAACTGATGTGGAAGATAGCCACATCTACTTTGCAATCTCAAAAGCTCTTTTGAAAAACCTTGATTACCACTTTACCAGTTAGCAAGAGCCCATTCAAAACCCGATTGAAAGTGATCTTTCGAGGCAAAAATCCTCTCTTAACCATCTCAATCAACAACTTCCCAGCCACCAACAAATCATTTGATTTCTTCCTCACAAACATATCGCACTTATCAAAACATTATATGCATCCAAATTGGGGGAGCAAACCCCACTACCAATCTTTTCAAGCACCTCCAACCCCTTTTCTTCTCTCATACATAACAAAAATAACGGATCGCAATGTTATACATTTGAACATATGGCTCCCACTCATCGTCCTTCATTCTTCCCGTAAACTCCAATGCCTTATCCATTTCACCCGCGTGACACAATCCTCTAACTAGCACACTATAAGCTATCAAATTAGGCACATAACCCTTCCCCACCATTTCCTCAAAAACCAAAATTGCATTTTCCACACTATCCTTCTTACACAAAATCTGAATCAAAGTATTGTATGTCACAACCAAAGGAAGCAACCCTTCCTTAATCATCTCATCAAAAACCTTTTTAGCTCTCTTAATCTTGCCTGCACAACCAAACCTGTGAACCAAGGGAGTATAAGTAACAACATCAATCCCATATTTCCTTTTCTTCATTGGTAAAAAGAATTCCCAAGCTTCCTTAATTTGACTAGCATTATATTATACATCGTTAAGCTCGAATTCAATCCTCTCTCAACCATTTCCTTCAACACCTCGAATGACTTAGGCGTCCGCTTAATCAAACAAAACCCTTTTGCAATTTTATTATAACTAACACAATCAGCCTTAAACCTACCCTTTAACATCCTAAACAAGTTATGAGCCATTTCAATGCATTTCAACTTACACAAAATATCAAGAATAGTATTGAACGAATTCAATTCATGAAAACAACCATGTTCGTACATTGACATGAAGAGTTTAAAGGCTCTATCGGGTTGGAGAGTGGCATGGAAGTAATATGAGGGTTTTGGAGAGTGGGTTTTGAGATGGGAGAGTGGTGAAGGAGCTCTTTGAAGCTGAGTGAACAATTTCGATTTTCCTAGTCCCAACACACAAGTTTTTCATAACTGATATTGTATAATTAGGCTCTAATTTGTTTTGGGCTTCATCACTCTCTCATTAATATGGCTATAAGGGGGCCAAGCCTACTCAAAATTGATTATTACTAAAAGTTTAGGTGTAGCTGCACTTATCATGGAACAAGATTACAGGCTCAGGAACTGGCTTGAGTCCAGTGCACATGGGCATTAGACCTATTGAGATGTTGACACATGTTAAATATTTGACACATTTCAATTGGTCTCATGTGCACTAGACCCAACCCTTACCCATATTTACAAACTTTGTTCATTTTCTTATCAATCAAACTTAAGCTTGTTCACAGTTTATTTCATTCATTTATTGTATGCTCAAAAAAAAAAAAACCTTCATTCATTTATTCTTTTCCCATATATGCTAAAACCTTAATAAAATTCTGTACCCATTCCTAATAGTAAAAGTGAACTATTGATATTATCAATAATCTAAAAATAATAAAACCTATTTACAAATTTATATAATCCAATTTCAAGTTTATATAATTATATTTTTAGACAAATAAACATAAAAATATAATATAATATATATAATTAAATCAACTATCATGTTTACTAATTTCTTCACAAATATATTATAATGTTGAGGTTAACTCGTTTAACAGCAAACATAAACTTGAACTTGAGGTTATCTTGTTTGCTAAACAAATGAATATTAACCCGTCTTTACAAAGCCGAACTAGTTTATAGACAATTTTGGTTCATTTTTCATTTACCACGCTACTCCATAGGCCCGGCCCACCTCTAAAGAGTGACTAGTTGAAGACCTCGGCCACTTTACTTTCAAAAACCCTGGGCGCGGACCGGGCAGTGAATTTCGACCACCACACACGGCGCGCACTTTAGAGGCAGACACTGTTTGATTTTTGGGATTTGTTTTGAATGAACAAGAGCGCGAGCAATTAAGCTTTGAACACAGAGAGAGAGAAAGAGAGAGAGATGAATTCAAAAGAGAGTTGTAGAAGTGAGCTCCGCATTGCGATTCGTCAGCTCAGTGATCGTTGCCTCTACACTGCTTCCAAATGGTACTCATTTCTGACTCCAAAACCCCTAAAAACTCTAAACCCCCAATTTTTGAAAAGTGCTTTTGTTGCTTCTGAAATCACTTACTTAATATTTTTTTCTTCATATTAATCAATGTTCTTTTGTTTGAATTCCTGTGTTTGTGTATCTAATTAGTGTTAAAGTTACTGTCTTTATGCTCCATTTGGTAACTAACCAACTTGATTAATAGGAAAACAAATAGCCATAAATGTAAAACCCTATCCAGACTCTCTAACTTAACTAACCCAAGTGCATATTTTTCTTTTCCCTGGTCAAAATTGATGTAAAAACCTTGTTTTTTCACATGGGAAAGTGAAAATTATATTGCTAGTTTGCTACCCCATTTGTTTGATTTTAGTTGCAATGGATTTTGATTTGTTGGGTCTATGTAAATTGGTAATGCAGGGCAGCAGAACAGTTGATGGGTATTGAGCAAGACCCGGCAAATTTCACGCCTTCAAACACCAGATTCCAGTGGGGAAGCTCAAGCATTCGCAGGAGATTCCGGACCAATGAGATCACTTCAACACCCATTGCTGGTGTGTCCTACGTGTCCACTCCTGTGATGGAGGAGGACGATGCTGTGGATGGTGACTTTTACCTCTTGGCTAAGTCTTACTTTGACTGCCGAGAGTACAGGAGGGCTGCTCATGTGCTACGGGACCAAACCGGGAAGAAATCTGTGTTCTTGCGTTGTTATGCACTTTATCTGGTTTGTTGCATACTCTTCTAGCTGTATAACTTATATTGCTCATTCTGTTTTAGATTGGATATTATATGATGGTGGGTTTTGATACATTAGGAATGAGACTTGTTTTCCTCATTGTGTTTTTTGTTGATTGTAGGAAATAAATAGATAAGAGATTCAATTTGGTAGGATTTAGGCAAAACACTAGCTGGTTCAGGATGATAGTCTTTAGAATTCTTATTTTGAAGCCTTTTCTAAATCTTCCCTTTTTTATTTGGGTGGAAGCATGTAAAGTTGTCGTCAATGGAGTTGAATCATTAATACCCAAGGTTAGTGGTTGGTGACTTGGTGCTACAAAAAGTGTCAACTATGCAATAACTGGACTTAATACCCAGAACCAAAAAGAAGCATGGTATAATGAGGTTTTGTTTAGATGAGAAATGGTGGCCAGACATGAGACTTGCTTCGATGTTTGATTTGATTTAGGTATGAAATTTCACTAATAAATAACTGAAAGCACATGCATACCTAATGTGATAAAGTTAACCCTTTTTCAGGTTTGAATTTTGGGCTAAGTGCCTACAGTTTTGCAATGGCTGCAACAAAGACTGAATATACTTAAGCATAGCTTTGATCACTAGCAGAAAGTCATGAAGAGTGCATAATTTCTCATGCCAACCCAAATTGCAAGAAAATTAAAGAATCTCATGGTATTTGTGAGATAGTCGGGGGGTTGCATAGTTCTTTATTTTCCTACTTCAATAAAATTTTGATCTGTTATGAATGGCGTTAAGAGCTACTTCTGTTTATTTTTATGTTAGCATGTTAATATTAAATAGTAAAAATAACTAGAAGTAACTCTAACAAATGGCATGATACCTGTTGATTTTCAAGGATATATGGTCTATTTGATCTTTGGTTTTTTCATAAGTTTTATATGTATAAATACTCTTATTCTCATTGTTTCATGAAGGCTGGGGAAAAGCGGAAAGAAGAAGAGGTGATAGAACTTGAGGGACCCTTAGGTAAGAGTGATTCTGTGAACCGCGAACTGGTCTCTTTGGAGCGTGAGTTATCGACACTTCGCAAGAATGGCTCGATTGATCCATTTGGATTGTACTTGTATGGTCTTGTTCTCAAAGAGAAAGGCAGCGAGAATGTTGCTCGTACAGTTCTTGTTGAGTCTGTGAATAGCTACCCTTGGAACTGGAATGCATGGTCAGAGCTGCAGTCTTTGTGTACTACAATTGACACCTTGAACAGCCTCAATCTCAACAACCATTGGATGAAGGACTTCTTTCTTGCCAGTGCTTACCAAGAAATTAGGATGCACAGTGAATCTTTAGTAAAATACGAATATCTACAGGGAACTTTTGGTTATAGTAATTACATCCAGGCTCAAATTGCAAAAGCCCAGTACAGTTTGAGGGAATTTCAACAAGTTGAAACAATATTTGAAGAACTTCTAAGAAATGATCCTTACCGAGTCGAAGACATGGATATGTATTCCAATGTGCTTTATGCAAATGAGTGTTCTTCTGCCCTGAGTTACCTTGCTCATAGGGTATTTATGACTGATAAATACAGGCCTGAATCTTGTTGCATTATTGGCAATTACTATAGTTTAAAGGGGCAGCATGAGAAGTCAGTTATGTATTTTAGGAGGGCACTCAAATTGAACAAAAATTATTTGTCTGCTTGGACACTCATGGGTCATGAGTACATTGAGATGAAAAATACTCCAGCTGCTGTTGATGCCTATCGACGGGCTATAGATATAAATCCATGTGATTATCGAGCATGGTATGGACTAGGACAAGCTTATGAGATGATGGGCATGCCATTCTATGCCCTACATTACTTCCGAAAATCCGTATTCTTGCAGCCAAATGATTCTCGGTTGTGGATCTCAATGGCTCATTGTTATGAAACTGATCAACTTCGCATGCTTGAGGAGGCAATTAAGTGCTACAGAAGGGCAGCAAATTGTAATGACAGGGAAGCAATTGCCCTGCACCAACTAGCAAAGTTGCAATATGAACTCGGGCGTCCTGAAGAGGCAGCATTTTACTACAAGAAGGATTTAGAGAGGATGGAAGCTGAAGAGAGGGAAGGACCAAATATGGTAGAAGCTTTGCTTTATCTTGCTACGTACTATAAAACCCAGAAGAGATTTGAGGAGGCAGAGGTGTATTGTACCCGTCTTCTGGATTTTACTGGCCCAGTGAGTTCTTCATATTTTTCCCCCCTTCTGTCAATGTTTTACATAAAAACCCATATTACTAATTTTTTGAATATGAATCACTGATTTTGCACTTTTTTGCCCATGATTGCAGGAGAAGGAAACAGCTAAGAGTTTACTTCGAGGAATGAGAACAACACAATCTGGTTTCCCTTCGATGGATGTTGAGCACTTCTCTCCCTAAATTTTTTGTTTCCAAATAGATGTACATGTATATGCCTCCACTCCCAGTTTATGAATTATGGAAATCGATGACTGATAAAATCTTGGCATGAGATCAGAATGCAAACATATCTTGAACGCTGCTGAACAAATTGATGTATTTTCAATTGTAATCTAATTAATTATTTTCATAGTGGGATAGATACTACCCCAATGGAATGTTTCAGTCTGAATGTGGTGCTGCAGTTATATAGGAAACAAGTTTGAAGTTTGGAAAGTATTTCCTCCTTATTTGGAGTTGCTGTGCACTAGAACTTGATTGTTGACTAGAAGCCCAATGTAATTCTTCTGAAGTTTAATCTGTTGTGATCGTTTATTAATGTCATATAAGAAGTACGAATGATGTTCTTGTTTTGTGTTCTCCATTTCATGACATTTTGCAGCTATAAATTATAATGAATTTCTTAATCTCAAAACTTTAAGTCTCTTGCTTGCTTACTGTCTTCTTCTTTTAGGTGGGTGGGTAGGTTCAGGGGATAAGAATGTTGCTTTGGAATTCAGGATCCAAATGATGATAAACTTCATAATACATTCAGTTGCATAGGGTTTGAAATTGTCATGAACCTATACGGACAGTATTTTTTTTTTTTTTTTTTGGTCCAGCCTGTTCTCAAAATTACTGTCCGGATATTCTCAAAAAAAAAAAAAAAAAAACTGTCCTGATAGGCTCATGACAATTTCAAACCCTATGCAACTGAATGTAATATGAAGGTTATCATCACACGTTTAATCTAGCATGAATAATAGAGGGACTCGGATAACATAATATTTACACATTATGTCCGCAACTCCACAATCGGTATCAAACAATTCTTATACATTCCAAAACTACAACTTTCTGAAGTCTTTGCAAGTTCCAAACAATGACCAAAAACTTGTAAAGCATTAACTGGAAATCTAACCTATACCACATGTTTTCAATGGCTTTTAGTAAAATAATTGTATTTTATACTTCCACACAAATTGATGGCAAACCTCTTTCATTATGCCTTATAGTAAGAATAGTTGTATTTTGTTTTCTGGCATACAAATTGATGACAGATATCTTTCGTTTAACCCGTGTGTATTTCACTATGTCTTTGGGATCTTTGTCTATTGACTAGCATGAGCTTTCATGGTTGAATGACTTAGTGGGATATCGAAAGAGTAGTGCTATTTTTTTCTCCAATACACACATTCATGAAAGTTTGAGTCAAAAGCAATGAACAAGAAACTGAAGCTAAACAACAATATCTAAAATTTGACACGTTTATTTGAGAAGTTGCATTAGAATTTCATTTCATTATCTAAAAAAAAAAAAAAATTAACTATAAGGCTATGTAGTACATATAAGAATTTTTTTTTCCTTGACTATATTAAGAGGGTTTTAAATAAAAAAGTTTGAATATATATATATATATATATATATATATATATATTAGTCTTATTTAAAGGTTGGAAAATAGTTAGGATAACTCCTGAACACAAAGTAGTGTGACTTTTAACTTAAAGAAGACAACCCACGGCAACTTGTAGCTCGTCTAATTCAAAAGGCTATGTTTTTAATGGTCATACTTCAGCTCAGTTACAAAACGGTACCGTCTAGTTTATTAATGTCATTGATAGCTATAAATATAATGGTGTCCAAAGCAGCTCTGTTCTTCAGGTGTGCTGTTTGTGCAGCATTCCTTTTCCTTATGATTCTTCAGATGGACGTGTTTGATACCATCTGCGAAGTGCAAGTGAGAGGGATGACATGGGGACAATCTATGTTAGGTATTTCTCAGGCAGAGAACTGTGAGAGGAATTTCATGCAATTGTAAGATACCCAAGCTTGATACTCAAAATGATTATGGTTATCTTCAGAAGGGACTAATCAATAACTTATTTTATTTAATTTGTGTTTTTTTTTTTTTTTGGGTAAGTCAGATTTTATTACCAAAACACAATGTACAACATGTAGCAAAGGCTGCTACATACAAATAGAGCAGACCATCACGTCTTTGAAAACACTACCCAAATTCAAACACTATCCAACACGAGCCAGCCAGGTTACATAACATCAGCCTAACAACAGACTCGAGTTAAAATTGGAAAAGAGGAATACCCCATCTGCATCACAACTCTGTTGAAAACAGAGTTCTTAAAACCCCCTTTAAACTCAAGTTGTAGGCATTTGCATTTCTATTGGATAATGTCAAGGACAACTACAATCCCTTCCGACTCGAAGAGTCAGATTAATTACACGTCATCCCCTACATTACCCTTTCAGACTCCAGAGTAGTTACTTGTCTACACCCATCAGTGGTTAATTAGAATTTAGAACCTTCTTCACCCTGGTCCTAGAATCACTCCCTCTTTAAACCTCCACCAAAAATAGTTGCAGGCAAGATCATGCATTTTAACTACGAATTCAAACAGGAGTGACCTTTTATCCATTTCAACCTTTTGGGCACAAAAAACAGTTGGCATGGGGCATTTTTGGGGGGTCTTGTGCTCATTGCCATGGTTTCCTTTTGAACTTGCAGCAAATCAATTTTTCTTGCTTCATTATTTGTGTAATTTGCATTCAGCTTGGCTATGAAAACTTCCCCAACATTAGAAAGAGCAATAGTTATCCTCACAGACAAATTTAAGATAATTTAAGAGAATAAATTCCCAAATTAATAATGAATGGTCTCATAATCTCATTAGTGGTTGAACATGTCCCATAATAGATAGCCAGGATGGCTAACACCTTATTTTATATTGGTTACCAGTTTTTCCCCACATCTATGGGCATCTTGAGACTCTTAGGTTGGGAAAGTCCAGCTTCATGACCAATAATAAATCAAGTTGGCGGGATGAAATCCAGCTCAACGTCCCAAAATGGTACTAAGACATTTGAATGAAATACACATCTGCCAATTCAATTTAAAACAGGTAAGGAACCACAGGAAACTTTCCTTCCAAGTGGATGCAGTTAATCTATCTCATATAAAATTCAAGTTTTATTCACCCACACTTATAAGTTCAATGACATCCACTAGATGCAAATTTAACACAATTTTCAATTGCAAATAACCATCATACTTGGGTTCATATCTCCACTTAGTTCTCTTTATTCAAGAGCTTAGCTTCGATTTGGGTCTGTGAAGAAGTTGTTGACGGATGGCATAATTTCTGGGGACTTGTTGCGGACAAATTTTCTTACGAAATGCTCAGCGTACTTCTCCCCCTCAGCAAAGTTGTCCAGCACTCCAGCAGCCCTCTTCTCCTTGTTCACCCTGATAAAAAAGAAAGCAAAACTATATATCACCTTGTGGTTTTCCTTAAGCATGCTACATCGTAACATCATATAATCATATTATTAGTAGGTAATTATGAGTGAGTGACTCCCAAGGAGAGGACAAACGAAAGATTCTAACTAATGACCCCCTACAAAACATGGTCCTCAGCCAATTGTGCTACCCCTTTTGAGTTCTCCCATTCCTCCCAAAAGTCTCAATTATTATTTACCGCTAGGAAGTGTTGTACGTTAAATTTTCTGATCAAACTTCAAACACAAGGTAACATTGACCAATGAAATATAAACGTTAATTTTTTCCAAGACAATTAAATTAAATTTGAGAAGCTAATGTACTGCACCTAAATAAATTGTACCCAAGTGTTGCCCTAATTTTTTTTTTTTTATATATTTATTGATAAGTTATGAATGCTAGTATATATATTTGAATAGAACTCCTTGGTCTTGGTGTCCAGGTTTTAATACCTTCAAAATAACACTACTGTCTAATTGAAAATGATTTAATAATAAACCAAATTAAGCACACAGATAAATTTATAGATTTAAAATCACCCATCAAATTATACTCCCACTAACATCCCCACGCATAAAAAGGCCACATTCTCATTATAAATGATTGCATAAAAGAAAGTTAAAGATATAGAGTGAAAAATTCAAATTCCACAAAATTAAGACACGTTCTAAATTTAAAATTTAAGCAAAATACACAAAAACCCCGTGGTTTCCCTTAAAAACTTTAAAAGTCTTGAGTGTAACACTAAACTCTCATTTGTATTACTCAATATGTAAACTGATAAACATTTATTAAAACAAATAATAAGTTTTTTTTTTTTTTTTGGTTATAAAAACAAATAATAAGTTGCTCAGGTAACAACATGTATCCATATTATTTTCCCATAAAAACAATATCAGAGAATGTTTTGTGTTAGTGTGCAACACACTATCACTCGAAACCCCCAAGAGGTTAAGTGTTAACAGTTTAAACATAAAACAATACCACAAGACATTAAGTGTTACACTCATAACCTCAAGGTCTTCCTTTTTTCTTTTTTTCTTTTTCTTTTTTGTAGGGAAACCTTACAGATTTTTTTCCCCCAGTAAAAAGTTAGAAATTCTAAATTTCCAACTATAGTTACATGAAACACTAACTCTCAGTTGTATTATTTTGTGTGTAAACCTTTATAAAAACAAATAGTAAGTTGCTCATGTAACGACGTGTGTCCATAACATTTTCATATAAAACAACATCAGAGATTTTTTTTTTTTTGTTAGTGTTACACTCAAAACCCCCAAGAGGTTAAGTATTACACAATCAAAAGGTTTAAACATAAAACAATACCACAAGTGTAACACTCATAACCTCATGTGCTTCCTTTTTTTTTTTGGGTAAAGAAACCTTGTAGGTTTTTTTTTCCCCCAATGAAAAAGTTAGTAATTCTAAATTTTCAACTATTGTTACATAGTTAGCTCAATTAGTAAAATATCTAATGATTAAATAAGAAATATGAAGTTCAATTTCTGTCCATACCAAAAACTGATTAGCGTCTTCCTCTTATGATATAATAAGCTATCGTCAAGTTCGGATGTCATAAGTTAAACCTCTCTTCTTCTTTTTTTTTTTTTTTTTTTTTTTTACATCTTACATGCATATACAACCTAAAATTTTTTTAATAAAAAAAATCTCTAAAAATGAGAGAGATTTTTTCCCTTTTTTTCATTTCATTTATAAACTCTCAATCTAAAAAATAAAATAAGATAATCCCTTTTTTCCATTTCATTTCATTTTCTTGATAACTCCCAAACATAGACATAGAGTTAGTGATATAATCCATAATAAAAAATTAAATGAAAAAAAATGAATATAAGTAAATAAAGATTCTTTCTCCAAAAAAAAAAAAAACTAAATAAAGATTAACTAATTTTTTTTTTTTAATTTCTGAATATATACACATAATCATATATATATATATATATATATATACCTGACTTCAGGGTTGATGCAGATATTGCGGACGAGCTGGAACCCGCAGATCCCTACTGCAACTCCTACGGCCGCAAACAGCGGATAAACCTACGCTTACCATAAAAACAAAAACACACAGTACTAAATATTTGGGACTGAGATAGATCTAAAACTCTATCTAATTATAGAAAGAAAACACATAAACAGAAAAATCAAATCAAAGATTGCTAGATAGATATTTTTTAGTCAGTACTATAAAAGTGTTGTGGAACAACAACTGTGGATCTGAGCGTACCTCAGGCCTCAGCCATCGATTCGCCATTTCAACCACGCACGGACTTGAGAGTTTGAAAGTTTGAGAGGAAAATTCGGCGAGGAAAGAGAGTGAGAAAATTGAAATGGCGAGACCTTTTATATTTGACGAGTAAAGATTGTTAGAAATGTGAGTTTTTTTTTTTTTTAATAAAAATAAAAATAATAATAATAATAATAATATTATTAATTAGTATATGCTTCTTTTTTCTTTCTTTTTTGGTTGCGTATGGTGTAAATCTGATTGGGTGGAATGGGAAAGAGAGAGAGAAAGAAAGTAAACACAGCACATTGTTTTGTGTGATGTAGTAAGCCAATCATCAGTCGACACGTCAAGACATGTGATTCTCGAGGCTAAAATATTATGTAACTTTTTTTTTTCTTTTTTCTTTTTTTAAATAGGAAGATATAAATAATGTAAATATTGCTAGCCACTTGATCAAGTGGATGTGAGAATTTATGCCGTGCACTCGCAGCATTGAGAGTGTGCGTAGGAACAAACTGAAAATTTCAGTTTATTGATAATTTTAATTTATTTTTATTATTATTTATGAGACTTATTATATTTTTTTATATTATTTATAAATTTTAATATACTTTTTAATTAACTTTTACTTTTATTTATAATAATTTCAACAAAAAATTTACAATTTCAACTAAATAAGCTATTTCCAAACAAACACTAAGTATAAGATAGAAAAATATGTAAATTTTATGCTTTGTATACACATTTTTTCTTTAAAATAAGTAATTATATAAATTTACAATTTTGCTACAATATATTGATACTATTTATTTTGAATTTAATTTGTTATTATTTTTTTTTATGAGAATGAAGAAAGAAAATAGATGGTAGATGATGTGTGTGAAAAAGATAAATAATCTTTAAAAGTCAAGAAAATTTGATATTTTAATAAAATGTAATATAAAATAAATAATTTGATGTGAGTTGTTTTGAAAACTAAATGTAAAATATAAATGAAAGTTTTTATGCTAAGATATACAAGAACTTTTGCATATGCTAATGCAAATATTCAATTCTATTACTACTTA
This sequence comes from Quercus variabilis, assembly GCA_030445155.1. Taxonomy (NCBI): domain Eukaryota; kingdom Viridiplantae; phylum Streptophyta; class Magnoliopsida; order Fagales; family Fagaceae; genus Quercus; species Quercus variabilis. Next base: position 13,200,030 of record CP129454.1, read on the forward strand.
TATATATATATATATATATGTAAATTTCATTAACATACCCTCAAATTTGAACTAGTGCCAACTATGTCCAAGATATTTCATAACTAACTAATTTGGTCCCTAAGCCTAATTAGACCCGTTAGTCATTTTTCTCAACTGTCTTAAGAGATCAACTTTGATTTAAAGACCAAATTAGTAAGTTTTAAAATGTCTTAGACATAATTAGTAATAGAATAGACCTAAGCATTAGACTAAATCTCAAGCAATGTTAGACCTTAGGATATGGTAATGGAATATACCTTTTTGTTTTAACTTTTAAGAGGTCCATTGCTTAGTCTAGCGCCCACTGGTATGTGTAATGGGAGAACACAGTATTTGTTAGTGGTTGTGTAATAGAACATAGTATTTGTTAACGCCTGTCGTTGATAATTACTAGTTGACTAAATAAATTAGGCTCCTGCTGTAAAAGCATACGAGCGACTGATGAACAACCATAAAAGAAAGGGTCAATGGTGTTTTTTTTTTCCCACCCTTTCATGATAATTTGATACTTGAAGAATGAAGGATTTAAATTTTGAATAACCCTATTGGAACATCAAGAGATGCCAACTAGTAGAGCAACAATCAATAGTGTTAAAAAGAGAAATAGTTAATTTTTTTTTTTTTTTGATTGGATAGAAATAGTTAATTAAACATATTGCAAATGTATAAGATCAAAACAAACATTTTACTTTACATAGTACTTGAAAATTGCTTGACTAACACCTACCCACATTCACAATTTGTTTTTCCACTATAAATTTATGTAAAACTGATGTAATCTATGAATTCGAGAGAAAATGAGGTCAATGACAAAGACACGATGCGGATTTGTCTGCAATTGGTGTCAACCACACAGCACCATTGCTTCAGGTATCATGGCCATTACTTATGCTTTGCTTAGTTTACAACTCGTAAAAAAAAAAAAAAAAAAAAAAGGTTCACTGCCCATCAACCTTACCTATATGAGTTTATCATTTAGATTCACATGCATCTTGCAGTAGTCATTTGCAACAAGTTTCATTCACAAAAGAATCAATAGATCAACTAATGGTCATTCTGATCTTGAGAGGAAATGGTATGGGAGTAACAGAATATAGCACAATTATTTGCCAATTATTTCCGGAAAGGTTTGTCAAGCAGCATGGGCGGAGTGGGGGCCAATTAAAAATGAGCAGTATGTAGCGATGATCACAATTCATAAAAAATATGCAAAAAAGCTCCTACTTCTCACAAATTTGTTACAAAGAAACAAGGAATTTTCCTCTTTCATACCCCAAAATTTGGATGATATCAGAATCTTTCCACCATCAAGCCTAACTGTACAACAGCAACAAGTAGCAACAATAACAATATAACATACTCAGTCGTGCACAGATTCATTCAGAGGCATAGGTTTCTTCCAACTAACTTCAACATACATGCATGGCATCCGCCTCTGGCATGATTGATGAAATACTTACATGAGACTCTTTTGGTTAGTCGCTGATGCTGCCGATCAGCTTGTTGATCTATCCTACACTTTACGAGCACGGTCACGCCAAGATCCTTGTTGCTTTGCTAGTACCTAAAACCATGGTAATGATAACTTAAATCATGCACAAGCAATCCCAAACTACCTCTCTCCCCCAAAGCAGGTGAAATTACTTACTTTATCACTTAAGAGGCTCGTAACAGGGCCATTTTCGTTGCTTTCCTCTTTGTCGTCCTCCATTTCAGGCTCACTCTCTGTACTAATGGAAGGCAGAATTGACGATGCTCCAAACATGGCCTTATCATGAGCAGCTTTAATTTGTTCCTCTCTTCTTGTCTTTAAAATCACAATAGATAAATTACAATTGGAAACAAGAAACTCTCTCTCTCACATCATGAGAACCAAATTGTCACAACTAACATGCATGATTATCAAATGTAAACTATCATGAGTAACAGATAGCAGAAAAGATGGGCCATAATACCTCCACTGCAGAAAAGCGAAAGCTCTGGCCAATGTGCTTGACTACTGCTTTATCGTCTTCTGCAGCTGCAGACATGGTAAACAAATTTTTTTCTACCATCAGTTCTTTGCTTATCTTATCCACAGCTCATAAGAGATTATCATAGCAAAATGTTGTCTTTCAATTTACGGGACACCCCAAACACCTGAGATGTCTCTACATTGAATCTATCCCCTCAATCAATTGTTGGGCTCATATTATGACCTTGTAATTTGAATCCAACATATGGCACAAAGAGGGAGAAATTCTGTGAGCAGAATATTGCACCAGTCAGATGATAATAAGTTAGATCAATCGGAACATTGCAGCAGACAAACTATTTGGGGTAAAAAAAAGGAGGTATTTCTTGGGGAAGGCAGGACACAGGGAGAGAAGGTAAAGGGGCAAAGACCTATGGTTTGTAGAAGACCTATAATTCTGTTTTGCAATAAAGTCCATTTATAGAATGAAAGTGTCACTTCCAAACCTGTGGAGCTAGCCCTATCTCTAAGTGAATAATAGAGCAAAACAAAATGATCATTTAACTTGCTTCTCAAAAGATGGCAATAAGATAGCCGAAATAGCAAATTCCTTAAGAGTGAGCCCTATTTTCCTGCAATGAATGAATTTACAGGAGAACAGAGTCCACCAGCCTTGCCCTTTTTCTTCCTTTCTGTTTTTCAATATAATCACAAAAACAGTAGCTGCCAGGGCCACTAGGCTCTGAGCTTAGATTTCTTACTAAATTTGGAAAAAAATTAGTCATACTTTTTAGAACTTTGTGCATTTTCAATGATATCTTTTACACCAGAAAAGTCCTTAACAATGTCTCAATATTACTAGAGAGTAAAATTTAGAGTAATTACAATTAAGCTGCATGTGAATTGCACACAAGCAGAACTAACACTGAGCTGCATGCGATGCACAATATAAAATGGAATCTCTGTTGACATTTGGAAATCCATAGATTATGTTGCAAGAAGACACCCAAGCTAACATCTTTCAATATTGGATCAGACAAAAAGTAGAGGAATGCAGGAGAAAACTAGCAACCAGTAACAGGTGGCAGCTTAATGACTCCATAGATGGGATAAAAGCAATATTGTATAATCAAAGTTTAATGGCAATGATATGCAAATAATAAACCAAGAGACATGTATGGCCAACATTATCTATATTCTATAGTACAAATTCAAAAGTCATTGTTATGGGTATAGATTGTTGACCTTCAATCTCCTCATCATCAAGTGGAGCATCTTTGTTGAATTCAAACCGTTCCCAACCTGAGCCCATGCCCTTTGTTTCATCCTTTTCAGCTGCATATAAAAGTGACATTTTAATAATACTATAATAGGAATGAAAGATGGTTAACTAGCAACCTCACAAAGAATTTTAACTACAATTTTCTGTTTTGTAGAGGTCCCCCTTGCTCTGAGAGAAAGAGAAAGGAGCTCTATTGGGAGGTGGCTTCCATGTTAATAGGAATGAAAGATGTTTAACTAGCAACCATACACAGAAGTTTAACTACCATTCTTTTCTGTCTTTTACAGGTCCCCCTCACTCAGAGGGAAACATTATGAAATATGGTCCAGTAGTAGCCTCGAAAGTTTACCTTTAATTTTATTTAATTTAATTAAATGCTGTTGTTTATAAAATTGTTAAGAGCAATAACATCATGTGCTCTATATGTACTAGTTCATCTATACTTTAAAGTTAAGATTCATCAATTTCTATTGACAGAATAAAACTTCATCCCCCACAAAGTCTTCCTTAACATAAAGCATGCATTGTCACTTCACAACCAACAAAGCAAAAGGATCACAAGGAAGAGCAATAACATCATGTGCAAAAGTTGAAGAAGCAAACCACTCAGTACTCTTCCACAGATGTGGCCACTAAGAAAGAGTAGGTTTGACAATCAAGAACAACTAAAGTACTAAAATCCCATTTTATTCTCAAATTGAAGTCCTGTCGCAATGCTTTAATAGTTTCCCTTATTAAATGGACAAATTAAGAGCGCACTTTGATAAACTGTTGACACATAACTATGATGGGATATTATAAATCATTATTAGAAAATTTTATAACTACTGCAATTACATTATTCTGATTATCAAATTCCAAGAGTATTGGCAACTTCAACATCTTTCCAAATGTCTCAAATTCATAAGATACGATAATGGGGGAGATTGCAAGAATGGGTGCTTTCAACTTCAAAGAATCACGCTATCCTGTTTATTTTTGTTTATTTATTTTGGCAATAACACTGGTATAAACGCAGTTCCATACACAAGTTCACTTCAACATTCTCAACACAAGAAGAAATGACTGAGCTAAAAAAAACATTGATGTTCACTAAAGATGGAAACTTCTAAGAAGAATCTACATAGATAGCAAATTTTGTGAACATATGCATATGACTTTATATACCACCTAACTTGCTCCAAACATAAACTTCGACAATCAACAAGTACTTTCAAAGCCCACCAAATTTGTCTGGTTTAACTCAAGCACACTAGGTTACCTCGCAAGTAAAACCCATCTATCTTAATTCATGTGCATTTTACACAAACCATAATTCTTTTACATAGATTAATAAAACAGATACCAGCATTCATTTACTAAAACAATAACGCAACACCTAAATTCTTAAGAAAGAAACAAATACAATACTAATGTAGCATCTTAGATAAATTAGTTACCAGTTTCAGCAAGCTGAAGTTTCATCTTGGCTTTGACTCTTTCAGCTGGTGTCTGTTTACAACAGAGAAGCATATCAAAAAGTTGAACCACATTGACACCCACATATCACAAACAATTACACTACAATGTATATGAATCATCAGAAAAAGAAACAATATTGAATTCAAAACAGAATTGATTAAAAAAAAAAAATTACCATTTTGTCATAGCCTTCAATCAACTTAGAAAAATCAACTTTATCCCTATCTTTATCTTCACTTCTAGTCTTCTCCGATCTCCTCCTCTCTCGCGGCGACACGCTCCTCCTTCTCTTCCTCTCTCTGTCCCTGTCCCTATCCCTATCTCTGTCTCTGTCTCTGTCTCTGTCCCTGTCTCTGTCTCTGTCTCTGTCTCTATCTCTGTGTCTCTCTCTGCTCCTACTTCGCCTCCTCGAATGCCTATCTCTATCTCTGTCTCTGTCTCTGTCTCTATCTCTGTCGGTTTTCTCAGAAGCCCTAGAGTGTTTTTCTTGTTTATCTGAGGTGGGTTTCTTCTTGAGCTTATTTTGGATGGATTCGAGCTGAGCTTGCTTTTCGAGCTCGGAGGCCTTGGAGGGGCTGGAGGCTCTGACGAAGGAACTGAGGAAAGAGGAGGCTGAAGGCAAAGCCGAGCCTCTCGACGGCGGAGCTTTGGCCTCTGAGGCAGAAGAGGAGGAGGAAAAGCCGAGGCCTTGTTTGAACCTGGCGGCGCCTTGGCCTTTGCGACTCAGCTCGTCGTAGTACGCCGCGGCTTTGTCTTCCTCCATTTTCTGCTGCTGGTATTTTTTTTCGCCACTCTTTTTCTCTCTGTAAAATGGTTTAAACTTTGTCGAAACGACGTCGCTGCTGTGGAAACTGTAATGAGGAAACAAAAAAGGGCCAACCATGTATTTTAAAGCCCAATTAGGAAGTGTGCATTTAACATGGCCCTTAAAGGTGTGTGATTTCCTTATGGGCCCTTTATTCTTGGTCCTAGCTGAAGGCTAAAGAACCTTGGGAGACTTGTAGATTTCCTTGTGAGCCACTAGGTCTTCCACGTCTTCGATTGGTTGTTTAGTGGAGGGACTGCATAAGTTTCGCATGATAAAGTCTTCACTAAAGTTGTCCACTTTATTGCAAGTCTCCCTATGGCATGTGCGTTTCGTATTAGTTTATTTAGTTTTTTGTCGTTTGTTTTTTTTGTTAAAGGTGTTATATACAAAAAAGGTGTTATAAAATATACAGGAAAAAATAAAGTTTTAAAAAGTTGTACACAAAAGCTAAAAGCTAAAAACTAAAAACTAACAAAAAAACACGGGACACAAATAGACATGGGTGACGCAAACCTTTAGGGTTTCAATTGACACCAAACATATAGATATGAGAGCATATCCACTTCATTTGTTCATCGGTTGTTGGTTATGAACTAAGCAACAAACGAGTCAACCATCATTTCCTAAAAGTGAATAGAGTTGTGCACTAGTTGATCGAACCATTACAATGCCACAAATCTGAGGCTAAGAGGAAACATTCAACATATCAGTGCATTATGCTAACAATACAAGGCCATTATTTAAAAATAATGGCTTATATACCTAACTAAGTCATTTCCTCCACTATAAAGGATAAGCATAAGGGCAAGACTGGCTGAACAATAGATGCAATTGATGCAATCGTTTAAGGCCCTCAAATAAAAAAAGACCTTGTAAAAAAAATTATATATAATATATTTATCTATATATTTTAATTACAAAAAAAATTAAATACTTTTATTGGTCAATAAAATGCATTAAAAAGATCACATTGTATTTTAAAATGTAGAATACTACACAATAACAGTGCTCACAACTTGATAGGACAAGACTACACAGTGCTATGTGCATTGTGCAGTCTTATCCACAAGCCCCAACACATCACAAGTAGGGATGGCAATGGGGCGGAGCTGAAGGATGGGGTCTTCATCCCTACCCCGCATAGTTTTGTCTTGCCCCATCCCCACCCTGCCCTGCCTCGCATGACAAGGAAAACTTTCTAACCTCATCCCCGCCCCTTAGGGCCCCGCAAAGCCCTGTCCCACCTCGTAAAAATCTACTTTTTGTTAATTTGCCTTACAACTAGTACAATTTTTTTAATGAAACCTATTTCATTAATAAAAATATACTTGAAATTAGAACTAAATTTATCCCATCAAATCAAATCAATTTTTAGAAAAAAATTGAATAATATATCCAAGCGTTTAACAAGATAATCACAAAAACAAATCTCATAATATAACACATAACAACATAAAGACAGAGAACCACATTGGGTAGAATAGAATAAGCTAACATTGATATGTTTGTTTAAATAGTAGGGTTTTAAGGTATAAAAAATTTACAATTATAACTCATAACAATGCGGGGCAGGGTGGGTCTAAAAAGTCTAAACCCATCCCCGCCCCGCCTCATGGTGTGGCGCTAAAATCTTGCCTCATCCCTGCCCTACCACCTTTGTGGTACAAGGAAAAACACGCATGGGGTGAAGCGAGGCGGGGCAAAATTGTCATCCCTAATCGCAAAGCCTAAGCTAAGCTGGCCCCCATACGGCCCCGCACTAATTAATAAGTTAAAACATTTTTTTTAATACAAACTCTTACTTTATCAATTATTATAAATTATCACACCAATTAATAATTTGATGTATATTATATCAACTCATTTGTATTATAGTGATATTAATTTATTGAACCATGTAATAAATTAATTTTTATTTGTGCAAGTTTAGACTTTAAAGTTTTAAAAAGCATCCACTTAAAATTTTTACCTAAGACCCCCAAGATTGTTGAGTTGGCCCTGCCTAAGAGTTTATAAGTTATACGTTAAGTTTGCCTTCTCTATCTTGACCGAAAATAACAATTTCGAGATTTGACAGAATGCCTTCCAAATGGCGTTATGAACTCATCTTTACTTTTTGGGGACTCTTCATTCTTCCTTAGGGCATGCATACCTTCATTCATAATTCCTTGAGTGCTTATAGGGCATGCCATCCTTTGGATTATGAGGATATCATATTGTTTTCCTTCTCTTGATTTATCGCTTCTTGGAGTGTGGTTAAGGAAATCTCTTAACTTGTCTTGCTCATGACGACTTTGGCTCCCACTTATGTCCCTAAGGGCTATTGGGAAGCGTGATTTTTTGGTTTGCAATTTAGGGTAAGAAGGGTTTCTTTTTTCCTCCGATACAACATCCTAGAGCCTCTAGACCGACTGCCTAAGATCGACTATCGCTCACTCATAGGTCAAGGTTGGGTTGGGTCATTTGAGTTTGTCCCTTTGTTCAGGGACACTCCCCTTGCTCCAAAGGTAGAAGTTGTAGTCTTCATCTTCCACTACAATGGGGATCCAAATTCCAAAGACTAAACGTGTCACCCCCTTGGAGATTCATTGAGTTGGTGAACTTTGGAGTAGATCATTTGGCATCAATGCTTGTTGAAGCCTTGGCATGGTCAGTCCACGATTTCATTATGGTGAAAGAGGTCCCCCAAACGCTTCGATTATTGAGTCTTCTTTGTAGATGTCTTATAGGTCATTCCCAAGGAGTGTTTTTGTTGAACCAGGTTGCCTTGACAATGCCTAACTAGATCTTATGCTTTGTGATTTTCACAAGTGATGCCAATTGGAAGCAAGTAGATTTGAATAAGAAAAGGGTATATTTATGAGCTCTTGTTGGTGGAGTTAGTAAACACTTCACCATATAATGGGGAATTTCTAACAACTCACCATCCCTTCATGTTTGCTAAGGGATCATGACTCATGAGTTTAGAGTATTGTCCCTAGGTTTTAGGTGGTTATCCCTATATCAAAGCATTTTATGTGAAATTGATGATTAGTAAATGCATTTGTAATAAGTTTGGACTTCCTTGAGATGCTTATCGTTTTTAAATATGAGTGACCCAACATAACTTTTTTTTTTTTTTGAAAACCAGTGACCAACATAACCTGGAACATATTATTTTAAACCCTTCAGCAAAAATAAAATAAAATAAAATATTTTAAACCCAAGTTCATCAAGGCCGGTCTTGTACTGATTAGTTCAAGCAATCGATAATTTTATTCAGTCAAAGCAATTGATGATCTTGTTTGGTGAAAGCCAATCAATATCCCTTAAACCCTGGACTAGGAAGATTTTTGACCGCTCTAGATTCCAAAACCAACAAAAAATTCCCCATAGCTAGAAAACCAAATTTACTGTTAAAATGACGAAGAACAATGAAAATTCCACAAGAAACTTTAAAAGGGATTGCAAGAAAGTGCACTCTTCCAAAGCCAAAAGTGATAGTAAGAAAGGGCACCCTTCCATTTCTCTCTCTCTCATGATTTTTTTGGATAAATTTCTTTACTTTGTCGAAAATATGTTTTTTGAAGCACTTTTCAAGAATATAGTTTATTGGAGAGATAACAGTAACACATTGAGAAGTCTCTATAAAGTAGTTAATATAACATACAAGGATACTATTTAAGGCAAAAAATTTGAGCACAATTATGTTATATTAACCACTCCTTTTTGTTACTACCATCCACGTTAGGTGAGTTGGTACTTCTCTAAGCCTTAAAAGCTTGAGAGGTTCATAAACCTAGGTTCGAGTGACCCCAAGATGGGAAGGGGTGGGGTTATACTGTCAATTGTCCAAAAAAAAAAAACTGCTTCGTGCTTACATATATTCCTAACTATCTCTTCAGTCTCTCAAAACCTTGTTTAGTTAAAAAAATCACAAGGCTATTAATAAATCAAGTAAAGAATTCAATTTGGTACTCTCTGATTTTTCTGTGAAATGTGGTCTTTTTAAGGATTGGAAGGTGGAAGATTCAATATGCAGATAAGCAATCACTAAAGATATCTTTCCAAGATATTGCAACCAGTATAAAGATGGTCCTCCTCTCTGGTGTGTTACTATTAATATTTATACCTACACATTTTAATCGAGGGTACCTTCAGCTTTCCAAACCCTCTCTCCATCTGAGTTGACTGGTGCAAATCAACAAACATAATAAAGACACAGTCTGAAAAAAAAAATTCCTCTGATTTCTTGACTTTGTTGTTCCTTTGTTAAAGAACGGGGGGCACCAGATTCATCAAATCTTATAAAAAGTAAGTGACCCCATTATGATGTGGACTGATATTGGACAGCAATGACTTTAAGAAAAGTCATGGGAGTGGTCCTAAGATGCCTCGCTATTTCCAAAAGTGCAAGAAGTCCAAGATGCCACGGAGAAACAAGCAAAACATGATCATGATGTACAGGAAAAATGATCAACCTTATGCCATAAAAAAAGTTCAACTCAACCACGATCATAAAAGTATGCTAAATATAAAGGAAAGCCCCACAATAAAGCTAGCAGGTAAGCTCCAAAAGTAGAGAACCCCACCAAGAAACTTGTGATTCAAAATAAATTATCAAAGCATTGAATTTTTATTTTTGGTTTTTATCTGGTCCAGACATTTATGTGGATAGTGTTTATTGTATGTCCTTTAGAAAAATATATATAAATTGATGAACAGTTTGCCAAAAGATATATTTGTCCACTAAGAATCTATTTGAATATCGCTTATTTTGTTAAAAATTGAAAATTTATTACTGAAAATACTGTAACAAAATAATTTTTAAAACGAAACAATGCTGCCATGGATCTGTTTCTTACGTTTTTCATTTGTTGGCTGGATCATGAATAGTGCTAGAGCACTTAAGCGTTAGGCAAACGCACGACAAATCTAAATGAGACGTATGACTCCCTTTTTTTCTTTTCTTTTTTTTTTTTAATATTATTATACACTCATTTGTATTTGAATTTATAGATCATCGTACAAAAATCACCACTTTTAATTTCTAAAATTAAAATAATATTTTTTGCGCTTTTACTGATAAAGGATATATCTGTAAAGAAGAGAAAAGATAAGTAGAGGACAACACAGTACATCACGAAACAATACATCCAAAACCAAACAATCTCAAAAGGCTAAACAAATTTGAGAGCATTTCCATTGGGTGATGCAAAGGGTCTGTTCGGAAATTGCCTGTATAAATTTTGCTTATTTTGCTAAAATAGAAAGTTTATTGTTGAAAATATTGTAAATAAATATAAAAGTTAGTTAAAATAGTATAGTGAGAACCCATGAATAATATTAAAAAGTGAAATGAGATTCATAAAAAGTATAAAAAATAAACTGAATAGTAAAATAAGTTGTCAAAATTAATCATGCTAACAAAACAGACACAAAACCTTTAAAAATACAAAATGCATAACACTACATAAAAGCACAAAAAACAAGTTCCATCCTGTGAAGCATTTTGCATTTGAGTTTTACAACTTGCTATAGTGTCATCTTGTATACATGATACGATAGGGACATGCCTATGGCTTTTATTGTTTTTTTATTCTCTTTTTTGCTCTTTGCTATTGTTGTTATTGTTGGTGTGGATAAAAAATATATTATTTTAATATGATAGAATACAGAGTAAATAATAGAAGTAAAGTATCCTGTTAAAGCGGTAATATAAAATAAATAAAATGATTTTTGATAATACAAATGGTTATTTTTTTCCTCTCTTCAAATGAGAATAAACTTAGCAGCCATTCTGCTAGACATTACAGTCAACCTCAAAAGAAGTACTTACTTAACCCATTTATGCAGAGCCATTCTTGATAGCCAAATATGTGATTGTTGTTGTGCAGCCACGTAGACACCTTTGCATGCTCTTTGGTCTTGCCCTGAGCTCGAGGTAGTGTGAATCGATTATGAGTCATGGGATTTTTGCCAATCCACTCAGTTTTTAGATTTTAAAGACCTTGTGTTATTCAGAAGAATAAGAACTCTAAGTTCTTGCGATGACAACTTGGTCGATTTCGACTTAACAAAATCAAGTTTTCTTAAATCAGCCCAGTTGCAATTTAGGGTGTTTGGTAAACCATTTCAAATAACAATTTTTAGTTTTTAAACAATATTTTACGTATTTTTATACATTTTTTCACCCACATGTATTTTTACACATGTTTTTAAGTGCATGTATCAAACACCCCTAGATCACCTTGCTTAGGTTTCTAAAGATTGGTATGATGAATTCATAGCAGTCCAACCTCCTCAAAAACCACGACTGCCTTAAACTCTGCCTTAAACTTGTGTTTTTTTTGGGTGATCTCACCCAACTAATTTATTTAAAATCAATTTTAATTTGATGGAGCTCTCTTTAAAAATGACAATAAATCTGGGATAGGTGTGGTTATACTGAACAACCAAGGTTTATTCATTGCCTTTTTATCTCAACAACTTCCGCAAGCTTTCCAAGCAATGGAGATTGAAGCTTTAGCTGCTGCTCAAGCGCTTGAGTTTGCTTCAGAGATTGGTATTGAACAAGCTCTGTTGGAAGGGGATTCTGAAGTAATCATGAAAGCTTTAGTTGAGGATGGTGGGTCTCTAGCTTCCTATGATCTATTGATTCCAGATGCGAAGTTTTGTTCTAGGCTTTTTACTCAATTAATTTACTCTTATGCTAGGAGAGAGAGTAATAAAGTTGTTCATAGTCTGACTAGGCATGCAGTAAATATCTGTTGAGGATCAAAATTTCACAAGAAAACCCATTCCATGAAAAGTAAAGAAAGACCATGAGTCTTAACAAAATAATGCCTAATTCATGAAGTTAAAAAAGACCATGAAGTACCAAAGTCCCAAAAAAAAAAAAAAAAAAAAAAAGGAAAAAAAAGAAGAAATAATAATAATAATAATAAAGAAAAAAAAAAAGAGGATCTCGGTCAGGTCAAAGGACATGCAGCAAGGATCTCGGTTAGAGGATATACAACAAGAAGAGCATCAAGGCCCTAGGACCTTGATGTGTCTTTTTGAAGCCTTGAGAAAATGACCTTGGCTAACACATGGGAAAACCAAGATGTATGCAAAAAGCCATTCAAAATTCAGCAAAAAAACCAGGTATTATCTTTATAACCTATAGTCCAAGCCCGTGGGATCCCAAGTGGATAGTAAGGGAGAAATGGTTTGGTCGGTAGGGGAGTGATTTCTGGAACCCATAATCCAAGCTCGTGGGATCTCGAGTGGATGGTAAGGGAGAAATGGTTTGGTCGGTAAGGGTTGATTTTTGGTGAAAGGAGGACCCGAAAGTTTCCCTTGGTTCATATATTTGCTTGGAATGCATGAACCAATGGAAAACACAGTTCCCCCATATGCATGACACCTCCCCACAATTTCCTCTCAATTGTCACTTTCAATTAAAACTATCAAACATTACATTGAGCAGCCCACCCGCTCATTTGACTTTCCAAGAAGAAATCTTTCATTTATAGTTAAAGCCAAATGCCTATTTTGAGTTATAACTGCCTAAATAAACTAAACCTCTATCTAGTGCACATTTTCAAATTTTAGAGGACATGGTTTTACCCAACAGACTAAATGCGTCCTCACCCGGGGTACTAGACCATGTCCACTATAAAAGAAACACTAAGGCATAGTAGGGAGAAAAGGGAGAAAAATGGGGATTTAGGGGAAGAGTTCAAAGGTTCAAAACATATATTCTTAGAGCTTTAAAAGCCCAGCAGGGGGGGTGGGGGGGGGGGGGGGGGAAGAAAAGAGGGACAAAACAAGAGAGCCAAGGAGTAAGAATTCATCCCATATCCTTGAGATTATTCGAAATATTACTTAACCTTCAAAGAAACATATGCCAAAAACATGCACACATCAGATATCACTCTCTCTCACAAAATCCTTCTCACCTAGCTATCTTGGAACACAATACCCAAGTAAAGCCACTTGGACTTAAGTTTCAAATCCCACAAGTCTTGTGCAAAAGCACTAAGCCTATGAGAATTGGGGTCAGGATCCTCGTGGTTGACTCATTTTCATGAAATTTATTTTTATATATGTATATGTATTAAAATGTATATCCTAATCTAAGAAACTAACAATTATTTGAAGATATGTGTATTGTATAGTGCGTTCTTATGTAGGACCTATAGAGGTAAAGGGAAATGACAAAACTCCATTGCATAATAAGAATGGAGAAAGATCGTATAGTTCAGAGAATCAGCATTCTAGGATTATAGGCCTCGTACGTTTGGGGTACCACGACAGTATGTCCGAGGTACCATGATATTATGCCCAGGTACCAAGTGAAGGAACTCTTTTAAATGTTTATACAATAAAAGATAAGCCTTAAATATTCCATTTCAATCTCTTTCTCATTGTGAGTATTATGAATAATTATTTTACTTGTTTTGTAAGAGTAAAGGGTCATTCTATGACACTAAAACACTTATAATAGTATTTTATTACTTAGAAGGAATTGCATTTTTGCCTTAAGGAGCTTTATGTGACTTGCGCACAACTTGGTTTGTAATCAACCTCATATAGCTGCGGTAAACTAAGCTCAGTCCACCAAACAACAAGTAAAGAGCTCAGGATCCTTGTTTCTACTTGAGTATGGGTATTATCCAAAAAAAGGACCCACACAATGTCTCAGTTGAGTCAGTTTGTTTTGTGTGGATGAAGTATGTTCCATCACAATTTTATTAAGTAATTTAGGTTGATATAGTTGGTTTCTCTTCATATAAGATTTTACCCTCTTCCCTTATTAGAGCATGATTTTGACTTCAGACTACAGAGCAGAGCACAGTTACAAGAAGAGTACAGCTACAAGTCGTTTTGTATACATAGTTATAGAGCTACATGTAGTTTCTCTTGATGTAATTAGTTAGATAGTAATAGACACGTGTTAGTTCTATATTGGCAGATTGACAATTAGTTAGAAGTAATACTTAGTTAACTGCTTTACCGGCTTATCCTTCATGTATATAAGAAACAGAGTTCACATTATTTAATAATAAGAATCATTCACATACAAATTTTCTCTCTCTCTCATTTTTCTGGTTTCCATGAGTTCTGCCATTGTTGAGAGTGTATGTGCTTGAATTCTAATATGGTATCAGAGCAAGGACTAGTTGAGAGCTTCATCTGGTAATTTTTTTTGAAACTCTCTAAATTCACTAGTTCAATTTTTACTTGTTTTACTTTCAGTGCTCCTTCGAATCAAGTATTTTTTTTTATTCTTGAATCTTGCACTGTTCTTCTTTATTGCTGTCTCTTCCCTATTTCGTTCTTGAATTTCATTTGCGATTTCTGGCAATTGAGTTCAAAGCCTAGGGATTGTGAGATCGAATTTTTTTCTCGTTCGAATCCTGTTCTGTAATAAAATCTTAGGGTTTATGTTGATCAGTGGGGTTCGTTACTGATTCTTGAAGAAATTTTTGGGATTACTCAAAGTGATACTGATTCTTGAAGAATTTTTTTGGGATTACTCAAAGTGATCATTTCTGCTATCCTGGTTTTTTAGTCTTTGTGAATCTTGATTGTAGTATATTCAATCTTGATTGTTGAATCAATATCTGAGTTGGTTGATATGGCTGATAGCACATCAAGCACCTCCGTTCCAACAATTCATCCGTGGGAAAACTCTTCCAGTCCCTATTTCTTGTCTAACAGTGACAATCCAGGTGTTTCTCTTGTTGTTCAACACCTCACCAAGGAGAATTATGCTACCTGGAGTAGAGCTGTTCTCATCGCCTTGGATGCTAAAACAAAACTGGGTTTCATTGATGGTTCTCTAATAAAACCTGAGTCTGTTGATCATCCTTGTTATTTTGCTTGGTGTAAATGTAATAGTACTGTTCTTGCTTGGCTGTTTAATTCTGTTTCTAAGGATTTGCAACCTAGTGTGGTCTATTTCAAGACTGCAAGGGAGGTTTGGTTGGACTTGCAATATAGGTTTGCACAAGGGAATGGCCCTCATATGTTTGAGTTAAAGAGAGAGATTTGTTCTATGACTCAAGAAGGCTTAACTATCAATGGTTATTACACCAAGTTCAAGAGTTTGTGGCAAGAATTCTCTGAATACAGGACTTGTACATGTGGGCATCAGGCAGAAGAGTGTGTCTTGACTTTCCTAATGGGTCTTGATGACACCTATACTTCAGTGAGAGGACAAATTCTACTTATGGATCCTGTTCCTTCTTTAAGCAAGGTTTTCTCTCTTTTGCTTCAAGATGAGAAACAAAGAAAGCTTGGAAAGAAGATAACCAGTGAATCCTCAGCTTTGGCAGTCAAAACCTATACTCCTTTTACTAAGGGATTCAACAAGGGTAAGTCAGGCAGACCTCAGTGTACCCACTGTGGGATTTTGGGTCATGTGGTTGACAAGTGCTACAAACTACATGGTTATCCACCCGGTTATAAGTTTAAGAACAAAGGTCAACAAGGTGGAAATTCCTTTGCCAATGCAGTTGCTGTTACTGATGTTTCTGAGGAGAGTGTCAATCTTACTAGAGCAGAATATCAACAATTTCTCAGTTTGTTGAATACCCAAGCTCATTTTGGTACACAAATTCCACAGGAATCTACTTCTGCTATTCACCAAGTTGCTACAGCCATTACACAACCATCCAAGGGTCTTCAAGGGCATGAGATGTCAGGTACTTGGTCTTCTTCTCAGTTTCCCAAATTACCTTTCCATTCTTTACAATATTCAGTTTTTTCTTCTCATGTCAACACTTCCCATGTTACATCCAATGATTGGATTTTAGACAGTGGAGCCACTGATTATATGGTTCACTCACTTCAATTTTTTACATCCATCACATCTGTGGTTCAACTTTCGGTTCAGTTACCTAATGGAGCTGTTGCCAAAGTCACTCACATTGGCACAGTTCACTTGTCTTCTGGTTTATTTCTAGAAAATGTGCTTTGCATTCCTACATTTTCTTTTAATCTTGTCTCTATTAGTAAACTAACCCAGTCTCCATCTTGCTGTTGCATTTTTCTTTCACATTTCTGTTTAATTCAGGACTTGCAGCTTTGGAGAATGATTGGGTTGGGTAAAAAGCAAGGAGGTCTCTATACTCTACAACCTACATCTTCTGTCATTCTTCCACAATCTGTCCTAGACATCATTTCCAAGTTTTCTCCTCTTAACTCAGGTCTTTCTGTTCCAACTTGTAATGCTGCTTCTGTCATGAATAATTCTAGTCTTTGGCATTGTAGGCTAGGCCACCCTTCTGCACAAAGACTAGCTTTGTTGCATTCATTTGTACCTGATATAATCTCTTGCAATAAAAGTACTTTTGATTGCACTATATGTCCTCTTGCTAAGCAAAGAAGATTGTCTTTTCCTACTTCTATTCATACCTCTTCTTCTTGTTTTGAATTGGTTCATGTTGATATTTGGGGTCCTTACTCTACTCCTTTAAAAGGATCAAAGTATTTTCTTACCATTGTGGATGACTATAGTAGGTGCACTTGGGTGTTTTTATTATCACAAAAATCTGAGGCATCATCTTTACTTCCATCCTTTTATAATTTTGTGTTTACTCAGTTTCATACTCATATTAAAACAATCCGGTCTGATAATGGTCCTGAGTTTGCTCTACCATCCTTTTATAGTTCCAAAGGAATTATACATCAATTGTCTTGTGTCGAAACACCTCAACAAAATTCTACTGTTGAAAGAAAACATCAACACCTTCTTAATGTGGCTAGGGCTTTGAGATTTCAAGCTAATTTGCCTTTAAAATTTTGGGGTGATTGTGTTCTTACTGCCACTTATCTCATTAATAGGATTCGAAGTCCCTTGTTACATAATGTCACTCCTTATGAGAAGCTCTTAGGCCATCCACCTAATTATGCTCATCTAAGTGTGTTTGGTTGTCTTTGTTATGCTTCTTCTTTATGCCGAAATAGATCTAAATTTGATCCTAGAGCAAGGGTTTGCATTTTTCTTGGTTATCCACATGGTATTAAAGGTTACAAGTTATATGATTTGGCCACCAAAACCTGTTTTGTTTCTAGAGATGTCATTTTCAAAGAATCTATTTTTCCTTTCAAATCCTGGCTTTCCAAATCTGTCACACCTCTTTCACCAGTCAATGATTCCATGTTTCCTTCCATTCCTTGTGTTTCTGATCAGCCCTCATCATCTCATTCTATCTCATTTCCACCCCCAATTTCTGCTGAATTTTCTCCTTCTTTTGACATTTGTGATACTGCTGTGCCACCTGATGAATTTCCTGATCTTGTGTCTTCTCCACATCCTGTTTCTGATGTTTCCATACCTTCTGATCCTTCACCTCCTCCTATTGAAAATGCCCTTCCTCTTAGGCATTCTTCAAGGGTCCATAAGCCTCCCACTTACCTTCAAGATTATCATTGCAATCTTGTCTCCAGTTCAGTCTCGGCCTCAGCTTCCCTCCTTCCCTCATCTGACTCCATTGCTCCAAGTTTAGGTATTTTGTACCCTTTATCCTCTACTCTCTCTTATGATAAATTGTCCACACCCCATAGAGTTTTTTCTATTGCCTTGACCATTCATAAAGAACCCGAGTCATATGCTCAAGCCCTTTTGGATCCTAGATGGCAGGCTGCCATGCAAGCTGAGGTAGAAGCTTTGCAAGCCAATAATACTTGGATAATGACTTCTTTGCCTCCTGGTAAAGTCCCTATAGGCTGTAAATGGATCTACAAAATTAAGCTTAAGGCAGATGGGTCTGTTGAGAGGTATAAAGCCAGGTTAGTGGCTAAAGGATATACTCAGACTGCGGGCATTGATTTTTCTGAGACATTCAGTCCTGTTGTGAAGTTTGTTACTGTCAGGACATTGCTTGCTTTGGCTGCTGTTCAGGGTTGGCATCTTTCTCAATTAGATGTCAACAATGCTTTCCTCCATGGGGAGTTGCTTGAGGAGGTGTACATGGTTCCCCCTCCTGGTTTTGGCAGCAAGGGAGAGGTATGCAAGCTTCAGAAATCTTTGTATGGTCTCAAACAAGCTAGTAGACAATGGTTTGCTAAGCTTTCTTCCACCATCATCAACCATGGCTTTGTTCAGTCCAAGTCAGACTATTCAGTGTTTACTAGAGTTGACAAAGGCTGTATCATCATACTCTTGGTCTATGTTGATGATATCTTGATAGCTAGTAATGATGTGGATGCTGTTAATGCCTTCAAACAGTTTCTAGATAACAACTTTAAGCTTAAAGATTTAGGTACTCTCAAATACTTTTTAGGTCTTGAAGTTGCTAGAACATCTAAGGGTTTATCCTTATGTCAAAGGAAATTTACTCTTGAGCTTTTATCAGACACAGGCTTATTAGCTTGTAAGCCTTCAAATGTTCCTATGGATCCATCTGTCAAACTGAGCAGTAGAGGTGGAGATGCTGTACTTGATCCTTCCATGTATAGAAGATTAATTGGGAAGTTGCTATACCTGACTTTGACAAGACCAGACATCAGCTACTCAGTTCACAAGTTGAGCCAATTTCTGAGTGCTCCTAAGATGCCACATCTACAAGCTGCTTACAAGATCCTTAAATATTTGAAAAAGACACCAGGACAAGGTCTCTTTCTATCTGTTGATTCAAAGTTGCAGCTGAAGTGTTACTGTGATGCTGATTGGGCAGCATGTGTGGATACCAGAAGATCTATATCTGGTTTTTGTATATTCTTAGATGCATCCTTAATATCCTGGAAGTGTAAGAAGCAACAAGTAGTTTCCAGGTCTTCTGCTGAGTCCGAATACAGAGCAATGGCTGCTGTTACAAGTGAGATAGTTTGGCTGCTTTCTTTGCTTGCTACTTTCGGAATTCATCATAAACAACCTGCTGCACTTTATTGTGACAGTAAAGCAGCCCTTTATATTGCTGCCAATCCAGTATACCACGAGAGAACCAAGCATATTGAAGTTGATTGTCATTTTGTTAGAGAAAAAATTCAAGATGGAGTGCTTAAGACTTTTCATGTCCCTACACGGCATCAGTTGGCAGACCTATTTACAAAGCCTCTAGCACATAGACAATTCTTATATCTTCTTTCCAAGATGAACTTCATTAATATATATAGTTCATCTTGAGGGGGAGTATTAGAGCATGATTTTGACTTCAGACTACAGAGCAGAGCACAGTTACAAGAAGAGTACAGCTACAAGTCGTTTTGTATACATAGTTATAGAGCTACATGTAGTTTCTCTTGATGTAATTAGTTAGATAGTAATAGACACGTGTTAGTTCTATATTGGCAGATTGACAATTAGTTAGAAGTAATACTTAGTTAACTGCTTTACCGGCTTATCCTTCATGTATATAAGAAACAGAGTTCACATTATTTAATAATAAGAATCATTCACATACAAATTTTCTCTCTCTCTCATTTTTCTGGTTTCCATGAGTTCCGCCATTGTTGAGAGTGTATGTGCTTGAATTCTAATATGTTAGAAGTATTGGTTAAATGATTAAATTTACCATATCCCAAAAGCTTAAGCTTTTGGGACAATCGGTAATTTAACATGGTATCAGAGCATGAGATCTTGAGTTCGATCCTTGTCTCCTCCACTCTACCTCCCATTTAAATTCCTATGTGTTGGGCCTCACCTATTAAAAGGTAGTTTCGGCCCACACGTAAGGGGGAGTGTTAGAAGTATTGGTTAAATGATTAAATTTACCATATCCCAAAAGCTTAAGCTTTTGGGACAATCAGTAATTTAACACGGTATCTTATTAAAAAAAAAAACTCATTTACATTAGCACTTATTTCATTCCAACAACTAATATTCACATTTTTGCTCAAATTACACTACTTTCCTAATATATGTCTTCTCGATTTTACTAAATCATACGATGAGTCATTGCTATTTTCATTTCTCTTCCTCTCCCATTAATTTATTGATTTAACCATCAGAATTTTCCCGTCCAACCCCTAATTGGTTTAAGCAGAATTGTGATCTCCCTTTCTTAGCAGGGCTACTCGATCGATTGCAAGGATTCATCATTGTTCAGTTCTTGTTGCAATCCCGCTATTCGGTTTTAAATTTGACTACTTATACAACATCATTTTGGATTATTTTGTTTTTTTGCTAAGTAATTATGAAGGATAAAACCCAAGGTATAAGAGGCTGCAAAGGAATGCTGGTGCCAATCACTCACTAGGGATTTGAATCATATAAGCAAAACCATGCGTGATAATTCAGCACCACCTTGTATAGTGTATACAATGTTTCACACTACCCATCTCTTTGTTGCTTAAAAATCATGAACTCAACAAAATATTATTAAGATCTGGAAAAAATCTGCCTAGATATATAATGATCTTTACTAACTGTATAATAGAGACTACACAAGTCACCAACTGTTTATGAATAGAAGAAACAGCAAAATCTGTTCCCCACAACACCCCATGGCCATGAAAATTGTATGTAATAATGTAATATCTCTTTGTCTCTGACTCTATACTGTCAAATATATGCGAAAATCCACTTGGATCTGGAACTGAGAGAGATCTCAGATTATGTTTCCTCCAAAAAGCCAAGCAATATGATTTTCACAGAGAAAAAAAGTAAGTGAAAATACAGATCCAATACAATCCCCACAGGATCACGGCGTCAAATCGAAACTCGAAAGCATATCTAATCTAATTTTAGTTAGCCAGCTAATTGGACAATATTAGTGACTGGTATTTATTAAATGTAGCATTTAATATAATCTCAACCGCCACGCACATACAAATATATTAGAGATAAGCGGTAAAGTTTTTGAGGGGTTAAAGAGATTTGTAATTAAGGGTTCATTTGGTACATGTGTTTAAAAATTGAAAATTGTTGTTTAAAATATTTTGTGAAAATACGAATGGGTGAAAAAGTATGTAAAAATACGTAAAATGTTGTTTAAAAACTGAAAATTGTTGTTTAGAAACACTCACCAAACAACCCCTAAATTTTCGCATATACAAAAAATTAACTACTATTTCAGTCTGATAATAAAATATTATAACTAGAAGCTTACGTTAACTTTCTCCAAATATATTTATATATATATTAAATCTCAACCGCCACGCACATACAAATATATTAGAGATAAGCGGTAAAGTTTTTGAGGGGTTAAAGAGATTTGTGATTAAATTTTTGCACATACAAAAAATTAACTAATATTTTAGTCCGATAATAAAATATTATATTCAGAAGCATACGTTAACTTTCTCCATATATATTTATATATATATATATGTGTGTGTGTGTGTGTGTGTGTGTGTGTAGGTTAGGGGTGTCAAATGGGTGGATTTGGGTTGGGTATTTAAAACTCATTTACCCAATTAAAACTTATTTAACTAATTACTTTTAATCTAAACTCAATCAAACCCAACCCAACCCAATTATTATGGGTAAATCCCAACCCATCCAATTACCCAATTATCAAAATTACCAAAATGCCCTAAAGTAAAAAAACTCAAATTTCTATGTTCAATCTTTTGCACCTGTTTCTCAAAAATAAATAAATAAAAATAAATAAATAAATAAAAAATCTTTTGCACCTAATTTTCTTGGCAAACAAAGAGCAAAAAGAAATTGTGAATCTCATACCCAAACGTATCGTCCAGTCAGATCTTTCTCCACAACCTCACCAACCTCAGCTTCCGATTTTGAAACCACACCGAAATCCATAGCTAAAGTAAAGAATTGAGAGAGAGAGAGAGAGAGAGAGAGAGAGAGAGAGAGAGAGATTGCTTTTAAGAGGAAAAAAGAAAAAGAAAAAGAAAACAAATTGAGAGAGAGAGATTGCTTTTAAGAGGAAAAAAGAAAAAGAAAAAGAAAACAAATTGAGAGAGAGAGATTGCTTTTAAGAGGAAAAAAGAAAAAGAAAAAGAAAACAAATTGCAAACCCTATCAAAGAAGTTGTTTGATTTTGACATTGATCGGAGAATGAAGAAGTTGTTGTTCGTTCAACGGCTCAACCAACTTGCTGATCTCGATCCAGACCCTGGTACCAGGAGCGACCTTCGACTGGAGGTTCAAAATTGGAACATCGCCGTAATTGTCGGCGAGCAGATCCTCCATCGAAAGCGACTGAACGCCGGAGGCCACAGCGGCTTCCTGGCGGTGCTTTAGCTTCTCAAGCTTCGCGGCTTCTTTCTTGTTCTGAGGTTTGGAGGATTCATCTTCTTTTTCTTCTTCTTGTTCTGGTTGTGGTTTTGGTAGTTGGGGTTCGAAGGACAACATGGATGTAGGAGCAAAGAGAGAAAGAGAGGGTTTTGGTTTGAATGGGTTTGAGAGAGAAGTGTTTGGAAGCCAAGAAAATGAAAGAAAATGAAAACAACGTCAGAAGTTTTTTTTGTTTTTGGAAAAGGGCTAAGTTGAATTTAGATATATAATTTTTGGGTTAAATAGGGCTCAATGGGTTTTTAGTAAAAACCTAATAATTATTGGATTTAATTAGGTTGATGTTCATTTAACCCAACTAATAATTAAGTAGGTTTGAGTTCAATTAGAGTGAACGGGTTTAGATAGATAAATGAGTTTAGACTTATTTTGCTATAGTATAGCTGAGATAATTTGCAATTACCGAATTACGAGGGATAATATACAATTTTAAAGGAAAAAAAAAAATAAATAGAGAAGAAAGTATTCACTTTTTTGGGTGGGGGGTCCACACCTGGCAGCAGATCAAGTAAGATTACGTGACTGTACTGTAAATATATATTTTGGGATGTGGGCGTTTTCAAGGCTTTTAAATTTTTAATTACTCAGCCGGCTAAGGGCGGCTTTCTTCTTTTGACGCCGCCGTTTCGAGTCCTCGGTTTTAGCTAACACCGTGTTGCCTTGGCTAGGTCAAGTTCATTTATAAATATTTAATAGGCCTTGGCCTTTGGTCAATGCTATAATCCTTCCCAACCAAAAGTTTTCAATTCATAGAAAGCAAAATAAAAAAGTAAATGAATGCATCTATTTGTTTAGAGAATATTTTTAAAATATTTTTATAAGAATTTTTTTATCAGTTTTTAATATTTTTCATAAATATGTTGTCAATTTTTTTAAAAAAAAAATAGTTTATTAAAATTTCTTTTGACGACACCCATTAATAAGACTTATAAGAGAAGATCCAGATAACAAATACTCTTGAGGCATTTATTAATGAGTTATTTTATAAAAGTTTAATACTATTTTTATGAAAAATATAAAAAGTTATTAAAAAAACCCGTTACTTTTTTCTTTTCCTATAGAAAGTTCTTAAAAATAATCGCTGAACTAATGTCCTTAGGATATATGTTAACTTTTTCTATTAAAAAAATGATAATATAAAACCCACTTTGTAACTTAATTATTATTATTTTTAAATTAAATGAGACATTTACAATTCAAATAATTCTAATTACCTTGTCATCGTAGGTGTTTATAAAATGATTTAGAAAAAAAATTCCAAGAATCAAGGCGTTGGGATCCAATCATAATCTCAAGTTAGATGTTAATCAACAAAATCTGATAAAAATGTTACCAACTTGTTTGGATTTACTACCCAATTGAATAGGTGCATGCCATGCATTAGTTATGTGCCACTTTCAATTGGGTTTCTTTATTTATACCAAACTACCAATGAGGTTTTTTGGCACTTACGTGTTACCTACTCACCTTTTCCTCTAAAATACTCCATTTTTGAGCAGTTGAAAATTACATGTATCCACAATTTCTTTAAAATAAATTAAACATTTAGTGGCCTAAGCTGAGTTGTACAAAAAGTACAAGATCTCCTTACAAAATCTTATAATGAAAATATAGATCACGATAGGTGATCTATTAATGGTGGTAATTAAATTGTTTCTTACCTATCAAAAATAAAGTGGTTGTAGGCTCCAATCCATTCATGTCCTGAAAAACTAAGCAAGTGCCAAGAAGTATAATGCAAGAAAATAAATTCAATGCAGTTGTATCCCACTTTTGATTTTGGTTCAACAAGATTTGCCCATATCTTGTGAATCTACAAATCTAGAAAATAGCGACGTTTAATTTTGTATTAAGGAATGCATACAACGACATTTATTTTTATTTTAAAAACTTTAACTTTCTACTTCACTAAAGGCCCTGAAAACTTTTGGAATCAAAGGATGGTCCATGCAAAAAAGAAGAAGAAGTTAATTTAATAAACATTTGACAATATAGAAACCATAGTGGTCCAGATCCACACAAGATCTTGCGTGAATCACCGAACTTTCCATCTAACACTTATGTAGGTTTTACCTTTTATTAGGAAGAGAAAATTTTAGTGATAAAGCTGTAACTTACCACAATATTTTTTTATCTTGGAATTTGTCACTATAGTAATACCGATTTGGTTGGTTTGGAAATAGTTTTTTAAGAAAATTTTTAACTGAAAATATGTTAAGGTATACTTATATTTTCAAAAAGTGAAAAAAAAATTATTACAAAATAATGAAATTTTAAAAAATTATACATTAAAACTAAAAATTGAACTTGTAAGCTTAAGCCAAACAAATAAGTGTAAAAAATTTAGAAGAAAAAAGTATAAAAATTCTTCCTTTTTTGTTTTTCCCCCAAATAACATTTCACCTCTAAAATCATTTTGTTTTATTATTCTTAATAACTAGTAAACATTGGTCGAAGTTATTTTGGATGGGATTATGTTGAAAAATGTTATAATATACTTTGCGTGTGCAATAAGACTTTTTATTTATTTATTTATTTATTTATTTTAGGTTTAGTGAAAGAGAAATTATATGTCTACAATATTTTACAATATTCTTACAACAAATCTTAAGTAGCAGGTTGTTACTGGTTGTTATTGTTGGGGCAAAAAAGTAATCTTAATGTTAGGTTCAAATTTGAACTAATAACAATTAACCACTAATAACAACACGTGTCACTATTTGACCGGATCTAGTATATTGATGCATTGGACTTAAACTAAGTCCTTACTCTTTTAACCAGTTTTTGTTTTAAATTTAAAATTATTCAATTAAATGATATATGTACTTTAGAGAGTTTAAGAATTTGTATAAAAATATTTTAATATGCAAAATGTTGAAAACTAAATATGAAATTTTCTTATTAATAGTATAGATAGATAAATAATCATAATGAATATATTTGTGTTTAAATAAGTTTTTTTGAAAATTTATTTATTTATAATTTGTTGAAAGTTCATAAAAGAACAATTGCACCTAAAAAAGAGGAAACGTTAAAAAAAAAAAAAATTAATTTAAAAAAAAAAACCTAATTCAAATTCACATGGTATTTTTCACTTTTCCCCTAAACATTATTGTATACATTTTTTTTTTAATCAAAAATCACATCATATACTTTGTCGTTTTCTTTTCCATAACATGGCATGTTTTTTTGTGTGTGCGTTTTTTTTTCTCTCCGACATAAAAAAGTTCAGACAAAATGTTCTGTAGTTTTACACTACTACTGTACCCAAGTCAAATTCCTCACTCTCAAAACTGAGTGAACCAGTAAAAAAAAAAAAAGAGAAGAAAAAAGAAAAAAGTAACCCACAAAAATAAAAGAATACGTTATACGTTTTGTCTACTCTGACAAAGACTATTTACTGCATGAAAATATTAAAATCTTATGAAATTTTGTTGATAGGACAAGAGGACAAATGAGTCGGAGGATAATCTCTATAATCCTCTCTGCTAGATTTGCTAACAGAAAAAGAGAGAGAAAAAATCTTTTATTTTTGGATCCTCAGAATCTCAAGCTTTAACTTTTATTTATTTTTTTGCTTAATTTAAAGCAAAAGCTACATACACTCTCTTTCCTATAAACTGTGCTATAAAGTCATCCACAGACTCTCTCATTTCTCGCTCTGCGCGTTTCAACTATTATCAATTTATCACTTATTTTACGTAAAACTAAGAAAGCTTGAGAGAGAGTTACCCATTTCAGCTTAGAGCCCAAAGAACAGTTGTGAGGTGAATTTTCCGGCGAATGGCGACGGTCGGCGAGGTTTTCAGGCGGAGCTTGCCGGAGACTATTGATCAGGTTCGTGATGATTCATCATCATCATCGGAGTTGCATGTTCTTGCTGTTGATGACAGCCTTGTGGACCGGAAAGTCATTGAAAGGTTGCTAAAAATCTCGTCTTGTAAAGGTATATATAGGCTGTGGATGATTCTGTAGATGCTGTTTTTGGTTTGAAAAAATGGAAAAAAGGATGTGGGTTTTGATTGGTTTTTTGAAGCCTGGTTTTTGATGATCCTGTAAATGTTTATATATGCAGTCACTGCTGTAGAGAGTGGAACAAGGGCTTTGCAGTATCTGGGTTTGGATGGAGAGAGAGCCTCGGTTGGTTTCAATGTAAGAAATAAGCTTGGACTACTCTGTTCGTATGTGTATATATTTTTTTAAAACTATGTTTGGTTGCAAAGAAAGTGTGGGAAAGGAGAAGAAAAGAAAGAAAAATGCTTGGACCCTTTTCTTTTTTTGGATTTTCTCAGAAACTCAACCAAATATTCAAGTTCTTTTCTTTATACAAATAATTGTGATAACCATTGCTGAAGGAATTTTTATGGCTATGGTTGCAGGGTTTGAAAGTTAATCTCATAATGACCGATTACTCAATGCCAGGGATGACCGGATATGAATTGCTTAAGAAGATCAAGGTTTGTATTTTCTAATCGTCTTCTTCTTCTTCTTTTAATTTTTTGGTTTAATGGCAAAAAGCATATCACAGAAACCTTATACTTTTGAAGGATTCAGACATCAAAACGTTACTTTTAGTGTTGCTTGTTGATATTAACGTTGTCTTGCTTTTGGGCTACTCTTCAAGCAGGAATCATCAGTTTTGAGAGAGATACCGGTGGTGGTCATGTCATCCGAGAATATCTTGACTCGTATTGATAGGTAATTTCTTATATTCAATTTTTTGTGTCTGCATCAGTATTTGGTTGGAGGGAACATCTTTAATTTGCAAGTTTCAACCTAGGTTCATAATTGACGTGATTTTATTAGCCAATGCGCATGGTAATTCTGGATTATGTGTCTTTTTTATTAATGTACAGCAAATATGGTGAAATTCTCTGTTTGTTAATGATTGATAGAAATCATAAAATCTGTCGGATCTGGTTATTATTATAATAATAGCTATATGTGGACATACTCAATCTGGTTGTTTGTGTGAATGGTATAATTGCTTTGGGAGTTATAATTATAATCTGATCTGATCTGATCCTAAACAGAAATAGGGTGGATTTTGTGAATCCAATGTGTGAATTTTTATTTCATATACGATGTCTGAATTAAGCAGAGTATGAACATATCATGTTCTGATGTGGATTTGTCGCATTAGGCTACTTTCATTGAAATATTGGTAGCATATGATTGTCCATCACCTCACATGTTACAGATCATGGCCCACAAGATGATTTTGTAATATCACTTGGTAGATCTTATAAGGGGATCTCTTGAATATTAGGACATCTTCTCATGATGTTCCTGCAAATACAGGACTGACACAGAATCGAGGAAGATTAGGATGTGAAAATCATGGTCTCTAGTTGATGAACTAATCAAAATTTGTAATGGTTTTATCACTCAGGCCTCGAATAAATTACATGAATTTGGATGATGTTGCAATTGCAATTGAGGTCACTTCTTGATTGTCTTAATGAAATTGGTGAAAGATTATTAGGATTTATATTTTACTAGTTTATTGTGTAAATTTGATTCAACTTCTTAACTCTGTTTGATGTTCCTGTGGTTCTCTTAAATTTGGTTTTGCTTTGCAATGGAAACCTATTGACAGCTTATTTTATTACTGATTAACAGGTGTTTAGAGGAAGGGGCTGAGGACTTTCTACTGAAGCCAGTAAAATTGGATGATGTGAAGCGCTTGAGAGATTTCATAATGAAAGGGGATGGGAAGGATGGTGGAGAAACAAGAATTCACAAGAGAAAACGACAAGATGATTATGCTTCCTTATCTTCACCATCACCATTTCCTGCTTGTGATCCATCATCGCCTCTAATGCCATCATCATCACCATCTGCGCGTTCATCAAAGAGGGCCAAACTACGTAACAAAGATTGATTTACCATTCTTTGCATTTGACTGGCAATATTTTTTTGTGGGCGCCCATCCTTGGTGTTTTTGTTTGGCTGGAGATGATTTCACTCTTATATTTGAGATTTTACACTGGCCTGCAGAATTGCTGACGTGAGTATGTAACTAGAACCAGAAATAGAGAAAAACGAGATAGAAGAATCACAAATACTAGGAAATATATTCTTTTTGTTTCTCATCCTCGCTTTGTTGGTGTATAGTTGAATTTCCTTTTAACGAGATAGAAGAATCACAAATTAATTCAAGGGGTTATTTTGTGTATCAGTTTTTTAATGCATCTCTTGGCTTAATGTTACTTTTCCCAATATGTTATTTCTTCCGCAAAGCTTACTACAAATGTATTTTTGATAGATGTTCATCTTTATCTACATGATGCCTAAAGAGAAATTTCAGGCCCAATAATTAAATCGGTCTTAAACATTATCAATTAGATTGGGCATCACTAGTTGCCTATATTAAGGTGTTCTGCTGGTTAACTCCATTGCCCAAGTTCAACTCTCCTAGTGCGCTTAAACTCTTAAACATAACCTTCACACTATAGCATATACTCTTCTTGTTGAATTGATATTTGGTGTCAGAAATCTCTGTTAAAAGAAAAAACATGGGGTCATAAATGTAGACTAGGCAGTACATGTGACTTTGTGAGCTGTGATGGTGTACTCGATCTAGAATTGGTGTGAGGTGTGAAGTTACGCATTGCAGTTGAAAATGTCGTCTAGTAATGTGCACATAAAGACGTAATATGTCGTATCAAATTTCTTTCTGCGATTTCACTTTCTTTTCATTGGAGACTAATTAGCACCTTCTGAATGCTCTGGCATATGTGTGCTTCAAATCAACTAGTTGAATCGGGTTTAGGTAAGATTGGACATGAGTCGAAATTCTAACCCAAATCCAAGTTGTCTAGATTCCACTCTATTCCAACCTGTCATTTTATACAAAGAAAACACTGTTGTTAAGTGTTGGGGGAGATAACATCTTGTGAAGACTTCAGTTGACATGTTTTGGCTACTTGGGATTAATCTCCCATAATAATTGGTATTATAATATCACTTTGTCAGTTTGCCCGCTTATTTGGCTTTCTATTCGCACATATACACACTTTCCTATAATATAATCAATTTCATTATTTTCTCAATGGAGTTGGAAGTCACTTATAATATAATCAATTTCATTATTTTCTTAATGGAGTTGGAAGTCATGACAACTAGTGTAAAACAAAATTCTGTTTTTTAGTGTTTTTGTAAGAGACAATTCTTTGAATGAAAATTATTTATTTATAATTCAATAGTTACAATGAGAGAGAAGAGATTTAAATCCTAGACGTCTTAATTAGAAATACTATTAAGTGCCAAATGAACTACAAAATTCTTGGCTTGTATTTGAGCTTTGAGATTTGTGATAGTTTTATGGTTGGGCCTTTGTATAAATTCACTATATATATTTTTTGAGTAAATAAATACACCATAATTAACTGCACTCATGACAAATTGGTATCACAATTTATGTTTTCTCTTCAGCTATTAACTCATCTGAGTCTGATCAATGTAAATAGGTATGAATGAAGATCTTCCCCTAGACATAGTATGATCACACTTCAAGAGTTGGACAACAACCTAGTCTTAAATGCTTTGGCTACCCACGATAAATTTGTGTACTAAAGTCTAGAACAATGTATTGAAAACAATGTTTATAGCTCGGGCATAAAGCAGTTCGAACAATGCAAATAGTCTAAACATTATTTAGTCCCAACGCTATTTGGTGAGAGAGATCTAAATAAAGATTCCTTGTGGGTTCTAACTATGCTTATACTTACTATTAGAACTTAGAAGGGTAGCAATATCATAATTAGAAATCTAAGGTCGGTCAAGACCATTAATGAGGTGTAAAGCTATCAAGCAGGAAAACCATAAAATTGGATGGTTGGCACACTTATTGATTCCCAACCAATTTGCAAGTAGACACTCACTCAATCCATGCTGAAGTGTTGGTTATTTTAGCATCAATTCTTATGATTTGGATGGTAAATTCATGGTTCTTTGCCAGAGACAGACCAGGTCCCCCAAGGTTTAATTGGGATACAAAGAAACCAAGTAGACCCAAGTGAACCACAATGCTTTTCTAGAAAGCTACTTGACAATTTTTTGTCTAATGAAACTACGCTTCTCTCATATGGAATAGTTCTTGAGTAACCAGTCTGTGACACAAACATATCATAGGCACAAAAAATCTTTATATATAATTCAATAGTTACAATAATGGAAGAAAGATGATTTGAACCTTAGATGTCTCTGATGGAAACATCAAGAGTTGTCAAATGAACCTAGGAAGTATGGACACTTCATTTGGGGTGCTGTATCCGTGCTGTAACAGTGTCTAATTTACCTATTTACTATGTCATGTTATAATTTTTAAAAAATTGCTTGTATTGCTATTTTGTACCTGTACCCGTGTCCATACATCCTAGAAATGAATTATAAGACTTTTAGCCAAGCAAAATAATAATAATAATAATAATAATAATAATAATAATAATAATAATAATAATAATAATGAACAAACAAGATATGCTAATAAGTGGTAAAGGATTTTGGTATGTGGTTCATTTCTCATTAACATGCAATGATAATCCAAGACTTTTAATATGTATATTTATATATTACGAGAATTCAGAAAGTTAATTATAACTTCAAAAAATGTCAAAAATACTCCTAATTTAATAAGATAATCCTTATTCTTCAAAAATTAAAAAAATACATAATAATAAACAAACAAGATATGCTAATAAGTGGTAAAAGATTTCGGTACGTGGTTCATTTCTCATTAACGTGCAATAATAATCCAAGACTTTTAATATGCATCTCTATATATTAAGAGGATTCAGAAAGTTAGTTATAATTTCAAAAAATGTGAAAAATACTCCTAATCAAATTAGATAATCCTTATTTTTCAAAAATAAAAAATAGGGTTAAAATTATAATTCAACAAAATTTAAAAAAAAAATTACCACAAACTTTTTGCTAAAAATTAGCATGCTCTCCATTTAAATATATCTCACGCAGGTTTAATATATATATTTTTCTTAAAAATTAGCACACACTAAGCCTAGTAGTTTACTCAATTTCAAATTTTAAATTTTAGTTTCTTAAAACTCTATTCTTGTATAACCTCACTAACAGTAGATAAATTCAAATTGAAAAATTACATTAAACTCACAAAAAAAAAAAAAAAGAGTCTCGTTGCATGTGCAGACCGCGTGCGATGAGGCTAGTATATTTTAAAGTTATTGATGTCTAACAATAGATAAATTCAAATTGAAAAATTACACTAAACTCAAAAAAAAAAAAAAAAAAAAAGTCTCATCGCATGTGCAGACCACGTGCGATGAGGCTAGTATATTTTAAAGTTATTGGTGTCAGCCAAGATATGGTTTATTTCTGCTATTTGGCAACTTGCAGATAGTCCAAAGTGGGTGACCTTCTAAGCTTTTCTCGATCATTGTACACTTGACTTTGTGTTTAACGTATAGGACATTGTAATCCAGGTTATGAACTTACGATCATAATCCAACAATCAAAGAAAGATACTAACATATATACCTATATTCATACCAACCATTAACTCAGCACTGGTTTGAAAATAATTGACATCCTATCTATATAATGCCAACAAATTCTAATCTAACAGCTGGATCATCACAATTTGTATCCAAGACAACACCATTAAGATTAAAAACAAGGAACAAGAAAGGATAAGCAAAGCATTATTATATGCCCAAATAGAATAATACCAAGTTTATGTATTATTTGTCAATTACAATGGAATGAGGCAGGACGGCTAAACTGTCACACCCACCAGATAATATGCACATACTATTGTATATCTACAAATAATAGACTAATTAGTATACGTTCCATTCGGCTGTAGTTGGAATTCACAACGTTGCGACGAAGTACAATATGTTCATTTCATAAGACAAAAGCTTATGAAGAGTAAATAATTCCAACCAGCAACAACTACCTTCATTGAAACTGTCAGCACTCAGCAACCAACACTAAACAAACAATGTTTCAAGAATTTATTCCCATGTTAGCCCCATAACACAAACAATCAAAATATGAACTACTTCTTCAGTTCTCAGAGTCTTTCTTTTACAAATGGTTCTTCACATTTGAGTCCAATAACACAATCTCCAAATGATCCTGCAATCTCTCCAGCTTACATTTTAACAATGTCACCATCACCGAATAATACAGTTGTGAAGGCCGTTGCTGCCACAGCTGCAGCTACCCTAGTTGTTGCTGGGATTATCTTTTTCTTCTATAAAAAACTATTAATTTCTCGCCGCCAAAAGAAAAACAAAGTGAACAAAAGCTTTCGTCGAGAAGAAGTTGTAGTGACTCATGAAGAGGTAATGAAACTTGGAGGAAATGTGAAAGGATTGATTGTTGATGAAAATGGGATGGATGTTCTTTATTTGAGGAAACTAGAAGGTGGAGAACTTAAACATTCTTTTCCAAAGGTTATGTTTAATCCCAGTTATGAAGATGAAGAAGAAAAGAAGGTGGATGTTACGCTCGAGAGACCAAGAAAATCTAAGCCCCAGGAAGTTCCATTGCGTTGTGAGCATTCTGGTGCAAATCATCTTAAAAAAGTGAAACCAACATTCCAAGTCCCAAATCCATTGCCACTAAGGCCAACTCTGCCACTAGTATCTCGGCCACCATCTCCATCAATGATTTTGGAGAAGCAAGTTGAAGCACCACCACCACATCCAGCAAAAGAGATTCCAGTTCCTCCTCCTCCTCCTCCTCCACCACCACCATTTATTCCTGCTAATATAAGTCCAGCACCACCACCGCCACCTCCTAAGGCAGGGAGCCTGGTGTCATCATTAAAACCTCCACCAGCACCAAGAGCAAAATCAAACAACAAGAGCAG
Organism: Quercus variabilis; assembly: GCA_030445155.1. Lineage (NCBI taxonomy): Eukaryota > Viridiplantae > Streptophyta > Magnoliopsida > Fagales > Fagaceae > Quercus > Quercus variabilis. The sequence continues at coordinate 13,233,587 of CP129454.1, forward strand.
GGAAGAGGTTTCAATGGCAGAGAGCTTGAAAGGGACTGGTGCTGGCCAAATGAAGCTGAAGCCACTGCACTGGGATAAAGTTGTAGCTACTGCTGATCATTCAATGGTCTGGGATGAGATTGTAGATGGATCTTTCCGGTATTTTGTGCCTCAATATTTGTCATTTCTTACATTATAGCTATCCTCCAATGCATTGCCATGTCTGTGTCTGTTAACTAATTTTTATGTGCTGTTCAGGTTCGATGATGATCTTATGGAGACTCTCTTTGGATATGCTAATACCAACATCAAATCCCATGAAAAAGACAACATCCTGTCAACTTCAAGCAAGTCCAACACTGCCCCACCAGCTCAAATTTTTATCTTGGAACCACGAAAATCACAGAACATAGCAATTGTGCTAAAATCTCTTATAATCTCTCGCAAGGAAATTCTGGATGCCCTCTTTGAAGGCCAGGGACTCGGTACTGATACCCTCGAGAAGCTTACCAAAATGGCCCCAACCCAAGAGGAAGAGGCTAAAATCCTCCAATTCAATGGCAACCCAACTAAACTTGCAGATGCCGAATCTTTCCTCTACCACATATTGAAAGCTGTTCCCTCGGCATTCACTCGATTCAATGCAATGCTTTTCAGAACAAACTATGATCCTGATATCCTTCACCTTAAGGAGTCCTTGCAAGCACTAGAATTAGGGTGCAAGGAGCTAAAATCCCGTGGGCTTTTCTTAAAACTTCTTGAGGCCATTCTCAAGGCTGGCAATCGTATGAATGCTGGAACTGCCAGAGGCAATGCGCAAGGTTTCAACCTTACTGCTCTTCGGAAGCTCTCTGATGTAAAAAGCACAGATGGAAAGACTACTCTACTTCACTTTGTTGTGGAACAAGTCGCTCGATCAGAGGGTAGACATCATCTGATCAGTCAGAACCACAGCCTTGGCAGAAGGATTGGCCAAAGTATAAGCACAGAAAACTCGGATAGCCTTACAGCAGAAGAGAGAGACAAAGAGTATCTAATGCTTGGTTTACCAGTGTTGGAAGGCCTTAGTACTGAATTATCTAATGTAAAGAAAGCAGCCAACATAGAATATGACAATTTTATCAATATGTGCTCCACTCTTTGCGTCCGTGTCACAGAAATTCAGCAACTTATGAGACACTGTGGCAATGATGAAAGAGGTGGGTTCATGAGGGAAATGAAAGGATTTCTGGAGGGAAGTGAAGAGGAACTTAAGTTGGTGAGAGAGGAGCAAGCAAGAGTTATGGAGCTTGTTAAAAGAACAACTCAATACTACCAAGCAGGAGCACCCAAAGACAAAGGGGCACCCCCACTTCAACTGTTTCTTATAGTCAAGGACTTCCTTGACATGGTTGGTCAAGTTTGTTTAGACATTTCTCGAAAGCTACAGAAGAAGAATGTCACACCACCTCTGGGATCATCGCCACCACTTTCACCATCAATGAAAACTCTAGTGAGCTTCACAAACTTCCACTCACATTTCATGTCAGATATGTCTAGCACATCTGAATCTGATGATGACTTCTGAGGAGGATTAACTAAGATTATGCAGAAATTTGATTATGGAAAAACACAACTGGATGAAACTTTGATATGGAGTCAGCTGCCACATGAAAAGTAGACTGTAGAACTAAATCTGTCATGTCACTTGCCTGATCGTTAGTCCATTGGGCACAAGCAAAAATTTAATTATCTCATATTAGTAGAATTTTTTCTTTCCTCTCTCTCTTTCTCTCTCTAAAATTTAGAACTTACAAATAATGGATCTTGGTCAGTCATAGAAGCTGAAAGTCCCATGTACTGGGAAAACATGGAAAAAGAAAAAAATTCAAAGCTCTGAAGTGATAAGTTCTAGGAGATGAAAGTATGCAAGTCTAAAGAACACATGCTACATTGAGGTCCTCATGAGCATGATGTCCCAAATGCAATCCCTCCCTTGCCCAACATGGAGCATAACATATGAAAGTTGTATCTGCATATGGAAAAATGTAACATTCCTCAGTCTCAATTAACTACACAAATTTTCTGCTAAACTAATTTCTAGGTTTATATACATAAGCCCTACTGTTAGTCCTGCCAAACTGGATTTTGAGAGGGTACATCCAGAAATGTCTATTATTTTTATCCATTTTGCATTAAGTGGTCACTAACACATACAATACATATACTTACAGTAGATGGAATTTATAGCATCTTCAATTTCTTCAAATATATATCCCCCACAAAAAGGGACTTGACTGTTCTAATTCAGGACTTCTTACTCAGTCATAAGTATTCACCAACTGTTCTGGATCCAGATCATTTTTTCTCATTTAAGACTCAACAACCACAGATGCTTTAAGCCCCCCACCCCGTTTCAAAAAAAATCTTGTAACCATAGTCAAACCTTGAATGCAATCAACATTCTAGAGTTTTTTGAATAGTGTCAGTAGGCAAAATCATTTCTGTTGTGTGTGTATATGTGTGTGATGTGTGAAGAATGTGAAACTAGGGAAAAATGAATGTGCTTGACCTAGTCTTCAGTATGCAAGCTAGTAGAGTTATAAATACCTTCAGATGGCCTAACAGGTGAAACGCTGAGCCTGTAAGTGGCTCTTTTCCTTTATTTCCCTTCCAAGTAATTACTAATCCAATATATAGACCAGTGTAGCAGAAGCCCCTGTAACAGTATAATTAGATCAACTACCTGGGCAGTCAAGCCGGGAAACAGTCATTCCACTTGCATCTGCCAATCCCATACACTTATTGACAAAGTGGCATTTCAATAGTCAGGTATGGTTCTATGGAAAGGAAGGCAGGACTAAATGATTTTCTTGCTTCTATTTATACATTGAATTCAACTCTAATCAAGAAACAATGGCAGTTCTGTTGTCAACCACAAAGAGTAATGAAAAATCAAAATCAAGAAGCCATCAGCTAACTTACTTAAACTAATTTTATTGGAATTTAAAAGAAGGTTAATAGAAAGACGAACAATTACAATGCATCAGAATGCAGTATTTCTGTAGTCATCCTTGGTATAAGTAAGAACCACTCACATTTGGAGGACAGTCACATGTATCCAAGAGGAACTGTCATGAAAAGTTGAAATCTGATAGATAAGCAGATTTTAATGGCTCAGCTGGAGGCCTCCATAGTCTCAGCCTATATTTGCGTGTATATTTCAATATCAACTTTCTCTACAACATGGAAAAATTTGTTAGTTGTTTTAGGCTAAAAATTTCCAGGCTGTCTATGTTAGTTCCAGCATAACTTGAGTAACTGCTGTCAGAACAATATTGACTAATTAGTGTCATTGAAGTTCCCTGTTGTGTGTTACCTAAATATGTTATCAGTGCAACTACAAAATTTTCCAGCTAATAATATCATAAATTACTCAAGCTTTAATTAATCAAGTTTTCACTAAATAGAGTGAATACGCAAAGAAGAAAATTCAAATCACAAATGGCTGGACTACATCTCATGAAGCAGAGGTGACTAATGTGAATCTCCCCTTCCCACCCCCACCCGCGCCCCCCCCCCCCCCCCCCCCCCCAAAACATCCCAAAACAAAAAACCTAAATTCATCAAAATTATGGGTACTGCCAAGTTAAAGACCTATTATCAGCTGGAACTAGTGTCTCATAGCACAATAAAAAACAATATAAAACTTAACCTTAGACAGACATATTAAGATCCTGGTAAATTGGATAACATACATGTTTCCAAGGTATGCCAAGTCCCTTGAGCTTAAGGGTCCGGGTGTCACGCTTGTTACTTTGTTCAAAACAAGCCGTCTCTAAGCCATTGCCATGCCTACATTTGACACAAGAATATGTCGTAACAATACACGTAGCTGCTAAGTGCTAACATGTCCATTTGCATTTGTGATGCAGAGCTAATAAAAGAAAGTACATGTTGTGCTAAACAAGAGGCTTAACTTGAATTTGTTTTAGACAAATTTGTTGAGGAAAATTGCTGTCTAGGCTCAAACAGCACAGGTACCCTTTTGGGTAAAACTTATGTACAAATTCATTAGGTCCCAAATTGAATTCAACCGCATGGTTGTATCGACCAGTGTAACAAAAACAATGTTATCTTTCTCAAGAACAATTAAATTCAACCATGTCTTTAGTTGGTCAATGTAACCCATGTTTAAATTTAATTAGGGAACCTAAAATGCAATTCCTACTGTATCTAACTTTCATCTTTCCATTTTATTTTCCCACCTTTTCTTAGCAACCAAAAAACTGCCAAAAGCCAATTAAATTATCAACATTCAATAATAAAATCGTTAACTTTTGTTTTTGTTTTTTTTTTTTTTTTTGTTTTTTTTTTTATATCTATTGTGAGTGTTGGGTACTTGGGTTACAGTCTTTACAGCCACAGATAATGAAAAACAAAAAGTAAAAACATACATAAGTTTCCACATTTTATAAGCAAAGAGAGAATCAGAGTTCATAGAGGCTTTACCTGGTTGGTGCGCGCCAAGCCAACAGAGGATGACCGTTGATCTTGGAGGAACTGCACACAATGCTGATGCTACGATTAGTATTATTTGTAAAGGAAGCACAGGTACTTTTGGGCCTTTCCGGATTTGGGTTATGGGGCATTTATCCAGCCCGAAACCATAATAGCAGTGTGAACATTATTTATTTTATTATTTTATATTTTTGGAGAAGAAGTGAACATTTTTTAGATGCTCCCATTCCAACCGGCCCCCCAAAAAAAAAAAAAAAAACAATTTTATATGCCAACTTGGTAAAGAATCTTTTGTGCGTTTACGAATTGTCCAATTTCCCTGTCACTTTTGTTTTGTGGGTTCCAAGAAAATTGTGCTCAATACATAGAAACTTTAGGCTTTGTTTGGTTCATGTAAAATATTTTTTAAAAAGTAAATATTTTTTGAAAATACTATTTTCATAAAAGAAAAATGTATTCAGGCTGTTTGGTTGCATTTTACAAAATAATATTAGAAAATAATTTTCAGTGTTTGGTAACATTCTAAAAATGCTATTTTCCTACAAAATTTTCACATTTTTTTAGCTATTTTCTTAGCTTTCAAACAAATTTTATATTAGAAAAATCCCACCACCACCACCACCACCACCACTGTCACAAACTCACCTCAACAACCCACCCACATCAACAAACCGCCACCTGCCACCACCATAACTCTGATTAAAAAAAAAAAAAAAAACCACCACCACCACAAACCCACCTCAACAACCCACCCACATCAACAATGGCTATCAACAAACCCACCACAACCCAATAAAAACCCACACAACCGGCCATAGCCCACAACCCAAGGACCCCACACCACCGATCCCCACCACCATCGACTCAGAGGCCATAACACAACGATCCATTCTCTTCAAATCGGAGTGATCGAAGCCATCAATTTCATTGGAAGAGAAGGTAAAGATTGAAGCTTTGGAGGAAGCGAGGAAGCCATCAATTTCACAGTGATCTCAGCGGACGATCCTAGCGATCTCGACGATCTCGGCTTTCCTTCTAGCGCGATTGATTATGAGCTAAAAGGCTCTCTACTCTCTCTTCTTTCTCTTTGTCTCTCTTTGTGCATGAGTCCAGAAATGGAGCTCGGTCTCGGTCTATGGTCGTCGGACTGGAGCTCGGTCTGTGGCCGTCGAACTGGAGGATGGGTTGTTCTTGCTCACCGATTCTCTCTCTCTCTCTCTCTCTCTCTCTCTCTCTCTCTCTCTCTCTCTCTCTCTCTCTCTCTCTCTCTCTCTCTCTCTCTCTCTCTCTCTCTCTCTCTCTCTTTGCGTAGCTCGGTCCGAAAGTGATTTGAAGTGAAAATAGGAATGGAAAATAATTTCAGGGTTAAAGGCTTCTAATTTACGGTCAAATGAAATGTAAATCTGGAAAATTCTATTTTCAAAACCAACCAAACACACGATTTTACGGAAAATGATTTCCTAAAATGGTTTGAAATCAAAACAAACGGACCCTTAGTAACAGTTTAATGTGCGTTTTTCTCTCTTTGTTTTTTTTTTTTTTTTAGCGTTACCAGACGAAAAGTCTAACTTTTCCCATGAACAGTGCACATTATGCACTATTTACGGACCCACAAATTTCATTTTATAATCATTTTTTCATTAAAAATGGGTTTCACGGTACTATTCATACATTTAAAAATTATTTTGCTATAGTATTTTTCAGTTTTCAGTTTGCTACAATATTTAAACAACAGTTTTCAGCTTTTTTGAAAATATGTGTGGGTGAAAAAATATGTAAAAATATGTGTAATATTGTTTAAAAACTGAAAATATATGTTTGAACTCGCATACCAAATAGAGCCATACTTGCATTAATTCATCGAGAGCACTCGTTAACAAAGTATCAAATTTTAACTACATTTAAGTGCAAAACTCACCCGCATCAAGTTATATGAAGTTACTTAAAAATACATAATTGTTATAGTAACATGTAAATTTACACACACTATTCATTTTACATTTAATTTTTTTTTTATTTCTTTATATATCTTGAACATAAAGGAAGAGAGTATGCAGTGATAATTGTTTGTGAAAAAAGAGAAACAATTAAAAAAAGAAGAAAAAATGATATTTAAATGAAATATATTGTAAAATAGATAATATAACGTGGTGTGTTTTGAAAAGTTAATAAATAAAATAGAAATAGTAAGTTTTTTTAATGTTAAAATAGACATGAATTTTTGCATAAATGAATACGAATGCTTTTTTTTTTTTTTTTTTTTTTTTTTTTTTTAAAAAATTTAGAATACTAAGTATTTTTAATTAACACATGAGAAGAAGGGGCATTTTTAACACACACACACGAGAAAAGGGAGAGAGTGAATACGAATGCTAACAATACAAACTAAACTTCCATTAGATAGTTAATCTAATACTTTTTTTAATATAAACAATAGTTAATCTAATACTAATGGTTTTTTTTTTTTTGATAGGGATCTAATACTAATGGTTAATTACTAAAAATGCCAAAGCTCTATATAGATCTTCTACGGCCTGGTTACCTGGTAGGTGCCATCGTCCATTCCTGATGGACCATCGTCCATTCCTGATGGTTTCGCTTGGTCCTACTGCAGGAACAGGGGCAATCTCAATACCCTAATGGTCCCCTTTACAAACACAAAAGTATTCCCAAACGTGTGGTTACCTAATGGTCCCCTTTACAAACACAAAAGAAAAAGGAATAAATTAAGAAGCTTATCTAGACAAGTGGGAGCCGTGGAATTTTCATCCTTGATCAAAAACCAAGAAACTTCCTAGGAGAAATATGCTTTACCAATGCTTTACCAATTTTCATCCTTGATCAAAAACCAAGAAACTTCCTAGGAGAAATATGCTTTACCCCAATCACCACTCATATTTCCATATGCCTCCAATAACTTTTCATCTTTACAGCTAAGTCTTTGGTCAATTACACAGCTTTTTCAGAACAGAAAAACAAAAGTTGAAGTCTTGGTGGATGATTGTTTAGTGTTTAATACCAAAAGTGGTCACCATCAACCCCCTATGCACGTTCTGATCTCCAAGAAAAAAAACCCAATAAAACCAAACTTTATGTGCTATAAAATCAAACTGATTCACTCCTTCAAGCGCAAGTTTAAACAAGATCAACAAACAAAAGCTTCTGAGCCAAAAAGGATGGCCATTTTAAACCTTGGAGAGAACATAAAAATCAACCCAGAGATAGTCAACAAAGCTTGTTCTCTTGCAGTGGGGGCTCACAATTCTGTAGATGAGCCCTATATTTTGCAGAACATTCGTGGTTCACCAGATCTTGTCCTCTTTGGCTTTCCTGGGAATTGGTCTGTAAATGATTGGTATGCCGGCGAATCTTTTGGAGAAACCAAGATCAATCTTGAGTTGTTTCCTTCTCTTAGAAGTATAGGCATCGATGAACATGCCAAGGTCAACAAAGCCTTTCTGCAGAGATTTGATAACAAAGTCTTGACGAATTCAGATTTCAAAAACAAGGTACTATTTGTATTTTTTTTTTCCCTGATCACTTGCTTGTTCCTACGATGGATTTATCTATGATTTGCTAACATTGTTTACACCATAATTAAATATATTAAGAATTTAACCATGTATCGTTCGGTAGAAATATATTAAGAAATGTTTAGAAATTGAAAATTTCCGTATTTATCCTAATTTTTGTCTGGAAGAATAGTTACCTGGTAGCAGTAGGCTTGAATTTAAGTCCCGGAGAGAGATTAAAAGAAAGGTTGAAGCCAAATTAATTTTAAAAATTATTAATTAATATAAGTAAAAAGTACTTAATTAATTATTTTTAAAAATTGATTAACATAAAAAGTATGGTGTTTATACAAGTGATAGTTTATTTTTGAACAAAGTTAGTTATACAAAATTGATTGTAGCATAAGATTACAACTTTACTCAATATCATTAATATTACTAGATATTTTGAAAATCTAACCGTTAGTTTGCATATTCTTTAAGCACTTAATATATATGTCAAATTTTGTGACAATCGGATGTTATTTACTATATGATCTATAAGATTATATTTTATGCATAATTTTAAATTACAAAAACTTACAATTTAAATAATTTATTAATGACATAACTATTGATATTTAATTGTCTAGAAATTTTGCAAACATGGAAGACATAAAAAGAAGATGTAATCCAATGATGAATTTTTCAAAATTCATCTCCAATTAAAAGATATTGAGCAAGGTTGTAGTTTCTTAAACTACAATCAATTTTGTAGCTAAACTTTATCGTTTTTATATTTGGTGTCAATTTATCTTTGTGTCTAATGTTAGAGTTGAGATATAGGATATACCTTGTCATGTTAAAGTACTTTATTTTTTTCAGAAGGTATTTAATAATTTAAGATGACTATAAGCATATATTTCAAATAAGTAAAAAATAAAAATAAAAATAAAAATAATCAATATATATAATATTTAAAAATTAAAATATAACATTTATTGTTGTTACGCTCCTATTGAGCCATATCAGGGTAGCATTTTGGTTAACTTCAATCTATTCGTCTACTTCAGTCCATTTCACTTGTAAGATCTATTAGCAAATAACTAAATGAGTTCATTATTTTGTTCAAAACTATTAGTACATGAAGTCAATTAAGAATTTATTTAAATTAATATTAATAAAAAAACAATAAGATATTTTAAATAATGCATCTTAGGAATGTTTTCATTTAATTTTTAATATAAAAAGAACATTTAAATGATATCGTTTACTAACTAAAAATTTTTCAAAATGACATGATTGGTTAGTTTTACATCAATAACATGATAAACAACTTCCTAATTATTTTTTAGTGATACTATAGTTAATTAGTACAAATTTATATCTGTATAATATCTAAAAAATGAAGTTTAGTGTATTGTTGCTATGCTATTTTTGAGCTACAATAACGTAGCATTTTGGTCCACTTTTGGTCCACTTTTGCCCATTTTAGTCCAATTCGGTCTACTTCCGTCCAATTATGTTTGTTCAATCCATTCAGTCTATTTCAGTCTTATTCTATCCAATTCGCTCCACTTCTATCCAGTTAGGTCAATACGGTCCAGTTCGGTCTAATTCAATCCACTTGATCCATTTTGGTCCTCTTTTGTCTATTCGGTCTATTTTGAACTAATTGTCCCTTAAATTGATTTTTTTGTAGGTTACCTTTTTAGTTTTGGGCTCAAAAAAAATTTTCCCTTAATTTTTGGGTTGAAAAGTATGAAATTTTATTCTATTTGGACTAAACTTTATAGTTTTGGGTTAAAAAATTTAAACAAAAAGGCATTAGAAATTAGAGATATGGGCTCTAAAAAAACAATAAAATGATAAATATTCAAAAGATTACCTTAAAATTCAAATTTCAATAACATAGGCAACCTTAAGAGGTTAGCTAAGTGGTTTCTAAGGTCTTATAATATCTATGAAATCCTGGGCATGAAACATCTAGCCCCCTTCTTGGGGTCATCCCAAGATAGGCATTATACTTGTATTTCGAAAGAAAAAAAAAATACACTACAATTCTAAACTTATATAATAATTTAAATTTAATGTAACATATTACATGTATCCCATAGAATAGGAGTGTACAATTTTTTTTAAAATATTCTTGAATATATTCAAATTAGTTAACCGATTATGGTATATTTTAAAAAAGGGAAGAGTTCCTTTAATAACATATTATTCATTTATATAAAACAATATTATAATTATATAATTTAAATATTTATATTAAATTACATTTTTCTCTCTCTCTCACACACACACATATATACACTAGCTAAACTTTGTTCTAATACAAAATACATTAGGACAAAGTTTAGTTATAAAATTGATTGTAACCTTAGACTAAAATTTTACATATTTTGAAAATCTAACTGTTGAATTGCATGTTCTTTACACTTTTAATACACATATCAAAATTTTGTGTAAATCGAATATTATTTACTATATGATTTATAAGCTTATATTTTATACATAATTTTAAATTATAAAAACTTGCAATTTGAACAATTTATTGATAACATATCTATTAATCTTCAATTTTCTAGAAATTTTACTAGCATGTAGTATATAAGAAAAAGATGTAATCCAATAGTAGATTTGTTAAAATCCACATTCAATAAAAAGATATTGAGTAAGGTTGTAGACTAATGCTACAACCAATTTTGTAGCTAAATTTTGTCCATGAATATGTTTCACTACATAAAACTTATAAAAATAGAAAATACTTTTAAATAATACATCCTACAAATTTTACATTATATTCTTATAAAATAATTATATTACATTTTGTCATTTTCTTATGCATCGTGTGGGCTTGCGATTAGCTGTCATTAATAGATGAAGTTAAAATATTAATTTTAAAATATTCAAAAAAAATATTTTGATAAATAAAAAATAAGTTAATAAGAAGAATTTAAAGTATAATAATATACTTAAAAAATAAAAATAAAATGCTCTATGCATGCTTTGATTATTTTTTTTTTTTTTTGGGAAGAGATTATATGATGTTTTTATTCTAGGGTCTAATTAATGTATGCCCTTAGGGCATATATTAACAAATCCGTTTTTGGAAAAATTTTTATTGGGAATTGAAAAAACTGTCAAAACTTTTTCAATTTTTGATAATTTCTTTTTAAAAAATGGTATACTATTAGTAAAAGCCTTTATTTTAAATTAACTTATAAGTACCGGTGTTTTTTCTTTCTATATTAGTTTTCATTTCAAAATTAATACTAAGAAAAGGTGAGTTTACTTGTTTTTTTTTTTTTTTTGGATAAAAAATATATTAAGAAATATATATTATAGGAGAAATTGTTTAGAAAAAAGAAAAAGACAGAGTGGTTAAGTGATTTTGTGATAATATACCATTTTTTTTTTTAAATATTTAAAGTCTTCATATAGGGTTTTTTTTTTTTTTTTTCTTGACCAAATCAGGAGAGTTTGAAAATATTTTCAAATAACAAAATCCACCCCACCCTCCCCATGCATGGTGGGAAAAAATTACCTCAATATATCGTAGAATGCCTACATGGTAGGAAAAACTAGTAAACTACCCCATGCATTGTGTTGAAATTACTTCCACTTTTGTTTTTATCCGAGGAGTGTTGTTGCTTAATCCCTTCATGAGTAGCATAACTTAGTTTTCATCACCCATTTGTATTCAATTTTTGATTGAGGAATTACTTGGATTTTGATCGAGATTACTTACCACGTCCTTATTCTTCAATTAATACAAGTGCTTGACTCTTATTTATATTTATTGACTGACATGTCCTTTGTAGCTTGTTTGGATTTAGTGAGAGAGAGTAAGGGAGAGTAGAGTAGTGTCGACTGGATAATAGGCTAATTTCCGGCCAATTCTACCATATTTTTCCTCCCTCATTCTCAATCCAAACAAACTATTATTCTGATTGTGTTGTCAAAATAGCTTTTTTTTTTTTTTTTTTTTTTTTTTTTCTTCAGTTCTAGCTTGGAAACCACATATCATTATAACACATGAGTGAAACCTAGCTGAGCGGTGAGTCGTTTTATTCAATTACAACACCTATAAACCCAAATGAAAAAAAAAAAAAAAAATTCAGTTCCAACAGAGTTAATAGGCCAGGTCTTTAATATCCTCAATAATTGAGAAGATACCAAACCTATTTGAGAATACCGATGTGAGTCATGTGACTCAATATTTTTTGAGTAATGTCAGATATACGAACTTTTTACAAAAGAATTTTACAAAATGTTGAAGTAATGTGTGATTATTGGTAAATAAAAATGTGATATTAATGGTAAATGAAAATCAGTTAGAAGTTAGCCACATCAATAGTTTGTAAAAATGTTGTAAAATAGTTTGTGACTGTAGCATTATTTTTTTTTCCTTAGTAAAACAAACACGTGTTCTATATTTGGTCAAGCATACGTAGCTATATTTATCCATGTGCCAATCACATCTTGCCATTGCAGTAAAACCCATTTTTGATTCAGCTTGAATTGGCTTGGAACTTTAATAGTTTCAATAAGAATTTAAAGAGACAACAAACTTTAGCACATCATAGAAAGGATCCCATGCAAGCACTGAAACATACTCATATATATGGAATTGGAACATAAATATCTTGTTACTAAATATGAACACATTATACAGGTGCGAAAGGCAGTGACAGAGAAGAAGCAAATACTATTTACAGGACACTCCATAGGTGGTTCAATTGCCAGCCTTGCAACAATTTGGTTCTTGGAAAAATACTTGAGATCAGATTCACCTGATAACTACAAAATTTCACCTTCCTCACCTCTGTGTGTGACTTTTGGTTGTCCTCTAACTGGTAACCACATTTTTTCCCATGCTCTTAGGCGTGAGAACTGGGCTCGCTACTTCATACATTTTGTCATGAGATATGACATTATTCCACGGATATTGCTTGCTCCAGTCTCATCCATTCTATTGGAATTTCAGAGAGTTCTCCAATTCCTCAATGAAAAATCCATAAATCTTGCACATGCATCCATTAACAACTTTGATGCTTCAAATTTTTACATGAAAGTAATGAAGAATGCATCATCTGTGGCAAGCCATGCTGCTTGCAACCTCATGGGAAACACAAACCTGCTATTGGAAACTGTGACAAACTTCATTCCATTAAGCCCATACAAGCCCTTTGGAACTTATGTCCTTTGTACTGGGAATGGAAAGCTAGTTATCTTGAGGAATCCAGATGCTGTTTTGCAACTATTATTTTACTCATCTCAGTTGTGCAAAGAAGAAGAATGTACAGATGTTGCCCAGAGAACTCTTCAACAACATTTCGGCTATGAGAGTGAATTGCAAGACAGCTTCCAAATGCTAAATGAGGTTTACCTGGAGCCACTGGAACAGCTTCCATTATCTGCAGAATCTACTAGTGATACTGCAACAGTTAATGCAGCCTTGAACGACCTTGGCTTGGTAATTTCTATTTCCTTTGCTTGTTTCAACAAACTTCAAAATCTTGAAATCAACTCTTTTTAAAAAATAATTGTTCTTTAAAGATGACTTGCAATAGACTAAAAGTATTTCAATGCTAGAAAATGTGTTGAAGTTAAAGAGTATTAGTCACCAAAGAATTTTCTTTGTATTTTCTTTGTGCTTTTCCTTGTGAGGTGTTCAGAGTACAAGAGCTAGATTGTGTCTTCGTGCTGCTGGAGAGCTAGAGAAGCGGAAGATTGCAAACAAGGACAGCATCGATCTCAAGAAGACAGACATTGAGAAAGCAATGAAATACCTACTAGAAGACTACCAATTGAATTGTGGGTATCGTGGCCTAGGTTGTTATGATGCCTTCAAGCTTCAAGAATCCTCCAAGGATTTCGACGCTAATGTGAAGAGACTTGAATTAGCAGGTATATGGGATGAAATCGTTGAATTTTTAAAAAGGTATGAACTCCCAGATGCATTTGAAGGCCAGAACGATTGGATAGATCTTGGAACAAGGTACCGACGCCTTGTTGAGCCGTTAGATATTGCCAACTACTATCGCCACTTGAAGAATGAAGACACTGGAGCATATATGGATAGGGGCAGGCCAAAACGCTACAAGTTTACGCAGAGATGGTTTGAGAATGCTAAGAGGATGCCAACTGAATCTAGTTGGGAGTCATGCTTTTGGGCCAAGGTAGAGGAGCTGCGCATTAAAACTAGCAATGTAGGAGGGTTTGCACAAGTTAAGGTCAAGGAAGAGGTTTTAAAACTAGAAGAACAAGTACAGATATGGATCAAAGGCGGAGAGTTGGGTAAAGATGTGTTTTTGGAGAAATCCACCTTTATGAAGTGGTGGAACACACTCCCTGAAGAGCATAAATCGAAATCTTGCATTAAAAATGTAAAGGATTCATGATCATTGAACATGATTCTCATGCTAATAATATCACCTACCAATGTTATTTGTGTGCATCTATAAAATTCACAAGCTAATAATATCATAAATTACTAGCTCTAATTTATCAAGTTTGCCTTAAATAGAGTGAATATGCAAAGAAGAAACCTTCAAATCACAATCGGTTGGACAATGCCTCATGAAGCAGAGGTGGCTACTGCATCTTCCTTTGTCCCTTCCATTTGGGGTCAAAAGTTTCAAAAATTCATCAAAATTAAGTGAATACCAGGTTAAAAGATTGAATTCTTTGATAAGAAAAATAAAAATTGGTGCCTCATATAAACAATATATAAAACTAATTAACCTTAGACAAACATATTAAAGGTATGCCAAGTAAATTGTATAACATACATGTTTGCAAAATATGCCAAGTTCCTCGAGCTTAACGGTGTAGGTGACAAGCAATTCTTTGAAAGACTGAAAGTCCCTAATCTCAGTATCAAGCTTTGCTACATAGGTTTCAACTCCCCTCCAAATTGCATTAAAAAACACTCTAGAATTCCAATCTTTCACTGCATAAAACAAACATGGTGTTGTGTGAGTTACTTTGTTCAAAACAAGCCGTCTCCAAGCAATTGCTATGCCTACAATGCCATGAATCCAACATTATGTTTGACACAACAATATGTCATTACAAAACAATACACAGCTGCTATGTGCATGTCCTTCAATTACATTTGTGCACAGCTAATCATACCAATGGCCTCATGGTTTCAAATTTCCACTACTAAAAGAAAGTACAACATGTTGTGCTTAACAAGAGGCTTATGTTTATTCGTTATCTTTATATTTTAAGTTTATTTTAGTCAAATTTGTTAAGAAGAACTAGTGATATATTTTCAGTAAAACTTATGTATAGTTCCTTAGGTCTCAAATTAAATTTAACCACATGGTTGTATAAGTATTGAATAATATAACAAAAACAATGTTATCTTTTTCAAGAACATATATATATATATATATATTGGAATAGATTTTTCAAGAACTTTTAAAAGAATTTAATTGATCAATACAATCACGTGCTTGAAATTAGAAGACCTTTTTCTTCCTTTAATCTTAGCAACCAAAACTGCCAAAAAGCAATTTAATTATCAGCCTTCAATAATAAAATCTCCAATTTTCCCTTTTTCTATATCCATATATTTACCTCAAACTAAAACCCTAGTTTCTAATTAGTTTGCCAACAATATAAAATGTACACAACTTCCACATTTTTCAAGCAAAGAGAGGTATTAGTTTTACCTGATTGGCTGATTGTATGACAAAAATTTTGGTGCGCCCACAGAGTATGATTTGTAAAGAAGCTTGATAGATACTTTTGGGCCAGTCCAACCTCATACAGATAATGGGCTTTTTCGGATTTGGGTCATGGGGCCATATGTCCAGCCCGAAACCATAAGTAGCTGTGTGAATCCAAAGATGCTCGTTTACCAAACTTATTTTTTGGGTTCCAGGAAAACTCTTTTTTTTTTTTTTTTTTTTTTTTTGAAGGGCATGAAAACTCTTTTTTATTTTGTGGGTTCCAAATTATATATATATATATATATATAGAGAGAGAGAGAGAGAGAGAGAGAGAGAGAGAGAGATGGAAACTCACTTGCATTAACTAATTTAATTTATTGCCACGGTGCAAACTTCCACTTGATAGTTAATCTAATTTATGCTAAAGATAACAAATGTAAACTCTTAAGTTTAGTAATCTAAAGTCTAAAAAAAAAAAAAAAATTCTAAGCAATCTTCATCTTTTTTTTTTTTTTTTTTTTTTTTTTTTTTTTTTTTCTTGTATCTATTTTATATTTTACCATTCTTCCATTTTTATCACACCGAAATTGAATTTACATGAAAGAGTGCCTATAATTTTTATTTCTTTATCCTCCATTTGGGCTCTTTGCATTTACATCGGTGGTGCTAAAAAATTTAGCTTTTAGCACTTCAAAAACTTACTTTATTTATTTTAATACTATTTAAAAATACACTCTATATTCCATCTCTTACTTTAGCGTATTACCTATAACACCCCGGCCCAACTTTATAATTAACTTATGTGTTCAAGAGGTTAATTATTATTTGAATCACTTACTATCTAAAATTAATATAAGAGTATTTAATAAACATATTATTTTATAATGCCATTGAATAAGAATGATAAAGATTATAAATAATTGAAATGGCTAGTTGTATTATAAATATATACTTAGTATGATGCATAGTTGGTGTTTTAATTAGGCATATGATGCATGAGATGTAATAGTGGAAATTCCACCCACATGCAACCAATGAGAATTCAACACAAGTAATGCTAAAGCATCATGCATGTTGACAAACCAAAAGGCCAAGACTTGGCCGACCATGCAATCACCAAGAGCCACTTCATTTCTTCCTTGACTTTTCTCAAGACACTAGAACATCCAAGAAGCTATCTCCCCCTCTATTTTCCACTAGCACACACACACACACAAATCAGAAAATTCACCACACTTTGCCCTCTTTTTTCTTAAGGAAAAAGCTAGGAAGCTCTCTTGAGTCTTTTTCTCAAACCCACGGTCAACACCCCAAGGTCCACTCTTCTTATCTTCTTTTGTTGAACTAGAAATATCTTTGTTCATCTTTCATTTGCTTCTTTCTTCTTCTCTTCTTACATGGCAACATCTCTCCCTTACTTTCTCACTGAAAATTCTAGTTTCTTTAAAGAAGAAATTAAACAATTAACCCTAAGGTTTTAGCTTCAAAGATTGTGGGTGGCGAGAACGAGAACACGGACACTTGAGCTCCTTTTGTACAACTCTCTCGCGTCTACTATTTTCAGGTAAGGGATATGTGACATGTGTGTTTGATAAGTATAAGGATTATTTGGAAAATTATTATGCATCAAAACCTTATAATTAGAGATACTACATATACATGATTTAAGTAAAGATATATGTTCGTGAGTTGTTCAATTAAAGTATGTATTGAGGATGGCGGTACGTTCGCACTCAATTAAAGTAAGCAATGAGGATGGCGGTTCGTCCGTGCTCAATCAAAGTATTATTGAGGATGGCGATGTGTCCGCGCTCAATCAAAGTATAAATTTACATTAAATGTTATAATATTTTATGAGAAGAGGTTTATGAATGAAATGATTATTTTATATGATTTTAAAGAGTTAATATAAAGTTTAGTGACTTTGTAAGAAATGGAAAGAATTTAGTCTGAAATATTTGTAGTATTAATATGATAAGAAAAGGAGAACAATTATTTCCCTATGAAATACTATGCTTGAAAAAACGTTCTCCTATCTGAATATCCATAAAATATTTGATTTGTATGCATTTTTATTAAATGCCCATGAAGCGTAAAACCTTACTGGGCTTTGCAGTTCACCTTATTATATTTCAGTGCATAGGTTCTTCCTGGAAGCAATGAGAGTGTTACAGGTGGCAAGGATTTCATGATTCTCGTTTGTTAGAATGTATAGTTAGTTTTTGTTGTATAGTAGTTTAGTTTTTTTGTTGTATAGGAGGAATCAAGATGTACTTGATCCTTGAGCACAGATGTAATTCAGTATCTTAGTTTGTTTTGAACCCTAGTTGTATGTTTTTGGGGTTAGGTTTGTAATAAGAGTTTTGCTAAATGTTTAGCTATGTAATATTTACACGAATACCTTAAGTTTTAGCTAGGTGGTAATTTTCTAAGTTCAAAGGAAATGAAATTTCAAGGTTTCCATCATTTTGTATATTGTGGCTTTTATGCAAGAAAATAAGCAGGAATTCAAGAAACAAATTCTTGATAAGCACCTTCAGTTTAGGTTGGTTCATGTTAGTATTATGGTAAACTTGATATTAACATGTCGGTCATGCTCTAAATCCTGAAGTATAGGTTTGGGTCGTGACATTACCCATTAACATAGTTGTTAGTATCGTACGATACACGATACATATCGTATTGTGTACAAAAAGTTGCATATTATAAGTACTCATGAATCATCTGATACATAGGTGCATATCGTATGAATTGTATTATATTGATGAATCGTACAATACATAGACAAGTGGGTCCAAAATTAGTTTTTTTTTTTGTTAAAATTTGTGGTTTAATTTGATTCAAACAAATTGTTAGACTTTTTTAACACAAAATTATTGGGAAACTTAATTTAGTTTTTTTTTTCTTCCCTTCTCTTTCTCCTACAAAATTTAGAGTATACTCATATGTGCAAATTTATTTTCTATGCTATTAATAATGTATTAAATGAAAATATAATTTTTTTTTATCATTATTATTATGAGTCTAAAAAGCTAGAATGGCATGAAAAAATTATTAGAATAAAAAAAACAAAAAATAGCAAATAATGATAATAGTGAAGAAAATGTCTATGAAAAATAATTTTGCAAGATGTTGAACGTGATAATAACATTGATTTAGATGGATCTGATTAGCCAAGCTGATGAAAAAATATTATTATTTTGGTTCATATATCATGTATTATCACTTCTCAATTTAATTAATTTGAACGTGCATGTTATTAACATAAGTTAATTTGATTTATTTAGTTAGATTTGTCAAATTTTATTCCATAAGTAATAATTTAGTTGGTCATTAATTGAATGTATTTCAAATTTATAATGAATATACCTTTTATATATGTAAATCTATAATTATTTTATAATTTTATTAGATGTTTGTGTATCTTACGATACATGATTCGATACGATATATGATACAGAAAAATAAAAAATTTCACAAATTGACAACTAATAGAAATAATATAAACACCCACTAAAATAATATAAAACATCCACCCATTAGTCACAGAAGAGAGACTAAGAGGCTGAGTTGAGAGAGAATAATAAACAAATAAAAGCAAGTAGCACCTTGCTACAACGTGAATGCTCTAAACACAATTTGAATGCTAAAAACACAATGTGAAAGTGAATGTCTAAACAGTCACTTCACTTGACTAGAGAAGAAAAAGAACGGACAAAAATGCTTACCTAGACAAGTAGGAAGTTCTTGCTATCAGCATCCTTGATCAAACTGAAGGAACTATCCTTGATAAACCGAAGAAACTTCCTTGAAAGAAATGTGACTGGCCCAGTTTTCACTCATGGGGCTTTTCATTGGAGGTTTTTATTTTTGGACAAAGTTTAGCTACAAAATAAATTGTAGGCTAAGGATAAAAACTCACTCAATATATTTTTTATTGGAGGTAAATTTTGACAAATCCACCATTAGATTACATCTTCTTCTTATATTCTCTATATTTGCAAAATTTCAAGAAAATTAAAGATCAATAGCTATGTCATCAATAAATTTTTAAATTGCAAGTTTTTGTAATTTAAAATTATGCATAAAATATAAAATTATAGATTATATAGTAAATAATATCCGATTGAGACAAAAATTGACATGTGTATTAAGAGCGTAAAGAACATGTAATTAAACGGTTAGATTTTTAAAATATGTAGTAATATTTATTTTATTGAGTGAGTTTGTAGCGTAAGATTATAACCAATTTTGTAACTAAACTTTATCCTTTATTTTTTATTTTTTCATTGGAGGCTGCTTTTTTTTTTTATTAATTTTTTTTTTTTTTTGATTTGTCATTGGAGGCTTTCAGCATATTTCTATAGCCCAAAGTCTCCGATCACCTTTCCGCAAAGTCTTGGCATTTTTTTTGTGAGTCTGGATACACTCTGGCACGTCTACATATGTGTTTTAGCCTTTTTTTTTTTTTTTTTTTTTTTTTTTCTTCACGCGTTTTCTGCTTTTTGAGACAAAAACACTATTTATCACTGTTCATAATACTGTTTACTTACTGTTTATGCACTGTTTACGGAACCCACGACCACTTTATTAAAAAAATATATTAAAAATGGGTTCTACGGTACTATTCACACATTTAAAAATTATTTTGCTATAACGTTTTCAGTTTTTAGTTTTCAGTTTTTAATTTCAACAAAAATAAGTTATATCTAAATAGACCATTTTGTATTTTGGTGCAAAGTCTTGGTCTATGACATTGTTTAATCAACCAAAAATAAAAATAAAAAATTAAAGCAAGTCTTGGTCAATAAATTATTCATGGTTTTAGATTTTAGCATAAAAAAAACACACACACACACACATAATATAAAAAAATAAAACTTAATTGTTCATAGAAAAAAATTAATATTAATAAGTTAATGTAAATAAATTATTATTCCATCCTTACAAAAATTCAAAAATTACAAAAAAAAAAGTTTTTTATTTTATTTTATTTATTTATTTATTTATTTTTTTTATATCAGCCGGTATGTCTGGTATCAACCAATACACTCGAAATCGGCTGGTAAGCCTGATGCATGACCGGTATGCCTAGTATTTAAACTGGTATAAAATGTTGACATTTCAATATTAGTACATATACCAATACAATACATATTGATCAATATGACTAGTACAGTACGGTATCAACCACCTTATTTTTAACGTCTTTCTAGTAAAGGGAATTTAAAATGTACTATAATTAAGGTATTCCAAACGCGTAGTTACCCAGCAGTTACTTCACTAACACTATAGAATTAAAATTAGGAAAGATAAAAAAAAGGGAAATACAAGTTGTGCGCATCCAGACAAATAGGAACCTGTGAAGTCAGCAACCTTGACCATGCCAAGAAACTTCATTGAAAAAATGTCTGTCCCAATTTTCACTTTAGAGACTTTTCATTGGAGGCTTTATTGCCCTAGTCTCCAATCACCTTCCAACAAAGTCTTCGTCAATTAATGACACTATTTATTAAACCAAAAAAATAAAATTAAAATATGAAGTCTTCGTCAATGATTGTTTAACCCGGAACTCATCCATAAAAACCACAGGGTATTTGCAGTATAAAATACAAACCAATTTGTAGCAACAAGCAAAAAGCTTACTCTCTTTCTAAAGAAACAATTAAAAGAAAAAATGGCCAGTTTAAATCTTGGAGAAAACATAAAAATCGATACAGAGCTAATTAAAAAAGCTTACTCTCTTGCGGTTAAGGCTCACAGCAAGTCTTCAGAGAAGGCATATAATGTTGAGGAAAGTCGTCGTTCATCAGATCCTATCATCTTTAGCTTTTCTGGATGTTGGTCTGAAAATGGTTGGTATGATGGAGAACCTTTTGGAGTAACTGAGATCAATCTTCCATCATTGTTTCCTTCTCTTAGAAGTATAGGCGTTAATGAAAATGCCTTGGTCAACAAAGCCTTTCTGCAGAGATTTGTAGACAAAATCTTGGGGAATTCAGATTTTGATCGCGAGGTACTATTTTGCTTCCTTCTACTTTTTCTTGGACTCTTTTTTTTTTAGGGGTACTTCCTGTTCATACTATGGATTCTTCTGTAACTTGCTCATATTGTTTATGCCTTAAATATATTAAGAATGTAACCATGTATTTATTTTACTGTATAAAGTTTGGGAGAAATTTAACATGAACAGTTCAGAAATTTAAAGGAAAAAAAAAAAAAGTTATCTTTGTTTTTTTTGTCTGTCTGGTGGAGTGGTTGCATGATTGCAGGGAGGAGCTCCATGTATGAGTGGGCCCCCCAAAAATTTTAAAAATATTTTTATATTATATTTAAATATTTAATATTTTAATTATTAGTCTACAAAAATGAGTCGACTCTCAAATATTTGAGTTAGCTCAATGATACTCTTAAAAAATTTGTCCAATTGGACTAGTAGTTATAGAGATTTTTTTTTTCCTCATATTCATTTTTTATTGTAAAATGTTTTCTTATATCTGTTAAAGTTTTGAATCATTCATGTCTTTAATAATTCATTAGTTCAATTGAAATTTTTTTATGCATTTCGGTTGACAATTTGGTAACTTATATTAAAAATGAAAACTTTAAGAATTCACTATGGAAGATATTAAGTTGTGTGTATAAATATTAGTGTTTGTGCATGTTTATGAAATTTTTTATAAGCTAATAACTTAGTATCACAAATTGCGCCCCCCCCCCCCCCCCCAAACAAAAATTTCTAACTTATAGAGCACAAACTAGATTTTAGTTTAGGGTACAAGATTATAAAATAAAAGGTTGAAGCCAAATTAATATTAAAATTTTTTAATTAACATAAATAAAGTATGTAATTAATGAAAGAAAAAAATTAAATAAATAAATTGATTGACATAGAAAATAATGCAAAATATGAGTGATAGTTTTATTTTTCATGCTTAGTGTTAATTTATTTTTTTCTAATGTTCGAGTTGAAAGATAGTATAATCATCCTTATGTTTAAGACACCTCATAATCTAAGTTAACTATAAATATATTTTTCAAACAAGTAAAAGAGATAAATATTTCATTATATCTGTTAAAGTTTTGAATCATTTGTGTCTTTGAATAAGGTTTTCAGACCCAGACTATTCATTGAACCGTAAAAGGGATCTTGTTCAAGGTTTTTGAGATTGAACCGAGGTTGAATCGGGATCAAATCGTGATGATGTCATAATTAATTTAATAATTAATTAAAGCCTAAATATAGATATTAAATTTATAAAACTAGCAAAATTGACTAATATATCTATATATGTGAGGAAAATTTAATGATTTTCAAGTATATATTTAATAATTAAATAAGAAAGTTAATAAAATAAAATAATAACCATGAAAACATTAAAACTTATGATTAATTTTTGAATTAGAGTTGAATATCTTTGAAGGATTTTAATTATAATTTTTTTTTATTCCTTGTAAGAGGTTGATTATTTAATTAAGTAGAATAAAATTGTGTTAAGTTGTTTTTAATAATAAAAAAAAATTTCTAAAGGGTTGGACCGCACGGTTCTTGCCACCAATTTTTCATGAAATGTGCGGTCCAACCTCGGTTTTAGGGGTTTACGGAATTGCCACATATGCCCAGTTCTCTATGCTTAAAAAACTGAATTTCAATCTGGTTCCTAGTTTTCACGGTCTGACCTCTTGGATTGGTGCGGGTCTGAAAACAGTGTCTTTGAATACTTCATTAGTTCAATTGATTTTTTTTTTTAATGCATTTTGGTTGACAATTTGGTAACTTATATTAAAAATGAAAACTTTAAGGATTCATTATGGAGGATACGAAGTTGTGTGTATAAATATTTGTGTTTGTGCATGTTTTTGAAATTTTTTATAAGCTAATAAATTAGTATCATAAGTTGACCCCAAAACAAAAATTTCTAGCTTACAGAGCACAAACATGATTTTAGTTTAGGGTACAAGATTATAAAATAAAAGGTTGAAGCAAAATTAATATTAAAAATTTTTAATTAACATAAATAAAGTATGTAATTAATAAAAGAATAAAATTAAATAAAAAAATTGATTGACATGTAAAATAATGCAAAATATGAGTGATAGTTTTATTTTTCTTGCTTATTGTTAATTTGTTTTTTTTTTTCTAATGTTCGAGTTGAAAGATAGTATAATCATCCTTATGTTTAAGGCACCTCATAATCTAAGTTAACTATGAATATATTTTTCAAACAAGTAAAAGAGATATAAATACTTATAATCAACATATAGTAATTAATTGCTGAAGTTACAAGACTAATTTAAGATTTTCAAACAATTTTTTTTAATTATTATTTAGAAGTAAAGTAAAAAAATTAATAAGAAGTATAATAATATACTTGAAGTTTTTAAAATATTATATGAAAGCCTTGAATATTTTTTTAAAGAGATTTATATGATGTTTTTTAGATTAACTTTATCAATGTTTATTCTTTTATATATATATATATATATATATATATATATAATTGGATTTATTTTTTTTTAAAAAAAAAGTATCATTGTAAAAGAATTAAAAATAAAACAAAAATAAAATTGACACATTAGTTTAAAGGGCTGGCTCAACGAAATTTTGGGGTTTAAGGCAAAAATTTTAAAGGGTTTTTTTTGTTATATTTAAATATTAATTAAATTATATATATATATAATTTAAATATATTTTTCTTACATTTTGAGATCCAAAATTACTAATACAAAGTTCATTGCAAATTCATATTTTTCATTATAGTAATAAATAGTAAATTATTCCGAATAATTGTTTCTCAAAAAAAAAAAAATTTATTCCAAATAATAGATAAGGTTTATTTTTAGAAGAATAAAAGATAAGTTGGTGAACCTGAACTAGATACTTTTTTTTTTTTTTGGTGAGAAGAAGTACTAGAAACTCTATTGAAAGAAAGAAACTTAGCCATAATCGGCTAGAAGAACACCATGAATGCGTGGAAGAATATCCTCCATCCACATCGATAAACCTTTAACATGTCTAATATGTTTAGCTAGGTTATGAGTTGCCAAATTGTCTAATAGAGTTCTAATAAAGAAAAATAAAACATTTTAATCAAAGATAGTTCAACTAGAGGGGGAAAAAAAAGCCTACTTTTGTAGTTTGATTGTCTTTTTAGTTGGTCTAGATATGGAAATTTAGTTTCAATAAGAATTTAAAGAGATCATAGAAAGGATGCCATGCAAGCACTAAAACATACTCATATGGAATTGGAATACAAGTGATATCTTGTTACTAAATATTACTACATTATTCAGGTGCAAAAGGCAGTGAAAGAAAACAAGCAAATATTGTTTACAGGACACTCCTCAGGTGGTTCAATTGCAAACCTTGCAACAATTTGGTTCTTGGAAGAATACTTAAAACCAAAATATAACTACGACATTTCACCTTCCTCTCCTCTGTGTGTGACTTTTGGGTGTCCTCTAACTGGTAACCACATATTTTCCCATGCTTTAAGGCGTGAGAACTGGGCTTGCTACTTCACACATTTTGTCATGAGATATGACATTGTCCCACGGATCATGCTTGCTCCAATCTCATCCATTAAATTGGAATTTCAGAAAGTTCTCCAATTCCTCAATGCGAAATCCGTAAATCTTGCACGTGCATCCATTGACACCTTCGATGCTTCAAATTTTTACATGAAAGTAATGAAGAATGCATCATCTGTGGTAAGCCATGCTGCCTGCAATCTCATGGGAAACACAAACTTGCTATTGGAAAATGTGTCAAACTTCATTCCATTAAGCCCTTACAAGCCTTTTGGAACATATGTCTTCTGCACTGGCAATGGAAACCTAGTTATCTTGAGGAATCCAGATGCTGTTTTGCAATTATTGTTTTACTCCTCTCAGTTGTGCCATGAAGAAGAATGCACAGATATTGCCCAAAGAAGTCTTCAACAACATTTTGGCTATGAGAATGAGTTGCAAGAGAGCTTCCAAATGCTAAATGAGGTTTACTTAGAGCCATTGGAACAACTTCCATTATCTTCAAACTCTACAAGTAGTGATATTGCAACAATTAATTCAGCCTTGAATGACCTTGGTTTGGTAAGTTCTATTTCCTTTGCTTGTTTCAACACATTTGAAAATCTTGAATTCAATCTCTTTTTAAAAAATAATTGTTTTTTAAAGATGACTTGCTATAGACTATACAAAGAGAATAAAAAAAGTATTTCAATGCTAGAAAATGTGTTGAATTTAGAGCATAGCTCACCAAACAATTTTCTTAGTTATATCTTTGTGCTAATTTCCTGTGTGATGGGTTCTAGAGCACAAGAGCTAGATTGTGTCTTTGTGCTGCTGGAGAGTTGGAGAAGCGGAAGATTGGAAACAAAGAAAGCATTGATCTCAAGAAGCCAGATATTGAGAAAGCAATGAAATACCTTAAAGAAGACTACCAATTGAATTGTAGGCATCGTGATCTAGGTTGTTATGATGCCTTCAAGCTTCAAGAAACCTCCAAGGATTTCGATGCTAATGTAAAGAGACTTGAACTAGCAGGTATATGGGATGAAATTATTGAAATGTTAAAAAGGTATGACCTCCCGGATGCATTTGAGGGTGAGAAGGAGTGGATAGATCTTGGAACAAAGTACCGCCGCCTTGTTGAGCCCTTAGATATTGCCAACTACTATAGACACTTGAAGAATGAAGACACGGGAGCTTATATGATAAGGGGCAGGCCAAAACGTTACAGGTTCACTCAAAGATGGCGCGAGCATGCTGAGAGGAATGCTGAGAGGATGCCTACTGAATCCAGTGGAGAATCATGCTTTTGGGCCAAGGTAGAGGAGCTGCGCATTAAAATTAGCAGCCAAGGGTTTGAACCAATCAAGGAAGAGGTTTTGCAGCTAGAAGCACAGGTACTGGATTGGATCGATCATGAAGAGTTGGATAGAGATGTGTTGCTGGAGAAATCCACTTTTAAGAAGTGGTGGGAAGATCTCCCTAGAGAGCATAAGTTGACATCACGCATCAAAGATTTAAAGGTTTCATGATTGTCAAGCATGTTGATTCCTTATTTGGCTACTGCCAACAACTCTCTGTTATCTTCTGTAGTTTTATGTTTGAGTTTGCAATTGCTCAGTAGGCTACTTGTGTGGTTTTTTATTTTATTTTATTTTATTTATATCAAGAGTTTAACTCCAGCTACCAAAAAATTTATTATTTTTATGCTAATTAGAATGCCATATGAACGGCCACTTGACTTAAACTAAAAATAAATAAAAATTGAATTGTCTTATTCATTCAATTTTCTATCATTTTGTGATCGACCAAACATCCCATAACAACCCCAATTTTACAGGAAAGATCTCATGGCTGACCATGATACAGCTTAGTAGGGCTGGCCCTAGACATTTTGGGGCCTAAGGCAAGAACTAAAAATAGGGTATTTTTTTAGACTTATATATTAATTAAATTAATATTTATTTAATATTTTTATATTATAATATATTTCATTTAAAATCTATTTTTCTTGCCTTTTGAGATGCAAATTGACTAATTAAAATTTTGTTTTCAAGTTCTTCTAACATTTCATTTTCAATCGATAATATAGTTAATTCACTTAATCTTTCTTGGGACATTGTCGATCTTAGATATGATTTTATTAATTATAATTTTGGAAAACTTCTTTATGCAGAAGCTACTGTAACAGTTATTGTTAGTAAAATCCTATAAGCAATATATGTATTTGGAAATGAATCTAATCTTTTTATATAATTTAGTAAGTCAATTGGGGTATAATCTTTTATTTGTAAAATTGTACAATTGTTATCTTGTAATTGTATCATTTCATTATCTTCTAACTCTTTTTGTTGAATTTCTTGCTCATTTGTAATATTTTCATCTAAATTTTGTGTTACATTTTGTTTATTACTAATAATAAATTTATCCATTGATCCTTTTTGAGATTCAATTAATTTTTCTTCTTTCTTTCTTTTTATAAGTTTTCATTTCCAGATGCATATTTTCTAGTAGACATTTCTAATCAAACAATATATTTATAAAGACTAAAATAAAAAATAACTTTCAAGTATAGAACAAATGAGAAATAAAACCTGATTTATATAAAAAAGTATTGTTGTAGTTTCACCGAACAATAACAGGTTTTTAGCAATCTCAACCTGCATAAATAAAGACTTTATTCAATATATTACCACTAACTAATATATATATATATATATAAACACAAGATTAAAATTATAAAAAAAAGATTTAAGTACAAATATAACAAAAATTTAAGCACAGCCATAGCACAAGGCTTATTAATAAGACCCACCTGCAAAAAAAAAACACAAAACAAATCATATCTAATATCTATAACCCAAAAAAAAAAAAAAAAAAACGCAGGCTTTATAAATAAAAATAAAAATGAAAATAAAGGCCCAAACAACGTAAAACTACAGAGGCAGGCGGCCCAATCTTTTTATCTAAAGTTAAGTCTAAGCGCCCATTCACCAAAAAAAAAAAAAAAAAAAAAAAAAAAAAAAAAAAAAAAAAATAACAAAAAAAGAAGCTAAGCGCCCAAATAGAAATAATACCTGATAGCAGAGTCACCATAGATGAGAGAACTCAAAACCTAGAGGCTAGAGCAAAGGCGCAGAGGCAAGCTTGCCTGAGAATGAGATGAGAAGGATTAGGAATCAGAGAGGCAGAGAAAGGCAAGCTTGCTTGAGATGAGAGAGGCGAAAAGCAGAGAGAAAGAAGAAGAGCTGCAGAGGGATTTAAGGGAACGGTAAAACTAAAAATTTTAGGGATTTGAGTTGTTTTATTTGTTCGGATTTGTGATTGTTTTGTGGTTAATCTCTTAGACCGGATTTGTGATTGTTTTGTGGTTGATTTTTGGTTTGTTTGGAGGATAATAATGTTATTTTTGGGCAATGATTTTGTTTAGAACCAATGTATAACCGGTTTTACCAAAATTTTTGTTTTTTGGTTAAAAGGATGTGCCAAATTTTTGTAATTCATCTGAAATTAATTTTTTTTTCCCTCCTACCCCTTTTTTTCTGAAATTTTGGGGCCTTAGCCAATTGCCTAACTCGTCCAAGGGAAGGACTGGCCCTGCAGCTTATTATTCCTTTTTAGCAAAATTTATGTGCAATTTTTTAGGTCTCAAATTAATTTTCAGTCACATAATTTTATTGACATGTAACAAAAATAATGTTTTTTTTTTAGAAAAAACAATTAATATTTTTAATAAAATTTTCATAAACAACTAACTTTAACCATTTTATTAGTCGATGCAACCACATGTTCAAATTTAATTCAATGCAATTTGTACTGTACCTAACTTTTATTTTTCCCACCTTTTCTAAGCAATCTAAATAGCCTAAAGGGCAATTTAATTATCAACATTCAATAATAAAACCTCCAATATTTTGCCTTTTATCTGTATCTAGTCATTTATCTCAAACTCTAAAGCTGACATGTTACTGTATAGCCTAAAATCCCAGTTTCAAACAAGTTATTACCAAAACCATTACAACAAGAAAAAATGCAAACAGTCTAACCCTGGTATAGGGTCTAGTGGTGAAGCATCTCGTTCACTTTGTCATAGTGCTTGAGTTTGAGTAGCGTGAGACTCATTAGTACTATGGCTGTAGGCCAATTTGGGAATCTCATGGTATATTTTGCTAAGTAGGATGTGATTTACCTGCATGGTCCTACTTTTTTTAACAAAAAAAATAAAAAAAATAAAAAATGCAAACAATCTAAGCCTATGATTTTTTAGGCCAAATTATAAATTACAACTTCTAACTTTGTCCAAATTTCAATTTAGTCCTCTAACTTTACTTTTATTTAATTAAGTCCTTTAATTCTCAAGTTTATTCAATTTAATTATTTTGTTAGATCCCATTAAAAAAAAAAAATCATTGTTAGTGACCTCCAAAATGAAAATAGTCAAACAAACGAAAGTATGTTATTTTGGGGGTTATTAACGACACTTTTTAGATAAAATCTAATTAAATTGAATAAGTTTGAAAGTTAGATGTAATTTGTAATTTAGCTTTTTATTTTTTTTAAATAATTATTTTTCTTTTTCTTTTTCCTTTGTATTGGGTAATAGGCTTTAACGTGGGTCAATTGATCTGGGTTTAGTACTATGCCCCATACAGTAATGTAGAAGAAATCATGTTTGATAAAATTCTGTTACAAGAAGGAAAAGTTCATTAACATTTTAATAAATATTAAAAATATGATTGCGAGAATGTCATAACTAAAATTGAAGTACATTGGCAGATGCTAATAACATACTTTTAAAAAACTGCTAATCTTTCTAAATGTTCCAGATCTATTGGTGAGAGTGTCAAACTAGAATTGATGATAAAATTAAAAAAAAATAATAAAAAATAAAAGAAAAATTGTCAGACTAGATTGATGACAGCAAATATGACTAAAAGTTCACCATGAGGTTTGATATTTCTATTGCTTTGTTGTGTAGTTATGCCCTTCGTTTTGTAATGACTTCTCAAGATTCAAGTTGTGTTTAGGTGTTTTTATTCTCTGGATTTTTCTTCTAATTTTGGCTGCAGCTTATTCTCAGTTTTTTTCCCAGCTGTGATGCAGATAGATGGTTTTGAATACTTCAACGGAAAACTGCCCTACAGTCTTGAATGAATTCTTGGAGTATGTGGCTAGGATTAGTGCACAATCTGTCATCCAATGGCGGCATGGAAATGAAGCCTAAAAATCCTGTTTTTTGGTTATATTTTGGATTAAATAATAAAATTAAAAACTTTTCAATAATTGTATTGAGTACTTATCAATCTCATGATCCTTTAAATATTAAATTGTGACAGGTTTTATATTACTTGAAAGAAATGATTAAAAGTTTTTGGGATGTGTTGATAAAAGTTTCAAGTTTTATTCACCTTCTTGTAAACTAGCTGATTCCTTCAACAATTTAATATAGAGAAATAATTGGTGGAAGTCTATTTTAGTGATGTCTAAAGATTCAATACAGAAATAATTGCCATTTGCCACTAGATAGACCTCTAAAAGATTAGACCGTGATGCCAAAGGTATTACTTACACAACTTCTGTAATAAGTCAATTACCACTTGCAATATGCCACTTGCATGATTTATAAATTCAATTGTTCTAAAAAATACAAGGTTTTGCTGTGAAAAGAGCAAGGAGTAGAGAAAGTTCAAATATGAAATTTCCTCATTTCAGGGCTTTATCCCCTCCACGGTTATATAAATAGAAAACCAAATCTAGGAAGTGACTTTTGCTGATTCAATTGTTCTCCAAAATACAAGATTTTTAGGCTTCATTTCCATGCCGGCATTGGATGACAGAGTGTTCACTAACTCTAGCCACATACTCCAAGATTTCAAGCAAGATAGTAGGGCAATTTTCCTTAAAATATTCAAAACCACCTGTCTGCATCATAGCTGGGAAAAAAGAAAAACACAATGACCCGGTTTGGATAACACTTTAAATCACTCAAAGTCACGTTGCGTTTTTTTTTTTTTTTTTTTTTAGCAGTCGAATTTATTGACTTTTGTGAGAAAAAAACATTGTTCATGTACTGTATGCACTGTTCATGCACTGTTCACACATTAAAAATATTAAAAGTGGGTCTCACGATACTATTCATATATTTAAAAATTATTTTGCTACAGTATTTTCAGCAACAATCAGTTTTTAATAACTTTCAGCAACAATCAGTGCTATCCAAATAGACCCAATAAGTTGCAGCTAACATTAGCAAAAGAAATCAGGCAATATAAACCCTTAAAAACCCACTTGAATCTTGAGAAGTCATTTAAAAAAAAAAAAAGAATGAGAAATCATATACATCTTGAGAACACTCGTAACCATCAACAAAAACTTTGTTGGCTAACTTGTGAACTTAGCCGATACAAAGCCACATGATAGCACCCATTTGGCAGTTCAATCTATGATTTATCATTCATGGATGTTGATAAACTAACACACTCAAAAGTTAGCCTTCATACATCTTTATGTACAAATCTAGAATTGCATTTGTAGAAACTAAAATGAAGTGATAAAGACATCCTTATTATGAAAGTAGGTTCAATGCAAGACTATTTTGTGTTAGCAAGACAGATATCAAATGTGATTGTTATGCTCAATAATACTGACAAGTTAGCCCACCTTAAATATACTGCATTATTTGCATTCTACCAATCTCGATACCCTTTGTTGCCTTGTGGTCTAATTTTATTTCATTGTTCTTTTTCTCCAACGATTTAAACGTGGTTATAGAGCTAAAACAAAATTAGACCAAAGCTGGTGCTACCTTGGTTTTACTTCATTGCATTTAATCAATCTCACCGACTCACATCCCCTCAGCAAATTCCCACGGTATATATTGTAAGAACATGAATTGTATGTATTAAGTATTAACTATTAACTATTAACATAAAGAATGATTCAACTAACTAAATGAATCCTTTCAAAAGAACAATGACAGAGCAAAGAATTCTTTCAAAAGAACAATGGCAGAGCAATACAGGGGATCCAAATACATAGAAAACCGCAAAAAATTTTCATAAATTAAAAAGGAAGCACACAAGAATCATGATTTGGAGCTGAAACATAATAAGTAAGAACCCAAGCTAGCTGGAAAAAAAAAAAAATGAAGAACCACAATCAGATTTTTTTTAGGGTTTGAACCTATAACTTAATAATCCGATCAAAACCCATGAAAATACCAAAAACCAGGAAAACCCAGAGCAAATCAAGTGATTGATATCCAAAAAATACCCCAAACGCATCAATATGAAATCCAAATTTTGGGGAAATAACAAATATTCAAAGAACACAAGGTAATGACACCACACTTGCAAAGGCTCCAACATAATTTTCAAATGCAGTAAACGACACGTGCGGTGGTGTATGTGGCGGCGTAGAGCTCCGGTGCTAAAAAGAGAGGAGGAGAGGAGATTTGGGGTTTAGCTCTCTAGATCTGAAACTATCGTGTGTGAAGAGGATTGAAGATTTAATGAGTTATGATTATGTGTGCTGAGGTGTATTGATTTTTCTGTAAAATGATGACGTGGCTTTCATTCATTGGGTGGCATAAAACACTTCTTTTTCGCCACCTCCGGACAGAAGTTAAACTCTTATTAAAATTTGGGTCATGGGTAGACATGGCAAAATGGGTCAGAATTTTCTGACCCGACCCGACCTGACCTGAAAAATACTCTACTCGAACCCGATTTTTTGACCCGAAACAAAAATAGGTTGACCCGTGACCCGACCTGTGTTTTTTGCGGGTCAACCCGACCCGAACCCGAATCATTTTTTTTAAACTTTTTTTTTTTGGTAAAAAAAATAGTAAAACTAAGACAATATTGGTTTAATTGTTTATTGTGAACTTTAAGGAAACAATTAATACATTTACATAACTATATGCAAATTAATTGAAAGATTAATGGTTGAACATTCTGTAATGAGTGAATATTTTTAGATATCAAATAACAAAGTACATGCCAAGATAATCTGGTTACAGTAGAGTTAAAAACATAAATTTAAAATTGTAGACATGTAAGAAATATTCACAAGTGTGAAAATAGTGAAGCTAAAGTATCAAATTAGCATAAATTATGAATATTTAAACCTATTTTTTAATAATTTATGTCCAAAATAAACGGCTTTTCAAAATAAATTATGAGATATCCTAGAGTGTGTGTTGTTTAACAATAATATAATATTCATAAAAGAGACCATGTATAAATAAGTAAGCAATCAAATTTTAAAGTATATCTCAAATTGAAATAGAGTGTCAACCACAACTGATAATAGATTATAAAATTAATTTTCAAGATTGTAAATTTCTTATATATTTTTATTTTTTATCAAATAAGTTATCCAATAAGTCATTTGTAATTTTGTTTTATATTTGGAATGTTGATATTGTGTAGAAATAAAACTTGTGCATTTGTTTTACTTATCTTTGTGTTATTTTGTTTTAGATAGTAATGTTAGGATTTGTATAATTTTAAAATTGTTGAATAAGTATTAATAAGTTTAATTGAGTTCATTCTTGATATAAGTGGTAAATTCAAAATAATGCATTTTATATTAAGTAATTTGTTGCATAACTTTCCAAATGACAGATACATGTTGTTTTCTATATAAAAATTAAATAAAAAAAAATTCATGTGAAAAATACAGGTCAACCCGACCCGACCCGCAACCCGATTGACCCGACTTGAACCCGACCCGACCCGCCCGTTTTGCCATGTCTAGTCATGGGTTCCATGAAAACTCCTTTTAACTTTTTTTTTTTTTTTAATGAATAAAAATAATATATATTAAAGAGAAAAGAAAAGTGGTTGCATCATGCGTGAAAACTCATAGTCAATGAGTTATGAGATGGAAACTTGCATTAATTTAATTCCAACTTTACAAAGTTCGACCTGATGATTAGTCGATGCCTGCAGTTTCATTTTGTTTTTTATTGGTAAGAGATTATTGGTTATGGTTAACTTTGCCCAATTCCAATGATGTGAGGGTTAAAAAAAAAAAAAAAATCATGAGTGAATGACATATCTTTTGAATGCAAGTTGATTAGGTCAATGTAATTCTTGGGACATAAATTTAGTTCTCATGATTTCTGTTAGGGATATTATTAGTGTTATGATGGGTTGAAGTTAAGTTATTGATTGAATTTACATGAAAGAGTGCCTATAATTTTTATTTCTTTAACCTCCATTTGGGCTCTTTTGCATTTATATTGGTGCTACTAAAAAATTTAGCTTCTAGCACTTCAAAAACATACTTTATTTATTTTAATACTATTTAAAAATACACTCTATATTCCATCTCTTACTTTAGCATATTATTCATTAACATAACTGTTAGTATCGTACGATATGCAATACATATCGTATTGTGTACAAAAAGTTGTATATCGTACGTACTCATGAATCATCTGATACATAGGTGCATATCGGGTGAATTGTATTGTATTAGTGAATCTTATGTATCATACCATACATAGACAAGTGGGTCTACAATTATTTTTTTTTGCTAAAATTTGTGATTTTATTTGATTCAAACAAATTGTTAGACTTTTTTAACACAAAATTATTGGGAAACTTAATTTTTTTTTTCTTCCCTTCTCTTTCTCCTACAAAATTTAGAGTATACTCATAACACTCACTTTCATATGTGCAAATTTATTTTCTATACTATTAATAATGTATTATATGTGGTTCAAAAAAAAATGTATTAAATGAAAATATAATTATTTTTTTATCATTATTATTATGAGTCTAAAAGGCTAGAATGGCAAGAAAAAAAATAAATTTTTAAAAAAAGTTCCTGTTGCATAAAAGTCATATATAAATAGTCAATATAAAACCATTAATTAGATCATTTACTACTTTGCTACTAATACATGTATTGCACTATTTGTCTAATAGTTTTGTTTATGGAATCTATATGTTCATTATTTTGTTTACTTGCTAAATAAAAGAAAAAAGAGAAAAAAAAATGACTCTTTTGTTTTTAGACTATTTTCATTTTAATTAAAAAAAAAAAAACTATATATAACTTAGTTGAGTTGTTATACAAAATAAAAGAAATATTTCTTTTAAACGGTTGGAACATATTGTTTATTGTGATTGTTATACTAATTATAAATTTTTTTCCAATAATTCATTGTGAGAAGGTAAAATATTTCTTTTAAATGGTTGGAAGGTAAAATATTTGTTTTCAATCATACAACCTACCCTTGAATATTTTGTATCTATAAAAATTCTTCTCTTGGCTTCAACTCAAACTTTTCTCATAAACAATACAACTTTTGTTAGTGGGAAAGAAAGGAAAAACAGCTACCGTACATCATCTGTAAAGGAAAAACCAAACAGCTTGGCAACCCAATCTGTTCTATGTTAGACAACACCTTTAAGATAATATACCCGACTGTTTTGTTCTTATTACAGAATTTGAATCTAAATTCCCAAAATTTTGAATGTTTACATAAATTTATGATCTTTTTCACTCATTTTTATTGTGTCCATGCTTTAATTTAAAAGATATTGCATTAAATGACGTTGTTGGGTTATTTTGGCATTTTAAAAGGTGCAACAGTGGTGGAGAAAGTAGAGGTAGAGGTGGAGATAAATGAATATAAGTATGAGGAATTAGTTAAAGCCCTTGAAAACTTTGAAAACAAGTATTATATCTTTTTATTCTTTTTATTTGTTTATCTAATTCTTTGACTAGATTGAAAAGAATTAGATTCCCATAGGTGTATAAAATTTGTTAACCCTGACAAACTTTAGTAGTTTTGGAAATCCTTAAACATTTTTGGCAGTTATAAATAAACAGTTAAGTTCTTTCTCAATCTAACATTTTAATCTATTTAGATTTTTATAATTTTGGGTGTGTTATTGATGGTTGATATTCAAACCGATTTGTTTGGTCTGTTATCTGCTCATCCTGTAACTCCCTTGATATCCTTGCTCCAGGAGGTATAAAACAATGCAAGAAAGCTTGGTGAGCTAAAACTTTTAGAGTTACTTCCTTTCCAATTGAGTCTAAAATCTTAACAATTTATGCTAGGTTTGTTAATTCTGCTTGCAACAATCTCCCCCAATGTTCTTGATATTTGGTTCTTCATTTTGTGAATTTTAATTATTTTTATTTTGCTTCATTCATCTCTCTTCAAATATTATGATTATGATTATTTGTTGGTGATATTTCTGCATTATGGTGTTTTAAAAATAAGGTTGCTTTTGAATCAATTTGTATCTATGCTAATGGTGAATATATTGAGAATTTTAATAATAAACACATGGAAGATTTTGATAAAATCATGAATCTTAACTTTTGTTGAGGGCTACAAAAGTAGGAAATAAAAATTCTAGAATTCTGCTTTTGTCTGCATAGTTTTGCAAGGTAGGAATCTTATGGTGGGGGAGCTTTAGTTGTAGAGCAGAGAGAAGAATGAAGCAATCCAAAAGAAACTCTTTGTGATACAGTGTAGAGTTAACAACAATATGCTTGCACCTATTTTCTCATATTTAATATGATAACTTAAACAAGTCTTATGAAGAAAATTATTTTTATTGATAAAATATAGTTAGTGAAGCTGCCCCCAGCAATTTAATAAGATTTTTTTTGTTGATTTACAAAACTCTTTGAATATTATGATCATTTGTTATTAGTGCATGTCATATATTTTACTTTCTGATAGCGTTGCTTTTAAATGTTATATGTAATGTTTTGATTTGAAATTTTACCATTTTTGTTGTGAAGGCAATAACTAGCGATAGAACATCATATTATTTTTCATCTACTCAAATTGTAAATCACATCAACAAAAAGTATGCTGCCTAGAATGAACATTGTAAATTACTTCAAATGAGCAATAATTTGCTTTGTTGGCAGATTAAGAAATATTTGTCAAGGTCACTATATATATATATATATATATAGACACACACACACACACACACACACACACTTGCCTTGGTTGACCAGCTCAAATCCTAAT
Organism: Quercus variabilis; assembly: GCA_030445155.1. Lineage (NCBI taxonomy): Eukaryota > Viridiplantae > Streptophyta > Magnoliopsida > Fagales > Fagaceae > Quercus > Quercus variabilis. The sequence goes on from CP129454.1 coordinate 13,270,774, forward strand.
GAAATTTGTATATTCCTTTCTGTGTGAGTTATTCCTTAAAATCCAAAGTGAAAAGTTTCATTTAAGTTGACAAAATTTCTCTCAACCTGACAAAAAATGCATTTAATTTGATTAAAAAAAATATTTAGCATCTCTAAGAACTTTCTCGTGCATTGCACGGGTTAGCAACTAGTTTATTTTAATACTATTTAAAAATATACTCTATATTCCACCTCTTACTTTAGCATATTACTCATTAACATAGTTGTTAGTATCGTACGATATGCAATACATATCATATCGTGTACAAAAAGTTGCGTATCGTAAGTACTCATGAATCATTTAATACATAGGTGCATATCGTATGAATTGTATTGTATCGGTGAATCGTATGTATCATACGATACATAGACAAGTGGGTCTAAAATTAGTTTTTTTTTTTTTGGTTAAAATTTGTGATTTTATTTGATTCAAACAAATTGTTAGAATTTTTTAACACAAAATTATTGGGAAACTTAATTTAGTTTTTTTTTTTCTTCCCTTCTCTTTCTCTTACAAAATTTAGAGTATACTCATAACACTCACTTTCAAATGTGCAAATTTATTTTCTATGCTACTAATAATGTATTAAATGAAAACATAATTTTTTTTTATCATTATTATTATGAGTCTAAAAGGCTAGAATGGCAATAAAAAATATAAAGAAAAAATTATTAGAATAAAAAAACAAAAAATAGTAAATTTTGATAATAATGAAGAAAATGTCTATGAAAAATAATTTTGTAAGATGCTAAACATGATGATAATATTAACTTAGATGGAGCTGATTAGCCAAGCTGATGAAAAGATATTATTATTTTGGTTCATATATCATGTATTATCACTTCTCAGTTTAATTAATTTGAACATGCATGTTATTAACACAAGTTAATTTGATTTATTTAGTTAGTTTTGTTAAATTTTATTCCATAAGTAATGATTAAATTGGTCATTAGTTGAATGTATTTCAAATTTATAATGAATATACATTTTATCTATGTATATCTATTATTATTTTATAATTTTATTAGATGTTTGTGTATCTTACGATACACGATTCAATACAATACATAATACAGAAAAATAAAAAAATCGATATACGATTTGATAACTAATGGAAATAATATAAACACCCACTAAAATAAATAAAACATCCACCCAATAGTAACAGAAGAGAGGGTGAGAGGCTATGTTGAGAGAGAATAATTAATAAATAAAAGCAAGTAGCATTTGTTCTCTACTTCTTTCAACCAGTCATTTTCGGGTGCATTTATTACAACTCATGTACAGATTTTCCATAGATGTAAAATGTGTTTACTTTCTAATGATTTTATATAGATGGAATGTTGCCAACACATTTACACGTGTACTGTGTATACACAGTGTTTCTCCATCGGACATTGTGTTTAAATGGATGGGAGAGAGTGAAAAGCACGTCTCAGATCTTTTCCAAAATGCTCGTAAAAAAGCTCCGTCCATTATTTTTATTAGCGAAATTGATTCCTTTTGTGGCTGAAGAGGTGAAATCCATGAAAATGAACCATCTCGACAAATCAAATCAGAATTTCTTGTACATATGCAGGTATTTTGTTTTCTCTAGAAATCAAATCAGAGTGATTTGTTACAAGCTTCATTTTTATATATTATAATTGACATGCTTCGACTAACATTGTGAGCAAGTAGTTTGTCAATAACTTTATTTTAGTTTATTGCTATCATGTTCGGTATGAATTTTTTACATTTTATGATATGAGTTGCAAGGCATCTCATTGAACATTTTTATACTTTTAAAATGGAATTTAGGGATTTGATGAAAATTTTGAACTAATATGTTTTGTATGGGTGAGCTAATTTTAAGGTATTTAAGCTTAAGTAACTTGAAATCATGTATGTGGTCCAAAGAAGGCTATGTTTTCTTTTGAATTTTAGATTTAATTTTTCTTTTTGGTTTTTACTCTTGTATTTGCCTAATGATTGGAGAAGAAGTATTTTAATACCTATTTGTAAGAACAAGAATAATATTCAAAACTATTCAAATTACAGTAGAAATGAACTTATGAGTCACACCCTAAAACTTTGGAAAATAGTGATTGAACATAGGTTAAGACATAAAACAACAATATCAAAGATTTGGTTTTATGCTAGTACACTCTAAAACTTTGGAAAATAGTGATTGAACATAGGTTAAGACATAAAACAACAATATCAGAGATTTGGTTTTATGCTAGCTAGTATAGTCTACTATGGAAGTTATTTTCTTACTTAGATGTCTAATGAAAAAAATATAGAGGCTTGTAAAGATCTTCATATGGTCTTTATTGACCTAGAGAAAACATATAATTAATACAATCCCTAGATAGGTTATGCAGTGGGTTTTGGAAAAGAAAGACTTTCTTCTAAAGTATATTAAGTTGATTAAGTGTTTGATAAAGCTATAACTAGTATGAGAACAAGTGGAGATATCACAAGTGAGATTCTATCGATGTATATTTGCATCAAGGATCAATATTTAGTCCACATCTCTTTGCACTAATGAATGATGAGCTCACTAAATCAATAATCAACCCTGACTAATTAATTTACTGAGGATCTATAGTCGACCACAACAAAAAGAATTAGGACTAAGGCCTTTTTGTTGTTGTTGTTGTTGTTGTTTTTATTCCTATTTTATACATCCCCTGTATTAGGGTTGTGATATTATTTGTGATTTTTTTTAATTATTAATTTTTTAAAAGGGAATCATTAACATACAATAGATGAGTATATGACCAGCCATTTCCTTGTTGGCCTTAAAATGGCAGACTAGTTTGCAATGCTGTTCATAATAACTTTACATTTTATTAAATAGTAAATACATGGCATTATCATTAATTGTTTCCTTCCACTTACCTACATGTAATCTTGAAATAGAAATTTTCTTCAATAAATTTCAGGGTGTATGCGTCAGTGTGGAAAATGTTCTGATTCTAGTAGCCACAATTACTCCTTATGCTTTGGATCAGGTGATACAAAAATGCCATCCTTCTAACCTATGGCCAAGGATAGAAAAGAATCATGTTTACTGGACCAAAAAACATGATCATACTTTTATTAAACACAAAAAATCATGATTTGAAAATTGGAATCGTGATTTTTGACCCTAAACACGCTAACTTTAAACTTAATTGCCACATTACAATCTCACTAATGATGTAAATGTGTAACCTTAAGAGTCACAATCTAAAAATTTTTAATTTTGAAAGATGGAAAATCAAAATTTTGAAAATTTTAAGATGTAGTCTATTAATTTTGAGAATAGTTAAGTTGCAAATTGTTAACTAGTCTAACTTGGAAGTTTAGAAAATCTTAAAGTATCCCATGAAGCACCCAATACAAAATTGGTCTATTACATAATCATTTTGTTAAATTTTGTTAGACTAAGACTGTGAATCCCCATTTTAAGCTAATTTTTCATTTAAAAATTCACAAAAAAAAAAAAAAAAAAAAACCCACAAAAAAAACTTGGCTATCAACCAAATCCCAAATTAAATGATAGACCCAAAAATAATCAGGGCTTAGTTGAGTTTGGTATGTGATGGTTGCCATTGGTTGGCAATCTTGGGTGGCATGCTTAGAAAGAAAGGCTACTTCAAAATAAAGTTGTCCACGTCACTGGTTATTTATTTATTTATTTTTATTTTATATAGTTTCTAATAGCTCATAAAAATGAAAAGAAAATTATTAATTTATATTATACTGTCAATGTAAAACAATAATTGTTTAAAAGGAAAAAGCCAACATTTTATCTAGAAAGGGATAAAAAAAATGTTGATTTTTGCAAGAGCTTATTTATTTGCAACACAAACTAACTTTAATTCCCAAATCCCGAAAATATATCTCATGCCTTGAGCGCATACAAGAGTTTTGCCGAATCCTGTATTCAATACAATCCATTTTATTCAATGAAAGAGTCACTTTTCGAATATATCTAAGGATATGGCCAAGCACAACAAACTGCCCTATTAAAAGCATTTTACAGGCAACACATGTCATTGACAAACTTTTTCCTATTTGTTTGATTTATTATCAAAACAAACACAATTTACAATGAAATCCAAACACCAAAACAAAATAAATCCCTGAAACACAATTCATTTGCAAATACTAACCTCCAAACTTTCACAAATACCACTAACCTTATTTATAAGCCAAAATATTACAATTCCAAATTAAAACAACTATTCAAAACTACACAAGTACATCACATTAGGACCAATGTTCAAAGCTCACAACAAACCCATGACTGAATATAACATTTGCAATCTTCAATTCAAAACTTTGACATCAATCTTCGCTATTAGACGATAGTTGATTCCGCAATATTCGCACATGCACATCAGTTACTAAAGCCAACTCCTATGGTCACACTGTTAATGTAAAAATAAATTCAAAAAGAAAGTTAGTGGTTAAATAGTTATTTGGGAAAAAAAAATACACATAAAAATAAAAATCTTGATGAAAAAAAAAAAAAAAAAATTGCTTTGCAGCTTTGACGAAAATTCGTCATGCCTTCATTTTCATCGTTCTTTTAAAATACACGTCTATGGATTGCGTAAGTACCTATACTCGTCGGCCATATTCTTTGCTATAAAAGTCCAAGATAGATCAGTGATGGGTATGGAGTGGAAGAAGGAAATTAATCTAGAGTTTTGAGACAAAAGGACCTCTATGGAGAGACTAAGGTCACTAAAACTAAATACAAACTGATGAGATTGAGCTTTTGGATTTCAAATTTATTTCAAGTTTTTTAATCTTGCCTGTTTATAAATTGAATTTATTTGTGTTTTTTTGATTAATTTTTTTTTTTTTAACTAGAGTTAAATTTTTGTGGTTTTGTTTCATTTTTTCATTTAGGATGTTAAATCAGAGTTGTTTTATATGTGTGACCTTTTATTACTGGTTGGGACTACTTAGGACCTAGGTCCTAATAATTTCTCTTTAAAATGACCTAACTGCATATACAAATTGAATAGAAATTCTCAGGAAAAAACCTACTTAAAAACACAAAAGATCATCCAACTTCTACACATCTTGTCAAACCATTATAATGGTTTTGAAACCTACATCATTCAAATAATCGGAGAACGAAGGGGTTTAAGGTTTTTGAGATTGGATTGAGGGTCGAGGTCAAACTGTGATGATGTCATAATTAATTTAAAAATTATTTAAAATATAAACAAATATAATAAATTAATATAAATGGAAAAAATGAATAAAATAGCTCCAAAAAAAATAATAATAAAAACCATCTTTCAAATATATTTTTTATATCAACAAAATATTATTAATTGTTAAAAAATAATAATAAAAAGAAAAATTATAAATTCACATTATACTATCAAGATAAGATAGAACTATATTATAGACAAAACAAATGTTTACATAATTATATATTTTTATGCAAATGTGTATAATATTTGCACTTGTTTAATCTATAATATAAATTTTAATTTACAATAACAAATGATTTTTTATTTTTATTTTTACAATAACATATGAATTTAACATAGAAATACGTGGGTTTGTAGTACTAATAAATTACTGCAATTAGATATTTAAATGTCTTATAAAAAATGCAATTAAATGAAAATGGTCTAAAAAAATTTAAAAGCAAATTAATGGTGGAAACATGGCCACACGTCCAACCTTTTCATGGGGAAGGGGTAGTGTCTGCCATATTGGTAGACAACTTTATTGGTTAAAGAAAAAAAATCTTAGACTTTGGATTTCTTTTGGTTTTGCCGTTTTGGGTACCAGTGATGGAGGAAGAAAGCAGCCCCAAAGAAGCAAGAAGAATAATTGCAGAAAGAAAACACAGAAGATTGGAGAAGAAGGAAAACTGGAAAACGCAGAAGAAGCAGGGTAAAGATAAGGTTTGTGCTTTTCATTTCTATTTTATTTTGTGGACTTTGTGTTTTGGGACTGCATAACGTCAACGCCCCCATCTTTTTTTTATTTTATTTTATTTTATTTTAGCTTCAGCCTGACCCGTCAGACCCAGCCACTGTATTTTTTGTGTAGAGCGGATTTTGGGTTACGCCAAAACTATCCCAAAAAGGAAAAAAAAAAAAGAAAAGAAAAAAAAGAAAGTTATTACAGAAACTTGACACCCAAATACACAGACCGAACCAAATGGTAAAAACTGGGGAAAAAAAAAAAAAATCCAAACAAGTAGGAAAAAAAAATTACTGTAATATTTTCCTAGCAGATATCATGGCACTGGCAGCCATGGTGGCACTGGCAGCCTGGCGGCCCTGGCGGCCCTCTCTCCCCTTTCGGCCCTTGCGACCCTGCTGGCCCTTTGTCCCCTGGCTTCCCTGGATCCCCTTTTGGACCCTTCTCCCCTGGCTTCCCTGGATCCCCTTTCGGCCCCTTCTCCCCTGGCTTCCCTGGATTCCCTGGTGGCCCTCTTCGCCAGTAAGTCGGCATTGCGATTAAGATAAGTATTATTATTGAAGCCAAGAGACCACCCAGCAGGAACCACAACCACACGGGTGCTCTATGTGGTTGACTTGCTGCAGGCCATATGTTGTCATCTCGTAGCGATGGAGTGAAAGGGGGAGATGGGGGAAAATGTTGGATTGGAGTAAACTCAAATGCGGGCGCTGTCGGTGGTGGAGGCGGAGTAAGGGAGGGTTGTGGTGGTGGTGGTTGTGAAGAGAGGGTTGGAATTAGTGGTGCAATGATGGTGGTAAACAACATGAAGAACAGGGCAAACATGGTTGAAATATTTGGATTTTGAAGTTGGAGGTGAAGCTCCGTCTGCTCTGAAATAGCCACAAAGCCTTTTTATAGTTGCTTGGATCACCATCGTTGGGTAGGTAGTCTCAGACTCTACCAACCTTATTTTTATTTTTTGCATGAACCTCTTTTGTTTTGTTATTTTTTAATTTTCTGCTGCTAAAAGCCTTAAACAATAGAAAGCTTGCCCGCAGATCTTAAACATATGTTTTTAATTTTTAAACAAGAAAAATGCTAATGAGTATTTTTAAGACATTAGTTAATAATTCATTTTAGAAAAATTTTGATACCACATGTATGAAAAATAAAAAAAGCTATCAAAAATATTAGTTATTTTTTTTTTTTTTTTCCATTTCCTATAAAAACTTTATTTAAATGAATTATTAATCAGTGTCCTAAGGGCACTTGTTAGTATTTTTCATAATAATAACTAATTAGATAAGGCCCTAGGGAGAAATAGAGAGACATAAAAATGTTGTAAATTGTTAAATGAAATGCGTTGTTTCATAATTACCAAAATAAAAAACCTAAGATTGATAAAGTATTTTTAAGAGAGAGAAAGAGGAATTTGAGGGGCAGCTACGTTTGTCATATTGGCCTTCCACCACCAATACTGGCCTTCCACCACCATCAAGCTGCTACGAGTAATTTTTTAAAAAGAATTAGGGGCTTAAATATAATAATGGTTTGGGTACTTTGGTTAGATAGTTTTTGTTTTGTGTATATAAGTAGAAAGAATATTTGGTCCATAATGTAAAACTATATTCTACCATGGTTTTAAATCATTGTAAGACATATGCATACGCACTATGCATATGCCCACATCATATCTTAATGTCACACTATTAATGAGTGGAGGATGGTGAGAAAGTTGGACATACATTTATTTCATGGTATGCAATATGTGAATACAACACAAATTAGTTGTTTTTCATGGGACATTCTAGCCTTTTGCCCTTAAATTTTTTTTTATTTAGTAATTTACCCATATTTCGAAACTATATAAGGATATGCCCCTGTTTCGATACTCGATTACCTTAAAATCGAGGTTCAATGAAATACTCGATTCGTAGAAAATCGAGTTATGCCCGATCAAAATAATAATAAAAAAAAATTGCATGGAACTCGAATCATAGGAAATCAAGTTCCATGCAAAATTTTTTTATAAGTGTGCTCGCTCCATACTCAAGAGAACTATAGTGGCATTTTTAAGACCTATAGTGATGTTTTTAAGTCCTATAGCAGCGTTTTCCTGCAAAAGTTTTTTCAAAATTCCGATTGCCCCATACTAGGTTTAGGGAGCTCTATAGTGGCATTTTTAAGCCCTATAACGGCATTTTCCTGCAAATTTTTTTTTTTCATAAGTTTGATTGCCCATACTAGGTTAGGGAGTCCTATAGTGGCGTTTTTAAGCCCTATAGTGACATTTTTAATCCTTATAATGGCGTTTTTAAACTCGATTTCCATAAAATTGAGTTCTATGCCTTTTTTTTTTTTTTTTTTTTTTTTTTTTTTTTAAGTTTGATCGAACATACTCGATTTTCTACGAATCGAGTTTTTCATTGAAACTCGACTTTAATTTTAATCGAGTATTGAAATAGGGGCATATCCTTATATAGTTTCGAAATAAGGGCAAATTGCTAAATAAATAAATAAATAAATAAATTAAGGGCAAAAGCCCATTTTGTCCATTTTTTATGGTCCAATTACTTTTTTGAATTTATTTTTCGTTTCATGATTTAAAAAAAAAAAAAAAAAAATCTTACCTTGAGAAGGCTACAAATTTACAACGAAGCTACAAAACTAAAATTTGATATCTCAAAAAATATATATTTCTTTACTTTAATTTAGTTTACTTTTTCTTTATAATATGTGTACAATATTTTCTAAAATTGTCTTATATAAAATATTATAAAATTATGCTCAACCAACTTTTTATTTTATCTAAAATGATTGCACCTCTCTCTTCTCCCATGACCACACGACACATCGGTAATAAGAACTGTGATTTGTTGTATGCCATTTTTGAGGGAAGACAACAAAGAAAATGGAAAAAAAAAAAGCAAAACCAACCAAAAAAGATAGAAAAGAATTCTTCTAGAGAATAAGCAGATACAAGAAATCCATATTCATGCCCCATTTTAAAACCATCCTTTTCAAAGTTTGGGCTGTTTATTACATGTGTTTAAATATATGTTTTCAGTTTTTAAACAACACTACATATATTTTTACACTATTTTATCCACACGTTTTTAAAAAAACTAAAAATTGTTGTTTGTATGTTTCCCTAGGGCCCCGTTTGGTATGTATGTTTAAATAACAGTTTTTAGTTTTTTTTTTTTTTTTTTTTTTTTTTTTCAATATGTGTGGGTAAAAAAATGTGTAATGTTGTTTAAAAACTGAAAAAATATGTGTCTACATTGTCCCACTATCCACTATCCCCTTCCACAGGTATAGTTAACGAAATCTTTTAATTCCATCCACCTATATATATGACAATGTCCGACAAAGAAGATTATAATGCAATGTCTTTTATTAAGCCTTCCAAATATTTTACAGCACCTAATATGTAAATGCTAAATTTAGTAATTTTGTAACAGTAACTTAAACGATGTAATTGCATAGGCAAATTAAGCCATGTTAGAATATGTGGGGGGTATGGATGGGTTCAGTTTTTGGTGCTAGATCTCATCACACACTTCAATTAATTTTTATGATTGGCACACACATAAACTTCATTCGAAGTACGCCTAAACCCCAAAATAAAATTAATGAAATTTTCAACATTAAAAAAAATGAAAAAAAAAAGCTCTACACTTCTGGAGCATCTATGCACAAATATTAGACATTAAAAACATTGCACTGGTTGTAGTAGCCTTCAACCACTGCAACCTATTCATTTCTACATAATTAAGATAATTTTACAAATACCATAGCCAATATCCATAGGACCACATGAGAAAAAATACCAAATATATGCTAATATATCACTTTAGCTCCAAGCCATGGATCATTAAACACTCTAAAGCACTCTTTCTCTTCATTGGGGTTGCCTCAAATTCTGAATCCTGAAATCCAAAACTTAGCTACATCATTCCATTAATTTGACTACTTGTATATTTTCACTAAAAAGAGTACCAAATTGCCAACTCAATATCACATACAACATCAATTAAAAAAATATACTAAAAAAAGAAAAAATACTAACAAAATGACAATTCTTCATATTGACTTGTCTCAGGGCTGTAAAATATATATCTGGTTAGATTTTTAGCTTTTCTCATTAAAAAAAAAAAAAAATGCATTTGAAGCTGGTAGGCAAGATAAGAGGTTCTTATGTAATTCTTCTTCTTCTTCTTCTTCTTCCGTTTGAAGTCATAATCTTAGTCAACCAATGATTTATCCTAAATGTAAAACATTAGATGCAACTCCTTAGAAAAGTTCTAAAATGTAAAAGGGTAAAAAGTTCAAACCTAACTGCAAATAATTTAGTATGGGGGAAAAATGTAGAAACAAGTTTACTTAAAGTTAAATAAAATTTTATGGGAAATGAAAAAAAAGTAATTAATATTTTGACAGCTTTTTTCATTTCCTATACAAGTGATATTAAAACTTTTCTAAAATGGATTATTAACCAGTGCCCTAAGGGCACTCATTAGCATTTTCCTATTATTATTAGTCCTTAATTATTATTATTTTTGCTTTTTGTTTTTAATACTAAAACGGTAGGTATGCTAAAAGACACGAAAAAGAGAGAAATGTGTGATGTAAGCTTAGACTATTAATGAGATGACAGTAAAAATAAGTTAACGTGAACTTTTTGGTAACAGTAAAAATAACTTGATAAAAAGAGGTAAAAAAAATCTAAATGCAAAATTAGAGCACCATATGGAAGGACCTCATACACTCTACATGAGGTCTTTGCTTTTACATATATATTTTTATTTTTTAACCGTAAACATGGCAGAAATTTAGATAGGTATTTTTTCTACATGTCAAAACCACGTTAATTGTAGGAGACAACTTCTGCTATTATATGTAATATTAGATATAGTTCTTATCCCATGCGATGCACTACATTTTATTGATGTCAATTTATATGTTATGTATTTTGTTTAAGTTATTTAGACTAATAAAATAAATAAGTAATGACAAAAAATATAGTAATATCATATATTAAGTCATCAACAAAAAAACATATTTATATATATATATATAATGTTGCATTAATTTATGCTTCTAGTTTAATCTCAATTATAAACTATTTAATATTGAAAATTGTACAAATCAATTCATGGTTGTTGTGAATTGATAATATTTCATTATTTTTCTATTGCATATATTACAAAATTTGGATCACAAACTAGTCGATGTACAAAATCGTGTAACATGCCCCATTACTGAAGCATAAAAAATTAACATGTAGTAAAATCCTCAGTAAATTTAGGGTGATATGGTCTAATAATGTTATGTGGCAAGTTCCAATTTGAGTAATAATGAAAAAAAAAAAAAAAAAAATGAAAAACCAAACCCAATAATTTTTTGAAAATTAAAAGATCCTCAGTAGTCCACAACTCATTCTTGACCAAAGTAATCTCTGCACCAATTAATATATAGAGTCATAGGCGAACAACAAATACAAAGACAGAAACAAAGCCTTTTGGGATGCACATCTAGTATGGATATAATAAGTGCTAGAAATGACTAATAGTTGTTTTAAACAATAAATAACTTTAGCAAATTTTATTTAAGTTACTTACAATAAATTCAAACAAAGAGCCATGAACATAGGAAATCTAAGGTGATAGTCATCACAAATAGAACAATTGCAAAGTTACATATATTGAGATTAGAAAGTTAATTACATGTATAATGAAGTGATATATTCAAACTTGAAGGAAAAAGTCTACATCAATCAATCTAAATCAAATTGTCTTAACTTCTTTGCTTCAGCTTCCTTCATAATACTGAAAAAATAGAGAGCAATGTCACTAGTCATTTCTATAATATTGTTTTTATATATATTCAACTAAAAGCGAATGTGTTTCAAAAAAAAAAAAAAAAAAAAAAACTAAAAGCAAATGTAATTTCACTTGAAATTTTAACCGCGTTACTCTTTTCCAGATGTCAATATCTATTAGTTAGTTGCTCACCCTATATTTTTTCCCCCCCTTTTATTTATTTATTTATTTATTTATTTTTAATCACGCAAGTGCTAACCTTCAATTCCAATTTCAAAGTAGCATGATAACTATAAGATTGAGAAAAATGTTATATTCATTGAATAGTTATAAAATTTGGAATACAAATGACTGAAGTAACACACAACTTTTCCCTATTCTTGGTTCATGAAAACTTACCAAGGCAATGGACAAAGAACAATCAGCTATTGAACATAAGGCTACTGCCAATGTGAGAAACTGATATTGGCTTTATAATCTTTCAAGTAGTAACCCACGGAGGCCTTAATGGAGGGATAAAGAACATATAGAAACCCAAATGTTGAATTAGATTAAGAGATTGAGGAAGCATATTAGAATGGGGAAAATAACAAATGGAAAATGGGATATATAACTCAATGAATCATGTGTTTATCTCTCTCTCTCTCTCTCTCTCTCTCTCTCTCTCTCTCTCTCTCTCTCTCTCTCTTTATATATGTATATAAAATCAAAGTCTTTGACTTTTTGTTGACCTCTCTATAGCTTGCCACATCATTATTATTTTTTTTAAACAAAATAATAAATAATTTTAGACTATTTAATTCCTTCGATTTGCTACCCGACTATTTTCGTGAAATGGTTCTTCTCTTTGCTACCCATCTTCTCACCCAATTCAAAAAAATTATCTTAAACAACCCCTTTAAGGAAGAAGGAGGATGAGAAGGAGGAATATAAGAGGTATGTTACCCCAAATTGAAAATCCACTGTACATGGTGAAAACCTTACAAATCTCAGAGAGAGAAATATATATATATATATATATTTTTTTTGTTCTTTAGCTAAGAAGTTCCTATTCATCTCCATATGTGCTTGTCTTACTAACTTTTTTTTTTTTTTTTTTTTTTTTAAATTTCAAAATACGTTATCAACATTGTAAAGTCCATATTTTTAGATTGGAAACCATGAACAAATTGTAATCTTTAGAACTTAGTTTTTGTCTAGTGTTTAGTCAAGAAATATTTAGAAATAAGACAAATGAAGTTCTGCACAATTGAAGACTCAAGTAAATAGGAAAAGATAAGTGCAGAAAAGTCTCACTTATCTCAACTGAACGAGATTCATGCAGATTAGATTTTCAAACTTTCCTTCTCGGCCATTAGATCTAAGGTTTTGATGGATCTTAAGGATATGTAAATACAAACCATAGAGCACAGTTTTACATATTCAAGAGGGCAATGTTTTTTACACAGATCTAGAGTTTTTACAAACCCTTTTGAAGCTACAGTTGGGGACCTTGTGTAGACAACAGATTTAGCTATAGAGTAAAGTTGCTGCATCAAATCAAGCATAGTTGATGATTTAAACCTTTGAGTGGAGTTTTCAAAGTCAAAAACTTGAGTGTTTGTATGCAATAGTTTCACAGTAGAAGAGTTCGTGGATTCGAAGTTGTGTGTGGCTATGTGAGTAAGTACTACATGAGGTAACTATAAATTTAGGGTTAAGTCTATTGTACAAACTTCTATTAATGTGGTTTGTGATTGTGTGATGTTTGTTTGATTCAGATCTAATTGCATAATTAATCACTTTAATTAATAGGCTAGACATTTGATTGAATCTGACTTAACTGGGGTCTAAAACCCTAACAAATACGAAACTCAGTCCAAATTCAAGTTCTGTCCTAGTTCAAATAGGTTTGTTTGTTTTTTTTTTTTTTTTTTTTTTTTTTTTTTTTTTTTTTTTTTTCTGAGAAACAACTCCCATTGGTATTATTCATTAATCTGGAATATTATCAACAACAAAATACAAAATTTTTGGTGAAACATCCTCTATCCAAACTTGTAAAGGAAAAAAAAAAAAAAAAATCTAGCTCCCCTTGCTAAGGCATGGGCTACGTTATTACCTTGTCTCCTAGTACGAGAAAAATAATAGGTTCATAAGGAGCCTAATATAAACTTAAAGTCTTTAACAAAATGACCTATGGAAATGAGAGAAAAATCTCCCACAGAGAGGGCCGTGATAACACCTTCTGAATCACCTTAAAAAATAACATGACGAAATCCGAGTTTCAAGGTTGCTCCAATGTCTGGTTAAACCCTTCATGTTTAGGCAGAATTGACACTCGTGTTTCCCAATCCCCTAGAGAAAGAGACCACAAACCTACTGATAACTTTGTTATCTTAGGGACAGAAAATCCTTTCAAGAAAGAACGAGTATTCTACTGCTTAAGAGAAGTTTTTTGGAGCACTAGAAAACTTTCTTAGCGACGGAGACATTTTTTTTCCTCTTAATTTGCAATTCCATGCTAACAAAAGCTGAATCCCAAATTCGAATTTTTTGAAAAGCTAGTTGTTCTTATTGTGTTTTTTAAAGCCAAATATTATTTGTGTAAAATATAAGTGTATAACAAACTATAAGTTTTCTCTAAGAATTAGTAAAATTATAGTGTTTATTTAATGGATTAAAAATCCAATGGGTTTTATACTAAACATATTATATATGGCAATATTGCTAATTATAATCAATAATAGAATAAGCAATTTCATTTCACGTGTTCTACTTAATATTTTGAGTTTATCATATTTATATGTGGCATATGTCTATTAACATTATATTCAATTTAATAACAGAAAATATATACGTGTGCCTGATGCCATGCCTTATATTAATTATTTTATTCTTATAGTAAGTTTATATGGCAAAAGCTTATATTGAACATCGCAATACTTAATTAAATTTTGTATTATATAAATGCTTACTTGTTTAGTTATTTTTGTTATATATTTGGAATAAATCATGATGTAAATGGATCCTTGATGAGTTCTGATGATGCAAAAAATCTTCAGTTGAACTCCTCATCTATATGGGTGGACGACGTCAACACAGCAGCTGTGAGATCCTGCAAAAGAGGATAAGATTCTTAGAGCACACTGGTGTGATGTGTGCCAAAGGGCCTCCAACGAGCTAGTCAGTAGGATCAGACCTTAACTGTACGGAGGAAATGCTATTTGGTTAGAGAATTGTAGTGCATATGTTGCACAGAGTTGCATACCTTTGTTCTGGTTCTTTGTGCCTTTTTATAGGTCTTTGCCCCTCATTATGGGTGTAATTGCTAACCTTAATGGTCTTGGATTTGTTGGCAATAAATATTGGGGCGTTATAGGATTTAATGTCCTTCTACCGGTTGGTTCGTCCATTATGCTTTTGCTTGTCTGTCATGTGAGCTGTTACCTGTGTCATTTACGGGAAGCTCCTTTAATGCTGACTATCCTTGTCCATAAGATGATTGGGAGTAATTTATCTCTTCTCTGGTTTTCTCATGGACAATGTTGATTTTTCTCTTCTTCAGTTGCCCCTCTATTCCTATCGTCGTGTTTACAAACGTGGCTAGAATATGAAAGGTTAAATTGCTTAGACTTCTGTACCCATCGCATTTATTGCGATGGACATCTTGGGTCTCGTCGTGACATGTGTTAGTCAGTGATTGCTTGGACATGCTAGAGCCATTTCTCGGGTTTCTCGCACATGATTTTGGGTTTTCTTAATTTATTTTTATTTATTATTATTTCTTCCCTCCTTCATTTTGTTTCCATTTTTTGGTGTTTCCAATTGTTTCTTTTGAGTCTTCCTCTTCGTTTGCTCTACTTGGTGCCTTAGCTCCTGGTAAGTTTTCTTTGCTTTCTTTTTGCATTCTTGTGTTTCTAATGGTAGACCATTCTTCTGTTAGGTTTTCCTGCCCCTCAATTTCTTTCTTTTTTGTATATTTGTGTCATCTTCTTTCCTTGGTGGGTAGAGCTCGTCCAAAAGTTAGACCTTTTGTTTGGGGGGGGGGGGGACTGTTTATACAGGTCTATTCTTCTTTTCCTTTATCCCTTAGTCCATCACTCTGTTGGAATTGTTAAGACCTTAGGTGTAAGGTTGAAAATTATCAACCATCATGTTGGCTTTATTCCATGCCAATTTGCTTGTAAATTAAGCACTTAGTAACCTTGTTTTTAAGTGGGATTATTGTAAGGGTAGTATGTGAGAAGTTGTGAAGAAAAGCTCAAGTATGTGCAAAGAAGTAGAACTTCGCGGCTAGGACTCGCAGGTGGCTCGCGGCTGCAAGTCGCCAACTTCAAGCATGTGAGATGCATGCAGGGAAGTTAAAGGGTCGCGCCAGCTATCACACTACAGGACAAAAGTCCTAGGCTGGCCAGGCCGTTACGTCGCGACTTGGACAAGCCACAAGACCAAGCCGCCAATTTACCCTGTTTGGCAAAAATGTGTCTCTTCGTATTCTCATATCACCTCACTATATATAGACCCTTATACCCATTAAATGTGTAGAGTTTCTAGAGAGAATTTTATGAGAGAAAAACAAGATTGCCTCATCCCTAATTTTCATCTAAGAAACTCGACAAATTCCTCTACTCTCTTCCTCTCCATTGTCATACCCTTGAGAGGTCTTTTACCAAATCCTTATCTCACCACACCCACATCTGTAAGAAGGTTTATTTGGTGTTGAGGGAAGTAGTTTGGAAGGAACCAATATACATTGGTTGATGCTATGGTCAAGTAGTGGAATCCGAGAAGCTAAAGAAGAAATAGGTTCGGCGCAACCTCGTTGGAGCAAGAAGCTTGGAGGGCTTAGGTACTTGGGTAGATTAGGCTTGGAGGGTCTTCTACTGTTCATGTATCCCAGCTATATTCTTTAGTGGATTTTATCACCGCTTGAAGGGTGGCGGAGAGGTTTTACGTCGAGGACTTCGGTTTCCTCTTCGATAACATATCGTCTGTTGTCCGTGGGTTTGCATCGTTCTTCCCTTTATCTTGGCCTTATATTTACTACTGTGGATGTGTTTATATTTGGCTTAGATTATCTATCAATTCTGTTATTGGTTTATTATCATGTTCCGCACATTAATTGTTTGATATAAAACTTGAATTGGTATTTTTATATTTTGGGGTCTAAACGTTCAAGGGTGTTTCATACCCATATTGAACTTTTATTTGGTATCAGAGCGGGTGCATTTTTTGTGGTTTGATTACCTGTGTGCGATCCTAGACCCCTTGGCGATGGATGCTGCTGTAAAAAGAGTCATGTTGAATTGTGGTTTAAGTGTTTGTGATAATGACTCTATGAGTATGTTTGAAGGATATTCTAAAAATGAACTTTTAAAGCTAATTAAATCTAGAAAACATGCTAGGATGTTCATTCACTTGCTGAAATACTTTGAAAATAAGAGCCACATTCTACATAATAGTCTATGTGAGTCTAATTTTTTTATTGAGAAATACAAAAGAAGAAATAGAACATTGCATGAAAAGGTTGATAATCTGAAAAAGAAAATTCAATCTGGAAAAAGCATGGAATGTAACAATGAATTTTTGTTTGATGGTCAAGAATGCCTGTCTCATGTTTGTATGTTTGTGCACACCTCATTGAAAGTATTTAACTCGTGCTTATGGTATCTTGATAGTGGATGTTCTCGTCATATGACAGGAGATAAATAACTGTTTAAGACTTTCAAAGAGAAAACATGTGATTATGTGACTTTTGGTGATGGGAGTCATGCTTAAGTTCTCGAGAAAGGAACGGTTGAAATACCAGGATTACCTTTACTGAAAGAAGTGCTATACATCAAAGGATTGAAAGCAAATCTCTTAAGCATTACTCAAATATGTGATGAAGAGTTCCTTGTCCAATTCTCAAAGAAGGGGTACATAATCATTGATGAAAAAGAGATTCAAGTCTTAGAGGAAAATAGGACTACTGATAATTGCTATGGAATAGTTCCTATGGCACCCATCTCATGTAGAAGTACTCGTGTTAATATGCTGAAACTTTGGCATCACAGGTTTGGACATGCAAACTTCAAACAAGTATGTAAAGTCTCTAAACTTGAGGCAGTTGAAAGACTTCCAAAGTTTGGAAAGGTGGAAAAGACTATATGTGGAGCATGTCAAATGGGGGAAACAAACAAAAGCAAACCATCACAAGGTGAATGTGATTGCTACCTCACGGTGTTTAGAACTTCTTCACGTTGATTTAATAGGGCCTACAAGAACTGAAAGCCTAGGAGGAAAGAGATACATTATGGTGGTAGTTGATGATTTCTCAAGGTACTCTTGGGTGGAATTCCTTAGAGAGAAATCCGAAGCATGTGATAAAATGCAAAGATTATGCAAGTGACTGTACAATGAAAAAGGAGTTCTCATAGTCAAAATCAGAAGTGATCATGGGAAGGAATTCGAGAATGCTAAATTTGAGTTGTTTTGTGAAGAACATGTTATCAAGAAGGAATTTTCAGCTCCAAAGACTCTACAACAAAATGGGGTGGTTGAAAGAAAGAACCGGGTGATCTAAGAGATGGCTAGAGTCATGCTACTCAACAAAAACATACCTCAAAGGTTCTGGGCTGAAGCTGTGAACACATCTTGTCACATTTGTAACAAAATTTATTTCCGAGCAGGGACAAAGAAGACGTCATACGAAATATGGAGAGAAAAGAAACCCAAGGTGAAGTATTTCAGAGTATTTGGGAGCACATGCTACATTCTAAATGACAGGAAAAATTCAGGAAAATTTGATGCTAAGAGTGATGAGGGAATATTCCTAGGATACTCCACAAATAGCCAAGCTTATAGAGTGTACAACAAGCACACTAAGACGATAATGGAGTCAATCAATGTGGTCATAGACAACACCATATCTGAAAAGGATATTGAGGATGATGGAAAGCGGCTCAACCTCAAGAAAAATGAGGATGTTGATGACATGCCTCTAAGTGATGATGTTGATAAAGTAACTCCTGAAAAGGAGTCCACACCTTCTATATCAAGAAGAGAGACTAGATCAATACAAGAAGTCTCAAGTCCTCTCACTCTTCCAGAAGTTCAAATCCCAATTTTTCGTGATGAGGAACTCTCAACCACCAAGAAACCTTCATCAAGAGTGACTCTTAATCACCCATCAAGTAATATTATTGGGGATGTGAATGAGGGACTTCATTTGAGAAAAGGGCTAAAGTATACTGCTAACCATGTAACATACAACTGCTATCTTGCTCAATTTGAACCTAAAAAAGTAGAAGAAGCACTAAAAGATGAGAATTGGATAGAGTCTATGCACCAGGAACTACACCAATTTGTTAGAAATGATGTATAGGAATTGGTTCCAAGGCCTGAAGATACACATGTGATTGGCACCAAGTGGCTTTTTAAGAACAAAACAGATGAAGATGGTGAAGTTATCCGAAATAAGTCTAGATTGGTGGCTCAAGGGTATACTCGGGTGGAAAACATAGATTTTGATGAATCATTTGCTCCGATAGCAAGATTAGAGTTCATTTAGATTCTCTTATCTATAGCATGCATCATGGATTTTAGGTTGTATCAAATGGATGTAAAAAGTGCCTTCTTAAACGGCCTTCTTAATGAAGAAGTTTTCGTTGAACAACCCAAGGGGTTTGAAGATCCTCACTTTCCGGGTCATGTACTAAGATTGAAGAAAGCTTTGTATGGGTTGAAGCAGACACCAAGAGCATGGTATGATCGTCTCACTACTTTCCTATTGGATTGTGGGTTCAAGAGAGGTCAAGCAAATCGCACATTGTTTGTTAAAAGAGATGAAAAATCTCTTCTTGTCACTCAAGTGTACGTGGATGATATTGTTTTTGGATTCACAATTGATCAACTTGCTCACGAGTTCTCGGAAGAAATGAAGAGGAAATTTGAAATGAGCATGGTGGGAGAGTTGAATTACTTCCTTGGGCTTCAAGTGAAACAATGGAGAGATGGTATATTTATTTCTCAAGAGAAGTATACCAAAAATCTTGCTAAAAGATTTGGTCTGGACTCCAAGAAACACACCTCTACTCCCATGAGTTCTTCGGCAATGTTGAGCATAGATGCAGCTGATATTGACGTTGATCCAACCCTTTATCGGAGTATGATTGGCAGTCTTCTCTATCTCATAGCAAGTAGGCCAGATATTGCATTCAGTGTCGGAGTATGTGCAAGGTTTCAAGCTGCTCCTAAAGAATCCCATTTAACAACAGTTAAGCGAATCATTCACTATGTAAATGGCACATCTGACTATGAAATTTGGTATACAAAAGATTCGAATGAGTGTTTGGTGAGATATTCAGATGCTGACTAGGCAGGGTGCATTGATGATAGAAAAAGTACTTCTAGTGGGTGCTTCTATCTTGGAAATAACTTGGTTTCATGGATGAGCAAAAAGCAAAATTCAGTATCTCTGTCAACGACAGAAGCTGAATATATTGCAGTAGGAAGTTGTTGTGCACAATTGTTATGGATGAGAAAGCTATTGCATGACTATGGAATTTCTCAAGACACTATGTGTGTGTTCTGTGATGACACTAGTGCCATAAACCTGTCAAAGAATCCAGTTCAGCACTCCAAATCAAAGTATATCGAGATCCGCTATCACTTCATTCAGGACTTGGTAGAGGACAAGATAGTATGTCTAGAATTATCAACACTGACAATTAAAAGGCAGACATATTCACCAAACTTCTTGATGGCCCTAGGTTTGAATCCTTGTGCAAGACAATTGGTGTCGGTATCATTCCTTAAACTCAATCTTCCATGACATTTTTTTGGTTTGTTGAGTGGGTCTTTTGTTTGTCTGATTTTTTTGTTTGTTTGTTTGTTTGTTTTTTTTTTTTTTTTTTTTTTAGTGGTTTTTGTGTCAAAAATCCAAAAACACATAAAAATTAGAAAATCCAAAAGGTTTGATCACTTTTTTTATTTTTTTATTATTTTTTTTTATCTCAAAGCATGTTTTGTCTTATACCTTTGTACTTATGGTTTTGTGCATTTAACAAGCTTAACTTGTCTCTCATGTACTCATATCATTGTGGAAGAAATTCTGAAATCTATGTGACTGTTATAAATAGATCTTTAACCTTGTCATGAATGATTAGTGAATGATTTTGTTGATCTTGAGACATGCATAGACTCATGCCTATATATCTTCTCACTTTTTATGTTTTGCTTAAAAGAGTTTTCTATATGTAAATCTCCAAATGAAAAGAGATATAGAGCTGCAAAAGCCTGTTGCACAAATTAGTATTCAACTAAGAAAAAGGGAAAGCGACCAAAATAAAATGTATGAATGATGCCCAAAAAGCCAAAGGTTATCACATTAATTAAAATATAAAAAATTTCAGGCATCTATCTCTCAATGAGATTTTCTTTGCTCAAAAATTGCAAATAATATGTTAAATATGGAGCCAAATGTAAAGCTTCAAAGAATTGTTATCAAGTACTTGTGGGAGGTCATATATGCATGTTTCTATAATTGAGATAGATCACATTATCTAATGCTAGTTGTGTATGTCTTGATTGAATTGATCATTGAAGCCTCACATTGGACTAAGGACTATCTCATTTTTTATATCCACACACATCACACAAGTCTATGTTCAATGAATGTCTTATTCATTTGTGTGATTGTACTTGATTAAATGTGTTTTCACATGCTCAATCTTTGTTGGTCAAACACAAAAAGATTTTTGAGTGTTTTGATTTGTTTTTGGAAAGTACTTTGTTTTTACAAAAAGGTCAAAAATTTCAAAAACAGTGTTGCCCTATTTTGGCGACTAAGTTGCGGGTTGGCCCAGTCGCATATCCTAGTCACGAGATCACTCAGAGATTTTTTGCGACTCACTAGCGAGTAAATTCCCTAATTGCGAAAAAGACTTAGAAAAGTTTTCCAAAATTTGAGTTTCCTTGTTTTCGTGGGTTAGTATGGCGACTGGTTCGCGGGTGGAAGGTCTAGTCGCGAGAAGTACTCAGAGAATTTTGCAGCTCATATCGCGATTATCTCGTGGGTAGACCTCCCAGTCGTGAAAAAAACTTAGAGAAATTTCTCAAGTTTCTTCTCTTCACAGTGTTTTGCGACTTAACTTGGCGACTTACTGGCGACTTGATCCAGTTGCGAAAAACGCGTGTTTTGCGTTTTCAAGACAATTTTTTTCCCTCGTACCATTTGTGACTGTTCATTGTCTTCCTCATTTTACTCTCACAAACACTCCAAGTTTTTTATGTGAAAATCCTCCATTTCTGCATCATCTTCTCTCAAATCTTCCACAAAAGGGTATGGGCTTTCTTCCTTTCCCTTCATACTTACTGGTTTGAACATTTTTTAAATTTGTGAAGATGTTGCTGTGGGTTGTGACTTACCATGTTTGTACATGGGTTTCCAATTTTCGGGATATATGGCTTGTTTGTGTTGGTTCTTACACTAATCTTCTCAATCTTGTGTACCTATTGTGGTATTGATTGATTACACACACTCATTGCCATGTTTTGAACCCAAATGCCAAGTATTTAGGGTTTCCTTCTTTACACATGGAATGACACCGACACATTACTAATAATGTTTGTTGTCCTATTTGGTGTTTCTTGTGTGTGTAAAATCATGGTGCAGAGTTAAAATGTCTCCATTCAAGAGATCAGCTGTAAAAGGAGGCAGCAGCAAAGGAATGGAACATGTTATTGAAATTGATGATTTTTCTCCTACACCAAAGAGGGCTCGTTCCCCATCTGGTGTGTTCAATCCCAACAGGTTTTAATCATATACTGCCTTTTAGACTTATGACAATTACTTCAAAAAGGCTACACCTTTGATTGAAAGAGTCTTTGACCAACATTCTCTGTTTGACACCAACATTCCTCAATGGTTTGCACACAAGGATTGGAATTATCTCCTCTCTGAGCTTGATGATGCATATGAAGATCTGGTTAAAGAGTTTTATGCCAATGCAATTGTTGAAGGAGATGAACTTAAGTGCTGGGTTAAAGGAAGAAGTTTCTTGGTCTCTCCCGCATACCTAGCAGATATTTTGCACATCAATAGACCAATTTTTGGGCTCTCACCGGTCTATGATGATCTACTTCCGGATTAAAAACTACTTAAAGCAGCTCTTGGGGAAAATATGGAATTTTCCTCAAATGGGAACTCAGTCAGTGTTTCATCTCTTTCTCCAAAATTGAGGGTGCTCACGATCGTCATGTTTCACAACTTGTATCCCTTATCTAGCACAGGGTATATGAATCTCGGGCGTGCATTATTTCTTCATGATCTGATTTCTGATGTCAAGATTGACATCTGTGCTCATATCTTTCATATCCTTCGTAAAACTATTCTACAAACCGAATCAAGGATGTGCATCCCATTTTGCTGCCTCATTTCATGGATTCTGAAGCGTAAAGGGCTCCATCCATTTGAGAATGAATTTCCCTGCGCAAAACTATGTCCAATCAACATGCGCACATTCAACGCTAGCATTGGTCATAGTAAGAAGGGAATCAAAACAGAAGCTTCCGCGTCCCACAATGGCTCGCGCTTCAGTTTGCTTCCTGCTGACGAGAAGCTAGACTCTATTGTAGCTTCTGTTCATGAACTAAGTTCCAATATATCCAACCTTACTTCCACCTTGAATCATCTCAGCATTCGATGGGATACGAAGTTCACTTCGATTCAAACTCAATTGGATGAAATTCAAAGAAAGCTAGAAGATAATGATGACTAGCTATTCCATGACAAAAAGGGGGAGAGCTCAACGAAAGGGGGAGATTTCAGCTAACAGTTTCTTTGTTTACTATTTTTATCTATCTTTAGTTGTTATCATATTTCTGTATCCATCTTATATCATTCAGCACTTTATGTTGTTGTTTTGTACCCATGTTACTTCTGTAAGCTTTAAGGGTTTGTTTATGCACATTTTGTAGGCCTTTGTGGTTTGTGCCATGCTTTATGCAGCCTTTGTGCTTTGTTAAATCAGTACTGTCACTCTTGTGCATATTGTAGGATTGTTCCTAGATGCATGTACTTCATGTACTGTGCATTGGTTGAGTGTTGGTCATTCAAGCAATTTCACCTTGCGTTTATTGTCTTGAATGTCCGAATGTTCATTCCAAGTGTGAATGAGCATTGTGATCACTTGGCTATAGTGATTACTTGTTTTGGTCTTGCCATGGTTTATTGTTTTATTCCATTGTGCATGATCGCATTGTGCTTGCTCCATATGCATTACAAGTTCTGTATACAATGAACTTATTGTGTTGTTGTGTTTTAGGAGTTACTTGTTCTTATGGTTCTAAAGTTTCACAGATTCTAGAGTTTGGTGTGAGTGAGTTTTTCAACTGTTTCCAACTCATGCGTTAAGTCTAGAGTTTGTTTTAAGGTTTTGTCACGGAATAGCCAAAGGGGGAGATTGTAAGGTTGAAAATTATCAACCATCATGTTGGCTTTATTCCATGCCAATTTGCTTGTAAATTAAGCACTTAGTAACCCTGTATTTAGGTGGGATTATTGTAAGAGTAGTGTGTGAGAAGTTGTGAAGAAAAGTTCAAGTATATGCAAAGAAGCAGAACTTCGTGGCTAGGACTCGCGGGTGGCTCACGGTTGCAAGTCGCCAACTTCAGGCACATGAGATGCACGTAGGGAAGCTGAAGGGTCGCGCTAGCTGTTGCACTACAGGACAAAAGTCCCAGGCTGGCCAGGCCGTTACGTGGCGACTTGATTTCCTGACTTGGACAAGCCGCGAGACCAAGCCGCCAATTTACCCTGTTTGGTAAAAATGTGTCTTTTCGTATTCTCATATCACCTCACTATATATAGACTCTTATATCCACTAAATGTGTAGAGCTTCTAGAGAGAATTTTGTGTGAGAAAACCGTAGAGAAAAACAAGATTGCCTCATCCCCAATCTTCATCTAAGAAACTCGATAAATTCCTCTACTCTTTTCCTCTCTATTATCATACCCTTGAGAGGTCTTTTACCAAATCCTTATCTCACCACACCCACATTTGTGAGAAGGTTTATTTGGTGTTGAGGGAAGTAGTTTGGAAGGAACCAATATACATTGGTTGATGCTATGGTCAAGTAGCGAAATCCGGGAAGTTAAAGAAGAAATAGGTTCGGCGCAACCTCATTGGAGCAAGAAGCTTGAAGGGCTTAGGTACCTGGGTAGATTAGGCTTGGAGGGTCTTCTGCTGTTCATGTATCCCAACTATATTCTTTAGTGGATTTTATCACCGCTTGAAGGGCGGCGGAGAGGTTTTACGCCGAGGATTTCGGTTTCCTCTTCGATAACACATCGTGTGTTATCCGTGTGTTTGCATCATTCTTCCCTTTATCTTTGCCTTATATTTACTGCTGTGGATGTGTTTATATTTGGCTTAGATTGTATATCAATTCTGTTATTGGCTTATTATCATGTTCTGCACATTAATTGTTTGATATAAATCTTGAATTTGTATTTTTATATTTTGGGGTTTAAACGTTCAAAGGTATTTCATACCCATATTGAACTTTCATTAGGGATATTGATTTTGGATGACAGTATCCATTCTAGTGAACTTGAGACTGGTTTGTCCTCTTGGGATGAATCTTGGGCTTAAGAAGTCACTTCGCACATTTTGGCCTTTTAAGGTTCATGAGATAGTTTGTAGCCTTAAGCAAAAAGATGTGGCTTGGATAAGTGATAAATTCTAGTTTCCCACATCCATTAGTCTTAGAATACCTTTAAGGATGGATAGGGCGTGGTCGTATGGTCCTGAAAAGGTTTGCTTCTATGATGCAATCTTTGCTAGTGGGTTATACTTTCCCGTTCATCCTTTCATCAGAAAGTTGTTGTCCCTTTTAAACCTTGCCCCTGCTCAACTCGTCCCTAATTCATGGAGGATGATTATATGCTATATGGTTTTGTGGCTTTTGGCTAATGATGGGGATATTAGTAGAGTGGATGAGTTCCTTCATCTATATCGTTTAAGGCTATCCATGCATTCCGGTTACTGGGAGTTCAAGCCTTGGGATGCGAAATCTAGACTAGTCTTTGATTCTCCCTCTTCTCTCTGTGAATGGAAGAAGAACTTCTTCGTTTTTTTTTTTTTTTTTTTTTTTTTTTTTTACTCCAGTGATTGCTGGAAGGTCACTACAAATGAAGATCTAGATAATTCTCCTAAGTTAATTCGTCAATAGGGGGTGCCAGTGTCTGGTGCTTTTCTTTTTTTGGTTGTTGTTGTTGTTGTTGTTCTTAATATCTTCTTGTGTATATTGGCAGCCACTACACAGCCCCATTTGAAAAAACAGTATCGTGGGCGTCAAAAGAAGGTTAGGGAATTTGTTGACAGTGTAGCTGATTTCGACGAATTGATATCTCCCAATTCCCTTTATTTGCACTTCCTTGGTCATGAGTTGTCCATACAAGTGTTGAAACGTTTAGAGACAAACAAGAAGAGTAAGTCTATTTCACCTTGTGTATTCTTTTTATGACCCTTCCTTCTGTATGCTGATTTGTTTCTTCCTCGGAGAAATGACCACTTGTTTTAGCATGAAGAAGCTGGCTAAGATGAAGGAGAAGAAGGACGAGAATGTCCTTGAAGAGGGAGGCTTCATTTCAAAGAGACGTTGTCTTGAAAAGAAAGAGAAGGACAATGTTGTTGAGAAGCCTAAGGTGATACTATAACCTGTTGTCCTTTCACCTATTCTTCCTTGTCCACACTCCCTTTCATAATCTCTCGAGGTTCTTCCCTCCAGTGATGGGTTGAAGAGGAAAATAGTTGGGGATTTTTGGACGGATGTTGAGTCTGTTGTAGGCAAAACTTATGAGGTCATCTCTATTAACGAGCTGAAACCCTTAACATCCAAACCCTTTAACGAGTTGATGTCTTCCTACATCCACAAAGCTATGCAGGTATGCTGATATCTTCTTCTATGGTTCTTTTCATGGTTTCCAGCTACTTTTAATCTGAACTTACATACTTCTGTAGGTGCTTGGGGAATCTATATACCTTTCTAGGAAGTACTTGGACTATGAAGAGAAGTATGTCTTGGCTCAGTTAAAGGTGGAGTCCATCTCTTTTGAAAATGCTTTTTTGGCAGACCAAGTGACAAAGCTAACTGCTGACTTTGTTAAGGCCAAGGATGGTTTGTCCATGCTAGAGAAGGACTTGAAGATAGAGAAGGCCTCTTGTGCTCTCAAGGATAAGCAGCTAGAGGTTACCCTTGGCAAGTTTGAAGAGGCTTAGGTCCAATCTGTGGTAGACTTTAAAAAGTTAGACAAGTATGATGACAAGTTGTGTACCCTTTATGTGGAAGGTTTTGATCTCGTTTGTACTTATATGAGAAAGCATCATCCTAAGATCGATCTATCCAAGTTGGATATTGAAGAGGATGTTAGGACATATATGTTTTCACGTGTTAAGAACATATGTCACTTATTTATGTAAATTGGCTAATCCTTTGACAAAACGCACTGTACTTGTAATTGGGTAGTTCCTAGAAAAAGTAAGCTGAAGTGCAATTTCATTAAAGCTCGACACCTACTCGATAGCTACCTCGACACCTGCTATCTGTCGAGATTTAATATTTCAAAATTTTCAATCTGATTTTCTTGGGATCCGTGAATATGATTTTGGGCATTCTTTTCTTCTAACCCTAAACATATAAAAGGATTGTTTTAAGAGCCGTTAAGTGTGACACAAGTTGCAAAAGCATTGAGCAATCTCTGTTCAAGCAAATTGTGATCAAAAGACGAAGTTCTTGACCTAGTTCATCTTCCTTCAAGAAGTTGCTGTGTATTTGCATCAAAAGGTTTTGTAACCAAGCATCTTCCTGTTATTCATCATAAAAGATGAACTGAAGAACTTTGCAGCTAACCTTTCTTCCTTAATTGGTGTTCTGAAGTCGCGTACTGGGATCCGCGCATTAGTCACGTACTTGGGAGCTGTGCATCAAAGGTGGGAACTGTCGTTATAGATCAAGTCCAATTGGGTATTGGAGTAAGGGTTCAACTGTAGGTTGGTAAGGTACATGAGATTCCTTTACTTGTAACCGCTTGATTTGATAATAGTGGAGTTTCGGGAGTGGTGACCTGAAAATCACCTGATGGGGTTTTTGCTGTATGAGTTTTCCCCATTCGTAAACAAATCATCGTGTTATTTAATTTTCACTGCATATTTAGTTTTTGGTGATTTGTTTGTGCTTCCACGTAATTGCATGATTAATTGATTAATTAACAACTTGGCTAATTAATTAATTGGTTTAATCACAAGGGATCATTCAGATTGTGGCCTATCAAGTGGTATCAGAGCGGGCACACTCTGATTAGATTTAATCTTTGCGGTGTTGATCCATTGACCCCTGTTTGTCATGGATAGAGGACAGTCATTAATCATACCTCATTTATTTGATGGCACTAACTATGCATACTGAAAAGTACGCATCAGAACTTTCTTGCAGTCTTTAGATGAGAAGGTGTTGCATGCTTTAGAGATTGGCTAGACTAAGCCAAAAGAAGAACCGGCCGATTGGGATGAGGCAAAGATCAAGGCGGCTAACTTCAACAGTAGAGCGTTAAATGCCCTATTTAGCACAGTCACCAATAAGGAGTTTAAGAAGATATCCTCAACTAAAACTGCTAAGGAGGCTTGAACCATCCTCCAGACAATCTATGAAGGAACAAAGGCTGTCAAAGATTTAAAACTTCAGAAGCTCACTACTAGCTTTGAAGAAATTAAGATGGAGGAGAATGAGTCGTTTGATGAGTTCTATGCCAAGCTCAAGGACATAGTGAATTCAGCCTTCAATCTTGGGGAAACTATTCTTGAACCCAAGGTTGTAAGGAAGGTGCTCAGATCTCTACCTAAGAGATTCCATACCAAGATTACGAGAATAGAAGAATCAGAGGATATTGACAAGATTCCTTTGACTGAGCTGGTTGGAAACTTGCAGACCTATGAGCTAGGACTCTCCAAGATTGGCAAAACTGGTAAAAGTAAGAGCATGACCTTGAAGGCGAAGAGCAATGATACAGATGAGTATTTCGATGATGAAGATTCCAAGATGAAGTCCTACATTACAAGACAGTTCAAGAAGTTTATGAAGAATGCCAAAGAGAGGAACTTCGACAAGGATGACAGACAATCTAGTTCTTCTCAGTTCAAGAGTCAAGACAAAGGGAAGAAGGATGCTAAGGATGGTGGCCAGTACACTGTTCCTGTAGGACCAAAGTGTTTTGGATGTCATGGATTTGGTCACATGAAGCATGATTGCCCTACATATCTCAAGAGCATTGGGAAGAGTAAAACACTCGCTGCAACCTTGAGTGACACTGAGCCTGAAGATGATCCCGACAATGAGGATGACGGAATCTTAAATGCTTTCATTGCCACAGTCAATCCTACTGAAGGGATTGTTGAAGAAGTGGATGAAGAAGAAGAACTTGTGGAGTCAAAATTTGAGAAGATGGATGATCAAGATGATATCCATTCAGCCTATGAAAAGCTTTACAAGCTCTCTGAGAAACATGAGAAATTGTACAGGCTGGCCACCAAGAAGCTCAGTGATGTGGAACTTGATCATGAAGAGTTGTCCACAAAGTTTGATGAGGCGAATCAAACTATTGGAGTACTGAGATTTGAGAACAACTTTTTGGTTGAGAAGACCAAGAAGCTTGAAGCAGAGCTGTCACAAGTTAGAGCTCAATTGGAGAGAACTTCAAGTGCAAAGTTTGATGAGATGCTTAGCAATCAGAAATCTGCTTCAGATTGAATTGGCTTGGGGTATGATCTTTCTTTCTCTAATACTGTTTCTACTAGCAATACTATTTTTGTTTCTCCTGCTAATAACACTGAAATTGAGAACACTAATGTCAAAATTGAATTAGCTAGTGAGAACTTAGGCAAGGGTAAATCTATCTTAGGAGCACCCTCTAAGCAAAATAAGAAAGATGCTAAAACCCCTAGGGCTAGGAAGGCTAACTCTTAAAAGCCTAAACTAAAGAAGCGGCATCTCTGTCATCATTGTGGAGCTGCCGGTCATACTCGACCAAATTGCTATAAGTGGCTAACCACTCAACAGAGCAATGGCATGATAGCATCAGGAAGCCAAAATCAGCTTCAATCCTCTCTTACTCCTCTTGGAGATATTCTAAAAGCCCTCATGTTTCTTTCTAACTTGAACGGTTTCAATTCTTCCCCCTTACCACCGGTTCAAGAGTTCAATCAAAGGAAATGTTCTTCCAAGGTGTGGAATAAAAAGGACTCTAAGTGATTTCATCACTTTCTTTTCCCCTTCTTGTTTTTTTTTGTTTGTTGCATTACTTATGTGTTTTGCATTTTTGTTGAGTCAGTCTAGTTTTATACTTTATTTTGTTTTAACATGTTTTGTGTGTTTATCTTCAGTTTTGTTTATTTTGTTTTTAAATATAAAAATAAAAAAATTTGAAAAATCAGAAAAAAAAAATACAAAAATAGTGTGTTCTATGTACTTTAGTACTTGTGTACCTTAGATGACCATTGAAACAAAGTTTCTAAATTTTGTATCTTTTGCAGCTTAGATGAGCATTTTTATGCACAACTAAGCAAGTGAGCTTTGTGGCTCTTGTTTGTGATGAGTAAGATTAAGTTATCTCTTAAAACTTAACACTCATATCACTCTTTTTGACAGGTAGGACTAGAAAATCCTAAGGGAAATGTATAAATAACTATCTCACTAATGTTGTCCATCAATCATAATATGACACCTGTATGCTTCGGCATAGCAAAAGTGTAGTGTCAAAGACATTCGTATGCTTTGGCATAGCAAAAGTGCGATGTCAAATGCTTAACATCTTGGGTATTTCTTTTTTCTCTTTTATATGCCCATGTATGATATGCTTAAAAGAAAATATGCAAAGAAAATAAAAAGCAAAAAGATAAAAAATGTTTTAAATATGGTTGCAAGCATGTATTTTAGGAGATGTGGGAGTTATAGGATGTATCACAAAGATGATAGTCCCCATCAAATAATTATGATTGTGTGTGAGTTAAAGTTATTTTCGCATATCTCAGATCGTCATAACATGCATACACATATGCAATCTTGGGATGTTTTTCACACACAACATGCAATATTCTTTGCTACTTTTGATACATGTGTAGGTACAATGTGATTTGGCCATCACAAAGGTTTTACATGTGCTAATGTATGCTCACTAAACTGTCTTAACTTGTTTTTGAAAAATAAAATTGATTAGACTTGTTTAATGTGTGTGTGTGTGTTTTTGAGGATCCATGTGCTTAAATTTTTGTTGAGAGATGATTTTGAGAGCTTTATATGTTGAGTGGATCTTTGGTTGAGGTGTGTGTTGGATTGCATTTATGTCTGTGTTTTTCTCTTCTCAAAAAACTGCTTTTAATTGCTGGCTCGACACCTCCTCGATACCTGGTCATCTGTCGAGCTTCTCAAGCCTTTTCTTATCGCAATCTCGACACCTATCTCGACACCTGATGGACCGATCGAGAAATCTTCTGTCTCCTCGATAGATTCTCGACACCTGATGGATCGATCGAGATTCACTTGTTGTATCTGATGTCTTCTTTCTCGACACCTGTCTCGACACCATGTGAATCGATCGAGAAATCTTTTGTCACCTCGACACCTCTTCGACACCTTGTCGATCGATCGAGCTTCTTATATCTGAAATTTATCTTGCACCTTGACACCTCTCGATACCTTCAGTTGTCGAAGGCAAAATTCTCGACAACTTCCTCAATACCTCTCGACACCTCAGCTGTTGAGAATTACTAAGGTGCCTATAAAAGCTGCGATCGCGATCTTTCTCTCATTCTGTTGATCTCTCTCGATCTATCCGAAGACTTTTCACCTCCCAAACAAGTTTCTCTCACTCAAATCTTCAAATCTTCATCATTTTCGGACTTCCCTTGATTTCCTTCACTTGGTAAGTTCATTTTCCCTTCCTTTTTCATGCATTGCATGCTTTGAAGCCTAGGTTTTGGGATTTTTTGAAAATTTTGGGGTTTTTCAAAATTGATGAGTTTTTATTGAAATTTTGGATTGGGTTTTCACTTAAATGCTTTTAAAATGTCATACATTGCATTCCATGTACATTAGAATGATATTTACATGCATTTAGATATGTGCTATATGTTTGTGTGCTAGTAGGATTGGATTGGGCTGAGCCCATGATGCCTTTTTGATTTGCATGTCACATGCTCATGCATTCCCATGCATACATACTTATTGTTCAATATATTTGATATATGTGAATTGTTTTAGGAACTTTTCTGATTGTCTTCTTCTCTATCTCTTTCTAATTCTTTTACGTTAGTAGTGTCTATGGCACCCAAACGTAAATCCATTCCGGCTCGGAACCCTCTGCGTTCTGAAGCTTTCTCTTCTTCTGACTCTGCTCCTCTTAACCTTCAGTTCCATGATGGAGATGCCCACAAGGCATTTTCGGAGAACTTTTCTCGATGAGGTGTTCATTCGGAATACTAAGTCATTTTGGTGGACTTCGTTGACACTAACCTTCCCTTCATCATTCACAGCAGGGGATGGGAGTCACTGTGTGATGTCTCGGTCACTTGCCCTCTCGTGCTGATACAGGAGTTTTACTCCAACATGCACGGGATAGATCGTTCAGTACCTTTCTTTTTCACTCACGTTTGAGGTACGCGCATTCCTGTCACACCGCAGCTAGTTGCAAATGTGCTTAGGGTACCTAGGATAGACTTTCTTGACTACCCTTCTTGTGAGTGTCTGAGGACTGTGTCCAAAGATGAGCTCATCTCTGCTTTTTGTCAGCATCTAGCTGATTGGGGAGAGCATCAGTACACATCATGTAGGCCTTTTGTTAAAGGTCCTAGATTTCTTAACATGGTGATGACTTTTGTACTCCATCCACTTTCTCACTACAACTCCATCACTGAACCTCGTGCTCAATTTTTGTTATCTTTATTAGAGCATCTTACTATAGATTTTTCTTCTCACTTCATACTTTCTATCATAGATGTTCATCTTGATTCGGCGTCCCGTGATAAGCTTATCTTTCCTTCCGCTATCACGAGGATCTTACGCCATTTTTCCATTCCCTTTCTTGTGTCTGACCACTTCACACACATATCTGCCATAGATGCTGCTACCGTAAAACGTAATAAGGTGCAGTTCAGGTCGAGATAGACGGATGCCACTCCTTCCTCCCGTTCGTCTCCATCCAGATCAGCTTCATCTACATTTGCTCCTTCTTCCTCTACGGGCGATGTATCTCTAGGAGACATTATGGCGCAGCTGCAGCGCATGGCCACTCGCCTTGAAACACTCTCTACTGAGTTGTATCAGGTGAATGTTCGTGTTGGTCGTATTGCATGACGGCAGGCGACCATGGGTGGTTTTGCTCTAAAGGCTACTCCTTCACCACCTACTCCAGCAGCTTTAGATTCCGCGGATAAGGATGATGAGGATGATGATGATGATGATGATGATGATGATGATAGGAATGCTAGCTCTACTGATGAGATGTCTACATGACACTCTACCCTTTGTCACTCGTGACAAAAACGGGGAGTAGTTTTGGGTTATAAGAGTAGTCATCTTAGGGGGAGAGTTAGTATAGGACATTTTGATAGGGGGAGTGTTGATATTTTTGAGGGATGTAGTGAGGTTCTTGATGTTTTTTTTCTTACTTTTTAGATACATTGATCTTGTACATGAGGTCCTTTGACCATTTTTACATACATTGTACTTATACTTCTTTATATATGCGGATGTATGTTTCTTTCACCTCTCTCTTCATGTGTTGTTTCTTCTCTATCTTTATACACATGTTCTTTATACTTGTATGTAATTTATTATTTCTGTTTCACACAAGATGCCTTGATAAGTTTTGTTTAAAGTGTTTCAGAAATACAGGTTGTCAAAGTCTACTTGCCATAAACTCTCTTCTTGCAAAGTTTTTCAAGAGTTTGTGTTAAGATAGATTTTATTGTATCAACAATTGAATATGAGTTGAGTACTTTATGACTTCTCTCATATGTTCATTTGTTTGTTGTGGTTTTGTCACGGATTGCCAAAGGGGGAGATTGTTAGGACATATATGTTTTCACGTGTTAAGAACATATGTCACTTATTTATGTAAATTGGCTAATCCTTTGGCAAAACGCACTTTACTTGTAATTGGGTAGTTCTAGGTGGTTTTAATACTTCAAGAAACAAGGTTTCAAGGTCAAGTGTTGAAGTCATTAAGTCTGTCCAAGAAAAAGCAAGTTGAAGTGCAATTTCATTAAATCTCAACACCTGTTCAA
This sequence comes from Quercus variabilis, assembly GCA_030445155.1. Taxonomy (NCBI): domain Eukaryota; kingdom Viridiplantae; phylum Streptophyta; class Magnoliopsida; order Fagales; family Fagaceae; genus Quercus; species Quercus variabilis. The sequence continues at coordinate 13,304,833 of CP129454.1, forward strand.
TAGCTATCTCGACACTTGCTATCTGTCGAAATTTAATATTTCAGATTTTTCAATCTGATTTTCTTGGGATCCGTGAATATGATTTTGGGCCTTCTTTTCTTCTAACCCTAAACATATAAAAGGATTGTTTTAAGAGCTGTCAAGTGTGACACAAGTTGTAAAAGCATTGAGCAATCTCTGTAAATTGTGATCAAAAGACGAAGTTCTTGACCTAGTTCATCTTCCTTCAAGAAATTGCTGTGTATTTGCACCAAAGGGTTTTGTAACCAAGCATCTTCCTGTTATTCATCATAAAGGATGAACTGAAGAGCTTTGCAGCCAACCTTTCTTCCTTAGTTGGTGTTCTGAAGTTGCGTACTATGATCCGCGCATTGGTTAGTCACGTACTTGGGAGCCGTGCATCAAAGGTGGGAACTGTTGTTATAGATAAAGTCCAATTGGGTATTGGGGTAAGGGTTCAACTGTAGGTTGGTAAGGTACTTGGGATTCCTTTACTTGTAACCGCTTGATTTGATAATAGTGGAGTTTTGGGAGTGGTGACTTGAAAATCACCCGATGGGGTTTTTGCCGTAAGGGTTTTCCCCATTCCTAAACAAATCATCGTGTTATTTAATTTCCGCTGCATATTTAGTTTTTGGTGATTTGTTTGTGCTTCCACACAATTGCATGATTAATTGATTAATTAACAACTTGGCTAATTAATTAATTGGTTTAATCACAATGAGTCATTTAGATTGTGGCCTATCAGAGGAGGAGAGAGAAGTTGTTGTTGACCGGGCTATGGCGGTAAACACAAATGATGCAATTGATGAAGAGATTGATGCCTCTATTGATGACCTTGCTGATCCTACTCAACCTTGACACTTTTTATGATTTGTGGGTGAGCCTTATGTTTTTGGGGCTATGTCACAAACACTTGGTTTATTTTTGGGCTTGTATGTTTTGGGCAAAGAGCAATGCTTTATTAATGCTCCTTTTTTTTTTTTTTTTTACATTGTGTGTGAACAATGCTTTTATTTGCAACGTGTTTGAACAATGCTTTCTTTATATCAAATGTTCTTGTTATCATATATTTGATGATACTTAAGCTGTATTTTACATCGTGTATAACGATGATACTTTGCGTTGTGTATAAGTGACATTTTAGTCTTTTTGACTTGATCATGTATTAATGATGTTAATTTGATCATTGCTAATATTTAACACCAATGATGAAGGAAGATTGATGTCACGGGAGCCTGAAGAAACTAAATTGTTAGTTTCTGGTAGTAAACCTTGAATCTACAAGGAGTTCCTTGAATGTACAAGGTGATAGGTTTGGAATCCACCAGTAAAATTTTGAGAAAAAATATTAATTTTATTAATAATAATCTGACTTGTTTTTGAATGTTACAAAATATATAAATACTGTAGAAGTAAAATCATAGGACAATTAGGAAACCACCTAAAACCCTAATTTGCACTAATCGCGAGATTAGATGGCAAAACACTGGATTTTACCAAAAAATGATAAAATTGAGTTAAATGCAAAATTATAAACTATTGACCTTAAGGACCGTCCCAAAACAAGCAGGACCTTATTTTGAATTTTGAGCAAAAAGTTATTAAGAAAACAAAAATTACTAAAAACGACAAAATCATTGTTTTTGAGGGGCTAAACGAACGAATTTGCCAAAATCAGGGCCCAGATCATGGAAAAACAATGACTATTGACTAGAAGATCATTTCCCTTCAATTTACCAAATTTCATGCAATTTCGACTTTGTTGCCCAAATAATTTTTTCTAGTACTTTTTTTCCTAGCATGATTTTAGGCAGCTTTGATGTTCTAGGAATGCCATGATGGTTTGTTTTACATTAAAGATAGTGGATGATGTTTGTTGTGAGAAGAAAGAAAAACAATTAAAAAAATCAAGAAAAATTGACATTTTAATGAAATGTAGTGTAAAATAGATAATCTGGTATGAGATGTTTTGAAAAATGAGTATGTAAAATAGACAAAATTTTTTGCATGAATTGATGAGTATCTCGGAATTCTCATTGAGCAAGCACTAGTTACGTTACCTTCCATTTAGGGGAAAAAAAAAAACAAAATTTGTCTTTTGGATGCTGCACATGTGGAAGTGGAAAGAGACTTTTAACGAGACAATGAGGAAACATCTTAGTAAATTAATTTAGTAAATTTTTCATGAAAAATTTAAAATTAAATAATATTTTTTTTACAATTTTTTTAATTTTATATACATTTTTTTATTAAAATAGATAATTAATATATGTTTTAAAATCATATATTAACCCCTTCATATAAAATTAGTTTCAATTTTTTTAAAAATAATTTATTAACAATTTTTTTTCATTTAATGTCTTTCCCCGATAATGTCATCAAATCTTCTATTACTCAATGTGACGTGTCTTAATAATTGGTAACGTTTTCACATATGACATAACAGGAAACTTGTTATAATATTTTCATAAAAAAAAGAAAAGAAAAAAAGAATCTTATTATAATATCATAGGGCCATAGGTGGTATCCTTTGTCTTGTTCGGCAATCAATTGCCTATCATCTAGCCAATCTTCCATGGGCTTGACAATGAAAGCACCCTTCTTCCAATTAACTTCAAGCATCTTTATATTTGGGATAACATATTGTATCAAGTAGTTTATATCA